>CM051825.1:124453528-127018528 GCA_028451465.1 Erethizon dorsatum | reverse complement strand
CCTTGGCATCTATCCACTGGGTAATGATAACACCTCCTTCCAAATTAAAACAAATGACATCTCAGACATTGACAGAACTTCCAGTGAGGGGAGAACCATCGACAGCATCCCTGGTTGAGAATTGTTGACAGAAACAAAGAGCCCTGCACAGTGTCTAGTACATAATTTTTGCCTTCCAAGGAATATTTACAAAGAAATAGTAGAAACCATAACTGCTGTCATTTCCAGCGCAACATATGTTGTAGCTAAATCCACTTTCCTTTACCCTCATTAATTTTATTGACTAAGCAGTCCATCTTCTGTGGACTTATTCACTAAATGATAGAAGAACTCTGAGAGCTCCTAAATTTACTCAAAGGTAAAAGGGTGGAAGAGAGAAGAAGATTGAAGTACGGATTTTAATTGATAGTTTTGGGCTAAGCCAACTAAAACAATTTGAAAGAAAAAAATATGACTCCACATTCCTTCTCTGAATATTAAGATTGGCCGTAAAAGGCATATCAGGTTCTGCTTGCAAAAAGCTAACCAAGAAGCAATGGGCATTACTTCCTATAGAAAATCTTCTTAGCCTAAGATTTTGGCCTCCTTGCATTCTTGCACCCCTCCATTCATAGCCAATTAGTTTCAATGCTAGGGGTTTATGCTTTAGTCTCTTTAAATTTTCATTATAAAACAATGGCTTCCTAGATCCAGAAGAGTTTTCTCCAATTGCTACTTGGCCATGTGTAAGGAATTTGTCTCAGGACTGCTTCCCTTACTTTTGGCTAACACCTGTAACAACTCAATAAATACTGTTAATTTAAAGGTGTCTTGGTCTCTAATTTTAACTTAATGAGTTTACTTGATACTAGTGATGTATTTTAGTCCTGTTTAAAAAAAAATAGAAAGGCAAGAGATGGATCTCTTATACATAAGTGTCAGTCCTTGTTCGAGGACAATAGACTCTAATAGTGTGCAGCAAATTCCCCATGGTATTTGACTGCTAATACTGGACGTCACTAAGAACTTGGTGTTCTTTGTAGAGTGCTTATAGGGAAAGGCTGTTGTGTTGTGGCCCAAGAAGACTCCGACCAGCGGGGCCTCCCAGGGGCAGGAACGCGAACCCGGGCGACGGTATGGGGATGAGAAAGAAGACACACACACACACACAGATCAGGGAAGTCGAGCGAGAGAGTTGATTGCGGAAGTGCCAGGGCTTATATCTCTTTGAGGGAAACAGTGGGAGGGTCTAATGGGTGAGGTAGGATCAGGATGGCGGGGGGGGGGGGGCGCATGCTCAGACGTGAAGCTGGGTCATTTATGGCTCCCCACAAAAGGCTATGTTGAAAACTCAGCTGGATGCTCTAGAATGTTTGATAATTCTATTGACATGAAGTGGTATTGAAAGTAGAGTATTATGCCGTGTGTTAATCATTTGGCAGATTATTTCATATAAATTGATCCCTTGGAGACTTATCAGTTCTTTCATACAATATCATCTTGGACTCAGTAGGTAGGGCCATATTTGGAATCTTCATTCTTTAGAGAATCTTCCTGAAAAAAATGTTAAAACTTCCTCTTTGATCTGGGAAAATCCACAGCAGACAAAGCACTGCACTAATAAATTAATTCAAAACATAATGGATGGAATGCCTTGAGTCTGACCCAGAATCCACATTGAGGTTCAGGGCATTGCGCATTTCAGGGATGGCTTTGTCTGGGAACATACAGGCATTTTCATCTAAATGCTTGTGCTGTTTATCCTTCCAATCTTCTTTGGCATTGTGATAGTTACAGATATTAGCTAGGGAGGACAAATACCAACCAAAGCACTTACTAGCAGGTCTGGGAATATATCGAGTGCTTGCCTGGCATGCATGGTGTTCTGGGTTTGATCCACAACATCACCAAAAAAAAAACATTATTACCAGATTGACACAATGATCAATATTTGTCAGCTGATAAATAAGCCAGTGTTTTATATATGAAATGTAAACTGTAAGCTTTAAGATGTCCTTGGTGGCCTGGAACATATTTGTGTATGTGTCCACATGTGAATTACTCTTGGGAAAGTGCCTATCTAAAGAATCTGCCCCACAGTTTTCATATTAGCCTTAGAAAAGTATTTATATTTGAAAAAAGTGGTTCTACTTTGAGCATCTATGTGATTACTGGTTGGCCTTACAAAGGTGTTTATGTTCTGGAAATTTTTAGTGACTTCTATATTTCTCTGCAAAAGTTTTCAGTTTTATAAGTAGTTGTGAAAGACTTGAAGACTTGGCAGGAGGATCCCAAGTTGAAGTCTAGGTCTGACAACTCACCAAGAGTCTGTCACAAAATTAAATAAAAGGGCTAAGGATGCAGTGTAACTTTTCCTGGGTTCAAGCCCCAGAACAGCAAAATAATAAAAATAAAAGTGACCTGGTTTAGGATACAAAGATATAATCTGCATCTCATTAGAACCTTAGAAAAAGCATTAGTTTGATTCTTAAAATCATCCTTGATCTACTTGTGACTTTCTGAACATATCTCATTTTGCTACAAGTAGCCTTAGAAGGGAAGAGTTTTGCTGTTATTCCTTCTTGTAATCTTTTGCTGTTTCCATATCATATTTTTGGTACACATACTTGTCAGCTAAGTTTTGCTGTCTTTAATTTCAAATATTAGGATTTCACCAAAGAGGGTTTAAATAAAGTTTTCATCCAAGATATTTTGTGACAATTAGATATTTGTGCAACTTAATCCATGACATTTTAATTCAGTGTACTTGTTTGGTGAAAGATATGGCTTGGTCTTACAGCCTTTGAAACATTTCAGATGCTGTTTCTGTTTCATGACCAAGTATTTCTAAGTTTTAGTAAATTACCTTAAATAAAACAGCATTCTTTTTAAAACTATGGAATTTCTGTAGTCTTAAGTGATTTGAAATATACTTCAGTCAAAGTAGAGTTGAGATGTCAAAAATAATTGGCAGTGGTGGCAACAAGGAACATTTATAGGACAATAACAGTGGGCATATGTGATAACCTCGTTCATACTTCACGATAATTCTGTGATATAAGTACCAGCAGTCCAATTTTAGAGGAGAGACAACTAATGTGCAGAGAAAGACCCCACTGGTTAGTTCTAAATATAGAAGCAAAACTTCAGTCAGTATGACACCAAAGCACATACGTTTCCTCAGATAATTTTGAAATATTTCAAGAAGAAACTAATAAAATGGTATATTGGGGGATAAAGGTCAAGACTTACAGGACCGTCTGGCTTTGTTCTTCCAAATCCATGGAATGGATTAAATAATAATTCATAAAAATGTATTATTAATCAAAGTCACATATAAACCAAAAGTCATAACACTTTTGGTTTATTTGTGAAAGTTCAAGTGAACAGACTGAGATCAAGTCAATTCACGAACATTAACAAAAATATGAGAATGCTCTGATTTGGGCAGGAATTTCCCTAGTTCCATCCCTGAATTTTTTACTTTTCTGTCCTGGGAACCCAGGACAATGTGCATGCTAGGCAAACACTCTACCTTTCAGCTTCATTCCCAGCCCTACATCTATGATTCTTAATTGATTTTTAAAATTAGTTTTAAAAATTTGCTAAAGACCTGCCTTAATACACTTGTAAACCTCTCAGGAACTTAAATTAGAACTAATAGTTGGTTTACTGTCTACTTGAGTAAGTAATCTTGATTTTCATTAAATTTCATGAGATTAATTAAAGGCAGAGCCAGGATTAAAATTTATCAATCCTGTCCTTAAGACTGATACCATTAATACTTTGTCCTTTTGTTTCCAATTTCACAATCTAAACACTAATATTAAATCTAATATATATGTATATGTATGTATATGTATATATATTTATACACACACACACACACACATATTTATATGTCCTTCACAGCATGTCTGGATGATATCAGAGTGATGAATGGACATAACTAGTAAAAGATTTCCTCTATGTTTAGGTTCATTTTTCTTGAGTTTAAATAAAAATTTTTATTAAATTATTGCTACAATGTAGGGATACATAATGATCACATTCATCACAGGACACTTGTACCTGTACACAATATATCTTAGTTCCTTTTTTTTTTCCATTCCCCTCCCCTCCCTTCAACCCCTCTTCCCCTCCTTATTTACAAAGCTTTGTTTCTATTTTATCTTTTTCTTTTATCATTTTTTTTCTTTTCACTTCCATCCTCCCCACCCCCTGTTCTCCTTTCCTTTTGAAAAATTTCTTTTTATTTCACAATATCTATTTTCCATTTTGGTTCTTATTTACACTTTCAGGTTCTCATACCAGAGAGACAATACGATATTTACACATGCATGTCCAATTTATTTCACATAAGAGTATGATCTCAGTGTTCATCCATTTAGCTATCAATGTCTCAAGTTTATCTTTATGGCTGAGTAGTACTCTACTGTATAAAAAATATATCTTTTTTATCCATTCATCAGATGATGGGCATTTGGAATGTTTAAAAGATTGAACTATTACAAACTGTGCTGCTATAAACATGGGTGTGCATATATCACTGTGGTATAATGCTTTTGATTCTTTCAGAATATACCAAGAAGGGGAATAGCTGGGTCAAACTGGGACTATTCCTAGGTTTTTGAGGAATCTCCACACTGACTTCCACAGTGATTGCACCATTCTACACTCCCCTTCACAATGGTGAAGGTTCATTCCTCAGTTGATGGGCATTTGGGTTGTTTCCAAGATCTGGCTATTACAAATTGTGCTGCTATAAACATGGGTGCAGATATATCGCTGTGGTACGATGTTTTTAATTCTTCTGGGAAGATGCCCAGAAGGGGAATAGCTGGGTCAAATGGGACCTCCAACCCTAGTTTTCTGAGGAATCTCCACACTGACTTCCACAGTGGCTGTACCAGTCGACACTCCCACCAACAGTGAAGAAGGGTTCCTTTTTCCCCACATCCCCTCCAGCATTTGTTATTAGTTGATTTCTTTATAGCAGCCATTCTTTCTGGGGTGAGATGGTATCTCAGTGTTGTTTTAATTTGCATCTCTCGAATGACTAGTGATGTTGCACATTTTTTTGTATATTTATTTGCCATTAGTATTTCTTCATCTGAGAAATGTGTATTCATCTCAGATGCCCATTTTTGGAGTGGGTCTTTAAATTTGGGAGGTCTGATATTTTTGAGTTCTTTATATGTTCTCGATAGTAATCCTTTGTCTGAGGAACAGCTGGCAAACATTTTTTCCCACATTGTGGGTTGTCTCTTCACTCTGTTGGTGGTTTCTCTGAAAGATGTGGTATTTTTATACAATGGAGTACTATTCAGCCATAAAGAAGGATAAACTGGAGACTTTTATAGGTAAATGGATGCAACTCGAGAAAATACTCATAAGTGAAATAAACCAGAAGCACATGTGTAAGCATCGTATTATCTCTCTAGTATGAGAAACTGAAAGAGTAAATAAGATCCAAAATGTACAATAGATATGGTGAATCAAAAAGAAACTGGTCAAAAGGAAAGAGAGACTGGAATAGGGAAAAGAAAGAAGGGAAAGGGAAAAAAATTGTATATATATATATAAGATGGTTAAGATAGATACACTACCATTTTTACTTAGTTCATTGAAGAGTAAGGTTTGTGCCAATAATGTTTGGACAATTGAATGCTAATGTCTGGTGTCCTGAATAACTAACTTAAAGATAGTAATACGTAATGTATTAACCATTGTTACCCTCCTATTATGTTGTTTTGAAAATTTGTTCTTCTTTTGATTTGTTTTGTTTTTTTTCTTCTCTTTAAAAAATAATAATAAAAAAAAAAAAAAAAAAAAAAACAATGGTGAAGGTTTTCTTTTTCCCCACAGCCATGCCAGCATTTGTTATTGGTTGATTTCTTGTTGACAGCCTTTCTTTCTGGAGTGAGATGGAATCTCAGCATTATTTTAATTGGCATCTATCAAATGATCAGGGATGTTGAACATTTTTTCATATATTTATTTTCTATTTGTATTTTTTTCTGAGAAATGTCTGTTCATTTCAGATGCCCACTTATGGATTGGGTTGTTATATCTGGGGGATCTGATTTTTTTAAAATTCTTCATATGTTCTAGATATAGTCCTTCAAAGAACAACTGGCCAAGAATTTTTCCCACTCTGTGGGTTGACTTTTCATTCTGTTGGTGATTTCTTTTGCTAGGCAAAAGCTTTTTAATAAGATGACATCTCAGTTGTTGATTCTTTGTAGCATTTCCCTTGCCATCCAGGTTTTGTTCATAAAGTCTCTGCCTACACCTGTGTCTTCAAGATTTCTACTTATTCTTTCTTCCAGCAGATTTAGTGGTTCTGTTTTAAAATTTAGATCTTTCATCCATTTTGATTATAATTTAGCACATGGTGATAGACATGGGTCTAGCTTTAGTCTTCAGCACATGGAAAGCCAGTTTTTCCAGCACTATTTATTAAAGAGGCTATCTTTCTTCCAGTGAACGTGTTTGGCCTTTTTGTCAAAGATAAGGTGGCTGAGTGTGTGTGAAGTGGTTTCTGCATCTTCTAATGTATTCTATTGATCTTTGGGCCTTTTATTTATTTATTTATTTATTTGCTAGTACCATGCTGTTTTTATCATAGTAACTCTGTAGTATAATTTCAATTCAGGGATTGTGATATCCCCTGCCTTGCCTTTGTTGCCTAGAATTGTTTTTCCTATTCTAGATCTCTTCTGGTTCCAAATGAATTTTAGGAATGTTTTCTCTAGTTCTGTGAGGTATGCTAATGATATTTTGTTTGAGATTGGATTAAATATGTATAGCAATTTTGGAAGTATGGCCATTTTCACTCTTTTGGTTCATCCTTTCCAAGAGCACAGGATATCTTTCAATTTTCTGATATCCTCTTCAATTTCCTTTGCCAGGGTATTGTACTTTTGAATGTAGGGATCTTTTACTTCCTTTGTTAGATTGATTCCTAAATATTTCATTTTTTTGGCGCTATTGTAAAAGACATGGTTTCTCCAATTTCTCTCTCAGTGAGTTTGTTATTTGCATACAGCAATGCTATTGATTTTTGAGTGCTGACTTTGCATCTTGCTACATAACTGAAACTGATTATTAAATCTAGAAATCTTTGGGGAGTTTTTGGGGTCTTCTATATAGAGTATCGTGTCATCCACAAATCATGATAATTTCACTTCTTCCTTTCCTATCTTTATTCCTTTTATTTCTTTTACTTGTCTAATCACTCTGGCTGTTTCCAGAATTAAATTGAATAGGAGTGAGGATAGTGGACATCTTTGTCTTGTTCCTGATTATAGAGTGAAACCTTTCAGTTTTTGATCATTCATTATGGTGTTGGCTGTTGGTTTGTCATAGATGGCTTTTATCAGATTTAGATAAAGACCATCTATTTTAATTTTCTTTTTTTTTTTTTTTGGTACTGGGAATCGAATTCAGGCCTTGTGCTTGCCAGGCAGGTAATGTGCTGCTGAGCTACAGCCTTGACCCTCCAATTTTCTATACTTTTTTTTTTTTTTAATCATGAATGGGTGTTAGACTTTTTCAAATGCTTTTTCTGTATCTATTGAGATTATCATATGGTTTTTGTCCTTGTCTCTGTTAATACGGTGTTTTGTGTTTATTGATTTGCATATGTTGAACCATCCCTGCATCCCTGGGATGAATCATGGTGCATAATCTTCTTGATGATTTGCTGTATTCTGTTTGTTAGTATCTTATTGAAGATTTTTTCATCTATGTTCATTAGGGAGATTGGCCTATAGTTCGCTTTTTTGGTTGGGTCCTTCTCTGCTTTTGGTATCAGGGTCATAGTTGCTTCCAGGAATTCTTTGGGAATATTGCTTCCCTTTCAATTTCATTAAAGTGTTTCATGAGTAATAGTATTAGATCTCTAAATTTCTTGTAGAATTCAGCAGTGAATTCATCAAGACTTGGACTTTTTTTGTGGGTAAGTGTTTAATTACATTTTTAATTTTATTGACTGATATTGGTCTATTTGGAATTTTTATATATTCTTAATTCAACTTGCGTAATTCATATGTATCTAGGAATTTGTCCATTTCTTCTGTGCTTTCCATATTATTAGAGCAAATGTTCTCAAAGTAGGTATTCATGATCTTCTGGTTTTCCAAAAGATACATTGTAATTTCAACCTTTTTCATCCCTAATTGCATGAATTTGAGTCTTTCCTTTCCTTTCCTTTTTTTGATAAGTTTGGCTAAGGGTTTGTCAATTTTACTTAATGTTTCAAAGAACAAATTTTCAATTCTTTTCTTGTTTTGTATTGTTTTCTTAGTCTCAGATGCATTTATTTCTGCTCTGATCTTTATAATTTCCTCCCTCGTACTAGCTTTGGGCTTGATGTGCTTGTGTTTTTCTAGAAGTATGAGGTTCAACTTTAGGTTGTTTATTTGAGCTTCTTTGCGCTGTTTTCCTGATGTGAGAGTTCACTTCTATTAATTTCCCTCTTAGGACAGCTTTCGATACATCCCCTAAGTTCAGTATGTTGTATTGGTGTTTAGTTGTTTAAATTTTTCTTGAATTTTATTTGTGACCCATTTATTATTCAGTATAGTGTTATATAATTTCCATATGTTTATGGAGTTTTTGTGGTTTCTTTTGCTGTTGATTTCCAATTTCATTGCACGCTGGTCAGATAATATGCATGGGATAATTTCAATTCTTTTGCACTTACTGAGGCATGGTCTATGGGTTAGTATGTGATCTATATGGAAGAATGTCCCATGTGAAGCAGAGAAAAATGTGTATTCTGATGTTGTGAGATGGAACACTCTGTAGACATCTACTAAGGCCATTTGTTCACAGGTTTGGTTTAGTTCTGATATTTCTTTGTTGATTTTTTGTTCTGTTGATCTATCTGTTTGTGACAGTGATGTACTGAGGTCCTCCATTACAATCGTGTTAGTGCTTGTCTGATTTTTCATTTCCATTAATATTTGTTTTATATAGTTGGGTGCACCAGTATTTGGTGCATATGTATTTATGATTCTTATCTCTTCTTCTTGGAGTTTTCCTTTAACAAGTATGTCATGATCTTCTTTATCCATTTTGATCATTGTTGGTTTGAAGTTCACTTTGTCTGCAAATAGAATAGCTGCCCCTGCTTTTTTCTGGGTTCCTGTCACATGGAGTATTGATTTCTATCCTTTGACTTTCAGCATATGAATTTCTTTTGAGTTAAATATGTGTCTTGAATACAGCATATTGATGGATCTTGTTTCTTGATCCATTCTGCCAGTTTCTTTCTTTTGATTGGTGAATTGAGACCATTTACATTGATGGTTATAACTGATATGTTTTGGCTTGTCCTTGTCATATTATTTTCCTGCTCGTGGTTCCCTGTCTTTCCCCTCCCTTTAATTGCTTGCCCTGCCTGGCAGCTTCTTTCTTTTCTCTTGGAATTGTGGTATTTACTATATCTTTCTATAATATCTTTCAGAACCCTCATAGAACTGGCTTTGTTGTCATGAATTTCTTCAGTTGTTCTTTGTCCTGGAAATATTTTATTTCTCCATTAATTTTGAAAGATAAGTTTGTAGGATACATCAATCTGGGATGGAAGTCATTTTCTTTCAGAACTCAAGGTACTTCATTCCAAGCTCTCCTTGACTTGAGTGTTTGTGTTGAGAAGTTTGATTTGACTGGGCATTCCCTTATAGGTGATTTGTTGCTTTTCTCTAACAGCTTTTAATATTCTGTTCTTGTGTTGAATTTCTGGAACCTTGATTATTGTATGGTTTGTATGTCTTATTATATGTAGATTTATTTTTGTCATGACTAATTGGAGTTCTATATGCCTCATTTATCTGTATGTCAAATTCTTTTTCCATGTCGGGAAGTTTTCTGCTATTACTTCTGTAAACAGGTTTTTATGTCATTTGTGGTGACACCTGCTTTTTCATTGACTCCAATAATCTTATGCTGTTCTTTGCATCATCTTCCAGTTGTTCAATTTATTTTTCATGGTCCCTTGCTATTTTTCACAGACGTTTCTTTTCATGATTATTAACCATGATCCTGTCTTCTAGGTCTGATGTTTCATCTTCACTTTCTTTCATTTGGTTTTGCAAGCTTTCAATGGAATTTTTAATCTCCCAGATATCTGTTTGAACCTGTTTCATGGATTCCACTTCTCTCCTATGTTGGGCATTCATGATTTCCATCATTTTTCTATATTGCTCTACTTTTTTTTATCTATGTGTACTCTAGATTTGCTGAGCAAATCCTTCATTATGATTATCATCTCCTTTTTTACCTATGAAATTATTTCTGTTCTGATTTCCTCTATAGCCTCATGTATATTTATTCTTTTTATTTTTAATATCATTCCAGAAATTTTGTGTGGATGGCTTTTGGTTTCCTCTATCTCACTTTCCCCTGGATTTGTCCTGGGTGGGTTGGAAGTCTGGGATTGAATTTTGCTTCTGTGTCTCATCATATTCTATTTTTTTAATTTTAATTTGTTTTCTGTGTTGTTGTTTGTAGTTTTCTTACATTAGGTATCTTTATCACTGGTATCAAAGCTTCCCTGGAAATATCTATTCTTCCAAGATGACTGTTAGCTGGCTGTTGGTCTTTTGTCTGTCCCAAGATCCTATCTTCCCACTTTATTAGGGATGAAGAGTTGCTATCTATTTGGCTTAGCACCAGTGCTTTGGTGCTGTACTATGGGGAAGATTATGACCCCAGACTATCATGGGGTTGTCATACATGGGTGAACAACTGATAACAAATATTGAACCTTGGCTAAGGTAGTACAATTATCAATAACAATATCATCAAGCACAGTCTAGAAACTGACAATCTGTGGTAACTGCTAACTTGGTATCTCTAACCCAAGGAGCTAGATCTATAGTTGTATAACAACCTCCAACATAAACCAAGAACTTGTATGCAGTGAGTTTCCCCCTTTTTAGCATGAATTTATCCTGTGGAGAAAGGGAATTTAAGAGGAATAGGGGGCAAAACAGAGCAATAACTGAAAAGAAATATAGTGGAAACAAGGCTGAAGGGACAAAGGAAGATCGCCCAAACTTTGGGATGCTGGAGAAGAGGATAGGAAAGAAAAAAATGAAAGAGAAACCAAAAGAATATTGAGACCAACCAAAAATACCAGAGAAAATTTTCATTCACATATAAATATCAGAAAATCAAGAAAGACCATTGAGGAAAGAGAGAGACAGGACAGAGAAAACAAACCAAACAATGAAAAGTCAAAACCGAAACAGCCACCCCCCAAAAAAATGACAGCAAAAAAAAAAGAGAAAGATTCCTCCAGTGCCCCCAATTCTGTGTTAATTCCCTATTCAGAGCTGGAATCTGTACTGACTAACCACAAGTCTGCAGTAGGGTTACTGCTGGACGGGTGGCTGATCTTCAGCACACCACTGACTCCTCTCACACATGCTCACCATAGGGCGGGGTGTGCCCTTGTCTGCCACTGGCCAAGGCTGTTTGCCTACTTGCACTGCTGGTTGCACAGCAGGGGGCTGCTTCCAGTCCTTTGTAGCTAGGGCTAAGACTGGCTTTTGGTGGCTGCCAGAGCCGAGTCTGGGTGGTCCCATTCCTACTTTTCAGCGGAGTTCCCCCAGTCTGCTGTCCAACTGCTGGAAATCTGGTGTGACTGGATGGCCCTTCCCTCTTTCCACTCCAGGATCTTGGCAGTGAAGCAAACCTGGGGCTATTCTGCAGCTGGAGTTTGAGCCCTGAGCTCTTTGAAATAAAATGCCAGTTCTGCCCAACTGCTGCTATTCCTCTGTGCGACTGTGTGCCGCTCTAGTTCATTCCCCAATGGCTGATGGGGGTGCGAAGGGGCCATTTGGGAAACAGTGTCTGCTTTTCTCACTGCTGCCTCTGACTATACCAGACTCTCCCAGTCCAGGTCAGGTCTCATTCTCCCAGTGAGGAGCAGAGTTGCTTTTGCTGCCTCCCCACCCACCAGGTCAGCGACACAGCTGCTCTAGCTGAACCACAGCATCTGGAGTCCGTGGTGGTGAGCTGTTTCTTCTGTAGCAGTGAATCCTATTTGCTTCTCCTCTGTCAATTCCCTTGTGGTTCCCATGTGCCCTGCACTGCGCTTGGATTCTCTCCAGGCTTTTGTTTTCCAGACACTTGGCACTTTGTTCTGGAGAAGCTGAGTAGCTGACACTCAGCATTCCGCCATTTTCTTCCTTGCCTAAGATTTTTTTTGTGTGTGGGTACCAGGGGTCGACCTCAGGACCTCGTGTGCCAGCAGGTGCCGCTGAGCGATATCACCGGCCTTTTCTTCGTATGTGGGTTCCAGGAGTCGAACTCAGGACGTCGCGCTTGCCAGGCAGGCACTTATGCCACTAAGCTATCTCACTGGCACTAAGATTTTTTTCTAATGAATTAAAAAATCTTTCCTAAATTAAGAAATTTGTATAGAATAATGTACAGAATTTATGGGAAAATGTTTATTTATTTATTTTTTATGTGGGTACCAGGAGGTGACCCCAGGACCCCACCCTTGCCCCCAAGTTCTCGTGCCCGTGAGCGATATCACCAGGCCTTTTCTCCTTTATGTGGGTACCAGGAGTTGAGTTCAGGACCTTGCGCTTGCCAGACAGGCGCTTATGCAGCTGAGCCATCTCACCGGCCTGGGGAAAATGTTTGTATAAAATAAATTAGTAGAGTGTGAGGGACTCCATGGCTTATATAAGACAATAAGTAAGAGATGGTTTGCTTCAAGGTTAGCTGCTTCCTGTGTTCTTATAATATTTTTGGGTCTCCTCATTTCCTTCTACATCTTTTGGTGCTGCTTTCTATTATGCAGGCTTCATTCTCCAGCAACCATTACTCATGCAGTTTGAGGTGAGCAAAAGTATGGTAGTAGTAAGTTTGAATGGGTTTTGAATGTTGTCATCCAATGTTTAGAGACTGTGTTTACTTTGAGTTACTCTGAGTAATATTGGATTAATCATGTTTACCATTTTTGGACCAATAGTTGCAGACAGAGCACACTGTGTTTTTGCAAGCTGCGTCATTCACATATACTTGCATCAGGGAACCAGGTGGCACTATGATTAATAGTTTCAAGTATGTGGGTGAGGATGAGGCAATTCTGTAAGTAGGAAGCATCTTTTCAATACAACTTTCTACAGAGAGAATCATCACAATTATAAAAGGCCTTTTATTAGACAAAAATACACCACCAAAATAAAGACTGTACTACCTCACATTTTGCTTATGGTTAAAACTCTCCCCTAAAACTGAAAACATCATATTTTATGCCCTTCAAAACTTGGAACTTAAAGTACAGCTCTTTTCTTAATATGATCAATGAGAAATTGTTTGAACTGTTCTTTCATGTAGTCATGAACATATTGATAACACCAAATATCATTGTTAACACTTCCCACAAGAGTAGCATCGACATATCTTGATTCTGCCCTGCTTCTTCCCTCAAGTTCACCTATCTCTGTCTTATTCAAACATGTAGTTTAAGACACGGGCAGCTCACTTCTCTAGGTAAAAATCAGTCTCTACACGTGCTTCCGAACTTCTTCCCGAGACTTTCAGGCTCTTGAGTTGACAGGTGACTAGGAGATTATAACACCACGTTTAAGTCTCTGAGAATGAGGAAATAATCTGCATTTGAACAACTGCCACTTCATACGTAGCATTTGGGATGAGACACAGTAAAATTCACATGAAAAAGGAACAATTTACCTGCCCTCCTAGCCTTTTAATCTTCCTTTATGTTTGTTCGTCTTCCTCTATTTATTCATCTCTAGATTCCAAAGTATCCACACAGCTCCAGGCATTTGATAGAAGGTCAATAAGACATAGTCACTAGGAGGTCAATAAGATATATACACTTCCCTTATGGAAGGATAAACTGGCAAGAAAATCAATAATTCTAATGCAAATTATAAGTGCATTAAGTGCTTTGATGGAAGAAATGGGACAGAAGAGCAGAACTTAATAAAGCCTCGAGAGATGTCACGAAGTATCTACAGGAGAAGAGATGAGGAAACAATCTGCCATGAACCTCGAAAACTGCTCAAATTTCTTCTGAGTGTGTCAGAATGTCAAGAACTTAATATTTGTTTGAGGCCAGGTTTCAGGATTAATTTTTTATGCATTTGCAAATTTTGAAAATGACAAAACACACAATAGGAATGAATGCATGAATGCGCCATGGGATCTCTGAACCTAGTTTTGCTCTGTAAAAACGTGTTTATTTACATTTGATCAAACTGGAAATAAATACACCCACAGCCAACAATACAAATATATATAAGCTCAAACATTTGCAGCATTGTTTGTAGTTGTTTACAGTCTTTTAGATCAACTTATGAAAATACTGGCTGATAAAGTATATATATCCACAAAATGGATTAGTGTCTATCTATAAAACTACGTAATGGGAGAGATTCTAAGAACTAACATGGAAAGATATCTAGAATATACTATAAAGTGAAAGAGCAGTGAATAAAAGAGTACATTTTTAATACTGGTTTTGTATAAGAAACAAGAATTAATAGGAAAATATGCAGAAATCTATTCATTTTTATAGCAGCAACAGCAGCAGCAGCAAAAAAGGAAAAGCTATGTCCATAGAAGACTATGGATGTCAATTAGTAGAACTTTAGTCAATAATATAGTTGTGTTAGAGGCTGATATCTGTGACATATTTAGCAAGGTGAATCAAGTATATTTGATTAGGTGGAGCAAGAGCTGCTGAATAGCCAAATAGTTACAGTGCTCTAAGTCAACTTGCAACTTTAACTTCAGCTTTATGCATCATCTCATGTATTCCTCATATTTAAACATTCTACAGAAGAGAAAACATGTGGTAGCTACTAAATAAAATTCTGGATATTTAATATTTGACTTGGTGTATAAGTAGTACTGTTTTCAGTACGTAGCTTTTCATTACAATGGAGAGAATGATGTTGGCAATGAGGATGTGATTGCCCATGTAAGCAACCAAGCAAAATATTTCTAGACCTTCCAAATTCCCACAGGATGGAAATTTTAAAAGCCTTACATTCAGTATAAGGACACAAACCAGAAATGTTAAGTGACTTGACCAAGTTTTCACACTAATGTGCAGTGAAGCTGGACACTGAATTCAGACCCGTCTTCATCCAAAGACAATGTCTTAATGCTATGTCATATGTCTATATTACTCCATCACCAGTAGTATTTAATGCAACTTGGACACAGTCCCTTTTTCTTCCCAAATACTTAAGCAAAATAGCCTCAGAGTATTACATTTCCTTCCATAAGTACTCTTTCTTTAGGCAGGCATGGTGATGCACACCTGTAATCCCAGCACTTGGGAGGCTGAGTAGGAGGATTGCTGTGAGTTTGAGGCCAGCCTGAGTTCCATAATGAGTTCAAGGCCAACCTGAACTGCAGAGCGAGACCCTGTCTCAAAAAAAAAAAAAATAAATAAAATAAAATAAAAATAAATTCTCTTTCTTTAAAGTTGCAATTTTGCCCTTTAAAGAGGATGAGCACATTTTCTGATCTCTCAAGTGTGACAGACACTCACAGAACAGTCTTTCATATCATTCTGTGAAGACGGAACTAATTTGTAGTCATAGGTCTCAGAATATTTTAAAATAGATGCAGCACAATGATATGTATTTAGATGAAGAAGCTGAGGGTAATATAGTTCTTTTCCTATTTCCTTAGTATTTAATAAATACTTGTTTAATAAATATTTAAATAAATATAATAGCTAACATATACCAGTCTCTGATAAAAAATTCTCACTAGTTAAAAAATACATTTGACTGGGTTATTAAACAAACGTTTTAAATATAAAATCTGCATTCTGTTTTTACTGGTGGAAGACAGAATTGTGTTTAATAATTTATTTGTGCACACACACATATACAGACCACAAACATTAGAATTCAGAGGTATATAGTAAGCAATATTTTTGTGTGTGGTTCTGGAATTGAACCCAGGGCCTCTTCACTGAGTTACCTCCCCATTTATCTTGTCTCTTTATATTGAGATGAGGTCTCCCTAAGTTGCTAAGTTGCCTAGTTTGGGCCTTCTACAGTGCTAGGATTAGAGGTGTGGCCACCTCACTGGATTTAGAATGCATATCTTTGATTAGGTTCAAAATACGTTGGAAGGAAGGACAGTTGTTTCTCTAACATTCAACTGATCATCTCTGAAAAAATTCAAAGGTGGAATGTTCAAATTAGGTAACTTGTGGAGAATGCAAAAATGGGGGGTTAAAGGCTATATGTAGCATCTTAAAAAAGACTTAAAGGATGGTATAATACTTCAGGGCTTGGAAGTAGGAAAATACCATCACATCTAGGCTTGAAGGAGAAGAGGAGGCGGTGAATATCAAGATGCTGAGAGACGTGGGGGTGGGAGGACATTTGAAGTAGTTGTGGCCAAAAGTAGGAAATAACCAGGTGGAGGAAACCTGTCAGAGAAGGCACCTGGGGAATGATTCCTCAGCTCCACTCTCCAATTACCATCACCCCTCATTTCCATATGAGTTTCCCTTCCCACATCTTCCATTGTTCTAACAACAGTCTCAAGCGTGGGAGAGCCCACTGATGCACAGGAGTTGGGTTAGGCTTCCGGAGAATAGATAAGGGGAAATATGAACACTGAGTGGGTTTTGAGCACTAAATGGATGAGATCCAATAAACAGAAAAAGGTATTTGAAGACATAGAACTTAATTTTCCTTATTTGCTAGAGGGGAGTTGGGCAGAGGTATGTTATGAGATGGATACACAGAGGTAAGGGACTTTTCGAGCCATGTGCCCAAAACCTCCCAGAATGCATGGTTAGAGATTAAAAGATAGCCTACAGGGCCACAAGTCCCAGTGGGTTCAAAACACACTGCCTTAAGGAATGAATGCTCTGGCTCTCGTCCTCCCCATACTCTGGTTTATTACTTGGATTGGGCCTGAGGTCAGTCATGTAACAGACCACCCTGACCTTACCCTGTCCTTCTGTCCCCTAAATGAATTCATGCATAGATGTCCTTCTTTTGTCCTTTATCTTTGCTTTCTGGTTCTATCAATAAAACGCCACAGAAGCTTCAGTTTGGGGCTGTCTCTATGAGATTCTCTCATGCTGAGTGGTCTCTGTTAAGAGCAGTCCCTCTGGGTCTTCTCAGAGTTCGAATTGGACATTGACTCCATGTAATCTTTCATCCTTTGTGCTATGTCATGGTTGTAAACTGTGACAACTCGCATGCATTCAGGAACTATTTTCTCCCTTCTCGGTCATCTCACTTAAACATCAGGGCTAATGACAAATTAGCATAATAAAAATGAAAAATTGTGTTATTCTCATCTATGTATTGCAACCCACTCATACAAAGACTGTGACGGATAGACTTAGAATCCCAAAAAACTCCAAAGCCAGAAGTTCTTCTTGGGGAGATGGCAGAAGGGGTCTTTTCAATTTCCTGCTCTTTCTGCAGCAGTTAACCAGTGCCAACCAGGCATAGTATACATATTTAAATCAATAGTGAATAAATGAAATGTGAAGGAATAAATGAATGACAACATGAGTGAATTAATGGGTGGGTGAATAAATTAATGAATAAATCTGTTAATGATTTATCTACACAGCTTCTAAAAGCAGACATTTGCTCTGCTGATTTTCTTATGATTTATAATCTTAACTTCTTGAAAAAGTTCTAAGTTTTAGAAAATAAGCTTCCTCACCTATGCAGTTTTTACCCCTTTTCTAGTGGTTAAGTAAAATATCCTTTTCTTTCAGGTTTCTTAAGTATTTGATTTATTGTCCTTAGGAACTTACAGTTTGATAGATGGGGATATTTCGATTAGTGACATCAACTTGTAATGCTTTAGGAAAATTTTCTGTTCTTTTTCTTGACATTTACATATTCTAACGAAGTTTATTGCTGATGATAGAGTATTCATAGTATTTGTTATCATTGGTATTGTTAACATTGGTAATATGAATATGATTGTAGTATTAACCTACAGATCGAGTTGAGACATAAAGTAGTTATGATACTTTCTTAGGAAAAATAGCTTCTAACATATGGTTTTATATATAAAGATAACTCTTTCTAAATTAATATGCACTGTTATCTTACTGGAACAAACCACTTTTCTTATGAAACCATAGTGAAGGCTTTGAGTACAGCAATTAAGGTAGGGAAAAACTTGTACTTACTACCTCTGTAAGTGGATACTTATCCCTGTGTTTTAATATCTTCTCACCCAAGATTTCTCATGCATAAAATAGAAATAGTAACCTCCATACTTGTTATTGTTATAAACACAAAATTAATTAAAATATGTAGCGAACAGGTGTTGAAAAACTTTTCAGTGGTAATTATTCTTCATATTATTGGCACTGGTTATAATTCACAATGATAAATTCACAATGTCTACTAATCTTCATAAAATTTTCACATTTTTGTCATTTGAATCTATAATTTGGACTGTTTTTAAATCAATGGGCAGTGTTGTAGTGCCTTTGCTTCATGCCTTGAAAAGTACTGGAACACAGTATATTCAAGAAAAAGGCAAGAATATTTTACTTCTAAATGAAAGTTCTCTTATCAGTGTTATAGTTCGTATGCTTATCTCTAAAGACGGGTCAGAACATAGAAAGTGCATAACATTTCAAAACAGTAGGAAATATAGTTCTTAATTCTTGATCAATTCTTCAAATTTACTTTGTAATAATTAAGGCTAAGTGAGTGTGTAATGTTGCTTTTGTAATTTTTGTTTTGAACATTATAAATATAGTCTTCCAATTCAGTGATATTTAATATTCATATTGTAAAGGTTATGTAAGTAAAATATCGTCTTCAGATATTTATCTCCTTTTCCCTAAATATCCTGATTTATATAAAATATGCCTAGCATGATTATTATGAGGGTAACAGTTACATGGGATAAATCTGATGCTCAAACACATTGGGTGAGTTGTACTTTCTTACGTATCTAGTAAAAGGAGCCAGGAAATTAGCCTGTAGAGCTTAAATTCATGAACATCCTTCTGAACCATAACCCTATGCCAGTTTCTCCTTCATAAGTGTTATGCACATGTAATCAACTTTGTCAGTTCATATAGATATCCGTCATTTTATAGGCAATCTAGTCACTGTTGTTTAACATAGCATGTTTTATTTGAATACTAAAAAACTTGAAAACAATCTAAATGTTTATCAATATACGACAATTATGAAACAACACTACAATAAATATCCTTATCATTTACTGCCGTGGATGTACGAAGATGTCTGGGGAATAAATTTGTGGTTGCAGAATTGCTAACACATGGCTATATGAACTTAAAGATTAATAACTACTCTGCAACTGCCCCCTGAAAAAGTTGAATGGAGATGTATTATCATCAATATATTACAATTCGTTCTTCAGCTGTGTGCTCCAATGCTATTAAATGATTATTCTTCACCTATCATAATAGTTCATATAACGTGTTTTTGTAGAGCTCTAAAAAGATTTTCAAGGAAGACTGTTTTGATAATTTAGTCAATAAACCTCCACACCAGAAAAAAAAATACTGTGCAATTTTTTTTCCTGTCATACTTTCAAAGTATTTCTTAGGTGGAAAATCCTTGAAGTCTTCCACTGACCAGTTTCTCCATGGTCTGTAATTTTTTGTGCTAGTAGAGCAAAAGCAAGCAATATCACTTAAACACCCCTTTTCCAATAAAATCATATAAAGCAGAAACAAATGAACTTTTCTATCAGACAAATGCAAGCTGTCCACCCAGAACCTGACCTTTTCTCTGCTCTTTCTTCACATGCTCTCCCAGAGGGTGACATGCGAAAGACTAAGTATTCTGCACAAGAGTGGCAGCATCAGGGTCATACTCACACTGCAGCCAGGAAGATACCAGATAACCTCTTTGCAACCAGAAAATAATGGCTGTACTAATATATGCCATCTATTAAAATTGAAAGTATGAAAACACAATGGCTTGAAGCCATATTGATATCCGACTATGTGACAACGGTCTGCATAGCCAGTGCCAAAGAACTTGAAATATTTATCTTTTCATACACATGGGGACACAGAATAATTGGAGAGACTAGTTAACAAAACTGATTGTATTGATCCCTTGAATGACCTAACAATACCTATTGAATTACATTACCAACATTGTTTTAAAGAAGAAAATGTGTTTAATAATGCAGAATCTCACTATCTGATACAGTTAATGACATTTCTTTACTAACTTTTTTTTAAATTCTCTAAATTTGAAAGAAAATAACATAGATGTGTTTAGGCTTTTTTTGCTGGAAAAATAAGCAAACAATTTCTGATTGAGTGTAATGCTGGAAGACATTTATCAAACCAAGTTACAAATAAAAAGGAAGACATAAATCTGACTTCTGTACACTGGCTCTGGGGTAGGACACAGAGAAATCAAAATTGCATACCTGCTTTGGAATACGGTAGGAGCAGTAGCCACATGCCCTTTTATCTTGAACTGACTTTGACAGGTCTTAAATTTACCTTTGCCTCTTCCCTCTCAAAGTATCTGAATAGAACAATTTCAAAAACTGAGGTAGGGCAAGTATCTGGGGCAAAGTCAAGAGCAAAAGGCAAAATCTAGTCCAGGGGAAAATTCTTACATTTCTTCACTTTATGAAACCAAACCACCAATGAGACAAATGATCGTAAACCTTCTTGAAAGCCCAAAAACCACCTTACAGACTGAATGTCTGGCATGGTTTCTTCACCTTTAATATCCCTGGTAAACTTAAGTAAGAGTGTCAAATGTTGGCAGATCCCAAGGACTGGGCATAAACACCCTGTCTGATGTGGCTCCCGTTCCCTTGTACCCTTCATTTACAATATTATATCAGTCTTATTGACCTCATTTCTACATGTTCTGATGTGACTGTCAGGCAAGAATCAGAAAAGCAAAAGAAATAATAATGTTGAAGGAATAATAATATTGAAGCTACTCTATGGTTCTGAGGTTGTGATTTGTTTATTCTGTTAGGCAATACACTAAGCTTCTGACTAAAGCAATATGTCAACTCACCAACAATGACCCTTTTCCAAACCTAGCCCCAGCACTGATTGGCTGGGTAACCATGGGCCAAATTCAGTTCTCTTTTCCCATGAACTAGAGACAATAAATCTATGCAACTGGAAATCATCCTGTGGGTTTTAAAGAGATAATAGTTCTGTACAAAGTTGATATTGATCAAGATCTTCCAGTGTTGAAGGCAATTTTAAAATAGGGTTCATAATTTAAATATTCTGTGTGGTAGATGTTATAATCTTCATTTTATAGATGAAGAAATGGAAGCTCAAGTTGCAAAAGACTTAGCTTGAGTCACAATGAAAATAAATGTTTAAGATGGCATACTTGCCTCACCCAATAATAGTTTCAAAACTAAAGCCCTAATCTTGCATATGATGCTTTAGCAACTTAACTTCCAGAGCATTTCCTTAAGTGTGTAAAAAAAAATTATATGCTTCTTTGTGGTGATGGTTCTTTTACATTATCACTGAATAAGAAGTAAAATTACCACATGCATTCTAAATGTATCCTTTTAAATTTTTCTCTTTACTAAGATTTTAAAACTATTGAATGTTTTTCATATTATTACTAATTGTATTAATAGATATGTGGAAACAAACTATTAATAGATATCTGGAAACTGTGTAATGGCTTCATGTAGTATTAATGTACTAATGGATGTGCCAAGCTATTATTGTCATTCAAATTGATAATGTATTTTGTCTCTAATGGCTTTGAGTGTTCGTCTCCTTGAGAAGTTTTAGTATCCAGGCTGTTGTTTTAATATAAGACATCCCTATTGATTTGGTATTCCACAATTAAAGGGAAATGCTATGTGACTAAGTGTTTAAAAGTTAGTGATTATTATCTTTCTGAAAATAATAAGTCACAAGTTTAGAGAGTCTGTGTTTGCTGACTTGCAGTTGTCAAAATCAATTAGTACTTAATTAGGAAGTGTGTCTTGATCTGTGATTTGAAAATGCCTTCGATGTATTGGGGAACAGATGAACTACTATAATTGTTGAAGTCAAAATCTGGTTTTACTCTCTAGATGAAACAAATTTTACAGAGGAGTTGGAGGAAGAGAAAAAGAGGGTAGAAAAAAGGCAAAGACAAATAAATTATTACTAAAATAATTCAATTTATATTCGTTTTCTAATTATCGATCAGTGATTTCTACAAGTATGAGAATGTTTTCATCCTAAGGCTGTCTTCTGTTAAAATTTAGTGGTATGTTTATTTGCCTTATTTTCATTTTGTCAGCCATATTACATGTTGATAATTATAAAGATTCACTGATTAAACACAATGGGATATTAATTAGATGGACAGATTCTTTCCCTCAAGTCCTATTTTCCTATTTTCTTTTCTTTTTTTTTTTTTTTTTGTGGGTACCAGGGGTCAACCTCAGGACCTCGCACACCAGCAGGCGCCCGTGCTGCTGAGCGATATCACTGTCCCTTTTTTCGTATGTGGGTTCCGGGAGTCGAACTCGGGCCCTCAAGCTTGCCAGGCAGGCGCTTATGCCGCTGAGCCATCTCACCGTCCCCTATTTTCCTATTTTCTGTCCTTTTCTTTCTGAGTTTTGTCTTTATGAAGGCATTACCTCTATTTCTTAAGGATAATTTTATTCTTGAGTTTCTTTTATAAAACTACAATTTAAAAAAATCATACAACCACCAACTATATTATTGTTTTAAAATATTGACATTAAGTTTTATACACAGCTTGAAATAATGTTTGGTAAACTAGATCCAAATTCAGTATTGAAATAATTTCCAAAAATGAGATACTAAATATGTCAAAAATGTGTCTACAGGCATGTATAACTTGTACATAAAGCAACTCATTTTGTTGAAATTCAATAATTTTCTCCTGAGATGTATTAGTCAATTTTCTATTATCATAATAACTACCTGAGTCTGGATAATGTATAAAGAAATGGTCTATTAAATGCACAGTTTTGGAAGCCAAAAGTCCAAGGTAGGGTAGCCTCATCAGTCTGGTTCTGAGGAGAGCCTTTTGTCTACATCACAACAGAGCAAATGGCATCATTGTCGGGGTGAGTGCAAAAAAGGGGAAAAAGGTCACCCTGCAAGTGAAGGAGCCAGAGAGATTTAGAAACCAGACTTGCTGTTTTTATAACAAACCACTCCTGTGAGAACTCACTGAGGTTCTATAAGAACCATATGAGGTTCTATAAGAACCATAAGTTCCTTCTGAGGGTACATTCCTGGTGACCTAACACTACTTTTCACTGGGCTTTTTCTTTCAGAGCTTTCACAACATCAGTGTGGCTATGCTGAGGGTGAAACTTCCAGGATATGAATTTTTGGGAGACATTTAAACCACATCTAAAGTACAGCACAAGTCTAGCAAGTTTATAAAATAATATGGCCTGGATATTTAACAAATATATAAGCATTAAAAGTCTCATATCACATGATATTTTTAAAAATGTTTACTAGATAAAAAGCTTTTTTCTCAACATGTAACAACTATTATAGTTAATGTTATTTTGGTAAAAGTTGCTTTAAACGTTATTCATGACATTAGAAGAACCAACCGACTCGTGTATTGTCAACTTAGATCCATCTGCATGGTTAACCATAGAGGTATTCTTCCCAACAATTTAAGCTGAATCAAAAGTTTCCAAACACTGTCAACTATGTTAGCTCTTCTGTTACTATGACAAAGTATCTGAGAGAAAGTTGAAATCATAAAAGGAAAAATGATTATCCAGGTATGGTGGCACACACTGGTAATCCTAGCACTCAGGAGGCTGAGGCAGGAGGATCACCATGAGTTTAAGGCCAGTCAGATTTACATAGTGAGTTCAAGACCAGCCTGAGCTACATAGCAAGACCCTGTCTCAAAAAAAAAAAAAAAGAAGAAAAAGAAAAATGATTTATTTTGACTCATGGTTTCTGTCTGTTATCACTTAGTCACCTTGCTTTGGTTCTGTAGCAGCATAGTACATCATGGCAAAACCATGTGCCAGGGGATGCTGCTCACCTTATAAGTAAAGGAAGCTGCCCAGAAGGAAAAAAATGCCAAATTCCCAATATCCCTTCTGAGGGCATGCCAGATGACCGAACTTCTATCCTTTTGGCTCCACCTCCCAAAGATTCTACTATCTCCCAATAGCATACAGGCCAGTGAGCAAGCCTTAGCAGAGAAATATTTGGTAGTACCTTGCATTCAGTAGGTGTCATTTGAAATAATGGGGATTGGAGGATTTCAATATATTGAAGATATGACAGGCAGGTTTTGAGTCTCTGCTCTCTGGTGTCTGTGCAAAGCAGTAGGAAACCACTGAGTTGTGGTTGAAAGAGAGGACCTATGTGTTTGTGTCTGATGTATACAGACACTTGAAAAGTTTTCCATGTTCCTAGAATTGACCTAGGAAGTCATTTATTAGATCAGATATGCTTCCATATAACTGGGCAAAACAGTATCCGATCTAATAAATTGGGAAAAACAAAGTAAGGAGTAAATTATCAATGTCCTGTGGAGGGAGAGGGAAAGGAGATATAAAAAGCATTAAGGTGTTTAATGTACCAATTCCCCACAATGAATGAAATCATTATGTACTACAAACATGTAGTAACAAAAACAAAAGTTAAAAAAATATATATAAGAAATTACCAATGTCTGTCAATTGAATGACATTCTGTTGGATGTTGGGGATGCAGAGATAAACACTTAAAGCATTACTTTTAAATATCTTAATAACTGGTTGACTAAAGGAATAAGAAAAATAACAAAGTGTAAATATTTTGGTAATTAAGTATATAATAAATTAAGTATAAGCACTGACTGGTCAGTTTTCCTATGCTGCAACAAAATACCTGAAACATGCAGTTTAAAGAAAGAGAAGTTTATTTTGGCTCATGGTTTCAGAGGTTTCAGTTCATGGTTGGCTGACTTCAAGGCAGAAACACTGTGGTGTGAGGGTAGGCAAAGGAAAGCTGCTCACTTCATGGAGTCAGGGAAGCATAAAACAAATGAAAAGTCCAGGGAGGAAGGGGCAAAGGATCAGATACAGTCCCCAAGATCATGACTTTGTGATACACCCAAGCATCCAGACCCAGGCAGAAATGTGCCTTATTAATGTCCTAGGCATCTCTCCAACCAATCAATTTGACAATCAAGATGAACTGTCACTGGGCCGGTGAGATGGCTCAGCGGGGTAAGCACCTGTCTGGCAAGCGCGAGGGCCCGAGATTGACTCCCGGAACCCACATATGAAAAAAGGGCCGGTGATATTGCTCAGTGGCACAGGCGCCTGCTGGCGTGCGAGGTCCTGAGGTCGACCCCTGGTGCCCACACACACACACAAAAAAGATGAACTGTCACTAACATTGTGAAACTGCTCTCGATTATAAAGAAAACAAATTGTCTCTACCACATACTTATCTGTTTTTATCATAAGCAATAAATCAGTGTGGAAAGAATATGTTCTACATGAATAGGGGAAATTTGATATTCTAGATTCTTTTCAAAGATGTTTAAAAAGATGCTAGGACACAATGAGCCAATGACATGAGTGTCAACACGAAGCGACTCCCATTCTTTCAGCTTGTTGGACACTAAGGACGAGTGGAGCTACCAGAGTATCTGAAGTCATTTGGCATCAATATAATAATAGATGAACAGGATGTTCAGTGGGTAGTGGAACCACTGCAGGGCTGTGGCCATTCCTGAGATACTATACTACATACAGAGAGGGAGGGGAGATATGCTGGCTTTTTCTCATGCCCAACATGTTAAACTCCTTTCATTTCATTCTACAGCCTAGAGCTAATTGGAAAAATTCTTTCTAAGGATATCTAGGAAACATAGTCAGAAAACCACCATTCCAACCTAGAACAGAGAAAGTGCAAGAGAAATGTCAAAGAGTACATTGAAAAATGACAATGACTCGTGGATAAATTATTTAAAACCTCTGAATTCTGCAAAAAGACATCCAATGTCTTTCCATAATATATACAATGTAAAATGAAACTGTTACCTTGAAAAAAATTCTATGTATTCCACTCTGCATAGGTTTCCTCCACATCATCTCAGTAGTCTTCTCCTACAGTTAATAAACTTTAGACTTTATTCTCTCATCAATTGGTTCTTACTCAAGTCCTACCTGTCTGCTCTTCCCTTTACCTGGAATGGATTTCTCTCTCACCTAACTTGGCTGATTCTTTCTTATCATTAAGATCCTGTTTAAATAATGCGCCCTCAACCAATTCTTGGACCAATTGTTCCAGAGTATATTCCTCTATTCACTCAGCCACTCACAATTACTGGAACGTATTTCAGTTCTTTGCATAGCTCTTTTCTTGCTTGATAACAAACACTGAATTATATATCAACTTCTGAAAAATTAAAAACAATAATGATTGTCTATAAATAGCAAAATATAAATTTCATGCAGATAAAGACCTCAATTTCTTAATGTGAAAAGAATTTATTTTCAATAGTAGTTTCTCAGAATATATTGAATTACTGGATGGACCAATGCCTTTATAAAAAATAACAACCCTGCTTTGCATATGAGCACATGAATGCTCAGATAATTCCTGCAATGAATATATTGACTTGTATTGTTATACTTCCTGAAAAGAAGAAGCTAAAATAAAGAATTATGATTCAGAAGAAAATTTATTCCCTTTTTCTGCTAAGAAAAAATGAAAAAAAAAAAGTACATATGTGCAGACTTATCTTGCTTTCCAGAGAGATAGTAGAAAACACACACACATGCTTGAAAAAAATCCCTCAATAAAAATATACAACCCAAATGACCATCAACCAAGGAATGGATAAAAAAGGATGTGGTATTTTTGTACAATGGAGTACTATTCAGCCATAAAGAAGGGGAAACTGGAGACTTTTATAGGTAAATGGATGCAACTTGAGACCATACTCATAAGTGAAATAAACCAGATGCATGTGTAAACATCATATTGTCTCCCTAGTGTGAGAAGCTGAAAGAGTAAATAGGATCCAAAATGTTCAATAGATATTGTAAAATGGGAAGAAACTGTTCAAAAGGAAAGAGAAACTGGGATGGCGGAATGGAGAAAAGAAGGAAGGGAAAAGCAAAAAAAAATATATATATATATGTATATACAAAGGATAGTTAAGATAGATACACTACTAATTTCCCTTAGTTCATTGAAAAGAAAGTTTTGTGCTAATATTGTTTGCACAACTGAATGCTGATATCATGTACTCTGAGTAACTAATTTAAAGATACCAATATGCAATGTATTAACCATTGTTATCCTCCTATTACATTGTTTTGAAATTTTGTTCGTTTTTTTCTCTTTAAAATTAAAAAAAATATATATATATATAACAATACTTCAAATGAGGATCCAATTATTTAATAATGGATTTATTAGATAATATCATTTGGTTCATTTTATCATTAAGATTTACTAGAATAATGGCAATTACTATGATTTATTAATGATCCAGATTTATTTGGATTGGTTGTGTTTATTGTTAGTGAACGCATAGAATGATGCATAGTTTCTGTTGACTATTTACCAGTTGCTAGGTGGGAAATGTTACCTGGATATGAAATCACATTACCTTTTACTTTTCTACTTTCTATCTTGGACTTTATTTCATTAATACATAAAGTATTTTTCCACAGAACAGTCTATATGGGTTTGAGTTTTGGAATAAGTTATATATTCTTTTCATTTTAAAAGTAATATACTGTAATTCCACATCAGAAATTATGGGTAACATAGTAAGCTACTGCTGTTAAGAATAGGGTTCCAGGGTCTGGTGAGCTGGGTAGAATTCCAGCTCTTCACTTTTTTAGGATTATGACTTTGAAGACTGCTTATCCTTCCTGAGATTAATTTTTTATAACTAATAATATTTTAGTATTAATGTGAATTTTAACTGAGAAAAGCATATAAAACTCTTTCAGTAGAAACTGCCATGTAGTAATAACAACCATCATATCAAAATAGAAATAATAATTGTATCATTCTTTTTACTTGAGTAAAAAGCACACATCATCTCTACCTCTTAATGAACTTTTAAAAGTACATAACAATATTGTTAAGTGTAAGCATGAAATTGTACAGGACATCCCTAGAATATTTTCATTTTGCTACCACTGAAACTACAAATTGAACAAAAGTGACTATATCCTCCTACCTGTAACTCCAGGAAACTAATATTAAACTTATTTTTCCCTGAGTTGGCTACTTCGCTTACCCCCTACAATTGTTAATTATACACTATTTATCCTCTCATAACTGACTTCTTTCACTTGTCATCATGACCTCAATGTTCATCTGTGCTGTATCATATGACACGATTTCCTTCTTTTTAAAGATCAACTAATATTCCACGGTATGTGTGTACTAATACCGTGTTTCCACTCTATCTATTCTCCTATCACAGGAAATATAGGTTGTTTCCATATAGTGGCTACTTGTGAATATTGCTGAAATGAATATGCCAGTACAAATATCTCTTCAAAATCCTGGTAAAAATCATGCGGAGATACAACCAGAGGTGTAATTGTTAGATCATACACTAGTTCTGGTATGAATTATTTGAAGAACCTTTATAATGTAATCCAAGATATTGCAGTATTTTACATTCCCATGGATAGTGTACAAGGATTTCAGTTTGTCTACACTTGTTATTTTCTGGTTTTCTTCCTTTTCTTTTCTGTTTTCCCATTTTAATACTAGTTGAAAATTGTCATACTAATATATGCAAAATGATCTCTCATAATGGTTATGATTCACATTTTCTTGAAGATCAATGATATTAATAATGTTTTTAGATGCTTGTTGGTTGTTTGTATATCTTCTTAAAAGTTTCTATTCAAGATTTTTGCCCATTTTTAAATTTGTAAACCCTGGCAAGCCAGTACTACAATTAAAACCACCCTAGGGGCTTTTGTCTTTATCAAAATTAAATATAAATTTTTAGCAAAGGATTACAAGATTCACCAGTTCTGTTTCTTGTTTTTCTCTAAAGCCAACTTTCCTGACTTTCCAGTAGTACTCTGTCTTAGTCTCACGGATGGTCTTTGTATTTACCATTATTTATTCTGATCCAAAATATTGTGTTTTTAAAAAAATCATTTTATTTATATATCCATAAAGTTCATTTTGTCACTTTCTTCAGATATTTTGCTAAGAGCAGACATGTTATAAACCAGTTAAAGAACTTTCTTGAAAAGAATGAAGATATCTATAAAGAACATGAATACCAACATAGAAATGTTCCCATGATGAACTGTGAAGGCTGTGACAAATATTCAAGGATAAAATGATTATATAGTACTTTAGCCTTCCTTCCTTTTATTTTTTACTTTAAAAAACATATAGAGTGGGCTGATGAGATGGCTCAGCGGCTTAAGCGCCTGCCCGGCAAGAGCGAGGGCCCGAGTTCGACTCCTGGAACGCACATACGAAAAAGGGGCCGGTGATATCGCTCAGTGGCACGGGCGCCTGCTGGCGCACGAGGTCCTGAGGTCGACCCCCCGGTACCCACAAAAAAAAAAAAAAAAAACGTATAGAGTAACAAATTGCATTAGCATTTACATACTATATGAAAATAGCTTTAGAACAATTAAAAACACTAATATTTTGATTATTTTTCAGGGGAAGAGTAGGGATTAAACAGAGTATAATATGGGTAAGATAATAGAATTCACCATATATATATATAATCACCTTTGCTCTTATCTTCCTGAAGTAGCAATTCTATAGATTATTTCCAATGCTTAAATTTTCTTCACAATACATATTACTACTTAATAGAAAATGAGCAAGCAACAAAATTGTTGTTATGGTTCACAGTATTCGGATTTCAGCAGGAGAGCATATTTGCCTATTTTATTGTGGGCTGTATCCTCACACCCCAAATAATACTCAGAAATAATTAAAGGCTGGATTTAAAAAATAATTTAATGCAGAAATGAAGTGCAAGTTTATTATTGATATTTATTTCATTGAGGGGTCATGGATGTTAAACTCACATACATGGAATTACTTGAAATAAAGTAGATGTTCAATCAATGTTAAAAATTATTTTTCTGTGTGAAGTATGTAAAAACATTTGGACTGCCTTGAGATTGGAGACATAGTCGTATATCCTTACAATGACAAGAAATAAAGGATCTAACAGAATATGGTCAGTTTATTTTAAATTATAAACTTCAAGGTGAAATAGGACAGATAATTTCAAATTAGTTCTCGTTTTTCAGGTGTAATCTGTAGATATCCCTAATAAGTCATCTTTTTTTAATCACAAGTAGTTTTGCTCTGTATGACATGTCCTGGCCTACCACTTCTTAGCAAATAGTATTTCTATTTCTCGGAATATGAGGTCAGAATAGACTCTACCCTTTACCTAGATTTAGAATTAAGACAAGAAGTGATATGGAAAGTAGTTCCCAAAGATAGCCTTCTCTCATCCTCTTGTCCATGCATTGGCATATCATTTTTCACCAGAAGGACTCTTCTTTCTGGCCTTGTAAATTCCATCAAAGTCATTCAGAAAGATTGAAGTGATATAATGCCAGTTCTGGTTTTAATCCATAAGAACTGGGCCACTATTGACTTTGCTTTCTTGGAATCCTGCCATCACGTAAAAGAAACTCAGGCTAGTATACTAAATGTTGAGAGACCATGCGGATGGAAAGGTCACATATGCAAAAAAGACAGGATCTCCAGCTGGTCATCAAAACCAGTGCCCTAGATAATTGACATGAAATATCACAGTCCTAACCAATCTCATATTTGAGTGAAGCCACAGCAGTGATCCCAGGAGTTATCCCTTAATATAACAGATCTGCTAAGCTAAAACCAGCCAATGCATAGAATTGTGTAAACTAATAAGCATCATTATTTTAGGCCACTCAATATGATTTGTTACACAGCAATAGATAACTGAGAAAGTGGGGTATTCACATTCTTGGGGTGCAGCTGAATAAAATACAACAAGATGATGAGATTGAAGGTGCGTTTGAAGAATTTCATGAGTAGAAGCAGAAACTTTGCCTATTTTGGTCAATACAACTCCCCCTCTTTGGGAGAATAATCCTGACTCTGTAACCTAAGGAATATTCACCAAAATTCAGTGACAGTTCAACTAATATAATTCATAATATCATATACGTTTTCTCCCAAAACACACTTTATTAAGTAGGTTTTATTTGACATCTGCATTATGAAAATTAAATGATAAAATCTGAATGACCTTTACTATGTTTCATGGAGCTGCTCTCATCAGCTTATCTCAGTTTTTCAAAAGGCCATAACCAGTTGTACTATGGGATAAATTAATAATACATTAATACTATTTTGCAGGCCAAGGTATTATCCACTTATCAAAACATTATGAAAATAGAGTTTACAACCATTGTAATCAACTTGAATAGGAAAAATGTGCTATTTTTACATAAGTTTATTGCTTCACGGGACCTACAGAAGATTAGCAATATGAGTACAAAATGCTATGTTTTTTGGATGCACAAGCCATGTTGAGTAATGGAATAGAGAGTGCTGTGATGGCAGTGGGAGCAGTAAGGGATTGAAGCTTAGGCTGTCTGGATTTGAGTGCAACTTCTAACATTGATTGCAAGACTGCAAACAAACTCCTAGACCTCTTTGAGTTTAAGTTCCTTATCTATAAATGGGAATAAATCTCCTTTCCTAGCCTGACAATTGTGTTGCTGTGAAAATCAATTGCAATACTCTTCAAAATGTTTGTGTACTGCCCAGTTCTTTATTTCAAAACTTTCTCAAATCTAATATATATTCTTTGTTCCATTGCAGTTACTTCAATCCCATTTAATTTTTAAATAGAAATGTGTGTGTGTGTGTGTGTGTGTGTGTGTGTGTGTGTGTGTGTGTGTGTGTGTATTTAGTAAGGCGACAGGGCTGGATGGAGCTGGGATTACATATTACAACAAATTACTAGCTACAATTTAGGTTGTCATTCTTTCACTCCAGGTGGCAATTACCTTACCTGCAGTACAGGACAATCTTAGGGTATGGTAGGACTTAACTCTGGTAAAGCACCATGCAGGATATTCTCCATTTCCCCCAACTATACGCAACTCCTTCCATCCCCTTTAATCAAGGACCTTTATTCAAGGACAAGCTGACCTCTACAAATGGTATGTAAGCACCTCTGCCTTTTAGTTTCTTGTTGCATCCAATAATGGAAACCATGCACAAGAGATGGTAAAGTTGGAAGAAAGAGAGACCAAACTATTTTTACTGACAATATTCGAAGGCCCCTGTTTCATGATTCCAGCTCTTACTGCCTTACAGCAACTGTCACCTTTATTCTCCAGTCTCAGGGCTCCTTAGAAACTTTTCACTGTGACAGTCCCTTAATGTCTCACCATCATTTGTTTGTTCCTTCAAACATTTTAATTTCTTTAACTTTTGTAAACAGCTCCTTTATTTTTAGATAAACCCATTTGAATGCTCCATCTGTTTTCTTGATAGGACTTTTAATGTTTCAAGTCTTAGACTGGTGCCTGTCTCCTATTAAAATCTATGAACTTTTAGCATGTAGTATTATAATGAAAATGGTGTTGATTAGTGACTCTTGTGTACCTGTCCTTGTATTTCTTTTCTTTTTAGTGTTTATGTTGTTTGATTTTTGTGGGGGTTGACATCAGATACCTGAAATAATTTTTAAAATGTGATTGTTTTAGTATATGTGACTGCCATAAAAATATACTACTAAAATAATTTGACCAAAATTCAAGTTCCTATTTCCTCCATATCAACTGGGATCTGAACATAGAGGTGCTATGGTCCAAACTCTGCCTATTCATACAGGCTCCCAAGTGCATGGTTGGTGAGGGTTAGCTATCCACGTTGTTCTTTAGCACTATTAAAATTTATTACATTTCTGTGAACTCATTTTTGATTGCCTGAGATCACATCAATGTTTTGTTAAAATAGCAATTGCCTTCATAAAATGCCTCACATTCACTAGGTACAAATAGAAATTTAGATAGTAGATATACAGAAAAGGAGAATAAAAATACAATGATGTTTAACTAGCTGGTTTATTATGTAGACCTATGGATAGATAGATTGATAAACAATAAGGATACAGTTAATTGGCTAGTTACAAAACTTATAAGAAGGTGATAGATCCTCTCTGTGAATATCTTAAAATGTATTACAATTCAAAGTGCTTTTCATCACAATCCTATTAAGAAAAATAAAGTGAACCTTCTATCCCTGTTCAAAAGCTTCTCATAACACCATAGTGCTATTGTTATGGATTAGTCAGTCAGTTTTTTCTTTAGAAGATATAATTTTCATTATATTCACACCTCGCCTCCAATATTCTCCGAAATGCCCATTAAGCATCATACACAACAGTTCATTATAATCCACCTATATCTTGCTTCTATTCCTTTTGTCTGCATCTGAAATGGAGCAGACATCTTGTTTACCAGAGGCTACAGGAAAGTGAATTCATTTATTGATTGACATTATCAAGCAGGCAGACAGACACCAAAGCAGGTGAAATTGCTTTTTTGTGTGTGTTGTTGTCCGCCAAACTTTAACAGAGAAAGTGATGTGCTTTTGTCAGGCAGGATTACTATACAATCAGGTAATGGTTCTTAAAAATGCTGCAAACGTTAATGGTGTTAGATCAATAATATTACTACCACAGGTAAAATGCTATTGCATGTATTATTAAGATATTGCTCAAAATGGAGTAACTCGAAGGACTTTGAGAATGTATAATTGCTGTATCATTAGTACAATCAAATGCTAATGGAGGTTCTGTCATACAATATGCTGTGCATATTTTTCCTACAAGATTTTAGAGTGGTTTTGCATTAATGCATGGTGCAGACCCCCAATTACTCTATCACCGTCTCATCTTTCCCTAAGTATGAGCTAATTTATAAAACAAAAGATGCTATTATTTCTCTACTCATACATTTTCCCCTAAAATATTTCATGAAATGAAAGCCAAACACTAGTGTAAGTACTTGATATTATCCTGTAGTTTTGTATTTTATATACTGACAAAGTAACACTGGTCCTGATATTTCCTTATGAGCAGGTTATAATATCAAATGTTAGTTCCAGAGAGAACTGATTATTGTCACTAAAACTACATTTATTAATCAGTACCAAAGATGAGTGAATACACTTTTTCAAGGAGGTTTATATTACAGGAGCTACACTACTTCAGTGTATTAAAGAAATTCTTCTTAAGGACTACTATTCACTGAACTTAGTCCATATATTTTCCACTTAGAGAATATGGTTATGTTAATGATCAGTTAGCCAAAGAGGAATCAGAGAAAAGATCATTGATTCAAATTGTGTAGTATGAACACTTTCTCTACCTCTTTATGCACCTCCTCACCTATTTTCTTGTTCTAAATAGTTACCATTGGATTTGTATTTACTTTTGTCTACTGGAATCTGTAGTGTTTAAGAAGTGGTGAAAGGAAAGAGGAAATGAAAGAAAACATGGAAGGGTAAAAGAAAGAAAAAAGTGGAAAGAAAAAAAAAAGAAAAGAAAGAAAAAGACTGTCATATTTGCAGTTTAAGTAAGGGGGAAGTCACTTACCCATGAATATAGAAAGAGGGTATACATGGGCAAATTGTCTTGTGGGCATTCAGGAAGAATCTTTTCACTCTAACTTATATTCAGTTCTATTTCTAGCTCAAACAACGTGAGCAGAGTATTCCTGGTATCAATTTTAGCTTGTGCAAAATACAGCTGTCTAATTGCTAACTGAGTGGGGAAAAATATATTTTTCTTCAAATTTCTGATGATCTCCATTGGTTTCTAATCCTGTCACATCTTTATTTAAAAAGTGCATCCCTTTTGTCTTTCCTAATAACTGGATAAAATTGTTAATTGGAGTAAGTTCCAATTATTTGAGTATTCTAAATTTTGGAGCTTATAAAACAAAAGAATGCTCTGCTGTTTGGTAAAAATGGAAAAAAAATTTCAAATTTTTAGAGGTCTCATTTTATGTAATACCAATAAAGAAGTATGTGTATTCTAACTAAAAATCAGATTTGAGCATGAAAAGATGGATCATCTTGTGGGAACAACAGAGCCAACTCCTTAAACTGTGGGGCTTCTGCAGGAGTGAGCTCTAGAATTTATTATGAGTTGATCCATTTATACTCCAAACTTCTGTAAATTTACGCTAAACTAACTACATAGATACCCAACCCAAACATTTGGAAACACATAGTATCAACTGAAAACAGAGGAACCAGATCACAATCAAAATTATCAAATTTTAAGAGATGGTGAAAAAAATTTTTGTAAAGCCAGAGAGCGAGAGACAGTCAGTGAAAGTTGGCTGAGAGGAGAGCTGATAAGCTGAAACAAGTGATGCCAGGACATCTGATGTATTTATATGGTACCTGTGGCTGTGGGGGCAGATCATCCTTAGAGGCATTTAAAAATACAGACTAAGGTCAAGCACTCTATTCACATGTCTGCATTTATATTTGTTTTCATACTTGTAGACATCATCTTATTCCATATCAAAATCTTTGTGGAAACAGATAGAAAATGAAGCAATCGAAATAAGAATAAGACTACAGAACTTAGTTATTACCAAAGGTGGGGAAAAAGGGATTCATACAATAGAAGGAAAATGATTAAGAATAGTGGTTTAGATTTAGCAGACACTACCATGAAGCAATGTGCTGGCCAGGCCAAAAGGGAGCATAACGGTAAACAAAACTTTTGTCATAAAGGAAATAGACCTCATCCTTTGGAAAATATTTGCAATTTGAATAGCATTAAAACATGGATTCAATGATGAAAATCACTAATCTAAATAAATACTTTTATCATTTTAAAATACTTTTCTTTAATATTAGATTGACCTCAACAAAGAAATAATAATGATGCTTAGAGTCTAGGTAGTGTGTGTAACTACTGCATATAATTCTCAACTTGGGTCTATGGTACAAGTTTAGACTAATCTCCACTTTTCATGTTCAGAAATAGCACTTTAGGATGTGAGGGCAATCTGGCTGTGACATCTGTCACCCAGCTGATTGCCAGGGTTTATTCGGCTGATCTGGCTGACTAGGCGGGTGTCCTTGTCCTCCCTCAGGGCTCCCTGTGCGTTCCTCCCGAAGCTGCGCACTGGGTTGAAGAGGACGACCACCCCAGATGGAGGAGGACGGTTCCTCAGTCAAGGGTATACGAGTAGCTGCGCTCCCCTCCTAGAACCTCCAAACAAGCGCTCAGAAATAGCACTTTAGCTAACATCACCTTCTGCCTGAGCATGAACTGAACCTAAGCATTGCAGATACCAAAGCACGAGTCTTCCCACCACACTTCATAAATTCAATTTAAAAATTATCTATTTTTACTCATATAGAGAAAGATGGTTTAAAATGCTGGGTATTACTAAGCCAACACAAGGAGTACATTTAGTATATGGATTAATTCAAAGACTAAAAATTAACAAATTATCCGTACTTATTTCAAAAATACAACAGATTTTTATGTTATAAAATAATATATATCTGTATGATTTAACTTTAATATATTTTATAAATCAATACCCATAGCTTAATTCTGGAAAGGAATTCACAGTACTTTCTGGAGAACGAATATCCTTTTACTTCTATACTCCACATGGGGCCATTTTGGAACCAATAATGCATTTAAGTGTTTGTAATTATTACGTGTGTCCAGGGACAATTGCCATTTCACACAATTGTTCTCTTTATACTATCTTCTAAATGTTGCTAGTCTCATTACTTTAATTATTTTTTAACTGATTCCTAAATTTTACTATTAAGTAATTTAATTAGTGATTCCATTGTTAACTTCATAGTTGTTAAAGTGTTTTTAAAACAACCTTTCAATTTTGGTAAATGAAACCGGGATTTGAATTTATTGTTAATAATTACAAAATTTTGTTCCCAGAATACAAGGATGACCTTTGGGGAATTTTCCATTGTTGTAAAGTAGATAACATTGAAAGAACTCTAAGCATTGGTCAAGTGGAACAGTTCTCCAGTGATTAAATCATCAATGAAGATAATTCTCAATTCCTCCTCTGATGGGTACAAAAGAAAGCAAAGATAATTATGGTCAAACAATGATTCTAAACCTTAATTAGTTTCTAATGCTAACTAGGTTTATATTTTGGGGAAAGGGACAACCAGCCAGTTTTTAAAGCATAAATCTGATCTTGTCACTCCTTTGCTTAAACTCTTTGAGCGAATTGCCATTGCACCAAAGAGGAAGTTAAAATTTATTCTAGCCTCTGTCTACCTCTCCACCCTGATGCCCTTGACTTTCAAGTTAGAGATTCCTTCAGCCTCTCATTCACAGCTCTATTCCTACACTAATGTTGCCTCTGCCTGGACAGTCTTGCATTCCTATTCTTGTTGAATCAGTTTATCTTTCCATTGAAAACCATCACTGATCACTCATGTAATACCAGAATTCTTTATTATTAATCTCAGAGCACTCTGCTTACCTCATTTGTAGCAAATTAGAATTGTAACATTGCACTTATGTGTGTGGTTGTTTGATAAAAGTATTTCTCCCTCATTATACTCTGAACTTAAGTATAACAAAGACCAAATCTATTTGTACTCGCTGAAGTGTTTCAGCAATAAAATAGAACAAGGTAAATTATAAACATTCAAAAGATTAGTGTAGGTAAATTAATGAAAGAATAAGTAAATAAATAAACAAATTGATAGTAAGATTTTGGACTTTCCAAATACAGGGTATAATGAATATATACTAGTGAAATTGAAGGTTAATACATGTTAGCTTTAGAACAAGAATTATGTTCAAGTTATGTCTTTTCAATTAAACAGGTCACACTTCTATGCTAAGCATGAGAACTTTTGGGACAATTTTGAGAATTAAATGAGTTAATTTGTCATAGTGCTTCAACCAGATTTAGTTGCTTAATGAAGTACTGTGAGCACATAAATTTATTGATTCATTTATTCTACAAATATTTATGGGGTTGGGGCTGGGGATTTAGCTCAGTGGTGCAGTGCTTGCCTGGCAAGCGTGAGATCTTGAGTTTGACTTCTGGTACCGCCCCTATATATATATATATATATATATATATATATATATATATTTAAACATAACAACTCTTCGGTTGTTATATTTCTTGATTTCACAAACTCTTCTGATCTTATACTAATTGTAATAACATCATAATTATACAAAAACTTGGTGAAATCTACAATGAGTCACACTGAGATTACAATGCAAATGTTAAAACTATTATTATATTCTAACTTTTGGAATCCTGGGGCATCTGAACTAAATTGAAATCCAAATGTGCCAGTATGATGTCAGTATTTAGTGTTGGAATAGTAATTATTAGAAAATTTACTTAGAACAGTTCTTTCCTTTCACTTTCCCCTGACTGAAGGAGTATACCTTGATTCAGTGACCACACACTAAAGAGACTGGGAGATCGATGAATAATGTGAAACGTTTCCAACATCTATTGAACAGAATCTCAACCAAGATTTAAAGTACAAAAATAACAAACTATACATAGAATAACAAATGCTCAGTTTGGAATCTCAGGTATTTGATCTGCCTATAAGATGCTCTGAATAGTAGAAAAGAGAGTCTACTCATATATAGAAAGAGGGTCACATAATAACATTTTTTACATAAAATAGGAAAAAAATCCTAAAATTCATACAGAAGCACAAAAAAATAGAAAAAAGACAAAATCTCAAAAAAAGAAACATACACTTGAAGTCCTCATATTTCCTTATTCCAAAATACTTTAAGTATTAAATTCATATTGCATGAATTGAAACAGGGTGCCGCTGACAAAATCCACAAACTTTTAGGCCAATGGAGAAGAATAAAGAGCCCACATATAAGTCCATCAGTGTATGGGCAACTGATCTTCAGCAAGGGTGTTAGAGTGGACGATGGAAAAATGTTAGCCTCCTCATAGATGATGCTTTGAAAACTGAATATTCACTTTTAAGACAATGAAATTGGAATCTTACTTTTCAACATGTGAAAAAGTAACTCAAAGTGATTTAAAGACTCAAGTATAAGACCTGAAACTACAAAAACCCTGTTAGACAGTGTACTGTAGAAGCTTCATTGCACTGATTTTGGCAATGATTTTGTGAATGTGATGCCAAAAGTGAATGAGACAAAATCACAAATAGACAAGTTAGACTACCTCCAACTAAACCTTCTGCAAAACAAAGAGTTACAAACAACAGAATTAAAAAGTTACTGTACAGAGAGAAGAAAATTTTTCTCAAAACATGTTTGTTTGTTTGTTTGAGATGAGGTCTCATTTTGTATTTCAGGTTGGCCTTAAGCTGACTATATAGACCACCCTGGCCTTGAACTGGCACCAATCCTTCTGCATCAGACCCCCAAAAACTGGGATTACAGGCATCAGCCACCATGCCAAGATCAGACCATATTTCTAGCAATGGGTTAATAGCCAAAATATATAAGAAACTCCTATAATCTAAAACTAGCAACAAACAACAACAACAAAAAAAAACCTAAAAAGAATTTAAAAATGAGCAAAGGATTTGAATAGACATACACATGGCCAGAGTTAAATAGAAATAATATTCAGTATGAGTAGTCATTGGCGAAGAGCAAATTATAGCCATAATGAGGTATCACCTCACAGTTGATAAGATGCTATTATCAAAACTACAAAAGATAACAAATATGGAAAAGTTGGACAACTTGGACATCTGTTGGTGGAATATAAAATTGTGTCACTGCTATGCAAAACAGTATGATGCTGTATCAAAAAATTAAAGGTAGACTTACAATTCAGTAGTCTTATTTCTGGGTATCTAGAATTGCAATCAGGATCTCAAATATTTCACTTTAAAAACAAGAATCCTGTTATGTGTAAAAATGTGGATTCACTTGGAGGACAGTATTCCAAGTTAACTTATGCCAGTCACATAAGAATGATTCTATTTATATGTGGTATATAAAATAATCAAACTCACAAAAACAAAAAACAGAATGGTGTCAGAGACAGGCTGGAAAGGAAAATAAGGAGTTCCTAGTCGACAAATACATTGTTTCAGTTATGTCTACCCCCGGGTAATTCTGTATCTGCGTACTTAAAATGTCAAGATGGTTAATCTCATGTTATATGTTCTTCCCACTACTGAATGAGCAAATAAATAAAAAAGAACAGATAGATACTCAGTGCCTAAAATCCATCAAAACAAAATAAGTGTTCAAAAATTAATGAGCTACATTGTATTTTATATCCTTATAACACAATATAATAAAAGATATAATGTTAATATTAAAAACATATCAATTTAAAAAGTCAAATAATAGCTTTTATATTAATTTCACACTTAAAATTGTTAGCTTGATAATCTGCTTTACTAGTTAGTGTAATTTTTTAAATTTTACAGTTTTACTCAACTTTCCTATATTACATCTATGAATGAAAACCTCCATCAAAAACTTATTTTTGAATTTATAATTTACAACTATATGAATGTCACTTGAAAATAGGTTAGTCTTCATACCTCCTTTCTTTTACCTATGAGCCTTATTGCAGTCACATTGAAAAACAATTCAAATAAAGAACCAGTCAATGTCTTCACCAGTGTTTCATCTGTGTGATATGGGTTCTTCCTTCTTTCTCAAGTCATATTTTGAGTATCACGAGTTATATTCATCTGTTCTGTAGCTAGGCCTGACTGCTGGCCTTCATAAATACCAAATCCATTATTAATCTATTTTATAAGTAAACAATTCAATAACTGAAGGAAGTAAATTTGGATTAGGAAAATAGTCCAGAGAAGATTATATTGAGTTTACATCAAGTTAAGTTCTTACAGTCACTAAAAGGCATTCCTGAACCTGTAGTCTAAGCAATTTGTGGTGCTGATCACTATAATGCAATGTGGGTTCTCTAAGTGAAAGTCAATTCATTCTGATTTTGTTAAATTATATTCCACAGTATTGCTCCAATTCATTTCCTGTAAGAGTTCACTAGATGTTAAGTAAATCAGCCTGTTAAGTGCACAAAGATTACCTGAGAGATAGGCATATGTTGTAGTTTAAAATCTGATTACAATGCTCATGGTAGAGAATTTCCAGTCTGTCAACACAGGTCAGGTCTTCTTTGAAATGTTATGGGTTTTTATGGCTTACCTGTCCATTTTAGCACTGTGTGAATGGCTCATTTTCATCGGATTGTCTTATATGTCAGGCACTGCACTAGCACTGATTGAGTGCATGGCTGAGAATAATGAAAGGAAGAAACAAGCTTAATTGGTGTCACTGTTCACACTACACTCCCAGAGCTTTATGGTTTCCATTGCAGTATCCTAGCTCTCATGAAGGTCGAACTTCAGGCCCAGGGCTGGGGCTCCTAGTTCAACACTGTTCGCCTATTTAGAGCCCTTAATTTACATATATTTTACGTATGGGTTAGCATAACACTTCATTGGAAGTTTAAATTTAATGAACCCACACTCATATTAGAAAGATTCTATAAGAACAAGTGGAACACAAATGTGTTAATGAAGTGAAACTGTGAAGTATACTTTGTAATTAACAATATTGATGTAGAAAGCAATGTACTCCCGAGTGTCTATTAAAGTAAATATATATACAGTTTTCTGATGAAGGTTTGGAGCTGATCTACCAAGGGCATGGGCTGGATGGCATGAGAGTCCTTGGGCTGCTCATGTCAAAGGCGTAAGAGGAATTACTAAGCAATCGCCCTACTGAGGTCAATAAGAAGCCTTCATACGGGTTGCAAAAAAACATAGACAAATAGGACAGTCTTGCTGTGGAGTGATCAGGGGACACTGACAGCAGCCACAATTTTAGCTGAGTAATCTAAAGATTGATGTCACTTACAACATCTGCAACAAAGGTTTGAGATAGTGCTTTATAACATGAGCTTGTGATCCACAGGCAAAGTGCTTGGATTTCAATTTTATAGCTTTCAATTTGCATGAATCAAGAAAATTAACAGCCTCAATCTCTTTATCTATAATGTATTGGTAACAATAACTACATTATAGGTCTATTGCTAAGCAAAAGGCTTTTTAAATAATTTTATTATTAATGTTATTGACTACCACTATATATTGATTAGAGAAGAGATTCCAGTTTGGGGCTATTTATTTCAATTTTTGGTACCAACTGATAAATTAGGAGCAATATAGATATTTAAAAGTTCAGAAACATCCTTGCATGTTATTATTTTTTGCATATCTTTAAGATATATCATACTGTTCTAATATCTGTATATTAAAATAAATATTTCACACTATCCCTGCATGCTCGTAAAAATAATATATATGGTTAAAAAATTAACCTTAGACTTACATCCCTTAGTAGAGCACAGTAATAATTTAAGATTACTCAGACTTTAAAATGTCCAAATATTGACATATTGGCCAAAACAAGTAATAGGACAAAGCCCAAAATCTGTATGGGAAGGTACTAAATAAAAGAGTTTATACAAAGGATAAAGGGAGAGCATTAACTATGACTGTTTTTGCAAACAATGTTTCACTCACAAAAGTTAATAATAATAACACTCATTTTATATATTTTTAAAGATCAACCAAAATAATTCATAACAAGATGCTTAGGACAGTACACGACTTGAGGCTTATATTTATTAAAGCTTTGTCTTTGAAATAATGTTGATAATGAGACATCATAAGTATTCTAGCTCCAAAACAGAGATGAATTGTCAATACGTATTTAAATAATCACACTTAAGTGTCACAACCCTTCACATTTTCTGTATTTGGTGTCTGGGAGCATACAAAGTAAAGAAGCAAGTTTTGAATCAATATCATAAAATATAGTTTATAAAGACAGCGACATATATTATTCTCTTAACATAAATTATTTTTATGCTGCCACCAAGGTCATATGCTGAATATGAGAATATACAAATGACTCTAAAACTTATTTTTCTTTCTTGAACATAGCTCAAACAAATTTAAAAAATTATTCTTTTTAAAAAGCACTAGATTCGATCAGGAGGTTCAGGAGAGAATTTGTGAAGGAGGAAGAAATAAGGCGAACTGTACTGAGTAAATGCAAATTTCTTTTCAGTTCCAAATTGATTTATCTTACTCCTGTTTATGTCTCTTGCATAGGAATTGTATTTGGAAGCAAGAGGATGGACTGGAGGTAAAAAAGGACTAATCTGTAAGTGTTACTATTCAATGAATTAAAGGTATAAAAAAATTTTCCTTGGAAAGAGTAGGAAAAATAAAATTATTCTGTACAGACCAAGGTCCTTTTATTTTATTTATTTTTCTCAGATTTGGAGAAAGATAAATGAAAGTGAAGGCATTTGCAAGGTGCTAAACTATTCATGAATAAAGTCAATACTTTTCAATTTTCCCATCTAGACACTTGACAGATGTACTCCAAAGCCAATATGCAGTGCTCTTTTCTGAACATGAAGCGTCAACTTAAATATGAGCCCCGAATCCACAACAATAGGATATTAACGTTAGACTCAGAGGTACTAAAAGGAATCCTCTGTCACAACCATCCCTGTGTAATGGCAGGCCTTGTAACATGCACTCGTAGGTCAGTCTCTCACATTCTTAGGTTCAGAATCTTCTGCAATGAATCCAGTGAGTTTCTTTCTCATGGTGCTTATACAAACTTTACCCATCTTAAATTACACTTACTAAAGATAAGTGGTAAACATTTTTATTTTTTCTAAGAATTTGGGTAAGTAATTTATATCAATATTAATCAAATAAATGATTTTTAACCATGCAATGACTAATCACAACCTTATAATGGCTTCACAACCTTATAATAATGAACATTTTCATTATGCCCTGATTTTGTAAAATCCTTTAAGACAAGAAGTTATTTTTTTACCATGAAATCTATATAGGGGTTCACAATAAGGTTATTGTTTGTGGCACTGAGGAATATTTTATACCAGAAACCTAACCAAAATTATAAGTCAGAGTTTTTATTAACCTCTGCAAAAGGAATAGTATTAGCTATATTATTTAGGATTCATAAGCTTTGCTATGCATTATACAATACCTGAAAATATTTCTCTATGCCAAGCTTCATTAAAATTAATGATGCAAGGAAGCAGCCTCATAAAATTATGCACTCATATTCTCATAAAGAGCAATGGCAATTGTGATCATGTTTACCAGGCAGTTTCTGGGGTGTGACTCAAGGCACCGTGTCTGTGGGGCATTTGTTCAGTGGCGGTCTCAGTAGCATACCTGACACTAATCCTCCTGTGTGTATTAATTTGCCTACCCATATCAGTAAGAAGCCTCCCTTTAACATGACATATGCAGGGTCTTACAGCAATCCATAAACTCATTAGATAATTTAAAAAGAATGTTTCAAACTGTTAATGAGGATTTGACACTTGTTTGGGAATTAGCTCAATGATAACTCTTCTGTGGATAACAAGGAGAGAGATTTTGCCTCTTCTATGTCTAGGCAGATTGTATTCATACAAATAGATTTCAGTTTGAGGTTCCTAATACAGGGCTCAGCGATTTGTAAACCTTTGGTGAAACAGTGGTTCTGTGGAAAGATTATTAAGGTCATTGCATAGAACAAAGTTGAAAGATAGGGGATGAAAGGAGATTATTGAAATGATCTTTTAAATAACTCTTTTGATCAGTGTTACTTTTAAAAGTAAGGTTCATGCCTGTAATCCCAGCTGCTTGGGAGACTCAGACAAGAAGAATCCAAATTGAAGCCAGACTTGGCGATTTAGCAAGACCCTGTTTTTAAAAAGAAAGAGATGGATGGAGGAAGGAGACTTGGAGGGGGGGAGAGGGAGAGGGAAAGAGAGAGAAGGAGACAAAGAGAAAGGAAGGAATGAAGGAAGGAAGGAAGCAAGGAAGGAAAGAATGCAAAAATAGTGCCGCTATAAAAAGATAATTATTTGATTTGATGTTAAAAGCCCTACCCATCAGTTTCTAATGTTTACCTGTTTTAGTTAAAATAGAAAAGCATACTTTTATTATGATCTACTGTGCTAGTTCATTTGTTAGTCAATGGCATTATCAAAAGAATACAAAGGATTTTCTAACTTCAAGTAACTCTTATTTACATAGTAAATCATTCACAGAGTAATGTTTCCAAAGGCTTGTTCCACAGTATTTCTAGAAACTAGATGCCTTGTATTTGGTATCATCTATAAGAACAATAATTCTAGGGGAATGCTGTATATTCTGATTGCTTCTTATGAATTTCAAGTATACATGAGTGGTGGCTGAGAAAAATCACTCAGATGAACCACTACTAATCAATTTTATTTTACCCCTCCAGCATAAAATGTAGATAACTACTAACTTATAGAGTAATAAATTTGACAAATATTATTAACATATACTCTGAGTCAGGTACCATGCTAGTATCTAGAATGTAATAGTGATATAAAACTGATGTAGTAGCTCCCTCTCGGGATTATATATATATAGTGTGCCTTTTTATAACTGAAAAATATTTTGGACATGACTAGCCTTTCTTTTTTTTTTTGTCTGCTGCATTTTTTTTATAAATACATATTTGCCATACATAATATTTACATTCCTTGTGTGGAGTTGGTACATGTACATGACACATCTTAATTCCTTTTCTCACCCCCTTTTCCTCCCCTCTCTCCCGCTTCCCTCCACCTCCTCATCCTCTTCACATTTAAGGAAGATCTATTTCCCTGCTTCCTAGTATCTGTCTTTTATTTTGCTTTTTATTTATAATTTGGGTTTCTCAAGTTAGAGAAACCTTGTGATATTTAATCTTGTGTGTAATCTTATTTCACTTAAAATGGTCTCAAGATGAATTCATTTTCCTACAAATGATTCAAGTTTATCTTTCTTTATGGCAAAGTGGTACTCTGTTGTTCATAAATGACACATTTTCTTTATCAATTCATCTGTGGATGGACATATTCGCTTCTTCCAACATTTAGAGATCATGAATTATGATGATAAAACAGGTGTACGCATGTATCCCTGTAATATAATGTCTTTAACTCTTTTGAGAAGATAACTAGAAGGGGAATAGCTGGTTCCAATGGAAATTCTAGTTATCGGTTTTTGAGAACTCTCCATACTGATTTCCATAGTAGTTGCACAAGTTTATACTCCCACCAACAATCTAGAAGAGTTTCTTTTCCCCCTGCAGCTTTGCCAGCATTTGTTAATATTTGATTTCTTGATAATAGCCATTCTTTCTGGTGCTTCTTAAAGATTGAGGGGTTCGGGCCGGTGAGATGGCTCAGCGGCTTAAGCGCCTGCCAGGCAAGCGCGAGGACCAGAGTTCGACTCCCAGAACCCACATACGAAAAAGGGGCTGGTGATATCGCTCAGCGGCACGGGCGCCTGCTGGCGCGCGAGGTCCTGAGGTAGACCCCCCGGTACCCACAAAAAAAAAAGATTGAGGGGTTCAAGTGAAGGAAGAAGGTTGTCATCTCATTCTTTTAGTTCACTCTACTTGTGGAAAATGTGAGAATAATTTATTGTGCATCATACATTCTAATCATTTGAAAAAAAAAGAAAAGTCGGTCTTGATCCACTATTGCTTTTGACTTTTGAAATAAATGTCATTCTATCAAGTAGACCAGAATTCTAGGAAATAAATTTTCATCTCCTTTTTCTATGTAACACAATTCAGCTTAAAGCATTTATACTCCTGGACTTTTTTCTAACCACACATAGGAAGATGAAGAGGATAAAGAGATAAAAAAAATAAAACAAAAAACAGGTGAGACACAGTACAACCTTCAAATGTGAGAGTATGTAATTATGTTCAACTCCTATTTGTCATCTGTTCATGATATTATGGCCATTTTCTTCCGGCTTCGACCAGCAACAGTACACCATTGGCCCTGACATCAACTGCCTGTCTTTCAAGGCTTAGTCCTAACAGCTCGCTCCCTAGGTGAAATACCTAGGAAGAAGAGATTAACGTAAGTTACCTCTCCAGGAGATCTAAAGCTTCCACCTTACTTTAAGAATTTAAGCTTGTGATAAACAGCAGGGGAACACCCTTTGTCAACATTCTTCATGGCAATAATCTTTGCTGTTTGGCCTTCGAAATTTGTAATTTTAAAGAAACCTAAGAAAGTTTAATAATCACTTGAGATTTGTCACTGTATTTCAATTAAAATAATTTGAAGAAAGTTATGCTAAGTGAAAAAAAGCTATTTTCATGAGTTTATACAACGCAGGATACCATTGGTATATTTTTGCAATAACGAAAGTACGAAGAACAATATAGTATTGTTTGGATGAGGTTAAGCAAAGTGTGCCTATAAGCGTGAGGATGCCTGGTGGTGATGGGACAGTTGTGTATCTGAATTCTGTTGGTGGTTATATGAATCAATGTATGCAATAGATATTCACACACACCAACACACATGGACATACACAAACACAGAGACTAGTGTATGAAGTTTTGGTGATATCTGAATAAACTCTTGGATTGTACTCGTATTAATATTGTGACTTACATATTATATTGCAAGATGTTTCCACTGGGTAAAGGGTACATAAGACCTCTCTTTACATTTGTCACTGCTTCCTGTGAATAAATAATTACTTCACAATAAAAAAGTTAAACAAAACAGAAAATACATAATTCAAAGAGAAAATAATAATAAAGAAACAAATTGAAGAGTTCTTTCTTATTGATAATTTCTTTGACTAGGCCACTTACTTAAATCACTACAATGTCCAGATTGGACATAAACTAAATTATTATATGTGGCCATATTCATACTTTAATTTTGAAATTCTACAGTGCTGTTGTCATCTTGTAGTATTCATTAAGGTCACAGTCAGTTAACAGCTGTTCAACTCATACTAAAGCTACAGAATAAAATCCTATGGGTAAAAAGTACACAATTTGTGACCCACTCTTAGGCTGAATGACTATTCCCAGAAGGTTCCATTCTCAGACAAGATCAATTGCTATAGCAAATATATTTGGTGATTCATACCTAATTCAACTCCTGTGCAAACTGAGTATGGGAGGACCATCCAATATTGAATATATCCCATGTTTGCCCCTATTAAAAATGGGTTTCAACACACAATAATGTGGGTCTCTTCGCAGAATTCAGGAGGATAAAAGGAGCTTAATTAATGGCACAAGAGGTGTGAAAATATTGCTGTGTGACGGGAAGCACATGGAGTTTTCAACTGTGCAAACAAAAATTGGCAAGGTTTCCCCTTGTCCAGTGCCAGCAATTCTCTTCCTCTGTTCCTCTAGATTTTGCCAGCTGGAAAGCACAGGCTGTGCTGTCTTGCTGTTTCCCCCAAGAGGGGAAATTTGCCCTGCTGTTAGACACCCATATGAATTCACACAAATGAACCGCCCCTGGTTTCGGAGAAGCCAGTAACCCAGTATATTGAAAATGGTTAAAAGCAGCATATAGAACTGAAACCACAGAAATTTTGATTCATTTTTAAAGCCACTTTTATTTGCGTTTTTGCTCACTAAGAAAACAGACATACTCACCAGCACCGCAGAAGAGTTTCATAGTAGTAAGCGTTTTGCAAATTGGTGTTAACATTTATCAGGAGTAATTTTGGCCATAGTGTGTTAATCTGTCTCCAGTGTTTGACACAGTTGTTTACTACCCTTTTCTTGGAAAGTTTTCTTATCTGTGTTTAATGACACAAGACTTTCTAGGAAACTTCTAATTTTATAAAATTTCTCCCTACCTCTCTTTCTCCTTCTTCCTTTTTATTATAGCATTTTATAATAATTTTAGATCTAACAGAAAACTTGAGGAGACAGTAGGGACAGTTCTTACATATCTGACTCCTAGTTATCTTGGGACTAATAGTTTGTATGCACATGGTACATTCGACACAACTGATGCGTCAACATTGGTGTGTTATTATGATAGCTCATATATTTCCAGATTTTCTTATTTTGTATCTAATGCCTGTGTTTTGTTCCAAGACCTCATCTGGACTATGACATTATATTTACTCATAAAGTCTGCTTAGGCTTCTCTTGTTGGCGACAGCTTGGTAGACTTCCTTTGCTTTTGATAACCCTGACATTTTAAGGAGTACGAGACAGGTATCTTGTAAAAAGCCCTTTCTAGGGGTGTGTCTAATGTTCCACCTATGCATGGACAGTGGCTGTCGACTTAAGGGAGCAAAACCTTTATGTTAAGGTGCATTATCCTCACATCATGTCAAAAGCATAGTCGGCAGGAGTCAGCATTGTACTGTTAATCGTGATCAGCTGGTTATGGTAGTGTCTGTTGGATTTTCCCCTATGAAGTTCCTTTTGCCCTTCATTTTCCTACACTATTTTCTGGAAGGAATTCATCAGGTGCACTCTAAAATTCATGATCAGGCAGTACTACTCTCCCTCCTGGAAGGTAAATTTTCTATATTAATTATTTGCAAATTTCATGGGAGATTTTCTTGTCTCTTTTTATATATGTTTATTCCATCTATTGTTTTTGTCAATCCAAACTCATGAATATTTATTTTTATATGTATATATATATATATATATATATGTAGATGCATTTTATATTTTCATTCTTCATTATATATATTAATATTTTAAATTTTTATATTTTATTACCATATAATCCAGAACTGTTAATTTTTTTTGTTGCTTTTATTATTCTAGCAATAGGAAGCATTCTCAAGTAAGCTCCTGTGTTCCTTTGAGAAAACCATGTCACCGTTGATGTTTTTGAGTATTTTTTTCTTCTAGCATTACTGGATGCTCCAGGCTCATTTGTATATTTTCTGCCCAGGAGTAGAATCAGCAGTTTTATCAAGGAGCCACGTGTAGTGAACCATACCTATAATATTGGGAATCTCGGAGGGTGAGACCAGAGGATCATAATTTGAGAACAGCTTGGAGAATTTAGTGTCTTAATATTAAAAAAAACAACATAATAAATCATGAAATCTTACAAACAATGTTTGTCTAATATCTCAAACTAGACTCCATTCCTTCAATTTCTTAAAAATTTCTTAATTCTGACATTTTTTGGTATTAAACAAAATATATATGTGTATCTCATATATGTATATAAATGTATACGTGTAGCATAAATATATATTCGTGACCCATATTCATACATAATAAGTCAAACTGGAATATAGGTAATTGGTTAATTCTGGAAAGCCTCTGAACTTTTAGTTTTGTTTCTGCTGTCATCATTGCCTCTTTATTTTAAATGCAGCAAATGACACACTTGCATTATGAGTTCAAATTCAGATTTAAATTGAGAAAAATACAATTTTATTCTTTTATTTACATTTTCCTCAAAATTATAAGTGAATACATAAATAAAAGAACAAAATAGTTTGATTTATCTGACTTTTAAAATATTACTTTTTAAATTCTTTGATATTTGAGCAAAATAAAACATCTAATTTCCAAAGGTGTTAATGGTGTCCATTTGTCTTGAAACTGAATCAAGTATTTGGCAGTCTATATTAGAGAATTTATGTTTGTAGTATTGGTGTTACAAAGGAGAAAAATACATCTATATACTGCAACAATGTATTTCAAAATTTGCAAAGAATAACTCATTATGAAGAATAAATGCAATTATAAGAAATTCTTGGAGTACAGAAGTAACCTTATAAAAATCCTCACATGACCAAAATAATAGTCTATGATTTTCTCATTAATTTGTCTCAATTACATTGATTCTAGGAGGAAATCTCAGGGACCTGAGGAAAGTTCCTTGACCATTCATCAAGGTATAAAAGAAAAAAAGTTGACAATATTTTCATATTTTTTTTATGGGGCAAAACCTTAATTTAGATTCAGTTTTTGAGTTCTTTTTATTCAGGTGGGGTTAATGAAACACGTGGCTTACTCTGAATTTTTTTATATGTCCTCCTATAAGTAATGGCAACTGGTTATTATCAGTGAACTAGTCCATAGTTTTGATGTTAGCACCTGTCTTAAAACTAATCATGGTAGAGTAAAATGGAACAATTAAATATAGTCATGGGAAAAAGAAATGGTGTTATCTATGGACGCCACCTGCATGACAATGGCATTCTACACACATAATTTAGTTGTAAAATTGTGTAAAAGGTAATTAGACTGTCTAGAGAATAAACGAATATTTCCAAAAGATATATACATATCAAAAATATTACATGTTTCAATAGCCTCTACAAAATATGTTCTTAATATTAAAAATTCAGGCAAAATTTCATAAAACAGGGCTGACACAAATTCTGTGTGTAAGACATGGAATGCACATTGAAAGTATCTTCTGAGAAGTTGTGGACATTATAGTGTAAGTGGGTACAAGAATAAACAAACTTGCATACTCTTGTCCCAGTGACTTAGGTTTAAAAGGCGACTTGCAGGGAGTATCAAAGCCTGCCAAGGTGAATGCAGATATATGAGGCATTGTGAAATTGCACTCATATATTTTTCCATGCCTGTGATTATTTGCTGATTTACTGTTGTCAAACTCCGGTGCTCACTCATTTAATCACAAGTCCCTTCACAACATAATTTAAGGGGATCACTCATGAGAATCTGGGTTGTGCCAGGAGCCTCCAGAACCACAGTGAGTTAGTGCTGTTGTGGATTCCTGGAGGAGCAATGAATTTCACTCCTCAAATGGCTCCAACATGGAAATGAGACTGGGAGCCATGCAAGCTTGCAGATTTCCAAACACTGAGATACGTTCTGCCAGAATGGAGAGGATTTCCTCCCAAGAGACTGCTGGAACTAGAATTGGCAGGTCCATTGACTCCAGGATTCTAAAGAATCTGCAAGTCAGTGGCATGGGCTATCCCCATACCCACATCAGGTGGTTTCAGAAATTAGATTCGAAAGAAGCCTATTGTGTTTCAGAAATGATTTAAAATCAATTTTCATCCTCAAAGATAAACTCCTTGTGAGCTTCGATGCTTAAGCTAGCTATCATCAAAATATGTCATACAGAAGCCAGAGTTTTTTAAGACTTCTTATTCTGGTATTTGCGTTTGGGAAATGATGGTGCTGCTCCAACCTCAGATTTCAGAATTTGGCATTTAGATACATTTTTGAAGACTCAGCACTGCTTAACATAATATATTATTGCTGGTTCCAAGTATTTTCATAAAAAATCCATTTCTCAAAGTTTGTCAGTGTTCCTCTATGAACCATAGATACAATGATATTCTATCCCATATTTGTGACACGGATGTTCAGGATTTATTACAAACTCCCTAGCTTTTTGCTTAAGAAATAAAAATTACACAGAATTTAAAATCAATGAAGTATGTGGGAAACATTGGATGTACAAATTTAAAATATTTCTATATACCAGCTTATAAAACCTTTATTATAGTAATATGCCTTGTGAACGTTCAAGAGGAAATGGAAGCAATATACTTTGAAAATACTACATGGGTGTTTGAAGCTTTGTAAGACTAGCCATATTTTATAGTCCAGTGACATTAAATCGGGATTTCTTCTCTCTAGCTTAATGGGCCATCAACTCATTAAATGAGATAAGACATACAAAATTATTTAGTAAGTGCTCAATACCTATTAGTGATTGTTACTTGACAAATTTCACATTTATATCTTTCAAAATCATGTTTAATCTTTCTGATTTCCTTGTGTGTAGCATAAACTGAACAAATATTTTTGTTTTTTTTTTTCCTTTATGTACTGGGAGTTGAATTCAGGACCTCTCATTTGCCACGAAGGCACTTATGCCGCTGAGTTATCTCACCGGCCCAACAAATCTTAACTATGTTTTAACCTCCTGCTTTTTTCTGCATCTTCTTGTTCTCCCCTTTCTGACTCCTCTCTAATGAAATTGCATTTTTTGGATCGCTCCAACAACTTCACTTCCTCCCTGTTTAGAGCCTTCACATTTGCTCTTCTTGCAGCCTAGAGCATTCCATTCATCTACCATGTCTCTTCCTGTGGTTAATCTCCATTCATACTTTCAATCTGAACTTGCAGCCCCTTTTCTTACAGAAGACATCACTAAACCCCATGACTTTATGACATGCATTGTGCACTTTTCCCTCATATCACCATGCTTATAGTCACAAAATAGCTAACTCTGGTTATCTTACATGTGTTTCTTTGTTTCCATGTTTTATAACAGGAAAATAATTGTGTTTTGTTCATCATTATATTTTAAGCTCAACATGACTGATACATAGTGACTAGCTTGTATGTATTTGTAGACTTAATAATTGAATAAAAATACAGGTAAGTTACCTACATAGTGAGAACACTCTAAAATAATTCTAATTGCTGATTTGAGTCTTTGAAAAGATTCAACTGTCAAGGCTGTTTGAACGTGTGACGTCAATATTCCAAGCAAATATCATATTGGTTAAAAAAAAAAAAAACAATTGTCCATTGTGACAATGTTTAAGAGACATTTTTATATCACAAGTGCCATGCAAAAGCTTTCATTTTAACTTCACTGAAAATCTTCTTGGCTCCCTGATATGTACTTTTCCCAGCACTCTCAATTTCTATATTTCGTTAGCTGTGCTTGCTTGTTTGCACACCGACTTGTGATCTATTCCATGCATTTTGCTTCCATTAATATTCTCCAAGTGAACTGTTTCCTTCTTATTTGTGATGACTTTGACTCCTCATTTACTCTTTCAATTTTCTTACTCAAATGCTCAGGGAAATCTATATTTTCTATTTGAAAATATATTATATCCATTTAGATAAAAATTCCTTTCCCTATTTCCCATAGAAAGCACTGAATTTACTTTTATGCTGCTTCTGAACTTTTCTTTTGACCTCAAATCCTTTTACCAAATCTCTACAGAGATCCATTTTATCTTGCTCAGGAAATGACAAAGGCAATCTTAACTCTTCTGAGGTCTGTTTTTATAGAAATTACCAGGACAGTTCATTGCATCATAGGTCAGAAGGGTTGTATTTGCCCTTATGTAGGGAAAACATCCTAAAACATCACAATTCAAGTTAGAGTCAAATTCAGCTTCCCCAGGTGGCTAGTCAAATCTGCTTGTGGTGTTTATGTTCAAAAAACTGGGGCAATAGTTAACAAGTTACTGAGAGCCATTCTGTATGGACAAAGCCCCAGCTTCTTCCAACTCTCTGCCTCTGCTTTTCACACTGGATCAAACAAGTAATTACAGGGAGAAATTTAGTATCGACTTATCTTGGCAATATTCACCGAGAAATATTATTTCCTGGATAGGTCTTGTTTTTTAGATTGAAATTGTCCCAAGTTATCCTACTGGCTGCTGACTAATGTTAAAACCTTTGAAGACAATTGTGAAACATATATTTGAAGATAAGGATAATGAATTTTCACTGTAGATAATATAAAAAAGTAATAGACACTTAAATATAAATATAAATCGTAAGAGAACACAAATCACCATAATCTAGTAATCTAGTTATATTGATCACATGGAGTTTATTTTTTAAACAAAGGGGTGCATTCAGCGAAAATATACTCTATACAGAGTTTTTCTTTTTGTTGTTGTTTTTGAGGCTTTTTTTCTTTCAAGCCTTCCCTCGCACCAAATATCTCACAGAATCAGGGAACAAAAATTTGTCAACATGTCATAAAGTACATTAAAGTGCAAGGTTCATATCCCTCACCTACTTCACTGCCATTATGTTTTGGCCTAATTATTAAATTTAGGGCAAGTTTCCCTATTTCCCTTATGTCCTCTAGAATTCTGCAAAATGTAAAAAAATTCTCCTTACTATGGTCATGTTATTCCATAATTATTAAAATATATACTACACAAATATTCACTGCTGACATCTCGTGATATGTTTTTATTGAAGTAAACTGACAACTAATATTCAGCTTTATCAGGAGAAGTGTTTTGGCACATAGTAAATACAAGTAATTCAATCTTTATAATACCCAAGTACCTTTTTAAATATTTAAGTGAATAGTTTCTATATGAGCCATGCAAGAATTCCTAAATGTCTTAGTAGCAATATATAGAAGTAAAAAGTAACAGACAAAATTTATTTTAAGAATATATAGCCCAAAGCATTAAAAATACTATCATTAAATACACATTAAATACAAAAATTATTCATATTTTATAATGTTTAAAAACAAGTGTGTAGGGCTGGTGAGATGGCTCAGCGGCATAAGCGCCTGCCTGGCAAGCGCGAGGTCCTGAGTTCGACTCCCAGAACCCACATAAAAGAAAAAAAGGGCCTGTGATATCGCTCAGCAGCACAAGCCCCTGCTCTCAGGGGCGGGGTCCTGAGGTCGACTCCTGGTACCCACAAAACAAAAAACAAAAAACAAAAAACCAAGTGTGTATTCATCTCAATATGGACTTACTGCAACTCAGTTACTGAATAGACATGTAAATATTGGCTACCATATTGGACATAGACCATTTTCAGTGGAAAAAAACTCAATAGAGAAAAATCTCCTATTTCAGAAACAAAAATTGAAGTTTGAGAAGAAGAAAAATTTTTGCTTTCATGAAATTTCTTCTTTGGAATAGTCTAATATCTAATTTTAATTGTTATAAATATCAAAAGATAGTGATGTTCTAACTTGTTTTCATTATACTTGACAAAAGTAATTTGTGTGTTGCTATGTAGTCCAGGCTGGCCTTGAACTCGTGTTGATCCTCCTGCTTCAACTTCCCTAGTGCTAGTATTACAGGCAGGTGCCACCATGCCTAGTTCAAATTGTGTTTAATACATGGAAATATGACATGTTTTGTTGCTTACATCTTTACTTTCTAGATATTTAATAAATGGTAGGTTACAGGAAATAGGGAAATAGCTCTTCTGCAAAAGCGATGGAAACCAAGGGATGGCAGGAGGGGGAAGAGAGTGGAGAAGAAGGAGATGAAAACAGAATTAAAATGTGATATGTACATGTAGCAATTCCCCATGATGAATGTAATCATTATGTACTGCAAACGTTTACTAATAAAAATAAAAATAAGAATTTTATAATTATTAAAAACAGAGATCATTGCCTTATTTAGTAAGTATTTGTGCTATTAAAACGATTCAGTTCTGTGAAGTAAAATGCCAAAATATTACTTTCAAAGACAACCTAGAACCCCCTGGAATTAAGGATCATATGTTTACATCTTCAATAAAAAACTAACTGGTCAAAAACAAACAACACTAAATATCTCCAGTGATATAAAACTAATTACTAAAATTTACAAAATAAAGATTGAAAATAGAAGTGGAAAAATGGTGGTGCTTTTAACTGAAGAGAGAAAATAATTCCAAAATAAATAGGAAAATAGTAAATTGTATGGACCCTCGTTTGTTATGTACTTATTAAATTCACTAATTTAATATATATTCACCATCTATTAATATTTCATTGATACCCATTTTTTATGTACAAATTAAGGTTTTTTCTGTCTGACAGTGTGACTGAGGAAAAAGTGCATTTAATAACAGAGAGATTCACATTTATTACTTATATAAATGTCTACATTTGCCTGAACTTCAGTTTCCTTCTTTGAAAAATAAGATGATCATTGAATTAATTATTTTTGGATATGTAACCAGAAAGTTTACTAAGTGATTATTACTAATTGATTAAATTTTAAAATTAAATTCTACATGTCCTATTTGTTATTAATTCTTTTCACTTGTTTGTCATTATTTTTTTTTTTTTTTTTTTTTTTTTTTTTGTGGGTACCGGGGGGACGACCTCAGGACCTCGCACGCCAACAGGCACCCGTGCCGGTGAGCGATATCACCGGCCCCTTTTTCGTATGTGGGATCCGGGAGTCGAACTCGGGCCCTCGCGCTTGCAAGGCAGGCGCTTATGCCGCTGAGCCATCTCACCGGCCCTGTCATTATTTTTAATTGACAAAAATATTTGTGTATCCGTATGGCACACAATATGATGTTATTATGTCTATAAATTTTATATAATGATAAAATCAGAGTAATCAGCATACCCACCACCTCAAACATTTATCATTTTTTTTTGTGCAGATAGCATTCAAAATCCTGTCTTCTAGCTATTTTAAAATATACAATACATCATTATTAGCTATAGTCACTGTTTTAAGACACTGTAATAAGACACTAAAACTCAAGGCTTCTAACTGTCTAGTTAACCAACAATTTCCCATTTCTTCTTTCATCCCACTCATTCCAGCTCAGGTAACCACTAGTCTATTGTCCAGTTGAGTAAGAGCAACTGAACTGTTTTGATTGTACATACAAGTGAGATCAGGTGATATTTGTCTTTACGTGTCTTTTTTCTCATATCATAAGGTCCTTTAGATTTATCCATGTTGCCTCCAATGACATGTTTTGCCCTGTTTTGTAGTTTAATGCTATTTCATTGCATATATATAACATATGTATATACACAAATATACATATCTACACATGCACACAAACATGAATCAAAATGTATAAGAAGAATAAAGATATACCACGTACAGAAACCTAATAACCTCAATTAATGCAAATATTATGTGACACAATATGAGCTAAGATTAATAATATCAACTAGCATAAAAAATGGGATGGGGAATTGGAGGAGGAGGGAGGGGATGGAAGAGAAAGGAGATTAAAATGTAAACAAGCTGTGCTATGTATCTGTTAACACTCTCCATGATGACTGTAAACTTCATGAACTGCAAACATGTACATGTAAAAAAAGAAAAAGAGGGGCCGGTGAGATGGCTCAGCGGTGTACGCGCCTGCCTGGCAAGCGCGAGGACCCGAGTTCGACTCCCGGATCCCACATACAAAAAAGGGGCTGGTGATATCACTCAGCGACACGGGCGCCTGCTGGCGCGCGAGGTCCTGAGGTCGACCCCTGGTACCCACAAAAAAAAAAAAAAAAAAAAAAAAAAAGAAAAAGAAAAGAAAATTGCCCTACTGACAAAGATGGAAATTTGAAAAAAAAAAGAAAAGAAAAAAAAAAAAAAGAAAAAGAAGGACTCTTGATACAGTGATAGATAATATTTTTTAGGATGATTTAATAAAAATATTGATGCTAAACATTATTAGACATGCATAATGTTGTCAAAAATTAGAGGATTGTATTTGCAAAAATGTTCTGCCATTTAGAGATGAAGACAAATTCTCTTTAACTTTCTGTATTTGTCCTTAGTTTTCATGCCACTGGGCATCCTGAATTACAAAGAGATGTTTATACTTCACTAAAATGAAACAACTGACAAAGCTGTTCTATCTCCCCTTGATGATCTGTGCTCTTTGCAGCAGTCAACACTGAACAATTTGGGTGTACACATCGCTGCCCCATCTGATCAGTGTTATCTTCTAGTTATTTAAATTTTTCCTATAACAAAATATCCTGTCAATTTCTGTCTTTTGGGGTCATTCTGGGAATCTCGGTTGATCTCATTGGGAGTAAAATGTATGCAGGGAATTTTTAATCACTTTTTTGAGTAAGGGTGAGGTTTTTGTTTTTTCTAAAGGAAAATTGGTCATTCTTAAGAAAGAGTATTCAGTTTAAAAATGACAGCTCAATCATTTTCTGTTGAAGTTGTGTCTATTTGCAAAGCTTGTTTTTAACACTGTCTCAGTGTTTAGAGAGATCAAAGGGAAACCTGAGCACTCGTCTGTGTACGTTTACCGTATCCAGAAATTTGCATTAATGAAGATTTACAACTAGCAAATTAATTTGTGTGGTGACTTGTTTGAATGAAAGTCTTTAAACATCCTCTGGAGAGCTACTGTGAAATCACTGAACATCAAGCAGTCCATTTAGAGTGTGTGCTTTGTCTTGGAAAGCTCAGCAGCAAGGATAGGTCTTTTTCTGAAGAGACAACAGCCTGCTTGTGAAATTTCACCAAAAAAGAGGAAAAATTAGATCTCTGAGTCAAAATAACATCTGCCCGTGATAGTTCAAATAGTCTAACATGGTCTTTGTGGTCAAAGACCTCTTCATTTGACTTTTAAATAGATATTTACTGTGAATCTATTAGGTGCCCATTCGCCTTCTAGGTTCTGGAGAGATAGCAAAATCAAAATGTATTATGGCCTATTCCTACAGAATTTACATTTATATTATAAAAGGTATTCATGTGAATAAAGTAATTTTCTAGAGTGGGAAATCCAAAGAAGGAAAAAAACAGGTGAAGCAATAGAGTAATAATGGAGACTTTATATTTTTGATTGGATTTGTCAGTTAAGGGTTTACTGAGGAGATCTACATGCTGTTAAGAAGCAGACAACTAAATAAGACTTGAAAAGTGTGAACAGCAGGGAACCTACAAGTTAACTATGGAGAGAATAACACCATTGTTGTATATTTGGTGATCAGTTGATGGTCATTTGAGTCATAGTTTAGAGTCTGAGCTGTAAAAAAGAATCCGATAGAAGGTGACTAAATTATTTTTCAGAAATAACTGCCTTTTGAAAATCATTTTTACCTTTACTATATGTTGAAGGGTTCATGGCCAGGCAAGGGTAGGAGGGAAAGACCCTTAAGAAGATTTTTATAGTGTCTCAAATTGATAACAGTGGAACTTGTCTGGAGTAGTAGCAATGAAAGTGGAGAAGAGTGGATGGTTTCAAACTATGATTGGAACGAACCGATGGAGAATAGAACATAGATTATGAAGGAAGGAAGAAGAAATAATTTGAAGATATTCTGAATTGATTAATTAAGTAATAGTGACGTATTTGCTGATTGAAGGCTGAGGGAAGGAGATGCTTGAAGAATAGAAATCAAGTAGTATTTTACAGATACTGACTGAGATATTGGATAACTAAGTTCAGAACTCCACGAAAAGTGGTCATCAGAGATAAGGGACTAGGACATTAGTCACACTCATTTGGGACTTATATGTTTCTTGGTAACTTGCATTATTTGTTATACATGAATCTGAAGTATTTGATAAATACTTAATTATTCATGAGCAATAGAAGTTTTTAGCCCACATTCTTAGGGATAATACCAGGAAAATGTTGGGATCTCCTCTTAAAAGCAGTATACCTGCTAAAAGTTACCTGCAAAGAGCATATCTGTACAGCTGCTGTGTCACACTATGGCTCAGCACCTGGAACATCATAGCTACACTGAAAGTGTCCATGGGATGAACTAAATCAATACAGATAACGATGTTTGAACCATTATGCTCATCCCTTTTCCTGGAGAAGAAATTAAATTCAAAATGTATTGAAACTAAAGTGTATTTATCACCTTTCTTTTTTTGAGAGCAAAAATTATTTGAGGAAACATCTAGAAATCTGTGACAGAAATCAATAAGAGAAATATTATTGATTATGAACTAATAGTAACAAAGTATCTTCACCTAGACTGGTTAATTAGAGTTTTTCTGAACATTCCTAGGAAGAGATTAGCTGAGTAGAATTGGACTTTCATCAACGTGGGTCTCTTCATAAGAATAACTAAGATATTTATGGTTCTTGCCAGTGTCCTCAGAAGTTTCAGGTTTCTCAGTGTGACCAGTCTTTGGAAAATAAAGTAAAGGATATCTTTTTTACCTTTAGAGTGGTTTGTTCAAAATGATATTCTGATATATCGACTTAGTCTAACAGCACTCAGAGAACATTGGAAAACTTTTTATTCCAGGACATGATTTTCTTGCATATGCTTAGTTATACTGCATTTGTCAGTGAAGAAATGCATTAACCAAATTGATCAACAATCATAGTGCTCTACCACATGCTCCAGCTGGGGTTTTGCTCCTTCCAAAGATTATGAAGTTTTTGGTCATAAGAGAGTGTTTACTAGAATAAGTCATGGGCTTGACACTGCGTGTATCTCTGCTACGTTCAATCTGTTCACTTTTGCAGGGGAAAAATGTGCATTCACAAGCATTCAGTCTCTTTGTACTCATGTTCTAAGTCTTCAGAATTCCCAGAGACCACTCTAAACCATCAGTTATGTCCGTCCTTAACTAATGATCTAGACCAGAGTTGAAACATTTTAAAGCAGAATTTCAAATATATTTTGAGAAAAATATTGGGATAAATATGTACTAACTAATGAGATTACACAGGAAAAGAGGACAAATTTAATATATTCATACTGAGATTTTATTTTTAAAGGGATGCTATTTTGTTATTAATTGTGTTCACTTTAAGTATTTATTGTACTCCTAGGAGACACAAGTGCTAAAACAAGGAGAATCTTGAGGATCCCAATATTTATTGTCCCTTCCTTGCTGCAACCCCCACTCTGAACATAATAGACTCTGCTCGGATTAATCCTACTTTCTCAAAAGAAAACAGCAAGTTCTGTTTCTATTATTATTATTAGCATTGCAGGCTTATGTAAAGTGCATTAAAATCACACCCAACACAACATCTGACAGTCTGTGACAATCTAATTGCATTTTTGCCATCCCAGAGAATCTATTTGCTGTCACTTATAATGATGCAATAAATTAACAATCAACTGGAAAGAGACAGTTTTAAATGCAGCCTCTTCACAATTTAAAGCAGGTCTTTGGTACTAAATACATTACCAGAACAGCCAAGTGTCCTAGAAACCAAAAGCATTTCTTCTCAATTAATACTGCAAGCTGTGATCAAGGGGGGAATTGCAAGGCACCCCTCAGGAGCCAAAATGGACAGAAGAATTGGGTGGCATTGTGTGTACTCTTTGAAACTGAGAGCTTCCTCTGTCTCTAAAGTGAAACAGAGAGCCTCAGAAGAGCAATGAATGAAGCCAGCTAAAATTTACTCTTTTCCATCTCTTAAGTGATGCGCTACAGTGTTGTGGTTAAAAACGTGAACATTTGAAGATGGGTCATTTTGATTCCAATCTGTCTCTTTCTAAAGCTGTGTGGCTCACTAGCCTTGTGTGGTTATTTAAATTTAAATTAATCAAAATCATGTAAAATTGAAATTGTTAATTCCACAATCATAAAGGTCGCATTTCTAGAACATTGCCTTCATCACAGAATGTTCTACTGATCAGCACTGCTATGGTTTAGATTTAAAATGTCCCCCAAAATTGTCTTACATGTGGAAGGCGATTGGATATGGGGGCACTATACTCATCAGTGGATTTATCCATTGATGAATCCAGTAGCTCTATGTTCTTATAGTAGCTGGGACTTGGCCTGAAGAGGCAGGTCACTGAGAGAGCACGCTGGAAGGGTGTATCTCTTTCCTTGGCTCCTCCCTTCTTTTTCTGCTTCCTTGCTGCCATGCTATAAAACCTTTTCCTCCTCCATGCCCTTCTACCATATGCTGTTTCTGCTTTGGAATTAGCCAACTGTGGACAGAAACGGTGAGTCAAAAATAAACCTCTCTCTCTCTCTTTTTTTTTTGTGGGTACTGGGAGTCAACCTCAGGACCTTGTGTGCCAGCAGGCGCCCATGCCGCTGAGTGATATCGCCAGCCCTTTTTTCATATGTGGGTACCAGGAGTCGAACTCAGGCACTCGCGCTTGCCAGGCAGGCGCTTATGCCACTGAGCCATCTCACCGGCCCACCTCTCTTTTTTTTTTAAGCTGTGGGTGTCAGGTATTGTGTGCCTGCAATGGAAAACTAACCAAGATAAAAATTTATACCAGGGAAGTGGGATCGTTGCTGTGTTTATACCTGGCCTTGTGATTTAGAAGCCTTTGGATCTGGTTCACAGGAGGAATTTGGAGACTGCAGCTAGAGAAGACTTAGAATACTGTAAGCCAAGCATGATGTTTTATTCTAGTTGAACTTCAGAAGACCAGAATGCTAATAGAAATGTATACAGTAAAGGCCAACCTCAGGATGTGTCAGTTGGGAGCAAGGACTTCATTGGTAATTGGACTAGAGAACATATGTGTTGTCATGGGCAGAAAATTTGTACATATTTTGTTCATGTCCAGAAACTTTGCAGGAGATTGAGATTAAGGGTGGCAGTCTAATTAGTTTGGCAGAGGAAATTTCAAGGAAACTCAACATTCAGGTTGCAGCATGGATACTGTTGGCTACCTTTGGCCACATCTACAGTGAAAACCAAGAGCAAATACTACAGCCAAAAAATATGAAATGTTTGCAGTATCAACAAAACAGAAGCACCTGCAAAATTGGAGCATGAATGGAATGCTAGTTAGGAGTACTCTTTTTGACATATCCTGCTCACAAATTATCACCTCCTGACTCTTGTCTCATCTTATTAAATGCATAAATTATATCTACATGGTTCCTTTCTTCACTTATCAGACCCAGGTGTGAACAGGGTTTAAAAGTCAAGGCCTAATTAATTTGATTTTGCAGTCTATTCACAAGAGAAAGTGGAAATCATGTGGTCAAATAGATATCTCTATGAAGAAAGACATTGGACTAATTTCCTTAAAGGGCTCTCTCCTTGTAAACTCTAGTCCTAAATAATTACACATATATATTCTGCAGAGTTAGGTAAGTTATTTCAACTTCCTGAACCATTGAAAAATTTGTATGTATTAGCTTCTACAAATAACAGTGGAGTAACCACAACCATCACAAATGGTTGATCTAATATGTTCTGTTTGAATATTTACATATGTGATACAGCAAGGAGACTTTAAAAAGTCTTTCTAAGGATAAAACAAATGTGGTAAAGATTAATGATCAATGCATCTAATTTTATTCTAATGCAAAGTTCCACCACTGAAGATAATGAGTGATCATTTTTTACTTTCTGCCGAGTTTGTGTAGGCAGAGTTGTTATGGACAACATTTACCTGATTTACTGTCCTTCCTCAAAAATTACACATTCGAGGGTGGAAATGACGCATCCATTCATTCACTTTTTAACAATGACAACAACAACAAAATGATTGAATTGAACATATTTGGGGAAAGCTGAAGAAAAATTGGTCTGACATCTGGAACACAAGAATCAATTCTATCACATTCTTTCTACTGGGGCATTAAATATACAGTGCATATGATCACCAAGGTGATGTTTCAAACTCTGCAAAATACAGAAGTCTCAGGGCAGGACAACCAACAGTGACAGTGGGAAACACCTACTGCCAAAGAAATTAAGACATTTTGGATGTTGAGTGTCTTTTCTGGAAATAGATAAATACATCAAAAGATCATAGATGAATAGAAGACTAAATCCAATGGAGACCTAAGGTGTCAGTTAACAAATTTCTATTTAGAAATGGAGCTCAGATAATATAAATAACCTCCCCAAGTTATATAACTTTTAGGTGGTAGACTTTAAATTGGACTTATGTCACAGGAATCCTAATCCACAGCTTTTTAAAAATTTATATTTCAAAAGGCAGTTACAAAAAAAAAACATAAAATCTACATGAGACAGAATGCAAATACAAAAATTACATTGTTCTCCAGTTAGGTATAAAAGTTTTAAGGAAAATAACCATTTTATAAAAGCAGGTCACCAAGAGAAAGTGAAAATAAAATGATCACAATGAAACATTTCTTTTGGATGACACATATTTCATCCTAGATAGAGTCAAGAAACTGGACTTCTTCCATATCTTTTAATTTTTAGACTCTCTTAAACTGATGCTGTACTTTCATCAAAAGGAAATATGATACTTATATTTTCAATGTTTTTTTTTTTAGTTAGGCGATGTGTTATTTAATTGTCACTAACTATCTTCCTCAATCTGTCTTTATCTCATGATTCTATATTAGGTCTAACTTAGCCTGATATCCCCCCACACCCCTAATTCTACAATCTGTTCATCATGTCCCAAATTTATCATATCATTGCCCTTTTCCACTTTTTTTTTTACTTTGCTTAAGCAAAACACTTCTGCTTGGATTTTTCATTCCTCCATTTATAATTAAGGTGAGCCTTGAAGATGAGCCAGATTTCAGTATGTAGAGAGATGGAAAATAGGAATATTTTCTATTTTCAACATTAAAATTAGTAAAACTTCTAGTTTTCTATAGTAGTATGATCATAGTTCTATTATAAACTTTATTAACTTATCCAATAATTATTAAATGCCCACTATCTTCCAGGTTAATATGTTATTAAGCCCTAGAGTACCAATAAATGACCTGTTTTAGTCATAGGAGCAAGAGCTTCTTAAGGTCATGGAGCACATTTTATTCACTTTGCTGTTGTTGTTGCCCATGGATTCTAATGCCATTCTCCAAAGATATTAGGAGCTCAATGTTTATTGGATAAATAAAAACATGATTGACCAGTATCAAAGTGATTCTTGAGCCATTAAAGGAATCCAAGGGCACTTCTTGACAAAAAAAAATGAAAAAAATTTATTGCAAACTATGGCCAACACGCACGCCTGATTTCCAGAAATACTAAATCTGTGTCACACATTTGGAAAAAGCTCAGGCATAAGAAAAGGTGTCACAGTATGACATGTCCCCTGCAGGTTTAAACAAGGACAAATTGATTTGGATATGTGGCCAAATACGAGCATTCCTTGGGCTGAGGTCTTTGGGAAGACTTTAATCACCATAAACATCTCCTCAGGAAGAGAGTGAGGGAAGAGAGAGAATTTGCTAGGCAGTTTATGGATGATGAGCAACCAAATGTCTTGATGCAATAAGAAGGAATAGTTCTAAGTCTATCTTCTGAACATAATAAATTATCCCACCCACGTGACAGGACAGTCTACTTTCTTGGAGCATGGACTACCACACTACGTGTCTCCTGATTTCCCAATGGAAAAGATATAAGTCCTAACACTTTAGTTATATTTAGTATATTATTCATTTATATATTTAAATGCATATATTAATAGTGATATTTACAGATGTAAGTTTAGATAATATTGATATTGGTTAATGCTCCTTAGATAAGTAACCAGCATGAATTGAAGTACATCAGAATATCAGCAGAGTTTTCCATACAGCAGTTTAAGACTAACCGATGTTTGAGCTTCTCAAAGTGAACATTCCAAGGCAGCATCCCATGTGACCACCATGCAAATTCCTGGAAACCGTTACGGCAAGTATCTGTGGAAGGGGCTTTAGTTTTCTTTCTCCTTTTGTCTATTCAATTGATGTTTGCGAGTAAATAAGCACTCCAAAAGAAAACAATCTCTTCATCTTTGTATTTCAAACATTTGTTAAAAATAAAATCTATGGGCTAGGAATATAGCTCAGCAGCACATTGGTTGCCTAGCAAGCGCAAGGTCCTGAGTTTGATTCCCGGTACCAAAATAAATTAAATAAATAAATAAATAAATAAATAAATAAATAAATAAAATCTATACTTCATACTGATCATTTTCCATAAACATAAAAGTGCAGTGTATGGTTTTAAGTATGACTTCCACGTGGCTATTCATTTTCTTGCTGAATAAGTAATACACACCAATACACTCCTACGCACACATACACACATAGACACACTAAGTGTACATTTCCACATTTTATTTCTGAGTTTTCCATTAATTTGCTTCCAGGCCTCTGTTATGGATCACACATGAAATGTCCCCCAAAAGGTCTTGAGATGATGGCTTGCCCCAGTGCTGCAGTGTTAAGAAGTGAGAATCCTTTAGAGGTGATTTGATCACGAATGCTCTAACTTCATCAATGGATTAAACCTTTGCTGGATTTATAGTTGACTGGGCTACTGAAAAGTAGTAGAATCTTTCGTAGGCAGGGCTGAGTTGAAGGAAATAGGTCATGGGGGTGAACTTCAAAGATGGGATGTATTTTAACTATAGCCTTCTATAGCCTCTCTTTTCCTCTCTGAGTCTCTCTGGGTTTCTCTGGGTCTTTCTGTTTCTGTCTCTGTCTCTGTCGCTCTCTCTCTGTCCCCACCCTCCCTCTTCTTCTCTTTCTCCTCCTCCTGTCCATCATGAGATGAGCAGCTTCCTCCATAACACACACCCACCACTCTGATCCTCAGAACCGCAGGTCCAGAGCTAAGCAGGCTGATACTTTGAAACTGTCAGGCAAACTAAACCTTTCCTCCTTTAAACTGATTTTCTCAGGTGTCTTGTCATAGTAACAGAAAACTAGCATAGTCTCTAAAAGCACATATATTTAAAATGTGTATTAATTTGAAAATACTTAAAATATAATTTGCTAAAATATTTTTCTAGATTACTTATGCTTATTGAGTTTAACAACTCCCTTTTTAAAAAATTGTCTCTGAAAAATGATACATTAAATGTTATAAGCACTTTCTAGCTCTTCTACAAATGATGTTTTTTCTCTTTTCCAGATTATATATACCTGCTACATTGTGCAGGCAGAATTTATCAAGTATTATGTTAATCCATATGAAAGAAACAATAATTGACATCTTTTAATTTTATGGCTACACTTTCCTATGGACCAATCTAACACTAAAATTTGTATAGACATCTAAGATTCAAGTATTCAAGTCAGGCTAAATATTTTATTAACCCCCAAATACTCAATTTTGGTGTGACAGGTTGACTTAGACCTGATACATTTCCATTGGATAGGCTTAAAAAAGCAATAACATGATGTTTATAAAATATAAAATTAGGCCGGTGAGATGGCTCAGCGGCATAAGCACCTGCCTGGCAAGCGTGAGGTCCTGAGTTCGACTCCTGGATCCCACATATGAAAAAAGGGCCGGTGATATCGCTCAGCGGCACGGGCACCTGCTGGTGCGTGAGGTTCTGAGGTAGACCCCCAATACCCACAAAAAATAAAAAATAAAAAAAATAAAATATAAAATTAGCAATGAGGAAGGGGTTATTAACTCTTTCCAGACTGAAGAGGCAGTCCACAAAAACTTAGGAATATCAGATTACAGTTTTGAAGAAAGAATTCAAGTTTACCAAAAAGAAAGAAGAAACAACATTTTAGCCAATATAAACAGCATATCCACACAGATTAAGATATAAGACAGTGGGGTAAATTCAGCAAACTTAAAATAGCTTAGTTTTGTTGTAGCATAAAAGAGGACATGTATGTTTGTGTACAGGTGTGTGTGTGTGTGTGTTGTGAATATATGCACAGTCTGCTCAGAATATTGCAGTATGAAAATATATGGAAATTAAAGTCAGCAAAATTTGCTGATTGATTGGATTTCAGAAGAAAAATGAGAATGTAGTCATAGGTAACTGCATATGATGGTTTAAATGATTCAGAAAAATGGTGTTGCTTTTCCTTGATGTAAATAACAATGTAGTTATAGCAAAGAAAGTGCATTGGAAATGTAATGATATTGAGATCTTCTGCAGCAGCATCTGAGAAACTTTACCATATGAATGATTCTTCCACAAAGGAAATCATAGTGTATAGATTCACCCATCTCAATTTGAATTTTAAAATTGAGGCGTATAGTAGCCATCACTATCCTCATGGATAAAAGGAATCTATATTATGAGGTGAGGATTTATTTGTAGATTAAAACCAAGAAATAATTGTGAAAGTCATTATTTTTAATATAGTACTCACTGTTTTCATCCTAAAAGTATGCTTTAGGATAGCATTCATTCTTTTTCTTACAATCATTCAAGAGTAAAGAATATTAATTTTTTCTTTAGATGTAGAGGATGAGTGGGTTAAGTTTGCTGAATGGATAAATATAGCTTAAATGAATGGATACTGAAATACTTAAGGGTTGAGGAAGACTGAGATTTAATGTTGAAAAGATGAGACTTAAGAGTCACTAATTGTTATTTGTAAATTTTGAACTTCACATAAAAATCTTAAAAACTAAAAAAAATTAAAAACAATTACCGGTATTTTTCATATTAAGACAAAAATTAGTGCCTTTATATTTAAACTGACATTTATTGAACTCATTTTAAGTTTTACAGGTATTGTGCCATGGTAGCCAGTCTCTAAAGTGAACCAATAATTTCTTTATCTGGAAGTCCATGGTCCTGCATATCTCCTTCCCTCCAGTGAAGCCTGGAATGACTGGCGCTTTCACTGAATAGCATATGGCCAGTACCGATTAGTGAGAGGTTGAGCAGCAGTTTAGTTGCGGTCTGGTTGGACTGCCCACGAGGTTACAGTCAGGATGCTGGTGAGGGAAGAAGTCACTTAAGACTTGACTGGGGCGAGAATTCTGCTTTTAACCCTCGACATGTGCCTGCTGATGGCAAGAGAGACATTTCTTTGATGACTGGAAGAATGCCCCATTTCTCTTCCCCACAGAGCTATTCACAACAGGAAAACTGGATTCTTCCAGAATTACCAACGCAGGAAAGAAAGAAAAACCCAGAGCGCTAGGAAGACTGGATGTATAGAGTACTCTAGAAAGAGTACAGTTCTTTTTAACACAAACTCAAAAATAATATACTACAAGTTTGAAGATAATAGTTATAGTTTTAAAAATGCTATTTTTAGAGTAATTTATTATTCAAATTATAAAATCTCTACTATGTATGCATGAACTGTTTTTTAATCTTATAAATACTTGTTATAGTTGTTAGGATCTCCTTTTTATAGAAGTTGCTTAGACTAACAAAGGCTATTATTGAGGCCTGAACTCATTGAAGTTTGAACTATGTTGTGTCTGGCTCCTTCCAAGGTTTTTCTCTACTCCTCAATGTCTTTTGGAAATTTAGAGCTTTGTAGGAGTAATTTTGGTAATTCTCATGTTTGTACAATTTCAACTTCCTTGGTTTTACTTCTTGCCATTTTCTGAAGTCTTGCACAGATAATAAAATTAAGAGTAGGTGTTAATATATGATATACAGCTGCTTTAAGCAACCCGCTGTTTTGGCTACAGCTGGGAACAACTAACTTTTCCAGCAAGCTCTGATTTGCATTTTGATTTTGACAAGCATTTTGCTCACTGAATTCCATTGTGGGTAGGATGGTTGTCACAACCACATCTAATGTGGTTTAATTCCTACAGTAGAGTAGGAATTTTCCGTGGTTTGCCTTTGCCTACTAACAACAGCATCTGCTGCTGACCCACGATAGATACTATTTGCCCTGATTATTAGATGTCTGCATCCTTTCTGGGGGAGGTAATGCTGTACAGATTGTGCTAGGTATGAATATTATCTGGAGTTGGAATGATAGTATAGGGTTGAGATGGCATTTGTGGTCTCTTTAGTATGTTTTGCATGTAGGATACGTTATCTATATTATCTTACTTCATTACATTCCTGACAAAGCTTGTGAGTGGCAGCTAGTGATGGAGATGGCTGATAAAAAATAGTGGAAAGGCTGAGATCCCAAGACTTCTTGGTAATATAGACTTCTCTTCTCCATAAATGTTATAATATCTGCTGTTTACTGAGCACCTGCCACAAGATACTTTATCCTCATTCCTCACATCAGTTCTTCCATCTTTGAAATAGGGAGGAAGAATTAGATAATTGTCTCAGGACCACAGATAATCAATAGGAGTCATAGGACATAAAAAATGATTTTATTATTTCCTGATCCCAAACACTAACCCTGCTCCCTACATTCACCTTGTTATTAATAATTATATTAATAATCAGAAAGGATGGAGTCAGAATGAAAAATGTAATCATAATTCAAAAAGATGGAAAACAAGAGAAAAATGTTCCAACAAAGTCATACGAATGAATGGATAAATAAATGAAAAGTCCAGGAGTGAATTTAACAGAGGATTTCCCTTGAAGACATAAGTATAGGCAGAAACTTTATGAATAAAACCCAGACCACATGGGAAATACTACAAAGAATCAACAACTGGGATCTCATCTTATTAAAAAGCTTTTGTACAACAAAAGAAATCACCAATAGAGTGAAAAGACAACCCACAGAGTGGGAAAAAATTATAGCAAGTTGTCCCTCAGACAAAGGACTTACATCTAGAATATATAAAGAATTGAAAAAAATCAGAACCTCCCAAATTAAAGATCCAATCCAAAAATGGGCATTTGAGATGAATATGCACTTCTCAGATGAAGAAATACAAACAGCAAATAAACATACGAAAAAATGTTCAACATCACTGCTCATTTGAGAGATGCATATTAAAACAACACTGAGATTCCATCTCACTCCAGAAAGAATGGCTATCATCAAGAAATCAACTAATAACAAATTCTGGAGGGGCTGTGGGGAAAAAGGGACGCATCTCTACTGTTTGTGGGAGTGTAGTCTGGTTCAACCACTGTGGAAATCAGTGTGGAAATTCCTAAAAACACTAGGATAAGAGATCCCAGTTGACCCAGCTATTTCCTTTCTGGGTGTCTTCCTGGAAGAATTAAAAACATTGTACCACAGCGATATATGTGCATCCATGTTTATAGCAGCAATTTGTAATAGCTAAATCTTGGAAACAACCCAAAAGCCCATCAACCAAGGAATGGATAAAAAGGATGTGGTCTTTTTATACAATTTAGTACTACTCAGCCATAAGGAAAGATAAACTTAACTTTTATAAGTAAATGGGTGCAACTTGAGACCATACTCATAAATGAAATAAATGAGACTCGTATGTGTAAACACTGATTGTCTCCCTGGTGTGAGAAGCCAAAAGACTAAATAAGATCTAAAATGTACAATAGATATTATGAAATGGGAAGAAAATGTTCAAAAGGAAAGAGAAACTAGGGTGTGGGAAAGGAGAAAGGAAGGAAGGAAAAAGAAAAAAGTACAAGATAGTTAAGATAGCTATACTGTTAGTTTCTCTTAGTTCATTGTAAAGAAAGGTTTGTGCTAATATCATTGGGACAATTTTTCATGCCTACATCTTGTACTATGAGTAACTACTTTGAAGATAATAATACCCAATATATTAACTATTGTTACTCTCCTATTATTTTGTTTTGAAACATTGCTTTTTCTTTCTTTAAAATAAAAAAAAATAAAGAATAACAGAGGATTTCCAGGAAAAGAATAAATCTCACTCCATATAATGCAGATAGTAGTAATCATAATCCTAACTAGACATAACCCTACTTTGCCTTTGGGATTGTTGCAAGGAATGCAAGAAATAATCTGTATTAAGTATTGTCTTTATATCTATTTCATATATGAAACAGCTAAAGATTAGAGAAGCTGAAAAACTTGCCAAAGACACACAATAAGAAATCAGAGGGAGGCAGCATTGGCAAGTGATAGATTTTCTCTGTCGTAATCTCACCCACTAAAAGATACTGCTTTCTGTTTAATGTTGATGTTCCTCATCAAGGTAAATTTTGTAGATACAACGGTTTGCATCTTGATATTAAATGAAATGACACAGATAAAGATGAAAAAGTTCAGTGAAAGATAATGAGGTCCCTTTATTACATAATCAGGATGGTGTGCTATGAGCAGCACTTCGAGTGTTTCACTGAAAATAAACTTTTCTAACAAAGGAAAGATATGGTGAAATATGATTAATATAATACACCAATAGAAGGGAAACTTTTTGGCGTATATCTTAGGTTGTAACATGGTCTCCTAAAATGTCAATAAAATATATTAAAGTAAGCAAATTAAATTGATTTAATAAATAATAATAAGTTCATCAACGCAAAAATGTTAGCATTAAGGTAATCGTGATTATTTTTCCATAGATTTAATAGCTGTTAGTAAAGTTCTGCTTTATTTAACCAATTGTATTTGTTATTGAGAATGGAACACATAACCAAGACAACTAAAGATGAAAAATATAATCAGATCATAACTTGGAAAAATCACTTTGAAAGAGGGTAAGTTCTGTATGTTTATATCTGTATTGGATATAAAGAGTACTAAGTCAATGTTTTCTGATTATATAAATTATAGGTACTGATTTGTGATATCCTTGTATCTGGGAGATGTGCTGGCTTTAGGTCACCATCCTGTTACTGTGGCATGGTAGAAAGTACACTGGGTTTGAAATAAAAATAAATATTATTTAAATTCTATAGTAATTGAAATTATGCATAGATTTATCAGATGAAATAGAGGACTCACAGGTTTGAATTTAAGATAAATATTGGATATTTTTGTTTATTTTATGATATAAAAATGTTCAAAATATGGCATGGACCATACACGCTTGCAGTAAAGTCTTATTCTTTATACTAAATTCTAATTTAAGTGGGTATCCTCCATTTTGTTTTGTTTTGTTTTGCTAAATATTAGTTTTGGGAGTTCCTGGTTCCGGATATTTTCAACTAATGCAGATAAACAATAACTTCTTGCCTACTTCAGACATTGGTAATTGGAATTAAGTAAAAAATGGATGCAAAATCTGTATCAACTGCTGAACTTACTTAAATACAAATTAAATAATACGTTAAATAACACTTGCCCTTGACTATAACATTCTCTTTCACAATAATATAATATAACCTTCCACCTAATTTAGAAATATGTTTCTACATTGTTTACTTACCTTTTATAATTAGATGAATATAAAAGGATAATAATTCAATTAGACTCTTTCTGGTTGGCAAATATTAGTGAGTATAAGGGGGTGACTGTAGGGCGCTGAATATCTCTACGTCTGAATAAAGTTCTTTCACAAAGGAGGTATTTTGATGGGCTTTGTTTTGTGATATCCAGCTATGTTGTTGAAATAAGTGCATCAACTGTGGAATATGGAGGAGATATCTCTTCAACGATGTGAATACTAGCATGTGTGTAATAAATTCAAGCTGGTAGACAGAGTGAAAAATATGGTCCTCAATCCTGATACGCTGAAATAGCTCACTGTTTCTTTTAAAATCGGTGTACAATGGTGAGGACAGTCAGGTTGAGGGGGGAAGAAGTTATTCTGACATCTTGAGTCATCTATACTTAAAACTGAGAGCAAAACTTAGCAAATTGCTTATATATCTGAGAGGAAACAGATAAATTCAACTCAGTTTTGTGTGAGGATTCTATTAATCTGTGTTTACATAAATAAATAAAAATGGATGGTGCCAAAGTCAACAAAATGTTCAGTATTCTATGAGATGTTTTTCTATCCTAGTTCTCATTGGAAAATACTGGGTCTCAATCCAATTCTTTTCTAATGATCACAAGAAATTTTTTTTTAATTCTATTAGTCTGTACTTCATTGCATAAATCTTAGATTTAATCTTAAATATTTCTCTTGGAAAAATGCTAGTCGAAAGACATTTTGATGTTGAAACGATGTAAAAGCTAGACCGGTAACAAGAGTTTAAGTTAGTTTTCCAGTGAACCTTGCAAAAATTTAAGTAATCAAATTTTATTGTTCTTTGATGAGTGGCTCTGTCTCAAAGTTGCTTGTCAGCTGAAATATATTTCCTGAGTAGGGCAAAAGACCAAAAAAAGTGTTATTCATTGCTATAACCATTTGAACATTTTTCAAGCATATTTGTAAAACTACAGAGCTAATTCAATAATTTATTGAAATTATCATAAAAGTTCAGCAAATCATGCATTGCGTTCAGATTCTGATATATGCTAGATTTCTTGTTTTTATGAGTCAGCAGCTTTATAACTATAACCATTTGAATTTCAAATGATAAATTTATATCTAGCATAGCCCAAGAATGCATAAAAAATGACGATAGGGCACCCTTTATAGAGATTTAAAAAGAATTGTGCATTTCATAATTTGATATATGTAACATAATCCATTATACACCAGGGTTTATATTGTGCCAGCAAATGTAAAAAGAAATGCAGACCCTTTTCTGTGCCCAGCACACAGCGACACAACAGAGATGTGTTTCCTGAGTTACGAAATAGCAGCTCCCCAGTATGCAGCTTTTTTTATTCTCTATTGCAAAAGGTGCGTATGTAACGCACCAAAGGGCTCTGTGGGCTTAATTACTATGTTAGAGTTTGGCAGAATGAGAAAGAAGGGATGCCAACCAAAGTGAGAAAAAGAACTCTATAGCCATCTCTGTAGGGCTACAGGAGTCATAGAAATATTTATTCCACAGCCAAGGCAGAGAGATGTGTTTTTCTGTCCTTTGGAATGCCTACTTCCAAAACCCATTTTCTATTCTGGTACATTTGTCACAATGTGATTAGTATCTTATTTGACTTTGCATGGAGCTTTCTTTGTCGTGGCTCAATAAGACATATTAAAACAGATACTGTTCATGTGATTCATCTTTATCTCAACTAAATATCAAAATTCTGGTAAATGGGCAATAAGGCTCAACCTCATAATACCTCAACTACTTTTGCAATAACAAGTAAAATGGCAATTGTCAATAATTACATGAAAGTTGTTCATGGAATCCCCAAATGTGGGATTTGGATATCAGTTACCTGCAAATTCTATGTGAGGTCATTAGGCTAAACTCTCTTCGCTTCAGTTTCCTTGTGTGTATGAAATATATAGAAATGGTGACTGTGTAAGAATTAGAAAAATATGTGTTTATAAGGTCAGTTCCACCCCTTTGCTCCTCGTCTCTCTTTTCTCACTTCCACAGATGCTGTTGTTGTGATCATTTTTTAAAAAATTTACCTACACATTACAATAAAACACAAATTAATGTTCTGTGAGCTTGAAACTTTTAATTTTAGGCCATTAGTTCAGAAAAGTTTCTTGAATTTAACATGGTAATTGCTTAAAGAAAAATATTTGTACTTATTTCTTAACTCTTAAACAAGATGGTCAGTAAAACAAATGCCTGACACATCAAGGGGGATAAAGTTGCCCCTTAAAACTTTGTAAAACCATGTGAACATGGGAAATTAAAATGCATAGATATTTAATGAGGCCTTTCACAAACTCCTAAGTGTTCTATATTGTGTTTTATAACTAATTAATCGGTGGAAATATCCTACATAGCTCATCTGTGTTATATTACCAAAGACTGATGTCAAACAACTTCAGTAACATTGCAGAGCACCCAGCAATTAACAGACATTCACTACTTAATTGCCACAGTGAATAATTTTTCTTCATCCTTTGTTAAATAGCAAAGCAAATGAGTACACACACAAAAAAATCTACATTCTACAAAAATAAAAACCTTACACACAAAATCTTCATAAATGGCTGTTACCATGACTAAGCTGAATTGAAAAGGAAGGGCATCCCCTGACATTTTGTCTGCGTCTGCACCCAAAATTTAAAGTCTGTGGGAGCTTGAAGCACCAGAGTCTGTACCGGAGTCAAGGCAGCATTTGTGGAGAAGCCAACTCCCTTCTTCTGTTTGTGTTTCATTTTGTTTTGATTCGTGATGGTTGCTTTATTTTTCTGTCTTTGGATCCCTTCATTTCTCAGGAAGGAAGAAAAAAGGAGGAAGAAGAAGAAAAGGAAGAAGAAAAAGAAGAAAGGGGGAAGGGAGGAGGGTGAGGATGAGGAAGGGAGGGAGAAGGGGAGGTGGTGATGGCTAGGGGTTCCCCACTAAGTAGTCCATGGAAGGAAATATTTTCCTAAATATTTAAGTATCTGAGTAAGGCAGAAGGAATCACAGTACCTTTGGATGCTGGAGAGAAGGAAGGAAACATTTCTACCTCACTGAAATCACAAAATATTAAAGGTAAATCACTGAAGAGAAGACACAAGTAGAGTTTGCAGTGATCACACCCAGTTCTAGGCGTTCACTATTCTGCCCCCAGAATTTGCTAAAAACTCCTTCTGTTCCTCTAGTAACATTTTTTTTTATAATCAGCTTAGGTTTTGAAAGTTAGATGATCATGTATGAAATTATCAACAACTTTTAAAAGTGCAGTTGAAAAACATTTGGTTTTCCTGTGAGGAGTCTCGCTTCACAGTTTGGAAGTGTAATTAGGTTTAGCTAAATAAAAGCACCTGATAGCACCCTTTCTTTCAAGAAAAAGAAATTTTAAAGAAGTCTGTGATATGAATGTGCTTATGCTCTCTGGCAAATACACTGTACATATTTGGGAATTGGCTGCCAGGGTCTCCCCATCTGCTGTAGCATCACGGGCTGGCCTGCGCTGCACTCGGCATCTCCCGGGACTGTCTGCTAGAGACCTTCACTCCAGAACTGTCAGCTGGTGAGGCTCTCTGCGGCCACCTTTGACCTCTGTCCCTAATCCACTCTGACATATTCTGGGCTGCCGCACCGGATCATCCTCTCTGGTTCATTGCACAGCATTCGAGCTAGCAATTGGCATGTCCTTTCTCCCATCTGTGTGTTCTAGTTTAGGCTGGGTCAGGAGAGATGTCACTGTTTCTCTACCTCGCTCCTGACAGCTCTCTCATATTTCAGCATTCAACTGTATAAACACTCACTTGCAAAGCCCTGAAGTCAAGTGACAAATATATTGGTAAATTTAGCATCCTGAGAATAATTTTGTTTGTTTATTGGCTTAGAAGGCTGCTGAAATGTCACTTTAAACACAAGCCACATCTATTTCATTTCTCTATCTTTTCTACCTTCTTCCTGAGTTTTACAAATTGTTGTAACTCCTATTATACATTCTTCAAGGGTCGTTTCCAGTGCCACATGCTTCAGAAAGCAGTCTTCAATTGTCCCACAGCAAGTAAAGATTAGTCACTTTAATATCATCTCTAAACATTTTAACACTATGCATTTCCTTTATGTAATTCTATCAAGTAAATATAAGAATTTAGTACTCAACTGTTTCAGACATCTCATTAGGTGCTACGTATTTAGTCTTAAACAAATAACCTGATAGAACTCTCAGGCAAATATGGGGCCCACATAATAATACATAGCTAAGACAGATGTGTGTAAAGGAGTTAACATAACTATGAGAAGAAAGTCACTGTATTTTAAGGGATCAAGAAAAGTCACATGAGGCCTGGGGATGTAGCTCAGTAGCAGAGCATTTACCTAGCTTATGGGGGGTCCTGGGTTTCATCTTCAGCTTTGTAAAGGAAAAGTACTCTAAAACCAAAAGAAAAGAAAAGTAAAAATGGAGAAAAGAAAAGGTAGGAAGGGAGGAAGGAAGGATGGAAGGGAGGAAGGAAGGAAGGGAGGAAGGAAAGAAGAATGGGAGGGAAAGGACGTCACATGAAAGGGGAGCAGTAATTATAAAAACAGACAGAAGTCATAATTTTGAATTTTCTTCCCAACAATTACTTGATAATCTTGAGCAGTGTTCAGTTTATTCGATGCAGTGTCTACTCAATAGAAACTATCATGCATATCCTGAAAAATAAATGCCATAACTGAATGAGGTCACGACTGTCACATATTTACCATCACAATGTAACCTCAAGGATATATGCTTCCTCCATACTGGGGAAAGGGAGTTGGACCAAAACCAAGTCAAAAAGAAAATGCAGTATTGGCAGTGATTTTGTTGCAACAATAACAGCTCATAGCACATTGGCTAAATCAATGGTACTTATGTTAGTAGGTTCAAAATGAATAAAATTAAGTGGCCATAGCTCTTAATAGGGATGGGAGAAACTCCCTTTTCAGATGTTTAACTAGCTCCAACTTGTATGTCATCACCTTGAGCACAAGATTTCACTTCCATGTTACAAGGTGTGGCAAGATGTGATGCGTGCCCGCCCGCATGTGTGTGTGTGTGTGTGTGTGGCTGCGTGTGTTGGGGGGTTGTTGTTCCAGCATAATTAAAAGCCCAAGCGAGGAGGGGTGTAGTAGTGGGATGTTGATAGGTGAGTCTACATAATTCTGTTATAAACCTTTCAATAGTAGGTATCTCCCAGTTTGTAATTTAATTGTTTTGGAGTAATTTACCTAATAATGAGATGTATCCTCCTTTCAATCTTCAAGCGCAGAAGGAGCCGATGACATTCTCTTGGTTGTAGGAGGTCATCAAGGCCACCCACTTTACTATGGCCAACTGGATTGACAGTCCTGAGACTCACTGGATTCAGAGAATCTTGACTAACTGTGATCCAGACTTTTGGCCACACTGTGATCACCAAGGAAATGTGTAATAATTGTGTGGTCTACATTTTCTACTATTGTGACATATAAATTTTCTCTCTTTTCTAAAATGATGCATTAGAAAGTGAAGAAAAGTAATATTCTTTCTTCCTTTTTTTAGTCCATTCATTTTGATTCAGCAAGGATTTAATCCTTTCAATGTTCAGCCTAACTTTCAGTCTAAAATCAGGTAAAAAAAAAAGTTTGCAGTAAGTCCAAAGATTGGATAATTGAAAAAATTAGAAAAGAGGAAATGGGGCTTGGGTATAAGTCTCTGGCATTAGACAAATCTGGATCAGATGGCAACAGCTGGCACTTCTACCCCAGTCATTTAAACACATGACATCACACTATGCTTGACAGTAAAAGGGTTTCAGTGATGCCTCACAGAGTTGATACGATGCGTAGGTCAAGTCACATGGTCTGATGTCAGACTTTGAGTCAGAATTAAGTATGTTTTGATATTTTGACTGTATCAGTTTCTTGCTTTATCAGTGCCCAACATTTGTTTTATAGGTAATCTGAGGAACAAAATTACAGTAGTAGAAAAAGTATGGAGAAAAGGGTAAAAATACTTAGCACTCCAACATAGATATTGTTACAGTTTATGTCTAGATGTCCCCACAAAGGCTCACGTGGTCATAGAGCTTTTTGGAGGTGGCTGAATCCAGAATGCATGATTGATTCATAGTGCAATGCTGGGATTAAGTATGGGTGACTGCTGGATTAGTCCACTGATTGGACTGGCACCGCCCTAATCCTGGTAGACTGGATACAGTATAAGGGACAGAAAGAGGCTTCTTGCTTGTTGCTTTTGCTGTTTTCTGCCTCCATGAACTGTTTCCTCTCTGCAATGTGCCACTCTGCCTTGGAGCCAGGTGATTATGGAATGAAACCTCTACACACAGTGAGCCAAATAAACCTTTCCTCCCTTAACCTGTAGGTTTTGGTTATTTTGTCTCAGCAACAAAAAAAGTAACTAAGATAGGTATCTTATATTGGGGGATAGAAAGGCTCTGACTGAAAGGACATTTTTAGGCTGAACACCATATAATATATGGAGCTATAGCATTCTAAGAATGGTAAAAATTTGTTAAAAAAAGAAATGAAAGGAGAGATTTGTATTATGAAGAGATCACAATGTTTTAAATACTGATAGGTAGAGTAATATGGACTCCAGCAGAGAAGCCACAATTTCAAAAGCAGCTCTGATTGCAGCAATAACCTAATAGTTTCAGAAAATGCATTGCCTATTTCTAAGATCCCTCCATATTCTACATAGGCCAAATACAACTGTTGAATAGATGTGGTCAGAATCACTTTCCCTGGACCATTTGAGTTTCTGATTGTGTCTTTAATCTCTGCCATCCTTCCAGGAAAGCAGGTTTGCTTCTGCTTTGCTACTAAGATAGAAAAAATATAGTTCTAGAGACTTCAACTTGTCCTTTCCTACCACAATATCCTGAATTCCAGAGACATCAATATGGAGATTATATGATAGTTTCATTTCAATTGCACATTTCAAAACTGAAGAAATGGACATGAGAGGAGTTCTGGGACACAACAGAGCCACTGTGAAATAGAACTGCACTAAAACTCTTATTAGGCTCTTGACATTCATAGCCCTGTAATCTGACTGGTGGACCATGTGGCATTTTGTGTTTCTAGCACCGAATGACAGTTAAGGGCAATATTAACACTCTCTGAAAAGTCTGCTTATTGGCCTTTCCCTAGTGCACACTCACCTTTGGAATTATTACAGCACCCTTTGTGTGAACTAGAAATAATTTTTGCAGTATATATTTTTGGCGGTGTGATGCAGCCTCTCTTTCATCTATTCAAAGAGTTCTGGGTCTGTGAACTGGCTGAAGTTATTTGGGAAGATATGCTTTTTTATGATAGTTATTCAGTTCAAGCTTCCACCATCTTATTGTTTCACCACATGTAAATAGGCAAAATTATGAAGCTCTTTTGGTAGATGAGTTATTTCCCCATGAGTCATACTCTCTGTGTGGCATCTTATAATCTGCTGGAAATTGAGTCTATTTATATGTTTGGAAACAATGAGAGGTTGAGTACTTACTTGGCGGGTATCAGGATTCTCTTGCAAGGAAATTACTTCCTTTCTTTAGGAAAGAGTGTGCTAACTTTCTTACACAAGGGAGGAATAAGAACTTGGGTAAAATGTCCTCAGTTTCTTTAAAACCTCGCAACAAGACCCTCTGCAATGTACAGAGCTTTGATCTTTGAAAATCAATGCCATGCATTTAACATAAGAGACTTTGTAATGTTGTACTTTCAATTTATATTGTAAATCAGCTCCCGAAGGGATTAGAACTTGGTTTTAATTTTCAGAAATCGTAAATCATTTGCTATAGAAGATAATAGTTTCACTTATGGAAGGCAGAAAAACTTTTTCTTCTTTATTCAGATATTGAACTGGCAATTTAAAGTCAAGAGCTCATCATTTTATTCTTCCAAGTTTTCCAGACCATTTAAAAGCAATCAACCAAACTTATTATACTATGTATTTCCACTAAATTAATCTATATGCACTCAAATAAGATGACTACAGAAGACAATTTAAATAACTATTTTTCCACCATATTTTCTGTACTACCAATATTCAATGTTCTATCGTCAGCAAGGGAATCAATACTTTATATCTAGTCAAATGAAAGAAGCAACTTTAGCTGTGCTTACACTTTTGCAACCTGAATAGGTGAAAAGTCACTCTGACAATTGTGGAATAAAGGGTTATTATAACAATACAATATTATAGAGTTGAGAAAGGAACTGGGAGTGTCCAGGAGGTGAGTTACAGTGTAAAACAGGTAGTCATTAGCCAAGTCCATTTTCTGGGTTGGAGTAGCAAAAGGGATTGCAAGTCTGTGGGAGTTAGTCCTGTAATATTATGGACAGTGCTACAGGTATTACAGACAAGTGTCAGACCTGCAGCTACCACTGTTGAAGGGGGGGTAATGCCTCAGGGAAAAAGAAGAACAGAGAGCATGGATAAACTGGATCTCCTCAACCTAGTATAAATCTGTTAATCACTGCATCTAATGAAAATGAATTTCAGAAAATACTACTCACTGTTCCATTTTAGTGTTCAAAATTATCTGAAATATTCTACAATAGAAGGAACAAGATGTCCTTAGAAAAATGACTGAGACTAGAATATGGATAAGAAAGACAGACAAACTGGGAAAAACTTGAATAGTCAGAAGCAATTAAATGACAACATAGCAACAAAAATAATAGAAGAATGATGGACAGAGGACCTACACCAAAAGAGTTGGCAATGATAAATTCTAGGATAACACAAGAAATAAAATGTCATGACACTGCTAAAATGTACCCCACAAAAACTATATATATATACCCATATGTCCAGACTGATAGCAAATAAGTGAATCAATAAACGAGAGGCAAATCTTTCTTAAAAGATAAATCTTTCTTACCCCAGAATTCTATACATTAAATGGAGATGCTTCCCCTACCATTAAGTAAAATTTAACTTCTCTTGAATACTGTTTGGGATCAGTTATTCACCTACAAAGACTAGAGTTTGAAAGGTGAAAAATGATAATTTTGTACCATGAAAGCCTGCCAAACTCTATTTTTTTTTTTTTTTGTGGGTACCGGGGGGTCGACCTCAGGACCTCGTGCGCCAGCAGGCGCCCGTGCCACTGAGCGATATCACCGGCCCCTTTTTCGTATGTGGGTTCCGGGAGTCGAACTCGGGCCCTCGCGCTTGCCGGGCAGGTGCTTAAGCCGCTGAGCCATCTCACCGGCCCCAAACTCTATCTTAACCAAGTTGCATAAGCTAAGACAATTTGTGGTAAATTATATTTATAGCACCTGCATCAATCAATCAATCAATAAACCCAGTCAAATAATAACAAAATATCAGCAACTTTATTTGAGAGATATTCTACCAAACACTGACTACTATTCAAGAAATTTGCAGGGTCATAAAACAAAAGTCAGAACCATATATATTGGGCAGTTTTCTGGTAGCTGGGACATAATACCTGATATCCACAATTTAGAAGAGGAGAAGATTATTTAGCTCACAATTCAGTCCATGATCTTTTGGCTCCAAGGCAGGGAGATCATGGTGGAAAAAGGTGTTGCATAATCAAGCTAATTAGTTAATGGTGGCCAGAAGCAGGTCAGAAAAACAGTACCGAAAGGAAAAGGGGAGAGGGGGGCCATATATAGTACCCAAAATCACAGTCCATGACCGACCTATAAACACACAGAAGTGTGTTTTAATAATAATCTCTTAGGCAGATCCTGTCCACTCAAAATGACACAATTGAATTTATCCTAGCATATTCCACCCCATTGTTAATTTGACACGCAAACACTTCTACTAAAATCGTACATAATCTCTAAATAAACAGTTTATAATATTTCCTAATGTGCTACAACCATCCTACCAATAATTGAAATGAAATAATGCCTTCCCCAAAGTCCAAGCCTTGACAAAAAATCCAAGTCAAAATTGCCTTTGAGAATCAAGGCAAAATTAGCTGTGGATCTTGTAAAAATCAAATAAAATTAGATAATCCCAAGGTACAAGGACACAGGTAAACATTTCCATTACAAAAGAGAGGAAGAGAGGAATAGAAAAGAATAGGACCAAAGCAAGACTGAAACTCAACAAAGCAAAGAAAGTTCTATAGCGCCATATCAGGCATCTGGAGAAAATGATGCAGAAAAGTGACTTCTGGAGGGTTTGAATGGCCACCTATGGCCGTGGTGCACCCCTCATGATTTCTTTCTCTGGCTGACTCCACTCAGAGCCTGAAATTTTCCTCAGCAGACATTTAACATTCCAGGCATCTTTGAATTCCTGGGGCCTCCCTTGTACTTTACCTGCATTCCTACTGTTTCACACACTGCCCTCTCATTAGCCCCTTGCCTGGTCTCTCAGGCCTTCCCTTGAAATCTAGATGGAAGCCTCACTGACAACAAAACTCTTAAATCATACATGCCAGTAAAACCTGCACCATGTTGATGATGCCAAGGTCTGCTGCCACCTCCATCAGTATACAGAAACCCCTTGAACCATGGCTCCCCTGCCCTCTGAGTGTCTGATGGTTGACCCCAGTGAAATGAATCCTGAGGAAGCAATTTCCTAGAAGATCCTCTTCTAGAAATTCTCTTCTCAAAAGAAAGGTTTATTATTTGCACACTTTATGTTCCAATGGGTGGGATCATCTGGATTTTCAAGATGCTCTCAAAATATCTTTCTTCTTACTCTGTACAAAATACTTAGTTTCTTTTTAATGGTGTTAATCTCTTCAGAAACACCTCTTTTGGCCCCAACTTTACACATTTGCCATTTGGGCCACAATTTGTCAAATATTCTTGCTCTGCTTTTTTCCCTTTACTCTTACTATATATTTCACTAAAAGTAGTCAACAGCACTCATGCCATTGCCTGAGCACTGGGCTGTTTTGAAATTTCATCCAGTACATCAATTATTTGACTGCCATTAAACTCAGCCTCCTGTAAAGTTTCAGGGCATAAGCAAAAGGTAGACAATTTTGTTTTTTGCCAGAATGAAACATGCATGGTCCCAATTTTTAAAGAATCCTCATTCTTAAATGAAGCCTCACAAGCCTACCCTTTACTGTCTGCATCCCTATCAACATTTTAGTATTCTGAGTTCTGATAAAAATCATTTATCAATCTCTGTTTACAACCATCTATGTGTTTTCCAGCTCATTTATTTAAACATTGCAAAAAATTTCTCTAAACTAGTTGCAAAGACTTCTGAACTACATGGTCCAAAACAGTCACAGAAATGACCTCTACTTTTCTGGTGCCAATCTTATGTGTTGGTCAACTTTCACATCACAGAGACACAATACCTTACATGAACAACTACAGGAGAGAATTATTTGGCTTAGGTTTTGAGAAGTTTCGTTCCTTGGTCAACTGACTCTAAGGTAGAAACACTGTTGCAGATGGGTATTTTAGATCAAAGATGTTTAATTCATGGTGGCTAGGAAGAATAGCAGGGGAATAACATCAAAGTGGAGGAGGCCAGGGACTATATATAATACCCAAGATCATGCTTCAGTAACTGCCCCAACACACCCAAAAATGTTCTCTACTAAACCCCTAAGCAGCTTCCAAAAAAATCTGTTTCACAAAATTAAGTTTAATATCATGCTGTCAAAGATCAGAGTAGCCTGAGAGATATGATAATGACATGTAGTGTGATATCTTGGATGGAATCCTGAAACAAGGAGTAAAAAGCCAGTGACAGAAAAATAGTGTATGGGTTACTTAATAGTCTTTTATCAAAAATTCATTCTCAGTTTTGAAATATGTACTAGGGTTACATAAAATGAAAACATTAAGGAAATCCAAGGGAGAAATATGTAAATCTTTCTATAGTGTATCTGTGGCTTTTATGCGAATCAAAATTTATTCTAAAATAAGAAAGTTCATTTAAAAAAATTAGGAAATATTCCTATAGTTTCCCTCTTTCCCAGTTTTAAACTCATCTGAAATGACAATTCCGGTCAAGTAAGTAGGTAAGGAATGAAAACAATAATCACAAAAATGAAAATAGAGGAGTTAGAATTTATCCCCCCCACTTTGTTATTTTATATACTTTTAGTGCTAAATGACATTTTACACTACACTAGACTGATTATTTACCTCCAATATGCTTTAGGACAAATGATATTATTTATCTTTTCTCTACCATAGTGTTATTTTTAAGGTTGTGACAAGATATTGATAAATTTTTTATATTTTCTCAACCAATATTGACATTGTTCTCAACCAGTATAGACTATTTGAATATGAACTAAAAAAGAAATATGGTTGATACTAAGATTTTGAATTACAGATGATGCAAAGAGTGAGAAAATATATAACTAAAATAAAAATTCTAATTTTGAGAAAAAAAGTTTACCTGGTGATTTGTTTTGTTTTGTTTTGCTTTGCTTTGCTTTTTTAGGCAGGGGCTATCAATGCAGTTCAAGCTGGCCTTGAACTCACTATGTTGCCCAGGCTCACCTCAAATGCGGCGATCCTCCTGTCTGAGCCTCCGCTGGGATTACAGGCATTTGCCACCACACTGGGCTTATGTGGTGATTCCTGAAGTAGAATTTAATAATAAATGTAATGCTCAATTTTATTTTAGTAAACATAAATTGAGAATTAGCAAATGATTCTCTTATTCCTTTCAATTACATAGGAAGGACATACCAAACAGACAATTTTTTATTCATTTGTTATTTTGGAACAATTACAAACTTTCACCCAAGAAAAATTAAAAGAATAATACAGCGAATATTCATACATTCTTTACCTAGATAAAATTCAATTAAAATGTTGTCATACTGTCATCCCCTCTCTATTTCTACTTCCCTCTATGTGTATGCATTGTATTCATAATCATAACTTATTTGCTAAATTTCAGGTTTTCATCATTTCTCCAAGTATATTGAATCATAATTATAACATTGTTGAATGCCAGAGATTGGTAGAACTTCACTGTAACCAAATTTTATTTTTTATTCAAATATTTTCACAGCATCACAAAATGTACAAGCCACATTTCATCTGAATATTCTTTGATATGTAGCACTCCTAAAGCTTGATTTCTTCCCATGTCAGCTGCCTGTGGTTTTACATAATCCATTTTCTTAAAAAGAACATCCTGTTCACAACTAGTACCATTAATTCATTCTGAAATGTGGTTATAAATTCTTGTTATGTGTCTATATGTCTTCTACCTTAAAAATGTGGTGGACCTGTGGGTGGTTTTCCCCTCCTAGTTGTCTCCATTGCTTGAGTTCTTACTAGCATTAACTTATTTTTATATTTAAAATAGTATACACCAATGTCATGCTTACATATTTAAGTTGGCAAGACTCTTTTACCATCTGTGTACTCAGTGGTATTTATTCTACACTCTAGGGGAAAAGATCATGTAAAGATAAAATAAAAAATCTTTATTAGCCAAGAATGACAATTGGAACTTTCTAGTGTATCCTAGGTGCTAGTGTTGACAGAATATTTTTTATTCATTCATTAAATGTTGATCAAATACATGCCATGTGCCAGGCACAATTAGTTTAAGTGTTTCGGCATTAGTAATGAACAAATATGAATCCATGCCTTTGTGGACTTTACATTTTAATTGGAGGTGGCACAAAATAACAGATAAATATGTAAAACTTATAGTATGTGTTATATTAGGGAAAAATAAAACTCATAAGGGTAATGGGGTTGATGGGAATGAGAGAAATGTTTTTATAGACTTATGGAAGTCCTCATTGATAACATCTTTGTAGAAAAAGGAAGTATATGAGAAATGTGATAAATTAGTGTAGTTAGTCAGTATATTAGTCAAATATCCTGGTGGTTGAGCTCGCTTAGATTGGACCAGGAAAAGCAAAAACACTAGCAAAAGAGACTGAAAGAAGTAGAGAGGTACAGAAGATGAAGTCATACATGTGGTGGATCTGAGGCTAGAGGGAAGTTTAGTAGAGGGCATATCATGTAAATCCTTAAAAATTAAAGCATTTGCTCTTTACTCATGGCATAGAAAATTGAGGAGTCTTGAATAAAGCAATGACATTTAACTTATATCAAGATCATTATGGCTGCCTATGAGGGATAGTGTGGTGGATCGACAGCTGGTGGTCAACTAGTCACACCCAGCTGAACTGAATCAGCGTGGTGCTGGGTGTAGAGGGCCCACCTGAGGACTGTTGCCAACAACATAAAAAGGAGAACTGGAGAGGAAGAGTTGCTGCTGTCGGTTCTCCTTGAGGAGCTTGTCACGCTGGCTTTCCTGATAGGAACTTGGCTGTTCTCATCGTCGGAGGAGCTCGGGACCTCATTGTCGCTGAGGATGGCTGTGGTGACTTTCGGGGGAGCTCCGGTTCTTACTCTGAGCGTCGCTTCCTGGCTCCGGGGTAGATCCCTCAGTCTGCTGGCACAGATCCTTCATCCCGCTGGTGCAGACTTTCTAGCTTCCACCACTGACCTTTGGGCTTTCCCGGTGCAGATCCGTGAAATATACTTGCATGAGACATTGTTGTGGGCCCTAGGCCTTCAGCTGGACTCATAAGGGCATGGTCATGGGCTCTAGGTCTTCAGCTGGACTCATACAGGACACTGCTGTAGGATCCAGGCCCTCAGCTGGGTTCTTTGGGTCTTTAGTGTGTGGACAGATTTCCTGCACTTTTTGTATATGACTCTTTGGGTGGCTATTACAAAATAACTCTATAAATTATGTGTCCTATATTGTATTGTTTCCCTTGCAAACCCTGACTACAACAGATAGAGAAAATGTAAACATGTTGTCTTTCATTGTTGTGTGACACTGTGTAAATTAACATGTCCACACTTTAGCTGTACCTGTAAACTGGAGAAATAGACACCTTAAAATAACTGATCAGAGTATTATGGTGATTTGCTTGACTAGTACATGTGATCTCATATTTCAAAGTCTGACCTAACTTTGGCCAGAGAGGTAAAGGCAAAGTTGAGAGTGAGCTAAACGAGGGGGAAAAATCACATGGATAAAGTATACAGAGTCCACTGAAAACTTCTGTGTATTTTTTAGTTCTTAAAATTAACTACTATTTTTTTAAAGACTCATGAGTACGTGGATATCTAGGTAGGGCCACGTTTTCAGCCTAGTCTCAAGTGTTTATACATTTAATATTTGTTTAACAAGAAATCTATAGCTAGTTAATTAGATAGCATGCTTAATTTCTCATTTTCTTTAGTCATATGGGTAATTGCTAATTAAATTCCTGAGCATCCCTCACAAGTGTAATGTAATAATAGGAACATCATTGCACACTTATTGGTTCTGCAGATTTGAATTAATTACATTGCAAGTAGATTTATCTTTCATATATTTAAACTTCAATAGGTGCTTTTCCCTGACAATCATGGAGGATTTAATTTCCATACCGCCACCTTATTAATTCTAAATTAAATATGTTTAGTAAGAGTTTAAAACTTGCTGAAGTTCAAGTTCGTGATACTTCTCCCACACACCTGGATTTTAAATTTTAGTGCTGAAATTCATGTCACCTTTATGGTGCTAAGAAAAGAACAGTGGCAATTGATAAGGCAAAAAGAAAGACCTCAAAATTTAGTTTGGAAATAGACAAAGATGTCTGCTACCAAACTGTGCTTCATAAGCATCTTACAGGACATAGCTTGACGTTTGGTCAAATACTGCTTCTTTTCTATCTACGAACGTAAGACTTTTTTAAAAATAAAAAGTAAAAAATAAGATACTCATATCTTTAACTCTTGCTTTTCTCTCCATCCCCAATGATACTGAGCCCCATCATTTCTGCTCTGTAGCATTTTAACAGACTTTATTGTTCACTCTTTCTAGGCTTCCTGTATGCATTCTCCACACTGACCATTCATGTACCCAGATTATGAGCTTGTCACTCCTCTGCTGGAATGCCTTATTACCAGAATGTAACCGTGACATAGAACCCCTTTATGCTTTTGCCTACAATCTCATTCTTCATTTTTGTTCCTATCACTTCCAAAATTGGAATGCAATATGCAATTTCCAATGTACTAATGCTTCTGTGTGTCTTTGTCATTCCCTCTCTGTCCTGGCTAACTCTGTCCCATCTCTCAAACTGGGAAGCTAGTTGATTGAATGAAGAGATATTTGTGTTAACCTTAAATTACCAAGTGCCAAGTGTATTTTATTCTGGAGGGAATATAAATATCAACATGTGGATTGTGAGAAGAATGGGAAGCTTTTTCTGTCTCTCATGACCTGTTATTTTTTTTCCCTTTAATATGCTCCTTGAGCATTTTACTGTATCACAAGAATGATTATGTGTTTTTGTTTTATGTTTCCTAATTTGGTAAACTTCTTAAACCCAGAGACTGCCTCATAAATGTTTAATACACTATATTTAACACATTAATACATAAATGTCTAATAATAATTATTATAATTCTATAATAATTTTCTGAGTATCTAATGTGCATGCTATGTATTGGACTAAACATGATCAATGGTATAGAAAGGAGGCAATGGACAAATTGACAACTGAAAGTCACAATAAGATTAATTTTATGTACGTCATACAGTAATGTTTAAGAGTAAAGACTCTAGAGTGAGTTACTAAAACCCTAAGTCTAAACTCATCAAATCTGGAAACAAAGGAATACTTAGGGGTGCTATGAAGGAAAAATAAATGACTCAGTTAAAGTATCTGGATTTATTGCTCACACAAGCTATTTAAAAATTTCCAAATCCAGGTAGCTAATAAGTTTGAAAAATATCTATATTAATAAGTTTAATGCACACAGCAGGTACTTGAAAACATTAGCTTTTCTTATGATAAACTATATATTACATGATGATAAAACAAAAGCTCAGTGTCTTCTTTCAAGGAATGTGGTGTATAACAAAGACAGCTATGCTCATTCTTTTATTTATTCATCAATAAATAATAAATGTATGGGACATGTAAGTAAACCAGACAAATAAATAACTGAGAGTCTGTAGTTTCATTAATAAATCATACATTTCTCCCAGGTTGACAGAGAATTTATTTTTTATTTGATGATATTAGTGTTTCTGATAGCCTGAAAAATTAAAAAATATATATAGTTAGACATTTCAAAGGGAGTAACTCCAAAAGAATTGATAATTTATAACTGTATACATCTATATGGATAAATTATGAATTTTTGCAAAAATTCAGAGAACCAGAGGAGTGAAGAGCTAGGAAAGAAAAAAGAGCAAGATTAGTTTTCTCAACAATGCTGTACCTCATTCTTTGAAATTTTAAAATAAATTTCTCAAGGATTACCGTATTTAAACTGAGCCTTAGTAGGAAGGTAAGAACTGGCCAAGCTTAGAATAAAGGAAAAACAACTCACCAAGTGTCACAGACTGATTTATTCAACTGTCTATTTCTGGAACAAAATACCTGATATAATCAGCTTTAACCAAAGAAAAGCTTATTTGGCTCAAAGTTTTGGAAGTAAACTAGTGAATTGGCCCTGTTGCTTTTGGGTCTATGCTGAGTCAGTGCATCATGGCAGGAACATTCAGCAGAGAAAGCAGCTTGCCTCATGGCTAAGAGAAAAGAGAAAGACAGGATGGGACCAGGGTCTCAATATCTCTTCCATGGACACAGCCCAGTAACCTAACTTTCTTTCAGGCACACCTCTTTAAGGTTTCATCACCACAGGCTTGGGACTACACCTTCAACATGTGGTCCTTGAGGAACATTGCACATCCAAACTATAGCACAGATATAGGGACACAACTGGAGCAGCAAATCTGGATTTCTACTACTTAATGTGGGACTTTTCCCACTACACTATGGCTCCTTCTCAAGTTCTTTTGGAAGAATCCATTTCAGCAATCTCTTGAGTTTGAGGAATATTTTATTTTTGGGAATTTGAATATCAAGCCTCCCTTATTTTATGTTTGATTTTAAAAGATATTAAGACTTCAACAAAACAACTATAATACCCTACCTATAATTAATAAGAAGGTAATGGATGATTAATTGTCTATTACTAAAAGATTCATTGCATGCTTCCCTGACAATTTCTTGTCATAGAAACAGGAAATTCTGACATTTGACTGTTGTTGTAATCAGGATTTGCAAGGGAATAGATTTAATACAGGACACAGAATTTATAGGATTATTTTGGAATATTTACCCAAAAAATCAAATGCAGAGGATGCAAGAGACCTGTTCACATGCTAGAGAACAAATAATCCATCTGTGGACCTGGATCCCATGACAATGTCCTACATGAGTCCAGCTGGAGGCTGAGAGGCCACGACAATATCTCGTACAAGTCTGTATCAAGGATCTGCACTGGGAAGGCCCAAAGGTCAGTGGAGGAAGCCAGAAAGTCTGCAGCAGTGGGGTGAAGGATTTGTGCAACCAGGCTGAGGGATCTGCATTGGAGCCAGGAAGCGACACTTGAGGTAAGGACCAGAGCTCCCAGAAGAGAACTGCAGCCATCCTCAGCAACAGTGAGGACCTGAGCTCCTCTGATGATAACAGCTGAGTTCATATCAGGAAAACCAGTGTGACAAGCTTCTCCAGCAACAGCATGCCATCTTCCCCTCCAGTTCTCATTTATGCTGTTGGCAACAATCCTCAGATAGGCCTTCCACACCACAAACCACACTTACTCAGTTCAGTTGGGTGTTCCAAGTTGAACATTAGTTAATACACCACGATTCACCCCGATCAACTGGATAAACAGATTTCCTTAAGCCATGGTTTCAGTGGCAGATTTGTGAAAAATTAACATGTCTTGATCTATTCAGATTTGCATTAATATAACAATTACATATATGCAATTCTTAGTGCACTCATTTCCCCACCAAAAGCAAAATATTCATAGGGTTCTCAAAATCTAAGGTTAAAAATCACAATACTTTCAATAAATAATCAGATTACAAACACATATCTAAAAACTACATTGAAATCATATTTAAGAGAGCTATTACAATCAATCATTGCTTCCCATTAACTATTTTTTATTTTAAAGAGAAAAAACAATGAAAACAATGATAAAAATTTCAAAACAAGATAGTAGGAGAGAAACAATGGACAATACATTGCATATTGTTGTCCTCAAAGTAGAAGCTCAGATTACAAGAAATAGGCATGAAAAATTGATAAAAAAAATATAAGCAAAAACCTTTCTTTTCTTTGTATTTGAACTAATACAAATTAGTAGTATAACTATCTTAACTATCATAAATATATATGTATTTTTTCTTTTTGAACTAATACAAATTAGTAGTATAACTATATTAACTATCATACATATATATGTATATTTTTTCTTTTTCTCTTTGTTCTTTTTTCCTTTCACCCATCCCAGTTTCTCTTTCCTTTTGAACAGTTTCTTCCCATTTCACAATATCTATTGTACATTTTGGACCATATTTACTCTTTCAGCTTCTTACACTAGGGAGGCAATATGATATTTACACATGTGACTCTGATTTATTTCACTTATGAGTATAGTCTCAAGTTGCATCCATTCACCTATAAAACACTCTAGTTTATCCTTCTTTATACCTTTATACCTCCACTGTATAAAAAGAGCACATCATTTTTATCCATTCCTTGCTTGATGGGCATTTGGGTAGTTGCCAAGATCTACCTATTACAAATTGTGCTGCTATAAACATGGATGCACATATATCGCTGTGGTATGATGTTTTTAATTCTTCCAGGAAGACACCCAGAAGGTGAATAGCTGGATCAACTAGGACCTCTAATTCTAGTGTTTTTAGGAATTCCTACACTGATTTCCACAGTAGTTGCACCAGACTATACTCCCACAAACAGTGGAGAAGGGCTCCTTTTTTCCCACTACTCCTCCAGCATTCGTTATTGGTTTTCTTGATGATAGCTGTTCTTTCTGGAGTGACATAGAATCTCAGTGTTGTTGTAATTTGCATCTCTCAAATGACCAATGATGTTGAACATTTTTTTTCATCTATTTATTTGCTATTTGTATTTCTTCAACTGACAAGTGTGTATTCATCTCAGATTCCCATTTTTAAATTGGGTCTTTGAATTTTGGGGGTTCTGATATTTTTCAGTTCTTTGTATGTTCCAGATAGAAGTCCTTTGTATGAGGAAAAGTTGGCTAAAATTTTTTCCCAATCTGTGGGTTGTCTTTTCACTCTATTAGTGATATCTTTTGATGTGCAAAAGCTTTTTAATAGATGAGATCCCAGTTGTTGATTCTTTGTAGTATTTCCCGTGCAGTTTGGGTTTTGTTCATGAAGCTCTGCCTGCACCTATATTTCAAGATTTCTACCTACTTTCTCTTGCAGTAGATTTATTGTATCTGTTTTAATATTTAGATCTTTAATCCATTTTGACTTTAGTTTAGTGCATGGTGATAGACATGGGTCTAGTTTTAGTCTTCAGCAGGTAGAGAGCCAATTTTTCCAGCACCATTTATTAAAGAGGCTGTCTTTCTTCCAGTGACTATGTTTGGCCCCTTTGTCAAGGATAAGGTGGCTGAGTGTGTTTATAGTTGTGTCTACATCTTCTAATCTGTTCCACTGATCCTCATGTCTGTGAGGTATGCTAATGATATTTTGATCAGGATTGCATTAAATGTGTATAATAGTTTTGGGAGTATGGACATTTTCACAATATTGTTTGTTCCTATCCATGAGCAAGGGATATCTTTCCATTTTCTGATATTCTCTTCAATCTCCTTTTTCAGAGTACTGTAATTTTCAATGTATAGGTCTTTTATTTTCTTTGTTAGATTGATTTCTAAGTACTTCTTTTCTTTTTTTTTTTTTTTTTTTTTTTTTGGATGCTACTGTGAAGGTTGTGGTTTCCCTAATTTCTCTCTCAGTGAGTTTGTTGTTTGTGTACAGGATGTTATTGATTTTTGAATGCTGACTTTGTGTCCAGCTATACTACAGAAATTGGTTATGTAATCTAGAAGTCTTTTGGTGGAGTTTTTGGAGTCTTCTGTGTAGAGTATCATGTCATCTGTGAATAATGATAATTTAACTTTTTCCTTTCTTATCCTGGGATTTCTTTGTTTATAAGGTTTTAATTACATTTTCAATGTCATTCACTGATATTGGGTTTTTCAGAATTTTTATATCTTTTTGATTCAGCTTTGGTAATTCTTAAGTATCTAAGAATCTGTCCACTTCTGTGTTTTCCACTCTATCAGAGTAAAGATTTTAGTAGGTGTTGATGGTCTTCTGAATTTCCACAGGATCTGTAGTGATTTCACTCTTTTCATTTCTCAGTGCATGAATTTGTCTCATTTCTTTCATTTTTTTTTATAAGGTTGGCTAAGGGTTTATCAATTTTATTTATTCATTCAAAGAACAAACTCTTTGATTCATTAATTCTTTGTATTGTTTTCTTAGTCTCCATTGCATTAATTTCTGCTCAGATCTTTATAATTTCCTCCCCTTTATGCACTTTGAGCTTGTCTTGCTCTTCATTTTCTAGAAGCTTGAGGTGCAATAGTAGGTTGTTTATTTGTGCTCATTCTGTTTTCCTGATGTGAGAATTCACTGCTATATATTTCCCTCTTAGGACTGCTTTCATTGTGTCCAATAAGTTCTGGTATGTTGTATCTGCATTCTTGTTTAATTGTAGATATTGTTTAATTTCTTCTTTAATTTCATCTGTGACCCATTGGTTGTTTTAGGAGGGTGTTATTTAATTTCCATGTGTTTATGGAGTTTTTGCAGTTTCTTTTGCCATTAATTTCCAATTTCATTGCACTATGGTCAGGTAATATGCATAGGATAATTTCAATTCCTTTGCCTTTACTTCAGCATGTTCCACGGACTATTATACGGTCTATTTTAGAGACTGTCCCATGTGCAGCTGAGAAGAATGTGTATTCTGATGATGTTGGGTGGAACACTATGTAAACATTTACTAAGTGTATTTGTTCACAGGTTTGGTTCAATTCTGATATTCTTTGCTTTTTTTGTCTAATTGATCTATTGCTTTGTGACAATGGGGTATTAAGGTCTCCTGTTACATTTGTGTAATTGCTTATTTGATTGTTCATGTCTATTAATGATTGTCTTATATAGTTTGGTGCACCCATATTTGGTGCATACATATTTATGGTTGTTATCTCTTCCTCTTGAAGTTTTCCCCTAACAAGTATGTAGTGACCTTCTTTATATCTTTTGATCATTCTCGGTTTGAAGTTCACATTGTCTGCAAACAGAATAGCTACCCTTGCTTTTTTCTGGATTCTTGTTGCATAGAGTTTCATTTTCCATCCTTTGGCTTTCAGTCTATAATTTCTTCTTTAGTTAAATGTGTTTCTTGTGTACAGCATAGTGTTGGATCCTGTTTCTTTATCCATTCTGTCAGTCTGTTTATTTGATTGGTGAATTGAGGCCATTTACATTGATGGTTATAACTGGTAGGTATTGGCTTATCTTTGTAATGGTAGTTTCCTGCTGCTGGTTCCCTGCTTTTCCCCTCTGTTTAATTGCTTGTCTGGCCTGGTGGTTTCTTTTTGTTGTTGTTCTGGGAATTGTGGTCATTTTTATTTCTGTCTAGAATATCTTTCAGTACTCTTTGTAGGGTTGATTTGGTGGTCATGAATTTCAGTTGTTCTTTCTCATGGAAGTATATTATATCTCCATTAATTTTGAAAGATAGTTTTGCAGGGTACATCAATCTGGGCTGAAAGTTGTTCTCTTTCAGGACTTGAAATACTTCACTCCGAGCTCTTCTTGACTTGAGGGTTTGTGCTGAGAAGTCTGCCGTCATTCTGATGGCTTTCCTTTATAGGTGATCTGTTTTTTTCTCTAACAGTATTTAATATTCTGTTCTTGTGCTGAATTTCAGGAATCTTGATTATTGTATGTCTTGGTGTAATTTTATTTTGGCCATGCCTGTTTGGAGTTCTATATGCTTCATTTATTTGTATGTGATATTCTTTATCCACGCCTGGGAAGTTTTCTGCCATTATTTCTGAGAAGAGTTTTTTTTTATGTCATTTGTGCTGTCTCCTGCTTTCTCACTGACCCTAGTCAATCTTATGTTATTCTTTTTTGATTTCTTGTAGCTGTTGGATTGATTTTTCATGGTCTCTTGCTATTTTTAAAATATATTTCTTTTCATGATCACTAGCTGCAATTTTGCCTTCAAGATCTGATACTCTATCCTCTCCTTTGCTCAATCTGTTGCATATACTTTCAACGAAGGTTTTAATCTCTTGGATTTCTGTTTGAATCTATTTCATGGATTCCATTTCTGTCCTATGTTTGGCATTTTTTGCTTCCATCATTTTTCTAAGCTCATCTATTCTTTTATCTGTGTCTTATCCAATATCTTTGATTTTAAGCATCATTTTCTTTTTGTAACTGAGAGATTATTTTCTCTATATCCTTTTCCACTTGTTTTTTCACTTCTGTTGCTATCATTTCAGAAAGTTCCAGTGTTTGACTTCCAATTTCATGTATCTGATTATGCTCTGGGCTTGTTCTGGGTGTGCTGGGGGTCCGGGGTTACATTTTGCTTGTGCATCTTGTCTTTTTCTGTTTTTTTATTTTATTTTATTTTGTTTTCTATGTTGATGCTTGGTGATTTCTTATGATAGATAGCTTTATCACTAGTGTTGAGGCTTCCCTAGGAGATGTTTATTCTTCAGGAATGTCATCAAGATGTAGTTGATTCTTTATAACTATGCCAAAAACCTACCTTCCCAATTTGTAAAGGATGCAAAGTTACTGTTTGGCTTAGCACCCAATCCTTTGTTACTGGGCTCTGGTGAGGATTATGACCCCATACAATCACAGTGTTATCATACAAGGGAGAAAAACTGATTATAACGTGTATGACATCCTGGGTAAATTAGTGCAATTAGTAATAACAATAGTTTCAAGTATAACTTACCTACTGACAAACTATGGTAACCATTAACCTGCTAGCTCTGACCACATGAGCAAACTCTAAAGTTATATAACAAAATCAAACACATACCATGTACTTGTATGCAGTGATTTCCCCTTAGTGGGGTGATTTTGCCACTGTTCGGTGGGCAGGGGGTTAAGATGCATAGCAGGCAGGATAAAGTGATGATTGAGGTCAAATACAGTAGAGTCAAGGCTGGAGGTCCAATGATGATCACCCATGTTTTGGGAAACTGGAGGATGCAGGAGGGAAAGAATGAAAAAGAATGTGAAGGAATAATCAGGAAGGGAAGAGACAATGTTTATTCACTTGAAAGTTTAACTTCAAGAATTAATTGAGGAAAGAGAGAAAGAGAATTGGTAGAAGAAAACAAAAGGAAAGGAAAGAAACCTAAAGAATAAAAAAAGAAGGAATAAAGAGAACAAAAAAGAAAAGAAAGAAAAAAGGAGACCAGAAAAAGAGAGAGAAAAAAAAAAAGAAAAAAGAAAAAAGAAACCCAAAACAAAAATAACCATAAAATATAAAACAAAACAAGATGACATCCAACCAGACAGGAAAAGGATAGCCAATCAGACAAACAGGCGAATAAAAATAGTAAAATTCCTCTGGTGTTTACCATTCTGTGATAGTGTTCATGTCAAATCCTAGAAATGTGCTCTGTACTCCAGCCACATTTGCCATGGGAACTGTGCTGGGTGTGGAGCTGGTTTTGGCCTCTGGATGTGGGTGCTAGGACTGTTCTTCTGCTGGTGGAATTCTCCAGAGCCCAAATTCTGTGTCCTTGATGTTTCTTCAGACACTTCCACATTACTGGTCTCACTGATTAATCTGCCCACTAGAGCTTGTGCGCACCCCATTAACTTTTAACAACAGGACATGGCAACACTAATGCCATGAGGGATCTCCTGCATTTCAAATATACTTTTCCCTTCTGATGAAAGGCCTCAGGTCATTTTTCCATTGTGCTGTTCCTTCTCAACAACCACATCTTCCTCTGTTTCATCCTTGCAATCCACAGGTGTGTTGGAGCCTCCTCTCTGGCCAAATGCTTCAAATGAATCTGCTGTCCCTCCACTCTTCATTTCCAACATATCTGGCCAAAAGCCCTCAACAGTAATTGTGCCACCATCCCAACACTATACTTCACTGAAGTTTTTCTGCCATATCTCTAGGCAATATCTCTAAACACAAGCAAAATGCTTATCAACTTCCTGCCAAAGTACAACATATACCACCTGGGATCCAGGAGCCAATGCAGTCCACAGTAGAAGCCTTCTGAGCCTCATCCTAACTGGCAGCATGTCCATCAGTACTCTCATTTTCCAGGCTCTGACCAGAGTCAGAATTGGATTACAAAGCCATTCACAGTTTATCCAGCTAGAAAAGACTGCTGTCTTCTTCCTTATTGAAGAATACTGTCCACTACTCCCTTGTAACTCCAAGGGTCATCTTTGGACCAGCACCATTTGTGAGACTTCTACCTCCATGGTATCCATGGGTCTGAAAATCTATCTCAGACTTAGAAATTCAGAGTCTGAATTTTATCAAGATCTTAATTTACAGTTTATGGGAGCTGCCTCTTCAGCTAGTCTATCAAAACCTTTTCAAATTAATTCCCAAGGCTCTTAATCCACCCTGCCAGGCAACATTACAGCAATGACCCCACTCTTGGTACCAATTTCTGTCTTAGTTACTTTTCTTTTGTTGCTGAGACAAAATACCCAACATCCAAAGTAAAGGGGGAAGGTTTATTTGGTTTACGGTTTGTAGAGGTTTCAGTCCATAGTTGGCTGGCTCCAAGGCAGGGTGGCTTCACAAAGGGAACAGTTCATGGCAGGCAGAAGGTAGTAAAAGAAACAAGGGGGAAACAAGACTCTTTCTATCCCTTATAGTGTATGCAGGCTACCTGCTCTAGGGCACGTGTAGCACTCACACCATTAATCTCAGCATTGGACCATGAATGAATCACAAATTCTAGATTCATCCACCTCTGAAAAGCCCATCTCCAGTGACTGCATGAGGCTTTGGGGAGCCATCTAGACACAAACATGTGTGAAATCACAGTGCTCCCCCTGATCCTCAATAACTTAAGGTCTACTTAAGATGGGGAGGAGTCTTTTGCTTCTTACCACTGTATCTCTATGAATTATGACAAAACTTCAATATCTCTCCATTTTATCCCTTATTTGATTTCTCTTCTAGATGTTTGCATTTGTGTTAATGTGTGTATTCAGTCTCTCCAAGATCTGATCCCTGGTTTATTTAGCCATCCTTACCTCTGAGTCATGCCTAACTTATACACTATTTACCCTGAGTCTTCCCTTGCTTGAATTCAGCTTCACGTTTTACTGTCTATTGTCTAATTTCTCTGCCTCTCATTAGGCATCTTTATTCCTGCAGGGTTATGATGAAACAAAAGTGCATATATGTGAATAGGTTAATTGTTTTTTTATTTTTTTATTGAGAACAGAGGGAAAAGAAATTCTTCTGTCCTACTAGTTATGATGAGAATCAATCAACAGAATGTTAGAAATATCAACCACATCTTTGCTATCATATATAAGAACTTCTTTTATTCTTCTTCATGTACACTACACCCCAGATAATTTGAACTGATATTTGTTCTTTAAACCAATTGTCATCAAATTTTAATTGGCATTAGAATCAAATTAAAAGCCTGGTGAAAACCAGTTTGCTTAACTTTATCTTGCCGAAAGTATTTATTCACTATGTTTGGTTGAGATCTAAGTATCTGTATTCCTAACATCTGTAGAGATAAGTTGGTGTTGCCAATCCAGAGTGCCTCATCCTGAGAATCATTCATGAAAATATACCTTGATCTCTGTCACCTCTATGAGTGTCCATAAGAAGCACTTCTGAATTCCATCTCCCAATTTAAACTAACACTCCAAGTGACATTCACTTTTGTTTTATTTATTTATTTTTTTATGTGGGTACTGGGAGTTGACCCCAGGACTTCACACTTGCCAGCAAGTGCTTGTGCTGCTGAGCAATATCACCAGCCCTTTTTTTTCTTTATGTGGGTTCTAGGAGTCAAACTCAGGACCTCACACTTGCCAGGCAGGCACTTATGTCACTGAGCTATCCCACTGGCCCGACATTCACTTTTAAAATGCTGCCTTTATGCAACTACCCAGCAACTGAATATTACTGAGGTTCTAATAAATTCCATGTATTGAATTTGGTCTGTGTTCTCAGGCGAATTGGGTTACAAAGCCATTCATAGTTTTTCCAGCTAGAAAAGACTGCTGTCTTCTTCCTCATTGCAGACTACTGTCCACTACTTCGTTGTAACTCCACGGGTCATCTTTGGAACAGTACCATTGACGAGACTTCTACCTCCATGGTAATGATGAGTCTCAAAATCCATCTCAGACTTAGAAATTCAGAATCTGCATTTTATCAAGATCTTAATTGATTCATATGTAAATTATAATTGTAGCAACATTGTTTAACCTAATACTGTTGCTGTATTAGGTGAAAGTCCAAATTAACTCAGCTGTATAATTCAGGTAACATTTCACAAAGCATCTGGCCTATGATAGAAGAAGGAGAGAAAAAGCAGGCAAAGGATCGCTGCCATTCTGTCAAGATTTACTTAGTGTTATGTAAAGCTTTAGTACTGTGCCTGACACAAGCTCATTTAAACTTTACAAAGAAAGTAATTATGATTACTTATTGTATTGAATCAAATTAACTTTTCTTGGCTTTGTTCTGAAATAAAACCACCAAACTGTATGTATCTTATCAAAGTAGCATAAGCAATAGAAAATAGGTAAAATGTTTATGCCAAAGACATTTCTATCAAAATTATATTTTGTTCTCTAAAGGAAGATAGTTATTATGAGTAATAACTGCTATCATTTATTGAATAATATATTAAGCACAGCTAGATTTCAGAGTTTTATTAGGCTGGTTCATCGAAAAAATGTTACTGTGCTCATATTTGTTTAATAATGAAATTGAAAGGGCAAGCCCAAATCATATGCCTTTAAGTGGATAAACTAAATAACAAACCGTGGTATGAATGTATTGCAGAAAGTTTCACTACCTTGGCAGACAAATATTTATGGTTAAAACCTCTTGAGAGCCATCTAATTCTTAGTATTTCATGAGATAAACTTTTATCTATGATTCTGGTTGTAGACTATTCCAAAAACCTCTACTAATATTCGTGAGAACACACTTCTTGAAACATATGTAAGTCATATTTATGTCTGTAATGTCTCTTATCTCTATGGGTAACACTTCATCATAATGGGGTTTAGAGGGCGGTATTTACCACCTCACTTCAGAGATATATGGCAAAGTATGAAGATATTTTTGGTTGTAACAATGGAGATGAAAGTCTGTTGGCAGTCAGTAAATAGGGACCAGGGATGTGGCTAAACATCCTGATTCCAAACTCCCACAAGCACAATTATCTTTCCCCAGATGTCACTGGTTCTGAATTCGAAAAACTCTGATCTAGCTTAAAACATTACACAAATGAATATAAAGTCATTATTTGTTGAATCAAATACTTTGAGAGGAGAACAAAACCTTTGGAAGGAATATATGAAGAAGTTAATATTTAGAGAGTTTAAGTGATTTGATCTAGCACACAGATAAATTCTAGAGTAGTAATTAGAACCTGCTTTCTAGCTTAATGGCCTAGCCTTATCCATGATATCACATGCCCCCTCTCCTCATGCAGAAGTGGGTAAGGCAAATGTATGCCTGTTATGTAGAATTGTGAGAAGACACGTGCATTCTAGAGTGAGAGTGCTTCATCTTGACTCCAATACTTGCCAGTTTTGTGACTTTGGACAAGTAATCTAACCTATTTTCTTTTTCCTTCTTGTGCTCTTCCTGTTGTTGTTTTTTTTTTTTTTTTTTCTTTTTTGATGTGGGGTCATTATATAATAAATGATAATAGAAGTATTAGGTTCTCAGAACATCTCTAAAACTCATAGCATATCTCCTGGAACATAAAAATAGCTAACAGTTATTGAACATTTACTTTAGGGCATTTAATGTGGCCAGTGTATTCAATCTCATCTTACACCTGGCTCAAATCCTTCAGTGAAATTCCAGCCTAGGGCCAGCTGCATGTAGCAACTGAAAGTGCAAAGGATGTAAATAATCCATATACAGCTGTTGAATTATAAGGATTAACAACCATTGGGTTAAGTTGAATTCTACCACAGCAATTCTGGGATATATCTTGCTCAGCTTTTCAGAGGTTTCACTTCAAAACTGAGCCCTAAATTGTCCAGTGTTTAGATCAACTTAATGATACATGTTTGTATTTGACTTTCCTCTTTCCTTATTCTTTCATTCTTTTCCTCTACTGTTGGTTCTTCAATTTTTCAAATAATAATCTACCTGCACAAAAGACATTACTTCCATCATTCATTCTGTAAAATTAAAAATCAATCACAAAATACAACATAAAAACTAAAACAACAGAAGATAAACTACGAAAGCAATGTTCTTTTTATTTCACCATAATTAGAATTCAGACCTTACAATTTAATCTCCCTGAAGTGTTTTAAATGGCCAACTAAAAATAAAAATTCTGTGGTATTTCTCATGGCAATGGTACAAGGTTTTATGTTAATATTAAAAAGTCTGTTTTGCTTTTACAAAAGGAAGAAAATTATGAGAAACTCTAGATGTGGATATTGGTAAGTACCCCCTTTATTGTGCTGCAGAAAACTGAAAACGCATATAAAGAGTTTCCCCACAGGTTTGTTAATGTGAATAATAGAAAAAATTCATTCCTAGGAAAGTAAGAAAAAGCATTACAACAAATATATTGTGTACATTCAACTAGTAAGCAAGCAGTAAAAGCACCTTTCCTATGTTTCAGTCCCATCTGTGCAGTCCCTTATAGTGCAAATTAGAGAACATTATTTGTCCATATCCATATAGAGTTTGGAACTAAAGATTCAAGTTTCTTTTTAGGTAAATTCAAATGCAGCATCATGAAATCAAGAAGGAACCCAGAGTTAATTTATGTTTATTAAATTTTAGGAAGCCCAGAGGTCACTGGGAACAAATATGAGAATCCAGTCTGTCATGCACTCAGAATACAGTCTAGCCAGACCACCCAGGTATGGCAAGAAGTTACCTGATATCAAATAAGATGATTGCATTTAATCTGTTTGGGCCATAACTCCAAAAGACACAATCTCAAATGTATACTTTGAATTTTGCAATCCACCACAATCAAATTTCTAAAAATATAATTCTTTTTTGTTGTTGTTGTTGCTGTGGGTACCAGGGGTCGAACTCAGGACCTCGCGCCTGCCAGGCAGGCGCTTATGCCACTGAGCTATCTCACCGGCCCCTAAAAATATAATTCTGGAAAATACTTCTAAAAAATTATTTTAAAGAAAATTACTTATATTTCTGAGGGGATGTACTTGTGAAACATACAGAAATATGACAGAATATCTCATAGACCACTTCAGTTAGATGGGCAGTAGTAACACAGAACCATGGAACCAGCGAAGCTGATGCTGTAACTCTCATTCCTAGGTGAAAAGCCTGAGGACTTTGAGGCTGCTAATGTAAGTCCTAGAGTCCAAATGCCCCTGAGTTCGGGGTACTGATGTTCAAGGCAACAGAATAGAAGCTCTATGTCAGCTCTCAGAGAGACAGATCAATAACTCCATCAGCTCCAAGCCCTGACAGATTGTATAGTGGCTGGATGTTCTCTACCTATTCTACTGAGACTCCCACACTGACCTGTGTGAAACACTTAACAAACACACCGAGTATAATGCTTCAACAGGTATTTAGGAATGTGTTCTTCCTAACATACTGCAACCATCTTGCATACAACCAAACCAGTCCATCCCTAAGAATTCACCCCTTATATTGCTTGTTTTTTCCAATGAGATTTTGGTTTTAGAGATTTTGGCTTTGGAGTTTTCAATGGTTTGGATTTTAACTTTCTGCTATTGTGATTTTCAAGATTTTAGATTTTATGACTTTAGACTTTTTAAGTATTTTTATATGTGGTGAATACAGCATTTAATATTATGACATTCAGGATTATGCATTTTGAAATTATGTTCAGCACCAATTGCACCTGGAGTTTAGCACATCAAGCTGTAGAGAGATATCAAGTGTTGTAACCTAGATACCTAACATTGGTGGGAGAACAAAAATAGTAAATAACAATAAAAACCAGACTTACCTAAGGACAAATGTTAGGCTATAAGTATGATTTAAAATATTTGGGTCAGCAATTTCTTATATCATAAAAATGTTTCAGATGTTCTAGAAATTATAATCAGACAGAGGATTTGGTTTGACTGGGAAGTATCTGAATTATGAACACAAAGAGAAACGTATCAAAAGCAAAAACCACTTGGCTTTGTTTTATCATTAGTAAATAGCTGAAAATTAAAAATTGACTATGTTTAAGTCTAAACATTTTGAAAGATGTATAACTTTTGTAAAATTGAAAAAAAAACCTGATAAACCTAGAGAGTTAATGAGTGCCGAAAGTGGAAGAATTCCTGGAATTTATACCTGGTTGGCCAATTTCATTTCATGTGAGAAAATTTTTGAGCCCTACAACAGAATGATTTTCTTGAGCTCACTGACAGTTTGATGAAAACTAGAATCCAGGCCTTCAGGGTCCTACTTCAGTGTTCTTCCTGCTACAAATCCAAATAGATTGGTTTAACCCAAGGCACTATGTAGGTACTGTTCCATCATGCTTTCATGCCCCATTACTCCCTCTCCACCATCGCCTCTCCTGCTACCCATCCAAGTCTTCATTGCTATGTATTCTACCTCCCACTGCTGTGTGAAAGTCTTGCTCAAAGCTCCAAGAAATGCCTACTTACAGGAAATTGCTGGACTGAGTGTTGCATAGATGCCTTGAGGATATATTTGGTTATTGATGCTCTGAGAAGCATGAACTGTATTCTTTTGAAATGGACAGATGATGACAACAGCTTTTACTGAAGCAGTATTTTTTTTCCCTGAGTGCATTGCTGCAGGAGGTATGTGAAATATGAAATGATTACTCCATTTTGTTTATTTATTTATTTAGTCTTTTTACAATCTGTGGTAATCACCTCCTCTCATCAAACTCTGACCCACAAATTCAGTTAGAGAGCTTTCCTGGAAGTTTGCTTTCTTGAGGTTCACCTGCAGGGTAAGAAAGAGTATATGTTGGCCAGAAATCAAAGAGAGTGCAAACATTCTCCTCTGAAATTACTGTAAGCCCAGAGTTCTATTAAATTTCCACTAAAGTATGCTCAATAAATCATAGCATTTGAAATTAATTGTTTCAATGAGGCATTTAATTTTGCACAATACATTGCTCTGGGTGTATATTAGCTAAATATTTATGAGTTGATTATCTCCAAATCAGTCAGATTTGGTAAGGATGGAAGATAACTATCTTTCCATATGATTGCTCAAGATTTTTTTTTTATTCTAAGTGATTACTAAAATGTCATGTTTGCAAAGAATGTTTGTACATTTTAGAAAAATGAAGTATAATGAGTTAGAGTTTCAATTACTGTCTAGCTTATTACATAAAGTGTAGCAAAAGTATGGTAGTTTAAAGCTATCTTGGACACCTCTATCCATGAAATTCCACAGATCTGAACAACTCAGAGTGTCTTACAGTAAGAAATTTGTTCATTTCAGGGACACGAGTGAATTGCCCTAAACCCGAAGCAACAATCCCACTAAAAATTCTGATTGAGCAACCAGATGTACTTACTATAAAATATTAAAAAAATAAAACAATGGAAATGGTGGTGCTCAGATATATATTTCCTGGTAAGTGATTATTGGTGAATATAAGAATAGAGTGAAAAACTCTGGATCACATAAGAAAATGATTAATGTACTGGGTTTAATATCATGCTGGTAGTTTTTTTGTGATATTATAGATGCTGTGGCTTTTCTTCTCTTCCTTTTTTCTTTCTGTCACAGCAAATATTTCAAAGGCAATCAAAGTATTATCTGCTCAACACAAAAATTTATTTTGAAAAATATTTATTTAGTACCTGACTTGAATCTATTTTTGGAGTTGATAAAATAGAGGGATGTTTTATAAAGTAAGATGTACTAAATTAAAAAAAAAAAGATGATAGCCAGTGGGTTAGAACTGATTGCACAATGAGCAAAAAATACTGGAAAGCAGAAGGTATCTGTCCTGTGAATAATTCAAACTATCAATTTCTACAAGTGGAAAATAAAAAAGTCACTCGGAAAAGCAAAATCAAAAGGATTACAGTATTTAAGCTTCAGACTATAAGACATGATAAGATATAGAAAGATAGCAAGTTCTCTTCTTCCTTCTGGACACTCTGAGATACCCAATAATTATTTGATTTAAAATATTTTAAATTATTTTAAGTGTAAAGCTATGAATTGAGTTTTCACTTGTAAACTTGATCTGAATTTTAAGGTAGTTTAACTTTCGAATCATGCATTTATTACATGGAGTAATGCCCTAATAGTGAAATTTCCTGCTATCACCCACTTGGAAATTTATGGTAATCCTGAAGTTTTTCTTTTGCGAATACACAATATACTGTAGATTATTACCTGATACCTAATTTACCTCCTAAAACTATTCTCCATCTGTCCTCTCTTCATAAAATAGACACTGCTGTACAAAAGTTCAGATATTTATTATTTTCTTCTGTCAATTTTTTTTGACATTTTACAGGATTTCTAAGTTCCTCTAAATTCTAAATACCTCTAAATTCACCAGGACACCTTCCTCTGGCTACAAAAAGTTTTAGAGCAGCCTTTCTAAAATGTTGAACCTTTCACTGATTCCCTCCTGGTTACCAAAGTCATACTGAGAAGTATCACAAGACATAAAAGGTGCTCTGAACCCTGACTTCCAGCCTACATCTTCAGTCTCATCCCACATCATTACCCCACTCCATGCTTAAGATGATAGAATTCTGGAAGTTTCTTAACTCTCCTTCATGTGTATCCTTCCATGACTTCGTATAGAGTTGCTCTTCTACCTTGAATTCCCCCTCATTCTTGCTCTCCTGGTGAATTCCTTCTCATCCTTTAGCTTCATTCCATGCATAAGAATTTCCTACTGTTTTAACACACCCATCATATTTTTCCCCCTCTCTCCCTCTTTCTTTAGCCTCTGTTTCTATCATCTTTATTATTTTATTTACATAGACCTGTATCATTTACAGACTTGCAGCCAAAGTCAAGCCCCTTAATTACTACCAAATTGTTTCTTGATCCAAAGGGGCCACAAAACAATAGCTTATCTTTTTTAAAGACCATGAGCCATGCAGGGAAACACAAAATAAGGTGTCTGAAGCTTGATGTGATTATTTATTTGGCACTGAAATTTTGGTGAATGCAAGATTAATGTTTACTGTTACATGCTTATGTCTTCCATGAAGCTCATTTTATCTCTAAAGTAATATATGTTTAAGTATTTATATTTCTTAGAGAATTACAAAATTTAATAGAGAATTATTTAATTTAATATTTAATATTTTGCTTATAATATGTCACATATTAGAAAAGAAACATGGCCATCTTCTTGGTATCAATAGTTAAGCTCATGTTAATTGGGGCTTAATCTACGTTGACAATTTTATATTATTCTGGTTTTCAAAGGAAAAAGTAATTTACCTTGTATAATTAATCTGAAATCTGTGGTAATAAGAATGAAGCTATCTATCTCATCATATACAAAAGTCTTACTCAATAACTTATTATTCTATCCATCTGAACTTCATATATTTATCAAAAGACATACTTTTTTATGCAGGACAATTTATTTTGATTACCAGATGTATCACAAAATATATTCCTTGGCCATGGAATGTGTGAAGTGGCCTCTATGATAAAGGGGAAGATAAATCTGAACTTCTTACTACCTACATTGATTACTTGTAAATTAACATTTTCTCTTTGCAATTGAGTTGTCTTCTTCACCTACTAGAAATCTCAAAATACAAATGTATTTATATTAGAGGCATAGAAAAAGAGTAAAAATACCTTATACGTAGCATGTGTTCATACATTCATTCATTAAGCAAATATTAATTTAACAGCAATTATGGCTCAGATACCCTACTAGGCACTAATGAGCCAAAGTTGAATAATACGTGGTTACTCACAGAGATCATGGGAAGAAAAGCATCTGTCACACACTTATTGAATTGAATGCAGTTTTTTTTTGTGTGTGTGTCTATGCCCACGTGTGTATACAATATGTGCTTCCAGTGGAAGGGAGGGAGGCCTTCTGATAAGTGAATATGTTTAGTCTGGGCCATGAGCTATGACTCTTAAATGTGTGACAGTTTTCTAGATGGGAAATGCATTATAAAAAAATAGATTGCATATAAATGGTCATGGAGTTTAGAAGTAATATTGTGGTAGGTGTGTGACACTGTATAGAAAACATTAGTTTAAAAAACATTACAGTCTTTTGCGAAACATCGTTTGAAATCACACAAAATCATTATGTATGGCGTAAATTGGCACAAGAAAGAAAACATGAGTTTGGAGTCAGGCATACCCACTTTTTATGATGGCAAAATTTATGAAAACTTGAGAAAATTTTATTTTCTGTGTGAGTCATATTTTCCCCAATTTAAGCCTCATTAAAAAAAATCTGACAAAAGGCTTTTTACTGTCACCTGAATTTCTTGGATTTCAGCAGAATTAAAAATAAGGCCATCTACAGAAATGATTCATAAGTGCAATGTCAAAATTAGCATTAAATAAATTGCATTCACCTTGTCCTCATGGCTTACAATCAATCCAAAGTGAAATTCATTTGGCAAATGGGCTATGGGCCCATTAAAGCACATCCACAGGAATGTTGCTTAAATACAGGGCACATTTTGCTACTTTATTTTTTTCCTTATTTAATTGTATCTTATATGTTTTATATACTAGACTAGACTCACATTTGAATTCTCACATTTGGTTATGTTCTTGGTAATTTCTGATTAGGAAACAACTAGGTTATCTTAACCTTCGGTAGGCCAATAAGTCACCGAAGACTTCAAGGAATGGATTGGAGGTAAGTGCAGTTTCAGATGCTTCTTCGTTCAATGTCTAACAATATGCACACTAATTTTATAGGTATTTAATGAACTAAGACTTCTGGGCAGAAATTATAGGGTAAATATCCCCAGTGAAATCTTTTGAATCATCAGAGAGAAATTAGTTTTATTTTCATCATTATGTAAAAAGGCAACTCTGGCCTCACATGATCATAGCACTCTTAGGAGTATGACAGCTGTTTATCTCCTAGAGACACAGAGCTCACCCTGCCTTTCACCTTTACACACTTTGTTCTGTCAACAGCAGACGTTTATTATCTGCAGGAAGAAAGAGATTACCATAAGCATTGCTTTTACTATGATTAATGTGAAGAATAATCATTGAAGGGTACAGTTTCACAAAGGAAACAAATGCCTGTCTTTATGGATTATTGAAAATCATAATGTTTCATCTTCTGTTGCAGAATGAAATGATCAAATACCAGTTTGCTGTATTCAAAGGAAATATAGATACCATTTAGATATAGTCAGCATTCATTCATAAAGCAGGCAACGCATTTTAGGTATTCATGCATGCATTAAGACGGCTGAACAAGATGCATTGTGCTGCAGAGGAAATTGTTGGAAGCAGAATCAAGCAATCTGATACAAATTGTTGCTTTTTTGGTAGACATAAAATGTCATGATAATTTTTTTAAACATATATTTATAAGACAACTTACAAATATTATTTGATTTGAGTCTCTCAAGATTCCCCAAATAAATGTAGGACCTTAAATTTGCTACACTTTTCTTTTATCAAGTTCTGACTGTTGCTTTCTCCCCAAAATATATCTGAAGTCTATTTACTATATGTCCATTAATACCAGGTTAGTATAAGAATCCATCACCGCCAGTCTGGAACACCAAGTCTCCTAACTTGGTCCATTTCAATTCAAACCAATGAAACCTGTTCTCCACATGCATTCAGAGTAATAATTATAAAATGCAATGTTTGTGGTTTCACTTTTGTCTTAGTTACTTTTCTCTTTTCTGGTGGCAGAAGGCAGCAAAAGCAACAAGGGAAAAAGACAAGACTCTTTCTGCCCCTTATACTGTAGGCAGGCTACCCACGCTAGGGCAGGTGTAGCACTCAGACCATTATTCCTAGCCAGAAGTATGCCAAACCAATCAGTGGACTGATTTTACTAATCACACACCCTTAATCCCAACATCACACATTCTAGATTCAGCCTCCTCTGAAAAGCCCACCCATGACTGCATGAGGCTTTGGGGGGACATCTAGACACTAACTATAACAACATTGAACTTAGAATCTACAATTCCAGTGAAGGTCTATTACATAATTTTTTCTGGTTTGAAGTCAATGGGCACAAGCCCTGGTACCCAGGAGATGGCTCTTTTTATAGTGAGGGCATCTGGCCCCATCTCTGGGCTTTCTAGGGGACTCTCAGATTTCTACTATGTCTTTTCTAAGCCCTCTACATTTACCTCTACAGTTTTCAAGTTTCTAGTTACTGCTCAGACCTGAAACTGTGTTTTGTCATGACAATATAGTACCTCCATCCACCAAAATATCTTCCTATTATCTACTGTTGTATAACATTTACTTTACCTAAGAATCTATTATGTGGACGGGAATTGTGAGAGATGGTTTACCCCTGCTGCATTAGACATTGGCTGGGGCAGCTCAAAGGCTTGGGACAGAATTGTCAGAAGATATGCTTATTAATGTGTATATTTCTGGTCCAGAATGACTTAGATGACTAAAGTTTGAGCAGCTGGGGGTCTTTGGGCATTTACCTCTATCTCTAAGACATTGCTCCAAATGATCTCTCCAATATGACAGCTTCAGTATAAGGTTTCAGAGGCAGCCTTCGAGCCTATACAGTCAATGGAACTCCTTTGTGCCTCTAAATTTTAGGTAATTTTTAGGTAGGAAATTACAAATGTGTTTCTATAAAATGTATATCATATGAATAATATAGTTGTTAAGATAATAACATAGGCTTAAAAATAATTTAAAACCATTATAATTAGAACACGTAGAAAGGTTACTTGAGTAAGACTTTTATTTATAACACAGCCCTGGATCCACAGGCATGTGTTTGTGCATTTATTTAAAAAATAATTTTATTTAAATATAATTAATATAGGGCCGGTGTGATGGCTCAGCGGCTTAAGCGCCTGCCCGGCAAGCACAAGGGCCCAAGTTCGACTCCCGGAACCCACATACGAAAAAGGGGCCGGTGATATCGCTCAGCGGCACGGGTGCCTGCTGGCACGCGAGGTCCTGAGGTCGACCCCCCGGTACCCACAAAAATAAATAAATAAATAAATATAATCAATATAACGCAAGCTTCACATTTTATTAAGTGCATAATTCAATCAATTTTGACATATGAATACATCTAAAACCCATCTTATACTTTATTCAATTAAAAAAAAACATACTGTATTTCAGTTCGTGTGTCTGATACATTTCACTTAACATGCTTTCCAGGTAAATCCATTTTCCTACAAATGTCTCAAATTTATCCTTCTTTATACCTGAGTAGTATTCCATTATGTATAGACTTTTTAATCTATCAAAACAAATTTGGTTTGAACATTGAACATTTATAATGTCTTTAGGTGGACATATATTTTTAGTTTCTATTGGGTACATTCCTAGGATTGGAATGTCTGAGTCATGGTAGTAAATGGTTCAGCTGATTGAGATATTTTCAAAATGTCCCCCAAAGTGGTTGTGCCATATTAGATACCAAACAAAAGCATATCAGAATTTAAGTTGTTCTACATTCTCATCAACATTTGGTGTGAGCAGTCTTTTTGAATTTTAGCCAGTTCAGATAGAGCAGAGTGTTTTTAATTTGTTTCTTTAATATTATTGTTAATAATCAGTTATTCTATGCATCACTTGACATGCTTGCTTTTTGCTATTTTATTCTTTTTCTTATCTATCTATTATCTATCATATATGTATCTGTAATCTATCTTTTTGTTCAAAAGTTTTAACCTTTACTGATTGGGTTCTCTCATTATTATTATTTGTTGGTATTAATTTTATTTGCCAGCAGCGATTGACCACACTCCATATTTGTCCTTTTATTGAGTTATGAGACTTGTTTAAAAGTTCCATAAACATCTTCTTCATGGGTAAATATAATGAAATATAATTTTCCCGGTCACCATATCAAAATTGTAGCAACAACTATCCAGCATTTATTAATATGTTTTGCTCCACAATTATAACTGCAACATTGTATATTTTATCTCAATGATTCTTATTTCTGACAGCAAATTAAATCCACCTAGAAAATACATTAAAAAATACTGATGATCAACACCAACTCAATTTAATTAATTCAGGATTTCTGCAGATGTATCATAGGCCATACAGACAACTTCCCAGGTTTTTTCTGTTACTGGGGATTGAACCCAAGGGCTTTACACTGAGCTACGTGCCCAGCCCTTTTTAATTTTATTGTCTGAGACAAGCTCTCACTAAGTAGCTAAGTTATTGAGGCAGGGCTTGTACATGGCATCATCCTTCCTCCGCTTCCTAGAGTACTGGGAAAATGGGTATAACCATCATGCCTGGCATTCCCAGGCATTTTAATGCACACTCATGGTTGAGCCTTTGACTTACTTATCAAACTTCCGGTGCATCCTTTCCTAACATTGCCACCTGGGTTCCTCACAGTTGCTGGCTATTGGTACTGAGTCAGCCAGCTTCTTTTACTTCATCACCTGTAATTTACTTCATAATGGATTTAGGTTGTTAACAATCAAAGTTTTACAATGATGCTCATAGAATGTGATAAAATTTCCATAAAAATAACATTATTGTCTAATTCAATAGTACAATAAAGCCCAGCATGTTACTGTAAGAAACGTCGGGTAAGATGGATGGGTTATTCTTTCTTATTTCTGTACAACAGATGAGGAAACTGACATTCAGAGTGGTGATAAAGATGGATGGAGATAGCAAAGAAAATCAGGGGCGAGACAAATATTTCAAGTCAAGGTTAATTTACAAAATCTTTAATTTTATTTATGCCCAGGGACTCAAAAGTGGGATAAAACCTGCATTGTGAAAGTGATGCAAGGGGACTTAGTCTCTGATGAACTTTAAGTATGGGAGGGAATGTTCACAGGCAAGTAAAGGATCACGCGTGTGTTTGGCACATGGTGGTTACACAAAAGAGTGTGCTGAATACAGTAAGAAGGTGGGAAGTAAAGTGACCATGTCAGCCTTATGTACAACTCATCTCCACTCTAATGATACCTTTTCTTTGAAGCTTTCCAGTCTGAAGCCTTTCTTTAGCAAGAAAACAGACCTTTCACTGCTGTCTCTTCTAATCTGCCTATCATCTTTTTCAGTCTGTGAAACCACTGACAGCTACAGAAGTCTCATTTATAGGGCTGTCTATATAATTTGTCTGAGACAGAATCTCATCGTCCATTAGAGACAATTTATCATCTACTTAAGAAGACAATTACAGCACACAGACTCATGTTCTGAGAATGCCCCTTCCTCTTTGTCCATTCAAATCTCGCTTATATTTTCAAAAACAAATCAGTAAAATTCTTCTACGGCCTTTCTTGAATTCCTATTGTAATTGTTCTAACTGCCAGTCACATTGTAATTTATAAGGAGTGACATGAATATATCTATTCTTACTATTCAAGTTATTTTTTCAATAGAATGTAATTTCTTTCAAGAAAATATAAATTTTGGTATTTTTTCTTTTTATTGGTACATGTTTAATTCATTGTGGGGAGTTAGCACATGATATATCTTAATTCATTTTTAGAGTTTTATCCCCTTCCCCTCCCCTTCCCTCCATCTTCATCTCTTGGAGATAAATATAATATATATTTATATATAATATATATTATATTTACCTTATATATTATATATTTTATCATATAATATATATTTTATATATTATATATATAATGTTTATATATCCTGTTTGTAGTACATAAGGATCACGTTCCTTGTAGGGACTGGGTACATGTATAGAAGTCACAATTCCCATTTTAAATCTCATTTATCTCCCCTCCCTTCCTGCTCCCTCCATATCTTTGTTCCCTTCCTGTGTGCTAAAGATCTACCTTGCCATTTCTTTTTGTCTAGCTTTCATTTTTAAAATTATCAAAATATTTGTATCTTTTCCTTTTCTAATCATTGGATGGAATCTATTCCCAATGGTTATGAAACCCTGGATCACATACATATTTGCAAGTAAGTAGAGAAGTTATGTAGCTAAAGGGCTTACTTCAACGTTATACCGAATGACATGTGTCAAGAAACAACTTAGGAAAAATAAAAACTATGAAATATTACTGCCATGAAATGGATGATTTAAGGATTTTCCCATGGAAGTTTATTGAATTGATAACTGCTGTTGTGGCATAATTTATACGAACATATCTAAACAAAGAATAGGTCAACAAATGAAGTCAAGTTCCAGGGGGATGAATTTCAGAGTTCCCTTTTCCTAGCTATCCGAATGCAGAGATTTAGCACTTAGTTCTGAAAGCCTGATCCAATTGACATTCCTTGTCTTCATACCATGTCTGGCAAATGCTATGACTTCTCTTGAAATTGGTGCATAGACATAGGTTGTTCATTCAGGTGAATTATCTCAGTGATCATACTGCCTATCACCTTCATATGGCTTCTAACACTATTTATCATAAATCCCAGTGTGTGTTTTTAGCTTTACTCTCCACACCTTCTGTAGTCATTCTATAACATCATAAAGTCTCTTCTTGTGGACTAAAGGTGTTCTGCTGTTTGGAAATCCAAGTTCTTCTCTCAGTATGAAATATACCACTATAGATTTGCATTATACCTGCATGATTAGATTACAGAAAATGTTCTTCTTGATTTTGTCTGGTAAATAGAGCTGTATGTACAAAGACTTATTGTTAAGAGGAGGCAGATTACATGTTAAGATATATGAGCAGCAGCATCCTACTGAGCGGAGAATGTAAAGCGGGTAATAACAGGGTGAGAATGAAATAAAACAGTGCAAATCCCAGGGCCCACTGTGAATTATAGGCCAGACTCAGATTTTATCCCACTAAAAAAGGAGAGCCATTGGAGGTATAATGGTCAGCTTTCCATTGCTGGAAGAAATACTGACATACAAAAATTAAAGGAGGAAATGGTTCGTTTGGATCATAGTTTCCGATGTTTTAGAACATGGTTGGCTGTTTCCAATGGGGTGGTTCTGAGGTGAGGCAGAACATCATGGGAGAAACAGGGTGGGCCAAAGCTGCTCTCTTCATGGCAGCCAGAAAGCAGAGATCAAGGGAAGAGCTCCAGAGAGGGACCAAATAAAGTTTCAGAGGTCCCACCTCCTACTGGCCCATTCAGCTATGAATTCCTGAATGTGCTACTCATTAGGTTCAGTGCCCTCATAATCCAGCCACTTTTTCTGGAATCTCTTAATCCAGTCAAATTTATAGTCGAGATTAACACAGGCATAATCTGAGGCAGACTCTAGGCAAGTGTAGTTTGCATGTTAGAAATACTTGACTTTTTATAGAGAATGATCTGGATGGGTCAAGACTGAAGGCAAAAAGATTAATTATTGCTGTAGTAAGGTGAAAGGGTACCACCAGGCTGAATGAAGATAGTGAAGACTGAGTTGGAAAAGTGGTAGGATCCAAGATACATTTATCAAGTAAAACCCAAGGCGACTAGGTAATTGAGTACATTCAAAATAACTGGATTGCAGCTGGGCTGCATAGGACAAAATCAGCATTAATTTCTGAAATTTGCCGTGCAAAGGAAAACCAACTACTTAAGTATTCATGGATATTCATCCAATGAAAACCAGAGAACCAGTTCCTGAAATAATTCACTCAATGTGTAGCAATAACAATTATGAGACATCGCTTTCCTTAAAATTGTTAAAAAAAAAGACACCTTAAATCATGCATTGAGTAATCATTCTTATAAAGTCTAATGTTAATATATTTTGGATTTTCTAAGCATTGGTTAAATATTTTAACTGTCAAAAGTAATTGTCCTCAAGAACTTGAACACATCAATATTAATACAGAAATTAGACTTTGATGCTCCTTTACAAAAAGAATAATGATAAAAATAATTGTGAGAGGCATGGTGTTATGTATCCTAACAAGAGAAAGCAATAGCCTGAGCTTATGCTCACCTTCCTGTGTTGGCTGATTAATGGATGTGTATGTGCTCCTGAGTGAAATGCAGATCCATGTGTGTCTTAGAAAATCAGATCTATAGGAAAGAAAGATGAGGTTCACATCCTTTAATGGCTTTTGTTTTTCTCTGGATCTAAGGACCTGTAGGGTCTCTCTTTGGTACTCAGTGATTGGAGAGATCAGAGCCTATCAACCACAGAAACTACAACCTGTACAAGATATAGTTGTAAGCACATGGTTAGTTTCAATGATATGTGATTTTATTAGATCAACAAACAGAGGGCAAATACATTATTTTGAAGGAAAATTAGCAAAAGGATTAAGGGTAGAACTTCAGAAACATAAAACTTAAAAATTTAGTTTAATTAACTCATTTCCCAATAAAGAATCTGAGTCTCAAAAAAGAAAAAGGAAATAAAGAGAGAAATACAAGGTCAGAAAAATAAATTATGCTGCCTAGCCACAGTTTTGTTACAAATGCCAAGATATCAGTTTGTCTTTCTGGGACACGTGCCTGCTTGTTCTCCTTTGTTATATGTACATAAAAATATCTACGTACAGAATTAAAATACAAGATATCCATTAAGTAAACATTATAATAAGTGATCATAATTCTTTATTAAAATTGAAGTTGATGAGGTACTAAGCATTTTATTTAGTCTTTTAAAAACTATTCCAAAGCAAGGGAATTGAAATGACAAATCATCTGATATATTGCATTCCTTCTTGTCATGATTTCACCTGCTATGTATGTTTCTGTACTAGTCAGCTTTCCTGTCACTGGAACACAATATGGCGCACTTATAACTTAAGGGAGAAGAAGTTTGATTTGGCTTCATGCTGTCAGGATATTCAGTCTATGGTTGGCTGGCTTCAAATCCTAAACATCATGGTGGAAAGATACAGAGTAAAATTTCTTAGTTCTTGGCAGGAAGGATGCAGAACACTAGAAGATTCCAGAGACCAGTTATAGTATTCATTGCCTGCCTCCATGAACCACCCAGAGGCACAGGACTGTATTCTATTATCTCTGAGGTGTTTCTTTTTTTTGGGGGGGGTACTGGGAATTGAACTCAGGATGTTGCGCTTGCCAGGCAAGCACTGAGGTGTTTCTTAATCCAACCAAGTTGACATATCTGGATTAAAAGTCACAATCCAAGGCTGGTGAGATAGCTCAGCAGAATAAGCACCTGCCTGGCAAGAGTGAGGGCCCAAGTTTGACTCCTGGAACCCACATATGAAGAAAGGGCCGGTGATATCGCTCAGCGGCATGGGTGCCTGCTGGCACGTAAGGTCCTGAGGTCGACCCCCAGTACCCACCAAAAAAAAAAGTCACAATCCAATCCTTGTCAATTTGACACCCAAACTCCTCTCCTTAATCCATACTTAATCTCCAAATAAACACAATAATAAGATAATGATTCTACCTAACTATCTTGTAGACAATTGACAATATAATAATACTTAGCACTAGTGTAAATTGTTCCAGAATTTTTCAAAAGTTCTGGTCAAAATCTCTTCTGAAAATGAAGCCAAACTCTTAGCTGCAAAAATAAAAAATCAAATTACATCATCCAAAGGCACATGGACAAAAGATAAATATTTCCATTTCAAAAGAGAGGAATAGAGTAATAGAAAAGAATAAAAATAAAGTCAGGACTGAAATTTAGCAGGGGAAACATTAAGTTCTGTAGCTCCATGTGCAGCACCTAGGGCACATAGCATGAGATGTGAGTTCCAAAGGGTCTGGGTGGCCCACATCTATGGCCTCATCAGCAGCAGCCTTCCCAGCCTCTCTGTCGGGCTGGATCCCTTCACAGGCTGCACATCTTCTACATCCCTAGCATCTCTGGATTCCTGGAGCATCCACTGCACCTTCAGCTTCATTCCCACAGATTCATGCACTGCTTTCTTTGTGGCTTCTTGCCTAGTCTCCCAGGCCTTCTTTTGAAATTTGAGTGAAAGCCTCCATGACCCCACAACTCTTGCATTCTGCATGCCAGTAAAACCAGCATCATGTGGACAATGCCAAGGTCAGTTGTCAAAAGAAGTAGTAGAGCCCCTTGGTCTATGGCTATAGAGGCCTCTGAGTGCCTGGTTCATGCCTGACTATAGTGAAATGAATGTGAGGAACTAATTTCCTAAGAGGATCTTCTTTAGCAGAGGTCTCAGCAACTCTTCTCAAATGATAAGTTGACACTTTTGCACCTTTCAGTCTGTAAAGGGTGGATCTTGTTCATTTCTGAGATGACTTCAAATTGTCTTTCTTCTTCTGGTACAGAGTATTTAGTTTTTTTTTTTTTCTGTTAGTGTTAATATCTTCAGCAACCACTCCCCTTTTGGCTCCACATTTACACGTATTTCCTTCTGGGCCAAAATGTAAAATTTCCCAGTTTTTCTGCCCTGCTTTTTACACCCAATTCTTGGTATAAATCTGACTAGAAGAAGCCAACAGTACTCATGCCATATCCTGAATATTGGGCTGCCTTGAAATTTCCTCTGAATGATAAATCATTGTTCTGCTCTTAATCTTAGTCTCTGTGAAGCCTCAGGACATGGCCAAAATGTAGCCAATACATTTTTTGACAGGGTATAACACTTATGGATTCTAGTCCAGTTGCCAGTGATGTCCTTGTTCCCAAGTGAAAACTCACAAGGCTGGCCTTTAATGTGTGCATTCATATCAGCATTCTAGTTCTCTGATAGCTGATCAGAATCACCTGTCAGGTTCTGCTTACATCACTTTATGGCTTCTGTAGCCTATATCACCAAAACTTTTCAAACTTCTCCTACAAACCAGTTGTAGGGTCTTTTAAACCACATACATGATCAGTTATAGTCACAACAATGTCCTCACCCCTGCTATCAATTTTATGTATTAGTCATTTTTCTCCTCCCTAGGACACAATACCTGACACTCAAAACTTAAAGAAAAAAGGTTTTAATTTGGCTCATGTTTGGGGGGATTCAGTCTGTGGTTGACTGACCCCAAAGCAGATACATGGTGGAAGGGCATGGAAAGGCAAAGTTGCTTAGTTCATATTGGCCAGAAAAAAAAGCAAGGTAACAACACCAGAAAGAAAGGGGTCAGAGACTAAATATTACCAAGGTCATTCCTCCATGATGCAATGATTTACAGCCATAATTGTGCTTTACCAACCTGGTAGGCATTTCTTAATCCAAGCAAGCTGACATGTTAAAATTAATGGGCATATTATCCATCCCATATAATTTTCTCTGTATGTATTTTCACTCTCTTTTGTAATCACTATAACCTCTTAGAAGTATAAAAGATGACCACAATTATGTCCTACTGGAATTGTGGAATCCCCTCTGGTCTTACTCCAATATATTGTCCAAACAGCAGTTCCACAGATTTTCACAAAATGCAAATGCAATCATGTCATGGCCCTCAAGTTTGATATTTTAAAAAATTTCTTTGCAATGCTTTGCGGATAACTTCTAAAATCTCCCTGTGAATGCATTCTTCAACTACTTCCCTGAACTTATCATATGTTTTTCTCTGTGATTCCTCCACTGCTGTCTTCTAACAGTGCCCAACTAGCTTATGCTCCTTTTTGCTACTGAGTTTTTCACATTCTTTCTTTCTCCCTGAAATGCACAGCTATCCCTCCTCCTTTTCTAATTACCTCCTGAGCATTTTCTCAAGTTATTTCATATGCTACTTCCTCAGTGTCTGGTGGCTTATGGCAGACCAATGTGTTGTATACTTCTATAGAGCCAGTTTCTCTCTTGCTTAGTAATTTGTCTCATTTAATTATACTGTGATTTACTACAAGTTTTCCATGTAAACCCTAAGTTCTGAATATAATTGTACTGCTTTGATTGGAATTAGCACAATACTTGATACATATTAAAAATTCAACATTCATTCATTTAGCAATTTTTTGAATTATGCAATTATTTGGGAACATTTCTTAGTTTCTTTGGGCTGCTATACAGAATATCATTGACTAGGTAACTTATAAACAACAGAAACTCACTTTTCACAATTCTAGAGGCTAGAAGTTTTAAGATGAAAGAAGTAGATGATTCAGTGCCTGTGAGAGACACTTCCTGGGCCTTACAAGGCAAGTTGGGAAAAGGTGTTCTTCAGAACTTTGTTATAATAAAGGCACTAAAACCATTTCTGCGCATTCTGCCCTTATGATCTAATCACTTTCCAAAGGCTCCATCTCTAAATACAATCACATTGATGATTAGGTTTCAGCTCCATCTCTAAACACACTCACACTGGTGATTAGGGTTCAATATACACATTTTGACAGAGGGTGGGAGGGTAGAATATTTGATCTAGTTCAAGAAAGGACATGAGTTTCTTTTATTTCACACTTTCATTTTAAGCATAAGAAAATGAAATGCCAGAGATGTAAAGAAATTTGTCAGAAACTCAGACCCAGGTCTCCATGCCCAATGAGGTTTCTCCTTTTTTTTTTTTTACTTCATTCAAGCATTTACAGTTTTTGCATATTGCAGGAGAGTTATTTATTCCTAATGAATAATTTAGAATGTTTACTTAAACATTAATGAAATAAGAATGTGGGCACTATACGATTTTATTGTAAAGAAAGTTTCTTGATCTTATTTGCCAGGCTTCCAAAAACACTCCCAACTCTATAGTGACCTGGTGTATTTTTAAATAGAATAATATAGGAATGATTTAAGTTTTGATATTATTTTCAACAAAGCATTCAGTTTGGTCATTGCAGATTGCTTTCAACAGAATTTTTAAGAAGAAAAGTGACAGCCGAGTACATTGGACAGCAGCAAAGCTTCTAGTATCTTTCAGTTCTTGGATAGATTCTGACTAATTTCCTTAGCATCTCCATTTATATGTACATGAAGAAACAGAAAGGCTCACATCTTTCTAATCAGAAGTGCTGCATGAATCACTGACTTTGAAGGGGAAGTCAGGTGCTCAACCTCTCTGCTCTGTCAAGGGAAGGAAAGAAAGCCTTTCAATTCAATCTCGAGTTATCTGGCTCTCTACTGCATGTTAATTGGCTGTTTCCAAGGACACTGGTTAGAGAGAGAAAAAAAAAAAGAAGACCAAATGCCCTAGCTGCTGACAATCCACACATTATCACCTTAAGTTTAACCTAATTAGATTGAGGCACTAGTCAGAAGTTTTGACCTTCAGAAAGAACATTGTTACAGTCTTCAGTCAACCATTTCCTTCCAAATATTAGACTTTAGGAAAGATAAGCAAATTGTTCATAAGAAGCATAAGACTTGTGAATATTCTTTTTTTTTTTGAATATTCTTGACTTAGTTGTTACCTATTTATCCAATGAAAGGATAAAAAAACAAGAATAATATTCATAATAGTATGTTAATATTAAAGGGAAACTTTTGGTCCTTTAAATTTTGCAGAGTAATTTCCCAAACATTATTAAATAAATCTAACCAATCTTTATGAAAGATAGAGATAATTGAATTCTGGAAGGATGAAGGAAATATTGTCTAAAGTGTTGCGATGCTATTGAAAACCAAAGAAAAGCAGATCTGTATATGAAACATAACCCAGAACAGATAGAGGCGTGTGGAAGTTCTTCTGGGTCACTTCAAAATAAATGGGGTCGAAATGGCACAAAGAAAAATGGCAAGTTTTTTCTAGGACATTTGGTACCCTGGAATGAGGCTTGTAATACCAGAAGTTGGGTAAGTCCATGACAGTTTCTTGGAGCAAGGTACTCCACAGTTCAGCTGGGCAGAGTAACTCCTAAAGACTAGACACAGCTTCTGAAGAAAACTCCTACTGGAATCCCTGTCTAGGAGAAAAGATCCACCCAAAATGATACCTGAAGCATTTTCACCTCTATTCTTTTATCCAAGGATCCCACACATTCAGAAAACACCCACTGAGAGAAAAGAAGATTGAGTGGATGGGGAACACTTACATTAGTTGGGCGAGATTTTATGCTGTATGTCAAGTGCAGAGTATAGTAATGTAAGGCACCTTAAACATAGCACACAGTGAATGACAATTATGTTGTTATTATTATATTTTTAATTGCTCATGTTTCTTAAAACATGGTCCTGCTTTACTTGCAGTAGAATTACTTAAAGTGTTTGTTAGAAATTCAGATTCCTAGGCTCCTATCTAGACTTACTAAATTAGAATCTCACTGGGTGATGATCCAAAGTCTCCACTTTTAACAAATATATCTCTGATTCAAACTAACAATTGAGCCAGGTTTGGTGGTACACGCTTGTACTCCCAGTACTCGGGAGACTGAGACAGGAGGATAGCTGTGAGTTCAAGGCCAGCCTGGGCTACAAAGTGAGTTCAAGACCAGCCTGAACTGCATAGTGAGACCCTGTCTCATAAAGACTAAAGTAATCTTTAAAAATATCAAACTAACAATTGAGAAGCACATCTGTACATGGTAGATATTTTACAAATTTGTTTCATTTCATCTTTGCAACAAAAATTTAATTTTACGACAGAAGAAATGAGGCTCAAATCATTTTTACAAATACACATGGAGTTGTTATTCTAATATAATTCTGCTTGCTTCAGACTGTCCTTTTAGCAATGTGTAGCAGAGGGTTGTGAACAAAAAATCTGAGCTACTGGAGATTGCTACCTTGGGAGGGCTTTGAGCATTGCTTCATTGCCCAGCTACAGGGGAACAGGAAGAAATTAGTAACAGGGAAACTGCCTACAACATCAGAGCTGAGGAAGACAATAATTTAGTGCTCATCAAGGAAAAAAAAATAGTAGCTAGCTCTCTCAATACTCCACATTTATATGGTAAGCCTTACTTCAAAGTCACCCTGGAAAATTACATGACATTTTTATCACAGTCATTTTCAGACCGGGTCATTATCTTTAACCAAACATTTGTGCCACATTTTGAACAGAGACATATATCAGGCAAGCAGTAGATTGCACTAGCAAATTCAAGGGGAGACGTTCCCACAATCTCTTCAGGGTTGTCAATCAAGAGATGATGGTGATAAGGGAATGAGGCTAAAAATGTCAGAGGAAAAAGTATAACCAAATGACAAGCCCAGTTATCAACCCAAGGGACAAAGACTGGGGACTGGGATTTCAGCTAAATGGGCTGTTCCACTTGATATAAATGGTGAGCACTTAAGAGATAATTCTAAAATGTCTATGCCTGACTGGAACCACAGGCCTTTAGTATGACCTTGAGCAATTCACTCATCCTCTTGGGATACCAGTTGCTTAATGGGGACATGTCATTATTTAACTTCTATGTGCTGTGTATAAATTCTGTTAACAGAATTCTTTTAACCATATGATTTGCTCATGTACTGTATTCTATTTATCAAATGTTTTGCCAGGATCTTTAGCCTTCCTGAACCAGCCTTCACCTAACTTTGTAAATATCAGTTGCAGTTGTTGTAAATCATTAGAAGACTTTAAGGCAAAAGGTATTTTATGTAGAGCGAGTTCTAAGTTCCAAATTTTATGCTTAAATACATTTTCCTCTGTGTGACTTCACACAGGTTCTTTCACTTCTCTAAATCGTAATTTTCTCAAAGTCAAAAAGAGCTAACAGTATCTAATTTCAAGAATTATTATATTGATAAATAATGAGATACCATAAAATTGTTGCCAACCATAGTGCCTGAAATAAAATACATGCTCAGATTGTCTGGTATTTCTAATCCTTTCACATAAGAATTAATAGTAATGCTGTAAAAGAAAAGACATTTTCGTTCTAATAACTTGGGTGAAAACAAAAATCTTCTTGCTTGTCTCATCTCTCCTAGAAGAGAAATGGGATAGTTGCTTCAGCCCCTTTCAACTTCTTTTTCTTTCCCTAGTGAGCACTGCAGTAGCATATTGCAGAATGTTGACATTGTACAAATGACTCCAAAGTGGTAATTTATGGTGCTTGGGGAACAATTTGTTTTTAGATGTTCAATGAAGCAAGATATCAACACTTTATCAATATCAGACAAAAGGATATAGATTAAGCTTTTAGGAAATATAGTTATGTAATCTTAAGGTAGAATCACATATGTAGAAAGATTTTCAGGGGAAGTATAGGAATTCCTCCTGGATGAATGGTAGAAGTATAGGAAATCTCTGTGACTACAATGAAAAACTTCACTCCAATAGTACCTATATGCTATACATTGTATCAACTTGAGAAGTTTAGAAGCTTAACTAAGTGACTCAGCAGTTCTATATCCTAAGGTGTAGAGGACATGCCCTAGGGAGGCTGTTTAAGCTCTAGGATGTTGTGATAGTTGATTCATTGTGTCAACTTGAGAAGTTTAGAAGTTTAACTAAGTGACTCAGCAGGAGGTCAGGGTCCTAACTTTGTAAACACCTTGAGCCTGTGTAAGAGGAGGGCACAGAGATGGTAGGAGTGCTACACCCATCCTAGGGTGGGTAGCCTGCTTACAATATAAGAGAGGAAAAGAAGCTTGCTTTATCCACATTTAGCTTTTATTGCTTTTGTGGTCTTCTGCTGCCATGAACTGTTGCTCCTCAGCATGCCACCCTGCCTTCGAGCCAGCTGATTACGGACTGAAACCTCCACAAACATTGAGCTAAATAAACCTTTCCTCCTTTAACTTTGGGTGTCACGTATGTAGTCCCAGAGAGAAAAGTAACTAAGATGATAGATAGATAGATAGATAGATAGATAGATAGATAGATAGATAGATAGATAGATGATAGATGATAGATGATAGATGATAGATGATAGATGATAGATGATAGAAATATTTACATAGACTCAAGTACTAGGTCTACTACGAAAGTCTGAAACTACAGGACAGAATATGGGATTACTCTAAACATCACTTATATCTGTAAGCTAATAATAATTTTGAATGATAAAGAGAAGAATATATCAGATAAAAGAAATAGAGAGGAAGAAGGGAGGGTGCATGTCAGGGACTGTTCTGAATTCTAGAAATACCAAGACAGACACATCAATTGCACTTACTGCTGCCATAGAGCTTACTACCGGAGGTGAGGCCTGGTATCAAACAAGTAAGTCACATCTAAGTGACAGGATCTTGAGTTGTTCAAATTATGTGAAGAAAACACACATTGTTTATAATAACAAAATATTATATAACAGGTTAGTAATAGAACATTTCATTTTGAAAAGATGAAAAATTATGAAGGTAAGGTTATAAGAGATTTCTATTCAGCCTTCAAGCAGATTTTGAGGTAACATTGTCTTTATTCCCTCATTTTAGCCAAACAGATGAGTAGACACACTTTTTCCTCTTTCGAAATGAAAAGCTTGGAGTAAGCAATTCTGGGACAAGGAAAGTAGGTATAAGAGAAAGGAAGCCCAACTTAATTAAAATGTCTGTGTACACTCAAGAGCTTATTTCTTTCAGATTTATTAAAACAGATATTTGTTGTTAATCAAAAGTCAATTGATCTCCAAAAAATATTTATTGAGACTTAACAACTCAGTTATGCTTGTTGTGTGGTTGTTAAAGTCTCAATAAATCTGTTTTTCCAAATCAATGTGAATTTAATTAAAATGCAAAAAATAACTCTCTGGTTTGCTTCGAATCCTTATTTTATACAATTAATAGGATGCTATTAAGAGCCTGATTTAGTGACTGTGGGGCAGGCAGGATTTAGTGTCCATTAAAGCAGCCTGTAAATACCAAAGTAGCAGGGGGCAAAGGCTGGGAGAGAGAACCAGCAAGACGTCCATGGGGGTTACTGCCAAACAACAGTGGGAATTAAACTAAAACATTACAACATTTTCACAGACCTTAAATTCCAATTACTCAGGCCACAGGCAACCCAATACATACAGGGCACATGAAAGGTAGGTCACACTGATTTCATTCAAATCCTTGCTTTATTCCTGTTTCAGTGATTGTGGTGGTGTCACTGGCTTGAATACCACCACCACCACCAATACACACAGGCACACACACACACACCACTTCCTCTTTGCCTGTTACCTGTGAATGTGACTTAACTTGGAAATAATCCTTTCGGATGTAACCAAATTAAAATGAGTTTATGATAGATTAGGGTGAATCCCAATACCCTTATAATATCCTTATAAGAAGAAAATTTTGTAACTGGTGCATGGGAAAGAAAAGACCATGTAAATATGCAAAGATAGAGGGAATGATTAGTTATGCATCTACAATCTAAGAATTACAGGGTTTCTGCCACCCAACATAATCTTGGATGAGGCAAGGAAGGATTATTTTCTAAGAATTTTAGAGAGACTATGGGCTTAACAACACCTTAGTTTTAGACTTTTAGCCTTCAGAACTTCAAAAAAATATATATTATTTTAAGCCACCCAATTTGTAATACTTTGTTATGGCAGACCTAGGAAATCAATTTAAGTTTAAGTAGAACACTTGGAAAAGAGTTGGCCTTTGTCACATACATCTGCAACTTTGGTCATATAAGAAAATAAGAAATGTAAAATCCATGGGATCCTTAGGGTTGAATAGAAGATATTTCTCATGCAACATTTTTGCTCTACCTGTTAAATGTTTAGCTCCCACCTTTTCCATACAGCATTCCTTACGGACTCATTCAGAAGGGCTCTTTCTGTAAATTACTACTTTATATTGATATCTCTTCCAAAAGACAAACCTTAATTTGTTGTTTACTCATGTCACCAATGACCATTTGGATAATGCATGCTGAGCATTTGTTGGGGCCTTTCATAAATTCATTGAACAAGATTCTATGAGGTGTCTATTTCATGTCTGTTTCTTTGCTCCAACAGAAGGTCTCATGTAAATGAAATAGCCATTTGCTATGGTTTGAATATGATTTGTCCCCCTGAATTCACAAAGGAGTATTATATCCAAAGTCTTACGTTATATATTCAAAGGAGGACTTTCAATTCTACTATGTTGTTTAGGGTTGGAGCCTGTGGGAAGTGATTCTGTCATTATTATAGGGTCTCTATGATTCACCCATGGTAGCTTTATAAGGAAAGAACAAAAGACCACAGACATAGTGATATACACATGCTCCCAACATGATATCATATAGCCGGAAGAGGTCCTCACCAGCACTTGCAGCCTCCAAAACTGTGAACTAAATAAACTTCTTTTATTATAAAATAGCCCCAGATATTTCATTATAGTAACAAAAAGTTGACCATTCAAAGATTTTACAGCTTATACATTTCTATTCTTCTGGCTACCCAAAAGCCACAGCTAGCATGGACTTAGGAGGTACTAAATAATCATGTTTTGCTTTAGAACACAAGGCTTTCTACTTTTTCAAGGGCAAGAAGGCATAGAACAAAGAGTCAAAAGCTCAGGGTCAAAATTAGGCTCTGTTAAAACACATTTTGTGGAGAGCACACACTGGCAAAGAGGATATCACAAAATGTACTTTCTGGAGCTGATGTGAGGATTTATTGAGCTAACAAATGTCAAGCAATTTAATGACTATTATTTGCCTTCCGAAGTTCTCTCAAGCAACCTTGTCTTTCTTCCATTATCAAATGTCATTTCCTGCTTTTACTTGCTCCTTTAGCAGACAGGGAAAGAAAGGTTCTGGGATACTAATAATTCCATCTGACCCTGTTCCAGCAACAGAATTGTCTCTTATATGAACATCCTAGAAAGCTGATATCAGATGCTGACTTTGAAAATATAAGTAGATAAGAACAGTGAAAGGGAAGAATGATCTTTTGAGGAAAACCAGCTAGAGTCATTAGACTGGGTCACAGGAAAGCACTTAACTTCCATTTGTTCTTAAGTTTATTGATTTTCCCCAACCTGGAACCCCTATGTCAGGCCCAATGGCAGTTGACTTCCAATGTCCTACTACAGCAGCATCTTCTTTGGTTTAATAACTGTCAATTTCTCACATTTTTCTCAAAGTTTTGTGGATGGAAAATGAAGACTGAAAAACTCTTCAACTCGTTCTACTTAATAACCTGTGGTGCCTCCTTAGATTTGGCTCATCTGCAGAGAAATTGATGAAAGGAAAGCAAGCAGCAACATAAATACTCCAACAGGTCAAATAAGGGTGGGAAAACATGGCATCATGTCTAATTAAGCTTCACAATGGAGGAAACTGCTTCCATTACACTTGTGCCCTTTTACACAAACATACATTTAATTTATGAGTCTCCCAAGGCCTTGCTTTGCCTCCTTTTAGTTCACATACAGTCAGCCCTCTGTATGATAGTTCTGTATCCACAGATTCAACTGTGGAGATAAAATATTTGAAAAGCAAAATGTTATCTGCACTAGACATATATAGACTTGTTATTCCATTAGTGATACAATAAATAAATATTTACATGGGATTTACCTTGTATTCAGTTTCATAATTAATCTAGAGTTCAACTAAGCAATATGGGAAAATGTGCATAGCTTGTATGCAAATACTTATTATGCCATTTTATATAAGGAACTTGTGCATCTGTGAATTTTGTCATTCATGGGAGGTCTTATAACCAGTTAATATGGGTGATGCAGGATAACTTTACTATTTTTCTATATTCTCATATATACACAGCCCTTGTTAAGCCATTTCCTTTCTTCTTATATATGCATTTACATTCTGTCCATTTGTGGGGCAAGTATAAAAGGAAGAACAAGCACATTGGAATCTCCCTGGCTGTGACTATAAATATATTTCCAATCACTAAAACATTCAAGATACTTTGTCGAACTGTTTATTCTTTCATCATTCAATTAGCCTCAACTTGCTGCTGTCTACATTTCAGGCATCGAACTTTGTGTCAGAAACAGAAAAATAAAAGTCTTTACCTTCAGGGAGTCACCAATCCAATGGAAAAGATTACAGAAGTGATTTTTGGAAAACAATATGAGCAGTTCAAAGTTAAAAAAACTGTTGTTTGTGCAGTTTAAATCATCTCTCATGTGTACTGTTTGTCTGAGTTATTTCACTCACCACGGAGACACTATACTCAACACCCACTGTTTGAAAGGAGGAAAGTTTTATGTTGGTTCACAGTTTGTAAAGGTTTAAGTCTGTAATAAGATGGCTCCCAGGCAGGGTGGCATGGCAGAGAGGCATGGCAGAGGAGAATCAGCACATAGCATGGCAGCGGAAAGCAGTGAGAGATCAAGAGAAGAGAGAGATTTAGAGCCTTCTAGCCACATCCCTAGTGAGCCATCTCCTCTGACAAGGCTTCACTTCCCAACATCACATTTAGATATAAAAATACCCAACACCCTTACCAGTGTACTAACCCACTAATGATTCTCATGTCCCCATTATCCAACCACCTCCCCAAAGCTCCACTCATGAGCACCTGAGGCTTTGGGGGGATATCTAGATAAAAACCATAACAATGTTCTTTCTCAGTTACCTTCTGAAGCAGGAGATTGTTATTTCATTTTATAAAGAAGCACAAAAATACTAAATAACACTGGCAGACAGGTGCAGTTAAGAATGTGGACTTTAATTCATATAGCTGAATGAATATAAATTCTTCCGCACATTTTATAAATTGTAAGACATCCACCAATTACTTTGCACTTATTTTTGAAGAGGAGTTAAGTAAATTGTCCTTCATACAATGGCACACAAAAACTTTGAGGTCAATACAAATCTTCAACTTTCCCTCTAGATGTGTCTTTTTTTTTGTGGGTACAGGGGGTCGACCTCAGGACCTCGAGCACCAACAGGCACCCATGCCGCTGAGCGATATCACCGGCCCTTTTTTCGTATGTGGGTTCCGGGGGTCAAACTCGGGCCCTCGCACTTGCCAGGCAGGCGCGTATGCCACTGAGCCATCTCACTGGCCCATAGATGTGTCTTCTTATTTCCATCCTCATCCTCATCTCTCTTTCAGCATGAAAGAGGCCAAGACTTGCCACCTGTGCATTGCATTATTAGCATTGGCAACCTGGATTCATTGTTCATAATTTTTTGGGCTCAGTTCCTATGCTGCCATCTGGAACTGAGGCAAGGGTTCATCTTTAACTAAAAATATGTGTGTATAAGCAGCTGAAGGTGTTATGAGTTTAACTGTGTCCCTCCAAAAGATATGTGGAAGTCCTAACTATAAGAAGTTGTGGGCTGGTGAGATAGCTCAGCAGCATAAGCACCTGCTGACAAGCATGAGGTCCTGAGTTTGACCCCCGGTACCCACATAAAAAAAAAAAGAAGTTGTGAGTGATTTTGCTTCGAAAATAAGGTTTTTAAAGATACATTCAATCTAAGATGAGGTCAGAAGAGTTACCCTAATAATATGTCTGGCATTCTTAAAAGATGTGGAAGCTATGTTAAGACAGAGACAAAAAAGAAGTACCTTGTGAAAGTAGAACTCAAGACTTAAGTGATGTGCCTGCAAGCCAAGGAATGCTAGTGACCAAAGGCCACAACTAAAAGCTGGAAAGAGGCAAGAAGTGATCTAATGGAATTTTTCAGAGGGAATACAATCATGTTGACATCTTGATTTTGGTCTTGTCATCTTATATTAGTCAGCATTCCCATTGCTGGACAAAATACCCAACACCTGAAAATTAGGGGAGGAAATATTTAATTTTATTCACTTTTCCAGAGAATTAACACTATGGGAAAAATGGCATGGTAGAAGGGGATGATGAAGGAATGTTTTTTACATGACAGCTAAGAAGCAGAGAGAGAAAGAAAGGGAGCTAGGGCATGCCCTAGTGACACACTTTTTCCAGCTATACCCCACCCCATAAAAGCATATCTATCTATTAAGTGGAACAATCTATGAGGAATATAGGACCCCCATTACCTAATCACCTTCCAAAGGCACACCTCTGAACACATGAGACTTTTGAGGGACAATCTAGGTGGAAAGTATAACATTCTGGCCGTGGACCCAATGACTCATGTCCATCTCATTATGCAAAATGCTTGTAGTCTATCTCTAAAAGTCACCAAAGTCCCAATAATTCTATGGTCAAAGTCTCCTCTGAGAGTCAAAGCAAACTTTTACCTGTGAACCCCTGTAAAAATCAAATGAAAGTTAAATACCTATAACATACAACAGAAGAGATACATAAATTCCAAAGAGAGGAGTAGAAAGATAGAAATGATTTGGAACAAAGAAAGTCAAAAAGCTTGCAGGGAAAAAACTAAATCTTTTAGCTCTATATGCAAAACCCAGACATATTGTAGCCCATTGCGAACTTCAAAAGGCTTTGTCAGCCCTTGTCCTATGGCACCGGTTGTAGCCAATTGGACTCCTCTCTTGGGCTGGTTCTTTGAATTGCCTGTAGTTTTTCTCAGTAGATGATGATCCATGTTCCTGGCAACTCCAGTATCCTAGAGTCTCCACTGCATCTTCAGCTTTACTCTCACAGTTTTATGCACTGGTACATTACTTGGCCTCCCAGGCCTTCCTGTGAAAACTCATTAAAAGCCTCCATGACACTACAACTATTGCATTCTGCTTGCCTGAAAACCCAGCAGCATATGGATGATGTCAAGGTTTGCCACTATCTTGAGCAGTAATCTGGCCTTTCTTTACAATAGCTGCCCAGCCTTCTGAGTGCCCAGATATCTGAACTTGATCAAACATATCCTTAAGAAGAAAGATTCTGGATGGCCTTTCTAAAGTAGTGGCCTACTGGCTCTCTTCTCAAATAAAGGTTTACACTTTTGTACCTTTGAGCCAATAGTACATTGTGTCTTGATGATTCCAGAGATGTCTTTAAGGCATCTTTCTTCTTGTCCTTGTACAAAACTTGATCCCTTTTCATTAGTGCTAATCTCTTCAGCAGTAGCATCTCTTTTGGTCACAAATTTACAAGTGGTTTCTTCTGGACCAAATTTATGGGTTTTTTTTTTTTCATTTTTTTTTTGGTATATGTTTTGTCACTTTTTCTCACTACAAACCTAGCTAAAGGGAGTCAGCAATATCCATGCCATAGTCTGAATTATGGGCTCTCTTAAATGTCCTGTGGAGATTTATTGGTCAACTTCCTTTAATCTCAGTCTCTTGCAAACCTCAGTCTCAGAATATAGGCAAAATGTAGGCACATTTTCTGCCAAAGTGTAATGTGCATGGCCTTTAATCTAACTGGCAATGGAGTCCTTGCTCCCAGCTGAAAACTCCTGAGCCTGGCCTTTACTCTTCACATTCTTATCAGAATTGCGCTCTTCTAAGATCTGACCACAATAATTCATCAAGCTCTGCTACAGCATTCTTGGGCTTCTAGCCCCAGTCTCTAAATTTTCCAAACTCCTCCTACAAACAAGTTCCAAATGCTATCAAACTACATGGTCAGGTACAATCACAGCAATGGCCCTACTTTTACTTTACCAATTTCTATTTTAGTCAACTTTCCCATTGCTAGAAAAAATAGCAAACACCCACAATTAAAAGAGGAGAAGTTTAATTTGGCTCATGGTTTTTCAGAGGATTCAGTCCATGATCCACTGGTTCCAAGGCAGACATGGCATCATGTAAGGGCCTGATGGAGGAAAGATGCTCACCTCATGGCAGCCAGGAAGTAGAGAGGGAATTGAAGAGCCACGGGCCAATATGTACCCTCCAAAGACTGGTTCCTGGTGACACACTTCTCCAATCAGATTTCATTTCTCAATAGCACATTTAGCTATGAACTCCTCAGTGTATCAACCCAGTGATAAATATAGTGGCCCTGTGATCAAATCACCTCATACTGAGCACATGAGACTTTTAGTAAATATTCTAGGTCTAAACCATAACACACTATAAAAATCATTTCTGGCTTTGTGTCATCTTATCAATGCAGACCTAGGAAATTAATACAGGAGATCTTAAATATTTCTTAAGAAAACAAATACTTTAAAATAGCTCTCAGGGAGGTGTTCAATGCAGGTGACTGTAATATTTGTTCCGTGTTTTCTTGAGGGTTTTATGGCTACAATTAATTTGAGGAATGCTGTAAATATAGAGTCATAAATGTTTGAGATTAAATAAATATGATAGCATAATGACTAATTTCTTTTGGCTAGGAAGGAATTTCAGTACTGAGAAAAGAAGTGACTGCTCCAGGATGGGAGAAGAACTGATATTAATTCCATTTTCTCCAAAGCCTGAGATGTTTCCTTTATCAAGCATTTTTTCTATAGACATCATATCCCTTCCAGGTTTTAGAAGAGAAATCTCTGGGCAAAATCCAAACATTGGGCCGATGAGATGGCTCAGCGGCTTAAGCACCTGCCCGGCAAGCGCGAGGGCCCGAGTTCGACTCCCGGAATCCACATACGAAAAAGGGGCCGGTGATATCGCTCAGCGGCACGGGCGCCTGCTGGCGCACGAGGTCCTGAGGTCGACCCCCCGGTACCCACAAAAAAAAAAAATCCATACATAGCATTGCATTACTAGCTCATCATCCAAGTATATAAAATGATACCAAGAGGAATAAATTTGACTATTTTGCTTTTGAATTGAACACTTGTATACAGGAAATCTTTCAAATATTGGGAAATGATGAAACATTTATATGAAAACAGTGACAAAATGATAACTAGATGACCATTGAAGCTATTACTAAACTCATAAAGAAATAATCCCAGGCATAAATATTTTCAATACTTGCATTAATGATTTGTAAAAACAATCTAATGAAATCTCATTAGAAATATAATTGAGATATACAATTGAGAATAAATGAGAGTTTCACAAACACATGTGAACTTATATAAGCTTGTAATCAAACTATGTAGCTTGATAAGGAAAATAAAAAATAGGATACTCATTTTTGTTTTATCACATCTTTGCCAAAAATAATAATATGAAATTCTAGCAGGTGTATTGCAAAACAAATAATTTTATATACTATGTTCAAGGTTGTACATTAGAAGATAATTTGTTCACATGAAGTAAGAGAAATAAAATGCATGCATATTTTGACCATGTAATTCTAGAACTAGAAATTTATGTTTAAGGGCAAAGCTTAGACAGTGTAACTCCTTGATCCAATAATTTAAATATTAATTATGAATATATTTTGGCAACAGGGGACTCTTTAAGTCGATTATGTGTTTGGATATTATTAGGCTACTGGGAATTGAACTCAGGACTTTATAACTAAGCTACAATCCCCAGATCTTTATTATTATTATTATTATTATTATTATTATTACTGTTATTATTATTATTGAGACAGGATCTTGTTCAGTCTCCAAGTTGACTAGGCTGGTCTCAAATTTGGAATTCTCCTGCTGCATCCTCCCAGAGTGCTGACATTAAGGCATACATCACTATGTCTGGCTCAGACAATAATTTTAATATATAGAATACTTGAATTATGGTTCCAAGTGGAGCAAGGTAAGGCAAATAATAAAGTATAATTGCTAAACTACATGTACGTAAACCACTTATAGTACATACACAAATTAAACATTTCCTACTACACTGCTATACATTAAGGTTTTCTTCCTCCCAGACCAACCAACATATATGCACACCAAATATATCTCTATCTGTATCATTTGTATCTATCTATATATGTATATACATATTTTTAAATATTTTAAAGATGCAGATATATAGGTATATATTTCCGAGTTTAAAAATTTCTGTAACTCGATTTCTTTTCCCCTGCCATTTCAAAAAATCATTCTTTGAGAAAGAATTTGTAAGTTAAACCTCTGTTGAAAACAGAAGTTACCAAGAAGTAACAGAATAATTATTGGGATATAGAAAAGCAGATATCTAATCTATTGTGAAGGGTTGGGGTATAAAAAAATCATCTTGTAAGGGATGAGCTTTAGTAAGGTTCTTGACAAGTGGAATTTATTATCTCGGGGCTTAAATTCTTCTCTCTTCCATTTGTTAGACCCTCTTGTGCTTAAACAGTCCTTGCACTTCAGCTAAAGTTTTCAGCTGGCTCTCCCAGATTTGTATCCACTTTACAGTTAATTAATTAATCTGGTAATGAAAAATTATGCAGGTGAGTCAATTTAAGGACTATCTCAATATTTTTATATTAAACTATGGAAAAGAGTGACTATTTCTAGTAACAGGAGTTTAAGACTCTGAGGTTCAGCACGTATTGGCAGCTCTGCTTCCTAACACGCCACATGGGAGAAGCCACTGTTCAGTGAGAGAGGCAGATGCCAGCAGACAGTGGGAGGCACAGATCCATGCCAGAGAAACCTGGCAGGACTTTCCTCTTTGGACTGAGTACTACTTTGCACTTTGTATGGTTTGGTTATTGGACCTTCAATTTATTAAGAATCTCTAATATTTTCTCATCAGAGTATCCGCTTTTTAAAACTATTTTACTTAGTTTACTTTACATTGTACCCACAAATATGAGCTATGAGTAAAAAGAAAAGTTTATAACAGATACTATTGTGTCCTAGAAAGAGCTGGAAGATACACAGCAGCTGTACAGTGGGAGATGATGTTAAGAGAAGTAATTAGAAACCTGCTCCAGGGTCAGATGATAAAGGACCATAAAAACATGAAATTTAAGCTGTTACCAATGCAGAAATTCCTATAGGATTTCAGTAGAGGACTAGTATGTTTCATTTTCTTCAAATATCACTTTAGTGGAGATATCTAGAAATCATTGATATGTAACAAAACTAAAAGCAAAAGTCCAATTGTCTTAGTTACTTTTCACTCATTGCTGAGACAAAATAACTTACACCCAAAGTTTAAGAGGGAAAGGTTTATTTAGCTCACAATTTGTGAAATTTTCTGTTCATAATCCATAGGCTCCAAGATAGGATGGCATGGCAGACAAGCATCACAGAGAAGAAAGAGTTCATGGCAGGCAGAAGGTAGCAAAGCAAGCACAGGATGACCAAGGCTCTTTCTATCTCTTATATCTTGTCCAAGCTACTTAGGATGGGTGGCACTCACATCTTTAATCATAGTGACCTTGGTCCCAGCATCACACATTCTAGATCCAGCCACTTCTGAAAAAACTCCATCTGTGATTGCATGAGGCTTTTGAGGGGACATCTAGACACAAACTATAACATTCTGCCCCTGGCCTCCCAAATACTCATGCACATCCCTTTACACATAAGGCATTTCATCCATCTCTAAGAGTTGCCAAAGTCCTAACAATTCCAGCATTGCTGAAAAGTCCAAGTCTCAAGTCTCCTCTGAGATTAAAAGCAAACTCTAGCTGTGAGCTCCTGTACAAATAAAAAGAAAGCTAAACACTTCCAACATTCAATGGCACAAGGTAGACATTTCTATCCCACAGGTTACAAACAGGGGATAGCAAGGGATGGGACCAAAGCAAGACCAAAATCCAGCAGGGCAAACATTAAATCCCACAATTCCACTTTCAGCATCCCCAGCAACTGGGGCAAGTTGTGAACTCCAAAGGACTTGGGTGGTTTCACCCCTATGGTTCTTCCCATGATGGTATCTCCCATGGCTTCTCTCTGGGGGGCCAGCTCTGCTCCCTCCTTGCAGTTTTTCTCAGAGGATCCACCTTCCTGGCTTTTTCAAACTTCTGGAAGCTCCAGTGCACCTTCAGCTTCACACTCACAGATTCATGCACTGCCCTTTCAAGGGCACCCTTCCTGGCCTCCCAAGTCTTCTTCTATTATCTGGGCGGAAGCCTTCCTGACCCCATAACTCTCTTTCTGCATGCTCCTAAAATCAGCGCCATGTGGATGATGCCAATTCTGACTCCAACTAGAGCAGTAGCCAGGGTTCCTTCTCTCTTGGCTGTAGGGGCCAAGTGCCTATAAACCAAATCTTGAGAAACGAGTTACCTAAGCTGCCACCATTCTGGAACATGGTAGTTTGGGATTGCAAATTATTTTACCTTTGCAACTCTGAGGCAGCAGAGGCTGGGGTCCTGTTGGTTCTTGTGATGTTCTGAAGCCATCTTTTCTGTTGTCTTCTTCTGAAAAAATTGGTTTTTCTTTCTAGTCTTTTCAGCAACCAATTTCTCCTCTCTTCCATCTTTGCTGGCCACAACTTTACTGCAGCTTCTTTTCTGGCTAAATTCATGACATTTTGAATCATTCTGCTGGGCTCTTTGCTCTTGATTCCCAACATAAATCTGGCTGAAAACCCCCAACCATAGCCATGCCACCACCTCAACACTGGACTGCCTTGAAATTTCTTCTGCCAGATTAATTAATCTTCCACCCTTAATCTCAGTCTCAGGCAAAGGTTCTGGACATGAGCAAAATGCAGACAAACTTTCTGTCTATGCATAACACACATTGTCTGGAGCCCAACAGCAGTTACAGTCCTTTTTCCCAGCAGGGACCTCCTGAGCCTGGTCTTTACTGGCAGAATTTCTGTCAGTATTCTGATATTCTGAGGTCTGACCAGAAACTCCCATCAGGTACACCTTCCATGCTCCAACTCTACTTTTTCAACTGGCCTCTCCAAACGTTTCCTACTTCTTCCCCTTTCCTCAAGCCAGCTCCAAGGACTCCTAAATCACACGGTCAGGTAGAGCCACAGCAGCAATCCCCTTTTCTGGTGCCAAATTCTGTCTCAGTTACTTTTCTCTTGATGCTGAGACAAAATACCATACACCCAAAGTTAAAGAGGGAACATTTTATTTAGCACACAGATTGTAGAATTTTCAGATCATAATCAACAGGCTGCAAGGCAAGGTGGCATGGCAGACAGGCATTGCAGAGTAAACAGTTCATGGCAGGCAGAAGGTAGCAAAGCAAGCAAGGGACAGCTCTTTCCACCTTTTATATCTTATTCGGGTTACATAATGATGATAGCTCTCACGCCTTTAATTCTAGTGCTCTTGGTCCTAGCATTGCACCAGGAATCAATATCAGCATTACACATTATAGATCCAGCCACCTCCGAAAAAGTGTCACCTATGATTTAATAGGCTTTGGGGGGACATCTAGACACAAGCCGTAACACCAATTATTCAAATGCTATGGTAATAGATGCTGTAAATGATGATGAAGTTTGGAACTAGTGACGTACCAGAAAAAGACTAGAAGACACAACTGAAAATAGTTACTTGGCAGGCCATATTGATCTGCCTGTATAGTTTTTTTCAGAGACTATTTCATATTTTCCCAATGTCATACATTAAAGGGAAAAATCCAAGAAAAAGTCACTGCACTTAAATTGAATTTTTATTGCCATGCTTTTAAAAAACGTCATTTTCAGGTTAGTACATGAAAACCAGGTTCTTCTTCCCTTACAGAGTCACAGAAATTATTTACATTTCCAGACAGCATGCTAGGACTGATATGTGAAGTAAATAGTTACACTTACAGTAAAAAAGAAATGATTTCCCTTACACAACGGAAAATTAAGAAAACCATAAAGAGATCTTAAAGATGTTATTAAAGCAAAATGAAAATTAATAAGCAAAAAGGATACCTTTTGCTGTCCATCTTCCTCCACCTATGGAGCTCTAAATACCATTACTGAAGGAATCAGATTAGTTTCTAACTTAAAGGGACTTAATCCCATGAAGTAATCACTAAACATGTAATAACACATGTCCCCAGCACGTCCCTATTTTTTCCTAAGTGTGTAGGAGGGAAAGCATCAGCTGAGGTCCCCTGGCTCTTGGCTGGAAATTCTGAGAATTGCATGAACTTTGTTCTGGGAGAGAAAATTGTGCTTTTAAAAAGCATATATACGAACAGGTCTTGGGACTCACAGTGCAATCAACACTACCAGGTCACTGTTGTGATCTGTCTTCAGTAGCATTGATTTCTCCAAAGAAATGACCATAACCAAGCAAAACAGCTGAGGATCTATTTTGCTATAATTTATGTGCCCAGCTGCAAACACAACCCCTGTTACTTACTATTAGTAACTTGTTTCTTGTCAATTTCCTGGGGTATTTACAAGACCATAAATGCTTCACACTGATAAGCTGAAGAGATATTTATTAGTATTTCATATTTGTTCAGATTTACTTCAAATAAAAGACAAATAAAAGAGAGTTTTTACCCCAAATGTTCGTAAACAGCAACAACAACAAAAAAAAAAAAAAACTTTTCTTTTCTCTTTGGGAATTTTCTAGCACTAATCTCTAATGTCTCAAAAATGGCAATGGTATTTAGGAGTGCTGTGGCATACATTTGAATAGCAATTGTGCTAGTGTATAAGACTAGGGTTTGGGTAATTCTTTTGTTTCTCAATTATCACACTTTTAAATGTAGCATAATAATTGTCACCAGATCATAGCATTGTTTTGGAGATGCAACATGAGGTGATAAGTGTAGATTGTGAGAATTTTTCCTTCGTGCTGGGGTTGAAAATGGTTACTTTGTGTTAGCAACCACATAATTGACATATAGTCTGTTCTCTTTATGTATTTGGTAGACTCCATGTAGGAAGCTTGAATTTCATTAGAAGGGAAAGAAAAAGCCATATGACCTTCTAAATATAGGTAACTTTTACCAAAATGTTCACAATTGAATCTAACTACTATAATAATAAACTATGTCAATTGGAGACATAAAGGCCAATCATAAGGAAGGTGCAATAACCCAGATAAATAGTGTTAAGTATCTGGCTAGAGTGACACAATTAGATATAAAAAAGATTTGTTTCATTTGCACTCATACTTTATCTTAGTTCACTGAAAAGAAAGTTTGTGTTATGATCTGTCTTGTTGTGGCTTATGTCTAGATGTCCCCCCAAAGCATCATGCAGTCATGGATGGGGCCTTTTGGAGTGGCTGGATCTAGGTTGTCTGATGCTGGGATTAAAGATGTATGATTACTGGCGGGCCGGTGACATGGCTCAGTGGCTTAAGCGCCTTCCCGGCAAGCGCGAGGGCCCGAGTTCAATTCCCGGATCCCACATACGAAAAAGGGGCCGGTGATATCGCTCAGCGGCACGGGCGCCTGCTGGTGCGCGAGGTCCTGAGGTCGACCCCCGGTACCCACAAAACAAAAAAAGAGATCGGCCTGTAGTTTTGGGCCGGTGAGATGGCTCAGCGGCTTAAGGCCTGCCTGGCAAGCACAAGGGCCCGAGTTCAACTCCCAGAACCCACATACGAAAAAGGGGCCGGTGATATCGCTCAGTGGCACGGGCGCCTCCTGGTGCGCGAGGTCCTGAGGTCGAACCCCCGGTACCCACAAAAAAAAATAAATAAAAAAAAATAAAGATGTATGATTACTAAATTAATCTAAAGATTGGTTTGGCATCATTTTGGGTGTGGATAATGGGAAGGCCCACCCTGGGTATGAGTGGCATCACCTAAAGAGTGGGTAACCCGGAAGTGATAAAAGAGAGAGGCAGGCTGCTGTTGCTGCTTCCTGTCTACTTCACTGTTTTGCTGCCTTCCTGCCTTCTGCCCACCATGAAGTATTTCTCCTCTGTAATGCCCCTCTGCCATGCCACCCTGCCTTGTAGACAGCTAATTACAAACTGAAACTTCTACAAACTGTGATCTAAAATAAACTTTTCCTCCTTTAAATTTGGGTGTCATGCATTTTGTCTCATCATGTATAAAAGTAACTAAGACACATTTGTTTCTTTTTTTGTGTGTGTGTGGGTACCGGGGGTCGACCTCAGGATCTCACATGCCAGCAGGCGCCCGTTCCACTAAGCAATATCACCGGCACTTTTCTCGTATGTGGGTTTTGGGAGTCGAACTCGGGCCCTCACACTTGCCAGGCAGGCACTTACGCCGCTGAGCCATCTCACTGGCCCACATTTGTTTCTTTTTTCATAAGAATCTTTTCTTATGTATGTCTTCTGGTACACAGTAACTATTTTGAAATATAATAATACACAGTGTAGTAACTGTTGTCATTATCGTATTATTTGATTATGAAAATTTGTTTTATTTTTTCATAAAAGAAAAAGAAAAATGAGAGGTTGATTTATAAGGTTATTTGATAAAATTTTATAGACTATTTCATAGGGTTTAAGCAACTTGAAATTAATTTCAATATAAGATTAGATCCTCAGTAATTCACTGGCTGGCTGGTACATGACATGTGAATTTAAAGCCATGTTAAATTGTGAAAGTCTTCAACAGATATTTAGAAAGTTAAGTAATTGGCTGAAGAACTTTTAAGAAATTATTTTTCAGTGTGTGTGGATAGGAGCAAGGTTATTTTTCTACTTGGATTGCTAATTTTCTTAGAGGGGAACCCTATAAAAGCAGGAAGAACAATTGTCTCCTGCCCTAGCAAACATTCATGATTCAAATTTTAATCAAATTGGCTTTTGATTTTTTTCATATTTTTTCAGACTAGAAATTCGATGTCAGTCTCAATTGATCTCAGCAAAGAAAAGGAAGTAAAGATAAGTCGTATCATATGAAAGTGATTCAGGGAGGATTTCTAGTAGATAAATATTTGTAATGTAATTATAGATCTATCATCAACACCACTATAATTTACTGTCAATCACCATGCTGAGGAGAGGATCTTATCTTCCAAGGTATAACTCTCCTTCACTGCAATTTCCTCCAGGATGAATCTTCACGCAAGAAACTTCTAATTTAGAACTATTTGGAAATAAGATTTAGCAATGAATACTTTTTTGTCATTTTGAACCATTTATAGGTCTCTAAACCTATTCATATGTGGCTGAAGTTTAGGTGTAAGTTGTCAGAATAAGATACTTGTGCTTTCACCACATTCTGCCTTTTCCTGATATACACATCTCACCTGGATGATCAATCTAAGATAGAGGTGGGAAGTTGAAGTTAAAAGGTCCAACAGAAGCCACATTTTTGAAGGTTGATTTAAATGATTTTAATCTAAATATTCTGAATATTGATTCAATCTCAATCTTTTACTTTTCTAAAAACTCAATCTCTCTATACACCATCCTTTCTTTTTCAACTTCCTTGCTGCTATATCTACTAGGTAGATTACCTTCTGAATTATTTTTGTGACTCAATATTTTCCAATCCATTAACTTATTTTTTGCCAAATTGAAAAAAAGTTGTCATGTCATTTATTTCTATAACATTCTCATATAATAGCTTGTGCCTCAGTATCTTCCTATCCCAAGGAGTCCATGTTAAGAACTGGAATAAAATATAATTAAATATATGGGCTTCAGGCCAGAGATATAGCTCAGTGGCACAAGCACCTACCTGGCAAGTGCAATGTCCTGAGTTCGATTCCCGGTACTAAATATATATATATATATTTCCATATATAATATATATAAATAAAATATTACATATATGTATATATATATATATATGCTTCAACCTCACTAAAATCTAGTGATGATATTCTCCATGTTGATTACTTTCCACTGTTTACTTGTCTGAGGTTATTATAGTTATGAAGCCAGTTTCTGTCACCTTAAGTCAACAAATGTATTTATATCAGAGACAGCTCTGAGCTGCATCTTAAATAAAGAGGAGTTTTAAATTCTACTAATAAGAGAAACAACAGCATAAGCAAAGTACAGAAATTGTAAAATAGAAAGAATGTTTGAGGTGGATTGAACATTTTAATTAAAATTTGAAGGATGTTCTTCAGGACCTGGCATGGTGGGAGATTAGTTAGGAGTCATTTATCAGGGTCATATGGGAAAAGATTTTGCAAGCCAGTCTAAAGAGTTTGTACCCCAATAGGGTACAATTCAAAGAGAAATGAAAAGAGCTGACAGCTTGTTCGCGTTTATAAAGCTCACTTTAAGTGCAGAATATAAAATTCATCTGGGAGAAAGATGGAGCAGAATGACAAAACAGGCAGTGGGAGTAGATATTTTCACTTTTTAAACTGTCCAGGATCTAATCTACCCCCTTCTTTTTAGATAAATTCCCAAACTGTACACACTTCAGAGACATAGCATACACTACCTGATTTGGAATCTGAAATGGGAGAAAAACCTTCCTTCTTTTTAGCTCATGGCAGCCAGAGATCATTCCCTAAATTAAGCTGAGTTAGCTTGCTTCCCTCTGGACAGAATTCTGGAATAAGTGACCCATCTAAATTCAAAGGGCCCTTTAGGGTCATCCTTCACCTAATGCAAAACTGTCAAGGCAGTGGTAGTTGCATATGGCAAGATGGGAAGCCAGAGAGACTCTGGCTTTTCATGTCTACTTGCTCTTAAGAAAAGTAACCGATTTCAAGACCCCTAACATTCATCTTTTCTGATAACAGAACCCCCAAATGACCTAATTACCTTGCAATGAGCCCACACATTTTTAAGGTTCTACCACTTTTGCACATTGCCATACTGGGGACTAAGTTTCCAGCACATGAATCCTGTGGTGGGGGGTATTAAGGCATACTCAAACCATAGCAGAATAGTAAGCAATAAGACTCCCTTGTGAAGCAGTAGCAGTATACAGCAAGGCACAGATCTGTGGAACAAGATTAATGTGAAAGAGAACAGATGACACATTAATATTGACACATTATATGTAAAATATGCAGTGCATGCATTGGTCTGAATACTGTACATGGCTTTATTAACATTCTTTCTCATTCCTCTATGTGTACTAGGTATATGTAAAGAATACCATGGCCTACAATTGTATGTTCCATCTTTACTGTGTTTCATGTGCATTTCCTCAAAACAGGTTCTATTTATATGTATTCCCTAGTAGCAGGAGTGGTGCTTAATCCCCTACCAATTGCTAAGAACCACGTGAGCGTAAGCAGATAAACATTGGGAAGGTAGAGAATATAAGGGAAAACTAAACTATACACAGCAATGCTTATGTTGCAAAATAGCAAAAATGAAGTTACAAAAAGCTAAGTAGAACAATGCTTGTGTTGTACAATAGTGAAAATGAGGTTAAATAAATAAAAAGCAATGCTTGCATTGTGCAATAGTAAAAATGAGGTTAAATAAACAAATAGGTAGATCAAAACCCAATGAACCAGATCATGTTGGCACAGCTTTAAGTCTTCAAGTACCAGATCTTCACATAGCAAACTGGAAAATGTCCTGGCCCAATCAACTAAGTAATTTTCTTTTCAACGACCCCCAACCATTGTGAACAAATCCAGCTAGTACTAATAGATTTGATGGACAGATTCCTGCCTCCTTATATAATATCTAGGCAATGGTGCTTTGGGGAAGAGAGGAAGGCTTTTGGAGTAAGAAGTAAGCAAGTGTTATTATTCACAAGGAATCTAAAATGTAGAAGAGATTGACACAAAGCCTTAGTAAAGATTAACCTACTGTGTTTTTGGACTCAGTAGGTAACATCTTAGCAAACACCAAGAACTACAGGGAACATGTCATCTAATTTTGCTGACCTCCTCTGTTATGTCTACATCTTCTCCTTTATTTACTTAACATTAAGTTCCAAGGACCATGCTAAACCTTTTATATATATTACCTCACACATTTTTGCACTATTCCTAAAAGTTAGTGATGATATTTTCTCCACTTTATGCATAACTAATGTAAAGCTAATTTTTGATACCATAGTTTATCTTTTTACTCCCTCATTGTATCACTCCCATTCAAATCAATGAATTATTCATTTGCCTTGTGAAAAGTCAATTCACAAATTTGGAGAGTACCTGTTACATAAAATTAAAAGACTAATTGCTCTTTAACTGAATTATGTACTTGCACAGCAGTGGCAGGATGGAAAATTATTATTGTCTGAAGAGAATCTTCTAATATAAGAGCTATAGCCCTCTTTTCAGAGAATATTTGCAACCAAAATCAGTAGCAAGTGATAGTTTGAGTAATTTGTGATATCTCCTTAAAAATAAGAAATTAACAATTTCAATTTGACCTCAAAAGCCATGTGTGGTCTTGCAAACAGAGTGAGTTTGATTGACTGATGTTATGACTTTATTCTCAGGAAATGTTTCAGGTTTTCTCCCTCCCCCACCTGTATGAGAAAATAAGAAAGCTAAACATGAAGGAGAAGGAAGAAAAAAAGAGAGAACTGCAAAATTAGAGAGGAACAAATTAGAGAGAAATACAGGCTGGAGCTCAAAATCCTGTAACTCTAATATTATTAAAATCACTTTTGTTTTTAAACAGAACTGTCTTATCCTACATGCTCAAGAAAACGTAATAAATAGCTCTGGAACGCTTTATAAGGCACATCTACAAAAGTAATGTTCTCCATAACGATGATGGAGCTCATCGCCATCAGTCATGTGGCGTGTTCATGAAGGACATCCAAATTTTAATTAGCTTGTGCTAAACGGCTTTAGCATCAATTTAGGCAAAATGTGACACTTGGTAGAATTGTTTGGATGGCCTCTAGGAATAATAACTCAAGGAATAATAATCACCAGGAGAATTCTGTTTCATCAGCGGACAGTGATTCTGATAGGAATCAGGAAATCATCTGGAAATAGAAAAGAGAAAAAAATGAGGGAAGAAGGAAATAATTCGAAAAGACCGAGGTAACTGTTTGCTATTCTTTCAGTATGAACAAATTCAAACCATCAAAGTTCCGATTGAAAACACAATAATTACCACTGCACATAATCCGGCACACACAAAGACTCATCATATGTACAAGACTTTTGACCGTGTACAGACGTACTACGCTCTCTACTACACTCTGTAAGAATAAGGGCAGTATTATAGTCATATTTATATTTATGCATATTTCTATTTATATGCATATTTCTATGATGCTGTGGATAATAATATGTGCCCCTCTGTGGATAGCACATGTACAGAAGCCTTAATCACCACCTAAAACTGAAATCATGCTCCCCTCACTACTTCCTTAGAAATGGCCTTTAGCAAGGTATGTACCTCGCTTTTCTGGTCTTAACTTGTAAATGTGTCATAGTTGTTGGGAATAACAAAGCAGAATAAAGTGGCTTTTATATTTCTGCTGTAAAAGTTTAACAAAAATTAAAGCCATGCATAGAAGATGATTATGCTTAATGTTAGCAAGTGTAAACATTTGAATATGTATAACACAGCGGTTCAGCCTACCTAGTCTTCATTGTTCACTAAGTACCAGCTGTGTGAGAAGGTAATACTTTTCTAAAGCTGGGTTTTCTGATCTGTAACAAAAGTATATTATTACTATCTACCAAATTGTGTTTGTGTGTGTTAAGTGATTGATTTATATGCTGTTTTCATTATAAATAACTCTACGTGCTTTATAATTTTATAGTAATTCTGAGGGCAAAGGGATTTTAAAGTTGCATATGGGTAAGTTTGTGAGTGAGAACTCTACCTCTTGATTCAAATAGATGATTAACTAATGCATCAGATATTGACAAGGAAGACAATAGATGGAAAGATTTTCTCTCTGCCTTGTAGCTCAAATTTTTACTACAAGATCCAGTGTAACAGTTAGGAAGATTATTCATGGCTAAAGTCTTATTGGAGCACTTAGCAGAAGCCTTTGGAGGTAGGACAGTAAAGATGTAGTGTTAAATAAATGCAGGGAATGAAATTTAGAAGGATCCAAAGAAAAACAATGTATAGATGGAAATAGCACCATGATGCAACCAATTTGGGAAATCTGAAGTATTCTGGTGAGTTTGAGAAATCAGTACCATTTATGGGATTATGCAGATGCATGGGAGTGGGATTAAAGTTGAAAATTAAGTTGAAGCAAGTCTTAAAGGATTTTGTTAATGAGTTTTCTATGTTTTATGTTGACTCCAGCTTTCTTTTTGTTCGCTGAAAGCAAGGAGAAGTGAGAGAGGAGAAAGACTAACAGTGAGAGTCAAACCCTGAGAAAGAGAGAGGAAAAAAAGAGAGACAAATACAAGACAGAACAACAAATTAATCATATATAATTCATAGTTGGATCGCAACTGATCTAAGCAAATCAGATTTTTAAGTTCAATTTGCTGTTCAACTTTTTATTTGTGATATGTATAGTATCCTCTGTTTTCTAGTTTACTCACCCCAGGATGGGTTTAATGAGTATATTTCTTAGTATCTTTTGGATAGCAATACAAAATAGAACTAATACATTACTTCTGCAATGCCATTTAGTGTTTATAAGGCCTTTCCTCACACACTATTATTATTCTACACCTGCTTTGGTATACTTCGTAGTGGCAAAATATCTATCAAAGGTTTCCTTCTGCCTGCATGAGGAGTTAAAATATGACCGAGGAGACTGCCTGCTGAGACAATCAAAATGAATATTTACTTAGTCTAGTAATGATCAGTTCTTCTGAGTAACATGGAAATTGAGTTCAACACTCAGAATAAAGCCAAGGTTCTGAAACGAAGTGAAACGGGATTACCTAATGTAGTCTCCCACATAGTTGCTTGCCTTCTGCTGAAATTTTCACAATACAGAGATCATTTATGTGCACTTATACACTTTACTGTTGACTGCATGTCTGTAGAACACTTTGGGGAAAAAGGAAGCCACAGTAGTAAGAATTCACCAAGCATCCACAATTGCTCCTTTGCTAAAAGCCTCTGAAAAGAGTCTTTGCATTAGGTCCATTTACGAACTATCAGAAACTGTCAACAACAGTCGGGAAACTGGAATTGGGGCTGAGTTCAGCTCTTGCCTCAACTGGCAACTGCTCTGGGACCTTATGCAAAAATTTTACAAAATCCCAAAGGGAAAGAAAAGGATAAAGAAAGAAGTATCTCACAAAGAAGTTCACGAAACCCTTCTGGAAAAGTTTAACTTCTATCTGAAATTGGAATAACAAGACCCGGTAGAAGTAAGATAGAATTCATAAACCTGCTTCAAACCTCCCTTGGGAGGACATGATACACATGAAGTCCTCAAACCAAAGTGTAGATTATGAAGAAGAAGTAAAATCATGTATATATAATGCGTCTGGAGCAGAGCTATTTGTTGCTTTTACTTATTCTGATGGAACCAGTTAAAAATTGTTGAATTAATTTACCACTAAAAATCATTTGGTAAATATATCAGTGTGTCTCCTCCTCCAGACTCGTTAAATTGGGTATACCTATAAAAGCTACCCAAAATTCTGTCTTGAGCCACTTTATGACAGGAAGTTTCAAATCACAGGGCAATCAAAGTTTTGCCTTCTTTGATTCGTTCATATTACAGAATTCTTTCATAGGTTTGACTAGGATGAAGAAGTTACTCATCCTGCCCTCATAGTTCATAGAACATAACTAATAGCAATAGATAGATGAAACACAGAAAGAAAGAAAGCTGTACGAAAGAATGACTCTCATTTCATATTACATTGTTACTCTGTTCTGTATTCTGTGCCTTATGCCCTATGAATAAATTGACTCGACGTAAAACATTGTGCTTATTAAAAATTATTTGAACACTATGTGATTCTTAGCAATAAAATCAAATTTATAGCATTATTTTTTTCTTAAACATCTTTTAACAACAAAGTTAGTATATAAATATATGAAATGATGGATATCAAAATAGTGAGAAAAAAGTACCAAACGATGGGATCCCAGAGAGACATAAATGAGATGATCCTTAAGGCTGCCCATCTTAATGCCTTGAGAAAGTTTTGTAGTGCAATAAGAAGAAAATTAAGTATCAGGGTTGGAGCTGAACAAATGCGGAGACCATGATGGCTACAGTGCATGCTGGCAGTGTATTGGAGAGGAGAGATATGAAAAGAGAAAACCCTAGAGATGGGACAAGAGGCCCACTCAAGAATTCATTGGGAAATCCAGTAGATTATGTGTGTTAGGATTTACTCAAATCTAGAAAAACTATTGGAAAGTACTAATAGAAACAGCACATGGTACACAAGTGTGGGAGATTGTGTTGGTCTTACTGGAAAACTGCAAAGCCTTGTAATTCACTGGCACTGGTGAGAGAACCATACTTAGTGATGCCAGTTTCTTGTAGTCTTTCCAAGCAGACAGAGAAAAGGAATATATGTATATGCACCCAGGTACAAACACATACATATAAATGTTCCCATGTGTAACCATCAGTATCTTTATTAAACTACTTATAAGTCCTTAGTGTCTCATCTAATCCATTACCATAAAGGTCATTTTAGCCATCTCCTTCGCTTCTCTGTAAACTGTCATTCCAACAGTGAGCAGCCTGACCAGCATCAAGGGATGTCTATTTATTTATTTGGTTAATTCCACTCTACTTATTGGAGTTTCAGAGTTGTTAACTACACTTCCATAAAGAAAAACTCACTAGAATAGAATGATGATGTATAATTCCTTTGCCATGAGTCTTAAAAACTTCACCCACTTCTGTAGTTACTTAAATTGGCACACTTTTTCTATAATTTACATGAGATTATTTCATATATTATCATAAATTAGATTCTGTTATAACAGTTTGCCTTGCATCCAGGGATTGTCCAGATCCTAGATTATCCAGCATATACTCTAGCCAACTTGGTCTCCCCAAACCCTCATATTCTCCATTAAGACTTGCTATTTATGCTATACAGTTCTATGAGCTTTTTAAAAGCATAGTGCCATATATTCAACACTATGTGGTCATATAGAATAGTTTTAATGCAGTAAAAAAATCCTCTATGCTGCAACTATTCAATCACTATTCCCTCTCAACTTGAAATCCCAGCAACCTCTAGTCTATTTTCTGTATCCATATGATTGCTCATATAGTGTGTACTCTTCCCACACCGGCTTCTTTTATATAGGAAGACATCTTCAAAGTCATGGCTGTGTCTTTTCCTTGCTTAGAATCTTACTTTACAAGAAGTGACAAGGGAATTCTTCTTCACCATTTCTGACTTCACATAAACCATTTTGAATTCCCTATTCTGGGAGCTGTGTATAGGAATGTTTAATAAATTCCATAGCTGAAATATCTTTTCAAAGGCTCAAGATAAACTGGGAGAAAATCTGTGTATTGCAACAAAATGTTCCAAAATGTCAAGGGATTGTAAGGGTGATGGCAAAAAAAGACAGAGAGGGACCAGAGAGTAATGGATTCTCTGCCAATTGGCAGGGCATAGCTCTGGATATCCAAGACACTTCAAGTAATTAATGTAAAATGGTAGACTAATGGAAAATTTACATACAAATCCTTTAACCCCATGGTATCTGATATAGAATTGCCTTTTATAGATCTTGGACTTTAGGGAGGTTTGTGAGGAAGTAAGAATTTTTTTTTGCTCATGTTTAGTTTTATTTTAACAACTCTATCAGCGATACCTTATTTTATTAATAAAGTGTTCCAGATGTTACTTTCATGAAGGGAAATCATTCTAGACTATATGAAGAGTAAATATAATTGCCAAGATGTCTTTTGACAAATAGTAAGAAATGCAGAGATTGCAGTGGTTTGTTTTGCATTCATTCAGTAGTGTGAAGACAGTAGCTGTTGCTTATGTTGTTCTAAGTGGTAGTAAAAATTTTAATAGCCACTATTTAATCAATGGTTCATCAAAGAGGCATAAACCAGGAAATTCAAAGTTGATACTCTTAAATCCACCTCAAGGAAATGTTGTATACATATGTGTGGGTGAACACTGTGGATGTATGTGAATGTGTGCATTTATTAACAATAAGAAAACACAAAAAAGTTCTAAATATTCCATAGTTGTGAAGATATTTACAGTTATGTTGATTGGGGAGATTTTTAGAAAAATAAAAAAGGTCAGTAAATCAATAAACTGCATAACATCTAAAAATCTAGAAGAGGTTTAAACTCTTTGTCTTTGTCTCTTGTCTCTCTTCTCCCTTTACTTCTTACATGATAATGTGTTAAATTTTTACTGTTTTGGCCCTGTCATCTTCGTCTTCAACTTACACATACCAGTGAACAGGGAAAGTATTTAATAAGTCCAGAAAAATACAGCCCTGATTGCACACACAGTTTTGAATTGTTACATTTGGTTTCTGCAATTTGGATTTTCCTGCCACTGTGCAGAATTTACATAACACTCTGTTCGGTGCTTCACTTCTGGTTTTCAATAACAATCTCCTAGAAGTGAAAACTCTTAGGATTATTCTATAGAAGTAATGAAGGATCTTGTGCAAGTCCACTATGTAGGAAAATGATAGAACTCCTAGATATGCAAGTTAATGTAGGGAAAGAATAGACACCTTAGTTGGTTTAAACAAGCATTCATCTAGTTGGCTGGAGAACACCAAAACTCATACTCTGTACTTTGCATTGGAGAATATTTTGCATTGGAGAATATCTTTAGATTATTCCATGCTTGCTGTTCTTGCTATGTCAAAATATTGATATGTATATCCTTATTTTAAATTTAATTTAGAAATTTGAGGATTCTAGAAAAATATTTATTTTGAAATCTATACAATAATCTAGGTATTTTTTGTAATTTGCCTACTAAATTGTTAATTAATTAGTGCTTTCTGTTACATTAGTTTAAATTATATCTAAAAATGTGTTAAATCATAATCTTTATTTTTTACTGGTAAGGCTGTGGGATTCTTAATTTCCCTGATTAAATATACACAGGGATTTATTAGGCATCAAACATGTTCTTACTAATCCCGGATGATGCTCTCAAAATATCAAAAAGCTACTTAAGAAAATGCACTGAACTCTTTTATTTTCTACCTTCAAAAGAAAAAGACTAATTATTTCAGGTCAATTTTGCTATGTATTTGAAAATGAATAATTGCTATTTCATATCTGAAAAACAAAATATGGAATCCAATGTTAAGCTAGTTTGAATCTAGGCTTTATCACTTAAACGTGACAAAATAAAACAACAGTATAAAAACTATACTCTGTGAAACTCAGAATCTGAATATTAGGAATGGTGATATAATAATATCTATCTCAAGAGAGAGTACTGTGGCACAATTGTAAAGTACATGTTTTGTTGGGGCCAGGGATATAGCTCAGCGGCACAAGCGCCTGCCTGGCAAGCACAAGGTCCTGAATTCGATTCCTGGTACAAAAAAAAGTACACGTTTGCATGTGTGGGGTTTGTGTTCAATTCCTAGCACTAGGCACATACACATAAATAGATTTTGTGTCAAAAAGCAGCTGCAAGAATGAACTTTTTAATGCACATTAAACATTTTATTGCTTTTCATGGAATGGACAATTCTTATGATCATGTAATCATTTGAAGATCCATTCTTTCATTCAATATTTATCCAGTCTACTATGAACATGCATGGTTCTAGATACTGGGGATACTGTAGTAAAGAAATCAGTTAAAACCCTGCTATCAAAGAGTTCCTATTCTACAAAAGAAACAAATGAAAAATAACATGAATATGAAAAAATTATAGTGTGTTAGAAAGTAAAAAAGAAATTGTTAAGCAGGGAAGGGCAATATGAAATTTGAGGATAGGATCCAGATGAAATACACAATAAAAACTTAATTTGAATTTCAGATAACACATTTTAAAAACAAGTTCAAATGTATCACACGCAATCTTTCCTATGTAATATTGAGACATACTTACAGAAAAGTAAGTCTATTCACTTATTATCTGAAGATAAACTTAACTCCATATTCTTTCTTTTTTTAATTTGCCAAATCAGGTAACTTTACTAGGAAGTAAAATTTTATATGAAATTGCAAGAATAGTGCTCCCTGAGTGCTCCCTTTCAATACCGAAAGACATGCAGAAGCCAAACTATATCAGGTGAAAAGCATTCTGAAAAGAGGAATGAGCAATGCCAAAGCCCTGTGCTGGTAGTGTGCCAGGTTGGATCACAATGATGCCCAACATGGCTGGAGTTATAAAAACTCATCGGGGGAAGAAAGGTCACAGAGAGCATGGCATCTGAAGTGACAAGGCTTTACAGAGGACTGGCACAGTGTTTTGTATGGCATAATGGTATTACTCTGGCTAATATATCCAGTGTGTAATGGAAGAGAGAAATGGATAAGTCAAAGTGGTGACTCTTCCGGCAGGAGATGATGGACTTAGCTCAGACTGGTGGCAGACAAAGCAATGGCAAGTAGACAAAATCTAGGCAAATACTGATTTCTAATAGACTGGATGAGAGAAAGTGATCAGTACAGAAGTACTCCAAGATTTTTCACCATAGCAACTGATATTTTAACCATTTTTTCTAGTACTTGATAGGAACCTAATGCTATACATTTTTAGATAGAGAATACTGTATGGTTTTATACTTTGTCTATTTGTATTAGGAAGGGGGCATCTCTTCATTAGGAAGAAAACAAGAAAAGAGATTTAGCTTGGAAAGAATGCGATAATGGGAAGTGAATTTTCTAGTCTGCAACAAGACTGTAGAAAAAGAGAAATCACTTCTCAGTACTGATAAATATACAAGCTCAGTGTTACACTGAATAATACAGTCAGTCAGGAGAGAAAAAGAGTTAAGTTCAAGTCGCTGCTACTGAATTTTTCTCTACTTTTACTTCAACTAGTACTTACTTAACTTCTTTGAGAGACTAGCTTGCATGTATGGTTTTATTACCTTCATAACAAAGATAAAAGTGCACGCCATCAGACACCTGCTGTCTCTCAAAAAGAGAATTTTGGTGGAACTAGTATCCTACCTTTAAGAATGTGCAAAGAATACTTCAAAGAATGCATTTTCTTCCTGAGGCATGTATTTCAGGAGACCAATATTGTAGTACAGTGGACCAAACACTCACTGGTTTTGGAGAAAGCATTACTAGACTCCATCACTTATGATTGTTTTATTTTTTTTGACAATGTACAGAAATTAACTGTTTAGTCTCAGCATCTTCACCTATAAAATGGATAAAATTGATATAACATTGCCTACATTTTAGAAATTTGGGGTAAAGTAATTTGATGCACTACTATATGTAGAAAATATTAGAATTTATTTAGTCCCTTCAAAACACTGAGAAGATCTACAGTGGACATTTGTCATTATTTGATTACTCAACACCTCAATTCATGTTTTTATGTTAGTAAAATTTTAGATTTCAAGAATTTCAGTGGTGGCAAAAGTCACCTCCTATAATTAAAACTGAAAACTACAGATGCTTATTTGTCCAGTCAGCTTATTTAAGTACAAGACACCAAAACATAGGTTAAGTAACTCACCATTATTTGTCTCACCTCCAGTCAGGAATTAGGGAAGGTAGGCAGCCAGAAAGGACACCCAGTCCCTACCCAGGTTAATGATTTACATTATCCTGTCTGGTGCTCGCCAATCACCAGTGAGATGTGATTTTGGCTGTGCTGCAGAGACTTGAACTTGTGGCTCAATTTTCCCTACAATTTATGAACTATGGCTGTCTTTAGGGCAATCTATTAGTACTTGAGTCATCCAAGTCTGATTTCTGTTACTTAGAACTAAAAAAATTAACTGAAATTCTTGTTTTCAGAAGGCATCTGTTTACAAACTTTAGGTTTTTGTTATACTGAATAATGTATTAATGTAGCTACATAATATCCTCATTAACCTAAACAACTCCTTTGAACCTACCCAAAAGATGTGCTTCTCATTTAAGCAGATAGAAATATGGCAACTACTACTATATTAGCTGGTGTAAGGCAAAAATTCCACCATGGTTAACTGCATCCTGATTTATTAGGTCAGGGTAACAACTCTCTGCTAAGGAGGAACTGTTGTTTATTAATCATTGCTGCATCCGTTATGAATTATATTATGTGTGTATTTAATACAATTAGCCTCTTTGAAGGCAGTCTGGAATAAAGAAAACCTACTCATTCAGTTTTCAAATCCTGAAAGTACTGATTCTACCACTGACTTGGGTTATGAATCATAAAATAGTCTTCCAGTAAGCCAAGTCAAAATTAAAATTGTGCAATAGATCCCATGATAGCTATAATCAGAGATTGTAAGATGAATGAGTTGGAAGGTTATTTAACTCATCGTGGTGTAGACTGTTGGAGGAGAGTGGGACAAGGAAGCTCACTGGAGACGCAGCATGGAAAGAATCTGAAAATATAAAAGGCAGGATAAAAAGGAGAATGTTAAGGAATAGGAAATGCCGTGATCAAAAATATCAGAACCTCAAGTGAAAGTATGTGACAGGTATTCTATATTTTAGTAAGGTTAAAATATAAAGTTCAGGCAGTTGAGTGATTAGGTACAAATATGAGGGGAAGTACATGATGTGTGAAGAAGGGGGATTTTATCTTGAAGATAGTGAGAAGTCGCAGTAATTTTTGAATGTTAATATTGTTTTATTTGAATTTCTTAAAGATCATTCTGTCAGGCATGTTATGTTATTTTCCTTGCAGTATATGATTAGGCACTCAACTATTTAAGTTCAAACTTTATTGATGAGTAAATCATATTACTTAGATATTTAAAACAAATACTTAAGAATGAAAAGGGGGCAGTGGTATGCTTGCAGTTGATTATAGGTCACTAAAGAATGGAGGAGATTATGGTATTTGAAATGGTACAATTTTAATTCATTTATACATGAGTTTTAATCAGCTTTTAGCTTAGGAAGAGTAGGTTCTAAAGGAGATGGTTAATCTTTTTATTTTTCTTTTCTTTACTCTGTAGTAGTACTTAGTACATTTTCATTAATGAATTACAAATAAGGCCAGTAAAATCATCAGTAAAACATTACAAGGTTGTAGTGAGAATTAAGTAAGATAACATGTAAATACCTGACATAATATCTACAACAGAGATAAGCTTTCTTAAGCATTTTGTGTTAACTTCATCTTAGGTATTTAAAGGATGTTAAAATGTGGTTCTTTGGCATTTAATATGCTACATTTTTTCTGTAATTTATTAACAAAAATATTTCCCAATGTGGTTAAAAAAATCTTGTTTTAATAATCTGAAAAAAATTTAAGACAATCCTATCAATCTACTTCATAGCTGATCTCAGTCCATGACACAGAGCAATGTATATAATTCATGGAGTATGGATTTATTAAATGAATGAAATAATAAATTAATAAATAAACCCATGGTTAATGTGCACTGTAGCAAACTGGGAACTTAATTGAAAACATTTTATTTCATGTTTTAGCTTGATTTTCAATAACCTTTTGCTTTTACTTGACAAACCTATTTGGAAGGCCATTGGCATAAATATATTTATGTTGCTATATTTATAATTATGAAACCATTCAGTTGTGACATTTTTGATATTTCAATAAAATTATTATGATACATAAATTGTCATTGTAAAACTTTTACCTCTTTCTATAAATAGGACACTTTAAAAAGTGTCTAACTGTGAAGCTAAATACCTGAATAGAAAGCTATTCAACTAGTTACCCCATGAGGAAAAAAGTCACGAAATTTGAACCAGACTGCAAACATATTTAAATTTTACGCACAAAGCAATTGATTGTAATTATTTTGTGAATGCATGTAGAAAAAGTTAAAGCTATCCAGCTTATTTTTCTATTTGTTTTTCTCTATATCCTTCAAATTGAAATAATCTCAATTGTTAAGGCCAAAATATAAAATCATTTCCACAAAGAATTAATGACTACTCTAAACAGCATGGGTTGATTTCATTAGATCTTGAATAGTTTACAATGATAGTTGTGAATACAGACACATTGTTTGTCTCTGATCTTAGGGAAAAAGTTTCAATCTTTCAGCATTAAGTATGTAGGCTGTGGGCTTTCTATACGTCCTCTTTTTCATATTTAGGAAGTCCCCATAGAGACCTAGATCTCTGAAGGTTTGTATAATAACCCTATGTGTAACAAAATTGCATTGGATTTTGTCAAATGCCTTTTCTGAATTCATTAAGATGATTTTGTCTTTTTAGTTCCTTCACCAAATAATGTAAGGCATTACATAGAATTTACTGATTTATTTTTTTGTGCCATGGACACATCCTTGCATTCCTGGGATTATTTCAGATGGTAACAATAAATATTCTTTTAAAATACAGTTGGGTTTATTTTGTGTTTTCTTGATTTTTTTTTATGTGTATATTCATAGAAACTAGTAATTCTAACTCTTTCTTATTGCTTTATTATATGGCTTTGGAATCATGGTAATGTTATTCTCATAACGTAAGTTAAAACTATTTCTTCTGTTTCCATTTTTTGAAATATTTTGAGATTATGAATATATTGAAACCTTTTATTTCATTTTTGGTCAGCTTAGGTAATTTATTTATTTCTACAATTTGTGCATTTCATTTAGATTATTTAATTTGCTTTTGTGCTGTTGTTCATAGTATTTCACTTTTTATTGCTTTAAGTTAATTAGTACTTTTTCTCATTTTCCTTTTGGTTATTTGTGTTTTCTTTCCTTCACCTTTGATAGCTAAATTAAAGGTTGGTCAAATATGTTTACTATTTAGATTAAAAATTGTTTTATTATTTTTTTGTTTTCTGTACACTAATTCATTGACCTCTGTTCTAATATTATTTCCTACTTTCTACTAGCTATAATTTCAGTTTGCTCTTGTTTTTATAGTTATTTAAGATATCAAGTCAGGCTACTGATTTGAAATCTTTCATCTTCTTAAAACTGAGGCATTTGTAACTAAAAATTTTCCTCTAAGCACTGCCTTTGTTTCATTCATATGTTTTGTACATTATGGTTTGATTTCGCATGAATCAAGGTATTTTCTAATTTCCTGTATGGTTTCATAAATAACCCATCTGTCATTTAAGAATGTGTTGACTAATTCCCACATATGTATGAATTTTCCAGTTTTTCTTTGATAATTGAATTCCAGCCTAGTTCCATATCTGCTGGTTTGCAGAGACAGTTTTGATGGTTTAAATCTTTTTAATATATTGAAACTTAGCCTAACATATAATCTATCCTAAAGAATGTTGAGTGTGACCTTCGGAAGAATCAATTTCTCATTTTGGAAGGGGAGTGGCAAATCATGTCCTACACATGTCTACTAATTCCATATGAGTCATAATATTACAGTGGCAATTTCCTTCTGAATATCTCTCTAAATAGTCTATCAGTTACTGCAGTTGGTACACTGAAGTAGCCAGCTATTATTGTAGAACCACATATTTTCCAGTTCTGTGAATGTTTATTTCACATATTTTATATCAATGCTGTTTGGTGCATATGCATAATTATTTTCTCTTCTTGATTAACTGACACTTTGTCAATAGTGAATATTATTCTTCATATCTTGTAATTATTTTGAGCTAAAATGTATTTTGTGTGATATTAGTATAGCTTCATCACTTTTTTTGTTGCTATCTATATTATATATCCATTTTCACTGTTTCACTTTCCACATATTAGCTTCTATGGGTCTAAATGAAATCTCTGTAGTTTGTAGTTACATCAAGTTGATTTATTTACTTTGCCTGACTCTCCCTTTACATAAAATAGTGTAATTCACTTACATTTAAAGTCATAACTAATAATGAAGAGCTTAATTTTACCATTTTGATCTTTGCTTTGATCTTTCGATTTTTTGTTGTTTCTGCATTACTTCCTATTTTTGTTTAATGATTTTTATAGTGAACTGTTTTGTTCCCTTCTTGATTCTTCTTGTGTCTATGTTTTAGATATCTTCTTTGGTTACCATAGTAATTTTATTTAAGATCATATATTTATAACAATCTACTCTGATTTGATACTTGTATTTCATAAAATGTTATGCTCCCGTAAAGTTCTATAACCTCTTCCTCATAACTGATTTTGTCATAAATTTCATATTAATGTATTGTTGTCATATAATATAGATTTATAATTATGGCATATGTTTGCCTTTTTAACATGTTGCTAATGAAAGATAAGCTGTCACTCAAAATGTAACACTGTGTTCTATATTTGATAAAATATTTACGCCCACTACTTTTCTGCATCTCTTCACATTTTTTGCTACTTTACCTTTCTTTCATTTCAATCTAAATAAGTCACTTTGACAATTTTTGTAGTGAAAATTTTGTAGTGAACTCCATCTGTATTTTTTTTTATTTTAAAGAGAAGAAAAAACAAAACAAATAAAAAAAAGAACAAATTTTCAAAACAGCATAATATGAGGGTAACAATGGTCAATGCATTACGTATTATTATCTTTAAGTTAGTTATTCAGGATACCAGACATTAGCACTCAATTGTCCAAACATTATTGGCTCAAACCTTACTCTTCAATGAACTAAGTAAAATTGGTAGTGTATCTATCTTAACCATCTTATATATATATACAATTTTTTTCCCTTTCCCTTCTTTCTTTTCCCTATTCCAGTCTCTCTTTCCTATTGACCAGTTTCTTTTTGATTCACCGTGTCTATTGTACATTTTGGATCTTATTTACTCTTTCAGTTTCTCATACTAGAGAGACAATACAATGCTTACACATGTGCTTCTGGTTTATTTCACTTATGAGTATTTTCTCGAGTTGCATCCATTTACCTATGAAAGTCTCCAGTTTATCCTTCTTTATGGCTGAATAGTACTCCATTGTATAAAAATACCACATCTTTCTTATCCATTCCTCAGTTGATGGGCATTTGGGTTGTTTCCAAGATCTGGCTATTACAAATTGTGCTGCTATAAACATGGGTGCACATATATCGCTGTGGTACGATGTTTTTAATTCTTCTGGAAAGATGCCCAGAAGGGGAATAGCTGGGTCAAATGGGACCTCCAACCCTACTTTTTTGAGGAATCTCCACACTGACTTCCACAGTGGCTGTACCAGTCGACACTCCCACCAACAGTGAAGAAGGGTTCCTTTTTCCCCACAGCCCCTCCAGCATTTGTTATTAGTTGATTTCTTTATAGTAGCCATTCTTTCTGGGGTGAGATGGTATCTCAGTGTTGTTTTAATTTGCATCTCTCGAATGACTAGTGATGTTGCACATTTTTTTGTATATTTATTTGCCATTAGTATTTCTTCATCTGAGAAATGTGTATTTATCTCAGATGTCCATTTTTAGAGTGGGTCTTTAAATTTGGGAGGTCTGATTTTTTTGAGTTCTTTATATGTTCTCGATAGTAATCCTTTGTCTGAGGAACAGCTGGCAAACATTTTTTCCCACATTGTGGGTTGTCTTTTCACTCTGTTGGTGGTTTCTCTTGCTGTGCAAAAGCTTTTTAATAAGATGAGATCCCAGTTATTGATTCTTTGGGATAGTTCTCGTGCAGTTGAGTTTTTATTCATAAAGTTTTTGCCTACACCAATATCTTCAAGGGATTTACCTATCCTACCTTCTAGCAGATTTAATGTTTCTGTTTTAATATTTAGATCTCTGATCCATTTTGAATTTAGTTTAGTGCATGGTGAAAGATATGGGTCTAGTTTTAGTCTTCGGCAGGTGTAGAGCCAGTTTTTCCAGCACCATTTATTAAAGAGGCTATCTTTCTTCCAGCACATGTGTTTGGCACCTTTGTCAAAGATAAGGTGGCTTAGTATGTCTGGGGTTGTTTCAGCATCTTCTAATCTTTTCCATTGATCTTCAGGTCTGTTTTTTTGCCAGTGCCACACTGTTTCTATCACAGTAGCTTTATAGTATAATTTCAAATCGGGGATTGTGATGCCCCCTGCCTTGCCTTTGTTGCCTTTGCTAGAATTGCCCAGAATTTGCCCACAACTGCCTTTCCTATTCTAGGTCTCTTCTGATTTCAAATGAATTTTAGGATTGTTTTCTCTAATTCTGTGAGATATGCTGTTGGAATTTTGATTGGAATTGCATTAAATCTGTATAACAATTTTGGAAGTATGGCCATTTTCACTATATTGGTTCTTCCTATCCAGGAGCAAGGGATATCTTTCCATTTTCTGATATCCTTCTCAATCTCCTTTTTCAGAGTACTGTAGTTTTCAGTATATAGCTATTTCACATCCTTTGTGAGGATGACTCCTAGGTATTTCATTTTTTTGGTTGTTATTGTGAAAGGTATTGTTTCCCTAATTTCTCTTTCAGTAAGTTTGTTATTTGTGTACAGGAAGGCTATTGACTTTTGAGTATTGACTTTGTATCCAGCTACACTACTGAATTTGCTTATTAAATCTAGCAGTTTTTTAGTGGAGTTTTTGGGGTCTTCTGTGTAGAGTATCATGTCATCTGCAAATAATTATAATTTAACTTCTTCCTTTCCAATCATTATTCCCTTTATTTCTTTCTCTTGTCTAATTGCTCCGGCTAAAGTTTCCAGAACTATGTTGAATAAGAGTGGGGACAGTGGACATCCTTGTCTTGGTCCTGATTTTAGAGGGAAGGCTTTCAGTTTTTGGCCATTTAGTATAATATTGGCTGTTGGTTTGTCATAGATAGCTTTTACCAGGTTGAGATAAAGACCCTCTATTCCAATTTTCTGTAGGGTTTTTATCATGAAAGGTGCTGGACTTTGTCAAAAGCTTTTTCTGCATCTATTGAGATGATCATGTGATTTTTGTCTTTGGTTCTGTTAATATGCTGTATTACATTTATTCATTTATGTATGTTGAACCATCCCTGCATCCCAGGGATGAATCCAACTTGGTCATGGTGTATAATCTTCTTGATGATTTGTTGGATTCTGTTTGCCAGAATCTTATTAAGGATTTTTGCATCTATGTTCATTAGGGAGATTGGCCTGTAGTTCTCTTTCTTAGTTGGGTCCTTCTCTGGTTTTGGTATCAGGGTAATGCTTGCTTCCAGGAATGAATTTGGGAGTATTGCTTCCCTTTCAATTTCATTAAAAAGTTTGAGAAGTAGTGGCATTAGGTCTTCTCTAAATTTCTTGTAGAATTCGGCAGTGAATCCATCAGGACCTGGGCTTTTCTTTGTTGGGAGGTTTTTAATTACATCTTCAATTTCATTGGTTGATATTGGTTTATTTAGGATATTTAAATCTTCTTGATTCAGCTTTGGTAATTCATACGAATCTAGGAATCTGTCCATTTCTTCTGCATTTTCCATCTTAGAAGAATATAAATTTTCAAAATAGGCATAGATGATCTTCTGGATTTGTGCAGGGTCCATCGTGATATCACCCTTTTCATTTTCAATTGCATGGATTTGAGTCTTTTCTTTTCTTTTTTTAATAAGGTTGGATAAGGGTTTGTCAATCTTATTTATTCTTTCAAAGAACCAACTTTTTGCTTCATTGATTCTTTGTATTGTTTTTTTAGTCTCCAATACATTAATTTCTGCTCTGATCTTTATAATTTCCTCCCTTGTACGGGCTTTTGGCTTAACCTGCTCTTCTTTTTCTAGAAGTTCGAGGTTCGCCTTTAAGTTGTTTATTTGCACTTGCTCTATTTTCCTAATATAAGTATTTAATGCTATAAATTTCCCTCTTAGGACTGCTTTCATTGTATCCCATAAGTTCCGGTATGTTGTACTGTCATTATCATTCAGTTGTAGAAAGTGTCTAATTTCTTCTTTAATTTCATCTGTGACCCATTGGTTGTTCAGGAGGGTGCTATTTAATTTCCATGTGTTTAGGGAGTTTTTGTGATTTCTTTTTCCATGGATTTCCAATTTCATTGCACTATGTTCTGATAATATGCATGGGATAATTTCAATTCCTTTGCATTAGCTTAAGCAGGTTTTATGAGCTAGTAATGTGGTCTATTTTGGAGAACGACCCATGTGCAGCTGAGAAGAATGTGTATTCTGATGTTGTGGGGTGGAACACTCTGTAGACATCTACTAAGTCCATTTGTTCAAAAGTTTGGTTCAGTTCTATTATTTCATTATTGATTTTCTCTCTAGTTGATCTGTCTTTTTGTGACAGTGGAGTATTGAGATCTCCCAATATAATTGTATTAGTGCTTATTTGATTTTTCATGTCCTTTAGTACTTGTTTTATATAGCTGGGTGCATTGGTATTTGACGCATATATATTTATGATCGTTATCTCTTCCTCTTGGATTGTTCCCTTTACAAGGATGTAATGACCGTCTTTATCTCTCTGAATCATTCTTGGCTTGAAATTCACTTTGTCTGCAAAAAGAATAGCTACTCCTGCTTTCTTCTGGGTTCCTGTTGCATGGAGTATTGTTTTCCATCCTTTGATTTTCAGTCTATGAATTTCTTTCTGAATTAAATGTGTTTCTTGTATACAGCATATTGTTGGATCTTGCTTCTTGATCCATTTTGCCAGTCTGTGCCTTTTGATTGGTGAATTGAGACTGTTAACATTGATGGTTAAAACTGATATGTATTGACTTATACTTGTCATGATATTTTCCTGTTGTTGGTTCCCACTCTTTGTTTGTTTTTCCCCTTTCCCGCTATTTAATTATCTGCCCTGCCTGGTGGATCCCTTCTGTTTGGGTTCCTATCTCTTTCTAGAATGTCCTTCAGAACATTTTGGAGTGCTGGTTTGGTGGTCATAAATTTTCTCAGATGTTCTTTGTCATGGAAGTATTTTATTTCTCCATCAATTTTGAAAGATAGTTTTGTGGGGTACATCAATCTGGGTTGAAAATTGTTTTCTTTTAGAGCTTGAAATATGTCATTTCAAGCTCTTCTTGACTTGAGGGTTTGTGCTGAAAAGTCAGCTGTGATTCTGATGGGTTTTCCTTTATGGGTGATTTGTCTCTTCTCCCTAACAGCTCTTAAGATTCTGCTCTTCTGTTGAATTTCTGGGATCTTGACTATGATGTCTGGCTGAAGTTTTTTTTTGGTCATGTCTAGTTGGTGTTCTAAAAGCTTCCTCTATATTGAGGTCAAATTCTTTTTCTCTTCCAGGGAAGTTCTCCGTGATAATGTCTTTGAACAAGGTTTTAATGTCATTGATGCTATCTCCTGCTTTTTCATTTATTCCAATTAGTCTTAAGTTGTTTATCTTTGAGTCATCTAGCAGCTGCTGAATTGATTTTTCATAGTCCCTTGCTGTTTTTGAGAATTCTTTCTTTTCATGATCACTAATTGCAAGCCTGTCTTCTATATCTGAGATCCTGTCCTCACATTGGCTTAATATGCTACAAATACTTTCAATGGAATTTTTGTTCTCTTGGATATCTGCTTGTATCTGCCTTATGGATTCCATTTCTTTCCTATGCTGAGCATTCATGGTTTCTATAGTTTTCTTAAGCTCATCTGTTTTTTTGTCTGTATCATCTATAGTGTCCTTAAGCATGGTGTTCATTGTGGACATTATCTCTGCAGTTATCTGTGAAATTATTTCTGTTTTAATTTTTTCCAGAGCCTCATTTATTTGCTTTGTTGTTACCCCTTCAGATAAGTCAGGTGGGTGGCTTTCGGATTGTCCCACCTCGTTGCCCCCTAGGTTTGCCTTTGGTGAATTAGATGTGTGGTGTTGCACCTTGTTTAAGTGTCATCTCATTTTTTATTTCTTTAATTTAATTCCTGGGGTGATGTTTGTAAATTACCTATAGTAGGTTACTTTATTGCTAGTGTTCAAGATCTTTAGAAGATGACTACTTCTCTGCAGTATCTTCCAAGTGGAGCTTGCTTTTGGGTTTTGAGCTTTCTGCCAGATCCTATCTCTTCAATTCGTTGGATGTGAGAAGTTGCTACCTGTTTGGCCCAGTCCTTGATTCTTTGGTACTGTGCCACTGTATTTTCTGTGTCCCTTAGTCAATCTCAATCATGAAATATCAGGAAGGAAAGCTGTTTAGAACAATTATTTCACATTTGGCTATAATGGTAACTTAAGCATCAAACACAGCCTAGAAAATGACAGACTGAGCTAACCAGTTATTTACCACTTTTAGCCATATAATGTAGAGTTGCGGTTATATAACAAAATCTAAAACACACCAGAAAAATTATATGCAGTATACAAGTCCTTAGTATGTCAATTTTTTCCCCTCAGGAGTTTAAATTTAAAATGAGTTAAGGAGGAAACAGTGTATTGGGAGAAGAGGAAGGAATTAGATGTAAGGTTAGAGGACCAAGAGGGATCCCACTAACAATGGGACACTGGTGCAGAGGACTGGTGGGAAAAAGAGAGGGAAGGGATAAAAGGAAGAACAGATCACAACCACAATCACAAAGAGGTTAGAGGTGCTGTTTACACTCATAAAAACCAGAAAAAATAATGAAGGAAAGAGCAAATAGACAAACAGAAACAAAAATGAAGACAAAAACAACAAAGCAAACAGACAAAACAAAAATAAAACCCCACAAAAGAAAAAAATAAAAAATAAAAATAAATAAAAATAAAAAAATAAAAACCCTTCACCAGAACAAAAAACTAATGAGAGAAAAAAAATAAAATAAAATAAAAATAAAAGTAAAAATAAAAAAAAATAATAAGAATCAGTTCCAGGTATTGACTCTGCTATAGGCAGGCACCGTGTGATGACAGAGTCCTGTTCTGTGCAGGTCGGTCCCAGCGAACCAAGAGCGGCCCTTTGGCGGAGCGGTGAGCAGAAGTGTGGACTTTCAGGCGGAGACCAGTCTCCTTAACCTGCCGCTGTCAGCGCACTGCTTTCGAGGCACTCTGATTTTCACCACGCCCCCCACAATGGCGCCGGGCCAGTCGCTCTCTGGCGCGGGACAGGTGTGGCTGAGAGACCAGTCTCATTCACTTGCTGCCCTCAGGGCACCCTCGTGGGCCTGAGAGGTGCCACGCTGCCCTGTCTGGAGCACGAGTTCCCAGCGCTGTTTTCGTGCCACTCTGATTTTTGCCACACCCCCCACAATGGCGCCTGGCCAGTCGCTTTCTGTCGCGGGACAGCTGTGGCTGAGAGACACTCACCGCCAGCCAGCGCCGTTCTCAGTCGCTCCCCTGCCCTGCGGCTGTCTCGCGATCCTCCGTGGGGGCTCTCTGGGCGCTAGCTGTCACCATGTGTCTGCAGCTTGGAGCTTCTGTTGCACGGCAATTCCTGGGATGGTAGAAGGTGCACACACGGGGTCTGTTCCTTTGTTGAAAAGTACCCTTCACTGGTGCCAGGGATCCCAAGCTGAGCTTCAGAACTTTTCTGGGTCCCGGGGAGGTATCTCCCCCCCTCCTGCGCTCTCCCGGTCACTATATTCCCGTGGTCCAATGGCAACTTTTAGAGAGTTTCACTGCGTGCTTCTTACTCATCCGCCATCTTTTTTCCATCCCCCCATCTGTATTTTTTAACTTGGGAATGTCTTAGTTTTCACTCCTTTAAAAATTCATGTATAAAATTTTGTCGCAATAATTTTTGCAATCTTTTGTTGACATTTTCCTAGTGTTTAAAATACATTTTTTTCACTGCATTCTGTTCTTTATAGTTTCTGATGAAAAATCATCTATGAATCTTACTGAGATTTATTTGTGTATGATCACTGCTTTCTATGTTTTCTCATTGTCTTTCAACATTTAGATTATAGTGTGTCTTGCTGTAAGTCTCTGTGCTTGTTAGAATTTGTTGGACTTCTTGGATTTGTAGATTCATATTTTGATGCTTGGCCATTATTTCTTCAAATTCTTCATTATTTCTTCAAATATTCTTATTTCTTTCTCTATTTTTTAATTGTGGGACTTCTATCACGTGTATGATGGTAGATTGGTTCACTTAATGCTGTCACTCAAATCCTTTAGGGCCTGGACACTTTCCTTTCCTTTCCTTTCCTTTCCTTTCCTTTCCTTTCCTTTCCTTTCCTTTCCTTTCCTTTCCTTTCCTTTCCTTTCCTCTCCTCTCCCCTCCTCTCCTCTCCCCTCTTCTCCTCTCCCCCCCTCCTCTCCTCTCCTCTCTTTTCCTTTTCTTTCATCCTATTTCCTTCTTATTCCTTCCTTTTCCTTTCTGTTTCCCCTCTTTGGTTTCTCACAACAAAAAATTTCAATTGCTCTTTCTTAAAGTACTGTGGCTCTTCTGCCTGCTCAAATTTGTTTTTGTGTATTTTGTGATTTTTTAAAAAAAATTTATGTTATTAGCCGGGTGTGGTGTGCACACCTATAATCCCAGCCCTTGGGTGGCTAAGGCAGGAGGATCACTAAGAGTTTGAGTCCAGTCTGTGCTACATAGTGAGTTCAAGGCGGGCCTGAACTGTATAGCAAGGCCATATTTCAAACCAAAAAAAAATTGTCACTGTACATTTTTGCTCCAAAAGCACTTTTTGGTTTTGTATTTTTTACCCATTTCTTCATATTTTCACTTTCTTTATACATTATGTTCTAGAATTCCTACAGTTCTTGGTCCATCTACACATTTTCGAGTTGATCTAAAATAGTTGCTTTAAGGTCTTTTTTAAGAAAGTTTGAAGTCTGCACACGCTCAGAGATTGTTCCTGTCTATTTATTTTATTCTTTTGAATGTTTCTGTGACTTTACACATCTGTAATTTTAAAAATCAGATTGTGGAATTAGTTTCTTCTCCTTTCCTATGCTGTATTTTGCTTCTGTTTTCATAGTTCTATTGTTGAAGGATATAGTAATCCTTATCTAGTATCATGTATCTAGTAAATTTCCAGATAATTTTTTTGCAAAAATATTATCAGATGTGGTTACTAAATTCTCTGCTGTTTAGCTTGTTTTCAGCTAGTGTTTTGACAAGTATAGCTTTGAAAGTGTGGAGCAAAAAGCAATCCATTGAAAAACCAAAATAGGTGCCTCTCCTACACTTCGCATTTTTGTTTCTGAGCCAGAGCGTTTCTTCTACACATATCTAAGATTGCATGAGGCTCAAGAAAATCTGAGTCTGAAAACTTGGGAATGATTAATTCATATTGCAGCTTTTATTTTTTAAAGAAATCCCCACTGACTTTTTCTCTTAAATTCCAATGTTGATAAAACAGACAGAAGCTTCAGGTAGTATTCAGAAAAGTTGAAACCAGCATGCACAGTAAGTCCTGAAGTTCTGCTCTGCTTCTTCCACACCTAGTAACCAGAGTCCCATACTGGGAAAGTGAGGTGGCCTTTTCAAGGCTGATGCCACACTGGGGAAGGGGGCGGGCAAAGAAAGTAAAAATTTCAAAAGTTTTTCTAAGCTGTGTAAGTTGGTTTCTTTTTGATTATTTTCTATCTTAGATGTTGTAAAAATGTGACTGCTTTACAAATCAATCAAAAACTTTATTTGATTCTGAGAGTTACTGATTTTTTTGTTTTTATTTATTTATTTATTATGTATTTAATGTTTCTAGTAACAGATGAGAGCTCGGAACTATTTCTTTACTACATTCTTCATATAACTATCCTGTAAATATATTTAAACTTTTACTTCTGAGTTTACTTTAGATTTACAGAAAAGTTAGAAAGATAATGGAATATATTCTCATATTTGCTTCCACTAATGTTTATTGTTTTTACCATGTGTCTCTCTTATTAAAGAAGATAGACAATATGGGGTTACTCTGTTTCTGGTGATGACATTAGATGTGCAGGAGTAGCATACAAATAAGGGAATATCAGGAAACAGACCACATTTGGCTTATTTTAGAATTTACCCCAAAGTTTACATTGTATCAGTGTCTTTGTTGTCCATAGAAGAAAAGCACAGATAATTTTAAGCAAGTTATTATTATTCTACCTTAATAATACTCCATTTCTTAGGGCTACCGGTCATATTAGAAAATTATAGTCAAAACATACTACATGAAGAAAAATATAATTTAAAATAAAAATATGTTCATATATTTATTATTATTTTATACACATATGTAGTCTTTTTCATATTATTTTATATTTCTTACCTTGACAATAAATGTTATTGAACAAAAGGAATGTTGTATGTTATTCCAATTACTTATTTATAACAAAAGTAATAATTTTACATTTTACTGTTTCAAATCAAGCAATTGTAAAAATGTATGAAATCAGAAGCAAAATGATTTTTATGACATCTAATTGCACCAAGAAAAAGCAATCTAGTGAAGCAAAGATTCTGATTTCATTACATAATTTTAAACATTAAGCACTTGGAGTGTGTGTGGAGACAAGCAAACAAAGAAATATAGTTACTCAGTAATGTTAATAGTCATACATTACATAATCATAATTCCCAGTAAAATTATTTGAATTTTCCAAAAATATAGAAATCATTTTAATTTGCTAGTAAACACTGTTTTTCTATAATTCAGATGCTTTTTGTTTATTCAATTTTTCCTCTGTTCTAAATTCACTGAAAAAATACAATGAAAGATGTTATGAAATAGGTATAATGATATATTGAATCCTAGCACTAACACACTTGTAACATGTAATATTTAAAAGATGATGAAATATTATGGCATATTTTGATTTTATTTGGTAGTTTCCTTTTCTTCCTTGTCACACTAATTTGACTGCATTGCATGTTTTATGACAATCCATATAATATGTTAAACTCAACTATGTTTATTACTGAATTAAAAGAAATGAATGTTGAAGTTAAATTAGCTAAGGGAAAATGCATACTTGAGTTGAGGCACATATTCAAATGTTGTTAAAGAAAAACCTATGTTAATTTCCTTCTGTGTTTAAAATTTCATGGAAATGTGATAAATATCCTTTCATCATTTTTTTATTGTTATTGCAGAGGTTTGAAATCCAATACACCCACTTTGAAATTAAACAACAAATTTACCTTTTCTAAGCCTCAGTTCCCTTATACTTAAAACTAAAAAAAGATGCTTCCAGCACCAAGCAATTTTAAGAATAGTAATTTTCAATATTTAATTATATTCAGTCCTTGAACATTTTGCTAAAAATTATTAAATCTTTGGAATCAAAGTGACAGATGATTATTCATCTTCAGCAAGAGTGTAATATGGGCACTCTTAGTAAGAGCTTCAGATGGTAACTTACCTTTCTCAGTAAGAAGGCAAACAAAATAAATATCAAATTTATCTTGAAGGAGTCCAATGAATCCCTTTCCCAGAAATTCAACAATGTGCATTGAATTTTAAACATACAAATTCTTGTAAGAAAGTGGTATCAGCCATATATTGGAACAGGAAGCTCCCAGTTATCTTTCTGCCCACAAATGCACCAAATAAGCATCTAGCAATGATGGATTGTCTCTGAAGGAAAATTAGAGTAGGCAAACATCTACATCACGAAAGTAGGAAACACCAAGGCATGTGGGGGCATGGAAACAACATTGCACATTGTGTTGTAAACTTTGGAAAAAAATCCCTGATACCCAATTTTTCTCTAAGAAAGGAGTGTCTGGACCTCTTCCAGTTCTAATTATAAGGTTCCCTGCAGTTTAGTTTTCATTTACCACAGATGAGTATAGAAGGGTTAGACACACATGTGCCTCTCCAGACCACACAAAAAAGAAGATGGTTTTATATAAACATGCAAACACAGGGACACCCTCCCTCTTTAAGCAATGAAAAAGGCAGGTAAAACAGCATTCTTGTTCTCCTTGAAGAGGTTTGCAGAATATTCCCACAAAATCTACTTGGCAACCTGATTTTTAGCTAACTTGCACAGGCATTTAAAGTTATAGAAAATTATTAATCAGCTACCAGGTTGGGAGGAATTGATATTTATACCAAGAGTCCCAATTAGTACACCATCTATCTAAGTGCCAACATTCTAAATCTTATACATGTGAGAGCAGAAGAGCCTGGCTTACACATCTTTCAAGATCAAATGGAAAAAAGCATCATTTTTAGTATAGGAAGTGTGATTTGAAAAAAATGGTGTGTGTTTACATTTTAAAAATTATTACAATAAAAGACATATTGCCATTAATCCCCCTCAACATATTTGCCTTCCCTTACAACAAAATTATACCATGGCTCTTAACAGTTTCTCAAGCAGTTCTGAAAGTCCTTTTTCATGTCTTTAGTTGTGCTGTCATAGCTGCCTTAATGTCATGAATCAATTCTAAATAGATAATTTCTGTGGTCATTTTGACTTTAGGAAAGAGCCAGAAATTACATGGTGCCTCGTCCAGAGAATAAGGTGTATGAGGAAAAGCACTATGATGTTTTTTATGAGACTGCCTTTCATTGGATGGCACTTGGCAGCAGCTATCCCTGTAATCTTGGTCAAAACTCATAAACTCAGGAAATAGGACTTCCACAACTGCTTCAGACTGAGGCAAAAACTATGGCATAATGATTTTCTAAGTGAAGATGAAAATTTTGAGAGGGATTAAAGGCAATGTATCTTTTACTGTAATACAATTATTAAAATGTAAACATTTTCCAATGGCTCCTGTATATTTACTCAACACTGTAGCATCCGAATATAGAAAGTAAATGCTAAGCAGAAATATATTCCAAGCAGAAGTCATAAGTCTGAAGAGTACCATAAATGAGCTGAAAAATTCAAAAAAGCAATTCATCAATGGACTAGATCAAGAACTTAAAAATAGGTCAGTAAAAATCGTAGAATATGATGAGTAAAAGAAATGAAAGAGAATAAAAATAGGTTACTAGACTAATGGAATACCATAAGTAGAAATACATACATTATTTCCAAGTCAGAAAGAGAATAAAGAGAGCAAAGGACAGAAAATATATACGAAGAGATAGTGGAAGAAAACTTCCCAATTTGGTGGAGAAATTTGGTAAGGATATATATATATATATTTTTTTTTTTTTTTTGTGGGTACCGGGGGGTCGACCTCAGGACCTCGCGCGCCAACAGGCACCCATGCCGCTGAGCGATATCACCGGCCCCTTTTTCGTATGTGGGTTCCGGGAGTCGAACTCGGGCCCTCGCGCTTGCAAGACAGGCGCTTACGCCGCTGAGCCATCTCACCGGCCCCAAGGATATATATTTTGAAAAGACATAGGGCACAAAGAACCAAAGACCCAAAGACTCTGAAAATTGCCAGATCTACGTTCAAACTGGCCAACTACCCTGAAAGTTTGAGGTCATGCTGGGAAATACATAGGGCTACACACTCTGGCAAGAAGTGAGAACCCATGTGTGTGACTTTTAGAAGCAGTTGGATCTGAAAAAGCTGGCAGTAAGTCCAGTAGTTTGCTTGAACTCCTGGCCTGCAGCCTGCATCCAGCAAAGAGACCAATGACCTGTTTGCTTTTCCAATTTACCCACATGAGTAAGGACGTGCCTCACCTTAGATGGTTGCCACTGTTTGGGATAAATGGAAAGATGAGCACCTGGAACAGGGTGGCCACAGGCACCTGACAAATTCATAGGCCATAAAGCTATGCAGAGAAAACCATGATTTATTGATACAAAGGCAAAAGGTACTGGAAAAACACCCATTCAAACATATAGAGGAACTTCTTTTGGACTAATTCTTTGTTTATTCATTGGATTTATTTATTTATTTATTTATTTATTTATTTATTTATTTATTTAGGTATTTAGAGTTCTTTTTCCTTTTTTCTATCAATTTTTTACATTTTGGTTTTTTTACATTTTTTTTTCTTCATTTTGTTCTCTATTTCTTCCTTTGCTTTTTTTTTCTTTTCTATTACTTTCCTTTAATTTTATTAATTTCCTTTTACTCCTTAACAGAATATCTCACTTTTCTCTCCTCTTCATTTCCATTCTTTTTTTTTTTTTTTTTTTGGGGGTTCCAGGGGTCGACTTCAGGACCTCGTGCTCCAGCAGGCGCCCGTACCGCTGAGTGATATCACCGGCCCTTTTTTTCATATGTGGGTTCCGGGAGTTGAACACGGGCCCTCGTGCTTGCCAGGCAGGCGCTTATGCCTCTGAGCCATCTCACCGGCCCCCATTTCCATTCCTTAATTTTCAAATTTTTCTCTTTTCTTTCTCCTGCTACAACACCCCCTCTGTCTTTGTGTGTGTGTGTGTGTGTGTGTGTGTGTGGGTACCTGGAGTCGACCTCAGGGCCTCACGCTTGTCAGCAAGTGCTTGTGCCGCTGAGTGATATCACCTGCCCTTTTTTTCCTTTATGTGGGTTTCAGGAGTCGAACTCAGGATCTCGTGCTTGCCAGGCAGGTGCTTATGCCGCTGAGCTATCTCACCGGCCCCCCCCTCTGTCTTTACTAGTATAATTATTAAGATTTATTAATGTTCCCCCCTCTGTTTTTACCAGTATAATCATTAAGATTTATTAATGTTTAGATAGTTAATTCTATACTTTTACAGTTGAATTTCTTATTATTGGATGTATAGTTAATACACTTAGTAGGTATTTACTATATGTCAATATTTGATTTCCCTCGGTGTTTGTTTATATGGTAAATATAGATGGCTTTTTTTATGGTAAGTGTGGTATATTTTTGGCTTCTATAGTACATCAATTTCTAGTTTGGCTTTGATGCTATTATTATTGTTGATTTTACTTCTATTTCCAGGGTGGCATAGTTGCTGCCATTAATTTGTTTTCTCTGTCTGCAAATATTTGGATTGCTTTTGTGTCATTAAAAATGTGACCTTCCATTTCTGGAGAACTGTGTGCTGGGTTAATTATACTCCATCCTCCCCTCCCAAATTAACATAGATGGTTGGATCTTGGGACAAAGGCAAATGCCTACAGTTAGCCCTGCCCAGAATTCATCACTGAAAAGAAGACACTAAATAAAGAGATCTTACTCTGTATTAGCACCAAAAACTTTCCAAGATAGTTGACTCTTAAATACCAACACACACACACACACACAAATGGAAACACAATGCAGCACTGCAGTGAAATGCTTTCAAAACCTTCAAATTCCTCAAAACTGATCAATGAGACATCAGAAGGCAGGAAATCAAAAAACACACAGATTAATTGTGCAAAATGATAAAAGAGATAAAATACAGATCCATAGGTGCTCAGCAAGTGTAATGAAGATATAACAAGATAATAGACTTAATAACAAAAGTGACCAGTGAGTTTACAGAAAGCACAAATAAAAAGTTAAGTGAGTAAAACAAAATGTTTTAAAACATGAATGAGGGCTGGTGAGATGGCTCAGCAGCATAAGCTCCTGCCTGGCAAGTGCGAGGTCCTGAGTTTGACTCCCGGTACCTACATACAAAAAAAAGGGCTGGTGATACTGCTCAGCGGCTCGGGCACCTGCTGGCGCACGAGGTCCTGAGGTTGACCCCTGGTACCCACAAAAAAAAAATGAATAACCAGTTTAGTAAAGAATTAGAATTTATCAAAGACATAAAACAGAAATTCAGGAGATTAAAAATTCTATTGAAAGTATGGGCAGCAGAAGTGACCAGTGTGAGAACAGATCATCAAATCTAAAAGATATGACTATTGTCAGTGACCAGTTACTCAGTGATGCCTCAAAAATCAACAAAAGAATGTAGAACATGGATACAACAGCTGCTAGATGATGCAGAGAATAGAAATCTAAGATTAATTTGAAATAGTAAAAAATCAGAAGAAAGCAAAAAAGCATAAAAAACAGTTTACTGAAATAATAGCAGGAAATTTCCAAATATGGGAAATGAATTTAACATACAGATAAGTGAAACATATAGTACCCAAAATATCCCTGATCAGAAAAAACTGCTCTATAACACATTACAGGGGAAGTCCCAGGATTCCAATATAAAAAATCTTAAAAGCTGTTAGGGAATAGCAACTTATAGTGCACTTCTCAACACAAAAAGTAAAGGACAGGAGAGCTTTCCATGAAGTGTTTCAAGCCCGAAAAGGGGGGTAAAAAACTTTCCAATCCAGATTTATATGTCTTGTGAAACTGTGTTTCAAAATTCATGGAGAAATGAGGTTTTTCTATGAAAAAACACACCTGAAGAAATACATGAGCACAAAACCAGCATGCCAAGAAAATTCCCAAGGATAGCCTAGAAAGAGAAAATAAAGCCAACACCACCAAATAGTATAGTGGAATTAATACACAGGCATGGGGAGCTGTGAATCAGAAAGGGAGAAAAGGGAATCAGACACAGGAAAACAGTGCAATGACAGGAATAAGAAAATAACTTTCAGTTTAACTCTCAATGTGAACGTTTTCAGTTCTCCAACTGGAACACACAGGCTGGCAGAATGTATCCAAAACCAAAACCCAATGGTATGCTATATATAAGAAACACATTTGATTCATAAATAAATTCATAGGCTGAAAATCAAAGAATGAAAAACAATATTTCTTGCAATGGGAGCCCCAAAATAATTAGGAGTAGCTATCCTATTTTTAGACAAAGTGGACTTGAAGATTAAACTGTCTTGACTACATCAAAAGAAAAAAATAATTTAAATAAATAAATAGCAAAATTCAATCAAACCTTCAAACAAATGGACTTAATAGCTATCTATAGACTGTTCTATCCAAATATATATATATTTCCTGAGCAAAACGTGGAACTATCTCTAAAATATACCACATACTAGTCCTTAAATCATACGTACATAAAAGTTTGGAGGATGCAGGTAGTGCCCTGATCTGGAGAAACGTTTCCAGGTCTGCAGGATTTACACATAAGCAGGAACTTATAGAAAAGTGAGGCTGGTCATAAAATACTGAAGAAGAAAGCAGAAAGGAGAGAAAGAAGAAACACTGTAGTCGGCCATCTTGCAGCAGTTCTTCAGATACCAGAACACACAGCCGAAAGAAGGATGGAAGGAAATCAAGATCAAAACTGGAATCTTGGTCCAGATATCTTCAGCCTTGTTCACAGTCTTATGGTAGACTATGTAGGCATCAGTCAAGCAGTGCCTCTTCTTATGGCTGTAGGAGAAAATGAAGCCAAAGTTTTTGAAGGGGTTGAGGGAAATCTCATAGAGTTCAAAGGTCTAAGTCTAAAAGCAGAATAAAAAGGTACAGGTCAAGACTCATCCACGTTTCCAAATTCAAAGCAGTGAAAAGTCCAGCGGCAGAAGAATCTGTAGTAGGTACTGGGATAGAGATCGACATAAAGGCTGAGATAAAAAGAAAAGAGAGGGCTGGTGAGATGGCTCAGTGGCATAAATTCAACTCCTGGAACCCACATACCAAAAGAAAGGGCCGGTGATATCGCTCAGCGGCACGGGCGCCTGCTGGTGCGCAAGGTCCTGAGGCTGACCCCCGGTACACACACACACACACACAAAAAAAAAAAAAAAAAAAAAAAGGAGAAAAGAGAAAAGGATAAAGACAAGGGCAAAGAATTACACATTAAACGTGGGGAAACTGGAAACATCAAAGCTGGATTAGAACATCTGCCACCAGCTGAACAGGCCAAAGCCAGACTAAACTAGTTCTTGAAGTTGCTACAAAAGCTGTGAGGTATGGAAGGCCAAAGAAGGAAATGAGGATGAAACAAAGACAAGACAGGAGGAAGACAAAGCCACCCAGATAGAACGAGTAAAAAGAGTAAAAGAAATTGAAGTTATTGAAAGTGATTCTTTTGTTCAGCAGACATTCAGATCAAGTAAAGAAGTCAAAAAGTCATTGGAACCTGGTGCAGTGAGACATAAATCATCAATTTGAGGACGAGCATCTGTAGGTGCCAATCCACTTAGTGCTGAAAAAGAAATAGACCCTAGCAGCATCCCTACTGCTATCAAGCAAGAAGAAAATTCTCTGGCTCATCCAAATTTATTTATTGAAAAATTGGAAGCTGAGGAAAAGTGGTTCAAGAGATTAATTGCTCTCTGTCCAAAGAGATTGAGGCGCAGTCCTGTGGCCTAAGTAATATATTGATGGTTAAACTAAAGTAACTTTGACAATTTAGGATTTTAGAATTGCAAAATTAACTTTCACTCTTAGAAAGAACTTAGTTTCTTATATGAAAATGTAATATCATTTTATCTTTCTATCATGTAGACTTGAATATTTGCTGATTTGAACTGAATCAAACATTGTGAATAGCAAAAGTAGAATAAAATTTTAAAATGCAAAATAATACATATATATATGAAAAAGAATTGAAATTATCCTATGCATATTATCAGATTATAGCAAAGTAAACTAGATATCAATGGTGAAAACACAGAAATTATGAAAACGTGGAAATTAGAAATAAACCCTTGAATAAATCAATAGGTCACAGAAAAAAAATCAAGGAAGAAATTAGATCTTCAAATCAAACTGTAATGCCAGTAGAACATACCAGAACTTAAGGGCACAATGAAAGTAGTACTAAGAAGGAAGATTTACTTTTTATTTATTTTTGTATTTTTTTGTGTGGGTACTGGGAGTCGAACTCAGGACCTCGTGCTTGCCAGCAGGTGCTTGTGCCGCTGAACGATATCACAGGCCCTTTTTTCTTTTATGTGGGTACCGGGAGTCGAACTCAGGGCCTCGTGCTTGCCAGGCAGGCGCTTATGCCGCTGAGCCATATCACCGGCCCAAAGGAAGATTTATTTGTGAATGCTCACATCATATAAACAAAGACCAAAGAAATGCCTAATGATGCACATCAAAATCATACAAAAACAAGAACAATCTAAATTCAAATGTACTAAAAGGAATGATATACATATCAGAGTAAAAATTTATGAAATGAGACAAAAATACAAAGAATCAATTCATTAAAGAGCTGGTGCTTAGAAGGGATTAACAAAATAGACAAGCCCTCAGCCAATTTTACCAAGAAGAGGAAAGAACAGACACAAAAAAATTCAATTAAAAATAAAAAAAAGGCAAAATTACAGTAGACACTTCTGAAATCCAGATTACTAGTAACTACTTGAGAAGCTGTACTTAATAGATTGGAGAATTCAGGAGAAATGGATAGATTCCCAGACTCAGATCCATTACAAAAACTGAATGAAGAAGACACAAAACCATGAATAATCTAATAATTGGCAATGAAATTCAAACAGGAATAAGAAAAAACCTACCAACTGAGAAATGTCTAGGACCCAGTGGAATCACCACTGAACTCTGCAAGGACGTCAAGATGATCTAATGGCAACACTCCTCAAACTCTTTAATAAATTTGGAAGGAATTCCCCCAAAATCATTCTGGGAAGTCGGTATTACCCTGATTCCAAAACCAGACAATTAGCCAACCAAAAAACATGTCTACAGGACAGTCTCTTTAACAAACATAGACACAAAAATAGTCAACAAGATACTAGAAAACAGAATGAACAAATCATTATGAAGTTCATACCTCATGGCCAAGTAGGCTTCATCCCAGGAAATGAAGAATGAGCCATCACACACAAAGAATAAATATAATATATCACGTAAAGAGAAGCGAGGACAAAAATCACATGATCATCTCAATAGACACAGAGACAAAATCCAGCATACAGTCATGTTAAAAACTTTGAAAAAATAGGTAGAGAATGACCTTATTTCAGTTTGATAAAAACCATTCAGAAAGAAGACAAAGTACCACTGTCACCATTCTTGTTCAATATAGTACTTTAAAAAGCAGAACGATCAGGCAGGAGAATGAAATAGAAAGGATATGTTTAGGAAAAGAAATCAAATTATCATTATTCATATATGACATGATCTTCTTTATAGAAGAACCAAAAAATTCCACCAAGAGAGTTAGAATCAATAACGAAATTCAGTAGTGTAGCTGAACAGAAAGTCTACAAGCAAAAATTAATAGCTTTCCTGTGGACAAATAAACTACTCACAGAGAAGCCTTTTAGGGAAATGATATCACTAATAATAGCATCAAGGAAAATTAAACACTTAGAAATTAAACTAATGGAGGAAGTGCAAGACCTCCAAAACAAATCTGACAGTACTCTGAAAAAGGAGATCAAAGTGGACATCAGAAAATGGAAAGTTATCCCCTTTCTTGGATAGGAGAAACAATAGAGTCAAAATGGCAATACTTCCAAAATTGATGTGCAGATTTAATGCAATCCCAATCAAAATACTAACAGCATTACTCACAGAACTAGAAAAAAACAATTCTAAATTCATATGGAAACAGAAGGGACCCAAAATAACAAAAGCAAACCTGGGCAGCAAGTACATAGTGGGAGGCATCACAATCCCAGACTTGAGATTATACCAGTATTACAAAAATACACTGACGAAAACAGCAAGGTACTGGAAAAAACCCCGACATTTGCATCAGTGGAACAGAACCAAGGATGCAGAGAGACAAAATGGCAAGAGGAAGAAAAGAAGAAAGGATTAAAAAAGTGTAGGAGCAATGAGGAGAAGAAAGAAAAGTGGAAGTAAAAATCAGCAAGATGTAATATCTCACAATTCCCCATGATGAATATAGTTATTATGTATAACAAACATATACCTGTTGTAAAAATTAAAAACAGAAAGGAAGGATGGAAAAGGAGAAAAAATGTAGAATTGTTGTGATACATTAGGAGGCAATACTTTTCTATTCAGGGGTGAGATACTCTGCCTGGGCTTTACCCATTTCAGACAATGTACGCATTCAAGCTTTTTCTATGTCTGCTTGCCTCATTTCTGGCCTCTTAAGTCGCAGTTTCACCAAGTGCTTGTAAGTCATCTATGACCTGCTTCTTTGTCTCCATTCTTTGGTGGAACCCAGTCTTTGGCTTGCAGTTTAATTGGCAGAGCTAAATATTTGGTTATAACCCATTGAGTTTCTTGACTAACCCATGTGCACTTATGCAAGTTTTATTTTTTTTTTTTTTTTTTTTTTTTTTTTTTTTTTTTTTTTTTTGTGGGTACCGGGGGGACGACCTCAGGACCTCATGCGCCAACAGGCACCCGTGCCACTGAGCGATATCACCGGCCCCTTTTTCGTATGTGGGTTCCGGGAGTCGAACTCGGGCCTTCGCGCTTGCAAGGCAGGCGCTTAAGCCGCTGAGCCATCTCACCGGCCCCAAGTTTTATTTTTTAAACTTTTTTTGTTCCATAATTTGGGAAAAGAAATTTAATGCTTAATAGATCAATAATATCAAATCTTCAGAAAGTACTACAAGAGAACGTTTTAAAAATTTGAAGCTGATTGTTTTACTCACAGTTCAACAATATATACTGCCACTTTGCAATGAAACTAAAATGCCATGTGTATTACATTAATTGGATTGCACCTCACCAAATTCAGAACACTTGAATTATAGGGGAAATGCTTTTGAATTGTTATCACATTACCAGTTGTACCTCTGAGTCAATCAAATGTAAATTTACTTCTTTATATGTTTATTTTTTCCCCAGTGTGTACTACAGTGAATCATATTTATGCTAATCACTGCATTTAGATAATCTTGTATTTACATTTTATGTAACACTACTCACTGAACAGTGAATATTTTTTTTCAGATATACTGTTGCAATGTCAAAATGGTGTTATAATTTGAAAAACACAGTATAATGTAAATTTCAAATATATTTCCTCACAGAGTCTAGCAGAAGAAATTCTTTAGATATTTTCATTGATTATTAAATATTGTTAAACATATATTTACTAGGGGATCACTAATTTGTAATGGAAGGGGTATTCATGTTACCTCAGCAATATTGCTAGTAATGAAGTATGGAGTAATTTGGGTGAGAACAAGACCTTTAGAGGTTATAAGGCATATATGGCATTTACTTTTATGATGTAGTCACATTCCCAGCTACAAAATGCTGTAATATCTATTAAAATTATAAAGTGTTATGTTGAAAAGAGAAATGGTACTAAGGAAGAACCATGTTTTTGCATGGTAAGAACGTCTATAGCAGCATACAGTAGTAGCTGGGAATGGCCTGGCATAAATTTATCGTGTTTTCAATGATCTGGATATGGAAATGATGTATTTGTAGCCACTGCTCATAGGGTTACTCCATTTAGCAAGGAATGACTTGCACCCTAATTATTAGCACTTGCCCAGTTATTATTTTATGTAGTTTTTATCAGTTCAGGCTCAATCAGCCAGAAATTTATTAGTACCCTCTCTACCAGAAGTGGTTTTCCCCTTCATCATGATAAGAGGGTTGTTTTTTTATGATCAAATTGGTTATCTGTTAGAATCTTTCTTCAGGACAGTAGATGAACTGATAAGAGATAAACTAGTATCATCATTGTTTCAGACTGCATATTTATATCCCCTTACGCTTCATGTGTTAAAACTTTAACTCCTAATGAGATGTCATTAGGAAGTATTAAGATGTGGGAACTTAGATAGTTATATCTAGATGAGTTCATGAAAGTGAGGTCCCAGTAATGAGATCAGTTCCTTTTAAGAAAGACACTAGAGCTCTCTCTCCAGCTTGTGAGGACTTAACCAGGATAAACGTCCTTACCAGGAACTGAATTGGCCTACAAATTGGTAGTGAACTTGTCAGTTTCTAGAATTTTAAGAAATGTATTTCTGTCATTTCATCCATCTACTCTATGCTATTTTTGTTAGAGTTGCTCAAACTAAGACTTTCATTGATCTAAAAAATATTTAGTGACTATATCCAAAATTTCAGGCACTGCGCTAATTTGTATGTATATTAATCACCATTTTAGATCTATATGAAATAAAAATCAACACTTCAATGCTAATAAAGAAGGGGGGAAATACTTGGCTTTACAACTGTGAACTTTTCATAGAAGAAAAGGGAAAAACAAATAACTAGGTTTTAGAAAAGATATGAACCAGGCGATTAAGTATGAGAAGCTGTGTGTTTAGAAGACTCTCATTTTATTAAAATGAATCCCGATGATCTTTTATCCCTATGAATGAGATTCCAGTCAACTTTTTTGTCAAGCATCCATACCCCAGATACGGAGGCAAGGGAAGCAGGAGGATAGGACAGCTGACCAGACTTGTTAGAGTATGGGAGGAGAGTGTTAAAAAGGAGAAATTGGGCATATACAAACAAGAAAAAAGGGAACTTACTGAAGGTTATATAGACAAAAAGAGACAGGTATGATATTTGCTGTCATGAATCATTTAACTCAATAAAAGTAGTTAGGTTATAGAACATATAAGCTGAATTTGGGAGAAATTTTCACTCAACAATTAGCTCTTTTGTCCATGTACGTTCACACATGCTATTTGCTCTCCCCATCTTCTGTGTACCTGTACTGTTTCCTCTACAACTAACCATAATGTAATCTTTTCTGTCTTCCAACTATGACTAAACCAAAAGCATGTTTGCATTTGTCCGAGGCTCTGAGAAAGCCTTCTCATTCATTTTCAGAAAAGTATAGCTTTGCTCAAGATGTTATGAGAATACAATGGGTGGGCAAATGTGCGTGCATCAAACTAGGACAAAGTAGAAATGAGAACCATTGTGAAAGTGATATGGGTATTATGAAATCCTGGACCAGGCTTTCAGAGCACAGGATCTGAAAGATCACAGGATACAGGTATTACATTTACATGAATACTGTCCGTATGTGTGTCCATGTGTGGACAGATATGAAAAAGCTGTAAATTATAGTAGCACTTCTAGATGATTTGACATGAGACATCACTATTTACCACTCTCTCATTCACATAACAAATGTATAGTCATTAAATGACAAACAAAAATACAAAAAGAAACACAGAAAGTAATGCTTATTTAAATTATTATACACAAATAAAATACATTTAAAATAATGTAGAAGTGAATATGACAGCACAAGAAGGAAAATGACAATGCCTTAATGACCTTCAACTTCATTAACAGTTTCTAAAAAGGAGATTTGATCATGCACATTCATTTATCTTTTGTAGAAATGAATTATGAAAATTCTTTTGTCTGCTGTTGATTTCTGAAAATTTGTGAATTGTACAAATTTATGTTTTTTTAGTTATTTAATAGACAAGGAAGCTAAATTTATTGAGCCATCTTCACTCATTAAATGAAGGACATATTTACTCATTCTGCAAAAGAATCTTTAACATGAAGCAGTGCCCACATACACACATACAGACTCCATTTCATGGAAAATTGCAAGACTTAAAATAGCTGCTTTCTTTAGAATTTATTTTGTGGCTACAATATACATTTATAGTTGAACATTTTTATAAAATATCATCAAAAATTTCATTGTTGATTTCAATTCTACTTACTAGGAATTTCCAAAGATTTCTTCCTCGGGAAAAATCAGAGATAATGACAGGTTAGTGACCACAGACATTATTGGATTAGTTGCTTTCAAAAAAGTGCCTTTTTTTTTTTTTACTGAAAATAATTGAAGCTTTCAAACATTGCCCTTTTGATTTCCTCAGGCAATTTCAGACCAATGTTTTCCATAATTTTGCCTGACTTCTTTTTAAAAATAATTATTTTTCTCTGAGTAAATATTCTTTGTTTTAAATTTTACTTTGATAGTTAATGTCTTTCTAAATAATTGATTAGAGCTGAGATTAAAAAAATGTTTTAAAGTTCCTGGTTATCATTATAATATGATATATATATATATATATATATATATATATGCATGTGAGTGTGTGTTTTCATAATGCATACTTTATATTTGAATATTTTCATTTAAAACTTTTATCACATGGAAGACTAACCAGAAAATATTACACTTCATGTTGATTCTGTTTCTAAATTAGAGGAATATACAAAGGTTGGAGATAAAAACTACACACAAAAGGAGCTCTGAGGATTCCAAAGCATTAAATCTTACTCGGAAAATAAATATACATAGTAGAATCTAATGTGCTGTGTCTAAACTATCTAATCAGTGACATTCAAAAATAATTTCTTTGTAGTTTACTACGTTTAAGTCATAAGTTAAAAGCTTTTCCAATTATAGATGTAGATAGTCCCAAAATTACAGCAGCTCAACTAATGATTTTTAAATTTTAACATGGTACTAAAGCAATAGACATTCAATAGAAACTTGTTATAAAAAATTAAGGCTGTCCCAATATATAAGAACCAGACACGATGTGCTGTGAGACAAAAAAAAAAAAAAAAATGTGAGCTGGAGCCAAATTTGCACAGAGGGTAATGTATTCAAGATTTACTCACGGAAGCACGGGACTTTGCACCTGCAAGAGCAGTAGGTCCCTGGGATGTGATTTGAGTCAAAAGGAAGGGGCTTGTAACACAGTCTGAACAAAATGCTGAGTGTATCCAGGCCAGGATATACCTGATTGATCTCAAACTAATATTAAGGATGCCAGGCACCTAGCTAGCACTCTCAGAGCAAGGTCTGGCTTTTTTGTTCTCACTCTGTATCTTTGCACTTTAAGGAATTTTATTTATTCTCTGTGGGAAACCATAGAGTTGGCTCAATCTCATTTTACAGATATCCAGTGTAAGAGGTAGAGAGATAATTTTCTAAAGAGGACAAAATTTATGAACAAAGCTAGTTCAAAATCTTTCAATTTTCTCATATCTCTCCTACTAATTAATGTCGTGTTTTAATTATAATTCTTGCTTCATAGCTATGTGAACTGATCATGAGAATGACTTTTATTTTTTAGTTATTGAGATTAGCTAATTGATTTGTTATATTGTCCTAGAAATTTATGTCGTACTGTAATAAGGTTAATTAGTGCCTGTGTTTAGGACAAAAAAACATAATTTGCACTAAACATAAATTTTCCTGGCAAGAGTACTACACTTTAAGCTTAAATGCTAACTAGTCACTAATGTTAATCTCCTGCTTCATTTTGAACTTTCTTTTATTCACTCCACATAAATTCTGAAACTATGGTAATGACTGATATAATGGTGGCTCCATGTGTTTACTGCTGTGCTATGAGCAATCATTGATACAATCTGCTGATTTAAAATATCTGAATTTCATTTATTTAAGTTTTAACCTGCAACAAATGGCAGTCTTTAACATGTCCTATCACATACGCCACATTGTGCTACTTTTGCCACCTGCCACTCTTTATGTGAAACCTAAAAGTATCTTTTGTTTAATGACTTTTCACAGCATGTCAGTGAAAAAATTTATTAGTATGGATGAATTTTTGAATGCTTAAGTTAAGTGTTGTTGAAGTTATGGAAAGAAAAGAAAAGAAGACATATGACATAAAGTAGATCTTTAAATTTGTTACTCTAAGAATAAAACACAAAGTTTCTTTGAATCTTCCAAAATGTGAAGGTGTTTGATTTTTGTTTTACTGTGAGCAATTATTTTATGTTCTCTCCATATTATTAAGTATTCCAGTATATTTTTCCAAGTTAAGAATAAAGTGTTTTATATGACTTGTAAATACATTGCTTTATTTTTTATTTAAATTTACATTGATTCATAGAAATTTTAGCTCAAGTAAAACCATATAAACACTGGAATTAGTTTACAAAATAAACATGTATTTCTTTTGTTCTCATGAAACCCCAAAATACTGGCTGTTACAGGTTCAGGAAATATATCATTTTTAAAAATCATAATTTTTCATATACAAGATATGTAACTCATTGTGACATCATTTGTAAATAAACTGCACTTTCATAATGGCAAAGGAGAATTTGAATGGCTGTGTAGAATTACATGAATCCATGTTGTTATCAGTGAGAAGGAAGTGTACTATTACTTTGCATAAAGCAGTGTTTTTACACAACATTTTAAAAATAATACATATGCAGAAGTATATAGATTAGTTAATGATTGAAGAATGCATGTGGGTGGGAGATGGGAGTTAGTAAGACTTATATTATTATAAAAAGTATTCTATAAAATGGGTCTTCCTTGTGATAGAACTACTCTTTATCTAAAATGCTCTGGTAGATACACAAAAATTCCTGTGTGATAAAATCTCATAGAGTTAAGCATATTCACACATGCACACATACAATGAGTTCAAGTAAACACAGTAAAATTCTGAACAAATAATTTGTATCCCAATTATGATACTAGCCAATAATTTTCAAGACAGTACCATTGAAAGAAACTGGATAAAGTTTACAACCCCCTGTGTGATTTCTTCTCTCTGTATCTCAGTGTACAATGGTCTCCGAACATAAAGTTTAATTAAATACTATCTTGTTTCAGAAATTAAAAATAAAAGGAATGGGATCAAGAGATGGGTGAAGGGGGAGGGAGGGAAAGAAAAGGGGACAAAAAAATGAAGATGTGCTATGTACATGTACGAATGTCCCATGAGGAATATAAACATTATGTACTACACACGTGTAATAATAAACTAAAAGAAAATTAAAAGAAAAGATAAGAAGGAAATGATTCACTACATTCTAACAGCAGTGGGTAGAATATAGATGATGAGGAGCCACGTATCAGCAAGTGTGTTTTGTCAGTAGAGAATTTTAAAAAAATAATACTTCTGAGTGAATTCAGAACTACCATGGCAGTAATAAAAATATTCTTCCAAACAATAAAGTTTTGTTCATTTAACACTAAACAAGTGCTGTGGCTTCTATTGTGTTTGTATTAATATGTAGACCTAGATATATATGCTTGTTTTATACATACTGATGCTCATCAACTTACGAAGTAGGTTGATGCTTATCAACCTGGCAAACCCATCATAAATTGAAATGTCTTCAATTGAAAGTGCATTTAACACACCTAACCTACTGGACCGCATAGCTTAGCAACAAAGTATCCTGTAGAGAAAGTATTTGTGCTTCATCCTCATGATCTCCTGACTTGATGGGAAATGCAGCACGTTGCTGATACCCAGCATCAAAGGTGAGTATTTTTCTGCACATCCCTAGCCTCAGCTAACATAAAATTCAAAATTTGAAGTGTGATTTTACAGTGATTCAGCTTGACTTGGCGTAGCTATCTTGAGTCATGATTTGTCATGACTGACCCTAAGTAAACTGGTCAGATTTCACTACGGAGTTTCCCATTATGCTGTAAAGAAGACCATGGGAGTGGTATAGGGGGTTTTACAGCCAGACCTTGCCCTGAGAGTGCTAACTAGGTGCCTGGCATCCTTAATATTAGTTTGAGATCAATCAGATATATCCTGGCCTTGATACACTCAGCATTTTCTTCCAACTATGTTATAAGCCCCCTCCTTTTGACTCACATCACATCCCAGGGACCTACTGCTCTTCCTGGTGCAAAGCACCATGCTTCTGTGAGTAGATCCTGAATACCTTACCCTCTGTGCAAATTTGGCTTCAGCTGACTTTTTTTTTTTTTTTTTTTTTGCTCTCATAGCACATTGTGTCTGGTTCTTATATATTGAGACAGCCTTATTTTTTTTTTATAACAAGTTTCTATTGAATGTCTATTGCTTTAGTACCATGTTAAAATTTGAAAATCATTAGTTGAGCTACTGTAATTTTGGGACTATATACATCTATAATTGGAAAAGCTTTTAACATATTGCTTAAATATAGTATACTACAAAGAAATTTTTTTCTTTTTTATATGCGGGTACCGGGATACAAACTCAGGACCTTGCGCTTGCCAGGCAGGCGCTTATGCCGCTGAGCTATATCACCGGCCCAAGAAATTATTTTTGAATGTCACTTATTATATGGTTTAGACACAGCACAGTAGATTCTACTATGTATATTTATTTTTGGAGTAAGATTTAGTACTTCAGAATGCTCAGAGCTCCTTTTGTGAGTAGTTTATATCTCCAACCTCTGTATATTCCTCTATTTTAGAAACAGAATCATCACAAACTTTTGCTGTAGTCGAGGTTTACAAGGGAATATATTTAATAAAGGACGCATGATTTATAGAATTATTTTATAGTATTCACCCAAAAAGTCAAATGCGGAAGAGCACAATAAATCTGTCCACACGCTAGAGACCCAAACAATCCAGCTGAGGGCCTGGATCCCATGACAATGTCCTTCACAGGTTCAGCTGAAAACCTAGAGCCCATGGCAATGTCTCAAGGATCTGCACTGGGAAGGCCCGAAGGTCAGTGGTGAAAGCTAGAAAGTGTGTGCAAGAAGGGTGAAGGATCTGTGCCAGCAGACCCAGGCTGAGGGATCTGCACTGGAGACAGGAAGCAAACTTCAAAGTAAGGACCAGAGGTACCCCAAAGAGAATGGCAGCCATTCTCAGTGAAAGCAAGGACCCAAGCTCCTCTGATGATAACAGCTGAGTTGATATCAGGAAAACCAGCGCAACAAGCTTCTTCAGGAGAATCAACAGCTCACTGTCTTCCCCTCCAGTTCTCTTTTTATGCTGTTGGCAACAATCCTCAGGTGGGCCTTCCACACCCAGCACCACTGATTCAGTTCAGCTGGGTGTTACAAATTGACCATTAGTTAATCCAACACAACTGTTATTTTTTCTGGTTAGCCTTCTATCTGACAAAAAGATAAAAAGATAAAATCAGATATTAGTGAGCTGGTATTACAAATGATGCAAAATAAAGAAGATACAAAATAAAGAAGATTCTAAGAAACTACAGATAAATTTCAAGAAACTAAGTACCTACGTACCCTGATTGTGAAGAAAGAAAAAATATGAACAGACCATTTGTAAGGAAATAAATTGAATCAAAAATTTTAAAAAATGTTCCTTAAGATAAAACCTAAGAACAAATAGCTGCACTGGTAAATTGTATCCAGCATTTAGAGAAGAATTAATGCCAATTCTTCCCCAATTTTCTCAAAAATATTAAAAAGGTAGTGACAGTTTTTAATTCTTTTTGAGTACAGGTTTTCATTGATACCAAGCCAAGAAAATACTCTAAGAAAACTACAAGCCAGGGCCGGTGAGATGGCTCAGCGGCTTAAGCGCCTGCCCGGCAAGCGCGAGAGCCCGAGTTCGACTCCCGGAACCCACATACGAAAAAGGGGCCGGTGATATCGCTCAGCGGCACGGGCGCCTGCTGGCGCACCAGGTCCTGAGGTCGACCCCCCGGTACCCACCAAAAAAAAAAAAAAAAGAAAACTACAAGCCAATACCTCTGATGAATATAAATGGAAAAATCGAAAACAAAACACTTACATACAGTATCCAACAGTATATTAAAATAATCATACAATGTCACCAGGGAAGTATTTGTCCCAATTATGCATTGGGAACATACTGTACCCTAATCAATTATTATGATACAATACCTTAACAAAATAAAATATAAAATCATATTTATCTCAATAGGTGAGAAAAAATGTGACAAACTTCAATACCCTTTCATGATGAAAACTCTCAGAAATTAGATATTGGAGGAGTTTACATCAATATAAGGATCATATGTAGTACCATATATGAAAAGTCCTTCACTAGAATTAATACTCAGTGGTGAAAAACTGTAAACCTCTTTTCTAAGATCAAGAAGACAAAGATACACACTTTCCCTATTATTATTCAATGCAATGATGGAAGATCCAGCCAAAACAATTAGGCAAGAAAAAGAAAGGCATTTTAATCAAAAAGAAAGACTTAAAATGTTCTCTTTGGAAAGGGCATGATCTTAAATATAGAAAAATCTAAACACTTCATTAAAAAAACATGTTAGATCAAATAAATAAGTTCAGTAAATTAAGAGGATACACAATGAATAAACAAAAATCAGTTCATTATAATAGCAGTAAAATACCTGAAATTAAAATCAATAAAATTTCCAATTACAATAGAATCGAAAGGATCAAATGCATAGAAATAACTTTACCTAACAAATACAAAAAAATAATGCAGTGGAAACTAAAAATACTGGTGAAAGAAATTGAAGAAGTAAATGGAAAGATATTGTTATGGCTTATATTTAGATTTCCCTCCAAAGACTTATATATTCACAGTTGGGGCTTTTTTGGAGGTGGCTGGATCATGGATATGTGAATATGTATTAGGAGATGGGATACTGGGATTAATGGTATATGATAACTAGATTGGTTTATCATAGTTCTGGGTATAGATAATGTAAGTCCCACCCTTGCTGTGGGTGGCACCAATCAATAGGTTTGTAGCCTGGTTGGAATATAAAGGGACGGAAAGAAGGTGGGCCACTGCTCCTTGCTGCTCACTGCCTTCTGCTTACCATGCCATGGACTGTTTCTTCTCTGTGATACCCTTCCATCATGCTGCCCTGCCTTAGAACCAGCCGACTATGGACAAAAACCTCTACAAACTGTGAGCCAAATAAACCTTTTCCTCTTTTAACTTCGGGTGTTGGGTATTTTGTCTCATCAAAGAGAAAATAAACTAAGACAGATGTCTTGTGTTCATAGATGGAAACAGTATTGTTAGGATGTCCATAATACCCCTACCCAAAGATATCTAGATTCATTATAAACCTATCAAAATCATAGTTTCATTTTATATACATAAATATCCTAAAATTTGTATGAAATCATGCAAGATTCCAGATAGCTGAAGTAATCTAAGAAACACAAATTTGGAGATATCACATTTCCAGATTTGAAAATATATTACAACATTACAGTGATTAAAGTAGTAGTAGTATCCACATACAAATGAATAAAATCATGAAAATAAACTGAAAGTGGAATAAAGCCTTAAAAATAAGATCTGAAACTATTAAAATCCTGGCATAAAACTTTGGGGAAGAACTTGCTGACGGTGGCCTGAGCAGTAAATTCCTTGTAATGATTCCACAACTGGATAACAAAAGGAAAGGTAAACAAATGAAACTAAGCAAACTAAAAACTTTACACAGAAAAAGGAACAATTAATGGAGTAAAAAGACAACCTAGGGAGAAGAAAATATTTACCATCTACATATCTGATAAGTGGTAAATATACGAATAGGTAAGAGACTCTTACAACTAAATAGCATAAAAACAAATAACTTAGCTGAAATGGAAGAATGGCTTGCATAGAGATTTCTCCAGACAAGACCTATAAACAGCCAACAGATAAATGAAAAGATGCTAAATAACAATCATGGCAAAGAAAATCAAAACTACAATGAAATATCACGTCATACCTGTTATAATAGCTATCATCTTTATGTGTGTGTGTGTTGAAAAGGAAGTGGAGAAATTTGAAATCTATACAATATTGGTGAAAATGTAAACTGGTGCAGCTGCTATGGTAAACAGTTCCTCATAACATTAAAAATAGAAATACTGGGCCGGTGAGATGGCTCAGTGGCTTAAGCGCCTGCCCGGCAAGCACAAGGGCCCGAATTCAACTCCCGAAACCCACATACGAAAAAGGGGCCGGTGATATCGCTCAGCGGCACGGGCGCCTCCTGGCGCATGAGGTCCTGAGGTCGACCCCCCGGTACCCACAAAAAAAAAAAAAAAAAAAATAGAAATACTTAACGATCCAGCAAGCCTATTTCTAGGTACATATCCAAAATAATTAAATTTAGTGTCTCAAATGGGTCTCTGCATTATTGTGTTTATTGTAGCATTATTGAAAATAGGCAAGGTACAGAGTCCACTTGTGCTATTAATGGATGAATGGATAAAGTCAATGTGATACACATATACAAAGGTATACTATGTCAGTTTTAATGAATGAAGAAGGAAATTCTGTCATATGTGACAAGATGGATGAACCTGGAGGAGACTGTATTAAATGACATAAACCAGCCATAGAAGAACAAATGCTATATGATTCTGCTTATGTGAGGTTAGATTCCCAGAGGTAGAGAATAGAACAGTAGTTGCTAGGAAGTTGGCAGAGGAAGAGATGAGGAGTTGCAGTTTGATGGAGGTATCTGCTAGTTATACAAGATATAAGGAACTAAGAAGTGTTACTGCAATGGCAGGAGTATCAATGAGCTATAAATATGTAGAGAGGCTTTAGACTTCACAGAATGAAATCATTCTTATGACTAGGTAGGTCCTTTTTCAGGACCCATTAGGACTGTACACATATGACCATCACAATAAAATTGTCTCCTATTCGGAACATGGTGCTTGTATGCCAGTAATTCTTAACTTCCACTGATGTGACTTGTCATTTTTTATCTGTTCTTATACTTGGCAGGGGGCAGGGAGGAAAATCCCTGGAAACTGTCTTTCACTCCAGGGGACAACGATTGAAGAGACTCCCCTCCAAGCATCCTGCTGGGAGGGCTCTGTAAGTATGCTGTGTTTCTGACCTTGTACTCTTCTGAGTGAAGCCATTGCCCAAAGTGCCTATTTTGATCTTGGAAGTGCGACTGTAGAGCTGAGCTTACGGCAACCCACATTAAATCTTTCAGAGGACTGTCAGCAGTGCACGAGACTTTAGGATATCTAACCAAATTTGCCAATGGCACAATGTACTTATGAAAACTAGACTGAGGACTTTAAGATAGTAAAACACTGATACCTCGGTGGAACCAATCTGTCTAATTTTAGAGGTAAAATTATGCAGTATGTAGCATAAAAATAGGCTAGAGTAAAGCAATTTTGTACTGAGAAGAAATGATAATGTGCTTATCAACCCTGAGAGTGGTCTACCAGTAATTTAGTCATCACTTGGTAAAAAGCCATTTGAGCAAGTACCTGTTTCATTAATTTGTACCAGAATCTCATGAACATAACCTGAATAAGCAATAGGTTGACATTTAAAAATTGTATGCTATTACTGTCCTTTAATATCACTATGTTTACATATTCCATGTACCAATGCAATCTACACAGAATTACCAGATATATATATATGTATGTATATCACTTTTAATTATGAAAATGAATTTTCTTGGAATCACTACCCATATAGGAGATGAAGTATTTTTAGAAATATGACTTTAGGTGTCTTTTATATATATATATATTTTTTTGTGGGTACCAGGGGGTCGACCTCAGGACCTCGCGCGCCAACAGTCACCCGTGCCGCTGAGCGATATCACCGGCCCCTTTTCCGTATGTGGGATCTGGGAGTCGAACTCGGGCCCTTGCGCTTGCAAGGCAGGTGCTTACGCTGCTGAGCCATCTCACAGGCCCAGGTGTCTTTTATTAACTTAAACCCTTCTGAAAAAGATTCTTCAATGTACACTACAGCAAGCCTTCATCATCTGAAAAGAATTGTACTGTGTAGCACTTTTAGATTCATAGAAAAATGAACAGCAAGGTACAGAAATTTCACACTTTCCAACTGCCTCCACATCGACATTCCCCACAAAGTGATATAATTGTTATATTTCATAAACTTTTTATTGACTCATCTTAATCATCTGAAATCTATAGTTTAGATTAATATTCAGTCTTGATATTGAGAATTCTACAGATTTACATGAAGACATGATGACACATACACATCACTCAGTATCATACATAGTGTAATCAATCCAACAAAAAGCTTCCATTCTCTGCCTTTTCATCTCTCTCTACACCAATCCCTGCCAACCACCATTCTTTTTAATATCTTCTCAATTTTGCCTTTTCCACGGGTATTATAATTGGAATTACACAGTGTGCATCTTTCAGATTTAAGATTCCTAATGTCTTTTTATGTTTTGATAGTGTATTTCTTTTCAGTGCTGAATACTATCCCATTATCTGGATGTATTATAGTTAATTTATCAACTCATCTATAGAAGGCTATCTTGCATCCTTTGAAGATTTGAAATTATAAATATAGCTAACACAAGTAACCACATGCATATTCTTGTGTAAATGTTTTCAAATCTTTGTATAAAAACCAATGAACATAATTTCTAGATCATATATTTAATTTTACAATGGTTTTTAAACTGTCTTTTGATGTAGCTGGGCTATAACTGCTAGCAATAAATAAGAATTTCCATTGTCCAACATCCTCACCAGACATTGGCTTTGTCAGTGTACTGGATTTTGCCCATTCTAACAGGTATGTAGAAGCATCATTATTTATATAATACATACATATTTCTGATACTATATGTATGAAAATTTTTTCATAAAATTATTTCCTTCTGTCTTTTCAGTGACATGCTTGTTAATGTTTTTTGTACATGTTTAATTCAGGTTACTTGTTTTCTTGTTGTTCAGGTTTTTTTTATTAAAAAAATAAAAATAACAATAACAGTTTAGAAACAGGTTATTAGGAGTGTTACAATAATTTATACATTGCATATTGTTGTCTTCATAGTAGTTATTCAGAGTACAAGTTATAGGCATGATATCTTGTCCAAACAATATTAGCACAAACCTTTCTTTTCATTGAACTAATAGAAACTAGCTGTATAGCTATCTTAACTATCTTGTGTATATATATATTTTTTCCTTTCTTCCTTTCCCCTTTCTCCCATCACATTTTGTCTTTTCTTTTGAACAGTTTCTTCCCAATGCACAATATCTATTGTACATTTTGGATCTTATTTACTCATTCAGCTTCTCACACTAGTGAGATAATATGATGTTTACACATATGGGTCTGATTTATTTCATTTATGAATTTGGCCTCGAGTTGCATCCATTTACCTACAAAAGTCTCCAGTTTATCCTTCTTTATGGCTGAGTAGTACTCCATTATATTAAAAAACTGCATCATTTTATCCATTCCCCAGTTGATGGGCATTTGGGTTGTTTCCAAGATTTAGCTATTACAAATTGTGCTGCTATAAACATGGGTGCACATATGTCGCTGTGGTGTGATGTTTTTAATTTTTCTGGCAACAGGCCGGTGAGATGGCTCAGTGGCATAATTGCCTGCCTGGCAAGCATGAGGGCCCGAGTTCAACTCCTGGAACCCACATACGAAAAAAGGGCCCGTGATATTGCTCAGCAGCACGGGCACCTGCTGGCCTGTGAGGTCCTGAGGTCAACCCCCTGTACCCACAAAAAATAAAAATATAATAATAATTTTTCTGGGAAGATACCCAGAAGGGGAATAGCTGAGTGGAATGGGACCTCTAATCCTAGTTTTTTAGGAATCTCCACACTGATTTCCACAGTGCTTGCACCAGGCTATACTCCCACCAACAGTGGAAAAGGGCTCCTTTTTTCCCACAACCCCACCAACATTTGTTATCAGTTGATTTTTTGATGATAGCCATTCTTTCTGGGGTGAGATGGAATCTCAGTGTTAATTTGCACCTCTAGAATGACCGATAATGTTGAACATTTTTTCATGTGTTTATTTGCCATTTGTATTTCTTCATCTGAGAAGTGCGCATTCATCTGAGACGCCCATTTTGGATTGGGTCTTTGAATTGGGGGGGTCTGAATTTTTTCAATTCTTTATATGTTCTAGATAGAAGTCCTTTGTCTGAGGGAAACTAGCTATTATTTCTTCCCAGTCTGTAGGTTGTCTTTTTACTCTGTTGGTGATTTCTTTTGTTGTGCAAAAGCTTTCTAATAAGGTGAGATCCCATTTGTTGATTTTTTGGTAATATTTCCCTCGCGGTCTGGGTTTTGTTCATGAAGTCTCTGCCTACACCTATGATTTCGAGATTTCTACCTATTTTCTCTTCCAGTAAATTAAGTGTTTCTATTAGGTCTATTAGATCTTTGATCCATTTTTACTTTAGTTGCTGCACATGGGATGTTCTCCAAAAGAGACCACATATTAGGTGATAAAACATGTTGAAGTAAATACAAAGGAATTGGAATCATCCCATGCCTATTATCTGACCATAGCACAATGAAACTGGAAATTAATGACAAAGGAAATCACAAAAATTACATTAACACATGGAAATTAAACAATGCCCTTCTGAACAACCAATGTATCACAGAGGAAATTAAAGATGAAATCAAACTGTATATACTATTAAATGATAATGCCGACACTACATACTGAAACTTATAGGATGCAATGAAAGCAGTCTTAAGAGGGAAATTTATAGCGATGAACTCACACATCAGGAAAACAGAACAAGCTCAAATAAACAACCTAATGTTGAACCTTGAATTTCTAGAAAAAGAAGAACAAATCAAACCCAAAGCTCATATGAGGGACGAAATTACAATGATAAGAGCAGAAATTAAGGCAACAGAGACTTAGAAATCTATACAAAGAATCAATGAATTGTTCAGTCCTAAGAGCTCTTTGTATATTTTGGATGCTAATCCCCTATGAGATATGTATTTTGCAAATATTTTCCCAGTCTGTGGCTTGTCTTGCATCTCTCTATATATACTTAAGAATCTTGTGTGTTTGTACTTAAATGTGTTAGCATGTCAAAAAAATGAATAAGGGTAGTGACACAAGGAACAAGAAATAGAAATTAAGATTAATTTGTTATTAAATGCCACAATATCCATAACAAGGTACAATGTTACTTAAAACTATTTCTTTTTTATTATTTTTTAGTATTTCCATTCACCTGTTTACACTATCCATGTGTTCTTGCATGTTGTCTTCTTCATCCATTATAATCATTAGAACATTAATCATACTGTTTATAAATCTTAATTTCAGCTTCTCTACCATGCCTGGTTTAGATGTTTTCTATGTTTCTTCAATTGTGTTTTTCTGCCTTCACCAAGCCTTATGATTTTTTTCTTCATAACAGGACATTCTGTACCATATGAAAACAATTACCATAAATAGACTTTTTTTTTAACCTGATGCAGAGATACAGCAAAGGGGAAGTGTGTAACAGTCTTAAAACTAGATACAGTCATTCAGTGACTCTAAGCCTCTGGACTGTAACATTCACAAGTATTTCTTAGGGTTTTTCTTCCATCTGAAGAGGGACAGGATGGCTTGTGTATCTTGGGTATCTCCCTTCCCCCAGATCAGTTATGCTCTGGTAATACTCCAGCAGGTTAGGTGGTGGTTAACTTGTTCTCCTGAGGGCAGACTTTTTAAGAACGGTACACCCTGGTATGTTTTAAACTGGTCTCTTCTTCTCTTCTGCTGCAGGAAATGCTATCCTTGACTATCTTAATGATCTAAAAATAATTCTTACTTATTAATTTGTTCTGCTTTTTACTTGTTGTTGGGACAGAGTGGTAATTTCTGAGAACCTTAATAGGGAACCAGAAACCTCAGGTTAGGCTTAATGGGCGAAGGAGTTTGTTCTTTAATATTAACTGTTAAAATCTGGCCAAGCTTCTGGTGGTAAATCTTATCGTACTGCTGGGGTACCTTACGAGTGGACTTCTTGGGAATTTTTAAATCTCAGACTTGTCCATGCAATTTGTCAGGCAGAATTCGGGTTTTCCTCTTTCAGTTGTCCGTAAGAGAGTTTCTGCCTGTGACCCACTGTATTTGCCTGTTTATCTCTCCAGTGATGGATGGAGGCACTGTTTCCCCTATTGTCCTCGACTGTCTTAATGATCTAAAAATAATTCTTACTTACTAATTTGTTGGGCTTTTTACTTGTCGTTGGGACAGAGTGGTAATTTCTGAGATCCTTAATGGGGAACAAAAACCTCGAGTTAGGCTTAATGGGTGAAGATTTTTTTGTTTTTTCTGTCCCGGTGATAACGTAAGTCCTAAAACAACTACATTTTACATATTCATTTCAGCTTATTTATAGCAAGATGAATTAAACTGGCATTAACATAAATACAAAACTATATCATAATCACATCCACTTCACACATTTTAACCTTCAGTTTTTAAGAGAGAAATTCTTTTGGGTAAGAAATGACACACTGCGGGAAGATTACAATAGAATACTGTGCAAAGTTTGTGAATAACATGTAACCTTTCAAGAACTATATTAAAATCTTTTAACTTCTGCCCTCTTCTGTATCTGAAACTTACCTCTTAACTAACTATAAAAGTAGAAGGAAAGTAAAAAAAAACTTGTAGAATTTATACAAGTAAAGAACAAAGACAGTACTAACAGTTACAAGATCTTTATAGTTACCATGCTGTGTAGATTTTTTTCTGTATCTTTCAAATAATGGATTGTAGTTTTAGTAACTGTTTTGATGGTCTACCGTCAAATCTAACATTTGTCATTTTAAATTTATGGACATTTCTATTGTTCATGGAAAGTCAAAAACCCACCTTCCATTAACTTCAACACGTGGATCTTGCTCTACCTTTCCCACTGTTCAAATACAATTCTGTTTCTTATGTCAGTTCTTCTTTTCATAAAATACCATACCTAGGTCACAAGAAAACCACAGTCCTTACAAATGGAGACCAAAAGAAAAGTTAACTTTTATTTATACTTTCCTTTCCAGAATTTTTAGGATTTAGTACCCAGTCAGAAAATAAGAGAAAAGATAAAAGAAGATAAGAAAACAGAATATTTAAATAATATATTAACCTGTAACAGTTTTATAGACTATTACATAAAAGACAATTCTTCCTTTATTCTTTTTATACCTTTCTACACTGTTGGTGGGAAGATAAACTACTACAGCCACGTTAGAAATCGGTATGGAGAGTCCTCAAAAAACTGTAACTAGGGGCCAGTGAGATGGCTCAGTGGCATAAGCACCTGCCTGGCAAGCACAAGGGCCTGAGTTCGACTCCCGGAACCCACATATGAGAAAAGGGCTGGTGATATCGCTCAGCGGCACGGGCGCCTGCTGGAGCGCGAGGTCCTGAGGTCGACCCCCAGTACCCACAAAAAAAAAAAAAAACTGTAACTAAAAATTCCATTTGACCTAGCTGTTCCTCTTCCAGATATTTTGTTGAAAAAGTTAAAGAAATCATATTATGGTGATACATATATACCTATGTTTACAGTAGCACAATCTATAATAGCTAAATCTTAGAAGCAGTATATATATTTTATGCAAGTTCTTTTACAAAAACATTTTATTAGTACATGTTTGCAGTACATAATATTTGCAATAACTTTTGAGTGTAGATACATGTATTATATATGTGAGATATATGTATATATAATATTTTTTTATTTCCATATAAAATATATTTTTATTTCCCTTCCTCTTCCCTCCCATTTCCCTCCATCCATCTCTAGGTCTGCTTCCCCAATTTTTTTTCTTTTTAGTGCATTTTTGCATTAAATAATGATTACATTCACCGTGAGTACCTGGTAAATGTACACAACACAACTTAATCCTTTTTTATGTGCCCCTCACCTTCCTTCCTCCCCCACCAACCCCAATTCTTAGTCCCCTTCCCATTTGTAAAATATTGATCTCCCTTTTTTCTTTTTTTTTTTTTTTTTTTTTTTTTTTTTTTTTTTTTTACCACCTAAGAACAAGGTTTATTTCTTTGCCTTCAGCCAGGATTTATGGATTAAAGATAGGTCTTACTTGTAGAGATTATAACCATCATTAGCAAAAACAAGATTCAATTCCTAATGAAGACACAGTTTTTCAATATCACAAAAGGACTTAACACGAAATTGTTACACGAACTTCTATACATACTAAGCATGATTAGAAAAAAAACTTTTTAAGACAGAAATAGTAAAGACTTTCTTTTTAATAAGTTCTTTGGTTATAAACAGGTCTTCAGTTGACACTTGTTCTATGAATTATTTTTTTTAATCATTCTATGAATTATTAACTGATTTTGCTGATGTCCCTTGAAGACCAAGATAAAATTAATTACTCTGGGTTATAGCTCACAGAACATATTTCACACAGTTTACCTTGCTTTAGGGTAAAACAATTACAAAATGAAATAAAGGCTTTAGATCTGAGATAGCATGTACTATTTATGCAACTGCTATACATGTTGCATAAACTTTTCATCTTTTAAAAAAATAAAAACTCAAGATACTCTTAAAAGCTAAAACATGAAGTCTTTGTACATCTTCCCATGATGCTTGATGTGATCTTTTCCATTCACTGGCTCACAGATTCATTTTTTCTTTGCCTGGGGGCATTATTTTCTATACCGTTGCTGTCATCTGACTTCAGCTGCTCAATTTGTTCAAATTCTTTTCCATCGTTACCTGGGCGCTTCTTTTTCTTTTGCGTGTACACTTCACAAAGCAGAATAACAGCCACTAAAACAACAGCTTCAGCAACTATAGCAAAAAATGGTTTGAGGGGCACCAAAAAGCTCAGCACAACAAGTTCCTGCCGATCTTCACTCTCGCCTAACTGGAATACTGCATGGCACCAATAGGATCCCCCATCTTCTTCCACAAGATGCTTTATCTTGAGCTTTGTTTCATTGCTGTATGTTGCATTGGTAACATACTTACCATCCGTGTGAACATCAATAGGAACCTGTACACTTCCATTAGTTCTATACCAGGTCCACTGTAAAGGAAAGCACTCTTGACATTTACATACCAGGACAGCAGAGTCCCCCACGTAAGTGATCAATGGCTTGTTTTTTCCATGAAGTTTGGGAACTTTGATATTAAATGTTCCCCTTTGTTCCTTTCTGTCTTTAAAGAGACAAGAATAGCGACCCATTTGCTTGCTGTTAAGGATGGTGAAATTGTACTGGGTATACACAGTGTCTCCTGCCACAATGCGAGAATAATTCTTCAGTAGCTCATCATCCTTTTTCCAAGTGACGCTGACTGAAGTCAAGTCCCCTGATGTTGTGAACTGGCAGGTGAGAGACATAATAGAAGGACTTTCCAAAGTGACATTTTTTTCTACCGGCATACTGGAATGTTCAGTTAGTGATATGTTATGCCTCTTCAAGGAAAAGTTAGAATATTTTGTCATCATTCCTTCTCCAACAGGTAAACTTGTAACAGATGAATCTGTGGGTCCGCCGTCCGCCGAGCCCCCGCGGGCCGCGGCCAGGAGGCACAGCAGCAGCAGCAGCGGCGGCGGCGGCGGCGGCGGCGGCCGGGCGGCGGGCGCGCCGCGGGCCTCCAGGCCGGGAAGCATGGCGCCGGCGGGCCGCTGCCGACCCTCCCGTGCAGGCTGCTGCGGCGGCTCCGCGTCGCCTGCACCCTCGCCGGTGGCCGGTGCGCACTCTCCCTTTTTTCTTTATCTTTTGTTTTGCTCTTTACTTTTACTTTGGGTTTTTATATAAGAGAAACAATGTGATATTTAAGCTTGTATGTCTGACTTACTTTACTAAACATTATGGTTTCCAGCTGCATCCATTTTCCCACATGTGACTCAAATTTATCCTTGTTCATAGCTGAACAATACTCCATTGCATATAAATAACACCTTTTCTTATCTATTCTTCTATTTGTGGACAGATAGACCTCTTCCAAGATGTAGCTATTATGAATTATCCTGCCACAAATATGGATATGCATTTATCACAGTAACATGATGTCTTGAACTCTTTTGAGAAGATAGTTAGGAAGAGTTAGTTGGGGAATACCTGGGTCAAATTTAATTTCTAATTTCAGTTTTTTAAGAAATCTCCATAGTGATTTCCAAAATGATGATACCAGTTTGCATTCCCAGCAACAATGTAGAAGAGTTCCTTTTTCCACACAACCTCCCCAATATTTGCTATTATTTGATTTATTTTATTAGTATGTGTTTGCAGTACCTGAAATTTACATTCATTATTGAATAACTACGTGTACTTCACATGTCTTGATTCTTTTTCAAACCTCTTTCCCCTTTCACCCACTTTCCTCTATCACTTGATCCTCTTTCCTCGTTTTCAATATCATTGTTATTATTTTCAGTTTGTGGTTGTGACATGTAATGATTACATTCCTTGTGGGTATTTGGTATGTATATGATATATCTTTAAATGTTTCACATCCCCTTCTCCATCCCTCCCCTCACCCTTGGTCTCTTTAATCCCCTCCCATTCACCAAAGAAAAACCTTCTATCTCCCTGATTTCTTTCATCAATCTTTTAATTTGCTTTTTATTTGCAATTTGCATTACTCAAAAGAAGCCACATGGCATTTCAGATTTGTGTCTGATTTATTTCACTTGACATTAATTTCTTTGTTATTGGCATTGTTTCTCGATTAAGATGGAATCTCAGGGTTGTTTTAATTTGCATTTCTCTAATGGCCAGTAACGTCCGACATTTTTTAGTGAATTTATTGGCCATTTATGCTTGTTATGAGAAGTGTCTACTCATTTCAGTTGCCCATTTTTTGATGGTGTCTTTGATTTTGGGAGTCTAATTTTTTGAGTTTTTTACATCCTCTAGATATCCTTTCCCTGAGGTGTAGCTGGTGAACTTTTTTCCCATTCTGTAGGTTTTCTTTTCACTCTTTTTGGTGTTCCCTTTGCTGTACACATTTCTAATTCGATATGGTCATGTTTGGTTGATTCTCAAGACTATTTCCTGTGCAACTGGGGTTCTGTTCAGAAAACTCTTGCCTACGCCCATGACTTCAAGAGTTTTACCCCTTTTATCATCCAGCAGGTTGCTTCTGTTTTGATAGTTAGACCTTTGAACCATTCTGATTTTAGTTTAGTACATGGTCAGCGATATGGGTCTAGCTTCAATCTTCTGCATGTGGAAAGTCAGTTTTCAGAGCACCATTTGTTAAGGGGGTCTGTCTTTCCTCCAGTGTACGTTTTTGACCCCTGGGTTGAAGTTCAGGTTGCCTAGTGGTTGAATGTGCCTGGGTTGTTTCTGCATTCTCTACTCTGTTCCACTGACCCACATGTCTATTTCGGTACTATGTTGTTTGTAGTCATTGTACCTTTGTAATAGACTTGAAATCTGGAATTGTGGTGCCTCCTACTTTGCCCTTATTTTCCAGGAGTACTTTTGCTATCCTGGCTCTCTTCTGGCTCCATATGAATTTTAGGGTTATTTTGTCTAGTTCTGCAAGGAAAGCTGTTGGTACTTTGACTGGGATTATATTAAATCTATGTTGAGTTTTGGAAGTATGACCATTTTGACAACATTGTTTCTGCCTATCCAAAAGCAGGAGATATGTTTCCATTTTCTGATGTCCTTTTTGATCTCCCTATTCAGAGTACTATAATTTTCATTGCAGAGGTCTTTCACTTCCTTGTCTAAGTTAATACCTAAGTATTTCATTTTTGTTTAAGCTATTGTGAATGGTATTGTTTTTCTAATTTCTTTTTCAATGAACTCATTATTGGTATACAGAAATGCTATTGATTTTTGTGTGTTGATTTTGTATGGTGCTATATTGCTATACTTAGTTATTAATTCTGGGAGTTCTTTGGTGGAATTTTTTGTGTTTTCTATTTAAAGATCATGTCGTTTGTAGATAATGATAATTTGACTTGTTCCTTTCCTCTATATATCTGCTTTTTCTTGACCAAGCTAGTGATGCATCCTGAAACACTAAAAAAACAAACACAGTCCAAATCCTAACTTAGTACAAGGAGGGAAGTCATAAATATCAGAGGAGAATTCAATGAAATTGAGACTAAAAAAATGTGGAGAATCAATAAAACAAAGAGGTGGTTCTTTGAAAGACAAACCCTTACCCAAACTTACCAAAAGACGAAAGAAAAGACCCAAATCAAGGCAATTAGTAATGAAAAAGGCAAAATCAGAATGGACACCATGAAACTCCTATCATGAATAACTACCATGAAAAACTGAACTCCAAATAATTGTAGAATATTAAAGAAATGGGCAGATTCCTAGACACCTATGTATTACCAAAACTGAGCCAAGAAGACATTAAAAACTCAAAGAAATCCAATAAAAGGCAATGAAATTGAAGCAACAATAAAAAGCCTACCAAACAAAAAAAGCCCAGGACCTGAAAGATTAGCCACTGAATTCTACAAGACCTTCAGTAAGGATATAACACCAATATTCCTCAAATGTTTTAATGAAATTGAAAGAGAAAGAGTACTTTCAAACTCATTCCGGGAAGCCAGCATCACTGATTCCAAAACCAGACAAGCACCCAACTGAACAAGAGAACTACAGAACAATCTCTTTAATGAATATAGACCCAAAATCCTCAGCATGATGCTAGCGAACATAATGAAACAAATCCTCATGAAGATTATACATCAGGACCATGTGGGTTTCATCCCAGGTATACAACAATGGCTCAACATACGCAAATAAATAAATAAATAAATCAATAATACACCACATAAACAGAAATAAGGATACAAATATTCCTTTATTCTTCACAGACCACATGTGTAATATCTTCCATGAAGTTTCACGTCTGGACTTAATAACTGAATGAATTAGATTTCTGATTCAGCTGCTGAATAACTGAACTTGATCATCTTTGATATCAGTTCTTCCTAGGTCCCCTACACTCCCTTCGGATTGATGCAGAACTTTGCTCTTGTCCAGTAGATCTTAGAAATATGCTTTGAGGTTTTCTGAGACAATCTGAGAGCACTAGTGCTCCTCTGTTTCTATTTCTGTTTCAGTGCAAATAAACTAAGAAAACAGATTCATGTTCCCAAAGTGTAAAGACTACTTTTCGTAAGTAAGGGGAAGAATCACCCTTCATGGAGCTAATTATTTAAAACTTCAAACTGTGCAGAGAAAGCTGTACTGAAATAGAAGTCATTGATTGCTCTTAAAAAATACATTTTATTAATTACATTTTGAAATCTTAATGAACAAAATATATACTAATTCAGGATGCTTATTTAAAATGCAATTCCCTGTGACTCACAGTTAAATATTCTTGAGTAGCACAGTAATACTGCAGTCAAAGAATATTTATAGTATGATCACCCACCCTTATGTGGTTCTGACAAAAGTAACTTACTTACTTAATTTTAGGAAATACTATTCTAACTGACCCAGGTATCTCTTGAAATGCTTATGAGTACTTGATTTTCTTTGAATGCACAGAGAAGATGAGGTTAGAAAGAGAGTGCTTTCCTGACAAATTATAGGTATCACTCTTCTCAAAGTAAATCTTCCAAGAGTGCAAGTATTATTTTGTCATTTTTATTTTGGATCAATTAAGAAATTACTTCAGACAAAAGATAATACAAATGATTATTTCTTATGTAAACATTTTCTGATGTGCCACTAGATGATATTTCTTTTTTTGACTCAAGCTGAATAATTCCATTCCTTTTACCTTTGTGACCTTCAGCTGGTAGTTAAAACCTATGATTAGAGCTCCAGCAGTAATGAACATTCAAATTCATTCTACATCTTACCAAATTATAAATGTGATCTTTTTGATTCCCTTTGGTTGCTTAGCTACATTTCCTGTTTTTCCAGATAAATCTGATTAAATTAATGCAATGTGAGCATGCTCATATATCTGGAAAGCAAGATCTTTAGCCATCCGGATGCATATGTTGAATTGTTTTGTTACAGATCAGAAATTTAAATTAACTTCTATGTCTTTTTCAGTCTCATCTGAGATCAAGGCCAGATATTTTGAATGTGTCCAAACACACGTATTCTCTCATAACACTAACGTATATTGTACCTGTGGAGCATGGTGCTTCTTTTCTCATTAGAAATTTTAGGAGGGAATTTTTTGTTTCTCATTATTTTAAAGGAAGTGGTAATGGTAAATGGAAAATTGATTGTATTCCAATTACTATTCCAGCTAATAAACTACTCCAAAGCTTGACTGATTAAAAAAAAAACATTGCAATATTTCTAATTTTCAGGATTTCATATGTGACTCAGAAAATGTTTAATACCATGAGGCATTACCTGGCATCACTCAAGGTTGGCAAATTGATGGTTTAGAGAGTCCAAGACTACTTCACTCACATGACTTGAATGCTGGCAATGGTCACTGGCGTCTTGGCTCAGCTCGGATCCAGTCCACATACTCTCAGGGACTTTGCACATAGTTTCTTTCACATAAGATCTCGTTGATCCAGAAGCAATATTCTAAGAGATCTGAATAGAAGTTACTGGGGGTCATATGACCTGGCCTAAAAAGTCCTACAGTGTTAGTTGTACCACCTTCTGTTGGTCACACAAATTATAAGAACAACTCAGGTTCAAGTGTAGAAGCATAAGACATTCTGTAACAATAGGGAGAGTAGTGAAACAAAATTACATCTATCTTTAATCCATTATAGTCAGCTATCTGTACACTAGTTATTTGCATTTTTATCATACGGAAAATATATTTACGTGGGTTCTGCAGAAAAGGACCTTTCTGCCTTTGTTCCCCCATTTTTCTGTATTTAACAGATCCTGTTATGTCCATGGACATGCTGTCCTCTGTTTGTTTTCTAGTTTGAGTGAGCAGAGCTTAAAAGTACACAGTGACTGCATCACCTTCATCACTGTATTTTCTTAAACAACTTGAGCTCTAACACTAAGCGGCTCTATCCTGTGAATCTATTTAGTTGGGTTTCTGTCTGTTTTTTGTTTGTGTTTTAACAAGCGAATAAAGCTGATATTGAACCTTGATGTTCACTGTATTGAAGTGGGACCAGACGTTCAAAGATCACGGCACCATCTATTAATCACCTTTGGCTCCCATTTGCTAAGTACACACATTCCCCTCCAGTCATATTAAAATGTGATCTCCCATTTAAATACTACTCTGTTAACTCCTGTTAATGACCATAAGCACATAAAATTGTGTTCTTGCACTCTCAGGACTTTCATTTCATAGACTCTATATTTTTTGTTTCCTCTTAAAATATTAAAATACTTGCTTTACAATTTTTTATATTAATAAGTATTATGTATGTAAAATATATTTATCAAGACATCCAAGATTTGTGCAGACTAAAATACATAAATATATATTTCAAATATGTTCCATTTGTTAACTTTTTAAAATTATTTTGAAATAGATGTTAAAAGTAGCTGTGGAATAAAAGCCACAGATTTAACATTATCATTTCTGTCTAGATGTACCCCAAGAGCCGCATGCTCTCATAGGTGGGGATTTGGGAGGCAAGTCACTGGGGGCACCTGGAAGTCCATCTCTCCTTCCCCTGCCCCTTTCTTTGTCCTCTGCTTCCCGGCCACCATGACGTGAGCAGCTTTCCTCTGCCAGACCCTTCCACCATGCCTTCCTGCCTTGGAACTGGCCAACTATGAATGAAAAATGTTAGCCAAAATAAACCTCTCCTCCTTTACATTGCCAGTGTTAGGTATTGTGTCTCAGAGATGAAAATACTAAGTTGCTTCGGTTTTACTCCATCTTATAAACATAGTATAGATACTATAGATAGATAGTATAGAGATAGTTTTATATTCTCCTCTGCTACTTCTTAGATACAGGGCCTTGAGAAAAGCAATTTCAGTGCAATTTTGAGCTGCCTTTCTGTCATCTGTTAAGTGGGTAATGCTAGAAATATAATTCAGAGAATTGCTGTAAGCATTGAGATTTTTAAAGTTTTTTAGTACATGTTTGCAGTACATAATGTTTACATTCCTTGTGGGGAGTTGGTACATGTATATAACACAGCCTAATTACTTTTTTTGTCCCATTCCCATCTGTTTCCTCCCCCTTCCCTCCACTCTTGCTTCCCTTCCCATTTGAGAAAGTTCTCCCTACTTCCTACTACTTTTTGTTTTGTTCTTTGTTTATATTTGGGGCTTTTCATATATGAAAATAAATGCAATATTTAAGCTTGTGTGTCTGATTTGTTTTTGTTAACATCGTGGTCACAAGGTGAATCCATTTTCCTACAAATGACTGAAGTTTATCCTTCTTCATGGAAGAGTAGTACTCCACTGTGTATAAGTACCACATTTTCTTTTTCCATTCATCTGTTGATGGACATAGTAGCTAATAGGTTTAGTTATTATAAACAGTGAGAATTTTTAAAGGAAGCATCTGACTGCACCTGCATGGCACCATGAAGCTCAGTCCATATCCGCTCAGCTCTTGGTATCCTGTGTTTGGTAAAGTGTCCTGCAGTCTTCTCCTGAGGAGATAAGTACCTGAAGGTCAATACCCAGGGATCAGCCTTAAGTCACTGAGAGAGGGAATCCATTAGTAAATAATTTAATTTCCTCATTTCTCAGGAGGAATACCTCTGAAGAGTATTCTGTAAGAGCTACCAGAAATCAGTAGTGGAATTGAGTCCCAAATACCCATAAGAATAATCTGTTCATTATCACTGTCCATACTGCCTTTCTTATCATTCCTGTTTAATTTCTCGATTCTCCTACTGGTACTTCCAGTATAATTTACCAAATCAGTGACTTACACTCAATCTGTACTTAAGGATCCATATCTGAGGGAATGCATCCTGAAATAAACCACTGGCTGCTTAAACAAATCATGAGACCCTCTTAAACAATGGTTCATAGGGAACCAGTAAAGTAAGGGGATCTTCCAGCAACCTAAAGTACAACAAAACCACACACTCATACTTAAGGAGCATTATGCTAAGCACGTGTTATGTGTTATCCTGTTTAATCTTCACCAAAACCTTTATGGGGCCAATATACTATTTATTCTCACTTTTCAAGCCAGAAGACAAAGTGCTAAGAAATGTTGTTTACATCAACAATATCACACAGCTACTGCAGCTAATCCTCACTGTCAGGTACTGAAATTCAGTTTATTCCAATGTACATGCTTTTACGCTTAAGCTACATCTTCCGCCATGGAAGATTGTATTGATGTTCTGTAGATTTAGTCCCTGTATAGACCAACCGATCAGCCAAGTACCTGACCATAGTAGAACAGAATCAAGGTTATGCTTACCTGTACTTACTCTGTACTGGTAATGTTAATCCATTCTACATACAACGAACCAGACAATGCAAGAAGAATTTCAAATAGAAATTTCATTTTTATTTCTCATATCTCTCACTGAGTAATGATATTGTTTCACAAGTACTTTTCTCTCTTTAAATATCTCAACATATCTAACTCAATGATTAGAGAATACATAGTACATGTAAGAAAACTTGAATGTCCTGGAGAAGAGTGTTCTCTCATACAGTAAATGTTTTAGTAAGGGACTCACACATAACCAGTGAGTAGCTAAGATAGATTGTTTACTTTCTTTGTATTTTACTTTATTGTTATAAAATAAGAATTAAGAAATGATGAATAAGTACTGGAAAGCATCTATTTTTAATAAAAATGATAGAATATATTTTTATTACATTTATATATTGTATTTTAGAACACCAAATATCCTGGCATTTAGTGCTAACAAAATATCATAGCTTATTATTTCTTTCAAAGAAAGAATTGTGAAGGGTTTCTGTTGCAGAATCAGTTTTAATGTAGTTATGAAGCTAAATATGTCAATATATTTCTGAGGATGATACATGGAGCTTACCAGACCTCCAAGACTTTCTGGAAAAGCTTACACATCAGAAAGTCAAATAGATTCAGAAAAGAAATCCTTTCTGGGAAGTACAGAATAGTAAGAAAAACATGTTTTTTGGAAAGAGAAAAGTGAAGGCACAGAGAAGTTGTTTGACCTCCTCAAGGTCACAAAGGGAGTTGGTAATGAATCCAGGAACAGTGGCCAAATCTTTTGGACTCATTGTCCAATGCTCAATCCACCATACTTTACTCTCTCCCTGGTGTGCAATTTGCTTCGGAGCTCAAGTCACTCAGATGTGCTCTTTGGCAAAGTGGGCTGTTCAAGGAAGCGGGAGCCTCCTTTCCTGCGGAAGACTTCCCTACCTTCAGCCCAGCAGGGTGCTGCAGTCCTTGTCACTCTGCCACAGCTCACCCACAGAGATGCACCACCGGGTGGGGCTCTGAGTGCCCACGAAGTGTGTTCCGCCTTAACTTACACAGTTTTTTGGTATGGAACATCTGTGGATTCCAAGAGTGAACAGATGGCACTGAATTGTGCCAGACTCTGCCCCTCTCTCCAAACTACATACCTCCCTTAGTATCCACAAACCGCGGACCCTGTACTTCTGCAAAACAAGGAAGCAGAACTGTGGAAAATGCCATTCTTGAAAAGGAAAATGTCTTACCTAGTTGCTCTCATCCCTGGTATTAACTTCCACTAAACTCGTGCCATTTTTAGTTTTCTGTATCATCTAGCTGTGGGAGCATATGGCTAATGGAAAAAAAGATTAGTTTTAGTAAAGAAGTCACACTCACCACATGGATATTGTTTTAATTATATTACAGACTTGGAAATTTAGAGCTCTATGTACTAAGAATGATTCCTAGCAGGATAGCTTAAAATTTGTTTGTGCTTGTAATTATTCCATGCTTCTGAATCTCAGTTTGGATGAGATAAAATCTCAATTCAATATTTGCTAATGAGGTGGGAATCTTTATCTTAGTTAATCAAAATAAAAGCTATTGCTTTGAGAAATATTACAAGCAGTGTCCTATATATGCATGTGTGGGGAAAGGGGATAAAATGGGTTGTTTTATCCTTAATTTTAAAAAAAATTTATTTCCTTTCTAATTGAAGTAAAAGTAAAATATAAAACTAGATCAAATGTTTACTTTGTCATTAACATTGACCTAAAAAATAATGAATAAATGCAAATCTCACAATCCTGTTAGCAAAGAAAAGTCATGGAAGAGTTTTTGGCACTTTACTGGGAGATCTAAAATTTGTATGCAGGAGCTAGAGAATCATGGTTCATTTTTGGGACAAAATTAACCATGCAAGGCTGGTGAGATGGCTCAGTGGCGTAAGCGCCTGCCTGGCAAGCATGAGGGCCCGAGTTCGACTCCCGGAACCCACATACGAGAAAAGGGCCAGTGATATTGCTCAGCGGCATGGGCGTCTGCTGGCGCACAAGGTCCTGAGGTCAACCCTCGGTGCCCCCCCAAAAAAAATTAACCATGCAGCTCATTATTTCAGTGTTTATTGATCACTTCTTCCAAACTAGGCCCTAGTTTATGTAGTGAAAATAAAGTTGTGAAGACTATAGCTGAGATTCTTGCCCCCATGGAAATTATATCTTAGTGGTAAGCAACATAAATAATATATACATACCTATGTATACATACGTGCACATGTGTGTATGTATATACATATATGTATACATATGTACGCATATATATACATACATATATATGTCATCCAGTGAGATAATATGAATAAAAATGATAAAATATAAGAGGTAGAGTAAAATGGAGAAAAAATTTATTGTGTTCAAATGGTCAGGGAGTAAGTCATTCAACGTTCTATGATTCTAACATCCTTGTCAGAAAGAATAAAAGTAGGAAGCTGACACTGAAATAAACATTTTCAAGAATTGACAAGAAGTCCAGTGTGGCAGGATAAGTGAACAAGGAGGAGAATATAGGAGTTAGGAATATGCAGGTGTTATGATATGGATTGTCCATAACATGTCAAATTGTATAGCCCATAGGTAATAAAGCATTGAAATGTTTGAAATTCAAAATAATTTCAGTTGACACATTCATGCACGTATACGTCATGCATATGACGTATTCATGTACATGAATATATATTTGTACATATATTCATATGTATAATATTGAGGCATATTATAGACACAAATATATGCACACATCAAAAATAATAAGCTCGCAGTACTCTGTGAGGCTGAGGCAGGAGGATCACAAGTCTGAGACCAGCCTCGGCAACTCAGTGACTTAGCAGTACCCTAGGTTCAATACACAGTACCACACCAAAAACAAAAACAAAACAAAACAAAACAAAAAAGTAATCTGAAGTAATTATCATAAATCAATCTTGTTCATACAAGCAATATGCATTCAGATAAAAGAAGCCTGAGGTTCCCTTGTTTTCTCAAGATAAGAACATGTGTGTCCTGACTTCTATCACCATAGGTAAATGGCATCTGTAGTACTGCTGCCTAAGTTTCCTTAACTATGTGGCTTAAACAGAAAACACTGAATTTCTCACAGTTCTGGAGATGCTAAATACATGACTAGGGGTCAGCATATTTGGTTTCTGATGATAGCTTTTCCTGGCTTGCAGAAGGGCACCACCTTGCTGGGTTCTCAATGGGCCTTTGCTCTGTGCATAAGTGGAGAAAGGACAAACCCTGCTTTCTTCTCTTATAGGAACTCCAGTTCTATCATATTAGGTAGCTGCCTTTATGACTCCACTTAAACTTACTACCTCCTGGTAAGTGCTGTCCGCAAGCATAGACACATTAGGTGGTAGATTTTTAATGTATGACTTTTGAGTGTACACCATTCGATCCATAGCAGTATTATGAGTGACGTCATCTTTTGTATTTGGTTTCTTTCACGCGCCTGGATATCTACAAAGTGGATTTTTTTTAAATCATTGTGTGTAACAGTAGTTCATTCTTTTTGTCACTATGTGATATTATTTCATAAATGCACTAATATGAATTTCTCTGTACTTTAGTAATCATTGCATATTTCTCACTGTAAATAGTGCTATTATGAGGATTTTAGGGAAATTCACCAGTATTTCTCTTGGATAGAGCTAGAATTGCTAAGTCTTAAGGATGCCTATTATCAAATTTAGTAGATTCTTTCAAACAATTTTCTAAAATAGTTTCACCATTTTTATTCTTATTAGCAGTGTACGGACATTCTTCTTTCATATCCTCATTAACAAAATATTTTCCGTCTTTCTCATTTTGCTTATTTTGATGAGCATATTGTTGTATAATTTGAATTTTCCTGATGGTGGATCTATATATTTTTAAAAAAGAAGACCTTGTCTGTTACATAAATACTTGAGTCTATTGTATTAACCAATGGCCACTAATATAATGTACATTCTCCTCAGGAGTATTAGTAACACAAGGAAAAAAATTGTAGAGAAAGAAGCTATTAGGATATCTATGTAAAATGTTGTCTCATTTTAAGAAAGAAAATAAGCTTTAGTATTATTTCTTCAGTTGGTCCAAGGTCAGAAGCACAAGTTACACAATTCTGATCTTTTGCAACTCCCCTCAGCAATGTGACACACACGGCGTGTTCTGATTGCTCTTTCATTTTTTATTTGCTTTAGCTTCTTGCTACATCATGCAATTTGCATGCTAAATAAAAATATTTTATATCTGATATAAGGTTCTCATTAATTTTACACTATTTACATTACATAATAATGAGATGAATGAACATTTTATGCACTGCACTAAAGCTCTCTTATTACTTTGTTCCAATTACTCAAAGAGTTACACAATGAAAAGATGAAATGCTTACATTTTTTTTACAAAAGACAAGTGTGTTAGATTTGATCATTCTCATGTAGTAAGTGTGAATAAAAAGGCTTAATTTGGTCTTTCAAATTATAATAAGAAAGTAGTAGCTTTCTTTAAAACGTGCTTCAGAGACAGCATTTTGGAAGTGGTTATTTGAATTATTTATATTTAATGGATTTTTTTTTTACAGACACTATGTTAAATGTGTCCCAAAATTTTCCTTACTTGTACCTTACTTGTGGAAATAGATTTTGTCAACCAGCTTACAAATTTCTAAGTTTGTCTACCCTGAATCCGTGTATTATAATATGAAGATGCATGACATGATTAATTTGTAAGGAAAACTGATTTCGCAAGGAAGGTTGCCACTTAGTATCCAAATTTCAGCAAAAAACCTCACAAATAGTGGATAAATTGATAAATTTAAGGGTCCAAATGTAGGTAACACAGTCTAAAATACATTTTAAAATATGAATTTTTCCATAAGAAATAATTTTTAGAAATAGGAGAGCTGCTAAATATAAGATTGGATTGAGAACCCAGAAGTGGTGGTACATGACTGCAACCCCAGCACTAGGGAGGCTGCGGAGGGAGAATCACAAGTTTCAGGTCAGCCTGGAAATCATAATGAGACTGTGTCTCAAAGTGCCAAAAATAGGGCCGGTGAGATGGCTCAGCGGCATAAGTGCCTGCCTGGGAAGTGCGAGGTCCTGAGTTCGACTCCTGGAATCCACATACGCAAAAAGGGCCGGTGATATCGCTCAGCAGCACGGGCACCTGCTGGTGCGCGAGGTTCTGAGGTTGATGCCTGGTACCCAAACACACACACACAAAAAGTGGCAAAAAATAAAACAGTAAGTAGTAAGGAAAGAGAGAAAGAAAGAGAGAGAGAGACAGAGACAGAGAGAGAGAGACAGAGAGAGAGAGAGAGGGAAAGAGAGAAGGAGGAGGAGGAAGAAAGGAAGGGCAAAAATCTAGCTCTAATCTAAAATTCTTCAACAGGGCAGGTGAGATGGCTCAGCGGCATAAGTGCCTGCCTGGCAAGCACAAGGACCCGAGTTCAACTCCTGGAACTCACATACCAAAAAAGGGCCGGTGATATCGCTCAGCGGCATGGGTGCCTGCTGGCGCATGAGGTGCAGAGGTCAACCCCCGGTACCCACAAACAAAAATCAAAAATAAATAAATAAAATTCTTCAACTAAGATTTTCCAAACTAATGAAGATTTACAATAAAATGACTGTGACTAAAATCTGAGAAACTACTTTACAAGTAAAAAAATTAAAAATATTTCAAAATCATATTTATTTCATTATTAACATTTCAATTACATATAATTAAAGATTAACAAACATGTATGTGGATAGTATATGCTGATATGTTTGGGTTTTTACTGAGAGTCATAACAAATTGATTAGGTTGGCATCAATGGAGGTAAAGAGAAATAGTTAAATTCAGAACAAGGTAAACCAAGAGCAAACTGGATATGAGGGAAACAGGAGTCAAGCCTGACTCCCGGAGTTAGACCTAGTCAGGTTTCATTTCCTATAAGTGTTCAAATTTTATAGAAAGCTTTTGCTTTGTGGGGTGTACCTATATCCACACTGAAGCACACATATTGGGATGCGGAATATCCACACTTCTTTTTATGACACGATTTTTCCAATGTCAATAAGATATCAAATACAGATGTAGATGAGGCAATTAGACACACTACTCTGGGGCTGTGTGTAGGGTCTAAGAATGGATCTGAAAATGTGGGAATCATCGATAGTTATTTCAAAGCCATGAAACCTAATGAGATCTCCTAGGTGAGTGGTGGCGAACCTATGGCACGCGTGCTGCAGGGGGCCACGCAGAGCCCTCCCTGTTGGCACCTGAGCCAGACACCCCAGCAGCCAAGCATCATATATTCAGGTTCAACTGCAGTGTTGGCAGTTGGGGGTAAATAAGTAGGTTTGCAGTTACAGTTTGGGCACTCAGTCTCTAAAAGTTTCCCCATCACTCTCCTAGATCACGAGTGATGACAAAGTATGGAAGAGGTCAGTAACTAACTCCATGGAAAGCCAGTGTCTGGAAGTCAGGAAGATGTGGAGAAACCAGCAAAAGCAATGGAAATTATTATTATCTTTTTAAAAATAACCCTGAAGTTCATTGTATTAAAAAGGTGGGGGACAAGGAAGCAAAGCACTCAGAATAGAGACCTTTTCACAAAATTTTGCTGTGAAGGATGCATAGAAATGTTTATCCATCAAACCATCTTTATCCACGGTCTACTATGAACTTCAGGCTAGCCTGTAGCCCAGACTTCTTTGTCACTTGGTTCTTAATGTTTTGTATATTCTGTAGGAAATGCTTTCCCTTTCCTGTTTTTCAATCGGTACCTTCTTTCAGAATGAAGAGGAAATTTTCTAGAAATTCCCCATCCACACTCTAAGAGTCAGAAGAGATAGGAGATCTCAGGTTCATTGATCTATACCTGGAAAACATAGCAACATTCATCCTCAAGATTAGACAGTTAACTGTGTGGAGACATTTATTATTCTAAATCCCACTGCTTCTATAGGATTAATGATTTTATGTTCACCATTTAGCCACTGTATTTTTACAAATGTATAAACTATGTCCTTTATCTACTCAGGGCCTTACACTGAGTCCTCAATAAGATAATTTATTCACCAATGATATCTTCCTGCAATTTAAATCAGTTAAGTCCTCTAAAAAAAGTAAGTGAATGGAAAATAAATACAAAATGAAAATAGCTGCCATATCTGAGCAATAAGAGAAAGAAATGTAATTCAACCTTGTCAGATTCATTAGGATTTTTGTCTTTGGAATCCATCAGAAATGTGAAGAAAGGAGAAAAGAAGGGATCAAGAGAGAAAATGATTTAAAAAGAAAGCAGAACAATATATATTTTGTGATTATGATCACAGTTTTCTGGAGAACCTCAAAGCAACTTGACTTATATGAGCCATGCCCTAGCTTTCTTATTTTGTTGTATCTGTGCTATATTCTATCCACACATGAGCTTCTCTGGAGGAATTTCTTAGGTGGTTTTGAAACCTGTATCCATAACTCATATCAGATTCCCTCAGCTGTGCACTCCTTTGTTAGGGATACTTGTGGTACACCCAGAGCCAAAGAAATCAAAATGAATGCCTGCGATGGTGGATCGTATTCTGAGATGTACCAGAGGAGCTGGGTGTTTACATTTTAATTATTCTCTTATATGTCCTAGATCTGACCTTGTCTTTTGCCCTTCAGTATTTGTGTTCCATTACTTAGCTTGAATTTAAAACTGTTGAAGGTTGGAAGGAATAGGATATTTTATTTAGATAAAATATTAGATGACTATTTCAAAAGTGATCTCTGGTTTACACAGACATACTAGAAAAGGCAACAGAAAGAAACAAGTGTAAGAAAAAGGAAACATGTTTTACATCCCTGGCTCATGCTGTACACTTTTCATACTTCCATATAATTTAAACACCACAGCAGAATTTTGACATGACTACTGTGACTAATTTTCAAAACACACACACACACCTTTGCTTAAGGAGATGGAACTGTGATAGAAATCTCACTGTGGCAAGGAGCATATTCAAATTTAGTTCAGCGTGGACTGAAATTCATACTCTTCACTAAAGAGTGGTGTGCGAAATTCACCAGCACAGTGTAACATGATAGATACCTAAATGAACATTCAGGTTTAGGGATTAGGAGTAGGCTAGGAGAAGACTGTTTCATCCTTTTATTTTGAAATCTTTCCCAGTAACATTAGAAAGTTTTGAAAGCAGTAGCTTTACATTTGCATTGTAAACTCCACAGGAAGTTCCAGAACTAATTCATTCCATAAGCCAGTGATGGTGAACCTTTTAGAGACTGAGCACCCAAACTCCATTTATTTATCACAAAGTGTCAAAACTGTAATTAAACCTGAATAGTGAGGTTTTAATTTAGAAAAAAAAAATGTTATCCGATGTTCCGCTGCTGGAGCGACTTGGCTTGTGTGCCAGTATAAAGCATGCCATAGTTTTACCACCACTGCCATAGGCCTATTTAGAAATAGTCGCATAACAGAAAGATCACATTCAATCATTTACTTGGAATCTAAGCATCTTCAACTATTTTATGTTTATGAGTATGTACGTGCTTGAATCTTCATTTTTTTTTTTTATGGGTACCGGGGGGTCAACCTCAGGACCTCGCGTGCCAGCAGGCGCCTGTGCCGCTGAGCGATATCACCGGCCCTTTTTTTCTCTGTGGGTATTGGGAGTCGAACTCAGGACCTCGCGCTTGCCAGACAGGCGCTTATGCCCCTGAGCCATCTCACTGGCCTGAATCTTCATTTTTAACAATGACCCCTAATGACAAGAAAACTAAATTGTCTAACTGCAAATTGATAATCATTTTACATTAGATCACTACAAAAATTTAATATATATCCTTACAATTGAAACAAAGATACATGGAAGAGTTTAACATCTTTATTTGCAAATTGTGGATATGGGCATCTATAAAGTAGGTTAAATTTATACTAAACAATGACATCTAAAAATATCTTAGGGTCTTCAAAAGGAAGAATCAATGAAATGTATAGCAAGAAAAGCAATGATACAGTAATTTGTCAGTAACATAACCAAATCATGTGTAAATGCAGAGAAGACATGAGGAAGTAATTACAATTCTAGTGTACTTGAGCCATTACTCTTATTTCCAAATATACCTTAAAGAAGTTAGGCAGTTTCTGATACACTCATAACCAGATCCTCAAAAGAAATATCACAGAATAGACTGGACCAGAAACAGTCTTTCTCTTCTGCTTTCCCTAAGACATCTGGCTAATTATACGCGTTTTCAAAGCCTCCTAAGAGCTACAACAGAATTTGCCTGTATGAGCTTATATGTTGTTGGAAGCAATTATCTTTCTTAACCATTTTTGTATTCTTAATTTCTACCTTGCAGTAGATGCTCAGTAAGTGTCAGTTCAATTGATTCATTATAGGAATCGATTTTCCGTGAGAAAAAACAATAAAAGTTGTTGGGACTAGTTCCTGAGAGAAGCTGCAAATTATATCCTAATATGTTTTGAAACTTTCCATGATTCTTACTGTCTACCAAGGGAAGTTTGTGAAAGGCTGTCTCATGAATAGAGATGTATTTTAAGGCAAGAACCCTGGTTACAGGTAGGAAAATGGATGGCGGGAGAGAGTCTGAGCTCCTCTTAGGAGCCTGTTAAAGCATTTCAGCTGAAACGCATTGCATACCTGAATTACAGCAGTGGTAGTGGAGTATGAATGCTATTATGGAGATAGAATTGGTAGGAGCTGACCATGATTAGATGTAGTAATGTCATAGGCGATAACTATGATTTTTGACTGTGAGTGATGCTGAGCCTCTTAGGCTATTAAAGAGTAATGGAGGCAGGAAGAAGAGAATAGTTCTGGAGAGACAAGATGATTTCCATTTTGGACACATTTTTAATGACTTTTAGGCTGTCCCTTGGCAATGTATGCTAGTATCTGCTTTTAAAAATGATGTCATATTGAATCCTTTCTTTTTATGAGCAATGAAGGTAAAGCTTCTGTTTTATCCTCTCAAAATATGTTTTCAGGTTTATCATTCAAAATTCTTCTTTTACTATCCACCAAGATTCTGTTTGCTACTTTGATCATCAAAAGACAGGCTGTACTTCAAGACAAATAATTCTCCGGCCCAAAAGCAAGAGCTAACTTGTCATGGATTGCAATCTCCAAACTATAATTCAAAATAAACATTTTCTATCTGTAATTTGATTATCAAAAGTGTGTGTTATAGTGCCAGAAAGTTGATTAACAAAATGCTCTAATATTTAGGGCCATAAGGCAATGGGCACTTCAATCATGTTCACAGGTGGCACTGTCATAAATTTGTAAGTTTGGATGATATTTAAGGTAGACATTCATGGCAGTCTTCTCAAATCTTTATTCATTTGAGGTGGTGGAGTGTGCCTCTATTTGAATGCCTTAGATCCAAATCATCCTCCTTTCAGGGAAGTCATTATTGACTTTCCTAAGCCCATGTCACCTGTCACATTCTTCTCCTTCACAGAACTTGCCACAATTAATTTAATCCCTCATGTACAATTACTGAAGTGGTATCCCACAAGACTTCTTCATTGGATTATATTTATTTTTACTCAGCATTATATTTATAATGCTCAGTCTCAGGACTTTCAAATGAAAAAATGTCCAGTAAATGTGTAATGAATAACTAAGAGAAGCTAGAAAATTAATGTCAATACGCAAGTGATTTGAGTCTAAAATACATAATTCTACTGTACAACTTAACTCTAGGAAACTGACTTGTTTCCCAAACAGAAAGTTTTGGGAAATTGAATTTTCAGAATCAGCTTCATGGTTGAGAAAAATATTTATATCAAGAATCAATGGGGCCGGTGAGATGGCTCAGCGGCGTAAGCGCCTGCCTTGCAAGCGCGAGGGCCCGAGTTCAACTCCCGGATCCCACATACGAAAAAGGGGCCAGTGATATCGCTCAGTGGCACGGGTGCCTGTTGGCACGCGAGGTCCTGAGGTCGACCCCCCGGTACCCACAAAAAAAAAAAAAAAAAGAATCAAACATATGTATATATTCAATAATAATATAATGTCAGAACAAATGCAAAATAAAATGAAGGTAAAGTCTTAAAACATATGTGTTAGCTTTATCAGTAAGCTTCACAGAAATGTGGAATAAATTTCTGATCTTCTCATATGCATGAGATAGCTTCTTACAAATGTTTATTTTTAGAGATTGTTATTTTCTAACTGCACAATAAATTACTGCTATTTGCATAATAGAATTGTTTGCTTCTTTGATTTTCTGTCCAGATTGGGAATTATTAATATTTAGTCATACTTGAGATGAATGCTTTGTCACTGAGTATAAGTATAAAGTATGTAACCTCAGTATAAATTTTATTTTTTAATATTGCCTGGCTAAGGATAGCACATTACAATCCTGTCCTTCAGAAAAATTTGAGACAACTGCAAAATTCAGTCAAACAATTTTAGAACTCTGGGTTGAAAAAATATATGTGCTTTCATAGCTTCAACATGGCCTTGTGCAATACCTGACACATTCAATAAGTGTTTAAATGATGGATGTTCAATGAGGGACCAAAGAATAAAAGTTACTTTCAATTTCTTGCATCATTATAAGATCAGTAGAATAAATGTCTTTCTCAACTTTCTTACTAAAAAATCACATAACTATTTTATGCATGGTAAAGGATATTTTCTGACTTTGTCACTTAATTGAAATTGAGAAATTATTAAAGTTTCAAATTCCTGGGCACCATATAGAGCACAAACTTTTATTTTTAAATTTATAATTAAAGTCTGTTACATGAAAGTAAGAAAGTAGATAGGCAAATATCATACTTTCAGGACAGTGATTTTCACATTTTAAAAAATTATTTTTGATAAACCAAAAAAAAGGGAAAAATAAATAGAATGTTAGAGGATTTGAAATAGGTGATATCTACAAGAGTACACTGAAATTCTTTTCAAGACAATATGAAGATTAGAAGATGTACAAATTTTGTGTACTATATTACTGCATGCTGAAAATAGTAATACATCAATATTGGATGCTAAATTAGAAAGAGTATGCAGTGCAGAGCCACTTAGAAATGTTTTATTGGTTACTTTTAAGTCACTGAGACAAAATACCTGAATTTGCAACTTAAAGAAAGAGAGGCTTATTTTTGCTCACAGTTTCAGAGTGTTCAGTCCATGGTTGGCTGGCTCCAAGGCAGAACTTGCATGACAGAAAGGCTTGCTTGAGTGAAAAGTGAGAAACAATAATACAACCTTCTAGATCACACCTCCAATGACACAGCTCCTCCTACCAGGTCCCACCTCCTCATGTACATTCAGCTATGAATTCATCCATAGATTAATCCACTGTTAAGTATGTGCCCCAAGTCTCAATTACCTTCCAAAAGCCCCAATTCTAAACACATGAGACTTTGGGGGAACATTTTAGTCCTAAATCATAACATTGCTAGCCTGATTCTCAAAAGATTCATGTCCACCTCATTAGGCAAATACACCAGTCCATCTCTAAGAGTTGCCAGAGACTAAACAGTGCCAGTATTGTTCAAAAGTCCAAACCCAAAATCTCCTCTGAGATTCATGGCACTTAGCTGCGATGCCCTATAAAAATCTAAATGATAGTCAAATATTTCCAACATTCAATAGTACAGTATACATTCCCATTTGATAAGAGAGGAATTGGGGGTTGTTGAAAAGGAGTTGAACTAAAGTAAGACTGAAGTCTAGTAGGCAAATCAATAAATCCTAAAACTCTAGGAGTTAGGCAATCGTGCTTATATAGCAATGTTGATTGCAACCCATATGGCCTCTCTCTTGGGCTGGTTCTGCTTCATGCTCGTGGCTTTCCTCAAATATTCCTTGTACTTGGCATCTCCAAATTTCTTGGATCTCCAAAGTACCTTGGTCTTACAGCTCCATCAATCACCCTCTCAGGGGCACAGTCCCTGGCCTCCTAAGCCTCCACTGAAATTTCAGTGGAAGCTTTTTTGCTCCCACATAACTGTTGCTCTCTCCATGCCTGCAAAACTAGCACCACATGGATGAAGCAAAGTTCTGCTGCCAGATTCAGCAGTGGAGAGGACCCCTATTATGGCTGCACTGACCTTCTGATTGCTTGAATGAGGGAAGTTCCCTAGGCCTGAATAAGAGAGTATCCTGGGGTCTCTTCTCAAAACAAAGTATTTCAAAGAAGTTTACCCTTTACATCCTTCAGTCTATGATGAGTGGGGTCTAATTTTACAAGTGCTTCCTGATTGACCAAGCTTCAAAATTTTCACATATCTTCATTCTGGGTTTTGTTCCTGATTCTCACTCTAGAGGTAGCTGAAAAGCAGCCAGTATACTCATGCCACAGACTGAAAGTTGGGCTGCTGTAAAATTTTCTCTTCTAGATAAAGTAGTCTACCACTTTTGAATTCAGTCTTTTATAAGGTCTTAGAAGATGGATAAGACGTAGAAAATGTTTTATTTTTTTTTTTTTTATGGGTACCGGGGGGTCGACCTCAGGACCTCGTGCGCCAGCAGGCGCCCGTGCCGCTGAGCGATATCACCGGCCCCTTTTTTGTATGTGGGATCCGGGAGTCGAACTCGGGCCCTCGCGCTTGCCAGGCAGGCGCTTAAGCCGCTGAGCCATCTCACCGGCCCCGATAGTGTTTTATTTTAGAATGAAACACACAGCCTCTAGTCCAATTCCAGTGTAGTCCTCATTCACAACTTAAACCTCATAGGCCTGGCTTTTACTGTATTCTTATCAGCATTCTTGTCTTCTAAGCTTTGATCAATAACACCCTTCAAATTCTGCTCACAACATTCTTGCAGTTCTCTAGCATGCATCCCGGAACTTTTGCCAAGCCCTACCACAAACCACTCCAAAAGCTTCTGAGCCACGTGTTCAGGTACATTCACAGCAGTGAACCCAATACTCCTCTACTGCTTTTCTGTATTAGTAATTTGCTATCTCTCTGACAAGGTGCCTGACACTCACTAGTGAAAAGAGAAAACATTTATGTTGACTAATGGATTTAGAGGGTTCAATCCACGTATGGTCACCTGACTCCAAAGTGGAAATGCCCTAATGAAAGGGAATGGCAAGAGAAACCTGCTTAAGTCATAGGAGGTAGGAAGCAGATAGAGAGAAGATATAAACAAGAAAACACCTTTCTATGTCATGCATCCAGTGACCCACCTCTTCTACACAAGCCCACCTCTTGCCAGTATTTTCAGTTATGTGTTCATCAATGGGTTAATTTCCCAGTGCTCCAATCACCTCTGAAAACATGAGGTTTTGGAGGTATTTTAGATGTGAAAAATAACAAATGTGGCGTGAGGACTCAGTCCCAGCCTTCAGAAAGTATTTGTGAGGTACTAACAACTGGCTAAAGCTTTCAATATGTTGGTCAAAATTGATACAGTAAAAGTAGGCCACCATAAGTCCCAGCCAAGAACACCAGGAAAACCCTCAAATTGTTTTCCATTGTCATTTTCCCATTTAATAGTAAACATTCTCTCCAGTTTCCCTTTCTCAAGTCCTTAGATATAAAACTTGGAGGTGAGCATTCTAGATGTAATCTAAAAATCACTCTCATAATTACATAAATAGAAAAAATAAAATACAACTTTTTTTTCGCTATACTTTCTATGAGGTTCTGGGTATTACTCATCTCAATTTCCTAAATACCCAATAAGATATCAAGGTCTAGAATGTTATCTAGTGTGTAATATCATATTTTAATTTTTTAAACAAGATTTAACATTTTTGCCCTTTCATATTCATATCTTACAAAATTTACACTAAATAACAGAATCTTGGACCCATGTAAGAGGTATATTTAAGCATTGCAGTATTTTATTTTGAATTCCACAATAGTTTAACCTACCACAATATTATAAAAATAAATGACCTACTATTTGTATAGCATCATTCAAAAAGGAACTCTGTAAAGGATTGGGTTTAAAGGCAGCTGTTATTGTTTAAATCAGTTTCGGCAATTGGCATTTGAATGTTCTTGGAAAAGCCAATTAACTTCTTTGGGCATCAGCTTTCTTTTCTATAAAAATGGAGACGATTTCTACTTTGTGGACATTTGTGAAGATGAAGTAATTTAAGGCACATAAAGTACCCAATGCAATGCTTACTACGGAAGAAACATTAATGAATGGAATTATGCATATTTATTATGTCTTCCACTGATTTTTAAAGTATTTAATCTAAAACTAGATAACAAACCCGTGAAAATAATAACAATATTTTTATCATATTTTAAAATGTATTTAAAAGGTTAGAATGCTACCATTTTGTAAAATAAAAATCAAAAAGTCAAATTGGCATTTAATTTAGAGGTTTGAAGTATGGTAAGTAAATTATATCCCCAAATTTCAAAGTAGGCAGTTCAGTTTATGCACATAGTTCAACTTTTATTCTGTTTAATTGGATATGTATATGATATACCTACCAAGCTTTCTTAAGAAAAACTACGGAAGGGAAATTCACACAGTGCTGGGCAAGAAGAGAGTAAATGAAATTCTTGTGAGCTGTCATAGTGCAAGTGTGGGAAATGTTTAAGGATCTTACTCCAAGAGTGGTATGGTAATACAGGAAATGGCATGGTGCTACACAGGAAGGGTATATTTCTGCCCAAAATATAAGCTTAAAACTCATCCTAAAAGCTATTATTGGGGGCCAGTGAGATAGCTCGGCGGCATAAGCGCCTGCCTGACAAGCACGAGGTCCTGAGGTCGACCCCTGGTACCCACAAAAAAAAAAAAAAAAAAAAAGGTATTATTAAACAGAGTCAAAATACATTTATGGGGAGAAATAAAGAACATTAAGAGCATAGTTACGTAAAAAGTCAAGAACCGTGCAAACAAGGACATTTACCATTTCTTGGCAAACGTTTTGTACAGCAGCCATTTAAGAAGTACATAGTTGGGCCGGTGAGATGGCTCAGCGGCGTAAGCACCTGCCTGGCAAGCGCGAGGGCCCGAGTTTGACTCCTGGAACCCACATACGAAAAAAGGGCCAGTGATATCGCTCAGCGGCACGGGTGCCTGCTGGCACGTGAGGTCCTGAGGTTGACCCCGGTACCCACACACAAAAAAAAAAAAAATAGAAAAAAAGCAAAAAAAAAGAAGTACATAGTTAAGGATAGCAAAGCCTCCTTAGGAACAGGCTAGTTAAACAGTTAATAATAACATGAATTTGAGCAGTATTAGTGAAAGTGAACTTTTCTTTTTTTAAGTTTTAACAAAAGTTTAGAATCCTTATGAAAATGAGCAAGGGATTTGGTAGCTCAGAAAAGCAGAGGTGAATGAGCAGAACTGGAAAGAGCAAGAAGTGGGAAAAAAAAAAACTCTCTCTTAAACCAAAATTAATTGAAGATTTTCACTGAATTTTATTAGTGACAGTGGAATTAGAAAAGGTCACTGTGTATAAGAATTGACTTATACAATTTTATTTTTGTCAACAATTATGTTTAAGATAACTGTAAATGTAAAGTGTACAGTTCTATATCCATTATTCGGCTTTCTGTTAACAAATTCCTTCAGTAATATTAATGTGCCTGCTTGAGCTTGGGGAAGTCATCTATCAAATAGACTAAATCTGAAAAGTTATGTACAATATACTATCGTCCATACAGGACAATACTGTACTAGGTTTATGTAATACAATATGCCTATGTCCCAGAAGTCACTTATCTGAAGGACACATTGTCATACATATATATATATGTATTTATATATATATAAACTGGAAAATATCCTAAATGTTACTTTGTACAATTATTTGCAAAAATCCTACTTTATTTCCTTTTGAACAAAAGTGACAAAGTCTTATTTTTTTTTCTAAAGGGAAATATGCCTCTATTGAAATTTTTTTACACTAAATCAGAAATTCAGTTTCAATGAAGTAATTCTATCGGGTTTTGCCATAATTAGCAAAATAGCCTGATGTTTTCCTTCACTAGAAAATATTGTGGTGATTTATAGAAATAAAATTTTTTAAAAAGGTTGAAGAAATATTCCTGATAATATAACAAGGTATTAGTTTATTATTGATTGAAGGTCATTTTCAGCTATTAATTTATGTTGTGTGAAAGCGTGACCCTCTCCTGAACTACTTGGCACATATCAAAATTCAACTATATATTCTGTTAGACAGAAATTCATGCCATTTCCTGTTAAATAGGCATCAGAGAAAAGAAAGTCAATACAATCAAATATCTGCCCAATTCAGTGAACTAACAAATTTTAGCCCACCATTAACAACTTCATTTATTCAGTAATATTTACTGAGTGACTCTTACACTAGGACTTGTCTAAGCCCCTCGGTACTGAAGGTCTTTGTACATGACAAGCTTATATTCTAGTGGGAAAGAAAAAAAAGAAAATTAAGGTCAGTAGCAATGCATGGTAATATGCATTATAGCAGAGAAAATTAGAAAATGGGCATGAAAAATCTGTGAGAGGTGATTAAAAGATATTCAGAAGAGTCTGAAAATTAGGCTATCCCAAGGATTATTTTAGGATCTAAAAGTGCATAAATTTCTGCATCCCTGAAGTAATTACAGAGCACCAAAGTGTGAATTACAGGTGGCATAGTCAGAAATGGAGGTGGGGAAGGAGATATCCATATCAAATCCTTCTGTAAGTAGGTCCCTGATTTCTATTCCTTTATATAGTTTGTAGGAAGCCAATATTAGATTATAAGAAGTTTAAAATTTTGCAAGCACAGCTCATATGGCTATGATTACAGTGTCTTCAAATGGGATAGTATGATAATAAAAAAATTTCAGATGATCGGAGAAAGGATGAAGAACTGGTTGAAAAGTTTTAGTGATAGGTTTCTCTACATGGAAAGATAAGGATGAAGTTCTAATAGACTGTGGTCAAGAGCATGTACTGTGATATATTCCACCTTTAAATTCAAAAGAGCTAACAGGAAGTGTCTTTTTTTTTTTGTCAGTGTGCTCCTTAATGATACAACCCTTCTGCTGACCTTGACTTTGCCAAAGAATATATTTTTCATGGATTCGTGGTTAACTCATTTTGGCATGGAGTATTTTGTCCAAATCACACCAACCAATAAAGTCCTACTCAGACAGCAAAGGTGGTAGACTAAAAATTAGGCTAGGCTATTGAAACTTCATCATTCCCTATAATTTTAATCCTGTTTCCTGCCACTCTCCCGCTCCTTTGTCTTACTCCACACTGTCTTGCTATTCCTGGGACAAACTTACAAACTGAACAACCATCATTCCCTTCCGCTCTGGTCCCCACTTTCTCTTCTTTCTCCTATTTTATTTTTCCAACCAGTATTGTTTACTACTTGATGTATACGAGTTGATTTGTAAATGTGTTTTATGTATCTCTCTCAGCATCAGTGACCTTATTTCTGGAAGTTGATGAGACTAGAGGGTTTGTTTGTTTGTTTTGCTTTATTTTCTTTTTGTTTCTGAATCTTTGTAGAATGAGGGAAGGAAAGAAGAGAAGAAAAAAAGTGAAACAGTGAAAGAGAGAAACACAGCAGGAATAAAATTTTGTTTTTTTCTTTAGCATAGAGATTTGTTTTTTATATTTAATTTGGTCCTGAAATAGGACTGTTATTTTCACAACTAATATATTTGTCCTTAGTAATCTCCTTTACTTTATGTCTTGAATAATCTACGATATCTCTATTCTTAGGTCATCTCCCTTATTGAGATTGCATGCTTCTATTATGCAGGGATAATTTCTCTATTATCTTCAAAGATTTTAGAAAATCCAAGTACTTAATAAGAATTTGTTTGATTGAAAAAGACTTCTGCTATTCTTCAAAAATCACAAAGTAATTTCTGGTAAAAAAAAATGTTGCCCTTTGCATATGCCATTAAAATTATATTGACAAATAATATGTGAGGATGAATAAAGCAAGTATTGATTAAATAATACCAGGTAGTACGTTGTACATGCTAATATGTCCCTTCCATTTCTCAAAATAGAGCCTTAAGTTCAACAATATCCTCCCTAGGAAAATAAAGTTTTGAAGGTTTAAAAAATAAATATCCTATGATTTATTAAAAGTAAGACTGTAATTTGAACCCAGGCCTGTTTTACTCTAATCCTTACAGTTCTAAATGACAATATAATTGATCTTATTCTGGTTTGTGAACGTAGATGTGAGTAAATCAATTATCCCTTGAATAATCAAATAATATTCATTATGTGCTATTACATATTACTGCCTTATTTATTTTTCTATTTCTTTTGTCTCTCCTTTTAAGGCATCTTACTTTCCTATTAGAAAAAAAGATTTAGTCAAAATAGTAGGATATTATTTTTAAAGGGAGAAAAAAATGAAGTAGAAAAGGATTAAGTATGACTAACAAAGACAGAGTAGAAGGAGGTCATTATGCTGCATATTATATTCTGATAAATTCAGGGATAGCCAAAATTAATCTTTAAATCTTTTCTTCCACTTACAACTTAGATATTATAGATCAGCTACATTTACAGTTCTTAAAATGGATTAAATGAAGCAAAGCCATTTTTAAGGACACATAGTTATTCCCAAAAGTGAAAACTGAAATTTTTTGTTCATGAGTAGTATTATACTTGTCCATTAGTGGTTAACCAATGAAGGTTCAGTGAATGGAACTGCTAAAAATCAGAAAAATAGGGGGGCCGGTGAGATAGCTCAGTGGCATAAGTGCCTACCTGGCAAGTGTGAGGTCCTGAGTTCAACTCCCGATACCCACATACGAAAAAAGGGCCAGTGATATCGCTCAGTGGCACGGGCACCTGCTGGCGTGCGAGGTCCTGAGTTTGACCCCCGGTACCCACAAAAAATAATAAATAAATAAAATAAAATAAAAATCATAAAAATAACTCTTTAGTAGTAACAAGGACTTCTTGCGACTTTTCTAAACCAAAGCTTTCAACAGTTAATTGCCTTCTGGCAAAATTTGATTTACTCAAAGCGCTTATATGCTGATTAAAAATAATACTTAACATCAATATGATTCTGCACAGACTTAATTTCCAGATAATTTTTAGGACAACTTGGAGAACAGTTTTATTACATGTCAGCCAGTTTGGAAAACTCCGGTGGGACAGGTCTAAATGTTGTAACACATTCTTGCATTGTTCACAAAAAAAGGAAAGAAATATTTACAGAGCAAATAAAATAAAATATACAACAATCGACTGTATACAAAATACAATGGTAGAAAATCATATAGATAACAAATTGTAATAGTGTGTCAAAATTGGATTAAAAGAAACATAAGGATTATTTTAGTATCATATTTAAAATCAGGATGAATTATATTTGCTTGATATGTATATAATACTTCCCGTCCCAGTTTCCAGTTCCATGTAATAAAATTTCCTCATTCAGGTTCCACATCCAGTGGAGTTTGATAAATAAGCTTTGCTTCTTGTGCGTGGTGGACAGACTCCAGACACTAAAGTGCCCCCTCCCGGCTTTGCTGATCCTCTCCCGCTGAGTAGAGAGACCCGTGAATTTTAGCTAATCAATAGTTCGCTACAAAGTGCACGGTATGCCACTCCAACTATTATGTTTATTATAAAAACTACTTTTTTTAACAGCCTTGCTTTCTAGAGACTGTACTTGTTGTCTCCATAAAGTAAGTGTTTATTGTGGGAAAGCCCACATGGCAGGGAACTGCTGGCAGCCCTAGAAGTTGAAAATTACCTCTCTCCAGAACTCTTTAGTTCTAAGGCTACAAAATAAATCAGTTTTGCCAAAAATATCAATGAACTTTACACCGAATTCTTCCTTATTCAAGCCACCAGATGAGAACGCAACCTGGCTGAATCTGGGAATGCAGACTACAGGGGCCCTATTTATTGTACTCCGTTAAGCCGTGCACAGAGTTCTGACCCACAGAAAATGTCGGTAATAAATATATGTCGTTTTAAGCTCCTGCATTGTTTATGTGTGTATTGCAGTTGTCATTTGTATAAAAGTCTCCATCTCGATATGTGCTTTCTCTATACGTCTGCATAAGAGAGATTTGGATGCCAGTAACATCTGATTCATCCATTGGTATGTAGCAGGTACCTTCAACTCACACTTCATTGATCAGAGTAAGCCACATGGTCTGTTTAACATTAAAAGGATGTATAAACCATGTAGTTTAGAGGAAAATAACTAAAGTACTTTGAATAGCAGGAATGAAAATGATATATGTGTAATATATATTATAGTGTGAAATTTTCTATAAAATAAGCCATAAATAAATGTGTTAGAAATAATAGAAGAATAGCTTAGTAACAAATCTGAGTTTTTTTATTATAATTTCTTCACTGAATCTCTGATTTTAGTTCTCTTCATGATAGCTTCAATCAATAAGTAAAACTCTATTAAGAAAACATCATCAAAAATAATTATTTGTTAGCTATGGTAAATGCATTTAAAGTACACAATTTACAGAGAATTATAGAATGACACTATTCATTAGACTTCATTATTTTATTATTCCATTATTTCAGCAAACACAACAAACTTTTTTTTTTTTTATAAAAAACTGTGGCAAATTTAGATTCTCAAATTTCCTAGCCAAATACCTCAAGATAACATGATACAAATCCTTTCAAGAAATGGAAGGAAATTCTTGTGTAAAATAAATCAATGTTTAATTCCATAGTTACAACCTATTTTACTTATTTCATTTCTTTTTTTTTTCACCTGACTTTTGGAGAACTGGTCCCACCTGGCAAGTGCACAGAGCTTACATTTATGCTCTCTCCAACTGAATCCATAGACATATTCTGACATTCCGATCATGGTTCTTCATCCATCTCAATATATTAAGTCAACATGCTAGAGTGTCTGTACTCTCAATATCGCAGGATCATTTGTTTCTTGTTACCTAACTCGAAAACAGATTTGAAACAGTCTTCGTCAAGGTTTAGGAGACGAAAATTTTCTCATTTTCAAGATCAATATGGTAAAATAGATATAAAAATACCCCCTATATTATTACTCAAATACATTTATGAAAAAGATGCCTAGGACAGAAATAGTTTAATGTCTCTTTTTATCCTTTTTAGTAGATTCTGCTTATTGGAAAAATGAAAGTTACCATCTTGTGTGGTATCTGTATTGATGGTTCAAGGATGAATTTGATATAATCTGTACTATTATGAAATATGAGTATAAATGTGGTGACTGAGGTAGTCTCAGCTAATAAAGAATCGCCAATCCTGGGATTTTGGTTTGAGCCTCATTTTAAGCTGAAAACAAAACATGAAAACGTCTAAAAAGCAGTTGCTTATAAGTAATAGAATAGTTTTTAGTCGTTGAAAAGTACACTTATAAATGCCATGTTAAGTACTTGACACAGGCCTGGTGAGATAGCTCAGCGGCATAAGCGCCTGCCTGGCAAGTACAAGGTCCTGAGTTCGACTCCTGTGAACCCACATAAAGGAAAAAAAAAGGGCCGTTGATAACGCTCATTGGCGCAAGCGCAAGGTCCTGAAGTCGACTCCCAGTACCCACGTAAAAAAAAAAAAAAAAAAAGAAAAGAAAATACTTGACACAAAGGTAATGTGACCTCAAGTGGAAAAGAGTAAGTAAAAATTATATTGGCTTTGACTAAAATAGTGTGCATTAAATTTATGCAAAGAGGGAATCTCATGAAAACCTGCATCTTTTAAAGTTATTGCAGTGGAGATTTAAATTCCTATTTATATAAGAGAGATAGACCAAATAAAGTCAGTGCCTTATTCCTAGTCTCAAGAAAGAACCGGCAGATGAATTTAGAATGCAGAGGTGTTTTTTTTTTTTTTGTTTGTTTGTTTGTTTTTTTTGGTATGGCTTGGTCTCTGTAAATATTTGATTATAGGATTATTAGACCAATACTTCTTCAATGTCTGTGAAAAAATAACAAGTGTTTCCCTCCACCAATGTGTTGCAAATCTTATCTGGTCCCAGTGTGCATAACTAAGAATTCAGTTTACACAAAACAAAACTGCTCCATACCCACTGAATGCAGCACACAAGCATGTACCCAGATGTTGTAACCACATTAGACTACTGTAAAAGCTTTAAAACTCCTGCAATTGTTTTACTCATCTCATTGCATTTTTTAATAAGAAAAATTTATGAAGAAGCAAATGGTCACATTGTGAGTTGTGTTAGCTAATTTAAATAAAAAGGAAAGGGAGAAAGAAGGAAGGGGGAGAGGCAGAGAGGGAGAAAGGGGGGGTAGAAAGAAGGAAGGAGAACCAGGTAAGGAGAAGGGAGGAAGGGAGAGAGAAAGAAAATCGACTTAAAAATGGCTGAGAATATGGCAAGTTTAGAAAAATATGCTTTTAATGGAAACAAATCATTATTTGCAATTAACAGCATTTAACAAGTACCCATCAATTCAATTGTTTACTATTTTGGGAGCTCAAGATTGCTATTTATAGTTACTGTTTTCAGAACTACCAGCAGAATCATTCTGAATAGACAAAGTATATAAATAATTATACCGATTATACATTTTCCCATCACTTTTAATTAAAATTGGAAGTTCTCTGCCCATAAACTTATGCTTGCAGCAAAATTTTTTGTTTTGCATGTGGAAATGACTATAAAATATATTTTAGAGAGAGGTGATCGAAGCTTATTATTTTCTCAGAAAAGAAATGTAAATAAGTGTATAAATGTCCTAACATTATTTTGAAGATGGAGTTGTCCTGTTTTACCGGGAAAAACAAAAGAAACACCAGAATGTGGCATGTGTTTATATATTCCTTTCTTATACATCCTTGCTAAACTTTGAGTAAGCAACCTGTGTACTTGTGGAAGGCTATTTTTTCCTATGTTGCCAGAAGAGGATGCCCTTATATGAATGTGAGGTATTTAAGTTTAAGGTCAATTGTTTGCACTTCCACTTCAATTAAAAGGATATGCCCTCATATTTTAATTTACAAAGGCTGGTTAAACTCCCTGGAAAACTTCAATTGCCTAAATTGCAATTAGTCATTTAAAAAAAAAAAGGCAGGAAAGTTCAAGTAACTATCACATTAGTACCCACACCATACGTATCAGTCTATCAACTCATTAATAAAGTACTTAGGAAAAAGAAATGTAATGTTTTTTTTAAATATTCTAGGGAAAAATGTAAGAATTAGGTTAAATACATATTATATCGGTAAGCAAACAGGAGGAAAATGATCCATTCTCTGGACAACTTTATGTAGTACTTAAGGAGAATTATGCTTCTCATCTTGTTTGTTTTGATTTAATATATCTATGTACATGGTTTTATTTTTTCTTCTCAAAATTTTCTGGTTTAAAAACATGGCTGGTGATTCAAAGGAGAAAAGGAAAAGTATTATAAATTATAATAACCACCAATTGGAATTACACATTGTGCTTACCAATTTATTCTATATACAAATAAAATCGTTCAATCATGTAAACTATAGTTTATATGTTATAGTTTATATGATAAGTTTAGAGTTTATATGATAAGAATATACATGTCCAAATTAGAAGTAGTCTGGATTATGTCTGAGATTTTCTCTGTACTCAGCATCTTTTCACCTCAAATTAGAAGACTTTCTTTGGCTTTAAATGGGGTGTCACCCTCTAGGACCCATTTCTCAAAGTAGTTATATGTACTTTTCTATAGCATTGGCCAAAATATCTCTATAACGATCCGTGAAATTATCGAAGGAGGAAGGAATGAATGAGTGTGATCTCCTTGGTATTACTTATTGAAAGCTTTTCTTCCCGATTTGGAAAAAGAAATAAGGTTTAGTTGTTTATATCTTTTTTTTTTTTTTTTGTGGGTACCGGGGGGTCGACCTCAGGACCTCGCGCGCCAGCAGGCGCCCGTTCCGCTGAGCGATATCACCGGTCCCTTTTTCGTATGTGGGTTCCGGGAGTCGAACTCGGGCCCTCGCGCTTGCCGGGCAGGCGCTTAAGCCGCTGAGCCATCTCACCGGCCCCATTTGTTTATATCTTTTCTCTGACTGCAGAAATCTCTTCTCAAGAAGCATCCAACTGCTTTTGTGGGGATTATACCTCGAAGTGCATAAATCATGAGCTTCTCTTTTTATTGATTTAAGGGTTTGCTTTAGGGGAAAATGTCACAGTGTCAAGACATTTGTGGGTTTTATGTGAAAAGTGCTTATTTACTTTGCTCTTTAGGAAACAATGCCATGTTGCTATGACAACTGTCATATGACCGATTCTTCTCTCTCTCTCTCTCTCTCTCTCTCTCTCTCTCTATATATATATATATATGGCCTGTTGTACCTATTTTTATATACATGAAGTCTACTCAAAGAGAATTTGTATACCTAGTCACAGATTACTTACAGAAATAACTGGGACAGGAAAATCATGGAACAAAATTGTCTACTTTTTAACTTTTTACTAAGTATGTATCGAATCTGCAAGACCACAAGAACAATTCTCTTAATGGACATGTTAACCTTTCAAACACAAGGGTTTAGAAAATAAATGCTGAACTAGTTAACTTAATAAGCTTAATAGGGTTGGTGAGATAGGTCAGCGGCATAAGTGCCTGCCTGGCAAGTGCGAGGGCCTGAGTTCGACTCCTGGAACCCACATACAAAAAAAAGGGCCGGTGATATCACTCAGCAGCACGGATGCCTGCTGGCATGCGAGATCCTGAGGTCAACCCCTGGTACCCACACAAAAAAATAATAATAAGCTTAATATTCACACTGAGCTTGAAATGTTACTTGAACTATGGCTACAGTGCAAAAACTTACATTTTTTAAGATTTAATTTGAGCATCACTGACAAATTTAAGGGTTTCAAAAGTTATCTTTTGAATTTTTAATTTGATTTATAACACAATCTAGAGTGCATTTACAGATCTTGTATAACTTTTACATGTTTCCTATCTTCTCAATCTACCTGTAATCTTAATAATTCGTTATTGATTAATTTGCCTACATACTAAAATAAATTTGAAAACCATATTAAAGAAAGACCCAATGTTACATATCAAAAAGATTAAAGTAACTGCAAAAAGCAGCACAAAATTTCCCGCATATATGTAAAATCAACAATATTTTTCATGGAAGTGCTTGTGAATTTTTAACATATTAGCGAACACTGTCATTCACTCTCTAGCACCCTCACCAAGTGTCTACTTCATTGTTACCTCTACAGACATTAATCTCATCACTTCAAAGGGATATTATTCTACAAATAAAATAATCTACCCAATATAAAGTACATTATGCTTCATATCTCAAATTAGAAAAGAAAAATAATGATTGAAAAACAATGCACACCTTCAAAACATTTATATTCTGGTGAGGAAAAAGCTAATTAGTTTTTTTTTTTTTGTACTGGGAATCAAACTCAGGACCTCGAGCTTGCCAGGCAGGCTGGTACCGCTCAGCTATAACCCTTGCCCTGCTAATTAGGTTTTGATGAATATGTGCATTGTGTACAGTGAGAGCAAAAAATCAAGTAGTCCCTAATTCAGCTTTTGATTCATTTCTTTATTTACAAGGTGGAGACAGTGATGGCCACTTGAACAAATGATGGAAACTTTTCCAAGAGGAGAAGCGTCGTATACACACATGCAGAGGTGGGAGTGAGTTTAATCAGAGTAGCATGGCTGGAGCACTAGCTTGGAGTCCAGCAGGACTGGTGGGCGCTCATGAGAGAGGCAGGGGAAAGACAGCAAAGCTAAGTGTCTAAGGCAATACATTCAGGTGTGAACTTGCAGTCAACGTAGAGTCATGTGATGATATAAAGGGGGAGAGGGACATGATTCATTTTGTGTTCCAGAAAAGAAAGTTTGACAGAAAGATGTGTACGGGATTTTACAACTGATGAAAAGAGAATAAAGGCAATACTTCAGGCTGAAATTGAATAATGTATCTGGTTGGCATAGTAGAATAAAAGACTGGAAGACTGTGGGGAGACAGAAATGACAAGGATTTTTTCACTGGTCAGATACAGGTGTAAGAGAAGATGAGAATCCAGTTTTGCTGATATTTTTTTTTAATTGGCAAGTGAATATGATAGGAATAAGTGAAGATGAGTGTGTGGAGACAGGTTAAGTCTAATATTCCTGGAGATATGCAGTGGACACAGCTGTCTAACCTTAATGGGAATTGTCACACTTAGAAGGATGATTTGGGATAACAAACACTTTAGGTATTAATTGAAGATGTGGTACATCAGTTTGAGAAGAATATTGAAATAACCCAGATACATAAAGGAAAATAATACCATGCTCAAGAAAAAAGTGAATTCTAGCCTTGTGCTTTACTACTAGAATTTCTGATTCCTTACTTTTAAACAGAAATAAGGATATGGTAGAGAATTCAAATAAAGTAAAGGCAAAAATATTTTGATAAAATATTACATTAAATGACCTTCTGGTGACTAATGGGTATAGCTTCAGAGGAACAAGGGTGGGGGATTGCTGAAAATACTTGGAGAAATGAAAGTACAAGGTTCTTCTAATGTTTATCTAAGTTTAAATGTAGAACAGTGATTTGATGGCTGGTAATAATCTACTCACAGCAGATTGTGTCTCTTTCTCTGTAAGAACAGTGGAAGACAAGTCAACATTTCATCTGTATCTTACCACAAGGAGCAAACTAGAGGGGAGAAGTATCTCTAATAAAAACAGCATTCATATCTGCCTCTACCTGTAATTTTGTTCCTTTCCCTCAACCTGTGATCTGGTGGTTTGAGACTGCTCCGACAGTTTCATAGATATTGAGAAATAAATGAGGAGACATGGCATGGAGCTTTTATATCTAACCAAATTTTTCCCTAATCGTTTTATATGTGACTCTTTCTCATGCCAACCCTACTGAAAAATGATGTGGGAAACATTCTATATGAAATGTTTGCCTATAAAACAATAAATGATACCTATGTAAACAGACATTTGGCAACAAAGCATGGCAAAATGCTACTTAAATATTTATCTTCTTATGTTTTGTGTATTTTAGTGCATTTCACTTTCAAATGGTAAACAGTTCTCGTGGCAAAACTTCTCAGAATCTTAACCATCCGATTATACATGAAAAAGTTGTTCATATATTACCTCTCACTTGAGATTTACATGTTGATTGGGCCATCATATTTTGTTCTTTATTTGTTGTCTTGCGTTAGATGTCACAGTTCAGTATCTTGCGGCACTAGCATTCTGTATTATACGGTTGGGGGATTACAATAAGGAATATGGAGAACCTATTTAGTATGATATCCTGATATCCTATGATAATCATTTTTCATATCAATATTTATTCCTTCTATATTCCATGAATTATATGCTATTACAGTCATTATTTTGTGACTGAAGAACCTGAGTTGTGAATGCAGTATATTCAAGGTACCAGCCAGTTAAGTTGACTGGTGCTAGAGAGATCTGACTCAGAAGCATATACTAACAGTGATTGAAATATGCGGTGGATATTTAAATTTAAAATTATAGGGATGGTGAGATGGCTCAGCGGCATAAGTGCCTGCCTGGCAAGTGCAAGGTCCTGAGTTTGACTCCCGGTACCCACCTACAAAAAAAGGGCTGGTGATATCGCTCTGCGGCATGGGCGCCTGCTGGCACGCGAGGTCCTGAGGTCGACCCCTGGTACCCATAAAAAAAATAATAATAATAAAAATAAAAAACTAAAAAATAAAATTGTATTACAGTAAAACACACATTGTCAGCAGGGCATGGTGGTGCATGCCTGTAATCCCAGCACTCGGAAGGCTGAGGCAGGAGGATTGCCACAAGTTTGAGGCCAGCCTGGGCTACAAAGTGAGTTCAAGTCCAGCCCGACCTGTGTAGTGAGACCTTGTCACAAAAAAACAAAAAACAAAAAACAAACAAACAAAAGAGACACTTTTTCAGTAATTTCCTTCCAAATACTACCCCTTCTTTTGAACACAATTATCCCATAGTTCTTGCCACTTCCTGAAGCAGTTCTGGAAGTCTGCTTTCTCATCTTTATAAAGTATGATCAAAATAAAGTGAGTGCATCACAGAAGTCCATCCTTGGTACTGTGAACTTCTGGTTTATCTCCAAACACAAAATGACCATAACAGGTAAACGTTTTGAATTGATTCAGGACATCAAACCAACCATGACAGCACAAAGAAAACAGCCACAAACGAGAACTTCCAGAACCACTTCAGTGTGTGTGAAGTTAGAATGAGTTATTTGTGGGCAACTGATGGTAATATAGCTTTTACTATTATAATATTTAACAATTTAAACACACAATATTTTTCTTTTTCTTTCTCTCTCTCTCTCTTTTTTTTTTTTTTTTTTTTTTTTTTTGTCTTTTCGAGACACAGTTCAGGTTGGCCTTGAATTCACTTTGTAGCCCAGGCTGGCCTCAAACTCGCAGAAATCCTCCTGCCTCAACCTCTGCACCACCATGCCCGGCCATGCCATGTGTTTCAATCTTACCTTGTATTCTTAACTATGACTCCTTACCACCTCTCATGTGTTCATTCTAACAGACGCTGAAAAGTTGCTCAATAAATGCTAATTGCCAAAATAACCGATTTACTCCATCATGGTCATTTTTTTGCTCATTTTTAGCCTCATAAAAAAGGCAATTGGCCTAGAAGACTAACTGATACTTTATCGAGTTCTGAGCATTATCACAAAATCACTTAGAAACTGTAGCTACAAAGAAATCTTTGTTAAATGTATTTTCCACTTGTCAGAAATGACTTTCGATACAGTACACAGTTTTTATGGTTTTCTTAAGTCTTTTCCATTATATAGATTCAATTTCACATCTACAAAGTATACCAGACAGTACTTTCTAAAATGAATATTACATTTGAGGCTTGTTAAAACCACTTGTCCTTCGGTTTTCTAACTCCCCCTAAAGAAAACTAGAAACCTGTAGGAATGACTGCCTGTTGAGTTCTACAAATGTGGAATCCTATAATAATCCTGTTATTCTTACCCCACAAGATATTTCTATGCAGTACACTGTACCTGCATATTATTCTTACAATGCAAAATCTTATTAAAGTCAATGGTGCATGTATCCATTTCATTTTAATGTGACTTTGTATAATAAAAATAAAATATAGTGAGGAGAATACATAATGTGTTGTCTGCCAAAACTATTCAAAGTACAATTAAATAACTGAGGAAGTGAGAAATTACCTTAGTACAAAGGATGTATCCACAAATAGATTACTGTTAATTTAGGGTATGCCCCAAATTATGTGTACTTGCTGAAGACTTCCTTAGTCCACAAAGCATCAAAAAACCCACATGGATGATTAATAATGTTCCCCTTCCTGGAAGAAGAATGTCAAAACATACTATTCCTTTTCCTTCTAATTTCTCAACAATTACTGTGTACCCCTACTTAATGAGAACTATGGAGTATGTGTCATGAGCTATATTTAATTTTTTAAAATAAAAATGCATTTTCCTTTACATTGCAATTTAAAAATGCAGTAATTAAATAAGTATTACAGAATATTTTCACATTGTTTCCAACTATATTTTTCTTCCACATGGAAGGGAAGTTTTTTAATATTAAAAGTTTATGTTGCTAGATGCTCAGATATTTCAAATAAATGAATTCTAATAAGAAGAAATGTAATATAGAAGAGCAAGGGATATGATTTAATACATAAATCAATGCAAATGTTTTATAAAATTTATAATAAAATGCTGAAATGTATTATGTGGTGAATTATTTAATTTTGAAATCAAGTTTATTTTCTTATTCTTTACAAAGATAGCCATCAAGTTCCAGGTACATTTCCTCACAATATTCCATTTAGGATGATATCCTTACCTCAGACAACAGCTGCAAATTTGGTGGCTCTCCGGGGCTCCCTCACTTCTGACAAGGTAGGGACAAATTGGGTAGGAGGTCTTTATCACATCCCTGAAATTTTATACTTTGCTAGAACAATTCACAGAACTCTGGAAAATGTCATTCTTATGAATACAGTTTTATTATAAAAGGATACAACTTAGCATCAGCTAAAGTAAGGGGCCCATATGTTGAAATCTGGGGACTGCTAAGTGCAAATCTTTCTATCATCCTCTCCTGGATAGCATTACCTCCCATTTATAATGTATGCCAATATTCAAGAGTATCACTGAGTAGAGAATCTCATAAAATTTTAGTGGCCAAAGTTTCGTAGAGCATGATCATGTGCTGCCCTCATGGTGGACCTTTAGTCTCTAGACCTGGGAATTGTCTGTGAATATCATTGGCATCTAGGTTCTCTTGAGGTTGAAATTAATATGATATTTTCCCAAAAGTCTCTCTAACATATATCACATTGATTAAACTGTCTATTGGTTAAAAGTTCCAGGCCTACAAAGACACTTTTAGCTGGCATCATTACAGGAACCTAGAAATCGCACCCCAGGAGATGAACACAAAAACTAGAAATTCTTTTGGATAAAGTTAAGTCTTCACTGTGTAGGAAATGATTGCCTATAGGTATAAATATTTCTCCATGAAATGAAGCTAATTTCAGTGGTGGTTACACAACTCTTAATATATACAAAAACCATAGAATTGTATACATCATGAGAGCTTTATATCCTTGGTGGACTATACCTCACTGAATTTATTTAAAAAGTTGAGTATTTTTTTGTTGGAGGGGTCTTAGCTAATTTGCTAAAGGTATTGCATTTTCATTACCTTATTTTTCATTTATGTATTTAAGCTTTTATGATCATCAACAACAATTTATACTTTATGCATCTGTGAAGCTCAAAATACCACTTTATTACTACATATAAAAAAACAACGGGCAATTTATTTTATTAATGTCCTCCTTTAAGAACTGAGCAAGTGTTTCTTACAGTGGCTTAAACGTGAAAATCCTCTATGCTAATTATGTATTTCCCATATTAAGTAACTCATTCAAAAGTGATCTTGAAGGGCTGGTGAGATGGCTCAGTGGCGTGAGCACCTGCCTGGCAAGCGTGAGATCCTGAGTTCGACTCCCAGTACCCACGTCAAAAAAAAAAAAGTGATCTTGAAAAGTGACAAGGAACAGAGCTTTGAGAGATTGGGAACATGGAGTGCTTAGCAAAGGAGTTTGCCCCAAATTGAAGAGGAGAATTTGCCCATCAAGTTCAGTCATATCACAAAGACTACAGATGAAACAGGACTATCTACTTCTTGGGGATAATCAGAGAAAGGAAGGGGAGAAAGAAGCTTAATATAGTATAGAATAATATCCTCAACCAGAGATGACTGAAGCTGAGTTCTAGAAAACTGTAAATAAATGCAAAATCTTAGAAATAGAAACATTCTTTACAATTTGTACAATTCTTACAAGAAACTGGAAATAAATTATAGATAAGATTATGCAGCGAAGAGAAAGAATTGGAGAGAGAGAGAAAGAGAGAGAGATTTGTATCTTTAAAATTAAACAAAAATTAAGATGTAGATAATGACATAATGGCCACTGTATTTTCATTCCAAATGACATTCATAGGTTGAATTAATATGAAGTGGACCCCCAAAAAAAGGAAAAAAATATTTTCATAGTTCTTCCTTTGGACTATTCTGTGAAAATTTTTAGCAATAAACAACAGAATCTGGATACAGCACACACTAGATTAAGTTTCTATGGCATTTAATAAATAAAGTCAATCAGACCAGACATGTTTAGAGATGTTTTTGTAAGTTTGACTCTTGGATAATTCATTACAACAAAGACTAGTGAATGAAGTTTTAATTATCTTCAGTAGAAAATTTTAATCAAGACAAGAACTCCATAAGATGTACTAATTTGACAGCTAATGACATAACCAATTAACTGTGCAGAACAACAGCTAGTGTTTTAGGTAAAATAACTTTATTATCAAACAAAAGGGGATGTTATGGTCTATTCATTCGAGCCATACCATGTGTTTCAACAGTACACTAAACTAAATAAATTAAAAGTAAATTGATGTTAGACTCGATTTCATGGCATTAAATTTAAAATCCTTGGCATTAAAAATAAGTTGAAGAGGTTGATAAAACTTTTAAAAATTATGAATACAAAAAGTAAACCTAATAGTTAAAGAAGGAAAATAATTTCATCTTAGTTTATGTTAAAACACGAATGATATTGCTACAGATTTATTTTGCAATCAAGGCAGAATGACTGAGTACTTCCATGTTAGAGTTTAAGAAAGGCTCATTGCAAACTGTTTAAAGTTATGCTGCTGCCAAATTTCACTTGTGCATTTCTGTTTCATTCCTAGAACAACTCAGATTGACTACTACACATTAATCCGAGTTGATAAGATTTTTCATGGTGAATGTATTTGTTTTCATAATATTGATAAAGATTTTCTTTAAAACAATTCCTGAGTAATCTTGGAAAGGAAAGGAAGAAAAGAGAGTGGAAGAGAGAAGGTGAGAGACAGGGCAAGAAGGGAAAGTAAAGCTAGTTAGCAAATAACTAGTTAGTTATTTTTTATCAGGATACTTTAATAGAATTAAATGAAATTGTGTTTTCTGGGGCCTAGGTGAATGCATATTTCCTGAAGTTTCTATTATATATGCCTATAGTATGTCTCCACATGCACAGACTCACACACACACACACACACGCAAACACACATCCATGAGAGGTATATATTATTATTAATTTCATTTTTCAGGAGATGAAATAGAGTTATTATGTATAGAAGACTTTGCAGAAGGTTATGCGTTTGGAAGATATAATGAAGGATTCACATTCTAGCAAAGACTCATTCATGCTTTCTAGCTGCTTACTCTTATTACTGGGATCTGGAGTTATGGGGACTCCTTCTAGTGTTTTTTTCTTGTCCTTAACAAAGAATTGGTCAAAACAAGCACAAAATATGGTAAAGCTTTACATTTATTAAAGGTAGGAAAAGTAACGTGCTCTACAGAATGAGTGTGGGCCCATTAAAGTAGGAAAAGAAGCACACCATACTGGGTGAGAACAGACCACTGGGAAAGAGAGAGACAGTGGCCAAGAGCTCAATGACAGCCATCTTTTGTATCTCCCACTCCTCAGGATGATGTCAGGTCTAGGGCATCCTATCAAAATCCTGCTTGAGTTTTCATAAGAAGAACTGAGGATAGCATTCTCTGATTGGTTCCAGGTGCAGGGTTTTGGGAACTTTTTTTCCATGCATTTCCAGGATCTCTTTGTTGATAGGTCATACTCCTTGCTCAGCCAGTTTACCTTGCCCCAATCTCCTGCCTCATTTCCTCCTGAGAGACATAAATCTCCATAAGTCTTTATGGGCTACTGTGGGTGTGGCATGTTTGTTTTCATATAGCTACCCCTGGCTGAACATGGTTGTACAGCCTACCTATTGAGGATCATGTGCTCTCAACTACCTTAGAATGTTGCGGCTCACTGGATGGATTGAAAAGAAATACCCGTCAGTGGAAAATGAGAAAAGAATTAGTGAACTGTTGAATGAATAAAGCTTGGTGAATTTGTCAGGAGAGTAACTTTACTATTAGGTTGTGGATGTAGAGCTCAAATAATATAAGAAAGAGAAGGTCAGATTTCCTTGCTAGCTACAAAGGAGAAAGTACGCCAGAGAGGATCAATAGATAAATCACAAAGAGCCTGAGAGTCATAGGCCTAGCATGACTACCCAGATTATGGATCTAATTAAAAACAGGAGTCTTAATACAAGTGGCCATTTAAGCTATGCTGAAGTAGGGACATTAATGACTCTACATATCTCTACCCAGAGTGGTATTACAGCCTTGCTTTTTGAAGAGGAGCCTCAGGTCTTATAGAAGTTCACATAAATAACGTTCTTCTCTTGGTTGGTACTTTTCTTCAGATGGTTCAAGTGGGGCTGGCTTTATTCTAAATAGGTGAATCCAGCTATATCTGCCACCTTTACTGTAGTGGGTGTGGCAAGGATCACTGAAAAGGGGCCCTGCCATTTTGCTTTGACATGATCCTCAGGAACCCCCTCTTTCTAAGTTTTAGTGAGCACTTGGTCTCTGGGGAAGACACTGGATGGTTCCCTGGGCCAGGAGCTGGCAGGACTTTGTACCCACACAGTTGGATAGCCTGTTGTACTTGACCTAGATTCATAACATATTGTAAAAATCTTGTGGTCTCTGAGTCTACTACCTTATCAGAAGATAGAAACCCCCCCATATAACATCTCAAATGGATTCATATTTAACCCAGTTTTGGGGATGTTTCAAACCCTCATGAGAGCTATTGACAGTAATTAGAGCCAGGTATCAGAATATTCCTGTAAAGTTTTGCCGCAGTCCACTTTAGGATCTCCTTGCTCCTCTTGATCTTTCCATAGCCTTCTCTGAACAAGAAGGGAAGGCCTCCATCAGCCTATAAAGGTGTCAATTAGGACCAATATTTGTTTAAGTCCTCCAAATAGTGGCATGTGGTTAAAGTCTAATTGCCATTCCTCCCCAGAGTATGTCCCTGTCCTCTGTACAGGTTCTAACAAAGGAGCTGGCCTGAGCTTGCCAGGGTTAGCGGGCAAGGTTTTCAGATCTGTCAAGTGGTTGCCACTAGTCCTAGTCCTGTGAAAATTCAAATGACCATTTACCATGTAGGGTTTGTATAGCTTCTCACTACATCCCTTGAGGAAGGACTAGTTTAATGGTTCCTTAGGAACTGAGAATAAGGCTATGGTCTTAAGGGATTGTAAGGCTGCCCTTCTTGCCTCTCTACCAGCCTTTTGATTTCCCAAAGGGACTTTATACCTGTCTCTTTGGTGTCCCTTGCAATGAATGACAATAATCTGCTTGGGAAGAGACTGCTTCTAGATGTTGGAGAACTTTCTGATTGTGCTTTATAGATGATTATTCATTAGTTAGCAACAGCACCGGAAAGGCATATTTGGAGTCTGTGCAAGTATTTAGTTTTTTTGCTTTTCTTAGTACCAATGCCCAAGTAAAGGTTATGAGCTCTACTTTTGGAGCAAGGGTGCCTGGGGAAAGGGGTTTGGTCTCAGTGACCTGTTGTGAACTGACAACTGTATAACCTTTTTGATGTCTTTCTTGAACAGAGTTACTTTCATCAGTGAGCCACACCTTCTCAGGGTCTTGAAGTGGCAAGTCACTGATGTCCTCTCTGAAATCATCTGTTCACAAGAGTGGCTAACCCTGAGCCTATGGGCATCAGTGAGGCAGAATTAAGGGTAGTGAAACATTTGAACTTTGTATTGACATGTCAAAGCAGGAGTAAAGAAGCTCTACTTGGACTTGAGTCAGAGCTCAAAACCCCAATTATGGCTACAGAAATAAAGGAAGGTTTTTAAAGAAAGAAGCTAAAATAGAAGCCGAAGGAATTGAAATTGCTTACCTATAACATTCAGGGCAACCCAGGGTTTCTTGCAGAAAATGGAAATGTCCTTGGACAGGGGCATTGCAAGTTATCCTGGGCCCCTTTAGTCTTCATCAGACTCGGACATGAGAGTTTTTGCTGGCCTAGCCCCTGTCTGGGAGTGGGGAAAGTCAGTGCTCCAGAACCATGCATAAGATACATCACCTACATGACACACAGGGCAGGTCTGGGACCATGGTTAGGTGCAGTGATGGGCCCATTGTCCAATCTTCTTGCATGTAAAGCAGATCTGGATTGGCCCTATATTTTCCCTTTGACCACTTGGATGTACTTAAAGAATTGCAAATTGTGACAGCCATAATTTTGGTATTTTTTCTCAATCCTTCTTTTTTTATCCTTGTCTAGATCCCAGTTGTTGAAAACAGAATAGACTAACAACTAGTTAGTAAGGGTAGGGGCCCATCTGCAAACTTACCAAGATCTGTTGAAAATACTGAGTTTCTTTGGGGTGCTTGCTTGCATGTGGTGAAAACAGGTGGGAGCGACCCGTATCTCCCTGAGAAACAGGAGGGTGTCTGAGGACAGGATCACCAAAAATATAATTTTTTTTTTCCTTTGGGTGCCTCTTTAAGGATCATGGTCTTGTAAACAAAGACCCTTAAAAGCTTGAATGTAAGGGATTTTATACCACTTTCCTTGCTTTCTGTAAAAAAAAAAATTGAATAGTAATTGCCATTCTGTACTTATCTCTCAACATTTCCTAATAGTGTTCATCCTAATAGTGAGGTCACTGGTATTTGCTTTGTGTTCCCCATGATGCATCCTGGGGCCCACTGACTCCTTAGAGAGAAAGATGCTGCCCTCCCAAACACACACACAATGGGTTCTCTTAGAAAGTTCTATAAGATCAGGTTGGAGCCACCTCCTGGAAGCTCCTTTACAAACAGTTTTACCAGGTCAGTGCAAAAGCCATAATTAGGGTATGGAAACCATCAGCAAACTTTTCAGAGTCCTCAGAAATTTAACCAACTTCTCTTTGCATTGCTGAATATCTATCTGAGAAGGCATGCAAACACAAAGTCAGGTGGGATTGATGAAGCTTACCCCAAAATGGGTTTTTGGAGCAGGAAGAGATGTGGGAAAACTAACAGCCCTTCATCTGAGTCTTTTCTCAACCTGTTTGTGAAGACATTACAGGGCATCTGGTTGTGGTTCCTCAGACTTTCAGCCCCAGGTCATGACCTGAAGAGGGTGAACTTCTTATGATTAGATCATAGAAACCTTACAGTGCCTTTCCCTGGTTCAGTTCCCACATGGAAATCTTACCTGGCATCTTCTAGATCAGTCTTAGATCTGCCCAAATATCATCAGGATATCCCATGATGAAGCTTGACTCTTTGCAGACCGGAAATTTCTGGCCTTGAGTGGGCACAAGTGTTACTTTTCTTGAACTTTTGGATCTCCTTCTATGGCTTCAACCCATCTTTCAGACAGAGTGAAAGTAGGGTGCTCTACTGACTGTATGCCTCTTAGCCAATTATGAAAGCACTTAACATCACAGCACGCCTGTCTAAGGAGAAGAAGTAAGCACATTTTCTCCACAAAACCGCGAAACCCCTGACAATCTTTCTGCATAGGTGTCTCTTTAAATTTTTTGAGTAACATCATGCCACAAAAATTTATGTGTCTAGTGACAAAAGGAAATTTTCACAAACACAGGTTACACATCCTTTTAAGTAGGGACATAAACTTGAGACCACAGTCATCACAAGAAAAGCAACACCAAGTGGTAGGGAGAGAGAAAGAGAGCTAGTACACTACTTCGCATATTTACAACTGCTTGAGTTGGCCTTTATTCTCTGTTCCTTTGTTCTGCTTAGGCCCCCATGGAAATGATTCTAAATTGCCTGAGATTTTGTTAGAAAAAACAGGGAAGGGATCTAACCTGATTCAGAAGAGAACCAGAAAAGAGGCCCATATGATCTCTAAAAGCAGAGGCTTAAGCTCTTCTTATAAAGGCAAGATTTCCTGGTATTCATGAGGACAGTTAAAAAAAAAGAAAATGGAACCATGTGACCAACCCACATAACAAACCAAAATGTTCAACAAATATGGCAGATCCATATGACTAATTCACATGAGGAACCAAAGTGGCCACCAAACAATGAGGAAGCATGTGGCTAACAGTATAAAACTAAAATGGCTGCCAAACATGGCAGAACCATGCAACTGGGAAGAGACAAGGCCTGAGAAAGCCATTCGCTAAGGATTCCCAGAGGTAAAAGGCCATGTAATGGAAGCACAGATGAAACTTTGAGCACAACCAGGTTCCCAAAGAGTGAGAAAGTTGAGCAAAGTACTGGGGAAAATAAAAACAAGAGGGGAAAAAAGAAGGATATTAAATTCTAGGCTATGTACATGGAACATTAACAATCCATTCTGCAACTGGCTTAATAACAGGCTCTCTGGCAGCTCTTATCTGACTTGTATCTACAATGAGTGACTGATAAGAGAAAAGAGAAGAGAAAAAGGGGAGATAAACTTGGGTTCAAACCAGGGGCCTCTATTACCAGCTGGGAAAAACACAGAGGCATGTAATTCCTGTCCCCCATCCTGCACAGTGGGACACACTAGGAAACTGTTCCCAGACCCATGGGGAAGCTGAGTTCCCCAGCTTCCATTAATTTTTATGACTCTCTATTTCCCTGCCTCTCCCCAACAACCAACATCAGCCCTCTGACAGATGAAAGCCCTTTGTGAGGGAGAAAGGAGGTGGAGTTGGGAACTTTCTAGGGAAGTAAAAAAAGTAAGGAGTAAACTAAACCAGTCCTTTTCACCTTGAGCCCATAGATTTCAGAGAGAAAGAGAAAAAAAAAAAAATTCCCAAAGGGCCTTCCCTCCTTCTGCCTGACTTTTACAATATAAGTTACTGGGTTCTGGAATTCCAGAGATCTTTTCTAGGTTCTTCTTGTTCTAAAGAAAGAATTGGATGAAACAGGCACAAAAATTATCTAGGATTTATATTTATTAAAGGTAGAAAAAGAAACGTAGTCTGCAGAGTGAGTGTGGCCCAATAAAAGCCTGAATAGAAGTACATTTCCCTCTGTGGAGGCGAGATCACAATGGCCAAGAGCTCAACTGCAGCCATCTTTCATACCCCCTACTCCTCTGGCTAACACCAGGTCTAGATCATCCTATCAAAATCGTGCTCAAGCTTTTGCAAGAAGAATCGAAGATAGCATTTTCTGATTGGTTCCAGGGGCATGGCTTTAGGAACTGTTTTCCTGCACAGCTTCTGGATCTGTGTTATTGACAGGTCATACCCTCTTGCTCAGCCAGTTTGCCTTGCCCTAATCTCCTGCTTTATTTTGGCTTGAGAGGAAATGAAATAATATCAAAGTAAGCTGAAATCACCAAATGCATTTCCTCGAGATTCTATGAACCAGTAGAAACAATCCTAATTTTGGTTATGAATTAGGGCAGCGAATGACTGGGAAGTGTAATACACATGTGCGTGAGTTTACATATACCTCATTGCTTGAGTCTCAGTGTACCTTCTCGGGGAGAGAAAGAGGACCAATGCCTGGCTCTGTCCTCTAGCCCCAAGATTTATTGCAGATGTCCAGGCACATGTTGCCTCTGGGAATTGAAGGCTAATAGATGGTTCTTTACTCTCACTAAATATGTAAAGGCCAAAAGACATCCCCAGAACCCAGCTTCCTTCATAAAACTCCATAAAACTCAAATCTACCTGTCCTTCACATTATACATGTGCCCATTCTCCAACAAATTATCTTTTTTTTTTTTTTTTTTTTTTTTGTGAGTACCAGGGGTCGACCTCAGGACTTCTTGCGCCAGCAGGCGCCTGTGCCACTGAGCGATATCACCGGCCCTTTTTTTGTATGTGGGTACTGGGAGTCAAACTCGGGCCCTCGCGCTTGCCAGGCAGGTGCTTACGCCACTGAGCCATCTCTCCGGCCCCAACAAATTATCTTTACTTACCTCAGTTTGCTTTACTCGCTAAAAGAAGAGTGGCAATTATCAGGAAGCATATCACCAAAAGGCATCATTTATATTGAGTCTGTCTTCATAAATACACCCCAATGGAAATGAGAAGCCAAAACACATGTCCAAATGTGGTAGTAGAATCTCTCCCCTTATCTCTCTTTCTTTTCTCTCCTCTTTTCTATATCAAGAAGCTTTGCACACTGAATTGACTGCATTATCAACACCTCTCTGCTCACTAACAGGTCCTCATACACCTTCCTTGTCTTGACAAGAGTCTTTACAGCCAAATAAATTACAGTGGCATACATGAAAATGTAGAAATCACTACTTTTTGTTTGTTTTGGTTTTCTTCCTAGAACCTTTACAAGGCAAACATAGTTTAGAACAAGTATGGAAGGTTCTTTACCTACTCATTGTATTTTCAGTAAAACGGGGTCATATTTTAATGAAGATATTGACAAAAAAGTGTGGCTGTCAGAGCCATTGTCAACATCCTCATTCAATCCACTCCTTGCTGTGCAAAGATTAAGAGAACAACAGATGGTGCCAAGTTGCGTGAAATGCTTTCCCCTACTGCAGGCTCAGCCTCTTCCCATTTTATCCTCGCTGGCAGGCTTCTCCAGCAGCTGTGTTGGCAGTAGCGACAGAGCCTATCAAACACAGGGAGCTGCTGAGCTTTCAGAACTACCATATTAGGGTACTTAACATTTGCTTTTCACTCACCTACCTGTCTCTGAAGTTTGTGAATGAACTTTGCTCATCCTCCAATCAAAACCCCTGGGAGAGTTCCAGGCTGGAAAATGATTTTTGTTATGCAAATGGATTCATAGACCTTGGGGCTGTTTCCTTACTCACTGAGGGCAGAAAAGAGGATCTCAGGCAAATGCTTGCAGACATAAGATTAAATGTAGTTGGAAATGAGGATTTTATTTATCAGAAACAAAAAGTCAAATAAAATATTTATGGAATTTGTAATACAAGACATAAGCAAGAATATTGCTGCTGTGTGTTTCTTTCACCTCTTTTGCATTTTCCTCTCTACCCCACCTCATAGCAGTGTCTAGGCATTCCCCTAAATCATTTGGAAGAAGTTATATAAAATATACTTCATATATGTGCATATGTGTACAAGTATGTGAGTAATTTTTCCCAAATAGTAAATACATTTTATGAAAAATTTCTACAGTGAGACTTTTAAATGAGTTATAGGTGTGTGACAGTAAAAAATATGCTATTTCTTTTTTTAAATTAGTGTGTATTAGCTATACAGTATAATGGGTACATGCATATAGCATAGTTTGATAACTGACAATCCCCTATCCCTCCTTTTTCCTCTTATTCCTTTCTAGTCTCCCTTCTACCTTCATGTACGCCATCTCTTTCTGTCTCTCTTTGTCTCTGTCTGTCTGTCTCTGTTTCTCTGTCTCTGTCTGTCTGTCTCTGTTTCTCTGTCTCTGTCTGTCTGTCTATCTCTCTCTCTCTCTCTTTTTCTGTCTCTCTCATTCCACACATGAAGTAAAACATGGAATTCTTGTCTTTCAGCATTTGGCATATTTTGCTTAACATGATGATTTCCAGTTCCATCCATTTTCACACAGATGACATGATTTCATTCTTTATGGCTAATGGAACACACGACTGTGTGTGTATATATATGTATATATATATATATATATATATCATACTTTCTTTAATCATTCATTTCTTGTTAGATATCTAAGCTATTTCTTTGTTTTTTTTTTTTCCTCTGTTCCTCTCTCTCTCTCTCTCTCTCTTTTGTTTTGTTTGTCTTTTTTGAGACAGGGTCTCACTCTGTAGTTCAGCCTGGCCTTGAATTCACTATGTAACCCAGGCTGGCCTCTCAGATTTGTGGCAATCCTCCTGCCTCAGCCTCCCAAGTACTGGGATTACAGGCATGCACCACAATGCCCAGCTCTGAGCTATTTCTATAGCTTAGATATTGTGAATTGTGCTTAAATAAACTTTCCTGTGCAAGTATCTCTATAGTATGTTAACTTTAAATTCTTTCTGGAATACATCAAGAAGTGCTATAGCTAGATTAAATCATATGTTCATTTTCAGTTTCTTAAGAAACCTCATACTACTTCCACAGTGGCTATACGAATTTGTATTCCCACCATCTGTGTAGAAGGATTCCTTTTTCCCACATTCTTGCCACCAATTATTGTTCTTTGTGATGATAGCCATTTTGGCTGAGTTGAGCTGGAATCTGAATGTAAGTATACTATTTCTAAACTCTTCTTCCACCCACTGCCCTTCCCATTCTGCATGGATGCCATGGGCCAGAGAAATAATCTGAAGAGTTCTTTTCTTTACATATTGAAGTTATCACCTGAGGGTTATAGGGTGTTAGTGAGGAAAAGTTCTACGGATTCTGTGCCTAACTCCCTTTGAAAATGTAAAATTGCTATGAATTCTCTTGGGATAAAAATTTAAAAATAAATTTCACTGATTCCTAGGATTCAAAAACAAAGACTAGCCAATAGAGAACCAGCCTATAGGGAGATGACAACCAACTGTTGGAATTGAGAACTCCTGAAGGAGATGGAGGTGTGCTAAAAGGGCTTTAAGTGATGTAGGAGGAAGTTAGAAATGAGATTAGGGTTCACAGACAACCAAGGCAAGTGGATGGCTTGGACATGGAGAAGGCATATGGGAAAATTATTCTCAGTACTTTGTTTAGATGTACCTAAATTAACTAAAGAGGTCACGTATATTAAAGAAAAGACCCAATAGGAATAATGAGCTAAAGAGAATGACACTTGAACTCTGAGTCCAAGATCACTTGGTTAATTTTTCAACAAACTCTCATTGCAATTTTCAAGAAAACAAAAGCAACTTAGTATTTATCTAATAACTTTAAGTATCAGTGTTGTAACTCTGGGGATATTCTAGTAAGCAGAGGATAATGGATGAGAATAAATTATTCTCGACTTTGTGTTTCATACTTGAAAGTTATCAGAAAACGAATACATTGCACACTACCCTAATGGTCTTATATAACTTGGAGGGAGGGAAGGGGAACCTCTATCTAAGATTCTACTTGTGTCCCCCCACCAATGACTTTTTGGAGGTGGTGGTGTTTTTCTTTTGTTTCTATATTACCTAGGGTGAAACAGAACTATTTTACCCACCTCCAAATATTTAACTTTCATAATTAAGTTTACATTATAAATGTACGAATGTAATTTTAAAATATGTCTATCATATTACTTAGTAACCTTATTTAGGATGCTGAGAATAGGGTTTTCAACATCTCAGAACACTGAGTAAATTTACAAATGGGGTATGAAAGTACAGGGAACTCTCAATTTAATATTGGGTATTTTTTCTATAATTGTAATATTCTATAATTCTAAGCTCAAAGAAAGTTCATTTAGGGCCCATGATGTGGCTCAGTGGCATAAGTGCCTGCCTGGCAAGCACGAAGTCCTGAGTTCAACTCCCAGTACCCGCATATAAAAAAAAAAAAAAGAAAGAAAGCTCAGTTATACTCTTTTACTATATTCTCTGGAAGAGGTATTTGACTGAATCAAAATCTGGGGCCTACAAGTGAAAGAGCATAGTATGTAGCAAAATAGCTGTGTCAGGATAAATGTCTGTGATAGGGTAAATATGGGATTGTCCATTTGCACTGAGTGCTCAGCTATGGCCCACATGTTGTGGTTGGGGATGCTGTCAACTTGATTAACTTCAGATCCACCTGGCAGATTTGGTGAAGCACATGTTTAGGTGTGTCTGAATAGGTCATAGATGTGGGACCTTGGGGTCTATAGTACTGGGTCCCTGAGCCTTTTCTGTCCGGAACTTTTCCCCTTCTCTGCTTCCCAACTACCATGAAGTGAGCAGCTTTACTCCTACATACCATCTCACCATGATGTTCCTGTATTCAGCCACCTGACCATGGACTGAGTCCCCTGAGAATATCAGCAAATTCAGTGTTTCCTTCTTTAATTTTTGGGTGTGGTGTTTTACTTCTCATTGACAAGAAAAGTCCCTAGTGCTCCTTGCAAAATATTGCTTTCATCTTGTTTATAGTTGAGAATGTTGAAGGTAAAAACGAGGTAGAGACTTTCCTGAGATTGGATGCTGACTTGGGTCCAATGAGAGTGCTATTTCTATCATTTGCTATTATTTAAAAATGAGGAGATGAAACATTAGTTCAATTTTTTCCCTTTGGGGAAAAAACGTAGAAAGGGTATTGCTAAGGTAAAATAATGCCCATAAGATAGAGTAATGCTATTTCAGGTGGTTAGTAAATACTTCATAGGTAATAGTCATATCGCTCAGATTTGTTTTGAACTCACTATTCTCATTTAACAGAAAAAATTTAGAGTGCAGAGATCTCTATAAGTGGAAATAATAATCCAAATTTTCTTTATATGTCATTTAAAAAGTCTTCTCCTTCCTAGCTTAAATAATTCTTATTGCCGGGGGTATAGCTCAACAGCACAGTGCTTACCTGGCAAGCACAAGGTCATGAGTTCGACTCCCAGTACCAAAATAATAATAATAATAACAATTCTTATCATCAACCAGATCCAAGAGGCTCTAATAACTTTAGCACAATTATGTATTCCTGAACTCCAAAGGTGGCCCATCTAAAAAAAAATAAGTAATAACACATATGATACATAAAACACACACTTTACCTCCATATTATTAATCCATTTAATTTATTTGAACATACATGCATTTATAGTACGAGGGAGTGGTTCAAATTCATGTTTTTCTTTGTATTTTTTAAGTATTTGTATAAAACTCAATAGACAGAAATATTTAAATCTATGTTTTGATACAATGGCATATAAATGTCGTTCTTGTCAAATACAGTATTTGAATGTGAAATGGCATTCTATGTCTAGAAAAAAAAATGGTCCATTTTGGGAAGTTTGATTACAGGCCAAAAGCAGAATGCCAGGTGGGGATTCAGCTGCTTGGGCAGTTTTCCAAGGAAGCTTACACCTGGATTACCATATGTTTCCATGTAGCCAGTAAGTTATTGTGTTCAAAAATAAATGCACATATAAAACCAGAGAGTTGCAGTACAAAGCTAGAGCTTGCAGGACATGAAGACATTGTGAAACTAATTAATTTATGGTTAATAGGAACAGAGACAACTATTTATAAACACATTTAAGTGTTATTACAGAAATGTTAACACTGAAATTATTTAAAGGTAGTATTTATGTAAGTATTCAATAGGGATGTGTCTTGATCAAGAGGTGTTAACGGTAATTTGGAAACGATGAGCAGGAAGTCTGGAGATCTGGATTGACTCCGGTCGCTACATTATACTAGTGGAAATCAATTGTGTATGTGTGTGTGTGTGTGTGTGTGTGTGTGTTGCTTTAAATAACAAGCAAACTATGCTTCTTCCCCAAAGAAGTGAAATAATTTCTCCCTGAAGCAAATAGAGCTCTGCTTAGAACAACTCTTTAGTACAGTACACTGCCTGCTAGGGATACCTGTCTATATGTCACCAAATATCTCATAACAATAGGGAAACAAGTTGCTCAATTGTTAAAAAGAAGTCAGAGGACTGATGGCAGGGAGCTAGCATGAGAAGCAAATGAGCCAGAATGAAAAGAATAACAAAGCCCCAAAAGCTTAAAAATTTAGTGGTTTAATTGCTTAAAATATTCTGCAATACCAAACCAGAAGTTTCATTCACTAACAGCACAACCCTACATGTGCCTACACGCAGAGACACACCTGTATGGCACGTGGCAGCATCAGTGGTAATATAAAATTTCAGTAAGCATGGAATTGTACAGAAAAACTACTCTGAGTAAGCAGTATTGGAGTTTTTATAAAAAGACACAAGTTTTGACTTGTGCTTTTAAGAAGTCACCAGAAGGCTAGGGTTTGGGTTTGAGAAGGCAGACCTTTTGTCTCATATCCATATTGGACAAATTAATTAAACTCTATCCTACACTTAAACGTCTTCATTTATAAAATGTAAACTTGTAAGAAGTGCATTGTACGAATGATATGAATATCAAATTAAATGAATCGAGCTCATGTGACCAGAAAATCGTGCACTCATTAGAGCAGGAGTGGTAGGGAAGAAAAGAAAGGCATCGGAGGAGATGGTGATGGGCAGGGAGTATGGAGAGAGTAGAACAAAGGCCCGTGTGATGGTCTCAGGCGAGCATCACAGAACTGGGAGTGGAGGTTCCCCTGGTCTAGTCCATCATTGCTTACATTTCTTCCTCTATCTACCTTCATCAGACTAGAATTGAATCCATATAGTTCACTAAGGATGTTGGGAGGGTGTGACACAGTGGTCCAGAATCTATTTCTAAGACTTACCATGAAGTTACAGGGGTGTAAGCCTCGGCACCCATCTCTTCTTTGGAAGACAGAAGCTGAAGAAACCTGTTCACATGAATGTGTTATTTCTTTAAAAACTTCAAAAGGAAATGATTTAAACTACAGTGGATCCGAGTGTTCTCTCTTCAGTTTGACTTTTTTTTTTTTTTTTTTTTTTTTTATGTGGGTACCGGGAGTCAAACTCAGGACCTCGTGCTTGTCAGGCAGGCGCTTATGCCACTGGACTATATCATTGGCCCAAATGTAGCTCATTTCTTTCTTTCTTTTTTCTTTTTCTTTTTTTTTTTTTTCCAGTTTGACTTTTATCCTGCAGGTGTTATTGGACACATCATGGATACAAATTCAGGGGATGAAACCAAACCATCAACACCTCCACTTTGTACTCTTCATTACTGTGGTTTTCTATTTGAATGACTTCACTAGGAAACTATTCTGATCTGGGAAAATCTTGTCCATAAAGATAAGAGCTGCAAATATCTTCATTGGTTTTAGGAATATACTAAAAAAAAGAACATAAAAGTACAGGTAAACATAAAATGATTCAACCTAGGAAAATAGTTTACTTCTTGAAATTCTTTACATTTAGCTTCAAATTTCTCATCTGGCTCTGCTATTATATAATACTCTTTATTCAGTCTTAAGCCTTGCCAAGAAAGATCCATTTTAGATACCAAAGCTTTAGTGTAAGTGGGTTTGCCCATAGTCTTACTAACAGATTATATATTTTGAGGTATTTTTAGAAATCTAAGATTTTGGCAATTTTGTTAAGAGCAAATTAAACTTGGAATACATTTTATATTAATAGTCTATAATGAAGTGGTTCTCAGTTACTTCTATGTTTCATTTCATCAATTCTAGTTGTCCCTGGTGTTGGAGTCACTTCCAGACGTTTTCTGTCCTCTGTGCTGACAGCCAAGGCTCTGGCAATAAAGTGCAAGTGCAGAGGGCTTGACACTGTAAGCTTACGCCCCACAGAACAGTGCCAAGTGGCACATTTATATAGATAGTGGAGAAGGAGCGAGCTCATCTATGAAAACCTCTCAATCCACCATATATCCCCAATGCAAAAGAAGTAATTCATTGCTCATCAATATCTAATCAAAATAGAAATTTTCTTATTCCAGAAGTAAACTAATAGCAAAATCTCTAGATTTCCACACTGATAGGTGCTTCTTCAATGCATTTTAAACTCACAGAATATTTAAAATTAGTTTATAGAAAAAATTAGAAATGTCTTAGATGTTTAAACTTATATGTAAAAGGAACTTCACAGAATTTTCAACAAATGTGATCATGCTAAATATTTATATGTTATTTGTAATGAGTATGTGAAGCTAAGGTATCAACAATCCTTTCAAAAGTTTTCTTTATGTTCTAGAGAAGAGCCTGATTTAATCTTTATTTTCTAATAATAATTATCCCACAAATATCAGTATCAAAAACAAGAGGCAATCAAAGAGTGTCTGTAAATATGGCAAAATTTCAGGGAAAAAGTTGTGCAGAGTTGTGTATTAAGATTTAGATCTAAAATGCCCTCCACAGCAGGGCGTGGCGGCACGCGCCTTTCATCCCAGCACTCTGGAGGCTGAGGTACAAGGATCGCAGTGAGTTTGAGGCCAGCCTGGGCTATAATAAGCGAGTTCAAGGCCACCCGGGACTGCATAGCGAGACCCTGTCTCTAAATAAATAAGCAAACAAACAAATAAATAAATAAATAAAATACCCTCCAAAATTCTTGAGTGTGTAGAAAGAGTTTCCATCACGGGGGTGCTATACTTGTCAGGGGATTCATTTGTTTTTGAGCTCTGTGAGGAGGTGAGGGCTGACTGGAAGTGGGTCACTGGGGGAGTGAGACCTAGAAAGGCTATTCTTATCCCTGGCTCCTCCCCTCTCTTTGTGCTTCTTGGATGCCCTGGGTGAGCACTTTTTGTACCTCCATGCCTCTCTGCCACCCTGTTTCTGCCTTGGAGTCAACCAACCACAGACTGAAACTGTGAGCCAAAGTAAACTTCCCCTCCTTTAAATTGCGGTGTCCAGTGTTTTGTCCTACTGGTGCGAAGCGGGCTAATGTAGTAGTAGGCTGTTTGCAGACACTTGCCAGACAATCATAACAAGTGTAATTATGTTGCTTTTATTCTGGGTTTTGTGCCATTTGTGCCATTTTTGTATTAGGTCAGTATTTTTTTTTTAATACTTTTTCTTTTAGTGAGAAGTTTTCTTATTCTAAATCAGTTTAGTACTAAGTTTGGTATTTGTGAGGTCTTGAGTCTTGCAATCCTCTTCAAGATTAAAATTTATAGATTCTGTGGTGTGTTTTAGGGAGGAAAGGAAGAATACAGTGAGAAAAAAGTGTTTGCATTTTAGTTTTAATAATATTAAATTTAATATTGCTGTTTATAATACATTAAATTAATATATTATTTAATATTGCTGAGTAACATTAAGCAAGTTGCTTGATCTCTCTGAGCCTTATTTTTCCACTGGAAACAAGGTATATTTTTACATCTTATATGTAACTCAAGAATCAAAATTCCTAAATAAGAGGAAACAGGACTTTTAGTAAATGTTACATTACCTTTCTTTGGTTCTTTACCCTCAAGGACTTCAACCTCAACTGAATTTCCCTCTCCTGGAAACAACTGGTATTTATCCTGCAAGCGAAGTACATTAGAATTGGTGATAATCTATACAAAGAAAGATATAACTGAGCTAATGTCCTGTGTCATTGTCTGCACAGTCCTTTCAAAGAGCTCACAGAATGTCTGCATTTTGTGTCTATAAAAAGAAGCAAAAATCAAATAATATAATTTTAAATAGAAATTATATCATTTTGTTAGAAAATATGTCCACTAAATACTTGCCATTCATAATAGACTCTTTTTGAATGGCCTAATTATTTAGTTTAGGCTTTTACTAACGTTGTATTAAAAGAACATTGGCCAATATATTGGATAATAATAAGGGTGCACTCAACTTGGCTCTATTGATTTTGACTGCTAGAAAAGCAACTGCAGATGAAACCTCTACCACCAGCCACATCAGGGACTGGAGATAAATGTGACATTTTTGTCTGACTGCATCTTCTTCACCCAGCATGAAATGTGACCCTGTATGAGCCACACATTTCTCAAAGACACATAGAAGCCAGGTGTGTTGGCACAAGCCCACAATCTTAGCACTCAGGAGGCTGAGGCACGAGGATCGCTACAAGTTCAAGGCCAGCCTGGACTACATAGAGAAAACCCTGTCTTAAAAAATAAAAACAAATAGATGAATAACATAAATAATTAAATAAATAAGTAAACAAATATATAAGTAAATAAAATAAAAGATGCATTGAATCAGTCACTCCAGATTTCATTGGAAATTGAGGAAAAACAAACAGACAAACAAACAAACATGCCAGGTTGACTTAGCACAACTGAGTTCAGAGGACTCATGTTGTTATTATTAGGTCAAAGTCAATTAATTTAAGAATTGAATTTGTCTTACAATTGATTTGACCTTACAATATTTAAAACAGAACAAAGAAAGAACAACAACAAAAACCCCAAACACTAGAATCAGAATTTTTTTTAGTCAACATGAAAATACTGAAAATTTGGGTACAAATTTATATTGCTTTATGATTTAAAATATAGATATTTGTCACAATTTGACTCTCATTCATTCATAGCTATAATTTTCTGAAAGTGAGAAGAAACTGCCCCTTTTAGGATGAGGTAGGGTCTTGCTCTTTTGCCTAAATTCCTACTGATCTGTCTCTCCTCACTTTAAGGGAGACTGCTGGCTGTTACCAATTTCTCATAGTTGGGTATATTTTTCTTGTTTAACACTGAGTGGAATGTTTAAGTGTTTGTTTTGCCCAGGCTCCAATCAAGAGTAAAATTTAAGTAGAGTTTTATAGGATTATGGAACTCCATAAATAAGTAAGTAAATAAATAAATAAGAAAGTTCATTCTTAAGAAGTGATGGTGCCGATGCCTGATTTAAATTCTGGCTCACTCACTTGTTAGCCAGGGACTCTGAGCCAATGTTTGGTCCACAGGCAGGGGAGTAAATTCCTGAGAGATTGGGAAAAAAATCCCCAGAAATGACTTGTAAGAGAGTGGGTTGACTGAGACGTATTAACAGCAAAGTATCCATGAGAAGCACATGAGTCCAACAATGCTACCAGGTGTTCAAGGGTGTAGGGTTGGATGGAAGTCCCTCTATTCCTAGGGATAACAGTGGGAATTAGCTGTGCTAGTAGCACTTATCCTCTCTGCAGTATTCTCTTCTGTACCTGCTTATCACAAGGAGAGGATTTATAGATTTAATTATATAGGCAATGACATCGTCAACTTGCTTCATTTCATTGTATAACCAGCATTCCAAAGAGTAGTAGCTAGTTTAGTACAGCATATGTGCCTGAGAGCAGTTTCTACAGAAAACATTAGTTTGTTCAGTTACCAGTATCTTCACTTAAAACTTAGCCAGACAGTCCAATGAAGGCAACTTAAAATTTCCCCTTTACTTGGCAAGATTTCAGAATCCAAAAGGGCATCTCGGGGACATGGTGCTAAATGCCATACTTTTTTCAGGGATGATATAGTGAATCACTCAAGCTTGTCTATCTCAGAATACTAATCTGTAAAATGGAAAAAAAAAAAACTAATACTTTCTTCTAAAGGATTGCCATGAAAGTACATCTCAAACTGTGGGAACATTTCAGGCATAGACTAAGCAAAGCATGCTTCCTCTGTTACATTTAATACCAAAATACGGTGTGTCTTGGTCCAAAATTTCCAACCTAATTTGGTCAGTTACATCTTATACTTCACATGTATCAATATATCAGTTTGTTCCATAGAATTCCAAATTCTGAAATAAATTCTCCACTGCAAAGATAAAAATCTTCCTATTTGGTACAAATAATAATAACTTAAACTCAGGACTAGGACAAATGAATTCATTCTGGCTTCATGAAAGTCAAACTGTGTCCTACATATTTCTCTACGCCTCAATTGCCTAATTCACTTACTCAGTGCTTACATGAGTACATAGACCTTAGTTCACCTCCATAAATTCCAGGTACAGGTGACTTAATGTCCAAACTACAAGGCAATTGAAGCACTGAATGTTCCTAATTTCTACTCAGCTGTCTTGCAAACAGCGAGTCACTCACGGGCTGCTTGCTCGTGCCAATGTTTGCAACTCAGCAAGAACTTTTACCAACACAATAAATGAATTACTAAATATCTTCTCCACAAGCTTCTCCAGTAAACATCCCTCCAGTAAAACTCTCCTTTTCTCTCCTTCTAATTTCTAGCCACACTCCAGTTGCTACAATTACTGTCTCTCAGGTATAGCTAAAGCTTACTGAATACAAACATGTTCTAGGTAAGGTCTTACTGGTGCATATTGTTTTAGTTGTCTATTTGCTGCATCACACCACAGAGGAAACAGATGAAAAGCAAGTTATCTAGTGTTCAAATAACCAAAAATGTCCTTAGACTGAAATAATCCTCTCATATTGAGTTCTTATGTAAACAAACTGAAACCAAATTCAGAGTGAATGGTCAGATCCTAGCAAAAGAAAACCTTGGGTTAGTTAATCAGAATCAATTCACTAACTTGTATTTAGGGACTTTCTATTTTAGCCAATGAAATATGTTCTTCTCTTGCTTGCACAAACACCTTATAAAGTTTTTCTCTTTCCCCTCCTTAGTGGAAACCAACATTTTACAATCTGTAACTAATTCAGGAATCTCTGAGTGTTCAAATACATTCTTTAAAATTTAAATATGCCTACATTAATCTTTTAAGACTAGTTAAATTAGAATTTTAGATATATAATGAATAGTGCTTTTCTTAGTATAAGAAACACCCTATATGTGTGTGTGTTGTGTAACTGAAAATCAAATTAAATTGGTTGCCCTGTATTTTCAGTTGCTAAATCTACCAACCAGTCCACAATGCCAATCCATAATATTTCTTTTTCTACACCCCCCAGCAATAAGTTTGTAACTTCTAAACCCATAATTTTATGTATTAATTGATAGGCCATGCTTGATACTAGGCTCTTAAATATCTAGTTCATTTTCTATGTTGTTAAGAAATGTTGCATGTGCTGAAAACCGAAGAGTCAGGTTGCCCTTGTGTTCTCAAGTAAAGCCCCTAATAAACAACTACTAAGAATGATATTAAAGTTTCCACATTTTTGCATTCTTCCAACAGTTTTGAAAGTCCAAAACACTTTCTGATGTGATATTGTGCTTTCATGGTCGTGGTTCCTGTGGAATTGTAAAGGCCTTTGCAAACTTAATGAAACACTTGCTCATCTCTGCTATGAGCCACACACTGTTCTGAAATGAAAGTGGGTTTGAAGGAACGGGCATGGTCTTGTCCTCAAGGAAATTAAAATTCAATGACAGCAGTGACCTTAAATACTTAACAGAGTCTCCAGGCCCATGTTTCTTTCCAATTTATTATCCTTTTTACCAGTCTTATGAAAGGAAAATAATACAGGGTAATCTAAAAGTCTGTACTGAGAGATCTTACATAGCAACATTAGAGAGGCTTCGAGTGGGAGCTTATTTAATTTTTTTGCGGATGAAGAATTCTGAGCTAGATCACTGCTAGTTCACACCCGCTTGATGATTAAAAATACCTAAGTAGTCTTTCAGAAATGCAAGTCCAAAAGAAAAGGAGAGAGAATTCTAGTCCAAGAAACAGGTAGGCGAAGTACCCTGAAGTATGAAAGAGCTTGCAGTTCTTGAGTGTTTGAACCCTTTCTGGTGTCCATGCCTTTCTGCTCTAAGAGTCATCATAGAGGTGATCACGCAAGTTGAAATGCAATTCTGAGAAGATTGATATCATGTTTTATAGAATGTCTATCTTCTGCAAGAAAACAACTAATTTACATTTCATTCAGCTGTTAAGAATCTAATTTAGACATGTCAAAATAAACACACTTTTCTGAAACTTTCATAAAAACATATGCCTACTTTGATATTTTCATCCCTCTAGTGAGTTTTCCAAAATAGTAACATATGGTGGGATTATCACAAAAGTCACTGGAACAGAAGATTCTTTTTAAGAGTCTTTCACATGCTCCTTTGTATGTCAAACAAGAGTCCTTGAATGAAGAGTCAAAGGCTTTGATTGCATGGACAAGTATGTTCAGTTACTCACCATTATTACTCGTGCAATGATTTCCTGATCTCAGATAAGCCTGGCCCTAGGAGATAGTTGATATTGCTGTCATTAAAATATATTTTTCAATGCACACTACTAAGAACTAATTTTAAAAGTAATTTTTTTATGTGGGTACCAGGAGTCGAACTCAGGACCTCATGCTTGCCAGGCAGGCGCTTATGACACTGAGCTATCTCACCAGCCCCCTCAAAAGTAAATTTTATGTTACTAACATGTTGCTCTCTAAAAGCAAAGAGTAGATATGGAAATGAATACAGTGCATCTCTGTCTCTCTCTCTCTTTCTCTCTGTCCTTCTCTCTCTCTCTCTCACACACACACACAATTTTAGCTTGACTCCTGTATTTCTTCAAATCTGTCTACCTGGTGTTGGCTCTTTATTCTTTCTCTTCTTTCTCGCTGTCTCTGTGTTGCTTCTCTTTCTTCTCCTTCTCTGGCTCCTCTTAATTTCCTTCTCCTTCTCTTCCTTCTCCAAATAAAGAAAGACTGGCAAGGTACATAATACCATATTAACATTAAATAAATTTTTTTCTTAGCCATAACAGAAAAATAATTAAAACTGAATGGTTCACTTGCTATTTTTATCAATGTTATTTGATTTTCAAATTGTTTATCAATATCAACTCTAACTACCATGTAGAGGTGAGAGATTAAAAAAAAAAAACCTCTTTGATGTGAAAGACATTAAATCCTAAATAATTTTATGAAAATACCTTATGTTCTAATGTTAAATATTTTTGTTGGCAGTAATTTATGAATAAATTTGGAAAGCTGATTCCTTATCTGTTAGTAGTACTTGCCCTTTTACTTTGTAACCAGTACTGGAGAAAATTGTTTGATGCATGGGATTATATCTAAGTCCATACCTACAACATACAGCTTATTTATACACCTGGATTTACTATAATAGTTTCTTAAATTATAGGGACTCAAGGCATCAGAAAAGCACAACACTTAGCAAACACATACTAATTACTCTCAGAATAACTTTATATGGCAGTTAAAAATAAATATATTTCACAGTTTAATTCTTAAGGCAAATGATGAAATAGGAATGCATTCAAGAGTCATGGAAAGACATGATTAAACATTTGCTATAAACTATAAAATGAAAATGAAGTGGCAATGGTGGCATGGTGAAAAGAATCCTGAACTCATAAATTTTAGCTCTAATCCTAGTAATAAAGTCATTTGGTTTCCTTACTAGATGGGTAATCACACTCAAGGTACCGTACTAGGTATTGAGATTATACTAAACAATGTGGTGTGGCTGGACTCTGCTCATATTCAAAAGCTGACAGGAAGTAACCTACTTACACTTTACTTTGTGTGTTGTGTGTTTCTTAAGTGCTGAGAAGGAAATGTATACAAGAGCAGATCAGATGAAATCAGACCAGAAAACTGTCATAGCTATTAGGGGAATGAGTTTAGGAAAGGTTGTGTGAAAGAACTGATTTATTAGCTCTTTTGAATACATAGGTGAGATTGAATTTGTCTGTGGGTGTGTATAATATTGGCCACATATGAGGAACTCTTACCCATTTTTCAGAAGGGAAAACTATGGATGCATTACATGCCGATGATGGTCATGAAAAAGTCAGGTTACAAAGTACAATTTCCTAGTAAAGTCTGAACCATTGAAAGACGTGGACTTTTCGATAGCATATATTTAACAAACTAAATGTTAAAAAAAACTATGCACCAGAACTTATTATTGTCCCTGAAAATAAACTAGAGGTTCAAAGTGTCCGCAGTTTCTAAACTCATGAAAATTACAGTTGAGTGTCCAGGTTCTGGACCTCATCAGTGCACACGTGAAGTCATGTAACCGCTGAGTTTAAGCACTATGAAACTGTGAGGAATTGTTACTGCTGGGTTAACCAAAGTGCCCAGTGTGGTTCTTCCCAGGAGCTCACATAAGACAAATAGAAGGATACTTGGATGTCAGCCATATCCCACACAGCAAGGTCAGCTCCTGGGACATAAATCAGGGCTAGTGATAAATGGCTGTTTCCGGACATGAGGAGAGCCGGTTGGCAGTCGAAGGAGGTGTGGGGCGGGAGCAGTGTAGGCCTGTTTGTTTTCCCTTCTTCCCTTATTAATGATCTGATAGATCTGAAAAAATTGAGCAGTAATCAAATTTTGCAGATGGTGTGACACAGGGATCAGTCTGAAAGCATCTGAACCAATACCACCAGAAACTAGAAGTTCACTCCAAATGAGATAATTAGAACACAACACTGTTAAGACAGACCTGAGAGTGTTAAAATGTGATATACAATTAAGTTGGAGAGAAAAATGCTGAAGGGCAGAGAAATGCCCAGCAGCAGCTTGAATTCCAAGGCAAACTGTGGAACACATTATCTGTGAATTTGGGATTAAATGTTCCATTTTTTCTTTAAAAGGACAGTCTCCTGGTTTATTTTATGCACTAAAATATCTGCATTAATTGAACCTTGAAAGTAATGTATACTCTTTAGAAAAAAAATAAACTACCACTACATTGACTAGGTTTAAGATAATTAATAAAAAGAGTTTAAAAGTAATGTATACTCTTTAGAAAAAAAATAAACTACCACTATGTTGACTAGGTTTAAGATATTAATAAAAAGAGTTTATGTTGGTAAAAGTTGGGGATCACTGAGTGCATCTTTAAAAAAAAGCAAGTGCTTTAGAATTTTTATTAACCAAATAAAGTTATGCTTTACAATGATCTCTGATTAGCTTAATTTTAACAGTTTTACTCAGAGATTATATTATTCTAGCCCAAAGCACACACATTTATGGGCTAGTTAATTTGGGTGGTCAAACTGAAGTGAATATTTAATTTCTGGTAGAATGGCACAATATTTAATTATCTAAATTCCCCTTTGAGCACCTCAAAATAACCTGCAGGCCTTTAGAACAGCCACTAACAATTCTCTATGTTCCATAGCTTAGGTTCTGAATCCAATTGATGTCACTAACTAACTTATTTACATTTGGAAATAAATTTGAAGTTAGAGTCTGATCTATAAAATGATTAAAATTTTAACTATCTCATAAAGTTTTTGTCTTAGTTACTTTCTTGTTGCTGGGACAAAATACCCAACACCCACAAGTTAAAGGAGGAAAGGTTTATTTAGCTCACAGTTTGTAGAGGTTTCAGTCCATAGTCAGCTGGCCCCAGGGCAGGGCAAGGTGGCAGAGGAAAAACTGTCCATAGCATGGCAGGCACCAGGCAGTGAAGCCACACCATTGAGCCTCCCTTTCCCTTTTATTTCATTCAGGCAACAAGCCCACATGTAGAGTGGGCCTTCCCATTATCCATACAAAGAACTTTGCTAAACCAATCTGAACTAATTTAGTTATCACACTCCTTTAATCTGTATTCACACTCCCTAGATTCAGTCACCTCCAAAAAGCTCCCCCTATGAGCATGTGGGGCTTTGAGGGGACATCTAGATATAAGCCATAACAGCTTCTATGCCTCTTCTGGAGGGTTCAGAATATGTCAGCCCTGAATATACTACTCTGACATAATATTATTTTAAGGCAAAGGCAATTGAAAAAAAGCAGGCACAGAACAAGATCTCTATCCTTTGTTATCTGCCTGAAAATAGAACATTAATTCCTCCTGCAAAGGACTCCCTCCCCCATAGTAGGCACGGAGAAATAGCCACATCAAAAATGATATGGTGCCAAGAAAGATCCACATAAACAGGCCTTACTAACTAGTGACTAGTAAATCAAACTGCTATTCACCTTTAATTTCCCAATGTATCCTCTCACAATTTACTACCCCCAGAAGCCCAAAGTCCTTTTCATTTGTCTTATCACTTCTGTACAAAATTATTGTATTTTGTTAAGATGCTATACAAACCCAAGTACTACCCACCTGTATCGGTCAGCTTTTCCATTGCTGGGAAAAAAATCCCCGATACCTAAAACTTAATGGAGAGATTTAGTTATTGTTTCACAATTTCAATGGTTATTTTTCTTGTTTGGAAGGGCATGGCGGAGCAAAACTGCTCACTTCATGACAGCCAGGAAGCAGAACACTGGGCAAGACTACTGCTGAGTGGTGAGTTTCCAAACCCACACTCCCGAGGGACCCACCTCACCAACTGGCCCTGCCTCCTAACAGCACATTCATTGTGAACGTCAGCAGATTAATCCCATGATCCAATCACCTCTCTACGAGTTTCTTAATCCATTTAAGTTGACAATTAAGATTAAATGGTCCTCTACCCTTTGAGTTATTCATCATCAAGAAATTCTTTGTATATGTGTGAGTCACATATTAATAAATTTTTGTTTGTTTTTCTCTGTTAATACATCTTCAATCAGTGTCATTAACAGGACCAGAGCCAATGAACTTAAAATGGATAGTTTTTTTTTTTTTTTTCTCTCTTATAATTCTTTGAGAACACGAGTACATGAGTACATAATGGCTTTAGCAGAGGACATAATACATAAGTTTTTAATTAGCTATCAGGCTATGGTTACTGTTTTTGAAATTCTAGGAACTCTATAATTAGAATTACATTGTTAATTCGTTGTGAATATCTTGTTACCCCAAAGTTCAGCCCTTTTCTTTACAAGCTATGCCAGTAAAAGCTCTCTTATATAGAACAGATGGCTGCTTGTAGAAGAAATACATATACATGTATTTTATATATATATGTATATATATAACATATAATATAATATAATATAATTAATAAATAATAATAAATAATATTTATTATTAATAATATATTAATATTAATAATATATTATATATTAATTAATATATAATATATTATTATTAATAATATTATATATTATATATATATGCATATATGACAGTGAAAAAAAGATAAAATATCACTTGATGGAGAAAGAGACACAGTTTTACAGACATTATAACTACAATAAATAAGTAGACTTATACAGAGGGAAAGAAAAAGGAATAAGAAAAAATTCAACAACATCCCAATAGGAATTTTTTACAAGGGTGACATTAAGGAAATGTATAATGATATGTTTTCTTTTCTATTTTCATATCTCTCCTGAAGTTGTCCACGTGATAGGGCATGGATGGATGTCAAAGCCTCACTAGAGATTCTGTTAAGTATAGGCTTAACTCCAAACTCCAATTCCATGGCATTGTGAAAAACTTTCCTCCCTCTGACCATTACAGTATCCTGTAATCTCCTTGTTTTCTCTCTTCCTGCAAACTCCCATTCCTCTCTGATTTAGCTTCACTATTTACTGCTGCAAATCTGGTATGAAACCATATACTATTAACTTATTTCTCAAATTCCCTTGCTGCTAAGCACATCATGTTTTTAGTAATTTTACTGAATTGAAGGCAAAGTGGCAGAAACTCAAAAATTGTGTCAGGGATAAACTGCAGGCGTCATGAAAAATTATACTTTGCACAAATTTGATGCTTTACATCCTCTTACATTTAGGGTGCAACTAACAAAATCCTTATATTGTCTCACACTAACAGTTTCTTGTTTTGTTTTTGGTGATAACCATTGAGACTCTGGAGGTCTCAACTTGAGGAACTTTGTAAAATGTATCCTTCTAAATAGACAGCTGTCCCATCACTTTTACAAAAATAAATTGACTGCATTTCTGGAATAAATTGACTGAGTTTCTGGTTTCTCTTCAAATACAGATACTTGCTTAAACTTTGGAAGACGTAGGGAACACTTCAATTAGCATGGGAAAGTTGCATAAAGGAGTACACATTATTAAGATAGATGTATCAGTCAATGCCTTCTAGAGAAAACAGATTTAACACAAGATATACAAGTATATGAGAATTGACAAGATTGGCTTAGAATTGCTGTCCACAGAGTCAGGTGTGCAAGAGTGCAGAAGGTCTTGTTTGCATGAAGGATCCAGTCGAAGAAGCCATTGGAAGGCCTGGAGCTCAGTGTAGTGTCCTGTGAGAGTCCATACTAGGAAACCGACTTTCGTCTGCACTGGAAGTCAGGAGATGAAGTCCAAGGTGAAGGCAAAGACTGGAGCTCCTCCAAAGGAGACAGAAGCAGGCCTTCTATCTTCATTTTCCTTTCATACCATTCTGGCCATAATCCTTCCGAGGGGCGATCTTCCACACCCAGAACTATGCTAAGCCAATTTAGTTGGGTGTTACTTACTCAGACTGACACAATCAACCAACCATCACAATTCATAACAATAAAATAATTAGGTGATATTACCTTCTTCCTTGGAAAAAAAGTAATGAGTGTAAAAGCAGTATAATAGTTGTCAATTTATCATGAGGTTGAAAGGGAAAAGAAAGAAGAGCCTGTCCTTTTGGTGTACTTGTCTGAAGCCTGGGTGTGACAGAAGCATTATGGGGCTAATTAGTCAACAGGAATTCAGGTTGTTTTTCTGTAGTGTTTCCAAATATTTATGATGGTACCATGTAAAACCTAGAAAGGAAAAGATAAATGTATGGGAAAGAGGAAAATACTCAAGGAAATGATATACTCAAAATGTATTCATGCTTTTATAATTGTCAGCTCTCAGTCCTTATGGAACATTTAAACTTAGAAAAGCAAAAAAAAAAAATAAATAAAAAATAAAAAGTAGACAAAGACTTCTGCAGAGAAGAAAAATCCATTTCAGTTGTTAAGACATTTTTTTTAAATATTGCAAACTAGAATGGCTCAGGATTTTCAAGAACTTCCAGGTGTAGCAGAGTTCTTCTTCCTTCAGAGACCAAAGTGGAAGAACCAGTGAGTAATTACATTTGTGGGATTGAGAATGAACTAGTTTCAGCTGATGTCACTGGGATCACGAAATGTTTCTCTGCTGACAGGAATTTAAGGCAGAGTCCAGAGATCCTCGGTACAAAGTTGTCCCATAAATCATCCCATAATTCAGTTTTCTTTCATTTTTTTCTTCTGATTCATAACAGAGAAAAGTAAATTTATTTATTTTCTTACAGTTCCAAAGAAGGAAATCAACATTTTAATGTCTAGTATACAGAATAAATTTTATTTATAATCTCATTTAATTCCTTCTACAGTACTGTGGGATATTTTTTTTCTACCTCAGTGAGAAAATTGAGAAAAGAGAAATTGAATGACTTAGGTACATTGAAAAATTGAAAGAGATTTACTTATGTTCCAGAGTGCATGTTCTTTCCAGTAAGTCAAACACCTTCTCTTTATGCCAGTGGCTGAAATAAATGCTACTACCTGAAGAGCAGGGACTAAGGACCTGGAACCCTGGTTTCAGACCTGATAGTACCACCATCTCAATTTAAGAGAAACTTACTCTTTATGACCATCGATTGTTAATTTTTAAGACAAATCGGGATGGATAACTGCTAATGTTCCTTGAATCTCAATGAATCTCCTCCTCCTTTGCTGCCTCCTCTTCCTCTGTTTCTTCTTCTTCTCCTCCTTTTTTTTTTTTTCCTTGTCTTAACCCTGCATTATTCGGGGTTTATTGAATGGTAAGTTATACCCCAATTTCTATTTATTGAATGGCTCATTCTTCCTCTTTGACATTTAATACAACACTAAGTATCCTTGGATTTATGTCTAGTTTCCTATTCTTTTATCCATTCTTCCAAAATCACTGCATTGATACTATAGCTTATAGAAAATCCTGGTAACTGTTCAAATAAACTTTATTACTATTCTTTTAAAGTGTCTTCACTATGCAGATCATCTGAGACCATATGTCAGTATCCACAGATACGTTTTGTATTGAATGGTATTACAATCAAACATATAGGTTATTTGAAAAGCATCACTATATTTATGATACCAACTCTTATCATACATAAATACAGTATTTTTTTCTTTTGGAGGATTCTTTATGCCATTTACTAAAAAGGTCTTAATATTGTTCATAAATATCAATTTATCTCTTCTGGATTTATTCCTACATTGTCGCTGTTCATGTTATCTACAATAGGATCTTTTTAAAAATTAAATTTTTGTTTCTAAAAAGGGGGTGCAGGGCCGGTGAGATGGCTCAGCGGCTTAAGCGCCTGCCCGGCAAGCGCGAGGACCCAAGTTCGACTCCTGGAACCCACATACAAGAAAAGGGCCGGTGATATCGCTCAGCGGCACGGGCGCCTGCTGGCGTGCAAGGTCCTGAGGTCGACCCCCCGGTACCCACAAAAAAAAGGGGGGGTGCAAATGATTATTTTATGTTAATGTATCCAGAAGTTTTTCTGAACTCTCTCATTAGTTCCAATAATTTAGAATCAGATTGCTACAATTCTGTATATGTAGAGAGGTAGTTGTAATCAGATCCAAAGGTCAGACTTTTATAAAGAAATAATTTTCAGGTCAGAAAGATCCAAATAAGATGTAAAACACTGAGTTTTGTGCTGGAGAGAGAGAGTGTGTGTGTGTGTGTGTGTGTTTGTAAATTAAGTTTCCTTTCTTCAATCATAATGCTACTTTGCTTTCTCTTATTTTAACTTGCTAATGACTTGCTTATACTTCGTTTTATACAATTAGTGAAGTAGTATGGTTGTTTTTTTTTTTTTTTTTTTTTTTTTCTTTTGTGGGTACCCGGGGTCGACCTAAGGACCTCACGCTCCAGCAGGTGCCCGTGCCGCTGAACGATATCACCGGCCCTTTTTTCCTGTGTGGGATCCGGGAGTCGAACTCCGGCCCTCGTGCTTGCCAGGCAGGCGCTTACACCGCTGAGCCATCTCACCGGCCCAGTGTGGTTTTAATTATTATAAATTATAAAGAAAATATTTCTATTAACCTAACAAGGATAATTTCCTCTATAATTTTGTCACATCAAACACACTGTTTTTCTATTCCTAAAATCATAACTACATGTTGAAATTTGTCAACCTACCTTTCTATCGATTATGTTTTTCCATGCCAGGTAATTATAATGACACATGCTGGTATCTTCTCTTTGGATTAAATCATGCTTTTAAAATAAATACTGCTTCCTTATAATATATTAGAATTTTTAAAAATATGTCAATATACTTGGATTGAGATTTTAAAGGGAACTTTGTGTCTATATGTTCCTATGTGAGAAAATTGTATAATTTTCCTTGCTTCTGTCTTTTACTAGATTTTTGTATTAAGATGATGATAGGCTTATATTTTTATTTCAATACTAAATATTAAATATTGTTAATGTAAAATTTCTTGTGTTTGGTACACCTTATATACTCAATTAATTGTCCTATGATTTTCTATTATCTAGTTTCTTTTTCTTAAAAAAGTCAGGTTAGCATAACTTCCTGCTCAGAGTGTTTGTTAGGAGTAAATAAAATAGCATAAGTAAAAGTGCCTAAGGCCGTGTGCAACACATTGAAGTACTCATTAAATGCTACTCACTTGCCCTTTCCTCTTGGCTGTGTGTTTTCGAGCAAGAAAAGAAAAGGTAGGCACTGTGAATTACTTGTGTGTGTATGTGTATGTGTGTGTGTGTGTGTGTGTGTGCGTAGCCAGTTTAAAATATTCGTCAACACTGAAGTCAGTGAATTTGTTTGGTTTCCATTCAGAAATACATGCAGGGTTCATTTGCATAATCACTCTCCCGGCTAGGAACCTGTCCCTGAGGGGTTATCATTATTTAAATCTAAGTCAGGTTATTATGGTTCTTCATGCTGAGCTGCTTGGCTTTGTTTCTTTCCCTTTTCCTGGACTGCTGCAGCCGCACGGTTCTGAGCTGGAGCTTGACCATGGCTCAACACAGCGAGGTGCAGGGGACGGGCCTGGAGTCCGAGTGGAGAGACCCATGGACTCGGGGGTAACAGATGGGACTCAAATCTCAGTTTCACTTCCACTGACACAGGTACCTTGGGGAAATGATTTTACCATTTCTCTGAGCCACAGATCCTTGTGCTCTGAGTGGGAAATAGGTTGTTGAGAAGTTTAATTGGTGTTTTACAGATTACAATATGCTTCCCTAAGCCAAGATAGACCCTTCCATTATATTGGTCCGCTTCCTTCCCAGCCTCCCTCTGTTCATCTGGAGGAGATAACATATCTCGGGAAAGAAACAAAAATCAGAGAAAAGAAAAACTGCGGTGGAAAAAAAATCAAAGAAGTTTGCTTAGAAGAAAATTTTACATATGAGAATCTCTTCTGAGGAGAAGAGAGCCTATGATAGTGTAAAGTCAAGGGACACAGCGGAGGAGAATGTTTCTCAGGAGGTACCGCATCAAAGAAGATAACAAAGGGGGGATTGAAATCGAGTAGCCAATTAGAGAAAAAAATTAATTTGAGCGTCTATCACGTGAGGACCACATGGTGGAAATAATGAAACTCAAAGGAAAGATACCATCGGTGAGTTAATCTTCAGTCCAGAAGACTTAGCTAATTTAGTGTTTTCTAAGACGTCTTGCCGTACATAAGGCATCTGTGTCTATTTTATAGGTTAAGAAACTGAGCGGAGATATATTGCAAATACACTGTCTCCCACATGGGAAGCTAACCATTTTGGGTCTTCCATTTTTAAGACTCTTGTAGTATGCCAGTATGGATTATGAATTTGTTTGTAAGCCAAATGAAAGGTTTCAAAAGGAACATACTTATAGAACACAGACATTTGGGGAAAGTGTGACTATCGACTGCAATTTGAAGTTATGGAAGATTGATTACTGTCAAGGGATGTCTTACAAAAAGATGAAAATCCACTTGTTGAAAAAATGCTGTGTTTTCTTCACCATCACATGGTGCATTGTTTTATTGTTTTGTTTTCCCACAGTCCAGAGTATTCCAGAGGACTGGCTTGATATGGGTAATATGATTTTAGGTGCTCTGGTTAAAATGTAATATATATATATATATATATATATATATATATATATCTCTGAAAGTGTGCTAGTCTACACAGTAGCCATGTATAGCAGACTAAAGGAGAATTAATTAAATACAACTAAACATTCACTTCCTTTTTCTCATTAGCCGTATTTAAAAATGAAGAACGGTCACAAATGGATAATGCTGCCCATATTGAACAAAACAGGTGTATAACATGTCTTTTCAAAGAATACTCCATTGAACAATCTTCGTTATAGCTATCTGACTTGATTTGTCAAGGTTAAGATACTAAACTTGCTGCCACCACTGCTTACAGTGATCCCAACTTTTTATCAGAAAGTTCTAAGTTGTTTAATTCACTAAATAGCCATAAAAAAGAAAGAACTATAAAGAGACCCATGCTCAAAATAGTAATTTACTGAAGTCACTAGGCTAGGCAATACTAGAACCTGGATTCAAATTCAAGCCTATCTGACATCAGAACCCAGGATCTTGATTTCTCACTGCTAAAATACAGTATTGCACATGGGGAGTTGTGCTGCATTAAGTTATCTGAGTCATACAGAAAGCTATGATTGATCAGAGAAATCTTTACCAAAGAAGAGCTAACAAGGAAAGGTCTTGAAATGTAAATGAGAACTACTTGGGTTGACAAAATAAATAAGGGAAGTATAAGCACAGAGAAAAACTAGCAAGATGTCTTCAACTGCCCTCTCTAACCAGTCTTTATGTATTTTGTGGTTGAGATTTTCCAAAATAACTTGAGGATTTTTTGTGTAGCTAGTATTGTGCTAGACCTTGTGGTACATACCTAAATGAGAGGGGGTCATTTAGTTCCAAATTTCTGAATCTGTACAGAATACACTGTAACCAATAAAACAACTTAGAGTAACACTATAGTAAGTTTTACGTTATACTAATATTTGTATATCTAATGCTATAGCTATCCAATCGAATAGAATCACCATCAAAGAAACTTGAAAAGTAAACACATCTTACTCTCTATCGAAAAGAAAAAATTATTTTCTTGTTTCTGATTATGCATCGATCTGATTGAACTAATGAAGCTATTCAATATAGTTTAAAAAGGAGTTTTCACTGGAAAAACTAAGTCTAACTTTATAACATTTTTAGTCCATTTGCTACTTGCACAACTTTTGGAAAATTAAAATTTTTTCCAAATACTTTCCTCCCATGAAAAATAGCAATATTAATTCTTCCTAGGTGATATTATGAACATTTTATAAGGTCATGTGTATAATACACTTAGCATGGGTCTGGCCCATCTTGTAAATGGAATAAATGAGAGCTCTGCCTTTTCCAATGAAAACAGATGAAATTTAACAATTAAATGATTAAAATCATTGGCAAAAAATACATGCCTTTTCTTCATGGAATATTTGTTCTTCCACTTAACACAATACCTCTTGTATTATTTTTCCGGTAATTTTATAATTTAATCCAATTTTTAGTACAATGAAAAGATGATACACTACTCAATAGTTACCTAACTAATCCTTTGCTTAGTTCCTCCATTTCCCCCTTAGCTGTAGTCACCAAGTGTTCTATTCATATTGTCTCTCAAAGCAATAACAATAGCAAGAATTTTACTTATGTATTTTGCATTTGGGGTTGAACAAAATGCACTTCTATAAAATGTCCAGGCCTCCTTCATTACAAAAGATTTTATTTCTCAAATCCTGTCAGTTTTCTATTCCTTCCGCATGAGTCCACATCGAACATCCAAAATGAGGTTACACAACAGCATTGCCTCAGAGGAAACTGCTTAGTTATCTCAATTTTCTCAAGAACTTTCACCTCATCCTTCTGGTGACCTTAAGCCTGTCCTGATATTTTAGTAACAGAATTCTTCTCACTTCAGCTCTGAAAACAGAAGAGCTACATGTTTGTTTGAAGGAAACTGCTTTTTTTCAAAATTAGCTTCTAAATCTAAATGTAATTTCTTTTTCCAGGTTCAATGGGATTTCTCAAAAAAACTACACCGAACTATATATTCCACACTTACATTTCATGACATTACAGTTTTATGAGCTTAATTTTCATCAGTTTCCTAAATTCGAACAGTCATTTCAATAGTAGTACATCTACTTCATAAACAAGTACATATGCATAATATTGTTTAATTAGAAAAATCTAAAAAGTTAAATTTTCTGTGCTCTTTCTAAAATGAATTTTTTCATAAGATGGTATAATTTTAAGAATTCTGTTGGTCATGATTTTTTTACTTGTACTGTTCACTGATATTACATTTACTTTCAAATGATTAAAACGGCACCAAACTTTAACTAGAAATATATTCCCTGAAATTTGCTGAAGTTATTATACATTTGCACGTATAGCTTATATTAGAAAATAATGTCCAATTATATTTGACTTTATTAATTCTCATCAGTGAAAATAATCTGTATGAATAAACTCCATCTTTTCTAATTTAGTACTTGCTGTTTATTTATTTAATTTTTGGACACTCGGGACAACAAAACTAGTAGTTCCCTTTTGTGTTGTCTCTGTTGTTTTCCTGGGGAGTTTCAAAAGCTTCTTTAAAACAGATATTCTGGTACGATGTTTTTAATTCTTCTGGGAAGATACCCAGAAGGGGAATAGCTGGGTCAAATGGGACCTCCAACCCTAGTTTTCTGAGGAATCTCCACACTGACTTCCACAGTGGCTGTACCAGTCGACACTCCCACCAACAGTGAAGAAGGGTTCCTTTTTCCCCACAGCCCCTCCAGCATTTGTTATTAGTTGATTTCTTAATAGTAGCCATTCTTTCTGGGGTGAGATGGTATCTCAGTGTTGTTTTAATTTGCATCTCTCGAATGACTAGTGATGTATGTGCACCCATGTTTATAGCAGCACAATTTGTAATAGCCAGATCTTGGAAACAACCCAAATGCCCATCAACTGAGGAATGGATAAGAAAGATGTGGTATTTTTATACAATGGAGTACTATTCAGCCATAAAGAAGGATAAACTGGAGACTTTTATAGGTAAATGGATGCAACTCGAGAAAATACTCATAAGTGAAATAAACCAGAAGCACATGTGTAAGCATCGTATTATCTCTCTAGTATGAGAAACTGAAAGAGTAAATAAGATCCAAAATGTACAATCGATATGGTGAATCAAAAAGAAACTGGTCAAAAGGAAAGAGACACTGGAATAGGGAAAAGAAAGAAGGGAAAGGGAAAAGAACAATTGTATATATATATATATATATATATATATATATATATATATATATGATGGTTAAGATAGATACACTACCATTTTTACTTAGTTCATTGAAGAGTAAGGTTTGTGCCAATAATGTTTGGACAATTGAATGCTAATGTCTGGTGTCCTGAATAACTAACTTAAAGATAGTAATACGTAATGTATTAACCATTGTTACCCTCCTATTAGGTTGGTTTGAAAATTTGTTCTTCTTTTGATTTGTTTTGTTTTTTTTCTTCTCTTTAAAAAAAAAAAAAAAAAAAAAAAAAAACAGATATTCTGAACAGCTTTTTGAAATAAGCCACATGGGTGTTGGCTTCAGTTGCCCACCAGGAAATGAGAGGCTGCATGAGACAAAATTCTTTTTTTTTTTTTTTTTTTTTTGTACCGGGAATTGAACTCACGACCTCACACTTACCAGGCAGGCACTGTGCGCCTGAGCTATATCCCCGGCCTGAGATGAAATTCTTAACAGCTGAGCAGCCAAGGTTTGCTTTCCTTACTGTCGCTCTTTCTCCCATTTGCGTTTCCAGAATCATCCCACATGCTGTCACGAAACTTTGGGCAAGGATGAACAACTGTCCTAGTTTGCCTGGGACTGTGACGTTCTCTAGGATGCAGGACTTTTATTGCTGAAACCAGAAAATTTCCAGGGTAACTGGGATAAATTAGTCTTACACTGCCTAATAGTTCAGAAACATACATTCATCTACCAATTCACCATTTACTGCAAACAAATTATTTGTAAGAATTTCTAATTTAGAGATGAACATATAGTTTCTATGATGGCTTTCTTTGAGGAAATACATTGTTTTAAACAAAAGAAAGAGAGTGGAAGAAAGAGAGAAAGCGCTCATGAGGAATTAAATAAAAAACACTTTTGTAATTACTTTAATTGTCTCAAACGAGTCCTCTTTTCTGAAGCCCTCAGAAAGATATGGCCTCGCCAGCAGCCAGAATGGCTTGACCTAGTCTATGTCTAACTTGAATGCACTCTAGTACCTTTACCCAGAAAAGTTCCAAGTAGAGTGTGATTATGTATTGAAAAATAATGAGTACTGCCCTCAGTTGTCGCTTGACAAATCTGAGGTGTTTATTTGACATGATTCTTGATATAATCCTGTTCCTCTGCATTCTGAATATTACTTTATCTCATGGAAAAAGCTAATATCTGAAGCCCTGTTACAAGTAAATAATTCTCACTAAAAAGACAAAATTACTCTTTATTAGAGATGAATATATAAGACTACGGAAATCAATCCATTTGGACCAGATTATTGAGCTCTCTCCCACACCTAGCCTTCTCTGGATATATTAAATCCACTCAAAACACTGACAGATAAAACTTTTCACATCAACTAATGTAAGAATTTTCCCAAATTAAAAATAATTGTTATTTCGTGGTTTCTTCACTGCTAAATGCTTACTAGACACAGGGTAGTCCAAAGATAAGAATTTTAGTCCCAAATGAAGGAAGGCGGGCAGGAATGAAGGAAAATGAAGATGGTAAAGGACTTAATTGAAGATAATTATTAAAATTTCTAAACATTGTATGACAATAGGTGAACATATTCATCAAAAGCAGGATTGCTAGTACATTTTTTAAACAAAATTTTGCATTTTAAAGCACTTTGAACTTACTGCAAAATTGAGAAAGCAGTGCAGAATTTCCCTGTTATTAACATCTTACATTAGCATGACACACTTTTAGAGTTAAAGAACCAGTACTTATCTATTACAACCTTAAGCCCAGATTTTACATTTCTTTAAATTGCATTTGAAGTCCATTTTCTGTTCAGGATAACACCCAGGAAATCATATTAATATTTATTTGCCATATCTTGCTAATCTTACTTAGAGTATTATAGTTTCACAGATTTTCCTTGTTTTTGATAACCTTGACAGTTTTAAGGAGTACTTTTCAAGGTATTTTGTACAATCTTCTTCCATGGGGAATTCCCAGATGATTTTTTTCATGATTTGACTACAATATGTGTTTTAGGAAAGAAGACCCCAGAAGCAAACTGTTTACATCACGACTTTATCATTGTTGATTTTGACCTTGATTACCTGTGAAACCGTTTGTCAGATTTCTCTGATATAAAGTTGTCCCTCCCTCAGCTGTTTGGTATTTTATTATATAAAAAGAAATCACTTTTGCTGTGAAGAGAAGGGAGTTATGCTCCACCACTGTGGGAGAGGAGTGTCCACATAATATATTTGAAATTGATCAGCAAGAAAGATTGTTTCTTCTTAAGTCAATTTTGATAGTTTGGTCTTTGTAGGAATTTGCCTATTGCAAGTAAACCAATTGTCTAAGTAGCATAAAACTGTTCACAGTGTCCCTTTATAACACTTTTCATGTCTGTAAGGATAGTAGTAATATATCCTATTTCATTTCTCATGATGCTTGTTTGGGTCTTATCTCTGTGTCTTTCTCTTTTATTCCTTCATCAATCCAGATAAAACTTTGTCAATATTGTTAACATTTATGAGAACAATCTTTTTGTTTCATTATTTTTCTTTATTGTTTTCCTATTCTTCGGTATCTATTTCACTAACTCCTGCTTTTAGTGTTTATTTTTGTTGTTTGTCATACTGAGGATTGAACCTAGGTCCTTCACACAGAGCTATATTCCCGACCATTTTTTAAAGTTTATTTATTTATTTTTATTTTAAATTTTGAGATAGGGTCTTGGTGAGTCACCAAGTTACCCAGGCTGGGTTTGAACTTGTGATTTTCTTGTCTCAGTCTCCAAGAGTGCTTGGTTTATAACCCAATGCCACCATAACTGGCTATTATTTCCTTTCTTATGTTTTGCTAAGGTTTAAATTGCTCTTCTCCCGTTTGAGATTGAGGCTTAGATTATTGAATATGATTTTTTCTCCTTTTTTTCTACTATATGTTTTTGTGCGTAGCTTTAGTTAGGTTATATTTTAATTTTAATTAAGTTCAAAATATAAACCCTTAGAGACATTTTTGACCTATGTATTATATAGAAGTGTATAGTTCAATCTGCAAATTCTTGCGAAATTTGAATTTCCTAGCTATCTTTCTATGACTTTCACTCTGCTTTATTAGATGCACACTTATTTAGGATTATTTCCTCTTGTTGGCAAATACATACTTTTCTCTTTATGTATGCCCCTCTTTATCCCTGATAATCTTCTTTGTTCCAAAATATCGCTCTCTGAAATTGTTATAGCTACTTTTAGATTTCTTTTGGTTCATTTTATCACGGCGTTTTCTACGTTCTTTTAGTTTAAACCTATTTAAGTCTTTTTATTAAAAGTGGGCTTGCTAGATATATATAGCACCAAGTCAGAACTCATGCTTTCCTCCAACCGGAGGATGACTTTTAAAACATGCATTTAGAATATCCACATTGAAAGTAGTTACTGATACAGTTCAACTGTATATGTGACAGAGGCTTAAACTTTTTTTGTTATATATATTTTTTTTCTCAGCTGTTGCATTTTGACCTCCCATGTTTCTAGATTAAAGACAAATTACTTCTCAGAGTGTGTGTTTTAAGGCTCTTCCAGCTCTAATCCACTGCTATACTGGAGCCCTCTGCTGTGCTGGTAAGAAAGAGGGAAGGTAAAACATTCGAGAAAAAGACTAATTTCATTCTTTTAGGGGCCTTGTATCCCAGGGCTAACTTTATAAGTGTTTGGTAGTTTCCTCTGCCCTTGCTTGAGGCAGGAAGGCCAGAATAGACTGGAGATAGATAAATGGCCTTCTTCTAGGGTAGATATAAGGTCTGGTCAAGTCTTTTTTAAAAATCTTTTATTTCTTTTAAGCCACAGACAGTAGACCTTGGAGGTTACTTTCTTCCATCCTCTACAAGGATTTATTTCTACATTCTTCACAGTAAGAACTGTTGAAACTGGAGATAAAACTTAAAAATGTGAGTATGGGACCTTCCTGTAAATGCCTCTTCCTATAAATTCTTCCAAATTAACACTTCACTGTTCTTATCAATTATGGCATCAGAAGTTTCTCCCCCATAACTAGATTCACTTTAGGGTGGCAGTTGGCCCTTTGGTTTCTGTTCTCTGACAGGCCCAAGAAAATTAGTCAAAATTCTCTTTGGTCAGCTTTGCTTATAAGGTTGGAAATAATAAATTCCAAATATTTTACATGTTAGACATGAAATGGAAATGTCCCATGAGTGAAAACTTCAGGTAAGAAAAAAAAAAAAAGAAAGAAAGAAAAATTCTGAGTATTTCAGATTGTTTTTGCTCTGAACCAGAGCCTGAGGAAGGGATTAATCTTTAAGGAGTTAATGCAGAAGTTGATTCCTTGAAGTGCTGATATGGAAGGAGAAACTTGAAACAGACAAAAGGATCACATCCCAGGAGGCTGAAACAGGAAGATCACAAGTCTGAGCCCAGTCTGGGCAAGTTCATGACTGACAAAGACCCTGTCACAATGTGAAACAAAGCAAAACAAAACAAAACAAAAACAAACAAACAAACAACAACAAAAAAAAATAAAGGATGAGGATATAGCTCAACACAAAGGCCCTAAGTTTAATCTCTGGGGCGGTGGTGGGGTTAGTGGTGGTGTCATAGTTACTTTTCTCATTGCTCAGACAAAATACCGAACACCCAAAGTTAAAGGAGGAAGGGTATTTTGGCTCACAGTTTGTAGAGGGTTCAGCCCACAGTTGGCTGGCTTCAAGGCAGGATGGCATGCAGAGGGGCATCACACAGCAAGCAGGCAGGTGAAAGCACATTAGCCCTCTTTCTGTTCCTTATATTTTATGCAGGCTACCCGCCCTAGGGTGGTTGTAGCATTCACACCCTTAATCCTAGCCAGCATTATGCCAAACCAATCACCGGTGGACTGATTTAGTAATCACACACCCTTAATTCTAGCACCACACACTCTAGATCCAGCCACCTCTAAAAAGCTCCCCTATGACTGCATGAGGCTTTGGGGGGACAGCTAGACATAAGCCATAATGGGTAGGGTGAGGGGAAACAAAACCAAAACAAGGCATTCCAAGGAATAAATGCCCTTATCTCCAATTACTACAGGCAAGTGTGTCTTATTCTGGTGCATCCAGCCAAGTACTGCTGAAATGCTTAGAATGTTACACGCAGTCTAGGAACAGGTAGCATTGTGATTATGCACCAGCTCACATTTGACATAATTTACATTGGCTGAGAATAGCCACAGTGCATACATCTATCTATCTATCTTTCTATCTATCTATCTATCTATCTATCTATCTATCTATCTATCTGTCTATCTATCTATCTATCTGGTGTACTGGAAATTGAACCCAGGTTTTTCAGACTGAGCTATATTTCCAGTCTCTCATTTTCTAAATTTTTATTTTTTATTTGAGACCCGGTCTCACTAAATCCCTACAGTGCCTAGGGTAGGCTCGAACCCAGGATCTTTCTACCTCAGCCTCCTAGAGTGCTAGGAATACAGGCATGTGCCAACGTGCCTGACTCAGAGTGATCTACTCCAAAACCTACATCATCCAGATAGTAAGTGAGCATGGTAAGGATTAAAACTCTGGTTTGCCTAATCCCAGCATTCTTTCTACTCTGTTCTCTTTACCCTCTTCTACCAAATAATTTCTTTCAAAAATATTTATAGATAGTATTTCTACACTTCTATAAAATTCCTTTCTAGCACATATTCTATTCAGAGTTTACCAAGTATTTCAAAATATATGAGAATTCTGCTGGTGGTCCAGCTTGACCTTGCAACATAGAACTACAAGGCAGCTACAGGAAATCTCTAGCTTGCAAGCCATTGACCTTGGGCTCATCATTCAGAAAGACATCACCTTTGAGCATGAAGCTCCCAGGGTGAAAATGATGTTTATTTCTGTTTGCTGCTTTCTGTCTCCCTTGAAAGTACCCACCTACCAATCCTACAGTTTAGAAATCATTTACATATTTGTAAGCTTCACTGCTTTTCCATCTAAAGTTGTAAAAATAATTCAACTTGCAGTTTCTCTAAGAATTTCCATTAAGAGACTTTCTATTTAAATTATCTCAAAATATATTCTTTTGAATTGTCAAAATTTAGTTTAATTTCAGATATTGTTCTACATATAGGGAAAATGATTGGAAAGATTTAATATTCAGAATGTCAAGGAAGTCAATGAAGTCCAGAAATCTTTTGTTCTCTCTTAGTTTTCATCAATTATACTCTATAAAATGCATGAAAAATCTTTGTCCGTGTTCTTTTTATTACTGCTGTTTCTCTTACAATTCTGGAGCAAATCTTTCTTTACTAATTAAAACATAGATAACTGCAAGATTCTCCTTGATCTAGTTAAATGAAACAAATGCTTGCAAAAACTCAACATGAGATTTTGTTCTACTCTGGACTCTATGGCTAGCTGTGTAGCTTTGAAAAAGTTGTTTGAGCCCTTAATTTACCAGTTTTTTCATAAAATGGAGAAAATAATACAACTTACTTGGTAAGTGGCAATAGAAAATGTTCAATAAAGTTTGTTGTTACTGGGAAATTCCATAGCCTGAATATCTTTACCAATTAGCATTCAATTTTATAAAGTTTTCCCATCCCAATTTTAAAAATAGTCTTCAGTATCATTATCAACTGTTTCATAGACCTTCAAAGACAACCTTTTTTGTTCTTCTTTTAAAAAGCATTTTCAATATACATATTTGATAACTGAAATTAATCTATAATAAATATATATTCGTGATCCCCAATATCACCCCCAATACCTGCTGTATCACCTAGATATCCAAGTATAAGTTGTCTGTATTCTTAGAAATATTGATAATTTTTTAGAAAGAGAACTTAGAGTAGTACTTTCCCATTTTGTCAACAGTAACTGAAAATAGATTTTGATAAAACTAATAAAAATCATATAATGTCCCCGAATATCTTCAGAATAAATCAGTCAGAAATAGATGCATTTGCTGATTTAATCAGTACGCCTTACTGTTGAATGCTTGCCAAGTTGGCCTCATTGCTAATTTAGAATTTTGTAGAATGATTATTAAGTTTATAGCTGGCTGAAATCATGAGCTTGCTTTGCATAAATTTGGGTGAGAAAAGAAACCTAAGTAATATTTGCCAAATTCATGGAATTTTCATGAAAGTGAATTATTAAAAAAATATTTTTGCCTGTTACATATTTTACTTCCTTTTTTTTAAAGAGAAAAAAATACAGTAAAAACAATGGTACAAAATTTCAATACAAGATTGTAGGAGAGCAACAATGGTTAGTACATTGTGTATTGTTATCTTCAAAGTAGTTGCTCATATTACAAGATATAGGCTTGAAAAATTGATCAAACAGTATAGGCACAAACTTTTCGATGAACTAATAGCGATTAGTAGTATAACTATCTTAACTATCATATATATATATATATATATATATATATATATGTATTTATTTATTTTTCCTTTGCCCTTCCTTCTTTTCTCCTTTCCCCCATCCTAGTTCTCTTTCCTTTTGAACAGTTTCTTCCCATTTCACAATAACTATTGTACCTTTTGGATCTTATTTACTCTTTCGGTTTCTTACACTAGGGAGATAATATGATGTTTACACATGCAACACTTTATTTCATTTATGAGTATGGTCTCAAGTTGCATCAATTTACCTATAAAACACTCAAGTTTATCCTTCTTTATAGTTGAGTAGTGCTCCATTGTATAAAAATACCACATCCTTTTTATCCATTCCTTGGTCGATGGGCATTTGGATTGTTTCCAAGATTTAGCTATTACAAATTGTGCTGCTATAAACATGGGTGCACATATGTTGCTGTGGTATGATGGTTTTAATTCTTCTGGGAAAATACCCAGAAGGGGAATAGCTGAGTCAAATGCAATCTCCAATCCTAGTTTTTTTTTGGGAATTTCCACACCGATTTCCATAGTGGTTGTACCAGTCTACATTACTACCAATAGTGGAGAAGGGTTCCTTTTTCCCCACAGCCCCTCCAGCATTTGTTATTGGTTGATTTCTTGATGATAGCCATTCTTTCTGGGGTGAGATGGAATCTCAGTGTTGTTTTAATTTACATCTCTTGAATGACCAATGATGCTGTACATTTTTTTTTGTATATTTATTTGCTATTTGTATTTCTTCATCTGAGAAGTATGTGTTCATTTCAGATGTGCACAGGTATTTATATGAAAAAAAATATGAAATGTGATCTTTTCAATTTCCAGTACCAACAACAACAACAACAACAAAATATATATGTATATATATGATCTTCATCTCAGAGTACATGCCCAAACACTTCCAGTTAAATATAAAAAACTGATGCAAAAGCAAAACTTCATAGCTTTTAAAATGAAAAACATATATTAAGAGATGATGAGAGAAACATAATGAAGAATACTGTTACACAATGATGTTTTAAAAGCAATAATTCATAAGTACAATGAAAAATTTATGAAATTGTAGACTGAAAGAATATTCTTATAATATTAAAATACCTTTAAAACTTGACATCTAGAATATTAAATGCATTAAATACAAACACCACAGATAAATATTAACAATAAAAAGACAAAAGTCAACAAAAAAAGTGGGTAAAGATACTGATAGAAAATTAAGATGTAGAAAAATATGGCCAATAAATATATAAGAAGACTTCCCTTTGTATTCGGATAAATGAATATTAATGCAAAGACATTATTTTATACCTTCATATTTGCAAAATTTAAGAATCCTAATTGTTCTCTAATTTAGCATGGAAGTGGGACAAGAAAATTTCTTATACACTTTTGGTGGGAGTACAAAATTTTGCAAGCAGTTTTGAGCACAGTTAATCTATAGCTGGTAAAGTTGAAGATAAATTTGTATTACCTAACAATTTTAAAGACACTCCCTGAAATGTTCCCAAGAAGATATGCACTCCATATGTTCACTCCAACATTATGAATAATAGTAACAAAGAAATGTTTTCAAACAGGCAAACCTTAGAGAAATTAACATGAACAAGGCACCCATGTTCTTAGATGTCAAATCTCATAATGTGGAGGAGGACTAAGATTTGCACATTGAAGCATTTACATAATTTTAGGACAGTTTTAATTTCAAAGTAATATTAAAAGGACAAACATTTTCAATAGAATCCCTAGCCCCACACATTTACACCCACCATTATTAATCAGTATCTGTTACATTGACCTTTCATTATCACTTGAAGTCTACAGTTTACATTAGGGGTCACCCTTAGAGTTCCTTCTATGTGTTTGACAAATTTATGATATCTGTAGCCACAGCTTTAGTGTTTTACACAGTAGTTGAATTGCCCTAAATATTATGTTTTATAAAAGATTTAATAAACAATTTTAAATCAGGCAAGGCCGTGAAATATTTATCACTGTGCATAGGTAAGGATACAGTATAAGTTGATGTGTATGGGATGATTGTGGTATGTTAACAATCAGTACTGTAGACAGAAGTAAAATGACATTTTTTATTTTTGTGTACACAGTGATAAGGAGAGTGCCTGGAACAATTTAGGAAAACTCATGATGTGTATTTTAAATTAAAACCAACAATAACCCATTTAATAACAAAAGCACATCTTTCTTTCCTGGAATTCTATTCTGTTGCCATTGTTAATAAATGAGCCTATAACTGGCAAAATTTCACTAGAGAAGGTCTGTGCTGAAATTAGGTTTTTAAATAGCACAGCAGTTACAAAGGAGACAAATCCGACAGGCCATTTCTATCTCATTTACTGGCATTCTCAAGTCTGAGGGACCTTTCTTAGTTTCTAAGTCAACACAAATCAAACATAATCACACTAGTTTGTCCTTTATGTTTCACTGCCTAAGTATCACACCATTATTCTATGTCCTCTAGTCCAGAGCTAGAAGCTCTTTATCTTGGCATCTAAGGTGGATGGTGATGTACCTGATATCAGAGTCCAGACTAATCACAGTGAGGCACAGAGCTAAGGTCATTCTAGCTTTAAATGCCAATTGTTGTGCTAACAGTTTTCATTTCCAACAGATTGTAAAGACCAGACCTATGTAGTATTTAGTGAAAGAGGCAGTCTTATATTTATTAATTGACTATCATAAGTGAGATATCATCATAACAAATACCTAAAGAAAGTTAAATAAAAAATTGTCATCTGGAAAGAAGAGCAGCTTCTTAGATTATGATAGACTATGTGAAAACAAATTGAAAATATGTACAAATCTGTGGCCCATTTCTGATTCTCTTTTAAGCCTTTTCTTTTCCTTTAATAAGACCTTTGCTCTACTCCACAGATTTACATGCAGGTTAATGTCTTAAGGCTTATGATGTCCCAGCTGAGACACATATGTGGCTTCCATAAGTTTACTGACAAAAATGAATTACTTTTATATTATAATTATGTCCCAGTTAACTTTCAGGCTCAATATTTGACTGTTTACTTTTTATTGAATGTTTCTCTGTCTAGTCATCATACATATGTGTGTGCATAAACTTGGTCAGTAATGGGCTCATTTATTAACACACATATTGTATATTTATACACACTCGTGTACATAAATATACATACACACATACATAAATACATGTGTACATACGAAAGCAACTCTGGGCTGCCCAGATCTTCCCTCTGAAGGTGATTTCCCATTGCAGCAGTTCTAATATAAGGAGCTTATTACAATATAACCTGACTGGGTGTTGCGTAGTTAACTTTGAACATACATTTTCTGGTGTTTTACCTTGCTTATTAGTGGTTCTTCAACTTTGAGGGTAATTCTTTGTGTGTTGGAATTGTGTGAGTGCCCTTTGACTTAGCAATACTTGCTGAGGCCAGAGGGAAGGCACACAGACAGTGGTGCACTGGCCCTCTTCGGAGGTACATGTGCATTTATCATTTAGAACCTTTTGTGACTCCTTTGGAGCCATTTTACAAAAAGCATGTGACTGTGATATGTATTTAAAGGGTATTTGGGAACACAGCTATGTCTGTAAGCCATTAAAACATAAAGTAGTACAAAAATAGCAACCCCCCCATGGGTCTTTATATGGGTCATTCAAGTCCCTAAAAAGGACGGTTCTTGCTTTAAATTTCTGTGGGCTATTTGCAGTATGTACTCCATACTTGGTGCAATTTAACTATACTTACAACTGAAGGACAGAGTGCGTGGCCATTTCCATTCTCACTGATAATGTTAACCTAAAGAAGCTGGTGGTTTGCAGAAATTATCATGGCTAAGGAAAAAACAGATGTTAAATAATATTTATTCAGTGCCTATGACAAGTCAGGTTCTGTACTAATGACTTCACATTCTTCCTGTGCTTATGTCTTTGCTTCATCTCTATGCTGCAGGTATCCTAATCTGGCGGTGAGGAAAATGAGCCATAATGAAATTAAACAATAAGCTCCAGGGTTATACACATAATATATATCAGCATTGGGATTAAATAACCACATAAACAACAAAATTCTTCCTGTAAATATTGACATTGGGTTGTAAAATTTTGACACATGATACTTTCAATTTGATGTTGCTGTTTTTTAAGAGTATGAAAAGAAAACACACTTTAAAATGATGAATAAAGGCCTAGAATCAAAGCTCTCTTTTACCTATTGAAAGTGTATTCCTCAAGTAAATGAGTTATAGATAAATATATACACATGCATATAATTATGTAATATATACATAAATATCCATTATATATACATGAACATGTAACATGGAAAATTACATATGTAGAAAGAATAAGACAAATGTATAAATCTCCATGAATAGTATATTTATTTGTAATGATAGAAGATAGTTTAATTATTTGAAATCATGTAAATAACATTTCCCTTAATATGATGGTGGCCACTCATTATTATTAGTATGGTAACAGATGAAATTGAGAATGATAAGATACCCTGATAGTGTGTTTAATAGGAATTTAAATTTATTCATGTGTTTAAATCTGTGCTAAAATTTATATTACATTTTATTTGAATTAGGTGGTACATGCTCATGTTCAGATTGTATATTTTAATTTGGCTCTTGTGGGTTAAAGTAAGGCAGATTTGTGCTTATTTTTCTTGAACTTCATTACTGAAAGCTAATGATCTTCCATTCTATTTTATTACACCCTGCAGTTTTTTGAGAAACTCATAATTTCTAAGTAGCACCACTAATTAACTAGATGCTGTTGTTTGCATACAAATAATAGTTACCATAATTCAGCTCATCTATATGTTAGTAACAGAACACATTGAAATGATCAATTTATTTTTGATAGGATACACTGGTTTTCTAAATCTCGTCAGGTATAACATATTAAATAAGAAGTATGAAAGCTTATTTTTAAACATATGGGTAGGTGAGTCCTGGTGAGGAGAAAAACAGAGTATTATGGGGTGTCCAGCTTTAATGTCATTAAAGTTTGAACTTTGCAGTGTTTGGAGGGAGGGTGTGTGTGAAGATGAAGGGGCGACGTAGTGAAAAAACAGCATCCTAAAGGTCCTCCTGGAGCTCATCAACAGAATCGGCGTTAATTGGCATACTTTCGGCTTGCATAAATGCTGTGGGGTCTTGTGTAAATAAGAAAAAGAGGCTTTTAAAATTCTGATTTCAACTTATGACTTAGAATTTAATGAAACTGTTCAAGTTCAGCATTTTAATCTCACAAATTGGTTTATCACAGCCTAGTGGCCACTTCTTGTTTTATAATAAGCACAACAAAAAATATCTAGGAATACTTAGAAAATTAAACCAAGGGAAGTACAGATAATTCTGAGTTCATTAGAAGCAATTCATATTTTCATCGGTCTCATTAGAGAGGTTTTTATGAACTGAAAAATGTACTTTTGTATCTGTGTTTTTTATATTTTTAGGCCAGCTGGTAGGAGCAAAGTTTTCTTATTATTCCCAGGGAAAATACATATATATATTTTTAAAGCAGAACTTATGGTTGTATGAGGAAAAAGGTAAGGAAATGAAGCAATTCAGAACCATGAGGGCATGATAAAAACAAACTATTGCTTTCAAGCATTAAGATAACTTTCAAAGAATTTTTATTCATAAAATTCAATAATTTAATTCTACATTTTAAAGGTCTTTTATCTGAAAGAAGTTCAAATTATATTCTGCAACAAAATCATGAGCTCAAAAATGGAAAATATATATTAATATATTTGTCAATGACCATACCTTCAGGCTTATTTTTTTAACTGCATAAAACAGAGCATTTGAATTCTGATAGTAGGTACAGAATTTTTTATTCTGTATTTTTTTTCACATAATACCAAAGTGAGTAATTTTGGTATATATAGAACTAGTTAAAATAAGTCAAAAACTTTTAAATTTGGATCTGAATTTAAGAAGCATTTATAAATGATGCCTGATTATTTTTCATCTTTGGAATACACAGTATCATCTCTAGTTGAATTACATTTAGATCATTGATTCTAATTATAATAAGGACTATAATTTAGATCTGAGGGTGGCTTCAGGGTGTATCTTCGTATTTTTCAACATGAGCACTTTGAGTTAGAATATTATTGAAAAACCTTTGCATCTGATGGAAGAGTATAATGTTCACTGATTTCAAACTCCAACTTGTAAATGCTAGAATTAAGTATATTGAATCAAACTGCCCAGTTATCTTAGTTACTCCTGGACTGCGGTATTTCTCCTAGGACAGTGCAGCGTTTTGGGAGAAAAATTGTAACTTAAGTTTCCTGAATCCCTGTTTGGAAAATGGGAAGAATGGAACAGGTAATCTAGAGACAGCACATAAATTTAGCTAGTAAATATGGTAATGTATCAGACACAAAATATTCTGTTGTATAATATTCAAATTTCAGCATCAATTAACAACAACCCTTGAGTTATTGTTTACAAAAAAAGTTAGTAAAATGAACGTGGATTCTGTGCTTACTATGTTGCCTCCCTCTTGACAATACATACATCAGTAGGGGCCTGGGGGATTTAGTGTATGTGACGATAATTTGGGTGTCAGTTGGAAGTCTGCCCAGTATTGAAAGCCTGCCGTTGCCCTAAGATGTCCCTTGGGACCATGTCATTAATCTACCCACCTTTCCTGAATGGCTTTGATGCCGATCAGTCTGCTTTCCTTCAGAATTAAAGTAATGGGCTGCTGGCTCTATTTCAGCTCTGTCAAAATAGCTGCAGGGCTTTTCTATTGCCTTTCTACAAGGATTTAATCTACTCCAAGTTCCCTGACACATTATAAGGAGGAAATCTGTTTTCTCTGTCACTTTTCCTTTCTCAGCTGGGTCTGCAGCAGAACATCTTTGCTTTGGATAAGAGCGTGCAGACTTGCTATGAAAGCCGGTGTTCTCATCTGTGCTAGGAGTTGTTTAACTTAATGGTCTTGTTTCCCCACACCCCCAAGGCTTGCTGCATGTTGCAGCTTTTTTTTTTTTTTTTTTTTTTTTTGTACAAGGAATCGAGCTCAGGACCTTGAGCTTGCCAGGCAGGCGCTGTGCAGCCTCTATAAGGGAGACCTCACAGGCATCATTTCAGGCACTGCATATTTTATTTTTCTCTGTGAAGTGTTTGACCCCGTCAAGGAAACTGTGCTACTTCTCATGGACCTGCAAATTCACACAGTTTAATGCTGATTCTATTTTTGTCATATATTTTGTTACTTTTATCATTCCTTCTACTGGATAGTAAACTCTCATGATGGAAGTTGCACTTCAGTGTATTGTTAATAAGAAAAATATGTATGAACTGCTTACTCTGGAAGAACCAATGTATTAAATGCTTTTTGTGTATTGTCTTATTGTACCATCACAACCAATTTGATGTTTGTATGTGTGTTTTTTGCTCTGTTTTAAATTCTTATTTTTTTTTAATGGCATAAAAAAATTTAGGAAGCTAGTACAGCTAGTATGTGCTAGAGCCTAGAATTTATCCCAGCCTAACAGATTCAACAGTATTTTCTCTACCTCTGAATTCTATTTCTGCTCCATGAAAATAATGTACTTTTGCTGAGTAGCTTTGATTGTCTGAATCCATACTCACAGTAATGAAGTTTGTAAATGAAGAAACAGGCTAGAGTCGGGCAATGGCATGCCTATAGTCTCAGCTATTCTGAAAGCTGTGGCAAGAGGATTGTTTGAGCCCAGGTGTTTGGGACTGGCCTGAACAATATAGTGAAACTTCATCTCCAAAACCAAAAACAAAACAAAAAACCCAAACAATCAAATAAATAAAAAACAGGAGAGCCTGAACGACATTAAGCCATTGCCACTAAAATCACGCAATTCTTTTTCAAAAGTTTGTTGAAAAATTGTGTTTTTGCTCAATCAGTGAATACTGGCCTTTTTTCCTATTTTGCCTTTTACACAAGTCTAGTCCAAGGACTGAGAGGGGAAACATTGGGTAAATTGGTTTTGTTGTTTATTAGTTTCTTAAAATTCATGTTAGAATGAAATTAATTTTTCACAGAAAAGAAATATTTTGATATTATTTTGTCATTTATTTCAGTGTGTGTGTGTGTTTGTCTGTATGTGTGTACACATGTGTATGTGTGTATTTTAAATTTTAGGCCCATCAACAGAATTAATTTTCACTGTCCAGGAACTAGCAAGTGAAAAATACATCCAATTTAGTTGAACATTGCTTGAAAGGCTGAGAGAAGTATGTTCTTTTCCTTTACATGTTCCTATATCCGTAAGTTCAGCCTCAGCCCTCTGTAGTCACATACGAACATGTGGCACTGACACTACAAAGACAGGTGTCTTAATTACTTTCTCATCACTGTGAAACAATACCCAACACCCACAAGTTAAATGAGAAAAGATTGACTTGAGCTCACAATTTGTTGAGATTTCAGCCTATGGTTGACTAGCTGCACAGTAGGGCAGCATAGCAGAGGAGAAATAGTCCATGGTAAGGCAGCAGGAAGCAGTGACTCTCCCTTCTTCTTTCCCTTTTTATTCCTTCCAGGCTACAGGCCTACTGGTTGGTTCCACCCATACCCAGAATGGGTCTTCTCACATCAGTAAATCCATCACCCATACCCAAAACTGTGCTGAACATATCAGTGGACTAATCCATTATCACACACCCGTGATCCAGTCACTACCCCAAAACCCCACCTATTAACACGTGAGGCTTAGGGGGTACATCTAGATATCAACCATAACAACAGGCAAGATAAGGGATGTGCAGATAAATGAGAGCACCTAGAATTCCACCCCTCGAATTCCAGTGATGTACACTTACAACATTTTCTCCATTTTTATACACAGATTTGGGTTCTGTATTATTGGACATTGGAAGAATTCTAATTGACATGTCCACACAGCTAAAATTCAGACAGACCCTGGATTTGGTGGACACTGCTCACGGGATTTGGATTTAAACACATTATGATTCAGCTTCTCATCAAGTGGTATTTCTACCTAAATTATTCATTACCAGCATGAGCTAGAAAACATGCACTAAACATGCATCAAATAATCTAAGGCCATGCAATCAATTAATTGGCTAATATTAATTAAATTATTTACTGATTCTGTTATTTCCTGCCACATTAGAAAATAAATCAACCCAAAACTTTTGGCATATAATTAGACCTCCGTACTGTGCTAAGGTTCTTAAGTTTGTCTGTTCACTTAATCTGTTACAGTCATAAATAATTGTTTCTATTTTCATCTCCTTTTTATTTATGAGAAAGTGGTACAACAGAAATGTGAAGTGTCCTAAGTTCCTTGCATTTACCAATTCTGAGTAAACTTTTGACTGTGAAATTAATATTTGGCACACAAAAGGGAAGTATTAGGAAAATATTCATTGAGAAAATATCCTAGTGAGTACCGACCTTTCCGAAGTTGCAGCCAAAAATATCAATGCCATCAAAACATAAAAAAAAAAATCTTCTAATAAAAAAGAAACAAAATTAACAAAGTAAGTTTATTTCCAACTGGTACAATATTCTGAAAAAAAAGATTTGATTCTGGCAATAGTTCAAGACATCTCATGTATCAAATAAATCATTAGGAGACAGTCATCTGTTCGTTCTTATTCTCCATCTTCTGTGTAAGATGAAGATAGTGAATAAAACCCATCCCAACCATGCAACAACCAGCCACATACAGTAAAAGCCCAGAAACATTTAAGTGCTCAATAAATTCTTATTACCATTATTCCATTAGTTAGTACAAGTTTGGCCTTGCACTTGTTGCTTTTTCCCAAAACATATATTTCTAATTACACATAAGGCTAAAACAAAGTTGCAGTCATTGACTAAGCAAACACCATTCTTATAGATACAAAGGATTTGGCAATATTCTTGAAAAACATTTACCTGGAAATATATAAGTATATGTATATATTATATATATTATGTATATATATATAATATGTATTATACATATATGTATATGTTATATATAGTCTATAATTTTATTCATGACAGTGCTAGAAAACTACTTAGGGAAAGAAAAAGACGTGTAAACTATGTTCTCTAAAGATCACGTTTGAGATGTCAATTGGATGTATTTTTTTCAGAAAATCTTTTTATGGCAAAATACCTTTGCCGTTCAATTTTTTCATTGGTAGTGTTGTTGCCAGAGTGAGTGCTCATCTTTGTTTAGTTGAAGTGAAAGCATACATTGTACACACCATTTTCTAAACGAGAGGACATCAGAGAATAACAGGAATCTCATAGGTTTCAGAAAGCTGAGTGGTACTCAGCTATATACAGACATTGTGTGCCACTCTTTAAAAAGACAGAAATCATTATGATTGTTGGCATCATCTGAGTTTCCCTTAGTCTTTTAGGTTTGCTGCTGTTGTCGTTTCACAGTCTTTTAGTTTTCAAAGGGTCTCATTAACCTCTTCAATTTCCAAGTCTGCTGGAGTTACTGATAATTTTATGTGATTAATAAATATCTTACATTAAATAAAATGAAAGACGATGACTTAAATATTTTTCTTCAAACTGCGTCACAACTCACAGGAGACATAGGCATAAAGGACTCAAAAAAGTTCTACGTAAAGCTCCCACGTGGTTTTCATTTTTCCTGTCCAGATAAATGTTGCCAATTCCTACTAATTGTACAGTCTATTTTGGTGATGATCTTAGAAAATGAATTTGCTGAAAATATAAAACACACATCCCAATATCCAAGGTGAACACTCAAAAGCTAAATTTCTCAAAGTATTTCTCGATTTAAATGCATAATCTCATCCTTTCAAGATGGAGATATTTTTCTAATGATTAGTGTCCCACTCATTCCTTACCAGGGGTTTGCTTTGCCTGTGAGTGTCATTTGATAGTGTGATCAGCCATCTTGCTATTCATTTTGGCTTTTTTTATCCCAGTGGCTTCTGCTTAGGGAATTACCAAAGGACCGTTGAGCACTGATGTGCATCTCGACATGAAATATAAAGTTATCTACTACTTTCCAGCCTCTTTCTTCCTTTCATGGATCTCCAGTCTCAGCCCACCTCTCATGGTATCTCAGCTCTCAGAAAGGATTTTTAAATTCCCATAGTTTCCATTCCCATCTGAAAGCTGATTGTTCACATCTGTTGCTTTCTACCTTGACGTATTTGTGTCCTGAAAAATAAACCCGTATGTACATTAAATTGATCTCCAAATTTAGCATTTGGCAACATAAGTCTTCATAAAAAATGGCTCAAGTAAAAATACTCGTCATTTTGTGAGAAAAAATTCTTAAAGTCACCGACAAATAACAGAACCATGTGTCACTGAATGATTACAAGTGTGGTTCTTTCTCAGTTGGTCTCTCTGCCCTTGACCCAGAGTCTTCTTTGTTCTTTTCCTAAATACACATCAGTGCTGAGAATTTTGTTATCTACTCATGCATACACGTTATTAGGCCTGATTCTTACAATACATCTCTGAAAAATGTATCTCGATTCCCTTATCAATTACAAAATTGAAATGTTCCCAGTCTTCTTCAGGTAGTAAGTGGTAAACTCACAATTTGTTCTCAAGTATGGCTGAAACCATTGTGTATTATGTTTCTTTGCTACCATTTTTTGGGCAGGAAGATAAAATTTAAATTTTTTCAGTTTTATTGCTGTATCATTCAGACCAGTTTCACAGAGTGATCTGGAATATATATTATATATGTTGTTGCATGAATATGGCTAAGTAACTGCCTTGAAATTTCCTATTCTCTTCCTTTCCTAGAAGTGATTACAACATTTCCCAAGGAAATTAAAGAGATATGTTTCCCCTGCTAAGTGACCTAAGCATCCTTATGAAAAAAGCTAGTCTGCATAACATATTTCAGGGGCTGGTGAATTATTTGTGCTCTACTACAAGGTCGCTATAATTCCTCACTAGCTATCAATTGTTTGACAATAGGGTGTCATCCATCAGCCTGTAACTTTCATTGCCAAGTGCATTCTATTTTTATATACCCATGAACTCACACATTTAGCAGAGATAGGAAGACGTCTTTCTCCATAGGATAAGCAATGAATTGTGTGTTTCATCTGAAATACATTATTTTACAATGTATTATTCAGAAATGTCTTTTACCACAGACAAAAATTCTTTGGAAAAAAATTGTAATATATTCCACCTTAAAAACTGTTTTTTGCTATGAAGGTTTGCTACAGAAAGCACATTGAAAAAAATGCCTTCTATTCTGCCATTTTATAAAATATGTCTCAGCAAATAGTCATAAATCTGTCAGATATTGCAACCCAGTTTGGTATTATATACTAGGAAAATGAACTCAATAGCAATATAATCTTACTTTCCAATATAACTGAACTAGGGGAAAATACCTCAGGAAGAATACAGGCATAGAAAGCAAATAAAATCTAAGTACTGCAGATATGAAGAAGTTTATGATGGCATATACAACTATGGATATTGGTGTTTTCTGTTTATTAATTCTAACGCAAACCCTCAATCATATTCTTCTTTTTAATTTGGTTTATCTTTTTTCATTTTCTATGAAAAAAGTAAAATTACAACTTACCATTTATCTTTTTTGTCTCTTTTTAGGTCTATCTTTTCCATTAAGCATATCACTAAAGCACTATGTAGATATTAGCCTGTTTATTCAAACACCGTTTTCTCAGAATTGACTCACTGGAAACCATATCATAGAGATTTATTGATTTATCTTTCTTGAAAATCAGATAGTGTGTGTCCATTTATCAAATTGGAATTCTAATTGAAAGATAAGCAGAGCTGGGTCAAATTATTTCTTGGCAGTGTTTGAGGGTTTAAATATTTTAGCTGCCTTTCCATAATGAGAAGACAGAAAAATATATTTAGTAAATGAAGATAAACCACTAGTCAAATGTTTAAAAGATTATTTTTACTTGTTGGAGAGAGAATGTGCTATCTTTGGATTCTTATTACCTAAGCCTTTAGCGAATGATTGCCAATTGATTGACTAAAAGGAAATGGAGTCGATTGTTCCTTCTTGGAATAATTCTGCCATTCTTTCACACTACAACACCATTTATCAAATAACTTTTGAGTAATGTAGAAGAGAGAGCAGAGGTTTTCGAGAAACAATATGAAATTGTAAGATGCTCAACAACAAGGACCCTGGCTATTATATATGCTAATTGGCCAGTGGAAAAAAAATAGCTCCTCGCTGATCTAGAATATGAAGTCTTTAATTTGACTCATCGTGCCTTTTATAAACTAGCTGTTCACTTGCTCTCCAGGCTCATCATTTATGATTCTTCATATTTTTCCCCTGGAACTCTTTGCTCCAGTCAGAAGAAATTTCTTTCAATTTTGTGAAAAAATCAAACTGCTCTTACCCACAAGATTTTAAAGATGCTGTGTTCTTTTCATAGATCATTGGGATTTCCCCCTCTATCTCTCATTACACTCTTTCCTGAGATTAGAGATTAAATATAGTCTACACAAAGCCTTGATTAGACATCCTTTAATGATGTCTAGAAACTGCATTTCCCTTATCCTGGCCTCACGACACTAGAATACAATTCCTTTTCTAATTATCTGAGTTTCCCAATAATCCCAGAAAGGAACAATGATTTCATTGCTTAGTGTTGAGTCCTAAATTAATTACATGTTAAAAATTATGCAAACAGGAGGCATTTTATGTGGAGGGAAAAACATAATCAAAGGCATGGATTTAGGAGAGCGGTAGGATGTACTGAATTCCAGGAACTCTGAAGAAGATGGTTTTAATGTAGTTACATTGTTCTGCACTCTCAAAGTCACCTTGAGTGTGTAAGTAAGGAGATGATATTGGTGACTTTCAAGCTAGACAATGTATTTCAATATTTGAGAATTAAGATAATAAGTTTGCTGTATTTTAATGTATACATGAATATAAAATTGAAAGAATAAGCTAGGTATGAAACATTAGTATTGCTAGAATTTGGGAGAGAGAGGAAATTAGCAACAGTGAAACACAATTACTTTGTAATGTACCATCTTTTTAATATTCACTTTTCTTTGGGACAATTCACACTGTCTCTTTTAATATGCAGAAAGTGGCAAAATTTGTGCACACTAAATTTAAATGGCTTCAAATGTTCTTTGCCTTATTGTGTTTAGATGCCTAGAAATTATCCTGTACTTGGTTATGTAATAATTGCTTGATATTTTAGCCTATGTTGTTTAATAAACATGTGTTTATATTGTGTGATTTCTGACAACTTTTCAGGTAGGTAGGATCATTTTCTCATATACAAAATATGGATAATAGATGTTTTATTCATCTTAGGCCTCCCTAAGTTTGGTTTTTTAAACAACAAAAATTTATTTTCTCAGATTTTGGGGAAGCTGGAAATGTGAAATCAAGGTGCAATTATGGCTGAGTTCTGGTGAGGGGTTTCTTCCTTGCTTGCCGATCTTGCAGAAGGATGTTCTCTCGCTGTATGCGTACGTGTTATGGAGGTGCGGAAAGCATCTCTCTTACATGCTTGCTTACTCTCGCTCTTCCTTTGCTCTCTTTCCCTTTCCTAATAGAGTGTCAAGGGTGGGTTTTAAGACACTAATCCCACCATGAGAGTCTCATACTTACGACTTCATCTTATCCCAGTTACTTCCCAAAAGTTCAATATCCAACACCATCACACAGGTGATTTGGGGCACAATGTATGAATTTTGAGATTCACAAACGTTTAATTCATAACTATATATGACACTGTAAGACATTTACATACAGACATCGTAGTGAGTTGGATAATATCTTTCCCAAATTTGTGTTCTTTCTGAAACCCAGAATATGATGTTGTTTGAAAATGAGGATGTAGTGCAGTGAGTTAAGATGAAATCATGCTGGGTAATGGGACCTTAAACCAATGTAACTAGTATTCTTATCAAAAGAGGAAGTGATATAGAGACAGACAAGTAGCAAATACCAGAGGACAATGAAAACAAAGGTTGGAGGATGTGTCAACAACCCAAGTATTGGAAGCAAACACCAGAAAAAGAATCTCACCTAATTTCAATTTATATTTTTATTTTCTTTGTCCTTTATATCTTTATCCTACACTGGTTATAAAATTTATGTACAATAACTATTATTTGTATTGTCTTTGTATGATGCTTACTGAATCTAAAGTGAAAAATATTCTTTCTAAAAAGGAGAATTTGGTTAAATGGTTTATAGTAACCAAATAAACTTTCTTCTATGCTAAGCTCCAACTATTGTGTATTTTAACATGAAGTGACTGTCTTTAACAAGTTCCAAGTGCCACAAGTAGTTCCAACAGCATAAGGAGTCTTAAAATTAGAAAAGTAAAGAGCAACAAAATCAGTAACCTTATTTTTATGTTTTAAATTCTAAGCATTTGTTAGCATCTTGACACATTTTATTCTTAGTTTGCTGTACAAGAAGGAAATAAAAGAACTTTAGAATCTCATTAACCCTTCTTTTAGCCTTCCAAGATGTTTCATGTTTAAGGACTTGATAATGGTATTGAATGACTCTACTATTTACATTTTATATGTAAAGCACTTACCTTCTCTGACGTGCTTCTTTTCTCTGATTTCTTCAGCCAATATGTAAAGAATTTTGAAATGCTTGGAGAACTAAGCAGCAAGCAACATTGAACAAGGAGGCATTTGCCCTGGATTCTCACCCACCTATAGGGCCTCACTGTCTTTCTGCTCTTATTCATCATATTCATAGCTAAAACAAAATGAATCTGTAAGTTCACATGTTTGCAATTTTCTTGAATGATGTCATTTGCTTCTTGTAGGTTCGATTTTATCATACATCAGAGAGAATAATACTGATGCTAATATTCATTTAATTTTAGCCTAAATATCTGTTTGAATTATATTTTGAAGTTCTGACATAATTAAAGTCCGAAATTTATATGGTAGCTTCTGTATGTGTTATCTTACTTCCCATTCAAAAAAACCAAAGACCAGTTAAACCTCCTTGGAAAGAAAGTGACAGTATAATTCACACTGAAAAGAAATCTAAAATTACCAAAATGTTAATGCATTATTGATCTTCCTGCACATTTATACAATTATCTCTAGAAGAAAAATTGTCATGACAGCAGCAACTACTCACAATATATACATGTGAATACAGAACTCAGACATTCTTGAAGTCAAGAAAAATTAAGTGCAATTGATATTTTTCCATGTTGGGATTTAGGGAGATAACTCATCCACCTTCAGTTTCATGATAGAAAAATAAATAAAATTGACCTTAAAATATTCAGTCACCAATGACATTTTTTAAAACCCAGAAAATCAGAAATCTTTTCAATGTTACCCCTTATCTTTATTTGTATAAATTTTTTTCTACAATTTTGCTTATAAATAACAGCAGAGTATTTTATCATATTTTCCTTTATTATGGTCTCTGAATGAGTATTTCTAAATATTTTTATTGGTGACACAGAAGTTTTTTTTTTTTTTTTTGGTGGGTACCGGGGGAACGACCTCAGGACCTCGCGCGCCAGCAGGCGCCCGTGCCGCTGAGCGATATCACCGGCCCCTTTTTCGTATGTGGGTTCCGGGAGTCGAACTCGGGCCCTCGCGCTTGCCGGGCAGGCACTTAAGCCGCTGAGCCATCTCACCGGCCCAGAAGTATTTTTTAATAGAATAGCGTCATACCAAAATTTTACATAATTATTGTCCCATATGTATTTGCAAGATACAAAATATCATTTAAATTTTTAGAGAGAAATTTCAGAACTATTATTCCTACCCCAAACATCTCTGTATAAACTAGATAAATTTTACTTTACATGCTAATTAACTATTTTCATTTATTCATTGTGATTTATATTTTGTCCATTTAGGTATTGGGATGATTTTTTTGTGTGGTGATTGAAATGTTTATTTTGTGTATATATACCTGTCTATAGGTATATTTTAAAGCAAATGCCAAATTTTCCCATTACTTTCTGACTTTGTTGTCAGCTCTTTTTGCACAATGGTTACCTAAATATTTATTCTTTGCACAAAGGTTACCTAAATATTTATGCATCATTCTATAGCTAGGTTAGGCTTCATTTTTATTCGAAAAATATTTAATCTATATTGACATTCTTATGTATTTTGTGTGAAATTATAATTTGTCTAAACTTCTTTCAAATACTTGTTCAATTTTCCAAAACAATTTATTGAATTCCTCCTTTTTTCTTTACAGATTTGAAATAATAAAACAACCTCATCATGATCCATACTTTATTATTTTCTTTTGTGGGTACCGGGGGGTTGACCTCAGGATCTCGCACGCCAGCAGGCGCCCGTGCCGCTGAGCGATATCACTGGCCCCTTTTTCGTGTGTGGGTTCCGGGAGTCGAACTCGGGGCCTCGCGCTTGCCGGGCAGGCGCTTAAGCCGCTGAGCCATCTCACCGGCCCTATTATTTTCAAAGTCTTTGTTTCTCTATCCCTCTCAATGACAAACTGTTTTATATTATTAATCCTATTTTAAGTGTCAAATTCTGGATGGCAAGCTTTTACTGAATTATACATTCCATTTTGCATTTTCAGATACTGTAAAATCAATTTTATAGTATCTGATGTCTAGTTATTGTTATTATAAAGTTTAAAAGTCATAGACAGTTCACTTTTTCCAAATATTATTTATTTCTTATTAATAAATGAGAGATCTCTTTGTCTATGGTAGTCTGATACCTGATCTGAAAGTTCATTAATTAGCTATTGCTATTTATTTCTTTATTTCCAGAATAAGCGTTCTCATTTTTTTAATTTTTTTTATTTTTTATTAATACATTTGAAGTGCATAATGATTATATCCATCATGGGGATTGGGTGCATGTATGTAATACATCCAAATTTTCTTCATCCCCTTCCTCTCTCCTCAACCCCCTCCATTTCCTCTTCCTCTCCCTTTTGCAAAAGATCTATCTCCTTTTTCCTCAAATCTTTTATCTTGTTTTTATTTATATTTTGGGTTTCTCATGTAAGGAAAATCATGCAGTATTTAAGCTTGTGTGTCTGGCTTGTGTCACACAAACATTATAGTTTCAAGGTGCATTTCCTATAAATGACTCAATTTATTCTTCATTATGGAAGAGTAGCACTCCATTGTGTGCAAATACCACATTTTCTTTACCATTCATCTTTTGATGGACATATAGACCACTTGGAAGATTTAGCTCTTATGAATTGTGCTGCTGTGAGGTTTCTGAAGCATAGATTCTATTATGGAATTTCCCAGCTTAAAACTCTGCTTTGGTTTTTGACTGAAGATGGAGTATAATTGGATCTTCAGACCACGACACTCAGATCTTTGTTTGTCTCCATCTTGATCATATAGTAATTACTTGATAGAACTGCGTTCAATTATAGGTGCACCTATAAAGCAGGTAGTCTTAACTACTGAGCAACAAAGATTTTAGTAAATGAGGAACACATGGTTTTCTTTGGCCATACTTCCATCTGAGAGAGATATGACCATTGTTATTGATTGGAAAACTACATTATTGTAATGTTTTTCCACTTCAAAGAGTACTGGCCAAACTAAAGATTTAGCCAGATGTATTTTTGTGGGTTGCTTAAAATGATAGGTTCCCATTCATATAGCAATAGAGAGAATATGTCAATGTCAATAGTTCACTTCCTTTATTCTTTTTTTTTTAATGTTCTTTAGACAAAGCAAAATAAAAAAATGGCTTTGTTTGAGGACTGAGTATAATAACTTTAGTTGTGCTTTGGGGTTTCTCTTATTACTTAGAAGGAGAAAGTAACTAAGAAGGACAATACGAGATAATAGCTCCTTCACCTTCACCCTGTGGTTTTCAGAGATTGTTATTTATATGGAAAAAGAAATGATGTTACTTAGAGCTATAATCTTGGGATGCCATGTGCTTTGAGATGCATTTGGCCCAATCTAGGGCTGAGGGCATGCGATCACCCTTCTCTTGAGAATTCATCATGGTCTGCACAGGGATCTGGGCCAGTAAATAGACAAGCATCATCTATCAGATTGTGCAAAGCCATCATTCAATTGTGACCCTATGTAATACCAAGCAAAGTTGACATTAATTAACTGAATAGAGTTGAGTTTTTTCTGCAACTTGCCGTTGAAAGAGGATGGATTCCGGGTTTGAATAGAGAAAGTCTTCAAAGCTTGGGGAAAGTCAAATGGTGACACGTCTCAAGAGAAGTAAACTAGATTTCCTGCTATTACAACATTCATTTTAACTTACTAGAGAGAAGGAGTTGTGATTTTAATTCATTAATTTGTGGAGTCATGCATACATATTACTAGTAATCATTTCATTAAAATACCATATAAATATATTTTATTAAATCCCATTCAGTGGTTATGTCTACCAACCAATGTATTTCTATCGTTGTTTTTGACACGTGGCAATGGAAATGCAAAAAACCCATATTACTTCTTAGAAAATGATTACTACTTGTCTTAGTTACTTTTCTCCCATTGCTGAGACAAAATCCCCAGTGCCCCAATTTTAGGGAGGAAAGGTTAATTTAGCTTACAGTTCATCGAGGTTTCAGTCCACAATCATCTGGCTCCAAGGCAGGGTGGCGTGGCAGAGGGGCAACTGTTCCCAGTGGCCTGAAAGCGGCAAAAGCAGCAAGAGCAAAAAGGGAGGAGGAGTGTGCTCGAGAAAGCAAGCCTCTTTCTGTCCCTTATATTGTATGTAGGCTACCCACCCTAAGGTGGGTGTAGCACTCACACCCGTAATCCCAGCACTGGACCATGAATCAGTCACAAACTCTAGAAGTCTGCCCGCATGACTGCATGAGGCTTTGCGGGGTCATCTAGACAAAACCATAACACTACTTGGTAAGTATAATGTTAAAACTTCAGTTCCTTTTACTGCAACCCTATACCTTAATCATCTTCTGGCTTTACCTTCAACTCCCAATTATTGGGTTCTAAAATTAATAATGTTCACAAATTGTAGAACACTGCCTAGAATTTAATAAATAGCAGATGCTTCCTCTCATGTTATTCTAACCTCAAGAATATACTGCTTGGTATATTTATTTTAACTTTAAAAATCAAGACAGTATAAGTTCAAAATAACAGTTACATATTCAGGTTTACACAACTGAATTCATACACAAAGGTCATATTTATCATGTAAAACTGTAATCTCTTCCAAGCACCAGACCAGTAAATATATCTTGAACCCTTTACGAGTGAAGGGACTATGGCAAAGGAAAAATTTGAGAAGCAAAGAAAATAAATTTACTATTTCAAAGAGCATTTTAAAATTGTAATTTATTTCCTTTTTAAATTTCCTTTAATATTTTGTATCTAATGCTGCTGTTTTTCATAATGAGTTTTAAATATAAAAATAGGAACTAACAAATTCTATATTAACACGTGGCAGGATTAAAATCTGGAATACCATTCTCGTGTGTATGTCAGTGTGTATGATCCTCTTCTAACAGAATAACCTCTTGGCTTTCCAAGAATGACATAGCTTTTCAATGTTCAATGCAATATTCAAACTCAAAATCGACTGATTCCTAAACCACTAGCTATTTTAGATTTTGTATTTGTGCTGCAAGAATGTCAGGAGAAGTTTAAGGTTATTGAAAATGGTCTTGCTTACCTTCACTTGAAAAGTGAAAATTCCCTGGTTTCATGGTTGAATCTCAAAGAGAAAAACATTGGTATATCAACATCTCTGAGCATTTGACTTCTCCACTTCAAGAAGTTCTGTTGACAAGGAATATCTGGCACTTGTCATCCATCTGCCAGAGGGAAGACCCACATTAAGAAAGAGATGAAGGGCCCAGAAGTGTAGGTCAGTAGTAGGGGTCTTGCCTAATATGCACAGGTCCTGGATTCAATCTCCAGTAGTGGGGATGGGGCAAGAGAGAAAGATATGTGACTTGCCTGAAAGGTTCAGTGTCTAAAATAGAAATCATTATTTTATAGAGAAAGAAGTAGTTTACTCAATGAATTAATCAAATTTATGTATCTAAAGGACATACTCTGTTGGCACCCAAGGACAAAGTAAAATCATTTTGTAAAAGAATAAAAATGCCACTGCAATTTTTAAAAGATAAATCAAGCAAATGGTTCTATTATCCATCTTATTTTAGAACTGGTTTTCAAATTAGAGGAAAATTCAGAATATCTAAGAGAATATTTCGGAGAAGGGAGCCTAACCCTTATGCCCTTCAGTTCTATTCACAAGTATTACAGTTCTCACAATTAGAAAGTCACTGGTTCAACAAAGAGTTAGCAAACAAGGAAAAGCCTATGTATCTCAACATGGAAGTCAATACAAAACTAAAATATTAATTCAGAAATTGCAGTCAGGCAGGACAAAGGCCCCCATAGATATGTGTTACAAGTTTACTTTTTTGACTTATTCCATGTTGACATATTTATTTCAAAATGGAATTTTTATTAATATATTTTAAAAATTAGAGTTTTATCATGTGAATTTGAAATGCTAACTTATTTTTTCTACTTTTTCAAATCCAGTGCTAAATTCAGAGTCTCTTGTTGGGGAGAAATCTAGGAATAGCATAGTTAGAATTTCTCGAGTTTATTCTCTTTCCTCTGCTCTTCTTTTCTCTTCCCTTTTCTCTTTTCTTTCTTTCTTTCTTTCTTTCTTTCTTTCTTTCTTTCTTTCTTTCTTTCTTTCTTTCTTTCTTTCATTTCTTATATATAGATTTTTCAGCTTCTTGTTATCCTTCATGTCTCTCTCTTTTCCCCAGTATTAGCTAATCACTTCTAGGATAGAACTGAGAGTTGCAGAATTTCTCCATTCTTACAGAAGAAGTTATAATTTATGTTGGAAACTTCTTACTTTGACAAACATCCAAGTATTGGCTCTTTCTAAGGTGAATTATTTCTTGGGTTCCTTGACATTCCCCTGGAACATATGACTTAATCCATGTGCTGAGCCTCAGCTGTAATTCCCCAGATGGTCCCTTTTCTATCCACATCTATGCTCCCTCACTCAGTCACTTGAGTTGTTCAAACAGAGGTTTTGTGCTGGATCCATTTCAAGGAGAGAGTTCTGACACATGCAAAGCATACCAAAGCCTAATCTCTTTTTTCTACTCCTAGGCACATAGTGTTCTGACATCTCACTTGTGGTTAAGCTTTTTGTTTCTCTTTTTTCTTTTTCCCCAGAAATGTTTGAGATTCTAGTATTAGCTCCCGAATTGCAGCCTTGGAGTTGTTCTTGAAAGACTCTTTCACTTGGCCCAGGGGAGGGGACCACATTCTCATAACTGGCTTTAATGGCACACGTCCTTTCTACTTTCTATCTTTATTCATATACACAAAGCCAGCAAATACATAGTGAGTGATTTATCTATATAAAGCACAGTTTCACTTGATGACCTTGTACAGAATGACTCATTTAATCCTCACAATGACCTTATGTAACAAGCATGATGAATATATTGAGATTTTTGCAAACTTGAGCAAATTCATAAGGGCTACTGAGTTAATAAAGCAGCAGAGAGGGTGATGAAGACTGTATCTCTCTGATTCCAAAGTTTGTGCTCATAACCACCACTCTACTGTACTATTTTCTGTTCTCCCAATATCCATTGGTAATCATTTCATAATTGCAATTTTTTATATTCTAGAAAATACAATGATATTTGGTGAAATTCTACTTTTAAAAAACAATCTACTAAGAACAGTAGAGGTATGTCTCACTTAATCATCACAAAATGAGAATAAGTAGAGTATCATTGTTATTTCCACCTTTCCACTGAGAAGTTAAATTCTGAGAGATATAACAGCTTACTCAGATAAACAGTCTCCAGTTCATTGAAGCTTGGTTCTGTGTGTGCACAGTAAGTCTCTCATAACTATTTAGGACTGCTCCCTTTTAGAGTGCTGGGAATTTGATAATATAGGACAATAGATGCCACTGGGCCTCCTATTGCACCTAAGAAAATTTAAGAGTCTATTAAGATGTACTGAATACATCAGTTTTATTTCAAGCTTATTTCAATTATATGAGAGCAAGTTATATTAGAAATGGAAATCTGTGTTGGAGTACTGAGGGCAAGGTGAAAAATATATATCAGTGTATCATCTCTCTCTCTTCCTATATATGTATGTCTACATGATTAAATGGTTTAATAAGTTTTATAATAATCATTATTGTAACACATGACACTGTCCTATATCATATGATAGAAAGTTATGCTGGAATATTTAATGTTACTACAGCTAGCTCTTCCAAAACAACAGGATACCATATTAGCGTGCAAATTAGACTTGCATTAATTGTTCAGTGAAGCCCTCCTCTTGCCCAGTACTAATGTTAGGAAACTAAGTCATATTAATCTGGCTGTCATACTAATCTTGAAAAATACAGATCTGGTAGAGAATATGCCCTTGTGGGTGATCACTATTGGCTGTCCACTCAATGGTCATTTGCCTCCTGTGTTCCTGCCAACAAAATCTGATATGAATCAAATACTAATTTGAAAAATGCTCTAAGAAAGTAGATATAAATTATGATTGGTATAAGTACAACATGATAATTTTTATCTTCTTTACCATTCTCCCTTGCAGGCAATTAGGGCAAATATGGCAAATATACTGTGTCAGTATAATAAAAGTAATATCTTCCATGGGTCTTTCTGGGAGAAATATTTCAACTTGTCAAGAAAAACACATATATGAAAACTGATCACTCTTCTTTCTTCCTGTATTGAACACATTTTTAGAGGAAGTGGTGTTTGTACATGAGGCAGCTTTCTTACAATTTCTAGGCAATGAGCCTAAATAAGACAGCTACACCTGAATGTGGCACAGTAATATGATAGAAGGACACCAGGCTTTGAGAACATCAGTGACACTGCATGAAATATGAATTTACTTGGCTCTGTCCCTGTTGGTTTATCTTTATAAGATGTATTCAAATGCATTAGTAAACATTATCCTTTATGAATGGTTTTTACATCAAGGGCATGTAAATCATGGATTCTTATGGTGGCCCTACCTGATGGAGCAGTCTGACTCAACAGAAAGCTTAAAGTCCGTGTCTCTGTTTCTTCATCTGAAAAATATGTTGTTACTTGTAGAGGTGGTAATAGTTGTTACCTAAGAATATGGTATGAGGTGACTGACAAATCTCAACCTATGACAAATTTAAAAACTCAACTGTAATTAAGACAATTATCTACACTCTCTTTTCCCAATTAGCTATTAAACAGATATGAGCATTTTGTTAAGTGGAAATCTTATTCCCTACGTACCAAATATCTCTATCGGTCATTGAATTAATCCCCCAGGGATCTTTAAAATATATTCCAAGTAACATAAATTTTTATTACATTTTTATATTATAATTTCTGGAGACATACTAAAAAGACAAAGTATAGATACCGATTACTTGAACAAACTAGTACTAAAAAAGATGTATATAGTTATATGTTGCCCATTAGCATAAGGAAAGACTCCCATTCAGTTTTCATTGTTGTTGTTATTTTCCTTTTAAAGATTAATTTCTACTTTGATTTTTGTGTATTTATTCTTAACTAGTTTTGTCTATTACTTTAAATTTTCCCTGTTGTGTAAATATCAGCTAGAAGCCATTCATCTCCCTCTGGTGTCACACTTATGCTGTTAATCAAAACAATCACAATAGTTTTGATTGTCTAGAAAACAAAAGTAAATAAGTTCAGAAAGAGAAGGGGGAAAATTGAAGAAAATGCTTCAGCAGTTTTGGGTCCTCAGAAGCCTATTTTTGTTACTGTCCTGGATCTTGAGAATGTGTTGAAACAGAGTTGTCTGTGTTCTTGTATCTTTTCCATATCAAACACTGGGTCTATGCCTGCATCAACTGCTCTCCATTTCAAATGTTACATTTCAGCCCAACATTTGAGAAAGCTGGCCTCACGGTCCACAGCTACCCTGCAGGAAGAAAAAAGAAGAGAACGCTCTAGCCAGTTGCAAGGGAACATTGGATTAGGAAACGGAAGACCGCAGATCCTTAGTCCTTCCAGCCTCTCACTAATTAACCTCTTACTAATTACAAATGCCATTTTAATTACCATCATTTCCCTCTTTAAATGTGGTGAAAGCTACCTCTGTAAGGCTTTGGGGTTCCATTATGTAAAACAACTGTAAATTACCTAAGTGATTAATATGGCCTCTTCTGATGGCCCTGGAGGCTTGCTCTCCCTGGGGAACAGCAGTGTAAAACACAGAGCTCAGCATCATGGGACAGAGCACATGTTTTCAAGTTCCAACTTAATAAAATGATCTGAAATGATGAGACCTTGCTCTGAGTCTGGTATACCAGATGGTTACCAGTGAACGGCTGGGTCTCAGTTATCGCAGACAGCAGCCCAGATTTTCCTCAAATGTCCTGTCTTGCATGATGTTGTTTTGCTCACATAAACTACCTGAGATCCTCCATCTATACTGGTTTTCTATATTGAGAATATCAAACGTCCTTACCCTCCATGGTCTATGTCCAATTTCCCCCCACGCCCCCCCTAAGTGAAAAGACTTAGCTTTCCATCTCAGCCTCATTACCTCCTAACCAGCTTTCCAAATTCACCTTTGAAAGGTCTTCTTTTGCCACTCCTCCACCAACTTGATAGGGATCCAATTTTATTATTTTTATATCTAACCCATTATAGTATATGTCAGGGTTTTAACTGTCAAAAATCTAAAAAAAAAAAAAAAACCCACACGTATAACTGGACTTGCACATTTTAAACCTGTGTTGTTCAAGGGTCAACTGTAACAACTATATATATAGACAAATATGTGTTTTTATAAATTAATACTTATGATTAGAAATATTCAAAGAAACATTTCAGTGTGAAGCATAGTGAAGTCTTTTTCTTTGATTTTTGGGCAGGGTTGATTCACAGCAAACTTACTCTCCTCTGCACTGAGTTGCCTCAGTAAAACAAATCCTACCTTACCATCATTAATCTGTTAATTGTGGCACTAATTTTATGGTGAGATTACTTTCCCATTGTCAATCTCATTTCCTGTACCAGAAGGGGCTTCCTTTCACCTTCGAGGGGAGTCTCAGCTGCAGAAATGTGCCCTTCATAAGGAAGAGGCCATAGAGGGCAGAAGGAAGACTCCATTAGCTGGACACATCTGCTTTCCAGGTGTCGGTAAATTCTATACTTGGCTCTTAGGTGAAAAGTTATATGTGCCATCAGTGAATAAATAGACCAGAGAGAATTAAATAGAGTTGATGCTGGCTGGATGTCAGTCTCATACTAGAAAAAGAAAAAGAAAATTATAATAGAGGACACTTTACACTGCTCAGCCTTATTGAATAATTTCATTCTTCCCTTAGTTAACAGCAGATGAGAATTTTAGAACAATTCAAAGTTTGAAGGGCAAAGTAGCTTGCATGCACTACACGAAGTTAATATACTTTGAATATTTTATATAATAAAAACTGAATTAGAGTAAAAGAAAACATTAGAAATGATGAACATCTACTTCCATTTGATTTGTCCATTTTCTTGTATTTTTGACTTTGCATTTTATCGTAAAATGATTGAAATCAGATGTGGCTTGGTTTATCGGTGAAATTTGGTATTTCTCTTTATGATTAGTTAGTACATTAATATTTTATTGTTGAATGTGCTTTCTGAAATATAGATTTTTCTGTAGAAATTAGTTTATAACATCAAATATTCTTTTTAAAATGTTTTCTGAATCCGTTAATCAACTTCAATGTAGTTTCTTTTTTTTAGTACAAGATGGCTTCTCTAAACCATATGCAGCTATCATTAAAAGGAAAGAAAAACAAAATTCCACAACATCATTACTCTAACTGATCAACTGTTTATTTTTCTACATTTTCATGTTTTACACTCAATTTTCCCAAAATAGTGAATACAATTATAACCAAAGAACAGTTTCAATTATTTTATTTTCCAGTATTTTATTAAAAAGTATCAAACTTAAAATCTATGAAAGAATTTTTTAGTGAGTACGCACGTACCTATGCCTGGATTCTGGTATAATTTCACTGCATTTGCTTTATAATATATCTTTCCACCTATCCACTATCGGTTCTAATCTATATACTTTTTTTTCTCAATTTGTAGTTTTTCCATGTAGCTGCAATTTCTTTTTAAATATCCTTTATAATATTTGCAGAGCAATGACTCTTTTATAAGCAAAGTGAAATTTTCTTTTATAATATTATCATAACTGATATACTGAATTTAGAAATGGTTGCATTTGTGAATTTTACTTTCCAATTATAGTTAATAAACACTCATTGAGAACCAATTACAGGCCAATCATTGTTTCATGCTATGGCTATAAAGATGAATAAAACACCTCTTTTGATCAAAAGGAGTTCACTAATGATAGGAAAGACCCCTATTTAATTTTACTTTGTACAACGCCATAGGATAATTATACCGGTAAAGGCATATACAAGGTTTAGATATAGGCAGAAAGGGAAATCATTAACCTTGTCTGGCCCAACCAAAGACTTCATGGAAAATTTAGCATCTTCACTTAATTTTGAATCAGTAACAAAAAGTTTGGTTCTGTATCCAAATAACTATCTGCAATCCTCATGTTGTCATGCATTCTTTCTTCTTCTTCTCCTTCTCCTTCTCTTCCCCTGTCTTAGTTACTTTTCTCATTGCTGAGACAAAATACTCAACACTCAAAATTAAAAGCATAAAGATTTATTTAGCTCAGTTTGCAGAGGTTTCAGTCCATAATTTGCTGGCTCCAAAGCAGAGTGGCTTGGCGGAGGGCATCACAGAGAAGAACAGTTCATGGTGCCCACAGGTAGCAAAAGCAACAAGGGAGGTAGTGTAACAGCATCTTGCTGCCCCTTTATACTCTATCTAAGCTACTGGGATTAGGGTGGTGCCAAACCAATCAGTGGACCAATTTAATAATCACACACCTTTAATCCCAGCATTGCAGCATGAATCAATCACACACTTTAGATCCAGCCACCCCTGAAAAAGCTCGACCTATGACCACATGAGGCTTTGGGTGGACGTCTAAACACAAACCATACACCCTCTTTCTTCTTCCCCTCCCATTTCCTCTCTGTCTTCGTCCTCCTTCTCCTCCTCCTCCTCCTCCTTCTCCTTCTTTTACTTCTTCTTTTCCTACACCCAGAACTTCCCCATTTAGCCACATACCTAGCCACCACCCCCACTTCTTGTTTTTTTGGGATAAAGTCTTATTAGGCCACTAAGTTGCCCAGAGCAGGTTTGAACTTGCAATCTTGCCTTTGCCTCCTAGCTTCCCAGAGTGTTGTAATTAAAGGGATGTGTCACTTTCTTCTTCAAAGAGCTACAGTGGTTTAGTTTTTTTTAAAAGGCAGTTCCAGCCCCAGGCCCAGCTCCAGCTGGTGAATTGGAATTTATCTAAGCCCATCAGAGCAAAGTCATTTCCATGATCCATGATAGATTTACATTTTGACCTTTAGAAGGATTTTGGACAACACAACATTATTGCAAATTTCTAAGGGTCTGTTGAGAAAGGTTTTCCTTACTCCTGAAGTGTAAGAGCCATGAAAAAATATTTTCCTATTTGTGATATATGGCACTTTCAACTGGGATCACCATTAAGGAAAGAAGAAAAGAACATTGCTATTTTTAATATATTTTTCCTAGACATAGTGGAAAGGAGTAGGCATCTGAGTTCTTGAGGATACCCAATCACCAATGTATTTTAACTAACTCTGGGTCCTAATTCCAGATCATTTATATATATATATATATATATATATATATAGTTTAAAAACTATTTCCTTTTTAATAAATTAAGAGTTGACTATGGTAACACTGCATTTCACAAAATTCAATCTAAAATAAAAGTATTTGTTTAGGGCCGGTGAGATGGCTCAGCGGCGTAAGCGCCTGCCTTGCAAGCGCGAGGGCCCGAGTTCGACTCCCGGATCCCACATACGAAAAAGGGGCCGGTGATATCGCTCAGTGGCACGGGCGCCTCCTGGCGCGCGAGGTCCTGAGGTCGTCCCCCCGGTACCCCCCAAAAAAAAAAAAAAAAAAAAAAAAAAAAAGTATTTGTTTAATGAATAAAGGCGTAGGGGGTAATGTACCAGCAGAAAGGCCTCTGAAGCAGAGACAGAAGGCTGGTTATGGAAACACAACATGGCACTTAATGCTAAGTTTCTAGAAACAAAAACAAAAATAAAAACAAACAAAATCCCAGAGGGGCAGAGGTAAAGACCGAGAGGGAAGAATACTTGTATTGGCACATGACAGGGTACAACTCTCCAACTTTGACTTGATCAAAGTAAAGACATGTGGTTTGAGGTTTTTCAAATATTCTGTTATTTTGAAAATAAAACAACTATTGCTCTTATGACTTTTCATTGGCCTAAAATATTCAGTATTATTATAGACCTTGCATAAAATGACAAAATATTAAATAAACAACTCAGTAATTTCTTCTTCAATGGAGAGTATTTTTTCACCATATAAGGATCACACAATCTGCATGAATTCTACTTATGTAATCCATCAGAGTAACACAATCATTGAGTGTTGTATTTCCCAGAAAAATACTATGGGATAATTGAGACCTACATTACATAAAGCAAATATCATTCAAGGGGAAGGAGTTGATGAAACAACTCCCTGGCCTTTACTTATATAATTATAGTCAAGGTGCTTAAACATTATGTATTTCATTTCTTCATCTGAAAAAACTCCCTTCTGAAAAACAGTCTATGAAACATCACACGCACAGGACAGGAGGAATAATTTACTTTCCCTGCATTTTTTTTTTTTTGTCTCACTAATATTATGAATTGATGGAATGAGAACAAGAAGAAACACATTACTTTTCAGAAAATACTGAAATTATGGGCTAAATGTAACAAACAATGGTCTTTCCTGGTTGAGATAAGTGTTGATTTCTTTCAATGATGGTAAACACCTTTGTACTAATTCATTTCTCGTGGTGAATTTTGGAGACTGTCTGTGTAGTTCAGCAACCAGGGGTGGATATGTGGCACCAATATACTTGACCTGGCTTGTTACTCAGAATCTAATATTTAAAACAAAATAATATACTTAACTTAACAAATCTCTGCCTTAGTTTTGACCTGGTTTGGCCATGACCTGGTCAATATGAATGCATATGGTGGGCCCTTTCAACACCTAGACATCAATGGCGAGTTTAATCAAGCTTCATTCCAGAGTCAACGGCTGAGGACCTGGAATTTATTCCTCAACTCACTCTTCAAACAAAAGTTGTGCTTTGTGAATGTCTGGGTCTAAGTGGAGCAAGCGAGTTGGAGAAGATCAGTAATATCAAACATGACTGGAGTATTTTATTCACATATCTGTCATGGCATTTTATTTCTTAAAGAATAATATTATTTCTGTCTTCATTTTTCAGATAAACAGATGAAACAGAAAATTCAGGTGACTTGACTATAGTAATATGATTACATAGTTACTGTAGAAAGAATCATTCTGAGGTAGGAGAGAGAGAGAGAGAGAGAGAGGACAGAGAGAGAGAGAGAAAAAATCTGAATAATTGATATAGGCCGGTACTTTGCACATTCTCCACGCATCAGTTAGATTTTGAACGCACTAGTTATTAAATGGAGAACAATATATGCACAACTCAAGACATCTCCTAAACTCAGCAGCAGGAGGAAATAAAATGACTGTCTTCTTTCCTCACAGCATGAAAGCACTGCAGCCCTGACTAACTGTAAAAGCTTGGGTCTTCAGAGCACACGTATGCAGTGTGAACTAGGGGTTAGGGTAGGGGTGGTTTACATTTACAGAGACCCATAAAGACAGTGTTTTTTAATTATTTTTTCCTAGGATGGGGAAACTTTGGAGCAGGGGGAGGCAGCAGGCAAGTTAAGTTTCCCTTTAGTTTCTTTCCATTTATAGAACATCCTCCAAGAACAAGGTCCACCCTGTTATAGTCTCTATAGGCAAAAAACTTAAACTTGAAAGTAGTATTGAGCAGGATAATATTCTCTCTCCCTCTCTCTCCCTCTCTCTTTCCTTTAATCCCTCCCTCCCTCTCTTCCTCCCTCCTTCCCTCCATCCCTTCCTGACTTCTTTTCTCTCTCTTTCTGTCTTATCTATTACTTGTAAAAAGCTCTGTTTAAAAGCAAAAGTAATCAGCTTCTGCATCCCTTTCAAGTAGCTTTACTAAATACCTCTCAGGATGAGGCTGTCTGATGTGACAAATTGCTGTTCTATTCAGTCTTCAAAAAAATACTCTCTTTTTACTTGACTTCAACCTGACTTTAAGCATTTCAAAACTTCTATGAATGTTAAAGGAAATATGTGTTTTATGTATGTGTCTGTGTGTTTGTATCAATTTCTTATTGCCCACCTAACACTTCTACATGCATATCTTGTCATAAACAAAATAGTTGTTACATTCCCTGGTACATATAGATAAACATAAGAATAACATCACCATTTTTATCTGATACTTTTTCATGGATAAAATAGCAATTTCTTAGGAATTGGTTCTTGCATTTGCACTCTACTCACATTCTTTATACAATTTCCTAGGTGCACTAAATCTCCAAAAATATTGCTTATAGAAATCTATTTATTATTATTCAAAATTTTTCCTTTTTTTAAAAGATTTGTGGTGGTCTTTGGATTATTTTTTTAAAAATTCAGGTATAGGTGAATTATAGCCTGTGTAAAAGACATTGAGTTTAGTGTCTAAATATTCAAAACTACTTATTCCAAAAGAATTTATTAAGTACCTATAATCTGACAGACACATTGCAATAATAGATAGTAATCCCTGGTAACTATTAAGAACTGCAGTACCAGTTACCAAGGTAAATACTATTCACCTCACTTGGATACTCGTAATAAATATTCGAACTGAATAAAGTCAACTGTGAATGATGCATTCACTCTACTTTACAAAGAATATGCAAAATAGCCATTTGATACAATTGCAATAAATTGACTTTGCAAATAGGCAAACTTACTTGCCCCAGGTCAAATAAATGATAAAACAATACAGACCCAAGCTCTCTGAAGAATATACTCTAAAAGAGTATGCTAACCTGCCCAGTTGCTAGATACCATCAAAACAGTTTTAGAAAAAATTAAAGTATTCACAATGCTCACGAGGATTTTAAAAGACATAGAAAAAGTGAATGAGGCAATGTTCCAACCCTCAAGTTATCCCCAAGGCAATGAGATGCCCATGCTCATCAACTTGTATTCAAGTCATCAGAGGTGTGATTGAAACAAGTGATGGTCTCAGAGTACTGTGTGTCATAGATGTAGAACTTCAGTTCTACTGTTTGAGTGTCACAGTGTGTGACCATGGCAGGGCAGAGAATGAAAGATTACTCAGAGATAAGACTTAGTTAACTGAAGACTTAGTTAAATCTAGGTTTACTGAGACTTACCAGAGAAAGGCACAGGAAAAAGTAGACCCAAACTGAGACTTCTGCACCTATTTATTTGTAACTCAAGAAGTGAGAACAAAGAATCAGAAGAAAGACATTTGCAATATTTGTATAGGTGTTTTAGTCAGGGGACGGGGAAGAAATAGGATGTTCAGTTACATGATGCATGTTAACCTATTCAAGCAAGTTTATTGGGTTAAGAGAAACACAATGGCCAGAGCAAGCATCACTGAGAATAACTTATTGTTGATTCTGCTCGACTATTGCCTCTGCAGATCTGCTCTAATCTTTAACCATACATTCCTGGAGTCTTGGAACTTTTGTCTCAAGGTCACTTCCTTTTTGCACTCATTTTAATCACTCTTCCTGCCAGAGTTTCCCCACAGTTCCCTTCCTTGTTCTTATAATTCAGATTGAGAGGGGGTGGGAGTGGCACAGGGTAGAGGGTGGTGTAGGAATGTCATCATGGCTTATGCACAGAGAGTCCATTTAACATCATACAGAATGCTTTTAGGACTGCAAGAAAGAGCAGAAAAAAAGATTAGTCCAATAACTATAAGAATCCAGATGTGAAGGTTGAGACCAGAGAACCAGTTTCTAGGGTCGAGCCAGTAAGCAACATCACCGACATGATCAAAAGTAATGTTTTGAGCCTCCATTTGAAGTTTATGAAGTTGGGCTTGAAGTTAGGCTTGAGGTTGACCTTGGAGATTAGTAATATCTCCATCCAGATTTCTCTGAAAGGCACTGTGGAGAAGGTGTTGGACTTCCTCCCAAGATTCAGAGTAATTGAAAGGGATAAGAGTAATGTGCATCAAGCAATACCCAGCATCACAACTAAGCCTACTGCATGTCCATAATAACTTTTGGTGTTCACTGAGCCAGCAGACAGCTGCCTCAAGGGCACTAAGTCTTTGAAGAATTTCTTTATCAATGTTAGTTTGAGTCAGTAATTCTCAAGTAGCATTTTGGAAATATTCATCATCTGAACAGTTTGGATAGAGTGAGTTAAAGGGGCCACAACAGTAGCCGTGTTGCAGCCAAGTAGCTGCAATAATAGTTGGAATTAGAATGCCCAGAAAACATTTTTGTCTGATATGTTCAAGTGCTGAGGCAATTGGTTTAAGGGTAGAAATTCCCATGATTCTCAAGACTCATAGGGAGACGTGCTTGTCATTATCTGAGTATCATAATATGTACAATGTTTGATTGAAGGATATTAAAAATTGTTTATATACCACTGGTGATGGAAAGGAATACAGTAGCTACTATCAGTGGTATTGATGACTGCATAATGGAAATTCTTTTGCTAGGAAGAGGTTTCCTGGGGTGAAAGGAATGTCAGTACATTGCAGTGTTTGATCACCTCAAGCAGTGAGTTGTTTAATCTCTCCACAAGTGAGTCCTGATCATCATGGTGTAGAGGGCAGCAGATCTATTCTCCTCCTCTTGTTGCCCATCCCAGGAGGTGGAAGTATCTTCTGCAAATGGAGTTGCTTTTCACCTGGTGCCACATGATATGGATAAAAAGCCTTGTTGGGAACCCAAAGACGGCCTGTGGGTGCCAATAGAGATGCATATCTCCTTCCTCAGGTTAACAATTCTACAAGGCACAGCCACTGTGGGCCAGCCAATGGCTCTTGGTAAAAAACCAATGGCTTTGGTCCATCCTTTGTGGAAATAAAGTGTTTCTCTACTACTGTAAAACCTTCTGAATCACAATTTTAAAAATTTAAGTAGTGTTTTAGATACTAGTTCTGGTAGAGGAAGTTTCTCCATCATACTCTTTCCTTTTGTTTTATTAATTGGGCCATGTGAAGCTCATTGCCTGATTCTATCATTTCTTGAGCTGTAGGGTTATGAGGTATACCTGGAACATGTCAATATGCCAAAGTTGAAAAAAAGCCTAATGATACTGGAAGTATAGGTAGGACCATTATCAGTTTTGATTTGAGTGTATTCCCATTACAGAAAAACATGACAGTAAATGATGTATGAATATATTTAAATTTGCTAAATGATTCATAGTGAGTCATGTCCACTTGCAAATTTCATTACCTTGAAACCACAGGGATTAACACCTTTATGAGAAGACTCTATCTGTTTTTGGCAGTCAGGGCCAGCATAAACAATTTCTTAGGCCTGTGTATGTGTAAGATTAAAAGAATAATTACTTTAGCTCATTTATGAAAAAGTTGGTGTGAAGAAAGAGCCTCCTCTAAAAAGGTGGAAAACATAAGCAAAGTATCAACACAAATGTTGCCTTCCATTAGGGGCCCAGAGAGGTTAGAGGGAGAGCATACATGTGTAACATTAAAAGGGGAGTTGTGCTCTCTAACAAGTTTTTGCAGATATATAAACATATAAAAGAGCACCTCATCATTTCCATTATGCACTTGGAGAGTCTCCACAATATAGGACAATCAGGGAACTGTTATTTTTTATTAATCATGGTTCTTTTAGAAGTTGAATTCCCATGGAACATTAACAAATAACAATTACAAAGTTTTATAAAGAAAACTTGAGATCAAGGGCAGCATAACATATTAGCGTAACAATCATGATGACAACATTATATTAAATGACATGAAGAAACTTTTATCTAAATTTGTTAGTTAATAGAGTGTCACCTAAGAAGACTATATCTGCCCACAGATGTACTTTATGTGATATTGTTTCGACTGTACAAAGTTGGGGCATCTTTAAGTATTGTAACTCATGTATGACATACACATAACAATAACAGAAGCACAAGCCTTGAAAATGTTTTGTAATTTTTGGCTGGCTATCCTATGTTTGATTGGCATGTATGTATATTTAATGACCAATAGATGGAACACAAGCAAGAGAAAGTCAAAAAAGTTTAAAAGTCTATCACCATAAATAATTTTAGCCTGAAAGTCACCAATAAAATGAGATTTTCTTTATGATTGCATCTTTGAAAATTTGTACACTTGCACAATATAAATGCATGCAATATCCCATGAAGTCAGTAATAGTGGGTGTCACACACTGGTGCAGAGCTGACCAAGGAGGTAGCTTTTTATTGTTTTTTGTCATTGACCAGTCTAGATGTCTCTGCTAGTCATGTAGAAAGCCTCATGTTTAGTATCAGTCTCAGAAATGAGAGCTATAGCCTTTGTCTGTATTGACACCTGGGAAGGAGTGACTGATGAGAGTCAGGGCCACAGCCCTCTAAACTTATTTGAGCAAAAGGATCTTTTAGAAGGAATAATCTGGGCTCACCCAAAATAAGAAGATCAAAAGCTTAAATAACTAAACATACATCCTACTTTCCTATAAACTGCATCCTCCACAAACCTTTTTTGACATAATTGATCCTTCTAGTTTTGCCACTACCTTTCTTTTTTCTTTCTGGTAGGGCAAGAACTTTATCATACAAAATTCTCTCACATCCAAAATATATCTGTATACCTAAAACTTTTTTTATAAATTCTTCTTTATTTTACTTACTATAATCTTTCTACAAGAAATCTGGTAGCTGCTGCTTGGATTTTAAAGTGTTCTACATCTCCTCCACTCTTTGGTCTCAGGTTGTTACATTTAAAATTTGACTGGCTACCAAAAAATCTCCAACTGTCCTTGGCTAGCTTTGTTATTTTACTTAACCAGCAGAAGAACAAATTAACCCTGTAATGTAGTCTAAGAATTTACAATACACAAGAGTAATGTTTTAAAGCATATCAATTAAACAAAGTACTAACTCAAATTGGAAGGCAAAAGTGAATTTATCAGTTAGCCATGATTTGTAACAACAGGCTCTTATAAATTTAGGAAATAGTATTTATGTCCAGCAGACCACCTGGATATAATGTCCCAGGAAAAAATTTTTTTTCTATCTTTGTTTCCTTAGACCTAGAGTTTTTGTTTGTTATTTTTGGTTGATCTCCATGCCTGAGTTTTTCTCCCCAAAATGAAGGAGAAAGGAGGAGAAAAGAAAAAAAAAAAAAAAAACAAGAGAAAGAAAGAAAAGAAAAGAAAACTGCCCCTGCTCACTTAGCAATTAGACAGTTAATAGGTCTCTGGACTGATAAAACTAGTCTATGACCTCACGGTAAACATTCCAAGCTATTCCTTACTGAAAGGATAAGTTGGAAGTGTCCTTGTTTTTTCCCAGGCTCTGGGAGTCCATTTCTCTACACTGATTTGTAACTGCCAGTTGCCTTGCAGTTTTGTACCTCAGTTTTCTTCTCACTGTTCTGTTTGCCCTCACACGGTGGGTTTAAAAAATACCTCACACAGGGCACAACTTGAGGCAGAAGTGATTGAAATGATTGTGGAAAGTAAAGGACCTTGGAACAATAGTCCCAAGCACCTGGAATGCACTGTTAAAGATAAGAGCAGATCTACAGAGGCCACTGCCAAGCAGAATCAATGACACATTTTCTCAGAGATGTTTGCTCTGGCCATTGTGCTCCTCTTGCCAAATAAGCTCACTTGAATTTGGTTAACACGATCATATAGCAGACTATCCTGCTCCTTCCTTGTCCCTGACCAAAACGCCCATACAAAAGTTGCAAATGCGGGCCGGTGAGATGGCTCAGCGGCGTAAGCGCCTGCCTTGCAAGCGCAAGGGCCCGAGTTCGACTCCCAGATTCCACATACAAAAAAGGGGCCGGTGATATCGCTCAGCAGCACGGGTGCCTGTTGGCGCGCGAGGTCCTGAGGTCGACCCCCCGGTACTCACAAAAAAAAAGTTGCAAATGTTTTTCTTCTGCATTTTTGTTCTCATACCCTTGAATTACAAATGAAAAGCTGCAGATATTGCAGCTCAGGACTGTTTTCTTGAGATTTCCTCATGCAGAATTGAGGCCCTCTGTGTCCCTCAGTGTTCAGATCAAATGTCATCTCTGAGTTATCTTTCATTTCCTGTGCCACCATGGCTATACATTGCAACAATTGAGCTTCTCTTCAATTCTGCTTCAATAAGAGATAGGATTAAGTCAATTACCCTAAAAGTAGATCCAGAGATAGGGATTTTCAAAAAAGTGATATATTAGGGGAATGATCTCAGGGCAATCCTGCAGAGAAAAAAGAACACGGGAGACAGAACAGTACAGGAGACGAAGCAAAATGCTTGAAGTGGAGCCTCAGACAACTTTAAAATGAAGCTTTGGCACATGAAGGTCCCCACAAAACCTGCACAACTTGAGGCAGGACTGTCAGGCTTTTGTTCCCTCTGTACCAATCTGTATTTGATATAGAGGTAAGCAGCAGTATCCTGGTAAGGGCTTAACAACCTGCTCTCACAAAAAGAATCGTGGTTTGTATAAAATCACTGACTTCCGTGGTGCAAATATTACCACGTAATTGATCTCATTGCCACCACCTGACATCGCCAGTTGCTGAGTTGGGAAGAACACACCTGGCTCTCACATGATGCTGTGAGCCAGACTGAGCACACCATGATATGCAACCTCCGGGCCATTCATGAGAGAAGACTCACCTAGAAGTGTGAGGCTACAGGTTTTTCCAATGAAGCTTCTGAGGAGGGGATGGTCCATCAACCCAGTAAAGAGGGTTAAGGAGGGCACAAGCAGTGCCTACAACAGAGGTAATTTTTGCTGGTTTGTTGCTGAATGGCCTTGTGGAAATATGTCTCAACATTAAGTTGAGAAAAGATAAATTTATTTGTATGGTGAAGAAGACCTCAGGGTCTTTAATATACTGCAGTTTGATATGACATTTCAAAAGCAAGGACTGTTTTATATGTTTTTCAAAGTTAAGTTTGCTTGAAAATTTTTGGCTAGGTTTTCAATAAGTCTTGTGTTTTATATAGAAAACACACACATACACAAAGTTGAAAGAGTGATTGTTCTTTGTATTACCTGGCTCCTTAGAATCACCTAGCTCCTTAGTCAACCTTCAGATTTCTAGTTACTATCCCCAGAACACTGAATCAAATCATACAGGATTTGATCTAGGAATCTGTAGATATAACAAGCTGTATGGGCAACTCCAATACACTCTGAAGTTTCATATCATAGCCACTGGCTGATATGTTTTTGGTGGCTTTGTTTTGTTTTGTCTTTTTGTTTTGTTTTGTTTTTTGGTATGAGGAATCAAACTCACGGCCTTGCACTTGCCAGGCAGGCGCTGTGCCGCTGAGCTATATGCCTGGCATGTTTGCTTTTGTTTGGTTCTATTTTGTTTTTGAAATAGAGTATTACTATGTAGCCCAGGCATGTCTTGAAATTGTAATTTGTCTACCCCAGTCTCCTAAGTGTTGTGATTACAGGTATGCACTATCACACCTGGCTACTGTTTTGTAGGTTTTTAATCTTTTTTTTTTTTTGTGGGTACCGGGGGGTCGACCTCAGGACCTCGCACGCCAACAGGCACCCATGCCTCTGAGCGATATCACCGGCCCCTTTTTCGTATGTGGGTTCCGGGAGCTGAACTCGGGCCCTCGCGCTTACAAGGCAGGTGCTTACGCCGCTGAGCCATCTCACCGGCCCTGTAGGTTTTTAATCTTACAATGTGCTTTGGTTCATATGATGTTGTAAACCTCCCATGAAATGGCTTTCACTGAGTTGTAATTTGATGTAATGCAACCATTTCTAGAAGCAACATGAATGAGCTCTACTGACACTTAAAATACAGACAGTGTGTTAATTATATACTTTCAGATTGGATTCAAACCTCTATAGCATTTTAGTCATGCATTCTTTCTAGCATAATGCTTGAGAGAATCTTAGAATTTTATCTTACAGGTTTGAAGGGGTTTAGTTAGTTCGCCAAGATCAGACATATATTAAAGGCAGAATTGAGAATTAAATTTGAGGAATTTTATAGTCCAAAGAACCTGATTTTTCACACCTTCTCACATGCCTAAAATATCTTAAAAAAAAAATTCTCAAAGAAATTGAAGGCTCAAGATTTCTCACTTTTAAAACTTTCTAGTAGCCCATAAACTTGGTTTCGGAAAAAAATAAACAGAGGTAATTGTAAAGTTCAGTACAGATTCTTAAGAAAAATATTTAAGGGCAGCTTTAAGAAACTGCAGTTATCTACAGAATAGAATCAACACAGCCCAGAAGAAAGACCAAGACTTTCCTCTTTTACATCATTAATAGTTTTCATTTGTTTGACCCATACTGTTAATAGCAATAATCTTAGTTCATATACAGGAAGAAAAGTGAAGAATGTGTTAAATTCTCTAAAATATAATCTTTTAGAACATAATAATTACTGCAAATTTTATTTGTTTGTTTGAGATGATTATTATAATTTATGATAAAACATTCAACAAATAACTCTGATTGGGATAGATGGAGCAAAATAACTGGATTTTTCACAAAACAATTTTTATTTAATCAGAATAAATATCTTTTTTAAAGCAAACTGAACAAAAGGACTTGAAATGGATGTTTGGAGACATATTCTACAATAATGCCGTTTTGGATCTCAAAGAGCCATATTTAAAACCATCCTTGGACAATCACTAATCTTTAATTTTGCTTGTGTACTGCTAAATAAATTAGTCACCACATACAACTAACATTCATTTGTTAAGTAATTACTTATTTAACATGTATTATTGTAAAGTGGTAGAAGAGACATTGTACAGGCAATTCAGATAAATCAGTGGTGGTCGCTGCTTTTGAGAGATCACAAAAGAAGGGAGCATAACCTTGAAAAATTAACAGTGATTTATAGAAAATATCATGAAAGAAAAAGAACTAAAATACAATTGAGGACAAAGAATATCTTTTATGATGAGATAACATTTGTTTTGGGATTTGACGAGTAGGTAGGATTTTAATATATGAAAATGTATGATGGGATTAAGGTTAATCCTGTTGATGGAATGTTGTTAAATAGTGATAATTAATCTTAATTCAATTACCATGGTATCCATCAGAAAAGAGATTACAGAACTAAACCAGAAAGATACTTTGGAACTACATGAGGGCTTACACTTAATATAATCATTTCAGTATAATTTAGTGAATGACTGCAAGCATCTATAGGCACTGTGGAGGAAAATTCAGCCACAGATTTGCCTTAGGTCAAAGGTACTTAAATTTCAGTGGATGTTTAAAAACAAGACATATCTGCTAAGCATGCATATTGCAAGACTCCGTTCAAAATACTTTACTTTTTAAGTCTGGGAATTAGACTAAAAATATGCATTGTCCATATACAATCAAAGAAGAGTGAGCATCAGTGAATCATTTATGGCCCAAACCAGGAAAATTTAAAGGATGAATGAGAGCAATATTTATAACATTTGTGACTTTAAGCATACATTGAGACTATCTCCTATAAATCAAGGTCTAAAGCATCTTAGGTTAAAATTTCTCCAAAACCAGAATCTGAGTTAAGGCCAGATAGATCTTTTGGTGAGCAATAGCAATGATGAAGCAGTTGGGGAGAAGGATAGAGAGAAAGCGTAAACCTGATTCATGCTGAGGACAGATTACTCTCACTGGAATTAATTTTGCTGCTTAGGAAAACACCTCTGATAGATGTTTGATAGAATTTATTAGTGTCTACATTGTAAGTAGTACTATGGATTGTAAAGCTCTTAACAAGAGTTGATGAGGAAATCCTTAACACATTAATGAGAAACTGTAAAAATGCTAAAAATGAAAGTATTGAATCCAGAGGAAGAGGTAAGAATGGAGTATAAATTTGTGAGGTTTTTTTTTTAGCAAGGCACATAATATAAAACCCTAGGAACTAAGGAAATCATTTGAAATGATATGGGAAAAAATCTAGACCAAAATTAACCAGTTAGGGAAAAAATATGAAGGAAAAAAAAAATCTGTCTTTTGCAATCATTTGCAGGGGGAGGGTGTATCTGGAAGTCATATTTCCTTGTATTTTTCACTAACCAGAAAAAGAGGAAATTACCAACTACTTATTAATAATGGAAGAGGTGTCTTGCTTTTCTAGGTGAGGCAGAGATCCTAATTTTTAAATAAAATTAAGAAGCAGTTTCAATACAGGCTTCGCTGTTTATGCTTCCCTTAGTTAATTACAGCCTTCTGGGAGGGTGTTCCATGACAAAGACAGTGCTGGTGAAGGCTGACCTGTCTGGAGAGATACGTGTCCTATGTCATGGAATCCAGGTCACTTACCCAAGGAAAGGTGATAGAGGCTTTTAGTGGAGTTATCTGCAGAGGTCATGACATTGACAAAAGTACCACACGAAGGCCGTGGGTGATGGGCTACATAAATGACCTTTGGGTATGCAGCCATGTGAGGATCTAGAGTAATATACAATTTTGCTAAATAATCAGAAGTCATTAACCTTTAGAAAAGAGGACAAACAAGGACTACGAAATCTATTTCCCCATCTAAGAATGGGGAAAAAAATAAATTTTACAACTGCTTCTTTGAGGTTATTTTGTTTTGTTTCTTAATCCAGACTTTGATCTGAGACTTGACTATTACAAATCAAACATAGAATATGAAGACTTATCCATGATTGACAAATGCCATGTAAAAAAGCAAATAAGCCAGTGAATAATATACCACAAAGATTTTGTAGACATCATTTTTCAGGTGTCCTAGAAGAGGGAAACTGGGACTTCAAAGAAGCATTAACTTCTGATTTACCCTCTCCAACCACAACATGAGGTATTACCGGATTCAGGCAGAGAGAACTCTTCTAGTATTTTTAATAAGAAGTTTGTGATTCTCTCTCTTTCTGGTTAGTCAAAAACATAAAAGAAAGAGAATTTTCAGATACATTTTGTCTCTCCCTCCCTGAAAATGATTTCAAATAACAGAATTTTTTCTTCATATCTTTTTTCCCTAATTGGTAATTTTGGACCCAGATTTTTTTCCTCATCAAAGTGTGGATTTTCTTGATGTGAATCTCAGGAGAAGAACCCCAATGGGTTAAGAACCTTTTGTGAGTAGTGCTTGGGTTCATCCGCGGTAATTTAGTAGATGTGTGATCTTGAGCAAAGCATATAATACTATGAGCTTCACTTTTCCCAACTTTTCAGTGGGTGATAATTCAAGAATTGTGAAAGAAGAATTCCTAGTATCTTTCATGTAAGGCTTTCATATTTTCTGGGACCTAATTCTTACCATAGAATGTAGTAGATTCAGTAATACCACACAGTCTTATACTGGTACTCACACCTCTTTATAACATAAGATGTGATATAAGATGTGATATAAAAATTTTTCATTGATTAATGCAGGCACAAAATGTAGTCAAAACAGCTTCTTGTTGACCTGTGAAATTACATGTGTGGTAATAATTTAAAACTCAAAGAAGAAAAAAAGGGAATTTTAAATTGTTTGAGAGAGGGGGAAAAGAAGGGATGAAATGGGTTTTCATCTGGGTCACTGGCAGAGAATGAACGCACCATGGGTTAGGTGCCTGAGGTCCCTGAGTCTGATGCTATGCACCTGCGATGCCATAATCCACGGGCTTCTCAAGCTGGAGCCTTGAAATCCAGCCCAAAGATTCCAGCACATGCATACCTCATACTTTCCAGGTCTGAGCAGTGTGGTGCTTGTGATACTGTAAATCTATTTGATGAAGTATTTTCAAATATTTAGTTTGAGGAAGAAAATGGAAAGCAAAACTTGCTATTCTCCTCATGGAGAAACTTTCCTCTGGAAAATAGTAAGGAAGTAGAGGGGTAAATAGTGACCTTGAAACATTCATCTCCATAGCAAGACCACAATGTTAGGTGGAATAAATCAGACACATAAACTTAAATTGGTATGGTTTCTCTTATACGAGAACCCCAAACTATAAGTAAATTAAAGAGCAAAATAAAAGAATAGATAATAAGAACCAGGGAGATAGATCTTTTGCAAATGGGAAGGGGACCAAGAAATGAAAGGAAGGGTAAAGGAGAGGAGGGGAAGGAGACATGAAAATAATTAGAATGTTTTATATACATGTACCAATGCCCCATAATGAATGTAATTTTCATGTACTGCAAACACATACCAATAAAAATAAAAATGAAAAAAAAATCCATCTCCATCTGAAACCTCAGAATGACTTAAAAACAGTGTCCTTGCTCATATCATTATTTAAATATGAGGTCATACTGGATGAGTGTGGGTCCTAAACCCAGTCAGTGGTGTTCTTATTAAAAGATACAAACACACATACACACACACAAATGACACACTCAAACATGCACAAGCACAGGCACACACACACACACACACACACACATACACAGAGGGAAGAAGCTCATGTGACACCAGAGACAGAGACTGGAGCGATGCTGCTAAAGAAGACCTAAGCTTGCCAGGAACCACCAGAAACTGGGAAGGGCCAGGGGAGGATTTTCCCCTAGAACTTCCACCAGCAACATGAACCTACTAACACCCAGATATGGGGCTTCTGAGCTCCACAAGTGTGAGACAACGATTTTGTTTTTTCATCTCAAGACAGCATCTCTTTATGTAGTTCAGGCTGGTCTTGAACTCCCTGTGTAGCCCAGGCTGGCCTCGAACTCACAGCGATCCTCTGCCTCAGCCTCCTGAGTGCCAGGATTACAGGTGTTCGCCACCACATCTGTGAGACAACAACTTTTAGAAGCCAACAAATTTGTGTTAGGTTATCATGACAGCCCCTGGAAAACATAATAGGCTAAGAAAATTCATTTTGGAGGATGGGGAACATGAAGAGAAGGGAGAAGAAAGAGATAAATATATATACATATATATGTATGTATGTATGTATCTCAATGACAAACTATTTTAAAATATATAAAAAGGAAAATCACATTTTTGTCAGGTAGAAATAACTACTTACTATTTTGATCATTATCATTCTAAATGCTTTCCATGTATTTATGGAGATATGGTTTAAAAACTGAGTTAATCTGCTTTTTATCCTTTCACTTCACATGATCGTATAACCTAGTTTTTATATTTTTGTGTATGTTGGTATAATGGTGTTTGAAGCTTGTGTAACATTCCACCCTCTTAAGTATGAAACTGCATTTAAGATTCTTCTGTTATAAGTGGATCTTAGTAAGTTTGGGGTAATTTAGTGCTATTAATTTCCATTATTGGAAGAAAAGAGTTAGTGCTAGGATGATCTTTAGTTTTCTCCTATGATACTCATATTTTAGTTATTGCTGATTTTGGATATACGTATGTCAGTCTATTGTTAAAATAAATGCAGGATTCAATCAGAAGAAACAAATGATTTTAATACTCATTTTTATTTGTTTTGAAGAATCTCATTTTATACTCTGAAATTAAAAAAAACAACAACAACATATTTTCACTCTTCCAGAGCAAAAAGGCAATGTACAGATGTGTGGTCAAGTTTTAAGAAACCCAGAAGGGAAAGAGTAGAGTACCAGTGGAGCACATTAAAGTCCTACTGGAAGGAAGAAAAGGAATCAGCCCAGAGAAAGGTGGGTGGAGGTGGCTTCCAGGTGAGACTTCTAGACTTCAGTTATTTCAAGTCCTCTAAGAGACAGATGTACATATCAATACCTACACATTGCTCTTCTTCCCTCACACTTGCCGCCTGGTCTCCTCATCCAACTCGACTGAAAGGGAGATGGCAAAGTGAACCCTTGATTTAAGCCCATCTCCTGGGGCCCTGGAACAGGTAGAAAGAAAACTAGCAGGATAGAATGGGGCTAGTGGAAAAGAACGTATACAGCTCCCCTTGTACAGAGTGTAGGTGAAATGTTATTAATATGACTAAAAATGTGTTGTTATACTATATTATCCTTTAGCAAATTGTGTGAGATAATTGCACTATCAATCCTTAAAAAGAATATCCACATCAATTAGTTTTTGTTTATTTAACACTTTCTTTTCTAAGACTATACAGTTGCATTCTCTAGTAGCATCAGAGGAGAGTGTCTTACTTCATATTTTATTATTTGAGGACTATAGTGAATACTTAATTTTATGGAATATGATCTGTTTTATTTATCTGTGTACTTTTACCCCCCAGTATTGAAGCTTAAGAAATGTATGTTCAGTCACTTTTTTTATATATATACAGACTATCTTGGGGGAAAATTAAGGAAAAAACTTTGAAAAACTCCAAAGTAAATATCCATATGTATCTTAGTTTTCTGAACTATTAATATTTTGTACACATATGTATTTATACATCAGCTGAACCATTTGAAATAAAATTGACATCATCACAAAAATTCATTTCTAAATAATTTTTCATGTATCTCCTGAGAAGGAAATTCTCATATCCTACTGTAATGCCTATGGAATACCTATAAAGTTAACAATAATTCCATAGTATTGCCTAATTAAGATATTAGATTTTACTTTCCACAGCTAGTCTATGTTTTGCACATTTGTTTTTAATCCAAGATCTTACTGAAGGTCACATATAGCATAATTTTGAAGGACTTTTTTATTCTAGAATAATAATGTTATCTCTTTTTTTCTGTGGGTACAGGGGGGTTGACCTCAGGACCTCGTGTGCCAGCAGGTGCCCGTGCCACTGAGCAATATCACCGGCCCCTTTTTCGTATGTGGGCTCCGGGAGTCGAACTCGGGCCCTCGCGCTTGCCGGGCAGGAGCTTAAGCCGCTGAGCCATCTCACCGGCCCAATAATGCTATCTTTTTCTTGGTTGTTTATCACATTAACTTTTTGTAAGAGTACAGGATAGTTATCTTTTAAATATCCAACATACTGGATTTTTCACACCATGACTGATCATTAAGTTACTAAATTTTAAAAACTAGTTATTGTAGATCAAACTATAATGCTGTACATCAACAACACTCTAAAAGAAAAGGAAGAAGAAAAACACAAGTGAAACAATTTTATTTCTTAACATAGGCAAACACAAAATTCCAGTAACAGAGAAATAAATTAATTTAGTTAAATATTTCTAATGTCCATGCTAATGTCATGGTACCATTAAGACAATCTGAGTAAATGAAAAACAAGGATAACAAAGTAACCATCTTAATAATTTTTCCAGTAAGAATCCTCTGAGGTTTCCTTTTTTCAGTATTATTAAATCATACGTCTTTATATTTGGAGTAACATAATAGGATGGTCTTTAGTTAGATGTTTGGAATGATGCTTATATTATGTTTGGGATTCTTGATATTTACTAGAAGTTTGTACTTTGAGTTCTTCATGCCTACTTCATGTATTCATTTGTCAATTTATACTGAAAAATAACATATATTAAAACATATACTCTTAAAACAATCTTGTGATTTTAAGAATCTTGTGAATTTAGTTTTATTATTATTTTCATTTTAAATATCAGGGGAAAAATTCTAAGCTAATAAAGAGCAAACAACTGTCCTTAAGCCAACTACTTATTTCTCAAGTAGGCAGAAGTAGATTCCAAATTTTGAGGTTTCCATCCTAGTACTCTTTCAAATATGGGAAAGAAATATAATACGCATAAAGGAATTGGAAAAATGGTATATTGACTTGAATTCTAAGGATTTTACAAAGGAAATTAGAATCACTTGAAAGTTTCTTTTGTGGAATGAATAAATGTCAAAAGCTATTTTCTTTACAATAAAGTTCTACATATATGCTGTAAATGTTTGTCATAGTCACTGAATGTTAACTGCATTAGAAGTTATTTTCTAATTTGGCAGAATTTAGTGTTATTGATTAGGTTTTTTATGACATAGTTCCAAATGAAGGTAGAACAGAATTGTAATCAAATATAGTTAGTCTTTTTTCCTCTTCGTCATAATTCTGAGCATTTTCCTTACACTGGGTGGTAGAAAGGCACTTCTGAAACATGTAATTTAAGGCTACTGGATGGAATATGATGATTTCCTGTTTTATTCTTTTCCTGCACTTGAGAATTGTGGAATTAGCAAAATATTTGGAATATATTCAAAATTTAGTCCCCAAAATATAACTTTCGATATTTCCAATAATATTTAGATTTTATACTGCTCTATCTCTTTATCAAATAACTGGATCAATTCTTCATGGACACATCATTTAAAAATAGGTTATGCAGGCCGGTGAGATGGCTCAGCGGCATAAGCGCCTGTCTGGCAAGCACGAGGTCCTGAGTTAGACTCCGGGAACCCACATACGAAAAAAGGGCCGTGATATCGTTCAGTGGCACGGGCGCCTGCTGCCACGCGAGGTCCTGACTTCGACCCCCGGTACCCACAAAAAAAAAATAGGTTATGCATGACATAAAAATATTAATTCTCATTAGCATAATGAAATGGAAATCTGTGTTTTTCTCATGCAGTAGTTCTGGAGGTTAGCAGCTTTTCTTGATTCAATGGCTGAAGAATGTTAAGAACAGATGCTGAGGCCACCACCTTCTGATCGTTTGGAGACCATCTTTGTGGTACTTCTTGGGGGAATTATAGGCATGCAAGGAAAATAGCTCCATGCAAACTCTATATTCTAGGAAAGCCTTACTTTACACGGACCACCTGACATCCTTGTACATTCCTCTGGTTAGAATTAAACTGTGATCAACCTTAGCTCCAAGGGAAACCAGAAACATTTTCAATGAGGGAATTTGCTCCCTAAATAAAATCTAGATTCAATTGATACAGATGAAAGAAAAACTAGATACTGAGAAGGCAATTCAAGCTCCTACCTCCCTGTTCAGTAAGAAAATATGCAGTGTGCTAACCTTGTGCAAAACCAAATTGCTGAGTAGGAAGGGAAACTTTTAGGGTCCCACAGCTCCTCCAATTAAGATCAATGATCTTCTAACCTAGAACTTATATCCAAGTTTACGAAGCAAAATGGTATATTAGGATGGTTCCAGTACTTCCTGATATTCTCTATACATCTTGTGTGTTTATTCATATACATGTGAAATCAGAGCTGCTCAAATTTTTAGATAGTTTGGGTGCTGCTTACTTTATGCAAGCTCCTGATACTAAAAGAACATTATGGATCATGTTATTTTAGAGTTGCATCAGCAAAATAGCTAATGAGGTAGATAGTAGATTCATTAGCAGTTTCTGATTATTATTGATTATCCTTCAGAATCTGGCCATGCCAATGCAACTGACCATAGGTAAAAAGTATATGGAGACAAATGGGAAATGATGGAGCAATATGTCCATGAAATATAATTAACAACCAATCATAAATAATTGACATGTAATTTTGGATCTTTATTCTCTACTTTTACATCTTAGGAAATTGAGGCAGATCAGAGAAGTGGCATTACTAAGGTCAAACTACCAGTCAGTCTGTAGCATAAAGAGATGCAGAATAAAATTGTTCAGCTCCCTAAAACAGGGAAAGTTCCATGATAATATAGTGAATGCCTATCACCTACCTCCAAATTCTCTTCTATTTTTCTGTATCATTTTCCTAGTGATACCATTATCACATCACCTATCTGAGAATTATTATTGAGAATTTCAAAGACAATGGTTTTTCAGATGCAGGATGTGAAGTATTTTAACATAATTTCAAAGTTAAACATAGATAAAAGTAAACACAGATTAATATATAAATGTAACAAAAGAGGTTTATTTGTTGCTCATTATATAAAGTCAACATTTTTACATCTATAGACACAAACTGACATTTATTATGTGTATTTGTGTTTTGTGTGTGTGTGTGTGTGTGTGGTTAACAGAGAAAGGTTTTAAAGTGGAAAATTTGTGATTGCTGTACTATTTCCATCTCCAGTCCTACCCACACTACATATGACACATGTGGGTTTATACACTTGCACACAAATACCTAAATATGGAAGTCTTAATAAGAAGGAAAGCATTCACAGGAACCACACTGATATATACTGGGAAATCTGTTAGATATTTTTAGTATAATATATTCAAATGTTTAATCATAAAAATATTTGTTAAGAAAATATAAAAATCTAGGCCCAAAATTTTAGGGAAATAAATAAAGAAGATGGGGTTAAACTTGTTTACAAATTAACTTAATTTCACAATTTCAAACAACATTTCTATCTCACTGATTTGTAGAATTGACTATAGGTTATGTGAAAGAATATTCATTTATTACTTATCAAATAAAAGGCAAGTGTCATTAGCTGCACTGAATAGTGCACATAAAATGCAAAAATGTCCTTGAGTATTAAATCTTTCAGACTACAAATTTACTTTAAGACAGAATTATCAAAAGTAATTATCTGCATTTCAGGGTTGGCCAAAAATAGGTTTATAAATTCTATCACCTTATTTTTTGTCAAATTGAAAAATACAATGTAGTTAATTTTGTGTTGGGAGCTAAATTTATTTTTCTCTGAAAAAGAAAACACACTCATACCTAAACACCTCTAAACACTTAATATTTTAAAATAACTTAATCTATTTTATATTACAAACTTTGCTATGTGTCATATTTCATATAATCTACATGCAAGTTATTTTCTTCAAAGGCTTGAGAAGTGAAGTAGGATGGATATAAACTGTATTACCACGTTTGGATAAACTGTCATTGAATTTAGGTGCTGAGAAAAGAAGCAAATACACTTAAGCATATGTCATTCTCAGCAACGTCTTCACTGTGGAGTGGTGGATGTGGGCGTTACAGTAGCAATCTGTGGCACAGATACCAATTTTCTTTTATCAATTAATGCTAGCTAGCGTAAATAGGATCTAATTAAATCAGTCACTCAAAATGCTATCCAGGACTTTTGAGGTTAATCTCTATCGTTATTTCAGGGACCCACCCTCAGAGGAAATGCTGTGTAATACTTTTTTGGGACTCAGAAATGCCTATTTAAGTTGTCCAGACAAAATTACTAATACAGTTTAATTTTTTTTGCAGTTTTTATAATTTGTCTTTACACTTATTCTTTCCCATGTATCTGTATATTTTTACATAGTTGTGACACAGTCTTTTCACTTAAAATCATAGAAATTTCCTAAATTGCAACTAGGCCTTATCATTTAAAGTTAATAAAACACTACCCAATACTATACAGTTTCAATTTAAAATTTAATAAAATTACCCTTAAAACGTAATTGGTAAGTATTATGAATCAGTGAAATTATACCTTTTTAGGGATATTGTCCCAAACTATGTGTTAATAAAATAAATATATGTAACTCACTAGGATAGTTTTCACTACTCACAGTTCTTAAATAGATACAAATCTGAAGTACTGACCAGTACAAAAATAGCGTTAAAGAAAATTTTACTATACTGCAATGTTGCATGGTGGCATCTGTTCAGAAGCATAAAAGATGAGTTAAGAATTTTGGCATGGGGCCGGTGATATAGCTCAGAAGCATAAGCACCTGCCTGGCAAGCACGATGTCCTGAGTTCGACTCCTGGTACCCGCATAAAAAAAAAAAAAAAACCCTTAGAATTTTGGCATGAAGTGAATGCATCCATTGCAAGGGGTGCCCACACTTACAGACTGTCTACTACAGAAAATTCTGGGAATGAAGGATGATTGAAGTGAGAGAGTTTTAAAGTATGTTTTAAAAATATATATTTTTAGTAACTAGAATGAAAGTTTATCATGTTGGAAAGGAGAGGAGTCTGAACCTGATGGACTCAACTATCAACAATGAGTTCCAAACTTGTTGGACTCAAGTTAAGAATTTAGATTTACAATTCTCCATCTCTCCTACTTTATTCTTCTTTCAAGAAGGACACTTTCTGTGAGCTGTAATACTGAGGCATAAATATAGAAAGTGAAGCTTTTGGTGTCAGGGGGGAAATTAATTTATCCTTTTCCTCTCCCTTTCTCTCTTGTACTTTTTTTAGTTTATCTCCTCTACCTCAAAAACTCTACCTGTTATTTTTTGGATTTTTGGAGTGTTTCTGTCTTGGATTGCTCTATCATTAAAATCTGCTTCCTGCTCTAGAGAGATCAATCTTTGGAAATGCCTAGACATATAGCATTAGGAAGACACAGCTCAAGACTTCACTGAGCAATATTCTTTGGTCTGTTTATTCTTGAATTTATTTTATAGACAAATTTTTATCATTGAAGTAAGAAACTAACAAGCTATATATCCTAGGGCAGATACAATAAATAAAACAATAACAGGACTCTTTGATTAAATAGACCCTAGGATCAGATATTCTTCCCAAATAGTGTTTCCAGAATGTATCTTTATGTGCTAATATGCTAGCACAACTCTTTCTGCTGAGATTTTTAGAACTGAAACTTACTAATAAAAGGTTAAGTACACTTAAAACTTTTAATAACTACCTTGAATTTCAAATTTTATTTTTCCAGTTATATTGCTATTGCAGAGTGTGCGTAACTCTAGAAATTTTGGAAATGTTTTAGAGAAGAAGACAATACAGGCCATGAACCTGTCATCTTGTGTATCACATAGTTTTGTTCTCTCCATGTTTCATCTTATGTACAAATTAATAAAAGCTCACATTTGTACTTAGCCTTTATTTAAGGTTTAAGTTATGTATCGGAGACAGAAATCAAAGTTGATTATGTGCCAGACTATTTTGTATTTGTTACAGATGTGAAATCATAATTTCTTGTTCACTTAATGTGCTTTCTTACAAATATCTTGAAATATTATTTTGTACAAAGTGGGAAGCTAGCATAATATAGTTAAGTATTCCTTTTTTTAGTGAAAACTGGGGTCGAGCTGCTGGGTGAAATTAATGTCTTTTGTGTTTCATAATTTCAATAAAAATAAACTAAATCCAAGAAATATTTCATTGGTTAGAGATATAATACATATAGGTTTCATTTATATATGTGGTTAATAATCGGTACATCAATAGTTTCAGATTGTTTACTCTATGCTAAGAACTCACCTAGGCATTCAGGATACAGAGAAAAGAGAACATCTCTACTGCTAAGTACGTACTCTATTTCTTAAACATAGTAAATTCAAAAAAATATGAAAAGAGAATACAGGTGATAGGAGCAGTAAAAAGGGGTTTATTATTTAACCTAGCAGAAGATGCCGCCCCCAGCCAATATACTTCACTTTGTAAGTTGCTCAGGTAGTAGTTCCAGTTCCAGTTCCTGTTACATTTGTCTCTTAGAAACTGCTGCTCACTGTAATGCATAGCTGGTCACTGTGATGCATTTTATAAGAACCAATCCCCAATTGACAAGCCACTCTACCTCTGTACTTCCTGCTTGCTCATCCCATGTAAGCCCTAGACCACCAGAGATCAGGGTCTGATATTTTGGGAATGATCCCTAACAGTGCCCGTCGACATAAATAAATCTGCCTCCAAATCCTGGGTGATGTGTCGGTGTTTCTGCTTGCCGCTGCAACCGCAACAGGTATCAAGCTAAGTTTCACAGTTCGTTATGAAGGAAAGTTTGGTATTCTCCAGGTGGATTGGGATAATCTTTCACAAAGAAAATAAAAGCTGTGTAAAAGCATCAGAATTGGAAAAATAATTAAATGTTTGGAAAATTCTCAGCTAAATATATAAAGTGCTTAGCTTAGAACAGCAACTGGTGCTAAGTCTTTGCTGACTGCCTGTTGCTTTTGTCATAATCCTACTTATTATTTTTAGTTTTGATGGTAATAATAGAACTTATCTAAAAACATTGTGAGTCAAATATATTTCATAACCATTTTGTAAGCGAAAAATTTGTGCCAAAGACCTTACTATTTTATTCTAAAATTGAATAGCTGGTAAGTGGGAGAAAGGTAAGAACTCAGGCTGTAACGACTTCAGAAGTCAAATGAAAAAGTTGTTTGAAATACAGCAGATTAGTACAGGTATGTACTACTGCAGGGATGTTTTCCTGAAGATTGTGGAGAGTTTCTGCAAGGTATTATGCATAGCAGTTAAAATAAATGATCTCATTTATACCACCATGAAAGAAACTATTGAAATCAAGAAAGAAAATTGAGAGAGATCGATTTAGAGGCTATTTTAATAATCTTATAATTTATGATACTGTTAATTAAGACAAGCATAGTGGCAAAGAAGAAGGAATTCACTGTAGATAAATGAAGATTTAACAAACATGAGATCAGACTACAGTTACAATGTTAAAACCATTAACTGAACTGAAATGGAGAATTTGAAACTGGAAAATATCCCTTTTTATAGGATGTGTATTCCTAAAGGAGTACTTTATGTTTCAATTTATGATATACTCTCTATCATTTTCACTGATACTTATCAAAGAACTAATTGTTTCTTAAGTGTTAATATAAATGTTAAGATAGATACAATTGAAATTTTAAAATTCTAGTTATTGTTTTCAGATAAAAGCATATATGTAATCCACTTGAAATTCTTAAATAACTATGAAAATCAATCAAAATGAATAATTTTACAAAGTGTTTTCTTTATTCCAATAAAAATTGTTTGGTTTTCGGGGTTTTGACATTGTCCACTCTACTTACAGGTGACAAGCTAAGCAGTACGGATTGAGGTAAAATCACATTAGTTTTCATCTTTCTTTTCCCTGTAGAGTTTTCCCCGTAAAAAGCTTGTTGACAGTTCAGGTTCAATTTCAAAGCAGGGAGAGTTATACAGTTAACTTACATTCTTCAGACATCTTTGCGATAAAGTTCCTGAGGTATGTTTTTAATCATAGATATAAAATTTTGAAACTGTCATGTCAACAAATGAGTAACTTAAATTCACAGGAAAATGTCTTTATTCTTAATTCTACATTATTTCCTATAATGTCTTACTGTTTAAAATATATTTTAAAAGAGTTGCACTATTACTACTTTTCATCAATCTACACAGAAAGTATATTACCACGTACATTAGTAGAAAAAAAATGGGAGCCTCTTTTATATCATGGGCCATATAGATAAGTTCATGGATGATGGAGAATAACCAAGATAGAAGCAAATGGCTTTTCTATGGCCCAAGTACTTAATAATTTTTCGTAAAAATATAACTAATGACAGAACATCAAATAATAAGTATTCAATATGTGAAACTAATTATACATACACTTTTATATTCCTATTTATTACCTTAAAAATGGAGCCAGAATTTTATTTAGAAACTTAATACAACAAATACTTATTAGATAAGAGTTATCAACAAGAAAGGTCTAATTCTTAAAACATATAAAGTAATAAACATCTTAATGTATGTAGAGACTTTATGATGATTTAAAAATAAATCATATATATATATGTATGTTTGAAGATTTTGTACAGAGACCAACAGCACTAGCCCTGCAGATAAAATTCAGGCCAATCTTAATTTCCCTAGTACTTACTAGATGGTGAATTTTTTTATCCTCATTTTGTAGAAAAGAAGCTAAGGCTCAGAAAGGCTGAGAATGCCTACCATGGTGTGCACTCTGCAATGCATTTCTCAGATCTCATTTCAATGAATATTTTGTTGTCCCACATGATGCAGGTATTCTCACTAGACACCATTTGCTCCCAGCTCCTCCAGTGACCGCCTTACTTGCAGAGGAACACATAACTCGAGGTGACTGGTGTCAGTGTGTTCATATTAAGTCCTGGTCATCTCTGCTCAACAGGCACAACTCTGAAGACCATTAATACTGTAAAGCTCCCTCTGGATTAAGCCATGGGGTTATTGCCTGCATGGAAGGTTCACCTTCTCTGACTTTGCTTTCTTTCTTCCCCATCCTTCCACAGATATTGACCCCTAGACCACTCCTTTGTGATCATCTTTGTATCAGGCTGTTTTCTTGGCCCCTTCTGAGACCTAGAACTTCATAAAGAAAAGATATTTATTTAGCTTACAGTTTTGGAGGTTCAAGCGAAGGGTGCTGGCCTCAGCTGGGCTCCATATTGGATGGCATCGCAATGGTGGAAGCCTCTGCAAAAGCAATTGCATGGTGAGACGGGAAGACACAGAGAGCGAGGGGGAAGTGTTCTTTTATTCCAGCTCTTTCTTACTGAAACTAACTTGTGTCCCACAAAAACTACCTTAATCCATTCTGAGGGCAGCAGTGAGAATGACCTAATTACATTGCACTAGGCACTCTGCCTCCTAAAAGCTCCATCATCTCTCAACATCACCATGCTGAGGACCACACATCTAAGACAGGAACTTTTGGGAGACATACTCAAACCTTATCCAGATCATAGTAACTTTGCATGACAAAGCCAACTCAGAGTCTGCTCTTTATGGAATCCAATCTATGACATTTACACCAGACAAGATCTGATTCAGAAAGTGACAAGGCAAGATTTGGGGATGCATTATTTTTTTATCTATTTGGAAATGAGTAACTTATAATTGGTGCTTAATAGAGCTTAAATGGCCTATGGAAAATATTCCAGTTGCTAACAACAACAAATTGAGACTATTAGGTCTTTGGTAGAATCACAGTGAAATTAGGAGTGGCCTTTATAAAATGTAGACCAAGAATACCATCAGAGATTAGAATCCACAAAATAACTAGCTTCAGAATCTAAGCAAAAACAATTATAACAGTATACCATAAAGCCTGAGTGACCAAGGGGAACTTGATATACGGAAAGTTTGTATACACTTCATATGTAAATTAAAATATAACAATTTCAAATAACTAACCAGAGAAGTAAAATAAAATATACATAGAAGTATAGTTTTCTTTGGGTTATTAGATGGGTACCTTGAAAGGAACTTGTTCATTTCATATAATCAAAAGAAATCAAAGGTGGATTCATAAGGGAAATAGCCTCAATTAAATGTCATGATTCTTTTTCCAATTTTTAAACTGGAGTCATGGTTTGGGCCCAGAATCCAGTAGATGAGGAAGAGACCAGAGCCCTAGGAAAAAACACACTGTAAAACTTCAATAAAGTAACAGACCCGTGAAAAATTTAACCTTATGCATGAAGGGCTACAATCTGTATGTAAAGAGATTATTAGGAGTTCCAAGTATTTTTCTTGAAACAGGAACAATTGTAGAAAACAGCACTGACCATTTCTCATGTATCGTGTAAGTCATCTCGCCTCTTCTGTTATGCACCCCAGTAAACCCCACAATACAGTGGTACCTGTTTATGAACTCAACTTCCTTTATAATTTGGAAAAGATGGCTGAATTTGTGTTTGTGTAGGGAAGATGGCTGTGATCAGGTTTGTTACCCAATGCAGAGTTTGCTAACTGAAGCAAAATTCTGTCAAATGATTTTGTTTGCAAACCGAATTGTTTGCAAATGGAAGCGTTTGTAAACCAAAGTATTACTGTATTAGATGCATCAGTGAGGGAAAGAGATGTGGTGTGTAGTTTAGCATAAACTGTAAACATAAAATATGGACACAGAACATTAGGCTTTTGAATTAAGGTAATGCCATTAGAATCTGAGAATTAAGCATATTTTAACGAAAATTTTTAGCATGCTACTGGGGACTGGTAGCGCGCTAAAAAAATAAATGCTAAGCAACCAGGTGATTACACTTCCTTTTATTTGCTTAGTTCTATTAAATATCAGGTCAGGAGTTTGGATTGATCCAGCAACAACATCGAAACATGAATCAAGTTCAGGTAGGACAAGGTGGAAAAAAGCAAGATGCACAAGATGCACTGCAGAATTCTCTGTCATCCACTGCTACAGTTTCGGTGCCCACTGCCCTGCTCATGGCCCTGTCAGCATAAGCATCCCTTATTACTGTCCTCCTTCTCCTTTCTGGGAGTTTTTATTTCAATGTTTCTTTAAGAGCATCCTACATGCTAATCTTCATCTCGCAGTCTGCTTGTTGGAGAGACCAATTTTCACATAAACCTTATTGTTGGTGTGTGAAGATTGAATAATATGATGAATATAAAATATTGAGCACCTTGTCACTAGCTCAAAGTAACTGCCTAACTACACAGTTCAAAATCATCTAATCAAGACATTGTTTCACATTATCCTATTGAAAGGACATTATTTTCTTGTACCCTGTATCCAGCGTTGTCATAAAAGAATGTGAAGTATGAAGTGTGGGTGTGTGTGCGTGCGTGTGATGACAGTGGGTCTTTCATACGTTGAAGATTTTAATATTATATTTTTTAAAAAATATAATAATTTTTAGAACTTCATGGAAATTTCCCAGGACATTACTTCTAAAATCTTATTTTAAAAATAATGACTATTTAGCAAAATTGGAAAGCAAAAAGTTGTATGTTCTAGACATATTATTAATGTCTTTTTTTGTTTAAAAATGTGACAGAGTTGGGATTATAAATAGGTTTGTGATACTTGATTTTGTTCTTTCTAATCCTGCTAGTATCACTGTAGGAAATTCATAGGACTGCACACTGGAAACATTATGCAGATTGATTTTTTTTTATCCTACTGCAATTTCAGGATAGCTCTGGTGCTTACATTAGAACTCATATTCATTTTACTATAGTAAAATTGAGTAATGGTAACATTTCTGAAAAGTTCAGCTATTTATGTTTTAATATTGCTTTCTTGAGGAGGTAGAAACTGTTCCTATTCTTGTACACAGAGTGTCCAATAACTTTTGGGGTAATGGCCTTACAAAGCTCTTTAACCTTACAATGTGTTGTTATTATACATCTATTTCTTTGTAAATAAAATCTGCAGGATGCCTCCACACAACAATTCAGCTCATACCTCTCAATTCCTGTCTTTCTCTTCTGTTTAACTTTTGTCTTTCCTTATCCTTTTTAATTTTTTATTAGTAGATGTTTACAGTATGTACTGTATTAAAATCCCCTGAAACGGTGTGATGGCTAAGCTTTATACATCTACTTGGTGGGTGGGTTCGATGAGATTAATAGCTAACTTAGTGAACACTGAGTAAAGCAGATTACCCTCCATAACATATATTGGCCTCAACCACTTAGTTCAAGGCTTGAATAGAACAAAAAATCTCTCTCCTAGAACAGTAAAAATTCAACAGACTGTCTTTAAAGCATCTACACCTTTGGCTTTCCAGGGTCACCAGCCTGCTGAACCATACTATAGGTTTTTTGATTCATGTACACATTTAATTCTGTTTCTCTAGAAAAGCCTCACTAAATTAAAAGGTGTCAAGTCAGTAAGGCCACTTTCCTCCTTTTCTTCTGCCTGTGACAGCGTTGGAGAGGACATTGTAGCTGTGAGCTGGTGAGAGAGAAAATAAATGACAAACAGAACTAATTAGATGCATCCTTTTGTCTAGTTGAGGATAGTAAATCCAAAGCTAGTCCAAGTTAAAGATGTTGGTAAACTCTTAACAGAAGACTAAAACATTAATCAGTACGGAATGGGATGATAGCTGAATTAAGGCTTTCACAGTGAATTGGAACAAAGAACATTTTATAAACTAAGGTAGAGAGGTTTTGGAGATCTGCAATCACTGTTTAATAACAGAGAGCATATTTTCTGTGATGACTACATTTTCAAAGGATAATAGTGTACAAGAATAATGCAATAGTTTGGTTATTTTTAATGTATTTATTTGAGATGTTTTTTTTTTTTTTTTTTTTTTTGTGGGTACCAGGGGGACGACCTCAGGACCTCGCGCGCCAACAGGCACCCGTGCCACTGAGCGATATCACCGGCCCCTTTTTCGTATGTGGGATCCGGGAGTCGAACTCGGGCCCTCGCGCTTGCAAGGCAGGCGCTTACGCCGCTGAGCCATCTCACCGGCCCTATTTGAGATGTTTTATAGACAGATTCAAATGTATATAGGTTAGTAAGCAGGGAACTTCAATATTATGTCATCAGTTACCTAAACAGATAAAGTTATCATTTGTGAAGAAGTTTTTGGGAAAAGAATTAGTCCAAGTTTGTTGATGTTGATGTTTGAAATATATGTGGGCTATCAAGACTGAGATGTCAATTAGCATAAGAAAAACACAAATCTGGCATTCCCAACTTATACTTTTTCAAACTGAATTTTAGATACACAGTTCCTTTCATCTTCTTATCACTGATTCAGAACCATTTTTCCTATGATAATTTTTCCTGCCTCAGGATAGTGTTCTCGTTTATGGATGAGCCAAAGCTGAAAAGCTCCAAGTAAACACTGTAGAATGGGTTTTTTTTGTTGTTGTGATTGGTGTTACTATTTTTTTTGAATGGTGTGATTTTTCTTGGTAAAATTTAGGCAATAGAGATAGAAAATAACCTAGAAATAAATAAACATAAACAAAGGACCTATTGTTAAATGTCAAAATAAATAATAAATCAGGAAAGGAAGACAAATCCATTCCCTTTAGGACTAGAAACAAAGTGAGGAAATCACCAAAAATTAGCATGCTATTTATGTTTCAATTTGTCTATTTAGATGATTATTATTTCTCTGCCCCCAGTTTTCTTTTACCTATAAAAATAGAAAAAAACAATTAAAGTGTTTGCTGTTTGTATGATAAATCTGTAAAAAATGTGTGTATATACTTAAATGATTTTTTTCACTGTCTCTATCATGATTACCTCTTTTCTAGAAAAAAGCTTTTGCCCGTATTTTCAAATTTGTTGACATGAAGATTCATGATCATCTGTTCTTTTGTTTTGTGTTAATATCTCTACTGATTTATAACTGATATACAATATAATGCATACATTCAAGGAGTACATATTTTACCTGTTTTTTTTTTTGTTTTTTTGTTTTTTTGTTTTTTTCTTTTTGGCACTGGGAATGGAACTCACGACCTCACGCTTGCCAGGCAGGTGCTATGCCGCTGAGCTATATCCCCGGCCCCATATTTTACCTTATGAAACCATCACCAATTCTAGATACGGAACATCTCAACTGCTCCAAACATTCCCTAGTGTCTGTTTGTAACCCCGTCTTCCTCATCAGTTCCCACATCACTCTTACTCATTTCTCATATTCATTTTTCTTCGTTCACAACAGATTAGATTGTAGATTTTTAGAATTTAATATAAATAAAACAATCCTGTATGCAGTTCTACTGCCTGCCTTCATTCACTTGGTACAGTTATTTTGATATTCCTCCATCTCATAGCAGGTATCAATAGCTCATTCCTCTTTATAGTTGAGCAGTGCTCCGTTGGATGGATAACAGATACCATCTGCCTATTCACCCGTTGATGTTGCTTCCAGTTCCTCGGTATCACAAATAAAGCTATCATTCTTGTGCAAGTCATTGTATGAATGTATGATTAATTTCTCTTAGGTAAATGCTTAGTAGTGGAGTGGCCGATTTATGGTTAGTTTTCAATGAAATAGACAAAATGTTTTCTGAAGCAGTTCCACTACTTTAAAATTTTATTAGTTTTAGATGAGAGTTACAGTTTCTCTATAACCTCACCAACATTTGATATGGTCAGGTTTTCTTTATTTTTTGCTATACTGAGAATTGTTTGTTGGTATCTCAATATGCTCTTTGTGTGTGTGTGTGTGTGTGTGTGTGTACCTGGGGTCAACCTCAACCTCGTGCTTGCCAGGAAGGTGCTTAGGCCGCTGAGATATCTCACAGGGCCTCAATATGCTCTTTTTTTTTTTTTTTTTTTTTTTTTGGTGGTACTAGGGGTCGACCTCAGGACCTCACGCACCACCAGGCGCCCGTGCAGCTGAGCGATATGACCAGCCCTTTTTTCGTATGTGGGTTCCGGGAGTCGAACTCGGGCCCTCGCGTTTGCTGGGCAGGTGCTTTCGCTGCTGAGCCATCTCACCGGCCCCCTCAATAAGCTCTTAAACTGTGTTTCCCTAAAGACTCATGATGATAAGTATCTTTTCATGTGATTATGTGTTATCCACGTATTTTTTCTGATCAGGTTTCTGTTCAAATATTTTGCTTATTTCTTTTATTGATTTGTTTGTTATTCCTATTATAGATTTTTGAAATTCATATATATATATTCTGTAAATAAGTCCTTTATTATAGATAAATGGATACAGATAAATAGATGATAGGTAGGTAGATAGATAGATAGATAGATAGATAGATAGATAGATAGACATAGAATGAAAGGTTTCTGCCAGTGTGTGACTTTTTTTTTTCTTCTTTTAACAATATCTTCTAAAAGTTATAAAGTTTTAATTATGATGTAGTCCATTTAATCAATTTGTCCATTCATGGACTACATTTGTGGTGTCATGCCCAAGAAATCACTTTCTAGCTCAAAGTCACTGCTTTAATCTTTGCTTTCTTCTAGAAATTTTATTGGTTTAGGTTTTATTTATTGTCAGAATTATTCATGAACTACCCATTATCTAAATCACGAAAGTTCAGGAAAAATCTCTCTCAGATCTCCATGTCTAGGAGAAATAATCTCTAGTTCATTTTTATTTTAATGGGTGATAGTAATTTTCTTATCGGTCATCCTCATCTTTGTGCACAGGCTGTTAAAAAATCTTGGTGGAAAAATTGCAGCACACAAAAACAAGTACAGATTTTTAAATATTGACTTCAATTGAAAATCCATGTTAATGAATTTATGTAATTTCTTGTCATGGATAAGAGTAGTGCTGTCTAGGTCTCCACCCTCAGAGGTCTTCCCAAACTTTTGAGATCATCAATGACTAAAATATTCGCTGGAATCTTTCTTCAGCAAATCCCATTGGTTAGAGAGTCACGTCACTCAAGTCCAAGCCTCTTTTGTGGAAACTCACGTTAAATAATTAATCAAAACAGGAACATAAAAGCCTGAAAATCTTCCTCAATTGTGACTAACTGAAGAGTTTTCTTACTTTCTACTCTGCATATGAGTCTGTTGAGGTCCTTTACACAACTGCAACGAGAATAGTTTTCCGTCTATACAATCTGCTTCCCTTCACTTCACCACAGATGTTAATGTCAAGACCATTCACCAATGAAATCCAAGCATGTGAGTATTCATCTCAGAGTCTGTTTCCTTCTACCTAAATTTACTGTATGATTTCAGGAAGCACAGCCTGAAAAGGAATGTGGAAGATGGCTCACTGGCTGGCTAGCTGACCGTAAGAACCCTGATCACTTCTGGAAGGTGAAAGGGACACGTTGGCATCTGAACTGCAGAAACATTAAATTGTCAAAATATTCTCCAGGGTTGAATTGAAGCAGATGTCAGAAGGGAATAGAGTGGTAGGTGCCATGGTACAGAACTTTTTCAAGTAGAAGAAAAACAGTAATTACAAGGCTATGAATTTGTATGAAATATTCTAGAAACAATTATTAATTATAGAAGGCCAGTAAGGGCTCATGACAACAATTAATCAAATAAAGGCCAAGTGTGAAATCCACAAGATCCTATTGGCTTCACATAATTATACTCTCCTTTTCTGAAGCCAGTTGCATAAAACCTGAGGTATATATAAACAAGTATAAAATGACTGGAACTCTAAAGAAGGTTAGGATCCTAGCAGATTTGCTTGGTTAATGTCAATCCTAGAAATTCTGTTGTACCAGTGTCAGAGCCCTGATTAAGAACAACTAATGTTCTGAGATTTGGAATAGGATACACAAATCCATGTAACCAATGACTCAAAAATCATGAATCCCACTATTTTCCCTGATGCTCTGGGTCTATAGAGTTCATTTAGCATTAGGTGTGGAAGCTTCTGTACTCCTACCTTTGCTTAAAGATTATGAAGTTTTACCATGGGACATTTACTCCCTTAGGATCTATCAGTGCCTTATTTCTTGTCCCAGACAAGACTTAAATAAATAAATGTAAGTTTCAAGAAAACAGAGGCTGGAATGCACTATTTTTGCTTTACTCGAGAAAGCATAAAGACCAGCCAAGATGTACTGTCTGGAAACTGAAAAATAGATATGGGGGTATATCCTAAAGCTTCCAGTTAGAGAGCCACACAACAAGTACAGAGTTCTCTCTACTAGAGGATTCCTTCATGATACAGGATTGAAGAGTTAATGACGGAACCGAAAAATGGTGTTATGGTTTAGATCTAAAATGTCTCCTCAAATTCTCATGCATACAGACGTAATGCTTTTTGATGGTGTGGCAGTTAGGGTGCTGTATCAAGTAGACTGGCTTTGGGTTCTGCTCCAGGGAATGGTGGGGCGCATTTGCAGTCTTGTCTGGGTGGGTCATGGAAGGCTAGAATTGGGTTCTATATCTGGTCCTTCACGCTTTCCTCTCTGGAACTGTTTCCTGCTCTACTTCCTGGCCACCATGAACTAAGCAGCTTTGGTTTGCCACACGCTTCTACCATGATGTTCCTACCTTAGAGACAGGTGTCCATGGACGGAATTCCCATAAAACATGAGCAAAGTTAAATACTTCCTCCTTTAAGTTGTGGCTACCAGTTATTGGGACCAGCAAGGGGAAAGCTGACTAATAGAGAAGCTGATAGGTCATGTGGGCACTAAACTCATCAGTGGATTGATCGACCCTAATTTCATAGACAAATGTACTATTAGGAGGTAGGCCTGGCTGGGATGAGGGTCACTAGGGATTGATCTGGAAGGGTATATCCTTGTCCAATCTCCTCTTATCACTCTCTTTCTCTCTCTGCTTTGTGGCTATTATAGAAAGAACACCTGTCTTATGTCCCTTCCAGCATGACATTTCTACCTGGAAGCTGGCCAACCACAGACTAAAACTTCTGAAATATTATTTTTTTTGGGGGAAAGTATCAGGAATCAAACTCATGACCACACGCTTGCCAGGCAGGCACTGTGCCACTGAGCTAAATACCTGGCCCCCCTTCTAAAATATTGAGGCAATATAAACCTCTCCTCCTTTTTTTTTTGTGTGTGGGTACCTGGGGTCGACCTCAGGAACTTGCGCTTGCCAGGCAGGCGCTTATGCCACTGAGCCATCTCACCGGCCCAAACCTCTCCTCCTTTAAGTTGCAGTTGTCAATATTTTTTCTGGGCGAGAGGAAAGTGACTAACGCAGATTTTTAACAACACGCTCCCAGGATGAGTACTGTTAGCTTACAGAGAGTGATTGTCTAGAGATTCTGTGACAGACAATAAAAGAAAAAGAAAAGACGTGGAAATGCTCATATGCTAGAAGTGCTAGAAAGGTGCTCATAGGCTAGAAACATGAGGCAGGGAGTCTGATCATATTGTTGAATTAAGATGCTAGAAAGCTGGCCAGGGATATAGCTCAGCGGCACAAGTGCCTGCCTTGCAAGCACAAGGTCCTGAGTTTGATTCCCAGTACCAAAAAAAAAAAAAAAAAAAAAAAGAAAGAAAAAGAAGATGCACAGAATCAGCATCACTGAGAAGCTCAAGGATAGATCCATCTAAAGACCAAGGATGAGAATAGAAGCTGTTGCCAGGGAAATGTCATAAATTATACCAAGGGGATATAGAATCCTGAAAAAATATATCTTCACTTGATCAATTGGCAAAAGCCAGATTGAACAATGATGATAATCTTCAACAAGGCTCTCATGGTAGCCAGAAGGACTAGAGCCACAGAAATGTTACTGCTATGACCAATATCGTATTTCTACGGATAAGACAGGTGTTAACAACTGTAATACTTAAATTATGAAATTGAAAGAAATTAAGTTTGGATGATCAGAAGGCTGAGGGCTATCATCCCCATGGGTATTAATGATGTCTTTCCCAATTTTCAAAGGAGAGTCCACACTTCCAGAAGGAAACACCCTAAGCACACCCCCCACCCTCCTTTTCCTTTTCTTTCTCTACTTTTCCTCGCTAATCTTCTTCTCCTATATTATTATTACTATTATCATTATTACTTAGATACCTCCTTACTATACCCCTTGTTCTTCATTATTATCATTCTGATAGTTCTATTTAATTGATTTTTCTAAACGTATATTTCCCTTGCTTTTGCTCCTATATGGCAAATCCTTACAGTTCTTAGTTTGTATAATATATTGTCCTCAGACTCTCATTTTGTTTCCTACTCTTCAATTCTACTTCCTTTATCTTCGGTAGTTTCCTTACTGTTATTTAAAACAACTTACTTATCATACCGCCCTCAGTGTCAGTCCTCTTTCCATCTGTTTCCAAACCCCCAACTCATGGGATACGATCAAACCCTTGCCAATGTTCTTATAAACACTGGTTTCACAATAGAGCTTTTCCCACAGCTTCCTCTAACTACTCAGTGTGACTTTCCCTTTGATCCTAGTGTTCTGTTCTTTACATTTAGTCATCCTCACTTAGTCATTTAATCCTTATGAACTTTGCTCTCTCATTACACTACACTACTGCACCTTTTTATGGACACCTTGTTTTCTCTGTCCTTTTTCTCTTCAGAGTCATTAGTCTCAACTTTCAAGGAGAAAACATAGAAAATATTTAACTGGTGACAGTGTTTCAGTGGGGGAATCCCAGAAAATAAGAAAAATTTTGGAAAGAAATGCCTGGTAAGGCAGGATGCAAACAATATGATCAGATATATTATGACACTGGCAGGTACTGAGAACATATACTTATTAAGTATATGTTCTCAGCATATCGTAAGTCTCCTAGGAGAGTTGAATGGAAAAATATCATATTAATATATCCCAAATATGACATAAAATATGAATTAATCTGATAGTTTTCACTCTGTATCTTTCCCATTGCTCAAGGTGTCAGGCAACAGGACGTTAATTCATACTTCTCTAACCACTTAGCAGCCGTCACGAAGCCAAATTGCATTCCGTAATAGTTTTTGTGTTTTGTTTATAGTGAGTACAGTTGTTGTTTGAGTGCAAAGAGCTGAAAGAGAATAGAGGGAAGGAGGGAGGAAAGTAGGAATGGAGAGGAGAGGGACAGGATGGAAAGAGAAAAATCTGAAAAGATGCATGTAATATATGTTCATGGATTCAATCCCTAGCCCCAAAATAGAGATATGTACAATATAACTATCAAAATTCCTATTGATATGTTTGTTATTTTTCTTTATATGTTACATGCTTGTGAAAAAACAGAAAAAATACATAACGGGTGAAAACTCAAGAAAGCCCTGGAATTTATTATATTTTGGAAGTATCCTTGAATCTACTTTCATAAGCAAATGTTGTGGAAAAAGGAGTCTGTTACATATTAGTGAACATGAACACACAATAACTTATTCGCTCTTATACAAACAGAACGAAGAGTACAAGAGAAGAGAAAAGCAAATGAAGTTGTTTCTTCGGTACACACTTCTACACATAAAGTCTAAAAAGTGGACATCTAGCTCTTGGCAAAATATTGTGCACGTAGCGTAACATGATTTGCTTACATTTAAAAGATAATCAACTATTATTGCAATTATTACCCAAGGAACTTTTTTCCGCTGTCCAACGGCCAAGGCCAGCAAAAACACTCTGGATATTATGACATAGTTTTCAAAGGTTATGGACATATAAGTTTAACTTCAACAAAAATGACATTTTAGGATACTAAAAAACTGTTTGGAAATTTTAATAGAATCAGAAGAGTAAATAAAATTGTCTAGACAATGAATTATAAAATTTTCTCAATATGCATGGATGATTGATTCCATAACCTACTTGGGCTACTAAAATCTGTGGGTGCTTGAGTCCTTTATACAAAATGGCTTAGTATTTGCACATAACCTACAAAAGCCTTCTGGTAGATTTTAAATCTTCTCTAGATTACATATAATACCTGATACAACTTAAATTATATAAATAGTTTTTACACTGCATTTTTTAATGAAATAATGACAAGGAAAAAAATTCTGGGCTAGGCATGGTGGCGCATGCCTATAATCCCAGCTCTTGGGAGGCTGAGGCAGGAGGATCACCATGAGTCTGAGGCCACCCTGGGCTACATAGTGAGTTCAAGGCCACCCTGAGCTACACAGCAGGACCCTGACTCAAAAAAAAAAAAAAAAGAAAGAAAAGAAAAAAGAAAAATTCTGTACACATTAGTACAGAAATAATTTTATTTCCTTAATATTTCTGATTTACCTATAGATGAATCCACAAAGAGAAGTCTTGCAGATACAGGGGCAACCTATACACTTTTAAATTCAAGGGTAGTTTCTTGAGAACTACCGGTTCTCCACAGGACTCTTGTTTCACTTCTTCCAGTCATGGCTCCGTAGAAATAAACCAATGATATTATATTAACAATTTGGCATTTAATTGTAATAGTAACAAGCATGAGTGACTACTTGTGTTAGTTTCTTTTCTCCTTGCTTAGACAAAATACCCAACACCCAAAGTTAAAAGAGGAAAGGTTTATTTTGGCTTTCGGTTTGCAGAGGTTTCAGTTCATAGTTGGCTGGCTCCAAGGCAAGGAGTAAAGGAGCTGTCACCTCATAACAAGCATTTTCACTTCGTGATCATTTACAGATGGACATAGCGTGTAAACGTAGCATCGGAGTGTGTTGTGAGTGAATTTACATTTGATCAATATTTAATTCATAAGCGTGCATTATAAAACTATAATAGGTAAGTTATCTATACTTGGAATAGAGCAAATCCTGAAATACCTAAAACCTATGCTCCTCTTCCTGTCTTCTCTGATATAGATGGTGCCAATTTACAGACAGTTTTAAACTTGAATCTTAGCTGTCCACACCTTGAGGAAGAACAGCATTTTCTTCAGCCCATCATGTTGTTTCCAAACCCAACCATCATCGATAATAATGTGGTTGAGTAAATAAAGAGCACCACGGCTGCTGGATAAATGGTGTATTATAGTCCTGATTATATGACCACAATAGACAAAAGTATTCAAAATTTGAGCTTCATCAAGGTATTCAGAGAACGAAGCTGGATTCTTATTTTGTATGTAGATCTGGGAAAAATCTTTGTGTAGTTAATATAAGTTGATATAGTTACATTCAGGAAAGCTTCATTTATCACACATTTCCACTTAAAACCATGTTGTAATAAGAAAAAATAGCAATTAGATTAGTATATCTGTGTTTAGAAAACATCCTTTTGTAAAAATTGAATCTTATCAATATTGTTCTATGAAACAAGTCAGGGCCCGGGATATAGCTCAGCAGAATAGCGCCTGCCTGGCAAGTGTGAGGTCATGAATTTGATTTCCAGTACCAAAAAAATAAAAAAAAAAAATAAAGTCAGTGAACTTAAACAAGTCAGCTAGAGGAGATTGCAGACATTTTTAACAAAAAATACTAGCATTACTGGTGTGACAAGAAATTCAGTACTATTTATGACTCTTCAGATTTAGACACAAAATTATTGCCTACCTTTGGATCTTGTGACTTCCACAAATTTTGAGCTTGATTGAACCTTATATTAGGGTACAGACAAATGAATCAACAAGCAAAAACATGTTGATGTGAGTTAAAATTACTGCATATAAGATATTTGCCTCTACACTTAGTAGCACTCCAAAATAAGTCTTGCTTTTATTTAGAAATGTTTTTGTAGTACTGAAACACACAAGGTAATCTTGTCAATAACTGTGAAAAACACTCGATCATACAACCAATGTTTATTATTCATTGACTAAAATTATGTTTTGTACCTACAGTGATATCTGACAAATATCATCAGCCAGAACATTTTGTTCCTATGAACATTGAAAGAACTATTTCTGAAATGTTTAGTTGCATGTGACTAGGCAAAATACAGAGGCATGTTTGCCTAAAGACTGGGAGTAAAGGTGAAAACATATGATCCTCAAATGAGTACTTTTGTAAATAATAAGAGTTAAGTTTGAGAGTTGTTGAGAAGTCAGTTTACAGCATCATTATGCTTCCTATATTCCATAATAATCACTATCACAGGGAGGATAAAATTTACCATTTATAATGGATCTAAAATTATATGCTGAATATAATTCAATAAGGAATGTACAAATTCCTTTTGGAAGAAACAACTGGAAAGCATTACTGAGAGTTGTAAAAGAATACATGAATAAGAAAATGCTATATTAAAATGAGAATTCTATAAATTAAGTTAAATTATTTTTTTTAAAAATCCTAAAATAAAAAAAGGGGCTGGTGATATCGCTCAGTGGTAAGGGCGCCTGCTGGCGCGCGAGGTCCTGAGGTCGACCCCCCGGTACCCACAAAAAAAAAAAATCCTAAAATAACTCTTTAGGGTTTTCATCACTGTTGCATAATGTATTTCTGTGTATATGAATTTATGAGGATTCAAGAGTAGCAAACATCTGAACAAAAAAGAACATGACAGGTAAATGTTGCATTGTTAAATACAAAATGTATGGCAAAATTCACTATAAATAATATAACATTGACTAAAATATAAAAATATATATTAACAGAGAAGACTATAATTTCTTTTAAATACTGTCCAGATGGTTCGTTTAATGTTCTATAAAGGTGACACTATGCATTCCGTGAAGAAAGAATGGGTTATTCAGTAAATTAGAAAAGTTTTTGAAAGCTTTGAAAACAAAATTTCTTGACTGTTGTTATATATTATAACACATTTCTGATGGTTTCAAATATTTAAATTTAAAAAGAAAAAAAAATGAATGCCAGGCGTGGTGGCTCATGCCTGTAATCTCAGCACTCAGGAGGCTGAGGCAGGAGGATCGCTGTGAGTTCAAAACCAGCCTGGGCTACATAGTGAGTTCAAGGGCAGCCTGAACTGCAGTGTGAGACCCTCTCTCAAAAAAAAAAAAAAAAAAAAAAAGAATAAATAACTATTTTCACTGTAAATGAACATCTATCTGATATTTGTTTAAACTTCCTGGATAAGTTAAGAGATTATTTTAAAATTCATTTATCCTCAAAATAAAATAAATTTCTAGAAATAAAATAAAACTCAATGACAAATTAAAAATAATTTCAAAAATGATCCAAAATCAACCATTCTTATAAAGGGATAATTAACAAATATTTGTAATTCTAAAGGTGTGTTTGTGGTTGACAAAAATGGAAAATTATTCACCAAGCTATTAAGGAGTTACAGTTTTCATCTTTCTTACATTTTAAATTCTCTGCAGTCAGGAAATACTCTCTTTTCTATTTTTTAAATTTTTATTAGTATATGTTTGTTGTGCATAATGAGTAAATTCATCATGGAGAGTTGGTACATGTATGTAACACCTTTCAATATTTTTTACTTCCTCTTTCCTTCCCTGTTTTGCCCCCTCCCTCTATCTCTTGGCCCTCATTTAAGGCTCTGTGTAATTAGACTATATTTCGACAACTGCATGGATTTTCTATTGCTGCCAAAACGAGAGATCACAAATTCAGCAGCATAAACAACATAGATTTTTTTATTCTACAGTTTGGCGATCAGAAGTCTAAAATGAGCTATGATGGGCTAAATTCAAGATGCCCAAGGCTTCCATCTCCTGCAAGCTCTAGAAAATATGTTTTATTACTTTTTTTTGCTTTTTTTCAGCTTTGAAAGGCCGTCCGAATTCCCCATTCATTGGAACATAAAGAAATATTCAGCCAGCAGCATACCATTGGCAAATCTCTCTCCAACTGTGATTTCTTTTCTGCATCTTTCTTTTACTTCAAATGACCTTGTTATTATATTGAGCTCATCCTGATCATTTAGTGCAATCTTTCCATCTTCACCATTATACCATCTGTAAAGTTCCCTTTGCCATGTTAGGTAACAAATGCCAAGTTTCCTAGGATCAGGGCATAGACTTGTTTAGGGGAGCATTATTCTGCCTCCCACAAATCGTAGTTTGCTAATATATTTAAGGGTAATTTTAAGTGCACTTTTGTGTTTTTTCTGTATTTTTGATTTCCTCCAAAGAATACACACAACTTTTTGGTCATATCATATAATTTTAAAAGGAGAACAATTAAAAGAAATTCACTTGGAAAAGAAAGTATGCTTACAGTTTCCAGAAACCATTAATTGTAATGTTGTCTATTCTAGTAATTCACTGTATTCCAGTGGACAAGTTATCTCAAAGCACTATTATTTAATTTCTTTATGTGAAGTTAAAAAATTTAAACTTTAAAGACATACAGCTTTCAGCAGAGGTCTGAAAACTTGGACTAGAATTCTATGACTTTAGGAAATTTTTCTGACTGAAATGGTAGTGTAGACAGAAAGAAAATGTACTGCAACAGAACATTACAGGCACTTTTAAAGTTGTTTCTAATTCTGTTGGGTGTTATTTGGAAAGCTTTCTCTGTGTTTTCTATGTTCACTTGTATTGTGGATAATTAAAATTCACATATAATACAAAATTAATTTACTCAGACAACACTTACGCAGCAACTACTTTATGTTAGACGTGGTGTTATGGGACTGCTTCTACACCATAAAAAATATGAATAGACCTGGCGAGCACAAGGTCCTGAGTTCAGTTTCTGGTACCCCCCAAATACATATATATATATATATATATATATATATATATATATATATATATATATGAATAGAGAAAATGGATATTATTTAAAGATAAGCACCAAGATATAACAGACATATTTCTGTCCCACAAGAAGTTTAAATTTTAGATAGAGGAATTAACTACCTCCTTGTAAGTAAACATTGCCTTACTGAGCTTCATAAATCCAGCTCCTTTTAGTGCTTGGCTTCCATTGTCTTCCTAATTGTCTTTCTGTGTGATTGATTGTTAAAAGGAAGTCCTTGCCTAGCGCTGGTCTTCAACCAATGGTCTACTTAGCATATCCACTTCGATGTGTAAAAAGAAGCCATAACTCAATATGTCCAAAAATTCATTGTTAGTCATGAGTTTTCTCTACAATACTGGTTCTCTTCCTGGATTTCTAATTTCAGTGAATTACACCATTATCAATCCTCCTATAGAACCAGAATGCTATGAGTCATTTTTGATACTTAATCTTTCTTACCACTCTATCAGTCAGGATGCCAACAGGAAACAGATGGCAGACTCATATTTAAAATAATTATAAACTGTATTAATTATGGGAGTCTTTATGAAGGCGGGACAAGGTGTAAGCCTACCACAAGAAATGCTACAGTATCTTAGGGCTTTTCACCACTTCTACTACAAAAGATTCTCTAGAATCCAGGAAAGTCTTAAAGACCCGCTGCTATGAAAGAAGCAATAATTTGGGTTAAGCCTGCAGCCATCCAAGGGGAGCCCGCAAAGAGGTAGCTGGGGAATAAACATATCCATCTCACTGACTTTCGGCACAGTGATTGATACTCCATATGAATTGGACCAAATCAGAAGATAGAGGCAAGGGAATCATTGATAGTCCTACACAGATCAGCCCACTACGGAACAGAGTTTGGGATGGTGCGTATCAGGAGCAAACTGGGTAGGCACAGTGCTGAGCACCTTCTCTCTGCAACCAAGCTTTGCGCATATGTACATTCAATCTCACACCCTCTCCTGTTTTCTCTAACACTGCCACCACACTAAGGCAGCTTTCACAATGTCATTTTATACTTTAAAGTTATTTTCTAAATGACCCCTCGTTAGATTAGAATGAGCATTCTCAAACCCATTAATAATCTTTCCCTCTCCACTATTAAAGAAAGACCTCAAGCTTTTCCTATTAGTGTTAGAATGAAGTTCGGAATCCTTACCATACGTCTTTTTTGAAACGCTGTCTTATTCCCTCATCGCCTACCTACCTCTTTATTCCTCCTTGTTTTCCTTCAGATCTTTTTCACTTCCTCTCCCCCACTGTGGTGTTCCTTGTAACAAGTCCCCTTTTAACCAGAGCTCAACAGCTTGCTTTGCATATAGCAGAAGAGTCACTGATGAATGCTTTTTGAATAAAAAAAATAAAGGAAAAAGTGTATCACGTTTTATACTTCACTCTTTTTGTTTTCTGTGTAAATGTCTTTCACTACTAAGAAACTTTTCAAAGCTCTCATGCAGGGCCTTGTCGTTTTGTTCCTAAGAGGTTTTCTTCTCTATTCCTGATGAAGTAGGAAGCAGAAGAGATTTCATCCATCTCTTCTTCCAAGAGGTTGATTCTGGTAAGCTGCTAGATGTGCCCCATGTGCTCCCAGACCTGAAAATCTTCATAGAAATTTATTATTATTTCTTGGTTTATAAATGGGCATGAATACATCTGAAGTGAAAATAAATCATGAGGAAAAGAAACAGTGTACGAACTAAGGACAAATGGATCAGAAAAACCCTGGGGAATATTTTGTGTTAGACCTTCCAAAGCAAGGATATCTGGGATATGAATGGAGAAGGACAGCATATCAGAAGGCAGGAAAGAAATGAACAAGATGCACACCGGGCAAAGTGTGTGGCCATTGGAAAGCATGAGTTTGTGTAATACGACTGAGTAGAGAAAATAGATGTGAGAATAAAAATCTATGTAAACATTTCCAGAAGATGGAAAGCCCTGGGTATGAGTCGTTAGGACTCTAGTATGCTGAATAATAGTTCTAGTAATTCTTGTAACTTATTTTAAATGTTAGATGTCTCATAAGTGCCTACAAAATGGTCTAATAATGATAGAATAAGGTGGGAGATGAATATGTAATGGGAAGATTGGCATTAGACTCTAATAACCTGTTTTCAAGCTTTCTTCAAAGACAGGTGAAAGCTGATGTCAAATCTTTTCCCATATCTCTCACTTTTTATTGTTCCCAGTAATTCTTCTGATTAGTAAATAGTTCTAGTTTAGTCTATATATTTACAGATATAATGTATAATTTTTCTTTGCAACTTTATATTCCACTATAAGTAGATAACAGACAGAAAAATGATAATTAATTGGCCTGAATATCCAAATGCAGTAGGATAAGTTCTTTATTATTTCAAAATCAACCCTATTTTTCTTGTGAAATAGGCATATTTGTCAGCTGGGTAAGTAAGTGTAGAGCACAGTTCAAGCTCAAGATAAATATTAAAAGATAAATAAAACTGAAATAGTTTGCTCATAAGACAAAACCTGGAACTGTATTATCAGTAATAAAATTCTTCTTTTGCATTAGATAGGCCAATGATTGAATGAAGTAAGAAACTACTGACTATAGAAAAAATTGTTAATTATCATGTTTTTATTTGTTCTGATTCTAATAACAAAAAACACATGAGAATCATCATTACTGACAAAGGTTTAGTGAAATAATGACCTTTTTTATCACTCGTGGTAGTGAAAACACTTAGCAAAAGATTGCAATTCTGATGCAGAATTCTGTATATATTTCATTTCTGCCATGCTTTTGTGAAATAACTTAAACTACTACAGTAATTATAGAAGATGTAGATGATGAATGAACAGAGGTGATCACCCCAGTACTAGCTATTATCAAAGTGGAGCAATGATAAATATTTGTTAATCAATAATTGATTACCTGAATGTGATCTGATAGACTATACAACCAATAAAAATATATGTAAATAATTTACATATATGAAGATATCTTTACACTGACAGAAAAACAATAGCTATTAAGAAAATTTAGCAAGTTTCACATTTTTTAAAATAAGACACATACAATATACCACAAAAAATATATACTTATTATTAGCAAGTTGTCTTTGTATATGGACATTATAAAATTATATTTTTCTATTTTTATTCTGTACTAACTTTAGTAATATTTTATGAATACTATATGAATGAATGGAATCTTTACAAAATAAATGACATTGATAATAACCTTATAATTAACTTCAGAAGGAATATATAAAATATTAATATGTATGATAAATTCCGTGTATTTTACTTAATTAGACAATTCATTTATCATTATGGATTAATATTTTTAAAGAACTATCCACACAACAATGGAAAAATTGATTATCTTGTATTCATTCACATCCATATATTATACTTATGGGATACTAAATGTATTTTCATTTTGAATTTATAATTTTTAAATATTTATTTTGACATTCTAAATGATCACAATGATTACTATATTAAGGATATAAAGTAAAAATATAAAATAGTCTTAGATGAAATTTTTTTACATAAACAAATTATTTTTATTTTAAAAATTAATTATGTGTATAGTTTTGATTTTTCCCTTTCACTGTACTATACACTACTTTTGCTTTCTGAGTAGATGAAAATATTTTCTGGTGTGCAAAATTTTAAAATATAAGTTGAATTGTATAGAATATTTTTAATGAATAAGAGTATTTTTATTCCATTTGAGAATTCTGCAAGACAAAAGACACTATGTTGCCATCAGACCTGTTATTATCTACAAAGACTGCATTGCAGAAATGGACTAAAAAAATTCCTTTGAGATGTCTTTTTTTATATACATAGAAAAAGACTATGTATTGAAATGTCTATTACAGCTTGAAGGAATATTCATATTTAAAAAAGGGAGCCAAAAAGATCTAAGTTAGAATATTCAACTTGGTGTTCATGATTAGAACAGAGGACAAGTGACATACTCTAAGTTTTACATGTTTTTAAGATATATCTTATTTTTTAAAAATATATTTTTCACAGAATGACGTATATTTCATGTTGAGGGAGCAAAAGGTAAAGTATATATTATATTCACAAATATCTAAGAAGAAAAGAGGAATGAGTATGTTTGGTGCTCCTATTATATACTTTATACGAGTCCAAAGCTTTACTGTGATTCTTACTTGTCAGACAAACAACCACTTTCTAAACAAAGGAAATATGAAAATGGCACGAAAGATGCCCCCCTCCCTCTCTCTTCCCTCCCTCTTCTCTTTCTCACACACACACTAACATTTCACATGTGCCATTTTGTCAAATGTACATGTGTGTGCTCACTTTTAATTGCACTTAATGATAGCCAAAAATCTCAAATAATCAAAGGTATTCTGGAAAGTCCCTATAAGAATACAGAAACAGCATTTGCCTATTTACAACTTTGTCTCAAAAACTGTGGGGTATCTTTTCTTTGGCCTCTTCTTTCTATGCACAAAATGGCAGTAGTCCATACCTCTTTCTTTCCATTTGGCAAAACCCAAATATCCTGCTCAATTTCTAAGTAATATAACATGACATAGTATGACTAATTTTTAGGTAGTTTTTTTCACATATGAAAAAATAATATGCTATTAAACATTTTAAACCACTAAATATGTATAAAACTCTAGTTGTATTTGCTTCTATAAGGAGTAAAATAACTATATCACCAGTTATAAGAAGTAATAGCATATATGGGGATGGTCACTGCCTTCTTTTTTGCCCCTTCCTAGAAAAACAGAAAGAAATCTATGGAGCAGGACACGGGAAATCTGAGTATTTGTTCACCTCATATAATTATACAACATGGAATGTAAATTTACTGATTATCTCAATTAGGTTATAAATAAGAATTTGGTAAAATTACACATATATATCTACATATATACATATACATTTACCTATATATGTAGATGTAGATATATAAGTTAATTAGAGGGTAACAAATCTAATGAAGTTGATAACCTTTGAAATATATATTTAATAGAATATAATTTGAATCTGAAACCCAATTCTTTCAAATCTAAATCCAGTACTGTTCCACTGTTTTTTCCAATTTCAATGTTTTCTTCTAGTAAAACACTAAACATTTTAATAAATACCACTGTTGCTGATTGACTGGCAATCTGACAGAAAATTGTTTTGGACCTCAAATGCATGTTGCTTGACGTTCATTTCAGACACTTAGTTGTAAATAACACGTCAAAGAACAATAAAAATATTTTAAATTACTATGTAATAGCCATAAACTGAATTTAGAAAGTCTAATATAAGCTTTATGATTGTTTGCGTCAGGAAATTATCACCCAAAGGATAAGTGGGAGGAAACAGGAAGATTTATTCCTTTATGATCATGTGGTCTTCTTTTAATTTAAAAATGTAAAACCCACAAAATATGGAACAATAATATTAGTTGTGCACAGAACAATGATTAGAGCATATATGTCCATTGTCTGGTGGGTAAGAGGATTTTAGAGATCGAATAGGCTCCTTAACCGTTAAACACCTGGCATAGGCTGTGTCAGTGATGGCAAACCTATAGGATATGTGCCTCAGCCAGCTGTTTGTTATCATTGAAAGCTCTGAAATGTTTGCTGTCATTGGTCTATGCTAGTAAATACTTTTTTTTTTTTCTTATGTGGGTACCGAGACTCTAACTCAAGACCTCATGCTTGCCAGGCAGGCGCTTATGCCACTGAGCTATCTCTCCAGCCCACTTTTTTATTTTTTATGTACTTCATTTTATATTTATAACTATAAGGTGTAAAAGTCATCTTTTCATCATGATTACAAGATACCACTCAGTTCTGGAGGTTGAGGGTGGCATACAGCAGCAGGAGCAGGTATATATAGAAGAGCTTATGTTGCTAAGTAGGAAATCAGACAGAAAGAGAAAGAGAGAGACAGACAGACAGACAGAGAGACAAACAGACAGACACTGGGATCACACAATCTTTTCCAAGGCCACAACCCCAATGATTAGGGAAATCCCACTAAGCCCTATATCCAAAGTATTTCATCACCTCCCATCGCCCTTTAGCACCACCCCCTGGACCAAGCTTTTGCTCATAATGGACCACTGGGAATGTTCAAATCATACCCAAACTATGGCATAAAGAGAGAACTATAAAATATAAAGAAAATGAATCAAAAGGAATGCTACAAACCCTTTAAAATTCTGATGTATTTAAGCACATTTACATTAAGTGCATTGAGATGATGGGTTCCCTCAATAAATTAGAATTTAAAGACAGTGTATCTAACTTTATTCTTTCATTGTGCTTAGTTTTGAACTCAAATTCTTAATTGCACAAAACGGTGAAAATAAAATCTTTTTAATGTAGGTAAACTGTTTTCAGTATTATCCTGCAAATGATTGGCCATAACACCCAGGAATAATGTTAACTACCAACATCCATTGTATCCCAGAAATACAGTACACAGCTTATGGTACCAGCATGCTCCTTGCTTAGAGAGTGGCTGGTTTAGGAATGGGATACCAACTAATCCTGCTGGGTGCATCAGGAGAGGGAAACATCGCTAGCGAGTAAAAAAGTGGTTGGTTCTCTTGTCTTTGCGATTTTGCTGTGTGTGATGATGTTATGGAGGATACCAAATTGGAGACAAAGCCAATACCCAGAGAAGGGACAAGCCAAGAGAATCTCTGAGAAATGGAGCAAAAATCCTGAGGTCATAAATAGCTTGCTCTATCTCTAATGTCTTATTATAAGTTTGTTTCTTACTTGACATAGTTTGAGCCCTTACAACAGAATCTATATTTGACTCGCAGATTAAAAAATTTAGCTTAGAAATAGTATTACTCGCTCTCAAAGCCGCACAATAACTTTGGGAAACAAGATACCAATGCTGGTATTTAATCGCGGAAATATCTACCACATCTCTACCTCATGCCTTGTCTCTTCATATCAATCCTGATGAAGTTTATGATTTCTACTGTCTGGTCTCATAAAACTTTAATCAGCCATTATTTGAGACCCAGGGTCAGGTTCTAGTTCTTTCAGTCACTACATGAAGCAAAATTTGGAAACTATAGCTGGAAATCATATTATTAAATTTGGTTATATCATCTTTATCTTGAGAAGAAAGTCTGTAACATTTAATCTAGATGCCTCTCTTTCTCAAAATCAATGATCCTATTGGAATTTAAGACAGAAATAAAAATGTAGAATACTTCACCTTCACTTGGAGCTGTAAATATCGATTATCATTTTTCTCTTTGTCCTCCCCTGAAATACTGTAAAAATAAGTCTCCGAATGCTTTTTCTGATGATGGATGGGTGGATTAATTAATGGTCAGCTTAAGTGGGAAGACCAAGCTGATCTGAGTCAACATGGTTCTGGAATGGAGGATGCGCCTGAAGATTGTTGCTGGAATGGTGTAAACAGGAGGGGAAGACTGCATGCTGCTGATTTCCCAGGAGAAGCTTTGTTGCAGCTGGTTTTCCCAATAGGAACTGGGCTGTTCTTGGAGGAGGAGAAGCTCTGGTCCTTGCTTGTCACCAGCAGTGCCTGCTGTTCTCTTCAGGGAGCTCTAGCCTTCACCTTGAGTGTTGCTTCCTGGCTCCAATGAAGATCCCTCAGCCTTCTGGAACAGATCCTTCCCCCTGTGGGTGCAGAATTTCTAGTTTCCACCACTGGCTCTTGGGCCTTTCCGGTGCAGATCCTTGATATGGACTTGCATAAGACATTGCTGTGGGTTCTATGCCTTCTGCTGAGCTGGTGTGGAACATTGCCATGGGATCAAAGCCCTTGGCTGGATTCTTTGGGTCTCTCATGTGGACAGATATCTTGCACTCTACTGCATCTGACTTTTTGGGTAAATATTGTAAGACACCCTTATAAATCTATTCCCTTGCAAACCTTGACTACAGCAATGGAGATTAAAATTGCTAAAATAGTGGGAATAAGCTTCAATTGTGCATTTCCTCATAACATTAGCTCTTTCCAAAGATAAATTTCCATTTTTCCTGTCACAAACGTGTTTACTGTATTTTTTGTATGTATATATAAGAAAAAGAACATACCAGCCTTATTATCCTGGACAAATGAATATATTTGGCTGTTTTGAGAAAAAAAGCTGTCTAAATTTACAAAAATAGTTTCTGGCATTTTAAAACCTATTGCTATACAAATTAACATAATTGAGATTTCCAAGACAATGTTCGAATATTACTACCCATGTGAACATTTATTGTTCAATATAAATGTAATCTTCTTATGTACTTTGTTTTCTTTCAAAAGTAATACATTAACAGCCTTAACTTCCTGATAATCTGTGTGAAATTTTTAAGGTTTTAATTCTCAAAATATAAAATTGTTTTTCAAAGTATTTGTAAAATCAATTATGTTTATGGAATCCTGATTTTGTTTCCACAATAATGCATTCCTTAAAGTATGGAGTCAAATCCAGTAATGAGTATTCTTGAAGTGCTCTCCAGGTGATTGATGATGTGGTTTAGGGACAAAATGGGGAAAAAACTAGTTCACAGAGTGAGTTGAATTAATTCGGGCATTTTGACTATCTATACCTAGAATCAAGATATTTAATGCTTGTTTTTCTGTTAAGATGAAGTCTCCCCAAATAGGTAAGTATTCTAAATTACAACCCTTAATTTAAGCTCTTATTTGGTTTGCTATCTTAAATTATGTGTGTAAAAATCAACTCTTCTGCATCTATTTCACTAATACTGGGATAATTTGCTAGGTCTTATGGTACGGTAATACTTCATTTGGTCAATTTGCTAAATATTGAATCAATTTGCTAGGTTTTACAGTACTATAATATGCATAATACCATCACCCTTCTCATCAGTAAGAGGTAATAACTGTAGTTACCCTAACTATAATTTCTTATAACTAATTATATGGCAAGTATGGTACTTCTAAAATCCAGACTTTAGGATAAAACTTTATGGCTTAATAATATATGAAGATCAACAACAGGTCATAGAGCTAGATTCAAGTCCATGTTGCTCAAAAGCTGTAAGATTTGCTAATACAACTTACTAATCCCATCCCAATGTTCATGATCTTTGGCAAGATTCTATGTTTTCAAAACATGTTAACAAAAATTCTTAATAATGTGACTTCTCAGGATCTCATGGGGTGCACAAATTTTACCTTTTAGGAAGATATTCTTTGATTCACCAGATTAGGAGAGTCTCCTTGTCCTACAATCTACTTTACTTATTTTATGAAGATTCTTTGGACTGCTTTAGTTACATTTCTAATATATATTTTCTTCATTAGAATGTAATCTCCATAAAGCAAGGGGCTTTTATTTTTGCTTTCAAATCCCTCTAGTTAGTTCACAGATATAATTTCAGATGATACATTAACAGATCCAATGTGTTTTTGATACATGGCCAAGTTGCCATATTCTTGGCATGAAAACAATAATAACAATAGCATGGTGTTGAGTATAGGTCACATATACTGAGTACTCAAAATATGCAGGGAACAAGGCTAAATATGGCATGTATTCACTCATATAATTGTCACAATAAATCCATGAATTTAGTTTTTGTGGATGAGGAAAATTAGGCTCAGGGACCCCAAACTGCTTATACAGTGGCAAGTATATAATACACAGATGGTCCAGGAGATCATGAAACTTTCATAAGAGGGTGTGGGCATATCTATTGTTAATCGGTTCTAACAATGGCCAATGATACGTCACTATAAAATATGAGAAAGTAGTTTCATGGATACCTAATCAGAGAGCCACAGTTATTTTGTGTAAGTTGGGAAAAGCCAAGTGTTTCTAGTAAACAATGTGGATCTTTATATGAAGTTCCAATCACAACAGACAGCTGTTTCTAAGATTTAAGATGAGAAAAGTTTTTTTTTTTTTTTCTTTGTGTGAAACTGGAGACTGTGACTTCATCCTGGCTGCGTAGTAAATGTTACATTTCCTCGTTTTTGTTTGAGGATCTCAGCCTGACATCTATCTTGTGGTTCACTCCAATCTTACTTTAGTTTCTCTTTTCCCTAACCACTTTCAATATCCTGAAATTATTTCCTTTTTGATTTCAGCTTTGACATTCCACTACTGTTCTTTCTGTCTTTACCTTATCCTAGGCAACTCTGCTTTCTCCATCTGCACTACCTTGTGTATTAAATTAAGCCATCAAATGCAAAGATTTAGAGTAACTCTTATGAAGAAGAAAAGGAAATGCAATTTATTATTCACTAATGTATTTTATTGATAGTTCAGCTATCAGGATGTGTTTCTGCTATAATGACAATTCTCATATAGGTTGAAGTACTTAAGTCCGAATTGTAAGTCAGTAAAGAACTGGAGTCATCAAGAGGAAAACTTGCATATTAGATCAACTCTGCTAAAATAATACTTCATGAATTACCTCTGGACCAATCATCTTGGCTCTGTCTATATAGGAGAGATCTCTGCTCTTTTCTCTGGATATTTTTACTTATCCCAATACCATTGCTTTTCTGAAAACCTTTCTGATTTGGACCTACAGAGATCCTGGTTAATAATTTGCACTTAGTCTCTCGAGTAGTAATCCTCTCTGTCTTGGGATAGCTCTCTCAATAAAACAAACCTCTTTAATTCGGGCTCAGTGCTTGCTCATCAAAGATTGGTTTTGGGATATCTCACACTACCTTATCACCATACATACACACACACACTCTTACACACACATACACATTTTTTCTTTTCCTTCTTGATGACCTACCATATTTTTAAAAAAGTACTCTTGATGATAAGTCTGTGGAAAAATTTTGAAAGGATGTCTTTTAAGTTTATATGTATACCACATTTTGTATAAAATAATTGCTTGGATGTTTCATAGTGCATCCACAAAATTGATTAATGTCTGTGTGTGGCACAAAAGCAAACTTGACTTAGAAAGGGACATTTTATTTATGTCTTTGTGTGTGTGTGTTGTATGTATCTATAAATCATATATATGTATGTAAAATATACATATTGAGTATAGATGATATATTACATACCTGTATTTTCAATAAAATTCTAAAACCCAATACATTTTTTAAATAGGCATGAAGATTCTAAAATTTAGAGGAAAATGAAGAGGAGACAGAATGGCTGTGATGGGCAGAATTTAAAGGGGTCCCCTAAACTTCGGCCCTTTGATGTGTCTGCTTTCATAATCCCCATCTCTGGATTAAGTGGGACGGTGAACATCATAGATTTTATGCCTTGGGTAATTTACATTATGTGTCAAAAAGTAAAAGATTTTTCAGATGTAACCAAGATGACATATCACTTGACTTTGAGTTAATCTTAAGAGATTATCCTGGATTTTCTCGCTTTCACCAGATGAGCCTTTTGAAGGAAGCCATCTGAAGCATGAGGGTGTGTAAGGGCTGCTGAGGAGGCCATGTGGTAGGAACTTGACAAGACACCTAGGAGCTGAGAGAGGCCTATGGCCATTCAGCAAGAAAACAGGCATTTCACACCATTCCTGCAAAGTATCCAATGCTGCTGACAACCTGAATGATCTTGGAAGGGGGACTCTGAGACCTAGGTGAGAACACAGCCCGCATGGACTTCTTGATTTCAGCTTTGAGACTCTACACAAAAAATCTGGTCCTGCTGTGCTCATACTTTTGATCTAAGGAGATTATTAAACGATATTAAGTGTTTTAAGCCACTAACATTCTGATCGTTTTTACATAGCTGTCGAAAACAAAAACATCCAGTAAACTTTTACAAAAGAACAGTGAAGTTGGAGAATATATACTACCCCATTTCAAGCCACAATAATCTAGACAGGTTTGCACTGTTGGAAAGATACCCAAATACATCACTGGAACAGAATAAGGAGACCTCAAGTAAGCTCAGACATACATAGGAAATTAATTTTGACAAATATGTCAAGGGAATTTAATGGGGAGTGATAAACTTTTTGGCAAGTGCTGCTCGAGCAATTGGATATTCATACCAAAAAATATGCATCTTGACCATTCATATAATCATATAAAATTTCTAGAAGATAATACAGGAGAAAAAATCTTAGTAACATTTACTTAGGCAAAGGTTTCTTTCATAAGAAGGCAAAAAAGAAAAATGTAATAGCAAATTATTTGTCAAAACTGAAGACTTTAGTTCTTTGGAAGGCATTGTTAAGAATATGAAAATGCAAGCCACGGTGTAGGATAACATAGTTGAAAAATATTTATTCAGGAAAGTACTTTAATCCAATATAGAAAAACAACCCAAAGAACCTCATTATGGATGACACAATTATTCAATAAAAATTGAATAAATGCAACTAAGGAAAATATATTACTGACCAGCACATGAAAATTATCCTTAATATCATCAATTTTGCAGAGTTAAAAAAAAACACAATGAAGTATCATTTCATATCCAGCAAATGTTTAAAAAAATTAACTATATTAAGTTCTGGAAATTATGTGTAAAAATTATAGCTTTCATAGGCTACTAGCACCATGGGAAATGATATAACCCTTTGAAAAACAGTCAGATTTTCTTTAAAAAGTAGTGTACACTAACCTACAGTATTATCCATCCATTCCATTTGAAAGTTTTTACTAATAGAAAACAAAGACATATGTCAACAAAGAATTTCACATGAAAGTAACAGCAGCACTATTACAGCTATAACCCTACATAACATAACTCATTATTATTATTGATTTCCTGACAACATATGTTTTATGTTTTCTTATTCCTTTTGCTCTTGACCACCAGAAGAAAAAGAACTAGAAAAATTTTCCTCAGAATAAGAAATGTTGGCTGGAAAAGGACAGATCCTTCTCTCCTCAGGTCTTTCATGAATTTCCATGAGGAATGGATTCGATGGTATAAAGAACATATATACTTGAGAATGCAAAATCCTTTGATTTAGTTACTAAATGATTTGGAGGAATAGAAATTTGAAGTGACTTATCCAGAGTCACACTTTAAAACATAGTGGGCATAGTACAAAACATGTGTGTTGTGTTCAGTTTATTTCAGCTTTCATGCTCAGTAATTCTGCTTTGCATTCTGAACTGACTGTTACTTTTTCTTTGCTTACATGGATTTTAATGTTTTCTTTTGGGGGAGGGCTGTGATATTCACCAACGCTTTTACATTAAAATATCTACACTGATGTATTCCCTAATGTAGATCTTCTCTTTGAATGCTTTAAAATTGTATACATACCAGAATATTTTCAAATCTAAAACAGTCAAGTTCATTATCCCAAATTTCATTCTGTATATAACCTCATTTTAATTGACTTTTCTATGCTTAAATTGTTTTTTATCATACCTTTTCTTCAACTGGTACACTTAGCCAACATGCCAATTTCTTCCATTTTGCTTATGTTTTTAAACCACAAACATTTTGGTAAGTCAGTCCCATCTTTGTACTTTTTAAATTCAGTTAAGTTGAAAGCTTTGTCTACTTTGATAAGAGACAACTGCTGAAAGCTAATGCCTTATGGAAAAATGTTACAAGGACAAAATATCATTTAATAGAAAAAGAGGAAAGCATATCTTTATTTAACAGACAATCAAGTGGGGTTTTTCAAATATTCCATCAGTTACATAGAACATATTATTTTAAATCATATTTAGCTTCAAGTACTTCTGTTTTAACAGCATAAGAGTGACCTTTTGTTTTGTTTTGAAAAATCATAAAAAATTAAGTCACATTTTCTGCAGAAGCATGTTAATGTTCTATAATTCTAAAAAATGGCTTTAACTTTGTAACTTTATATAATAGATTTCACTTGCATTCACAAAAATTTTAAAGTGAAGTATGACATTGGCTGATTTAGGACAACAAAATTAGGACAACATGCTTGGTGCAAAACCTTCTCAGAATATGTATTTCACAATGCCTTGTAAAAGTTTACCTACAAACAAAGGTCTGCTTGAAGTCAGCTTAGCATATATTTGAAGTCATTAAATATATATTAAATTTACATCGTGGTCAAATACTATGAAAGATACTGCAGATAGTCTTATGGCTATGGTCAAAATAGCCAACGAACTTATAGCCTGAGAAGTTTAACAGGCCCAAAGTATTAGGAAGATTGCAAGTTGGGAGACATTGCAAGTAAGTCATAAACATAAAGACAAGCTTTGTAGAACTTAATATACACGGTAGCTGGAATAGAACACTGACAGGTGTGTGTGACAAGGTGGCCTGGTGAGGGAGGGCAGGACTTACCTGTGAGTCAACCTTTAGGATCATAGAGTGGCTTTTATACCTCAAACCATGTCACACTGCTGTGTGCATTGTAAGTTTGACCAAATTATTGCACTAAAGTCTTTCTGAATCACCTATCACAACTTACAAAATAGAAAAAAAATCTATATCAGAAGATAAGAGGAAGAATTGGTAACTGCAAGGAGAAGGGAAATTGTCCTGCATATGTAAGAAGATATTAGGAACAATGAAATTATCAGATTTGACTGAACTATGCTCTATACACTCTGACCATTCTATGTGAGAATGAAGAAGAAAAAATTTCTTTGATGTATTAATCATTGAGTCAGTTTATTCTTTTTTTTTTTTTTTTTTTTTTTTTTTAGTACCGGGAATTGAACTCACGACCTTGCACTTGCCAGGCAGGCACTTGTGCCACTGAGCTATATTGCCAGCCCTGAGTCAGTTTATTCTGATTTTAATTTTTATTCTAGTTTTATTATCAATTGTCTATTTAATTTACGCAGAAACCTCCAAGTTCCCAGTAACTTTTTTGATTGTTTCATTTTCACTTACCTTTCAGCGACTTACGTTTTCCTTTCATCACCACTATATTCCTTCAACCAGCTTTTCCAAGTCAAATTGTTAGTTATTTTGGAAAATATTAGCAACCATCTTTTCACTTGTTAGAAGCTACCAAAAATTTCTAATACAAATAGGTCTCCTTTTAAAACATACACACACACACACACACACACACACACAAAATGCACTTCCTTAAGCCCTTCCTCAAGCCCTTGCTGAAAACAGTAATTTCTTATCTATTATTCTGATATTATTTCCCTCTGGAAAACTTCAGCTTTGAACAGAAAATAATTTCTATAAGTCTAGTGATAATTTTCTTTGCTAACTATGGATGAAATTTGAAGGGAATCAAGTAAATAATAGGAAATTATTGTGATTCATTCTAGTATTTAAAAAACAACTATTTTTCCCATTCTAAGTCTATTACACATTTATTTAGTACCAGTGTTAGTAAAAGATTTCAATGCAGGACACATTTTCTTTAAATGCTATCTTTCCAATACTAAAGTGACTATCCTTTTGCTTCCCCTCTTAAAATAGTTCCTAAAACTCAGAAAAAAAAAAAATACCTAAGTGATTTGGGAATGGCATTTCTTGAATCTGCACTTCTTTCGTCCTATGTAAAAAGTAAAGTAAATAGACAAGACAATCTGTAAAGACTTTATTATCTCTTTAAAAAATCCCTTTTCTGGGCCGGTGAGATGGCTCAGTGGCGTAAGCGCCTGCTTTGCAAGCGCGAAGGCCGGAGTTCGACTCCCGGAACCCACATACGAAAAAGGGGCCGGTGATATCGCTCAGTGGCACGGGTGCCTGTTGCCGCGCGAGGTCCTGAGGTCGTCCCCCCGGTACCCACAAAAAAAAAAAAAAAAATCCCTTTTCTCTATAATTACCAGTAAGATGTTCTTTTTAAATTTTTGAAAATAGAGGATTTTTAAAGCTGTTTTATAATGATGCTTTTGGATTTGATGATTTAGTCGGCAGCCATATCTATCCCCAAATTAATTCTCAAAGGTCAAGAAGCAATCAATTATCTACTGTCTCTGTCTTTAATTGGTGGTGTATGTTTGAATAAGCTTTAAACATCAATGTTTGCTTTCTGTCTCTAAAATCTGAAAGTCTCCAAGAGGAATAGGAAAATATTTTGGAAGATATAACCAACCGAACTCCCAATATTGAATGCATAAATTTGATTGCTTTGGTGACTTTATTTTTTTTCATGAAGCTCTATGTACTCTTCAGCACTTATCTTATTTGAATAAGAAAATCAGCATGTCTGAGAATTTTAACAAGTATATTAAGAGATCTCCAAGGACACTCACTGACATATTGGCTTGAAAATAATATAAATCATCAAAAATTTATGCTAGATAAACAAAAAAGGTGTAATTTTACAAAAAGTCTACATATAATAAAATATTGGTATTATTTCCATTTTCAGTTCTAATTCTTAATATTTTAAGTGAGATAAGAATAGCGATAGGACCTTGGCAAATTGTTCATCCATTTAAAAAATCTGATTCAATGTTCATAAAATCTGAAAGATAGAATTATTAGCTGCATTTTATGGGTGGAAAACTGAGGCTGACAATGCTAACCTTATTTCCCTGAATGTCAAAGCTAATAGGTGGAAAATCTAGGTTATCGTTTCAGGAGTATTGGTACATCTGGTTCTTCATTTTTCCAGGGCATATAGCTAGAGAGTAACCAAGCTAAGGAGTAATTAACTCAAGGCCACCATCTCACCCTATATCCTTTATATTACTTGTTTGTGCTAGAGTCTTCAATATGTACACTTTGCTTCTGTAACCCTAAACTTTATATTACTATTGTTGCCCCTCCATTTAGCATCCACCTACCCCAGTTTGCCTGGGATTTTCCTAGCTGTGATATTGTCCTGTTTTCTGAGAAATATTTCAGTTGCAAGAAAACCACGACAATTTGCACAGGACTATCCTGGCTTTAAAATTTATATTTCTGTGACCATGACTCTCAGACAAAACAAGACAGTTCATCATCCCAGGTGACCCACTTTGGAGCATTATCTTTCTGATTGAATTTAGCTTGGGTAACTCCTTTGTCTTACCAATGCCTAACTTACACAAAAGTGTATTTTCTGCTGCAAGTGCTTCACTCATGACCCCAGCCATTTGGAGAGATCAGCTTCTATCATTAAGGCTGCTGAATGCTTGTTCTCTTAAAAAAAAATTAAAAAAAAAAACAGAAATAATATCACTTTAGCAAGTTTGAGTCTACATTTATGCATTTCATTTGTTTCCCAATTCTTAGTAGGCATTTGTTGGCTTAGAGAATGCCAGATTTTAAGTGCTTAGTAGAGAAACATGGGAGAAAGTTGTATTTCTAGAACATCTGGAGAAACAAATATTTTTTTCACTGTTTATTTTCAGTTCTCTTAGCCAATTTAATAATATTTTCAGTTTTTAGTGTAATAAGATGAGCTGGAGAATAATGAGACAGAAAGCTGCTTTTACCTTGAGAAATGCTACAGGGAAAACAATTCTAACACTGAAGTTGAGAATTGTAGAGTTTATTAAATAATTCTGCTATTGATAAAAGCATCAATAGCTGAGTGTTTTAAAAAACATTACTAACCATCACTGAACAATGTCTTGCATAACTGAAAAAAACAAACTTCATTAGAACAAATCCCACAAATTTCTAGCAAGCAGTACTTTAACTTCCTTTAAAAAACAAATAAACAATAGAAAAACACACATTCATCTAAATCATTTTATTAAAGGTATAGGTAACAATTTTATCACATCCAAAAGAATATAATGAAGCAACTATGGAATAAAATCTCCATTCTTCAGTTTCAGTAAGTTTGTCACTGGTAAAATGAGGTATGATTGCTATAAAAATCCCAAATTTTTTTCTAGAATAGCAAAAATGGACATTCAATGTTTGAGTTCAGGTAGGGAACTTATGATTAAGAAGATCAGAGAGGGTAATGTCTTTGAAAATCACCTATGTATTTCATGAAAATATTTGCAATATGGTGTTTAATTGTTAAATAAAATCCTTTAACACTGATTTGCCTGGTGATCTTAAGCAATTTTCTTTACTTCCCTGATTTACAAAGATAACGGAACTTAGATGCTTTTCAACTTTTTCACTGGCTAATCATATATTTTATCGTGTTATATGAAGAGATTATATTCAGCAATTGAGAAAGAAACTTGAAGTTATTAGATATTTAGCTGCCTTGTGTTACTTTGTAAGTAATTCATAAGTAGATAATTGTCATAATTTTCTTATTCTTGTCAATTCTAACTTGAATTTTTTAAAAATTCTGAATTGTGAATAGTAAATCATTGTTAATAATTCCACGGGTTTTTAAATTGTAGTATTTTACTCTCTTTTGGTAATTTCTTTACCTTTATGCAAGACATTCAGGCAGCAAATTTTCTTTAGCCTCCACTGGGTCTCAAGCATCACAGTGCAAATGAGAGTCTTGAGAACAGCTCTCTCAAGGAGCTCTAACCACAGTAGGTAAGACAACAGGATTTCTTGACTTTCACTTTACAGATCCATATTGACATGGGTTCTGGAAAAATGCAAAACTGAGTAATGCATGGGCTCTTTGCTAACAAAGCATTGAAGCATTCTATTGGCACAGAAAATAAAACAGCAGCTGCTTGATTACAAACAGCACCATTTGGTAGACTTCTATGAACATTAAACAAAAAATAACCCATTTGATTTCTTCATATTTCTAAGCAAGTTTTGAATTTCGGCCTTAAGCTGTATTTTAGGCCAATAAAATAAACTGAGGGTATCCTTTAATAAAAGGGGCACTGAAATTTTATGTTACCCTAAATGCTCCTCTTCACATTGGGAAAAAATCATAAATTGTTCTACTAAATTAAGTGCCACATACTTACACTCATTCAAAAAATATTTTGCTCATGGACTTCACATAAAGTACTGTAAATATACCCATAAAGATTACATGATTCCTGGTCTCAGGGAGCTTAAATTCAAATCAAGTATTGTAAATTGAAGTAGATAAATCTCTGCCAGTTTAACTGGTTTGTGCTAGACAAGCCACCTAAAAATCGGTGAGTCCTGTTCCTTGAACTGTAACCCCTGACTTCCGCGTCAATGCCTTTTGTACAGTCACAAGCTATATCCTCAAATAGTTGTAAAATCACAATTTGAGGGTTAAGTGATGAAAAATAGTCCTTCCTTGGAAAACATGGAGGATGGGTAATAATGCTGGTGTATGTATATCTTTACAATGAAAATAGTATTTGCAACAGAAGATCTGGAAGTGCAAAATATCCCTCCCTGCACTTCTTTGAGCATTATTGGGACTTACTTATGTGCATCCAGTGTAGACCACACAGGAATGGCAGCCAAGTGACAGCTGGTATGCAATTTTTAGAGTCATTGTCAAGTCTAAATTCCCCCTAAATAAGAATATAAAATTAAGTTACAATTAGAATCCCATATTCCCCTCACAGGAACTAAGTCCTATTATCTCCTGAGGAGGACAGGGGCGGGCGAGGGAGAAGCTATAACCTGTAAACATAACTTGCTTGAGCTGACTATGTATTTTTTTGTTGTTGTTGTTCATAATTCATGGTTTCCCATTTGGTGGGCATGACCTGTCTTCTTTGGAAATATTCATTTGTTTATAATATTTTGCATAATGGTTAGTTTCTTCCATTTCAGCATCTAAATGAAGATAAAAAAATTTATTCTCATCTAGAATAACTGCTGCTTTCAATCTTCTATATGTGCTGTAGCATAACTGTTCAATATTAAGCTTGGCATTTAAAGTATTTAGGATTGACTGAAAGTGTTCAGAAAGGATAAAAGCTTAGTGAACTAATTCAGGGAAAAAAATCATATTTATCAGAGCCAATTTCTGTAGCTTGACATTTTATGATTTACTTCTAAGCTGCTAAAATAGCTTAAGAAAACTTTTCCTCCTGGTCTGTCTGATTTCTCTTGTATTCTGCCTAATCCTGCCTGAAATATGTGCAATTAATATCGATGCAGGCATCAAATACACTGACAATGATCACCTAGGAATTATGCCTGATTAGGAAGACTTTTATACTTAACGTGTCTGTTAGCTTCGTGATAACTGTGCCAGAGAGGTTCTGCAAGCCAGAGATACTAGTGAATTTCCTGGGTGCACTCAAATCTGTACAGGAGATTGTTCTCCCTCCACTGGGCACTTTCCAATTCAGATTCTTATTTTAAAGGTTCTTACCTTAATGGATTTAAAAGAAAAATTCAGGAAATGTTTACTCTTCGGATTAGAGTTACAAAAATGGAATTAAGTGTTTTGACTTGAAATACTTGAATAACTTACAAAGTTTCCATAGAATTCTTACCATAAAAGAGGCCTAAAAGAGGCTATCCAGCAGGAAACCTGGACCGATTGGAGTTGATGTAAATTCCTTTCAAAATTCCTTTCAAAATTATTTATATTCTAGGAGCAACACTATAGGCTTTCCAAGAAACAATGGATATCAAATCATCCTATGTATTTTGCCATTTCTCTTAGTCCTTAGCGATTGTATCAAATTTTGTCCAAATGTTTATATTAGGTGCTCACTCAAGAGTACACTTTAAAAAATGAATGAAAGAGACAAGATTTATTCTCTTAGAATATTTGTTCCTAACTTTGTTTTATGGAGGATTGATAGTTTGTCTCATCTTGATACATTTACAATTATAGATATTGATCATTCCAGATTTTATGGCTTCCTATTTCTAAATATATATATAATTATTAGGGAGTATAAAAACAGTTTATTGTAGTAGCATCTTTTATAATAGTGTGACAGTAACTGTCATTTAAGTAGCTCGTATTTTGTGTTAATAATTTTGCAAAAAATGACTGGTATTTAAACTCATTTAATTTTTGAAAGCTGCAGGTAAATATTTCTTATTTTCACAGAAGAAGCAGATTCAGAGGGGATTTCGGCAGTGTCACAAAACTAGGGAGTGGCAGAGCTTGAATTTGGCAGGACATTCAGTAGATGTGAAATTTGTGTTTTCTAACTTTGTCTTCATTTTAGGTAAAATCCAAGTAAGTCTAAGATTGAAAATTTGTGTATTATTGCACTATGTGTAAATGTTTGGAGTTAGATCATTCAAGGTTTGCAAACTTCATATTCAGAATAGTTCTATCTGTAAAAAGGGGATTGTCCGTACTGTATAAGCTGCTGGGAGCACTACCTGAGGCGTGTATGAACATAACCTGCTTAGTGCAGTGGCGGCACGTTGAAAATTCTCATTAAATGTTAGATGATGGTAGAAATAGTATTTTGATCTCAAGGCCAAAGTTGCTCCCACCAATTATTTTCATAAGCACTTCTTTTAGACTTTTTCTTTGCACATAATGTCAAATTGCCAATTTAGTTACAAAAGAATGGTACAACGTGAAAATACCATGTCTCTCACTCATATTTACCTACCTTCAACTTTTAACATATTTGCTAGCTCTTCAGTTACATTGATATGTGCTCCATTATAAGAAATCCAAATTATTACTTCATATATTCATACTAATAATAACATGAATTACAACAACTTTATCTAGTATTTAAAAGTCTGCAGGAATTTTCCCAAATGTCTTACACAGATTAACTAATTTTTACCACCACAACAATCTGATAATGTAAACATAATTATTATTTTCATTTTGACCAATGCAATCTTTGCCCAAAGTCTCATAACTAGTAAGACTTGGACCTGTTTTAAACCGAGATAATCTGACCTGTGATACCACATTCTTATCCATAGTTAGGTAATGAGTGTGGAAGACGTAATCTGGGTTTCCACTGCCTTTATATGATTGATTGTTATCTGCTGCTACAAAGTAGTATTGAGTTGTTGCAAATTATCCTTGTAATATGTTTACTAATGCAATTCTAAACTGTTCAAGATTTTCTGTCCCTAAATTCATGATAGAACTGAGATGTTATGAAGATTATAGACAGAGGAAAATTAGTATTAAAAAAGTACCAAACACCCTTTAATTATGTGAGAATTATATACTAACTTTCCTATAAAAAGCAAAGGGACTCAAAATCCTTGAATCTCTTGCTTTTGATGTTGGACAAATACTTGAAAAAATATACTTTGAGGACATTAATGAGTAATAATGGCTTGTAAAATTAAGGCTGTTTTGGAAATAAAAAGTCCCAATTGTTTACCAAAGGAATTTTGTTACATCAGCATAGCTGATTCAGAGACTCTGGGAAAGAGCGAGGCTTTTGACATATCACATCCTATGTCAGTGGCTGCTTCTGTCTCATTTCACCCTTTTTGGCTATGACTACATGCTGTCTCAAAAGAGAAGATGTCATCAAGAATACAAAAGCCACCTCTTTCCATTATCGATCTAATTCAAATCTCTCATCCTACCATTGAGGTCACTGGTCTGAAAGAAGGGATATGATTTACTTATGCCCGAACCTTAAGGGGAAATTCACAGTTAACATTTTTAATTATTTAGCTCTTAATCTGAAGCTGTTTTATTTTTTTTTAAGAGGCAAAAATTTTTAAGTGGGAATAAAATGAATTTGTTCCTGCAGTATTGACTACTGTCATCCTCAATGAAGACCAAGAGTCTACTCATGTAGGACACCCTAAAAACCATCATTTCAAGGTTTAATTTGAAACTGTTCATGTGGTATGTTATTTATTATAACATACTTGTAAGTCAAAGATACAAACTTAGAGTTATGTCAAAAAACACTTGTATTGATTTCACATCCTTTTATAATTTCAAGTGTAATTTTTTAAGTAGGATCATGTGATTAAAAAGTGACTTAATTTTTACATTTATAGCATGTAGGATGGGGTGGGTTTAGAATCCATGAATTTTTTGTGAGTACCGGGGGTCAACCTCAGGACCTCGTGCGCCAGCAGGCACTTATGCCACTGAGCCATCTCACCAGCCCCTGATTTTTAAAGTTGGAGACACTATCACATATTTGACATTAAATAGTTTCTGAAAGTCAAGTCGTTGTCTCTAACTTAGTGTCTGGGCCATGTGTTCCTTTTACTTCTTCCAGCACATGTTGTCTTGAGCTGAAATTGCAGAGACTTTTAATAAATTACAAATGTATTCTAGAATTTCTTTTTGATTAACAATACCTAAACATTCAAAGGTGAGTACTAAAAAAAACATAATACTCCCTTTTGCTTTTCTCCATACATGAAAAAGATAAAAGGAAAAGATGTACAATGTCAAGGATTTGACCCAGAAGCCAACTACCACAATGAAAACACAGTAGCCAAAATATTGTCTTAGAGGTATAATATTCCTCTATCTATCTTGGAGAATTTAATAGGTGATTTTAATATTGCATGGAAAACATATTATCATTTGTATTTAAACAAAACAAGATTGCTATGGTTGGAACTTATCGCTGGCTTTCCACTCCACCTTCTCTTAAGAAACATTCCAGTTGCCCTCAGAATAAAAGCCAAATATGCTCTTGTGAATTTGTGAACACTGACCCAGTCTTGGCCAGATGTATTATTTAGAGAACGTTCAATGACTCTCTTGGAGCTGCTGCAATCAATTACATCAATAATATGAATTTTAACTAATCTCTTAATATGTATTTATATATGAATCACAAGTCACTGAGATAATTTAGTGTCTTCGAGGTCAATAATTTCCCCTTTTCCAAGTCTAAGTTCTTTTAAAGCAATTCATACATTTAAGAATCCACAGCTATCTCTCTCCAAAATCAATCATAATACCATCACAGATTCTGTTTTCTCTTAACTTTGAGGCACTATTTTCTCTCTAAAACACTTACTTCTGATACAATTTTCTCAACACCCATTGATAATGGATGTTTCTTGAGGCTGGCAAAAACCTAACTGGATTCCCATTAGCCTGAGTGGTCAAGGTTTATTCCTGAAATCAGTTTGTGCTATTTGTTACAGTAAGCTGGATGTGAGTGCCAAGAATTTATTCACCAGCCACTTGATTACAGAGTGCTTTGATATGCAATGTAGACTGTTAAAACGTTAATGCATTCAATTTTACTGTCTTTTCAGAAGACTCAAATAGAAACTTGGGAAGCATATTCTTTAGTTTTTTAGACTCCAAATGTCATTGGCTTGCTATTGAAAATTAATTTAAATTGAAAATGAATGAAAGCTAATTTTATTAGGATGCCAGATCCCAAGCCAAGGGATTTGAGCAAATTAAGTTATGACTAAAAGGACCACCACTATTTAAACATAAAACATTCCATCTGGACGGCAACTTGAACTGGCTGAGCATCTACAATGAGAAATGAATACAGCTGGGTAAAGGAAAGTTGAATATAGAGATCACTAAAATTCACACGCATCTCAGAATGTTTTGGTTTGGTCCTCAAAAGTGGGTGCTTTCACTCCAGGGGTTATGTAGAACAATCTGTTTGGGTGCAGAAAACAATAAAATTAGTCAGAATATTCTTGCAGACATTCTCAGTGCTCCACTCATGAAACTTCTCCTACCCTGTATGCCAGACACAGCTTGATGAACAATTCCCACATGCCCTATGCACGTCTTGCCTCAGCCGCTAGCCTCCCTCTACCTGAGAGAGTCTTATGACTGCAGGAGCATATTTTGCTTGTAAATTGAACAGTTCATAAGTGTTACTAAATTAATGCTTCCAAGACAAACCCAGGCCAATGAGGCTTCATGGTTGGTACATGAATAAGCCAACATTCTTGAAATTATTCTGAGGTGCATGTTATGCAGTGTATCACATGGTACCTGGCAGGATTAAACTCGGTTATCCATCACATTATCTTCCTCACTAATGTAATTCTTTTTAAATTGACTTTCCTCTCTTACCTTTCTCATTTTCTCACCTTCTCACGATAGGTTTTAAGACTACTAAATTAATAACTTACACCGAAATTTTTGCAAGACATCTTATACGTATCGCACACTTGAATGGTTCTATGCTTAATATACATTATGGTTTACTAAAATTATATACAGATACACACATGCATATAACACACACATATATATATTTAGCTGAAATCAGTAAATATATGAAACTTGTAGTGTATGAGAAGAATGTTTCACTGAGAGATCACATTGTGATCTTTCCTATTCTATTCTCAGGTCAGTCTCTGCTATACATCAAAGCAGAAATAAAGAAAGATGTCTTCTGGTACACTACATCTCTGAAGACACAGATTTTAGGTGGGAGAAATGATGAGGAAAGTTCTATTCCATTCTATTTCCATCATTCTTTTCGCTCCAAATTGATATAATGCAGCAAGAGTCTCTTTTTTAGGAAGAATATTAAGTCTTGGTTTGGCCGGTGAGATAGCTCAGCAGCATAAGTGCCTGCCTGGCAAGCGTGAGTTCCTAAGTTCGACACCCGGAACCCACATACGAAAAATGGGCTGGTGATATCGCTCAGCGGCACGGGTGCCTGCTGTCATGCAAGGTCCTGAGTTCGACCCCTGGTACCCACAAAAATAAATAAATAAATAAGTCTTGGTGTAGGTGGTAGTTGTAGTCTAAAAATGATGTTTTAGGGATAGATTTAAGTGTGTCTGTGTTTCTAATTGTACAGAAATAATGAGTGGTCTACATAGAAAAAAATCACAGGTAGAATAACCAAAATTTATAAAGACCTTCAAGATGAGTTGAATAGTGAATTTAAAGGAACTAGCTGAAGGGACAAAATCTGGTCATGAAATTAATTAGAAAAACATTTGCAGGACAGTATTTAGGGAAACAAATGGATCAAATGTTGGTAGAAATATTATATGAAGCATCTTGTTAATGGACACTAGAATTTCTAGAAGGAAATTCTGTTCCTTCTAGAAAGGGAAGAAGATGGTTGGCAATGCCACACATTAAATCTAATAGGTCTCCTTGTAAGGACCACAAGCAAATCCATGGAAAGAAAATGTAGGTTGTATGAAAGAAGGTTTAAAAGGACTTCCTCAGATTTTCAGGATGCCAAAAAAAAAACTCTCTACAGTAGTAAAACAAGCTGAGTTTCAAAGCTAAAACTGTCGAGATTACTCCCTGTCACTTCCTTTTGGGAAAAAAAAGATAAAGGTTAGAAAATGAACAGGTTTGGGTCTGGTATAAACAAAAGAAGACTAGCATCTGTGGTATATAAATGCATGAAACCCAAGAACTAGGTGACAGCTAAGTTGGAGTTGAGACTAATTTGTTTATCCATAATTGTCCCTCTGAATATGACCTTGCTCGTGTACATCCATGTTGATTGGAAGCACTGATAAGAGAACATTCAGGAGATGAGTATCTCCAATTCAGACTATTTCTTTGATGGAGTTTTCTGTTTGATTTTAAAAGTTTTATGCAAGGAGGTAGTTAGCTCCCTTGAAAGGTTTCTAATGTAGTAGTTGAAAAATTCAATAGTGACATAGTGACCTGAGGTAAACACTTGCTCAGTGAATTCTAAGGTGGGGCATAGAGGGCAAAAGTATTCAGGTTGGAACCCAGGTTGGAATCTCTATGACAGGTTGTAATAATTCAATATACCTCTTCAGGACAGATAGGAGATAGATGTTTATCGCCAGACTGATAACTAGTGATGGCCAGTTGGGTGTTCCAAAATAGGACAACAGCTATTGATTTATTCCATCACATGGTGGCTTTATTCATTTTCTTCCATTTGAAAATCAGCTGAACATTAATGAATCAAATTATTTTTATGAACACTATAGGTAGAAAGTATCAGTTATTATGAGTTTGTGACCTAACTCTCCCAATGATATTTGAATTTTCAAAGACAGGAAACCCTCCTTTACACTTTCATTTGTTTTCCTCTTTATATATGTGTGAATCACAAATCAAGAGTTAAAATTTTGATTTGACTCTAATCAAAAGATCTATCCCGCCCCTTGATTCTAAACAGGCTTATTGCTTACTTAATAAGTAAAAGGCTACAGAAAAAATACTACACCAGTTCCAGGTTTAGCTTTCAATAGGGAAAGAGAAAAATCTTTTCTTTTGGAGGACCTCTCTGTGTAAGAAGTGTGACTACTCTAAGGCCTCTGTGCTTGCAAACTCTAATCCATCAGGAAAGGTTCTGGAGTGTGTTCACTCATGATAAGAGAGAGAAAGTATGAGGAAAAGAACCAGACACCAGAAATCAAGCTTCAGCTCAGCGAAGCTCCCCACATTAGGGAAAGCAATTTTCTAGCCAATCAGCTCTTAAATACCTGACCCACAAAATAGAAAACTAAAATAAAATCATTGCTCCAAGTCACCACATTTTGAACCAGTATATTACGCTACAGTAGGCAATAGAACTATTCTTCTAGAAATTGTGTTGCTGGCAATCTGAAGCAACAAGACAAGTCTTCAATAGCTTTAAGGTAAAACAACAAATTATATCATTACTCAAGCCTTAACCACATCAGGCAATGTGCCAGTTAATCTTAATTGTCAAGTTGAGTGGATTAAGAGCCTTCTGGATAAATGCTTAGGTCTTGGGGGTGCTGTAGTCAGCAATGGGTTAATTCACTGATGTTCATAGCTGAATGTACTGATGTTCACAGCTGAATGTACTCTTAACAAATTGACAGAAAGTTAGTGGCTTAAAACAAAAGCAATTTATTTTCTCACTATTATGAAGAGCTGAATGTCTTTTTTTTTTTTCAGGTATCGGGGGTCGAACTCAGGACCTTGTGTGCCAGCAGGTTCCCGTGCCGCTGAGCAGTATCACCTGCCCTTTTTTCGTATGTGGGTACCAGGAGTCGAACTACAGGGCCTAGTTTGAGGGGGTGAATAACTGGGGCGGTGCCTTTGGAGGGTATATCTCCCAGTGGCATGTTTCCACTGGGCTCTTCTTTCTGGGAGTGAGCAGCTCTGTTACCCCATGCCCTTCTGCCATGATGTTTCTTCTTTAGAGCCAGCCAACCATGGACTGTACAGCTGAGATTGTGAGCCAAATTAAACCTCTCCTCTTTTAAGTTATGAGTGTCAAATATTTTGTGCCAGAAATGGGAAAGCTGACAACACAGGAAATAAAACAAAAATTAATAAATTAATGGCATGTTTTTATGTGCAATGTGATGAAGAACAGATCTTTGGATTTGATAGGCCCCAGCTTCAACCCCAGCTTTGTCTCCTTCTAACTTTATGAACATGGATAATTAATTTTGTAGTTCTATCAGTTTTCTTATCTGTTGAATAAGGTTAATTCTTGCATTAGTTTCCCATGGCTTTCTTAATAAATTGACAGAAAGTTAGTGGCTTAAAACAAAAGCAATTTATTTTCTCACTATTATGAAGAGCTGAATATCTTTTTTTTTTCCAGGTATCGGGGGTCGAACTCAGGACCTCGTGCGCCAGCAGGTGCCTGTGCCACTGAGCAATATCACCTGCCCTTTTTTCGTATGTGGGTACCAGGAGTCGAACTCAGGACCTCGCACTTGCCAGGCAGGTGCTTATACCACTGAGCTATCTCACTGGCCCAAAGAGCTGAATTTCAAAACCAAGATATCAATAAGAGCCACATTCCCTTCAAAGCGTACACAAGAGAATCTTACCTTGCCTGTTCTTGCATCTGGTGACTACCATCCTTCCTTGGCTGGTAACTGCATAATCTTTGCTTCCAACTTCACCTGACCTTCTCTCTTCTCTATCTTACCTTCTTCTTCTATCTGTGTTGAATTTCCCTTTGTTTTCTCTTAAGAAGACACTTATTATTGGATTTAAGTCCATCTGGATAGTCTCAGGATCCTTTCTTATAAAAACTTCATCTCAAAATCCTTACCTTAATGGCACTTATATGGAGTCCTTTTTTCCCCAAATAAAGTAACCAATCTAAGAGCATATAAGTTAATATATCTGGGTTCCAGAGATTAGAACCTTGGCATATTTGGGGTGGGGAGCATCATTCAACCCACTAGAGTAGTCTAACTTACCTATTAGGACTATTATAAGGATCAAATAAAACAAGAAACATAAAATTTCCGGCAACATATTAGCATTTATTTTCATTTTCATCGATTTTATCATCAACAGACTTTTACATCGCTGGCTATGTCTATGCAAGAACATGTTTCAGGGCCGGGGATGTAGCTCAGCAGCACAGCGCTTGCCTGGCAAGCGCAAGGCCCTCAGATCAATTCCCAGTACCAAAAAAAAAAAAAAAAAAAAAAAAAAAAAAAAAAAAGAAGAAAAAAAAAAAAAAGAACATGTTTCAAACAGAATGCGTCTCAGGGAATCAGAGAATAATATCTTGAATCTTGATTCATACATCATGGATCACAGAAATGTCTCCAGATCAACAAATTACATCTCTAGCTATGAGATTAAATTTGTGTGTATGCACACGCGCATGTGTGTGTATGTGTATGTATATTACATTCAGGGCATATGGGGCACATTTTCTGTTAGGCAGGGTTTAACTTCAGCATCTTAAAAACAATTGGTATTTATAATGCCTTGAGAGCAAATATCCAGGTAGATACGTTATTAGCAATGGAGAAATCTCTGTCTGTCCAATATGAAGAGTCTCCAAAGTATTTTCATTTCATTTCCACTTGCGTCTAAAACAGAGAAAATAAAACACTGTCTGAACCACAATATCCTGAAGAAAATTAACAAGTCTCATGCTGATCTTATGTTCTGCATTACAAATAAATAAAATCTATTTTATCATGTTCACATGTCAAAAAAATATATTTCTATGTTTACCACAATAAGTGTATTGCTTTCAAAGTCTTCTGAGGTCCAAAACATCTTCATGGAAGGTATATTCATATCCTTTTTTTGTAGGTCAAGGAGAAAAAAGTTAAACTTACTTTGTTTGATTTATATCTGAATTTAATATTTGGTGAAAACACTCAAAGTTGTATGTGAAATAGTGTGGTAATTTTATTATTAATGCAATTAAGAGAATAGAATGCACAAGTAAAGTATTTTAAATCTATGTAAAGTCAGTTGCATCAAAATGCAGGAGTGCTGTAAACATAACTTCCTTTGAAAAATTAAAATAATATTTTATGATTTTAGGAATTAAAATTGCTTGACATAAGCCTAATGAATTACTCAAAATTTTGTAAATAATTGAGAATTTCAGTAATATTTCATTTTCTTTCATTTTGAGGACACACCATTGTCCTTCATGAAACACCTAAATACACTGATCATATTATTGTATTAATTGTGATTGGACAGTGTTGTACAGGTCAGACAATAACTTAGGTCAATGTATTTTAGTAGGTCCATTTAATCCAAAATATTTGTTTATCATAAAAAAGGAAATTAAATGTCACATAAGTCATTTCTGATAAGCAACAAAATTCGTTAGAAAAGATTGTTAGCATTGTAAGCCATTCAGCATTTTAATATTGTTTGGAAAAAGTTTTAGTATTTTTATGTTTTGATTCTCTAACTTGCACTCTTGTTTTAAAAACACCACTAAAGTTTAGAAAAAACGTATATGAAATGACAATAAATCTTAAAAATACATTTAGAAAAATGAGTAAATAGAAGAAAATAGCTATTTAATTTCTTGTTCCTTTTTCTTTCCTTTCATTTTCTTTTTTTCTTTTCTTTTTTGAGAAAACTAATACTATCTAGGGGGAAAAAATTGGTAGTATGCATAGGAGTAGAAAAATTGGACTTTCTTCCACCTTTAATCATTGAAAGTAAGAAAGGAAACTAAACCAAGCCCGTAGCTTGGGCTTGGAGTTTAGAAGGTCCTTTTGGTCTTTCTTAGTCCTTATGAACCTGATGGAGCTTGAAGAGGGTAAATTCAAAACAACTGAACTGCTGAAGCTGAGGAGATATTTCCCATATCTCTTCTCTCAAGAACTTCAGTCACAACAGGATCTGGGCACAGGACTTAGCGTCCTATTGTTAAAACCTTTACTCCGAATTTGTCATTTTTTTTTTTAACTAGGAGAGAGATATAGGCAAAGATCTAACATATGGCTTGGTCAATCATTTTTCTCCATCAAATATCCTTCTGTCTTCAGATTTAAGTGTTTATCCTACAATTCATTGATGTCTTGGCAGAGAACATGATGCTGAATTTAAAGCCTTTGAAGAGAAATTGGATAAGGTTTCCATCAGGTGTTAGCAAACCTGCTGCTTCTCAAGCAAATAAGACCTGATTTGAGTGATTTCAACTTGTGTTAATGATGGTGTAAGAAATGCTTTTTGACATTCAGAGTATTAAAAAATACCACAGGTTTCCCTCTCCTTTCTCCCTCCCATGATTCATTTCTCTCCATTAAAGTATTATTGAATATATTATTTGGTTTTCCTGGATCCACAATTTATCTCTCTGAGAAAGATTGGTACAAAAAGTAAACAGAGGCTAAATAATATTTATTTTTTACTTGACCAGTCAGTATGTTAGAATCCTAGAACTCTCTGGAAATGTAGTTACATTTATTTGATACGTATAGCGAACTGAGTTTGGAATTAAGGCAGCTAATGGGTTTGCTGAATTTTTCTGCATTTAGGAAGATTTTTCTCTTTTTAAAATATTTTATAACATATAGTAATTGAATAATCAACTGAAAAACAGCAGTTCTAACATCTGTGAGAAATACTGTTAATGTCTTGTTAACATTTCAGACAGCTTCTCTTTGAATTCTGCTCTTCACCAACTAAGTGAACAAGAGAGGTGGCGGAAAGATCTTGGTAGCGCATTTTCCTCTCTCTTCAATTTCCTTAAATATATAATGATGAGTTTCTGCACAGACAAGGATATTTCACGAGGCAAGAACTCAGTATTGAGATGAAAGCATAGATAACTCCTAGACGATGGGATATATTGTTGAGAAGAAATTCTGACATGTGGATACAGTTTTAAATTTAGAAATAAAGAAGTAATCACAGAGCAACATATCAACAACAGCTATAAAAAGTCTCCTTCAAAAAAGGCTGCTGAAAGTATTTCCAGTAAATGTGACAAACCGACAGGCATTATTAATATGGAAAAGTTAAACAAATCAATAAAAATACCCAGAACTCAATAATTAAAACAGAAAAAAGACCTGAACAGACCATTGGCAAAAAGGAAATATTAAGCAGTTATCAAGTATTTGAAAAAATATTTCCATCTCAATTGTAATAAAATAAATTGAGATATTTAGAGTAAATAACAACTTATCCCTAATACTGTCAAATGTTAAATACGTACATATTTAATATATATGTTATATATTTTATTTTGTGGTATATATTATATTTGCTATTTCATACATATAGACATATAATTAAAACTAATAACTAATATTGGCAAATATAAAGAAAACCAAGAAATATGTCTTAAAATGTTACTGCTTTCTAGTGATGTTATTTCAGAGAATTAAACGTAAAGGCAAAATTGTTTGATTATTATAGCCTTGTAGTACTAATAATGCTAAAAAGATAAACAGTTTGTTCAACTTTATATGAATGGTTAAATCAAACCAGTACACACTATTCTGCTATCTAAAATCATACTAAGAATACTATATGCCAGGATGGAAAATTGTGTTCGAAATTAATTGAATGCTATAAAAATTAAGAGCATTAGTGTTATTATTATATTTTATCTCTGGCATATTTAAGAGAATCCTCTGTCTCTGTCCCTGTCTCTGTCTCTCTGTCTCTGTCTGTCTGTGTTTGTGTGTCTGTCTGTCTCTCTCTCCCTCCCCACAACCTGTGTGTGTGTTTCACACAAAAAAATCTTGGAAACCTTCCTGAATTTTTACTGTCTGCATAAAACCATGTCCATTTATAAAGACATCATTTTTATTTTGTCTTCAAATTACATCCAGAACCTGACAACCCATTTTCACTGCTATTATCAAGTCTTTTTTACCTACTTTCTTGTATAGTTTTTCATGTGTGATGAATTGTCAGTGTTATTGGTCCATGCATGTACTGTTGCTGCATGCATCATTTTCACCGATTTTTTTAATCCTTTACCTACTCTACCACAGACTAACAAGTCATGCCATTTATCACAATTCATCAGTGTGCTTATATCTCTAGCCTAGGTTACTTCCCTTTCCACAAAATAGATGGTCATATGTAGAGTTCAAAACTTCGACACTGTCAAATGTTAGTAGTTTAAAGGCATCTCTAAGTAGGACTGTAGTGTGGCAATAGTACACATTAGGCATGCATCTGAATACGGAGCAAACACACCTGGCCACCAAATTTACTCTTTGTACTCCTTCATCTCCAGGCCATAAAGCTTTCCACAGTGGTCTGGGTGTAACCTATGTGAATGGAGCCCATGTAGCAATGTTTCCTAAGATGGGGTTCTTGCCATTTTCTTTTAGTCTTTCCCTTTCTTTAAGCTTATTTCTTAGATATACGACTTCCAATTTGGGAAGGATTGCTGTTGATATCTCCAAACTTGCTGTCCATTGGTACTGACAGTCTCCATTTTACTATGGGTAGTTCTGCCCATATAGCTATTTAAAAATCTACTATCATGACTATCAGAGACTGTCTTTGGACAAGGGTATGATATGATAGCATACCAGAATTTGTTTTTCACATGCTGTATAGATTTTTCCTATAGATAGCATAGCCTGATTCCAGAACCCTAGGGTTCTACACTACAATTCCCCTAAATGGGCTGGCCAAAATTCCCCATGATATCTTTGTCTAGGAGAAGTAAGACACTTCCATGAGTACAGAAAGTTCCCAAACATGTGGGGATTCAAATCTTGGAATGAATCAACATGCTTGTTCCTTCCCCAGATTTCAAAGTCCCACTTATTCTTACTCAGCATACAGACCTTGGCATAGCAGATTAATGTAATTATAAAGCCAAAGTTTTCTGGAGCTGCTGGTATTACAATTAAACTTTCAACTTGATCCTGAGCTCTTTCTAAAACCAGGCTCTTGGGGATGAGACTGTCTTTTACATGATGCCACAGAGGAGTTCTAGTTTGTGAATTTAGCTTTTAATTAGTGATTTGGTTTTTCATTTTCTCAAAAATTTTCAATGTCTCCATTCAATACCTGATAACTCCCAGCCAACAGCATATGATTCCATTATCTTTACAATCATGAGATCCCTAGAACTTCTCAAATGGCCAATACACTGCAGTTACCTGAATAGTTTCCTTTTCGTATTTCTCATTTCCCTTCACTGTAGGTGTAATTTTTCACACTTGCACCCCTTTGGTATGCCAAATTATGTTAGGATACCATCAATGATACAGTGTACATTACTGCTGGATATTGTAATCTAACCCTTAAAAACTCATTCTAAATCTATAAAAAGTTCCCATAGCTCAACAATGATAGGACAAACAATCCAATTTTAAAAAGGATTACAAATGTTAAATGAATACAAGAAAAAAATACTAAATGCCAATAGTCATAAGAAAAATGAAAATTCAAACCACAATTACATACCACTTCTCACCCAATAGGATGGTCCCAGTAAAAAAATGCAGAAAACAACAAGTACTCTGAGGAGGCTAAGAAAGTGGAACATTCATGAGTCACTCATAGGAATGTGAAATGACGTAGCCAGTGAGAAGAACATTTTGGCAGTTGCTGAATAAGTTAAAGACAGAACTGTTATATGAGCCAGAAATACCACACCTGGGTGTATACTCCAAAGAACTAAAACATGTTCAGACAAAAACCTATATATGGAGCCGGTGAGATGGCTCAGCAGCGTAAGCGCTTGCCTGGCAGGCACGAGGTCCTGAGTTCGACTCCCGGTACCCACATATGAAAAAAAGCGCCAGTGATATCGCTCAGCGGCACAGGTGCCTGCTGGTTCATGAGGTCCTGAGGTCGACCCCCGGTATCCACAAAAAAAAAAAAAAACTATATATGTATGTTTATAACAGCACAATTCATAATAGCCAAAAACTAAATGGTTAAACAAAATGTATTACATTTGTATAATGGAATATTATTCAGCCACAAAAGTGAATAACTTCCTGATACCTGCTACAAGGTGCAGAAACCTTGAAAATATTATTTTAGAGTTAAAGAAGACTGACATAAAAGGTCACACATTGTACAATTCAAATTATGTCAAATACAAAAACTAGGTAAACTCATAGAAATAGAAAGCAGATTAGTTTTTCTTCCAAGCTAGAGGGGAAATGGGAAATTACTGAATAATAGATACAAAGATTCAATTTAGTATAATGAAAAGGTCTCTAAAACTAGAAAATGGTGATGAATGGAAAACATTGTGAAAGTATTTAATATCACCAATGTGCATACTTTAACATGCTTAAAATGGCACATTTTATTATAAACGTGTTTGTCCTTGGTAAAAATAAAATCTTATTCAAGATTTTGCTTCCTGGGTTCCTTATGTCACCAACATCTTTTATCATATTCCTCTGAAAACAGAGTTTGGGGTGCAGGAGGTCTATTGGAGAGAATAACTAGAAAGAGCAACTGTAAGTGAGAGAAACAGAATAGGGAAGAGGAAGAACCTGGAAGAGGTTGATAAACTGTGATGCAGTTGCAAAGGAAGACTCAGACAATATTTCAAATCACTGTGGATCTGGAAAATCCTTCAGCACTTTAAAATTAATGCAAGAGATCAAATCTTCATATTCAAAGTTCTGCCAGGTGCATACTGTCAGAAGGGAGTTTAGCTTTGGGTGAAGCTATACATGGCTAATGACAATTTCCTGGGGAAGGACACAGCTGAGAAAAAACAGTATGTGATACTATTAGTGGATACTGGAAATATGTGTTTCTGCCTAGAGAGAGGAGTTTTACTAGTTCACCACTTTATTCATTGTAGCATATAAGGCAGAAATCTTTTGAGTGTCCCTATTTCCTGAATCATTGGTTTGAAATAACTTTGAGACTGGAATCCCATTCTGACAATTATTTCAGTGATCTTTTCATGAGAGTCCACTCCCTAGAATCAGTTTTTAATGAAAATAACCACACAAATCTTTTTTTAGACATTTCAATAAATAATATCTTTGAAATGGTGATGTGCATATTACATTTGGACAGCCGGACACCATTAATTCTCAGGAAAACTCTAATTGAAAATATCTCTTCCATGGTCTTTATAACTTCTCTTCAAACTGTTTATGTACCCATTATGCAAGAACTAGCACGTAAAGAGTTAAAAATATTAAAATATAAATTCCCTTGGGATTTTGAACAAAAGGATGAGGAGTGTTGGAGTATATATGTTTCAGTCAGCTCAAGAGATACTGATGCATAACTTATACTATAAACCTTCCTGTGGACCAGCATGAAATTACCCTTTGTGAAATTGGTAGAAAGATGGGAAATGTTGGACAAGAAGTGGGTGAGATCCAAGACAACACATGATCTCAGGCAGTCTCCTTTCAGTATTCCTTACTGACTGAGTGGTGTGTGGACGTCATCCCAGTGAATAAATGCAGCTGGAAACCTATTCTAAAACACCAAACATGGACAATTTACATCATACTTGCAACTAATAATCTTATCGTAACTTTTGTGAACATTTCAACTTTATATGTTCCTGAGCAAGGGAACGTCACACCTAAAGTTGTATAAGATAAAGTCTTAAGGGCCAGGAATATAGTTCAGTGGCACAGCGCCTACCTGGCAAGCATGAGTTCTTGAGTTCAATTCCTGATACCAAAAAAAAAAAAAAAAAAGATAAAGTCTTAAATCCAATTATAGACTCCCTGGAATTTAATTAAAAGCAGTACAGTGATTACTTAACCATATAACATGAAGTTTTACTGATTTCTGCAAAAGTGTTTGCTAGGGTTTAATACTGACTTTATAATAGAAACACAGTGCATGTGTGTGTGTGTGTGTGTGTGTATCAGTGTACTTATGTGTGTGTAAATAAGATTATTCTTTCATTCGGATCGATGGCTTTTATAGCTAAAAGGAGCAACATGGTCTCTTTATTTGTTCAAGTTCGCAAATCAGAACTTTGATTGCCTCTCAGTTTGTCCTTAAGAGCGCCATCCTGTCAGGTGTTATAAGACCAAGGTCTCCAGAGACAATGACAGAGGAAAATATCTGAGAGCCTCTTTGATGGGTGGTTATTGCCCTACTCAACTTCTAGAAATAAGGAATGAAGGTGACCGTGTGCTCAATGCCAGGTAGGATGTCACCAGTTTATTTTGCTGAAGCCTACATGGTGGAATTCAACTTCTGACTGTGTAAAGGAAATAGAGACAATGGCATTTTCCCTGTCCTAAGCAGTTTATCCAGATCAATATGAGAAAGATTGCTGCATCGCTGTGGCTGATCTGAGCCTTAATTAAGGATTTTGCTCTCTGAGGTTGACACAGCAGCCACCTTGGTGAATACTAGAGTGTTGAGTTTCTCTTTCAAAAATTTAGAGTTAAGACAACATCAGCTTGGCAAAAACAACTGAAGATGATTTTTAAAAATCTATAAGCTAGTTTTTGTTTAAGTTTTTCTGAAATAGATTTAAGGACCGAATAAAAATATTCCCATAGTTACTTAGTAACTTATGAATAAATTTTCAATATTTAGCAGAGCAAAGAAGGCCCCTTTTTTTTTTGTGGGTACCGGGGGGTCGACCTCAGGACCTCGCGCGCCAGCAGGCGCCCGTGCCACTGGCGATATCGCCGGCCCCTTTTTCGTATGTGGGTTCCAGGAGTCGAACTCAGGCCCTCGCGCTTGCCAGGCAGGTGCTTAAGCCGCTGAGCTATCTCACCGGCCCTAGAAGGCCCCTTTTAATCTTGCTCTTCTTTCATTATTTTCCCACACTACAAACAAATATATGTTCTGTCATGCAGCTTTTCCATAACTCAGCATGCCGTTCTCACTTTGTGTCTTTGTACATATTAACCCTTCTTCCTAGGACATTTTTCTCTGTTTCTGTAACTCAGCCTGCAAGTCCATCTCAAGCATCGCCTCCTCCAGGAAGCCTCTCTTCACTTTGCTCCCTTTTCACACTTCCTGTGCTGCTGTCTTATTTAACCTGTCCCAAGAAAACAAGAGCAGTATAATTTGAAAAGCTTCATATTTTGAACTGTACCAATATCAAGTAAAAGAAAGATTTTTTCCTTAGAATCCTCAACTCTTAGCAAAATCTTTACAAAACTTATGTGCTAAATAATGCTTATAAAATTATTTACTACACTGGGCTATTCAAAATATATATTGATATGAGTTGATACATACTTTAAAATCAAAATAATCATTCCAAAGACAAATAATAGATGTGACATTTGAGTGACTTGAAAATTGCATAATATGAATTGTGATTTTCCAGTGGGTGAATTGAATGGCCTGTTTGAGAAAGGTATTTTCTGGAAAAATATACCCCTAGAACTAGTTTTCTGAAAATGAGTACATAAAATCATCTCTGTTTTTAGGGCACAGCATCCCAGGATAATGGGAAAATAATATTTCCAGAATACTCTTGTTGGGTTTTTATAATTATCAGTACTTGAAATTTTATCTCAGCCTTTGCAAAGATTGCATTAGCATAATATGTTGTGTTCTCTGGATTTAATATATTTTATGAATGTGGAAATATTCACCAGAACTAAGTATTGGGTAGGAAATTATTACCTGCCAGGTGACAAATAGTACTTTATACAGATGAGAAATACATTTTTTTTAAAATGTAAATTACTGAATTTGAGTTGACACTCATCTCTTCTAGGAAAAAAATTGCAAATTTTAAATTGAATATTCTCTATTAAGGTAATAGTTCTGTTTGAATTGCAGCAAATTGCAAATCCAGAATTAATGTGTTCTTCTTATAAATGTTACCTGCATTATTACATTTAGTCAAATCATGTCTGCACATGATTCAGCACGATTAGAGTTCCTTAAACTAGAAAAAGACAATTATACTTGCTACTTACGATTATACCTTTGGAATATTGAGGCGAGGACCTAGGTAAGAATTTTTTCCTGATTATGGTGGGAAATTTTGCAGTCTATAACTCAGGAGATCATTTTCTGAAGATTTTCTAGTTCTATATTCATAAGTCTCCATAGAAATGATTCCGTTCTTTAGTGTTACACCTTTATATCATAAAATTTCAAATACAAACCAAACCCAAAATACTTATTTTTCAACATATTAAACTCTCAAAAATAAACAATAACCAATTCGTATGCTAGGAATCCTTCCCCAAATATTTGAGCAACTTATTCACTTCAGGATTCTGTACTGAACAAATACATTCAGAATAAGTAGAAATATTTCTGTTTATAAAAATATATTATTAGGGGCCGGTGAGATGGCTCAGCGGCTTAAGCGCCTGCCCGGCAAGCGCGAGGGCCCGAGTTCGACTCCCGGAACCCACATACGAAAAAGGGGCCGGTGATATCGCTCAGCGGCACGGGCGCCTGCTGGCGCGTGAAGTCCTGAGGTCGACCCCCCGGTACCCACAAAAAAAAAAAAAAAAAAAAAAAAAAAAAAAAATATATATATATATATATATATATATATATTATTAAGCTATGAACCCCTGACCAATCAACAGAAATATTCTGCCTTTTCAGAAACTGTGTTGTTCTTAAAAAAAAAAAAAAAAAAAGGACTGCTTGTATGCATGCCATTAATTTAGTTTTTTCAGAATATTATTTCTGCTCAAAGCCCTTCAGTAAATACATTGAATATACCAAGTCCATACTATGGGCAATGTCATCCTACAAAATCTTGTCACTGCCTCTGGTTTCACATTCACTGTACATAATCTTCAGGGCTCATTTTTTTCTATCCTTTTTTTTTTCAGGTTTATTAAGCTCTTCCTCAGTTCAGGACCTTTGCACATGCTAATCTATGTTTCCCTCCACACATGAATGCACTAGATTCTTCTCGACCTTTTTATCTCAGTGTGAGTCAATTTGAGAAAGATTGCTGCATTGCTGTGGCTGATCCGAGCCTTAATTAAGGATTTTGCTCTCTAAGGTGGACACGGCAGCCAGCTTGGTGAATACTAGAGTATCGAGTATCGAGAGTGACATCTCCTGACTGCCACTCTTATCTCAGTTAATCCCTAATTTTCTCACAATTTACTTCTAATTTTCTTCATTTAACTCCTTTTTAAACTCTTCATGGGAATATCTTTATTTATAATTAGTCTATTATCCATTAACATTTAAAATAATGTTCAAAACATTTGAAGAAGGGTCCACTCTCATTAAAATGTAAATGTGCTAAGTCAAGATTGTATCAATTTTCCCTGCATTAAAGACTTCAAGGAACCTAACCCTCTCTATATGTTGTAAGTCAGGGTTTGCAAGGGAATAGATTTGATACAGAACACACAATTTATAGGATTATTGTATAATATTCACCCAAAAAGTCAAATGCAGAGGAGTGCAAGAGATCTGTCCATGCACTAGAGACCCAAAGAATCCAGTTGAGGGCCTGGATCCCATGGCAATGTCCTGTATGAGTCCAGCTGACGACCTAGAGCCCACGGCAATGTCCTCCAGGAGTCCAGCTGGAGGCCTAGAGCCCACGACAAAGTCTTATGCAAGTCTGTAACAAGGATCTGCACTGGGAAGGCCCAAAGTTCAGTGGTGGATGCTAGAACATCTGTGCCAGCCAGTTGAGTGATCTGCACTGGACCCAGGAAGTGGCACTCAAGGTGGTAAGGACCAGAACTCCCTGAAGAGAACCGCAGCCATCCTAAGTGACAGTTAGGACCAGAGCTCTTCTGATGATAACAGCTGAGTTCATATCAGGAAAACCTGCGTGACAAGCTTGTCCAACAACAGCATGCCATCTTTCCCTCCCATTCTCCTTTTATGCTGTTGGCGACAATCCTCAGGTGGGTCTTCCACACCTGAAACTATGCTCACTCAGTTCAGCTGGGTGTTCCAAGTTGACCATTCATTAATCCACCACAATATATGTTTTATATTTGAAGTAATGGGTATGCTTTATTCTTAATTTTTATTTTTTTGGTACCTGGAATCAAACTCAGGACCTTGCACTTGCCAGGCAGACACTGTGCTGCTGAGCTATATCCCTGGCCTTATGTTTTATTCTTTTTTTTTTTTTTTTGTGGGTACTGTGGGTCGACCTCAGGACCTCGCACACCAGCAGGCGCCCATGCCACTGAGTGATATCACCGGCCCTTTTTTCGTATGTGGGTTCCGGGAGTCGAACTCGGGCCCTCGCGCTTGCCAGGCAGGCGCTTATGCCTCTGAGCCATCTCACCGGCCCTGCTATGTTTTATTTTTTATTTATTTATTTTTTTTTTGTGGGTACCGGGGGGTCGACCTCAGGACCTCGCGCGCCAGCAGGCGCCCGTGCCACTGAGCGATATCACCGGCCCCTTTTTTGTATGTGGGTTCCGGGAATCGAACTCGGGCCCTCGCGCTTGCTGGGCAGGCGCTTAAGCCACTGAGCCATCTCACCGGCCCCTATGCTTTATTCTTGAATCAACATTTTTTGCTGTTTCACTATTTATAGCTATATCCCCCCACACACACACGTACTTCACATCTTAAAGCAACAATAAGGATGGGTTATTTATGATGTTCCTGGTGGGTAAGAAATTTGGGGAGTTAGTTGGTTGTGCTTGAATCTCTTCTGAAGTTACAGTCATTTGACAGCTGAAGTTTCCATAAGGCTTCACTGCGACTGGAGAGTGTACATCCGAGAGGCTCACTGAAAGGACTGATAAGGCTGTACTATCTATGGCCAAAGCTTCAGCTCCTCTCCACGTGGAGCTGCTTGTTTACCCTGAAAACCTGAGAACTGATTTCTTCCAGAAAGGGTAACCCAAGAGACCAGAGGATAAGAGGCACTGCCTTTCATGATCTAGCCCCAGAGGTCACAAATCTGGTATCCCATCATGTTTTCACCAAGCAAGTGTTGACTCAATGTGTAAATGTACCACTCTGGAACATGAGCAACAGAAAAGAGGAATCAAAGGGGATCTCTTGGGGACTGGCTACCACAGGGGCCTGCCTACTTCTGGTGGTCAATGCTCTCACTCTTTAGTTTCTTCCTCTTTTATCCCCAACACCATATCTTCCTTCCCATATCTCCTCCCCAGATTCCCTCCTCATATGTCATTTAACTCTTGTTTAACTCTTGTGGTGGAAAATCTGGATTCATTTTCATACTTTCTTCAGCATTCTTCATTCTTTAGGATATTATCAGACCAAAACCTGTAAGTAATCCCTAACATTGGGCAAGACCAAACTCTCCTACATGACCTCCTTTCACCCCCCTTTATGGAATTATGTTCCCATAAAAGACCAAATGTCCTACATTTTCAATCATTTCCACCATCTCCAGAATTAATAACCTGGGACACACACACACACACACACCTGACTAGATACTACCTGACTTTTTTCAGATAAGTAGCTTAATGTGTATATTTTGAATTTGACTCCAACAAAGTAAGAAAAATGATGGTCCAGTATTACAGAATTCCCCAGGAAGATTAAAGAAATTATTCAGGTGTGCATGGTCTAATTATTAACATATCACCATTTATTTTCTTTACAAAATTTCTTTCTCTTTACCTTTCCTTGATTTCTAACTACTCTTAAATACTCACTTATAAGCTCCATAATGGTAAACTTTCTTATTCTCCATCAATTTTCTCAAAGGGTGAGATAGCTTATTTTAGTGAAGTTTAAAGCTCATTTAAGATTCATGTATGCTGAGTTCTAGACAAAACACTAACCTTTTGGTGTTTGGCCTTAACTTTGTCAAACATAATTTCCTGCCTTAAAAAAAAGTTTTAAATGTTAATTAAAAACATTCAAAGAGTCTCAGTCAAAAAATAGTCCTGAACTTAGACCTGTTCTCGCCTACAAAATGATGAGTTACAGTAAGAAGCATATGGATTAAATGTCTCTGCAACCTTAATATGAATTTAAAAATTAGTTGGTGTTTTGAAAACATATCTACTTTTTGATGAATTAATGAGTAAAAGTTTAAGCACAATCTAATATAAATTTCAGTCAGTTCCAATTCCTCAAACCAAAATTAGGAGTATGTGCTTATACTATGTTCACAAGTTTCTAGATTTTTTACCAGAAGTTCGAAAGTTTAATGGAAGCCAAAGGAAATGTATAGTCAGATGAGACTGTTAGAATTAGTGACAATGACTTAAATGTCATTTTTAGTCTTTACTGCTTTAGTAAGGGAACAATAAATGCAAACAGAAGTCCCAGGTTATTAATTCTGGAGATTGTGGAAATGATTGAAAATGTAGGACATTTGGTCTTTTATGGGAACATAATTCCATAAATCATGATAATTTTCATTAATGTATAATTTATATTCTGCCTTCTTCCAGAAGTGTTTTGCATTGGCTCATAATAAAGGATGTATGCAATAGAACCCAATTAAGCCAATGAAATTAGTGTAAGCACACCTACTTTCCTGATAGTTGAACAGGAATTTTTCAAGTGTGCATTAAAGAAAAGTAATTGTTTTCATTCTATATTCCGAGCATCATACAGTATTCACTCATAAGATTGGTGGGGGAGGGAAGAGTATATAAATAACAAAACTCTTGTCTTTGTAAAGCTTGTAATTCCTTGAGAAAAAGAGAGTTGATATACAGATTGTGTTTGTAATACATGTAACTACTTTATATCATAAGGTGCCATGGCATTTATATAAATATAAGGGGTAATAGAGTTTTAAATAACAATATCCACTGTGGCTGAGAGAAGAGAAAATAAAACAAACACATTGCCATAGAACTCGATATAATTTCACTTCACACTCATTTTTCACCTGAAACAAATCATTAGAGCTTTACCGTGATGGTACCTCCTCTGTGAATAAATATCATTTTTCCAAAGGATGCTCAAGACAGATTAGAGATCAATATGGATTCATTTTTTGTCTCATAATGGTAAATACTGAATCAAGAGGTCACAGACCTTGTTTTCCTAACTATCACCCTTGGTCTTTTATGCACATGTAAATTTCAAATCTTCCTCATTCTTCTGACAGGTGCGCTAAAGACACTTGAATTATTTACACTGCTCCTAATATAAAATGGTATGCATTTAGCAACTGAGCCAAAATCTTTTCACTAAGAAACCTGGATTTAAAATACCAGAGCAGTGAAGGATTAGTGAATCTCAGCAGAGGTATAAAAATTAATCTCACTCAAGGTATTATTACAGGCATATGTGGTAGAAGGATAAGAAATGAATTCATGATAGTTAATTCTTCCATGACCATGTTAAATTTCTTCTCATATTTATCTACATTCTTGCTTCCTTCTTCCTTTTAACCCCTTGGATTTCTCTTTGTTTTTTAATGGTTGCAATTCATAGCTTCCATGTCATTGGTCTGGCTCCCAGCATCTACTCAACATCTCCACTAAAGACTTAATTCATAACCTCATTCAAACCTCTACCCTGAACTCATCCAGTCCCTTAATTCTCCCTATCTCCATCTGCATGAACTATTTTCTAAATGTCCAGTCGTGTCTTGAAACTGAGGTGGAAGGAATATTTTAGGATTTGGGGTATACAAACTTAACTCTGCTAGAAGACAACAAAGTACCACTTTTACCATGGGTAACTCTCTTAAATAGACTGAGACCTAAAGCCCTTATATTCTAATACAATTGCTATTTCACAAATGACAAAATCATGAAATATTGGAGGAAAAAATTAACAGTTACCCTTATAAGCTTCTCATATGTAACAGGAGGAAGCTGACCTATATGTTTTTGAAAGAAGAGATCAAATCTTCCTTCTTTCACTGAGTGTATTTGAAAATGACAGAAAACTACCATTGTTCATTCATGTTCCCCACTAGAGGAGTCAGTAAACCCTCATCGAGTCCTTATTGTGGGACATTATCCATTTGCATATGAATTAATTTTTGCAGAGATGAAAGAGTTGGACTGATTTACTTGTAATCACATGAATTCACAGTATCATGGATTCTGATTTTAAGATTCTAGGACATATCATAACATTGTATTTTTTTCTAACAATAAGTGATAGAGAACCACAGGAACCAAAAGGATTCTTAAAGGCTCCATCCCCCGAACTTTCTCACTTGATTCCCATATTGTTCTAATATCATATTCATTTCCATATAGTATCCAACATTTGCCTCCATAACCTATTTGCTGTTCTCTACTTTGTCTTAGATGTGCCATTCGTACTTTACTTTTTTGGTACTAACCCAACATTTTATTAAAGACCTTTGAACTCTAATCAAATCTCTGGTATTCCTGTTCAAGCAAATGTAGCAGCATATTCCATCTTGTATTTTCCCTCTGGCCTCAACCATTGTCTGTAGCTTATAAGTCCAATGTAATCATTGGCAAAGGAAGACATATTTATAGGTAATAACTTATTATGTTCCAAATATCCACAACAACACACAAAAAGATGACTGGCAGATCCCTATTTCTTTGTTTTAAATAAAATTTAATCTGTATTTTATCCTTAGCAAATTTTCCATAATTTATACATAAAAATATGGATTTTGTTAATGCTATTGGTTTAGATGAAGCTGTTAGCAAATGATCTTGTCTTCCTATTCTCTCTCTCTCTCTCTCTCTCTCCCTCTCTCTCTCTCTCTCTCTCTCTCTCTCTCTCTCTCTCTCTCTTTCTCTCTGTATCTGTGTGTGGTACTGGAAATTGAACCCACTATCTTAAAAATGGATTGAATCCACAACTCTATTCATTTTTTCTTTTCTTTCTTTCTTTTTTTTTTTTTTTAAGATGAAGTCTCACTGAGTTACCTAGAATGGTCTCAAACTTTCTATCTTCCTGACTTTGGCTGCCACTGGGATTGCAACTTGACACCACCTCATCTCTCTAGTCCTTTCAGTCTTAATGATGAGGAGAGCTCTATGAGATTCTCTTATCTGTCTTCCCAAAATATTATTCCTCACTAAGTGGAAATAAATGTATATATATATATATATATATATATATATATATATATACACAAATGTATACAAATATATAAACAAACAAACAACAAAAAAAAATATATATATATATATCTGATCCGAGAACAATTGATTATAATAGTAAACTTTATAAGAAAAATCCAACACATGGAAGAAAATCCTGATACTGGAAGACATCACAGAAATATAAAGTCAAGTTAGGTTTTATTTGAATGGGACTGGTTCAATTCTGTCTTTATCACTGAATAACATTTGGACCCTTATCAACTCATTCTAGCCTTGATTCATTAGCAAATCAAAGAAAATTGTACCTGGTTTATAATATTTTTGTGAGTGATAAATGATGTAACACTATATAGAGAGCAGAAAATAGGATTCTGTTTCATGGTTTGTGTTTAATATGTATTAGTTGTTATAACCATAAGTCATAGTAATAATTACAACTAAAATCAGAACATTCTAGGGGTCAGACACTAAGGGTTCTAAAGCAGCCAATAATTCATTAATGGTAGAAATTGTCTTTCTTGTGGAAGAAACCTGGGTCATTGATAGGTTGAGCAATTTGCCCAACCAATGTAAGACTGTAAAGACTTGACAAAGGCAGGACTCGAAGCCCATTAGTTTGGCTCCAGAGCCCTCTTCTCTGCATTGTAACTCAGTACTTCTGCTCGTGTTTGAAAAGTTAGGGAACATGGAAAATAGATTTGTCCAGACGGACGTTTGTGAGAGGTTCTGAAACTTGGCAGAATTATATGAAAACAATTTTTACTGAATTACAAATTTTTAAACAATTTTAGCAACTGCAAACTTGTAGTGACGCTTAGCACTGAAATAATTGCTTTTATGGGTACTGTGCACTATACTGTTTCACGCTGGTTTAAATGAGCTAGATTAGCTCCTGTCTCAGCTTAACTAAATGTAAAACATGCCTCTGATATTGCCTATATAATATTGATTTTAGGTCTATAAATTGAATAAACTTGAAACTGATTAAATTTATAGGAAAAAATTAGCAATAAGGTGATTTAATTGAAAATAACTAAAATTAATGAGATTATTGATAGCTAAGAGGATTAATTAAATCAACAGAAATAAATTGCATTTCATTGGAATTTAATTTGAGACTGTCAAATTAGAATGAAATTCAATGAAATAAATAGGATGGTGTCAGAATATATAGTGATACAAAAATCTTCAATTTAGAAAATAAACCATTATCTTACAGAGCTAATGCCCATGTCTTCGTAGAGCCATGTAAATGTGTTTCTTGTTAATTTTTGTAAGTGAGGAAATGGGTGGCATTAAAATGGTAACAATTTCAAGCCAGACTGAATAGATTTAAAATATTATAACACTCAAATTTCTTAAGGAATTAGGAAAAGAGAAAATATTCTCAGTGATTCACAGTTGAGAACATTTCTCTTGAAAGTATTCCAGTCACTCTAAAAGCAGGCCATAGTGCCAATATTTTCACCTACCTCTTTCCTTTCTTCCTTAATCCATTATTATTTTTTTTTGCCATTAGAGATAAAATTCAACTTTCAGATTTTTAGAATTTTCTTTATCTGATAAAATTTGATTCTCTCCCTATAGACTTAATTAATTTAGCAAATATTTGATTAAAGAAAAGACACAAAATTTTTCATGAAGTCTTCTCCTTATGGACTTAAAAGAGTATCAGTAAGATCTTTTGTATCTTGAACCTGCTACAAACTAACTGTGTTCCATTAGACCATTTAAATTTTTTTATGTCCTGTTTACATCTGTAATACAAGGTATGGGATTCCCCAAGTGAAACGTGAGGGGGCTGTGTGATGCCTTTCTCATCAAGAGATGTGTCTAATACGTTACTCCTTGCTTTCCCATCTAGAATTTGAGTAGAGCCATATTTTTCTATGTATCTTTCTTCAATACCCTCCTGAAAACAGTGGAGTTTTGTACTGCAGTAAGTTGTGGATAGGACAGACGTTCAGATGGTGTGTAATACCTTGAGAAAGAAACACAGTGACATGCACAACAGCATGAGTATTTGTAGCAAACTATACACTGTTTGGCTTTTGTATTTTCTTTTTACTGTTATGCATTTTCTGGAGAACAAAAACTAAGATGGGAACTTGAGTTCAGATAGTTTTTTTATTATTATTTTAGAAGGAATCTCAGGAAGTCAAAGTGAGGGAGCAAAACAAGAGAGAAAAGGACAGAGGGAAAGCTAATAAAGTTGATGCTATTAAGCTGCTGTTTACTCTGAATAACTAGAGACAGTCACATAGGGTATAATGTTCCCTTCAAATTTTTCATATAATTCTATTTAAAACCAAAGCCAGGACATCACTGGTTGAGGGACACCCCTGCAGAAATAAATGTCCCATAGGACCATACTTTCTCTCCTTGTGAAAGGAACAAGTATCCATGCATCACAGGAAGATCTAAGTCAGCAAAGCATCCCCTGACATGTGCGTGGGTGATATGTCAGCAATGTCGACCCAGGACTGTCCACTTCAGCTGCAGATGAAATCAGAGGCTTATGGTCCTGGTCCTTGACATTTAAAATAAGGATATTTGATGAAGTTCAATGTATCATTTTTCTTGAGAAAAGTCAAAGATACCAAAGTACTATATATTTGTTGATACAATAAAAAAGAACATGGTAATAATAATTCCAGAAAACATTTACCTGCTACATGCAAGGTATAATTTTCAGTACTTGGCATACATTTTCTTTCTTTCTTGTTTTGTTTTGATATGTTTAGTTTTCAGTCCTCAGGACTGAAGCCGGAATATTTGTACCCTGATCTACGTCCCCAGTCCTTTTTATTTTTTTTTTTTATTTTGAGGCAGCATTGCTAAATTGCCCAGGCTAGGCTCAAACCTGTGAGCACCCTGTCTCTGCGTCCCAGACTGCTGAAATACAGGCACGCAACTCCACACCTGACATTCTCCATTTATTCCTTATGCATGAATTCCTGGTTTTTTTTATTTTTTAACCTCAAATTACGTTTAACTACTGTCTTCACTAGCTCAGTAAATGTTTAATCCAATCTGTATTTCTCTGGACCAAAATTTTTGGCTTCACTTTTAATTTCTCCTATATTCCAAGTCGCCAAATACTCTTGGTTCTACCGTTTAATATATTAAGAGAATGATCACTTTTCATGTCCTTTTTCATTACCACTTTGGCTCAAGCAAACAGTAACCACAGCCTGATCTTCCTGATTTGTCCATGTCCCCTTCCCAGACTCATTAGACTCTGTTATCCCCAAAGTAGCCCCTGCTGGAAAGACTCATTGTAAGCTCGTTAGTCCTCATCTCGATACCATTCCCCAATTTGTCATTTTAGTAAGGGTAAAGGATTTTGATTCTTGTCATCATTTAACAGTCGTTGCATGATGATTCACTTTCACCTGCGGCTCCTTCTTCCTCCGCCGTAGAAGCTTAGATCCTACGCTCTTTCCAAACTCATTGCCTTTTCCTAGTCTCCAGTGGATGTCCCTACCCCTAAAATTCTTCTAGCTTAATATGCTCAAATCCTGATCCCCAAACCTATTCACTTCTCTCCTCATATCTTTTCTATACAGAGAGAGAAATCCATATAAATAAGGCCTACATAAAATGCAAATAGCCCCTTATTTCTATATTAACAATCTACTAAAATAGTAAATCTCTATCCATCTCTATGTTCATACCGTCGTTTTCAATAGTACACCTTTACATATTATAACTTATCATTTTAAAAACATTTTAAATTACTTATCTCTCCTTTGAATGTAAGTTGCAGAAATTCAGAACTTTGCATTTTTTAGCAAAGTGAGATCTGATAACCTTAAAACAATTTCCATCACAGATTAAGCATGGCATATATAGATATTGAAATAATGAATCCCATTCTCATCAAATAGTTACTACTATCACTACAAGTTACAAGTGTGGATACTTATATGCAAAGTCAGTATGTATCTTTCTTGCTTGCCCAAGGCCTTATACCTAATAAGTAGAGAGATATGTTAGCCATGTTAGCATCTAGATTTTTTTTTTTTTTTGTCATACTGGGGATTGAACGTATGGGCTTTGCACTAAACTCCATTCCCAGCCCTTTTTTAAATTTTTTTTTTTTTTTTTTGAGACACGATCTCTGTGTTGCACAGGTGAGACTTGAACTTGCATTTCTCCTGTGTTGGCTTCCCAAAGTGCTGGAATTACAGGTATGCACTACAGTGCCTGGCAGAAGTTTTTAACTCGTATACTAATTGCTGCCCCTTTTATATGTGGTATACACTCTCCAATTTGGCAGAACTTGCAAACTGCATCCAAAAGACACCACGCCTCCAAATCCATTCACTCACAGATTTATTCATGAAACCATTTATCTCTCAGCAAAGCCTAATTCATTGCAGAAGATACTTGCTGTGTTTAGTGGACAAGAGTTTACAGCTCTCATCTAGGTCATAAATCTTTTCTATCTTGATGCATGACATCCTAAGCACTTCTCATATTTACTTTAAATTTTATTACTCAGTTGAACCCATCTCATGAGACATTTTAGCTCTCCTTGTCCTCTGCCTCTGAGATTGATTCTGTCTCACATGTCATAGCTTGCAAAGAGCTATGAATCTTTAGTGAGTTTTTATAACAGAAATAACTTACTCGGGGGCCGGTGAGATGGCTCAGCAGCCTACGCCCCTGCCTGGCAAGCGCAAGGGCCCGAGTTCGACTCCCAGAACCCACATACAGAAAAAGGGCCGGTGATATCGCTCAGCGGCACAGGCACCTGCTGGCGCACGAGGTCCCGAGGTCGACACCCGGGACCCACAAAAAAAAAAAAAAAAAAAAGAAATAACTTACTTGACACTCATTATGACATAAGACAATTTTGAAACATCATTGTTAAAACAAAACCGAAAGTAAGTTGCTTTTCAATGAATGTATAGCCTCTAGAAGAAAGTTTTATAATGTCACATTTATAACAGTATGTATATTATATTTGTATTATATTGTGTAAAGTTTAAATGGCATTGGTTTATGGCAAATCAACTCCTGTGCATTTTGTTATTTTGTCAGTCTACCTTCACAGGATTCAGCGCTAATCCATGCTTTAATGTAAGGGACCCTGGAGCCCGATAGAGGAAGTGTGATTGAAACATACAGTGAATGTTTAAATTTCAAAAATTACTGTAGTAAAATACATATTGTCATCACTCCTCTCCAAAATACTCTTCTTTCCAACGCACTTATCTAATTGCTCTTGCCACTTTCTGAATCAGTTTTCGAAATCCTCTGAGTATCTTTATAAATTGTGAGAAAAAATATGCTGAATACTGCTGCCGAGTGCCATCCAACAGAAATGCAAGCTTATAGAAACATTATGATGTGTTCTCACCACCTTATTCATTAGATCTATAACCAAACGACTTTTGGCTTTTCCCCAAAGTTAAAATGACCATGAAATTTAACCATATTGAATTAACTCAGAGCATGGAGGCTGTCACTACAGCACAACTAAAGACACTCATGAGAGAGGACATCCAGAACTGCTTCAGAAAGTGACAAGAAGGATGGGACAAGTATGTTCAAAGTGAGAGCGAGTATTTTGAGGGAGATTAATAGCAATGTGTCTTTTACTATAATAACCTTTTAAATTTAAATATCCATCATATTTTCAAGCAGAACTCATATATCATCATAACTAATTTTTGTCCGTCTTCCATCTCAAGAGTTTAGGTGGCTGTAGAGAATCTCTAAGGACAGATATATAAGATAGCTTTATGTTCAAGTTTTCCACATTCTCAGATATCTCCGACTAGGGTTGAAGGTAAAATTTGCAGATACATCAAGGACTCTGTGTTGTAATCATATATATTTAAAACTGGAAAAAAAAAACTCTACTTCATTTATTTTTCAGTCTGTTATGCACATTACAGTGCTTGGTTTTCTCCTTTACATTTGTCGTTTGCTCTGTGAGGAGTTATATATTAACTGTAAGTCACAAGTTCAATTCTTATAAAATGTTTAGGCTGATGCTACACAGAAAACACACATTGCTAATGAAAAAAAACGTACACTGCCATTCAAACATGGACATTTTCTATAATTTACTATCTTTGCAACCAACATCATGATTGATAGATTGAAATTGTATGAGTAAAGAAATTTATTTGCTTGATTCTCATCTGTCTTGTTCATTATTGGGCTCTGATCCCTCCCACAGTGGTCTCAATGTAAGTGGCACTCAAGAAATATGCTTAGAATGGATTAATGTGTAGAAATGTAAAATGAATTCCTAGGTAGATCCCTGCTCTTCACTGCAGAAGGACCCTACCTCAGGCCCTTACTGCCTATGAAGACCCAGAATAGTAAGACTGCTTTTGGTTAGAATATGGATTGAAATTTTGCATGAAGTCTTAAAGAAATGAAATCTACTAATATTGTTACTAATCCAAACATAAAACGCTTGATGATATTAAAGGAAGTGTGACTCATAAATATCTTCAGTTTTACACAACAGTCTTCTAGTATCTCTTTCCCCCTAAAATCTCTGTAAGTCCCTTCTGTTAAACACATTCCCAAAATTTGAAGAAACAACGTAATTCACTCACTAATCCGGAAGTTCACTAGGACCACAGAAATTCTATTTAAAATCTATGACAGGTGATAATCACACTCAAAATGCTAATTTATCGGGCCGGTGAGACGGCTCAGCGGCTTAAGCGCCTGCCTTGCAAGCGCGAAGGCCCGAGTTCGACTCCCGGAACCCACATACGAAAAAAGGGGCCGGTGATATCGCTCAGCGGCACGGGCGCCTGTTGGCGCGTGAGATCCTGAGGTCGTCCCCCCGGTACCCACAAAAAAACAAACAAAAAAAAATGCTAATTTATCAAATTTTAGTTATTAAAATGAACTGAAAAATCTATAATTATAATCATTTTTATTTAACGTAAAACCTACTCTAATATTTCCTCAAAACACGGGCTATTACTTGTATCATTATTTTCCACTTTATTTTCGCTACTTTTGTCTAACAGTTATAAAGAGCAAATCAACAAATACTTTTGGAGAAAAATTCTGATCATATGAAGAAAAGACTAATTTTTCATACATAATATAGCTGAGAAAAATAGCTCTTCATCTTCTTTACTGGAGTAGACACATCATATATCATTTTTGAGATTCTACAGGTGTGATGACAATCAGGGTCTCAGCGGTTTTCTCCACCTGCCATGGATGAGTTGATCAAGGGCCTCTCTATGAGCTACTTGTGCACAGCGAGGCTGATTAGTCATACATCCTACGTTTCTGGCTTCTCCTATCACACTGTATTTGGATGAAGACCATGTCTGGAAGAGTGGTGGTCTAGTGTTTTGTTCTCTGAGAAGCAGGCCATGAAGCAAGGACTTGAATAGGAATAATTTTGTTCCAACAGGGTTCCTGGAAAGTGAACTCTTGGTAGAGAAATGGGTGATGGCGAAGCCTCCGAAGGATGTATGTGTTGGACTCATTTAAAAAATAATCTACGTAATTTTAATGAGGCTTGGTGATGCTGTTTCTAAGGGAACGATATCCCTTCCATTTTACATAGGAAACAACCAAGATAAAGTGGTTCTTGACGTCTATTATATGCTTGCGGCAACGTGAGACAATGAATGGATTCCAAAAGTAGATCAGAGGCTGCCAATCTGTTGTAACTTGCCGCAACCCGAGCAGCCAGTGGGGTCCTGAGAGGGGGCAATGGGAGATTAGGAAAGAACTATAGACACATACTAAAAGGAAAGCTGGGACCGGGTGGGACCTCACCTCTCTGATGGAGAGACGGCAACAACCCGGCATGGTCTGTGTCTTTACCTACACACTGTAAAAAGGGGCGTAAGCGTGGGATGGGCGGAAAGTGCAAGGTCTCAGTGCTTTGCTGAGAACCCTGAAGGCAAAACATTTTCAGAGCTATCTGTGCTATAGTTAACAGGGAGGCGCACCAAGGCCAGACACCTGCTGGGCTGGCCTTGCTCGAGTCCCAACAACTTGTTTACAGGGCTCACCTCTGGACCTCTGGGTTCTTGGGGCTGGCCTTGCTCTAGCCCCGAATGTGTGGTGAATCTGCAGCTCAGCCGCTCCCCACGGTAACTGACATGGGCCTAACTTAAGAAGCACATTATTAAATTGTGCCAGCTTTTCAGAAAGTGTTTTCTACCATTAATACTTTAAAAATGATTAAACTATATTTTGAAAAAAACAATCTAAATAAGTAAATGAAGGACAATATTACAATACAAATTGCCCAGAGATAAATTCTGCTAGTATGTTGTTATGTTATTTAATTCCAATAATTTTTCAAGGTGTATACATATAATGATAGAGAGTAAATTTCTACTTCTGCTTTTCTACACTATTTAGCATTGCCTCCTAACATAACTAAATAATCTTTGAAAACATACTACTACAGTCTACATGGAATTTGTTCTATTGAATATGCATTAATTTGTAAAATTAATCATGTCTTGTTGGACCTTTAAGATGTTCTCAATTTTTCAGTAAAACAAAAATTGTTATAAATATCTTTGCAAAATACATACACTTACACGACCTATGATTAGTTTTTAAAAAAAAAATGTTCGTTCTTTTGATGGTTGACTGTGACAGTAATTTTTAATTTTGAATCATAAAAGCAGTATACCGTGATAATGATTTTAGGAAAACAATATTCATTCTAACACAGCCTTTATTAATTCTGTGTATTATCTTCTCTCCTTTATAAGTACGTTCTCACATAACTATGCTATTAAGGTAAACTATTTTTAAACTGATTTTCTTCACTTAATTTTTTTTTGCATGTAGTTATGGTGTTGCTAGAAAGAAGTACTTGATTATCAATATTCTAGGTTTTAGTTGTTATTGTTGTTGGGGATGGATCCCATGGCGTCACCACCGAATTACACTCCCAGGCTTCAATTATCACTATTACTATTGTACACATCATAGAGGTGTATGTACCATGACTCACAAATATTTTTTCTTTGCATAGTATTTAGGTCTTCTCTAACATTTCCTCATTATAAATAGCCACAAAATATGTATAAAATTTTCTTCAATGCTTGTTTTTTACTGTTACCAGTAAAAAAAGAAACTAAATTTAAAGCTAGTGTGAGAAAAGAAAAATAAAGATCAAAGAAAAATAAGAGCTAATATTAAAAAATACAGAAAACAAATGAAGCAAAGTTGGCTTTTTAAAAATATCAATAAAATTTACAAATCTTTAGCTAGATGGACTAAGAGGAAAACAGAAAAGACTGTTATGTGGTTTCCTTTCTAATTAAAATCAGAAAGGAAAGTAAGAACATTACTCCTGGATTTACAGAAATAAAATAGTTTACAAGAATGTAGTTTGAGGGGCTGGTGAGATGGCTCAGTGGCATAAGCACCTGCCTGGCAAGCACAAGGTCCTGAGTTTGACTCCAGGTACCCACATATGAAAATAGGGCCAGAGATATCGCTCAGCGCCACGGGCGCCTGCTGGCGCGCGAGGTCCTGAGTTCGACCCCCGGTACCCGCAAAAAAAAAAAAAAAAAAAAGAATGTAGTTTGAAATATTGTACTGCAATGAATTGGATAATCTAGTGAAATGATCAAAAATCCTCTAAATGCAAAGTGTATAAATACTATACCATAGATAAACAGAAAATATGAACAGACCTATCACCAGTAAGGTCACTGAAGCAGTAATGGTCTCCTGATAAATACAAGCCCTAAATCCGATGGCTTCACTGGTGACATATATTAAATATTTAAAGAATAACCCTTCTTAGAGTTTTCCAAAAACTTTGGGGGTCATGGAACAGTTCATAACTTATTCTGTGAGTCCAGTGTTACACTGATATCAAAGGTAGGCAAAGAGAATGCAAGAGAAATAAATACAGAACAATAAGTCTCATGAGTATTGGCACAACATTGCTTGACAAATACTAGCAAACCAAATCTGGCAATATTTTCAGAGGATTATAATCCATGGCAAAGAGGTATGTATTCGTGAAATGCAATAATTTTCAACACATGAAAAATCAGCCAGTGTAATACAGAGCATTATCAGGCTAAAGAAAAACACATAACGATCTTAAAATGATGCAAGAATACATTTGACAAAATTTAATACCCCATTGTGACAAAATCGCTAAACCAACTACAATAAATACATGAAAAAGTGCTCAAAATTACTGGCCATTGCAGAAATACAATTTAAAAAACATTGAGATTCTATCTCATCCTAGAAATAATGGTTATAATCAAGAAATCAAATAATAACAAATCCCAAGAAGGCTGCAGGGAAGGATGGATCCTTGTATGTTGTTGGTGGTAGTATAAACGGGTACAACCACTGTAAAAATCAGTATGCAGATTCCTCAAAAACTGAAACTGGAAATTCCATTTGACCCAGCTATTCTCCTTCTTAGTATCTTCTCAAGAGTTAGACATCATATTACACTGATACATGTTCACAGCAGAAAAATTCCTAATAGCTAAATCTTGGAAGCCATCTATATGTCCATCGACAGATAATTGGATAAAGAAAACATGGTATTTACTCACAATGGAGTATTACTCCGCCATATAGAAGGATAAACCTGAGTCATTTGTAGGGAAATGGATGCACCTTGAGACCATAATATTAAGTGAAATAAATCAGACACAAAATCTTAAATATTATGTGGCTTCTTTAATATGAGAAAACCAAAGTATAAATAAAAACCAAAATAAAAGATAAATAATAAGAAGTAGGGAGATAGATCTTTATCAAAGGGGAGGGATCAAGAGATGGAGGGGTAAAAGATGACAAAAGAATTAAGATGGATTATGTACATGTACCAAATCTCCACGAGGAATGTTTGTTATGTACTGCAAACATGTACTAATGAAACATTACAAAATAAAAGCAATGTATGAAAGACCTACAGAAAACAATCATATTTAGTTGTGAAGGTGATAGATTTTCCACTAAAATCAAGAACAAGACAAGGATATCAATTCTTATCAGTTCTGTTCAACATAGAATGGATGTTCCAGTCAGAACAACTAGGCAAGGAAAAATAGTTAAAAGGTATATATTTTGTGAAGAAAGAAATGAAATAATTCTGTTCACAGATGATGTTATGTAGAAAATATTATAGAGTACACAAAAAAATCAATTAAAACTAATAAATTCAGCAACGTATCAAGATACAAAGGGAACACAAAAATGAGTTGCATTGCTAAGCACAATAAACAATCTTAAAAGAAAATTACAAAAACAAATGGAAACAAAAAAGGAAATTACAGGGCCGGTGAGATGGCTCAGCAGCTTAAGCACCTGCCCGGCAAGCACGATGGCCCGAGTTTGACTTCTGGAACCCATATACGAAAAAGGGGCCGGTGATATCGCTCAGCGGCACGGGCGCCTGCTGGCGCGCGAGGTCCTGAGGTCGACCCCCCAGTACCCACAAAAAAAAAAAGGAAATTACAAATCCATTCTATTACAATAGCATTGGAAAGAATATATGCTTAATAATTAATCAAGTCAGTAAAAGACTCATGCTTATAAAATAGAAAATTTAAAATGGTTAAAATGTCACTATTACCCAAAGAAATCTACAGATTCAATGCTATACCTATCAAAATTCGAACAAGAGAATTTGCAGAAATGTAAATACCATATGAATATGCAGACTCCAAATAGTCACAACAAATGTGAAAAAGAAGAGCAAAGTTAATAACTCACAGTCTGTGATTCTAAAACTTACTACAAACCTACTCTTTTTAAAACAATGTGGTATTAGCGTAAAGATCCAAATATGGAATAGAATGGAAGTTTCAGTAAAAAGCCCTTGTATATATGGTCAAGTGACTTTTGATACAGCTGTCAGGACCACTCAAAGGGGAAAGGATAATCTTTTCAATATGTTGGCAGGAAACTGGATATCCACATGCAAATGAGTGACAATGGAGCCAGAAAGTAGAATGAATGTTGCCAAGAGCTAGGAGTAGGGGAAATGGAGGGTTACCCTTCAACTGTTAGCATTTCAGTTTTGCATAATGAAAAGAATTGTAGATACAAATGATGGTGATGGTTATACCAAACTATGGATGGAATTATACTATTGACTTGTACGTAACAAATAGTTGAAGAGATAAATTTTTTAATTTGTCTAATTTACCACAATAAAAGTTTGGGGAAGCCATGTGAAAAGTAGTTTCTTGCTTTTGTAAGCAGGAGCACAAGCCACAGTGGAGTGAGGCTGCCTTCTTCTTTAGAGGAAAATAAAGACACTTGGAAGCCCAGAAATACACTCGTGTAGTAGATAGACCAATAATTACACTGTCAGAGTAAAGGGGGTGGAATCACAGTTTTAAATTTCGAGGTAATTAAAAACAAATATGTGCCATTTATTCAAAGGGGAAATGGATGGTTGTTCTGGATTCAAGGGATGAAAAGATTTAAAACAATGCTAGGTCAGTCCTCTTGCTGTCATTGTACAGCAAGTTTTGCTTGATATCTTACACAATTTAAACAACTATTTGTTGAAATCCAAAATGTAAGATATGAGTTTTAAAGTGAGAAAAATCTTATTTCTTTTTTTTTTTTTTTTTTTTTTTTGTGAGTACCAGGGGGTCGACCTCAGGACCTCGCGCACCAGCAAGCGCCCGTGCCGCTGAGCGATATCACCGGCCCCTTTTTCGTATGTGGGATCCGGGAGTCGAACTCGGGCCCTCGCGCTTGCCGGGCAGGCGCTTAAGCCGCTGAGCCATCTCACCGGCCCAAAATCTTATTTCTTTCACAGAGAGTAAGTCAATTATTCAAAGTTCTGGACAAGGAAAAAAAAGTGGGGCTACAGTGAATTGTTTCTTGTCAAATTGTAGAGTCCAGGGAAACAACAGTTAATGGAGAAAAGACATTATACCTGGAATTGAAACAGGTATATAGAAGTACAGCAGATGCAAAGTGTTAATTATTTTTAAAGTAAAACTTTTAGAGAGAGACAATGTGAATACAGTTGCTATCATTACCTTGGAAGGCTATACTTATTTTCAAATGAATCTTTCTCTATTAGAGGTATTTTTGAAACTTCCCTCTGAGACAAGTTCATTATTTCTTACTTCAGATTTGTAGGACCCAGCTTGATCATTCATCAGTTTTATAGATGTGGCACCCCATGGCTAGCCTTTATTTCCAAAAGTCATATCTTCCTTGGGGAACTAAAATGGTTTTTCCCAAAATACTCAAAATAATATACTGCAGTATCTGAGGTGAATCAGCCTTCATTTTGTCCTTCACATGCAAAACAATTAAATATTAAAATAAAATCTAATGTAGCAATAAATATTTTCTATTATTAAAATTAAGTTTTTAAATCATGGATATTTAAAAGTAAACCTTCTGAAAATAAAATGAAAAAATGTTTTGCATGTCTGTTTTATGCTATGAACTATGCTACATCTTTCACATATTTATTTTTGCTAAGTTTTCATACCACAGTTATTTAAAATAAATATTATCATCACATTAAATAGGTAAAACAATTAAACAAGAGCACATAATAGAACTGAGTCTCCTGTTTATTTCTTTTTTTTTTTTTTTTGTGGGTACCGGGGGGTCGACCTCAGGACCTCATGCGCCAACAGGCACCCGTGCCGCTGAGCGATATCACCGGCCCCTTTTCCGTATGTGGGATCCGGGAGTCGAACTCGGGCCCTTGAGCTTGCCAGACAGGCGCTTACGCCGCTGAGCCATCTCACCGGCCCCTATTTCTTTAGTCAGTATTTTTTTTTTTTTTTTTTTTGAGACAGAGTCTCACTATGTAGTTTAGGCTAGCTTTGAACTCGCTTTGTAGCCCAGCCTGGCCTTTAACTTCCAGCAGTCCTTCTGCATCAGCCTCCTGAGCGCTGGGATTACAGGCGTGCACCACCACATCTGGCTCCTATTTATTTTTAAGTTGCATCTTCTCTTCACCAAAATACATTGTCCAATAGATGATTTTCATTTACAAATGGCAAATTTTAATATTTATTGGATACTTCCAAATAATGTGGAATTGTGAGAAAAATATTTTAAACTGTTTTACTTTCAACTCTACTTTCAACTTTACTTAGACAATTTTTATTTATTTTATTTTATTTTTTTGTGGGTACCAGGGGTCAACCTCAGGACCTCATGCGCCAGTAGGCGCCTGTGCCGCTGAGCGATATCACCGGCCCTTTTTTCGTATGTGGGTACCGGCAGTCAAACTCAGGACCTTGTGCTTGCCAGGCAGGCGCTTATGCCGCTGAGCTATCTCACCGGCCCTAGACAATCTTTTAGATGTGTAAAATTTACTCTAAAACCATACAAATAGCCTTATAAGTTCTCAAAAAGGAATATCTTGTTTGTCAATTTTTTGTATACTATTTAAAAATATGATGTATCTAGTGTAGAAGATAAATGACAACCAGAAAATTTTCCTCCCAATTTCAAGATATAGCCTTAAAATATTTGAATTTAAAATTATCCAGTAGAAGCTATTTGGTGAAATCATTTCATGGTTGTTTATGAGTAGGCACATCATGTGTGAATTTCACATAGTGTGTGAATCCCTTAACCTTGATCAACATGCATACATACTTGTGTGTATGCATGTGTATACATGCCCATGAATGGAGGTAAGTAAAATAAAATGAAAAAAGTAATAAAGAATCCTGACCCTCTCCTTCATAAAATTTCCAGAAGATAGACTTTCTAAATTTTTGTTCTGGTTTCCAGACTTCAGTAATGCTGAATGAATTATAGGATAAAAAAGAATGACAGAAATGGAAAATCTAATTTCTTGTCCTGAGAATATAATGCACAAAGAGTGAAGAGAGAAAAAAAAAAATAGAAGTGAGTAAAAAGGAGGAGGGATATCAGAATCTGGGGAATTGTAGTCATACTGTGCTAGGTGCATTCCAATATTCTATCATTTCAAAATAACTGCATAGAAATCTGCATTTATCTTCAAATGCACCCAAATTTATAATTAATATTTTTATTACTCTGAACTATAAAATATCAGCAAGCAGTAAAGACTTATTTCAATTCAGGTTAGAGTTTACCTTTGGGGAAATTTTCACAGTAAGTATATAATTAATTTAGTTATCCTTTGTCTGTAATTATTGAACATGGATGCTGAAAGCAAGTGATTTGTCTTTGGGCACAAATGATTGCAAACTCTGTGACCCACATCCACATTTGGCAATAAGTCCTGGTCCATTTCCACTAATAACACAGTTTTTTTCAATGCTCCATTTGCAGATAATCAATATAATATCCTTTCTTTGCCAATGGCACAGATAAAATTCAGAACAATCATAACAGAAGGTAATGTTTTAGTCAGATTGTTGACAGAGCCTTTTTGTTTAGATGAAGCTATTCAATTGTCACTTTTACACTGATTGAACCATCCCTTAATCCTAATGGTGTCCTAGATGAAACAAACCAGACTACCTTCTATATAAATGTATTAATGTTCTAGATATCAAAAAATAAATGAATGGATATTTAAAAGTTACTCAAATATGAACTAAAGTCTGTTTCTTTGTTTGTTCTAATCCTCATTAAAAGAAAGACTTCCAGCAAACACACAGTTTCAAAGAGCATGGCTTATAGCAATTTCCATGAAACTAGCTATATCTCTCTGAAGAAAAATCTTACAGCAAAATAATTTGCAGAAGTGCATGAAAAAGGGCAGTAACCAAACATACTCATGATTCTCTGCATTCTTCTTGATATTTTAAAGTTTCATCTAAGAAGTATTGAATAAACCTGGAATAATTCAAACTAGGGTTAAAAAACACATTTATCTCATATATTCTGCTATAAAAAGATAACTAGGCCTAACATATTGCAAAAGAAGTGACATAATTTTAAATGACTGCATTTTTCAACCTTAGATGTAGTATGAATTATTTGCTAAATACAAGGTATTGTAAAGACATGGCATTGTTGGAGAACTTATGAGATCAAATGACGTACGCACGCTAAAACATATCTCAGTAACTTGCAAATGCTTCAAGGGCATGCGCCAGTTTCCTTAATGTTTCATGTGCGTTTAGGGGGAATACGCTGGCGATTCTTCCACATTTGATGTATCAGTACAGGCTTAATGAGTAGAGATGACACTTGACTCAGGCCTACCAGCCCAATTATTTAAAAAAAGAATGACCAAAATTACATATTTTTGTTAATTTTTATAAGATAATATAACAGGGGCCAGTGATATACCTCAGTGGCATAAGTGCCTGCCTGGCAAGCACGAGGTCCTGAATTCGACTCCTCGTACCCGCATATAAAAAAAATAAAAGAAAAGAAAGATAATATGACAGGAAATATAGAAATGACAATTTTATCAAAACTATTCAATTCAAGAACTGACCGGTTGAAATGACACCTGCCTGAGTGAGTCTCGGGATAGTATGTAAACATACACGCTGCCCTAGTGACATTCAGAGTAAACTGTTACGTGGTTCACAATATGTAATATTTTTTCGTTAGTTTCTTCAGGAAAATTCTTTCTCAGAAAACAGAACATTTGCAAACAGTATGCTGTGTTCAGAGTTTAATGTTTGAAGGAATGTAAGTAGTTTGATATTCCGAGTAAGGTATGTGTCTAGAAGGAGGCAACATGGATTGAATCTAGAAGAGATTAGTTGAAGGCAATTGGTAGGGACCTGTAATGCTCTTTTGGGAGCTTGACTATTATTCTGCTAGACAATTTTTTTTTAGTTGTGGAGTTCAGGCTCACATTTGAACTGTATAAATTCCTAGAAAACTCCACCACATCCCAGCTGAATCTGATCTCTTTGTCGCTAATGAAAATAGCACTTTGTGAACAAATCATTTTGGCACAAATTATGCAGTATTTGTAGTTTTAAAAGTATAGGGCCAGTGAGATAGCTCAGCGGCATAAGCACCTGCCTGGCAAGCGCGAGGGCTCGAGTTCGACTCCCGGAACCCACATATGAAAAAAGGGCCAGTGATATCGCTCAGTGGCACGGGCGCCTGCTGGCACGTGAGGTCCTGAGGTCGACCCCCGGTACCCACAAAAAAAAAAAAAAAAGTATATATAGGCTGGTGAGATGGCTCAGTGGTGTAAGCGCCTGCCTGGAAAGCGCGAGGTTCCGAGTTTGACTCCCGGAACCCATATACGAAAAATGGGCCAATGATATCGCTCGCTGCTGGCGCGCGAGGTCCTGAGGTCGACCCCCGGTACCCACCAAAAAAAAAAAAAAAAAAGCATATATAACACTTATGCTGCAAGTGTAACATTCCCACCCTCTGACAATTTCAGCACTAGTTCCGCGGACAGCTCCGTGTACCAGGAGGAGGATGTTCCTAACATTTAGTGGTCTCTGCTTATCTGAACTATTTCTGCTTCTGTATTTTCTCTAAAATCATGGAATCCTGCTGCTGGAAGTAGAGTTCACTTAATAGGGACAACAGTCTTAGGATATACACTGCACTTCCTTTTATTTGGGAAGGTGATATCAATATATATTCTACTGTAGAGAGTTTTTAGTGGGTTTGAGCTCCAAAAGCCTGCTGGAGATGAACCATTTTAACAACTATTCCTTTAACTTTCTTTCTGTCCCTGTACCTGTGTCCCATCCTCTTCACTTGGACTTTCCGAGTTATCTCTATGTAAACTATGTGTAGTCCAAGTCCATGTCTCAGACTGCTTTCAGGGAGAAAAATACAAGCTTTTTGAGGAAAACAACATCATTATGCTGCCAAGAATGTTGAGTAGTACCTGTGAAAGAGACAAATACAAATTAAATACATATTTGTTTATTAAGTACACATGATGATAGGTGGCAGGGTCATAATCAGGAACAAATCATATTAATTTACAAATAAAAAGGAAAATGCTTTTACATTCTGGGAGGAACTTGTGGGGCATAAATTCATATAATGCTGCTATTGTGGAGACACATAGACTCCTGCTTTAAATACCACATGCTGGGCAAGGGGGTTAATTAAGTTTGCATGACATCTTCAAATCCAGCTTCCTTATAGGTAAGATGTGGCTTTAAATTTTCTTTGAAGTTACTAATCATGAAGCCTAAATTAATTACATGAATGTTCCATTTTAGTTGTATAAATGAGAAGGCATTTCCAAAACTTTATTGCTAAGTCAATTTTTTTCAATAACTGTTTAGCGTACTATAAATGTCCATAGCTGTGATGGACTGGTATACATTGTAAACGATGTGTTAATGGAAATTACATAACAATGTCAAAATCTGCTGTAATCTTTACATAGATTTAAAATTCATAAAAGGAATGGTGATCATACTGACATTGGAAACACAGTTTCATCATTCAAAAAAAATTCCATCTGTGTCCACTTTAATTGAAGCTAACATAAACATATCTATAAAGAAAAAAAGTTTTATATTTTTCTCTAGTGATATAATAACTGTGGGATTTGCATTTACAAATAAAGAGTAAAGCACCATCATTTCCTTTCATCTAATTGAATTATTTAATGACTTTTTGCTTAGTTTATTCAGAAGAAAAGTTATATTCCAAAGAGCTATTCACTTTTACATAGTAAGAAAGAAGTTGCTACTGAATAAAGAAGAGTTCCTTCAAATCAAAGTATATCTTAGTTGGAAATGAGAATAAACAGGGTTGTACAAATACTTCTGCACGTGATGTTATTTTATTCCTCAAGATAAAATATACAGGTAGAGGAGAGCCAAAGCCTACAAGTCCTGAGAAGATAAAATTCATAATAGAAAGACCTGTAATTAACCTATGTTGTCATAGCAACACAGTGTACAGCCATAGGTAGTGAAAATTAAAGTAGTGTTTCCATGTTTTCACAAGGACTCATGATAACTCTAAATATCTGTATCTATATTTATATCTACCTATATATTTGAATGTACATGTGTGTTTGTATATAACCATACATACAAATGAATTTGAATTCTAAATCTGTGTGTATATAATTTTAATGTTTATTTTATCTGAAACTTTCCCCAGCCATTATGTATATTGAATAAGGATTTCCTTCATGTACCCAATATACGTATATAGATGCAGATAGATAGATAGATAGATAGATAGATAGATAGATAGATAGATAGATAGATAGATAATTTTTTTTTATTAGCAGAACACATTGCACCAAGTTTTGCTATGTTAGGTTTTTCACATGGTTATTTTTTATCTCACGTCAGGATCTTTTTAAAACAGACACCACACCTTATTTTGTTAGATTTGTGCAATTTGTTTAGGTTCTAAAATTAGTGTAAAGTCCAAAACTATAAAGGCATCTTTTCGTAGTTGAAAACACTTGTTTTTGTAGGTTTTTTTTTTCTTTTGCAGCAGTAGCAGCAGTGGATTGTTATTTTTATTGTTAATAACATCACTACTACTTCAACTACTACTACTATTCTTGCCACCTCCACCATTACACTACTAGGTTAAATAGTTGACTCAAACTTGGGTCTCAATTATGAAATATGTATTCCATAAAAAAACCTACAATATTTTGGTAACAAACAGCACAACATAAGATGTAATCTCAATATATATATAATATGGTACTACAATATATAGGCATTATGTCTGACATTAATTATTAATATTAGATGTTAACATTATTGTACAAAAGATCACTGAGACTAACTTGCCTTGCAAAACTGAAGCTTCATACTTATTGAGCAGCAAGTCACCATTAGATTCTCATAAGCAAAGGAAGGTGCTCATACTGTTAGAGGCATGTAGGGTCTGGATCTGACAATGGAAACTATGGATTGAAGAATTCATCCCTTCATTTTAGGATCACTTTTTCTTTATTTTTGTTCACTATTGTCTAAGTATATATACATGGCTTTGTGTATTAACCATGTAAATAGGAAATTCTATAATATTACTAACAAAATATAATACCATCAATGTAGTATGAGAAGCATTCTGAGTTATTTTCTGTCACTGAATAAATTGATCTTTTACTAATTTCTTCACCCAGAATGATGCCAACAGTATGTTAATTCCAAGAAAGAGTTACAAGTTTTCATTCATTCATTCATTCATTCATTCATTCATTCATTCATTTAAATAGTTATTCAGGGCCTTCTACGTTTGATTCACAATTCTAGGAGAAAAATTGGGAAAAAATAAGATAGTTTCAACTTTTGGAAACTAGGAAAGACTAAAAATAATGATGATATCATTATGGATGAAGGAAAAAGAAACCGTTATGTTGGTTTATTTTTATGAATCTCAGCAGTCACAAACAGATCCCATTGGGTAGAAAGGCAACTTACAAGAGTGAAAAGAGCCAGAAAGAATACTCAGAAATGCAATGGAAAGAGGAAGATGACAAATAATGGCTGAATACAGCCTCAGTATCCAGAGGACAATGGTAGGGCTTTGGCATATGAAAGGTAGAAGCCATTATTAAGTTTCAGTCAGATGTTCTCTTGCTAAAATACCAGCCTACTCATGCTAGACCTCACAACTTTTCAAAGCAATCAAATGATTGTGAAAATGTATTCCTTTTAATGATTGAAAACACCTTATTGGGCCGGTGAGATGGCTCAGTGGCATAAGCGCCTGCCTGGCAAGCATGAGGACCTGAGTTCGACTCCTGGTACCCACATACAAAAAAAGGGCCAGTGATATCGCTCAGTGGCATGGGCGCCTGCTGGTGTGCGAGGTCCTGAGTTCGATCCCCAGTACCCACAAAAAAGAAAAAAAAAAAGAAAACACCTTATTATTTTTAATTACAGTCTGAGACTATGCCTTGCTTCCCAAGAAAGCAAGTCTTCATGCTGTGTCTGGCCTAAAAGTCTTCTATTCTTTGACCTCAGTAAAAGGTCCAAGAACTAGTGAAACGAGGCAGAGAATAATGGTGGAAGCTGTGTTCTTCAGGCATTGGCCAGATAGAGGTATGTACTGAAAATGAAGTTTTGCTTCTCCATGTTTTTAGGACCATAGATTCAAGGCTGATGTTGGAAGAGTGAATTTTATTCAGAGAAATATAAGTATGCTGTCCTGAAAAAACTCTTGCCTTGTTACAATATTTTAGATTATTTGATGCAGCAAGCATATGACATATATATAATATGAACCCAATTTCATAAATGTGAAAAATTAGCTTAAGAGGGTTTTATGACCGTCCAGTGTCATGAAGCCAGCCTCGTTAGACTATAATTTTAGTAACAGATTTGACTGTAATCAATGCAGCAGCATAGCTTTGGTCTAAAAGCCAGTTTAGATCAGATGAGTAGTGGGACAACTTTCAATTTGGAGAGAAAAAAATTTTGGTTAAGACCCAATCTACCATTTAATAATTTGTTCATCCTTGAATAATTCAGAGTAGATTTTCAAATTTAAATTTAGTATAATGTCAAAGTTTAAAAGACATTTGGGAACATATATTAAATGGGAAAGCATTAGAGAAATATTAGATGTTACTCTCATTAATGATGCTAGTTGCAGAATTTAAAGGGTTTAAATAAAAATAATAAATTTATCAGCAGTGAATAAAAGATAAGAAAGCTACTTATCATACAAAGATTCTTAGTATGCCTAACAGAATGCAGTGACAATGGTTCAAGTAGCTAGGTCCTGTTAGATTTAGTGGTTAATGCATGAGAAAAGAAAGCCTCAGTTGTTTTCCTTTTCTTTTTTAATCCACAATGATATTCTTCTAGTGAGAATATGATCTGAAATATAAGTGAAAATCCAACTGACTTCAAAGTTCATACTTCTCACGAAAGCTAAGTTTCCTCTTACCCTTAAAACATGATAGTAGTTCTAAATGCATCCTTAGACTCCTGAATTTGGAAGCAATGCTTTCCAAGTCTGGGGAAAGCCAATGGATATGTTAGCTAAATACCGCTACTAACTTCCCTCTCCTTCATCATGCTCATTCCATAGCTGTAATATGTGACTTGTAACATGTGACTGATGCATGTACAGAACAGTGTAATTTGAAATAACCTCTGTTAATTTTTATCTTATGTCAAGCATTGTCTGCATACTTTAATGCAACTAATTTCAGAATCAGTATTTTACTCTAGAGTCAGTATTTGATGTAGTGATATTAATATGCTAATTCAATATCTTTATAATGGATCAATAAAAGGAATTACCTACAGTAATGCCATAGTCTTAACATATTATTTACATTTTTTCCATTTTTGGAAACTTCTACTCCTTTGATGGAAATAGGAAACACTTTTTATCTGTATCCAACCCGGGTGGGGGAGATACATAACATTGTATGGGAGAAACCAGACACCATTTCATGGAGGTAGTCACATCTGCATGGAAACATGTTTATTTATTGATTTGAATTAGTGTTATCCTCCACAATGTCTTGGCCTCCACTTATTAATTTGCATTTGTATGATCAAGATTAAATTCAGAAGGTAGTTTTATTAATATTAAAATAAAATATAAAGTCATCTCATTTTCTTTTTTGTCTGCTAACTTCTTTTGCATTTGAGTAGAATATGAAAGTATGATAGAATTTCATGGTGTAATAAACAGGTCATCTCGAGGTGAATCTTTATTTTGATAGTTAGTCCTGCCTTTCAATTTGATCCCATTCATAACTCTCTTTCAACCACTTTTATCTGCTTTTAGCAATCCTTAGTTATTCATCTATTCACTGTTACTGGGAATTGCAGGAATACCTGACAAGGAAAGCAAAGTTACCCATGCATTAGTTCATTATATAAGTATAAGCTGATAAATTATGATCTCATCTGTATATAAATGCAAATAGGAAAGAAACCCTAAAAGCATAATAGTGATCTCAAAACCACCTGTGATTTATATGGTGATGACGAGTTAACTATTTTCTATTAAGAATAATTCTAAAATATCTTTTTCATATTTATTCATTCATTTATTCTTTACACAGTATTGAATGTTTCCTATTTAATTTCTTTACACATGTTGTCAAAATTTGTGTTGCCTCAGCTTCTGTAGCTATGTAATAGATAGGAAAGATTAGAAGGACACTTTGGATCTGCTTATGAGCACGTGCAGTGGGAAAGGAACAAAGCATATTCATAGTTACCATTAGACTATCTAAACATGAAAACCACATATTTAACTTTCAAACATTCATTTAGATCTCCTAGAAATACAAACCATATTTAGCATAATTTTAGCAGTAAACTATAAAGTAAAAGATGTATTATATTTATATAATACGACCCTCTCCAAGTACCTTCTAAAAATTCACACATGAAATTTCAAGTCTTCCTGTTACAGAGAAATTTTCAAAATAAATGTCTTATTTTTACACTCATACCTAAAAGTTATAGCACTACAAGTAACTTGGAAGACTTCTCAATATTAAAATTAATAGCATAATAAATGCTAACATGAGATGGTTACAGATCCAAAGGCATAAAGAAAAAGTTCCTTTAAGAATTATTTTTTCCTGCACAGGATGTGGAGAATAAAGTCCAAGATTTAGGGCCAGATAAAAACATATAGAAATCCAGTCCATGTTTCTGCTCCATAGTAGTGTGATTTTCACTCAGTTTCTCTGTGCTTTGGTTACCTTATCTTTTTTGACTCTTCTCTTATTTTAGCCAGAAATAATCTGCATACAAGAAACTGTATACATTTGATGCTATCTCGTATTTCAGTATACCAGTAAATCCCCAATGAAATCAAAATGGAGAACATTTCCATCACTAACAAAGGTTAATGATGTCATTTTGAGATCAATCCCTCCTATTATCTCTAGCACAGATAGCTGTTCACCTACATTTTAACATCATACATTAATTTGTATTTCATATACATAGTATTTTTCACACATGGCATCTTTTACTCAATATAAAGATTTTAAAACTCATCCATACTGTGTGCATGCCAGTAGCTCTGCTTTTCACATTTTTTTCCTTTTTACTGCTGAGTATTAGTCCATTGTACCTATATACTTTATATAGATTATTCATTTACATGTGGATGAACATTATTTAAGTTTTCCTCAACTACCTCAGGTTCTGGCTATCGTGAAAGAAGTTTCTAATGAAATGTACATACAAATCTCTGTGTGAATATCCTTACATTTCACATGAATAAATAATGAAAGTTAGAACATCTGATGATCTATACTCAATGTTTTAAACTACCTTTGAGTTTTAAGTATTATTAGAAATAATAATAATTATTATTATTATTTTTTGTGGTTACTGGGGGTTGACCTCAGGACCTCGTGTGCCAGCAGGCGCCCGTGCCGCTGAGCGATATCACTGGCCCTTTTTTCCTTTATATGGGTTCCTTGAGTCGAACTTGGGCCCTCGCACTTGCGAGGCAGGTGCTTATGCTGCTGAGCCATCTCACCGGCCCCCTAGAAATAATTCTTAAAAATGGTGTTACTTGATGCATAATATTCTGTATAAGTTGATCAAATAAAAGATGGAATTATTAACATGATTATTTTAAAAATGCCGAAAATTTTCGGACCAAATGTGGTACCTTAAGAAGTCAGTTCATTGACTTGTTTTCAGGAATGCATTAGCTTTTTCTTACACAAATTTGTAATGTAGGTTATATTTTCAGTCGTGGACCAAAGCACTTCCTAGTGAATAATCATATTCTGATTCTCTTTTAAATTGTATTCTTCCCATCATGAGTTAAAGTGATTCTGGGTGGAACAACTATGACTGGTTTTGAATTATCAACCATGAGCTCAAGCCTGTTGCTCTTTGAAAGCAAGAATTCGGGCTAGTAAATACAGTGTTATTCAAACATATATGAAAAGATATTTCATTAGGTAAAGATGCTACTTTTCTGCCACAGATAGCAACGCCAACCTCTAATTTTCTTTTGTAAGATGATCAGGATAAAATTCATCAGATGGTTTTGTTAAAATCAAAAGAGAAAAAATTTCACTTATATTTCTCTGTTATCTTAGTTCATTTTATTTGAAGGCAACAGAAATGGTAATCAGGCAGAATTGCTTATCAAGGCAGTTGTGTCACCTCTCAGATACATTTTTAGTTTGATGTTCATGCCAACTTTTAATTTTTCTAAGGCAAGTGAATGTATTAAGACTTCTTATTTTAACTGTACATGATCACTTTTAACTCATATTCATAATAAATAAAAATGTATATTTATCCTATCAATCTGAGATGTGAATAAATGAGGAATGGACCAGACCTGTTGCTATGAATCAAATTATTACTATGGAGCACAGGTAAATAAATTCAATCTGAATCCCTGCATACAGATGCTGCTAGCAGACAAAATTGTCCAAGATCACACTGAAAACACTCTTCATTCCATGTCATCCTTATGGCTGAGTGTCTCTTACACTGCGATTGTCCTTTCAAAAGCCACCACCTCATTGAAATTATTCTTTACTCTCAATTAGCCCTTGACCAGCATGTGTCACATCATTCAGTTTTATTTTCTTCAGAGCCTTTATGTCCTTCTATCTAACCTTTTTTATTCATTCATTTACTATTGCTACTCTCTATGAGAACATAAGCATTGTTCATAGCCATTGCTCTAAAACACATTGAAGATTTTTATTTTTTTCTATGTGGTGAGGCCCATAGAGCAAGAGAAGACAGCCACTGAGAAGAGGTTACTAAGAGCTTCACAGAGGAGGGGGCTGTGCCCAGCCACAGGAGGCTACACTGGGAAGCACGAGGGAAAGAGCAGGACCAGCATGGTAACGTAAGCGTCTGTGTAGACTTGGGATTAGATCATTTGAATAATTAATAAATCTCTCAGCTATCAGGCTGCTGTTTGTCTATTTTATGTCTGTTCCTGATACATCTTAGGGTAGACAGTGGACTGCAGGAACCTGACCAATGGAGGCAGGTCTGGAAAGGGAGTGAGGATTCATTGGTTTGCATATCAAAGCTCAAAGGAATGTTGTTCACTATTTTTAAGAATTAGCTAACCCTGTACGGCCAGTAGCATCCTTGTTCCACAAGACCTCCAAATGTCAAAGCATTATAAAACATATGAAATAAATTCATGATTAATATAGCTCTAGCCCCACTGCTGAGAACAGTGCCTAGAAAATATCAATAAATATGTGTTCAATGGATTAATTCCCAACATTGCCAAAATCAACACACTGAATATAATCATTTGTATTTTTCATCAATGTTTTCTAAATTTCACTAAAAGGGCCTCATAAATCTCCATCTTTTGGCAGATTCTTAATAAAGGTAAAGTAAGAATTAATGTCCTTAAAGCCATTGACTCTTGGTCAATACCATTATTTTAAACATGAACCCATTTCATATCTGGCTTTACAAAAGCAAAACAAAATCTATTCATCTTCCCTATCCACAGAAGCAAAGGTGTCTAGAAATGTACGTATCACATAGCAACCCAACGAGAGGGTGTTTTTATCCACTGACTGACTGGTGCAGCACTGATGCCCAGTTACCTTACATCAAATTAGGATGATTCTGAAATGCAACTTAACTTTCACAGCTTTCCTCAAGTATCTGATTGAGACCAGAAATTTTCCTAAATTTCATTACTTATTGGCTTCATCTCTTTTCTTCTCCTACTTCATCCATTTTCTTACTCATTTTTCTGAACATAACTTTCCTAACAAATAACTTGCAAACTAATTCTCATTTCAGTGTCTTCTTCAGGGGACTCTACCTAACACCCATAAAAAGATTATACAATAAAGAGAATATTTTGATTGTTCTCAAGTACAGTAATACCTTGGTTCATGAATGCTTCTGTTCACAAACAATTCAGTTTGCAAACAGAAGCATTCAACAAAATTTTGTTTCCACTGGTGCACTCCCCATTGGACGACAAACACAAATGCAGCCGTCTTCCCCAGAATCGTGGAATGAATTAAGTTCGTGAGCCGCAGTACCACCGTACCATGTTGGTGTATTAAAGTATTTCATTTATATCTTGCCTTTTCCTTTAGTATCTTCATTTTCCAATATTTGGTTTTGACTGTTCACTCCAAATGAGTCAGAAGAGATGGAAATATTGTTTAACTTAGAGCAGATATCATTCCAAAATAAAAAAGAGTTAAATATAGAAATCCATGCAGTCAAAACTAAATAAACATAATAGTATGTTATATAAAATATGTTAATAAGTTTATAAGATTAATATTCACTTTGACTCAACAAGTAAGTAGCAAAACAAAGACTAAGCAGAGTGCAGGTTTTCTGTATGACCAAAAACAAACAAGTTACATCTCTGAACCTCAGCAGCCTATTGAGATGTGTTCCCTCTTTAGCCCTGTATTGAAGAAAGCTCCTTTTTTTGTTTTTTGTTTTGTTTTGTTTTGTTTTGTTTTTGAGATAGGATCTTGCTACATAATTCAGACTGGACTTGAACTCACTACTCACTCTGTAGCCTAGGCTGGCCTTGGACTCACAGTGACCTTCCTGCCTCAGCCTCTTGAGTCCTGGGATTACAGGCATCCACCACCACACCAGGCCTAGAAGAGGACTCTTGATTTCAAAGGATTGAAGCTTAATTCAAACCAGCTCAAATAAAGTGGAATTAATACATGTAAACCATTTCAAATATACTGGGTCAGAGAATCTCAGGTTCCTGAATTCAGCTTATCTACAATTTTTCTCTCTTTGTTAAATGAAAAGTCAATGGAAGTCATATTCTTACATGGAATTTGTTATTTTGGTCACCTCATTAACACTTTTTCCTTTGGTTCCAAAAGTAATTTTTTTTTTTTTTTTTTTTGTGGGTACCGTGGGTTGAACTCAGGACCTTGTGCTTGCCAGGCAGGTGCCTATGCCGCTGAGTTATCTCACCAGCCCAGTAATTTTTTTTTTTTTTTTTACCTTTAAGAAATTATCACTTCTTTGTTTTTTATCCATGTGGTTTGGGTAAGGATGAATTCAAAGTCCAGAATCAGAAGCGAATGCATCATTTCAGCCTGGGTCCTTCGTGTTTCATTCTAGCCCTCCAGCCACAGTAGTTAGCTCTGGAAAGAAACTGTTTTGCAAAGCAGGACTGCAAGATTCATTTTTGAGACTCCATTTGAGACTATGAGGAAGATACATGGTCTTTCCTTTAAAAATTCCCAGAAAACAGTATAAAAGTGATGAGTTATTTTGCTACCAAAGAGGGAAGGAAAGTTGCTTGATAATGGATCCAACACAAAGGAAACCAGAAGTAATAGATGAAGAGTACAAAATTGCATCATGCTCTGATCCACTTTACCTCTCTGTTTGAAATAGTCCCAGGCCTGGCCCTGGCACATGGTGTAAATTCATTCTGTAGATATCACGTTCCACTGGCAGCTTTTGACATATCTTGTTCTCAGAGATTACAATTCCTGAAAAGACTACTTCTTTCTCAGTGTTCCCATAAGAAATCTGATAGAATACTGTGAGTAGTCCTGTTAGTACCATATGTCTATCTGACACATCTTTGTCCGAGGATAAAATATTCTAGTTGATCAACAAGCAAATCATCTCAGATGGTAGGAAAATGAGATAGAAATTGAAACAAGATAATATAACAAAGGCCACTTGCAGGGAGATAAAGGCTGAGGAAAAGGATAGAGAAAATGAAGGAGGGAGGGATAGTTTCCCAAAGCAAAATTAAGGATTTTCTTACCAAACTAAAGAGGAAGGAAAGCTATAAATAATGATATAAATGTCCTACTCTTCCAAGCCTAGGATTTATGTAAAATATTGTTAACTATGCTTACTCTGCCTGTTCCTCTATACTGTTTCAAAAGTAAAGCAAAAGCTATACTTAGTAGACAATTGCAGTTGATAAAACTTTTGCATAGGAATATTAATTTAAATCTTAGTGTAGATTCATCCTATATATTAATTTCTATAGTTATAGTATGTTGTATAAATCTCTCACATATTTTTGTTAAACAGTTCATCAAGCCTTAGTAGAAAACAATATATCTCCTGGAGTGCTGCAAAGAAAGACATGTTTTATTTCAGGTACTCTTCTCTAAGGAAATGATTCATTATTTTCTCTCAGAAATAATTGCATATCAAGTTGTATAGTTAGTCTCTTATCCAAAATTTAAATATAAAAAGGGACAGAATCAAAGTCAATGCTACCATTTTTTGCCTATAGTTAAGATTATTTAGTAACATATACCAATTTGCAATATAAATTATACACAGATCTCTTTGAAATATCATGTTTTCTTTCCCTGGCTCCTAGAATACACTGTAGGCATTCAATAAATATTTGTGGAATGTCAAATGAATGAAGTCAAGAATTTCTGTGACTGTGGTTTTCAGTAAAAGATATGGTCCATTTGCATAGGCCATTTTCTCCAGAAAGTTAGGTGACGGTCTCAACTGAACTCTTTATTTCTAAATGCAAAATATCTCTAAAGAAGATTCAGTACCCATTTAGAAATGCATAAGCACCTCCTTTGAACTCTGTCACTTGAAATTGCTTCACTTCTCTCAACACAGCCTTCCAAGCTCATTTTAGATTCAGTGGCAGAGAATTAAATAGGGTTTAACATTCTTGCAGAGCTAAGCTTTGTGCCCACTGTAAGGCTCTGGTTTCTTTATTCATTTCTTCTTTTCTTTCCTGTTTTATTTTACTTTGTTTGGTTTGTTTGTTTTGTTTTCCGCAAGACCAGTCTTTTATCAACTGCATGCATGCTTAAGCTCTTGCTGCCTTTCAATCGAGCATATAAATTAGCCATAAGCCTTTGGATGAAGACACAAAGAAGTAATCGCTCTGCAGTATAATCTCTGCACAAAAGATGCTGAGCCTGATTGTGCTCTCATGTGTCTAATCCCCATCTTGCCCACAAGTACTTAAGTGGTATTAAGGAAGGAACTGTGACTTCCATTTTCTAGACTCTCTAAGTGCCCTATTCATTCCTCTGTCATGGCATTTACTCTGTTTAATATGATAGATATATTTGCATGTCTGCTTCTCCACTGTCCTGTGAGATCTTCCAGAAGTCTTCCGCAAACAATAGGTTCTCAATAAATGGTGCCTCAGGATAAAAGGCCATATAGTATTTTAAGTGTCACGAAAGTTTTAATGAAGCATTTGTATGCCACAAAAACTGCTAGCAAGAAGTGTTTATTTGAAACAGGCCCCAAAAGTTGACTCTGATTATAAAAGGGATGCATCTCTAAGAATATTTTCCCTTTTGGTTCTTGTTTCCCCTTTTGGTACTTTTAGGATCTAGTGGACGGACAGAATGCAAATCAGTTAGAAGGGTAGAGTAGGCTAATTTTCTTTTGGTCACCAAAATATTTTAACTATAATAAAAAGACTACTTTGTTAACTTTTGTCCAATGTAATATCAGAGTGTTAGTTTAGATAATAGAGAAATGCTATCAGCAGACACTTATTCTCTGCCAATAAAATAATTATTTTATTCTTCTTTCTTAATTGACTACTTTGAGTTTTGGTTTTAAGTAAACATTAGCTCTTTGGCTTCATAACTGAAAACATATCTTGGTTAAAAAGTACCCCAACATAGGGCCAGTGATATAGCTCATTGGCATAAGTGCCTGCCTGGCAAGCACGAGGTCCTGAGTTCGACTCCCAGTAACCGCATTTAAAAAAAAAAAAAAAAAAGCACCCCAATGTATTAGCCTATGAGGAGAATTCTTGGGGAAATTTTTAATATTGTAGGTGAACTTAGGATGAGACAGAAAAGAAAAAAGGGGGGACAAGGAGGAAGTGAAGAAGTAGAAGAAAGAGGACAAGGAGGAGGAGGAAAAGGAAGAGGAGGAAGAAGGAAAAACTAAAATTACTAAAATTAAATTCGGAAAAGTTAACTCCTGAAATTCTTCTTTAACAACTGGAAGTAGCTTAGAATATACTGAGGTAAAGGAAGAATCTCTGAAAAGAAGAGGTTCCTTTCTGGAATCTGAGAAATTGCAGTATCCTCTCAGGTTATGTCATTTCCCCTTTTCCATAAGATAATGAACATTTTTCTAAACTTCCTTTGCCATGTTTCCATTAGAATGCATCTCAACGCTATACCCAGTATCACGTGACCTGGGGCCATACCTGTAACTTTAGTATTTGTTCCTCTACCTCTAAATAGTGAAGTTTCATAATTAAAAATAAATAATAACAAAATTCCTTAATGGAGATTTTAAAAAGCAGCAGATATTTTTAAAAGAATGGTTATTATTATGGTTATTATTAAAACTGCAGAATCTTTAATAAAAAGTGCATTCTATAATTTATACATGTTGATTGTTGAAACACCTGAGAAAATTTTTTCAATTAAGAGAGAAATCACCAAAAAGAGAAATACTATGAGCATTTTGGTGCAAAAATTTCTGTGATTTTTTTAGATATACAAAAAGACATTAACAGGAAATATTTTGGGTTATCCAATGGATAAGAAAAGTGCAAAAACTTGAAGGATTTTGTATTTAGGAGAATGTAGGCTAGGAAAAGAAACTATGTGGAACAATGACTTAGAGAAAAAAAAAACAAAATATGTATATAATAGTCAGCTTGTTTTATTTTAGTAAAACAAATACCTCAGGCAACTAACTAATAAAGAGAAAAGATTTATATGCGTACAGTGTGGAGGTTGAAATCTAACCCTGGTGCGGTAGTGAATGGCAGTGGCAGAAGCACTGATCTGAGTGAGTGGTCGGTCATAAGGGAGGATGCAGACAGAGAGCAAGAGTCAGGGGCTCCCATGATCCTCTTCAAGGCTATGCCTCTCAACAGGCCCAACCTCTTAAAGGTCCATAGCACCCTGTGTCAATCAGTATTTACTAGAGAAATATATATAATACAAGATGTACAAGTATATAAAAATTTACAAGATTGGCTTGCGATGGCCCCCCAGAGTCAGATGTGAAGGGTGCAGAGGGTCTGTCTGCACGCTGGAGACTGAAGGATCCAGGTGAAGGTCTGGAGCTCACGGCAGTGTCCTGTGCAAGCTGTATCAGGAGGCTGATGGGTCTGCGAAGGAAGGATTAAGAGTCTACACCGGAAGGCTGAAGGATCTGTTCTAAAAGCTGAAGAGTCTGCGCTGGAAACCAGAAGATGATGTCCAAGGTGAAGGTGAAGACTGCAGCTGCTCAGAAGAAACAGAAGCAGATCTGTCCTTCTTCATTTCCCCTTCATACCATCCAGGTGACAAGCTGCCATAGGGTGGGTCTTCCACACCTTAGGGTATGGAATTGCTGAGCCAATTTAGTTGAGCTTCTTTTACTCAAATTGACACACCCCGTACTACTTTCATGCTGAGGGTGAGACCCTTGCATATAGACCTTTGGGGAAAATTTATTTAAGCCATAGCATTGTAAATCTGTGCAATAGCTGGCCTGGCCTATACCAGTTATTGAAGACATTTCTTGTAAAGCATTTTATTTTTTTAAGAAAAGAAGCATTAACATTATAAAGCAAGGATAGCTAGACAGGCACATACAGGTAGGCAGATCTTTATTATTCAAGGAGCCTTTCCAATAAAGCCACCGAGAGTTAGAATAGGGCTGTGTTCATCTGGAGAAAGGGCAGTGTGGTATCTAATTTGAACAAAGATGCTGTATTTTTAACAATCCACGTAACTCATTCTGCTATTTCCAGGCAGGGTAAAGACAGACAATTTTGCCTAATCCAGGTGGGGGTCCTAGACACTGGAAAATGTAGGTCAGGTGTCAAAATGAAGAAACTAATCACAAACTGGAGTAAACAAAATGATGGATATTGTACAGGAGGGCTGGTAAAACTGAGAATGTAACGCAAGTGCTTTGGACAGAAGTCAGCAGTTCTTGCTCTCTTCCTCAAAAAAACTTCCTGTTATATCAGAGCCAGTCTAAGTAAATGGCCAAAGGCCAAAGAAGAAGATGCAAGGTTGGTTACCCAACCCCGCCCACTCTTGATCTCTGATCTTGCTCGTATGTTAATTCAAAGGCCAGGCAGCAAAATGGCTGGTTGACTTTTGCATAAACATCTAAATTTGAATAAACTTTTTATTTTCATTTATTTATTTATTTTGTGGGTACCGGCGGTCGACCTCAGGACCTCACGCTTGCCAGGCAGGCGCTTATGCCACTGAGCCATCTCACCGGCCCTGAATAAACTTTTTAAAAGCGTGACTTAAAAGTAAAATGTATGTCATACTTTTAAAAGAGTGCATTATCCAAATTTCCTTTTTGGGCCACTTTATTTTATGTAATGATTACTTGATGAAATAATTGAGGTGGTGTTCTTTAAACAAGAGATTTTTGTACCTTTTTAAACAACTTTTCTCCACTGCAAACTTAATTCAGAAAATGTTTTATGTGAATTGGACACTCAGGGGATGGAAAGCTCAGATGATAGTGTACTTACAACCCCATTTTCTTCCTCTAATTCGAAAGAAGGTCAGGGTGCCGATGGGAACGGACACATCACCCTTGTCTGTTACGTCTTTGCTCTTTGGTCACCTTCCTGAACAATGTGATAAATCTCAACTCATGGAAAGAGTTGTTTGTTCTAGTAAAGGAATTAAAATTTTTTTTAAATTCAAGTGCCCAGTTATACATTCTGCTTGAATTCTAGTTAAGATCCATTAAAGAAGTGGTAATAATATGTTCTGGGAGGAAAATGTCTGTTTACAAAATCTTCACAAGGGAGTGGTCACTTTACTTGAATCTCAAAATACTTATAGATTTCTTATAGAACATAACAGAGATAAATACAGGGGTGAAAATAACATGAATGAAAGCATGAAGATAGAAGTGCATTGATACAGGTGAAAGAATTCAAAAGATAATGTGTAGAAGAACATGTGATTAAGTATCCATTCTTGAAACAGTTTTTTTTAACCTAATTACATGTGATAACTAAAGTGTTAGATTGCTATTATTATTTAGAATACTGATTATTTCATTATAATGGAATAGATTCACAGAGAATTTGTCCTGTTTCTTTTCTGAAAACAATGTTTGCTTTTATGGTTGTTTTAATAACTAGTGAATGGGTGTGCATCACTGTTTCGAGGGATGACTGGCAAGCAGAAAGTCCAGACTCTTACTACAAACATTGTGGTGGGCATTGCTGGTAACTTCAGAATTGCCTTCGTCAGTTTCCCAATTAATAGCACATGGCCACTTTTTATGTATGTGTGCTACAGTTTTGGTTTTTTTTGCTCTGTTTCCCAGGCTGGTCCTTAATTCGTAGGCACAAGTGATCCTTCTTCCTCACCCTCCGGTATAGCTGAAACCACAGACTCCCACCGCCATACTTGGCTGGAGAGCCACTCTTCATGACTGTATCAAACTAAGGGTTTCATCTTTCTGTTTGGCAATGATACATTCAGGGATGAGATGTGAAAAAAATGCTGCAAAAGAGACAGACGATGTCATTCGCTGAGGTGTTCTGCAAGAGTTCTGACTTTCTGCCAAGACAAAGTCCCAAGAAGCCACTTTTTCTCAGTTGTCAAAACTTCATGAGGAATGTTGTGAGGTCAGGGGCTACCAAATATGATCCTTCACTCAGGACAGGTGCAGCAACACTGTGGGCTTCAGAGAGGAGATAACAAAGTGTGATGTCTATCACATACGTCAGCTGCTAAATGAAGCTACTGAAATTTGTAACGTACTAAAATTTCAAGTTATGTAAGGAAATCTTGGGGAGAGGAGAGGATGCCCTTCTGTAAATAGCCAATTTTTTTCTTACTGAAGACTTAAAAAAATAATGCTAAAACTTAAAATTTAAAACAAACAAGAAAACTCAAACCCTGAATGAATCATAAAAAGTAGAAGGATATGGGAATGTCCAGATGCTGATTAACTCAACAGTTGAGATGAAAGTGTAGTTTTTTGCATCTTCCAGATAGAAGGGGCCGAGATGATCATCTTCACTTGAATCTCTTCATTCTGCCATGTCTTTCTTCACATATTTTACTTTGAAGAATTAAAATCTTTTAAATCTGGGTGAAGGATATAAGATTGTGAGTTTTATGTCATTTTGTGCTGTCCTAGTATAGCACAAGTATGTCACAAGACACAGGTGACTATCTAGTATATAAAATATCAGTAGTACAATCCCAGCATTCAGTAGGCTGAAGCAGGAGAATTGCTGCAAGTTACAGGCCAGCCTGTGCTACATAGCAAGATTGTGTCTCAAGAAACAACACAAATAAATTCAAACTGGATAATAGATACTGGGAAGTAGGAAGAAAATGTTCAAATGAGGAAGGGAACAAAGAGGGGAAGGGAAGGAAGAGAAAATGTAAAAAAAGAGAATAGAAAGAAAGAAATGGAAACAAATATTTTGTAAATGAGGAGGGGAAGAAAGGTTGAAGGGGGTGGGGAAAGAAAGAATCAAGATGTATTATGTACAGGTACAAATTCCATATGATGAATGTGAATCATTACATATATTAAGTACCAATAAAATTAATTTAAATTTAAACATAAATAAAATATGACTAGTACAAACTAGAATGAACTATATAGGTAAATTCACATTTGATTTCAAAGACTTATTATAGTAACAAATCAGAAAATGTAAAATATCTTAATAATTTTCCACTAATTACACATGAACATGATACCTATAATATAATGGATTCGATAAACTATTTTGTTAAAAGTAATTTCACATGTATCCTTTTACTCTTTTAAATATGACTATTAATGGATTTTAAATTACCTATGTTGTTTGCATAACATTTTCAGTGCTGCAGGTTTTTGTTACTTGAAAAAGTTCAGAATTAAAACATTAATAGTAAAATTAAAAGACTTTTACATTTAGAATTATTTTCCTTTCAAAAGTCATTTTATCATAAAGGTTAATGATGGAAAACACTTAACATTTATGCAGAAATATCGAGTCTTGTTTATCTCCACTTCTGCCAAAGGGTGGACTGGCTACACTTTAGATATTTAGGATTATCCTGTATGTAACAAATTTTCCAACTAGTTCTTCTACTTCAAAGGGATAGAATGAAGTGGAAATCACGTTGCTAAGATTTTAACTTCTTGCCATGTTCTTGTAATAAAAAGTTGCTCATTAATTGGGTTTTTAATTACTTTTATTAAAAATCTCCTTGACTTCCCTGACCTTCACAGTGCTCATTACTAAGTGTTTTGAAGCCTCAAGCCTGAGAGAATTAACTATGAGGACAAAGCATCCATAAGACAGTTTATAATTCCAGGAAATTACAGTGGTCATGATAACATAGGTCATGGTATTTCTGCATGATAATTCCTAAGAATTGTGTTTATATTGTTTTTAACGATCAGGAATATAAGACAATAAATTTTCCTCATTGTGCCCTCAAGCTCTCAAATCCTAACTGAAAACCCTTAATTTATTTGTACTAAATTAATAGGAGATACTTTCCCAATCATAAAAATTTATATTAAGGATATCAATAACAATAAAAGGAAAAATGTCCATGAGTCTATCATCCAGTGACATAGTAATAAATTATTTAATATGTGTATCAAAGTATGCACATTTCTACATTTTTAATATAAAATAACTAATGGGTTTTTAAAACTCTTCATTAGCATCAGTGTATAATGTGAATCAATTATATATTACAATGATATATGAATATACAATACATTGGATGAGTAGGTCATGATTAAATACTTCCTTATTTCATTTTTTATTTTTATTTATTTGTTTGTTTATTTTGTGGTACTGGGCCTGGGACCCAGGTCATACATACTGAGCTATATCCCTAGCCTTTTAAAAATTTTATCTTCAGACAGGATCTTGCTAAGTCCCTAAATTGCCCCAGCTGTGTTTGAATTTTTGATCTTCCTTCCTTGTCATTCCAGAGTCCTGGGATTATAGGTTTGCCACCATGACTGGCTTTATTTTATTTTAATGGCTGGAAAATGAGATTGTAAAGTTTAAGTGATTTACATAAGGTCATATAAATGTATGCCTGAAACTGAAGTTTTTTTATTCCAATAATTTTGAGAAGCCCAATGCTCCATTCTATCTACTATGAAAGGCTATAATTAAATTTTACCCTATTTTTGTCATGCAAGTAGTAATTTAGGGCTGTTTAATAGTTCATCTAATACATAAAAATTATGGAAAGCAACTATGTATATCTATGTAGATGAACCTGTGCAGGTGTATCAATGAAATAATTGAACTCCTGTCTTTTGACATTAACAGATTTCAATAATTCAACACCATTTATCAACAATTTATTTAACCGAATTGCAGAAGCATATGATATTGATGTAGAGGATGATTAGGAAACAATTTGCCTCTTTCAACTATTCATTTGTTGCTATGTAGGGATATTTTTGAAAGTATATATTGTATTACCTTGAAGTATATAACCACTATGTGGGGAAGAGAGAGAGAGGGAACGAGAATATGGTCAGTCCCATTGTATGCGGTATGGAGCAGTAGGAAAAAATAAAATGTTCCTTGGGTCCATATCCAATTTTTCCTACTTGACTTTGGGAGTCAAGTAACTACATTTCAAACTCACAGATTTACACCTGATTAGTGACAGACATAAGAGTTTTTAATCCAATAGTCACTGAAGAGAATTCAGAAGTATATAAGCAATTTCCTCACCAAGAAAATCTTCGCAGGAAGCATTTTTAATATTTCAGAATATGTGTCATAGCTACAAATAAATAGATTGTTAGAAAATGCATAAAGCATTTGAGTGAAGAATAATTTATCTTTATCACCTCAAATGATCTATTTTTATAACTATCAAACCAATACATCAGAGGCCAACAAAACATATAATGATCACCCAGAAAGTCAAACACACACAAACACATACATGTACACATGAACAATGATGACTGGTATAGAATACTGGGTAGCAGATGTTCACCCAAAATTGTTAGTGTACTTTCAGTGGGTCTAATAGCCTTTAAAAGCAGATAATTAAAATTATACACAGATACTTTGAAACCATGAATAATTCATTCCCTTCACATCAATAAAATAATTATTGAATATTTTTGTTCTTCACTTTCTATTTCAATAAAATTGCTCATGTTGTGACACTTTCATAGGCTTGAACTTTCTGAACATTTCAAATTAAAATGATCTTTAGAGAATGGAAAAAACTCAGTGGACCAAAAACCTAGAAGCTCCATTTCATTTTTATAAAAGCATTTCAGGACTAAATATTTTAAAAATATCTTATACCAATACTTATGCAATATGTATATACATTCTTAATCTTAACTAGATATTTTCAGCACTAAATAGATATTTTAATATAACATATACTAGAAGATAATATACATATATACTCCTTCATATGTCTGCTTTAAAATGTGCATATAAAATGCATTTTTAAATAAAACATGATAATGTTAAAGGATGACTGCTTTGAGGTATGTGAAAAGTTTTTGATTAGATAATGTATTTTAATAGGTGAAAAGCAATTAATCCATTAGTAATTATAAAATATAAACTATACTGATTTTATTTTACTTTTATTTTATTTTATTTTATTTTATTTTATTTTATTTTATATGCAGGTACTGGGAGTCGAACTCAGGACCTCGCACTTGCCAGGCAGGCGCTTATGCTGCTGATGATTTTAAAATTATTGCTCAAAAATTTTTCACTAGATTATGAAAGTGGTTACTAAAAAGTAAAATATAGGAAATGATTATAGAAAAATAATTATAAATTATATAAATAATTTATATAATTATAAATTATATATTAATTTAAAATTATATATTAACATAAATATATTATTTAAATATATTAATTTAAAATGTTACACAAAATAATTCTTTAGAATTTGCTACATAGTATAGCCAAAATTTCACAGTTCATGGAATATCAATATCTTTACTTATAAGAATTTTGATATGTTTTGTTAAAAGTGAACCTTTTTCCACACAAGCAATAAAGAATACATCGTAGGGGTCCGGTGAGATGGCTCAGCGGCTTAAGCGCCTGCCCGGCAAGCGCAAGGGCCCGAGTTCGACTCCCGGATCCCACATACGAAAAAGGGGCCAGTGATATCGCTCAGCGGCACGGGCGCCTGCTGGCGCGCGAGGCCCTGAGGTCGACCCCCTGGTACCCACAGAAAAAAAAAAAAAAAAAAGAATACATCGTAGTCTAGAATTAAAACTCTTAAATTATAGACAAAATTGATATTTGTGTTTTGAATGATTTGTATGAACTAGAAACAATACAAAATTCCAAGAAAATTATTTTACTTTTTAAACAGGTATGAACACATACACTCACTATTTCCCTCTCTCTCTGTCTCCTTCCAACAAAAACATATATGTGTAATATTTCTCTTTATGTATGCTATACTGAATATACACTGTGAAGAAATTATAGAGCATCATTGAAAAATTATGGAATAAATACATCTAGTAACAGCAGTGTAAAGTGATTCTAAACAAGTAAGGTAAGTATAAATTAAGGAGGAAGTTCTGTAATGTGCAAGCTGAGCATCCTAGCTTATTTCAGGTTCATGTATATGCACTATTTCAAGCATGGCACAGGTTCAGCATTTGGGAATTCTTAAAAATTCTTAAAAGTCAACTTGATTTTAATAGGAATATTAATAATACTCATTGAACATCAGTGAACATCATCGTTGATGTATATGGCTCTTCATGTGTTTTCAGATTTAATAGGAAGCCAAAAAGCCAGAATTTGTAGGGCAACATGAAAATTCTTATAGTGGAATATTTTTCTGTTTACAAAATACTACACTCATGATTTATATAAGCCACTTGCTGTTAATTTTCTAAGCACATGAAATAAGCTCTATTTGGAGTTATTTGTTAGCTATCTGGAGAAACTAATCACTTCCATTTGAATCTCTTACTAGTATAATTTACTAGCTTGGATTATCTATGTTCATGGTTCCACTCCAATTTTATTTCACATAGCCATTAATACTATAGAGTCCAGATCGTCTTTTCCTTACCAATAAGTTAATTTTCTCATGGTAGGATTCTCTGGGGAAGGTCACATAAGTTTTCTTTATCATCCTCCAATACTGCCATCCTACTGTGCATCTCTGGTCAAAGACCTTTTTTTTTTTTTTTTTTTTTTTTTTTTTTTTTTTTTTTTTTCCCCCATTTAAAAGTGGTATTTCCCAACTGAAAACTACTAGGAAAAAAAAAAAAAAAAAACCAGTATTTTCAACTTCTTTTTGAGTGTACTTAAAAATTATTGATAATGTCAGTTTTCTCTTGCTGCAGTGATACAGTCTTTACATAAGAATTTGGCTGGGGCTTCAGTGCAAAGGAGCAATACAGAGGAATAGCAAAGGAAGAAGAGTAAAGCATACTTCTCAACAGTGAACAAAGTGACTCAGCTCCTGCAACTGGCCGTTTAAGGACAGTAAAGCATTTGGAGATGTTTTGGCCAATAGCTACCATAAATTCAAAATTATAGGACACAGTGTATCCAAGTAATTCTAAGAGGGCGTGGCAGTTTTTTCTTTTTTTTTAATGTGGGTACCTGAAGTCGAACTCAGGACCTTGCGCTTGCTAGCAGGCGCTTGTGCCTCTGAGCGATATCACCAACCCTTTTTTCCTTTATGTGGGTACCGGGAGTTGAACTCAGGACCTCGTACTTGCCAGGCAGACGTTTATGCCGCTGAGCTATCTCACCCAGATTGTTAATTTCTAAAAATGATTACAAAGTGGTTACAAAATGATTACATGTTTCTCCAGAGACTAGTCATACCTATTAAATCTACATCCCTTTCTCAAGAATCCATGTATACTTTTTCTAGTGCTTTGCCTTACTATCACGGAAATAAATGACTACATGCAACCACTTAAGCTAGGTTATGAAAAGTGGTACCTTTGCCAACAGTCCCCCCCACTCCTTCATATTTATTTTTGTCACCATTTTGAAGAATCCCAGAATACATGGAGAAGCTACATGTAGTTGACCTTACGGCAGACTTAGTTAAGTTCCCAGCCAATGACCAACAGGAATTGCTAACTACGTCAATGAACAGTTTCAAACAATTCCAATCTGCAGACATCAACCAGAACTTTGAGTCTCATAGCTGAGACACAGATTTAGAGAATCAGAATGAAATCATATCTGCTATGCCCTAATGGAACCCTCGATCTATAGAATCTGAATCCAGGAATGTAATACACGGATGATCTTTACCACCAAGTTTTGCAGTAGTTTGTTGTACATTAATAGAAAATCTGAAAAAAGAGAAATAAAGAGGATGATAACCTTCTTTAATAAGGACAGGGAAGAATTATAAATATTTTGTGAGGGTAGGTACATGTGTCTTGATGCTGCAATATATTGTGAGGTTATCTTTCACAGACTTGAGGGGCTATGGTAATTTTGGAGCAGAGAGAAGTTTGGCATGTTAGCTGTAAGTACATGTAAGAATGTTCCAGGTAGCTCCGTTGAGATAGCTAATAAAAATTAATCATTTTCTATAGAGAAAACAAACACATTTCCATGAGTTGATGCCTATATGAATAAATAAGTAATTGGAAAAGAAGGGACAAATCTTCCATATGGAAGAACTACAACCAATTTACAGAGACACTGAGCCCTCAAATAGCTAAAACTTAACTCTGCCCTCCCTAAGTGTCAGTGGAACATAGTGGTCTCCTTGGAGATAGCACGCTATGAGAAGGGAAGAAAAAGACTAATTTTGCAATCCAAAACAACCAGCTCATCAGTCACCATATCGATGTCGTGTACCCATTTTATAAAGTGGTAAGAATGTACTTTATCTCTGAGGCCTTGCTTCTTGAAACCCACAACTCCAGTCAAAGGATCACAAAACCATGAGACAAAACTCAGTTGAAAGACTCTATAAAATACCTAACCAGAACCACTTAAAATTGTAAAGATCCTCATAAACAAAAACTGAGAAACTGTCACAGTCTGCTAAAGCCTCGAGAAAAATAAGGACCAAATGTAAGGAAGAATCTTGGATAATGTGTAAGCTTTCCGTCACTGGAATAAAATACTTGACTCAATTAACTTAGAAAAGGATTATTTTGGCTCATGATTTTGGAGACCAGTTCAAGAACAAATACTCCATATCTTTGGGGCTCTGATGAAGACAGTATATCATGGCAGGAATGTGTGGCAGAGCAAATCACTCACCTCATGATCCAGGAAGCAAAACCAAGGACAAGATCAGTTCTCCACAATAGGACAAGATCAGTTCTCCACAATCTCCTTCAAAACATGCTCTCAATAACCTCTAACCCTTTGAGGTTCCACCACTCACCGATAATGCCACCACAAAGACCAAGCTTAAACACGGGGGCTTTTGGAGTAAACTCCTCAAAACCATAGTGTATGTTAAAAGGGGAGCTAGGGGGTAAGGTATATGGGAAACTAAAATACCTTGCTAACTTTTATAAAATTGTAAAGCTATTTGAAAATAAATTTTATTTTTAAAAAATCAGCCAGGTATTCCCAGAGTGAATTAATTCCTGGTGTTTTTAATCTGTAATCATTCTGAGATCTAAAGTAAGAATTAACTTTTGGTTCCTAACTACTCCCACACCCTCAGCCTGAGAGGCCTGGAAAAAATCAGGTGGTGTATTTTTGTTTTAAGTAACTGTGGAGTTCTGAGAAAGGACACAAAATAGACATGATCATTGCATTCCTCAGCTGTTCCATCACTGGAATAAAATGTGTGAATTCCACAATTTGAAGGAGGAGATCTGTATTTTGTCACATGCTTTCAAATGTATAAATATGTGGTCAGCTGGCTGTAAGGCAGAGACATCAGGGTGAAAGAGCATGGAAGAGGAAAACTTCTCAACTCATGGATGCCCCGAAGCAGAGTGGCTTGGAAAAAAGCCAGAGTGGAGGGGGCGAGGTATGAAATACAGTCCCAGGGTCACCTCCCCCCAGCCTACTTCCTCCCACTATGCCCAAACATCTAATAGCCCATTCTGCTATGCACTCATCAATGGGTTACTCCATTGTGCCCTCACTTTCCAAACCACCTCTCCAGGAGTGTATTAATCCAGCCAGATTGACAATCAAGACTAACCAGCATGGTCATACACTCATAGGTTTCCATCGTTATTTGGTAGACAGACTTTAATAAAATAAGTACAGTAATAAATGGGGTTTTATAATATTGTTAGAAAAATATGTTGTTGTGAGGATACACTATAGAAGAAATGTGCTTCATTAAAACAGATGCCCCTGAGAACATGACAAATGAGAGTAATCTAAGGAAGTGCAAGGCTAGCTTGATGATGTGGTGTGAGGTTTGGGATGGGAGTCTTCCTAGACGGTGAATAGAGCTTGTGAAAAGGTACTGTGGAAAGAAGCAGCATAAAAGGAAATGAAATTAATGGTTGAAGAAAAACAGAAAATGAAGAGGGAACCTGGAGCAAGATGTATCCAGGTAGAAGACCACTCAGATCAGGCAGGATAGTAAGGCTTGAAGACTCTGTAATTTGGGAGGTGAGTAGTTTCCCAAACACACAGCTGTCAAGCGGTTGATTCAGGATTTAAGGCCAGATTTGATGCCACAGTCTAAACTTTTTCTAAGAAAACATCTGGTCTGTTATTGATGCCATCGTCTGAATAAGGTGGCCACTGATCTATTTATAAACTATGCGAGAATATAGAAAGGCTAATAGTAAGCTGCAATAAAAAAGGTTTTTGGAGGTAAAAGTAAATAATTAAAATTATTTTCTGTTAGCTACTTTCCCCTTTCCTTGTTGCTGGAATACAATGCTTAACATGCCCAACTTACAAGGGGAAAGGATTTTTTTTTTTTTTTTTTGTGGGTACCAGGGGGACGACCTCAGGACCTCGCGCGCCAACAGGCGCCCGTGCCGCTGAGCGATATCACCGGCCCCTTTTTCGTATGTGGGTTCCGGGAGTCTAACTTGGGCCCTCGCGCTTGCAAGGCAGGCGCTTACGCCGCTGATCCATCTCACCGGCCCGGGAAAGGATTTTTTGTTGTTATTGTTGTTGATTTTTTGGCTCACTGTTTGTAGAGGTTTTTATTTATTGTTGGCTGGCTCCAAAGCAGCAGCATAACAGAGAGGCACGGCAAAGAAATGGTTCATGGCTTGGCCCTAGAAAGAAAAGGGAAGGGGCATGGGGAGGGGAAGGAGAAGAAGAAGGAGGAGGAGGAGGAGTAGAAGAAGAGAGAGAGATCAAGGGAGGAGAGAGGGAGATACACCTTCCAGGCCATGCCTTTAGAGCCCCATCTCAGACCAGACTTCACCTCCCAACATCACATTTAGCTATAAACTCCTCAGTGACAATCCACTGATGAATACCAAGTCTCCAATATCCAATCATCTCCCCAAAGCCCCACCTATGAGGCTTTCGGGGGACATCTAGATATAAACCGTAACATGCTTGTTACTGAAACTGGAAAACATCGGGGCTGGTTGTCTCACTATTTGCCCATTTGTTGAATGAGAATCTCTCTCTGGGTGTTAAAGGCTGAGAAGTGACATTTGCATGAATTCTGACTTTAAAGCCTACCCTGACAGATGCAAAGTGGGTTTGTGTGATTGTCAGGAGGGAGCTTCCGAGGAGGGGGGCTGATGGGAATGAACTGCGGAGGATAATCAGAGCAGAAGGAGGGTTAGCAAAGGGCTGATCAAGCTTGGCAAAGCTCAAGTCATTGCCTCTGAGAGTTGAAACCTCCACAAAAAGGAGTTTTGCATATTGATTTCCTCATTCCTCTGCCTAGTGGCCTGGATTGCTAATTATGGTTTGGTGTCCTACTCTCAGGGGAGACATATGCCAAAGATTCAAATTGCAAATTTTCCTTTATCCCATCCACTGAACACCACACACACACACACACACACACACACACACACACACACACACACACACACGCCCAGTCAGGTTTTTAAATATATTTACTATTTTATTTCTATTTTATTAGACTTTTATTTTTATTTATTCACTTCTAAGATTCTGAAATTTTTATCCAAGTCCCAATCTTTAGGGAAATGACTGTAGTAAATTTGGTGTTTAGAAGTCTCAGGTATGCACACACATATTTCTGGTACTCTGAATGTTTTATATAATCCGAACAAACATTTGATACTCCTTTTTATGTGCAGCAATACATGGGATATTTATCCATATTGATTCATTTATATTGCTTGGTATTTCTATATTATAAGTTTACAACAACTCAATTACAAATTTACTGATAGTGAACATGCAAAAGGCATGTCATTTTTCTATTAAATGCTTTTATCCAAACTTCAGTCCTTATAATATTTCTATTACCTTAGTAGCTACCTTTGTTTAATGTTTGCATGGATATCATTTTTCCAGCTTTTTATTTAAATCATCTTATGTATTTTAGAAACACAATATAGTTGGATTTTTCAAAAATCCAGTCTGATCTTTTTTTAGCTCTAATTAATGATACTATTCTTATGAAATATTAGTAGAACTATTTCAATTTTTAATTGCTTATATATTTGGATTTAGTACATTTTCTAGAAATATCTATCATTTCTTGCTTTCACTTTTTTCTTTATTATCTTCTGTTAATTTCAGATTTTTAGTGTTCTTTATTTTCATCGATAGTTTTAAATGTAACATTTAAATTTCTATTATTTAATAAATATCACCTTTAAAAATGAACAAAATTATAAATTTTCCCGACAAACTTAGACATTTTGAATTTCTAATCTGGATCAAAAAAGATACACATTTTAGCATGTTTTTATACCTGGGAAATTTCTAGTTGCTTCTTCTTGTCTGGAACTTTACCTTTTCATAAAAAGCGTTAGTCCATTTAGTTCTGCTTAGTTTTTACTATCTTCACTCACTTCCTCCTGAATTTTTGTTGCATGCTTATTCAAATGCATCCTTTAATGTTATTTTATTTTTGGAGTTCCTGGATGGACCACTTGTACTTAACCTGAAAATGCAATGAAAGACAAAATAAACTAGAACCTAATTTATCTCTTCCTCAATTCTCTGAAGATAGTACTACCTTACTGTTGATGAAAAGTCTGCTGTCAATCTACTTTACTTGGTGGACATCTGTCCTTCATTTACTATAGATCTTAAGTTTTATTCCTCATTTAAAATCAGTAAGATCTGTGTAGCATGGAATTTGTTTTCATTTATCCTACATGAGATTCAGTGAAATAGTTCAAGCTAAAAACAATGTCTTCCATCAATTATAGAAACTCAATTTTTTTTTTTTTTGTGGGTACCAGGGGTCGAACTCAGGACCTCGTGCACCGGCAGGTGCCCGTGCTGCTGAGCGATATCACCGGCCCTTTTTCTTGTATGTGGGTTCCGGGAGTCGAACTCAGGCCCTCGTGCTTGCCAGGCATGCGCTTACGCCTCTGAGCCATCTCACCGGCCCTAGAAATTCAAATTTAAATTCCACTTTAAATGCTGTTCTATACCCTTCTTTCCATTTTCTGTTTCTGAAACACCTGCCAGGTAAGATTTAGAATTTTCAGTTTGTCTTCTATTACTTCTAACTTCTCATTTTAAAAAATATTTGTTTTCCTTATTAGATTAAGTTCTGAATGAATTCTTCACTACTCTCTTTAAAATGTTTAATTTTATCAGTAAGTATTCTATTCAGAGTTACTCATACACACAAATAATCAATTATATGTACAATTTTATGTACTATGTATATAATGTATATGTATAATTTTATATACTAAATAGAATACATACGTATATAGTATTTCTCAGATTTCTTAGAATTCTAACATTTCTATGATTCCTAAATGTTTATTTTCCTCCTTTATCTATCTCTTCCTGTTTCATTTTTTTTTATTTTATCTGCACATCTAATTCTTTCAGAGAGTAACTCTATTAATCTATTTGAACAGATTTTATTCATCCTTCTGAATATCTAATAAGGCACTAAGTTTCTCCAGAGATTGCAAAATACAGTCCCCTAAATTTTAACAATCATTTCTATGTATAGATTATTTCTAGTGAAGGCAGAGACTGTCCCACTAACAGACTCATTTATATGATGAGCTATTCTTATTTTCATCTACTTATTTTTACAGCATCCATGCCTAATTAGATATAGAGATTACCCATAAAAATTAAGATATTAATGACAGAAATGCACCTTTAATCAACTTGGCTTTTTCTACTAAAATCCTCTCATAGCTCTGCAACTGAGAGCAAACAGCCTACTGTCTCTTAGCTTCATTAGTAATAGGATGGAAATAGAAATATCTTTTTTACAAGATTATTATGAGAACTAAAGATGACTTTTAAAATGTGCCTAAGATAAACACATATAATGCTAGATCCTTTAATTTCACATTCTTTTTTTTTTTTTTTTTTTTTGTGGGTACCAGGGGTTCGACCTCAGGACCTCGTGCGCCAGCAGGCGCCCAGGCCGCTGAGCGATATCACCGGCCCCTTTTTCGTATGTGGGATCCGGGAGTCGAACTCGGGCCCTCGCGCTTGCAAGGCAGGCGCTTACGCCGCTGAGCCATCTCACCGGCCCTAATTTCACATTCTTATCATACTCATTTTTAATTAAGAACTATATTCAGGGCCAAGGAAAAGAATACATAGAAATGAGATCGCTGACCTAAATCAAGATCATTTCAACATATTTAACGTATTTCTTGAGATTGCTGCCAAATTCTATTATTTCAGTCATTCTTCAGTTATCATCCAAGAAGTATGGAGACAGAAATCTTTGCGTATACTTCGCATTTGCACCTGTGTGGAGGGGAAGAAGAAAAAAGAGGAAGGCTATAGTGAGATTTTCAGCAACACTTAGTGAGGAAAGATTTTATTTCGATACACTTTTTCAATACCCTGCTGAAATTTACAAACATGAGAGATAAGGTGCAACATTCATTCAATGATTCAATTCATATATATTTTTCAGCACCTTCAACATGCTATGTATTTTTTTTTAAATATTGGGGATACAAGCGCAATCAAAACCATTTGTTATCATAGATATAAAATACGCTTTTTCACTTCTAGTTGTCATTTAGTACTCTTTTGCAGAAGGAAATCCCCAGGGCTTTTGTTGAAACAAGCACAATGTTAAATAGTAATCTGTTCTTGCTAAATCAGATGGAATACCACGTTTAGGCAAAATCGGTAAGAGCATATGGTCTCTCTAAAGTCTTACATAATCTCTTTCAAATCTTTCAAGGCCATATCACGTTACCTTTTTTGGCACTATATTTAGTCATATTTTAAAACAAACTAGAGCATTCTCAGAATGGTAAGTGATAGCTATGGAACGTAGGAAGATCTCATGGAACAAGCTAAATTTATCCTGCATGAAAGAGGACTTAACTGTTACAGGAAAGCAGTTTTCAAAATCTTGAAGATACAGTAAAAGAGGCACTAGAAGAAATCCATGATTCTGTGCCATATGATTAAAATTAACATATGCCAGTATCAATACCTTAAGGATAATGCACAAAATATTGGCTTAGTACAGTGATTCTTCAAGTATTGTCCCTGGACCAGAATCAAGAACACTGATAAGAAATTTGTGATACAGGTAAATTCAGTTTAGTGAATCAAAAATGTGAGTACAGGGACCAGCAACCTGTGATCTAACAAGCCCTAGGTTATGCTGATATGTATTAACCCCCACTCCTGGAGCACTTAATACCTTCTCCAACCCTCCAGGCTGATCTACTTGAGTGTATATGATGGTGATTTAGTCTCACTGGACTTCACAATTTTTCAAAATATTTACATATGCTGACAAGTTTTTTGAATACCAATTCCCTATCTTCCTTTCCCAGGGAACTCCTGTTGTATCTTTAAACATCCCTCCTCTTTTTGCCTTCAGTACTTCCCAGAGTTACTTACCCCTTCTGAGTTCTCAACATGTTTTTGCTTCTCAGTGATAGATATTCACCTGTTTGTCTGCTCAAGACAAGCAAACAGGTAAACGTTCATACTTGGATTTCTGATCATTTTCTCAGGCCTAGAAAAAACAGGGAAAATTTAAGGAAAAATTCCCAGAACAAATATGAAGCATACTTACCAGGTTTGTCTCTCAGCTATATCACAAAGTCTAGTAGAAAATTAGGAAATACATATTTCTCTACCAGAATGTTGAGAAAAAGTTGAAAATAAATTAGGTACTCATTCTTCTTGAGTTTTAAAGTGGAGGAAAGAAAAATAGTCTTTAGGCAAGCCACATAATTTACACAGAATATTATTCAGCAAGAAGCAAATTTATGCTGATAGGTAATAATAACTAACATGTATTAACCAATGTTATTATTTTGGATCGTCCATAATCAGAGACTTAGACAAACAGTTGAGATCTAGTAGTTTATTTGGGGTATGATCTTAGACAATACTAATGAGAGTGTAAAAGATGTAAGAAGAAAGCTAACATAAGTTGTACGAATGGGATGGTAACTGCTGTCACAACTGATTTCAGCAGAACTTCTGGGGGAACTGCTGAGAGAAGTTATAGCAACAAACTTGAGGGAAATGGGGTATTTAGCCACTAATTGAGATTTCATTAGTTAACTCCAGACCTGTTTACTTCCTGGGGACAGAGAAAGACCTTAGCAAACAGTCCTGATATTTATGAATAACAGGGGTAAAGTGTATAATTCAATTTAACTTCTGCTACATATATGAATTATAAGTTATAATCCATATTTAATGTATCATTTATTTATTTTCATTTATTTTATTTTTTATTCATTTATTTTTTGCTGTACTGGAGATTAAACTCAGGGTCTTTGCACTGAGCTGTACCCTTAGCCTATTTTATTTTATTGTATTTTTTTGAGCCTGGGTCTTGCTAAGTCAATAATTTGCCCAGGCTGGCAAATCTACGCACCTCCTGCCTAAGCCTCCCAGAGTTCTGGGATTATAGGCAGGCACCACCATGCCCATCTTCTAATAAATCCTTCTCAACAGCCTCAAGTATTAAGCACTATCTTTGTAGAATTATTATTTCTCCTGTTATAACAGGTGAAGAAATTAAAGCAAAAAGAAGTTTAATAGTTGCCCAAGACAACGTGGATAAGAAACAGTAGAAATGACACAGCAGTCTCAACTGAGAGTTCATGTATTCAAAAGCCACCTGACAAATGCTATCTGGCTGTTAATCTAAAATCAATAAATTTTCTGAAATACTGAATCTTTTTTTTCCAGTGTAAATAAATGTTTTCAATAACTTGTCATATTTTCCCAGAGTCCTTACCTAATTAAATGTCCATCTGCCATGCTCACCAGATACTGCATTCTCTTGAGAGTCAGTCATAGTGCCTTGTAATACTCACTTTTGTGTGCTTTTTTTTCCATCTACTTGACTTCACTCTTAGTGTTTTTCCATTTTTAAAATATTTACATTATTTTGATTGGCTTACATGTACCAAGAATTCAACTATTATTTTATACCTCTTTTATTTTCTCTCTCTCTCCTAAGCACCATCCATGATGATCTCATTTGCTTTCAGGTGAAACTAATATTCATTCTTTTTGTTTTTTTCTGAGCTAATTTAGACTTTCAGCAGAAAGCATCAAGCAGCATTCCTAACACCATCCAGGGAATAGATACAGGAGAGCATACGCATAAAAAGCTTGGGAAAGGAAAAGCAAGAAAGCTGGGAAGGAAGAAAGGGAAGAAGGAAGGGAGGAAGGGAGGGAGGGAGGAAAAGAAGAAGAGAGGAAGAAGGAGAAGAAGAGAAAGAGAAAGAAAGAGAAAAAAAGAAAGAAAGAGAAAAGAAAGGGAAAACTACTACTTCCTGGATTTGGCTGCTGTTTAAAGCCAGCAATGAATATTTTTCATTGTGTTTCTGTCTCAAATTTTCTATCTTCTCTTTGATCGTGAAATATCCTACATCAGAAATACATGGTTATATAGTTTATTGAACTAACAAATCCATACTTCCAAGCAATGGACTGATCCAGTTACAGAGCAATCAAGTCAGTGACATGGTCAGGAAGCTCTGTAAATGCCTTCACAGATGAGGCAGGGGGCAGTTTTGCTCTTCTGAAAGTCTTCACCAAAATATTCTGATAGTCAAGCCATAGGGATCAATGATGCAATGTGATTCTGTTCATGACCTTGATTTTCAATCTCTCTGTTACAGTTTTTGTGTGTGTGTGTGGGTACCGGGGGTCGACCTCAGGACCTCACGCGCCAGCAGGCGCCCGTGCTGCTGAGCGATATCACCGGCCCTTTTCTCGTATGTGAGTTCCGGGAGTCGAACTCAAGCCCTTGCGCTTGCCAGGCAGGTGCTTATGCCGCTGAGCCATCTCACCGGCCCTCTGTTACAGTTTTAACAGGAATTCTGGTTCATATTAACCATTGGGACAATTTCTCATTTCATCCAGAGGAACTTTAAATTCTTAAGTGTAAAATACTCTATTTCTCACTAAAACTGGATGGGAGTGCAATTGCCTCAAATTTTTATTTTGAATTTTCTTTTGGTTTATATCTTATAGATAAATCTATACTTTGAGTAGCCAGAACTTTAGAAATGATAATTTAAAGCATTTGCTGACCTTTAGTTTTTGATTTTAATCTGTATTTACAAGACCCTGGAAAACATCCTCAATTTTTTTTTACAATACTATAGTAGACATACATTAATTAAATAATCAAGATAATGTGTCTTAAATTTCCAAAATTATTAGAATTAAACATTGAATTATAGAAAATTAATTAGTGCAATCTATTACATCAACAAACTAAATAACAATATTTGCCTATTCATAGCAGTAGATACAAAACATTACAAAAACCCAACACTTATTCAAGATGAAAACTCTTAGTAAACTAGGGATAGAGAGGAAACTTTTCAACTTGATAGAGGATATCTACAAAGACCCTTACAGTTAACATTATATTCAATGGGGAGAAGCTCAAAGCTGTCTCACTTAAATCAGGAAGAAACAGAGCAAGTATGTCCCCTCTCACCACTGGTTTTCAACATTGTCCTGAAAGTCCTAGCTAATGCTATAAGAAAAGAAAAGGAAATTAAAGATATACAAATTGGGAAGGAAAAACATAAAGTATCTCTGTTCATACGTGTAAGAAATGCAAAAGAATTGATGAAAAACTACTACAACTAATAAGCAATTATAACCAGTTTTCAGGATACAAGTTTAATATGCAAAAGTCATTTGCTTTCTTACATACTGACAATGAACAAGTGCAATTTAAAAATTAAACACAATACCATTTACATCAGCACCACCAAATTTAAATTTGTAGGTATAAACCTCACAAAATATGTATAAGATTTATATAAGGTAAACTAGAAACTTCTGATGAAAGAAATCAAAGAAATAGAGCCAGAAATTCCGTGTTCATGAATAAGACAGCTCAATAGTATTAAGATAGCAATTTTTCTTAATGATATCTAGTCAGTGCAACCCCAAATCAAAAATCTCAGCAAGTTACTTTGTAGATATTGTCAAGAGGATTCAAAAGTTTTAAAAAGAAAATTATGCCTTTATTTCATTGTTTTTGTCAATTGGGCAGGCTGAATAGTTTGCTTTTTGATGATTAGTCAAAGAGATCAAATCCCATGTCCTCATCTGACTCCTCCGACTCTTCCTTGACTTCAGCCTTGGCTGGGGTGGCCATAATGACAGGACCAGCAATGGTGGCAGCAGCCACAAGTGCAGATGGATCAGCCAATAAGGCCTTGATCTTTTCAGCAAGTGAGAAGGTGTAATCAGTCTCCACAGACAAAGATGGGACCTGCTTATTCCCACTGAAGATAGAATGGGACCAACAGGATAACTGCACTCAAAACAAAACAACAACAAAAAAAAAACCTTAGAAACTGACCATACACACCTCACACAAGTTAACTCAAAATGGATCACATGCCTCAGTGTGTAATAAAGATTATAAATACAATGGCGTAGAAAATTTAGATAACTATGGACTTGGCAATATTTTTTTAGTTATAACACTAAATGTATGATCTGTGGAGAAAAAATAATAAGCTGTAATTCATTAAAGTTAAACATTTCTGCTCTTTAAAAGGCACTGTAGGGCCGGTGAGATGGCTCAGCGGCTTGAGCGCCTGCCTGGCAAGCGTGAGGGCCCGAGTTTGACTCCCGGAACCCACATACGAAAAAGGGGCCGGGGATATCGCTCAGTGGCACGGGCGCCTAGTGGCGCGCGAGGTCCTGAGGTCGACCCCCCGGTACCCACAAAAAAAAAAAAAAGGCACTGTAAAAAAGAATGAAAAAATAGGCCACAAAATGGAAGAAAATAGTTGAAAGAGACATGTATGATAAAGAATCTTTATCTAAACTACACAAAGATATCTCAGAACTAAACAATAAAATACAAATGACTTGACTGAAAACAGTAGACCAGAAACTTTAGTGGACTCCATGTGATGAAAATATTTAGATGCAAAAAGCATATGGAAATATTTCCCGTATCACATTCCTCAAGAAAATTTAAATTAAACAATCCATAGATACATCTATACTGCTGTTAAAATGATCCAAACTGAGAATATTGAGAACATAAAATACTGGCAAAGATGTGAATTAACAAGAATTCTCATTTCTGTTAGTGGGAATAAAAACTAGCACAGCTACCCTGGAAGAAAATTTGATCAATTCTTATAAAAGTAAGCATGATCTTATTACTGTATATGAACCAGCAACCATAATCTTCACTATTGCTTTAAGGAGGTGTAAACTACGTACACATAATCATGAATTTATTATCTATAATTTATAATATCCAAAACTTGGAACGCAATCAAGAATTTCAGTAAATGAAAACATAAACTATGGTGTACCCAGACAATTGGATATTATTTATCACTAAAAACAAATGCACTTTCAAGACATGAAAAGACATACAGGAAACTTAAATGTCTATTACTAAGTGAAAGAAGCAAATCTGAAAAGTCTACATGTTGTATAACTGCAATTATGCAACTATGTGACATTTCAGAAAAGGCAGAATGATAGAATAAAAAAAGGATCTATGGTTGCAAGGGGGTTAGGTGGGAGAGATGAACAGGTAAGCGCAAAGATTTTTTTAAAGAAATAAAATTACTCTGTATAACACTAAAATGTTAGCTATATAACACTGATACTTTTGCCCAAGTTCATAGAATGCACAATATGAAGAATTTACCGTAATACAAAATACAGCCTTGGGTAACAATGCCGTCATTAGTATGGGTTCAGGAACGGTAACCCATGTGACTCAGATGCAGAATGCGAGAATAGTGAAGGCTGCCGGTAAGTGCACGCAGCAAGGATGCGGGACGAGTCTGTATCTCCCTCTCAGTGTTGCTATGGAAAATTGACAAATAAACGTCTGAAAAATAAAGTCAATAAGGGTTATAAGTGGCTATAATATGAATTTTAGCAAGTTAGAAAATTCTAAGGTCGTTAATTTTGGAAAGTAATAGCGTGAGTTTGGAAACATGAATAAGCATTTGTTAGACAAAGACAAATGAAGAAAATTCCAGTTGGAGGGAAAAAGTTGGGAGCATATCATGGAACATTGCAGTGCCTGAGGGAAGGAAGAAACCAATGGTTATTATGCGCAAAGCAAGGAACACAGTAAAACGTAAGGCGGGGAGCTGTGCAGCAGGCCGACCGGATACGACCCTAGAGGATGCTTTTAAAAGTTTTTGCCTTGATTCTTAAAATAATGAGGAGCGACTCAAGCGTTTTAAGACAGGGAATGTTATGATCAGAACTTTGTTTTGGAAAAATCACTTAAGCACGAAAATGCTTGGAGAAGATCAGGGGTAGATGTGGGTGAACTGGCTAGGAGGTGATGGAAATATTTTACAAACTGATAAGATTTAGATACCCATATGAGATAATAAAGACCTCAGCAGTGTCTCACATGCATTGCAAATGATCAATGCTATATATTTTATTATTGCTATTATCAATAATAAAATTGCATATTTTTGTGCAAAACTTTCGTACAACCTAAGTACAATTTTTCTTAGCTCATGAATTAAAATCTTTTTCAATTAAAAATATCTATTTATATTTAAAAATTTGAAATAAAAGAAAACACAGATAAAGATGAAATTTTAGGAAATTAATTGCTCCGTTTGAAATATCGTTTTGACATATCACCTTCCCGTCTCTCTGCTAAGCTTTTTCTTTAGTCTTTATACAACATCGAGGTCATGCTATGCATGCTGGGTAGTCAACTTATTTTTTCTTACTCATTAACAAAAATTTTAAAGACATTTTCCCCCATTACACTGAGAATTCTTTTACTCTCATTTCCTTATCTTTATCACTATTATAAAACTAAAATGTGTAATGGCTTTTTAATTTTATTCTTGAATTTCTTTTAGTGCAGTGCAGAGATGGTCTAGGGTCCTAATGTTTCTTCAGAGGGAGAGCAACTACACCTGGGGGAAGAGGGGAATTAGAGAGGCACCTGGAGATGTTCCAAATGTGCATTTTCTTAATAATTAGCACATCACACATCTAGTTAGCATCTCATAAATAATCATAGAGTATGTATTTAATGAATCATTTTACTTTGCACTGTCAGAGGTTAACAAGTAAGCAAAATGGTTTGCTTATTTTAAAAATGAGATGCAGTTGTGCTTTGGGTAAGCTGTAACTAAAAAATAATGAAATGTGCCAAATAGGCATACATCATACTGGTTTTAAAAAACCTGATATATGTATATATATATATATATATATATATATATATATATATATATATATATAATTTGTCTACATATCTGTCACATCTGTCAAAACACCCTATATTTATACATGTTAGAAAATAGCTATCTCTATACATTTATGTTGTGGCAAGCATATGAATATGCATGCTCAGTGTAATTCTACATTTTCTTTTTAATCCAAGCCTTTCTGTCAAAATATTCTTCCAAGTTGCATTTCAATGGTGTGACTATCTCCCTCTTTTCGAATCTATAAGGAAATGGTTTATGAAACCAGTGAATGTCAATATTTTATCTCTAAAATGTCTTTTTATAGTCTGTTCCTATCTTTTCTATGTTTCAATACATTTTGTTTATTGAGGTTAATTTTGAAAATAATTTTGACTTATATATTGCTGTGTAAAATCCTTCTCAAACAAAGTGGGTTAAAACAGCAACAATTTATGATTTTTTTCATCACTCTACAAGTCGAATGTACAGTTCTCTTACTGGGCTCACCTGGATTCACTCAGGCAGATTCATCCAGCTGGTGGCTTGGCTGAAGCAGGATGCTCTGGGATGGACTCTCTGACACCCATAGGGGCTCAGCTAGGATGGCCAGAATGGCTGGGATTACTGGGCCTGCCTCTCCACATGATCTTTCATCTCAGTCTTATTCATAGCTTGATGGTCATGGTTTGAAGAGAAAAATTCACAGCTCTTTGAAAGTCAGACAATATCTTATTTTTGCTGTATTTGTTTTTGAGACAAGATATGATTACATAGTCAGACTGGCCTAGAACTCAAGATCCTCCTACCTCAATTTCATAAGCTTTGGGATTATAGCTCCGCACCACCATGCCCAGCTGAACCATGTGGTTCTTATCATATTACGTAGGTTTAAACAAGTTGTAAGATCAGCTCAGGTTCCAGGCAAGAGGAAATAAATTCTATCTCTTCATGGATAAGCTAACAAATATTGTAAGTATATGCTATTTTATTTACCACCATATTATATTAGAATAATAAAATAATAGTCAAGAGTATATTTTTTAAATGGAATTTCCAGTTGTCAATCCTCATTTGGGCTGATTCTGAGATTTTGAGTGATTGATATGTTTTGTGAGATGAAACGATATGGAAGAGTCACCTATATCCAAGATACAAGAACCTTAATTCTCTCAAATCCACTCTGTAAAAGTTCTGGATGTCTCTAGAATGGCATTCTTTATCCTAAAACAACAAATCTAGAATTTCTCTGTAAAGTCTTTCATTCATACCGAAGACCTATTTTCCCTTAAATTTCCTGGAATATAGCTCCATGATAAGGAGTTCTTTGTCTCAAATTATGTTTATTTTTCACACAAAATAACATTGCAATGACATTTCAGGTATGTCATCTTCCTGTTTAATTTTATTATTCATTTCCAAAAGCAACTTCTCTCTTATTTTTTTTTGAAAAGAGAAGCATTCTATATGCTAAGCTGCACAAGATAATCAATTTAATTTACTCTTTTGCTATTTCTCCTATCTACAATTATTCTAAAAGTAATGTGTTAGTAGCACTGACTTTTTTTTTTCCCATTTAAGTTTGTGGAATATAGAAAACAGTTTTGGAATCTTCAATTCCATCACTAAATCATGTCCTGATTTGAGAGATCCGATTTTGGGAGACATTTTTCTCAACATCCCAACTTCTGGGCGAATGGAGCAATCTTCTTTGCAAAACTATGGCATGTGACTGTGAAGAAGAGAAAGAGGAGGAGGAGAGTCCATTAAAGATCTAAAAAGTAAAGGAACTGAGATGAGAGATGGGCAAATGATAGTACTGAGACATAAAAAAATAGTATTGGCAACTATTGTTAAGAGCCGATCACTGTAGATGCAGATGGAAATATTTCTTAGAAATTTTGTAACACTAAGAAAAAGTATTCCATAAGCCATTTCTTGCAATAATTACACCAAAAGCTAATGTGTTTTAAACACACTAACCTCTTAAATATATTTTTTCCTTTTAAATTATAGCTAGAGGGCTGAAATCTTATTGAACAACATGTACAACGGGTGAATTTTCTCAGATGTTTAGTGCCTCCTACATAAAATTATAGTTGGGACTTTTGGATCAAAATTAGGGCTCTCCTTTGATCCTGCTACTGCCATATAGATGATATAATATACCTTATTTGGGGCAGGGTATTTTATGAGTTCTTAAGACATAAACAGAGGCATGTTCACATGGACCAGTGGGCATATGACTTGCTTCTGATTTGATGTACATACCAAACCTGGAGAAACTCGTGATGTCACTGCTGCTGGACCTTTCCCAACTGCAGCCCAGGATGCTCCCAAAGCTAATGATCTCACCTCAGGGGACACGCTGGCTGTGCTCCTCCCCCAGAGCGTGTGCTGAATTATGGAGTGGGGACTACAAGCACAACTTCTGCTTCTTTAGGATCATTGCCTGTCAGTAACTCTGCTCAGCTCTTTATTTACGTGCCTTTCTCCATAGTCTTTCTCTCATCTACTTTCCTATTCCCTTTAAGATAATTTCCAAAGTAAACTCAGCTTTTTTTCATCAAGTTTCTGCTGACACTGGTAAGAAAGACATAATCTGGTTCTTTTTGCCAAATTAATTAATAATGTAATAAACTCTGTCATAACTACACTTACGACATTCTATTTTGTTTATCAAAAGCCTAAATTGGAAGTCAAAAAAATTTAATATTATCTATTATTTTTGCTTTCATTTGTGGCCCTGACTGAGGCAAGGATCATCCATAAAGAAATAAAATGAAGACATAGTGTTAATAAATCAAGATTTTATAGCTGGGTACTACATACAGTTCATTATCATTTGCAAGGGGAAGAATTTGGGGTTTTTTTTCCCTTCAATTTGTTGAACTGTCACTTTAAAAAATGATACATTCCATTGAATGGCATTCCATAAGAGAAATTTGAGGCTGCTGGTGTAATAAGTAAAATACCATAGAATGTTAGATACAAGTATTCTAAAGACATCCCAAACTATCCCTCTGCTTTTGTGTCTTCAATTGCAATTTGACAAGTTTGTAACATCTTGTTTAAGTTGAAATAATGAAACAGGCAATAATTTTATGTATTTGACAGTTTACAAAGAATTATTTACATCTGCTTTGTTATTTGATTCTCAAAAATCAAAGCTTAATCTCTACACTTTCAGAGGTGAGAATAGAGTTTCAGATGCTAGATTTGTCTTGTCATAAAATTATTACTGATGTAAACTGGAGCTAGAATTCAAGTCTCTGAAATGCTCATTCTCAACATACACAAAAGTTTAAAACATATTTATTGTTGATTGATATTTCTGTGGCCTTTTTACTTCATTTTCTTCACCTTCCAACTTCTTTCTTTTATTCTATGTCTTCTATAATTTATTACACAATCGGTTTATTGAGACTAATATGGCAATCATTTTTCAGACATTTGCTATCACATAAGAAATTTGCTGCATATGTGGGACAAAATACCAAAAATAGGTATGGCCCCAATAATGGGTGGGGCTGAGATCAAATAACTTGAATTGCATGAGTACAATTATCATAAATAGTTATTAAAATGTTTACACAGTGCACTATAACCCATGTTCTGAAGGATAGTGAGGACAATCTTTATATGAGAAATTGAAATGAAAAACAGAAGTAAAAATACTTCAGATTTGTAATAAGTACTCTTCTAAAATTTTGAATATTTTTACCATTTAAAATTCATAAAAATCATCCAGAAATATTGTATACAGTCAAAACCATCTCTATTTCATACACACACACACAATACCAAGGCAATCAGAGAATTCAAGAAGAAAACTTGCAGAAAATCATGCGGCTATGAACTAGGCCTCACTCGAGAATCCACATTTTTCTTTGACAGGGTAATTCCTGCTTTGGGAATGAAAAACTGAAATAGAGATAACTAGGTTTCTAGGTCATGGCTATATTGACATTCTGGGATGCATAATTACTTGTTATGAGAACTTCTGTGCATTTTTGCATTTTAGCAGCATTCTTATCTGTTATCATTTAAATCTAGAATGACCCCCCCAAAGCCTCATGTGTTCTGAGGTGGGACTTTTAGGAGCTGATTGAATCATGCAGATGCTGAATATGCTGTTGGAGGTGGGGCATGGTCAAAAGAAGCAGGTCCACTGTGGGCATGACCTGGAAGGGTGCACCTACTTCCCCAGCTCCTCCTTTCCATCCCTGCTTCCTGGCTGCCTTGGAATGAGCAGTTTTCCCCTACCTGGGCCTCCGTTATGCCATTTATGCCTTGGAGTCAGCTGACCATGGATGGAAACTGTGAGCCAGAATAAACCTTTCCTCCTTTAAGTTGTGAATGTTAGATATTTTGTCCCAGCAGTGAAAGAGGATCACTGACACAGAAGAATTTAAATGTTTTGGATTTGATTTTGTTTTGCTAAATGATTATTTACTATGGGTGAATAAATATATCATTATCTGTGTTGGTGTTCCTATGAAAAGAGAAAACATAACCAGTTGCCCTTGTCCTCTAAATCCTCTCTTATCTAAGCCCCAGTTAGAATGAGACATACAAAAAGCCTGGGTCAGTATTTATGTTTGGTGTTGTATGAGTAGCCATGACATGATTTCCATAATTTATCACTGACCCTCATTTTAACTCATCACGTAGGACAGCTGTGTGTTATTTTCAAGAATATCTTGATCAAATTTCTTGCCACAGATCAGCAGGCAACCTGTCCTGACTGCATAAGCTGAGAATCAGTAGAGAAAGGAAAAGAAAACCAAAACATGGAAATTCGTAACAAGATTTTGGAGACAAAATGTTAGATGAGTTGAATCAAAACGTTCAAAACTGTAGAAAACATAAAAAAGCTATTTATACTAATATTTTAAACTAATATTTCTAATTCACCTAATAATACTGTTGACAACAGAGAACGATTTATAACCATGCAGCAAGCTTTTTTTAAAAATATTTACATATTTGTATTTTCTTGAATGACCAGGAGAAAACTGTATTACCCAAGTCCTCAGTCCACTTAACAGAAGAAAACCAGAAAGATAACAATCACCAAATATACGAGGTTGTCATCTAGTGGTGGCAAGCACACTCTAGATGTTTGACCCTAAATTGATCTCTTTCTCATTCTCCTTTCTCATCTTCATAAATTTTAAACATCTGTTACATAATGACCTAATACTTCTTTTGAAGAAAAATAAGAAACTTTTCTCTCAGTGTATTTGCCCCTACAAAACAATAGTCATTTTTTAAGTAAATAAGTAGTTTTATACTAACTTGAAGCTTGTTTATATTTAGTGAAAATCATGAACATTTATCATTCTTATTTAGATAATGGGAAGAAATAACATGCCTTCTGAAAATACAGGATTCAGCATAATCACACTACATTAGCTAGAGATCATAGAAGATAAACCTCCTCATTTGTCAGTGTTGCGCACCACCCAGGCATATTTCATTAGATGTTGTCAAAGGCACAGGAAACAGCCAATCAGGTTAACAACTAACTTCTTTTAAAAGCCATTCAACTGAATTTAATTATGACTAAGTATATTCCCACAGAAAGAACATTAAATACACAAATGCCTCCTGGCACGTGCTTCAGCGTCTGTGGTGAAAAACTGTGCCTGCTCAATAGGAAGAAACCATTTTATGTATCCCAAGAAAATAAAATAAAATGAATCAATATGCAAATGTGCTTGCATTCAGAAAAGAGAATTTTTAATTCTGTGATGAAAAAATGACAAAAATGCCTATCTCTTGTAGAGCAAGCATTAACAGAACTACCATGTGCCTCAACCTAAAATCTCAAAGGTAGCTTCGATTCTTATATTTAGTTCTTGTCCACCACTATGAAAATTTAACCCAAAATAAGATAAAATGCACAAATCCCATGCACATTCCTATTTTCTTCTTTCTACTCCTGACACTACTGATTTTATTTGAATCATCACTTATATTTTCTAGTGCTTCTCTCATAAAACCACTGCATCCAGAACCCTCCAAGTTCTCACCCCTTTATTTCCTCATTCCATTTCTGAATGTGGTTTTGGTCTACAGATTTTGTCTAAAATTGTGCCCTGCAGAACCTAGTAGATTTGAAGAAATACTCCTGAGACAGAGGGAGTTTTTGCATAGTGGTGATCTCAGGGTGGGCGGGACTTAATGGAGTTTCCAAAGAGAGATGGCTCTTCATTTCCAAGCAACTTAGAATTCTCAGAACACATATGAGTTTATGTTTCTCACATTTATACCACGGAACCTGTTATTTGCATTATCTTTAATTAGAAAATGTCCTCACCTTCTACTGCTGTGAATACCCAGATGACTTCTATACAGACTTTTGAAAACTATCTAAGGATGAATTTGTCATGATATTTTTAAGATGGTTTCTCTTATACATGTAGACAAGGTGAATGACTTTCTCTATTCTCTTCCTCACTAAAAAGAGAAGTATCTCTGTGCTTAGTAAATGGTCCATCATTGATTTTGCTACGCACTGTCATGATAAGCATCCTCTAAAGTTACTATATTAAGGTTGTACTGAATTCAATACTTGCCTAACTTCACTCAATGACTCTGTTGAACTAAATTGAAGCACTGTGTTTCTTGTGTTCTAGAAAAATGATTGCTTCAAACTCTCCTGGTCAAGTTTGCAAATATCTACCTTTTTTATTCTTGACCATTGGAAAAAAACTCAGGAATGGGGGGTGGAGAAGACTAGGCCAGAAGGCTCTCAGTCAGTGTTTTACCCTCTACTCTCAAGTTCTGATATTCAATCAGAACTCTATTTATGTGCTGCGAGGCTTAGGAGATGCCCACTAAGCACCAGCTACTTATAAATGGACAGTTTTATTAACAAATATATCAAATTACCTTGGTAACTGCTTAGCATCACCATATTATTAGGTGTTTAAAATAATGTATTTGAATCATAGATTAATATTCTAAGACTGATGTTAGAAGCAAAAAACCATTTTTTAGGCTGTTAGTAATAATTACACTAAAATTATCACTGTTATTAAACTTCCTGGTAGGGTTTTTTATATTCTTCTGAGGGGTGTATCCCTAGCTTCATTTTCTATCACAATTTTGGAATCATACCCATCTTGAATTACAGGAGTGCTTGTACCATATTTATATCATAAGAAAGGCCTAATATTAGCAAAATAAATGTATTCTCTTACAAAGTAGTTATGGAGGAAGCAGGAGAATGAGGAGATATTTCAGGTTCACTAAGGAGAAATTCAGATTAAATTCCAACTGACCAAAAATGAAAACCCATGGCAGAGAGTGAGAGGAACACAGAGGCAGGTAGGAGATGAAATAGGAAAACTGACAAGAGACAAGGGAGGCAGTTCTGGCACAAGGGAATCTATAACATTCACTGGAGTTTGAGTCTAAGTGGTTCCACTGAGGATCCAATGAGAGAAGTAAAGAACATCCCTTCATTACATTTCAAATTGTATATCGTTTCATTATCATCCAATAATTACATATCCTTCTCAGCAAAAGAACTTGCATTTAACAAAGCAATATTAGAGAACACATGCATGGAAAAGATAATCATATAAGAATTAAGTGTCTGAATAACGTCAAAAAAAACACACTGAAGCTCCTTCTTAAGAAGATATGTAATTCAATTGTTTAAATTTTCAAAAATTTATAACATAACCCTATACTATTATTATTTATAAAAATTATTACACGTTTTGGTTTAAAAATAAGCAAAACGGGGCCAGTGAGATGGCTCAGCGGCTTAAGCGCCTGCCCGGCAAGCGCGAGGGGCCGAGTTCGACTCCCGGAACCCACATACGAAAAAGGGGCCTGTGATATCGCTCAGCGGCATGGGCGCCTGCTGGCGCGTGAGGTCCTGAGGTCGACCCCCTGGTACCCACAAAAAAAAAAAAAAGCAAAACGGGTTGAATAAGCAACAATTTTACTCAATAGATATAGGAAATGTTATTAAGTCAGATTAAAAAAATACTATCAGGCTTTTTAAGAAAAAATATATAACTCTTCATTTTGTGCAAGGCATAGCATCCAGGAGATTTTATAACTCATCTGTAGTGAATGTAATCCCTTTTCATTGCCTTAAAGCACCAGAGGGAATTACAGGAATCACTGGTTCACTGATTAGTACAAGCAATGGACCTACATTATACAGCAAATCAGTTCTCTGAAGGGCTTTTACTGGTGGTCATTATTTGAGCACAGATGAATTTCTTAGCTAGTTGGTGGATGTTACCCACCATAAATTAGGACAGACATGCAGTGATGAACAAAACCTCCCCCAGAGTGGAAATTACAAAAGACGTGTGGGGACAATGCATTGCAGTCCCACACTGAGATTGCCCATACGCAGAGGAATATTTTTTATGGATACATATACAGCCCTCACAGGAAAAATATTTATGTAGAAACAAAGTCTTCACAAGAATTTTGATCAATTCTTAGGAATGTCCTAAAATTTTAAATGCATGCAGATATTCCCAAGTGAAGAAGGTGGCCATTCAGTTGACCTCTGTATGTTCTGGAAATACTTTGGTCTTTCCACTGTTCTTTGGAAGATTTTATGTAGCTAGTAACTAGTCAGTTGGAAGTGTTCAAATATTTACAAGTTTCTACTTTGCAGGTGATGGAGGATGTGTTTAAACACAACTGTTTAAGTCTTGACCTGCTTTAGGCACAAGTAAGAAAATAGATGTCAAAAAGAACTGCCAAGGAGGTGTGTTGATTAAATTTTGATTAGATGATAACTTTACCAACCACATACTTAAATCAATCAAACACAAAGTGATGATTGACAATTTCCTAGGCTGACTATGGCAACTGTTTTAAATATAACATGAAGCATATAGTAGGTATTCAATATATGTTAGTTATTTAATAAGTAATAGTTTTAGCCTTAACTAGTAGATAATTTATGATGGATTGGTAGTCCTGTCTTGAGTTCTAAATCATGAAACAGACCATTTATACAATAGAAATCTGCTGGATAGATTAGTGATGTCCATCACAGGAAAAAAAGACACTAATGTAGCAGTGTTAGTTGACACTAAGCTGTGATTTGATGAATAGACAAGCAGGGACTTCTTTCATACAGAATACAATATTTTCTATGGTATAAAAATGATGGAAATAGACCACAGCCCTATTTCACTCAGACACCATCTAACATCATCTCTGCTATATTGGAAACTAATACAACGTGCCTTAGTATCACATAGATGTCTCCATATCTACCTGAAGGAGTCTGAGGAAAGTTTCAGGATGTAGGGAAATTTTGAATGACTCTGGAAGGGAGAGAGAGAGGGAGAGAGAGAGAGAGAGAGAGAAGGGATCATGAATTGGAGAAAGACAGTAGCATATGCAAAATCATAAAAATTAAAAGAAAGCATACACTTAGGAATTTTGCTAACCAATATTTCTTCAGCATGAAGTATAAAACCGTCCCAGAATTGAGTTAAGACAGATAGACAATGTGTAGATCATTGGCAACAATGCTGCAGGACATCAGTTGCATCTTCTGGTGGGATTCTACCAGAGAAATGTAAACTTGAAACAGCTTGATCACACTTGCAATTTCTACAGAATTTATCTGACCAGCCTGGTGAGTGCCTCCATCATTCTACTCTCACATCTTTCAGTTCTTATTTGTTAGGGTCTCTTTTCTCCTAAGACTTCTCTTACCTGTGTGGGACTTGGTTCCTCACACACAAAATCAAAAAAGCAATCTGCCCCATTCATTTTGATTTGCTGTCCTGACCTTGAATAGACTGGCCTCACTAGCTCTCCATCAAGCTGAGACTCTTCATTAGATTTTTTCATACTTCTAGGATTTTCTTCCTCTGGGTTTGATTTTTTTTTTTAAGACACATTACTCTGAACTGAATAGGTATCTACTAATAGAGCCATCTCTGTCATGGCACATTCTGAAAAGATTTCTGTGCAGGGGATACCATGAAAAACAAGAACAGACAGAACATTTAAAGAAGGCAACTCAAAGGCTGAACTGCACAAATCAATTCTGTGCTTCCGTTTCTTTTCCAATGCGACTTCATTTATATTTCAATATCCTGTCTCAGCTTAATTTTAGAGAATTTATTTTCACTTCAAAGTCCTTTGAGATGGGCCTAAATAAATGTAAATTAAAAGGAAGATTGCATTGCCATGCAGCTTTACATACAGATTTTAAATTTAATGGGGATTTAAAGGTATTTTTTCTTCATTTTTCTTAACAGAACCCAGCACCATCAGCTGCCAAAACTTCAGTTTTTGAATCCAGTTATATGTTCTAGTCTGCACTTTTTGCTTTATACTTTTTATTCCTCCACTTTCCTAAGAATTGCAGAAGCACTGGACACACTGGAGTCAGGCACATTTTCTTTTATCCACTGTGCATTTGATAAGAGGTTGTGTGACTTTGAGTCTAATTTTCTGTGCCATGCAAATCTAAAATATAATCATAATCACTTCTAGTTATTGTATAGTTTCAGTAAGAATATAGACATTGAAATTAACATAGTGATGGTTACCATTCCAATATTCAGTTACTAAATTGTAGACATGAGGGAAAGATGGCCAAGATAGTAATCTGAGAGATTTTCCAAAATCTAGCAGACATAGTTAAACTATTATTTAAGTCAGTCAGGAGGAAGAACTGCAATAAAAATGGATCATGGTCTGTGATGAAAACAGAATTGTTAAGTATATAATAGAAAAGATATCCAGATGGATAAATAAAATAAATTCAATTTTAGTTCATTTTGGTATAGAAATATTTATTATAGCAGTCAGACACTCATGTAATGGATGGGAAACTAGATGAACTATCAAGGAAAGAACTACAAGGGAATAGTGAGGAAAAAATTGACTGAAACTTAGAATTGGTTTGTTGCAGTTATTTTCTGGAACTCACTTTATGGTACTCAGAGTTCTTTGTATCTCACACAGTATGTCCATGTGTCTGCTAACTTGGCTTTATCATAATACAGTATGAGTGCAAAAAACACCAAAGGACAAGATTCTATTTCTTCCAGTGAGACATTTTGGAAATGTTTTTGCTGATACCTTCAGGAGAAAATTCACATATTTTATTTCACTTTACAAATGAATAGAAACTTTTCTAGGTCAGGTGGGTTCCCTGGGGAAATGCAGTCATAATGGCAATGCTCTGTGCATCTGTCTTTGTAAATATTTGTTTTTGTGGTTTATGATGTGTTTAGTGTTCTTAGGCTATATGAAGTCAAATTATAATTTGAAATGTGTTTCCATAAAAAAAATTTGTCCCTAAGTTATAATAATCAGAGACTTGTTTATGTGAAAATGAAATTTTCTCTATTCCTACATGTCATTAGACACTGATTTATATTTCCCTGTTTGATGAAGTTAAGGAGATAGGGAGAAACATGTATCATATGCCTATCTTGAACATGATTTACCAGATGCTCTTCACCAATTATTTTATTGAATACTTACAAAATACTATAAAATTTGAAAACAAATATTATCTTCTTTTTGTAGGAAAAAAGCAAATTAAAAATCAGGGAAGTTAATAAAACTACCACAGTTAATGATTGCAATTCAACATTAGACTTGTCTCAATTGAAGAATTCTTATATAGATTTTTCATTAATGCAATCGACATCAACAAACTTTTCAGAAGCACAGAGGTTCTGCAGACAGCAAAATGTAACTTACAAGGAAGTCTGGATTTCAAGGTCTAGTGGAAAAATAATTTTTCTTTCCCTCAAGTTGTGAAATGTCGCAGTGAAATTTTATTTTTAATCCATAAAAATATGCCTGCATTATAATAACTAATGAACAAGTTATTAATGTACAAACATAAATTTCCTTTTGGTATGAATTCCAGACATTAATTTACATATCTTCATTTTATTTAGTATTAAATTTGCCAAAGTATAGAATATGTACATATGTGGTATGAAAACATGAAATTTCAGGGTTATATAAAATCAGCTACTAAAGACTTCTCCATACAAATATTTTTTATGCCATGCTACTGCCATCAATGAAGGAATGCGACCACCCCCATCCTCATCAGAGACCCCTCCAAACCACCCCCTCCCAGCACAGCTGCACCTGGGGACTCCTAACATGATCAGCCCAGCTACTGATAGTAGCCACTGCTCTCTGCACTTTTCCAAGCCTCATCCTTGGACAACCATTACCACTTGTGTTCTCTCAAGCCTTATTCCTGGCAATAGCCACAGTCCCCTCTCACTGAACTCCTTCTTCTCTGTGACACTATCCAAGACCCCATAGCTTGTAGGAGAGCAGCTGGTCTGGTCGCTAGTGCCAGAGAGATCCCTCTCAGGTTTGTTCTGCAATAAACTTGTCGTGTTGAGCTCATACCTCTCTCTCTGCTTTTCCTTTTTCATAAGAATCAACAAAGAGGCCAAGAATGAGAAGCAGCATGATATCCCCACAGCTTTTGCTGCAACTACATAATTTCAGTTTCCATAGCAGTGGGGGAAAGGATTGCACAATGTCTTCTGTGTGCATCAACTCAACAAGGCCAACTCTTCCTCCTGCCTTACCTACTCATCTCCACTTCTGACATTTCTATGTTGAGAGTCACTTAGGATCAGAGAAACATTTTACTCATTTTGAAGAACAGAAAATTCCCCATCATGTAAGCTTCTGTTTGCCCACATGTTCAGTTAATGGTTCTTGCCATATTCCAGGTGAAATGCAGGTACCATAATTTCATATCCTAGGACTAGAGATAGCAAGAAATGATATAAAAACAGTTTATAAGAGAGAAGAATTTTTAAACAATCAACTTTAACATACTGAGAGTAGGAATTCGCTTAAGAATTCTTTTGCTAAATCAAAAAAATTGTTAATACTAGAGTCAAGAAAATGTTACTTCCATTATGCACCTTTGCTTTTATTTTTGTCCTCCTGAGATTGCAACCTCCTTATTACAGGTAGCTAAGTTAGATTGAAATTAGTATACAGTCAGAGAGGGACTTGGTTCTCAAGGAAGTCAGCAGAAAAAATAAAGACATCAGAATTGTGGCTGGAGGTGCATCTGAAGAAGACCAGGCTGGGAGGCTGAGGCAGGAACATCACTGCAAGTTCAAGGCCAGCCTGGGGTACAAAGTGAGTTCAAGGCCTGCCTGAACTATATAGTGAAACCCTGTCTCAAAAAGACAGAAAATAAGAAGTAAATAAAGATGCAATGACCAGGCCTACACGCCTCCCCTAAGGGATAAGTGGTTAACTTGGAATTATACTATGATAGGTATCATCTGGTCTAGTAAAATCCAGATAGACATTAGTCACCCAGGTGGGAGACCAGAACCTTTAGATCCATCCCTTCCCCAAAATACCTTTGTTTTTTCCATGTACCCTTGCTATGTGACCTGCTTTCCTATTGGATCAATATTAGCTAAGCAGCTGTACTTGTAATCTTATAGATGACTGCAATTTGACACACAGTGTACCCACATTGTGACTTTGCTGTATAAATTAGCCCTGACAAAGGGCTTCAGTGGCAACCCACTTCTGGGTCCCCTCCTGTCTCTTAGGAGCTATTCTTATTCCCCAGTAAACATTTCCTACTCTTAACCTCCTTGTCCTTTGGAATTCATTCTTTGATTTCAGGAGACACAAACGCAGTGTATTTCATATCTAGCAGTTTGGGAATTATATTTTCTCCTATATCACTCTTTTATGAATCTACTTTCCCTCTGTTATCTGCTTTTTCAGCTCTATCCATTGTTGAAGGCAAATGTTCTTTCTCATCATTATTTCTTTACTGAGAATAAAGTAAAATTATAACAGTACTATAATAGTTATTTTGTGGTAGAGTTGTTATATTTTGGACACTGGTACATTAAATAAAAGTAGATAGATGGATAAGTAGGTAATAAATTGATCACTCTCTTAATTTATATGGCAATTTACAGTGAAGTATGTATTAGGCTTCTCCATGTTATGGGTAAGGAAATAAAGATTTGGACCAGTGACACTGCTGGCTGAACTGCAGTACCCCCAAAATTCATATGTTGAAGTTCTACATCCCATTATCTCAGAATATGACTGTTTTTGTAGATAGAACTATTAGCACAGAAATTAATTATAATGAGGTCACTAAGGTAATATGAATGGCTGGCATCTTAATAAGAAAAGGATATTATGGCACAGAGACACAATGGAAGGTGATATGAAGACACAGGGAAAAGATGGCCATCTACAAACCAAGAGGAGCGTCTCAAAGGAAACCGACTCTGCCGAATCCTTGATCTCGGTCATCTAGCTGTGGATAAATACATTTCTGTTGTTTATGCCATAAAATCTGTGGCACTTTATTAAGGTAGTGCTGCAAACTAATAGAGGTGACAGGTGTTTTCCAATATCATGCACTGATACAGTAATTAATGTCAGAATTAAAAACTAGATAAGCCATTTCCTGACATAATAACTTACATTAGTATAAGACCCCAAATTCACACTACTTTTAAAATCTGGTGTCTATTTTTTCTCTAGTGTTTGATTGATAGTTTTGTACTCCAAAACAGGATGAGATTATACTGATATGTCTAAGGAGGTCATGTGTGTGTGTGTGTATGTGTGTGTGTGCATGTGTGCAAGTGTGTGTGTGTGTTACTGGAGATTGTATCCAGGGCCTTATGCATTCTAGGCAAACACTGTAATGCTGAGCTACATTTCCAGTCCTTATTTTTTTATTCTTTTGTATTGATACGGGGTCTTGCTAAGTTGTCCAGGATGGCCTTGAACTTGCGATCCTACCTTTCTCAGCCTCCTGAATAGCTCAGATTATACATCATGTTCTTACAGGGAGAAGATGATGAACATTTTGCCTCTCCTCATTGCCTTACCTCGTCTACAGAAACAGATGAAATAATTATGAAATAAATACTAAAATCATACTTATATAAAAGTAAATTTGGGCTTACACCTTTTATCAACTTTCTCTGTTGAGCTTTGCTGAATATAGCAAATATGTCATTTTCCTTACTGATAGTCTTATACATGTATATTACTCATTCTTAACCAAGTGGACATTTGGTAATGTCTGGAGGCAATTTTGATTGTCACAGTTGAGATGGGTGTTAGTTGTATCTTGTGGGTGGGGGGAAGTCAGTAATGCAACAAATGTTCTACGATGCACCAGACTGTCCCTTAAAACAAATAATTATTGAACTGTAAATATCAATAGTGCTGAGGATAAGACAGCTATCTTGTATAGTATGTGTATAGAGCATATACTATATTTCTGTAAAGTATTTCCTGACAACAATGTATATTCAATTATTTGTATCCCATTGCACACTTACCAGAAACAGACCCATGATGATAGGCTTAGAATAATGGAATCGTTCTTTTAGCAGTCTTTTCTGCAGATGGAGAACATTTTATTTAGGTATGCATGTATCATGAGAGAAAGGTGAGTTTTGGCTTCAGGATAAAAGTTACACATGCTTCTCTGAACAGTCAGGCCTTCTTGTGTAATGGTGTTCAAATTCTGTGGGAGGTGAAAACGCCCTCTTCTGGGGAAGCCATCTGCTTCCCCCCATGAAATGACTAATTGTCTGAAGTTCCTGGATGTTCTGATCATGTTCTCAGTTCAACTAAGCAATCTGTGAAATTCACATGGGGATTGACTCAGGAGCAACCTTCAGAGGATCATCTACAGCTCAAGAAAAAGTGGGTGATTTCATTCGCATTTAGACACCTTGAGCAAAAATATATCTAGACCAACTTTATCAAGGTTTTATCCTTTTGATTCTATTTCTGAGAACATTAATTAGAACTATTAATGATTACAAGGATCTCATAGTCAGTGTGCAATCTTAAGGCAAATAAATTGAAGATGAAATATGACCTATACTAATCAAATTATTTTAGAACTATTAGGTCAGTTTTATTTTTTAGGAAACAAAATTTAGAGGCGTTAAGTACAGTCATCCTTTGGTATGCAAGGCACATCCATTCCAGAACACCCTGTGGATACTAAAATTCACCAGTGCTCAAGTTTCTGACGTAATGTGGTATCATATTTTCATATAACCTATGTATATTTTCCTGTATGATTTAACTATCTCTGGATTATTTATAATACCTAAAATACATTATACATGCCATGAAAAGTTGTTGCATTGATTACAGCATAATGGTAATAAAATGTCTGTATAGGATCAGTAATGAAAACATTTTTTCAAATATTTTTAGACATACTTTCTAAAGTGATGTACCTTTTTCTTTTGAAAGAAAGTAGGGAGCAGTAAGTTTTGTGCAAATGATACTCATGTGCTTGTGTGTTATATATTCATCACCTAATTTACTTCTCATAGAAGTCTAAAAGACAGATATTATTATTTTTCTAGCATAAAGGTGACATAAGCATTGTGTCTTTCTTTTGGTCACTGCCCTAACTCCAATGTCTGACACAGTGACGGGTGTATAGTTAGGATTTAATTAGATGTCTTTTGACTGACGGAATGGGGAGAGGCACCCAGGGGTTAATAAATTCATCAAAGGTAAACAGATAGGAAAGATTGTCTAGGTTTCAAAGCTGTATTTGTTTAAACTCCTAAGCCATGTAGGAAAAAAAAAAAACCTTAGTGGAAAATAAAGTAGCGGTTCTATCAGTTAACTATTGTTATATATCCAACAGTATCAAAGCAAAATGTGTTATAATAACTTTTACTTAGCTTTCATTTTTATGAATTGACAATTCAGACTGTTCCACTGTGTTGTTCATCTCCAGCAGGTCTACTACAAGACTGGTGGCAACTCTAGGTCAGATAGATGCTCTGCTGACCTCGGGATAACCCAGAAATCTATGTCTTGGAAGGGAGAAAAGTAGGGAGCATGGAGGCCTGCTAGCCTCAGCATTGTCACAATGTTCTTAACGCTATATACTATAGTTCAAAACCAGTCCTGAGGCCAAAATGAATTTAAAGGGTGGGGAAATGCATTCCACCTCTTCACAGAAAAATCTTCAAAGTTACATACTGATTGAACCTTTTTTGAGAATAATCTATCATAAGAGAGAACAAGAAAAATCAATTAATCCATCCTCCCTTTTTTGTGGTTGTTTTGTAAATCAAGTACAGTGTCATCTATTTAATTATTTCAACAGAAGACTGAAGAATTTACATTTGGAAAGAATAAAACCTTTTTCTGAAGATTTTAATTATTGGTTTAAGTATTCAACGTATTGGTGTAAATAACCCTTGTCTGAGAGCCAATGATGGTCACTGCAATTGGAAAAGTTGCAAGAAGCAGGTCAGATTTCAGAAGCACTGACTGCAAAAGGTCAATTATTTAAATCAAAACCCCAGTGCAGATGATCAAATAAGTAGTTGACGGTATTTGATCTGGAGCACAGGGAGCCATCTGCTCTTCTATAAGCTAAGTTTAGTAATAAATGCAGGCAAACATGTGCAAATTTACAATTCAAGTACAGGATCCATTATCTGGCCTTAATTCTAATGTAATTTTTAGGGTCCACATACCTATAGAACACTGTGGATTATCTGCACAGGAACAAAATCTTCTTGAAGAGGGTTTTCTTTGATTTTTTTTCCTCCTAAGTTTCGCTTTCTGTTGTGAGAAAATAGAACTCCCAGTATTCAACTAAACAGAATTAAATGTTCTCTTTCTTGTCACCCTTTGTGAAGAGATTAGGAGTATCTCTGAGAAGGGAAAGATGGATTCTCTCTCTCTCTCCTTCTCCCTCTCTCCTCTCTCTGTCCCATCTCTCCCCAAACTTTCCCAAAATGTTATATATTATGCTACTTACTCATTCATTCACCCAAAGATAAATCTTTAAAGAATTTTTCCCCGTTGTACCAATTTCTCTCCTTTACTTAAATACACAACATTGGGGCTTGCAAATGTTTATTTCAGTGGATCAATATGCCTCAAAATAGCTCTGTTGATACTAGATCTTGATAGAAAAAATATGTATGTATAATTTAAAAAGAATTTTGGGTGGAGAGTTGCTTTTGGACAATTGCATTAAACTAGTGAAATCTCAATTATTGGAAACTCTAGATATAAAAAGAGCAAAAATCTTTGAAATGAAAAGAAATATAAAAAGAAATATACAGGAACAGAATAACATTAAAATTAAGGGTGAGAAAATTATAAGCATCTTTGGGAAAAATTAGAAATCTTCCTAGTCTCAAACTAATCATGGTAGGTATATTTTATTTTTTACATCCTGGGTTAAATGAGGTATAATATTTTTATTAGGAAGATTATTCTTAAAAACATAGATTAATCTGTTTGTTAAAGAAATGGATTATTCATCTCTTTCATATCTTAATAGGGACTAAAGGATGAAACCATATAAAAAGAAAACAAATAGATACCTGGATTTTCAAGGCTAGAGAAAACCAGGTCATGAGTTTCGTGGATGTCAGGTTTCTCCCTGTGAAATCATGAGACATAAGTACGCATAAAATTTTCAGGCTGTGCCCTGGGGGTCCAGTAGTACTAATGGGAAGTCATTCTAAAGCTTCTGGTTTCAGAATGCCCATGACCTTCAGAGATTCTATTATGGTTCATCTAGGATGATCATACCAATAACAGCTAACCCTAAGAAAACATTGCTCCCAATCATCTTGTTTTAAAATAACATGAAAATAATTTGAAAGGGTAAGAACTGGGTAAAAATTAGTAGAAGAGTTCATGTATTTGTTTCTTTCTATGCAATTTAAAGAAAACCAACTTCTTCAAAAACCTCCTTTAATAATAGTCATAAAAGAGTATGTTTTAAGATTATTAGAACTAAGTACTTTTAGAATATTGTGAGATATCATTCAAGTAATGTAAAGATTTCACTGAAACAATACACAAGTATAATAGAGCCTTTGGTCCTCAATGACACAAATCCTCTTTCCAATCCCAGAAGCAATTGCAATTTTTATGATCTCGTGATTCCATTCCCGATAAGAGGGTTCCTTTCTCCTGTCTTTTTTCCATGAACTTGTACTTTAAAGGAAACAAGAGTCACTATGGTGGTGATGGAAATCATTAATATTAGTGAATAATGTTAATGATTCATTCTCTACCTATCCCAGATTGGTAAAAAGATTTCCTCTTGGGAAGTTAGAATCTTTCACTGTTGAAATTCTTATAATGACCAGCTTTAACAATTTCTTTGGAAGAACTCATTCAAGTAGATTCAGGTAAATATTGTTTTTGTCTTAGCTGAGATTACATTTCAGCTTGGTGCTGTCAAATAACTTGGTGCTGTCAGAACTTTAATTAAATTGTAAATTGCATATTTGTTGAACGAGGGTTATTCCTGTGACAATTTTATATCATAAATTCAGGATGAACAATAAAAACTTGAGAGTTGCTCACAATTTTTTTTATAAACACAAATTTTTTTCATAAGATAGTTACTAGTAAACTTTCAGTATGTATTTTCAAGGTAGTTAAAAGCATGAATAAATGATGAGATAATAAAAGTATAATATGATGTAACTTACATTTTAACGAGGAGGAACAAAAAGATGAAGAAAGAAGAGAAAAAAAGGAAGAGGAACAAGAAATGGAGAAAGAAAAATTATATAATGATATGCTTTTTGCACACTAATTTTCTCTTGTGCTATCTTTTCCAACGCTAATTCTCTTCCTGAAAAAATAGTTATAACATCGTAATAACATAGTGAGAAATTACCATAATTCCAAAGCGCAAACTCCCGGGTCCTTGACATTTTACTTACCAAAGGAATGATTTGTGTTTTCTTCTGAGGGAGATAAGAAGTTAAAAGTGTTTTGGGAGTAAAAATCCTAACTCTTCACTTAAGTTGACAGATAGATTACAATAGGTAACTAAAAGTAAAACAAAGCTTAACCTTCATTTTGTAAAAACTTGGGTCATATTTTTCTCAGCTGTGCATGTATGATTGTCATCATTTAGGAAGTATCTGTCTAAAAGTTAGCAAAACAAGGTTTATTAGCCCTAAGTTTACCCAGCCTATCTCATTATCCTTCAAGACTAAGGACACCATGATAAGAGATTTTCAAAGAAATTTAAATCTTCCCACAATCTCCATTGCCTTAAATCTATGATGACCTTGGATTCAAACAAAGTCTCACATAACTGAAATTGTCCCTCAAGTCATGAGGGTTCCTCTCACCACTGAGATTCCCAGGCCACTGCAGCAATCCATGAAACTGGTCTCCACTCTTTGGTAGATGGACCAGTCTGATCCTCTTCATCAGAGTATGCCTCATGAAGCTACACTCAAGCTGGAGTCCATTCCCTTCCCAATTAGAGCTTTTTCTGTGTAAATTTATTCTTTAGTTTGAATTTCCATTTCTGCTAAAGCAAGGGCCCATGCTTTCTAGGGACAGCTTTGTTTTTTATGCTATTTTCATTTTTGATGGTTTGTATATTTTATAAGTCACCTTAAGTAGAGATTGAAATTAAATTAATTAACAAGATATTTGGAATATCTGAAATTGGAAATCAATAATATTGCATAATTGCTGATTGTGATTCACTATTGAATAGTAATGTTTAACTGCTCAACATTTATATGGAATTAGTACATACACACTATTGTGGAATCAATTATGTCTAAGGTTGATCTTACAAGGAGCATTCTCAATCTTTCTCATATGCAACTGAATTTCTTTTAAAATTATCATATACAAATCACCTTTCAAATCAGCTTTGACTTTTCAGAAATCAAAAATAGCATTCCTTCTGTGAAGTAGGCATTTGTCTGTAACCAATGATTCTTTGTACTTGAACAGATTTTAATGAGTACAATAATGTGGTCCTTTAAATTGTTTATAACTGAGATTATATATATATAGACCCTGGCCCAGTAAAACTATGACTCTGTAGATAAACACTAATGACTTTAGAATTTGAAAGTTGTAGGTAATGTGATCTGGCTGAAGGTTCTATCTACTACTTTGTACTTTGGATTCAGTATCTTATAGTCTGATTAGTTTTTTGGATACCCAAGCATTTTGTTTGCAATCACAACATGACACCTAGAAATTTCAATGGACTATTTGTGAAACAACAGATTTCATTTCTGGAGGTGATTTTATCAGGGGTAATTTAAGAAACCAAAGTAAAAAAAGTGACTAATAAAAATATACAGTACTAAACTACTACATGGCAGAACCTTATCTGCCAAAGTTAATCAAGACAAGATATACCGTTTTAAAGATAAATCGTATTTTATTATATTTTCTTATTTCCTCCGGAAGCATCTTATACATTTTATACTAGAACTGCAACATTTTATTTTTCATGTTTGGCAATACTATAAATATTCATAACCACACATCTGTCAAAAGTGCACCACAGAAAGTGTTTAAACCACAGAGGAGGAAAAATTCCTTGAGTGGTCCTTGAAGAAGTCACAATGCATGTTCTATTCAATTGTTCTAATACTTACGCTAAAATTTCTGACCTTCAATAAATAAATAGCTTTTACCTAATGAAGAAAATTCAGAGAAGAGCAAAATCATTCATCTTTGAAAAAAATGTTATTCTGCCTTCTCTCTTAGGAACTGTTTCTGACTGCACAGTGATTTTGAACTAGCTCCTTTGTAATTCAGATTTTTGGCTTTTTTTTTTAATCACTTTTAAATGTCAAGTTTTTTGTTGTTGGGTAATTTTCTTCACTTGTTTCCCCTCCTTTTTCTCCCTTACACTTATCAAAAATATTTTGTAGTAAAAGCTTTCCCACCAAGTCAAATGATGCTGAAGGTCTAGAGTTCTCACAGGAGTAGAAAACATCCTGCTTCAAATCTGCCCTCCTCACAAAGATGCATGATCTGTATTTTGACCTTTGTAGTCAATGGGCACATCAGCATGTAGGTGACAATAATTTTAAAGTAGAATTACAAGACATACCCTCTCAAAAAACTGTGCAATCTAGACCTACTTTTTTTTTTAATAATACTTCAAGATCTAGCACCTGACCATGTTGTGAGAGCTTCTGGTTTATGACTTATTTTTCTCGATTTATCAACCATGAATAATTTTCATCTTATATTAAACCTGAAAGAACCCTGAAATCTACCATCTAAATAAAATATCTAAGGTCTTAAAAAGTAAAGCAAATTGTCCATGAGTACACTGTTAGTTAGACAAGATTATCTTCTGCGTTTTCATTCTTAAATGTATGAAATGTTTCTCTTGAAACATCTGGAGCTTCCTTTAATGTTATTTAAATTATATGTCTGCAACCAGGAGTCTCCAATCACAGTCTTGAAACCAAACACGATTTGTAAAGAGCTCATGATTACAAGATCAAAAAGACTACATTAATATGACATCAGCTCATTAATTTGTACCTTCATTTCTGCCCTCGTGCAATTTAAAAATAGCTTCACTGATTATGGCAAGATTTTCTTCCTTTTGGAAAAAAAAAGGTAACATAACTGAATTTTTCAGTGTTATCTTTGAAGAACATTTAGAAACTCAGAGACAAATCTTATCTTGGAAAATTGTAAATTTATCTATACAAAACTGGAGAAAAGCATACATCTGAGGAGGAATGTGGATTGAATGAACTGCTGTACATTTCAAAAGTTAACTGTCTAGGAGTTATTTCAGGGTAAGAATGAGCAGATACTTGACATTTTACCTATTTTCTTTTAACCTCTTTGTGCTTCTCTGGTCTCCCTGAGAACTCAGCATTATTCTAAACAAATAAATCCAAATGCCTGGAATTCTAGGTACTTATAAGTGAATTGGTTTTACAGGTCATGGAGATATTCTCTCTCTCTCTCCCCCTCTCTTATCAAATTAGCGTGTTCAACATAGTGAATTTCACTTTGATTGGAAAATTTCAAATGGGTGGCATAAATACATGGATTTTGTTTGTTGTTTTAAGGTAGATTGTTCTATTGGAATGTAAGGAATACCTCAAGAGAACTCATTTATGTTAGTCAGAGAACTCTGAAATTTTAGCTCTTTTTTATTGTGTTGGTACTTAATTTATTTCTGAAAGAACAATTTTTTTCCTATCCAGGGGACATTACAACTCTTGCAATTGTTGATTCCTCTATCTAGGACCCTTTGCCTTGACCTGTTTCACGACTGGCTTTTCTTCATATGTCATGGTTTTGCTCAAATGCCTCACATTCTGGGAGACCTTTGCTGACTGCTATATACTGGCTCCACAATTTCCAACCCAGTTACTCTGTCAAATGGAAGAGTGGTGCCCTTATAACATTTTCATTTTTATTTGCACCTTATGTGTTACAATTGACCTATATTTTGTCTGCCTTTTTTTACTAGTATAGTCCTAGTGCCTAGATGAAGACCTCATAGGCAATTAAATACTGGATGAATGCAAGCATCTATTGGGCCAAATGCTAAAGGATGTTCTGTAGCATGGGAGATGTCAAGGGATGAAACGAAGCATGCTTTCTTTTGTTAGAGAAGGGAAAATCAAGTTTAGAAAGAGCAAAAGTCTTTCTTTAGCTGTACTTTCAAGACTGAAGTAGAATATTCAGCAGACAGAAAACAAAAATATTATTGAGCACATATTTTTGTTTGTTTCATTGAGTAGGCATATGTATAGTTTTCATTTAGTACATGTGTGCAGTACATAATGTTTACATTCCTTGTGTGGAGCTGGTGTATGTACATAACACATCTTCATTCCTTTTTTCATGCCCTTTCCCTACCTTGTGAGCACTTAATAGTATGAATACTTTTCATATATTAACTCATTCTTAAGAAAAATCTTAAAATCAATATTGTTTTCCCTAATTTGTAGAGTTAATCACCCAGAATTAACATGAGCTCTACAAATTTAAGCCATAATCTCAAACAAGAATGCTTTCACTTCCAACACCAGCTGCAAAGCTGGGCTTCCATGCCACCTGCTCTTCTGACCAACAAGCTATAAATTGAACTCCCACTAGATTTTCAGGTGTGATAATTCACTATAATGACTGAGAGTACTCAATGTCCTATACTTAGGATAACATTTCCTCTCTCTCTCTCTCTCTCTCTCTCGCCATATATATATATATATATATATATATATATATGATACAAATCAGGAGCAGCCTAAAGAAGATATACAAATTATGAGATCTTAAGAGGTCCCTGTATAGAACTTCCATGTTCTCTCCCCATGGAATCTGATTTTATTATCCTACAGACACATTGATGTGTTCACCAACCAGGTGGTACACCGAAGCTGTAGGTATTCAGAGTTTTTGTTGGGGTATCATTACCTATGTATGCCTATTTGAATTAATGACTGCATAATTGAACTCAATTTTTAGACCTCTCTCCTCCCAAGAGGTTGATTGATCCGTCAGTTATCATTTGGCTCAAAGAACCAACTCTCTGGTCATATGGTTGGTCTTTTGAGTATGGCCATTCCACATCCTGAAACAATATAGGAGCCCACTAGGAGTCATCTTATTGGCATAAACACAGAAATGGTCCCAGAGGCCCATCATGAATAACAAAGACCAACTTAACACTAAAGATTTAGAAACTCCCTTCCGAGAACTTGGTGCAAAGACCAGTTTTTTCCATACTGTGCAACAGTATACTAACATTATCTTTCTACCTGCTTCTGATCTCCTGACGGTGTTCCCCAATGACAAAAGAAGAAGCCAAAGAAATATAATTGTAGGAAGACAACAAAGAGACAGAAGATATACTGCTTTGTTATTTGAAGGGAACATTTTTGGAAGAAACAAGAGGAAGTTCAGAATGCAAAGTACATATTGGACTAGATAAGATGACTTAGGCAAAGAAAGAGGTTCAGAGACTTTATTGAATATCAAGAAGTTGTGGATAAAACTCTTTGCTGATCATTTTCTTCAATTTTCAGATGATGTATTTCAGATTCAAAGATCTATTCTGCATTTGACTTAAAAGTTCCAGGTGCTACAGAGTCCGTAATTTGCATTTGGCCACTATTATTAATAAGAACCACATACATATATAAAACTCTAGGTATTGATATTATTGTGTTTACATTACTCAGCTATGCAATTGGGACCACAAAGTGCCAAAGGGAAAATTCAGAATTTGTTAATGGTTGTTACAATTTAAAGGTATTATATGTGTGCCTGTAGAAGCTCCCAATTCAAACCTCCAAAGTCAAGTCTCTTCCGAAAGAATTTCACTGGAGTGTTCCACTAATGCTATAGCTTTTCTCTCTAGTCCGGGTGTATAATCACCTATGTGAAGTCCCTAGCAAAAATAGCAGTCAAGTCACAATTTATTATTTAAATAAAATGTCAATTATTATGAAAAGTTCTGAACATTAAAAAGATGCATAACAAAAGGTAATTATGACAGAATTTCAATATTATTTCTATGACTCAAATAAGACTCTCTGTTCTCAGTTTTCAGACATCATAATATGTACTGGCTGATCTTAAATATGTTAGTAAAATTGAGGTTTTTCTTACTGTAACTTCAGTGTGATTTAATTCTCTGAGCATCAGGTTTTTCATTAGTAATTGAGGATCATCATACTTTCATTAGGGTTTTCTTATGGAGATTAAATCAGACCAACTATACGAACATCCTCTCCAAACTTAAAGGGCTATAACAAAAGGAAGATTATCATAGCTTTCAGCTAAAAGTAATTTCCTGGGCCAGTGAGATAGCTCAGCAGCATAAGCGCCTGCCTGGTAAGCACAAGGTCCTGAGTTTGACTCCCAGTACCCACATAAAAAAATAAAAATAAAAAAATGAATAAATAAATAAATAAAATAAAAGTAAACTCCTACGTAATGACAGTTGAGAGTTTGAATACTCTTTCCTGCCTCTTATTTTCACCATTTCCTTGGAGTTTTACTTTTTCACACCAGTTCTCCATCATCAATTAAAACAGGAAGAACATTGCATCTTACAACGTAAGATGTAAGGTGTGAGAACATCCATCTTACATCCACCTAAACTTATTCTCATTCTGCCTTAGTACATTTGCTTGTTGTATGTCAGGAAATGGTTTATCTTACAGGAGAAACAAAGAAACAGCTGATCAGCTTTTCTGTAATATTTTTAATTACCATAAACAATAGCTGTGGTCTCATGTTCATTAAGATGGTGGAGTTTAAAATCAAAATGTTCTTCCTCTTACTGGCTTGTGGTGTTAGGCAATTTACTTAACACCTCTGTAATGGTTTTGTTACTATAAAATGGGAAAAATGATTCTCTTCACCATGCAGAACTGATAAAACATAAAATGGTATATTTTAAGGAAGGAGGTAATTGACACATTACTAATGTCAAAATTATTAGTAATAACAGCAACAAGAGACAGTTGTGATATTTATGTTTGTATTATATCATTTTTTTCGGCTTGGGCCACATAGAAAGGGAATATGAAATTATGCCACCTAAAAGGGTTTTTGCTGTTGTTTGTGTGTTCTTTAGTTTGGTTTTGTCTTGTCATGGCATTGTATATTTTCCTGTTCAACACAATATATTTCCATTTTTTGAAGAAAAATTGTGAACTTCAATGTTATAATGCTACATATAAATAGTATAACATTATTTTAAACTAAAATAATATAGTAATTCATTTAATAATGTACAATGATGTCAGTGTGAGGGAAGAGGAGAACCAATTTGCTTTTTAGATACTGTCGCAATTTCAAAACCTCAAAATAGACTCATACCACTTTGAATGCCTAAAGAGGTTCACATATCCATTACAAAAACATTATATTTCAGTGAAACTTTCATGGATTATTTTTGGATTTTTAAATACAAAGGCTACCAGTGAGATATTTTGAGCTCGAAAAAGTATTTAATCGAAACAAAATATCCATGCATGTTTTTCACCATGAGTTTATTTTTCAATCATGATTATCAACAGATACCATTAGAACAGGATGGAAAGCAATGCAATAGGTTGTGCATAGTGAAAAGACAACATACATAATATGAAATACAGTTTGTTAGATTCTGCCTACCTGTGGGAGGACTCCAGAGAGTGTCTGCAGGTAGCTTATTGTATTGCCATATATTTAAACTCCAAGGTAATGGTGCATACTATAATGAGTAAATGAAAACTTATATAAAATAAATGGTCCATCAAATGCAAAGAAGGGCCAGTGATATAGCTCAGTGGCATAAACACCTGCTAGGCAAGTGCAAGGTCCTGAGTTCGGTTCCCGGTAACCCACATAAAGAAAAAGAAAAAAAAATGCAAAGAAAAAGATACATTAACAATTATTATTGTTTCTTTAGTATTGGATGAAACCAATATATATTTTCTTGGAGGTTCCCACAGAGAGCCAACTTTCTTCATTCATTTTTATCTCTCTGTAGTGATAACTCATTCTGAAAGCATGTATCTGAAAAGACTGCAATCACGTCTTAAGAAACCTTGCCTATCATCCACTTAAATGACACACTTTGTTATTGTTGATGATTGAATTAAAAAGCATTAAGGGGAAATAAATTTAAATTTGCTAAGTGGTTAGTTTAAAAATTGCTATATATTAAGAGTTGAACTGAAATGAATTTTAGAATGAATTTTTTTTATCTTGTGTATATCTAAATTATAAATCTCCAACCAGTCTGCCAGATCAATATAATTATCACCATTTAAAATTGAGATACTAATAGAGACCTAAAAGGAATGCCACAATTGGCTAAGGTCATACAGAAATAAATTGTTGATCCTGTACTCCAGTTTGGATCCATGTCTGTCAGATTTTTAATATTTATCTATTTCCATTCTACAAGTACAAATGAACAAATCATTAATCATTTCTTTTGTTGTAAAACTAACGTTTCACTATAAGCCAAGCTTGATGTTCAGGATTTTATGTGTATTTTCTCATCACTTATTTTCCCATAGCTACCCTGATAATAGGAAATACAGGATAGTATATTTTCAGGGAAGTGGGAGAAATAATGCTTCTGACTACTTTAACATCATCAGTGATCTGATGAATGAATAAATGAATGAATGAATGAATGAATGAATGGATATATAATATAGTTGAAGCCATTAACTGATTTAATTATAAGCTCCAAGTAGATCGAGACAAAAATGCAAACTTTTAAATTGTTTTTATGTGTGTGTTTGTGTGTGTGTGTGTGCATGCGTTAGTGTAATAACTTTATAGTATTTACTGAGAAAAATGATTTTGGTAGCCCAGAATTGCAATCAACAAGAAAAGAATCATTATGTCAACATTATCATACAGGTATGATAATGTAGCACTTATGTAATACTTACATGTTTGTAAAAGTAACGCATCTAATATTAATTTAACCTTAGTTTACTTTGCAACATTTGCTGACCCTCCCTTTCCTTGTCATGAATTCTCTTTTCTAGCCATTCATCCCCATTGCAAGTAACACTAAATTCTCAACTAAAATACTTCCTAAATACCTTCTCTGTGCCTAGTATATTCTTTTCTTCCTTTTACCTAATATTGTTTTCTTTGGAAATACTCTACTGTCTTCATCTTTTCTCTTGCCTAACAGTCCTCTAGCACCTTACTTACCCTGGTATACTTTATATTTTACTATGCAGTGATCTTCATTTAATTGTTCAGATTTCCCACTAATATGTGAGACAAACAAGGGCAGACATCACAGTGGTTGACCATTCTATGCTGTATTATTGAAAATGTTAAAAACTAATCAAATTAAAATAAAGATCTTATTGCAGTTTGCACAACAAACAGTATAGCACATTGCTAGCTGCATCAGAACCACATACATAATTTCTGCCCAATATTTCTAGGGTGTTTTTGTGGCTCAAAAAGATGACATATTTCCATTATGAGATATCATAATATTCTTGCTTAGAGCCACCAAAAAGAAAATCTTGTAATTACCTTGATTTTGACTTATCAAGATCTACATAAAATATCTGACCTACAGAACTGTAAGATCATAATTTGGCTTATGCAACCAAATATGTAGTAGGTTGCTATGGTAGCAATAGAAAACTCAGTGTGCAGCATCCAAGGCAATCTCTGGCAAGTTGTGAACCCCAAAGAGCTTGGGTGACTCCACTCCTAAGGCACTGCTGGTGGTTGTAGATCCCATGGCTTCTCTCTGGGGCCTGCTCTGATCTCTTCTTGCAGTTTTCCTCAGAGGATCCACATTCCTGGCTTCTCCAAACTTATGGGATCTCCACTGCACCTTTGGCCTCACACTCACAGCTTAACACACTGCTCTCTGAGAGCACACTGTCTGACCTCCCAGGCCTCTTTCTGAAATTTGGAAGCTTTCCTGACCCCACAGCTCTTGTGTTCTGCATGAACCTAAATCCAACACCACATGGATGATGCCACATCTACCACCAGTTAGAGCAGTAGCCACTCTTCCTTCTCTCTTGGTTGTAGGGGTCAAGTGCCTATGAACCAAATCCCAAGAAAAACTTCCCTAGGCCACTGCCATTCTGGAACATGGTGCTCTGGAATTGTCTTCTAAAAGCAAAGTCTTTCATCTTTGCAGCTCTCCAACTGGCTCCAAGGCATGGTGGTGTGACAGATGTACTTCACAGAGGAGAAATAGTTCATGGCAGGTAGAAGGTAGCAAAACAAGCAACAGACAACCACAGCTCTTTCTATCATTTATATTTTATTCAGGCTACTTAGGGCAGGTAGCCCTCACACCTTTAATCCTAGTGCCCTTGATCCTAGTATTGCACCATGAATCAATCCCAGTGTCACACCCTCCAGATCCAGCCACCTCTGAAAAAGCCCCACCTATGACCACATGAGGCTTTGGGGGGACATCTAAATACAAGCCACAACAGATCCCAAGGCAATTCTGTTGACCATTAAGCTTAAGCATTACAGGCAATAAGTACAAGATGTCCCTGACTTACTAACACTCAAGTTGTGAACTTTTGCAGATACAGACAGACCTCTCATTAGGAACATTCATAGATGAGAAGAAGTCACGGAAGCAGCTCATGTGTCTGCTGGACATTGCCACAGTTGTGCTGCTGTGTGCTTACTGTACAGTGCAACAGTGTACAGTTATATAATACAGTTGGGGACTTCCTGTATTTATGTGTTTGATGTTTTTTATGCTTTACATTGTATACGTGTGTCAAAGTTATGTAAGACTCACTTTGCAGACTTATGGACTAATCTGATTTACAAACTTTCTCCCAGAACAGAACTTATTCATAAGTCAGGATTTAGTCTAACAGGAATTTTGGAATATATTATAGGAATTTTTTCAGTAGAGGTATAATAATCATTCTTAGGGTTCATATGAAACCCATACCATGATTAGAAGCATGGATACACATAACTTGATAATTTCAGTGACCCAGATACTATGTATGGTGTCTTGGACAAAAATGATCAAAATGAATGGTGAGGAAAGTAGTGAAATTTTATATATACTTTGATATTAAAGCAAGCATAATTTGTTAATGGCTTAGTTTTATTGTGTGAAGAACAGAGAGACATCAAGGATTTTATCAACTACCTAAAATATATAACTGACACAAATATGGAGTTGTGTGGAGCAGTATTGTTTGGGGGGAATGCAAAAAGTGAGTATTCAAAAGCATTATGTTTGAGATAACCTATTAGAAATTCAAGTAGAGATTCAGAGACAGAATTTGAATGCAATCCATAGAAATGTCTAAGATGTAGACATAAAATTGTGAGTTGCTGCTGGATAGAAATATTAAGTGTTGAGAGTAGACGTGGTTACTTAAAAAGTAATTATAGATAGAGAGGTATTCCTATAATATTTACAGATTAGAAAGACAATCAGACACTGGCAAAGACAGAGAGGAAATTAGTTAAAAGGGCAGGTAAGGGAATTTTTTTCCTGCAAGTCAATTGGAAAAAAATCTTAGGGAAAAAGTCATGATAGATTATTGATGATAAATCAAATAAAAAAATAAATGAGTAATGTATTTGGCATTATGTTCTTTATTGCAGGAACTTCCTCAGTGGAATTGTGGAGGTAAGTTCCTAATTGAAATGGGTTTAAGAGATGATTACAAGGTAGAAATTGGAGAGAGCAAAAGAAGTTGACTGTTTTTAATGTTTCAACTGTAAAGAGAGCAAATAAATAGCTTAGCAGCTGGAGGGAGATGAAGTATGAAGAGGTATTGTTTTTCCTTTCTGAATGAAGACGTTATAGCCTATTGTGTATGTCCTTGAGAATTACCCAATGCAGGGGAGAGGGATTGATGTGGTAGTGATGTATATATACCATTAAATGATGAGGTGGGATGGCAACTTGTGCATAAGCGGAAGGGATAATATCCTTCACAATAAGAATATTATTCATAGTAATAGAAAGAAAAACACCCAAGAATATATTAGTAAGTCTTCACAGAATTAGCAGGTGAGAATTGTCACTTAATGAAAGTTCTCTTTAAAGTACTTGAATATTCTTAATGAGAAACTGAAATCATCACTTGAGAGTGAAGACCAATGATGGAACAAAAAGTTGATGTGAAATGGTAAACAGTGAAGAACAAATAAGGGAAAGGACCACTAGCCAGTACAGAGGTTGGGTCCAGCGACTTAAAAAGGAACAAGTCAGCATGGATGTGTATATCTTTTGAATAATCTTCAACTGTGGATATGCAGATGTACACTTGGTGAAGTTTGAGAGTACACTAGGGGTATAATTATGTTAAGATGAGGCAACGAAGGCAGGTACTATATAATAAAATGTTTTCAGGTGTTTGCATTGAGTTATGTCAAGACTAGCTGCAAAATGATCAACATCAACATTTGCCACTGTCTTACTTATCTTGTTACTGAAACAAGATTCCCGACACCCAAAGTTAAAAGAGGAAAGGCTTATTTTAGGTCAAAGTTGTAGCAGTTTCAGTCCACAGTTGGCTAGCTCCAAAGCAGGGCAACATGGCACAGAGGCATGACAGAGAAGAAACAGTCCATGGCAGGGTAGGCAGGAAGCAGTAAGCCTCCCTTTCCCTTTTGTTCACTTGAGGCTACAAGCCTATTAGGTGGTACCATCCACAGCTAGGATGAGGCTTCCCATTATTCACACCCAGAACTATGCTAAACAATTCAATGCACTAATTTAGTTATCACATACCTTTCACTTTTCATCATATTCACACACCCTAGATCCACCCAACTCCAAAAAGTCTCACCTATGAGTACATGAGGCTTGGGGTGGGGGGAATCCAGATACAAGCCATAATAGCCACAGCTTTATACAGTGGTATCTCAGTTCAGGAACTTAATTCTTTGCACAATTCTGGTCACAAATCAAATTGGACAAGACTGAATGGAATTTCCCCATAAGGTCAATATTTAACCTAAGCATTGTATTTGATTTGGTTCTCACCCAATTTGTTTTGTGACCAGAATTGTGCAAAGAATTAAGTCATGAACTGAGGTACCACTGTATTTTTTTCTCCCTTGCAATATTGTCATTGTTGTTGGCACTTCCTGCTTCCTAATTTATATCTTTAGGTGAATTAAATTTATGCATGCAATAGAAGAGCTGAGAATCATTCCTATTACTAGAGATCTTCAAACACATCTACTTTCTGCTTTAAATATATTTTATTTTGAATAGATTTTTCATGTAGTTGATGCAAAATTTGAAATTATAGTGATTTCAAAGATGAAAGTTGTAATCATGTTTTTCCTTCCACGTAACTCAGAAATGTTTAACCAAACATTGTAATAATCCCCATAAATATAGCATATTCTTATTTGTTTGTTGCTTTTGTTTTACTTAAAAGAAACTCCAGATATATTAGATCATGTATATAATCTAATATATAAATAAATGAAAACTGGTGTTCTTAGGTCATTTAATATTTCAAACTGTTTAGTTGATGATCACCCTTTTTGATGGGAATTTTTTTTCTTCCTTTTTGTCCTTTTTTTTGCACATATACATGAACACATGCAATATGATATATGTAACAAAATGTATGGATTTTTACATACTTATTTTGTATTTATATTTACTTGCAGTGAGCAAAGTAAGAAACATTTTTTATTCTTTGTCTTCCTTTGATTCACTTGATTTTAGTCAAAATATTCCATGTACAATTTATAGTTTGAAGATTACTTTTACTTCATTTTTTATGTTCAATCACATTAAAATATTTAACATTGGAGTTTTCTTTTATTGCCGTAACATGTGAAATCTTTCAAAGAAGTATTCACCTGTCTAGAGAAAAAGAAAAGTTTATTCTGAAAAGCATTATGTTATGGTTTGTGTTTAGATGTCCCCCCAAAGCCTCATGCAGTCAGAGTTTTTTCAGAGGTGGCTGAATCTAGAGCGTGTGATTGATTTGTAGTGCAATGCTGGGATTGAGGGTGCTGGGATTAAGGGTGGGTGATTGCTGGATCAGTCCACTGATTGGACTGGCACCGCTCTAATCCCAGCAGCCTGGATAAGATGAAAGGGCAGGAAGAGGCTTGTCTCCTTTGCTGTTCTCTCTTGTTGCTTTTGCTGTCTTCCGCTGCCATAAACGGTTGTCCCTCTACCACGCCACCCTGCCCTAGAGCCAGCCAATTATGGACTGAAACGTCTATAAATTGTGAGCTAAATAAACCTTTCCCCCTTTAACTTTGGGTGTCGGGTATTTTGTCTCAGCAAGAAAAAAAGTAACTAAGACACATTGTGTGTCTTAACTGTAAATGTTGGTCTGGATTTTATAGCTACTTTTAATGCATTTATATTAATAATAGGTTGATTTTCTCTAAAATTGTTTGCCATCATTTGATTTTGGCTCTCTATATGAAGCCTATATGGAAATTATTTTTACTCTACAAACATTAATTCTTTTTTATTGAACAGAAATTCACATAATGTAAAATTGACCTTTTTAAAGAAAACAATACAATGCAATTATATATTCTTTCTTAGTACTTGCTATAGTTAAACTATGTATAAAGAACATAATCACTTGTCAAAATAGATTTATTTGGAATAATTTTCTATTTATTTTGCTCCTTTACCTCTGATCCATCTTGCTCTGTAGTCCAAAAGGTTAAAATGCTTTCAACCATGAGTAGGAAATCATGTACTATCAATTTCTGCCTGAAATGGACCAATTAGAACTGAACAAAGTTGATGGTCAATAAAAAAGTTCTGAATTTAAATATGAATTCAGTAGAAAGTGACAAAGGTGATCAAAGTAAGAGGCAGTGGGTGCCAGTCCTCTGTTACTCATCCATAGCAGGGTAAGGGTAAGAGTTCTGGCTAAGTATCTAGGAACTTTTTTTGTGTGTGTGTGGGTACCGGGGTCGACCTCAGGATCTCGCACGCCAGCAGGCACCCGTGCCGCTGAGCGATATCACCGGCCTTTTTCTCATATGTGGGTTTCAGAAGTCAAACTCGGGCCCTTGCGCTTGCCAGGCAGGCACTTACGCCACTGAGCCATCTCACCAGCCCCATCTAGGAACTTTTATAGCTGTCTTGACAGAATAGTATGTAGGTTAAATCGAATAATGAAAAAGACAGCACTTATTTTGTATCCTTTTTGATTCTTTTTTCTAATAGTCTATTTTACTTAAATACTGATCCACAAAAGATGCGATGGCAAAAAGATTCGAGGTTTTCCTCAGATAGTTTTAGCAGCACTGTAATATAGAGCAGACTATGGTTGAAGAAACACTGATCAGAATTGAAGGGTGGTTAGAGAACCTCTATTCAAGGCAAAGTAGAGCAAAAGAAAATGTGTAGTGCTGAGGGAGTCCTTCAAGTTTAAGGGGCTTCAATGTCAAGAAAGAGATATATGCCCTGGTCTATTAGTGAGGACTATCCACATAAAATGATTAAATAGAGAGTAAAATGTGAAAATCTCTAGATAAAATGAATCCCTATTGATTATATGGGGAAAAAATCACTTGAGGCAAGAAAGTTTTGTAGAGAATGTGCCACAATATTGGTCCTCATTTTTACGCTCTTAAGGATTGATTTTCTAGTGGTACTACTTTGATTCAGTCTTTCTTTTCAACCCTGTTTCTTTCCAATTCCTTCCTATCTATCTGAGTAACTTGCTGGTTACTGGGACAAAATACCCAACACCCAAAAGTTAAAGGGGGAAAGGTTTATTTTAGCACACAGTTTGTAAAGGTTTCAGTCCATTTCAGCTGTCTCCAAGGCAGGGGTCATGGCAGAGGAGAAACAGCTAATGGCAAGGCAGGCAGAAAGCAGCAAGCCTTTCTTCTTCTTTCCCTTTTCATTCTCTCCGGGCTTGAAGCCTATTGGTTGGTGCCATTTAGACCCATCCCATGGTGAGTCTTCCCTCTTCCGTAAATCCATCATCCACACCCAGAACTAAGCTAAAGCAATCAATAAACAAATCCAATATAAAACTCCCATGATCCATCCACCTCCCAAAAGCACATGAAGCTTTGGGGGACATTTAGATATAAGCAATAAGCTTATCCATTTCAACCCTACAACCATTTCTCAATATCCTTCATAAGGTATCAATCCCCCAGGATGAATACATTCATTATGCGTGGCAAACATACAGTAATAAAAATTTTCTTTAAAATAATTTGGGTTTTGATCCTGTGTGAACAATATACCCAAAAGATTATCTTGACTTAGTAAAATTGTCTTATATGTTTTATATATCCCTTGGCCTATTAGTCTAGTTTTCAATCTATATATATGATAAATAACTTTATGAGGTCTTATAAGATAAATGAATCTGATGCTGAAAAAATAAAAGGGAGCTGGAGGGAGGGGGGAGAAAAAAGTGATTTGAAATGTGTTATGTACGTGTACTAATTCCCTACAATGTATGTAATTATTATGTACTGCAAATATGTACTGAAAAAAAGTAAAATTAAAAAAAAACCTGCTTAAAAATTTTGGACCTTAAAAGAAAGAGAAGAGTTGAAAAGAGTGAGACACCACCAAATCCAACAATTTTATATTTACATTCAAATGCCTATTTTAAAAACAAACTGAGAAAAAATTATTACTTTGCCTTGACATCCTTATGTATAAGAGTTACGACAGTACACCTATGAAGTGTGTGTGTGTGTGTGTATGTGTGTGAGAGAAGGGAGGTGCTTTGGGGGGATGGGCTTAAAAATCTTTAGTTCCTCATGGTAACAAGTGTTTGAAAATGTTTATCTTTAATTGACACTGTTATTCTACACCTTCATAGGGCACAGTATGACATTTCAATATATGTAGGCAATATGTAATGAGCAGGTTAGGTAATTGACATATCTATCATCTTAACCATACATAATTTCTGTATTTTGAGAATATTCAAAATCCTCTCTACTAGCTACAAGAACTTTCAAATATTCCATTAATTGTTGGCAACCATATTATCTTTTTGTGCTTAAGAACATTAGAAGTTATTCTTCCTATCCAACTGTGTCCCTTTACCCATTAACCATTATCTTGCCATCTCTCTTTTCTCCACATTCTTCCTAGATTCTGATAGCCACTGTCCTAGTCTTTACTTTGTGATGAAGTTTGCAGCTTTTAAATATGAGTGTGTATAGTATTTGTCTTTATGTGTCTCATATGTTGCACTAAACAAAATGTGCTGTATTTTCAACTACGTGGTTGCAAATTACATAAATTCATTTTGATGACTAAAGAATATTCCATTCCATACATATAGCCCATTTCTTTATCCAATCATCATATGATGGACACCAACTTTGAAACCATATCTTGGCTAGCAAAGTATTTTTTTAAATATGCTTTTGTATCTATATACTGACATACGGTTGCAAAACATGCTATGAATATGAATGCTTCAAAGTGGTATTTCCACAAAAAGTACTGCTGTCAGATACTTTTGTGGTAATATTACTGATGCCTACTCCTATGATTTGATCAGAATTAAATAGTTCCATGTCAGATCATAGTTAGTCTGATCACTTATACACCCATTAATTTTTCAAGGCTTTATTTTAAATTTCTTTTATAATTTATTCATTGATTCAATTACTACGAAAGAATCTCAAACATGTTTTTAGTTGTTGGTGTCACATTTTCCCTCATCAGACCATTTACCCTGCTATATCTTCCAAGAAAAGCTTGGTTTTTTTGTTTTTGTTTTTTTTTGTGGGTACCGAGGGTCGACCTCAGGACCTTGCATGCCAGCAGGAACCCATGCTGCTGAGTGATATCACCGGCCCTTTTTTCATATGTGGGTACTGGGAGTCGAACTCAGGACCCCGCGATTGCTAGGCAGGCGCTTATGCCGCTGAGCCATCTCACCAGCCCCAAGCAAAGCTTTGAAGGAATAGGTGATACATCTATGTTCCTACTTGTTTCTTAGAGTTCTAACTCAACATCTTATAGAAGGCAACCTCTGGAAAAGAACAAGGCTAATCTGGACTAAGTAGACTTGTGTTTATGCATTGTAAAACTTGCACTATTTTTAGTAAAAACTATGTGTATTTATATTTATACTGTATGAAAGAATATAGGGTTAAAATGTAGAAAATTGTCAATTGGAAATCATCCAGGTGGCAACACATATTTTCATTCCGTTTCTTCTCTATGTGTTTCTCCTTTTCAGTCCAAATGGTGATCTTATTCTCTTCCTTTGGAGAAAAGTCTCGCCAGATGGTGAGCAATGAGACATGGGAGCTACAATTGATAAATCCCCAAAATACAGAAGATTGTCTCCTAGAATCCATACCAATGACCCCAGAGAAGAATACTTGTAAGCGTTTTTAGTGATGTGTCCACCTATTAAAGATATCACTCTAGCAAGGAATATGGCATATTATGATTACTCGGGATTCTGCCACATTGTTAGACATTGCATAGGGAATCAAAGTACGGTTCTAAGAAAAGGTATGAAATATTCCAAGAAATGCAAACTGTATTATCTAACACACATCACAACATTCACTTTTTACCCTTGGGAAAATTACTAATGTGTAAGTGTCTCTGTAGTATCACCTTGAAAACAGGCACAAATTTTTAAATGAATATAAAATAATATATCTAAGGAAATTTAAAGTTTGAAGTTCATCATATTCTTTTTTTGTGTGTGTGTGGGTACTAGGGGTCGACCTCAGGACCTCACGCGCCAGCAGGCACCTGTGCCACTGAGCGATATCACCGGCCTTTTTCCTATGTGGGTTCCGGGAGTCAAACTCGGGCCCTCACGCTTGCCAGGCAGGTAATTATGCCGCTGAGCCATCTCACCGGCCCTATGTAAGATGTTTTATAAGGAAATAAAATGGATTCAATTTCTTCATTTTCTTTATAAATTCTGAGTGCTCCTACTGACAGAATGGAAATATATTCTTCAATTTAAAATCATCTAATGTTTACTGACAATGATTTAAATGATACAGTTTTTAAATATATTTTAATTGCCTAGCAAACTGAATTTGTGTAGATATGGCCTCTCTGAGTATGTGTCTTTATGGATACTCACATTTGTTAAAGTTTTTAATTTGGGTTTTTTGGGGGAGTGAGAGATAAATTTTAAAAAGTGAACAATAATAAATAAGTACAAATACTATATAAATATCTTAAAATGAATAAAAGACATTATCTACAGGATCTTACTGTATATTTTATGTTACTGAAATATAGAGAGATATGTCAACTACACCATTGATTGTCTTAACCTACCAGTATGAAGAAAACAATACAAAATCTGGAGCTCAGGGATCCTAAAAATATATTCAAATGCTTCTCTTTTTAATCAAGTTTTCAAAAGTGTGCTTTTAGGTTTTTAAAGCTGAGCCATACCTAAAACAAAAGTGTCATTTTAGTCCTTTTCCCCCAGTTTTGTAATTCATAGAATGTTATCCTTTTACACAATGCAGTGTTTCTTCCAGCAAGTGGTCCATCAATTTAGAGCACTTCTGGTGAAACATGAACATGAAATAGAAAGTAGTTAATGTGGTGAAATTAGTCTCTATCACAAAAACATCATCATTTAAAAAAATGGTAACTAATATTTCACAACCTTTAATAGTACTATTAAAGTAGATTCCATAAGTGCATAGAAACTTGTCTGCAATTATGTGCAAAAATCTTTGACAATGGATACCTCTTGAGAATGGCATGTACCTTCCAACAAGAAGTAAGATTATAAACAGATTGTTGGAAGAAAATGAGAATATTTTGTTTGGTAAACTGAAAGAACATTCTTACAACCTGAGGTATAGGCAGTTGTCCTAATTTTTTCAGAGAACAGGGACTAGATTTGGGAGAGGAATGTATGCCCTACGAAGGACACCAGTCTTGGAACAATTACTTACTGAATTGTAAGCAGAATAATTAAATACTAAATTGTACTTTGTAAGACCCTGTAAAGCAAGAAGTGTGTCTTTACTTGTCTACCACTACCCTAAGCATGATGCCTGGCATGTGTCAAAGGTTGGATTAATTGAGTTGTACATACGCTAACTTCTATGTACAGAAGTATAAATATGAAAATATCTGAAACAAGTCTTGATCAAATCTAGAAAGTATACTTTGCAGATGTTAACTATTTTAAAGAAAATGTGAAATTCTCAAGACAATGTTATTTGATTAAAGATAGCCCAAACTTAGATTTAAAGATGCTTTTATCTTCACTTTTGTTTTATATCTTGTACTTCCTTATGTTCTTCATAAATCATTATTGTAGACCAAGGGTAAACAATCGTAGACTGGGAAAATCACGCCTATGTTGGCTCTCTTAGTTCATGAAATGAGAATGGTTTTTACATATAGAACTATGAAAAGATAGAGGAAGATTATTTTGTGATATCTTAAAATTATATGAAATTAAAATTTTGCTTTGGTAAATAAGATTTTATTGGAGAACAGGTATTTCCATTTGTTGCCTATAATCTATGGCTGTGCTTTTGCTATAACATCAGTGTCAAGTAATTGCAACAGAACCTGTTTGGCTCAAAATACTAAAATATTTGCCATTTGGCTAGTTTCAGGAAAAAATGGCATACTATAAATCTTATTGCTTCCCTTTAAAAACTTTAAAAATAAATTGAAATGAAAGGAAAACTGTAGCTACTGCATGCTCTTCTTCATTAAAATGTTTCTGTACATTCATTCATTATTTAACTATGTTTACTACAGTAAAGTTACAATTAAGAAGTCAATGCTGATAAACAGAAAGCTGATAACACCATTCATTTCTTCACTGGAATTCAGTGCTGGGCATGGGTTGTACACAGTAATGGAAAGAGTATTAAACAATAACTCAGTATCTCACTGCATGTTTGCTTAATGTTTTGGAGAAGTGAGTTGAGGAGCCTTTCCCTAATTTTACCATGTCTACACAGGCTTTATCAAGTGGTTCCATGTGCTGCCTCTTTGGGAAGTTGGTCTATGGGATGCTGGAGTGTGGTCGGGGGCCTGGGAAGAACGTGTTAGGACTTGGGGAGGAAAGAATGTCCAGTCTCTAAGCCATAGTCCAGTTACCCAGAGCTTCGTTTTTGATTACTCACTCCGTAGAATCATTTTTAAATAAAAAGCTTCTTTTGTTGATCTCACTGAAACAGTGTGCATTTTTGCTTTGAATCATGCTGTGTGTGTTAACAATGTTTACACATTCTATGACAGAATACACATTCTGAATTTTGAAAGAGAATAAATAAGGTCAGTGTTTGTTGATACCTTATGCCAGAGATACCAACACATGCTTACAAACCGTGAGAATATTCAGCACAACTTAATTTGTCTTTTCAATCAGCAGCTGTGGCAATATGGGCTTAGTGATGCCAAGCCATTTTTCCCTGATTTTTTCCCCAAAGAAATTAAATCATCCTGCTTTCAAGGGGGGAGATAGGGTGTGAAATCAAATGAATGAACATATAGTGGTGGTTTCTTTTGCTAAACAATGGTAAATTACAATAATTAAGGCAACATCCACTATCCTCTAAAACCAAATATCAAAAATATCAAAAGATATCAAAAGGCATATATATAATTAATGCTATGCAGTTTTTGGTATATATATATATATATATATATATATATATATATATATATGTTATTAATGCTATGCAGTTTTTGTACTTTATGTCTATATTTGCATGTATTTCTTCAGGCAATGTTCATGTATTAGAAAACTAAGCCGATTTCTATCTTTTTATTGATACCAGCTTTTCCACTTCTCCTATAGAAAACTTTTATTATTAGGACAATGTGACTTCTACAATCTCAGGAGATTTTGTGGGTCATTTATTGTCTGAACCACTATGGGAATTTTAATATCAATATTCTGTAACTATATAAAATGTGTATCCTCTGAATAAGGCTAATATAATAAAGAAAAATAGCCTTAGGTATTGCCATATTTTGATAAAAATTCCACTATTAAGAATTTCCACCCTCATACCTATAATAGCTCAAGGCACTGTAGAAAAAAAATCCTTGCTTGTCACTAGCATCTTCACCTGTAATCAATGCATTTATTGTGGGGTATCACTTCTCTCCATTTAATGAATTATTTTGTAATATTTATCACAACATGTTAGCACCAAGTCTATCATTTGGCTACTCCTTCCCATGTATCTATTATGTGGAAGTCAAATAAACATCATTCTGGTTAAATGCTGTGCACTAAGGGGAAGTTGCAGAAGAAATTTGGAAGTGCACGGTATTGCAAAAATATTCTGGGCAATAGAATAGGGCTGCTATGATGCTACAAGGATAATCGTGTCTTTGCCAAGTCATAAGCAATTGTGGGAGAAAAAAACTAACTTAATCAAACTTGGAGTTTTAGGGTTTTATTGTGTAATTAAGTGAACATTCAAAATAAATGCATGGCAGAATCCTTGTCATGCTGCACATTTTTAAACAAGAGACACCATTTGTAGTCCCAGAGCACTTTTGCCCCAAGGATTGCAACAGAATATATGGACTTTTTACCTTCTGATGCCATATAAGGTTTAGAAGGGAACACACCTCAAAGGAGTTTAAACTCATATTTTGCAAGTTGCTTAAGTCTCCTCTGGGGAATCAGTACAGGATTCCCTGGTCACTGATCTAAAGCAGCCAGTGAGAGAGGACTCAGCGTTCTCATGCAGCCCACCCACCTTTCAATGGCTTCAAGGAAAAATGAAAGGCTGTCTCAAGGAGTATAAATGTGGGTTACTCTGGATAACTTCAGAGAGGTAATGAGGCTCAGAGGGCAGAAGTTCCAAAGTAAGTTTAAATATTTGGGTTCAAAAAGGAAAAACGCATTAGAAAACTCTTTGTATTCCATTCAGACGCCTTCTACTCTTAGAATTTAGTCAGGGTTTCTTTCAAATTTTTGAGTAAGCCCCCATCCCATTTTTTCCCTTTGATTGAACTAAAATAGAATAGGTAAGCAGACTGGAATTTTAGTAGACTTCCCAAAAAATGAATACAGGCTTCGGAGCATTTCGGTTTATATGATCATCAGGTTAAAAATTTAATTGTTTTAACAAAAAAATAAATGTATCTAAAGTGGGATGTTACAAATATTGACAAAAGAAAGATCTTTTTATCAATCCCACAGCATCAAGAGCTAATGATTCCAAACTGACTCTCATGAAATAGTTTTTGCTGCTAATCCATTTTTTTTTTTTTTGTGGGTACCGGGGGGTCGACCTCAGGACCTCGTGTGCCAACAGGCGCCCATGCCGCTGAGCGATATCACCGGCCCCTTTTTCGTATGTGGGATCCGGGAGTCGAACTCGGGCCCTCGCGCTTGCAAGGCAGGCGCTTACGCCGCTGAGCCATCTCACCGGCCCTGCTAATCCATTTTTAAAATGAAGTACATAAAGAATAAATAAACATGCCAACACTTAAAAAACTCCTAGTATTCCATGTTTTAAGAAAATAAAACTTCACCACCTTTTTCCATTTAGAGACATATGATGTTATCAAACTATTTGGCTGACAACATCTAAAGGTGGACAGAGCTATGGCTTTTGTATTTAGATTTATAATTATTTTTCAGGTTTTATTTTTTATACACTGAGTAACTTCTAGGTTCCAGGTAGCCAATTAAACCTGTTAGAATTTCTACTTCAATTTCTAAGCAAAGAGAGAATAACTTTTATTACATTATAATTTATAGGGTAGTTATGGTAATTAAATTAATATGTATAGGTTATTTGGCAATAAGTAGGTGTTTACTTATGTTCCTCCTCTTAAATACTACAAACTACACACACACACACTACACCAAGATTCTAAGTAGTCATAAAGTTTGTTATAAGTATCAAATTTAAAGACTAAGTCAGAAATGACAGCATTCAAAGCAGAAAAATTATACCATCAATTAGTAAATCTATAATTTTGTTCTTTGGACCTTGGTGTGGTGATGTATGCCTGAAATTCCAACATCCTAAGAAGCTGAAGCAGGAAGATTACAAGTTTGAGCCTCTCCTGGGCAACTTAACCACTTAGCAAAAAAAAGAAAGAAAAAGAAAAAGAACTGGCGTATAACTTAGTGCAAAGGCCCCGGGTTGATATTCATATGATATTCATACATGTTTTATATGATATTCATATATGATATATGTGATACATATACATGATTTCTATGTATGTATTTAACCGTTTATCTGATAGATCAAGATTTTTAAAAACTATCCACCATCCCAGAAAGCTACCCTCTTCTCCATAGATAACTAATATTCTGATATGTGTTGCCAATAATTAAGTCTTCCATATTCCTGAAAACCATGTAAATGAAATCAAGGGTTATGTGTCATGTGTCTGGTATTTTGTTAAGGATGGTATCTGTGAAATCTATTCACGCATATATATTAGTAATTTATGTTAATGGTTTTCATTGACAAGCAAAAAAATTACTGTTCTGTGTCAAATAAATATTTGAAAGTTTAGGGGAATAACTGAAAATGGGGATTGTTAGTCTCCTGAACTTCCTCCTTGCATCCAGAGAAATCTATTTCTTTCCAATATTTCTTGTTATTTTATCACAGTTAGCTTAATGTTTTATTTTCAGTTTCTCCTATTACAAGAAATCACCTCTCTCTCAGCATCTGTTGAGCAACTCAAGCTCCATCAAATTCCAAATGAAAACATATTTTTATTCTCTTGATTATCTATCTCGATTCTCTCCCGCTCTATTCTTTATTATTCATCACAGTGACTTTACTGCCTGACATCATAGAGCAATTCTCAATTAAGTTTGAAGTACAGACATCATATGAAACAAATCTGTTATATTATGATCTATCATAAAAATCACACTTACGGCAAAGCTAAGAATATGGTGCTTGAAAATGGGTGGATAGAGACAAAGTTTCCAACTTTAAATAAGCGATATTAAAGCAAAACAAGAGTAATAAGCCCCCTTTTAAAATCTATTTCTTCAAGTTCAGTCTCAGAATCCCAGAAGGGCCTCGCTATTGGATAACTTAAAAAAAAAATAAGTTTCAGATGAACTCTTTAAACAACTATTTCAATTGGAGGACATTACCCTAAGGAACATTTAACCACATTGACGAGCTTCGGCCTCAGAGCATGCCATTCACTGAGGAAGCTGCAATTAATTCTCTGCTCTCCTGCAGGCACCGCTTATCATGGCAATGAAAGAAATCTCTTCCAAAGAGGAGGAGTAAACCTGAGGAAAGTGACCATCTGAACTCCCTACTGAACTTTCTTCTTAAATATTTTTTATCCTTTATGCTAGACACATCTCTCAATTTAAAGAGGAATATTAGGTTAATAGATTTTAATAGCTGTCTTGCTCTACCAGTATGTATAATGATCAGGAAAAAGACTACATAGTACAAACTAACTGATTGATTTTATGTCAGTAGGGAGATGTACAAATCTTAAGTCAGTATTTTCTTCCTCATATACTGACATTAACCCATAGATAGTGTAACAAAGGCAAATTTGTAAAATTTCAAAATTGTTTTTACTTAAAATGTTTTATGAGAGAGGAAGATTTTTTTGTTGTTTTTAGATTTTCTTGAAATAAAATATTTCTCCAGCCTGTAAAATTTCATCAGATAAGTCTTCCAGAAAAAAAAATCAGCCTAGATAATTATATAATGATAGCTATTTTTAACTGAGCAATTATTATTATCTAGGTCCATGGCTATGCTTTGTACCATGTAAACATTTTAAAATTTTCATTACAATCTTGAGAGCTATCAGTTCACAATTTGCCTCAGGAGAGGCTCAGAACTCAGAAATATCAAGCATAAGTTTCCAAATTCATGTAAAAAAGTGAATGTTGTAGATGGGATTGCAACCTTTGTTTTATCCTGTTTTCAGAAGCTCTTTCTAACGTTGGACAACTGAACTATTATTATGTTTCTGCCTTTTGGGGGTAGATTAGAAGAGAACAAGCAATATTTTTCCACCATTAAGACATTTATGGGATAAATTAAGATTCTAGACAATAAGGCACTAAATATTAATTTTACTCCTTTCTATCACAAAAATCTAATAGTGTATTTTCAATGAAATTGAAATTTCAATGAAATTGTTCAAATCAAACAACCATAATCAATAAACAGGGTTAAAACTAAGAGGGTAGCCTAAAGAGGAAAAGAGAGAAATTATAACTCCTACCACATATAAGAACATAATGAAATGATGCCACCTACATCTTTCCTTAAGGCTAAAACATATTTAACTTGACTCATGTCTCATGCAAATACAACAATTATTGAGGGGACCAGATGCATTTATAAATAAATAAGAAACAGTTTTGAGAGATTTGTTACAAAGGTGTCAGGAATTCTTAGGATCCTTAAAACACAAAGAAGAAAAAAAGCAAAGGTTAAAAAAAAGAGAAGAGAGTACATGAAAGGAAAAAGAAATTAAAGAAAAGGAAAGAGAGGAAAGGAGAAAGAAGGAGGAGTGAATCATCCAGGAGGGGAATTCTCCTTTCCTCTTTAGGCTATCCTCTTAGTTTTAACCCTGTTTATTGATTATGGTTGTTTGATTTTTGGTCTGAGATAGTCTTAGAATTGGCCACATTTGCTATGAATTTTCATGCTATATGTTTGTCAGTTCTTTGTTGCTGTAACAAAATACCTGAAAAAATAAAGTAGGAAAGATTTATATTACTTGACTGATCTAGAGGCTTCCGTCCATTGTTGGCTCGCTCCATCGATATTGGCATGTGGCCAGGCAAAAACATCACAGCTGAGGGGGAAAGATGCTCACCTCATGGCAGCCAGGAAGGAGATGCAAAGGGAGTAAGGGGTGGATTACAAGATACAGTCACTAATGTCATATTATGTATGATATATACTGCACTCCTATAACACACTCATTTCACTTAGGTCCTATTTCCTGTTATCCCTTTCAGCTATGAACTATGGAGTAACCCACAATGGGGTGATTATTCACCTGATGATTCAATGGCTTCCCATGACCCTATCCGCTGACTTTTGGGGGACATTTAAGATTCAACCATAATACACTGGTGTGTCCAATCTCCAACCTGGCTTCTTTTGAATTCTACCTTATATACTTTGCTTTTCTAACCCTACATTCAGTTTCACCATTCCTAAATTAAAGCTCTTTTCACTTGTCTCGACCCAATACTAAATCTTCTAGTACCTAATCTACCCTTGCTCTGATAATTTATTGGTCTAGTTATAGGTCAAGGGTCTGGGAATGCCCACATCAAGGTGCTACAATATTCTTGTGTGGATCAGGTCTGCAGGTGACATCTTTTCATTATGTTCATATGTGGTAGGGACTATTATTCCTCTGAGGTCTTTTTTCTCAGGGCTCTAATTCATGAAGGCAGATCTCTAATGAATTAAACACCTCCAAAAGCTCCCGCCATATGAACTTCAAAGGGGGGACACATACACATTCAGACCACAGCAAAAGCATTCCAGAATGCTGATGTGACACGATAAGAAAAATAACACGTAAAAAGCTGCAAATGTCCTAAAAGCTCATCAGGAGCTCTGTCTATTCACTCATGTCGAATTCTTGACTCCCTCCTGAGAAAGTAACTGAAAGCTCAGTTGGAAATTTGCTCTCTGCTTTGATTCTGGAGTGTCCAGTTCCCTGTTTCTACCCCTCCCTTGGGCCTTTATAATAATGCCTGCTGTGTTCTACCCTTTCCTCACCTATATGTGGGTGGAAATCTTGAAAGCGAAGCACCAGATTACTGGCCACACAGATCAGAACAACACTTAATTCTGAGTTCTTGATCAGAGCTCCCAGAATCTCAGTCCCGCAGGGAATAGGACTGTGGGTCATGCTTCTGCATATTTACCTACATGTATAAAGAACAAGTAATAATATTTAATGTCCTAAATAAATTGAGAGAGTAGTTCAATCAAAACTTTTATGTTTGTTACCTAGATTGATAGCTATGTGAAGGACATACTTGAAATTCATTCATAAAAAACAGCTACAATTCACTGAATGTCCATTATGCATCACTTTCTTTTCTGAGAGCTTTCTTCACAGCATCTTATTAAATTCTCACTCCACACCTATGAAGATGCAAATATATCAATATCACAGGTGAGAATAATTCAGCTCAGAGATGCTAAGAAACTTGTCTCATGTCCCATAATTAGGAAGGACAGAAATGGGTTTTGCATAAAGAGTGTGACTTCAGAACTTTGATTTGATAAGTATGCAATGTGCTCATGTTAAAGAAATACAAGGAGGCTGCCAGGTATTTTGCTTTTCTGCTTTGACCCAGGCTTGTTTGGACTGACAATCATTTGTTCAAAATCATCCAAATAATAGGAGCAACTAAGAATGAAAACAGAGGCATAGTTACTTGTAAAATGAAAGCATCATTTTTAATTTTCTAGCACAAGCACAAGGTGTTGGACTGGTAGAGAAACAGGACTTTATTTAAATGAATTAGTTAATATCAGACTTTAAGGATAAATAGCCAGAAAAGAGCTCATTGGACTTAAAATTGTTTTTCACTTTTATAAATATTTCACATGGAAGAAGGAAAACAAATGTCTTGTGGAATAACAACAAAAACAACCAAAAAAAAGAATGTCTTTACCATCTACTACATATTCCTGAACCTTTCAAGTAATATAAAATGAGAAATAAAGCCCATTACTCCTTAGGATAACTTGAAGGTACCTCACCTAGCTAAAAACAGTAAAGTCACTTGAATGCTGAGTTTTTAAAATCTGTCTGAAGCACCCAGCACCTCCACTCTCTCAATTAACTTTTATCCTTTTGTCCATGATCAAAAAAAAAAGTAGTGAATGAATGTTCCACAAAAAATTTTACTTGTTTTCTTCAAGTTTTAGAGACTGTCAGTAAAGAAATAAGTTTCTTCCATTCATTGCTATGCAAATGATTGCTGCTGAAGATAGAAAATGATTATGACAGTTAGGATTTTAAGAGTTTCCATTGTCCAAAATATTGCTTAACTTCATAGTAAGAGTTTCAGCCACCTCTCCTCCCCCTACCATTGGCAGGGTCTCCTAGAAGCACTGTCCTGAATGGGCAGCTGATAAAGTCACAGAGACAAAGGGATACGTGCTAGACAGAGACTACAATGAGTAGGACAGAAGAAAAGGGGGCTAACAGCAGGTTTGGCTTCTGTTGGGGTTTCCCGAATGAGAGGAGCACATGCTAAATTGCAGTTGGTAGCTCAGTTGAAGGTCACGGTCAATAGGTGTGCCAGTCTTAGGGAAAGCCTCCTCCTGGGCACATTCCCCACCTGTACCTGGGGAGAATGTCTGAATCCAGACCAGAAATGCCTCTCACCATTCTCGGTTGTTTAGGGTTCTTTTTCCTTCACCCTTCTGTCCATGAAGCAGGGAACATAAGAAATCCTGTCGAAGGTGACAAGGAAGGTGTGGCTGAGTCAGGAGGAGCTATCTTCATAAAAATCTTTGCTGGTGAAGTTGTTACTGCAATAATCTCAGGACTTGAGAGGCTGAGGCAGGAAGATTGCCATGAGTTTGAGACCACCCTGGACTACATAGTGAGTTCAAGGCCAGCCTGAACTGCATAGTGAGACCCTGTGTCAAAATAAAACAAAACTAAACAAAACAAAAATGTTCTTACTCTAAGTTTGCCTGACTTAATGCAGGCATGCAGTATGTTTAATACCTTTATGGAAGAACTGCAGCGACAACCCTACAAGGGAGAGTAGACTATACTTAAGGCCATGCTAATATTTAGGAAAAACTTTAAGCAGATGAGCTAAAGAGATGTAATCCATGTGGACAGCCAAACCTGCATGGAGATGTGACCATCATTTTCTAGCATATCCAGCCCCAGCCTTGTACTACCTAACATCATGTTGCTGAGTACTTTAGCTGCAAGCTATGAAGAATGTGCCACATGTGGCTATGGCATCCAAGCAAAAGGCCACAAGTTGTGAAGCACCTTAGAGTTCACTAGACTGCTTTCATTTATGTTCGTAAACATGTTTGTCCATGACACTGAAAAGTGGCAACTCTTCCTTAAACTTGTTTTTTTTTGGTCACCTGTGTGCAAAAGCTGTTGTTGTCTATGGGAAAACCACTAGTGGAACATTCATTCCAGAAGCACCTAGGCCTTGCCAGTTGCAGACACAAAGGACATGTATGTATCTGAGAATAATGAAAACAGCCTGTTGAAAGTTTTTTTCAGAGCCTCTAAAAGACAGAAGTAAGGAGCTTTGCACGGGTAGCTAAAAGCTGTTCCTAAAAACTCTTTCAGGTCTTCTTAAGTCTACATGGAAAATGTACTGTGCTTAGAAAGATTCAAGGCCATGTGAGCCCTCACTCAGAAGTCTTGCTGTGTGTAGAGGCTTCTAGTGTTTCTCCAGAGTGTTTTCCAAGGTTCGATTCCAGAAATTCCTTACATATAAGCTCCACCTCTGATTCCCAATTTTGCAATGCCCTAGTCAGCATTTTGACTATCTAATCCCCTTTTGAGTACTTGCTATTCCAATGCTTGCAATGTGTTATGTTGCGGGATAATTTTACCTGTTAGAATGTCCTTCCTTTGAGTTATACTGAGCTACCCATGACTACCAGGTAAACATTTAGTATAGAAGAATAGCGCAACATATTTGTGCACACATACACAGTTTATTATTTAGTATCAAAATGTAAGTTATGTGCTGCCCTTGACTAGCATTGTCACTTGTAGGAATCTATTCTACAAGAATACTAACACAGCTGTATAAAACAGAAATGTATGAGGACATTTATGGGTGAATAAGCACAGATATTGTTCTGGCAAAAATGGAATGCTCATTAGAGATGTTATAGTGAGGACTTCTGCAACAAATGAAAGATGGGATTTAATTATCTCAAAGCTTCCAATCATAAGCATTTGGGTTATTGTGCTATGTAAGAGAGATGGACATTTCTGTTCTCAACTTTTCTATTTCACTTGTTTTACCTCTACCCTCTGCCCAGGCTGTGGCGTTTCATAAAGGAAGAAATCAAGATAAGACAACATTAAGAGGCTTCACTTGAGGTAACTGGGGCCACCACTTTTGGTAATGTTGAGAGGAAATAAATCGAATATGCTGTCAATCCAGCACTGGCAGGAGCAACCTGCCTGGATCCAGGAGGAAGCAGAGGCAGCATGGCCATGCTAGAGACTTCGACACAACCTCAGAGGGTCTTATAATGTTTGCGGAAGTGTTATAAGCGTATCCTTGTCCTCAGAGCATATTTCCAGGATGTCATTTGGAGATTTCCTCAGCTCCCCAGAGAACAATATGCATGAGGTAATTGCAGCAACAGATACAAATGACAATTTGCTTACAAAAGCAGCTCATAGTCCACTTGGAGGGCCCTTGTCTCAATCTGGCAGAGTGCCAATTTTGTGAGTGAACAGGATGGAACCAAGACAATATCCTTATGTTCCACCATCATGAAATGAGGGAGGACAAGAAAAACTTTATAGAATCTTTTTACTGGTCTTTAGCTTCTGATGGATTCACTAGAAGTGAGAAAAGACCAGGACAATCCAATGAGCAAAATCACAGAGCTCTTCCCCCACAAAAGCACGACCTGCAAGTCCACTGCAAAAGAGTCTAGTTTATCTCAAATTTTGGGAGGAACCTATCTCCAGTTACTTCAGGATCTTCTAGCAAGAGCCCAGCCCAGCTAGTTCCTTCTTGATGAACTTCAAAAGCCTGCCTTACTGTTCTGACAATACTCCTAGGTTCTGGAATCAAAAGATCCATTAAGATTGACACTTTGGCCATTAGCTCAAAGCCCTTCCTACTACACAGACTAAATTCTCAAGTCCTAAAAACACTGACATAGTAGATCTGTCTCTTTTTTTATGTATGTCAAAGTCTACTGTATAACATCTGGTGGAGAGGTAGACACCATGTCTGAAACTATGGATGTGTGTTACTTTTTCATCAATATAATAAAATACTTGAGAAAGCAACTTAAAAGGTGGAAAGATTTATTTTGGCTCACGGTTTCAGAGATTTTAGTCTGAGGTCACTTGACCCTATTGGACAGACATGACATCGTGGCAGTAAGTACATAGCAGAGCAAAGCTGCTGATATCAGGTGGCCAGGAAATAAAGACAGAGAAAGGAGCCAGAGTCTCCATATTGTATACCTTCAAGAGGATGCATCCAATGACTTAACTTCCTCTAACTAGGTCCCACCTGCTAAAGTTTCCATATTTCCCAAAAGGGCCATCAGCTGGAGACCAAGCCCTTAACACATGATCTTTTGAAGGATATTTAATATCTAAACCACTACATTCAACTTCCGGTTTCCAAAGGCTCATATCTATATCATTATGCAAGTTCATTGTTACAGTTGATTCATTGTGTCAACTTGAGAAGTTTAGAAGCTTAACTAAGTAACTCAGCAAGGGGCCAGGGTCCTCACTTTGTAAACATCTTAAGCCTGTGCAAGAGGAGGGCAGGGAGGTGGTGTGAATGCTATACCCACCCGGGGGCAGGTAGCCTGCTTACAATATAAGGAAGGAAAAGAGGCTTGGCCCTCCACCACTTTTTGCTTTTGTTGCTTTTGCTGTCTTCTGCTGCCTTGAAGTGTTGCCCCTGTGCCATGCCACTCTGTCTTGGAGCCAGCTGATGCTGATTATGGACTGAAACCTCTACCAACTGTGAGCTAAATAAATCTTTCCTTCCTTAACTTTGGGTGTTGGGTATTTTGTCTCAGCAATGAGAGAAAAGTAACTAAGACATTCATTCAGTCCATCTCAGAGAGTTCTCATAGTCTTAAGAGTTTTGACATTCCTCAAAAATTAAAGCCAAAGACTCCAGTAAGACTCAAGGCAGACACCTAGCTATGAGCTGCTACAAAAACAAAAAAACAAACAAAGATACATGCTTCTAACATAAAAGGAAGGGACAGGCACAGGGCAAATATTTCCTTCTATTCCACCCGGGATGCATAGGGATGCAGAAAGGAAGGATGACACCATGGCAGAAACTCAGCGAGGCAAACATTAAATCTTGTAACTCAAGGTCCAGCATCTGCAGCACACAGTGGCGTGATTTGAACTCCAAAGCACTCATATAGCCTGGCCCCTAATGGTCTTGCTGGCTGCAACCCACATGGTTACTCATTTGGGTGGGCTCTACTCACTATCTGTAGTTTTTCTCTGTACACATTCAACTTTTTCTGGCATTTTTAACTTCCTGGGGTCTGTGCTGAAGTTTCGGTTCCGTGAACGCCCTCTCAGGGATATCTTTTAGGGACTGTGACCCTATCACATACTGCCTAGCCTCCCAGGTCTTCCTCTGAAATCCCAGTGGAAGAATCTATAACAGTGATGGTGAACCTTTTAGAGACAAGTGCCCAAACTGCAGCCCCAAACCCACTCATTTATTTCCAAGCATCAACATTGCAAATAAACCTGAGTACTGAAATTTTAGTTTAAAACAAAAACAACTCATACATTAACATCTTTTGTCTTAAAAGAAAGCCAAACAACATGCTTACTGTGGGTTCACCACCACTGATCTATAAAGTCATAATTCTTTTTTGGGCGGAGGGGGGTTGAGACAGGGTCTTGCTGTGTAGTTCAGGTGGCCTTGAACTCACTACGTAGCCCAGGTTGGCCTCAAACTCACAGCTATCCTCCCTCTTCAGCCTCCCAATTGCTGGGATTATAGGCGTGTGCCACCACACCCGGCTACATCATAATTCTTTCATTTTTCGTGTTTGAAAAATCATCATCGTATGTATGACATCAAGATCTGTTACCAGCTCTTGGACCTGCTCAAAACAGGTCACTGGACACAGCTACAGTGTCTTGTGACAGCCTAGATGGCTAAACCTAGGGAAACAAATGCCTGAAAAGCAATTCCATAAGTGGCCCTGTGTGAGCAGGGCTCTCTAGAACTCTCTTCACAAAGCAGAGTCTTTGAAATGAGGTTACATTTTTTCTTCCTTGAGCCTGCAGTAAGTTGGATCTTGCCAATTCCTGAGGTATTCTCAAGGTATCTCTTTCATTTGCTTAGTACAAAGTACTTGGCTTCTTTTCAATGGAGCTAATCTCTTCAGTAACTATACCCTCCTTGGCTTCAACTTTAAATGTGCTACATTGTTGAAAAAATAGAAAAATTTTCAAATCTTTCCATTCTAAATTTGCTCAAACTACCCAACAGTACACATGCCACTGCCTGAATGCTGTGCTGTTTAGAAAAAACACACAAAAAAGCCCCCCACTAAATTAATCTGCCCAGCAGTTTAAATTTAGCTTCCCAAAAAGTCTCAGGTTATGGCCAATATATAGATAAGTACTGTCCAAAATGGAACATGAATGGCTCGAATGTCAATTCCTGATAGAGTTCTTATTCCTGTCTGAAACCTCATAATCATAGACTTTACTTTCTTTATTCCTATTAGCATTCTGATCTTCTGAGCTCCCACCAGAATCATCCATTAAGCTACATTTATAGAATTCTAGGCTTTTTCTAGCCCTCTCCTCCAAATGTTTTCGAACTTCTCCCAAAATTAATGCTAAAGGCTTCTAAACCACATTGTCAGGTATACAGTTACAAGAACAAGCACATTATTGGTACCAGTTTTCTATTAGTAGGCTTTCTGTCACTGTGATAAAATGCCTAAGACTAATAAAAGAATGAAAAATTTGTTTTGGGTCATTTTTTCAAGTTTCAATCCATGGTCACTTGGCCCTGTTACTTTAGGCTTATAACAAGGCCAAATATTATAATACAGAGCACGAGGTGGAGCAAAGCTGCCCACATTTATGTAGCTGAGACACAAAAAAGAGAGAGGAATAGGTTGCAGTACCAATATTCCCTTCAAGGGCAGATCCCCAGTGACTTAGTTCCTCCAACTAGGCTTTATCTCTGAAAAATTTCCCCCCTTCCCCATAAGCTGAAGACCAAAATTTCAACACACGATTTTTGGGACAGCATTTAATATCTAAATCAAAACACAAAAATAACAATATAGAGAAAACTAGGCAGCCAACAGTGTAGTAAAGGGGTGGTCATCACTGGTACCATTGGATCTGAGAAAGGAACAATAATTCTTAAATCCCATCTAAAACAGAGCCAGGGCATAAGAACCAGAGTGTTTCTAGTTTGAATTATCTTAATTTAAATAAAAATGGATAAATTAAATAACACGTGGTCAAGAGAGGACTAACTTAGAACTTCTGCAACATCCCCAAAAAATGAATTGGTTTGATTTATAAAACTGCAAAAATAAAGGCATGATGCCCACTGAGTTTGAGAGAAGTACTCAAATGAACTGCTAATGCTTAATAATCAGCTTTTCCCCAGTGTCTACCTTTCTTTCTTATCAGTCAGTTGCAGTTGCTGGGTACTGAATTTTAGAAGTAACTTTGAGAATGGTTAAATATCTGAAGCTATTTCAATGAATCTTAAATTTTTGACTTTTTGATTTCTAGGTTGGTTCACAACTACATTGAATGGTTGTTCATAAAATAGGACTACTAATAAGGGATTAAAATGAAAATCCTGTTTAGGTGGCTAGTGAAATACGTTTTTGCACTAATTAGGCTATTTTAGAAAGTGTCAGTTTCTATTCTCAGTACGTATTTCTCTCATGCTGCCATTATCATAGGTGAATGCTTTGTTGATATAATTTCAAGAATTTCACAGAGTCTTCCATTCCATCAGATTTACTCTCAATGAACACCAGTATCTCACACACATCACTACACATGAGTACATACATTCACAGGCACACATGTGCACATGTTCACAAAAGAATTGAATGCCAAACCTACATGTATTTATTACACTTTGGATGAAAAAAGTTTAACCCAGCAAAGTTTCACTGGACATAAAAGATAGATCATCAAGTGTAAAATCAGACAGACCTGAGCTTGAATCTTGCCCACACTCATTGTGGGGCTGGGGGGTCCTTGAATAGGTAACATTCTATAGGTCTGATTTCCCAGTTGTAAAAGTTAAGTCAGATAGCATATCTGAAGCACCTCTTATTAAGACGTACGTATAGCTGAGACATCAGAAGATCATGTTTCCATTCAACCAGATATAATGAAAACAAACAATATAGCAAGACATTTGAAAAGGAGGTAACAAATAAACTTGATGCATACTGACAAATCAGAAATAGAATATATATATATATATATATTCTATGTGTGATATGACTTAAGTAACAATTTTTCAGACTTTAGAAATTGCAAAAATACTTAAACCTGAAATACACATTCTATTCTTGTTTGAAGAAAGCTAAAATCTACTTTTAGTAGCTGTAGTGGAATGATGCAAATATGATCAATGGAATCCCAAAGGGGTCATATCCATAACTAGCACCTTGGATACTGCAATAATACAGACATGAAGTTATACTAATAAGTACCTTCCTCACACATGTGCCATCCCCAACAAAAACTCTCCTTGTACAGCTACCATGGTGTCATTTCAGAGTAACTTATTTTGCTGCTTCTCTGTCTACAAAATGTGTCTTGACATTTTTCATGTCAAATTATACATGAAAAATGATAGAAATTTGGCACTTTGTATGAAAGGATGAAACTGTTTTCACTGTCACTAGGCCCTGTGGTCAATATTAAGGGTTGAATATTTTAAAGAATTTTTTGGTAGAATGCCTAGTCATCTTTCTTTTTCTTTTTTTTTTTTTTTTTTGTGGGTACCAGGGGTCAACCTGAGAACCTTGCACACCAGCAGGAGCCTGTGCCACTGAGCGATATCACTGGTCCTTTTTTCGTATGTGGGTACTGGGAGTCGAACTCAGGACCTCACACTTGCCAGGCAGGTGCTTATGTCACTGAGCCATCTCACCGGCCCCCCTAGTCATCTTTCTAATATTCCTATTTTTGAATCACTTTCCCTACTTTCCTTTAATAATGAATAATAAAAATAAAGAGGTAAGACTCACTCACCACCTTAAATATATTAGGTAATATGCTGATTATATTATTCTTATTGCCTTGTTTCATTAAACAAACATCCTCTGGAGAATGTACAATCTTCAGTTTCTCTGTTTTAATTTTTTTTTTAGTATATGTTTGCAGTACATAATGTTTACATTCTTCATGGAGAATTTGTCTTGAATATCCACAAAGAGAACATGTGCAAAATGCTTTATCACAAGTCTGTGGTGCTATTGGGAGGTTATGGATTTATTTTATTTTATTGCAGTAAGGGAGGTAAACCAAGGGCTTTTGCACTGACATATTCCACCAGTAGTTTATTTTTTTTATTTTGTGAGAGGGTCTTGCTAAGTTGATAAATCGCCCAGACTGAGCTAGAACTTGCTATTCTCCTGCCTCAGCCTCCCAGAGTGCTGGGACTACAGGTGTGTTCTACCACAGCAAGACAAGTGAGGTTGTGGAATTTATAAGAGGTGGGGTTTATTGGCAGGAAGTAGTTACCTCATTATGTGCCTTTGAAGGTTATATTGGAAATTTGGCCCCTTCCTCTCTCCTTGTTTTATGGAAACCATAAACTGAACAGGTTTCCTCCACTATGTGCTCCTCGCCATGATGTTCTGCATCACCACAGGCCCAAATAGGCCCGAGGGACCTTGGCCTAGAATCTACAAAACCACAAGCTAAAATAAATTTTTCCTTCTTTTAAATTTTTTATCTTAGGTATTTTACCACTGTGACTAGAAGCTGAGTAGCACAACAAATGAGGAAATTTAAACCTATAGTTTACCTGAAGCACCAAATTGATCTGGTTCTTCTGATCTGGTCACTAAACCAAAGTCTCGAAGAGATTAGTCAGGAAATTCAACTCATTGCAACCCACTGTACTCCACCTGTTAAACTATGCAAAATTCAAGAAAGTTTAATGTGTTTTTTGGAGTCCTATACTATTTCATGTTATTCCTTTGTCATTGCTTCAACCTATGAGTTTATCTTTAAAGAATGATTTCTGAAGCTAACACAGTATTCTTTTTTTTTTTTTTTTGTGGGTACCGGGAGTCGAACTCAGGACCTCACACGCCAGCAGGCGCCCATGCTGCTCAGCGATATCACCGGTCCCTTTTTCATATGTGGGTATCAGGAGACAAACTCAGGACCTCGCACTTGCCAGGCAGGCGTTTATGCCGCTGAGCCATCTCACCAGTCCATAACACAGTATTCTTTTTTTTTTTTTTTTTTTTGTGGGTACCAGGGGGTCGACCTCAGGACCTCGTGTGCCAACAGGCACCTGTGCCACTGAGCGATATCACTGGCCCCTTTTTCTTATGTGGGATCCGGGAGTCGAACTCGGGCCCTCGCGCTTGCAAGGCAGGCGCTTATGCCGCTGAGCCATCTCACCGGCCCCATAACACAGTATTCTTAATTGGAGCTAAGAATCTAAAATAGGTAGCCAGAGACACTTTCAATTTCCTTGGTAGCCACATCAAACTACTGACATACATCCAGCTCTCCTTCTCCCAATATCTTATAAAACAATATCCTTCATATGTGTTTCATATTGACATATCTGGGCTTATTTCCCTTGCCAGAAATAGTTAAAATGTAAATGAAATTCATATAAATGTGGCACACCATTCCAAGTTATAAGGAAGCATTTGAATTCTATTCTATTATTCAGCTTAGTTGTTTCTCTCATTTCCTGGTCACCTGAAAACGTGATCATCTTATTGCATGCTATTATGCAAGTTATCTGCAAATACGCTATGTCAGGACTGATAATAGAGACCATCAGATCCACAGGACCATTCCATTTCATATGGAAATAGAGTAAGTGTGTGTGTGTGTGTGTGTGTGTCTGTGTGTGTGTATGTGTGTATGTGTATTTAGCAAATCCAGAACTGCAATGCAGTGTGTTTCCCCTGTAACCCCTGAAGAACAAATGAAAATCTTGGATATATGATTGACAAAAAAAAAAAAAAAAAAAGTGTGCTCATAGAAAATTAAAAGAATTTTGAAGCAGAATGAAAGGGAAAATTATTAAGAGAAGAATCGTACTATATTTATGCTACTTAAGGCAGAGTTATATTTGTAAAAGGCATAAAAATATTAATTTAGGTCAGTCTCTTTAATGATACATAATGCTACTTCAAGAAAATGAATAAAGGGGCAACAGTTGCTAAACGTGTTGATCAACAATCTAATAACGAAGATGGCAAAAATCTCAATCATAATTTTAAGACTATTTACTCATATTGTTCAGTTGAGTACAAGATAAATTTTAAAATAACTTAGTTTTTTAAAATGGTAAAATAAAAACATAAAATAATTTTGATATTCAGCCTTGTATCAGTCAGTGCTTCCTAGAGAAAACAGATTTAATGCAAGTTATACAAATATTTAAGAATTTGCAAGATTGTCTTACAGTGGCTACCCACAGAGTCAGGTGTGGAAAAGTGCCAGCAGTCTGTCTGTGTGCTGCAGATCTGAAGGATGCTGTCAAAGGCCTGGAGCTCACTGTGGTGTCCTGCTCTAGTCTGTATAAGAAGGCCGAACAGTCTAGATCGAAGGCTGGAGACTGTGCTGGAAGCCAGGAGACCACATCCAAGGTGAAGGTGAAGCCTGGAGCTCCCCCGAAGAAACAGAGGCCAGCCTCCGTTCTAGGTCTCCTTTTTGTTCCATTCATGGGACAAGCCTCCTGGTTGCTGTTATTCACACCCAGGGTGTGGCTTCTGTTTTCAGTAAATCCCTTCAGCCACACCCAGAACTATGCTGATCCAATTTAGTTGGGCATTTCTTACTCAAGTTACCACAATCAGTTAAGTATTGCGAGTCTTGAAAATAATTAAATAACATTATAGTAATAAAAAAAAGGAATTCAGAGTATATATGAATGCAGATGGAGAATGTTTTTAAATCTTTCATGGAAATTAGGCTGATCTTCTTCAATTTTTTTCTTCTCTTTTTCTCTTCCAGATAATATAGCTCCTTGAAAGAAATGAGTTGGTGACTATAATGAGAGCCACTCTAGTGCAAAAATAAAGGGCATTTTAACTATCAAAATCTTATCCTAAATCCTATACTAGGCACTGGGGGTTTTCACAATAGGCACTTCTGAGATTTAACTTTTTCTGTCTACATAATGGGCATGATACTGTCTGAAGCACAAGTTTCTGAGATACACAAATAACAATTTCCCCACATTTAACACTCTAATGGTTGTGTATAGGGCAAGACAAATCCTTTCATCTGGCTTGTAAAATACAACATGACTGGCCCCCAACTTAGCCTCTCTTAACCAAATTTCACCGTATCTGTTAGTGTCCTTTGTGAGTCTCTCACACATTGATTTTGCTCCTTTTTATCCCTTTGTTTCCCATATCTGGGGACATTATTTCTGAAGATATTTGTGTGCCTGGACTCTTTTTATGAGGCCGCCTATACCCTCTTCTGATCCATAACATCCTTTTCCTTGTCTATGGTCTTGTTTTTTTTAGAGGGATTACTAAGATCTCTGGACTATAAACTCTTTGAGAGAAGGAGGTCTTACCTTTATCATTTATTTTGTGCCTCTTGTTGACATATGATACATGCATACTATATTTTAGTCAAACGAATCATCTAAAATGTCCAATAATAGATCATACCAAAGGTATGGAATGAATTTTAGTTTTCTATTTCAGGTTCTGGACTGCCTAGATGTGTCATTTTAATTATGTAGTTAATATGTAGATGGATTATAAATGAGAAAACAAAAGATAAAAATGAGAATGTATACATGATGCGTGTGCACACACACATTTCAGTTGAGAGTATAGACTCTGGGTGCCCATAGTCCCATTAAAGACACCATTACTGTTTGCAAAGGTGTATCTAAAGTCTATACTACTTAGTAAAACCTAGTCTACCCTTGCATTAAAAAATTATGTCAAATAAGACAATTTACATATACCACAAGATCATCAATAGTTTGAACTCATATTCTGGATATTATATATAGTTAGAGACCAATCTGAACTTTATTTTCTATTTCTTAATCCTCTATTGTTTCTTTCTCCTGTTTTCCTATTAAAGCTGGAAAATCTTAGGTTACTTCCTCAATATAGGAGTTCATTTTCTATTTTCTCCTTCCTTCCTTCTATCTTTCCTTCCTTCCTCTTTTCTTTTTTCTCTTTTCTTCTTTATTTTTTCCTTCCTTTCTTTCTTTCCTTCTTTCTTTGTCTTTCTTCTTTCTTTTTTTCTTTCTCTTTCTTTCTTTCTTTCTTTTTTTTTTTGTGGGTACCAGGAGTCTAACTCAGGAGCTCGCCCGCCAGTAGGTGCCCATGCTGCTGAGCGATATCTCTGGCCCTTTTTTCATATGTGGGTTCTGAGAGTCTAAGTCAGGACCTCGTGCTTGCCAGGCAGGTGCTTATGCCGCTGAACTATCTCACTGGCACCTTTCTTTCTTTCTTTCTTTCTTTCTTTCTTTCTTTCTTTCTTTCTTTTTTTTTTTTTCTACGCTGGGATTTGAACCTACAGCACCAGGCACATTGAGCATGTGCTGTACTACACTAGCCTCGGGAGTGAATTTTTTAGTGACATTTAAGATTTGCCAAATGTTCTCAGCTCTTGTGACTTTTTCTTACCTCATTCTATGTGAGTTTTGGGGCTATCACAGATGAAATCCTGTCTCCCTGTTGATGACATGTCAACTTAGAGGATTTCAGTGGCCCAGGTCTGGCTGAAAACCCAAAATAGAGAAGTGTCCTGAACCGAGTCTCCTTCATTAAATAAACCATTAAATTTAACACCTTTCACTAAAAAATTCTATTGAAGTTTATTCTATATATCAAAAGGGATTATTAAATTATTTAAGAGGTTTAGTTTTCCAAGGCAAGGTTGCTTTATTATTTCCAAAGAAAAGAAAAACATTCTTTCTATGCCTGCCTGGGTCATGGACTCACAAAAACTGGGCAAGAGCATGGCATGTCTTGTCCTCCATACAATGAAGCGTGAAGGTATTAGCCTGGCACTTCCACAGATCTTTTTGCCCAAACCTAAAACTTTATCCCTGAACATAAAGTCAGCCTTCAGGAAAGTTGGGTTGATTAACACAAGGAATAGTTTCTTGGACAAATTATTTGAGCAAGTGGGTCCATTTGTTATGAAGATAAATACAAGCCAGTAAACTCCTACCTGTCTGTATCCCTTTCAACTTAACCTATTTGAGTTGGATTTATCTCACTAGCAACAAGGAGAATTTTGACCAACACAGCCTTCTTTCTTTTCACTGCACAGAATTATTGTGACCTCATTCACCACTTCTAAAGACACAATAATGACTTTTTAGATGTGAGATAACTTGAATAATTTTACATTATATAGTTTGGGTCATATTTAGGCTATTGTTTAGGGTGGTTCTAATAGTAGAGAAAATTTTATAGGTTCCCCAAAAGCACATTCTTCTTCTTTTTTTTTTTTTGAGACAGGATTTCACTATGGAGGTCAAGCTGGCCTCCAACTCACCCTGCCTCAGCCTCTAAAGTGCTGGGATTACAGATGGGTGCCACTACAGCTGGCCTCCAAAAGCACATTCTAAATATTTTCCTATTAGGCAAAAGTATATAGTTCTAACTCTACCTAAATGCCTTTAAAATCTCAAAACAAAATAAGAAATAACAACACAAGAAAAATTCACCTAATTGTTTAATACTCATTAACATAATCTTTTGTAAATTCTCAACCATTTTATCATTAAAATCTCTGATGTAAAACAGGGTTCTAATTTATTTCTGTAATTTCCCCTCATTTTTTCTTTTAATTGCATTATTAATCTTAAATCTATGGTTTTGTTTTGTTCGTTCATTCATTCATTCATTTTGATAACAAATGTTTGCTAAATGTCAACTAGATATGAGCATCATTAACATACCTGTGACAGTTAATCTTGATCATTGTTCTGAGTGGATTAATAGAATCCTAGTAGATTACTCAAGCAACCTAGAACAAATGGTGTGTGGTGATTAATGTAGTTATGATTAACAAAGAATGGTATTTAGGGACTTCTAAGACTTACCAAATACCATACTTATTTCTATTCAATAAAAGAATCGTATATCTAACTTTGCAAGTCCAGTATACAGATAATGTGCCTGTTTTCAAAGTACACATGATTTGCACTTGAAATTTTTGTTTAATTAAACTGTGATATTTCTATAAACAGATCTCCACTTTTTGTTTAATCCAGAATAGTCATCATAAACACAAATATGGTTATTGTGCATCAATTTGTCTCAGTGTAATTTACTTAAACTTCAGTTCAATGTCATCATTCGAATTCCTTTCCAGAACTTATTACTTGTGGTTTATTAATATTATTATTACTATTTTATACTTTCTATACCTGACCTTTGGGCTCTTCCAGAATTTCTGTAAGCAATTTGATATCTTTTTTAGGTATCTATTCATATAAGATAATAATACAGTAGATTCTATTATTTGTAACCGAGAATTAAAACTGTTCAATATCTAAAAACACCTTTCTATATATGGCAAAAGCTTCATAGATCATTCACTGAATTATTTACAGGATCTCTGGGTGCAGAGCATTTGAAGAAAAACTAAATTATTCTGTTTTCCTCAAACAAATCAAAACTCCTAAACTTTATCTCCAAACTATTTGTAGGGTTTCCCCAAATTTCTGTTTACTAAATTATCCAGTCTATAAAATGGAGTTCAAAGGTTGAATGCCCTTACTTCAGTCATTCAAATAAATCTTTCAGAATACTAATGTGTGAAAAATTTACCCAGTCAGTAAAAGAGGAAAACACATTTATGTCTTAAGTCTCTGTAGTTGTCTTTTGAAGAACATTAGTCATAATTAAATTATAATTGTTGATTCTTCAGTCTTTTCATAATTTGCTAAGAGAAAATGAATCTTCCTCCCAGTTTATATATCCTGAGACCCTGATTGGTTTGCACATTTTGAAGGAGATTGATCAACCATCTATTGAAATAAAGAAAAAAAATAAAAACCTACAAAATATTTGCTTCTTAACAACTATAAAATCTTCTTTAAAGTCAGAAATAAATGGTAAAGTATCAAGCTGATACTGAAAAATACTTTCCTGAGGAGCTTAGGTTTCTTGTATAATCCAATTGAACAAACACATGATTTTTTGCTGTATATTGAAACATTATTTCTTGCATAACAGTATGTGATGGATTATATTGACAAGCTATGCATAATTTAGGTGCTATATACACAAGAAATCTCAAAATTTATCATGTGAATTACAATTTCTCTTAAGAGAACATATCTTGTAGAATGTAAATGACTAGCAAAATGTATTAAGCATGTTACATTTAAACAAAAATGTATTATTCTCAACCAAGCTTTCTCAAAGATACTAATTTAAGGTCAATAGAAAGGAAAAAAGTGTTGCAATATAAATGCATGTTTATCATATTAAATTACATACGAATTAGCAACATTCAACTTAGAAAGTATTTTAATTTTAATCTTTTTTACTTTGTTTCATTCCTTTTCTGGAACATTTAAGAGTTCAAGAAACCTTGAAAAAAACACAAACCCACTTTTAAACACATTTTAAAAAGTGGAAGTGGAATCATACAAGAGTTTATTTTTCATATTGTTTAAATTTCAACACTTCAAAATGATACTAAAGATGTTTTATTAAAAGGTAAATAAACATAATCATATGAAATAAGTACGGATATATATAAAGACACATATAAAGATATTTTATATGTATGGGGATTCTTGTTTTCAAATAATGTCAAAAAGACAATCATTTTTAAAGGGTACTAGCTTTTCCTTCATAATAATAATTTCTTAATATTCCATTTTAATAATCAAGACCATTTTGTTCAAATTTCATCCCATTTAATGACCCTGCAATTGTCTGCATACCAAATTTGTCATAAAATAATGGGGATAGTAGATACTTCCAGCTCTGGAACTGAAACAATTCTTAGAATGTTACTTATTTCTTTGCTTTTCTTCCTCTTTTGTCAGAATTTAGTCTGTGCTAAAAGAGGGCAAGAAAGTGAGCATATTTCAGAGCACTGTCATCTTCCTAAAACCTTCCCAGTTGAGGATGTGCTGCATATTGAAATACACTGAGGATGCTTCCCAGGGGAAAGTGACATTTAACCCCCTACTGGCACTGTAAGCAACTGCTGCCATTGAAGCAATCACCAGAATACAAGTCTATTTCTTCCCAGAAGATTCTCGCTAATATATATATACAGTGCATTTGGACACTTTGTCTTTGAGAAATACTCTATCCCTCTGAAATTCTTGGAAGGTGGCCCAGTGGGTGATCTTTTCCGAGTTGCACTGACTGTTAAGAAAACAATCAGGAAATCCCCCCTAAGGGTTCTGCTACTTGGGAGTCCATTCATGTGAACATGCAGGGTCTCAGTTACATTTCACTTTCTAGTACTAATAGAAACTTAATAAATTTAATAGAAAATTTCCTTAACTGTTCCTACTTGTCCAGTACTGTTCTAGAAGTTACTTACGATTCAAAGAATATATATATATAAATGCATTCTTTTTCCTTAAAATAATTTAGAATTAAAATTACCTGGCAATACTGGACATGTATAGATAATAATCATTCATTTAACAACAACAAAAATAATAAATATGTCATATATGCTAGGACCTATGCTTGGAATAAAATAATAGCAAGATACAGTCCTTTTCCTTTATGATTTAAATAAAGCAATGCTCTTCTATCAATAGCAGGTTATATGGTTCAGTAGAAAGAGCATGGCCTATGGAATTAGACCTATTTTTTCTCTTTAATCTCTCCGATTGTACCTACTTCGATTGTAATATAAATCTACTAACCTTACCACCAGAACAGCTTCATCTTTTAAACTGAATTAATGCTGAACTCATAGAATGACTTGTGCAAATCAGCTAAGGTACTTTGAGAATCCATTGCAACTTTTCAGTCAATATGATTATCCTACTCTCATTTTAGTGCCACAGCATTTATACCAGTATTATTATAAGCACATTTTGTATGAAAGTGTAAGTTATGCTACTTATGAGTCCTCATATGCATTATTTAATCACTGTAAACAAAGACTTTTCTTTCAAATGTTAAATATCATTCAAGGAAATATAAAATCCTACTGAATATATGATTGTTCTTACATTTCTGAACAGAAAAGTTTAGTTCACTATAATGATATGACATTCTATAATTGTAATATGACAATAGAGAATTAACCATTCAATAATTTAAGGATAGAAATTATTTACATAAAAATTGTTATTAATTATTATAAAACATATTTCCATGTAAAAATACCCTAAATAAACTGAATCAAATGTGTGGACCTATTTTGATTAAGTTTTGGAGGTTAAATAGGAATAAAGAAAGAAAAATTGTAGGATATTAACTAAATCAATGTGTACGTATAGCTTCTGTATGTTAGGTGTGATGCTAAGCATTTTCAAATAGATACCTATTAAGTCAAGATAGTAAAGCTATATGGTACGCAATATTGCTCTTAATTTGCCACACTAATGGTGAAAAATATGTGCAAGATCTATGGCTAAAAACCTACATAATGTTTACTCCAAGCCACATGATAAGTTCTTAGTACAACCATATTATAAACCTACATGCTGTGAATCCACCTTTTCTTTTTACATCAGATTGTTGCTCTGGACACAAACACTGGGTTTTGGATAGAGCAAGAGTTAAAAAGTGCTAATAATCCTTCATGACTATGTGCATTTTACTAACTCAAATACAACCCAAAGTCATTATATCGTAGATGAATCCTCCATTCCAAACATAGAAGAATAAAATAGATCCAACAATTGCATCCAGAAAATGTTTCCAACCTGTCATATTGGGTTGGATTACTACCTTTTCCTCCACAATAATATAATTTGTGAAGCTTTATTTTTATTTCTTTATCTTTAGAAACTAATTAGAGATTAATGTCTATTTAACTTCTCAGAATCACATTTATCCCTATCGTTGGCAGTACTTGTATCAAGTTTTGTATGATATAATAGCCAATGTAAAATGCAACAGGTCCGGGCCGATGAGATGGCTCAGCAGCGTAAGCGCCTGCTTTGCAAGCCCTACGGCCCGAGTTCGACTCCTGGAACCCACATACGAAAAAGGGGCTGGTGATATCGCTCAGTGGCTCGGGTGCCTGTTGGCGCTCGAGGTCCTGAGGTCGACCCCCCGGTACCCACCAAAAAAAAAAAAATAATGCAACAGGTCCATTTGAGCCACTTTTTTTGACGAGTTGAACATAAAAGGAACAGGATTTTAATTGGAGAGGAGAGGAACTTTTATGTTGTACTCGCTATTGTTCAATATTTCTGGTTGACTAAGAAAGGTACAACAAAGTTTACCTATTAGCAGTCTTTGGAAAGCTGGTCTCAAATTCAATCCCTCTCCCTCCAATTTTAATTGCTAACTCATGTGTAAATACTAATCCACTTCAAGAAGTGGCAGTGAATGCCTTACAACATAATGTCCATGATGTGTGGTGAACTAAACCTCTATAATATGTTCAAAGATCAACTGTGGGCTTATGCTGCATTAGTGCATCTACCTCCTCTAATAAGAGGAAAAAAATAGCTGAGTCTAGGCTGTATGGTACATTGCCTTCTGATAATTTGTGCTATCTTTCTGTCAGCATTATTTTCCTTGGTTTATCATTTGCAGAAAACAAATTAGTAAACACCATTAGCTAGAGTTTAGTAACTATACTCAAATTATATTTGACCAGAGAAATAATCCCTTAAGAGGTCATTTACTACTTCAGGAATCAGAGTGCTCTACTGAAGAGAAAACCCTGGTTATAATTGATGAAGGGAGTTATACTGAGAATTCCAAAACTACATTTTTTTAAAATACCAGGAATTGAACACAGGACCTTGCACTTGCCAGGCAGGCGCTTGTGCTGCTAACTCATATCCCCAGCCCCCAAAATAGATTTCAAGGAGTCAATATTCTCTCATCAAAACTATGTAAAACTTCTTTATAAGAAATCAATTTGATTTGAGAGGATCCAGAAATGGAGGAGTCTAAACCTAGTAAACCATAAACCAAAGATTACTATGGGGTTTGGTGTTAGGGGAATGTGGTAGGAATGAGTGAAGGGAGATCCTGTTATTCTCCACTCAGTCTGGATTATTACAGGTCAATCAGCTCTCTGTAATTCTCTTTCCAATATGCTCCAAAGTGCAATGTTTCATTCATCAGAAATATCAAAAAAGATAAAAAATAAATTCCCCTTTCAATGTGTGCTATAGAAAATTTTGAGATAATATTAAAGCTTTCCAACAATATCATTTTTTTCCTTAAATAAAATGTCTGATTTTTTTTTTTTACATTCCAAATAGAAAATTCACTTTGTATTGTGATATAATGGGGACATGTTCATTCTTTTGGTTAATGTTATCCCTGAGATAATAACTCAGAATAATTACACCTCTTACCTTGAAGAACATTACTTGGTGAGTCAATAGATGTGAATTTGGATGAAGTTTAGATACTAGATTAGAGGCAAAATCGATCTTTCGTTAACCATTTATGTTGTTAATCATTGGAAATGAGGGTGATAAAAATGCATATTATCTTAATACCTTTTTAAATCATCAAATTGGCCAGCTAATATCTGAAATGACATGCTGATTCTGAGATATCTACTATATCTGCTTCACCTAAGTCTTCAGCAGCCATAAATTCAGGTGTACAAAACTCAACAGTCAGCAGTTTTGCCCTAATATTTACTGAATTTATGACTTCAAATAATATGAATCAGGGCTAGGGATATAGCTCAGTGGCACAGCGCCTGCCTAGCAAGCACAAAGTACAGAGTTTGATTCCCGTAACCCCCCAAAATAATAATAATATGAATCTTATTTTTGCAATAAAAATCCTTGCCAGCTATCCCAAATTCCATTTTTTTCCCTCAGCCTAGCACATTATAGTCATGATTAGCCAGCGGACACTTACTGTCATTTAATTACATGTATTTCTTAAATTTTGCTCCCAAATAATTTAAAATGCAATATCACAGATATAACTTAAATCAACCCACTCAACATCTCAGGACACTAGAACTGGAAAAGCTCTACACTCAATAATTTCTTTAGGTAATTTACATTTTCCCATAACTTTGAGGGCCACAGGGGTATGCATTTGGAAAAGAAAATTTGGATGTTGAATAACTATTTTATTAGTTGATAGGAGGCCCTTTCCACCATCTCTGATCATCACTGAAACAGAAGTTATATATTTTTGATGCTCCAACCAACTGCATGTGGTGACTGGAGTTCATTTTTTCCCCACTCATTCTTGTTTTCTGACAACTGTGTTCCAGGCTTTGCATTTTATGAAGTACTACTTAACTGTATCACACAAATTTTGATGTGGAGTGCTTTCACTGTTATTAAATTCTAAGTATTATGCTGTGTTTCTTGCTTCTTGATATGTAACTCAAAATTCAGTTTCAAATAAAAACCATTTTCAAGTAGCAGTTATAAATAACAGAAATAATAATGCTATTGTTACGGCTATAGCACCTCTAGTATATTGGAGTTCAAATAAGGTTTTGGTGGCCGCCTGCAATCACAAAGACTAATTCACCGATGACTTTTATGGAACAATGTACTACAACTTAAAAAACAAGCATTTGTAAATATGATTTCTTAGAATACACAGGCATTTTAATGTTGATATCTACCTATATTGATAATAACTGCTTTTATTGGACAAAACTATACCATATTGAAATCTCAGGAACATTCAAGATGCCAGTTCTATTTTTTCCTATAAATATTACTTTTATATAGCTATATGCAGATATCTTAACATAAAATGTTTTCAAAAATGACCTTTGCCAACCCTCCCAAAGTAAAACGCTCTGTTTCTCTCTCTTCCCATTTTCTTAACTTACTAAGACAGTGTAATAATTTACTAGGTTAGATGGGCAGGAATTATGATTCAGTGGACTTTATCCCTCTCTGGTATTTTTGTTTCAGTTCAGTGGCTGGGGAAGACATTTTTGAACTGAGAACCTCTTCTCCCAATCCTGGAAATATCTTATTGTTGGTGTGATTTCTTTAGGGAAGAGTAAAGAACTGAACATAGCAAGGTGAAATATCACCTTGTGTACTGAGACACTAATTATGAGATAATAATTTTATTTTTAGATTTCTTCTAGTTAGTAATTCCTAGAATTTACTACACTTCAATTTCCTAATCTGCCAAATCCAGATCAAAGCATTGGGGCATTTTCTAATTCTACTAATTGATTTTGAGGGTCTACGCTCTTTCTATACATCACATTAAAGGAAGGAGAAATGGTCTTTGGTTGTAGGATTATCTGGCAACCAGGAATTATTAAAAAATCACTACAATAGATTAAATACCATTTTACATAAGAATACAAACTTCTCGAAGCCAACGCATTGGAGACAATCCCACTTTATTGAAAATAGCCCTAAGTAATAGTCACAATGTAGTCATGAACTCTTTCTAATGGTTAACTATTTCTAAACACTTAATTCTGAAGTTCTGAAATCCCTGTGTTCCTTATTCTCTTAATATTATATGATATTATCATTTTGATGTTTGAGAGAGATTGTTCTTTAGAAATTCAATATTCCGGGCCGGTGAGAGAGCTCAGCGGCATAAGCGCCTGCCTGGCAAGTGCGAGGTCCTGAGTTTGACTCCTGGTACCCACATGAGAAAAAAAGGCTGGCATATTGCTCAGCGGCACGGGCGCCTGCTGGCGCACGAGGTCCTGAGTTCGACCCCTGGTACCCACAAAAAAAAGAGAAATTCAATATTCCTTTGGATTGCAAATAAAATTATTTCAATTGTTTCTTATATATACTGAATACTGGTCTCTTCCTTTGATAGTGAAAAAAAGACATTAAATATATGATCCCCTGTATTTTAAGGGAATATTACTATTTAGCTAGTGTGGTAAATAGAACATAGTTTTGTTACAACAGTTACTAAGTGGGGAGATCAAAACACATACACTCATGTCCTATTGTCATACTGTGTAATTATTTTTTCAAATTAAACTATTACAGGAAATTGTTTAAAGAAGAAATGGTAATTGAATATCATGTTAGTATGCTCCAGAGTTAAAACTGTAAATATCAAATTTAAAACTTATTTCTGCCTGGGAATACTGGAAAAATAAAAAAAAAATATAACCTAGAATAATTTTTCCTGGCCATTTTTCCCTGGAGAGGAATTCTACACCAGATTTCTACTTGGAATTCTTTCTTTGAGAGACATAATTTCCCAGTAGAGGACCTCAGGGCCAGTACTATGTGGTGAATATGTCATACATTAACAGAGGAGATACAACTAATCTAGAGATAAACCTTCATCCACCATAATGAGCAGCTTATGTTTACCTGGGGAGAAGGCTACATGCTGAAAATATATATGGTTTCTGAAAACAATTATCTGCGAGTGGTGTGTGTAAGAGATTGGAAGAAAAATTAAAAACTTGCATTGGAAGGAGTCTCTTATTTTCCATAAATTATTTATACACTACTACTGAGAGCTTACGTGGATCATATTCAGGCAATTTATATTATGAATATGAGGACCACAAATGATGTACAGATGATTGTACAAAAGAAATCTAGCAACAGAAGGTGAGGTACATCCAGGATTTAGTTTAGTATTCTAGGAACGTGTACATGGAGTTTGATGCTTGCCTTTGAAGGAAAATTATAGAATGTATTAGCCAATGCACAGTTCAAATTTTAGTTCAGTATCTTTTATAATATGCTTGTTAAGAAATAATCATACACTTCTCTCATGTCTACATTGTTATTAAAAATGAAATAGCAAAGTGCAAATCATTTTGACATAGAATAGACTTGAAGGACTCATACTATCTGATTTCAATATTTATTATTAAATTAAAAATCATAGTAAAGTTCAGGACATATGAATCGATGAAACAGAAAATAGTTTAAAACAGACTCATATGAATACAGTCAATTATTGTATTCACATATGCACGTGTGTGTGTGTGCACAGATACATACAGGAGTATAAAGTTTATATAAGTGATCAAACAGTGATTGGAGAGAGACTGCCTTAGAAGACTAGAGTCAATATGTCTCTCAGTCTTTGCCAAAGAGCAATGCACTCACTGGGAAATATCTTCAACGTTAAGTCAGGCAATTTATAAGTCTGTCTTAGTTTTCATTTACTGCTCGCACAGAGCCTCAGTGTAGCCCAAGGTGAGACATTAGAACTTGTGAAGGTAGCATGAAGACATTTCCATAAATACGTTGAATGTGAATGCTAATATTTACCAAAAAAATACTGCTACTTTCACTGATAATGCATTTATTCTATAGATCAACTACTGGAACTGTTATTGAGGATGGATTTACTCTATAGATCAATCAGAGAGTTTCAGTTCCTCACCTTTCTCTTTCTTTCTTTCTTTCTTTCTTTCTTTCTTTCTTTCTTTCTTTCTTTCTTTCTTTCTTTCTTTCTTCTTTCTTTCTTTTGGCAGTACTGTGGATTAAAGCCAGGATCTTTCAGTCCTCCACTGAGCAATATCCACAGCCTTATTTATTTATTTATTTATTTATTTATTTATGTACTTTTGAGACAAGGTCTCTGTTATGGTTTATGTCTAGATGTCCCCCAAAGAGTAATGTAGTCCTAGGTGGGAATGTTTCAGAGGTGGCTGTATCAACTGTGCAATGCTAAGATTAAGGGTGCTAGAATTAAGGGTTAGTAATTACCAAATCAGTGCACTGCTTGATTTGGCACCACCCTAATCCCAGTAGCCTGCATACAATACAGGGAGAGAAAGGGGCATGATTTATCCCTTGTTGCTTTGCTACCTTCTGCCCACCATGATCTGTTTCTCTTCTGCGATGCCCCTCGGTCATGACACCCTGCCTTAGAGTCAGCTAATTATGGAGTAAACCTCTACAAATTTTGAGCTGAATAAACTTTTCCTCCTTTAACTTTGGGTGTTGGGTATTTTGTCTCAGAAATGAGAAAAGTAACTAAAACAGAATTTGGTACCAGAGAGGTGGGATCACTGCTGTGACTATACCTGAATATGTGGTTTCTAAACCTTTGGAACTGGCTTGTGGGAAGAGTTTGGAAATGTTTGGAGATGCAGGCTGAAAATGTAGAGCTGGAACGCCTTACATTGTACTTGATGGGACGTTCTGATCAGAGCTCAGAAGACCAGAAGGTTGATAGAAATGCTGTCAGTAAAGACCAGGCTCAGGAGTTTTCTGCTGGGAAGAGGGACTGCATTGGCTGTTGGACTCCATATAATGTGTGCTGTACCTTGGCAGAAAGTTTGTCCACACTTCACTCGTGTCCAGAGACTTTGCCTGGACTGAGATTAAGGGCTGGACTAATTAATCTTTGCAGAAGAAATTTCAAGGCAGTCGAATGTTGAGGAGGTTGCATGGCTACTGCTGGGGGCTTTTAGTCAGATTTATGTTGAGAATCAAGAGCAAAAAGCCAAGCAGAATTATTCAAAATGTTGTGTGTTGGCCACAAAGGAAACTCCAGTAAAATTGCAGCCTGAGAAGATGGAACAGAAGAGAAATTGGTTGCTGAAAAGACTAGCAAGGCAAAGCCAAGTATTTCAGAAGACAACCAAAAAGATGGCCTGAGGACATCACAAGAACCAGCAGCACTCCAGCCTTTGCAGCCTCAGAGTTGCAAAAGTGAAAGAATTTGCTTTGAGGAGAGAGCCCCAGAGCACCATGTTCCAGAATGGTGGGGCCTAGAGAATTTGTTCCTCGGGATTGGGTTCAGTGTGTTTAGTGATCCAAGCACTCGACCCCTACAACCAAAAGAGAAGGAAGCCTGGCTACTGCTCCAGTTGGTGCAGACCTTGGTGCAGGTTATTTAGGTACATGTAGAGTGTAAAAGTTGTGGGGCAAGGAAGACTTCCACCCAGATTTCAGAGGAAGGCCTAGGAGGCCAGTGTGTCCCTGAGAGGGCAGTGTGTTAGCCATGAGTGTGAAGCCAAAGTTGTAGTTGAGACCACAGAAGTTTGGAGAGGCCATAGATCTTGGCTTTTCATCTGAAGAAGACTGCAAGGGGGGATCAGAGCTGGCCCAAGAAAAAGGCCATGGGAACTACCATGACTGGAAGTGCCTTGGGGGTGGAGCCACTTAAACCCTTTAGAGCTCACATCTTCCCACTGATTGCCTCAGATGTTGCACATGGAACTACAGGGCTTAATATTTTCCCTGCTAGATTTTGGACTTGCTTTGGTCACATTCCTTTGTATCCCCCCTGTTTGTACATTTTGGAATGGTAGTGTTTATCTTGTGACATTCTATGTTGGAAGTGTTTAACTTTCTTTTCATTTGTACAGGGGCTCACAGCTAAGAGTTTGCCTTAAATCTCAGAAGAGACTTCGGGCTTGGACTTTCCAGAAATGCTGAAACTGTTAGGACTTTGGCAACTTTTGGGGATAGACTAAATATCTCTAGCATAAGGGAATGTACTTGAGTCTTTGATGAACCAGGGGCAGAATGTAATGGTTTGTATCTCACATCTCTCAAAGCCTGATGTCGCATAGGTGGGACTCTTTCAGAGGTTGCTGGATCTAGAATGTGCATGCTAGGATTAAGGGTGGGTGATTACTAAATCAGCACACTAATTGGTTTCACACCACCCTAACCCTGGTAGCCTAGATACAATATAATGGACAGAAAGGATCTTGCCTTGTTCCTTGTTGCTTTGCTACCTTCTGCCCAGCATGAACTGTTTCTCCTCTGCTATGGCCCTCTGCCATGCCACCCTGCCTTGGAGCCAGCTGATTATGGACTGAAACCTCTACAAACTGAGCCAAGTAAACCTTTCTCTCTTTAACTTTGGATGTCACATAATTTGTCTCAGCAATGAGAAAAGTAACTAAGACAGTCTTGCTAATTCTGCTGTAATAATTTTGTAGTAGTTCTTACCCAGTAACTGGAATATTGTTGCATGTGTTGTAAGACATTGTGGAGGATATCTGCAGCTGTTAAAAATGGTACTGTACAAATGTGAATAGACACTTGTCTATAGCATGGGTAAGTTTTGTTTCGCCTATGATAGATCTTTATAAAAAAAGTAAAGGACAATTTGTCTTTCTGTTTTCATTATTTTTTATTTTTCTCTTTTCTTTTTTTTGCTTATACAGGTTACATTATTAAAATTGAGATTGTGTAAATTTAGTACCTTCAAGATATTTGGATTACAGGCCTGTGTCTCCTTGCCTGACACCTTCCATTATTACATCTTCTAATCCATGAACATAGTCTGACTATCCCTTTATTTAGATGTTCTTTCATTGATTTTCATCTCTTTTTTTTTTTGCAGTTTTTAGTATAGATCACACACATGTATGTATACATTTCTTTGATCTTATTGTGAATGTTCTTTGCCAGTATATAGAAACAACATTTATTTATTTATTTATTTATTTTTTTTTTTGTGGGTACCAGGGGGTCGACCTCAGGACCTCATGCACCAACAGGCGCCCGTGCCGCTGAGTGATATCACCGGCCCCTTTTTTCCTATGTGGGATCCGGGAGTCGAACTCGGGCCCTCACGCTTGCAAGGTGCTTACGCCGCTGAGCCATCTCACCGGCCCAACATTTATTTTTTATATGCTGATATTTTATCTTACAACATTGTCAACTTCACCCATTAGAGTAAGAACTCTATCATAGATTCCCAGAGATTTTTTTGTGTGTGTAAAATTCATTTTATTTATGGAAAGACAACTGTTAAATTTAACTTCTAACACTCGTGAATTTTATTGAATTGGCTAGAATGCTTCATATTATAAACAGTTGCTACATTTGTAACTCGACAAATGGGATCCTCATGATTCTGTGAGAAGAGAATGAGAAAATAGTGGAAATGTCTTGAGCATTTTCAACTCTGCAGGGCCTTCTTCTTCACTGTGGCCAGCAAAATTGTGGATTTCTCTTGGAATTTTAGTTGCCCACTGCTTTTGCCACAGATCAAGGGAAAAACCAAGACGTAGAACAAGTGGACAATGTGATGAAAAGAAAAATGGAATTTCCCTTCACACTCTCCACCCTTAAGGGGCTCGTATTCATAGTCTTCTGACCTGAGAGATTAAAATTTCTCCCAGATGCTGATCATCTTGTTGTCTAATAGTATTGTGCCCCCTTCTCAACCTCCAGTGAAAATAGATAGAAATGCACTTCAAAAACAAAAAACAAACAAACAAAAAACTGGGAAATCCTTCCTGCTTGGATCCCTTTCCTTAAATTTTAATTTGTTTCATGAACCTGTTGCTTCAGAATTGTGAAATACTTGCTTTTTGTGTTTGCCCAGAGGTTTTAGTTTTAACCAGTGGAATGAATAGGATACAGTAAACTTATTCCATTTTGCTGAGCACAAGAAAAGTCAGATATTTTCACAGAAAAATTTCTTCAAACATTCAAGAAAAAAGTTCAAATGCTACAAAAGTTCTTTGAGAGTGTAAGGAAAAATTAGTATTTAATTTCTTCAATGAAGGTAATATTTATTTGCACACAAAATAAGTAAAGGACAAAATGGAAAAGAAAAAAATTATTTAAAATAAATTCATGAACTGAGGTATTTATATTTGCATGTAGCTCATGAAATGAATTAATTAATTCTTTAAAAAAACAGACAACTGTAGTTAGTGACTGGAAGACATTGTTCACATCAATAGACATTAATTAGTACACAGCAAAAAGAACTATAACTAATATAAAATTTAATTAATTGACTTATATACCTTTAATACATGTCAATATGTAAAATATAGGGATATAGATAACTCATATCATCAAAATATTAACTGCACTTATAGCTGGGTGGAAGAATTCTGGTGTTTTTCCCTTTCTCCCCTTTTCCTCAGTTTTTTTTATCTAATTTGCAGTAATATAGCAAAACTTATAAAGTAAATATAAATACCTATAAAATATTTATGAGTTAAATATATGTTGAATAGTTTTAATCTACATAACAATTTCTAAGGCACAGATGGAGGAAACAAAGAATACACTATACTTTTGAAATTTAATAGTGCATTATTTATATAAGTATATGGTCTTAACACTCTAGACCCTTGAATGATTAATGAAACAATTATGTTATTTTAGAATATATATATACACATCAGATATGTTTTCAGTTGAGGTTTTTATTACATGGAAGCTTTTGGTAGTTTATGGCAGAATTGGGTAGATGACAAGTTGGCAATTTGTGTGCACAAATTCACAAAGTTTGGGTTCAATGGGTCTTTGACTTCCTCTCTGTGTATTGCAATATTGCTTCAAATTCTGCCTTGTCAATTACCAATATTTACTCTCTGCCAAGTTATTTCTCTTTCTCCACTTAATAACCACACAATAGTGCTTTGAAAATTGGCAACTGTAGAAGTCTCTGAAAGTATAAATGTGATTTGAAGTTATGTGTGAGATGGGGACCTGGTTTTCATTGCATAACCCTGGAACTTTTTGAACCATATAATGTATTTTCCTATGATGCACTATGTATTTCTAAGAGCTAAAAGGAAGGATTTTGAAAGCTTGCTCATAAAAAAGATTGAGGAGATAGATATACTGATAGATAACCTGACTTAAACAGTACACAGTGTGTAATTGTGTGAAAATATCAAAGTAATACATTAATATGTACAATTACTACATTTTATGAATATGTTAATTTTATAAAAAATTGAACTTAACATTACAATAAACTTATGGGCATTGGGAAATAAGTAAAATAAGGGAAAGAGTAAAAGGGAAAAAGCAAGACAGAAAACAACATGGGAATTGATAGATTAATTGGGTGGCTAGGTGAGCATGGGAGGAAATTCTAGAAAGGATAAGAAAAAAAATATTTTTAAAGTTGTGTCTGAAACAAATTTGAAATAAAGTAAAATAAGGATGATTACTTCAGTTTTTATGTATATTATATATATATATTGTTATACAAATGAGGAAAATATTTTCTGTCTCATACGCTTTAGAGTTTTTATGAGTGTTGAGCTAATTCATGCAAATGTAAGCTGCATCACAATGCTCAAATGTTAGTTATAATTATCTTACTATTACTATAAGTACTCATTAAGCATAAACAAGTAACATGTTCTGTATCCATAGGATTGGATTTATCTATATTGAGTTTTTGCTGTGGAAAATAGCTGGATCAAAACCAGGACATTAACACAGAGAATTTGCCCTTCTTTTCTTATGTTATAGCTGTATGACTATTGTATTTGTCTCTCTGATCAGCATTCACAGGAAGCTCTTGAATTTAGTGTCTATTTTTCAAAATAATCACTGCCTTCTTTTTAAGGTGATCTGCTGCTCCCCATGGCCAAAATTTTGTAAATTTTGCAAATGACAAAAACTATTCTGTATAGTGAAGCAACTTACACATATTTAAATCGTCGAACTAACTTCATTTTAAAAAGTTTTCTGTTGCATACTAAAATGTTTGTGGAAATGTGTAAATACTTTTTTTATTTTATTGAAAAAGGTAAAACAGAATTTCATAACAAAATAATAGGAGAATAACAATAGTTAATTCATTGCATATTGTCATCTTCAAAGTAGTTACTCAGAGTAAAAGATATGGGCATAAAAATTCTCCAATCAATATTAGCACAAACCTTCCTTTTCAATGAACTTAGACACTAATAGTATAGCTACCTTCCATTTTTCTCCCTTTTTCCTTCCTTCCTTTCCCCTTTTTCCTCTCCTAGTTCCTTTTTCCTTTTAAGCAATTACTTCCCATTTCACAATATGGGAAGATACCCTGAAGGGGAATAACTGGGTAAAAAGCTGTTCCTAGCTTTTTGAGGAATCTCCATAGTGATTTCCACAATGGTTGCCAGTCTGCACTCCTAGCAATAGTGGAGAAGGGCTCTTTTTTCCCACAACTCCTCCAGCATTCGTTATTGGTTGACTTCTTGATGATAGCGGTTCTTTCTGGATATAGAATCTCAGTGTTGTTTTAATTTGCACCTCTTGAATGACCAATGATGCTGAACAGTTTTTCGTGTATTTATTTGCCATCTGTGTTTCTTCATCTGAGATGTGTGTTTTCATCTCACATGCCCATTTTTGGATTGCGTCTTTGAATTTGGGAGGTCTGATTTTTTTCAATTCTTTATATGTTCTAGATAGAAGTCCTTTGTCTGAGGGACAATTAGCTAAAATGTTTTCCCACTGTGTAGGTTGTCTTTTCACTCTGTTAGTGATTTATTTTGTTGTGCAAAAGCTTTTTAATAAGATGAGATCCCAGTTGTTGATTCTTTTTTTTTTTTAATGCGGGTACTGGGAGTTGAACTCAGGACCTTGCACTTACCAGGCAGGTGCTTATGCAATTGAGCTATATCACCATCCCCAGTTGTTGATTCTTTGAAGTACTTCCTGTGCAGTTTGGGTTTTGTTCATAACATCTCTGCCTATGTCTTCAAGATTTCTATCTACTTTCTCTTCCAGTAGATTTATTGTTTCTGTTTTAATATTTAGATCTTTGATCCATTTTGACTTTAATTTATATGTATATTTGCTGGCTATAAGTTGATCCAAGAATTTTAAGGCAAATTATATATTGAAAGCATAGATGGCCACCCCACAGGAAGACTAGTACATTTGTTTCTGTTATTGTTGTTATTTGTCAAAAACCTAAAAAATTTGACTACCTTTTCCAAATAAAATCTTTTTCATTCTGGTTGCAAAAAAGCAAAAAAAAAAAAATCTTTTGTACTGATTTTAAAACCACTAAAATTATTGCTATTCTAGAGAGAAGATAAAAGTCTTGGGAATAGTTCATTTGGGATATGGAAGGATAGCAGATCATTCACCTGGTTGTTCAGATTTATTGAGTGTGAGTTATATTTGGCAGAAGTATTATAAAGTCAGATTCTTTTCAGCACACACCTGAAATGTAAATTTTCCCTCCAAGAACTAACAAGTAGGTGAAAAACTTCTAGAGAATAAGAAAAATTCTTGTTCATATTAAGTCCAAAGACTTTGGTATTTTGTGAGTCAGGTAGAGAGATATGTATGTTGTGAGGCAACTATTTCCGATTTCCATTAACAGTGCAATAAAAATGTCAAAAGTTATGCAGATAAACAAATTTTTTAGAAATAGCATGTGAAATAAGAAAAAAAGAATACTTGTAGTGGGAATATTTGAGATCAGAATCTTGACTTTGAATTATGGAAACATACATAATAAATTACGCAAAAGTTTAATACAGATTTCTCAAAATATCGTTGTTTCACATGGTGTTAGTTTTTTTTTGTGTGTGTGTGGGTACCAGGGGTCGACCTCAGGCCCTCACACACCAGCAGGTGCCCATGCCGCTGAGCGATATCACCGGCCCTTTCTTTGTTTGTGGGTTCCAGGAGTGGAACTCAGGACCTCACTCTTGCCAGCCAGGCGCTTATGCCGCTGAGCTATCTCATTGGCCCAATATGTTGTTAGTTTAAGAATGTTCATTATTATTTTGTTTTAGGACTTAGCTATAGTACATTAAATGTATTGCAGGCTTGGATTCCATAAAATTAGTAATTTCAAATACATTAATTTTTTGTCTTCCTTACTACACAAAATATGCTATTATGCTATTTTCTTCCTTACTACACAAAATATATTTGCATTTCTGATTTAGCACAGTTTTATTAATAAATATATTCATTAGGTATAAGAATAATTTTTCAAGATATTTTCATTAAATTGAATAATTCAATCACTGAAAGTTAAAGTATTAAAGAATAGACTTGCTGTGATAAAACAATTGTTCTTGTTAGGCAATTAGTCTGAAGCTATTATGATAAGAAAGCAAAACCTAATAACTTAGAGACATGTGATACATAAATATGTTCTGGAGGCCAATTTGTTCTAACCTCCAAACTCTATTTTCATCTTTGACTAATATTACCTTTTTAAAAGTATCTTTTGGGGCCCATGCATTCCTACAATCACAGCATTCTGTGTAGCTGAGGCAGGAAGATCCCAAGTCTGAACTCAGCCTCAGCAACTCAGTGACTTAGTGAGACCCTGTCTAAATAAATAATGACTAGAACAGCTGAGAGTACAGCTCATTAACAAGGCCCTGAGTTCAACCCCCAGCACTGCAAAAACAAAACAAAACAAAAAACAGCAAAGTAAAGCTTATAGATTAATTTCTTTCCAAAGTACATATTTATTGCACAGTCAGTGAGAACAGTAAATGTGAAGAACTTGCAAGCATGTAAGACTTATAAGCAAGTGTGATTCCTTTGCCTTCTAGTCAACAATGACCATCATTGTGCATATGTGCTATTTTATAATGAATGCACATCAGCAACAAAGTACAATTTATTTACTTTTCCTTTAAACATAGTCTTCTCATCTGCATTCTGCATCTCAATGGCTCTCTGATGCTCTGTCTCATGGGCATCATTTCAAGCAATAAAACTAAAAATTATGGCTCTCCTTCTTTCTATCCCTGCAATGACTAAAGAATCCCACATCTGTTTCCCAGTTTTACTTGATTAATAAAAATGTGCAAAATAGAAATTATCCTTTCTCTGTCAATTGGAAAAGAAAAACAAGGGGCTCAGGATTACTAAACAAATTATCAGGGAACAAAGTATTTTTCATCAGCTCAGTGCCAAAAGGGTTTAGACTATTGTTACCACATAGCCTCTAAATTTGATGGTATGTCATTTTGTTACTGTTGGAAGTTTCTTTTTCTCTTCAGTTTTGTACTGAAATGAGATGCTTTTTTCCTAAAATGACATGGATATAAATGGGTTCTAGACTTGTGTTTGCCAATAATGTGCAATAAAGTGATGATGCTTTCATAACATTTAGCTTTAGATCATAATAACTGACCTGACAAAAGTTACTCACTTGTATCTTTTCTACAGCTTTTGCCTTAATGATCCTGCATTTATTCAAATAGCATTGAGTATGATGCAAAGAAATAAAACATGAAGCCACCAGTCTGGAATATTTTTACTTTATATTAGTTCAAACAGTACTGATTGAGTACTTTCCATGCAACAGTACTGGATCAATGAGTAAATAACTAAGTGAAGGGAAAACACTGGAAAATTTATTTTGATTATATTATTATTTTTTTTTTGTGGGTACTGGGGGGTTGACCTCAGGACCTCGCGTGCCAGCAGGCGCCCATGCCGCTGAGCGATATCACCGGCCCCATTTTCGTATGTGGGTTCCGGGAGTCGAACTCGGGCCCTCGCGCTTGCCAGGCAGGCACTTATGCCGCTGAGCCATCTCACCGGCCCTGATTATATTATTTTAAATAATGTAAGTTTTCATGAGTCTCAGGATCACTTTAAAGAATGCCATACATTTGTACAGTAAAGTTGATTCTGGTTCTTTTAAATCTGTATAAAACACAATTAATGGCTTAAAAAACTTTTGTCCTTATTTCCCAAAAATGAGTTTTAGAAGTTAAATTTGTGTCAAGAAGTATATAGTGTTCTAAGAGCTTTCCATTTCCAAGTGCTGGTGGTAAAAATGTGATTTGATCCAATTTTTACTGAGGAACATTTGTCAATGTGTACACAATTGCTACCACTGTTTATAATAATCTGTCTTTCTGTATGTATGTCACATTTTGCAACTTAAAGTAAGTGTGGGTATTTAGGTCATGCTAGATTTGGAAAAAAAAGTCATTTTTGTAATTTTTACCGAAGCAATAAAAAGTCCAGAAATATGTCTTCAATGGACATAGACTCTTCTTGTCCCTAGACTATCCAAAATAAGTTTCATTGCAATTATACCAACAGTATGAAACTACTAGAAAATCTGTCAATATTAGGATTAGATTAGGGGTTTAATGTTCTTAAGTTCCAAGTAGACATCTGAAGCACCTTCTGTCAACTGAGTGACAGCCAAGCACAAAGGACAAATGAAATAATGTTCTCATGTCACCAATAATACGCATGACATTTTTATATTACTTTAAGATTAGTGAGGGCCGATGAGATAGCTCAGCGGCATGGGTGCCTGCTTCGCAGGTGCGAGATCCTGAGTTCGACTCCCGGTACTCACATACGAATAAAGGGCAGGTGAAGTCGCTCAGTGGCACGGCACCTGCTGGTGCATGAGGTCCTGAGTTTGACCCCCGGTATCCACAAAAAAAAAGATTGGTGACTTTATTCTACTTGTAATCTAAGAAAGCTATGTTTTTAAATAACTCAATTGTCCCTTTTTGCAGCAAAATCTCTACCGTGTACCATTTCAAATTACTACTACACACTGACTAAAGAGGGAAAAGAAGCAAATATTCCTAGTACTACCCTCCATTATATCATATACAGATTACTAAAAAATCAGAATAAAATTTTGATGGAGTAGGTTATCATTGTTATACACAATAATTACTATATACTTTCATTCTAACAGGCTATCAAACACAAAACTGTACACCATAGCTTTATATAAATTAGATTTTATTTCAATGAAAATGGGAATATAAATGATGAGAATGTGACTCTTTTTCTTAAAAATAGAAAATACAGGGGCCGGTGAGATGGCTCAGCGGCATAAACACCTGCCTGGCAAGTGCGAGGGCCCAAGTTCAACTCCTGGAACCCACATAAAAAAAGGGCCGGTGATATCGCTCAGCGGCACAGGCACCTGCTGGCACGTGAGGTCCTGAGGTCGAACCCCCGTAACCACAAAAAAAAAATAGAAAATACACATATTGATTTGTGTTGTCAACTGGTATCATTGATATTTATATTTTGAGAATTTTAAGGAATTACTTGGAACAAACACAACCTCAAAACTTTGTTTTGTCTTTTATGTGAGCTACATATATCATGCCATGCTACTAGGTTGCCAACACATGATGTTTTACCTTCCAGCCCTAAAAACTAAATCTTTAAAATTCAAGCCATCTGTAATCTTCAGCAATTTAGCAATGGAAATCTAAATTCATCTATAAAAACAGTCAATATTCTATGTAATCTCATTGTGAACTGGCCGACATATCAACTAAATTGGAGAGATTTGGTGACTCTTCACATTAAGATGATTTTAGTTTGTAAAATGTAATTTTTGTATTAGTAAAAGCACATAGCTATTGAAATTCTAGACTTAAAGCTCAGCAAAGTAAATTGATGAAAGGTAGCTTCATTTACTGAAAATCTCAGCTAATGCAATAGGACAAGAAAAGCAAATAAAAGACTCCCGGATTGAAAAGGAAGAAAGAAAACTCTATTTTCCACCATATGATTGTGTATGTAGAAGATTATAGGAAAATGTGTCCACTGAAATACTACTGGAACTAGTAAAAGATTAAAGTAAGAGTTTAAGCTTAATTAATATGCAAAAATCTTTGAGTATAAATATAACTGAATAAATAGAATTTGAAAGTTAAATCCAGTTACCACTTTCATTAGCACCCAAAAAGTGTATACATAGGTATAAATTTAACAAAATATGTACATACGAGTATAAATAATAACTGATTAAAAATAAACCAAAAATAATTAAACAGAGTCACAGTCCACATAGGTATAGCAATACTCAATATTATCAAGATGTCAGTTCTCCTCAGCTCCATCCAATACCAGTCAAATCCTAGTATGTTATTTTAGGGATATTGAAAATTCAGTGGAGAATTATATAGGAAGTTGAAAAGACCCAAAATAAACAGCACAATATAAGAGCAGGAAGCCAAAGTAAAACTACTGAGAATCCCTGATTCCAAGACTTACTATCAAACTACATAATCAAGATAATGTGAAAGAACAGATAGACCACTGGAACAGAATAGAGAGTGTAGGAACAGACTTAGATAAATATAGTCAACTGATTTTGACAAAAGAGCAAATGCAATACAATGACAATAGATTAATCTATTCAATGAATTGTGATGGAACTGGATATCTACACGCAAAAATATGATTCTAGATACATATTCCTCACAAAAATTCATTGAAGATAGAACATAGACCTAAATGAAAATTTTCATGTATAAAACTAAAAAATAGGGCCGGTGATATGGCTCCGCGGCATAAGCACCTGCCCGGCAAGTGCGAGGTCCTGATTTCGACTCCCAGTACCCACATAAAGGAAAAAAAGGGCCAGTGATATCACTCAGTGGCACAAGCGCCTGCTGGCAAGCGCGAGGTCCTGAGTTCGAAACCCGGTACCCACATTAAAAAAAAAAAACTAAAAACTAAAAAATAGTGAATGAGAAAGCATAAATAATCTTGAATTTTGTGATGAGTATTCAATACAACACAAAAGTACGATCCATGAAAATAATAAACTGAGTCTAATTAAAATCTAAAAGCTCTGATCTAGAGAAGACCATAGAAACAATGAGAATAGAAGACACAAGCTAAAAGAAAATACTGGCAGATAGACATTTGATAGTGTGATGTTATCTAAAATACAAGATGATCTCTTCACCTGTTGTTAAGAAAATGAAAACATGATTAAAAAATAAGCATAAGACCTGAATATACATGTCACCAGACAAGATATATAGGAGGTATATGACAAGATGTTCCACATTGTATTGAGGGAATTGCAATTTAAAACACCAAGCCATTATTTAACATCTATTACAACAGCAAAAATCCAAACCATTTATAAAAGCAATTTTTGGCAAGGATACAGAGCATCAGGAACTTTCATTATTGCTCAAAGAATAAGTCACATTTTAGCAGATTCTTACAAAACTGAGACTACTGTACCATATGATACAGCAATTGTACTTGTTCTTTACTCAAATAATCTGAAAACTATATTCACAGAAACTCTGCACAAAACATGTATAGTAGTTTTATTCAGATTTGTCAAAGATTAGAAGAAAAGAAGATGTCCTCCAGAAAATAAAAATAAAAAGTATGACAAAGCCAGAGAAAGAAATATTATTCAGCACTAAAAAGAAATGAGCTATACAGCTATAAAGTTATAAATAGATATGAAGGAATTTTCTATATATATTACTATATGAAATAAATCAATTTGAAAATACTACATGCTTTATGATTCCAACTGCACAACATTCTGGAAAAGGAAGTAAATGGAGAGAATAAACAGATCAATTGCTGCCAGGTATTTGTTAGGTGGAAAAAAGGATGAATGCACAAAGCACAAAATGACTTTTTTTTTTTTAATCTAGTACTTAGGATTGAATCCAGAGCCTTGCACGGAGCTACATTTACAGACTCCTTTTTAAATTTCGAGACTGGATATTACTAAGTCATTAAATTGCCTGGACTGGGCTGGAATATGAAATCTTTCTGTCTCAGACTCACAGAGTGCTGGGATTACAGGCATGTACCACCACACCCAGGTAGCCAACACTAGGGCAGTGAAACTTTTCTGTATTGTATTGGAATATAGATGTCTTTATACAGTTGCTTCACCCATAGAATATATATCAAGATGAACTCCAATATGAACTATGGGTTTTATGTGACAATGATGTGTCAATGCAATGTCATCAGTTATAATAAATTTACTACAATGATGCAAGATATTGCCAGGAGGGGAGGTTATGGCCATGTGTAGGGGAAGTGGGTATATGAAAACCCTACTTTCTGCTCAGTTTTTCTGTGGACCTAAAATTTTTTACAACGAACTCTGTTTAAAGGAGTCAAAAAGTGAAATAAAATGAAAAATAAAATCATTTTCTGAATGTCAATATCTATGTATTATAAAAGTAGAATTAAAAAGAACTATGACTAATCTAATGTTAAAAATTTCAGATAATACATTTTATTTAACAATTACATTATGTTTTAGTCAAAAGTAAGAAAACTAGTAAAAATTCTCTCCATATACAAGAAGTTGTAAAGCTTTCTATTAGACTAACACACTTAAAGCTTCAGTATTATTTCATCTCAGTCTAGGCTAAAAGATATTTCTAAGAGGGACTCTATAAAGTAACTTCAAAAATTACTTAAATCCAGATAACTTCATAGGAGTCTATACATTAAAATTTAATGCTAATTTGAAAAAAAACACATAAATTCAAAGAAAAAAATATTTATTTCAGTCTTAGCTACTACAACTACTTACTGATTTATGATAGCTATATACCTGTTAGGTCTCATATAAATTCTCAAATCCTGGAAAGAGATTAGATTGCCAATTACCTTTGTTGTTGTTCTACACAGATATTTGACCTTTTGCTTTTGTTGGTGTTGTTATGAACATCATAGAAAATCTGTGTTATGGTTTGTGTCTGGATGTCCCCCCAAAGCTTTATGCAGTCATGGGGAGTGGGCTTTTTGAAGACATCTTATTAAATCTGGACCTCTTGTTTTAATGTCCTCACTTCAGGAAACAGAGCTACAGCATTTCCAGCTCAACTCAGCAGGGGCCAGGGTTCTCACTTTGTAAACATCCTCAGCCTGTGCAAGAAGAGGGCAGAGAGATGGTGTGAGTGCTACACCTGCCCTAGGGCAGGTAGCCTGCACACAATATAAGAGAGGAAAAGAGGCTTACTTCTCCCCTCTTGCCTTGGTTACCTTTGTATATTCTGCCACCATGAACTGTTACTCTGCCAGGCCACCCTGCCTTGAAGCCAGCTGATTATGGACTGAAACTTCTACAAAACGTGAGTTAAATAAACCTTTCCCTCTTTAACTTTGGGTGTCGGGTATTTTGTCCCAGCAACAAGAGAAAAGTAACCAATACAATCTGAATCATTAAAATATAAGCTGTCATCAGAAGAATGTAACATTGAAGCAGAGAAGAATCTCAAGCTTTTAGTGCCTGTAAATAACCAAAAGATCTGTAGTTTTGCTGTGTTTCCCTTGAAATTTTAAAATATGTGTTGCTTGGAGTAGCTTAGGAAACCATTTTGAAGTGATGGCTACATACCCTTTACAAGATTTCCTAGTATTAATATTTACCACATTTGCTTTATGAAATCTGTCAAGCAGATGGTTATGAAATAACTTATTTTAAAATACTAATATATTGCTATCTACTAAACCTAAGTTGAATGTTATAATTTGTAATTGTGCCAAACGTTCATTTTTCTTTGTAGAGTTAGAGTAAAATATACTAATTTGATAAACATATACATGCTGAAGCATATACATGCACATTTATATTTATTTTTACTTTTAAATCCAGCTCATTCTAGGGTATTAAATCAAATACAGTTAATAAAGCAATACAAACAAACAAAAAGGAATCTTGACTGCCAAGAAATCAAACAAGTCAGTACAGGCATGAAAGAAAAAAAAATCTGAGCCACCATTTTCTAATATAACATCACATGTACTACTTTTATAATAATGTAAATTTCAGTAACCTATAAATAGGTCAAACAGTAAAAAGTTTGAATATGTGCCCAGGATTTCTTTTGAAATTCAAAAATTGTCCTTCTATAAAAATTAAATTCAGTTGTGAGAGAGTGGACTCACTAAATTCTCCCCCAGGCATGATCTTAAGGCAAAAACAAACTAGCTCAGACTGGTCTCTCCCTGGTCAATGGATGGCTTTATCATTAGTTAATGCTCTTGCTGTTCATGTAGAGCACAAGAAAAGACAAGCCTAATTACTTCCGCTATGTTTGGAGTCTGATTTTAAGTGACCACTTTTCCTTGTGAGTTTATGCAATCCTTAAAAGAAGCTCTGAAGGAATGCAATAAATTCAAGAAATAAAGGTGTCTCAAGCACTCCATAGATCCCAGTGGATATAATTTCACAGATCTGAGTTACTACTCAGGACAGCTAAGGTATTTTTTATACTTCGGTATAGCCCAAGAGTCTCTAATTTACAGTTCTAGAGGGAATAAAGTCTTCTGCTTAATGTGATGAGGAAGAGACAAAGGCTACAAACAAAATCTGTAGTTTAGTTAATACAGTGTTTGGGTTCCTGAATCTCTCAAAAATTTATATCATGGCCAGTGAGATGGCTCAGCGGCTTAAGCGCCTGCCTGGCAAGTGCGAGGGCCTGAGTTCGACTCCCGGAACCCACATACAAAAAAGGGACCGGTGATATCGCTCAGTGGCACGGGTGCCTGCTGGCACGCGAGGTCCTGAGGTCGACCCCCTGGTAGCCACAAAAAAAAAAATTTATATCACTAGATGTGGATCTATTATTACAATGATTCAAATAGCAGCAAATGTCAGAAGAAATCAAATCAAAGCAAAATACCTTTAAAAATACCACAAAGAGCAAAAAGAAGTTTTGTTTGATTTTATTTTAGTTATTCCTGGAAGTTTGAGTACATAAACCTAACTGAAAACTTACCTTATAATCTGGTCTACTTATTATACTAGAAACCATGAACTTTCTGCATTGTTATGAAAAGCATATTGAAAACATAAGACTTAACTCCTGAAAAATATACAGCAAAAATGTTTCCTTTTCAATGACCAATAATTGATTTTTAAATTAAATCTTCATGTGTGTATATTCCCCATTATCTTCCAGAATGACAATATGCTACTAGAAAATGATTTTGACTACAAATCCAAAGACTAGTTTACTTGGGTTTTTTTGGAAACTTGATATATTATTTCTTTTCATTTTTCTATGTTCATCCATAACATACTCAGTGTTCAAGGACAAGCACAACTCCCTCATTCTGTAGGCTTTATCTTTGTTGACCATTGACTGGCAGAGTAAAGATGATGAGCTCCATACTGCGAGGATGACAACTTCTCATTTTGTGTTGCTCACTGATTATTTTCGGAATTTCTTTCCCTGATGTATGTGCTCTGTGATACTTTGTCTATTTATCATCTTAACTTCTGCAGATATTTATGTTATTATTTATCTATACTCTTTCTATCTGCTCTGTTATCCTGGACTGTTTGCTTCTTCCAAGAATTGAGTGCTCATTTTGATGACATGGCTAAGAGTTGCTCTGTGTGTTTTCTCACTAAGTCGCAGGCTGTGCTTTTTATCACAGTTAGTCATTTAATTTGATAACCCCCCCAACACTGTACTCTTTAAAACAATACTAAGCAAAGCTCTTCTGAATGTTTTTGATTGTGGAATCTTTTCAGGAAAGAGTAGGATACAATTTCAACTCACTAAGGGGAAAAATTTTAAATTAAGTGGTAAATATTCGTACTCTTAAAACAACTCAAGTCAACTCACCATTGAAATGATTTCATGGGCAATCTTTCTTCATAAATGGGTTCTCATGAAATTTGACCTTACTAAAATAATACTGAATACATACTCCATGAGAGATATTATGCGACAGTTCAACTACTCTAGAGGAGGTCACATTCTAATGGAGAAATATAAAATAAAGCAACTAAACATTTATAAATACTCAGGTGACAATGAATAAAATGACAAGTATAAGTATAATGAACTATAATTCAATGGTAATTTTTCTTATTATATATTTTAGTAACAACACTTTCTCTTTTCTAACTTTATAACTTCTGAGAAACTATTTAGATGTATTTTAAGATTTGTTTCTATATAGTCACTATCTTCAGGATTTAGAATCTTTAAAGTAAAAGATCAGATTTATTTTCTTATAAGTAGCTATGTCTTTTAGTAATTTTATTGACAGGGTTTAAACCATATATTGTCTTCACATCTTCATTTGTAACAGGAAGTTGAGAATACACAGTTTGAGTACTGGTTATTGACAACATTATTCAAGTTCTTCAAATGATGACATTTCATTTCTTTATTTAGCAAACATTTGTTTGCATTTTCTACTTGTCATCCACTGTTGTAATAGTATCACATTCAATCTTCATAACAGTCCTAGGAGGTAAATACTTCAAATCCATTGTTCGTAGATGAAGACCAAAACATGAGGAGGTTAAAAACTGGCCCAAAGCTGTAGAGCTATAAGTAAGTTCTATTTCAAGAACAGTCAATGTTTTGAACATCTGTACTGTGCTACCTGTCACGTTGTGCTTGGGTGAGTTGGAAAGCTGCGAAACAAGCAGCTATCCATCCCTGTACCTCTTATGGGATGTTGAAATATGTCCTTTCTCAACTGCTTTCCCTAAAGAAAATCTAAACAAGGAATGCTATGTATTTATTTTGTTTTGTACCAGAAATTGAACTCAGGACCCTGCGCTTGCCAGACAGGCATCTGTGCCACTGAGCTATATCCCTATAGGGAATACTATTTTAAAATCAGAATGCAAAATTTTTTAAATAACTATTTTGAAATCATATGTGTGATAATGGGAATTAGCCAACAATCACATCTCTTTTTTTCCCACAAAGACTAAAAAACTTAGTAATTTATGGTTTAAAAAACTTGTCTGACTTGATTGAATTTTAAAATTGCAATTCTATGATGATGATAACTATAAGATATATACATAGTTTAATACAGTTTCATTAGGGAAATGTAATTAAATGTACACATTGATCACAATGTTTATCTATACTTCAATGTTCAGAAAAATCATACATCTTAGAATAAAACAAATTCTCAATATGATATTTTTTCTGTATGTATTAATTTTTATGTATTTTTAAACAATCTCATATCTTTGTTCTGTGAACTTTTAATGAACAAGAGGGGGGAAAAAGGGAAACAAAAAGTCCTAGTCAAAATTTCAGAAGGAATTTTCACATTATTTTACCTTATATCTGGCACTCACAATCAATGTAATAGAGAATACTCAAAAATAGATAGTTTTTCTAATGATGAAGTGGATTTTTACTGCTTCTAACTCTTACAAATGGGAAACAAGAGTCTCTTTGTCAAAAAGAGTTGTGGTGAAAATACTTCATAAAACAAAGAAAACATACAAAGTTTAAAATTGTGATATAGCTATGGTATAAATATAAAGATAATGGTATAAAAGGGTTTATGTGAGTTAAAATTATTACATAATTTTATAATTTTAAGTAAATTGCATTTCAAAATTTAAGTTTATTATGATGACTTTTGGTAACTCAGTCTCTTAAGTAAAATGTCACTTTAGTGTTAATCAATTTTAAATTCACTTTTCCACATAACATTGCTTAACATTGTTTCATTCTCATTCCATGAACAGTTTTTATAAATATAGAAAATACCAATTCTCCTTTGCAAGTTACAAGTGTTTACATAGTTTAATGATTTTAAATAACATTTAATAAAAAGCTTAATGAGGAACTGAGAATATTAAGCACATTACAACATGCTGGACAGGTAATAAGACTATATTTCCATATCATGTTATAGATAATAAAATAAAAATATTTCTATGTTAATAGAAATATTTAAGCTTTTCTTTGTCATTTAATTGCTTCAGGTCATTGAGATGCTGCTCATTTTTACCCTATTACAAAGTGATTCCAACTCCCTTTTCAAAGCATTAAGTAAATAGCATAATCTCCCCCATAAACCACAGATTCAATAAAATCATCTAAAATATGTAAAATGCACACAGGTCCATGCCATAAGATAATAAAAAGAAAGAATGTCTGAGGGGCTGGAAACCATGGGAAATACTATAGAAATGGGAAAAGGCCAAGGGCATCCACAAAATAATTTCAAAGAATAATACTTCAAGCCCTGGAACGACACCAAAGCAACATTTACCAGAGGACAAGTCGAATGCTTAAACACACACACACACACACACACACACACACACACACACACACACAGAGTCTCCATCCCCTCAAAAAATCACTTCATAATGTTCAGTTGAGGAGCACTGGTTCCAAGTGTTTTTCACAGAGATGTCTGATCTGGTTATTTAGGAATAGGACCGTCTGCCCTCAGAAAGTAATACTAAGCAGGAAACATGGGTTTTAGACCTAGAGCACTATGGATGATGGTGTCAAACTGAGAGCTATTAGAAACACTCAAATTCAGGTTTTCCATGCTCCACACTTATGGAAGACACAGGCAAGCAGTGACTCATGATATCTTGTGGTCTTATCCTAAACTTTAAACCAAATAACCTGCACTGGTAGACACAATTGAATATCAGAATCCTGGAAATATGACTGTATCCAACTAGAAGCAGATATTATAAAAGATGCATATTTTGAGGCAGAGAAGGAGGGAGCAGAGAGAGTCAGCGAGCGGTATTTTAATAGAGAAAATAATTAAACTCTCTGTGGTCCATAACAGAACTCTTGAATGCCTCAAGTGTCACATTATGCTTCATGAAAAAAATCTCAATCTTATCGTTTGCAATTTATTCAAATTTTTCAATAAATTTAATGCAGTCTCAATAAAAATTATATCGAGATTTGTAAAGTAATACAATCATATGGTTTTATAATTAAAATGAAAATATATTATAAAAATGTGATAAAATATTGAATAAATACTATAAAAAGTGTGAACATATCCTATCACATATTAAAACATTTTGGGGCTGGTGAGATGGCTCAGTGGCCTACGCACCTGCCTGGCAAGCACGAGGGCCCGAGTTCGACTCCCAGAACCCACATACGAAAAAAGGGCTGGTGATATCGCTCAGTGGCACGGGTGCCTGCTGGCGCGCGAGGTCCTGAGGTCGACCCCCGGTACCCACAAAAAAAAAAGAAAAAAAGAAAAAAAAAACATTTTGTATCATTAGTGATTAAAATATTCTAACATTGCAATACTAGGTGTATCAGTGCCATATAAAAAATATATCAGAGCCTGAATTGTGTAGTTCAAAAAGCAGAGAATAAATTAGTGTGCTGTTGCAAATGAGTGGTGAGAAATGGGATGAAAATATATAGCACTGAAATAATTGACTATATATGTTTAAAATGATTGAATAGACCTTTATTGCTCATAACTCATAAACACCAAAAATAAGACACAAATGCAATCACATTACATAATTAGGTATATAACTATATATTTTATTCCACATTGCGTTAGATTAACTAATGGTCAACTTGTAACACTAAACTGAACTGAATCAGCATGGTTCTAAGTGTGGAAGGCCCACCAGAGGATTGTTGCCAAGAGCATAAAAGAACTGGAGGGGAAGGTGGTGTGCTATTGATTCTCCAGGAGAAGCTTGACACACTGGTTTTTCAGATATGAACTCAGCTGTTCTCATTGTTGGAGGATCTCAGATCCTAACTATTGCTGAGAATGGCAGTGGCTGTTTTCAGGGGAGCTCTGGTCCTTACCTTGAGCCTCACATCCTGGCCCCAGTGCAGATCCCTCAGCCTGCTGGCACAGATCCCTTATCCTGCTGGCACAGATTTTCTAGCTTCCACCACTCACCTTTGGGCCTTCCCAGTGCAGATCCTTGATACAGACTTGCATGAGACATTGTCGTGGGCTCCAGGCCTCCAGCTGGACTTGTACAGGACATTGCGGTGGGATCCAGGCCCTCGGGTAGATTCTTTGGGTCTCTAGTGTGTGTACAGATCTGCACACTTCTGCATTTGACTCATTGAGTAAATACTATAAAATAATCCTATAAATTGTGTGTCCTATATTAAATCAATTCCCCTATAAACCTTGACTACAACACACATAAACACAAGTATATATTTTATACACATATGCACATATATCTCTATATATTAAATCTGAGCCTGAGGGAAAATACAATATTTTCTAGTTCTACTCTTTTAATAGATAAAGCCTTATTAAATACAACTGTCTTAGTTATCTTTCTCTCCTTTTTAAGACAAAATACCCAACATCCAAAGTTAAAGGAGGAAAGGTTTATTTAGCTCACAGTTTGTAGAGGTTTCAGTCCATAGTCAGCTGGTTCCAAGGCAGCATGTCATGGCATGGCATGGCAGAGGGGAAACCCAGAGAAGAAATAGTCCAGGGTAAGCAGGCAGGTGAGAGCAAGCTAGCAAGAGACCTTAACAGCAAATTTCTGCCCCTTTTTTCTGATCCAGGCTACTTAGTGTGGGTACAACTCACACCCTTAAATCTAGTGCCTTTCATCTTAGCATTGTACCGTGAATCAATTGCAGCATCACACATTCTAGATCCAGGCACCTCTGAAAACCCCCACCTTTGACTGCATGAGGCTTTGGGGAGACATCTAGAAACAAGCCATAACAACAACCTAAAAATGAACACCCAAAAGAAGTAATATTAAATTGAAAAAATGGGTAAAAATTCACACACATACACATGTATACACCTTTAGAAATTAAACAGAAAATATTGGCAACAAATTTATTAAAACAATCACCTATAAATTTTTCAGAAATAGATAATCCATTCAAAAAAATTTCAAAGAATCCCAAAATATTCATGACTTTAATAATACTATGCTTAAATCAAAAATAAGATAATATTTTCACTTGTTAGATTAGTAGAAATCATAATGAATAATAATATAAAAAGTTAGGATGAAATGAATATTTTTGTACTCTCTTTAGTATGAGTGTGAGTGTCAAAGGGTACCAATGTTTGGAGGCAAATTGGGAACTAATTTTAAATGTATATGCCATTTATTCCGATAAGTCTTCCAAGTGTATACTTATAGTATATTTACATAAATACACTAAGAAACATTAACAAGAAAGCTAATGAAGTGTCTTGGTTACTTTTCTCTTGTTGCTGAGACAAAATACTCGATGCTCAAAATTAAGGAAGGAAAGGTTTGTTTAGCTCAGTTTGTGGAGGTTTCAGTCCATAATCAGCTGGCTCCAATGCAGGGTGTCATGGCACAGGGGCAACAGTTCAAGGTGGCAGAAGACAGCAAAAGTAACAAGAGCAAAAAAGGGGGAGAACAAGTGTCTTTTCCTCCCTTATATTTTATGCAGGCTACCCGCCCTTGGGTGGATGTAGCATTCACACCATCTCTGTGCCCTCCTCTTGCAAAGGCTTAGGTTGTTTACAAGGTGAGGACCCTGTCCCCCTGGTAAGACAGTTAAGTTTTTAAACTTTTAAATTTCTCAAGTTGACACAATGAACAACATCCTAGAGCCCTAAGGGCATGTCCTCTACACACTAGGATGTAGAACTGCTGAGTGACTTAGCTAAGCTTCTTGACACAATGTATCAACCATTACATGAAGAATAATTTGTTGTAACAAAAAATTAGAAAAAAGGCTACCTATCTTCAATTAGGATTATAGTTAATTTTAAATTTGTTCAAATTTATTTTTAAATTGGTATTCATATACAGTAGTAAAACATATCAGATTGATTATTATATGTGGTATGAAATAGTGTTCAACAAATATTAATTAAAATAAAAGGCAAGTTGCAAAGCAATATATTTTTGCTTATATAATTTATAGAAAATCAAACAGCATATTTATGACTATATATACTTATTTACTTTAAATAGCATATTGACAGTGATTAATAAAGTGATTGGGAGAAAATAAGTGATACTGGGGACTATGAGTAGAAGGGTAAAAAGAGTTTCCCTTTTGATGAATATTTTTAATAAAATAAATTTAAATCATTTTATGACATGGATATGTGAAATTTCAATGAAGTGAATTTTTATATAAAATCAATATTTTATGTATTACTTATGGAAATAAGTTTATCTCTGTAGCTATAGTATTCAATTGTTTCAGGTCCTCCAACCAGCATATTAACACATAACTTTTCTTCTTACTGCAGAGGAAAACAGCAGTATTTCCATTAGTTAGAATTACAGCCCTCAGGAACATTTCACGTCCTAGTATCATTGAATGTGCACACAATAAGCCATAGCACTGCTGAGTATGTTACCTTGCATGGCAGGGAGACTGTAGTTGTAATTAAGGTTGCTAATCAGTTGACTTTAAAGAGATAATCCTGGGTTATTTGAGTAGGCTAAATGTAACCGCAGAAGCCTTAAAGGCAGAGGTATTGGTCAGAAAATGTGAGGAAAGAGGCAGCGTAAGAGGTTTGAGGTGTCAAGGGGAATCGGACTGCCACAGCTGTCTGAAGATAGAGCAAGCCATTTATGACATGATGTGGGAAATCTCCAGTAGCACGAAGTGTATCTATGTTTTCAGCCTGCAAGAAGCAGAGAACAGGGATATGAGACCAAGAATGACAGGTAATTTGTTTCTATCAACAGCCTTTTGGCAGGTGAAAACGAATTCATTCTCTGAGCCTCTAGGTAAGGGATCAGTCTGCTGGACACCTTAGTTTCTGCCTTGTGAAACCCTGAGCAGGAAACAGCCAAGCCCACTCACTCGTCAGACCTACAGAACTGTGAGATGATAAAAGGGTGTTTTTAAGCCACTGTTTGTTGTAATTTGTTGCACAGCAATAGAAAACTAATAGTCTATCAGAAAGGAAAGTTTTCATGAGAACCTAACTGTTCTACTATATCCTTTTCTGCACTTTTCTTTCTTTTCGTCATAGCGGTGTTGTTACTTCTGCCTACATCTCTGCCTTGAACTCCATTTCCTACTTCTTTCTTAGGAATCCTGATTGCTGTTCTACTTCTAGCTAGTTTCATCTACAGATAAGTTACTTCAGAAATGTCAGTTTTAACCATTTCCTTCTCATGATCTAACACTTCCTTCTACTACTGTCCTCTTAAATCTTTCATTTATATCTCACTCTTCATTCCAGCTCTGTTACTGGAATTACAGATCCGTATAGCAATGTTGCTACTTTTTAGATGTCCCATAGGCAACCCTACCTCAGTAAATAGAAAACAGTACTCATCTATCTTTATTACCTTTTAATCTCAGGCCTTGTCATCAACATCATCCAGTTGTTCAAGGAGAAACAAGTCCATCATATCATTGCCTGAATCTAAGTTTATCATCCTCCATTGATTATTTACATTAGAAATCTAACTGACTTCAATTCACTCTACCTCTTGCCACTATTTTGATGCATAACACTGTCACTTATTACCTAGGTAATTCAACTAGATTCTAAACTTATCTACCTGCCAAAATCTTGTCCTCTTATAACACTTGTACCATATTGAATCTAAAGTGAAATTTCTAAATATATTTGATCATGTTACATTTGAGCTCTTAACATGCAGAAATGTTCTAAATGTTTCATGTGTTATAATTTCTTTATCTTTACAATACCCTGCTTTGTTGATAAGGAAATTGAAGCTTGAAGTCAAATTGCCTGGATCAAATGCCAGCAAGTGGTAAAGCCAACGATCAAATCTTAGCACTCTGGCTGGAGCTGTTAACTATTAATTATACTGCCTCTTCATTTGCTTGATAAAATGCAGTAAGCTATACTGTTTGATATAATGCAGTAAGTTAAAGATTGGAATTAACAAAGCTTACCTAGCCTCCCAAAACTAGTTTTTACATAAGTGAAAAAGGTCCTTAAAACTCACTACTTCCACTGAAAATCATTTCAAACTTGGTGACTTCCATGAGAGAGAAAATAATTGTCGCAATGTTTACATGTCTAGTGAAATATACCATTATTGGATGCCACCCTTGTTGAAATAGAACCCAGCTTCCTAACCTCCAATCCTCATTTATTATTTTTTAATAATTTCACAAGTATTTATCAAGAACTTGTTGTAAGCAAAATACAGTATTTTGATAGGGTACTGGGAAAAAAGAGCAGTGAATTGGACAGATGTATGTTTCTTCTACAACCAATACTTATTTTTGGGAGGGAAAGAGGACTGTGAACAATGATTAGATTGTTAATGAATTAATTTTATTTACTTAAACTCTACAAAAAAGAAAGACTATATGATAAAAGAATAGCATGATGTGACCAGATCTGAGACATCTTCCTAGAGAAAATGACATTTTCAAAAAACTCCAAAGGATAGATAGGATAATTTTGGTCATAGCTCCAGAATAATTTATTTAATTTAAATGCTGCCAATGTCTGCACTGACTGAACATCTCGTGTGAGTGCTGATCAGTGTCAGTGTCTATATCATTGCAAGTTAGAGACATAAAATGTCAGTCATTTCAAGGGAATGAGTGTGGCATCTTAATTACTGAATTCTACTGGATGAGTGAAAGTGTATTTTTGGAATTTCTGTTTTCAGATCATTATTGTTCAGATAAATCCAAAACTGTTAAATAATTATGAGGTATGAAACTTGTCCTCCAGAAACTTCTGCAGTGTTTGTGGAAAGAAAAGGAACATAGGTTAAACATTTTAAGAATAATATTATTTCCTATTGTAAGCATTAACATTTCAGTAGTGAAGTGCTATACAGCCTTTATTTAAACACATTACAGCAGCTAGTTGACTTCTCCTTTTTTTTTTTTTTTTTTTTTGTGAGTACCGGAGGTTGACCTCAGGACCTTGCGTGCCAGCAGGCACCCATGCCACTGAGCGATATCACCGGCCCTTTTTTCATATGTGGGTGCGGTGAGTAGAACTCAGGACCTCACGCTTGCCAGGCAGGCGCTTATGCTGCTGAGCTATCTCACCGGCCCCCAACTTCTCTGGTTTTACTGTTATCTCTTGTACATTCTGCCTTATTTTACCTTGACTGACTCATACTCTGCACCCTCTGCTGTTCATTTAGTGTCAGGGGCTTGTACTGACCTAGAACCAGCCCAGTTGAAGGCTGTCACCTGGGATTTCTCGATTCTTTTCACTTTTATTTAAGCTCTTCTGCCTTTGGGTAACTACTCTAGCAACAGCTGTTCATTCACTTATAAGGCTGTGCATTCAATTGTAGAGCAACTCAAACATGCTTTTTAACTTCCTTATTTCTTTGAACCTCAGCTACTGTGAAAAAATATAGTAGTGGATTTTTTAAAGTTATTTTCTATTTATTTCCATTTTTAACCAAAACTTTGGCACAAACATAACTAATTTAACTTCTACCTTCATTTTTATGAAATAATAGAACATAAAGCATTTGTGGCTTATTAACTAAAATATATATTTTCTCTGTGTCTGGCCTATTTCTCACTAAGAAAAATATCCCTTGTTTTCCAGGATATAAAAATAAATTCATACAGAAATGAAATGAAAAAAAAGTTTGCAAGTAAACCATGGACTACGAAGGTTTGCCATCTGCTGGAGGCTAACTTATCTTCCAACGTTTTACAGGCTGAAGAAGGATTGCTGGTGTTCTTTCTCCAGCTATGAATACGGAAGTGGCCTGCGAGTCTGAAGTGTACATTAGGTCTCATCTTAAATGTCACTTAATAGATAACTGTTTTTCTGAGCCCTGTAGATCTGTTCTTTCTCTCCTTGGTATTCCCCCACGGTAGTCTGTTCTTTCTGATCTGAGTATTCATCCTCCATTATTACCACTTATTGAATGTCCGTCTGTCCATTTTGCCAAACTAATCCATAGGACAGTTAGGAGAATTACTTCAATTTTTCCACACCAAGTCCTACCAGAGCCTAGTACATAATAGGTATAAAAGATTCCTTCATGAATTACTAAAAAAAAAAATTAGAATTGGAATTGACTGTGATGTACATGAAAGGAACCACCAGGTCTGGAAACCAGTTTCTATCTAGGAAGCAAAAACACTGCACCAAACCGAACCGAACCGAACCGAACCGAATCGAAACAAACCAAACAAAGCTAAACCAATCAAAACAAATAAAATGAAAAACAATGACTTGGTAATGTGATTCTCCAAGCTGGTCCTCAATATGTAAGTTTTTAAATTAAGGGTTTGGAGGAGTTTACAACAACGTTCTGGCTCTTATAGCCATACGCAACCAACCTTTATAATTTTGCATGGGACTTATTGGATCTTATTTACAAAAAGCTTGACAAATGAAAATAAAATTATTATTTGCATTCCATTCTCTACTATTTTCCTCAGCTAGAATATATTATTACAATCATTGGAAAAATTTCAGCACATAATGTACTAACTTAGGTTTCCAAAAATTTCCCTATTGAATTTCAAGTTCTATTATACAAATAAGAGTTACAACATATATAGATTTTAAAAAACAAAGGAGAAAAGAAAAGTGTACACTATATTTTAATATGCTTGTGTTTAACAGTCTGAAGTTTTAAATACACCATTGTTTCATTTCAAATTAAAATCACTTTTACAGTATTTCACAGTTGTGCTTCATATTTCCATTAAGAAACATTTCTTTTGTTTCAAAAATGACAATAATTAAAACATGTGTTTTGAGAGTGTATCTTTTGTTAATGTAAAATTTTTCCATTAAATTAGTAAATGTGCTATATTGTACAATTTTACAGTTGCTATGGGAATCAACAAAATGCTCTTTTCTTTGTGTTTATCTTAATGTTCTGAATTAACATACATATTTCACACAGTGAAATATCCACACTTTGTAAGAGGAAAATGATAAACTTAAATAAGAAATATAGAGTTTTGACATTTTCTATTAGAAAATAAAAATTGAAGAATACAATTATTGATATCAATATGTAATTACACATACTGGTCTTGAAGAGAAATAGGCCATGTTCACTTTCTCAAGGGGAAGGAAATGATTATTTTCCAGCACAAAATAATGGTATTAAGTGATAGACAGATGGGAAAGTCATGGGCCAGAGGTCATTTATTGTGGCCTTTTTCAAGATTGGCTGCAAATCCATCACACTCCATAGTTGTGGAGCTGCTAATGAGTTCCTAATTGGGAATTAGTCAGCCATATTAATAACATGTAATATTCCCCAAGCCTGTCAACAGGGAGAGCAAAACATTCACCATCCTGAATGTTAGGCTTATTGATGTCTGCACAAATGGGTGACCTTCGCTAAAGCAGATACGTTTTCATTGTGGAAAGTTAGTTGCACTTTCTAAAGTTATAAAAAATATGATTGTGAACATCCCAAAAGAAATGAGCCTTAAAACATAAACATGTATTTACTGCTAGTAAAATATTTCCTTGGCTATGAAATGTTTCTCATCCATATGTATGCTCTAATTCTTCAGTTTGCTTATTCTAAATTAATTTAGAAGATATTTAGTTTCATTGTTTAGTATTAATATATATGTATGCACATAAATATTTATATATACAGATGGGATTATATAGAGAGATAATTCTGTATACTTAGAAAAGGGCAAAAGTTACACTATTTTTTTCTTTTTTTTTTCTCTGAAAAACATTTCATTAAGTTTCAAATCAGGAGAACTTAAGGGGTAAAAACTTCCCCTCTGGCATTCATTTAGAATGTATAAGCTCCTCAAAAAATCAAACAAACAGTAAATAGCAGTGCTTAAACATGAATGCTAAGCTTGGTATGCAAGAAAGTTGGGAAAGAGAGATTAGAGTGTTTTTCCTTAGGGCAACCACAAGAAATAAATAGAAATTGTAATTTATAGTCACCATTCTCACATTTCCTCTGTGTAATATTTTACATATTGTCTCCGAAATACCCTTAGTCATTAACATCCAAGTTACACTGACACATATATGGCCAAAAAGTTTTGATGGTAGAGAGTCATAGAGTATATTCCAATGATTAGACCTTACAAACTGACAAGATATCCATTGACAATGTATCAAAGAAGGAAGAAAAGAGAAGGAAATTGTTTTTGGATCAGCCAACCTGGAAAAACCAAGTCTATATCCTAGATCTATTCAGTTAGCAGCTAAGAATATAAAGAGATAAATTTAGAGACACAAATAATAACAGCATGCACCATGAATGCTTAGCAAATTTGAATTGTGAATGAACAGTATTTAACTAATAGGTGCAGTAATTATTGTCTTCCTTGGTCAACTTTGACGAACGTTGTTTTTTAAAGAATTGACTTTTTAAAGATTCCATTGCGTTTCTTGTAATGTGTTTCTCACATGCTCTATATCAAAATATTTTTATGAAAAATTAACTTTTAACATACACACCCTTCTGACTCCTCTGCATTGCTGCTGGTTTTCTTTAGACTTCATAAATGTCCATCAGGCAAAATGGTTTTAATTTCAGGCTTTGCAGAGGAAGCTCATAGTCAGGAATAAGATGCAAAGAAAAGGATTTAACCACAAGCTTGTGTTTATGTTGTTTTCACAGCAGCTGGTTTAAAGCAAGCCCACACCTTAGCAAATATCAAATGTCAAAAGGATTTAATATATATTTCTTTTAAGGAAAAAAATAATCCAGTTGTATTTATTCAGTTCAGAGCTTCCTGTGGGATAGAATAACAAGTAGTGAGGAGTAAATGGTGACACGAGCAAGAGGAACACGAAACCTGCTCTAATCCTGGATCTGATGGGCAAATCCTTCTCCTTCCACTTCACAGGAAAGAAGCTTTAGGACGCTCCACGAGCTGCTCCAAAAGGAAATTCTGGCTCCTGCTTACGGGACTTCACTCTCCTTTTGGCCGCCCAGTATAAATTGCTTCGGTCATGCCCTTGGTGGCTGTTTGAGTATTTGAACAGAATTTCATTCCCTCCTTTGCCTCATGATCCTGACACCCGATAAAAGGGACCATGACCACACATCTGACTGCTACCATCCATGGACTCTGTCTTGGATTCCATCACTGCATTTTTCATCTTAAGAGGCTAAATCACCTGAATTTGGATACCATGTTTAGGTGTGGGATCAGTGAGGAATAGTTTTACAATTTTCTGCTTTTCTAGAGAATTTTAGAAAGTTTTCATTCCTCAAACATAAGATAAGAATAAGATGGGCCGGTGAGATAGCTCAGCAGCATAAGCACCTGCCTGGCAAGTGCGAGGTCCTGAGTTCAACTCCCGGTACCCACATAAAAGGGAAAAAAAAAGAATAATAACAGCCATACTGAAGGAATCAATGAGGATGTAAAAATACAATACTTTATTAATGTCCTTCTTTTCAAGTCCATCTTCTGTTTCTGAGCGCCTGCTAATGTAGATCACTACTGTGAAGTGATATTTTGGCTTTTCTTTCTTAATTTATGTTGTTTAACTTTCCCTCAGTTCCTGATCCTTTACGAACACTGGAAATATCTTTTGTCTTCTTTTGGTCCACACCCACATACTCTCCAGGTAACCCCACTATATCCTTCACATCTTTGAGATTAGAAAAAAAGTCATAATTCTGAGATGTCTGTTTCCTGAATCTTCTCCATGCAGATCACACACACAAACACACACACGCACACACACACACACACAAAGATACACATTTGTCAATGGGTACAGCTTGATTTCATATGTAATACTGTATGTGAACCAAGTTTCGACCACCGTCTCTTCCCCCATATCCCCGCAGTACTGGGAATTGAACCCAGGAACTTCCCACTGACCTACATTCCCAGGTCTTTTAAAAAAAATTTTTTTTTTTTGAGACCTCGTCTCACTAAATTGTTATCTTGTCCAGGCTGTGCTCAAACACTAATCCTCCTCTTTCAGCTTCCTGAGTGCTGGGATTACAGGTGTTTTGTCCCCACACCCAGAAAGTTTGACTTTTTTTTGTGTGCGTGTGGGTACCGGGGGTCGACCTCAGGACCTCGGGCGCCCACAGGCACCCGTGCCACTGAGAGATATCACCGGCCCTTTTTTCGTATGTGGGTTCCGGGAGTCGAACTCGGGCTCTTGCACTTACCAGGCAGGCGCTTACGCCGCTGAGCCATCTCACCGGCCCCAAGTTTGACTTTTGAGCCAAGAAAATTTTAGAATTCCAGGTGTAAGTTTGCAAGTTAATGGGCATTGAATTATCAGGTGACTTCAGTGATTTTTAAAAAATGTGATACTAAGAGGAAGTAAACATTTTTCTTTTTCAAATAAACATTTATTATCAGTATGTTCAGTTTGCAGTTGGAATAAAGAGCAGCTGTTTTCTGATTCTCAGTCAGCACCCAGGCATAAAACAGAAAGTATATTTCAATTTGTTAATTTGAAAAGAATTTAACAAAAGGTTTATGACAAAGTTGTGGGCAGGATATAGGCGCATGAAAGGGACCATGCTAGAAAGTTACAGCCATTAGTAAGAAGGGCGATGATCCTAAATGAGGGTGAAAAGAGATTTGCATGACAACCCAGAATGATCCAACTAAAAGGACTTTCTGACTTGGTTTACGGGGTAGACCCATTAAAAGACTGGATTTAGACATTAAAAGAATGGAGTTAGAAACACGAATAAATAACTGACCTCACTCTGCAACCTCCCTTCTATTTCTAGCTGCTTATCTTCTCTGCTGAGCCCAAACAGAAAGCAGAAGACGAGACAATGTCCTCTAGAGAAGGACTTGGAGAGACAAATGTAGGATAATGAGCATAATTCCAAGTAATTTTAGTTGAAAATATTTTTTTTTAGAAATAAGCTCATTGAACACATCACCTTAAAACTTCAAATGAGTATTAAAACATGATGCTACTTCAAGATGATAAGAAAGGGGAAAATATAATTACTACTTTGAGTGATGTTAGATTTGACTATAACTATTAGAGAAAATGAAATTTAAATATATAATGAGCTCATTAAATAAACATGGCAAGAAAAAGTAGGAAATAATGGTAAACATTAAATGTAATTATGAAAATGCTCTTGTATTTTTTTAAAGATCATACATTAAATACATTAAGATATATGAACAAAGTGTGCCACTACCTTAATTATAGCTTTGGGGTAATACGGATTTGAGGAATGTAAAAAATACATATTTTTTTCAATGGATTTATAAAATAAGTTATAAAATGATACAGTTTTCTGTCTGCAATAAAGAACCCTTATTAACCTCCATAATATATATATAGTTCATACTGGCTTCTTCATATTGGGTGACAAGGGGGGATTAGAATGAACCTCAAACATATTAAAGATAGAATATATACTTTATTTTTAATCAATTTAAAACCTAAGTTTATATCACTCTAGGTTCAAATTGTGAAGGGTTTTTATCAGACTCTAGTTTACCAGGGCTCTGCTATGGTTTGCATACGTTTGGTCCCCTAATGGTTCATGTGCTCAGGCTTGTCTCCCAGCGTGACTGAGTAAGAGTGTAACATAGAACCTTTCCAAGGTAGGGACAAGTAGGAGGGGATAAGCTCCTTCAAGGGACCACCTTCTGAAAGGCTTCATGCTCCTCTTGCTGCAGTGGGTTTGTTTCTTTTTTTTTTTTTTTTTTTTTTTTTGTGGGTACCGGGAATCGACCTCAGGACCTCACGTGCCAGTAGGTGCCTGTGCCACTGAGCAATATCACCGGCCCTTTATTCATATGTGGGTACCGGGAGTCGAACTCAGGAACTCGCGCTTGCCAGGCAGGCGCTTATGCCGCTGAGCTATCTCACCGGCCCTGTTTCTTAAAATTGGCTAAGTGATCTCAAGTGTGTGTCATAATAAGACAAGATCACACTGTGTGTTTGGTCTCTTTTTCATGAGAGGCTCACTGCTCACATATGAAATTCCATCGTGCGATGCCAGCATTTACCATACAGCATGAGGTTCACACCATATGTGGCCAACTGATTGTGGACTTTCTGACTTCCAAACTATAAGCTCAATAAATTTCTTTTCTTTATAAATTACCTAACTTTGGATACTGTGTTATAGCAGCATGAAAGAAGACTAAGAATTTAATGTAGAATTGCTTTTAGAAAATAAAAATTTTAAATGAGCATTATTCTTTCAATCAAGACTATCATCAAATATGCATGTCAGTGGTACTAAATGACAAACTCAGATAACTGTAAACAAGATTCTATCACTTGTATTTAAATGAATGAGCAGCAGCCTATCTAATACCTGTCACACGGATCTCAAACATATGTTTTAGAGATTCTGGGGTCTGATTACATTTTTTCTCTAATTTTGTTATTTTTTATAGTATAGGATTGAGAAATGCCCCAAATGCTTAACAAAAAAATAAAACATGGGAATATCATATTCATTTCCTGGTATTTATTACAAATAAGCAGCATCCTCTAATAAAAAAAATAGCTTATGGAGTATTTTATCTTTCTTCCCCCAAAATATTTGCCACAGTCAGTGAAATCACAATATGGAATAACAGAGGAATGAGTCTGGGACACTTGCTACTATATTATTTGATAACAAATGTGTGGTCACTCTTTCCTCTAGTGCTTCTGGATACTAAAATTGACAGGACAAATGTAATTCTAAAAGTGTAGTGGTTTAGAAGTAGCTTATGTAGGTCACTTTTCAAAGGATAAGAGAATGCCAGGGGAGTAAGAGAGAGTAAAGGGACAGAAAAATCAGGGAAAAAAGCAAACAGTGATGTGATTTCTTTTGCTTTTATAAAACTGTTTGTATAAATAATATTAGATGTATACTGAGAAAGAGCCCCAAGTGCCACTTGTTGAGAGGGTATCCTTAAACATACACACAAAATAGCAACCAAAACCAACCCAAATGTTGTTCCACTGTGTGTAATCAATAATGTTGAGTCCATAGTAATAGTTTATTGACACTTACCTGGGGTAGGAATTCATCAGCTAATGTTATTGTATTCATTCTACAACCAAGGGAACTAGAACAAAGAAGTTAAGCAATCTTGCCCAAATTACACAGTTACTATGAAGCAGAGCTGAAATACAAGCCCAAGGAAATTGTGTTCTTAGCCTAATGATTCACTGTTTTTACATATAAATGGATAAACTGTATGCATGCATGTATACATGAAAGAAGACATTAATGATCACACAAGGGAATCCACATCTGTAATCTTTCTTACTAACATAGATTTGTCAAATAAGACCAACTTACATTAACTGATTTTGAGGGTGATTGGTGATTGGTTTTAAGTTGTAAATATAGCAAAAGTAAGAGGATGTGTATATTTCTGGATAAATAAGAATCCCAATTATTGACCTACTTAGCAGTCATTGTACACTAGAAATTCTACATATACCATTTCTCTGCTTTATCATTTCTCATTTGAAAACTATTTTGTGACTTTTTTCAGATGAAGAAAGTAAAGTACAGAGATGTAGAGTAACTTGCTTCAGACACCCCGACTTGATGGGATCACTTTTTAGTCCAACTTAATACATTCCAAAGTCCTTAGCATTTCCTTCAAAGATGCATCGGATCCAACACACTGAGAGCGTGGCACCTGGACAGAGGCAGACAACCCAAGTGCAATCAATTTTTATGTCTTCTTGGGAAATGATCAAAGTACTCAGGAAGGGTGCAAGACTCGAACTTCTGAGGTGACCATCATGAAATAACTTGACCACTCCAGTCTCAGTGGTGCAGCGATAGTGTCAAAACCAAGACTTAAATTCATTTTTAAAGTTACTGAAACCTCCCAAAGTTCATAGCAAAAGTTCTTTATTTGGCTTCAGGGTCAGCGATTCACTGAAAGGCTGTGTGTCTGTGGGCCCATCAAGACTTCTCTGCCTCACTTACTTTTCTCCTTAAAGAAACAAGATGATTGTTCTGTAGATATCAAATTTTTCTCTTTTTGCATGAAGTGTACCAAAATCTGAAAAATTCTTATTGGTGTTTAGAAATTATTAATCTTCAGATATGTAGTCTAGCAAAGCATGTTTTTCAATTTGAGGTGAAACAAATAAATTGATATTTACCCCATGTTGAATAGATCTATTTCACTAATTTACAAAGATAAAAAAATTGAACAATATTAAGCAATTGGTACAATAGCCACTTTAAGGCCCATAATGCCTCTGCAGAGTGCTGATTCCCTTTTTTAATGGATGAGCTTAATAGGAGGCCATGTGTGTATTTCAGTGTTCACTAGAGAAATATATTTAATATAAGATAATATATATCATGTACATCATATCATATCATATCATAGATTATATATATATATATATATATATATATATATATATATATATATACTATTTACAAAGTAGGCTTACAATGGTTGTCTGGAGAGTCAGGTGTCAAAGAATGTAAAAGGAAGCTGAAGGACTATAAGCTCCAGTCTGAAGTCGAAGGACTAGAGCTCACTGTAGAGTCCCATGAGAATCCATTATCAGGAGGTCTAAAGGTCCATGCTAAAAGGCTGAAAATTCTCTGCTGGAAGCCTGGAGATGGATATTCAAAGGTGACGGCGAAGACTGGAGATCCTCCACGGAAACGGAACTGAGACTCCATTCTCCTTCACCTTTTTATTCCATCCAGTCTACGAGGCTATTGGTTGGTGTCACTCACACCCAGAGTGGGTCTTCCGTCTTCAGTAAGTCAATCATCCACACACCCAGAACTGTGCTAAACCAATTTGCTAGGTTTTTCTTATTCAAATTGACACCATAAGCATCTATCACACCATGTCAGAGATCATATCCACCTACTGCAAGCTTGGACAAAGCGGGTTCCTGTTCCAATACAAAGCAATTTTTTTTTCCTTGTGTTCATTTCCCATCAATCTATCAATAGGTTTCTTGTGTGAAGTGTTTTATAACACTCAAGGTACCCCAAACAAGAATATGTTGCAATGTTTGTTGTGAATCAGTCTGTGGTTCTTTTGCTTGGTTCAGATGGAAACCATGAATTGGCAAAGTACAGCTCTGCTAGCATCCTGATGTCACCAGGTAATGTTGGATACCAACAGTCGATAGAGTCAGCTGATGATCACTGTCACTGCCAGTCATCACCGTCTGATGCCAGCCAGTGCTGGACACCATAGGTCAGCTCTACCAGGTGCTGGCTCTCTGCTGCTGCTAGCTGTAACTGTCAGATGCCAGCTTGTTTTGGATACCGTAGGGCGCCTCTGCCAGGTGGTGTGTCTCTGCTGCTGATCTTTGTCGGCTGCTGGTCTCTGGAGTTCTTTGGTGTTAACAGTTCTGAGTGTTTATTCATTCTGTTCCCACTACTCAGGATAAAATTCATATGTAAATTTATAGGACTTTTGGATTCTACATTATCTGAGAAATAAAATATGAGCAGGTTTTGAGAGGAACACAAAAGCTAATCTTTATTTTACTAGGGCCTGTGCTGCAGCACAGAAGGAAGCCCTCCTAGCCTAAAAACCAAGAAGCCTCTGGGAATTGATACCAGTACCTATGTATCATCTTGCAGACCTGTTTCAGTGAGGGTAAGGGTTGAAACCAGTGAATCTTCTGGAAGCCTTGCGGTGATACTGAGTATGCAAATAAGGGGCCCTCCATCCTAATTTTAGCCACTCCAAGTGCCCTCTGCATGCTCAAAAATGGAAGTGGCAAGAGTGAAGGAGGAAAACTATGCTGCCTGTTTGACTGCACTCATGTCGAGATGGAAAATGGCAGTTTGATAGCCAGGGAGGACACAGAAGCAAACTGTCCCAGTCCATTGGGATAAGAGGGGGAGTAAAAGAAAGTGAGCGGGGGGTGTCTGTTGGCCCTTGGCCAACCTGCAACCCCCTCCAGTGACACAGGGAAAAATGAGAGAGTCAGGTGCATCTCATTTGTCTCACTTTTTCTTTTTTTAATGTGGGTACCGGGAGTCGAACTCAGGACCTCGTGCTTGTCAGCAGGCACTTGTGCCGCTGAGCAATATCACTGGCCCCTTTTTTTCCTTTATGTGGGTTCCAGGAGTCGAACTCAGGACGTCATGCTTGCCAGGCAGGCACTTATGCCACTGAGCTATCTCACTGGCCCTGTCTCACCTTTTTATAAGCACTCAAAAGAGGGATGAAAATCTAAAGCCCATCTTCAATATAGTATCCAAGTTATTTAAGAGTGACAATCATGAAATACACACAACAAATGGGTGTGACACATTTTAGTAGAAAATAATAGATAATAGAAATGTAGTAGTTGTAGAGCAGTATTAATAATTATATTAGTAATTTTACATAACTAAATGCTTATACTCTTATGTTACATGTATTGAATTATTTAATGCTTTCCCTATAAGGAGAGAGTTTACTTTCACTGGTGGTGGTGAAGAAAATGTGTCTTACAGACAACTGCAGAGATCTCCAGCTGGTACACTTTAAAATTCATCACTGCCTTGGTACCAGCGCTCCACCTCCTCCTTGTCCGCGACTGAGTACATCAGGCATACTGAGGCAAACCTATCTCTGGGAGACACAGGGCTCTTCTGATCACAACTTTGGCTTGAGGACTCCCTCGTGGTTCAACTGCACCTTCCTTAAACTGTGACACATTCTAGAATACTTTGACCCGATCTCATTTCCTTCTTCTTTCCATACCTGCATCACCTCTGCTGGCCTCCTGGTCTTTTCTGACTGCTTCCCTATCTTTCCTCAGAGAGGCATTTTCTGTGATATAATCTTTGCCCAATTTAATCCTGTCTTGGGTTATGCTTCTCGCAAGACCAGAACTAACACATCATTCTTCTGTTTTATTAAAGAGCAAGACGGGGGCTCAATAACGCTTGCCCAAGGCCACATATCCATTAAGCTACTGCAGTGTTATTTACCCTTAGGTTTCTGATTTCACAACCTGTGTTAGTAACCACTACACAACCTGGGAAAGTGACAATAGAATAGGAAGCAGACAAAAGAATCAAATCTCCATTAGCTTCATCAGGACTAGAGGGGAACCCTGCACTTAAAATAAATTTTAAAAAGGGTGCCATGTGATCAACACTGGAGGTTATTAGAATTCCATGTTTCTGCAACAGATCCTGGACTTTTGTATTTGCCTCTTTTTTCTACATATTCTGCATCTATTTACACTCTCACTCTTGTATATCTTTTCCCAAGAAAATGTCTACTGAAAATTACTGAATGACAGTACATACTGTGTTCTAATGATAAAAAGTTAACCATATACCAAATCAGGAAATTAATATTTTGTGAACCTAGTAAATTATCTTTCCTTTCTATCATCCACTGACTTATGTTGTAGACATAGAACTTAACTGAGATAGGTTCTGTATGTGGGGAAACTGGAAATATAGAATCTTTTGAGCCAAACCCTTGCTGTGACCCTTACAGTGTTTTCCATCTAGTTTTAGTTTTGCTTCTCCTTTCCCACCCGCACTCTTTTCTCTTTCTATTGTCTCTTGCTTTTTCTCATGTGTTCTTTCTCTTTCATTTCTCAAGCTCAGTCTTTTTATTTTCTGCTTCAAGTGTTGGTTACAGTTTTTTTCCGCACTGAAGGCATTTTCAACCCATTTACACTGAGGATCCAAATTTCTCTGTCATAGCACTGTGTACTGCAGCACGATACATAGGAATGAGAGGTATAGTGATCAAAATGTCTCAAAATAAAGTAATTGACAAGTTTGAATTTTAACATGCAATTCGTTTTTATAGTATTTTCAGTTTACTGGATTTTCCAAGCCTTAAAAAAACATTTTTTTCTTATAACCCTTCACTTTCTTTCTACTAATAAGATGAATAAAGGGGATTAAACCTACAGGCAAGCCATCTTCCAATAATTTCTCCCCATGAAAACACTGCGGAAGATAGAGTAGAGCAGCATGACAATATGGGTAAGATAAAGCCATTCCTAAATTGAAAGTTGCCCTAAATTTTAGAAAGTTATTCACTACTGTGCAAGAATTACAACCTAGAGAAAGCATTTAATTTTCTGCCATCTAGATATATGTAATTTACAAATGTTATAGTTTGCATGTTGAATATTCCCCAAAGTTCCATGTATTAAAACCTTGGTCTCTAGGTGGCACCATTAGAACTGGAGGAATCTTTTGGGGCTGGTACTAGTGGGACGTTCATAGTTCATAGAAGATGTGTCCTTAAAAGGGATGGTTGGACTTCTGTTCCTTCCCCCTCCGTCTCTTTTGCTTCGTGATTATGAGGTAAGACATTTGCTCCCCATGTCCTCCTCTGCCATTGCCATATAGCACTCTACCAGATCCCCAGAACAATGGATCTACTTAATTACACAGTATAATCTATAAGACCAAAAGACAAAATATAAGTTCATTATTTCAGGTATTTTATTGTAGTGATGAAAGGCTAATACAATAAGCTTACCATTATTTTTCTAAGGTTAGAGGTTAGGGGATTTGGTCATACTTTATCTCGCTAATTAAGTTCGGATGCCCTTAAATGTCTCCCTCTAGTGTTTCCCATTCTTCACCTCTCTTTGGAGCTGAGACCAGTATTCATCCAGCTCTTTTTGTAAAATTCTCTCTCACTTGGTTCCATCAAATTATGTTCAAATGAGTGTTCATTGCACTCTAAGCATACCAAGGGATAGACCATTCTAGAGCAAGCAAGTTCTTTTGATCTATTTGGAGTCATTTGTGCATTTCACCTTTCTGCTGACCCTATCTCACCTTCCTTTCTTTCGTTGACAAAATCTTTGCTATCATTTATTTGTGAAGAATAAATATGTTCACTGACCTGTTTGAAATGTCAGATATTGCTTCTAACACTTGTGAAGATCTATGTTAGTATATCGATGGGAGAAAAAAAGGGCTACAGCATGGGAGCTTGCTAGATACATTCAAAGAAGATTAAAAGATTCATCAGAAAAAAAACACAGCTTACTCACCTGCAGTTCCCTTCTTACACATTTTTACAACCCTTAATGAAAAGAAAGATGTGATATTGTCACTAAAGATGTGTCACATAAAGAAATGCCACAAACCTGAGTATTTGTCATAGAACAATAATTATAGCTATGATTAACTTATTAAACTATTTCCCAAATAAATATACTTTCATGCAGAAAGGGATCTGCTAGATTCATTCAGGAAGTCATTGTTTTATTCTTAGAGTTATATATCCCTCAATATAAAAATCAACCAGGATTTTTAGTGAACCAGGTTAGGGCCAAAAATAAAAGACTAAATTATTTGTTATTGTTTTGGAACAATTCTTATTTTATGGAAATATTATTTGCTTTGAATTGTATTGTGAAATTTGCATTGTAAACTTGTTATATAATAGATGTTCAGCACTGTAAATCTATATTGGTTGGATCATATGCATAAAAGCATCTGTACTGAAGTGTACTAGTCCAGGATATTTATGGGGAGTCCCCCGGGAGGTTGCAGCTCCTTGCCACTGAGGTGATGGAGATGATTATTACTTTTTTTCATACATACACATTGAAAGGTGGTAGAACTCTGTAGGCTGAGGGTGAGTACTCATTGTCCTGAAACCAGGCTGTTTATCTCATAGGAATTACATGCTCTTTCCTCTCTTGCGCATTGGCCTCTGATTTTTTCCTTCTCTTAGTCCTGCTTTTACTTGTCCTCTCCCCCAAGGTTCTGCTTTCAGAATGATCTGACATGACCTGACATGCACTCTAAGTGCCAAGGAAAGTTAGGATATCCACTGCCCACTCCAAACCATCTGTTACTACTAGCGAGCAAGGACACAGAGAAGATGGAAATCATGGAATGTATACAGAGTCACCTGGATATCTTGCCTTTAACATGGGGTAAGATTTAGTAGAATTCTCACAAAAAGGAAGTAAAGAGAGAATGTTGAGCAAAAACAAATCTCATCAATCTTACTTCAAATGGCAACTTGTAGATGCTAATATTTTTTTTATCTTTCACTATATCTTTTTATTTATGCTAATATTATGAAATATAACATATAAAACATTGTGAATACCAGCATACTAGCAGAAGTGAATATTCACCTTCTTCTTTCAGACTTGTTGAAATCATCTCCTGATATTCTTTTGCTATTCCAATTATTCATCTTCAATTAGTGTTCTTTATACCTCCCCATCCTTTCTTTAAACAGTACAGTATGGGAGAAAATAAACCATCACGTAACTGATGTTATGGGAGCTACTTATGAGAAAGGAGTCTGGTTTACACAGAAAATGCTCAGCAGAATTTTTACTTTCACAGATAATTAGGTATTTCAAACACTGCATAGTTAAATAACCCAGACTGTGTTTTAAATGAATTATTTCATAAATTATGTGATAATTTTGTTCTAATTGAACTGAGCTTTATAAAATACAGAGATCAAAAATAATAAGAGCAAGTCATAATATTTTGGGACAATGTATTTGTTAGTATCACAGAAAATGCAATTTGTAAAATACCTTTTCCCAAGAAGGTCTCATTGAATTTTAGAACCAAAGGGTTAAAACAGACTGAAAATACCAATTTCCTGAGTGCTAGTTTTGAGAGGCTTAAAGTTCTCTGTGTTGCGCTTTCTCAGCAAATAAAAAGATAAGCAATCAGAAAATCAGTGAATGAATAAATCAGTGAGTTAGTCCCCTCCACACAAGATCCAAGATGTTTAAAGGCAACTGGGTCAGAGTGTAGAGCTAAAAATAGAAGCACAAGCTAGGACATCACCTTTGAACTGATGAAACTGCTACATTATGTATATTTGATCTCAATCTTCAAAGCCCTCTGATGTAGATTAAATATAGGGGTTTAAACTGAGGAAAAAGGCTGAAATTTAGACCCACATAGCCTAATAATATCATTGAAATCTCTCTCTTCTAAGTCAAGCATGTGGTTGGCTACATATGTTATTCTTTTATGTACCCCAGCACTTCTGATGTGCTCAAGAAATACTAAGCGCAAGGTCCTGAGTTCAAGTCCCTGTACCAAAAAAAAAAAAAAACTTGTTATGTTATAGGACTAATCTTACTATATCACAAGAATTGTACTGTGAGTTTTATGTATATTATCTCATTCAACCACCTCTGCTAGCCTTATTATCCCCTTTTTATAGAAGTGAAAGCCCACCGCAGAAATGTTATATATATTTGCCAAGGTCATATAGTTTACAAGTAGCAGAGGCAGAATTTGAATTCAGTCTATCATCAAAACTCATGAAGTTAATCATTTTCTCCCAGAAAAAAACCTCCAATTTCAACTCAGTGTTTTCTTCTATTATCGTATTGAAACTAAACTTGTACTGTTTACTAGAAATGTGAATGAGTTACATATACACCTAAAATTTCCTAGAAGCCACATTAAAAATGCAGAAACACAGTAAAACTAATTTTAATAATATATCTTGTTTACCTTAAGACATCTAAAATGTTCCAACTTATAATCAATATGAACTATTAATGAGATATTATACATTTTTAGTAGGCCTTTAAAATCCACTGTTTTACGCTTACATCTTACCTCTGTCTGAACTTGCTAGAGTTGAAGTGGTCCAAAGACACAAGTGTAATGGCTGTTGTATTAGAAAGTTCAGATCCAAGTTTAGTGTGTGTCTACATAAAAATATGTATACAATATGCATAACATGATTCATGTTTATATGAACATAGATCATGTATAACTTGCTACATATATGTGTATAGATAGTACCCATATATAGTATGTGCTTGTTTTAGGAGATAGTCGCCTCCATGAGTATTAAGTTTGAATCTCAAGATGTGATAAATTACTTATCTTGTTTTTTTTCCAAAATTGACATAAAATGTTATTTATTATATGCAATATGATGTTTGGAAGTATATACATTGTGGAATTGTTAGATCTAACTAATTAACAAATTTATTACTTCATAGAATTTTGATGATAGTGTTGAAAATAGCTTAACAGCCATGCGTTTTTTTTTTTTTTTGTACCAGAAATCGAACTCATGACCTTGCATTTGCCAGGCAGGCGCTGTGCCACTGAGCTATATCCTGGCCCCAGCCATCCTCTTAAGGCTTGATTTCCCCTGAACAGGAGTGCCTCTGTGTGTACAAATCTTGTAAAAAGTTGTGTCTTACTTCTCTATGTTCTATGTTTTAACAACACACACCATGAGTGTGTTTTTATAGCATGGTGAAGACTATAGAGAAACACTGTTCTACCTTTAGAAGAAGAGGACATTTTATGTTTTTTAAGAGAGAATTGGGGCCAGTGAGATGGCTCAGCAGCGTAAGCGCCTGCCTGGCAAGCACAAGGGCCCGAGTTCGACTCCCAGAACCCACATACAAAAAAAGGGCTCGTGATATCACTCAGCGGCACAGGTGCCTGCTGGCGCACGAGGTCCTGAAGTCAACCCCTGGTACCCCCCAAAAAAGAGAGAAAGAATTGATGATTATTACAGAATGGAAGGGCCATGGTTATTATGCTACATGCCAAAGTAAAATAAGTAGGCAAACAAATGAAATCTAGGAAAATTTATTCATGAAATAAGATTTCCAGATTTTTATTTAAATGTCTGTCTCAAATCTTTCTTAGATGAATTATAAAATAATCAGAAATACATGTTCATTGCTAACATAAATAGGTATTTTTATTAAGCACTGCTCATTACAGTTCCCCTGAAAAGGAATTAAGCATACAATCTAGAAGTTTATGAGTCACACAGTTTTCTAGCAAATCTCTTGTGTAGCCACCCAAGAAAGCAGCTGACAATTTTTTGGCTTTTTTTTTGTTTTCTTCATTTGACACTCAGTTATTAAGTTGATCTTAATAACCATCACAGGCAACATAGTTATAATGGTAAAGGGTGAGACATAGATTCCATCTCACACAATTTAGAATCTGGATGGAAAAAAGACTTCTAAATTATTCCACAAATTATTGTAGAAAAATGATTAGGCAAATAATTACAATCTAAGATGAGTGTTTTAAAGGGAAAATGAATTTTAAAATGAGCTCCCTACAATGAAATCTGAGTATTGGAGACCCTTGCAGTGGGCTCCAGTCTCCTGCCAGGTGTTACAGTGTAAGGTGAGAAGAAAGAGCAAGAGATAAAATAGCGGTACAGCAGGGATCTGGGATGACCAGTTGTTCACAGAGAACAAAAGGCCATGAGGCAGCCAGAACCTTGGTATTTATTGATTACGTCTGTGTTGAGGACAGTAGGTCAAGGGCAGTGAGTGTTTCCAGGAACAGTAATGGCGACAACGGTGGGCTAGTAAGAACAAAGCATTCTTGCAAGGACAAGACAAGGGGCAATAAGGAAACTGTAGTTTCCCCAGGTGCCTTATTATCTTCAGCAGGTCTTGCTCTGCGAGCACCACAGCATCACTATCCCTAGGACTTCCAGCTGTGACCAGAAAAAAGCAGGGAATTTTGCATTCCAACCTGGCTCAAAGGGCAGGAAGAGGATGGCCTCAGACAACCCCTAGACTCTATTCATAATCTGCGGTCCCTGATATCTGAGAACAATTAAATTACCTTAAAATTTTTTCCAGGGCTGGTGAGATGGCTTAGCTTGCCTACCTGGCAAGCACAAGGGCCCATGTTCAACTCCCGGAACCCACATACAAAAAAAGGGCCGGTGATATCGCTAAGCGGCACAGGTGCCTGCTAGCGCGCGAGGTCCTGAGGTCGACCCCCAGTACCCACAAAAAAAAAAAAAAAAAAGTTTTTTTCCAGAGCTGGGAGTGGTAATGAATGCAGATAATCCCAGAATCTGGAATGCTGAGACAAGACTTCAAAAGTTTGAGCTTAGTGTAAGCATAAATATAGCAGCAAAACTCACAATAGCCAAAACTTGGAAGCAGACTATATATCAATCAAAAGATGAATGGGCAAAAAAAAAATGTGGTATTTACACACAATGGAGTACTACTCTGCCAAAAAGATAAACTTTTGTCATTTGTAAGAATATGAGTGCACCTTGAGATTATGTTAAGTGAAATAAATCAGACACAGAAGCTTAAATATTTCATGGTTTCTCTTATATGAGAAACCCAAATTACAAATAAAGACCTAAATGATAGATAATAGGAAGAAAGGAGAAAGATCTTTCTCAAAAGGGAAGGGGCTCAAGAGATGGAGGATGGGAGAGGGAAAGAGGATGAATAAAGGGATTAAGATATGTTATGTATATGTACCAAATCCACACAAGGAATGTAAATATTACATACTGATAAACATGTACTAATAAAAAAAGGAATCTTTATTTATTTACCTTTACTTTGTGCCAGGTGCTGTGCTACCTGTTACAGTATAAACTAATTAGAGCAGATAATTGGCTATCACAAAAAACAAAGCAGGAATACTTTCTAATGTTTGTCCTAATGGTTCTTACTCCACTGGTTCCATCTCCTAATCTAAAAATGAAAAACTTCCAACAATTTGACTTCACAACAATTTTTACATCTAGGCTTGCATATTGTTAATACAGTTACAGCTTTATTTTTGTTACTTTCCAAGACTGAACTATAACTTGCAGAAATTGCAAGCCTACAGGTGTGAAAGTAATAGTATGTGATGGTGTGATGGTTTAAACAAAACATACACTTGTTCAATTATAATTGAGACATCCCTGGTGATGCATATTTTAGTCTTTACTCACAAAAACAGATAACTGAGAAGCATTAATTTTGTCATAGAATTTGTTCATGTCCAAAAGCAAACAAGAGCAGTTTTGGTGTTTCAGGATAGGAGTGGTAAAGAAATAAACTTTCATCAGTAATTAAGGAAATTGTCAGAGAAATAGAATGTTTTAACAAATTTCTAAAGGATGAGTTCAAGGAGTGGGAGTGGTAAAATATCAGACTTTTCCGTCTAGGAAAATAGCATGGGGAGAAGCAAAGATACATGAAAGGACAAGGCCTGTCCTCCATGCAAAATACAAAACTGTGGGCTACTCATCAATTAACTTTTAGTTTTTTAGGGACACATTTTATATGGACTGCTATGGCTGCATTTTGATTTGAGAAGAATAAGAGAGCTGAAATTAGTGGGAAAGTTGGAAATGGAGATATTTCTGCCCAAAACAAGGAAACACTGTTCATGGTGCCGTCCAGCAAAGAGAAGTCGGATTCTAGGGATTTCAGGTACTGAAGATATTCAAGAAATGTAGGTCAACCACCTCTCACAGAAGACATGGCACTAGAAGGATTAAATAACCTATGAGTTCATCTATACCCAGGAACCTGTTATACTTTTATTTCTAAAAGCAGTTCTTTCAGAGAGAAGGAGGAGAGGGAATGGGAAGAAGAGTGGGAGAGAAAGAGCAGTTCTTAAAATATTGTGTTGGTTTTAAATACAAATTATTTTCCATTGCTTAAATCTGTAATAATCTCCACAACCCAAAGTGTGTGGGAGGCCAGCTAAAGTAGACAATTTCTAGAAATAGATACCTCATGTTGCACCCACTGTGAAAAACCTTGAAAATGGTACACTTACAGTTATAGAAGCATCCTGCTATCCTCCATTGTTAAAAGAACATCACAGACCTGATAACACAGTGGAAAAAAGTATTTGGGGGGAAGTAAGTAGTACACAAAAGACTTAGATTTATTGGAACTCAAATTTCCCCAAAATATAGTGGAAACAAAGGTGAACAATATTTTTCGATAAGATTCAGTCATTATAACATCAAATATATAATTTTAGATGTTATTAATGACAATTTTGATAATTACACACAAAACATTGAGCCATTATACACGTAAAACTTAATCATGAAAATTAATTGCATTATACTAACTCCTAAATAGAGAAACAATACTTTTTTAAATGTGTTCTCTGTAAACATTGAAAGAAACATACTATGAAATTCATAGGACCGATGGTAAATCATTCCACACATCTAAAATGGTAATATGATCCTATGTTGGTTTTCCTTGGTTTGTGTGGTGGGGCAAAGCTATGCATAAACAAGAGTATGCCTTAAAACTCCATTAATTCAACAACTATGCATGACATATCACATGCATACAAAACAATTTATGGCCAGATAAGGTGCAGCACACCTGTAATCCCAGAACTTGGGAAGGCTGAGAGAGGAGGATTTCAAGTTTGATCCCAGCCTAGGCAATTTAGTAAATGAGTAAATGTATCAAAATGAAAATTTAAAAAGCCTGAGGATTTAGATTCAGTGCAAAGGCCTTGAGTTCGAACACCAGTACCACAAAACAAAACAAAACAAACAAACAAACAAAATGAACAAAACAATTTGCAAAGTGACTTGAAAGTTAAAATGTTAGTAACATTTGTCTCTGTATTTTGGAATATAAGATTCTCACATAAATCAAAAGTGCATATTATGAATTATTAATAAAAGTTTCAACTACTTATGATACATTTAGATTAATAAGGGGATAGATTAATAAGGGTATTGATAAGGGGATAGTTGATATATTAGAAGTCTTTTTTTATTTTAAAGAGAAAAAAGAAAAACAAATAATGAAACTGAATTTCAAAACAGGTTAATAGGACAGTTACAATAGTTGATATACTGCATATTGTTGTCTTCCTAGTAGTTATTCAGAGTACAAGATATAGGCATGATATCTTGTCTAAACAATATTAACACAAAACATTCTTTTCAAGGAACTAAGAGAAGCTAGCTGTATAACTATCTTAACTATCTTGTGTATATATATATAACAATTTTTCACCTGATATTCAACTCTAGGAATTCTAATATTAGGAGAATGAGTTTGATAAATGAAAATGTTCAGTATGACATGACTAATAAGAGTGAAAAGCTGAAAATATACTTTCTGTTTAAAATTAGTTGCTAAGTTAGTTATGGCACATCTGTTACACCTAACAGTACACATTTTAAAACGTACATTTTATTTTATTTTATTTATTTTTTGTGGGTACCGGGGGTCAAACTCAGGACCTCGTGCGCCAGCAGGTGCCCATGCCACTGAGCGATATCACTGGCCCTTTTTTCATATGTGGGTACCGGGAGTTGAACTCAGGACCTTGCGCTTGCCAGGCAGGCACTTATGCCGCTGAGCTATCTCACCGGCCCAAAATGTGCATTTTAAACAGTCCATTTAAGCAGTATGTTTGAAAATGATCTTTAGCAACAGTTTAATGACGCAGAACATGCTGGCATTGAACTATTGAAAAATAAAGCACTTAATTACTGTATAAATATCTCATCTAGGAAAACATCGTACATAATTAGTTAATATGTTAATGATCAGTGATTTACATGATAATCATCTTTATATTGGTCTCTTTTCCACTTTTATTTACTTTCAGAAATTTTTAAAAACTCTAACAGGACAATATGAAATAAAATAGAAATACATATGTCGAACATTTATGTGTCTGTACCCATAGGTGGACCCATATTTAAGTACCCACATGCACAAACACATACACCACACTCTTTCTCACAGATCCATAGTTTTAGTGACCTAACTAAGGAATAAAGGGTTAATAATAATTGTACTGAGTGTCTGCTTACAAGTGATGTTTTTGCTGGCCATAAGGTAGACCAGAGACTACCAAATTTTTTTTTAAATTCTCCCATATATGTAAGGCAAATAAACTTGAAAATAGACACTAAATCATCAAAATGTGTTTCTCAATTTAATGTGAAGCGGTCACTCAGTGTCATCAGATGTTGTAAGAAAAGGAAGACAGAAGAGGATGAGACTGAATCACGGGCTCTTGGTATTCCATATGTGACAGAGTAGTAATCACCGTCATGTCAACAAGCATGGCTTTTGAACATTTTTACATTTTCCCTCTGAGTAAATTAACTATAGTCTCAATTCAAATTTGGGAATGTGTATGAAGCTAACTATTGTTTCATTATAGGTTTTCTTCTTTCATAAAGAAAATGAGTTTCAGTTTTAAGTGGGATGGAGATTGTAGCTGTCCTTTGATAAACAACAGCGATTGCATATGCTGCACTGTACTAGAGACTCTGCGTCCACTACATAGTTTTCATGACCTGAGAAGACTGATCAGTGCAGCCACACAAACACAGGTTTCTGAATGAGAACTGGGCATATGTCTATACCTCAACACCAAATCTTTATGCCATGTAACCTCTGCAAAAATTTAGTTCTTTAACTAAGAATTAGGTAATAATTGGGTTGAAGAAAGTTAATTGGATCTACTAACAAATTTTATATTCTTTTATGAAATAACACTTTATTGAGATGCAGAAAATATCCAGGAGGGGACACTGTGAGGGAACTCAGTCAGGCTAAGGAATTTGCCATGGTGCATGTGTGCGGCTCGGTGCTAAAGCTCCTGGGAGCATACTTATGGCCCAAGATTCAGTCACCTGCACTGGGTAAAGGAAAGAATTTTGGTCTCACACAGTGCTCAAACCATGTTACTCTATTGCACGCTGTTATTGTATGAGGCATTATTGCGCATTTAAAACTTCAGTGTGGAAAATGTGTTCTGTACACATATTTTAAAAATCTTAGAGAAAATAAGCAATAGAGAATAGGCTTCTTCATCGAAAGACTTATGTAAGTCCTTAGTTAGCTACCAGTAATATGTGTTATGAATCGGCAAGTGAGACTTATGAATATAAAACTAAGTGCTACTTAGCAATTTAGTGAGATGTTGTCTCAAAAAATAAAAAAAGAATAAAAAAGAGCTGGCGATGTAGCACAGTAGAAAAGCTCTGTGTTTAATCTCCAGTGCCAAGCAACAAAATATAACACTTCTCAAACCTTTTTGAAACCATCATATTTTATTATTAATATTGCTATTGTTTTGTAGACGAGCCATTACTCTCACATTTAATAACAATTATTTTCAAAACACAATGTGGGAAATGTTCAGTGGGTTGAGATATATAACTCATATTGTGTAACCCCATCCCTAAATATATCCTACTGAATGATATGACCTAGGATATACTTAGAAAACCACTAAGATTCTAAAGTTCAATATATTCTTGAACTCCTTTCACTTACATCTTCCCTACCTTCTTTGAGTTTTCACACTCAGTTTCCAAATTTAGTCATAAAACAAAAGTGAATATTAAAATAATTCCACAGTCATTTCTTAAAAGAATGGATTTAGTAAATCACTTGACTAGCCTTTTGTAGAAGAAATCTGTTTTTTCTGGAAATTTCAAGGTGATTATATGTAAATTAAATGGACTCAATCAATCTATGTAAGTGCTTTAGCACTGTACATTTCAATTTATTCGTGTTTCACTTTCAGATAGTTATATATACTTCTCAAGATTTTCTTTTGTAAAAGTGGACACGTGAAATAAGATAAAACAAATTCTTATGGTACTTTCTAACACATAACTGGCATTCAAAATTGATAGTGATAATAATCACCTGAAGGATGTTAAAACAATTGATTGAAAAAGCTTCCTATTTCCTATTTTTAACAGAGAAAATATTAATGCAAAGTTTGGGGGAAAGGAGAGATGTGTGTCAAAAATACTTTAAATTTAAGTTTGAGAAAGTGTTAGAAATAGCAATGAACTTATGCATGGCTGATGGGTAAAATTAGTTATGTCTGTGTAATTAGGTTGAGAAAGATGGTATCTATCAAAATATTTCCTCCCATCTCAGCTGAACATACTGCTACTTTTTTGCAAACATTCACAATATATCTGCCATGCAAATTAGCATATTTTCAGTATCTCAAAAAATAAGGCCAGTTAGAAAGTTAGAAAGGTAATCAGGCATCAGCCTTACACAGTAATTTTCAAAACACTTGCCATCTTTATTTTATTTTTGTTAAGCTTTTATCACAATGTGAACGTGTGACTTAAATAAGTGAATTGATTATAGTCACGGTTTTATGTGAGTAGAAAGAACTTCTGTTTGAAGGAAATTAGCAAAAGTGGGTAAGAACAGGAAGAAAATCAAACTAAGGAAGTGATATGAGATAGGAGAGAGAAAAAAATTAGGCAGGCTAGAAGCTTGATATGAGTCATGACATGAGGTGAGTATTAGAAGTAATTTGGGACACATGTTAATTCACCACATGAAAAACCTGAAAACCAGGAAGAGATACGACCTGTCAAATCTGCACGGTGTGTTCTGAGATCTTTAAGTGGATGGTTAAAATGCAGTGTTTGTTCTAGGCACCAAGAGACTTCGGGTCATTTCTTTCCCTATTGTTCATCATTTTTTTTTCTTAAGGAGACCATGGAGTATCTATTCTTTTTCTTCTTCAGATCTCTCCACAATACTTGTAACAATATAGAACATAGATGTATATATTTTTATAAATACATATTACATGTGTGCTGGTTTCATTGTCTACATCTTACCTCCAGTTCATAAGGTCCGTAAAAGTGTTTTCTTTCTGTTTTTGTCTTTCATTGCTGCATCCTTGTAGCCTAGTCCAATGTGTGGAACATCGTTAAAAGCCCAATAGATATGTTTTGTAAAACTGAAGTGCAGAAATGAAAATAAGAAGTATCTAAGAGATATAAATTTGTTGTTTTTTTTTTTTTTTTTACCAGCTGAGTAATATGAGGTGAGTTACCTACTTCTCTGTATTTCAGTTCTCATTCCTGTAAATGACTGATGCCATATGCTTCAAAGTTTATTAGGAAGAAAAAAGCACATGCCATTTACCAACCAGATTGTAGCAGTATATGCAAATACTTACATATGCACATACACACATAGTACATATGTAGATAGTACTGTATGTCTGTGTGTGCACATGTGAACATATAAATGACACATCCCATAAAGCTCTCAAAGTTCCCAGGGTGAGGATGGTGAGAGGATGGAGAAAAAAAGGACAGGAGTCATAATACAGAAAACTGAGGCCAGATGGAGCCCTCTCTCCTGATGGGCAAAGAGGCAAAGAAGGAGAAGGAGGGAGGGCCCCAAGGGCAGCAGTGCATTCATTTATACAATTGGAAGGTTGAATGTCACTGAAACCCCTCCGCCTAATAGCTTATCCGTGTGGCTTGCCCCAGCCGCCCAGTGTTCTTGAGTCTAGAGCAGCTCATGCATGTGACTTGCCTCAGGCACTCTGTATTCTAGAATCGAGTCTTGCTCTGGCTTGCACCTGTGATCCATCTCCAACTTCAGCAGCTTCCCACAGATAAGAATCTCTATCATATTTTTTAAAAGGTGAATTAATGCTTTCTTACACTCCTGGCTAGCGAGTTCCATTCTGTGCACATTTTGTTTGATTGTTATATGCTGATCACCTCCACAACAATTTTAGTCATAGATACAGTGAAGTGTAATACTATGAAGACAATAACCGTACTTGCCTTCTCACTTATATTCTTAATTCTGAAAATAGAATATATAGTGGATGCTGATTGGGTGAGTAAACAAAATTATGAAGTGTAATTCCTGAAAAAGAAGAGGCAAGAACATTAAAATCCTGGGACAAATAAATTAGTATAACTAAAAATTGTTTAGTTTTCCAAGTTTTTGTGTCCAGGCAAAAAAGGAGAACTTAATGGAATACATAACTATGAGTTTGTAATGAAAAAGGATTATCAGTTATATATTCCATAACTTTCTGTAACCACACACTGACCAAGCAATAAATAATTCATGACTATCATAAATATTCCATGCATCATTTGTCAGTCACATATGTACCTCATATAACCTACTGACTACTATTCTTTACAAGTCTTATTATTTGCTCAAATAAATTACTAAAGCTGCAGGTGCAGAGGTGATGATCCACAAAAGGCATCCACTGTCACTTTATTTTTCTTATTCTCCCATGCTAATTCTCAGTTAAAAGAAGATTGTTTTACTGCCTAGATTAACATACAAGTTATGTCTGTTTCATCACTCAAAGTGGGATAATTGGGATAAAACTGGCATTATAAAAAGGTAGTATTAGCTGGCTGATCTTGCTGTCTGATATTACAACTTTTGGTATTCATTATATTAGACTAAGCAATGCTAAACACACACACTCTCTCTCTCTCTCTCTCTCTCTCTCTCTCTGTCTCTCTCTCTCTCCCTCTCTCTCTCTCTCCCCACCCCCCCTTCCCCTCCTGACTGTCTCCAACACTTTTCACTGCAGGCAGACAAAAGTCTCTGTGATATTCCTTTTTCCAGCTCTTTAAAGTTCACTATGATTTGCTCTTTATGCAAATAAACAAACCAACAAATTTAGGAGCTATATACTACTGCACTTATCAGCAGAAGAAATGGAAGAAGGGTAATCAGAAAAATCAAAACTTATTCTCACAACACCAGCTAGAACTGACTTCATGTTTTCAAAGCACTTTTTTTTTGTGGGTACCGGGGGTCGAACTCAGGACCTCGTGCGCCAACAGGCACCCGTGCCTCTGAGCGATATCCTTGGTCCTTTCTTTTGTATGTGGGTACCGGGAGTCGAACTCAGGACCTCGTGCTTGTCAGGCAGGCACTTATGCCGCTGAGCTATCTCACCGGCCCTCAAAGGACTCTTTTGATTTGGGAACATTTTCTTGTTAAATAAAATCTTGAGTAAAAGCAAAGACAGGTGGTGGGACAACTTTTGTTGGAAAACCACCATCACAACTCTGGTGGGGCTCCGCCATATCCCAAGGATGCACATGACATGGTAGGAGGCACTAGATGATGCTCATGGCTTTAAACTGCTCTTACTTTCTGAACTCCAACTTTTAGTCCTGGTTAGATTTTGGTCTGCTTTTCCTAATAATTTCCTATATCCTGTTGCTTCTATTCCTAATAAATCTTTAGACTCCATTGCTTGTATTGGAGCAATCTTTAAGTACCTCTGCACAAAAATTTAATTCAACTCTATCCATCCCTGCAAAGACCTGTGTGTGTATTATGCATTTGAGGCAGGGAAAGCTTCTTAGTTCATGAATGCTAGCAAAAACAAGATTCAGAGTAACTAAGACAGCTTTTTTATTTTGTTATTGATGTAATGCAAAAACAAATATCCCTTGTACCTTGATGTATCCAGGGAAAATGCAGTAATATGCAACCATCATGCACAGTATATGGGAGAAATCATTTTAGAATGCATCTCTAGAAGAGACTAACAAGACATTTACTATCTACTTACTCAGTCGTTGCAATTGAGTACATGGAGAATAATAAGATCTTATCCTCCATATTTCAATACTGAGCAGATAAGAAAATATTTCATCATTTAAGAAAACAATATAAGGAAACAGGGTTGTGAATGGAACACATCAAATACTTGACTTGTGTATCACTGCAATCTATGCCTATTCAAGATTTTCTTTACTCCAGATGAAACATTAGAATCTTTCTTATCATGGTGTTTGTGAAAGTAACCAGCATTATCACAGAAGCCTGAGGAATAGAGAGAGCCTTAGGAATAGAGTTAATGAAAACTAACTCATATATTTAAAAGGTAAGTAATTGAATGATACTGTCATTTCTCTCCAATGGGGAAAAAAAACTCTGCAAAAAAAAAGCAAAAAATATTAGGGCATCAAGGATTAGCACACAAAAGAAATACATATGAGTGCCACCGATGAGCTAAGAACAAAGTTTTAAAAGGAAAGATTTACATCCAAACTACTAGGAACTGTATTTAACCATTCCAGGTTTTGTAGATACTGCTGGTATCTTGACTCTGCATCTGGAACCTCATCTCTAAAATATCCTAGGGTCACTTTCCAACCATCAGTACCATGAAAACTCTTCATTGGAAAACTGTCCATAGCATGACATGATAAAGTGAAAAAAAAAGAAAAGTACTTTAGCTAAATAAACATTTTTTAGTGATGGGCAATGACAGAAGTAATTCAGTACATATACTCCGTCTCCCTCATCCCTCCAGTAAGGTAAATCTAAGTTAGGTATTTAATAATGTTTCACAGAGTTTCCCTACAGGATGAAGTGTCAGTTGGTTAACTTGACAATGAAGTTTTATTTATTGGTTTTCCTTCCCTCTGTCACTTTTCCACTCTCCTTTCAGCAATTCCTGAAATTACCTCCCAAGTAAAGTGCTTGCACTTGATTTTTTTGTACCTAAGTTGGACTCTTGAACGTTTACAAATTAATTTTAATCCTCTCCTTTCATTATCACACACACACATGCCTGCAGAATTTATCAAATCCACAGAATTTTACCTCAGAGTTCATGCTTAAAAGTCTTACATCCACTCCATTTCCTCTAGCTATGCATTAATGTAGGTTCTCAAGGCACATATAGGTTAATGTCAATACAATAGAGCTTTTGATGTCATCTTTATGCTTATAACTTTTTTAAATTTTCTTTTGTCTATGAAATCCATCTTAATTATGGTCTGTATCAAACATCCCTCAATTACAATCTGACTCTGAATTCGGACTTTCATCTTCACTTTCTAGGAATATTCTATTTGTCACATAGAAGTCTCAAGTATTCTTTGGGTATGCCAGGGAATTTCAGAATTTCTTGCCATTATTACTCTCCACAGAAAATTTTATACCTTCCACTGCTTTCCTAGAAACTTTAAGTATCTCCAACTTCTTTGATTTGATATAGATCAGCAGAGAGTGCTGCATTCCTCTAGCATTCTGTCCCTATCCTTGTAATCAAATATTTTATATTGTGGAGCCATTTGAAAGCTTCTGAACTTGTCAGGAATACTAATGTGTCATATCTTGTTGGGAAATAATCATGTTCTATTGACTTTGAATCCCCTGCAATGGTACCAAGGCATCACTGAAACAATTATCAAAGAAGGTTAAAAAAAAAAAAACAAAACAGCATGAGTTCAGCTTCTGTAATACTTTAATATCCAAGCATGTCTCGTAAAGAACACTTGCGAGCATTAAAAAATGTAATAGACAATGCATCTGACATTGGTGGCCAATCCCCTGCATTTCATCTCCAGAGTAAGGAAACCTTCTTTCAAGAATGAATCATCCTCAGTTTGAAAGAGCTACCATCTTAAAAAAACCTTTAGAGAAAGTTACATACAGCTGAAAGCAGTTTAACCTGCCTCAGGATTTTGCCTCGGGCTAGCCCTGACTGGAACTGGGAATGAATTTGATTTAAATCAACATGAAATCAGGATATAAATCCATACTGTCTATGTTTAACTGCATATTCATTGGTTAATACTATCATACTATCAATAAATTTTGAGCAATAAACAACCTGATTTTATGGAATAATTAAGAGCTTTTGTTTATAGAACGGAGTGAAAGCATCAAATGCTATAAGATCACATAACCTATTGACACCCACATAACCAACCACATAAAAACAGAGTTGCTGAAAAGGCTGCTTGTTGTATACTTCTAGACTTGCAGAGCTTATTAAGGGAATTCTTACATGTTAGACTGATATAAAATGCCATGCAAATCTAAAAAGGGAAAGGCCACTTCTTTGTGTTACACATTTTGTAGCACTGAAATTTGAAATTATGGAGGCTAAAAAGGCCTTTCAGAAAGTTTAAATTTGGTTCAAGTCAAATCTGGTAAAATGGTTCAAAGTTCAAAACTCAGTGATGAGTTTATAGTCAAGGCTTTAATTGTTACTGTAGATCTGTGGTATACACTGCCACTGTCATCTAATTAAAATGAGCCTATTTACTTGTTTGTTTGTTTATTGCTGACCATCTCATATTTAGATTTAAGAAGCTGATTCTAAAAACCTTTGGCCTTGGGTCAAACATTTATTCAGTTTGCAAATTGAACATCCAGGTGAGCTGAAATGAGGAAGGGACCTTAAGGTCACCAACAAAGTAGGTCGATTGCCCAAGAAAGTGTGTTTCAAAATTTCACTTTTTAAGGAACTTCTCCAGGAAAGGCAATTGTCAGTGCACCCAGAACTAGAAGGCTAACTTCACAATTATTACAATCAATAGACTGGGAAATTAATATTAAGAACAGGAATAATTGACCATATTTACAGCACACTTTTTCCCTATATAAGCAGTACTGTCTTATGTGGCTTTTACTTCATCACTGGTACAGGAGAAATTCAGTAACTGTGTACTATATTCCAAAGTCTAGGACAGAAACATTACCAGCCACAGCTCCTGATATCAAGAATTTCTGTTAAAATAAGAGAGAAGGCTCTCACACTAGGTATACTAACTATGTAATTCAGTGTATAAGTATACTGCATGAATGTGCCATAGTGAATGTATTAGTTAGCTTTCTTGTGACTGGGCCACATGCCTGACACATGTGACATACAGGAAGAGAGATTTATTTATTTTGTGGTTTCAAAGGGTAGATTCCATGATCAGCTGGCTCCCTGGCAGAAATGGCATGGCAGAAGGGCCTGAAGGAGGAAAGCTACTCAACTTGTGGTAGCCAGGAAGCAGAGAGAAGGAGAGGAGCCAACATGAGAGATTTACCTTCCAAAGATATGTTCTTAGTGGCCCTCCTCCTTCAAAAAGGCTCCAAGATATAACAGCACACCCAGGTAATACTCATCCATGAATTAACCCACAGGTGAGTACAGTACCTGCATGATTTGATCACCTTCCCAAAGCCCAACTGCTAAAAACATGAGATTTTGGGAGGACATTTTAGATCTAAAAGGATTATATCCACCTCGTTATGCAATATGAATTTAGTCCTTCTTCAAGAGTCATCACGTCTTTGAGCGTTGCTCAAAGGTTCAAATCCAAAGTCTCAAGGCAAACTCTTAGCTGTGAGCTTCCCCAGGTAGCTCCAAGTAAGCAGGATGCCCTGAAGCTCTCTTCTCATAGCGCTTTCTAAGGAGTTTATTCTTTTACACCTTTGATGCTGAAATGAGTGGAGTTTAGTCAGTTCTTGAGATGATATCAAACATATTTCCTATTGTCTGTGTGCAAAGTACTTAGTCACTATTTAATGGCTTTAATCTGTTCATCAGTCACTTGCTTTGGCCCTAGCTTTATCAGAGCTTCCTTTCTGCCTCCTATAAAGTTATATTTTTGCCTCTGCTTTTTGCTCCTGATTCTCATTGTAAATCTGGCTGAAAGCCATAGTCTGAACATTGAGCCTCCTTGAAATTTCCTCCAACAGATTAGTCTACCACCTCACAGACAGTCGCAGGATATGGACAGTGTGGACATGTTCTTTGACAAATGTAATACTGTATGAATGGTTTCTAGTCCATTCTCCAATAGAATATTTGTTCCCAACTGAAACCTCACGAGCCTAGTATTCACTGTTTATATTCCCATCAGAATTCTGGCCCATAGAAGTGCCGAATAGTATTGAACATTAGTCTATGCTTACAACATTTTAGGCTTCCTCTAGCCCACTTCTCTAAACATTTCCAAACTCCTTCTGCAAGCACAGTTCCAAAGGGTTCTAAATCACATGGATAGCTATAGTCATAGCAATAACCCCATTTACATGGTACCAATTTTCTGTATTAGTCAGATTTTCCATTGCCTGGACCGTATAACTGACTCATACCACTTAATAGAGGAGAAGTTTATTTGGGTAATGATTTCAGAAGATTTAGTTCATGGTAACTTAACTCCAAAGCAGAAATACTATGGAGGAAGGGCCGGGTGGAAGAAAGTTGCTCAATCCATGGCAGTCAAGAAGCAGAGAGAAGTGGAAAGAGCTACCATGAGATATGTACCCTCCAAAAGCATAACCCCAGTGGCCCGCCTCCTCTAACTAACTTGTCACCACCTCATAATAGCACATTCAACTAGGAACTCACTGATAGATTTGTCTATTGATGAGTAGAGCATCCCTAGTGTACCATAACTTTCTGAAAGCTAGACCTCTGAACACGTGAGACTGGTGGGTAGATTTATAATCTAAATCACGACACTGAGTTGCATATGAATGTGAATACCTGAGAATGGTCCAAGGTGAAGCTACAAGGTAACCTGGTTTAGATAGATAGTGAGCATATCAGTTGGAAGAGGGCAATGGAGTGGATATACTCAACAGTGGTGATTTGTGAAAGAGCATAGGATGTTTCTAAAAATGGTTAATGACTCAACTAACAGCTATAAGTTGAGTGTTAACAGTCAAAGTGAGAAGTATCTTATCATAATGTGGTATATAATCATAGGCAACTGTCAAGTTTTATAAGAATAAAGAACATGTGATTAAATTGATGTGAATTTAGGAATATTAATCCCATGGGAAAGAACCAATAGTGAGAAGTGAGACCAGTGATATTGGAGAACATTAAAATACTCCCAAAAGCTTAAAAAGTTACACTAACACCAGAAAAGAAGCATAATTTGAGATTTACAAGGTAAAATGTATTTGCAGACATCTCTTTGAGATAGTTAGAAATATAGATATAAATAATAGACTGATTTCTCAAAAATATAAACAGTCCCCAATTAATGATGGTTCCACTTAAAATATTTTCACTTTTGATTGTGCCAAAACAATATTTATTCAATAGAACCCATATTTGATTTTTGAATTTTGATTTTTTTCTGGTTTAACAATACAACTATTCTGTTTTTCACTTGCAGAGGAATATTCAATAATACATGAGATAATCAACACTTTATTATGAAATAGGCTTTCTGTTATATGATTTTGCACAAGTACAGCCTAGTGTAAGTGTTTGAGGATGTTTAAATTAGGCTAAGCCAGTGCCATAGCTGGGGCCAGGGGTGAGAGAGGGTGGTCTGTCTGAGCACCATATTTTGGGGGTGGTATTATTGGCCAAAAGGAAAATCATATGGTAACAATTTACCCCTTTCAGATATGTTAGAGGACAGCAAATTGAAGGGCCGCCCTGAGCAGCATGAGCTCTAGCTGAAGCACTGTGCTAAGTAAGCAAAGCGGTGATGTTCAGTGGTTTAGGCAGTGTAATAATATTACCTATCAACTTGATTCACTTCAGAGACGCCTAGGAGATTAGTAAAGTACACTTCTGGATGTGTCTGGGTGGGCCATAAGGACATGACTTTGGGCACCTTATCTGGTCCCCTCAGGCTCTTTCCCTGCCCTGCTTCCTGGATTCCATGAGTTGAGTAGCTTTACTCCATCATGCCCTTCCACCATGCTGTTTCTACATTGGAACCAGCAATATTGATTTGAAACCATAAAATAAAATACATTTCTCTTCCTTTAAGTCATGGGTGTCAATTATTTTGTCCCACCAATGGGAAAGTGTCCAATGTGGTTTTATTAAAGAAATTTTCAAATTATGATATTTTCAACTAAGAATAGTTTTGTCACATATAACCACATTCTAAGTTAAGGAATATATACAGTAACTAGGATCCTACAAATTGGGAGTTCCTCTGAAATGTTTATTTCACTTACTAGAAATACTGCATGGTGAGCACAGTTGTTTCTTGGTATCAGAAAGGGGTTGGAGCCAGGACCCCAATCAGTACCAAAATCTGAGGATGCTGATGCTTCTTGTATAAAGAGGCATATTTGCATATAATTTGTGTACATCTTTCTGTATACTTTTATTTCTATATTACTTATAATATCCAATGAAATGCAAATTCTATATAAAGAGTCATTATGCTGTATTGTGTAGGGAAAAGATGACAAAAAATTCTGTGCATATTCAGTATAGATGATTTTTTAAATATATTTGAGGGGAAGTTGATTGAATTATTTGGTGGGAATCCTGCATTATGGAGATATGACTACATTGTATCCTCATTTATTGATAACATTACTTAATCAAATGTGTCCAGCAAACCCAGGATTAAAATCCAGATTTTTCTTTCCCAAATGTCACTCACATGAAACCATATATTTCCAGGCTTTAAACTAGGTTAGTTTTTAAGTCAACATGTGATAATTTTGCCTTTGGGTACTTAGTGCTTAATGTAATTAAAATAGCATATTTTCTTCTCAAATATTTCAGAAATTCATTTCATTTGTCCAGCAGAGAATGTAGAATTTGTTGTACACTATATTCACCTAGAAAAGTTTGTTTTTTGACTCAAGCAACCGAGTAATTATCTCCAAAAGTCTCCCAAATCCCTGAGCCTAGATATTTTTCATGTAATGGGAAAATAACCTGGATATCTTCTTATTCTATTTTTGACACTGTTCAGAGAAATAGAAAACAATACCCCATGAATCTGCAGAAAATTAAAAGGCATCGAAATCAAGCTGCCCCGTCTCAAACTCAAAAATGTACCTAGTGATGTGTGATATAGTACAAATACTTGGAAAAATTGTTCGTGGGCTGTGTCACACAATTTCAAAGATAGTTTGACAGAAATATGTTAAATAGATCTCCTGTTACATTTTTTTAAACTTTTCTCTACACCACAAAAATCTGTTTTGTGTAGAAAACCGGCTAGCCCTGGCAATATAATATTGTTAAAATATAATCTATACCTAAAAATACATCACTTTTATTTTTATTAATAAAGATAACCAGAGAAAACCATAACTGGACTCCATCTAATCCTTCCAGTTCACCCCAATTTTCCATCATATGAGGTGTCACTCAAGAATTTTGGTTAATATATGTGTTCTAGTTGAACATTGGAATATAAGAAAATTTTATGATTTAAGCAAATATTGAAATCTAGAACATTAAGGATTCCATTGTGCAGTGATCCTCACATGAACATCCTCATGAAAATTCTTTTTCTGGACAGGAATAGGAACGGTGTTGTTTCTTGGTGAACTTATGAACTTCACTTACAGATGACAGTGAGAACTATCAAGATTAAATCTTTAGCTATATGGATGCTCAGAGGAGGCATCACAGTTTCTAATTGTATTAGTCAGGGTTCTCTAAACACAGAAACCTGAACATAGGCTATATATACACTATTGGTTCTATAAAACCAATATTTTCTCACAAAGAAATAGAGTATGGGCCCTCAAGGAAAAGAGGTCTATTATTTCCTGAAGTGGGGAACATTTGGGCTTCTCTCGAGAGGGTAGAATGCCCTGGGAAAATGTGTTCCCCTCCCCCAGAAAAGGACAAAAGGACTTTTTTTTTTCTTATAATTTAAGCATTCTTTAAATTCTCTCAGCTGCTTATTTATTTATTTAATATTTATTTTTATCTTAGGATCAGTTTCCTGCTCTTTACCGACTCAAGCCTATTTATGGCTTTTAGTATTCTTGAGAAAATTAGGGTGTGATGGCTCTGGGAGAAAAGAAGGCTCAGTGGAACCAAGGCAGTCGGCACTACAGATCACCTTGCATGACACTGAGTGGCTCATAGAAGTACGATCTTCTTATAAGTATATTTTTTGGTTATGATTTTGTCTCCTTTTTACATGTCTTTTATTGCTCTTGTCCTACCTCGGTTGTCTTTAAAGTTTCGCTGTGATAATCATTTTATGTTTAGATGCAGGTTATTTTTATTTAAGCTACGTGATTTCATAGGTTCTTTCAATCAAAGGCTGTATTTCTTTCCTTAGAAAGCTGTACAATTCGCATCCATTTTCTGCTTTGTTTTGCTTCATTTTGTTTCATTTTGTTTTGCTGCTGGGCACTGAGCACAGGGCCTTGCGCAGGTTGTACACTTGCTGTATCTTTGAGCTACAGCCCCAGCCCCGATCCACTTTCCATTGTTATAACAAATCTACCTTTTCCCTGTATATGGAGGTCCTACTCGGATAATTATGCTCAGTTCTTTCTCTTTTCCATTTCTCAGTTCCTCATTAATATTTCCACATTTTCAGTCTTTTTACCTCTTTTGTATGATTCAAGGGTGATAATTTGTTAGGGCTCTTAGTTTTACTCATCTAGTGTTTAATATGGATCATTTTAATAAGCATTTGCATTTCTAAAACAATTTCTATGCTTAAAAATACACTTTTTTTTCCTTTATAGAAATCCGTTGTTGCCTCAAAATTTCTACTCCTTTTTACAGAAGTATTTAGAGATACTGAAAGGAATAACATATCTAATTGTGGCATCGTCATTATTTCTAGGTTGTGAATTTTGCTGGCTGTTCCAGGGGCTGGTCTGTTATCTCTTTTCAGAGAAAACCATTTCCTTGAGATTCTGCTCATTTGGGTGATGGGTCCATTCCCGCAGAGTGGCTTCACATTTGTCTTTATAAGGGTCCGCAGATATTGAAACAGTTTTTTATGTTTATTTTCAACTTGAGATACTCGTCACAAAGATAATGGGGATGGAAACAATCATTTATGGAACAAACTTAGATTATTTTTCCTAAATATAAATCTCTTTTTCTATGTACAACAGTAGGTATTACCTAGTTTCTTTGCCACAGACATGGCCAGTGTGTGAGTTCTGCACAGTGTCTTTGCATGCATATGAAATAATTTTAAAGTTCTTACCTCTTACCACGCATGGGGCTAGGGTCTATTTTCCCATTCTTAAATAGGGATTAGTTCTCCTGCTCTTAAACAGGATGTGGTTTTTACATTATGACTGCTCATCTTAAATTTTCTCTCACCTTTTGTAAAGAACATACATTTTTTATAGGTGAAATTATGGCCCTTGTAAAGACATAAAATATATTTTTATTAAATGTTTTAACTCATGGTTTAATAAATAAACATGACAACTGCTCCAACTGATTCAAAGCAGAAATCAAAGAAGCAAAAATTTATGTGAAATAAAAGAATGTTGACATGCATTTACATAAAGGTGTAAAACTAGCTTTTTCCACAGAAGAGTCGATTTAACTTCCACAGAGAAAATACTAGCATGTCTCTAGATAAGAATGATTTTGCATTGTTATCAGTTTTCTACAATTTATAGAATTATAAAATAGCTCATAGGCAATGAAAGGTGAGAATCAGATAACATTGAAATGTGTGTTTAAACAATGCATAGTTTTCCTTTGGAGGCACTCAGTAATCTTTTCGGCTTATCCCAAATTTCCTTATATCTTAAATTTGAGTTTCTTTTAAATTCTAATACCCTGGACACTTATTTTCTTCCTTTCAAACTTTATTGTGAATTTTTAAAATAATGTATTTTATCTAGTATGACCATGGATATTGTGAAGTCAGCTTAGGCCACCATATTGACCAGACTGGATTAACTTGATTATTATTCAACTTTAAATTCTTTATCTGTTTTTGTGATAAAAGTTTCTCTCTGTTTTCCTTCTAACAGTTAGACTTGTTCATCTATGTCTTCACTGAACTTTCTCCCTGATCTAACATTTGGCAGTGTTTTCTAGATTTTCTGTCTTGGTATTAGTTCAGTATATGTCCCTTCCTACACTATTAACTGCTTTTTCTATGCTGATAACCTGGAAATTGACACCTCAATTTCTCTCATGCTTCGGGCACTTACTTCCAACTGTGCAGTAGATATCATCAAATACTATCCCACTGGCAGCTCAAATTTGACAAGACTAAAACTGAGTCCATTAAATACCCTCTACCCACCCCTTCCACAGAATTTCCAAAGTTTGACCTTCTCTTAAATTTCCTGTGTATCATGATTTGATATTGCAATTCAATCATTCAAATTAGTTTCATATAAGTCATCTTTAATAACATCTTTCCCCTACTCCCACATCAATTGTTACTTCTTAACATCTCCTGAAATCATATTGTTTCTTTACCCAGTGTCACTTCTTCAGTTGGTACTTTCTATTCCCACATTTCTTTTGGAATATTTTCAGCCTAACTTGCCACATTAACTTATTTCTAGTTTATAACTCTTTACCTGCTCAACAAGGACTTGTTTCTATCATGAATTTTAGCATTTCATTGTCTTATTTAAAAAAACATTCACTTTACAATACATAAGATAAATTTTAAGCTCCATAGTCATATGTGGAAAATTACAAAGTGGGCTTCCTAGCCTCATCATCTGATGCTTACGCACTTAAAATTAAAATGTCAACCACACTGAAATACGTGCCATTTCCTTAACTCACTATGCTATTTTTATCTATAAAGCCACCTTCCCAAACTATAATATTATCTGTAATAACTTAATGTTATCTAGATTATTCCTAGTCAGGAGTAACCTTTTCTGAGGGAAACAAACAAACAAACAACAAAATGCTGATACCCAAATTTCTTTGGGAAAGTCAAATAATTTCTTCTCCAAGTTTTTTTTTAATAAATAGCATTTAAAATATGTATTTCCCTCTCCTGTGAGTTTATTGTTGTGGATAAGACCACCCAAATGGGACCAAGCTAAGACTGTTTATTCAGAGCTTGCTATAGCAAAGAAATAAGCCACCATCTTTTGCATTTGGCAGAGATTGAGAACAGGCAAAGAAGTGAGAAAACTTCAGAATGGAGGGTCAAGGGTGGGAAGGAATCCTTTCATTTGCCCTGATTAGAGGCTCTTTCTACAGGAAAGCTCAAACAGGCTAACTAGCAGCATGACATCTGAAGTGATTGATTAGGGATGCATATATGGCTTTCTTCAGTTTTTCTGAACTTGTGATAAAAATCAGGGAAGCTGTCAGTTCTTAATCGAGGGGCATTTTGGACCAATTATTACACAGATTATTATTTGGCTTCCTGGACTGGCTGCTAAAGATTGCAGTCTGAATTCCTGGAGTAGTCACTGTAGATAATGGATTGGTTTGCCGTTGGTTGCTGCAAATTGCGGTTCAGAATTCTATTGTATATAGTCTGGCCATTTTCCACTTGAATGTCTTTTCATTGTAAGGGGAAAAATTATATTTCTATTATTGCCCTTGTGGTTAGGTCAAAATGTATCTTTTCAAAATTTGAAATGTTACAAACTTTCTCAAAAAATTTAATTTACATATCAATGATTGCCTATATCTTTTTAAAAATAATGAGTCAACTGAGAGCAACACACATAGTACAATTACAGCTATAATAATAAACAATTAGGTCAAATGAAGGCAGTAGGAAAATTTTAAATCATACATGCTAATTCATTGATGTAACTAAGCAAGGGATTTGGTTCTGTGATTCTTGGAAGTTAGGGAACAAAAAGAAATATAATGATTACATAGCATATACGTGGTTCTAATGGAGATTCAGATTTCTGGCATTAAATTTAGATGTCTTTTAAAAACATATTCTTGAGGATTTTAGATTTGATTTTGTTATATATCATTTTACATTACATATTTTGACCTTTTCATTATTTTATCAATTTGATTTTTGACCTATTGTAATTATAATTCCACATATATTTAAGTACCTCTTTTCCAAAATCTATAAATGTTGTATGAATAAGTAAGTACCACCTTAACATTTTACAGTTCATGATTGGCAGCTGAGATACACCATTTTTATTATGATTTAAATTTATGTCCTATGATTTAAATCCTCTTTCTAGGCAAAAGAACACTTGAATGGGGAAAAAAGAAGCAAAGCACAATTGTTTAAAATGGCTATAGTAGAAAGCAAAATAATGCCAAACTTTGCAACTTAAAGTAATAGCATTGTATATTGTCTATTGTAAACCATGTTAATTAAACTTATTACTTAATAAATTAATAACTAAATATGTGTAACAATTATGTTGGTAGGTCAACCGCTACAAAGTACCTCAAACACAATTGTTTAAAACAATATAAAATTATTTTTTCGCAGTTAGGAAAAGTGGAAGCTAAAAAGTGTGTTGACATGGTCATGCTTCCTTTGAACAGCCAGGGGAAGAATTCTTCATTGCCTCTTCCAACTTCTGAAGGTTCCTGACAATCATTGACATTCATGCATTGCTAGCTCCATCATTTACCTATTTATCTGTACCATCACACAGCCTTCCCCTTTAGTCTGTACTTTTAGTGTCCTTCCTTTTTCTCATAAGTACATTTGCTGTATTAGACTTAAGACTCACTGTAACCCTGTAAGATCTCATCTTAACTAATTACATCTGCCAAGACTAAGTTTTTAAATAAGACCACAATCTATGGTAGCCCTATTTGATGGATATGAATTTGGGAGGATGTTATTCAACCCAAGAACTTGATGTTAAAATTCCTGTTACCTTTAAAATTATTAGAGGTTTTGTAGGCAGCCAAATCTTAGAAAATATTTCTGTCTCTATTTCATAATGTATTTCGTATAGTTTAAATAGTTTGTTATAACAATTCTTTCTCAAATAAAATAAAGTGGATATTCATTCTTTTTCCTACCTATGATTACAAATTGAGATGATAAATTAGAATCTGGAAAAAGGGTACCTATCAATGTGCAGATAACATTTATATGTACAAATAACAGTATTTTAAAATTTCTAAGGAAATCAAAACTAAAAGCCAAAATAAATTTTAATTAGTCTAAGTACAATCACAAACCAATAAAAGTAAATAAAATATTTCATAATACATTTAACTAAAGTATTTCCAATTTTAGGACTACAAACTACAAACATGGGAATGAGAGAAAGTAAAGACTACATAAATAAAGTAGCTTTGTCATGTTTCTGGATGGAAATCATTGATAAATTCACAATTTTTCCTCTGTATGCATGGATTCAAAATAATCACAGTAAAAATGCCAATGGAATTTCGAAAACAAACTGAAAGACTACCTTTTGAATGTATATAAAAATTCAAATGTCTTGAAATAGTCAAAATGATTTTATAAAAATAATAAGATTGGAGGACTCCAATCCTGATATAAAGATTAAATTACAAGAATAAAGACATTATAGTATGAGCACAATGCTGGAAGATAGATCAGTGGAACAAAATTTTGAGTCCAAAAATAATCTGACACAAAAATGTCAAAATAACAAAGTATACTCTTCTCAATGAGTGTGTTGAAATAACTATCTATAAATAGAATTTCCTCAAGCAATTTATAAAATTTAAGTCAAAGTGAATGAATATAAAATGTAAGATACCAAACCATTATAGAAAGCATAGGAGAATATCTTTCTCATCTTAAATTACATTAGCATTTATTTAGTTGGAAATAAAACACAAATTTTTAAAAGTTAGTAACTCAAGCTTCATTAAATTAAAAGCTTTTCTCTTAAGAAAGATATAACCAAAAAAGAAATGTAAAGCTAGGCCACAGATTAGGAAAATAAACTTCTGAGAAAATTCTTGCTGTAAGACATGTAAAGAACTTTTGCAACTCAATAATAAGAAAACAACTAAATCTAAGAAACAAAACAAAAGGTAGATGAAGGATTTGAGCAGAATTTTCATAGGTGAATAAAGGCAAGAAGCCCATAAAATTATACTCAACATTTTTGATTGTGATGGAAATACAAATTAAATAAGAAATATAATGCCCCTATATACCTGCTAGAATAAAAAAAAATAGTGCCAAATATTGATGAGGAGGTAAAACCGCTGATTCCTACATTATAAAACAAGTGGGCACTCAGAGTGATATAGTCATGTTATCAGATTTTGGGGTGTTGGAGTCTCCTTCTAGAGGTGGTTTCTAGGTTCTTTCTATCCTGAGCAAATAATTGGCCAAGACGAGCACAAACAGTAGCAAAGTATTATTAAAGAGAGGAAAAGAAACAGGCTCTACAGAGTGAGTTTAAGCTGAGAAAATTCAGAAAAGAAGTATACCCTATGAGGTGAGGGTGGGCCACCACACAAGAGAAAACACAGTGGTAAAAGCTCAGTTTGGACCGTCTTTTTGTATCATCCACTCCTCAGACTGATGTCAGGCATAGGCCATCCTGTGAAAAATCTACTCAAGCTCCCCAGGGAAGTCCACATGCAGGGCTTTGGGAACTGCTCTGGGCATGTGTCCTGGGATTTTGTAATTAACAGGTCATGCCTACCTCCCTAGCCAGCTTTGCCATGCCCTAATCTCCTGTCTCATTTCCCCTGGAGAGACATATTCCAGTAATCCTTAGGGGATGCTAAGGGAATGGAGATCTCTGTCTTCCATAGCTCCTTTTGATTGAATGGGGGGCTAAAGACCCTACTTACTTGGGAGTATATGCTCTCCAGATATAGTGGGTGTTCTGGCTCATTGGCTGGGGTTAAAAAGACTCATCAGAAGACAATAAGAAAAGAATTAGTGAACTTTACCATTATGTTGGGGATGTAGAACCCAAATATGAGGAGCAGGTCAGTTTTCCACCCTTCCATCGGGGAAAAAGTATGGCAAAGAGAGAGGTTAGGTAAATTATCAAGCACCTGCAAGCCATAGCCTTAGCTAGATGACCCACATAATGGATCTAATTAAAAATGGGAGTCGCTATATACAGGTGCTTATTTAAGTTGTGGTGAATGAGGGTCCATAGTGACTGTACTTTTCTACTCCTGGAGCAATATAAGAGTCCTTCTTTGATCAGTTCCCAAGTAATACCTATGAGCTCCGCTTTTTGAGTAGAGATTCTTGGGGGAAGTTGGCCTTAGTGACTTATTTTGAACTGGGAACTGCGTAACCTGCCATTTGATGTTCTTCTTGAACAAAGCTACTTTCATCAGTTAATCACACCTCCTCAGTCAGTGTGGTCTAAGCCATCCTATAGAAAACCTACTCAGATTCTCAAAGGACGTCCACATGCAGGGTTTTGGGAACTGTTCTGTGCATGTGTTCTGGGATTTTGTAATTAAGAAGTCATTCCTACGTCACCACACAGTTTTGCCAGGCCCTAATCTCCTGTCTCAGTCATGCTCAGAAATGTGTGGTGCATTTTAAAATATCCTATCATGAAACTTAGGAATGTCAGGCCTACATATCTACTACAGGATTATAAAACATCCTCACACAAAAGTCTCCACAGCCAGGCTTGCATACATATGTTTTTAGGGGCATTGCTCATAGTAGACTTGACAAAGTCTGAGACCACCATAGGGACAGAAAACAAATAACTCCTGGGCCCTCAACCTGTCATTCATTAAACAAATTGTTTGTGTTTTCTTCTGTGGCAGAAAGGAACTTAAAACTAGTAGTTCATAAAAACTATGACCCTTCGCTTTAAAACAAAACTTGATCTTCATTTTGTTAAACTCTGGGTCAAATCTCTTCTAGTTTTGTCTAAGGGAGGCTCTATTTAACAGTTGGGAAAACAAAGCTGATTACCTCTAAATTTATATAACCTATCTCATACACTTTCAAGACTGAGGACACCAAGATAAGAGAATTACAGGGACATTCTGCTATACCCAGAGGTCTCCATTGCCCTCAACCCATAGTCACCTTGAATTCCAGCAGAGTTTCTCAAAACTAAGACTGATCCAAGATGAAACAACTATCTCACAGGGACCAAACTGCCCCCTAACTTACTCAAATAAAACTACTAAAGCTGGCCTCATTCTTTTTGTAAAAGGGCCAGTCTGGTTCTCTACCTCAGAGTGATCTCCCTCCAGTTACACAAGCCAGAATCTTTTTTCTTTTAAGTCTCCCTAGTTAATAAATTACATATGTAATTAATTTACATATGTCTCACACTGATGCATCCTGAAGTTCATTTTCCTATAACTGAAAAGTTAACAAAGCTATTCTTTGTTTGGGGTGAGGTGAGGTCTCCATCGTTTGTTTGGAGGACCTCTTGTCTGGTCCATCTGGTGATAGACTAAAATATAAACAAGCCAATACTCATCGACTTGTGATGGATAAAAGCCTATGGTATTGAGGCAGGGGAGAAGGGTGTAGCAAATGTCTGGGGAAGTGGGCATGATCTGTTAATTACAAAGTTCTGGGACACATGGACAGAATAGTTCCCAATGCCCTGCACATGGAACTGATCAGAGAGTGCTAACTTCAATTCTTTGTGTGAGAACTCAAGTAGGTTTTTGACAGGCTGTCCTAGACCTGATCTCAGGAGACTTTCCAAGAAGCCGCTAGAGAGTTCCACCCATCTCTCTAAGGACTCAGTGGGCCAATACATCATGGAAAACATCCTACAGATACCAGCAACCTTGTCTTTTTGCTGCATACTATTTTTCATACATATGGTTTCCACAAAAGTCAGTGAAAATGGTATGAAATATGTTATATACAGGCTTCTGGGGCTCTGTATCTCTGCAAAGGTCTAGGAACCATGGTGCTTCAAGAAGTTGCCAAACAACAATATCTTTGATTATCTCATCATCAGATGCCCACCTACATCTTAGAGGGCTGTGGGCCTTTCCTCCCTCTTTCTATCAGAAGCTAGTACCTCAGAGAGATCTGGTATATTCAAATACGACCTAATTGCTGAGCACAGCCCTTTTAATGTTCAACAATTGGGACCTAGATGAGGATGAAAGGAGAAGGGCCTCTCACTCTGATAAAGAGGACTGAAGAGGCCCAGGGCAACCTACACTGCTCCTGTCCACACAACTCCATTTCCTGTGAGAAACCCTTGGTGACACTCTATATCATAAATAAATAATTTCAATTCGTTTGGCTTCTGTTTAACTTCTAAAAAACCTTCCTCTAGATCTATAGCCATAATTGGGGTCAATGGGAGCCCTATTCTGAGCTTCTTAACTTCTGTCAATCCAAAGGTCAAATGTTCAACAATGAGTTTTTAGGTGTCCCACAGTGTCCTGTTCCCTCATGATGAAGAGATGTACTAGCAAAATTGGGAGCAATTCTTCAATTCTGGTAAAGGCCAAAATGTATTTTATCCATTGGGATTATGCCAAGCCATACTTCTAAGACACCCCTGAGGTTAGTATAAAGACTTCTTCTACTCATCATCCTGCCTCTTTGATAATTGCAGGCCCAGTAGTGAACAGGTGATTTCTTGGACCTATGCAAGCATTCAGGACATCAGTGACCTACCCCTCCAAGATCCTGAGGAGGTGTGGCTCTTTGACAGAAGTAGCTTCATCCAAGAAGGACACCAAAAGGCATACTATGCATTTATCAGTTCACACATGTTACTGAGGCTAAACCCCTTCCCCCAGGGATCTCTGCTCAGAGAGAGAGAGAGAGAAAGAGAGAGAGAGAAAGAGAGAGAGATTATACAGGACCTACTCAGGCATTGAGAGGAAGCCATACAAGCTTTTCTGGTGCTACATAAGTTAATCGGAAAGAAAAAATAAGTAGCTTGCTGAGAAACAAATAGTCATCTATAAAACACAAGTAGGAGATTCCACAACTCTTAAAGGCAGTCTGTCTTTCCAAGAAAGACATTATCATTCACTGCAAGGGACCCGAAAGGGACATGTCTGAAGTCTCCTTGGGAAATCCAAAGGCAGGTAAAGATGCAAAAAGGGTATCCTTACAACTGCTCAAAGCCTGGGGAATCATTGAACTGGTTCTTAATCAAGGGATCCAGCTGGATTCTGTAAAAACCCTACATGGGAAATGGTCACTCAGATTTTCACAGGACTAGGACAAGCGGTGACCACCCAACGGGTCGATAAACCTTGCCCATTCTGTGCTTACAATAACCCTGGAAGCTCAGAACTCCTCCTTTGTTAGAACCTTACAGAGTAGAGGGACAGTCCCTGGGGAAGACCGGAAATTAGAAAGCCAGCTCCACTTCTGTCTAAAGAAAAAGACCACCCAACTGAAGAAAAAAAAAAAAAGGTATTTTTGTTAATGTCTCAATGGACCCTGAGGTTTCCTTTCAAAAAGCAGGACTCCAGTACTGCTCTGGATGCAGATAAGTAGAGTCACTAAGGACCTCCAATTAACTACAGCTTAAAAGGGGCACCTGCACTGTGACTCCTGTTTTTAATTAGATCTATAATGTGTGTAATCTGGTGATGCTATTGCTCTCAACCTCTTGATAATTTATTTAACATCCATTTTTGCCATACTTTCTCCTCCACAGGATGTGTGAAAATCTGACCTGTTCCTTCTCAAATTTGGGTTTCAAGCTTTTCCCCATTGGACAGGCAGCTCAACAGTTCTCCACACATAGACACTAACTCCTTTCTTATTATCTTCTTCAACCCAGCTGGTGACGCACAACATCCTGAGGTAGTTGGAGAGAACATAATCCCCAGTAAAGGCCTACAGCCCCTTTCAGCAGGAAGTAGCTATGCAAAGATGGAGACCTCCATTCCATCAGTACCCTGTAACGAACTGTGGGTATTATGTCTATGGGGGAGGGAGGAAATGAGGCAGGAGATCAGGGCATGGCAAACTGGGTGGGGAAGTGGGTGTGACCTGTTAATTACAAAGGTCTAGGATGTATGCACAGAACAGTTTCAAAAGCCCTGCAGGTAATGCCAATCAGAGTACTGTCTTCAATTCTTGTGAGAACTCAAGCAGATATTTGTTAGGATGGCATAACCCTGATGTCAGCCTGAGGAACGGGAGATAAAAATGATAGCCACCGTTGGGCTTGGGGCCACTGCATTCTCTCTTTTACAGTGATATGCTCTCACCCTGTAGAGTATACTTCTTTTTCTACTTTTAATTGATCCACATTTGTTTGGCAGAGGGTGTTTCTTTTCCTACTTTTAATAAATGCAAAATCTCACTATCTTTTGTGATTGCTTTGTCCAATTGTTTGTTTAGAAGAAGCTAGAAAGAATCTCTAGAAGGAGTTCCCATAACCCCAGAACCTGGTATTGGTATTCCCTAAAATGAAATTCTGCTCTTTAATACAACATACAAACTTCCAGTTAATATAATAATATGGAAAACATGAAAAATAAAGTAATGAAAAAAGCTAGATCAAAAATATTATGAACTGCTTGATTCTATTTATAGGAAAGTTCTACAAAGGTACAATTAAAGCACAAATCTTATCTTGATATTTATTGGAGGTGAGCTTGGCCATAAAATATTTGGCAGTAACATTTTATTCATATCCGTAATTCTGGAAACGTTAGCATTTCTCAAAACTCTATTTACCTGATATCTGTTGAAAGAAGACACTTTTCCTAAAACACTATTAATTGCCTTGTGCCTCAGAGAAAATGTTGCTATTACTCCTCTTCCCATCTCAGCAGGGGCAGGTTAATTCATCTTCTCAAACCTTTTCTCTTCTCTTCTCTTCTCTTCTCTTCTCTTTTCTTTTCTTTTCTCTTTTCTTTTCTTCTCTTTTCTTCCATGTGAGAAATGCTCGCCCAGTTAATTTTCAATTATCCTTCTAGTTCTAAGGCTCCAATAAAGACCAAAGTTTTAGAAGAATCAATCTTAGAATATATTTTTAAACAGCAAAACCATTCTAAGTTTAAAGCAAAATCCTTTGTAGAGAAGGGTTTCTTACTCTTTGATGACCATGTTTCATTGCTTTGTTTCATTTGCAATCGTGTCAGATATATCTGGATGCTGGTGTTCTAAGTCTTGAGTACTAACATAAAAGGGGAACACTGGCAGCTTCCTTTGGAAGAAGAACTGGAAAAAATGTACGTGATGACCATCAGAATCTAAGAAACAGAACCTATACTTTACTATTTAGGAAAAATAACTCTGCATTCAAAGAATGTTGTCTGGAAGTTTATTTACATCACAAAGGCAGTCCCTTGGACAGATTCACCATGACTTCACAAATATTTATTTTCTGAAACCAATCTATTTTAGTCACATTCCTAACACTCCCAAAAAACTACAGTATATGACATATGTACATAAATATGCATATACATCACTATATGTGCATGCATATACATGTCCCTAAATTTTTATAATTTCTGTAATTTCCTAAATTTCCTCCTATAGAGTAAGCTCTTAAAAAAAGACACCCTATAGTGTGGAGCAAGTATGTACTTAAATCAGTGAATATCACTTTCATTAACACCATGAAATGGCTTTAACTGGTCATTTTAATGGTATTAGGCTGAGCACTATACATTAAAAAGTGTATCTGTGAATATAAGATGAATGTGATAGTTTTAAAGACATATGTGATCTGCCCTTAACATCTTCTTCTCTATACAAGTTATCATTTTTTCCTCACTATGTAGCCCATTTTCCTCTTTCTCCAATGTCTTAGATCCTTCAAATCACAAATCAGTTTCTACTCTTATCTGTACAGAGGCTCCTATATTATTTCAACAGAAAGTAATCAATCTTTCTCCTGAATCACCAGCAATTCATCTATACCACTCGATAGTACTTAACTTTTCCCAATTCACTAATCTATTAAGTGCATATTCTTTTTAGAAGTTCTGTTTTAACTAGTCATCAATATCCTTATATGTAAATTCGTGATAGATCTCTCTATGACCTCCACTAGTTGTTGATCAATTAGAGGGCAAAGATAGCTTTTATTTCATAATTTTATTTCTTGTAAAACCAGGAAATAGTACCTTATATTCATTAACTATTAGCTGAATAATTGAACTAACTTTATACATTTACCCAAAGCTGATATCAACAAATAGTTATAATATTTCTTTATGAAGACTTCCTTACACTTTTCTCATTATCAGCATATGTATTCATTGACTTAACAAATACTTACTGAGCACCTACTCTGCATACAAATACTGGGTGCTTGAAATATATCCAAATTCACCATAAAATTATTCCTCTTCTCATGGAATATATTAAAATACAGGCAAATATTAACTACAATGAATAATATCCATAGTACATTTAAAAGTGATATTTTCATCTAAAAACTAAAAGCCTCCTAGGAGGATAAGAAGCACTGCCAGGGTCAAGATATGAAATAAGTAGAGAGATCAGGATAAACCTCATTCATTAAGTATATTTTGAGCCATGACTTGAAAATAAAAGTTTGTTAACTATGAAGATCTTTAAGACAAGATTGTCTTACACAACTTGTATATCCCATACTACTCATGATTTTATAAGGTTACAACATTCCTAGAAGAATAATTTATACTCTGATAGCACAACTTTCCTATATGTAAAAATTTGAACTTCTGGAGAATAAATAAATGTAGGAAGATTTTATTCTGTACCCTTTTATATCTTTTGAATTTTAAACGTTAAGAATGCATTATCAGGCTGATGAGATAGCTCAGTGGCATAAGCGCCTGCCTGGCAAACGCAAGGTCCTGAGTTCGACTCCCAGAACCCACATAAAGGAAAAAAAAGGGTCAGTGATATTGCTCAGCCGCACAAGAGCTTGCTGGCAAGCATGAGGTCCTGAGGTTAACTCCCGGTACCCACATAAAAAAAAATGCACTATCTACTCAAAAATTAAACAAAGAAAAACTCCCCTAGGAACATTCTGAAGAGTTGCTTAATTACCTCAAAATATTAAATTATTATTGCATTTGAGAAGTATTTCATAAAGCTTGTAGCTGTGATTTGGACTAGATTTCCATGAGTTAGCATTTGCTGGATAACAAATCATCCAGAACTTGTGGGTTAATGTCAGCTTGATGTGTTTTAGCTAGGGTGAGGCTTGTTTGATGCAGGCTAGGTTCTTGTGTATGTGGTCACCAGATGGGATTTCTGTGGCTGGTTGATCTACGGTGTAGCCGTAATGGAAAGACTCTCACCACCAGGTTCTCTCTCCATCAGCTCTAATCCGCTGGTAGTCTTTCCTTGATTTCTTCATGTGGGAGTCACAGGAGTCCAAGAGCAGCAAAAGTAGAAGCTGGGAGGACTCTTGAGGTTTAGGCTTAGAAATTTCACACAAGAACAACATAACAAGGTTATCCATTATGGAAGGTAGGGAAATAGGCTCTATCTCTTGAAAGGAAGCAGGAAAATATTGTTACTATTTTGCAATTATCTATCACTAAAAAGGAAAATTAATAATATTAACATTGAATTTCTCCCGAATTGGAGGAAAAAGAAAACATCATTGTTTCCTAGTCATGTCTCAAAATTTCCAGTAAGAGAGAACTCAAACTCACAATGATGAATTCTTTAATTATGAATGGAATTTAAAGTGTGTCTGAGAGTCTAAGTTTGGAATATCAGGGCTAGGTCTATGTCCATTTGAAGTAACATTTTAGCATGAAAATTAAACATACTGTCTCCCATTTAGATTTCTTCCACAATAACATATCATAACATGTTTTTAAATATCACATTTTTCTTTTTTACATTATGTATATGAGAAATGGTTAAATATTTTTAATTTGAATCTGGTCAATATCAAATATATTCCAAGGTATAATTTCCTCCTCTTGTATGCCATTTTCATATTGTTCTATTTTTAATTCAAAATGTATATAAAGCAACTTTCTGGGTTTTTTTTTGTGTGTGTGTGTGGGTACCAGGGGTCGACCTCAGGACCTCGTGCACCAGCAGGAGCCCATGCTGCTGAGCAATATCACCGGCCCTTTTTTCATATGTGGGTTCCGGGAGTCGAACTCAGGCCCTTGTGCTTGCCAGGCAGGCGCTTACACTGCTGAGCCACCTCACCGGCCCAACATTCTGTTTTTTGATGCCCTCTACATCTGCCTGGCTGTATGCTTTACTGTTGCTTCTCTATGTGCATTTTTTGAGTCATTTCTTAATTTTGATCTTCCAAAGGGACACACCATTTTTACTATTTATTACCTATGAAATTGCATGAGCTTTATTTAGCTATAAAACATAAATGTTAACTCCTATAATTTTGTGAAGATAAATAAGAGAGGATAAATGAAAATTCTTTGTTTAGTGCCTTGCGACTAGAGTGAATTCTATCATTCCTTGCTTACCTCTTTTGCTTCTTTTATGTCTGCATCAAACATTTACTCTTTCCTCTAACTCAGGTCAGGAATGTTTAGTGTCGATCTTAAGGTATCAAGTGCCCCTCATGGCTAGACCCACAGCAATGACCCAAACAATCCACTCCACATTCATGACTGAATTATTGATATCAATAATAATCATGATGACTGGGACATCTGTACATACCTGGAGATTATAGTAGGGCCTTTTATTCTCTGAAAAAAACAGAGGTATATGAGATAGGATTAATGTTAATGACAATTATGATAATGTAGTTAAGCTACCAATTTTAGGTTTAATATAACCAACCACCACTGTAAGAACCTGAACACTGAGCTTCCATGAATCTGACTTGCCTGTGGTTACAATAGCTCTTAAAAGATGAAACAAAGACTTTAATCCAGGTCTATTGCTTTCCAAATTCCTCATTCTTAGCCCTCACTCCATGTAATATAAATGAATATATGTAGGAAATACTTGCTGAGCATTAAAGCTGCCACTAATCTTATTTATAACTTTATCAATAAAGGCTTTAGGAAAACTTCTAGAAATGAGTGATATTCAGACATAGTGGAAAACATGAATTCGAGAGAAATTACAGCAGCCATCACTGGATCACATATAAATTAGGCTTAATTATTACAGTCTTGTAAGATTGGGATGTGGACCTGCAGTGATGATAATGGGATTCTGTGGATGTATGTTTTGGGCTCTAGAGAAAAGGGTGATAGGTGGCAATTATCATTAGTGACTTTTGAATAAAGATGTTGGAGTCTTCTCACTCATTAGACCAAATAGTTCAATGGTCATTACAAGTGGCTGTAAAAAGCCCAGAAATGCCATCAGAAAAGGAATAATGCTTATTACTGTAGCAACCTATTATTTCCATAATGGCAGTGTGATTAAGAAATCAACATCAGACATTATCCTCCATCAGCTGTGGTTTTTAAAAGCTGGTGGCAGTGGTCAGAAATCAAATTTGGAACAGTTTCCATACCTTTAGAGGAACTCACATGACACATACCATTTTCTTTTCCAACTGTGACTTTAATTTGAATATTATCAGGGGCAGGTCAAAACAGATCTGCTATAAATCACTCCAAAAGTTTGACCAGAGTTGGAGGCAGACACAGCATTCTCTATGAAAAGGAAATGCAGTTTTGCAGTCTTAATTTGTTACAAATCTCTCAGGAATAAAAACATTGATCCAGTTTTTTGCTTTTCCTCACACACTGGTTGTAAATACAAGGTGCAGGCTTTTGTTGATAAGTAATACATTACATCATGAGGAAAACACCACCCAGATTCAATGCCAGAAAAAGGAACAGTGTAGACCAAATTGTAAATTAAATGATGCAAAAAGTATACTACAGGACATTATGCTTAAGGAAACAAATTCTCATTATTTTGAATAAGATTTTGAATTCCTAAAGTATGACCTAAATGACAATTATAATTGGATATTTACAATGAAAAATATGTACAAAACCTACAAGCAATAAGTCAGTGATTATGCACTTGCTAAAAACATGTGCTCGGCATTTTTTTAAATTCCCTAATTAAATCCTAATTAGGATGTGCAGTGGAGTGTTAATTTTTGCTTGCTATACCTCCAGGGCATTTTTTACACCTTCAGGAGCCTAAGCTTATTCAGATATGTAAAAGATAATTATCAATATAAAGGACAGCCACACTGTTGGTTTGGACCATTGCTTATGTGTGGTTTCTTTTGGCCTCTGTGGAAACAGCCCTGGGGACCTTTGTGTTACTGTGAACTGTGAAGTCTTCCTTTGCTGTAGTAGTGTCCACCTTGCCCACACTATGTGTAAACATGCCTGCATCATTCCAGCCAGCATCTTCCTTCCCAAGAAAAGAGCATCTTGCCCTCATACCCAGTGAATTTGAAAATATGTCTGAAAGCCAATCAGGAGTACTCAAATTTTGTTTGTACACAAACAAGAGGGTGGTATGAATCCATAAAATCAAATCTAGCTTGATGCTGTAGGCCTAAACAATTAAATAATGTGTTCTGTGATGAGAATTAGAAGTTACTTTTCTTAATTACTCTCCAAAGATTTGCCTAGAGAAGGGCTAAATATATTCCCATCTGAATTTAAGTCCTCTGTTATCTTTTTTTCCATATTTTCAAGATATTTTCAGTTCCTTTCTCTCATCCAAATTACCAAAAATTTTCATTACTTTATAGAGTTAAGACCCTAATTTAGGTATTGAGTATATATATATATATATATATATAAAGTTCCAACAAGCTTGCATTCTGAAAATTGAAGCACGACGATAGAAATGATAATATTATTGTACTATGAATAATGTTGACAAAGCAGTAATAACTAGCAAGTATTACATTGTGACTGTATTTCACACATTCTATATACATAAGATATTATGTCATCCCCTTCAACAACTTTCAGATTCACATCAGGCATTTTCTATCTATTTTATTCACATACAACTGAGGCTGATAACTTGTCTTTTTTCTCAACAAAAGATGATTACAGAAACAGAACACATAGACACTTTACAATCATATGTGTACCTGAGCATGATGTCACACCTCTGTAATCCTAGCAGGAGGCTGAGGCAGGAGGATTGCCATGAGCTCAGGGCCAACCTGGGCTATATAGTAAATCCAAAGCCAGCCTGAAATACATGGTGAGACACTGTCTCAGGTAAAAAAAAAAAAAAAAAAAAAAAAAAAAAAAAAGAATCTTTGTATGTGTAGTGCTTATAAGAATTTAAGTTAAGAAATTTGGCAGGGAGGGCACTGGCCAGTGTCTCACTAAGTTGAAGAATGAAATCACAGACAAAGGAGGAAGTTAATGGGAATATTTATTGGAAATATAGAAAGAAGCTAACATCCCAGTTTGAGGGATTCCAAGAGGGCTGCTGAGGGAATTCTTTGTCTAGGGTCTTTTATGCATAAGCAGAGGATGGGAATTTGCTCAGTTTTCAGTGCTTACCTATCACACATGGCCCCCTGTGTTTAAAATAACTAATTGAGGTTCTGATTCTTTAACGCAGATTTCAAAAGAAAAACCAGTTTGCTCAGAGTTTTTGGATTCTTCAAAACCCAGTTCACTGTTGTTAACTTGATCCATTCCATTCCACCTAAGCAGTTTCTTTTCTAGTGATCAGAGTCCTTAATTTCCTGGTTTTATTTTTAAGTGTTGTTTACTTTGTAAGGCTGACCAGCCGTACTCAGTCTTAGGCCATGTCCCTTGCTAACTGCCTATTCGCAAACAAAATAGTTAAACTGCCTCTTACCCTAATGGTGATGTTGATGGAGGGCAAACAAGATGTTATCTAAAAAACTGTCACACTGAAGAGGGAGAAAGGCAGAGAACCAAGAACAATAGGCTGAGATTCCATGAGGACAGTTTCTAAGAAAGAATTTACCAGTAAGAACTTTTGTCAGCCCACTCCGGGGGTGCCAAGGGACATTTTCACAGGTGAGGTACCAAGGTTAAAGAACACACATATGAAAGACATCAGCAAAAACAGCAGGCAGTGTGGAGCAGAGCAGAGAGTGCAAGAGCACAAGAAAGCCACCTGCATTTTTATTGTACAGTTCTTATACATGTTGTTGTCTCATATTTACATTCTTGTATAATGCTGCAACAAGCGCATGCGTGTTTACCTGTGCTGAGTCATGGTTACATAACTGTATCCCACTGTGTGCCTGTGCTGAACAAGCGGTTTCATGTCCTCAGGTGTCCTTAGATGAACCTGAGCTTTGAAGCAGTCTGAGTGGTTCCCCACATCCCACCCCCTCAAAGGTCAGGTGTATATAAATGTAACATTTTATATATAACAGTGCACAGTTAACCTATAGTTAACAAGCCAAGAACCATGTGGTTTTGCAAAACCACTTTTCTTCATTTGAACAATTTCATCCATAAACAACACCAAAGCCTGGCACATAACATTCAAGGCCTGGGCCACATGTTGAGCAGGGGCTTCAACCTGGAGGACTAAGTTTATGGTCCTTGCCCCGGTCAGATGCTATTCCTTGCAGCATCCAGTCAATTTTTCTGGTCAGATGCTATTCCTAGCAATCAATCATTGTAATGCCCGGTCAAGGCATCTGTTAAGTAATTTCCTGGAGAGAGGAGAGGCTTATGTTCTGGACCATGTTATCCTATATGGTTAGCTTTTTGGCCACACTGTCATACATCTCACCATAGGTTGGCACCCCACAAGGGATGGTGCCCTATCTGTCAGTCCTGAGCTGCCCAAGCCAGCAGCCAGAGTGTCAGGCCCCTAAAGACAGCCCAACTGTCCATGCACACATGTAGGGGGTCCTGTTCATGCATCACAAGCACCACATTGTCTGCAACTCTGCCCATTGGCTTGACCTGCCTGTTCCATTTTCAAACCAGAGTACTTCCATACTGGGCTGGACAACAACTACTGTCCCTTGCAGCGTTGGGTCAGGGATAGACCCATCAGTATATCCAGCATCAGCTGGAGGTCCTTTTACCATTCTGCGTGGGGACTAGGGGTCAAGTCCTATAGTCTGTCCTCCCAGATGGGTTCCTGAGCCATGTACATCATGGGTCCCCAAACCATTGCCAGTTAGGCTGCCAATGGGCTAGCTGAGAAAGAGGGCCACTGTTGGAGGTACATCTCCCAATGTGTGAGAGTGGGGGCCTATGCCACCCTACTCTTGGTACAGGCTGTCCACATTCATACCCTAGATATCTATCTGTCCCGTTATTGCTCACAGGTGTGCAGAGCCATGTACAGCACTGTGTTTCTCAATCAAGGAATACCAGCTCTCAGTTCCCTTCCACAACTGTAAGCAAAACCCAACAGGTGATTCCACTTCCCTGTTTTTGCCATAGGCCCCAGACAAATCCATCATCATTCACATTGACTGTTAGGATAAATGGCAGGCTAGGGTCAATGACTCATAGGGCTTGCATCTATGAAACTAACCTCTTTGAGTCCTAAAAAGCAGCTTCCCCTGCATATATCCAGCAAGCAGCTTCTGCTGCATCTGTCCAGCCCCATGTTGTGCCCCTTTTGGTCATCTGTTATACAGGGCACAGCAGGGTAGCTAGGTGTTCTACATCTGCCAGAAACCTAGCATGTCCATATACACCTGTAATTGGCACACTGTCATGGGTCTGGTCTTACTCGACCATATAACACCCAAGAATTGACAGACAAGCCAGTTCCCTGGACCTTGTCTTTGTCCATGGCCCACCCCCATGTCAGCAAAGCTTCCTTCAGACTGTGCACTGTGGCTTTTAAATCTGCAAGACAGTCAGAGGTTAACATAATATCATCAGTATAAAACAGCAACACAGAGTGTGGCTTGGCCCAGGTGGCCAGGTCCTGGGCCACCAGGCCATGACACAAAGTCGAACTATGCAGATAGCCTTGTGGCAACACCTGGAAGGTCCACTGGCTACCTTCGCAGGTGAAGGCAAATTGGTCCTGACTGCCCCTGTCGGGGTGAGACTTTACATTCATTTGCCATAGCCTGTCTGGCTTCTGCATTGGCCATACTGAAGGGCTCTGAGCAGGGCATGTCACTGTGCTTTTTTTCAATTTCAAGAACATCTGTCCCATCTCCTCATGGCCTCCAGATAGTAGATGCTGTTTCATGCACACAACCCATGTGGCCTGCGGGAGAGTCAGTGGTGCTTGGTGTGGATGACCTCAGACTACAGTTTTTACCATGCAAATTTGTAACTGAAATTCTCCCTGTGTGTTGTCAAGCTGAGCACCAGTCAGTATGCCCACCTCCAGTATGTATTCAGCAACTGGTGAAACATATACGTCATACAGGCATGAGGGCAAGTGCCAGATACCCAAAATCACCTGGGCCTTCCAGATCATGATGTAATGACCCCCATACACTTCTATGCATGCAGTAGGTCTTGCAAAATGGTCTGGGTTCCCATATATTAATGTTTACTAGGCTCCAGTATCCATCAACTTTAGTGCATGTTGCACATTTTTGGGGGACCTGTAAATAGTCAATTCCACATGTGGCCTCCATTCTCCTGGGACCCTCAAGACCCAGGTACCTCAGCCTGCCTCCCAATTAGGGTAAAAAGAGGCCAGTGTCACTTCTTTCTCCTTCACTAAGGCTGCTTTGGCCTTCTGGCTCTGGTCCATCAGCCTGTATTGCTGCTCAGGGCATAACTGCCTCCACAGAGTCAACAACACATCCAAAGCCTGCCCATCTAACTTATCTGCAGCTAGGCTGACAGCCAACAGGTCTGTCCAGATCTGGTGCTGACAAACCTTCAGTGGCCCCACAGCCTTGGGGGGATGGCCCTGCTTGCCCAGAGCCCCCCTTCTTTTTCTCCATTGCCGGTATAGTTTTTACGGATCTTGCCTTACCTTGGCGATTCACTTTCACATCTTACAGCCTAGCCAAGGCATTCACAGCATCATGAATGGGGCAATCTGTAAAGGGGGCTAGAAGGACTGCCACTGACCTGAACGTGTCAGCTGGGCCATTTGCCAGGATCATGTCCTTCATGAGTGCCATCAGGAGTTCCTCATCTGGGCTACAGTACCGCAGTGTGAACATCATTTGCCACATGCCCATTCCATATAGTACAGTTATCAAGTCTAGACAGTGACTTGCTCCAGCAGGTCACCTTGATACTCCCAAACCAGGCAAGCAGCTGCCATCAACCAATTCATCGCAGTCTAATTACCTGCTTCTGGGGCTGTCCTCTGCACATCCTGCAGAACCCATCTCATAGAGGGGGTGCTAACTATGCTGGCTATTTGGGACATCTCCTGTGGGCTTAACTGTGTGTTATCAGCCCCTTCATCCCACTGCCATAGTAGCCATGCAGGCACTGTTTCATGCACCTTCTGTTTTAATTGTTTTGCCAGCTCCTGAAGCTCCATGGCTATATAGGTTGTGCACATTGTGTGCCAGGTAGAGGTAGGAGGCCCTCCCAATCCTCCTCCCTGGGCTAGTGGTTCCTCTACCTCCACTTTTTGATGAATAGCCAGCCTAGCATACAAAACCAGGAGATTTTCCCAGGGGTTTTCTCAGACATGAGGACTTATGCTTCTGTAGACATTTCTACAGGAGACAGTGTTTCCCACGCTTCACAGCCCGAGCTCTGCAGCAGCCAACCATTGCTCAAGGTCCTCTTCCATCTGCTGCAGCTGGTCTACTTGCTGGACAAGGCCACCACCTTCTTTATTATGAAGCAGAAGAGAGTGATGAACAGCCAAGCTACCTGCCCCACCATTTCATGGTGAGGGGGAGGAATTTGTCTGTCTATTGCTTCCAAGGCTTGCAAGACTTCCCCAGTCTCCAAACAAACTGTTTCCCAGTCCTCTGGGGTCTTCCAAGCTTCCAAGACGGTGGCTACAGGTAGCCATGGTGAGGCTGGGGTCGCTTATCAGCCATTCCCCGGGGCTCTCCCTCACCTTCGAGTGCTGTTTCCACAGCCACCATGGGACCACTTACCTCAATGTCCTGTTGACTACACCATTTGTCGGCCCACTCGGGGGGCCCAAGGGAGATTTTCACAGGTGAGGTCCCAAGGTTAGAGAACACACGTGTGTAAGACATCAGCAACAACAGCAGGCAGCACGGAGCAGAACAGAGAATGCAAGAGCACAAGAGAGCCACCTGCATCTTTATTGTATAATTCTTATACATGTTGTTGTCTCATATTTACATTCTTGTATAATGACATAACCGACACATGTGTGTTGATCTGTACTAAGTCATGGTTACATAACTGTATCCCACTGTGTGCCTGCGCTAGATGAGCAGGGTCATGTCCTCAGGTGTCCTGAGATGCCCCTGAGCTTTGAAGCAGTCAGAATGGTTTCCCAAAACTTTCTATTCACATATGTAAATTTTACATACCTCAAAAATGTTGAGCTTGACATTAAACCTTCTAGAAGATAAAACACTTGAAGACACAGGTGTAATAAAGGATTTTCTAAACAGAACCTCAATTGCATAAGAAATAGCAAGAATCAGCAAATTGGATATATCACACTAAAAAGCTTCTGCACAGTGAAGAATCAATCAGCAGAGCAAAGCGACAAGCTACAGAATGGGAAAATAATTTTTGCCTCCTACTCCTCAGATAGAGGACTAATTTCTAGAATATACAAAGAATTCAAAAAACTTAAACCACCTAAAATTAAAGACCCTGTCAAGAAATGGGCAAAAGAAATGAACAGACACTTCACAGAGGAAGAAATACAAATGGTCAACAAATATATGAAAAAAAGTTTGACATCTCTGACCATTAGAGAAATGCAAATTAAAACAACACAAAGCTTGCATCTTACTCTGGAAAGAATGGCAATCATTAGGAAATCAAACAAGAACAAATGCCAGCAAGGCTGTGATGAACGGATATTTTTGGTGGGAATGCAAACTATCACAACAATTATGGTAATCAGTATGCAGATATCTCAAAGAACTGAAATTAGAAATTCCATATGATCCAGCTATTCCCCTGCTAGGTATCTTCCCCAAAAAGCTTAAGTTATTATATTACAGGGATATATGTATACCAATATTTAGAGTAGCATGATTTATAGTAGCTAAATCCTGGAAGCAGCCTATATACCCATCAACAGACAATTGGATAAAGAAAATGTGATTTCTACATATAATAGAATACTACTCAGCTGTAAAGAATGACACATTTGTGATTTTGTAGGAAAATTGATGCACCTATAAAATATAAATAATGTTGAGTGAAACAAACCAGAAGCACAAACTTAAATACTTTATGGTATCTCTCATTTCAGTTAGACAAAGTACAAATGAAGAAAATGATAAAGGATGGCTAGAAAGGGACAGTGTGATGGATCTCTTGCAGTAGGGAAGTGGTCCAAGGGAACAAAGTCAAAGGGTGAAGAGAAGGGGAGAGGAAAATGAGAGGAATAAAGATGTACCAGGTACAGGAACCTAATAACCCCAATTAATGTAAACACTATATGCCATAATATGAGCTAAGACAAATAATATCTACAAGAATGAAAAAAGGGATGTGGAATCAGAGGAAGGGGAGGAAAGGCAACAAATAAAAGAAAAAAAAAAAGAAAGAAACAAGCTGTAATATATACATGTGACCACTCCCCAAGATGATCGTATGCTGCATGAATTGCAAACATGTACCATTAAAATGTTTTAAAAATCAAAAAAAGATTTAAAAAAAATGTTGAGTTTGAGACTGGCTAATCATTTGGAGGGATTAAAAATAATTCTTTCTCCCCCTTAGTTTGCCACCCCTTAACACATCTTGTTGATTTAATTTGAAATATGACAACCATGCATCTACATCTTATTGACTGTTTTAATTTTTTTTACCACTTGTTTCTTCAGAAATCATGTTCTATGTGTAATATCATATTCTCAAAATTTTTTTCATGTGGATATAATGTGCATAACTCCACCCTTGTTTTACTCCAAATCTTGAACCTAGGTACCTTCATTTGGCTTATTTTGAGTTTGCAAGAATATGTGCTATTTAGGGTGGCATACAATACAAATCTGGGAGTCAGATACAATTGATAACAACTTCCCATAAGCACCAGAATGTCACCTCTGAAAGAAGGTTTTGCTTTTTGGCTGTGGCCAGGGTTGGTTTACCTCTGGCGTGTGTCTTATTGTATTTTTCTTTTAAGATAGAAGATGTTAATATATGAGCTGTTTTTTTTTTTTTTTCTCTCTCTAAACTAAAACCTCAGTGTTCATGTTTAACTGCAGTGTTGGCACTTTGCGATAAATAAGTGAATTAGGTTTGCAGTTTGGGCACTCAGTTTTTAAAAGGTCCACCATCTCTAGCCTGGAAAAACAGACCTTTAAATGTATATCTGGCTTGGAAACTTGCACTGATGACTGAATGATCCAGGGGTGTCTCTGGCTTAGGTTAGTCATCTGACTTCCCTTGCCTCCCACAGACTTAGCTAATGCTGTGAAACTTGAGAGATGGTGACTTTTCTTGACTGGGAGCCACCCTATATTTTGGAGATGTTTCTAATAATGAATTTTGGTCAACTGGCAACCCTGCCTACTTCCAAGCATACGAAGAGGGAGCACCAGACACCAAGATAAGAGTCATTATGAGATGTGTTTCCAAAATCTTGATTCACATAACAGAAAAAGAGAAGTTCAAATTCATATTAAGGTAATGCATTTTTGGTAGAAATTCTCATTGACTTCTCAAAACAAAGCAATAAATAGTTACATATAAATTTTATAGATGAATATTCTTAACTTTATAGATGTTAGACGCTGTGGTGGATTAACTAATGGTCAACTTTAACATACAACTGAACTGAATCAGCATAGTTCTAGGTGTGGAAGGCCCAGCAGAGGATTGTTGCCTACAGCATAAAAGCAGAACTGGAGGGGAAGATGGTGTGCTGTTGATTCTCCTGGAGAATCTTTTCACACTGGTTTTCCTGATATGAACTCAGATGTTCTCATCGTCAGAGGAGATCGGGTACTTGCTCTCACTGAGGATGGCTGAGGTTCTTTTCAGGGAGCTCTGGTCTTATCTTGAGTGTCACTTCCTGGATCCAGTGCAGATCAGCCTGCTTGCACAAATCCTTCATCCCAGTGGCACAGACTTTCTAGCTTCCACAACTGACCTTGGGGCTTCCCAGTGCAGATCCTTGATACAGACTTGCATGAGACATTGTCATGGGCTCTAGGCCTCCAGCTGAACTTGTGCAGGGCATTGCTGTGGGATTCAGGCCCTCAGCTGTATTCTTCAGGTCTCTAGTGTGTGGACAGGTCTCTTTCACTCTTCTGCATTTGACTTTTTGGGTGAATACTGTGAAATAATCCTATAAAGTATGTGTTTGTTATTAAATCTAATACCTTATAAACCCTGATTACAACCAGGGCCTTACTCAAATTCCCAACACTAGTAAGTAGTAGAGGCAGGATTTAAAATTTAGTTATGGATCTGAATCATGCTGTTAGATATTTTATATCTAATTTTACTAATGTCACTTGTCTAACAAAACAAAGTAAGAGAGTACCTACCAGGTGACATTTCCATAGTTTTATGCATTTCCTTTCTATTCATAATTTTAATAAGTTTTTCAGTATACTCATTTTAGAAATCACACTTTCATCTCATTTTGTTCTCTGCAATAACACCAGAGAACAACTGTCAACAGATGTGAAAGTTTACAGATCATTAAATTTCCCTCTGTAGTTCACCGTCAGAAATACCCTCATGTCAAAGGACTTCCTCTCTTCCATCTGAAAAGATTGGTTTTAGAACAGTTTTGCCCCAAACTGGTAACTTAGTCAATTTTCTCCAATGTGCAATTGACCTGAACAATTCTGGAGATAAGGGCCGCTGTGAGATCAATTACACCTGGGCTTGTCCTTGCATCTGTATTTTATCTCTTCTATATGACTTTCCTTAAAGACCTTCCCTGGGTCACCTGAAGGCTCTGGAACAGATGGCTCATCCACAAACTTTGTAAGAGAGCACATTTTGCTTGAGACAGATCAAGGAGAAAAAAAAAATATTCTATAAGTCTATACATGTATCTGTCGCTTACTCTCTGCTACACCTCCCACCACACCTTTTAGAAAATATTCTGTTGTATGTGACATTCATTTCATTCTATTATTTCCAATAAGGTTGGAAATGATGAACCATTTTTATAGTCCTAGTTAAGATACTACACTCACAAGAAATTTCATCCCGAATCACCCTTTCATATTGATTATGCTCTTTTTGAATTCTATCTGTATCTCATGTGTTCTACAATTGTGGGTGAGCACTTTTCTTTTTTTTTAATTACTATTTATTGTTTAACTATTGGCTCTAGAAAGCAGAGATTGTGTATTATCAAGTTTGAATTCCTTGCATATAATACAGTGCATGAAACCTATTTGCTCATTAATACATGCTTGCTTATTCATTTATTTCTACATCTGTTTAAAGACATGCTCAGCATTTTCTGTGTGCATATATTAGGTAGATTTCAACAGTGAACCTCAATAATCTCTCTTTGTATTTATGTCCTTATACAGTCTCTAAATTTGAATGTGGGCTGCACCTACAGATTAACAAATAGACTATCACTAAAGTACTGAGATATTGTTTCTATCATTAGGTTACAAAATAATGAGATTTCCACCTTGTAGGCAGTGTCTCTTTTTCTTTTGTTTTGATTAATCAAGCTGCCATGTTGGAGAAGTTCACAAGCCAGGGAATTGTTGGCCATATGACTAGAAACCAGTGCAAAATTGAATCTCAGTAACAGTCATATGAATGAGCTTGGATTTGAATCTTTCCCCAGTTGAGCTTTCAGAGAAATCCACAACAATTTCTAATACATTGATTGTATCCTTGTGAGTCTCTAAAACAGAGGAATCAAATAAGTTATGCTAGAATTTCTAAACCAAAACAACTGTGAAACAATAAATGTGGATTTTTATTATCCAAACTTGGAAGGGATTCATTATGCACTTATATACAATACTGACATTTCATTAAGTGCTAGCAAACTAATCATGAGCAAAACAAATAAGATCCCTTTCTTTTTTTTATCAGTACATATTTGCAGTACACAATGTTTGATCCCTTTTTCAGTATTCATATTCTGATAGCCAAATAACAAGTGTTGCTCTTAATACTACAAATAGCTCAGTGTTATATTTATGTGAAGCCATTTCCAAATGGTGGATCAATTATCCATTGTTTTCTAAAAAAAATAACTTAAAACTTAGAGTCATGAGACAACAATGATTGTTTTTCATAATTTTCTCAATTAACTTAATGGTTCCTGGGCTTATGCATTTAGCTACATCTGCATGTCTAGAAGTCCATTACCTTAGTCACATGTTTTTCAGCTGGTCCTGGTTATCAGCCTCAGTGTCTTGGCTCTCTCAGGTAAGTCTCCAGGGGGCTGAATCGGATTTCTTATGTTGTAATTCCAGGTCAGAATTCCAAGATGGCACAGCAGAATGCACTTGTACCTTTCAAATTTCTGTTTGCAATGTGCTTGTTTATGTCCTATTGGCCAAAGTAATAACATGACTAGGTCTACAGTGACTGTGAGAAAGGAGTACACAAGATAATGGTACCAGAAGATATGACTTATTGGGTCCTCGTTGGAAGAATCTACATCAGTGTTTTGGCATTTAGATTAATAGAGGTAGGCAGAGAATTCTATGGCTTAAGGAGACTTTAAGGAGCATACAGTTCAATCTCCAAATCCTATATGTAAGGAAACAGATAGGATCAAACCAAAGCAATTTCTAAGTAAAAAACAGTGTTAATATTAAATTTGGATTATTTTAAATTACATATTATTTTTGCTATATAAGCCACATTACATGACTGTCAACATCATGCAATTCAAAGGACTGCAAAAAGTTCACACCTTGTCACCCTTGTGTGCTCAGTAAAGTCCCCAAATTTCTCTTCCTTTTGCCTGTACTATTTCAGTGCAAAAATACGTTAACATTCTAAAATGAAAAAGTCCCTCTATCTCAAGCTGTGCTACAATGTGTCAACTATTTGAGGGGATACCGCTATTAAGCTACCAAATAAATAAGTTTTCTTTCACTGGCTGATAGAATCTAATAATTTAAACCATTGTTTTTATAATGATATACTTTCACTGCAAACAGAAAATATGTATGAGCTCATACTCAAGTAAAAAGCCTGATTTTTTATCTTCCCTAAGATTATTAGTACTGGTTGAAACTGTTACTGCTGTATATATTCTGTGCAGAAATAAACCCAGCCAGGCTGTGGGTACAGCTCAGCACAAAGGCTTTCTTTATGCAGGTAAATGCTTCTGATTTTTCAAGCCTGGATTACTGTAATTCTTATTTTCTGGAGCTTTTGCTCATGATGATTTCTCAGATATGCCTCTTGGAGAATGCAGAAGTTTAGTCTCAATGAGAATGCACCTGCCTTGGTAAATTATTCCCATTTTGATATCCATGCACATGGTCCTATCTAGTCTCCAATAATATAATTTATATTTAAGAACTGGAGGGACAGTGGCATTCTGCTTTTAGCAAGTGCCATGCTCACTATTTTTCTTACATTCTAAATCATTATATTCTGGTTACAAGCCTGCATTTCAAATTTTAATTTTCTATTTACATTAGTGATGGTCATCATTAAAGAGATTTACCTGATATCTATATTTGACATTATTTTAAAGAAACTTCCTAATCAACTGCTATTTTTACTACCAATTTGATTTGATTTTAGGACAAGAATTTTTTCTTTAGACCTTGCCCTTCCTATCTATTTTGTAATGTATTTTGTAAATCATAATATTTCTTGTGAGATAGAATATGCTGTGCAAATCCTTATCAAAGGAGCAGGAATGAAGGGCAAAGCCCAAAGAATTATTTTTAAGCACCAATTCTATCATTATTTGATGTCTTTGAGGAAACACTTTTACTCTTTTGGCCCTATGCTTATTTAAATGTAAAATGGGAAATCTGTCCCAACGAAAAGTGAAAAAGTAGGTAAGTATAAGTGGCTGACAAACTATTAAATTTTTAAAAATGTGTATTAGTTAGAGAATAAGAACCAATAGAAATCTATATGTATGTGTAATTATAAAAGGAGATTAATTAGACTGGCTTACAGGATCAGAGCCTAGATCACCCCACAGTGGCCATCTGCACCCTGGAGAGCCAGAAAATCCAGCAGCTACTCAGAACAAGGAGTGGGAATCACAGGATGAGAAAGATCAAGGTTACAGCCCATTCTGAGGCTGAAGGCCTAGAAGCACCCTGGAGAGTCACTCTTGTGAGTTTGCATCAAAACATTGAAAAAAACAGATTCTGATGTCCATAGGCAGTGACAGCAGTAAAAGATACACCTGCTCAAGCAAAATCTAGCGTTCAAGCACTGGATGGCTTCCTTTTTCTGTTTTTATCTTCTCATCCAGGCTATAAACTTACTGGACAATGACACCCACAGCCCAGATGGGTCTTCTGCCCTCATTTAGCTGATCCACATGACACTTGTCTCTAGAAACATCCTCAGAGGCATGAGACACATCCAGAAGTGTGCATTACTAATCTTCTAGATATGTTTCAATCTAATCAAGTTGCCAATAAAGATTAACCATAACAAGCCCACCCCTTGTCAACTTGACAGCCAAACACAGGTATTTAAATCATATTTCATCACAAAGATAGTAGCAAGATAATATTGCTACTTAACATTACTGTCCTGTGTACTACTGAAAAATGCACTAATTCACTTCCCAGAGTAGGAAGCAAAATGCTTTTTGATGTTCTGTTAGCATTTGTTTTCGGTGGTTTTATTTTATTTTTATTTTTTTGTCTTTTGTTTTGTTTTGTTTTTGAGACAGGGTCTCACTAGATAGTTTAGACTGCCTTGCACTCAAGATGTAACCCAGGCTGACTTTGAACTCATTGTTATCCTCCTGCCTCAACCTCCTGAGTGCTGGGATTACAGGCATGTGCCACCACACCAGGCTTTCTGTTGAAGTCTTATAACTTAAAGACTACAGTGTAATTTTAGCAGTACTTAAGCACTGGTATTAAGTCATAGTCATAATTCATATAAAGTCATAGCTTGCCAGTATCAAGCCATGAGCTATCTCTCAAAGGGAAAGTGGTTGTCTGGAGATGTTAAAAGGACCTTGCTCCAAAATCCTAAGGGCCTTCCCTGTGAGTCACCTATGTCAGCTCACCAGAGGCTCCAAACAGCCTCCCTATCTTCCACTGACACTTCAAAGTACCATTGGGGTCTACTGCAGCATATGGCCCAAGCGTCAGAGCAGCGCGTAGGGCAGCCTGGAACTGTTTCATTGTCGTCTCTTTTTCTGGGCCCCATTCAAGACCGGCAGCTTCAGGAGCCATTTGCTAAATAGGCTGGAGCCACACAAAGTGGTAATTGCTCAAAACAGCTTTCTTTTCTAGAATCATTTCTGTCTGTGTATTTTGACATCATCAATGGCCTTTTAAAATTGGTTGTGACATAATAACTTTTTCAATTGTACATGTTTTCAGTAGAGTGGTACCTCAGTTCATGAATTTAATTCTTTCCATGATTCTGGTGGCAAACCCAGTTGGAGGAGAATGGAATCAAATTCAATGGTTATGTTCAAAGGTGACCTTATGAGGAAATTTGATTTGGTTCTCATCCAACTCGGTTTATGACCAGAATTGCGGAAAGAATCAAGTTTGTGCATCAAGGTACCACTTACATAATAACTACATCATGGGAGTTGGCACATGTACATAACACACCTTCATTCTTGTTTCATCCCATTCTCTTTCATTCCCTCTCTTGCAAGAATTATATCTTATTTACCTCTATATATCTGATACAATACACAATATTGAAAATCTTCCAAATAATTTCACACATTTGTTGAAACATAAAGAAAATCTCTATGTAATATATAGGAATTTCTATTTTTATTTGTCAAAATAAATTCAGAAATTGAATCTCAGATGAGAGAAGTGAGGAATATAAGTCTGTAATTTGAGCAAATCTTAGAAAGCGATGTTGAAGCCAGAGCCATCACCTCCCAGCCTACCTACCCCAACTGCTCTTAATATTTACTTCTGCTGAAATATCCTTACCAGACAGGGGTGAGACACACATTTTCACAAGTTATGGGGATGAAGTCTGAAGGAAATGCCTCGTTCAGATAGAAAATTGAATATTATGCTTTAAATTTGTAAAACTTTTAGATCAGAAAACAAATCAAGAACACATACTTAAATTACTTTAACCACAATAAAATAATGATAAAAATGGTTCTAAAGGTTTACTACTCAAAAAGAATAGAAGAAGATAAGATGGATTCCAAAGGCATATTGGATGACTTCTTGACCCGCTAACCTGATGGAGTATCTTTCTACCGACAAGCCTGACTCAAAAAACACAGGCTGTGTCCTCATCAATACACTTGAAAAGACCTTCAGTGCTTTTCAGACATTTGAAGGCAAGACCAGAATTTTTTTTTTAAAACTCTAGATTTGTAAACAAATTAATTACTGTGTTGTATCCTCAAACTGTCTTTTCTCCCCATTGTCATATCTGTCTTGTCTCTAGGAATCCCTAATATAATCCACTCATAAAGCAAAGGCAGATCTCTAAAAGAAGTAAGAGCACAAGAAAGAAATCTTAACATTTAAAAGGACTTACTGAAAACTGTGGCACACATTTGTAACCCCAGCATTATGGGAGGCTGAGGTTTATTGCAAAGGTCCTGGGTTCAATCCCCAGTATAAAAATTGCTAAAAAAATAAAGTAGTATAAAAATTAAGTGATAAAAGCCCTGTGTTTGATTCCTGGCATCCTAAACAAGAATAAAAAATACATTTCCACCAATACTCCCTTACTTTGCAAATAATTTGAAAATATACCACAGTAAAATAAAGAAGATAGAAGAAAATAAGGGTTATAGGAAACAATAGTTTCAAAATGTAATTACAAAAAATAATGAAAATCTCCCTAAGATAAAAGCTCTAGGGAAGAAATGAAGACTTATCAAGCTAGAATAAAACAGAGTTGTAACAACTCAAGAACAATCTATGTTATATAGCATTTTGAATGGGATTCCATAGTTATTATGACTGTTTTTTTGTTTGACATGAAATCTCACTGTTGCCCAACTTGGCCTCCAACTTTATTTCTCCTACCTCATTATCCCAAGTAGTTGGAATTACAGGTGCATGTCACAAATTCAGCTTGAATTCTATAGATTTGATAACATTATTTATTAATTTTTACCTTATGGATTCAACCTATATACAAACCCTTTAACATTTAATTTTATCACATAAGTATATAGATATGATGTGCTGTCTCCCATAGGAAGATAAATTAGATTATGAAACTAATCATGCAAATCTAGGAGCTAGAATATGAAAAGTATTGAGAAAAAATAAGGGAGTGAGTAGGCAAGTCTTAACATCTTTAATTCATAAATACACTATCTATGGAAAAAGGAGCTATGTGTTATTTAAATGATACAAGGCTAAGTGACACAGGAACAAAATATTATGATGAGTTATTTGGGTAGCAAGAAATAAATGGAGGCTATATTGTTAGTTCAATCCTTACTTTGGTGCAGAAATAATGGTATAAGCATGTTGTGGACATCATCAGTGCCTTTGCTGCAGCCTTTGGACCCCACTGTATCTATGTGCTCCAAATAACTGACATGCGTATCCCTGTGCCTCAAGACTTTTTCTAGACACCCTTGCTGCCTACCAGAGGGCAAGGTCAGAAGTGTTGCATCAACAACCACCAGGAGCAGACCGCAACCAATGGAAGATGTACAAATATTCCTGCTTTTTCCACCAGCAAGTGAGATATTTCTGAGGTGCCCATTTTACACTACTTCCTAAGCTAGTGATGGCAAAACTTTTAGAGATGAGTGCCCAAACTGCAAGCCAAAACTCAACTATTTATTACAAAGTTCCAACAGTGCAACGAAACCTGAATGTTGAGGTTTTAGTTTAGAAAAATCATCCCATACTTTAACATCTTTTCTCTTAGAAGAAAAACAAATAACATTACCACTGTCCTGAGGCATTAACCTCTATTGCCTTACTTCAGTGACTAACTTAACAAACAACCTCTCTAAGCACCTTTGTCTTCTCTGTATCTTGGCTTCACCTCCTCAGACATTTCAAATAAATTGCTACTTGCATCTCACTTCTTGTCTTGGGATCTGTCTCTGGAGGAAGCCAAATTAACGCATATTTGTAGATTTTTTTTTTTTTGTGGGTACCGGGGGGTCGACCTCAGGACCTCGCGCGCCAACAGGCACCCGTGCCGCTGAGCGATATCACCGGCCCCTTTTTCGTATGTGGGTTCCGGGAGTCGAACTCGGGCCCTCGCGCTTGCAAGGCAGGCGCTTACGCCGCTGAGCCATCTCACCGGCCCCTGTAGATTTGAATTGAACGAAAAGATCATCAAAATTGTTTATCCACTGAAGATGAGAAATAAGGTAAGTATACTTTACTTTTCATTGTAATCCCTTAAGTATTATCTGATTATCAATAAATATTCCTCTTTTAATAGGTGGCCACATACCTATTGACAAATGATACAGAGAGGTGACAGATTTCATAGGAAGACAACAGCCTGTTGTCACGGTTGTTAGTTAAACCAGCCAGTGTATATACAGCACTGAGTGAATCAAGCCCACAGTTGACCAATACAAAAGTTCCTCCCAACACCAATTCCAGCCAGGCAGAGAAGATGAGAAAAAAATTCATTCACAATTTTCAATTTTTCTACATGTATGGTAACAACGACAGTGTGAGAAATATCAGGCAGAAATGATGTTAGAGAAATTTCTGAGCACAAAAACCAGTTAATCTTTCTTAGATCTTCCCATCAAACTCTTTTCTTGTTAAATCTCAGCTATGTTCTCAGGAAAGCCCCTGCCAAAATCCAGCAGATTTCCACTCTTTCTCACATAGTGCCAAGAAAATAAACACCATAGACTCTTCCTCCATCATCATTATAAATTGCCCCAAATTTCTTGCTCAGTAAGGCATGCACAGCTTGCTGACTGAGTCATGTTCACTTAATTCTACTGATTTAGTGTATTTCACTTCTGCTAATATAACACAAATTATTTTCAAACTCACAGAACTGCACGATTATATATTTTCCTCAGAAAATCCTTTAACCAAGTATGTTTTACATACTTCTCACTTAACCCAATAAATTTCTGTACTTCAGAACAGTCTATGGGGCTGGTGAGATGGCTCAGCAGCATAAGCGCCTGCCTGGCAAGCACGAGGGCCCGAGTTCGACTCCTCGAACCCACATACGAAGAAAAGGGCCCGTGATATTGCTCAGCGGCACGGGCGCCTGCTGGCGTGCAAGGTCCTGAGGTCGACCCCCGGTACCCACAAAAAAAAAAAAGCAGTCGATTTCCCACCTAATCAATATAAATATTCATTCTCTGGTATCTTAGGCTGTCACTGATTCCCTAAGGAAGTGAGGCAATCTTCCAATTCTCCCTTGTGGCTCTCACATCACAGGTATGCAACGATATATTTCTATAAAGGTGCAGTAACCCAGTTTGAAAACCATAAGCCATGCTGTCCTTATGCAAAAATAATAGCCTTTATTTTTTGTGTGGTTCTTGAGATGTTATAAAACTTTTTTACCTGGCTGTATTCCAAGCTATCGCAAATACATGACAACTGCCCAGAAGCTGATAAAAGCAAGTTGGATTTTGGTGTTCACTGAATGAAAATTCTGTTACCAATGTCTTCATGTTGCATAAAGAGTAAAGTTTTCACTGATTGTTTTCTCAACAAAGCAATGGTTTTAACTTTTTATAGACTCACTATTTGAGTCACACAGCCATGAGCTGTCCCCATTAGTGGCCTAATTTGCTATAAAAAATTATATTCTTAATGTATGCACGGGCTCAGTATTTTCTGAGAAGAGTGTTTTCTCCCTAGGGAAAAAAGGAAAAAAGCTCTGAAGGTCTCAGACAGCAAGAAATTTGGAAATATAACAATGACAGAGGGAGATTCCTATTAATAAGCCCCCAAATTTTATTGAAAAGAAGACATATTGTGTTTTTATGGCATAGCTTAATGTTGCTTTTTTTCTTAGTAGCTATTTAAATGCTAGCAGATAACACAGAGTCATGGTTTATATCTAGATGTCTCCCCAAAGCTTCAAGCACTCAAAGGTGGGGCTTTAGGAAGGTGATTAGATCTCTGCCTCTCTGTCTTTCTTTCTGTTTCTCTGTCTCTGCCGCTCTCTCTCTCTCTCTCTCTCTCTCTCTGGTTCCTGCCTACTTTGCCATGGACTGTTTCTCCCCTGCCGTGCCCATCTGCCGTGCTATCTTGCCTTGGAGCCAGCCAACTATGAACCAAAACTTCCACAAACTGTGAGCCAGAATAAATCTTTCCTTTTTAAATTTGTAGATGTCAAGTATTGCATCTCAGTAAGAACAAACTAATACACACAGAAAACTGTATATCTGCTTTCAATTGGAAAATGAAACAAAAGAGCGGCTTCACAACCATATTCCTGTATGACATATACTGGCTGAAACAGAACCAGTCTCATTTGAAGGAGTCATCCCCTTTCCTCTTGTCACTGGTCATACACTACGTTGGCCCACGTGTTACAAACTTCTTTTCTAAATGACTCCGTGTGTAGTCAGCTTTCCATTAAAGTAGCAAATATGTGAGAAGATCACCTTAATAAGGGAAAGGTTTATTGTGCCTCATTGTTTCAGAGTTTTTTCCATGGTCTGTTGGCAGTATTTTTTGGTACTGAGGTAAGATAGTATGACATAACAGAAACACGTGGCAGAAGTCTTTTTAACATATGATGCCTGCGAGTCAAGGAGAGAGAGAGACAGAGAGAGAGCCATAGACAGAGACAAAGTCAGAGACAGGCAGAGAGACAGAGAGACACAGAGAGATATTAAGAGAAGTGGAAGGGGCCCAAATATCTGTTCAAGAGCATTCTCCCAGTGACCTAAATACCTCCAGCTGGGCCCCACTTCTGAAGGTTCCACCACCTTTCAATAGTGCCACAGAGTAGCAACCCAGCCTTGAGCACATCAGGCTTTGGGAGATATTGAAGACCCAAACTGTAGCACCCAGTCGGTGAGCACCCGGGATATCCCAGGATATTGCACCACTGTGTAGAGAACTGAGTAGAGAACCAGAATTACAATAAGAGCTCAAAAACTCTACCAAATGATGTATGAAAGCATTTCAGGAGCAAAGAAAGTCTTCTCTGTCTGCATACAAGAAAGAAGGAGACATCACAAGATACTGAGAATTCATCAGGCCTGGACCACCTTAGAGGGTTTTAACTTTATCTCAGGAGCAAGGGAAGACCATGAAAATAGGTTCAACTGGAAAGTGAAGATCAGACTTGCAAACTAAGAATTCTAACCCACTAGAGGGAAGGAAATGGCACATATGGTATGCAGTTTATAAAGTAATAGCATATATATCTTTTTATTCAGTTTGTAATACAAACTGTGAAGTATACATTGTCTCTCATCTGTCTACAGGTGGAGAAACTGAGATTTGATTATAGCGCTTTGTCCTAAGCACAGGGTTGATAGAAATCAAGAGTTAAAGACAAGTTTCATCACCTGACTGCCTATAGCCTCCTCATAATACCAGAAAGTAAGTAGAGAGATAAGCTCTTTTCATTGTTGCCATATTTAAGATAAGACCTGGCCTTATGCACCTGCATAAGGCTAACTAATAAGATCTAACAGGATCTCAACAAATACCTGTTTATAGTTAAGCTGGAAGATAAGAGACCTTGATATCTGCCTCCTTTTGGGGAATATGTGCTGATCAATATTGAAACAGTCACCTTTAAGAAAAACATGACATTCTCTGCTACTGACACCCTAAAATACCGATTTGAAAATTAAACCCAAAGCCCTACCTACAGATCTTTGCATTTTTTATGTGCCCAACTCTGCACATGTTCTAACATGGCTAAAATGAGATTTCTATCCTAAAAGTACTGCATTCTAAAGAGAAATGTAGAAGTGAAAGCACACAAAAAGTCAAGAAATTACAAAATATGCACCTAAATTAACCTTTGATTTTTTTCTTCTGTGTAATACAAATTAAAAACAACCTATACATTTTCAAATATAATTGTTAAAATATAGTGGTGTCCCATTTGACCTAGGGATCAGATAGATTCTACTGATCTGTGGAAACCATGAACTTAGTTTACATATTAAAACTTTTGCAAATATAACTTGATTTCAAAGTAAATCACAGTAACAAATGTATGGTGCCCTAATTTACTAATCAAGCAGGAAAAAGAAAAGATGACTAAGTTAAACATACATAAAAATTGTAAAATAGCCCTAATGAAAAATTATTATATGTTCACTAACATTTTAACTTAGAGAAGTACCTACATTATTACCTCACTTATATTTTTTAATAGCTTGCAAAAAATATTAATAAATACTAATGGAAATACATATGAACTATAACTACATCTATTTTATGTGTCCTTAGTCTGTTTTTCTACAAAGTTCGGAGGACATTTTCAAAACAACAATTGGAATTGTAATTCTCCTAGTAAATTAATTTCAACAAACACCTATTGTTCTTAGAACAATTCTGCACAACCCACTATGGCCACAATAATCTAGTTCCTGTTCATGTTTCTAGCCTCCCGCTTAACATTGCAACCTTACTTTTCCCTAAAATCTGTGCTCAACCATGTTAAATGTTCTTCTGCTCCTCACCTGAATTTAGCCTGAGTCGCTAGGTGCTTGTACTTGCTATTTACTCTACCTGGAATGCTTTCGCAAAGGCCTTCATAAGCTCATTTGTCATTATCTTCAATACCTTAGCTCAAATGGTACTTCTGAGTTTCAGGAAAGCATCCAAACTAAATGAAAGTATAAATCTGGGGATTGCCTTGCTAATCCTTGGCATGTTTGCTATGAAGAGCAGGTCTTGCCTTTGGTTGCCCTGTCATGTGTCATAGGAAGTGTAGTTTGATGGCAAAGCTTTTCCATTCCCAGATCAGCTGGTTGTTAGTTGGGCTTGCCACTAGAAAGTACTGGTAGTATTGGAAAGCAAGGAAAACAGACCTCACATAAAGTGTTGAATGGGATGGACACATCTGTGGCTCTAGTCCTCCAGTACCTTTGGTACCCTCAGCTTTCACCCAGGGCCTCTGAATTATGTTTCCATTAACAAATGCTCCTTACCATGTCCTTCCATAAACACAATTTAACTTTTAAAGCTGTCCAATTTTTAATTTATCATTTTCTTTTAATTCCCCTAACACTGAAGAAGGTGATTAGGTCCCAGGTGTGTTCTGAAATACCTATCCATCACTGTTCATGTACTAAGGCACAGAGAAAAATACATTGCTTTTTGCGCTGAGAACAATTCAAAATATCTGAAGCCACAGCTATGTAATCACAGTTTCCTCTCCTTGTAGTTGAACAAGTTCATTCCCTTAAGAAAAAAAGAGAGCGAGAAAGGGAGAGAGGGTCACCGATTATCTTGTACATCTCTTCTGTTAGGAAGAATCAGATGGTCAAAGCATTTGAACTTTGTTCAAATCCATGACTAGGAATTAGCAAAATGAACAAAATGAGCTTACATCAATGATTATTCTTAGGAAATAAAAATTTATTCAGGAGTAAACTGTGCACATGAAAAACTAAACTAAACTAAAAATACAATAGAATAAAATGATAAAAAAAACCTTATTCTTATAATAACCTCTTTGGGATCTATCCAAATCTGATATATTGCTCAGTCTCATATATAAAAATTTAAATTTCAATGTCAAGGCTTTAGTCACTTTGTTTTGTTTATTCCATGTTCTGTTCCTAATTGTTCACAGAGACATCCATAATGTAGTTAAACCATTTTGATTAATTTGCAAACATTTCCTTACCTTCCATATTCTTTGTATTTCTGTGACACTAGACACAAATATATTGACAACCATAGTTGAATATAATAAAGGCATACTTTAGGAATATTTTTTGAAGAACAGCTAATAGAAAAAAACTATAGCATATAACTTTGATACAGGGAGAACTTAATTATGATAAATATGTAAAAGGAAAAGCTCATTCACTTTTTTTTTTATGTGGGTACCAGGAGTCGAACTCAGGACCTCGTGCTTGCCAGGCAGGTGCTTATGCCACTGAGCCATATCACTGGCCCTCATTCACTTTTAAAATTAGTTTGGAGAGTTATAGGTGGGAGAAATAACATAATGAAGGGTTAGCTAAAGTCCTCTCTCTCTCTCATTTCTGTATGTTCTTTCTTTTCTTCCTAAAACCATTTGACTCTTATTCTTTTTTGTTTGGTAGTCTCTGATTTGGTAGTCAGTTCTGGGAAATTTCCATCACAGTTGACTGTCTTACAACATCAATACTCTCATAGTTGGTAGTTTAATATATTTCAAAGTGCTTTCCCCTTTTAAATGATTTCTTGAGTTTCTCTTTCTTGTTTTATCAGAAGCTGAAAATATAATTCCTGTTTGCCTGGTGCCTTTCTTTCTATCATGCACTGTCTGGTCAGACTTTCACGTTCCTTCCATATTCCCAGTTACCATATTGTCATTCTGATAATCACTGTAAGAGTGCAAGATTTAACTAAAGAGGGCTGGTGAGATGGCTCAGCGGCGTAAGCGCCTGCCTTGCAAGCGCGAGGGCCCGAGTTCAACTCCCGGAACCCACATACGAAAAAGGGGCCGGTGATATCGCTCAGTGGCACGGGTGCCTGTTGGCGCGCGAGGTCCTGAGGTCGTCCCCCTGGTACCCACAAAAAAAAAAAAAAAAAGATTTAACTAAAGAAATCTGGGTTCATAATACTTAAAACTGCTTTTTGACACTACTAAAATTCTCTGTGCACCAAAGAAAAAGTACTAGCCTACACCTACATACACCCTTCACAAATATGTGAATCTCTGTTCAATATAATGTCTTTATTTTCTTTATTCATTGCCCAGAGATATGAATACATAATTTAAATATCACCAACTAAATAATCTGGGTAAGAGAAACCTGGCCTAAGAATATAATCCTTTGAGAACAACCACTAATTCTACCTTGTCTTTCCCTCTCACATTATAAACTCAAGTAGACTTTTTATTTTTTGTTGCTGTTGTTTATATATATATATATATATTTCCAGTCCAAGATAAAATAAATAATGTAAAGTTTGTTGAGATTTTTCTATGAGTAGTTAAGCAAGAAACAGGAGAAACAGTTTATCTCAGCTCTGGTTTATCAACCCCTCTGATTTTTAGAACATATCACCATTTTATTTTCTAAAGAACCCATGAAGAAGGGTAAGCATACCATAACAGTATATATGTGTGTGTTAGTATGCGAACACCTATACTCATACATTACCACTGTGCATTGATATTTTGCCAGAAAAGTGAGTAGAATGAAGAGAATCATCATAGTTACACTACTTTTGATTCAATATATTGTAAACTTGAATTCATGGCAGAAAACAGACATCAAAAATCTTAACAGCCTCAGCAAAATGTTCTATGAGAGCGGAGAACTTGAATGAGACAATTTCCTAGAGTTAAACACAGAGAAGCAGCCAGTTTTCATCCATTTGGGCTGCTATTGCAAAATATCCTAGACTGGATAATTTACAAAGAGTATAAATTTATTGCTCACAGTTTTGGTGGCTGAGAAATCCAAGATCAAGGGGCTAGAAGATTCAGTGCCTGGTGAAGGCCCATATTGAAGGTGGTAACTTTATGCTTTCTCACATGGCTGAAGGTTACAAACAAGCCCCACTTAGTTTCTTTACTAAGAGCACTAAGCCTCTTCATGAGAGCCCCAGTCTCATGATTTGACTGTCTCCCAGGGGGTCCAGTAGTATTAATACTATTGCACTGTGACCGGGTTTCAATATTTGGATTTTTGGGTCTACACGCATTCAGACCAGAGCATGGCCCAAATATCCAGTGAATGGTGAATCATAAACGGAAAGATCAGGAGGACCAGGCTCTCCTCCTTGTGATCAGTGACCCACCATAGCACTGCTTAGTATCATCTTTGGTCTTCTTTTTCCCTTCTACTATATTAAATACTTATTGTTCTCTGTTAGTCTTCTTTGAAAACTAAATGGGATGTATGAAATGAAAATGTCCAGTAAGTTTATTATTTCCCTTATGGCAAGAAATTCTGGAAACTTCTCATTTAATGATAATCATTAGTATAATAATATTATCAATATAAAATTTTAATATCAATATATATATAACTAGTATATACTCAATTATACATTATTATATGGATTATTAGTAACAAAATATTTTAGAGACAATTCAGGTTCATCTGTTTCATTTTGTGATTTAAGATATTGATGCTAAAATTAATAAAGCTCTTCCCATTCTATGCTGAAAGGGCTTAGAATTAAAAATCTCTGTTTTATGGCTTGTATGTAGATGTCTTCCCAAAGCCTCATGTGCTCATAGGTGGGAATTTTTTGAGGTGGCTGGATCTAGGGTGTGTGATACTGGGATTAATGGTGTATGGTACTAAATTAGTCCACCGATTGATTTAGCATAGTTCTGGGTGTGGATAATGGGAAGGCCTACTCTGGGTGTGAGTGGCACCACCCAAAATGTTGTGGCCTGGTTGAGATAAAAGGGAAAGGGAGGCTGCTTGCTATCGCAGTCTTCTGCCTGTCACCCCACGAACTATTTCTCCTCTGCAATGTCCCTTTTCCGTGCCACCCTCCCTTAAAATTAGCCAAGTATGGACTGAAACCTCTACAAACCATAAAATAAACTAAAACTTTCCTCCTTTAACTTCTGGTGTTGGATATTTTGTCTCAGTGAAGAGAAAGATAACTAGGATACTCTGATTATTGAATTATTGTTCACTCTCCCACAGCATACTAATACTTCACCAACAAAGATAGAGACAACTGAAAAAAAAAGTGATATGGACTTTGCTATCCCATAGAAAATGGTTGGGTATAAAAATAAGCATCACTTTTTTGTCTTTCATAGGAAGCAACTTTAAAACAAACCATTAGTACTATATCGTCTTTCTTTTCTTAATAACACATTATAGGGGACTTTTCCCAACCCAGAGCAGAATATAATAAAACAGTGTCTCTTCCTGTAGCAAAGAACAATGAAATGTAGACGCTGGATAAAAATGTTAACATCAAATATTTCCACCGAAAAGTAATAACACTACAACAAGAAAAGGCAGTTTACGTGAGTATTTTGTAAAGATTTTCCTCCCAAGAGTCTTACATCATGTGACTCTGTTTCCTAACCCTTGATTTTTTTTTTTTTTTTTTTTTTTTTTTTGTGGGTACCGGGGGGTCGACCTCAGGACCTCGCCCGCCAGCAGGCGCCCGTGCCTCTGAGCGATATCACCGGCCCCTTTTTCGTATGTGGGATCCGGGAGTCGAACTCGGGCCCTCACGCTTGCAAGGCAGGCGCTTATGCCGCTGAGCCATCTCACCGGCCCCATGATTTTTTAATTTAAAGGAAATTGTAAGGGCCAGTGAGATGGCTCAGCGGCTTAAGCGCCTGCCCGGCAAGCGCGAGGGCCCGAGTTCGACTCCCGGATCCCACATACGAATAAGGGGCCGGTGATATCGCTCAGCGGCACGGGCGCCTGCTGGCGCGCGAGGTCCTGAGGTCGACCCCCCGGTACCCACAAAAAAACAATAAAAATAAAATAAAGGAAATTGTAGTGATTAGGTACTTTACCTTTGAGAACTAGATAAATGTTCATGAAGAAAGAATTTCTAACTTTTATATAGAAATAATACAAAGGGAGAGCAAGCAATAATCAGAGTAGAAACCTTGATTCTGCAGGGTGCAATTACTACATCAGCAACCTGTTTTAGCTTTTTTGTGAGGTAGGCATATGCACCCCATTAACATTTAACTATGATTTGCAGATTATTGAAGGAGCCTCAAAAAATCCTCTGGAATGCTGTCTACTTTCTTAAGCAAAATACCGCTAACATCATTTATTCACATCATGCAGCTGGATTTCAGGAAGATACAGAGCTACATACCTCAGTGTTGATTCCAACAATTCTCAACTTTATTGTAAGTTCTCACTAGTGGCCTCATCTTATTGTATTGCCTTCTTTTTGCTTCTACACAATACATGCACATTAATTATTCCACTTTGTATCTGTTTTCATTGTCAACTTGTCCTTTGATATTTTGGATTTACCTGTCTCTTCTGACATAGAACCAGCCTCAATTTAAAGTTAAAACACAATTATCTTTTCCAGTTTGACCCACTTCACTTTAAGGAGTATGTTAGTAACTGTCTTAGTTAGCCTTTTACTTGTATTGGCCTAAAACAACCTCCTAATATGTTCCAGCACTAATACTAATCATGGTATCTACGTAGACTTTTGGATATCCACTGGTACTGTCTACAACTCTTCTGGAGGGGATACATATTGTTAAATATTTTCCCTCCTAGGTTGTAGCAGGGAAAGAAAAATTTCAGGCATCACTAGAAGAGGCTCAGTATTATTTCCTCAAATCCCAAATACACTGAAATTTATTAAGTACACTCTGGTGACAAGTGGTGACCAATTAGCCATTTTCTTATGGAAAACTGTATTTTATAAATCTGGCTCTCAATACATACTGTATCTCATTTATTCTTCATACTGTTTAACACCAAGTTTCTCCTATGGAGAAATGGGGGTTATATCCTTTCTCCTTTAGATTAGTATATGTTTACAAGTGCCTCAACTAGTGGAACATGCTGAAGTGATGCTGAATAACTTCTGAGGTTAGTCCATAAAGGGTCATATGACTTCTGCTAGACACAGGTTTTGAACTGCATTAAACTAATAGGTAAGAAGCCTGAATACCCTAGATCTACCTTGCTTATTAAGTCATGTGGAAAGACAAAGACAGACAGATGTATTTTTTAAATTTTATTAAGTTTATTGGTATGATTTATATATATATACATATAATGATCATATTCATCATAGGGAATTTCTACCTGTATATGCTATATCTTGATTTCTCCTTTTTTTCCGATCCTTTCCCCTCTCTTCAACACTTCTTCCCCTCCTTATTTACAAAGCTTTGTTCCCATTTATCCTTCTTTTATCATTTTTTCTTCTTTTCCCTACCTTCCTTTTCCCTTCCTGCTCCCTAGTTCCTCTTTCTTTTGAACGATTTCTTTCTATTTTACAATACCTATTATATACTTTGGTCCTTATTTACACTCTCAGTTTCTCTCACCATTGAAACAGTGTGATATTTACACATGTATGACCAATTTATTTCACTTAAAAAGATGGTCTCAAGGTGCATCCATTTACCTAGAAAGGTCTCACGTTCAACCAAAGTTCTGGAAACATTAGCCAGAGCAACTAGACAAAAGAAAGAAATAAAAGAAATAAAGATAGGAAAGGAAGAGGTTAAACTATCATTATTTGTGGATGACATGATACTCTACATAGATGACTCCAAAAACTCCACCAAAAGACTTGTAGATTTAATAACCGAGTTCAGTAGCCTAGCTGGATACAAAGTCAACACTCAAAAATCAATAACATTTCTATACACAAATAAACTCACTGAGAGAAAAATTAGGGAAACAACACCTTTCATAATAGCATCAAAAAAGAAATACTTATGAATCAACCTAATGAAGTAAAAGATTTCTACATTGAAACCTACAATACTCTGAAAAAAGATAGAAGAGGATATCAGAAAATGTGAAGATATCCCAGGCTTTTGTGTAGGAAGAACCAACATAGTGAAAATGGCCATACTCCCAAAATTTAATGCAATCTCAATCAAAATACCATCAGCAGACCTCACAGAGCTAGGTTTGTGATGTTTTAACCATTAAACAAACCATTTCCTGAATGAAGATTTGAGGCACAGAGCAGTTATACATGTTGCCCAAGATGACACAACTTTTAAGTAGCATGTTGAAGTTTTAAATCCAAAATTATAGCTTTTAATCTCACATTATTAATCACTAAGCCATACTGACAAAATATACTACAGAAGGGAGAATCTATGTGTTCCAGAGGTCAAACAGTATTAGGCAACCCCTGTCCATGTTAAAACAGAAATTCCTCCTGTTTTCTTCAATGTCTCTCTATTTATAGCTATATCTAATGATGTCTCCCTGGTGTTCGACTATTACAAAACAAGCACTTGTCCTTTTAGAACATCTACTTTAAGATGTTGGTACTTGTATCAAATGGTTTTAAAAATACACAGTTCTGGGCTGGTGAGATGGCTCAGCGACATAAGTGCCTGCCTATCATATGCGAGGTCCTGAGTTCGACTCCCAGAACCCACATACGAGAAAAGGACCGGTGATATTGCTCAGCGGCATGGGCGCCTGCTGGCAAGCACGAGGTCCTGAGGTTGACTCCCGGTACTCACATTAAAAAAAAAAAATTAAGGATAGTTCTACCATTAGAAAATTATTGAGGGGCTGGTGAGATAGCTCAGCGGCATAAGCACCTGCTTGGCAAGCGCAAGGTCCTGAGTTCAACCCCCAGTAGCCACACACACAAAAAAATATATGCATATACACAGTTCTAATAAGGACTCCTGGAATGAGTGATCTGAACCACTTGTCAAGGGGGATACTCTCAGAATTGCATGGCAAGAATATTTTTAAGGGCAGAGGATCCTGAACTTCTGGAATGACACCACTGGGAAAGATGGATCCATCCTCTCAGTGAGGTATCCTCCATCTCTTGCAGATTAAGGAGAAGCAGACCTGGAAGTAGCACTTGATCAGCTCAGTTTACTCTGTGATTTGATGTAGGTCTGATCCTATTTTCAGATCAGTAGCAATGGGGGATTAGACAGACTCTCCTCCAAGGCCATTTCTGTCCTGACATTTGGCTGCAACCAAAGGTCATTGTTGTAAACCAATGCTTGAACTAGGGCAGAGTTTTACTTGAATTTCGCTAGTTATTAGATGTATATGACAGGGAAACTTGCAAAACCACTTCAAGTCTCAGCCTTCACATCTTTAAAATGGGAATAAAATCAACACTTGTATCAGATGGTTGATTATTTACAGAATGCATGCAAAGCCCTTAACCATGACCAAGCATCAACTCTCATTATCTTATTTACTCATCTCTACAAATTCACAATGTATTAGCATTAGAATGAAGCTTAGTTTATAGACACAGAAAATTATGGAGTTGGGAATTATACTATACCCAGAGATAAAAGTTACAATGCCTATTTTTGTGTTGTCATTGGTGCTTGTAACTTCTATTACCATGAAATTTTTTGATCATACTGACTGGTGACCAGGTAGGCAAAGAAAGTAGTTGTTACCAAGAAATAGAGGCTTCCTTGGGTCAACTCAGGGAGAAATCATGGATTGTCAAAGTGTAGCTCTGCTAGTGATTCCTACCTTTGAAAGCCAATGGCCCTCAGCCCTTAGTGCTACAGATCCGGGCCTTGATGCCGCCAGTCAATCTCATTTAATATCGGATGTGAGGCATTTGAACAGGTCAGAGCATGAGAAGGAGCCCTCCTAGACCAGTGATAGATAAACTTTTAAAGACCAAGTGCCCAAACTGCAACCCAAAACTCACTTATTTATCACAAAGTACCAACACTGCAACTAAATCTGAATACTGAGGTTTTAGTTTAGAAAAAGACAACTGTTATCTGATGCTTGGCTGCTGTGATAACTTGGCTCATGTGCTGACAGAGAAGACTGCGTCCCTGCTGTGGCATGCATGCCATAGGTTTGCCACAGCTGTCCTAGACCAACCTGAGAAATGTGTCCAAAGGGCTGCTTATATACCACCAGCAGGCCTATGAGTGGTTCAAATGCAGGCTTGCCATTGGCCCGAATTGGTTTGAATCCAAGCCTTCTCATTCAAGCTTACCGGTTGGTCCAAATTCAGTTCTACTGTTTAGTTCAAATTCAGGCCCATTGCAGTGAGGGTAAATACCTCCCAGAGTAGGTGTGGGGAGCCTAGAACAGCCACAGTTGTCCTTATGGAAGTTCATGTTTGATGACTTCCATGTCTTTGCAAAAATGGCAGGCCTAAAATTGGGGAATCTCCAGGAGGACTAGTTGTGTTAATCACAGATTATTGGAGTTTGGAAATAATGGATTTGGATCCCTCCCTGATGTCTGTCATGTCAAGGGATGTTTCCCCTTTGCTTCTTCAGAGAGGTAGAGCCCAGGAGCAGAGAAGGGACATTGGGGCCAACAGCCAAGCCACACTTCTTGTCAAGGTAGCTCTTAGAGCACCTGTGAAGTAACCTTCCGTGTAGCAGGAGCACACTGAGCAGGTTGTTCCAGAGTGAAGGAAAGTGAAAGGGAGGGACACCATAGCCCCTCTCTGACTGTCACGGCAAAAAGGGGACAGTCAGCCACACCTAGTCTGTCTCATAGTCATAGCCTTGCTTATAAAGGACCAGTGCCTTGAAATAAGATACTAATTTGTCAAAGTTTTAAGTATACTGTTATAGATTGACAACTGGTGGTCAACTTGTAACACCCAGCTGAACTGAATCAGTGTGGTGCTGGGTGTGGAGGGCCCACCTGAGGATTGTTACCAACATAAAAAGAGAACTGGAGAGGAAGAGCTGGTGCTGTTGGTTCTCCTGGAGGAGCTTGTCACATTGGCTTTCCTGATATGAACTTGTCTGTTCTCATCAGAGGAGGAGCTCAGGACCTCACTGTCGCTGAGGATGGCTGTGGTACTTTTCGGGGGAGCTCTGGTTCTTACTTTGAGTGTCACTTCCTGGCTCCAGTGCAGATCCCTCAGCCTGCTGGCACAGATCCTTCATCCCACTGGTGCAGACTTTCTAGCATTCACCATGGACCTTCAGGCCTTCCCAGTGCAGATCGATGAAGCAGACTTGCATGAGAGATTTTTGTGGGCTCTAGCCCTCTGGTTGGACTTGTGGGGGGCATTGCCATGGGCTCTAGGTCTTCAGCTGAACTCATGCAGGACATTGCTGTGGAATCCAGGCCCTCAGCTGGATTCTTTGGGTCTTTAGTGTGTGATTTCCTGCACTCTTTTTGTATTTGACTCTTGGGTGACTACTATAAGATAATCCTATAAATCATGTATCCTGTATTATATCTTCTCCCTTGTAAACCCTGACTACAAGATATATTTACCCCCTACTGGACACTAACTGTATACACAATTTGTTCAGCACCAATCCAAATGCTTTATGCAGATTAACTCATCAGAAATTCACAAGCTGTTTTACTTATACCTTATTTTATAAACACTTACATATATAAATGTAGAGGTACAGTAATTTGAACACAGTAACTGATCATAGTCTTGACTCAAACTCAATCCTTCGGGCTTAACCATGGTACCTTATTAATTCTGTTCCATCCATTGTCTATATTCCCTATATCTGAACAATAACTGTAGCCACCTATTTACCAGTATTGATAATCTCCTGATTAATTTTCAGTTTAAAAATTTAAAGACAAATACCTTTCACCAACAGTCTAAAAATTCTTCCTGGTGATTAGTTTTGTGTGGAAAAAATTTGAATAAGAAAGACATAGTGAGATAATTATACCAAAGTATATACACAGTAAATTTGACAAAATCAGGAACCAGCGAGGGTTATAATCCACTGTATTTACAAAATTCTTTTTTTATTTTAGTTAAGTCTTGTGCTGTGATTATTCTCAGTTTTTCCCCAGTCTCTTCATGGAAAAAAATATTTTAGATCAAAAAAGATGTCTTTGGTAGAAAATACCCAGTAAAACTGGAGGAAAAGATTTTGACATATGAGGGTTACTGTACTCGGAGAGGAAGCAAAGTTGTGGAGAGACCCACAGCAGGTATTTTGAATGGCCTCTTCCTCAAAACAGCCTCCTCTCAGGCCTTATCAACACTATCTCAGTCCTCAGTGCAGGTCCTCACCACCTCTGACCAGGACACAAGACAGAGCTCCAGACCCTATTGCTGCAGGCTTGTAGCTGTAGGGCTCTACTCCATCACATCTTGTGGCCCTCTGAACACTGTTCCAACCTCTGTTCACTAAGGAACACCCCTTCTTTTTGTATAATGAGATCCTTTGCCACAGTTTGGACCCATGTGGTTTTACAAAGGCCCATGTTGTCCTAATGTTGACACTACTAGGTTCGGTGGAGGCTTTCAGATGTGTGCTGTCATTAGACCATGAAACACCTCCCCTCAAATTATAACGTAATATCCTGGTCTCTTCTTAGCTGTCATTTTTGGCTCCTGGCCATGAGATAAGCCAGTTTGTCTTTCTCCATCCTCCTTGTCATTGTCTTCTGGTACCCATACCAGAAGCCTATGTCTGTCCTAACTTGGACTAGAACCTTTAAAATCAGGAGACAAAATCCATATTTTACCTTTAAAAGATAGTCTCAGCTATCTTATTATGGTAACAGAAAGCTGACTGTCACATCCTTTTGCCCCTTCAAGCAAAAGTGATTCTCTTCTTCCTGTTTTGCAGATTGTTTTTCCTCTCAAGCATTTGCCTACTGAAAACCTAATACCCTCCAGCCACCACCTACTGTTTGAATCTATTAGTTCACTAGGTCACATACACCATCTGACTCTCTGCAACCTTTAGTGCTGAAAAGACAGAAGCAGACATTAAGATATATTTTTATGTCCTGCTTCCTGAGTTCCACCCACCCTGTTTTGGTCTTATTTTATTTATTGCTTTCATTCTTTTATAATTTTGGCTTTTCTCAGACAAGGTCGCACTAGGCATTCCAGGCTGGCCTTGAACACACTATGTAGGCCAGGCTGGCATCAAACTCCCCACAATCCTTCTACCTCAGCCTCAGGAGTTCAGGGTTTACAGGTGTGCAACACCACACCTAGCTGGGGCTTGCTTTTGTGTCTCATTGCCTAAGCACCCTTGACTGATCTATACTACAGCCAATGGATGATCACTACTGCCTTACATTACATGCTGATTGGTTTAGGTTACCAGCTTAGCGCATTAGCTCAGGTCCTTTTGATGAAGCATCAGGCCAGATGTGAGACATAACTCTCATTCATTAAATACGTATTGGTAACCAATGATGTGTTTAAGCCTTAAGGTCTGTAAGGAAAGCAGAGATTAATAAAACATACTTTCCTTTCTGAGGAATGTAGTAAAAAAACAATAGATACTAAAATCAGCTTTCTAAACACACAAAGTAAGCAGTAGTTGAAATACTCCAATTTTATTTACTTAGTGTGGCTGATTGGAGATGTGTATGTATGGAGTGATTTAAAATTTTCCCCAAAATCATTTGTAAGCTCTAATCCTGTAGTATTTACTGCAGAGCTTTTCACACTGTGTTCTCTTGATAAAGTCCATTCTTCTGAGTCGATGAGGTTGCTGTAAATGAATGATGCACCCCACTCCATTCACAAATAACCAACAACTCCAAAGGCAGAGCCTGGAATTCTTCAGCTTTTATATTCCCTACCTAGTCTCTGCTTCAGATCCTGGCATCCTGCCCCCTGTGTCTCTAAAATGTCATAAAGGCTCAGCCCAGCTAGGATCCTGCTGAGGACATGCTGAGCACTCACTCCTGGGGCTGTGAGAGCAACTCCTACAGCATCATTCAGAGCTGTCATCGGAGGTAGGAAAGTCCTCTAATGAATGGCCATACCAGACTTACTTTATCACAGGGCTGTCCTATCCCCATCCTGCCCTGGTTGGCAGACTCTTAATACTTCAGGTCAGTTTATTTGTTATTTCTCTGTAAACACTGCATGGATTTTTCAAGGTCTACCTTGAATGAGGGACATGGACATCCATTGCTACGATTCACATTTCTCATTTAGACTATGAATATCTCAATTTTAGGGACAGTAGTATAATTTCCAAAATTGATAGCCCAATGCATAGCAGATACTTTAAATACTGATTAAATGCCTACATTCATGCATAAATATTTTACTGATATTTGACCAAAAGCTTCATGTTTATGACTAACAGTATGTAAAGTGGTCAGTGCATAACATTATACTGGTTGCTTACTGCTTTGAATATAATCTTTATCTGTGCCACACAAAATGTGTATATTTGTTATTACTATATTTATTTTCCTTGACATAGGGCTGCATGATTCAGTGTTACAATTGAGTGGTTATGACTGTATCATAATGCTGTACTTTAATTTGCTAGTCTTCACAATAATGTCAGTATATCACAAATAACTATTTTGTGCATTTATGTCTCTCATAGTGTCACTGAAGATTTTTTGAATTTTTTATTTGCATTTTTTCTGATTATTAGCATTGTACTATTTATTACTATTATTTAACTATCAAAAATAAGACTAATTTGTTATAAATTTCTCTATGGTAACAATAATATCACTCTCAAATACTTTAAAAGTTTATTGTTACTCACAGCTTTTGGTTAAAAGTAAATGTGAAGAGTGTTTTGTTAAAGATAACAACAACAACAATGAAAAAGAACTAAGAGAAAGAAGAGGAAAAGAAACTTTGAAAATATGAAATGCAAGTTATCTAGCCCAGGTGGCAAGCTAGGTCACCTTCATGGATGAAAGGTCATTTTCTCCTAGAAAGAAATCTGCTTAGACATATTAAATGGCTCATTTTGTTCTGAACATGTTTTTTTATTTTGTAGCTAATAGTTCCTGACCCCTTAATGCCACAGAGTAGCAGAGCGTCCATCCAGCTTCTGCTTAAGGAGTTCGATAAATGTAATTCAGGCATAGTAGCAGCAACTTGGGCTTTCTCTATTAAACTATAACTCACAGGAGACTATTTTAAATAAAAAGGTGTGATTTTCTTAGAAGTAAGCTTCATAGGATTACTAAGAAGAGTTTTATCTAGTGGAAAGAAACATGAATTCCGGAGTCACACAATTGTATTCAACGTATTTCTTCATTACTTACAACCTGTGTGACCTTCAATGAATTACTTAGCATTTCTGAGTTTCAACATCTTTAACAAAGATAATACTCTCTTGCAGCTTATTTTAAAGATTAGTGTGATAAGGGTGTACAGTTGTTGGAACATTAGAGATGGTCACTAATCATTCATTTTATTTTACAGTTAAGAGGATGCTACAGGAAGAAGTTGCCTTAAGGAAGAGGGGTGATTGGCACTACTTGGAGATAAAATGAAATATTTGTTAATTAACACAAGGAAGCTTTCATCCCAGAGGGCTGGGTATAGACTGAAAAGCCATCTCATTCACCACGTCACAACCTCGGGAGGAGTGTATGGGAGAGGTTACAGCAAATACTCCTCAGCTGTAGCTATTATTATATGACCTCCATATACAGGGGCCTTATTAGGTGTCAAATACTTGATAAGCTTTCCACAAATATGATCACCTAGACTTGGCTGCAACCCAATAAGGTAACCATTAGTATATTGATGTAAGCTGCAAGAAAGCTAAAGTTACTAGAGGTTCATAAATGTGCCCTAAGGGCAGGCAGCCACCATGTAGAAAAATTGTTTACTGGATCACAAATTAATGTATCAAAAATTAAGAACCTAAATAGATGAATCCTTTTTTTACTTCCAAAGTTTTTTAAATACTCTAAATGTACACTGACAGTTTACTATCAAACGCACTTCACAATCCACCTCTTTAATCTCATTTCCCTCTTCTCCTTTCTCCTCCCTCAATCTCTTGGTTTCCTTCCATATGCCAAAAATTCACATTTCTATTTCCCATTTTCTGTCTTTTGTTTTGCAGTTTATTTATATATTGGAGTTCTCATATAAGCAAAACCATGCAATATTTAAGCTTATGTGTCTAATTTAATTCAGTTAACCTTATAGTCTCAAGGTGCATCCATTTTTCTGAAAATTACTCAAGTTTATCTTCTTCATGGCAGAGTATTACTCCATTGTGGAAATATTGCATTTTCTTTATCTATTCATCTACTGATGGACATTTAGGCTGCTTCCAAGATTTAGCTATTATGAATTGTGCTGTTATATACATGGGTATTCATGTATCACTGTTATGTGATGTCTTTAAATTTGGGGAGAAGAAACTTAATAGAGGAATACCTGGGTCAAATGGAATTTTTAGTCTTATTTTTTTGAGGAATCTCCATTCTGATTTCTGTAGTGATTGTACCTATTCACAATCCTACTACTATGAATAAGTGTTCCTGTTTCCCCCACACACAGCCTCTCCAAGATTTTACATTACTTAGTTTCTGGAATATAGCCATTTTTCTGGAGTGAGATGGAACCTCAGTGTTGTTTTAATTTTCATTTTTTGAATGACCAGCCATTTAAACATTTTTGTGTGTTTATTGGCCATTTGTATTTCTTCACCTGACAAGTGTCTGTTCATTTCAGATGTCCACTTTTTGACTGAGTCTTTAACTTTGGGATATCTAATTTTTTATTTCTTTATATATTCTACATATTAGTTCTTTGTCTGAAGAGTAGCTGACAAGACCTTTTTCTCATTCAGTAGGTAGTCTCTTCACTCTGTTAGTGGTTTCTTTTGTGTGCAGATTTTTAATTTGATGTGATCCCATTTGTTGTTTCTTTGTGGTATTTCTTGTGCAACCAGGATTCTGTTCAGAAAGTCTTTGCCTACACTTCTGTCTTCAAGAATTTTACCTATTTTGTCATCTAACAGATTGTGTTTCTATTTTAATATTTAGACATTTGATCCATTTTGATTTTAGTTTAGTGCATGATGATAGATACGAGTCTAGGTTCAATCTTTGTTATGTGGATAGCCAGTTTTCACAGCACCATTTGGTAAAGATGCTGTCTTTTCTCCAGTGAAAGTATTTGGCCCCTTTGTCAAAGATAAAGTACCTGTGGGTACCTGGAATTTTTCTACATCCTCTATTCTGTTCCCCTGATGCACTTTTTGCTTTAATCACTGTAGCTTTGTAGTATAATTTGAAGTCCAGGATTGTAATGCCTCCTGCCTTGCCCTTGTTGCCAAGAATTGCTTGTGCTATTCTAGGTCTTTTTGGGTTCCATATGACTTTTAAAGTTGCCTTTGCTAGTTCTGTGAGGGATGCCTTTGTTATTTTGATTGGGATTGTGTTAAATCTGTATAACAGTTGTGCATGTATAACCATTTTGACTACATTGGTTTTGTCTATCCAGGAACAAGACATATCTTTACATTTTCTCATCTCTTTGATCTCCTTTTTCAGAGTAGTGTAGTTTTTATTTTAGAGGTCTTTCACTCTCTTGGTTAGGTTGATTCCTAAGTATTTCATTTTAATTGATGCTGTTGTGAAAGTTATTGTTTCCTTAATTTTTCCCTCAGTGAGTTTATTATTGGTCTATAGGTTGGCTGATGATTTTGAGTGTTGACTTTGTATCTTGCTGAACTACTGAATTTGGTTATTAATTCTAGCAGTCTTTTGGTAGAGGTGTTGTGATAATCTATATAGAGGATGATGCCATCTACAAATAGTTATAATTTAACTTCTTCCTTTTCTATCCTTATCCCCTTTATTTCTTTCTCTTGTCTGATTGCTCTAATGCTTCAAGAACTATATTTAGCAGGAGTTGTGACCATGGACACCTTTGTCTTGTTCCTGATTTTACAGGGAAAGCTTTCAGATTCTCTCCATTTAATATATTGGCTGTTGGTTAGTCATATATGACTTTTATCATATTAAAATAAAGGCCTCTATACCTTTTTTCTTCAGAGCTTTTATCATGAATGGATATTGAATTGTGTCACATACTTTTTCTGTGTCTACTCTGGTTGTCTCTCACCCAGTCACTCTGGAAATACAACACCAGGAACGCTGGAGTAGAGCTGCGCTGCTACTTTGGTTCCAGGTTCGAACAGTTAACCCTTCCCTGAAATGGTGTCAGACCAAACAGTCTCCAGGGATGTGGCCAGTGTTTGTACTAGAGTCATTCAGCAGCAGTTGCCTGTAGAAAGACTCACTGGGAACCAATACTCATGCTCTCCCTGTAGATCACAGCCACTGCCTGTCCAGGCCATTCTGTTGCTGCATTTCTCCTCAGGCTCCCTGAGGTCCCCAGCATTTACTTTGTCTTGATAGGTTCAGTCTCCCCACTCCCTATCTGCAAAATGTGTCTCAAGCTGGGAAGAAAGCACAGAAGGTCTCCTCCCTTCCCTGCATTGTATTTTGTTTCTTCAATTTCCCTGTACCTCTTAATTTTCATGGTAGATCCCTCCTGGTTTTGGGGAAACAATTTCCCTTTCTCTTTTTATCTTCTCCAAGTTGTTGTTTTCCAGAGTCTGGATTCAGAATCTTGGACAGGTTGAGTTGTCACTCACCACTCTGCCATTTTTCCTTCCTCTCTAATATCATTTAAAGTCTGGTCATCACCATTTACAGAAATCTCTTTTGCTATACTCAACAGAGACTAGCCAGTCAAAATCATTTGTTATTTCCCCGTTATCTGTCTTGGAAAAGATGTTGACTGAAAGGCAGTTACCACTTTTTATTGGGCATCATGAATAACTAATTTTATGTTAGTTGATTAGTAGGTGTGATTTTTATGTAACTACACAAGGCAAACATTATGTCCTTGCTTTTTCTTTCTTCATCAGTAGGTATTTTTATTAAGTAGTTGTAGAATGATTTCTTCTCCTTGGAGACTTTGCAGACAATATATTCTCAAATATTCTTTTACTATATTTAAATTATCATTAATTTACTTTCCCTTTGAGATATCTTTATGATTTTGAAAATATTCGCAAAGATTCTAATATCACTGCTATTGGTCTACATAGGTGTAAGAATATGCAGTATCCATCCTTAGTGATTTAGAAAGAAAGATAAGCATATATTGTCATAGCAACTGCCATTTCCCACTAGCAAAAAAATTGAAAATTTTACAAATATAGTGGGAATAATGTCTCTGAATTGAGGTAGCTGTTGTTCAAATCTCCAACTTAGAAGTCAGATGTATATATGTGGAAGACAATTGAAAATTTGGAGGAAAGTTAAATTATAGAGAAATATTAATACCTTAGTGACATATAAAAATATGAATGCAGAACATAAATTTTACTATCTATATAGCTACAAACAAATATATAAATATACTGGGATCTGATTTTAGGAAGTAAAAGTAGAAAGGAAAAGATAAAGGTACAACTTTAAATGATGCATACATATGTATTTCCTACATGCACACTGTAACTACATTATGTAAAACTGAATATGCATTATATTTATATGTATGTGTGTTTGTCAAGCAATGATCACTTGTAATTGGTGGAATTAAGATCTATTTTAATTGCATACGGTCCTTTCAATATTCCATGTTATATGTAATAAGCTCAAAACTTTAATATTTAGAGAAAAAAATCAAAGGAATAAATACATATGGGATAAAAAATACACTGAATGTTTCATTTTTTAAATTAATTGCAGTAAAAGGACTCATTACTATTAATTCTCCTTAAAAATTTCACCTAACTTTAAGCACACTTATCCCAGCATTCTTGCCATTTTCTGACCAGTTTTGAAAGTTCTTCCTGTCTTAGTCGCACAGTCCTGGTTAATTCAATGTCCTGAATGAATTCAAAATATTTATCTTTCACGGTCATTTTGGCTTTGAAGAAGTGTAAGAAATTGCACAGTGCCAGATCTGGAAAATAAAGCAAAGAAACACACAAACACACACACACCCCATAATGTTTTCACAAGCACACATTTCTATTGGATGGCAGTTGGCAGCAGTATTCAGTGTATTTTTGATCAAACCTTTTAAAGACACTCACAAAAGAAGACTTCCAGAATTATTTCCGAAAGTGGCAAGAACTATGGTATAAGAGTTTTCAAACTGAGAGGAAGCTTTTTGTAAGTGATTAATAGCAAGTCAGTTTTAGTGTAATAATTATATTTGGTTTAAAGATTCATTGTATATTTCCATTATATCTCTCTCTGTCAGAAAGTGAGAGAGAGAGAGAACCCAAAAATGTATACATCAGGAAAAGAAAAAGAAATTAGCACAACTTACTTTTGGCTTCTACAATTACAAGAGATTCTCAAAGTGATGGCCATTAGCTTGCAGATAGTTATTAGCACGGGGAACTACTGAAGTGTGTGTACTTTCTTTGGGTGGACTCTGTATCTGGCGAAAGATGTATACACACTTCAGGAGAAGAAAAATAGTATGATATTTTTTTAGCAGATGGTGTTACCCACACATGGGGGACCCTAGAGGATGTCGTATATCACAGAAAACCCACTTCGCTGCTGGCCCTTAGAGAAGAAAATGAAAATGCATGTTTGCAACCTCAATGACCAAGGTTACCCAAACAGCAGTTCACTGTACTAATAAATGTCTGGAAGCTAATGGCCACCACTTTGAGCACCTCTTGTAATTGTAGAGGTCAAAGGTAACTTGTACTAATCTCACTATGTCTTGATAAATTTAGTATTAAAATATTTATACAAGCACTTCATTTCCTGAAGTGTGTATACATTTTTTGTTGGGCTCCATATATTAGTAGTAGTAGATAATAGTGGTGATTACAGTAAAAGTTTTGCAGTTATAACAATAGATAACAAGACCAAGAAATTAACCTCCATTGCCTCCATTGCCTCTGGTAAATAGGATCTGTAATCAGAGAAAATGATAGTCCATTTAAACCTTTTTTTCCCATTTTTTCCTGTTAGCATTTCCAGTATTGGACTCCACACTAAATATGGATAGCATAACTAATGGTTTTGGAGAAATTGGTATCACATTGCCAAAAAGAACTAGAACAACAACAGAAAGCTTAAATAGATTTGACATAAATATTTTCACACCTATCTCCACTTAGTTAAGGATTTTACAAGAGCAACTAATCCAGATACTTAATCTCAGAGAACCTGGAATATTCCTGTGGGATTATATTTCTCAAATATTGTCATGGAAACAAATCACATGTATCATGTATTTATGAAGACTTCAGGGCATTAAATCAACATATTTAAATTAACTAGCCCTGAGTAGAACCATTAAAGCTTGATTTAAAGAAATTATTAGTACATGTGTGTAGTATATAATGTTTACATCCCTTGTGGGGAATCTGTGCATGGACATAACACATTTTAATTCCTTTTTTCATCCTCTTTCCCTTCCCACCCTCCCCTTTCTGCCCATCTCTTGATCCCCTTGCTTTAAAGCTTGATTATTAACTAAACTCCAGAGATTCTGAGGCTGATCATCTAGTGATATTCAGAGATAGTGACTGTCCCTCCCTTTTCAATATTTATATGAAAATAGAGGTTTGTATAAATTGATAAGAAAAATATGATTCGAGTTTGATCTCACAATAAGATACGCTGATTTGTTAAATTAGTGACTGTAGGAATCTCACTTCTCCAGCATTTGCAGGTTTCATCTTGATTCTAATAGTTCATCTTCAAGGTGGAAAAGTGCATCCAGTTTTCTAAAAACAGCTACATTATAAAATAACCCCCACAGAGAAGTTATCTAAGTAAGATGAAGGAAATTTTCTGAAACTAGATTTCATTTGGAAATACTGAAGCTTTTAATGGACAGACTTAGATAAAGGTATCAAGTCTCCTCTACAGCCTTTTACCAATTAAGAAATATGAAGTATGGCCGGTGAGATAGCTCAGTGGCATAAGCGCCTGCCTGGCAAGTGCGAGGTCCTCAGTTTGAATCCTGGTACCCACATAAGAAAAAAGGGCCGGTGATATCCGCTCAGCGGCACGGGCGCCTGCTGGCATGCGAGGTCCTGAGTTCAACCCCTGGTACCCACAAAACAAAACAAAACAAAACAAAACAAAACAAAAGAAACACAAAGTACTCTTACATAGTCAGAATCAACCCTTAACTGAGGAGATGCTCTTTCTTTTTCATTTTTGAGCGCACACTGTGTGAAAATCACTGTCAGAGCTTGAAAGAAGAATTAGATATAGAACCTTCAGTGTGAGAAAAAAATGCATCTGCTTAGATCAATTGGTTTAGAAAGTTATGTGGCACTGAAAAAATACCATGCACATGAACCGTCTCCTATTATTTTCTGACATATAAAATGTAGATCCCAGTTCCTTTTTAAAAAGTAGTCTATTCCACATAAAATGGCTCAAGTGATTTACTGGAAACATACAAAACATTGCAGTGGAGAACGAGAAACGTTTTCAAGTGATCCCAGAACAGTTGAACATCCATGGGCAAATAAAAGAAACTTAAACCTAACCTAACCTCAAATCCTATACAACAATTAACTGAAACAGGATCATAGAATTAACTATAAAATTGTACCAATAGAATTGCCAATTCTGTAAGAAAATAAGAACCTCAAAAAATGTTTTCAGGGTCTAAGGCGAAGCGAGGTGTCTTAGGCTTGATGTTGAAAGGGCAATCCATGGAAAGAAGGGTAAACTGTACATCAATCAGTATTTTAAAAATATGTTTTGCAAAAGAGCATGCTAAGAAGATCAAAAGACATGGAACAAACTGGAAGAGGATATTTATAAACCACATATACAAGGAAAGATTATGTCTAGGATATATATAAAAACACTTTAAAATAAACATAAAAACCACATATGCATGCAATCAAATTAGAACACAGGGACAACACATGGACACTCTTTTCACCAGGGAAGGCACACGATGGACAAGTAAACACACAAAGACTGTTCAACATCATTCGCCATCAGAGAAACTCAGATTAAAACCACAATAAGATTCTACCCTACACTATCAGAATGACCAAATAAAATATGACCGAAGCAAATGCTGACAGGTTTTGAATTAAACAGGTAACTTTTACATAATGGTAAGATGCAAAACGTTGCAAGTACACTCTATTTTGTAAAATATTTGGGCAGTTTTTTATACATCTAAATATACCAATAACATTAAAACCAGCACTTGCGCTCTTAGGTATGGTCCTGGAAAAATAAAAACACATTTTTACCCAAAAACCTGTACAAGAATTTGTACAACATAATTTGCAAAAAAGAATAATTAGACAGAACCCAGATGTCCTTCAATAGATAAAATATTAAGTAAGCTATGGTACTTTCATGCTATGGAATCCTACTTGCACACTCAAAAATGAACTAAGCTGAGTGTGGTAATGCGTGCCTGTAAGCCTAGCCAACTTAGTGACTTAGCAAGACTCTGTCTCAAAACAAAAAAATAAAATATGGGCTAGAGGTGTCTTTTAATGTGAAGGTCCTGGGTTCAATTTGGAGAACCACAAAAACAAAGGGGATAAAAAGAAAAAAATCGATAAATCCAATAGCTTTGATGAATTTCAAAGAAAATATGCTGAGTGAAAATAGAACTCCTACAATTAACATTTCATATGGTTTCATTTAGAAAACATCCTTGGTTTTGTAAAATTATAAAAATGGAGAGCAAGCTACTGGTTGCCATTATTTAGAAACAGAATTTGAAGGATATGGGTAACTATGGTCATAAGAGAGTAAGATGAGATAGAAAAGTTGCTGGGATAGAAAAGTTTTGTCTCTTGAGTGTAGTATCAAGGCCTAAATCCTGATTGTAAAACCATACTATAATTTTGAAAGGTGCTATAACTGGACAAAATATGGTAACATGTACACTAGAGATCTTGGAAATATTTCTCACAACTATGTATATAAATGTACAATTATCTCACCATTTTCCAAAAAAGGATAAGTTTGGAAATATGTGAGGTTTGGGTATTTACAGAGAACAAGAATGAAAAAATTTGAAATCAGAATTCTGTGCACAGTCAAATTACACATTTATAGACAACCATTGCTGCAGAAAGTTAACATTCTATTCACAATCTTTAAAAATTTTATTTCAATAAGCATTCCTGAAAGATAAGATCAATACATTTCCAAAAGAATAAATGAAATCTGGAAGTAAACCAAATAGAGACGCTAGACTTAAAACAGTTCTTGAAATGAACCAGGTCATATTTTATTTATGAAACAGTTACAGTGAGTACGATAAATTATTATAAAATAAATGTATACACGCATATATATATAATTCTAATATATATTTTGTTATATATATTTTGTATATGTTCCATTCTAATATATGTATTCTATATATATTAGACGATGAACAATCTGGCCAAAGACAGTGAAAAATACCATGGACCTAGAGGGAAAAAGAAGTTTACTGTGTCAGCCATGGAAGTGTGCTGCTCAGATCTCATTTAAGAGAGACTTTTCCATTCAGGAGCAAGGTGCACAGGTAGCTAATTGTCTACAGCTGTTAATACATTTAGGCTCCCTTCCTCTTTCATATGAAGACCCTGCTTTCAGAGGGGAGGCCTGGCCTATGACAGATCCAATTGAAACAATGCTTTTTGGCTGTTTCTATTCAACTGGGAGCTCATTTAATGGACAATCTTTGCTTTGGATTTTCCTCCTCAACAACTCAAGAAATTTCCAAATTGCACAGCAGACACCTGCTACAATGCTGATCCATTCTTTCTTTTCACAGGCAAGGATCTTCTAAGCTGAATTTCCTTCCTCTTTTATCTTTTAAAGGCATCCCCTCACACACACAATCTTTGGCATTTCTTCTTCCATCTCAGAATCTTTCTAGAATATTTCAATGAACAGAGTACCTTTTTACTTTTTCTCATCTGTGATGAGTTATTAATTCAGGTTCTTTGTAGCCACACATCTTAATTCTGTTTGTAATACACATATTTGTATGGACTTAGGAATATACAGGGTCCTCTAAAAAAATGTATACACACTTCAGCACTTCTCCCTACTAATAAGTGTCTGAAAGTTAAGGGCTATCACTCTGAGCACCCCTTGTAATTGTAGAGCTCAAAGGTAATTTGTATTAACTCATGATGTCTCAATAAATTTAGTATTAAAATATTTATACAAATTGTTCTTTTCCTGTTGTATGCATTTTTGCATGCTCTGTATACATGTGTACATTTAGATTGAGTATAAATGTAGATGTTTCTTTGTATGTCTTTTTACACTTCATTATTTATTCCTATTTATACTTACTCCAAAATCTCTGTCTCCCCTACATATGCAGACCTTCTGGTATATTTAGTACATATTCTTGTCATCTGCTATACTTAAGAGATAAAATAAATATTATTGTTTTAAGGAGATGACTTCATTTCAGTAAGGCACCCTAATGATACATGTCTTAAAGAGACATGATGCTTTCTTAACTTAATAATCAATTGCTGACTCAAAGGCAACTAGGAACAGCAAAGGTATTTTCCAACTTATTAGAAGTTAGCTTTGCTTCTAGGCCCGATTGTCTCTTCCCTTACTAAGTGTCTTTATTACTTTTCTCTCATTGCTGAGACAAAATTCCTGACACCCAAAGTTAAAGGAGGAAAAGTTTATTTAGCTCACAGTTTATAAAGGTTTCAGTCCATAATTGGCTGCCTCCAAGGCAGGGTGGCACAGGGCAGATGGGCAAAAATTCATGACAGCAAAAGCAAACAAGCAACCTTAACAGTGTCCTTTTTATACTCTATTTAGGCTACTGGGGTTAGGGCAGTGTCAAACCAGTCAGCGAACTGATCACACACCCTTAATCCCAGCATCACACACTCTAGATCCAGCCACCTCCAAAAAAAAAAAAAAAAAAAAATCCCTATGACTACATGAGGCTTTGGGGGGACATCTGGACACAAACCATAATACTAAGTGTGTGTGGGTTTAACCCTCCATTTTTGTCCTTTTGTTTTAGAAATCTTCCTAAGAAAACATTGAACATTTTATGCTCTTGTCAGTGGTACATTTGGTACTTGAAACTACTGCAAACTTTATTTTCTGTTTCATTTCAAGACTGCTATTAACTGAATCAGATGTTGGATTTCTCTTTGAATGAAGACTTTGCTAAGAGTTCTGCATCATCTTGGATTAGAAGAGAGATTACTGATTTCCAGCTTTTATTATAACCTATTTTTTCCTGTCAAAATGTCCTTTAATGTGGACTGTTTTTAATCTCTTTAAACTAATGAATCTCATTAAATGGCTCTTAAGGAAATCAATTTGATGGTGGTTGACAGATATATATTTTTTTTGCCCCAGATGAAAAAAATTAAGATAGTTTCTTTTTTGAAAAAGATGGGAAAAAGTCATTCCCACACTGCACTATATTGTGGCTCCCTGATGAATTCTTCCCAATGTTGGCTTTCTGGTCTGTACCCAAAGAGTGATTTAGTTGTAGAGAAAAAAAAAAAAAAAAAAAAAAACAACTTAGATACACATCAAAGAACAAGACCTCAGGGACAAGGAGGTTTAAGAAATTCTGATATTTTTGGTTTGCAACCCTCTTTTGTCATTTTGTTTCTAGGCTTGTACCTTTTATTGCTGTCTTTTATACAGTGAGCAGTTGCTTTTGGTTAAACTACAGTGTAACTCCAAGATGATCTTCAAAATGTACACCCAGGCTGTTTTTGCTTCTGACCTAGGACTTAATTTAGTACTGAAGATATTACATTTTTATATCACTTAATTTTACCCAACCTTCACATTTTAATTTTTTTGGAGTGTATTTTTTGAAAGTCCAAGAACATGTTATATTTTGATCTTATTAGTACTCCAGACTAGAGGTGGGATGAGAAGAGTGCATAAGGGATTTTAGTTATTTGTTTATATTCAAACAAACATTTTGAACAGAATGTTCATATTTTTTTTATGTGGGACAGCTGTAGATTACTCTTAACTTTCTCCTGCAGTTGTTTCATTCTTCCAAAATTTTATGTGCGTTTTCCATAGAATACCCACAGCAGATGAAAATACTATGCTTAAAAAAAAAGCATTGAGTGACAGGTATATATGATATGTATGCACTGAAGCCTTACCCCGGACAGGAAGAGCACAAAGAGAAGAAATGGAGAGAAGGGATAACAGGAAAAGTCATCTTTAGTAGCCAGACAAAAAATGATAAAAAATATTTACCTTTTACATTAGGAAAATTACATCTTTACAGTTAATGTGAGGTTTATCTATCTTTTCCTGTTGTTTCAATAAATTATAGAGGCTCTGAATAAATTCCCTTGTTTGAATAGAATAAGAGAAATGAAGAATGACTGAGTGAGGAATAAGATCTCCTAGTGGTCAGAGGATAACATTATTCATTCAGGGGTGTGTGTGTGTGTGTGTGTGTGTGTGTGTGTGTGTGTGTGTGTAGAGATAATAAGAGAGAGACAGAGAGAAAGACACATGTGTTTTAATACTATACCTCATGCTGGGCAGTGAAACTCAGAATATACTAAATAGGCAGGTATTTTGCAGCTTTTGTAAGACGAAAGATACACATGTACTACTTTCTCCCAATATCTTACAACATAGAACAAACAGAGATTGTCTACTGGGCAGTTAGTTGTAAAAGTCATCACAGAAGAGACAAAAAGTACATTCCTTATCATCTTACCATTATTGGTCATTCCTAGGATTCTAGGTTTTCAGCTCTACAATTATTGAATATGACATTGTATTATCTTACACTAAATAGGAAAAAAAAATCAGCGAAAGAATGAGCAAAACCAAGTCCTATTTGCTTGCAACATTTCCACCGTTAAGGTCCTTGCTCACTAGGGCACATTGGTCAGGCTGTTCTTGTCTGTGTGTCACAGCACCAAGCAGGGAGCAGACAGCACCTTGACTGAGTCGGGAAGGGAATCTCAGCACCCCGTTTGAGGGACAGATCTAACGCAGTGCGGGATGGCTGAGTGAAGCACTGGGCTTAGGAGACTGATTATCTTTTTGAAAGTGAATTGTGAGAGTCAAATGAGGACCAATAAATTTTTAAAGATGAAAACAAGTATGTATGAGTAGCAGAAGAGGGGATGTATATTATTTTCAAATACAGTGTATTTTAATGCATTTCAGTTGAAGGTCTGGAGGTAAGTCAAATTTATTCAAGAGAAAGGACTCACCAACCATCAGATCTTGAGCCACAGCGTCTATATATTTAACAATATTAATCTATTAATTTCTGTATCTCATAGGGGAAGATAGAATAATTAACAGATGCTTCAGGGTTATTTTTATTCATAGGTCTTTCAAATCACTCCTGCTTTCCTAAAATGTATTCTATACCAAAATTGTTGTATCCTAAATGCAGCGATTTTATTTGTGGAATAGGAAAAATAAAAGGCAAATCTTTTATCTGCCCTTGGAGTTTTCACAACACACTATACTCTCATGCATTTTTTTTTCTTTTTCTCCAGGTGATAGATTATCAGTAAGTTGTTAAAAATTCCCAGGACCCTTAAATAATATATTCATGAAACTTCCAATAGCAAAACTTGAAAGTTAAGAAGGAAGCTGCAAAGGGAAAAAGTGCACACAATGTGGGCTGTGAAGAGTGTGCATGCTGTAACTTGCCTATCAATCAAGGGGCTCATAATCCATCAGGCTCAGAGATTGACGCTGCTGGCTTCTCTTGGGATGCACAGTGGCACATTCACCTTCTCCAGTCCCAGCCAGAAGGAGCAACCAGAACCAGGAGTGCTGAGCACATTGTGAATGGACACAAAGTTTGAAGAGATCATGTATTCAAAATTATTTTTATAAGATAATACCCAAATCTCTCAGCTATGAAATTTTAAAAATATATAGGGCTCTTTAAACTGCTGTTTGACCCTCCATACATATTATCTAGTTTTGCTATAAATGTTTTTTGCAAAAGCCCCTGAAAGAAATCTTCATCTTTAGATAAAAGATTGTCAAATTATGACCCATAAGCTAAATGTGGCATCTACTTATTCTTGTACAACCTGAGAGTTAACAATGGTTTTAAAAAGTTTTTTAAATGTTTATTTTTTAAAATACTACCTAAATGCCTATGGAGTATACTCTATTTTTCTATCTGGCTCTTTAAAGAAAATTTTTCTAATCTCTATCCTAGATAATTATCCTTTACCTTTAGATTTTTAGGTAATATATACCCAGGCTGAGATGCAGGAAATGACAGGGTAATGCAAAATTATGTTGCAATTTTCTTTTCTTTGTTCTCCTTGAATTATTCTTTAAACTACTTCCTCACTTGGGGAATGAACACATTGTAATGAAAAAGATATATAATGAAATGAATAAATTACTTGGCAACAAATGAATTAACACAGAGCCACTGGTGCACAAAACTTTAAAACTAGAGGTTGGATATCACATAAACAGGAACCCATATCACATAAACCCTAATAATTTGGTCATATCTCTTGCTCTAGATTGCATAATGGAGTTACAATTCCTGGCAAAGAACAAGACTTTAGTAAATCAGGGAGTCCATGCCCCAAAATACTAATTGGTTGGCTTGCAATTAGTAGCAAATTAATAATTCCTGAAAATGGAACCTAGCTCTACTGATGTCCAAATTGACCCCCAGATTGAGATTTAACTGTAGAGATCTTGTAAATTATCTCACCATTATTCCATCTCCACATGCACATAAGTAGGGAAAAATACCTAGGAATAACCACTAACATTTATGTCGGATAGGTCCAGAACTAAGATTTGAATTCATTTTTAAATTTTCTTTGTTACATGTTGTTTTTTCATTTTTTTTCTGTTTTCATTGTTTATACTGACTATATTGTAGTGATTTATTTTCTCTTTTTTCATTAGTACATGTTTATGGTACATAATAAATTCATTATAGGTAATTGGTACAAGTACATGACACGTCTTAATTTTTATATATATATATTTTTTTGTGTGTGTGTTTGTGTGTGTGGGTACCGGGGGTCGACCTCAGGACCTCGCGGGCTAGCAGGCGCCCGTGCCACTGAGCGATATCACCAGCTCTTTTTTCGTATGTGGGTTCCGGGAGTCGAACTCGGGCCCTCGTGCTTGTCAGGCAAGTGCTTATGTCACTGAGCCATCTCACTGGCCCCCTATAATGGTTTAATTTTGAGAAAAATGAGTTACTAATCAGCTAATACACAAATCATTGTATTGGTGTAACTGACACACAACTGTTATACTTTTAAATACAATATTATGAATTATATAACAGTTACCAAGGAATTGCACTGGGTTAGGAAGGTAAATGTAAAGAAAGGTACAAAGTACATGAGCAGACTGCACAGGTGGTTATTAGCCTATGTACAGAACATTACATGGTATAATTAATTCTGAATTCTAAAGTGTATCTTCACTGAAGTATATCCCTACACTTTCACTCTGCGATTACACAAGTTTCACTAGTATTAATTAACCACAGGTTTCTTACAGAAATACCAACCTAGTAATCATGTTTTATTTATTTTTACTTAAAAAGGTCAGGTCTCCTACAATGATAAAAAGGCTTAAAAAATGAAGGAGACAGCAGGTGCAAAGTAGAGGGTACGTTTGGGAATTGGACTAGAGGGCTTTTGAATTCAGGCTTTCCCACTACCTGGTTATGTGATATTCGACAAACTATTTAAGATCTCAGAATGTCAATTGCTGCATTTATGAAAGGACAGTGGTGACAACATTCCCCAAATCATTCCCAGGAGGGTAAAATATACAAGTGTTAATTTAGGCTGTTGTGAGGGTCTTAATAAAGACCTTCTCTGTGCTAAGTGTGTGCTATAGGTAAATATTTCTCCATTCTACAAAATGAGATATGTAGAGATACAGTGCAATGTCAGTGCCACTAAACCAGAAGGTAAGGAAGCTGAGGCACCTACATTAGTGTCCTCTCTCCAGCATTATCCAGGAGTCTTTGCAGATACGTGTTTGACAACACAGGTCTTAGAGTTACAGCCCAGTAACTGGCAACTAGTTTCACACTTCAGAGTCTCATCTATAAAATGACTACAACATCATATACTTCTTTCATCTTTATAAGAATCAAATAAAATTATATTTGAAATTTAGTTAAGATATATTAGGCATTTTCCTTCTAACCCCAGTGAGAAAGCAATAAGGACTTGGAGTGGAGTGAGCTCTCACATGTCCAAATTACAATTAGCATAAGGTCTTGCACATAATAAGTGCTCAATACATGTTAGCTATTTTTATTATAACTTATTGTCACTCTCTTCCCAAGGATTTTTTTTATTAATCCTTCTGTCCCACTTCTGTGCACAGAAAGATGCAGATTGTAGTAGCAAAAGGAGTGTATTGACATTCAGTGTACTGCCATCATCAAGCCTGACATAGTTAGGGATATCTGTTTTAGTAATGGAAAAAGGGCCAGCATTCACAGGCATTGCTTGAACTTGTGTGGTCCAAGAGATTTGGAACAAGTTCTCTGGCTTTAACAGCAAAACAAAAGCCTAAACAGAAAATGCAAACTGGATAGTATAGTATATAATTTAACATAAGTAGCTACATTCACTGCCTTTGGAAGAAGAGGGTATCAAGTGGAGATCTTTCAGTGGTTTTGGTGTGCTCATGCACATGTGTATGTGTGTGGGTGTGTGTGAGTGTGCCTGTGTGTGTAAATGTGTCTCGTCGAGGATACTAAGGGAAGGGGTAGATTACATCATGTGCTATTTCCTCGATATTCATTCCATCAGATTCCAGCACCACTTTTACAGAATTGATACAAATGGTTTCTTTTATAAAATAGAGGTAATACTTAGCATCAGAGAGATTAAATAACCTTCTGAGATCACCCAGAATTTAATGGAAGAATTAGGATTAATGCTCAGATGACAGGTTGTTAAGCCTTATGCTATTCATTAGAAAGTGACATATGGCCATGTATATAATTTTGGAAATGCAGATTAAAACATAAACCTAACATTATTGTAATCGACCACTTAGATTATTCTAGGTACATATCCTCCAGTTTCTTTCCAGCGTATCACTCTCCTTCACTTAACTTTTCAGATTATCCTTCCTCTCATCTGTAAAATTAAAGCAAAAGCAATAGCACTTCTTCAGTTTCTTACAGCTTTAAATTTCTATTGCTTTTATACCTCAAGTGATTTTGTTTTCAATTTTAGTTGTCTTAAAATATAAGAAGTACACACAGTAAGTCAGATTTCCATGAACAGTTCAATGCCTCCAATACTACACAGAGTGCTCAATACATGTTAGCTATTTTTATTAATCCAGGCAAAGCATCTCCATGTGGGTGACATGACACCGTCATCGGGTTTTGGGGTGCTGTATTTTATTTATTTATTTTTTGTGGGTACCGGGGGTCGACCTCAGGACCTCGCATGCCAGCAGGCACCCATGCCGCTGAGCGATATCACCGTCCCTTTATTTGTATGTGGGTTCCAGGAGTCGAACTCGAGCCCTCGTGCTTGCCAGGCAGGCGCTTACGCCACTGAGCCATCTCACCGGCCCTGCATTTTGTCATTAAAAGTTCATGCCTACTACCTGAGCCAGCTTTGCCATGCACTAATTAGGTCAGGGAGATACAGTGTAATCCCAACAGGTAAAATCCATTTTGGCCTTTGCTGAAATTTAGGAATTGCCCCCAATTTTGCTAGTAAAGCTCTTCCTAGCAAGGGAGTTGGATGCTGTAAGACAAGTAGAAACTCATGGTTCGACATTTGGGAGAAGGGGCTAATCCACTTGATGGCTCTACCTAGACATTCAAAACTCCCTTGAGATCAGGATGGAGTCTCTCCCCACTGAGATGCCCTCAGCCACCTTGAGCCACTTGATGGCTCTACTTAAGCAGGTCAGAGCCACTCCAGAAGCAATATCTCTTGCATTTACCCAGAGAGTAAAAACTTTGATACTTTGTTTAAGGCAGTAGAGAGGGAAACTTCTTTAAAAAGAAAAGCTGGGCCGGTGAGATAGCTCAGTGGCATAAGTGCCTGGCTGGCAAGCACGAGGTCCTGAGTTCGACTCCTGGTACCCACATATGAAAAAAGGGCCGGTGATATCGCTCAGTGGCAAGGGCGCCTGCTGGCGCGTGAGGTCCTGAGTTCAACCCCCAATACCCACAAAAATAAATAAATAAATAAATAAATAAATAAATAAGAAAAAGAAAAAAACCTTTACAACTCTAAGAATGAGGATGGCTCCCTTTAAGGCACAGTCACTTGAGGTAAACTTTACTGGCTGTTCTTTTCTTCTGCTCAGGCATCAGGCATATGTTTCTAAATTACCTGCAGTTTGTTAGATATAACAAGGAAGGGATTTAATGTAATTCCAAGCAAAAGAGGGAGGAAGCCTACACGTTCTCTAAAATTAGAGGCTTAGCTTCTATCTACAAGGGTGAGATTTTCTGGTGACCATGAGGTCACTTGAAATCAAACATGGTGGAACTCACATTGCTGACTCATGTGGCAAACCAAAATGGAACTAACTAGGATTAAATAATGACCTGAGAAAGGAAAGACAATGTAGGGGAAAGGTTAAGATGAAACTTTGAGCACAAAAAGGAGTAAACACAAGTAGGTTGCCACTTAGGCAGAAAGCCAAGTTAACAACAACCATTTTTCGCCAAAAGAGTGAGAAAGCTGAGCAAAGCATTACAGAGACTAAACTTTAGGTCACACGCATGATACCTAAACAATCTGTTAGAGAAACAAAGACAAAAATGTGCCCAAGGGGCCTTCCCTGCTGCTCCTGGCTGGCTAACCCAATATGTTACTGGATTTTGGGATGCTGAAGTCTATATCTGGAGATGCTTTCTAGGTCCTTTCTGTCCCGAGCAAAGAATTGGTCAAGACAAACACAAGTGGTAGCAAAGTTTTTTTAAAGGTAAGAAAAGAAACAGGCTTTGGAGAGCAAGTTTGGGTCAAGTACACGTAGGAAAAAGAAGTACACCCTACAGTCTGAGGGTGATCCCTCCATGCAAGAGAGAACAGAGTTGCAAAAACTCAATGGTGACTGTCTTTTTTGTATCACCCACTCCTCAGGCTGACATCCGGTCTAGGCCATCCTATTGAGAACCTGCTCGAGTTCTCATGCAAAGTCCACATTCAGGGTTTTGGGAATTGTTCTGCGCATGTGTCCTGGGATTTTTGTAATTAAAAGGTCACACCTACTACCCCAGATAGCTCGGCCTCGCCCTAATCTCCTATCTCAATAACCCATCCATTCTTAATTCTCTGGACAGAGCATGCTAGTGCCCCACAACTGTGTAGCTACATCACTTGCCTCTGGCTATATTTAAGATGATTAGAGTAAGGAATAAGGGTTAAAAAGCTGTTCTAGGAAGGTTATAACATTGGTGGATATTAAAGTGAATTTGGTGAGTATGAAATTGTCCGGCTTGGGAATCTTAAGAAATTATCAGTCCAAGATGTTAGCACTGAATAGATTGATATTAGAACAAAAGCAATGATTCATCAGTCACCTCTACTTCAGATATTCAGTTTTTCTGTGTGGTAGTAATTTTTTTTCTTCCTGCCTTCTGATTACTGCATGAAAGATGAGAAAGTTACATAATTACACTAGGATAACAAGGCAGTTTGGGGAGAGGCTGATAGCCTGGTGGTTGTTTTAGGATAATGTGGAGGAGCTGCCATCGCCAACTTGTTGAGAGCTGTCTTTTTTCAGGAGAGAATGGTAAGCCTACCTATCCTCTACATTTCAAATTAGTGGGGACTTGAAAGACGAGTAAAAAGAAGCCACATGAAGATCACCTAGTTTAGAAAACAAGGGCATAGGCTGGTGAGATGGCTCAGTGACATAAGCACCTGCCTGGCAAGCGTGAGGGCCCGAGTTTGACTCCCAGAACCCACATATGAAAAAAGGGCCGGTGATATCGCTCAGCGGCACAGACGCCTGCTGGTGCACGAGGTCCTGAGGTCGAACCCTGGTACCCACACAAAAAAAAAGAAAACAAGGGCATCACAATCACCTTTGATAATGACTTACAATTTTATATTGTCAGTTTTGTAAGTCAAACACAAGACTTGCATTATTTCATACTCAGTCCTTATTTCTTTTGCGCCAAATATCCCCACAGTCCCTGCCTTCCTCATTTTTCTTCCTCACCTTTACGCATGCAAACACACACACACACACACACACACACACAGAATACAGTCATGAAGAAACAGACACAACAAACACATATACATGGACATATATAAACTACACTAATAGGCACACAGACACACCTTATAGGATAGGAAGAATTACATTCCTTGAAGAAAATCTGCACATATAATACATGTCTATAAAATATCCTCATAGTGTAGCCTTCTAAACCATTTCTAATTTTCTATTTCTCTAATCCTCAATTTTTAAAAATTTTGGTTAATTTTATTGGTATAATTTAGATATAATGATTACATTCATCAGAGGGAGTTTGTACTTGTACATGATATATCTTGTTTCTTCATTTTTCCCCAATCCCTTTTCCTCCCTTCAACCTCTCTTCCCCTTCATATTTACAAAAGTTTGTTTCCATTTTCTTCATTCTATTCTTTCCTTTTCCCTTTCTTTCTTTCTCCTTTCCCCACCCCTTGTTCCCCTTCTCATTTGGATATTTTCCTCCTATTTCCCAGAATCTCTTATACATTTTGGTTCTTATTTACCCTTTCAGTTTCTTACACCAGAGAAGCCATGTGATATCTAATCATGTGTGTCCAATTTATTTCACTTAAGAGTATGGACTCTCTCTTTTTTTCTTTTACCTTCCTTCCTTTCCCCCTCCTCCCTCCCTGGTTACCCTTTCTTTTGAACAATTTCTTCCTACTTCACAATACCTTTCATACACTGTGGTCCTTATTTACACATGTGGTATCTCACACCAGAGAAACGATTTGATATTTACACATGTCCAGTATATTTCAGTTAAGATTATGGTCTGGGGTCGGAGAGATGGCTCAGTGGCGTAAGCGCCTGCCTGGCAAGCGCGAGGGCCCGAGTTCGACTCCTGGAACCCACATACGAAAACAAGGGCCGGTGATATCGCTCAGTGGCACAGGCGCCTGCTGGCGTGCGAGGTCCTGAGGTCGACCCCTGGTACCCACACACACAAAAAAAATATATATGGTCTTAAGGTGCATCCATTTCCCATATTTATACCAGCCCAGTTATAGCTAAAACTTGGAAACAGTCCAAATGTCCATCCACTGAGGAATGGATAAAAATATGTGGCTTTTATAGAATGGAGTACTACTCAGCCATAAAGAAGGATGAACTTGAGTCATTTCTAATCCTAAATTTTATCAGTTATAAAATTAGGAAGAAAATATAATCCTTCCAAGATTAATATAAGATTTATAAAACATTTTAAATATTTTAAATTGGAAGTAACATAAATTCATACTATATGCTTTTTATTTTTAGTTTAATTTTTCAAAAATTAATAATTTATTTGTCCATATTGATATGCAGTGCAATAATTTGATACATGTATGTAATGTGCAGTGATCAAATCAGTAGCTGATACTTTAAACTCTTTAAACATTTAAAAAAATCTTGGTTAATATATATTAATAGTACATACTTATGAGGTACATTGTGATATTTCAGTACACCTATACAATATGTACTGATCAAATCAGGATAGTTAACATTACCATGTTCTTATCATTTGTGTTTGGAACCTGGTGACTCCTTTCTTTGAGTTATTCATAAAATATATAGGAGGTAATTGCAAACTATACCCTTCCCTGTGCTGTAAAATACACATCATTAGAGACTGGGAAGAAAGAGGGTGACAGGAATAGTAGGAAGTTGGATAGTAGGTACCAAAATAAACATCTATACTTTCTTAACCAATATAGGTAAATTTTGAGGTGAAATGGAATCATTCCACAGAATGGATCTGAGTAACAAGAGCTTGGATTTTCTCCAAAAAAACCATGAATAACCATGGTTCTGTCCAGGCTACACATATGTACAGGATAGCTGCTCAGTGCTCTTTTTTTTAAATGAAGAATAAATGGAAGAAAAGATATATGACACAATGTAACAAGAAATAAAGGCAAAAAGGAATAAGGGTGTTAGAAAGAAAAAATGGGGGCTCTGTATTCTCTCGTTTCTTTCTGGAGTAGAATAAAGGCAAAGTCCTTGTGGCTTCTAGAGTGCTGGTGTTTACCCTTGCAGCAGGTGTACTGTACTCAATTCCCCGCACTGACAAAAGGAAATACGGCCTGATACATGTTTCATTTTCAATTTTTTCAACTAGTCTAACCATCCCATTAATTCTATTTTTTGCTTGAAAGTTTGGCTCCCAAATCACACAGCTGTTTCTCACTAGTCCCTCAGTGATTTCATTCACACATAGAATCTCTTGCTGGGGTCACATTCCTGCTAGGACGTCCTTTTGGAAATTGGGGACTGGAGCCAGTTTCCAAGTGGAATCTATTTCTAGGCCAAATTTTCAGGCAAGTACCTGTATTTCTGGCTAAATATCATCTTTAAAAGTACCTAATGTTGTTCTTTTATTTATTTATTTTTATCTTGACTTCTAAAGCAGAACCAGGAGTAAGCTGTTCTACAATATGTTGTGGAGCACATAATTGAATTTGTTCACTGATTTAAAGAAAGACAGCAAGTTTGATACTTACAGGTTCTAGTCCTAGCTAATCATTTGACTTTACTATTTATAAAATGAGTTCACTCACTTTACTTTCCATCGCTTTTATAGTTTGGTGTCTAACACAGTGTAATACATGCTCCATAAGTAATTGCTGGATAGAAAAAATCAGGCATGATTGAGAAACTACCTTTTCCTAGTCTACAGTAGTTTTATGGTGGTAAACACAAAATATAACTGGGATTATGCTCAGAAACTCAGAAAAATTTAAAAGAGAATGACATAAAACTATCAAAGGTGAGTTATTATTTACTACAACATGTATCTATAGCTTTGATAAAAGTAATATATAGCTTTATACAACATAAAAAATGTATACACTGTAAAGGTAATTTACCTTCCCTACATGATATGCAATTAATATTGGAAGTGGATTAAAATGTTTATTTCAACTTTTATCTCTTTCAAATAGGAAAGTTGAGTCCAAGCAATAGAACAAGACCTAACTCAAAGCATATAGTTGGTTAGTAAAAGTATTCATTAGTTTAGTTTGACTTAATGAGGTTTTTTTGTTTGTTTGTTTTTGTTTTTGTTTTGTTTTGTTTTTTGTACCAGGAATCGAACTCATGAGCTCACACTTGCCAGGCAGGTGCTGTGCCGCTGAGCTATACCCCCAGCTTTTTATTTTTAAGAAAAACAAATGTTCTTGTTCTCCTGCTGGGAGCAGAACTTTTCCTCAAATAGAGTTTTCTTAAATTACAGTATCAAACTAGGATATCAAGCATCTGACCACTCTTGAGATGAGAAGGACTTACAGAAAGTTGAGCTTCCAAAACCACGAAGTCCTTCTGTCTGCTCACTCAGCCTTGTTGGAGCCCTGCTCTCATAGCAGTAGGTCTGGTGATATTTGTTTAGCAGGATCTGTGGTTAAATCTTGCTCTTCTTTGGAAGAAGTCCAGGCAGGAAATGTTTGCAAAAGTAGTCAGCAGAGAAGGAGACAGGGGAACAAGAGTGTCCACTGTCTTCCGCACACCGTGAGAGATTCTGGAGATGAAGAGCTGAGTGAGGACTGTGCAGCTTTCATAAGGACCATATTGTCCTGAGCCAGACAGACAAACAGCAATTGCAGCTGTAGGACTGTGGGACAGGCGGTTTGGCAAAATCCCACAAATGATGCTTTGAGAGCATGGTGGACAAAATTCACCTCTTCATATGGATTAAGGTCCGGGTGACGGGAGCTGGAACTTAGGAAAGGACTAATACAAAAATATTTGTCTAATAGAGTCGAGGTACAGCAAGCCCAGTGGAATGAAACAACACGGCTATGTAATTTCTAATAGAACTCTCTCTGGCAACTTGTAGCCTCTTAAAGTTCTGTTCTCCAGACTAAATTTCTTACACAATGTATGACAGTTTTTTCATAGTTAAACAGCTACAAGATTCTACAGCTTTCTTAAAATTTTGTGTCCAATATAGATTAGGAAGAAGGAAAGATAAGTAAGACCAATGCTAAATAAGAAACTCATCTCAATACATTTAATAATCAGACAAGCATCCTTTGACACCACTCCATTGAATAAAAAGCAAAACAAATTATTTTCCATCCTGTGATGTCAGTTTCCATAGAAATAGGGAAAAGCTTTCCATGGACAAGAGATACAAAATATTATGGGAATGGGGATCTGTTGGAGAGAATTAAGCACATATGTAAATTTTACGTATCATTGACAGAATTAGTCTTGTTTTAATCTTGTACTTGAGTCTGCTCCTCTCCATTTGTCTTTTCATGTAAATTGAGCACTTGTCAACTACTTTCCAAGCTCCTGTCCTAAGAATTGATTAGGGAGGTTGGAAGAACTTGGCTGCTCAGATGTTTGAATCCAAGTGGGAAAAATAAGATGGGTGGAAGAAAAGTTATTTTACAAAAATCTAACAAGACAAGATAATTCCTAAGAAATTTTTATGGTGCTTGGTAAGAAAATGAAGTCTAGATTACACAAGGGTACCGTCATAAACAAAATCTTGGGAGTCAGAAATAAGTTACACATTTGAGAAATCATGTAGATGAAGCATAGGGAAGAATTAGTGGAAGGGAAGTGCTATGCTGGAGAAATAGGATTATTGCTTTATGTAGTGAAAAAAGTAGTTTCACTTCATTTGATTATCAACGTAAAAAATGTATGGTAGAAGTATGCCAAAAATTTAAGTTTATTTTAATTTTCTCTAGATGATAAATTTTAAAATATCTTTTTATCTAGATTTCCAAAATTTTTTGTGTTTTCTTGTAAGAACTTGACTCTAGAATTTAATATAGGAAATATGTAGATTATATAAATGATGGGCTCTTGTGCCGTTCAGCGCTTCTGAAAGCCAGGTATGTGTGGAATGCGAGGGAAAAAGAGCAGTGTAGGAAAACTAGTTAGAAATACTGTTGTGAGGGTAAATAATGAGAATAAAAAATCCTGTGTCTCTTCAAGTAAATAAATTATGATTGGTACACAATAATGGATTATGTAGTGGGAAAAATACATAAATATGCTTGTCCTCATCAAAACTACCCCTGGCTGATAAGCTGATTTCCCAATTCAGGAGATGGAAGCAATTCAGCAAATCCACATAGGAGCCATATCTAAATGACAAGAGTCTGATTCTAAAGCTTAAGTGCAGTCATTATGCAAAAATGACCTTTATGCTTGCAAATATGGTAATTCTATATAAATGACACTCTTATCCAGATTTAGTTATAAGTAAATATTTTCTAATGTAAACTCAAACCCAAAATCAAACCAAGATATCCTTTCTATATTGTGTTGTTCTGTCATTCTTTCTTAAGGTAAATTTGCATATTTAAAAGAAACTTCATTTTTTTCCCCTTAACTTTGAGCAGTAATACCTTATTTAAGGTGGTCTTCATTGTATGACAATGTCTTTCAGCAGTCGTTGTCCTGTCTTCTGTTATTTTAGAAGTCTGAGGTCAGCTGTAGTTTTATTTTGTTAAGTAAGTGTAAGATAGATTTTTTTCTTCATAATTAATTTTAAAAATATTTGTCTAGGTATGCATCAAATGCTTGAGGAAGGAAGAACAAAGCCAATATTTATTTCTTCACTGCTTTTTTCTCATTTTAAATATTTTAAATGACAAATAAAAACATAAAAATTTTACTTATAAATGAGACAGTACATGACGTTTCCATGTATGTTTATTTTGCATAATATTTCAGTTAAGTTAAACATGTATCCTTTGAAACTTCTATCATTTCTTTGAGCAAAGACACTCAAAATTTTTTAACTTTTTGAAGTTTATAGTACATTATTATAACCTGTAGTCCCTCTACCATGCAAGGGCACAACAGATCTTCTTATTCCTCTCTAGCTGTAATACTCATCATATTGATCAGCGATTTCCTCATCTTTGCTGATCTCCTATTCTTCCAGCATCTGATAACCATAAACTGAAAAGTTGATACTTTCAGCTTCTATGAGGTCATTTTTTTATTTTATAGTCTACATCTGAGTGAGATCATGCAGTATTTGTCATTCTGTGCTTGACTTATTTCACTTAACAGAATGATCTCCAGTTCCATTCATGTTGTTAAAAGTGACAAGATTTCACTCACTTTTATGGCTGAATAGTATTCCCCTGTGTATAAGTACAACCTTTTCTTTGTTCATTCATCAGCTGATGTCTACTTAGTTCATTTCCATTTCTTGGCTGCTGTGAATAGTCCTACAATAACATTTAACTGCCGATGTCTCCTAAGCATACGTATTTCATCTCTTTTGGATATATACCCAGAAGTGGGATTGCTGGATCATATTGCAGTTCTATTTCCAATTTTAGAAGAAACTCCATAGTGTTCTTCATAATGGTTGCACTAGTTTATATTCCCATCAACAGTGTGCATAGGCTCCCTTTTGTCTGCCCCTTTGCCAGCACTTGTTACCTTTTGCCTTTTGATAATAGCCATTTTACTACAGAGAAATAAAAGTGCTTTATGGTTTTGTTTGCTTCTCCCTGAGGATGTTAAACATTTTTTTCATAAACCGATTGTCCATGTATGTCTTTTGAGAAATGTCTATTTTAGTCTATTGCCCATTTCATAACTGGGCTATATGGATTTAGTTGTTGTTGCTTTGTAGGCTTTGTTGCTGTTGTTTTTGCTATTGATGTTTTGGAGTTCCTTCCTTATTCTGGATATTTCTTATTAGAAATATGGTTTGAATATGTTCTTTCATTTTGCAAGTTCTCGCCTCACTCTGATCATAATCCCCTTTGCTGTGCAGAAGCTTTTTATTTTGATATAATTCTGTTCGTACATTTTTACTTTTGTTTCTTGTGTTTGTGAGGTCTTGTTAAAAAAAAAAATCCTTGCCTATTCCAGTTTCCTTGCCTATTCCTGTTTTCTCTTAGCAATTTCATAGCTTCAAGTCTTGCATTTAAATCCTTAATTAATTTAAGGATTGATGGGAAATAGGGATTCAGTTTCATTCTTCTCTATATAGGTACCCAGTTTTTCCAGTACCATTTATTGAAAAGACTACGCTTTCTTCAATGCATGCATAATAGTACCTTTGTCCACTAACACTTCTGTTCATGAACAATTCCATTCGCAAACCGAAACATTTGGCAAAATTTTGCTTCCATTCATGAACTCTGCACTGGGTGATGAACAGGACAGTGGCCATCTTCCCTGAACAAACATGAACATGGAACAAATTAAGTTTGTGAAATGAGATACCACTGTGCTTAGTACCTTTTCAAAATCCAGTTGGTTATAGATACATAGGTTTTTGTCTAGGCTCTCCACTCCATCCCACTGGTCTATCATGTTTATTTTCATGCCACTATCATACTTTTTTTATTACTACAGCTTTGTGGTGTATTGTGAAAACAGGTAGTATAAGAACCTCCAATATTTTTGGCCATTAAAATTATTTTTTCCTTTCCAAGTTGAGGATCTTATCCCACATCTAAAAAAATTGATACTGTTTAAGTTTTTTTTCCAGCAACAATAACAAAACAAAGAAATATATTCATAGTATTATATTTGTAAATCACACTTGGCAGTCCACATGGGAGTTTGAAGGTAAGTATCTATTAAAACCCATTTTTAAATTTCAGGTTCTATAATTTTTCAGTAATTCTTAAATTTTTACTTTACTTATGAGATCTGGTGCTCATGAAATTTTTTAAACACTTAATGTCAAACATGTTTCTAATATTTGCAAATAAAAGCCAGAAGTCTTTTAAAATAATATTCAAAAGGTGAAAAAAAAAACAATTATTTTTTTCAAAATAGTTGGTTAATTTAAGTCAACGTATCTATTTGTTTTCCTTTTTTAAAAAATATACTTTGAATTATTTGTACCAGTATTGTATGTTCTTTAATAGCTCAGAGGTTTTATTTTATCAATAAGGATAGAGTAACTTATAGGAATTCTCTAACGCCTTTAATCACACTGAAGGATTTCTCTTCCATTCCAAGTTGCTGAGAATTGTTACCATGAATGGTATTTTAGCAACTTTCCTATCACTGAGACACAACACCCAACACACACAATTTAAAGGAAGAAATGTTTATTTCGGCCCACAGTTTGTAGAGGTTTCAATCCATAGATGGCTGGCTCCACGGCAGGGCAGCATGGCAGAGGAGCATGGTAGGCATGAAGCCGCAAGCCATCGAGAAAGGATGATATATGTCTTCGAGGGAGATATATATCTTAGAAAACACCCACAGTGACCTGCCTCTTCCTACCAGGCTTCATCTCCCAACATCACACCCAACTGTAAAGCTATCATTGAACTAATTCATCAGCACACAGCTGTAATCAAATCACCTCCCAAAAACCCCAACCTGAAAATAAGACCTAACCAGGAAATAATCGGCCTTGAAAACTAGAGATCAAAAATGTCAGTCCCAATCACCTTGCCTAACCTGCCATTACAGAGTAGCCATTAAGCAAGAGAATAGGGCCAGTGAGATGGCTCAGCGGCATAAGCGCCTGCTTGGCAAGCGTGAGGGCCCGAGTTTGACTCCCGGAACCCACATAGGAAAAAAGGGCCGGTGATATCACTCAGTGGCACGGGCACCTGCTGGTGTGCGAGGTCCTGAGGTCGACCCCCGTACCCACAAAAAAAAAAAAAAGCAAGGGAATAGTGAGGTATAATGTTCTGCATGACACTGGCCATCACCATGGTAATGGCCAGTGATTATTTTCTAGATGGGTCATATTTTCAGGGAAACACCATGAGCACATGAGGCTTTGGGGAGACATCTATATATAAGCCATAACAAATGGATTTGAACTTTGTCTAATGTTTTTTATTTATATATTAAAATGATCATATGGCTTTTTCCTTAATTCTGTTGATTTTGTCATTTATATTATTTGCTTTTATAATGGGGAACCAGAGTTGTATTCCTTGAATAAAAACATTTTTAGTATATTGCTAGACTTACCTGATGATATTTTGTTCAATATGTCTCCATTTGTGTTCCCGAGGGATATTTATCTGTTGTTTTCTTTTGTTTTCTTTTTCAAATTTTATTATAACTTTACTTGCTTTTGAAGGAGTTGGGACGAGTCCACTTCGGCTTTCTAAAGGAGAAGTGGGTAAAACTGAAATTATTTCTTCCTTAGTTACATGACAGAAGTCACCTATGAAGCTTTCCAGCCTTTATTTGTTTCTTCCTAGGAAATTTCATGTTATGAATACAGTTGTTAATAGAGAGATTGCTTTTTTTTTTTTAATATGTGGGTACCGGGAGTCGAACTCAGGACCTCATGCTTGCCAGGCAGGCGCTTATGCCACTGAGCTATATCACCGGCACCAGATTGCTTTCAAATAGATAAACAGAGCAAATAATTTCCTATTTCTCTTTTTGTTAGTGTTGTGTGTGTGTGTGTTGTTAGGGATATGGGTAGAGAAAACACACTCTAGATTTTCAATCATCTTATACTAAGCTTAGGAAATAATTTTGAAGTGACTATAAATACATATAACTGTTCATGAAAAAAGGAGATATTTTTCCTCAGGACACTAGTCTCCTTTTAATATAGTTCAAAACTAAAATGTAGCAAATTCAAATTGTGTCACTAAAAATTAAACATCTGATTCAAAGGCAATGATAGCTTTTTTATGTAACCTCCTTTTCATATTTGGAATGTTATATTTACTTATGGGTTTTCTATGGTATACAAATATCTACTGAATTCAGACCATGCAAATTCAAATCTATATATGACAATAAGTCAAAAACATCAATCAGGGGCCCAGTGAGATAGCTCAGCAGCATAAGCGCCTGCCTGGCAAGCGCAAGGTCCTGAGTTCGACTCCCAGTACCTACATAGGAAAAAAGGGCCAGTGATATCGCTCAGTGGCACGGGTGCCTGCTGGCGTGTGAGGTCCTGAGGTCGACCTCCAGTACCCACAAAAAAAATAAATCAATGTCATGGCCAACATCCTAGATGAAAAAGATGGTGTTGCAGATTTTGTATATAACAAATCTTTAAAGGCATTTTTTGGCTGATTATTGCCAATTTCTTCAGGAGAAGCAAGAAATTGGATTATATTAAAATTTTGAATTCTTATGTGTTTGAGGGGGCCATAAGCTATAATGTAGAGTCTGCTTTTGAGTGGCCAATTTGAGAAATAATAATAGTACATAGAAATATGTTTTAGAAAAATTGAAGGAACAAAATAAAGTTCATGTTTCAGAAGATATGATTTAGAGTGAGGACAATTTCTGGATTAAATATTTGCATGATCATAATGTAAAAAGAGGATCTGAAGTAATCTGTTTTGGACATTAACAAAGTAGCACATTAAGAATGAAGATTAGCACTTTTATAATATTACAATGTGCTGGAGGATGCAGAGCATTTAATTTTTAACATGTAATAAGAAGCCCTGATAAGTATGTGTTGGAGAAATGCAAAATACAAAAATCATTGAAATAAATTACTCCAGGTAACAGTCTCCATGCAGTTGAGCTGTGATTTCATTTTTAGTGAGCTGGCTAACCAACAAGTGATATGTTGACCCTTCCCAACTCTGTGTTCAGCACTGGCATTTTGGTGGCCTGGAATTGTCCATGGGAGAAGTATTTGTGCCACACAAACTGACAAATGCTATAATCCAGCTCTTTCCCAAGAGTGAGCTGTTAATCCTTTGCCAGCTCGACACTCATTTAAAATACATAGGCTGCTTGAAAAACCTTTACCACTAACTATATGGAAGTTACAAAGATTTCAAGCTATGAAAGAACTTTTTTGAGACTGTGGACTTAAATTACCAAAATAGAGGATACTTTAGACTCTCCTGACATTAAGGAGATGAGACTACACAGAGGACATAACCACACAGAGGATAATCACAATGTAAAGCTAAAACCGAGAATATTTGAAGATTGGTTAGAGTAATTAAAATTCTTCATCCTAGAACCATATACTTTGCACTCTGTACTCCTTAGATATTAAAAATCTACCACAATAGCTTTGTAGAGGAAAAATATCTTCTGCACATATTACTAGGTTCATGGTATAGGCATGTATAGCATAAATGTATAAATGCAAATTTATTTCATGTACATTCTATGTGACAAGGTAGAGTTTATAAGGACATGAACACACAAGAAAGAGTAAATTTGTACATTTTTGATGCCAGGTTTGATGAAGTAGGTAGTCATGGATAGGTATGATTAAATTTTAAAAAGTATGATTTTATGATCATAAACTGGGAGAAGGTTATGTATCGCCATTCAGGGGGAAAGGGAGAAGTCAGTGGAACATACCTGCTCCTACAAGTTTCTCAAATGACAAGGTGGCATATTTAGGGGTACAGTGTCCTGAATCTAATCAGCATAAATGATAATATTGATTAAAATTAGAATGTTCTAGCTAATGAAAACAATAATTTTATTTGCTTAAATTTGAGTCAGTATGAAGTTTGGCTTTGTACATCATCATTCAGAATGTAGCATTACTGAGAATTAAAAAACAAGTGTAAAAATCTTGGAGTTTCATTTCAAGTCAGGAAGCTGACTCATAAACCAAGTTAAACATTTCCTAAAAATGCCATCCAAAGTCTGGAAGGGTCGTTTTATTTTTGGGTTCATATTTCAGAGCAGCATGACATTTTCCTGGAATCTTGTTTTATGTTGTAAAATATTGCACTAAAATAGAAGTTAAGGCTAACAGGCTTTATACTCTAATCTTTTAAGAAGAAATATATGTCAATTTTGGCCTTTTATGCAAAATGAAAGCCCCCAGAGTATAGACATAATATTTTTGAATAAAGGTTAATTTAAATTTATCATGTGCTCACTGCCCTCACAGAAGTGCCTGAGTGATGCGGGAAATTTAACAATGAACAAGTTTCTTTATAACACATAAATGAGTAATATTCTTTAGAAAATGATAGACAATGAAGGTGGAGTACAAAATATTCTTTGCCTACTATTGTTTCATACTAGTAAAACCCTTGTTTTGGCCAGTTGCTATATGCAGTTCACCTGCTGAGAACAGTCCCTCTTGATGGACACCACCATGGTGACAGGTGTGCTTCAGCTTCACTCTTTGCTACTTGAAGTCTTTCCAGGTTAGTGCTTTGGAAGTCACTTCTCTGCTGACCTTGGTCATTGTGCTGTGCGAGTGAGGGACTGCAATCATTAGGAGCCTCCTCACAAATCTACTTCCTCCTTCTGTTTTCTAAGGATAAGTGGCTCTCTATTCCTCATGTCGCTTGGTATATACATTCTTGCACTGAATGTATTATAAGGATAATATTTGAGAGATTGTTGATAAACTTTACCATTTAAAAACTGGCCTTCAATTATCTTTAAAATTTCCAAAAGATCTTTTACTGTATTTTGCCTTTAAATTGTTAAATGCTGTAAACAATTTGGTATCCGATTTTTTTTCTCTTTGGTATCTTTTTTTTTTTTTTCCTTATCTTTCTCTATGTGAGTAGGAAGAAGTAAAGTAGAAGGGACACACGAAAAGTGAAGGAAAGGCAAAAGGACAGGAAAAGGGATCTGTAAAATATAAATGAGTTATATTCTATATTTTTAAAGCACTATGATAAGTGATTTTACATATTTTATATTTTTAACTTATTGCTAAAAATGAGAATACATATTAAATAATAATTAATTTTAATATATCAGTAAATCAATGTAACACTCACATGTTAATTGTATATTATGTAATCACATGTAAATATATTAATTATATGATTATAAGAATAATGTATTATAATGACATATAATAAAATATCTTTCAATTATTAATATTATACAATAAACTATTAATTATTAATCATCGTCATTCATAATATATGGTAATTATCTACATTTTTTCAAATTAGCATATGAAGATCAGAAGAACTAAAACTTTTAGTGTTATATAAGTGGTAAAAACTGTATTGGGAAAGTAAATGATAGTTTAACAACCACAAGCAATTGCACATGCTGAAAAATAAAAGCTCAATCTTTATTTTTAGAAAAATTTGAACTTTAAAATTGATTTGTAGGGCCGGTGATATAGCCCAGTGGCATAAGTGCCTGCCTGGCAAGCACGAGGTCCTGAGTTCAACTCTTGGTACCCACATATAAAAAAATAAATAAATAAAATAAAATAGATTTGTAGTGACAATTGCATCTGAAATTTAAATTTTAAACATTTTTAACAACACTGAGCACACTTTTTCCAACCTATCTTGCAACCAGCAAAATAAACAAAATACCTAGATATGTTTTAGCATAAGTGCAAGTGGTATAATTTTCAATTTGTAATTTTAAATATCAACTTTTTTATGTTTATTTACTATATAAGGAACGGAATCATACCAGAGTAGTCATCTACATTATTTTCACAGAGAATACTTGGAAAAAAATGCAATTGAGTCAGAAATACAGGATACTCAACAAAGTCAATACAAGGCACTTGTAGTCCTATTGATGGTAAGCGAACTGGCCTACCTCCCGGCCCAGATTAGGTCTTTGTTTCTTCTTTCCCTACGTGAGATGTCCCACACAATTTACTCTTCTATTTTGATACTGAGTAGACATCTCCTCTAATTTCCTTTTTTCAAAACCTGTCTGAAGTGAAAAAAAATTTCTTTCTCTTCCTGAACACACTATGTTGACCTAATATACCAATAGCAACATAAACCATTGATAAGGACCTGTTCTTGGTTAGACCACTGTAGAGATACAACAGTAGCCAAAACACAGAGAAATTAGAAGCAATAGTTATTCAGATGATATTTAAAATTCTCAGTATTTAAAATTTTTGTATGCATATCACTATATTTTTATATTACTACTTTTCAAATGTCTTTTTAACATTGCTTTTGACACAAACTGGCTTGAACATGTCACCTCAGAACATCCAAAGAACAAGTGAAAGATCATTTCAGCATGAGGCTTTTTTTTTTAAAGAGAAAAAAATAGAACAAAATTTCAAAACAACGTAATAGGAAGGAAACAATGGTTAATACATTAGGTATTGTTATCCTTAAATTAGTTACTCAGGGTACAAGATATCAACATTCAATTGTCCAAACAATATTAGCACAAACACTTCTTTTCAATGAACTAAGCAAAATTAGTAGTGTATCTATCTTAACTATCATATATATATATATATATATATATATATATATATATATATATATATATGTAAATATAATTTTTTTCTTTTCCCTTCTCTTTTTCCCATTCCCCCATCCCAGTTTCTCTTTCCTTTTGACCAGTTCCTTCCTGTTTTACCATATCTATTGTACATTTAGGATCTTATTTACTCTTTCAGTTTCTCACACTAGGAAGACAATATGATGTTTACACATGTGCGTCCATTTTATTTCACTTATGAGTATTTTCTCGAGTTGCATCCATTTACCTATAAAAGTCCCCAGTTTATCCTTCTTTATGGCTGAATAGTACTCCATTGCATAAAAATACCACATCTTTTTTATCCATTCCTTGGTTGATGAGCATTTGGGTTGTTTCCAAGATCTGGCTATTACAAATTGTGCTGCTATAAACAAGGCTGCACATACATCGCTGTGGTATGATGTTTTTAATTCTTCTGGGAAGATACCCAGAAGGGGAATAGCTGGGTCAAATGGGACCTCCAATCCTAGTTTTTTGAGGAATCTCCACACTGATTTCCACAGTGGCTGCACCAGTCAACACTCCCACCAACAGTGGAGAAGGGTTCCTTTTTCCCCACAGCCCCTCCAGCATTTGTTATTAGTTGATTTCTTGATAATAGCCATTCTTTCTGGGGTAAGGTGGAATCTCAGTATTGTTTTAATTTGCATCTCTAGAATGAATAGTGATGTTGCACATTTTTTTGTATATTTATTTGCCACTTGTATTTCTTCATCTGAGAATTGTGTATTCATCTCAGATGCCCATTTTTGGATTGGTCTTTAAATTTGGTAGGTCTTTTTTTTTAGTTTTTCCTATGTTCTCCATAGTAATCTTTTGTCTGAGGAACAGCTGGCAAACGTTTTTTCCCACATTGTGGGTTGTCTCTTCACTCTGTTGGTGGTTTCTCTTGCTGCGCAAAAGGTTTTTAATGAGATCCCACTTATTGATTCTTTGTGATAGTTCCTGTGCAACTGGGGTTTTAGTCATAAAGTCTTTGCCTAAACCAATGACTTCAAGGGTTTTACCTGTCCTACCTTCTAGCAGATTTAATGTTTCTGTTTTAATATTTAGATCTTTGATCCATTTTGAACTTAGTTTAGTGCATGGTGAAAGATATGGGTCTAGTTTTAATCTTTGGCATGTGCAGAGCCAGATTTTCCAGCACCATTATTAAAGAGGCTATCTTTCTTCCAGTGAATGAGTTTGGCACCTTGGTCAAAGATAAGGTGGCTTAGTATGTCAGGAGTTGTTTCTCCATATTCTAATTTGTTCCATTGATCATCAGGTCTGTTTTTTTGCCAATACCACACTGTTTTTATCACAGTAGCTTTATAGTATAGTTTCAGATCAGGGATTGTGACTGCTCTCTTCCTTGCCTTTGATGCCCAGAATTGCTTTTGCTATTCTAGGTCTCTTCTGGTTCCAAATGAACTTTAGGATTGCTTTCTCTAATTCTGTGAGATATGCTGTTGGAATTTTTATCGGAATTGCATTAAATCTGTATAACGATTTTGGAAATGTGGCCATTTTCACTATATTGGTTCTTCCTATGCAGGAGCAAGGGATATCTTCCCATTTTCTGATATCCCCTTCAATCTCCTTTTTCAGAGTACTGTAGTTTTCAGTGTAGAGGTCTTTTACATCCTTTGTGAAATCGATTCCTAGGTATTTCATTTTTTTTGATGTTATTGTAAAAGGTGTTGTTACCCTAATTTCTCTTTCAGTGAGTTTGTTATTTGTGTACAGGAAGGCTATTAATTTTTGAGTGTTGACTTTGTATCCAACTACACTACTGAATTTGCTTATAAAGTCTAGCAATTTTTTAGTGGAGTTTTTGGGGTTTTCTACATAAAGTATCATGTCAACTGCAAATAAAGATAATTTAACTTCTTCCTTTCCAATCATTATTCCTTTTATTTCTTGTTCTTATCTAATTGCTCTGGCTAAAGTTTCCAGGACTATGTTGAATAAGAGTGGGGACAGTTGACATACTTCTCTTGCTCCTGATTTTAGAAAGAAAGCTTTCAGTTTTTGTCCATTTAGTATGATATTGGATGTAGGTTTGTCATAGATGGCTTTTATCAGAGTGAGATAAAGACCATCTATTTCAATTTTCTGTAGGGTTTTTATCATGAATGGGTGATGGACTTTGTCAAAAGCTTTTTCTGCATCTATTGAGATGATCACATGATTTTTGTCCTTGGTTCTGTTAATATGGTGTATTGCATTTATTGATTTACATATGTTGAACCATCCCTGCATCCTTGGGATGAATCCAACTTGGTCATGGTGTATAATCTTCTTGATTATTTGCTGGATTCTGTTTGCCAGTATCTTATTGGGGATTTTTGCATCTATGTTCATTAGGGAGATTGGCCTGTAGCTCTCTTTCTTAGTTGGATCCTTCTCTCATTTTGGTATCAGGGTAATGTTTGCTTCCAGGAATGAATTTGGGAGTATTGCTTCCCTTTCAATTTCATTAAAAAGTTTGAGAAGTAGTAGTGTTAGGCCTTCTCTAATTTTCTTGTTGAATTTGGCAGTGAATCCATCAGGACCTGGACTTTTCTTTGTTGGGAGGGTTTTTTTTTTTTTGTGGGTACCGGGCATTGACCTCAGGACCCTGCCCCTGGCAACAGGAGCTTTTGCCTCTGAGCAATATCACTAGCCCCTTTTTTCCTTTATGTGGGTTCTGGGAGTCGAACTCAGGGCTTCGTCCTTTCCAGGTGGGTGCTTATGCTGCTGAGCCATCTCACCAGCCCTGTTGGGAGGTTTTTAATTACATCTTTGATTTCATTGGTTGATATTGGTTTATTTAGGATTTTTATATTTTCTTGATTCTGCTTTGGTAATCATATGTATCTAGGAATCTGCCCATATCTTCACCATCTTATTAGAATACAAATTTTCAAAATAGGTATAGATGATCTTAATTTCTTCAGGGTCCATTGTGATATCACCCTTTTCATTCTTAATTTCATGGATTTGAGTCTTTTCTTTTTTTAATAAGATTGGATAAGGGTTTCTAAATTTTATTTATTTTTTCAAAGAACCAACTCTTTGATTCATTAATTCTTTGTATTATGTTTGTAGTCTCCAAGACTTTAAATTTTGCTCTGATCTTTATAATTTCCTCCCTTGTATGAGCTTTTGGCTTAGCCTGTTCTTCTTTTTCTAGAAGTTTGAGGTTCACCATTAAGTTGTTTATGTGTGCTTGCTCTATTTTCCTGATATAGATATTTAATGATATAAATTTCCCGCTTAGGACTGCTTTCATTGTATCCCATAAATTCTGGTGTGTTGTACTGTTACTATCATTCAGTTGCAGAAACTGTCTAATTTCTCCTTTAATTTCATCTGTGACCCAGTGGTTGTTCAGGAGGGTGTTGTTTAATTCCCATGTGTTTAGGAAGTTCTTGTGGTTTCTTTTGCCATTGATTTCCAATTTCATTGCACTATGGTCTGATAATATGCATGGGATAATTTCAATTCCTTTGCATTTACTTAAGCAGGTTTTATGAGCTAGTATGTGATCTATTTTGGAGAATGTCCCATGTGCAGCTAAGAAGAATGTGTATTCTGATGTGGGTGGAACACTCTGTAGACATCTACCAAGTTCATTTGTTCAAACGTTTGGTTCAGTTCTAATATTTCATTGTTGATTTTTTGTCTAGTTGATCTGTCTTTTTGTGACAGTGGAGTATTGAAATCTCCCAATATAATTGTATTAGTGCTTATTTAATTTTTCATGTCCTTTAATATTTGTTTTCTATAGTTGGGTACACTGGTATTTGTTGTATATATATTTATGATTGCTATCTCTTCCTCTTGGATTGTTCCCTTTACAAGGATGTAGTGATCTTCTTTTACTGTCTGAATCAGTCTTGGCTTGAAATTCACTTTGTCTGCAAAAAGAATAGCTACCCTGCTTTTTTTCTTGGTTCCTGTAGCATGGAGTATTATTTTCCATCCTTTGACTTTCAGTCTATGAATTTCTTTCCAAATGAAATGTGTTTATTGTATGCAGCATATTGTTGGATCTTGCATCTTGATCCATTTTCCCATTCTGTGCCTTTTGATTGGTGAATTGAGACCATTAACATTGATGGTTAAAACTGATATTTATTGACTTATCCTTGTCATGTTATTTTCCTGTTGTTGGCTCCCCCTCTTTTTTTTTTTTTTTTTTCTCTCCCTCTGTTTAATTATCTGCCCTGCCTGGTGGATTCCTTCTGTTGAGGTTCCTGGAGTTGTAGTCCTTGTTATCTCTTTCTAGAATGTCCTTCAAAATATTTTGGAGTGCTGGTTTGGTGGTCATAAATTTTCTGAGATATTCTTTGTCATGGAAGTATTTTATTTCTCCATCAGTTTTGAAAGATAGTTTTGTGGGGTACATCTATCTGGGTTGAAAGTTATTTTCCTTTAGAACTTGAAATACATCATTCCAAGCTCTTCTTAACTTGAGGCTTTGTGCTGAAAAGTCAGCTGTGATTCTGATGGGCTTTCCTATATAGGTGATTTTTCTCTTTTCCCTAACAGGTTTTAAGATTCTACTCTTGTGTTGAATTTCTGGAATCTTGACTATGATATGTCTGAAGATTTTTTTGATTGTGGCTAATTGGTGTTCTATAAGCCCCACTTATCTGTACGTCAAATTATTTTTCTTTACCAGGGCAATTTTCTGTTATAATGTCTGTGAACAGTGTTCTGTTGTCATTTATGCTATCTCCTGCTTTTTCATTGACTCCAGTTAATCGTAAGTTAATCTTCTTTGCCTCATCCAACAGCTGCTGGATTGATTTTTTCATTGTCCCTTGATATTTTTTTTTTGTGTGTGTGGGTACTGGGGGTCAAACTCAGGACCTTGTGCACCAGGAGGCGCCTGTGCCACTGAGCGATATCACCGGCCCTTTTCTTGTATGTGGGTTCCGGGAGTCGAACTCGGGCCCTCGCGCTTGCCAGACAGGCACTTATGCCACTGAGCTATCTCATCAACCCATCCCTTGCTATTTTTAAGAATTCTTTATTTTCATGATCACTAATTGCAAGCCTGTCTACTATATCTGAGATCCTGTGTTCACATTCGCTTAATCTGCTACAAATGCTTTCAATGGAATTTTTGTTCTCCTGGATATCTGCTTGAATCTGCCTTATGGATTCCATTTCTTTCCTATGCTGAGCACTCATGGCTTCCATAATTTTCTTAAGCTCATCTTTTTTTTTTTTTTTTTTTTTGTCTGTATCTGCTCTAGCATCCTTAAGCACGTTCTTCATTGTGGACATTATCTCTGCAGTTATCTGTGAAATTATTTTTGATTTAATTTTTTCCAGAGCCTCATTCAGTCACTTTGTTGTTACCACTTCAGAGATGCCAGGTGGGGGGCTTTTGGATTGTCCCACCTCTTGTCCCCTGGGTTTGCCTTTGGAGAACTGGATGTGTGGAGTTGCATCTTGTTTAAGTGTCATCTCATTTTCTTTTCTTTCTTTAGTTTAATTCCTGGGGTGATGTTTGTAAATTGCCTATGGTAGGTTGCTTTATTGCTAGTATTCAAAACCCTTAGGAGATGACTACTTCTCTGAGGTATCTTCCCCAGGTGTAGCTTATTTTTGGGTTTTGAGCCTGCTGCAAGATTCTACCACTTCAATTTGTTAGACATGAGAAGTTGCTGCCTGTTTGGCCCGGTCCTTGGTCCTTTTGTACTGTGCCATAGTATTTTCTGTGACCCTTAGTCAATCTCAGTCATGGAATACCAGGAAGTAAAGCTGTTTAGAACAATTATGTCACTTTTGGCTATAGTGGTACCAAAAGCATCAAACACAGCCTAGAAAATGACAGACTGAGCTAACCAGTTATTGGCCACTTTTAACTGTATAAACTAGATTTGTGGTTATATAACAAAATCTAAAATGAACCAGAAAATGATATGCAGTATATAAGTCCTTAATATGTCAATTTTGCCCTCAGGAGTTTAAATTTAAAATGAGTTAAGTAGGAAATAGAGAATTGGATGAAGAGGAAGGAATTAGATGTAATGCTGGAGGACCAAGAGGGATCCCACTAACAATTGGCAACTGGTTCAGAAGACTGGTTTGAAAAAGAGAAGGAAGGGATAAAAGGAAGAACAGATCAGAACCACAGTCCCAAAGAGGTTAGAGTTCTGTTTACACTCATACAAAAACAAGATCAGGGGCCAGTGAGATAGCTCAGCGGCATAAGTGCCTGCCTGGCAAGTGTGAGGTCCTGAGTTTGACACCCAGTACCCACAAAAAAAAAAGAAAAGAAAAGAAAGACAAGATCAAACAATGAAGGAAAGAACAAACAGACAAGCAAAAACAAAACCAAAGGGAAAAAAACAAAACAAAACAAAACACTATGACCGAACAAAAAACAATTGAGAGAGAAGAGAAAATAAAAGTTCATTTCCAGGGTTGTCTCTTGCTGTTGACACTATGTGGAGACAGAGTCCCGTTCAGTGGGGATCTGTCCCAACAAGCCAGCAGCAACTTTTCAGGGGATTAGTGAATAATCTCAGCACTTTCTGGTGGAGACCAGACTCATTAGCCTGCCGCTGTCAGCACATGTTCTGCGGCCTGAGCCCAGCTGAAGCCATGGATGGAGCTGTGGCTGCCCTGAGTTCCAAGTTCATCCGCCCCCCACACACAATGGCGCCCAGCTAATCACTCTCTCAGGCGGGATGGCTGAACTTCAGCACTCACTGCCAGCTAGTGCAGTCCTTCATGTCTGTTGCTTCTCTGCACTGCCGCATCTAGCGTCCCTCCGCAAGGCCCTCAGGGGCACCAGAAGTCATTGTGTCTGCAGGTTTGAGCCTTTTCTGTTGTGCCTGAGTCCTGACCCAGGGATAAGGCGCCGGGGGCCACATCCTTCTTTGTTGAAATATCTCTCTCTTCACTTTCTCCATGTGCCCCGAACTGCACTTCAGATCCTTCCTGGGGCCAGGGGAACCACTTCCCTCTTTCTTGTCCTCCCCATCCCAGTGTCTGGACAGCGACACTCAGGCTAGCGGTCTGCTTCTCAACAGACCACCATTTTCTCTCTTCCCTAGCATGAGGCTTCTTACTGAATCTAACATTTTGGCTTAGCCTACACTGTTTTCACTAGTTCAGAATTTCTCATGCAATTAATAAATAGCTTATTACATCTTAACCTTATTACCTTACAAAATTGAGTGAGACATAAAACCAATTTTAGCTCTAATAACAATAATGTCTTAAATGTCATGGACATTTAAGTCATTGATATGAAAGTGATAAGTCCTCAAAGCATGCTTAGGAGAGGGAATGTTCAGTTCCAATCTTATGTTCATTTAACTTAAATAGACAAGCTAAGTGTTGAAATGAAAAGACATAATTAGGATTTTTAAACTCTGGAATAATACATGTTTATTGCCCAACTTTTGCAATTTCAGCTTTTATGCAATTTTTAATGGCTTAATTTTTAAAAACAGTTAAGTATTTGAAAAAATCTGTTTTCAAATTCTGATTATCTCCTTATATGGATACTCAAAACTGCATTTACTTAAAATGTCAATTCTTATTCCAAAGAATGAAATCTACTATTCCCAAAGGTATCGTCCACCTACTCCTTTGGTTACTGCTACAAGAATAGCAATACTTACAATTAAGATGACAATAATGATAACAATACAAGCAAGGAATATAAATTTCCTTAAAAGTTGTGCTAAGGCAATTAAATGGGTTATTAAATTTAATTTTCACTCTAATACTCTTCAGGCAAGTTTGTTAGTCATCTTTTGGTTAGTGTAACAAAATACTTAAGATAATAAACTTACCTAGAGAAGTTTGTTTTGGCTATAATTTTTGAAGTTCCTGTCTATAATTAGTTGGCACCATTGCTTTGGGACTGTTATAACACAAGATTTTGGTGGGAGCATGTGAGAGAATAAAACTGCTCACCTCACTGTCAGGAAGCAAAAATAGAGTGAAGAAGGGGGTGGGTCCCACAACCCCCTTCAAGGCCTTGGATGGGGATTATAGTGTTTAAGTAGCCAAAACAGGTAGAAGAAATTCATAAGGATTTTGTGTTCATGTACATTTATGAGCATATTGAATTGTTAAAGGACGGAGAACATCCAAACATAAAAGGGTCTGGAAAAGTCCCACTAAAGAATGGAAATGTGACGGTGAATGGGCATAACATATTAGTACTATGGCCACATACCATGAATAGTGATATTTTCCCTCAGAAAATGCTTACATCAATGAAAGTCATAACATAGAATCATGGAATTATGCGATGCGCTTCTCTCTCTACCTTCAAGGTCTTCTTTGTGTTACAAATCTAAACTTTAGTCTCCCTTCAAATTTAATTACTTTCCAACTAAATTCAAATTCAACTGTTAGATTTTCACTAGTCTTTCACATCCTTGTTTGTCATAGCGGTGTATTTGTATTTTATTCCAAGATCACTGGAAATTCATTAGAAGACTTTCAAAATGTCCATCTCTCTCCATCAGTTTCATGAAAACAGAACAACTTAAGTTAAAAATATTGAATATTGGACTTGCAAACTGACATGAAAACAAGACCTGCATATTCTTTGCCTCAGAACCAAACGATGTTATTTACATATTTCAGCAGTGTTCATTAATTGCAGCTAAAATTATATTTGGTAGTTTAAACTATCTTACTAATTTCTGTGCTTGTTTTTCATTTTTATTTATCACCACCATGTCAAATTCTATTCTACTTCTATTTGTTTCTTGCATCAGAGGATATACAACATTTTTTATGATACCCAATTACTTGCCCTTTTAATTTCCTCTGGTAGAATTGTGCCATTTTATAGATTTCTACCCCTGGATGGACCTAGGCTTTAAGAAGCTTTTTATCTCTTATTCCCATTCAACTGTATTCTCTCATATTTATTCTCAAATTGGATTTCTGTGTCAGTAAACAAAACATGGAGATGAAAATTTGAGGGACAGATTAAAAAGAAAACCAACAATCCATTTTTAGTTTTTGGAGTTATTTTATATGAAGTCACCAGTTTTCATTATTCAAGACAAATTAAGATTTATGAAATTGCATTCCATCTAAATGTATGGGCATGGTGCTGGCAACTGCAGATTTATGAAATAAAAGATGAAAATACTTTTTCCTTTGGCTGTTAGGAAAGCTGTTCAAATGGTAATAAGCTGGAATTATCATTTAAAAAGATCTCTTATTTTCCTGTAAAATTACAGCAGCCACTTTTAAAATAAATTTTTCTATCTCTCAGAGAAAAATGATCCATCATTATGCTTATTGAAAATTTTTCCACCTAAACTAATGAAGGTAACCCTTCTTTTATATTATAAAATAATTGACTGATTTTTAAACATCTATCCTCACAGCATTTTTTACATCAAGGTATATTATATGGATTCGTAATTTCAAAAATTAAAAAGACTATTTCTCTTAAAAACATTAAGCACAAATAATTTAATGGGATTTTTAAAGTTTAATTTTGACTTTAGTGGCTGATTTGAAAATTAAACCTCCACATGAGCAACTTTTTGTTTTTAATTAGTTTCTTTTTCAGCATTAGATCTATGTCACATGATCAAGTAGTCCCATTTTATGCAAAAAAGAAATAATTTTACATGTAAAAAGATAATTGTAGAACTTTGCACACTGCATCTTTCTTTATGGCTTTCCTTTCTGAAAACTAGTATGTGAGTAAATCCTACATAACAGCACTGTTTGCTATGTGAAGTCTCATTACTTTCCCCTTATGTACAAACTTTGCTTTTATTAAGGTGGCATGAGGACAGTTTTATAGTTTTGAAATAGGAAATATGTGTTTCTGATATATGAATTACTCATAGTTGAAAATCTTTCAGTAGCACAATCATTTTGTGTTCTTAATGGCATTTCTGGACCTTTACACTGCCTTAGATTTTTTGTCTATTACCAGGCTCTTCCCAGGATCTAGATCTTGACATTCATTCCTTTTTGGTTGAAGGCTGAAATAGATCTCTCTGGATTTAGAATCTTTCTGCCTGCCCACTCATTACTTGGTACAAGAGTTTCCTTTTAGCATAATATTTAGTAGTGTGAATTTTTAAATTATTCATTTATAAGTGTGAGTCTAGCTCTACCTTATATTTCCTATAAGCCTGAAATATCTTAAGAATATCTCTGGGCATTGGTTCCTTGTCTGGGGCAATGAGAATAATAATGAACCATTACTCATAGGTTTCAGAGAATTAGCCAAGGACAGATGAAATAAAATCATATATGATGCCTGTCAAATGTTATGCACTCAAAACTAAGAGTATTGTATTTATGTTTTTTCACAATTACCCCTGTCGAGATAAAAGATTGCTTGAAACAGTGGAATGATTTATGTTTTTGTTGTATTTTTTATTAGCTTTAGTAAAGTTTGATGCAGTTGACATAAAGTAAAATCTCAAATAATGATTTGATTGCAAATGGATGCTACTCAACTAAATAATAAAGTTTGCTCACCATTCTGTATTTCTGTCTCTAAACACACGGATGGTTTGCAACCACAGAACCTTTTTTAGTGCCTCCCATTTGGGATATTCTCTGTATGTTGAGATGTGTTCTGTTAATGTTATTGTCCCCATAGTCATCTCTCATTGCTTGGTTAGGAGAAGCAATGACATTCTTTAGGTTGCCCTTCTTATAAACCCAAATGCTGGGAAAGTCACTATTTCTTGTCACCCTTTTTATTACCAATTAGGAGGATTCCTTTTGCTAAACTGATTTTTAACATCAAGAAGCTTTTTTCCTTCTTATCTAATCCTATCTTTTGGATCCTAGAAAGCTAAGCCTGATTCAACCTCAATAAAACTTTCAGCAATTAAAGGGCAGTTCTTTACTGACTCTGAGAATGTTTCATAGAAAAAAAAATATTTCTTTCAACTATGCTTTCTAGATCTTAACCATGAGTGTTCTAAATGATAATTTTTGAATAAATCAGTCTTTTTGTCTCTTAGTTCTTTTTCTTCAATCAGATTTTATTGGCATATTTTAGGTATATATAATGATCACATTCATCATAGAGAATTTGTACCTGTACATGATATAAATTGTTTCTTTTTCCCCATTCCCCTACCCTCCCTTCAACCCCCCCTCCCCTCTTCATTTATGAAAGCTTTGTTTCCATTTTTCCTTCTTTTCTCTCTCTTTTTTTTTTTTTTTTAGTTTTCCCTCCTTGCCTTTGCATCCCTAGTTCTCCTCCTCATTTGAAACATTTTCTTCCTATTTTGCAATACCTATTATACATTTTGGTCCTTATTTACACTTTCAGTTTCTCATACCAGAGAAACCATGCAGAATTTACACATGTGTGTCCAATTTATTTCACTTAAGAGTATGGTCTCAAGTTTACCTAGAAATGCCTCAAGCTTATCCTTAATTCTTTAAATAGGTTAACATACCTACATGGTAATGTGACCCGTTCAGCAATGAAAACCTATGCCAAATAGTCTCTGGGTGCCAATGTCCCAGATCAATTGCAGCAGGGTCTAGAAGTCCGTCCATATTGCATTTTGCTGAAATTATTGTCAACTGGAATCTCTACACTTTCTATTCTTTGCTTTCAATATTTTTTCATCCTCCCTCACCTTGGAAACTGCAAAATTGTTTTAGCAGACCTATGTTTTGCCCTATTAAATCACGTCGCTCATTTTTTACTCTGGGTTAGCACACTGCCAAGATATTCTTATATCTTGACTTTGTCAGTACCTGAAATATAATCATTTCTTTTCCCAGTTTCCCCATCACTTACTGTCCACCTCTGGAATTACTTCTTTTTCCAGCTACCTAGTAACCAAACTCATTAACACACATGACATTTCTAAAACTACACTTTTTGTGAAACATCTCTGACTTTGCAACTAAAAATAGACTCTATAATTACCAAATCTCCAGATAATAAGAGGCATATTTGACTTAAAGTAAATATGAATACAATCTGAAATTTTTATTATTATTTTCTAAAGTTCATACCATAGCTCCCTTCATGGACATTAAAATATTTCTATTATCAAAGTCTTTTTTTTTTTTTTTGTGGGTACCGGGGGGTTGACCTCAGGACCTCGCGCGCCAACAGGCACCTGTGCCGCTGAGCGATATCACCGGCCCCTTTTCCGTATGTGGGATCCGGGAGTCGAACTCGGGCCCTCGCGCTTGCAAGGCAGGCGCTTACGCCGCTGAGCCATCTCACCGGCCCTATCAAAGTCTTTTTTAACCCATAAAATATTAGAAAGAGGAATCATTTACAGAAAGTATTATTTTTTAATTTTGAAATTAAAAGCTAATCAGTCACATAAAAATATTTATAGTTTAAATTATTGACTAATTTTATTTGTATAATTATGATAACCTCTGTAATTGACAAGAGCTTAAATTTCAATTAGGAACAAGTTTCTGAGATAATAGATTTAAAAACACATGGAAACTCCAGTGTTTTTTGTACTGGTGCTTACATCCACACGGTGGGGAAGAATAAATCATGAGTAGAAATTCCCTACTGGCTTTGCATTTACATCGATTTGCTTTAGAGGGTGCTTTTTCCATCCACTTCCTCTACAGTTTGCTAGATCTTTATCTCCACAACATAACCTAAGTTAAAATTCTTATCTCTGATCTCCTGCACAGAGCCAATGGCCTTGAATCAGTCTCTTTTGAAAAATTAGAAGGAATTTTATAAAATAAAATTTAATTTTCATGCCTCTGCTCTATTAATGTCAGAGAACAAAAAAGTCTAAGGGATTAGCTTTTAAAACAAAATCTGTAGATCTTTACATTTCCCCAACTCATCAAACATCTTTCCCCCATATTGCTTAGAGCTACTTATAGTCCAAAAAATTTCACAGACTTTTTTTATATCCATCAACTGCTTGTTACCAATCAGATGGAAAATGTTATTTTTCCAACTCATCCCCTCCTTATTTTCCTATTAGACACACAATCATTATTTTTAATTAATAGAATTTAATTTTTGGAGCACTTTAGTACTTACAAAAAAAAGGAGTGGAAATTAGAGAGAGTTCCCACATACAGGCAGTCTCTACTAGGCTGTGCACATAGTTTCCCCTATTATTAATATATTGTTTTATTATAATACACTGTTATAATTATCCAATAGTGATACCTTATTTTTTACTTTTTAGTTTTATTTCATTTTTGGTGTACATAATTATATACGTTAATGGGCTACAATGTGGTTTCAATATATGTCTACATTGTATAATGATAAAATCAGAGTAATTAGTATATCTATGAACTTAATACATTATTAATAATTAAAGTCCATTGTTTAGAGTTCACTGTGTTTTTTTATTTTATCAACATTTATAAATTTTCTGCTATACATCCTTCATTTGAGTCAGTAAAATTTATAGTAAACATATGCTTACTATACATACAAACATTTTGAGAGCTAGGTGCCACTGTTTAAAGCTGGCCCTCAGCACCCAGGCCCTGTATTACCCACAACCCTGATGTGTTTTGTACAAAGGCTGGGGGAAAGAGGACACCTGTGGAGATGCTGGGAGCAGCTTCTTAGGTTTCCACGGGCTATGGCTTATCACTAGTTGGGCTGTGACTTCCTCCTGGAAAGGGGCAGCAGGGACTGAAGATAAGGAGAAAACATGGACACTGCCTCCAGGGAGCTCACAACCCAGCAGTTGGAGGCACCAGTCAGATCAGCCCTGCCCTGCAGAGCATGGGGGCAGAAGGAGGCCTAGCTGAGGCAGGAGGGAGGCCAGGACAAAAGGCGCTGGCCTGATGGATGGTGCTTCTCACCATTTCATGCATAGCACTCCTAGGATGTATATTTAAAATGCAGAGATCCTCTTTTGGGAGGTCCAAGCAGAGTGGTTCTTGAGAATCTACATCAAACAGCACTGTGTTTTATATAGCTTTTTGAAATTTGATATGTAGATAGTATCTTGAGTGTTCATTGCTACAGTATAATGCAGAATAGTTTCAGTTCCTTAAACATCTCCGCTTCTTTACTTATTTATCAGAGCACTGGCAACCATAATGTTACTTTTGCAGATTATTATATATTTGGAACTATGAAGAACGTAAGTTTTCTGACTGGCTTCTCTCTGTTAGCAATAGGCATGAAAGTTTTCCTTCATGTCTCTTCACTGTTTGGTAGCTCATTTCTTGTTTGTGTTAAGAAATACTCCTTTTTCTGAATATACTAGTTTATTTATCCCTGCACCTACTTAAGGATGTTTTGATTGCTTCCAAGTTTTGGCAATTATTAACAGGGCCATTATAAACATTGTTGGTCTATTTTTGTGTAGATGTTATTTTCTTTTGAATAAATGCCTGGAAGTATATTTGCTAATTCATATACGATTACTTAGCTTTGTAAGAAACTGTCAATTACCTTCCAAAGTGTTTCCCAATTTTTTGTTCTTACCAGCAAAGAACGAAAATTCCTGTCTCATCATACTCTCAGTAACTTTTTGGTGTTGCAGTGTTTTAAATTCTAGCCAAGATTAGAGGTGTGTAGCAGTATCTCATTGTTTTATTTTGCAATTCCCTAGAAACATATGATATTAAGCAGTTTTTGATACACTTATTTACCCGTGCATGTCATCTACGTTAAGGTATTCCTTTAGATAGATTGATCCTTTCAAATATTTTTTAGAAACTTAATTGTACAAATTAACTATCATATGATCTATTTGTCTCACTTCCAGATACATTAACTATTCACATGTCTAAGATGTAGAATCAACATAAATGCTCATCGGTGAATAAATGGATAAAGAATATATAGTCTGTATACACAATGGAATATCTACATTGATAAAAGAAGATGATCCTGTCATTTGAAGCAAAATGAATGTAATTTTGTTAAGTGGAGTAAGTCAGACAGAGAAAGACAATACCACATGTTCTCTCTCATATGGAAATTTATTTATAATTTAGTTGCAAATATTTTAAGAAAATGTTAAAGCAAAATCCCTTTTAATCTTCTCTCACTCCCATCAGTTACACTTGTCTGTTCTTCTGAATATTCTTTCAAATGTATGCATACTTTTATGAAAACACTTCTATTAATATCATGACATTTGCTTATGTCTGTTAGCTTTCCACCATCATGACAAAACACCTGAGGTTAATGAGTTAAAGAAAAGAACACTTATTTTGGTTCATGATTTCAAAGATTTCAGTCCATAATCCTTGACTCTGCTGTTTTGGGCCTGTGAGGAAGCCAGGTGGAGAACGTAATTTGCCTCCTGGTGGCAAAGAAGCAAAGCAAAATTAAGGGATGAGGGTCCCAATATCTCCTTCAAGAAAACAGCCCTGGTCACCTAACTTCTTTCCACTAGGATTCACTTCCTAAATGTTCTACTATCTCCCATTAGCACAACAAGCTGGCACAAAACCTTTTCGTATGTGGTCTTTCAGGGACATTTAAGATACAAACCATAACATTTCCCTTAAAGATGATTTTGAAGTCTTCCAAAAACAGAATCTTTCTCTATTGCCAACTATGTGTGTTTCCAGGAAAAGAAGATGTGTTCCATATATGATTTTGAATGGATGTCATTACTGAATTAAGCGAACACGATCTTTATGGCTAGTCCTCTAAGTTAATTCTTCAAATGGATTGTAAGATTTCTGTTTCAAATACAGAAAAGGAACAATTGAAGTTTTTTTTTGGGGGGGGAGAAGCAAACATTTGAAGTGAGTGATCTATCAGAATTTTTTTTAAATATTGATATTTGTTACTGCTTCAAACATTACTTTCTTAAAAATTGGAATGCCTGGGGCTGCTGAGATGGCTCAGTGGTGTAAGCACCTGCCTGGCAAGTGCGAGGTCCTGAGTTTGACTCCCGGAATGCACATACAAAAAAAGGGCCAGTGATATCGCTCAGCGGCATGGGCGCCCGCTGGCACGTGAGGTCCTGAGGTCGACCCCCGGTACCCACAAAAAAAAAAAAAATTGGAATGCCTGAGAGGTATCTACATCATTCACACACAAAAAATCCATCCTATTTAACTTGATCCTTACCAAGAATCCAAATAAAGGAAAATTTAAGCATGTAATGATCAGTTCCAGGTAGTCACTAATGTATTTTAATGTAGAGATGACAAGACAGCGGTGGAAACACTTTGACTTTTTAAATGGAACCAAATCAGTAAATATCTTAAAGAGCAAATGATAATCAATAGTGGTAATCTATACATACAGTATATAGGTTTTGGGGGGATGGCAAGATGAAGATGAATTTAGCAATATCTGATACAACTGAGAATATTATTATTTTGTCTAACTCAAGACTCATCTCTAGCCATTGACTCTTTGAGAACTCTTACATGTGTCCATAAGCAACCTTTTGTAAGTTATAATTTTTAATTCTGAAGTACAAGAAGTAATGCAAATTCCATTAGTATAGTCATATGGTAGAATCCTACACAGCAGATAAAATAAATAAATAAATAAATAAATAAATAAATAAATAAATAAGGGCTATATGAATCAACATGAATAGATCTCAAAATTATTAGGCAAAAATTTCAATTGCAGAGTTATATGTACACCTGAGTAGTACTTACGTAATTTGAAAATTAATATATTTCATCTATATAATATATATCATTTAATATATAAAAACTAGCTGGCAATAGAAGATTCTGGGAAGTTGATAAAATAAGAAGACCAGGAATCCGTCATTTCAAATTCATAGCAGTTGCACTGGCAGAATCCTTCTGAGGTAACTATTTTAGAACTCTGGAAAATACTGAAAGCATGTAACTTTTAGAGAAAGGTTTGGAGAGGAAATGAGCTTAATTTTGGTCATCCTAGGCTCTTGGAGGAAGGTAGATTTTTCTCAAAGGAAAATCAGGGTACATTTAGTGATAAAGTGTTCCTAAGAGAGTATACTAGAGCAGCAAGGAATGAACAATGTGACTTCAAAGCTCATATTGTATAAAATTAGTTTATGCTGCTGTAACACTTCAGAGTTTGTTAGAGAGGGGAAGGTCACCTCCTTTTTAGCTAATTACATCCCCATGTGGGAATTTTCAGAGCCTTCAACACTGCATATATGTACAAGTAATGGTTCCACATTTCTGTCTTCTTCCAAATCCTTGTCCTTTCTCCCCAGGGCATATTGCCTGCTCATTTCAGCCAAGTCATCCTTCAGCATCCTGGGCTGCATGAGTGCAGCTCAAATGTAATGCCAAACAAATCAACAGAATAGCTGTCAGGCCTTCACTGGAAACAATATTAGCCTTGTCTGTTCATACTGAGAGCAGAATGGAAGTGACACAAATAAAATGTAATGGGATAAAATATATTGCTCAATGTACAGTAACAAGGAACTCTTGGTTGACAATATGTTTGTCTCTCCATGCTACATTTCACAATCACTTCCCTATAAATTCTTCATAGTATTATGTAATTAAGTGCTTATATCAACACATAGTCAGAGTGCAATCAATTTTTTTAATGAACAAATAAAGAGATGAATTAAATCAGATTCAAAGAATTGGTTATAGAATTTGTATTTAGGAGTGCAAAACCTCAAAGTCTCAAAATCTCAAAGGGGAAAAATATATTGGCCTAAACGCTATTTGCTATACTTATTTTCCCTGAAAATGAATCCTTTATACTAGGTTTCTCATATGCTATTATGATTTTAGTAGAAAAAAATTTATTTTTACATGGATCACTTAATTCCAAAGATCTGTACACCCATACATCTGTGAGATGTTTATTAAAAATAATAATGATCATTTTGGCATCCATTCCTTTAAAACATGCGAGATATACTGTAAGGATTAGAGATGATCGTATTAAGATTATATAGGTAATAATATATTCTTTGGATTTTTAGAATACCTATATGCCTAGAGAATTAATAGCATAATATCATTTTAAATTAAATAATCCGATGTCTTTAAATCTACCATTTTACTTTGTTTAATATAGTGCTTGTCTCAAAATTTATTTACAAAATTTTAAAAAAGATGAAAATAGAGAGAATTGATGAGTCATTTTGATGCCTAATATGTCCATTGAACTTTTTCACATTTCACAGACAAAATCTGTTTTCATCTGTTCAATAAAATTATTATTACTGTGAATTCCACTCTCAGATGAGATGTAAAGTAACATATCCAAGGTCACACAGCAAGTGGCCCTTGAACCTAGATGTATAGGAGTTCGATATTTTATGCCTACATTTACTGCCTTCCAGCTGTGTATATCATTTCTTTCCTAAAATACATCAGAAAAAAATTCTTAAGATATTCTTGGCAAATGATTCACTTGATAAAACACACATGCCATTGGTTCCTTGCTAACATTTAACATTTGTGATAATGTTTGCTGAAGGAAGAGAAATGGTAAGACTCGAGACCAAATGTTTACTGAGCAGATTATTCTTGATGACTTTCTGCTTAAAAGTTTAAAATTAAAAATAGAACACTATGCACTACTTGTCCCCTGCCAAACTGTGTAAGAGCAGCAACACTTCGCAGGACAAAGCTCTGAAGCTCGAAGCTGGGCAATACATCTTCCTTTGACCCTGGTGTTAATATCCTCTCTCTTCTTTCAGAACAGAAAATAGTAACTAATAGCTTTAATAGCTGCCACTTTCATCACTTTAACTGCGAATAAACTCACTTTTTCTTTCACCCTTCAGAATCTACAGACCACGGATGGCCACCTATGGCTCTATGAAGTCCTGAAACTGTTGCTTTGAGGGAATTACAACAGTGCTTGCCCAAATATGTCTTGCCACAAAAATGATAGATAGTGGTAACGAAGGCAGGATGGGATCATAGGAGACTATAAACATGATCCTCACTTCTCAGAATGTACTTTGAGTTTCTCACCTTGAGGGAACGTGGTTGCAGTTATATTATGTGGTAGGAGGAAACAAGAGTGCTTTTCTCTCTTCTGTCAGAATTTGCAAAGCAGGGGGGATTTTGCCTGGAGAAGAGACAGAATGGAATAAAATATTTCCTTTTCTCATTATCCGTTTAGCTAAGGAAAAATGTGTATATAGACAGAATACATCGTTGCTGATTCTATAGCAAAACGTGTTGTTGCAGTAGGAAGGTAAGAGACGTATTGGGAACACTGTAATAGTGGGGACACAGGCCTGGGTTTAATTTCCACTTCTGGAATTGCTGGCTGGGTGATCTAAGACGTATAAGGTAAGTACTCTGAACTTTAGATTTCCTGTCATAATATGGGTCAGCATTTGCCTACCTTGCACAGTTTCTATGAGAGTGAGGTTATCAGAAATAGCAAATTTATAAATAGCACCTAGTTAAATTCAGTTTTCAGAAGAACAACAGCAGTAAATTTTTTTAGTTTAAGAATTCCCACATATGTGCGGGGGCATACTTCTACTAAAAATTATTTCTTGTTTATTTGAAATCAAAATCAAATTCCATGCCTTGTATTTATCTTCCAACCTTACTAGAAAAGTGAAGCACCTACTAGCACAGTGCTTGACAAAGATTTGTAGCCCAACAGAATTTATTTCGCTCTGTACCTCCTACATTTCAGTTTTGTGTTCCACATAAGGACTCATTTTTTAAACTGTCAAAATGAGTCAAAATTTAATTTTGTTTTCCTTGAAGCCATATAGTAGTAGAGTATCAAATGTCTTCTGCTTTGCAGGCTGGCAATTCTGCCTTCTGCCTTTGAAGATTAGAGGAAAGTGCATGATATCAAGGTTGAATCTAGTAACTGACTCAGGAGGTAAATTATAGTTTGTTAACAAGAAAACACAAATAAGTATGTCTTGAGTTCATGTGGCACCATCTTTGGTGGAAATACAGATATTTAATTTCATGATATTTCATTTGTACAACAAAGAAGAACTAGGAAAGGATAAATTTTCGTTTCACATTTTGATAATTAGAGGTACTGATTGAGTTCATGAATGATGACTCACAGAAAATCAGTCAGGTAATCGTAAGATGGGATGAAAATTAAAGTCAATTTTTGAATTTTAGCTAAATTTTATCTTCCCATATATTTGACTTCTTAGGATGATGATAGCAGTAGAATAAACAGAATGTGTGGAAATATTTGAAAATCTTCAGAAAAAGAGACAATGAAACTGAAAATACTGTTATAATGTGAAAGTTAAATATATTTGTCACAATTGAATCTATTTTCCATCATTCCAGTATTAGAATGAAGAGCAAATGAGCAACACTTAAACATTTAAATTAGATTAATGTGCACAAAGGTTGGAATTATGAATCATAACTCTAATGTTCATTTTACACATTTCACATTTTACAGTTGGATTAAGTCCAGCCTTCTATCAATGTGCTAACCATTTTCTTCTTAGATGGATAATTATTAGAAAAGTGCACATTTATTTTTGTTTATCTATTAATTATAATAAACACTATAATATGTGTGTATTTAATTTATCTACTACACATAGGCAGCTGAATATTAAACATTTTAATTGCCTAATGTTGTAGAAAAAGAATATTTGGAAAATTTAATGGCCCTTAGATATCAGGACAGATATATTTTGTGTTGGATATGGCACTGGATTCATGCTAATTTTGTATTCTATCTCATTTCTTTCATTTTTTTCACATATGTAATAAATACCATTTTATTTTAGCAGGGACTAGATTTGTGATATGTTAAAAATAAGTGAGAGTGTGGAAAATATAACTTCATAATTTGCTTAGAGTTACCTTCTACTTCTGTTCAAGAAAAACTGAATATATACTAAAAATATAAAATTATCTTGAGGAAATTCATTTTATGCTGTAGTTTGCACCATTAACTGAGATACTTAAGTATTAGACCTGTTCTTGAGCTGATATCTGTAATTATGCTTGCTAATATTTTTGAAATTCTCTGTCATCCAGGTTTTTTTAATGGAAGAGTCAAAAGTATTCTATTAATGCCAAATAATTGTTTTCAGAATTACATTTTTTTTTTGCTGGAAATATTTCACCTTTTTGTTTTTGTAAAGGCAGTGTGAAGTCCACAGGAGGAAGTCTGTAGCTTTCATCTTGATTTATAGACATGATGATAAAAGTTTAGTCTCACAGCTTGTTGCCCACTCCTCTGCTAGAATGCAGCCTACAGCATATGTGCAAAGACAGGTTATCCATAGCTGAATGTAGTTTGATTTTAGTAAGCATAGCCTGCAATGGAAACTATTGAATTTACGTTCAATTGTACAAAAGAGAAAAGTACAAATATATCAGTATGCAATATGTTTTCCAATTAATTTTCTGCCAAAGATCAGTGTTTTGTTTTGTTATCCCTCTCAATCCTAGGAAGTTAAATTCACCGTACACCATGGTCAATATAAAATGTAAACACATTAATAGAATATTTAGGCCAGATGCAAATGTTATCACATTAATTCATTCAGAAAATAATTTTCTTGAATGCTCTATGTAGAGCAGACACCATTGTTGATGTAAGACCCATGCTGTCTCAGCCATTATCAGATTTATAATGTATTATAGAAAATAAATATGCAAATTAAAAATTTTGAAGTTTGTTACAGTGGGAAAGAACAGGATGATGTGAAACAACAAAAAATTAAGCAAGTTTTTTCTGAGGACATGGTGATTTAGCTGAAATATGAGAAGTCAGCAAACAGCAGAAGGAAGAATGCTTCTGTCAGAGACTGAAAACTTGAAGGGACTTGGCAAAGTTGTGTGGTGCTGATGAGAGATGAAGCCGGATTTGGCTAACCTTTGGAAAGTCAATAGCAGGAGAAAGACAAAATGATTTACATTTTCCTTCTTTTTCTGCTGTAATAGAGAATACACTAAAGCCTGCATAAAAGCAAGCAGGAGAACTAACAGAGATACTGATCAGAGTTGTATGAGGGCAACTGAGGTGGAGAATGATGGATCATTTTGGGGGTGTGTATGTGTTCATTACTCTGAATGCATAAGTGTACACAAAACATAAAAGTAAATATACATATAAAATTGACTGGAAAGCATATTGAATGTTAGAATATTCCTATTCACAGAAATGTCATTTGAATAACCGCAGAGAAGCTTAAGAGACATACTGACAACCAAAACATTGAAGAAACTTTCTGAAATGAATGAAAATAAGTAAAAGATATAGTTATATCCTCTGCAATGAGATTACCTCACATGGGCAGAGTGAGATCTCTTTATCTTTAGCGTGGAGTTCTGAGTCCTCCCTGAATACCTGTGTTGAGAATGATGTGCTTTTGTGTTTGCCATCCTTATAGCAAACCTTTATTCATACCTGCCCTCCTCCTGCACTGCTTCCCAGGTCCCTTATACAGTACCTTTTGTACAGGTATGATCTGGTGGAGTAAACAACACTACCCATGTCGCATAACTGGAATGAGTATGATGCAACATAGCTGTTACTAAACAAATTTATTAACTCATAAGAGACAGGAACTCACTGGTTGCTTTAATCACGCCACATTAGCATAAATACACTATTCCACAGAAGGGTCCCCAACACAGATGCAAAGCAGATACGGCTAAGGTGGCCACACGGGACCCTGACAGGAGATGACCATGGTGTGTGAGGAATGCTAGAAATCGAGCATATTTCTTTAAAAAAAAATGAGCAAATCTCTTGTTTATAATTTTAAGGGTAAAACAAACACGATGATGGAAAATTTCTACAGTTAATTTTGACATTCCTTAAAAGTAAAATATTTCATTTTTTTATAACTGGTAGAATGTTTTTGGGCATTTGTTTGGAGTGATGGGCTTAGGATTGCTATCAAGTCCTTTAAATTATAAAGAGGATTAAGTCTCAGAAAATATTCACGGTATTAAGAGACCATAGCAGTCAACTTCAGATGAGAGTTCATCACTACAACTTATTTCTAAAGAAGCAAAATATTGCAGCCTTTTATTTTGCAATAAAATGTTGCCTTAGATCCCTGGTAAAAGTGATATATCTTAAGAGAAATCCCATTCCAGAACAGCTAAAGTACATCCTTAAATACCCTAATCATATTTCATATTTAGCTATCATCTCCAAACATATTATTTGAGTCATGTAATAGTGGTTATTTAATTTTTTACTTAGTTTTACAGAATAAAGATAAAGCTGAATGCCTTAGCCAGGAAAGTTCTTTGCTTTTTAGCACATGAAAATATTTCCTTCTCTAATTTTTTTTTTTTTAGGATTTCAATCCTTTACTTCATACTATAAATTTTTAAAATACAAAGAACATCGCCATAGATAGATTTCTCAGGTACTTATTTTCAGACAGAAATGGAAACATTACTGAATTTAAACTGAATCTGTAGCTCCATAGAAAAAAGATTTTAGTAGTGTCATGAGGAAGAGCAGGGAGTTTGAAATGAACAATTTACTTAGGTACTGGGAAGTCTTGAACACTGTAGGAACTTAGCACGATTGTTGGAATCATCCCTTTATTCTCTGCTTGAATCACCAGGTGTCATCTCTTGAGAACACCATGATGATCCAATTAAACCCTCCTGTTTTACAAATATCAGGGTTAGCGGCATATCTCTGGATAATTAAATGATTTTCCTAGTAACACAGATAAATTGAAGTGTAAAACATTTACATTGTTATTTATAAGTATTTCAGTGTGTGTGTGTGTGTGTGTGTGTGTGTGTGTGTGTGTCTAATTCCTTCATAGAATACCATGCAGTGTGTACAGGTATGATCTGGTGGAGTAAAAACACTACCCATGTCGCATAACTGGAATGAGTATGATGTAACATAGCTGTTACTAAACAAATTTATTAACTCATAAGAGACAGGGACTCACTGGTTGCTTTGATCACCCCACATAGAAAGAATAGTCAGTCTAGCCCAGCTAAACTTCATCAATATTTCTGAAACACATCAAATAAATATTGTGATCTCAAGAACTAAAAATCTTCATGAGGAATGCAAAAGCCATATACAAATATGTAGAGATAAAAGATACATCGGAGCACTGGTGGGAGTGCAGGAGGAAAGTGTCAAGTCTATAGACCTGGATGCCATTAATAAACATCATTTTAGCCCATCGACTGCTTCTGAGATGCACTGACCATCAGAAAGGAGCATTTGATGTGAGGAAGTCAGGCCGTGCTTATTCACACTATTTTTCACATCTAACCAGCAGTCTGCAGAGCGGCTCTCTTCAGCCATTGACCCAAAATCTGAAATAATGTAATTGAATTATCTTTTCTTCCTGATCTCTTAGTTTCTAAATAAAGGCATTCAGATGTTTGTGATGAAAATTTAAGTAACCTTAACCTTAAGAAAATATACCTGAAAGAAACTGTCTTTGTCCAGGGAAATTCCACCAAAGCTTCTGCAAAATAAGATTAGAGATATTTTATGTAGTCCCTCATCATTGCATGTGAAAATTCATTAGAACCCAAAGCTAAATATTAAAATCCATTTCTCACATCTTTTTTGCTAAATATGTGGCTATCAGAAGGAAAGTAGCTCTCTTAAAAACTGTAGATGAGAATGTATGATAAAGCCCCTTTCTTTACTAGGGCCTGGGGCAAAAAGGAAAGAAATTAAAATGTGGCTTCTTCTCCAGGAATCCCTCGTCCTTCATCCGTAATTGCAGATAGATGTCTCTCTTGCATTTATTTTCACCTTCTTTTTACTGATTTTTAGAGTTCTTTCCTTCTTTTTTTTAAATTTCTTAAATAACTATCATTCTTAGATCTTACCTGTGGCCTCTTGATCAACATTTCTGATGTAAATTTAGATCCATTCTCAAAAGAAAATGCGAATAAAAGATGGTCAACCACCAGAAACAATGGAAACTCATTTATAATCAAGGGTATATATTAGAATTCCTGAGCAGGTATTGAACAGTGAGCCAGTCTGCAGAGAAAGAATATACAAAGAAATGAAAAGTGTGAAGGATCTGTTGCAACACAGTTGTAAGCAACATGCAGTAACTGTGAATGGCTGAGAAATCACACTAATTTTATCGACCAGCTGGGTATACTGAAGGAAAGAAGTGATCTTTTTCTTTGAACAAAGTAGTTGCCTATGTCTGCCAGTACTGTGAAACCTGGGGGTAGAAATGAGGGTAAAATAACCCTTCAAAGCCTGTTCATGATGGGAAAAGAAATCTATCTTTTATTTTTATTTTCAGCTATAAGTGATAATCGTAGTAATGACAACAATAAAAAGAAAAAAATGCTATTAAGCAACTTATTATGCATTGCTAAAATGCATTTTCTCTATATTCACTACATATCATTATTAAGTAAAACACATCTAATTTAAAAGGATAAAATTCATGGTGGATAATGCTAATGGGAGAATGTGTCATCTTGTGTAACTCAAAGGCTTCAGGTATGGCTGATTCCAGGTACTTTATTTAGACAGTACCAGTACCGGAAGAACAGAAAGTCTTCTTTTGCTCTCCTCTCCTCCTGGGGTCTCTATTCACAGACACGACTTCCACTCATACCAGCAGCTCCAGACATTCATCTGAATGAGTCCCAAAGAGAGCACCTTTCCCCAATTATTTCAAACAAAGGGCTGCAATTTAGTTCCAATAGCTTTGGTGCTCTTCCTCCAACCACTTGCCTATTCATCACCATTGGAAAGAGGTAAGCATAGTCTAATGTCATCCTGACATGCTTTGCATAGAATGAGGAGGAAAGGAGTTGAACATGGAAACTGGAATACTGCGTTGAGAGTTGAGTAAACAATTGTAATTAGACATAGATGCCTTCCACACTTTTTATTGGAAAGAAACAAAAAGATTTTGAGGCTGGGGTATTAGATTCTGGTACAAACCTATTCTTCCAGCGTAGCTGTCTATGTTGTCTTTTTTCCACACTTTTTCCAGATAAACCATCTTCCAAAAAAAAAAAAAAAAAACTTTGAGGCTTAGCATAAGAGGATGTTATATTCAGACTAGGATTTTGCAAAACCTGCATGTAAAAGGAATTACATTCTATGCTATTATGAAGAACAGACCTAAAAGCAAGAGTGAAGAGGTCTAAAAATATTAAGTAAAATTTTACCGGATGGTATTCCATAAATATGTACAATTTTTACATTTTATACATCAGTTAAAAACAAATATAAGTAAATTTTTTTAAATGGGTGGAAAGAAGTTAAGTGGTAGCACTATGGAAATATTTTGGAAAAGAAATAAAGGAAATTAAAACATCTTTTGCAATATCTTGTTTATTTTCATGGGATTATCAGAAACTGAAATATACCTCTACGTAACTCACCACACTGGGCAGAGACCAGTAAGTAGAAAATAAATAAATAAACACACACCTCTCACTCTTTCACCAAACTTGCCAGATTGCTTTTTCTTTCCTTTTCTTTTCTTTTTTTTTTTTTTTTTATGTGGGCAGCGGGAGTCGACCTCAGGACCTCGCATGCCAGCAAACGCTTGTGCTGCTGAGCGATATCACCGGCCCTTTTTTTCCCTTATGTGGGTTCCGAGAGTCAAACTCAGGACCTCACACTTGCCAGGCAGGTGCTTATGCCACTGAGCTATCTCACTGGCCCCAGATTGCTTTTTCTAATCATCATTTCAGAGATAAGAAAATTGAAGATCAGAGAAGCAGTTGATGACCCCCAAGTCACTCAGCTAGTAAGTACAGCGCTAGAATTTGAACTGAGATCTGATTGATGGTAAAGGAATTTCTAAGGGAAAAATTTGCTAATATTTGTGCCCCTGCTAAACTAAGTAAAAATAATGTTTAGCTAAGGAGTTTACATTAATATGTTTTTATGCATTTTCTCTTTTTTTACAAGAAAATTGTCAGTTGGAAGTCACAACTACAAAATGCATAACATTTTTAAAAATGCATCCTGCTTATGAAGGCATTTATAGCTAAGGCAGAAAAGTTAACGATCTACATTCTAAGAAGAAAAAGACTACTAACTTGGCAGTTAGGGATGTGTTTATATTTGTACAAATCGACATATTGGTTTTAAAATGTAGGAAAAATAAGTATTTTTAAACAGACTTCATATTTAAGGCATGTTGCCTCAAAAATGCCATAAATTGTGTGGCTGGATTGAAATGTTGAAAAGCAGAACTCTTCGAGAAATGCCAGAAATATAATTATTTAGAATGTAGCTGTTGTTGCATTGTATTGCACAGTGTTTAGTCTTTTTTTCTCTTTCTTCTCATCTTCATTGTGGCTAATAGGAGGGAATATTTGAAATGTGAAAAATAACTTATTTTTTTTTCTATCCCTGATGGTGTTACCATATGGCTTTAGCATTTGGTTCCATCCTTTTCACCCTCCTACTATTTATTTATTTTAGTCACTACTTGTGATTACTATAAAGAAGGGCTCTGAAGTGTCTATTCCTGGCTGAATTCTCACTCACAATTTGGCCCCAGATCATTCAGTCTCTCTTAGCTGCAGAGTCTGCCATCTTTAAATGAGCATAATGTTCTTGTTCCCTGAATGAAATCCAGAAATGATAGTTCCTTATGTTTTAAGAGAGTTTCTATTATCTGTGTTTTTTTTTCCTAAGTTCCAAAACCATCTGTGCCTTCTCATTTATGGCCAAGACTTTTTTGAGTTTTGAATTTGCTCAGAGCTGACAAAATACAACATCTGGATTTCAATTCAAGGAGGAAGGCTCATTTGAAAGCTTTTTAATGTCCCTGGACCACAATGAGATCAAATTGAAGAACATTTTTTTATGAGTTGAGTGCAAATGAATTAGAAACATGTGGATTAAATTTCTCTTAAACCTCAAAGGGAATTTAAATATTAAGGAAAAGTACTTTGCAAATGGCTTCTTGGCTTCTGCCAAAGTCAGAACACTTGAAGAAAAAAAAAAAAAAAAAAAAAAAAAAGAACTGATGAAATCTACTGAATCCAAAATGTACCCAGCATTTTCTTCTCTGTTGTATAAAAGACATTTTGATCTTTGAATAAAAGAGAATAGAACTAAAGATTTGCAAGTTTTATATTCAATAATACTTAGACTTCAGTGTAAAATATGCATATTAAGAATATTTATAGATTTCACAAACTTTCCTTTTTCTGTTTTTGGTGATTGTTTTAAGAATAGCTCAAAATATAAGCAAATTATATGATTGTATCAATACAACACAAAATCTTTCAGTCGTGTCGTGTACTTTATTTTAAAGATAGGAGAAATTGATTAGTAAACATTTGTTTTGTATATGTAATATATAACTACTTTTCAAGTTGATTTTATTTTGTTGAAATTTAAAAAGCTTTACTGTCTAATAGAAAATGGCCCTCTCATACAACCTATGGATGCAAATTATCACTAAAACACTAACTTTGTAGCCAATGCCATCAAAATGTGGGCTTTTTTCATATGTGTGTATAAGTATATAAAAACAGTGAGTTACTAAAACTTTAGGTCACTACATCTGACCTTGAGGTCCTTATACACATGAATGGAGTAATTCTTCAATTACTTGCAAGAGAAATTCTGCCTTGATCTTGGACCTCAGGACAGTCCCTGCAAGACCACAAATGACAGCCCTGAAGAGGGCAGGGTAAGGGGAACAATCATCTATATAGGAGCAGGAATTGTCCCAATTTCCTGAGTAGGAAGCAGCTTAAAATGAGTCTTTGCTGGTAGCCACAAAGTCTGTCAGTGACGAGGAGTAATTCTCCCCCTCTGCCCTTTCCTTGCAAAGCCTTGATCTACTCTTGTCCTGAGGGTAACCAATGTCATGACATGTCTGCAGCCTTCCTTATCATGCTGCTAATAACAGATTCCTGCCTGGAGACAGCACCACAGTACAGTTTTAAATAGTCTTTTCTGGCACAAAATGATTTTCTAAAGCAGACTCCGTTGTTGAGGCAAATACAAATATGCCAGTGATAACTCTAGAAGTCACTTGAGAACATTAAGATAAAACCTTATTACTGACAACTCTCTCTTTCTCTCTCTCTCTCTTTTTCTTTTCTCCACTACATCTTACATTTTAACATAAGATCTGGAGACATCCTTGCACTAGCATATTCTTTACACGTGAGTAAAGTCAAGGGATGCAGTTGTTAATTTGTTAATCTGAAAGGTAGAAGATGTCCCATTTATACATCTGTACTCTGAGAGAGTCATGGAAGCCTGCTTACAACAATCCCAAATTAACAGAAAACTGAGATAGTCTAAGAAAATAAAGATGTGTTTGGTCTGCAATAAAGTTGATCCTGAGGTTGTTGCTCAGTGATGGAGCTCTTGCTTAGCACGTGCAATGCACTAGGTTCAATCCCCAGCACTGAATTTAATTAATAAATTAATGTATGATATTACATATATTACAAAAAAAAAAAGTTAGAAGTTAGTTTCCCCACCCCCTGTCTTATCGGAACAAAACCTGAAAAGAAGGAAAAACCTGCAGGTTCACAGCCCACTTCTTTGTTTTTTTTGTTTTTTTTTTTTTTTTTTTTTTTTTTTGTGGGTACCGGGAATCAAACTCAGGACCTTGTGCTTGCCAGGCAGGCGCTTATGCCGCTGAGTTATCTCACCAGCCCAGGCCCCAACACAGCCCACTTCTTATTCATGATAGGACACAGTGAATGTAAAACACTGATGGTAATAGTCCCTCCCCCGAATAATAAACCCAGCAAGGGAATCCCTCTATTTTCATGAGGAGTCAGGAATAAGCATGGAGCAAGGAAACAGGTTGGTGTAGGAAAAACGCTCCCTTGTAGAGAGCAAGGAGGTGAAATTATGTCACTATTCTAGAACTTAGTAAAGCTAAATTATTATCATTATTATCTCATGTTTGCTCGAATTAGTGTTGGGTTATAAGAAGAGAACAATTCAAGGTTGTTAAATGTTCCTCATTGATGGCAATGCAGTGATGGAGTTAATATTTCAGACATCTTGAATAGGCATATTTCCTTTCTTATGCTGCCTGATAAAGTCACTAAAGGTAGTCTTATCTTGTGTTTTATTTACCTTTCATGAAAATTCTCTGGAGCTCAAATCTTTACATCATATGCTTACAGTTAATAAAAAGTGTGCTTTACCCAAACTGAATGTCAGATTGTAGTGGTTTCTTATATTTTAAGTCCAACTTGACACTGTAGTGTCCACTGTGATAATAAAGTACAAGAAAATACTGCCCTTGCAGTCAGGACAACAGAAGGGTTCTTGAAGAATGTTTTGGTGTAAAAGTGATTTCTTTCAAGTCTTATCTATCTTCTGTTTTTTAATCAGTGATAATATAAATTTTTACATACGTATGTATTGGAATTTGCCTGCAAAGTACTAAGCAATGACGCAGTGAATAAATGAGCAATGAATAAATATCAACAGAAAAACACAAAAAATGCCTGAAAATAATCTACATGCCATCTTTTGTCCCCAATATGGTGCATTATAGACATTCAATTATGTGACTGCCCTATAAAGCCATCACACAAATTATAATATATAGAATTATGATTGCAATGTTATAATCAAAGAAAGATTATATATTTGATGGTTTTAAAACCAAGTACCTTAAATATAAGGTACTTACTCATTACTTCACTAGGCAATCATTAATTGAAGGACAAATGAGTTGAAAGAACACAAAGCATGAAGAAGACAGACTTGATGGACATACTAATACGATGGACTATAGCTAAATTTTATCAGTCATTAATTATGATAACCTGTGGTTAAACACTTTATACATTGCCTTATAGAATTATCAGAACACTATAAAGTAGGTAGTATTGCTGGCTAAGAAAGTTGAGGTATGTAGAAGATAAACAGCTCACCTGAGATCACACAGGTAGGGATAATTAGGAAGAGAATCCAAAGTATCTGTCTCTGGGATTTATTCTCTCAGTGATGATATCCTAGTACCACTGTGACAAAGATCTAAATCATGCTGCTCTTTCTTAATAAATTGAACTAAAAAAAATACAAATGGCCAAATACCTTTGTGCACCTGCTTCTAATTTGTAGCGAGAGAGTCTCTTTTGGGGATCTAATTTAACATGTGTCATTTCTTGTGCAATGTGCTGGTGACATGGGCTGTGCATAGCTAGATGAGGGGTCTTGGCAGGACAAGGCTGTGAGGATTCTCTGGGATTGACACATAATTACAGAGATGTAAGGCTCAGGCTGCTCTCTAGTGTATCCAGTGGTTTTCAGATATACTAATCAGCTTACCAGCTGGGGCTGTTATTTGATATACATTTTTAATAGGTAAAAAAATTGTATTTTTCATGATGTGCCTGTCATCTGTATGGTTAGGAAAAAGGGTGTTCAATAGAGCATCTGTGGCAGTTTGATGACTTAAATGTTAACCATATATGAATAATTGTTTCTAGTTATCACTTCAATACTTTGAAAATATTTCTGTGTGGAGGAAGCAAGGTCTAGATATAAGATGGACATTTATTTTCAGATTTTTTTCCACCCCATGTAGGGAGAGCAAAAGGAGGTGGAAATGTGGGGGGAGATGAGAGACTGCTTTTCCCAATTTGATCATGAGGTCCACAATGCAGCAAAGAGAGACTAAGGGTCCCATTTCCGACCTGTCCAGCAAATGCCTGGTGTGAATTACAACTCAGCCAGTAATCACCTCTTACATCTCTTCCACCCTTGCATGAATGATGATTATTTGTTCATATTTATTTTCTCTATAATATTCCTACAGCTCTAAAGTCTGTTAAGTAGTCCTATCAGACCGTGAAGTTCTTGGAGTTAGTAGTGGTAACTTATTTATCTTTACCTTCTTCCATATATCTGAAGATGCTGGCAAGTTATGGCAACTCAGAAAAAATGATTATTTAAATGAAGGATAGAAATCAGCTCATGGAATACAATCTTAGAAAATGTCTCCAAATGTTTTCTGAACACTTTCTTTAAATTTACATATGTGATTTTTTTTGCAGAGTCAACAGAAGAGCGTAAGTAGTAATAAGTAAAGAAAACTAACAAAAATAGATAACATGTGCTGATCATAATTTTTCTGCGAGATATTTAGCGAAGTGCTTTTCTTTTTTCTCTATTAAATTTTATTACTATATGTTTGCAGTACATGAAGTTTACATTCATGTTAGCAAATAGGTATACATACATAATGTAGCTACTTTCTTTTTTTAATCCCCTTCCTCTTTCCATGCACCTCCCTCCCTCTTTTTCTAAATTCTTTCCCCATGTTCATTCTTGTTGATATTATTAATCTTAGCTCATGTCCATGACATATAATGTTTACATTCATTGAGGTTATGAAGTTCCTATATATGGCATATCTTAATTCTACTTTCTCCCCCTCCTCCCACCCCCTTTGCCCTCAGTGTCCTGGGCCACTTCCTATTTGCAAGAGATCTATTCCCTTGTTTCCTTCTACCCATCCTTTATTATGGTCTTCATAATTTGCCTTATTCAAATGAGGTACTATACCATATTTAAGGTTGTGTATCTGATTCATTTCACTCAAAATTGTATTTTCCAGGTACATCTATTTTCCTACAAATGTCTCAAATTTGTCCTTCTTTATAGCTGACTAGTATTCCATTCTGTATCAACATCAGTAAACTGTGTACCCACTGTAAGAGAAATGGATAAAGAAAAGAGTTTTGCAATGACTATATGCATTTATTCTACCAACAAATTCATGTGACAGGAGCTTTTATTGTGTATACCTGTTGACTGAAAAAATAAGACACCTAGAAGTTTGAGGACTACTTTCCTTATCAATGAATGAGCCTAGATGCTATGCAAAGAAGTCTTATTCTAAAGTCCATGCTCCCAACCATTGCATACCTTTCCTATGTGAGATAAAGGCAACAATTTTGGTGTCTAAACACAACAGAGTAGTTTACATGCAGCCACGGTAAAGTTCATAAGTAAGAACTCAAAACACAAAGAAGTTGTGGGACAAGACATTTGGTCAAAAATCCCCAGAAACTAGACCTGCTAGTTTGGGGAGGAATCCTTCAATACTTCTCTTTTTAATTGACTGCAGAAAACATTTGCTATGCATCTGTGTGCCAAAGCTTGTACTAGCCCTGGACATAAAGCTAAAGCAGACATGAGACAAGACCTATAGGTTCTCAGACATTGGCAAGTTTATTCTACAGAGATGCACTATAAAATATGCTAACCACTGGCTGTATGTGACTACTTGAGTTTTAATTATAACTGAGATTAAACATTCAATTCCTCTTTTATGCTGCATCTCAAATGCTTGTTAGCCACAGCTAGTGGGTAATGTACTGATACGGAATATCATCTTTATTCATTTATTTATTTATTTACATTATTATTATTGTTGTTGTTGTTATTGTTTGTACAGTTTAGATATACATAAAGGTCACATTCATAAGGAATTTGTATCTGTACATGATATATCTAGATTTCTCTTTTTTTCCCATTCCCCTCCCCTCCCTTCAATCCCTCTTCCCCTCCTTATTTACAAAGCTTTGTTCCCACTTTATCCTTCTTTTCTCACTTTTTTTCTTTTCCCTTTCTCCCCCACCCCTGTTCCCCTTTCCTTTTTTCCCCCCTTTCCTTTTGAACAGTTTCTTGCTATTTCACAATTTCTATTACTCATTTTGGTTCTTATTTACACTTTCAGTTTCTCACACCAGAAAGCCAATGCAATATTTACACATTTGTCCAATTTATTTCACTTGAGTATGATCTCAAGTTTCATCCATTTAGCTATAAATGTCTCAAGTTTATTCTTCTTTATGGCTGAGTAGTACTCCACTGTATAAAAAATCTTTTTTATCCTTTTGTTAATTGATGGGTATTTGTGTTGTTTCCAAGATTTAGCTGTTACAATCTGTGTTGGTATAAACATGGGTGTGCATATATCACTGTGGTATGATGCTTTTAATTATTTTGGGAAGATACCAAGAAGGGGAATTGCTGGTTCAAATGGAACCTCTAGTCCTATGTTTTTTTTTTTTTAAGAGAAAAAAATAGAATAAAATTTCAAAGCAACATAATAGGAGGGTAACAATGGTTAATACGTTGGGTATTATTATCTTTAAAATAGTTACTCAGAGTACAAGATATCAGCATTCAATTTTCCAAACAATGTTATCACAAATCTTTTCAATGAACTAAAAGAAATTAATAGTGCATCTATCTTAACTAATATATATATATATATATATATATATATATATATATACTTTTTTTTTCCTTTTCCCTTCCAAGCCCTAGGTTTTTGAGGAATATCTACACAGATTCCCACAGTGGTTCACCAGTCTACATTCCCACCAACAGTGGAGAATGTTCCTTTTTTCCCTCATCCCAGCCAGCATTTATTATTGGTTGATTTCTTGATGATAGCCATTCTTTCTGGAGTGAGATGGAATCTCAGAGTTGTTTTAATTTGCATCTTTCAAATAACCAGTAATGTGGGACACTTTTTCATATATTTATTTGCCTTTTCTACTTCTTCATCTGAGAAGTGTGCATTAATCTCAAATGCCCATTTTTGAATTGGGTCTTTAAATTTGGGGGGTCTGATATTTTAAAATTCTTTGTTCTAGATAGAAGTCCTTTGTCTGAGGGACAACTGGCTATAATTTTTTCTCACTCTGTGGGTTGTCTTTTCACTCTGTTGGTGATTTCTTTTGTTGTGAAAGAGCTCTTTAATGAGGTGAGATGCCAGTTATTGATTCTTTGTAGTATTTCCCATGCAGTTGGGGTTTTGTTCATGGAAGTCTTTGCCTACACCTATGTCTTTAAGAGTTCTACCTAGAATAACTTCTTCATTGCAGAAAGTTCTATTGGACTGTGTCACTCTAAGGAACATATGAAGCAGGAAAGAGTTCACATCTCCTTATACTTATTTGAATAGGCACTGAGTCTCTTTATACCTGTTTTTGGTTTCTGTACTTGTAAAATTAATTTTATCAGAATATTTATCTTTGAGAATCATTGTATGAATTTTTATGTAGTTGATGTAAATATTTCAGGCACCTGTATAAGCCATAGGTATTAAATAATTATTGAGTTTTAAAGTTAAGTGTCACTGGGGCCGGTGAGATGGCTCAGCGGCATAAGCGCCTGCCTTGCAAGCGCGAGGGCCTGAGTTCGACTCCCGAATCCCACATACGAAAAAGGGGCCGGTGATATCGCTCAGAGGCACGGGCGCCTGCTGGTGCGTGAGGTCCTGAGGTCGACCCCCCGGTACCCACAAAAAAAAAATAAATAAATAAAAAATAAAGTTAAGTGTCACTGATATTATCCCTAATAATAAATTCCTTGCACCATGGAAAATATGTAATTTGGTTATAATATATACCCTGAAAAACCAAGGATCTCCTGCCCAGTTCACAGAAGAGAACACTTAATTTTCTTTGAAAGCATTGCCATAGATCAGATTCTTAGGTGTGGGCTAGTGTAAGCACTAATACATGCCCAGCAGTTGTGCTCCTGACACATGTATGATGACTGTGGACAGAAATCTTTCACCGAAATACTTCTTTATTATACAAGTGAAAGATATATGATAAGGGGCTTTACTGTTCAGACCTTTTCCACTCTATATTTTCCATTTAATGGACTGGTTTTATACAGCATATGAACTTGATGTCTGAATAGATCCTCTTTAATAGCAGGCACTGGAGGAGGGAACAAAGGTGTCAGAGGATTTTTCACCAAACATTGGAGAAAAGGATTCCTTGGGGGAATGAAAGAGGCTCTATGGACCACTTTTTATTTTTCTTACACAATTCACAGAGTAAAGTGTTTCACCTCTTGTACCAGGCTGAGATTGACCCACTGAAATTCACTTAGGGATATCTACTTATAAGTGTTGCTTCAATTAATTAAAATATTACATTTAAATGCATTTTACTACCAGAAATACAATATATATTATCCAAATAATAATGTTGTTTCATCCTCATAGAATATCACTTAGGTATTACTTTAATGCTAATGTTCAGCCTTCTCACATATGTAATAGTGCAAATAGTACCAGTCATTGTGTTCTTATTCTATTTCTGGCACTTCAGACTCATATTTAGAAGAGCACATGAAGAAAGGGTAAGAAAGCAAACAGAGAAAACTGCAAGCTTATAGACACACTTGATTCTGCCACTTGCTAGCTATGTTCACATGACAGTATTATTCAGTATTGCTCCATATTTTTTTATGATGATTTTACCTTTCTGTAGTTTTCTTTAATGAAAATTAAACTAGATTGTGGATATGCAATCTAGTTCATTCCTTACTGAAAAATGCACAATACACCACACATCCTCTGCCACTTAACAATTACAATCTACAGTTATAATATGTAATGATCACAAAAATATTTTAAGATAGGCATTATTATATTTTATTACATATGAATAACCCGACGCTCACAAAGTTAAGTAGCATGTTCAAGCTCAAAGCACTCAAATTTTCCCTAATAAAAATGACCTCCTATACAGTGTGTTAGTCTGATTTATATCACCATGTCCAAATAACTGAGAACAAGTTAAAGCAGAGAAGGTTTAGTTTGGCTCATGGTTTGAGAGGTTTCAGTTCATGGTTGGTTGGCTCCAAGGCAGAACCATCATAGCAGAAGGATATGAAAGATGAAAATTGCTTACCTTTATTTTTCATTTATAGTTCAGGCACATTTCTATTGCAAGATGTATGTGCTGATTGTATTTCTGTTTTGAGTTTTCTCTCCTCAGTTCTCTACTAGGGTCAAAGTCACACCCTCAGCAAGTCTTTGTTCATGCTTTCTCACTTAGTCTTTCCCTGTTGCATCATTTAAAATTGTAATCCCTTACACCCAAGGAGGAAATTCTTATTCCTCTTCTCCATCTTATTTTTCTTCACAGTATATATGTATCACCCTCTGGTTATAGGATAGGGCATAACATAACATATTTATTCTCCATTTCCTCTTCCTAGAATTTAATCTCCAAAGGACTGAAATTTATTTTGTAATTGTCTTTCTTCACAGAACCTAGAGTGATGACTGGAACATTTTATGTGTTTAACACATATTCAATGAATGAATGCATGAAGGAATAGGTATTATAATTGTAGGATTCTATTTTAGCTTCTCTATTTTTCTGCTTTTTTGAGCAAAACTTGTTCATGTTTTAAATGCTATATTTTCTTTTTGGTCATTTTTCAATTTGAGTTTCCATCACCATGCCTAAAATATTTCATTTTTATGTTGTTGTTTTAATTTTAGAAGTTCTGTGTTTGGCAAGCATTTCCATTGTTTGAAAACAGTCATTTAACTACAAATGTAGTAATACTGTTTTCTTGTAGTAGTAGAAGCAAAAGCAGAGCATTCATTCACTGAGGGATTGTTATGAGTTATAGACCATGTTTATCCTTTATTTGACTCTCAGAAATACCCTAAAAATATCTGAAATTAACAGAGATGGAACCTGAGATTCAGATGTTTGATAATTTTCTCAAGGTCACATAAATAGTAATTGAAGAATTAGATTATTAATGTTAATAAATACCCATACAGTTCACAGAGTATCAAAGTATTAGAGTGCAATCCTCCCTCTTTCTATACATGTACACACACACACACACACAAATATATATATATATATATATATATATATATATATATATATATATATATATATATGATTTTATTTGCTCAATACACACTGGTTAACAGAAGACCATCATGTAGATTGAATATCATAAGAAAGACTACAATTTCCTCTATATTTATTATAGTAAAGTATGAAAAATAAATCCAAGCTCTCAAATAAACTTTTTTTTGAACTAATCATGTCTTATTCTTTGTGTGCATGTATTTTTTTTTATTCTGCTTCTAAGGGTCTTGTAGGATAAGCAAGTGACTCTACACAGTCTGACTTTCTTTTGGAAGAATGACCTTGCCTTGAAAAGAACTTATAATCACGCCATTACCTTTCTTTAGATATATTTGTTGGACTCCTTAGGGAGGCTTTGAAATCCTGACACTTTGTATAAGCACAGTGTGTTTGCCAAAAACTATTCTTTGTTGGGAAAGCTAAGGACTTTTTTTTTTATTTACTTATGGACACAGCATGGTTTATAGCTTCCCAGAGTGAGGAAATGGAAAAGAAAAATGGCAAAAATAAAATAGAAACCAGCTAGTTGGTAAAATAACTAGTTCGTAAAAAAGGAGGTGGAAGAACTTTGAGAAAGGAAACATTTTAAGAATTAGTCAAAGTTGCTGAAGCAGAAAGGATATTTATTAAGCAGCTATTATGTATCAAGCCTTGTGTAAAGTGTCTACATAAGTTTCATACTATGTGACTTTGCAACGGGCCATCCATTTTTTTGACAGAGATATTGATATTGAGAGAGCTTAAATAACTTATTTAAAAATCAACCTCTAAAAGATATTTCCAGGGCTGGTGAGATGGCTCAGTGGCGTAAGCGCCTGCCTTGCAAGCGCGAGGGCCCGAGTTCAACTCCCGGATCCCACATACGAAAAAGGGACCGGTGATATCGCTCAGTGGCACGGATTCCTGTTGGCGCGTGAGGTCCTGAGGTCGACCCCCCGGTACCCACCAAAAAAAAAAAAAAAAAAAGATATTTCCAAATTTTGAGAACTGTAAACCTCCAGAGTCAAGTACATGAAGAAAATGAGAACAACAAAGATAAGGACACTATTTACTAAATGTGATTTATTCTTCCCCTTTTTCTCACTACTTGGCAGATTTGATTTCATTTTATGCACCCTCCTCAAATCATACTATTCTGGGATCCTGTAGGAATAGGAAGTATTTAAAAATAAACTTTGTGAAATTCTCATCTTGATGGTTATATGCTCATTAATTCTTACAATTTCATGATTATATTGCCCCAGTTTCATTAAATGTAATCTAATGTTAAAATGGAGTAACCAATGTCACAATTATCATTTCACTAGAAACAACAAAGAGACAAAATACACAAAAAATACTTTTCTTACCTTTCTTATTTGGAAGTACGGACAGTGATACCCAAGAGAGGCGAGCCTCATGACTGCCTGGTGTTACTACTTGGTTAGAGTTTCCAGACTGCAGCAGAAGTGACTCAGAGTTCATCCATCTTCCTTGAGTTGAGACGATGGAGTTAGGAGTCTGGGAACTCTTAACTCTTTGATGTCAGGTCTAACATTTAGATCCAATATTGTGCTGCCTTATAAACACTGAATGTAGGATGACCTTGAACGGCCTTGCCTCAAGTTCCCCTCTGAAATTTCCTCCCACAGCTAGGGTTCCACAGCCTCATGACACTCCCTATCAAGGGAACCACAGTATCTGCCTACCTCTGAAAAAAAGGTTTCCATCCCCTGAAAACCCATGGGATTATTAAGACAAGTCAATCACGTACTCTCATAGGATCTAGTGGTTACCACACTTACTACAAGGATTCTGGCCACAGCTGGAAGGTCTTCATCTGCTCCCACTACATCTCCCATGACCATAAGTATGTGTGACTAATAAGCTGCTGTCCTTCTCATCTGTACAGTATTAGGGAGCATGTGTTTCTCTAGCACCCTGATTCATGCTTTTCTTACCAATGAGGTTAATAGGAGGCATTTGAAAGAGAGAGGACCACATGGGAAGAGTTCCTAGGTCAATGTGCTAGAGAGAAGTGTTCTGCAGAAAGAAAGTTCTCACGACAAGTAGAGCCATTTCCCAGGTCTTCTTTTCATCTTATTACTGACAACCATGTATGTGAGAATGCCAAAAAAAGTTAAATTTCATTGTATGGCATACTATCAAAAGGTGCAAAGCAAGTAGAGAAGCAGGAAAAGAAGATGACAAATAATATGACCCAAGAGGAAGAGAAAAATCAAACAATAGAAACAGAAATGATACCAGATGATAATGTACATCTACACAAAATAATTAAGGCTATCAATAATGATAAGCAGGTAAAAAGTTAAAATGTCTCTCTTAATTTTAATCTCTTTAAAATCAACTGACTAAAGTAAAAATAATAACAATGTAGTATGAATTTTATAAGATATTTAAAAGGTAATATATAGTAACAAAATTATAAAGGACAGTAGGGGGACAATGGAGGTATACCATAGGCAGAGCTTCTGTTATACATAAAGTCATACAATGTCACTGTGATAGTTAATACTAATGTATTAACTTCATTAAATTAAGAAACAACAAACAGATTAACAAAGAATACCTCTGGGTGTGTTTGTTGGGGCATGGAGGCATGGCTTTGAGTATTATGCACAGTATATGATCCCTCACCCCTTGTTCTCTGACACTGTTACGGTGGTCTAGTTCCTGTTTGCCACCAACTGAACATCTTTGCTCCATCCTAGACTTCCCTCACCATATTTCTGCCTTGCAGCCAGCCAACTATAGACTAAATTACCTAAATTGTGTGCCAAATTAAAACTCTCCTCCTTTAAATTTTAGGTGTCAGGTATTGTGTCCCATGGATAAGAAAATTGACTAATACAATTACTTAAATTGTAAATTAAAGAAATACAATAACAAATGATGTGGTCTTTTGAAAAGACATAAGAGTCAACTGATATGGCTTATATTCTGGAACATTTTGAGCATCAAAATAATGATTATATTAGGTTACAACCCATTGAATATATTAGGAATTCATGAATTTGTATTAATATAATGAATGAAAAAATAACTGGGGAAGTAATCTTTTCTTTTATTGTAATCCTGACTTTAAACATTCCTAATGTACCAGCTAGCCTTTTCCATCAATCATAAACATGGGCAGAATTCTATAGACATGGACTAAATTCCAATTTCAGTTATTTTTTCTCATTTACAAAAGCTCATTAATATTTACAGATAGTGTAATGGTTTAAAGGCATGAAATAAAACTTTATTATCTATATTTGAAAATTTTCTGTTATGTTTGTATATTTAGAAAAATAATTTGGAATTTTTTTTTATTTTCCCATATATCTCACCATGAATCTCCCTGGAATTCTCATGAAAATTTTGTTTTAAATATATTGCTAGCCTAGTTTTAAATTCAAGAAAATATGTTTATGATTGTAAAAAACAGACAACTCAGTTGACACTTGGAGCTATTAAATTATAGCTATGTGCTCTGTATTAGTACTGAGGCTAATTTATTTTAATTTTTTGAATCCAGAAATTACTGCTAATGTTTGAAATTACCTCATGTACTTGTTTCTTCCTTATAATTGGTGGAAATTACTTTTGTTGTTCCTTATAAAAATAAAATTAACTGCTTTTGTGTGGTAGAAATCAGACAGAAAACCTTTTTAAATATCTTCTAAAGAAGATAGTGTTAGGGGGCCGGTGAGATAGCTCATCGGCATGAGCCCCTGCCTGGCAAGCACGAGGTCCTGAGTTCGACTCCCAGAACCCACATACGAGAAAAGGGCCGGTGATATTGCTCAGCGGCATGGGCGCCTGCTGGCGCGCGAGGTCCTGAGGTCGACCCCCGGTACCCACAAAAAGAAAAATAAAAAAGATAATGTTATAAAATATGACTATTCCTGTAAAACGTAACAAAAATACAGAACAATAGAGCTTTATCATATAGGGACATACAATAATCTTCAGGAGAGCATGTCTTGGAAAAAAGTAAAAGTTAAATCAAGTAGAAAATATCAGTAGAATTCTACTTCTTCCCTTCTATTTACTGAGTATCAAATATACTCTGTTGTCTAGTACAGGCCCCAAATGCAAATTACTTACAATAGAGCGTCTTATTTGACCATCACCGAAGCACCTTAAAAAAATAGCGATATTTTATCCTTTGAACTAAAATTTGAATTCTTCTTCAAATAAAAACCAATGCTAAAAATATAATTTCTGTTACCAGAATAAACTTTATAAACAGTATTCTGGAAATAGTTTAGAATGACTTTTAGTAACAGTTTTAATAAACACGCAGCATGGGATTTATTTACAGATAACTATTAGACATACCTTTCAAAATTATCTCCAGGTAATAAGAAAACTCAATGCAATCTTAAGAAAGGATTTGAAATAATCTTTATTCCCTTAGGAAAATAAATTAAGTGGTTTTTCTCTCTAGATAGATTTGAAAGTGGAACATCAGGGGATAAAGACACATTGTTGTCTGATCCAAGAGTCTGGCCATATTAAAGAGCTTAAAATTTATTATAGGTGGACGCCACGCACACACACACACACTCACACACACACAAATTCTGCAACTTTGTGATAGGTAAATAGAGCAAAAGCATTTACTTTTCCTTTATTTTTTTTCCTACTATAAATTGTTTACCTAGGCTGGTGGGATGGCTCAGCGGCGTAAGAGCCTGCCTGGCAAGCACGAGGTCCTGAGTTCAACTCCCGGTACCCGCATATTAAAAAAAAATTGTTTACCCCCATCTCTTGTTTAAAATTACTCATTTTTTGAAGAAAATAAACTGAATGAACAAGGCTGTTAAATTAGTCACAATAGGGCTGGTGAGATGGCTCAGCAGCATAAGCACCTGCCTGGCAAGCACGAGGGCCCAAGTTTGACTCCCGGAACCCACATATGATAAAAGGGCTGGTGATATCGCTCAGGGGCACGGGTGCCTGCTCGTGCACAAGGTCCTGAGGTCGACCCCCGGTACCCAAAGAAAAAAAAAAATTAGTCATAATAGTTAATAAAATCTTAGAATAAAAGTGTTGAATTTCCCTTATTCCTAAAAATATGATTTGATTCATAAGGCAAACTATGATTTTATTCATTTGGCTATTATCTAGTAAAGATGTCATCAAAATATTAATATTATAGCAAGAGAAACACAGTGGAAAAAATCAACAAATCCAAAAACCTCATGTTGCTGTTCAAAATGATTTCAAAACAGTGATTAAAATTAAAAACAAATAAGAAAACAAAAGAAAGGCTATTAAATACCAAACTCCTTAAGAAAAACTGATGATCCATAAAGAACATAGTAGGCTAGGGATATAGCTCAGTGGCACAGTGCCTGCCTGGCAGGTGTGAAATCCTAAGTTTGATTCCTGGTACCAAAAAAGAAAAAAGAAAGAAAAAAAGAAAGAAAGAAGGAAGGAAGGAAAGAGGAAAGAAAGAAAGAAAGTGATAAGTAAAAAATCAGACAGGTTTTTGCTTCTTGTTTAGTAATAGAAAAAATTTTCCAATGTTTTATTACATCTGGGGCCCAGCTACTCCTTCTGTATGTACGCATTTATCATTTATTTATATAATAGTATCATAAAATTCTAAATGTCTGGTACAACATGAAGGCCATTATAATAATAAAATGCTTACATATAATTTGATATACACAGTGAAGTTCCACTCTCAGCTCACATATGAGGTCACAAATGGGTTCAAGATGGCCAGAAGACCATGGGGAAAGTACTTTAAACACAGAATTATATAAAGGTTCATCACTATCTAATAAACCTGAGGTTGTAATTTCAATAGTGAGAAGGAATCATTCGGACCAATTATTTTAGACATAATTATCGCACCAGCATCCCATGGAACTGTTAACATATGCGGAATATATATTTGTGTGCTGGACTTACCTAAGTATGGGTGGAGGTATTTATGCGTGTGTATTTATATTCAATCTGGGACAGGAAGTTAGACAGGATGACCAAATGTACACGAAGAAAATAATGTTCTACGGAACAGCACTGGAATGGTTTAGTACTTCAAAATATAATAAGAGGACAGCACTTATTTGGTCATTGAACTATTTTTTATGTGAATAATTTTGACTTCACTGGTATTAATAACTATTTCTGCTCCAAATTTTTATACTTACTATAGTCTTTGAGTCATCTTTTGTGACAGATTTTCTTTAGAATCATTCAGATTTCACTTCATACATTTTTCTTTGCCAATCCATCTGTAGATCTGAGCATCATCTCCATTTCAAGCACCGTTTTTCTCTTGTATTGCTTGTTTTTGCAGTACTGAGAAATGAACTAAGGCTTTGTGTATTTACCAAACAAGCACTCCACCACTGAGCTGCATCCTTAGCATTTTTTATAGTTTAAACTGGGCTCCTAAATAGCTGAGGCTGGGCTTGAAATTGAAATTCTCCTGCCTCAGCCTCCCAGTAGCTGCAATTACAGGCATGTACCATCACACTCAGCTTCACTCTAAATATACTTTTGCATGACTCATAAATAATTAATCCTATTTATCATTTTGTAAAATTAGTTCAACAAAATTCCTCTATTGCTTAACCTGACCTGTCCTCAGTTATAATGTAACATTCTCAAGAACGAGATATTTATTTTGTTGAATATGATTTATATTCAACTCCTATCAAATGACCAATAACTATTTATTCAATAATATTGCACTAAATATAGAACAACTTTTATGTCAATCTATGCTTTTCCAATTAAAACCCAAAACACTTTTTTGGGACTAATGTGCCTAAATGTGTAATGAGAACCATGTACTCCACATCGACTGTGAATATAGGTAATAAACTACATGAAGTCTACACTAGTTTCCACAGTGATCATCTAGTTGCTATTGAACAAAAACCGTGAGCCTGAAAACATGAGAAAATCATGTCTCTTTTAAATGAATAATCCCCACCCCCAGCGATGGAACCCAGGGCACCCTTTTTAATTTATTTATTTGTATATTTGAGATAGTGTCTTGCTAGGTGGCTAAATTTCCCAGACTGGCCTTAAATTTACAATCTTCCTGCCTCAGCCTGCCAGGGACCTGGGATTATAGGTGTGAGCCACCATGCCTGGGAATAGTTACTCATTTGATCTGGTCGTTCTCCTTTTTTATGTTTCCCAAAGTACTATGCTTTCCTTTTGTGCCTACAACTGGTTTCTTTCACACTTCAGAACCTTCTTAGCATTTCTCCTGCCTGATCCTAGAATTGCCTAATATAATTTGCCCTGCACCACGGTGGGACTCTTCCTTTCTAATCTAGTAATTTTCCATTCCTGTTTGCACATTAAAATCAACTGGAGAGCTTTTAAAAATAAAGTTGTCTGAGCCCCACCTCAGACAAGTAAATCAAGATGTATGAGTGGGGTTTCACTGTGTTTTTTTTAAAAGCTCCTTAGGCAACTATAATGTGCAGCCTAGGTTGATGCCTACTGTTTTAACCTGAATGCTATGCTCAGGATCTCCTTTCTTTGTCTTGCAACAGTGACCACGATGCTTGTATCCTATTTCTTTGGTACCAGTAGCCATACACTACATAAATCACCAGCCACTAAGGAGCATCCCACTGTGAAGAAGGATAAAAACCATTGCATATGCATGTGTGCATGTGTGCATGTGTGTGTGTGTGTGCATCCTTGCCTCTGTCAAGGCTGTTTAAGTTTTACAACAATCTAATATATACACACATTCATCTATCCATGCATTGCTATGTAATACTGTACTTTAGAGAGTAGTTAACCATACCTTTCTATGGAAAACATGATGAAAGAAAAAGACAGAAAGAAGGAAAGGAGAAGAAAGGAAAGAAGGAAGGAAGGAAGAAAGGAAGAAAGAAAGGAAGGAAGGAAGGAAGCAAAAATCTCCTCCAAAAATGCTTCAAGCGGCTGGTGAGATAACTCAGGGGCATAAGTGCCTGCCTGGCAAGAGCAAGGTCCTGAGTTCGACTCCCGGTACCCACAAAACAAACAAACAAACAAAAAAACGCTTCCAGGAATCTTTCCGGAGATAAACACTTGAGAGCGGCCTGAGTGTATACGCCTCAGCTTAGGTGTGAGTGCTTCATGACATACACCTGGATGGATGAAGACTCTCTCATTGCAATCTCAAGCTTATCTGTACCCTCTTTCTTTTTCTATTACAGAGATTTTCTGATAGAAAAATGCCAATTGATAATTTAATACTAAGAAATAGATGAAGTATTTGAAAACATATTAATATTGTACTATTGCCAAATTTAAGAATGCTTTGTCAAGATACACTTGGAAATGTGCTAATTGTAAAACAAGCAGAAACAAAAGAAATATTTAGAAAAAGAACACTAATGAAAAGCTGTTAAAATAATAAAGAATACTTAATTATTCTTAATCCTAATTCTTTTTTTATCTGGGGGTAGATTAGGATAGTTCTCTATTTTTTAAAGAAAAAATCCTTATACTTTTACAAATATATCATTGTTGTATGCTGAACATACTCATAGTTCTTTTTCTCTTTAACTTCTCATTTGCTGCACACGTTTTCTGTCACTCAAATGCCAAGAAGTTGAGACATGCTTTGTTTCTGTCCCTCTGCAAAGCTCATTTTAGAGGTCTATGTTAAAATGTACCAAGAGCCTATGGATGAGCACAATTTGAAGGGGGACACAAAAGAAAAACAGTAAACTTTTCCACCAACTTCCTTGTCTAGGTAATGACTCAATGTTTATGATGGAGCACAGACTGTTAGGAGACAGGAAGAGGTTGTAAATTAGGAGACAGAATAACTTAGACAACAGTTCCTTGGATCTGGATTAGAGCAACACTTTGACAGTCCAATTTTGGGTTTTACTAAGGTTGCCTGAGCAATATTATACTAGGCCTCCACTCTGCTTCTCTAGAGGGAAAGGATAAAGCCCAAGCTATTAGTGTAGGCAGGCGAGGAAGAAAGAGTCATATTCCTCCTGTCGAGAACACGAATAAGTGGCATTTTCTCAGTGTGTGGTTATGAACTACCTATATAGAAATGACAGTTGATGCTTGTTTAAAATGAGCATTTCTGGGCTCTATTCCAGGAACAATGAATCAGAATATCTGGGGTGAGTTGAGAAATCTTCATTTATACTGTACCCAAGACGATTTTAAATTATAGGAAAGTTAAGAACAGTGAAGTGGTGCCTTAGAAATCTGTCATTGCCGCAAGACCCCCACCACCCTGTGTTCTTCCATACTGCACCCCTCCTTCAGAAGAGACCTCAGTAAACTGAGATGGGGAGAAACCTGAAAAAAAAAAAAAAAAAACAAGAAGCAAAATTAGTGTGATCCTTGTAGTCCCCACCGTCTATAAGAGCTACCTGAAAACTTCCAACCAAAGGCCAATCTCCCAAGGGCATAATCCAGACCAGACAATTTTGGAAAAGCAAAGAAGTAGAGAGTACTTTGCCTTAAAGGGCCTACAATCTAATAGGAAATAAAAGTACACACAAAGTAACATGAGAAAAAAGTCTAACCCTACTAATTACTTGTGCAATTGTGTTGAATTTACTTCTACTCTTCTTTGCTCATAGAGAAAGGAATCTGAATTCAGCCTTTGAAATTCTAGTCCAGGGATTTTCATTAAATAGCCTATATGCATGATTGTAATACAGTCTAGATTTTCTAATCTACAGTCTAAAAATTCCTATTGACCTACTCACTATACACATGTTCTATATTCTGGATTTTAAAAGTATATCGAATTTTGTGTATTTTTTCTCACACTATTGATAGAAATCCCATCATTTTCAAACCTGCTACTACTTTTGTGTTCCAAGTAACACAAAATGTGTGATGTTTTAATTCATTCATTAATTTATTCTGTCACAAATTAGGAGTAATCTATGTATTCGGCAATAAGATCATTGAAACTTGGTTCTTCTTAGGAGCACAGCCTGAGAGAGAAGACAAATGTATAGATACTATATAAATGAATCATGTGCCCCAATTTTGAGTTTGCAATATATATATATATATATATATATATATATATATATATATATATTCCTCATTTGCTTGGCAGATAATGATGGTTTTGGAATCCATGAAACCGATGAAATGACTACAGAGAAAGTAGTTCTATATGAGATGGATGGAGTGGGAGCACACATTTAAAACCAGTCCAAATATGGGTAGATGGCAGATAAGGCAAGGAACCTTATTTTAGCAATGGCGAGGTAAGGGACCTGTAATGATCTGCTCAGCGAAAAGAATGTGCTCCCTAAATAGTCACTATCTGACATGCTTTTCCCATTTGATAACCAGATTAACTGTGACACAATAAGATTCAGGGCATGGGTGAGGGAGGAAAGAAGAGCTCTCCACAGGGAACAGAAATAGGGCTAGAGTACACAGCTGCCTTGCCCCACCAACTAGAGATATGTCATTTGTGAACGAAAGCACCCATCAAAGCATTTTCAGTGTAGCATCCCAGGATGCCTTCGTCTGTCACCAGGCACCTTCTCCCAGCTGTGGCAGGAGTCTTAGATGCTAATTGCCACCACAGGTTCCTAGATTTACACACTGCACACTATGACATAATCCTGGGGGAAAGCAATGAGATTGGGGAAGACAGATCTCCTCAGAGCCGCTGTGAGGGGATAGATAAGCAAACCCAAAGCGAACCTGACAACTTTCCCTTTAATTGATTTAAATTAGGAATTCCTCCAACTTCCAAACTGTTTTCTAATTAAGTTCGATATGAATGATGGCCTATGTTGTAGATGGTTGAAGAGTATGTTTTCTAAAATAATAATGAAGCAAGAATGTGATTGAGTTTTGTGGAGGAGTAATCCATGCTATTCAGATGACATCTTTCAAATTTGGGGGTGGTTGTGATGATTAGCTTATTTTGGATTTTAGCATAACGATAATCCTTCTCAGAAAGCCTCCCAAACACTAGGGTTTATCTTAAAATTAATTTTAATAAGATTTATTTTTATCCATCTTAAACTTTAATATGTGCTCATGAGAAAACACTTAGAATATAGAAAATAGAAAATGTATCCATAATATCACTTATAGACAGTGGTAAAAATAAATGTTTGATGTATTTCTTTCAAATTGGATACTTTTGTATAATACTAAATGTGAGAGTATAAATCTTTTGGTGAGTATAAAACAAGTCTTTTTTCATTATGATACATTATGATATTGCACAAAGAATAGTTTAATCTTTGCATAGTAATTCTTTACATGAAGCATGCTATAATTTATTTATCCAGTCTCTTCCTTTCGGTCAGAAAAGCCACGTCCAAGTATTCAGTATTTTGGAAAAAGCTATACAATATGTATGTTAATGTGTATATTTTACATTTTCATTGTTTTGGATATTTTTGTTGTTTATCTCTTGGGATATAGTGCTGGAAGTAAAATTAAGAGTTAAACTTTAGGGAACTACTTAAGAATTTGATATATTTTGTGGCATTATTTTCTGAAAAAAAATCAATTTTTACTTCATCATCAAGGTAAGACTTCCTGCTTATTTTACTGCAAACCGTCTTACACTAATGCTCTAATTTTTACATTTGCTTACTTTAGAGATGGCTGTTGTTTCTGACACTGAAGCGTCACTGATTTGATTGCTGAGAGATAGTACATTTCCCTGTGTACTTCTCAATCAAAATTTCTTCTGCTACAAACTGTTCAGATCTTTTGTTTTGAATGCATGAAAATGATATTGTCCATTTCTCGTTTTTTAAGGATATCATTGCTCTGTAGAAAGATTTTTCAATGAAAATGGATTCTTTTGGAGTTATACCACTCAAAAACCCCAGCAAAATCATCTAAATTTAAACATAACAGACAGTATTTCCCACTCCCACCCCCATACATAGACTTGCTCTTACCCCTCTCTCTGACAGACATGTTTCATAAACATTCAGGAAAAGTGCACCCTGCTCCCCTTGCCAGTGGGCATGCAGGTTGATCCCAAGGCTTTGAACAGTGAGAACTACTGTGTGGGCTCTCTAGCCTCATTCCTTTCCCTGCATTAGTAAATACCAGTGGCAGAGAAACAGTGTGAAAGGTGCCATTCAAAAACCAGTTTCCTGTTAAAATGCACTGAGGTTAAAGAAGTTGGTCTGGTAACTTTGAAAGGAGAAAAAAAGATTTAGGAGGTGATAAAAAGAACTCACCTAGGAAACCTCCAATTAGGGAAATATTGTGCTTTACAGCAAGCTTAGTGCAGAGATAAGTAAACATATAAATAAATAAAATATATTTATTTTCTTTATAAGGTAAAATACTGAAAATTCAACAGAAACAGTTCACATATCCTTTGTACTGATTCTTTATTATGGTAATTTTCTGCAGAGGTATTAAGAATATTAACTTTATTATTTCTGCCACTAAGATGAGTGCCACATCAATAAGAGCATCTAAAATAACAGATGTCCCTTTGTGGGTCAAAACACACACACATACCTAGATAATGAAAAGGAGGGGGTGCTCTTGTCTGGTTCCATATAAAATGCATTTCTCGGGCCAGTGAGATGGCTCAGCAGCATAAGCGCCTGCCTGGCAAGGGCGAGGGCCTGAGTTCGACTCCCAGTACCCACATACGAAAAAAGGGCCGGTGATATCGCTCAGCAGTACAGGCACCTGCTGTTGTGCAAGGTCCTGAGGTCGACCCCAGGACCCACAAAAAAAAAAAAATGCATTTCTCTATTTCAAACAAGAGTAGTTTTTGTAACCAACTGTTTTGTAAAATTTAAAATGTGATTCTACTGGGAAATTAAAATGACTCAATAAGAAAAGTATGCCTAAAGATTCTGTATTTTCAGTTCATATTAAAATGAAATAAAATAAAATATGACTCAAAATAAATTTGAATGCTGAATATAAGAAACTATTAGCGGTAATAATATTTTTCACAGCTAGAAACTAAAAACTGAAATGCATTTTTCCTTTGAGCCCCTTTCCTACATTTATTGTTTCCAAGAGGGATTTTTATTTTCATTTTTTAAATTCTCTGGCCTTAATTCTTGCATATGTGCATGCGCGTTTGTGTGTGTGTGTGCACGCATGTGTGGTTTTGGGGATTGTGAATGTAGCATTGCCTCAACATGCTAGGCAAGTACTCTGAGCTACATCCCCAATTCTTTTTACTCTAATGCTAAGACAGATTTTCACTAAATTGACTCAAACTGGTGATATTCCTCAGCTTAATTTTTCTTTTCTTTTTTCCTTTCTTTCTCTGTGTGTGTGTATGTGGGGACAGATTGGAACACAGGAGTGCCCTATCACTGAGCCATGTCCCCACCAAGTTTATTAATTAATTAATTTGTTTTTTCTTTTTCTCTTTTAGACAGGGTCTTGGTATGTACTTCAGGCTGGCCTTGACCTCATTATGTAGCCTAGGCTGGCCTCCAACTCTCAGTGATTCTGCTGCCTCAGACTGCTGAGTGCTGGGATTACTGGCATACACCACCACGCCCAGCTAAATTTATTTATTTATTTATTTATTTTTGAGACGGGGTCTTGTTAATTTGCTCAGACTGCCTTAGAACCTGCAATCCTCCTGCTTCAGCCTCCCAGGTAGATGGGATTATAGGCATGTGCCATCATGCCTTACCTTAGTTTTCTTTACTGAAAGTAAGGTTAATATTTCCTATCTCTGTTCCTCTTTGGAAAGATTACCAAAAAAAAAAAAAAAAAAAATATATATATATATATATATATATATATATATATTTGATAGATGTTCATTAAAATGTATTTCTATCAGGTCATTTTCTCTTAAATACTATGAATTATGTCATAATCCATACTAAGTGTGTCATAATCCATACATTTTCTTCTTGGAGTTGGAACAATAGAAAGTATCTGCTACTTTAGTATTTGAAAGAAAAATGATAGAACCTAAGAAAGACAGTCTCTATTTTGAAAGCTTAACGGAATCAATTGACTAATTTTCTTCAACAATGTCCTTCTTTTTAGAAAGAATCAATGCAATGAGATGCAGAAAAGAATCTCTCTACTGATCACTGATGAAATGAAATGTTAGCTGTGCTTTTTAGATATGTGTGGCTAGCACAGAGAATAGGAAATGACATTTTAGAGCCCATAGTCTAGGAATAAAATGGAATGCTTGAGAAAAATTCAGAGGGACCTATTAACGGTGCCTCACAAATCAAGTCTATGTTAGGTGACTGCAAGCCTGCGATGCTGTCAGGATTTGTTTAGCTAATGACTCTAACTTGTTAAAATTTTAACCATGGTTTCTTTTACTTCATTTTAAAGTGTTCATGATGTTCCTTTTACTCTTTTTTTTCTATATGTGAAGAGTTGAACTCACGTAAGAATTTCTTGTCATTTAACAACATAAGGGCACTTATTCAATCTCTATCTAGCCTCCCCTCCACTTGTGCAAACTGTTCTCCTAGCAGACCACCTCTGTCCTCCTTTTTCTTTTCACTTGGTGTTTTACACTTCTCCCGGGGGAAGTGCAGTGTATGAGTATTGAGGAAGTGGAATGAAGGTGAAGAGAAGAGAATACGATTTGTCATTTTGTGGAGAATGGAGAAATTGTTGAAGGAACTGAACATCTGTGGAAATGTTTTGCTAGGAAATTTGGTTATATTTTCTTCTACAATATTCATTATCAATCTAGGATAAACAATTGTTTTCATAGCCATTTTACATATGAGGAAATGGAGTGAATATGTTTAAGTAACTTATTCATTGCATACAATTATTAGGTTTCCAATCAACCTCTGGCTCCTCTATGAAAACAATGGCTCTGAGACAGTTTTATAAGATTTTATGAAATCATCGGTAAGACTCCTGTGTTTCTGTTTGGCAGATGAGTACACCAAAACTCAGGAAAAATGATTAGCTTGCCTAAATTCATGTGCCTAGAAAGTGACATAAACAGATTTGATTACAATTCCATTAATTTAGGCAAAACATGTCTTACGGTTCTTGACTTCATAGTGTATCTTTTGTCTGCTAGTGAGTATTGCAAGTGATATGAATAAATCTTAGTCCTACCCCACAGTATACTAAGAGCCTATTAAGAGATGTAAATTTGATATCAAAAATGGCATGGGTATAATGCAGACAGTGATAATGATCACCTAGTAAGAACAGGAGATAATTATGAGATGGAGTTACAGGCAGAAAGTTTGAAGGAATTGGTTGAGAAATGGATAGATCACCAGTCTAAAGTGATGGGATTGGTTAAAAAGACCTCTTTTATTAATTATAGAATCAATGTCACAGATTTAATGCTACAGACATTCCAGAAAATGAAGCTCTTAATTCAGCCCACAGTGACACAATACAACATTAGTACATGTCTGTAAACCTATTAAGAGTTTTGTATAATGTTGTAATCATTGCTCCAAAGTATACCTTAGGTATATTATGCAAAAAAAATAGTTCACTAAGAAATTTTGGAATGAAAACAAAAACAATAAATTGGCATGGTTCTTAATGTACTTTATATTTTTAGTGACTTGGAAAACTTTTTCAAATATGTATATTATATTCCTTTCAATATAGAAAATACATTTTTTTTCTTTCTTTTTTTGTTTTTGGTTTTTTGAGACAGGGTCTTGTTACATAGTTCAGGCTGGCCCTGAACTCACTGTGTACCCCAGGCCAGCCTCAAACTCATGGCAATCCTCCTGCCTCAGCCACCCAAATGCTGGGATTACAGGCATGCACCACCATGCCTGGCTAGAAACTACATTTGGAAAAAACTGTTAATAATAGAATAACTCTAAAAAGTACAGTTTTGATACTTCTCTAGTTGTTAGTAGAATTTTTTCTTTCCTAATTACACTTTGTACTTTTGAAAAGGTAAGACTTGGACAGTTTTCCCAATCTAATTATAATCTGTACTTCTCATATTTACTTTGTAAACTTTCTAAAACGATTTCCTTTTCTTTGGGGATTCAATTAAATTCTTAGTATTTTTTCCTAATTTTTTAAAAAAATTATCAATAAAAATTGTATATATTAGTGGTATAATTCATAATGTTTCGAAATACCTGTACATTGTGGAATAAGTAAATCAAGCTAACCGACTAACATACGCAATTATCACCTATACTTGTCACATATTTGTTGAGAACTCAGAATCTACTACTAGCAATTTTAAATCACTATCCTTACAACAGAACTCTTGAACTGACTCCTCTTGTCTAAATGAAATTTTGTATTCTATAACCAAGGTATTCAGTTAAATAGCAGAATACAAAATCAATATATAAAAATCAGTAGCATTTCTATATACTAGCAATAAACTCCCATTTATGACAGTTGAACTCTTTTTTCATTTGAAAAAGGGTTTTATATTCTGGGGATTAGGGGATTGAATGAGATGCATACAAAAAAAGTAGCCTGGTTCCTAGTATGCAGCAGACACTTAGAAAGTGTTAGTTCCTTTTCCCCAGGTATGACTTTTCCCCCTGTGCCTGATGTATAGTGGATAATCAAAATTCAGAGTCCTTCTATGTCTTCCCCAAACTAATAGAAGGTGTTGGTCCAACTTGATTTACACTACGTTAGCTGCCACACATTGATTTCCAAGCAGAGCTTGGAAGCACTGTTGGTTCTTGCACTTCCTCATCTCATTATGCATTATAATGACAAAGGAAGATTCCACATTCTCTTCATTATGTCAGCTGTGAACTGTAAGAAACACTAGTTATAGACTAAACAAAACACACATCAGGGATGATTTGTAAATAGCGGAAGTCATCACTGTAATTAAAGACTGGAGCAGACAGCAAAGGCACTGAATTTGAGTTTAACAAATAAATGAGGGACTCTGCTAATATTTAACTTTAATTTTCAGGTAAGCAGAATATCAGAAGTTGCTTTTAAATTTTTGTTGAATAATAGTGACTATTGAACCTTTTTATCTCAGGGGAAGAATGGTAAAACACTTGAGAAAAAAGACAAAATGTATGTACAGGAACAAAAGCCCACATAATAAAGGAGAAGAAGACTGTATCAAAAGAAATAGTAACCTGGGAATCCACTCCAATGATATGGCGAAGGTTAGGGATGGAGAAAATAATCACTGGGTTTTCTTTAGTCTTTTGAACAATAATGTTATTTGCATTCTTTCATAGACTGAGAATCATAAATTTCAAAATGCACATGTGAGTTGATCCTATTGTGGGAGCCATAGTGGAAAGGGGAAAAGAGGAAGAGAAATGATGTGTAAGGAACACCCACCTAAGCCCAGCAATTTGCATTTCTAATTATTTTATGAGGTAGATACAATTGAGATCATTGAGGATCCAAACAACACATTTCTCAAACTTGTAGAACTAAATACATGAAGTAAGAAATAGTATCTAGGTAAGCCTGATTCATACAGCCATGCTTTTCTCTTTGCACTTCTTTGCCTGAAAAAAGAATTAGCTTGAGATTTTCTTAATCAGTTCACTATCTGCTCTACTCTCTTACAAAGAGTTAAGAGCTTACCTCACAGTTTCAGGCATTTACTGAACCCCTCATCAGAAATGCACTCTAACTCCCAACCAACAATGTACCAATCAGGCAGAGTTCTTGGGAAACTTAAAAAAATCATCAGTGTAGAGGAGTAGATGGGTGTAACATCCGTTAGAACATTCACCCAGGAAGTGACTAAATGATACTCATGTCTAGCTTCAGAGTTAAATACCCACTGTTGGGATCGAAGCATCCTATTAAAGGCCTTGACTCTGTTGCACGTTTGGCATGTAACAAATCTCTTTAAACCAAGTTCTGAAACTCTGTTTTCTACCTAAATTGATTATATTGCTCTTGAGACAAATGTAAAATGTCACTTCTCCTGATATGTAGCATCATTTGCTATGGATTTTCCATTTGCACATAGGGTTTTGGGGCCTTTCCACTAAAATTAGCACTTCTGTGAATAACCGATTCTGCATCAAACTATATAAAAGGAGTTTTTGACCTTCAAGTTGGAAAGCTTGAGACTTACCTATGGTAAAGGTAATGCCTCTGTGCATAAATATATCCCTTCCCCTTTCACAAGGGCATAATCGTCCCATTCACAAGGTTGAAAAAGTTCTGATGTATGGATGGCAATAGCATCAAAACAACAAAATCAATAATGCATGTTGTTTTGTAGATTGTATTCAGATACTTTTTATCCTCTATTCTAATTTTTGTGTTATATTAGTTGAGCTTTATTTTAATTCACATTCTGTTTCCCCACCAAGATTTAGCTGCTCTCTGAATCCCACAGAAGTGGGTGATAGGAAAACGGAATGTATGGGAATGTTTTTTTAAGTACAGTCTCACAAGAAAGGATGATTTTTCTCCTCAAAAAGAAAAATGCAGTTAAGAAACCAGTGGTTGGGCCGGTGAGATGGCTCAGCAGCATAAGCGCCTGCCTGGCAAGCGCGAGGTCCTGAGTTTGACTCCTGGAACCCACATATGAAAAAAGAGCCGATGATATCGCTCAGTGGCACGGGTGCCTGCTGGCGCATGAGGTCCTGAGGTCGAACCCCGGTACCCACAAAATATAAATAAATAAATAAACCAGCGGTTTATTACATTGATCCATTTTAGATATCACAGAGATGGAAATGTATTACATTTCATCATATTAAATCATATTGTATCATATTTCAGTCTAAATGATTGTCAGACACAAGACCATACTCTTTCTTTTCATTCATTTTATAAAAATAAGCTTGTGCTTATAAAATAGATCTCACTTCCTCAGTTTTGATAGGAATGTAAATTTATTTGGGGGTGGTAGCGGTAGTTAATACAATGTCAGAATCTGTCAACACTCTTTGGAGACTTACGTTCATTGCTGTTTTTGGCACAGGACACTGTTATACATGATATTATGACCAATATTTTGCCTTAAAAGACATTATTTTACCTTAAAAGTATTACTTTAAACAGAAGCTAGTGTTCCTTTTAGGTATAGGTATGTAAGAGATGGCATTTAACACAATCCATGGAAGATTTGAACAGATTCAATTAAGTGCTATTTTCTGAACAATTGGAAACAGCAGATGTCGCAGCTGCTACTAAATGCCTGGCTGCTTCAGGGAATTTTGTAAATGTAGTAACATGGTGACAAAGTTTACAGTTGTATGTAGTATGCAAATATGAATGAACATAATCCATCGGTACCACCGCAATGATGCTTGGCTTATTTTTCCAGGAATAGAAACACTGTCAGTTTTAGATTAACTTTAATAGGAATTAATGACTCCTTAAATAAATTGCTGTTGACAAGCAACACTTTCTGTATTAAGTATTCTCAGATTGATGTTTGTGACTAGGAGCAATGCCTGTGTATATTTATATCAATCACTCACTAAATTACTCATATTTTATTTAAATAGCTTTGTGTCAACTTTAGGAATTTTTAAGAAAATCCATTGAGTATAACTACCAGCAAGACACTATACTAGGCACTTGATGCCTTTTCATTCAAATTCTTCAGTACCACTGTGGAACATAAACTCTTCTATTTATTTTGTATTAGATAAAATGAAAAATTAGAAAAGCTAAAGTGTCACTGCAGGACATATGGATGTGATGAGAATTGGAAAGATATTTCCAAGGTAACTGCTATTTAATGTTTATCTGTTATATGCCAAGTACTTCATAAGGGGCCTGTCTTTTAGTCTCTCCAAATCTGCATGGACAGATACGTTTTTAATTAGGAGGAATTTATCTCCTTCCTTTTTTATACATAGAAAGTTTATCAGATAATTATTATCATATGACATTATGTTGTGTTATGATAATTTGGCAGTATGGTGTGGGTGTGGGAGGGAAAGAATGCCACTTAGTTTTTAGAGATATCTTTTGAATTATTAATATTCGTGGCTTTTGCAGCTGATCACAACGCAGCATTTGAAAACTTCTAATGCTTGGAGTAATACATCATAAACAGATATATTGGAAGGTTACCTTAAACACACCAGAGTACTTCTGCTGAATTGAAAGCAACTATATTTGCACATGTCCTAAATTTCTCTAATTTTAGCAACAGAAAAAGTTTCAAGGCAAATATGAAGTCAACCACTCATAAGTTGGTGGTGGTGGCCTCAGTCAGAAACACGTACCTAAGTCAGAGACTAAATCTATGGGAATTTTAAAATTTCTGTTGTCATTTCCCTTTGTTTTTGTTTACTCAAATAATCTCAGATTTTAGTCCCTCAGTTAAGAAAATTGATGTACCCCGTTCATCCACAGGCAGTCAGTGCCATCTGGGTGGGCTTGGGTATGGCCTGAAGGTGAGTTGTGGCTGCAGTGCTCAGGTACCATTTTGAACCTGCCTTACAGTACCCATGGTGAAAGGTCAGAACTACATTCAGTTGTGAGTGAGTCATCTTTGCTATAGTCATTCAGCTTCATTAAGCATGGTTAAACTTATTTATCTGCTTCTTTGTTTTCATTCCTCAACATCAACTATAGTCTTCACTATACAGACCTACACGCACAGCTGTACAAACCAGTCTGCAGATATTCTCCATGTAAGCACTGTAATGAATGAAATCTTTTTCATTAAAATGCCTAGTGTAGTGACAGCTAGAGAATATTCCATAGCTCCTACTAAATGGAAGAACAATCCCACTACTGGGAAGGATGGAAAAGTTTCCTAAATGAATAAATTAATGCTCAAACTAATATTTTGTGAGTAACATGTAGCAATCACAGTGATGTGTGCACTGTACAAATTGTCTTAGATAATCTTGAAAACTTATTTCAGAAATTGGTATCAATAGTTTTTATCAAAGAATGGCATGCTTTGTGAATGCTATGTTAAATGATCATCATGCCTTGTGTAATAGAAAATCTGGGCTTTGAATGCATTCCAATTTATTCTAAAAACACATGTTTTGAATTAAAGCAACAATCTGGAAAGAGAGTAAACAAATTTTTTTTTTTAATATGGGTACTGGGGGTCAAACTCAGCACCTTGCACTTGCCAGCAGGCGCTTGTGCTGCTGAGCAATATGACCGGCCCTTTTTTCCTTTTTTTTTTTTTTACATGGGTACCAGGAGTCGAACTCAGGACCTCGCGCTTGCCAGGCAGGTGCTTATGCTGCTGAGCTCTAGCACTGGCCCAAGAGTAAACATTTTTAAAAGTAAATCAAAATAAAAATAATGAGAAGACAAAGATTTTCCTTGAGTTTTGCAGAGTTCAAATATTCCTATTTAAAGTAGGTGGCAAAACATCCATAAGGTCATACTCCCAAAGAGAAAGCGGTAAGTATATAGTGATAGAAGACTCCATCACAGTTTCTGGAATTACTTCATGTAATTTGGGGTGTATATTGTAATGTCGTCAGTTTCCTATCTAGAGATATTGAATTATCTGTCAGGTAATAGTTTTGTTTGTGTTAGATATCCTTTGTTTATTCTTCAATGTCAGCTCAAGAGCCTTTATCATTCTTCCTGGTGCCTTGTAGGTCTGATCTACACATATTGAATTAACCAGCCATCCTTAGCCTCCATACTACCACTGAGTAGAACCAGTGGGAGATACTGGCTGGAGGTGAAAATGTGGGAAGAGATAGATTTATACCCTGGAGCCCCTTCCTGCTGGATTTAGGTTTGGGCCTATGTATATGATCTATTTCCAAATGCCATAGACCTTTTTTGAGCTCTCTCCCAAATTTACAGCACTACTTATACTCTAACAATTTCTTATGCATCTACATTAGAACTGGACGTCACAATGCCTGTTTATTATTTCTAAAACCAATGTGATTATCCATACATTGTTCATTACTTTAAACCTAAGGACACTTCTATAAGTAGTTCTTTGATTATAATTTTTCTATGATTTGGATGAATATCCCTCAAACTCCCATGTGTTACAAGCTTGGTACTCAGGGTAATGCTATTAGAAGATGGGGAACCATTGAAATTCAGGGATTTGTAGGATGTCCTTACATTCAGAGTGTGCCCTCATAATGAATTGGTGGATCCCAGTTTCTTAATTTTCCTGACTCACAATGTAAGTGGTTTGCTTTATGAGGTGTTGAGGCTGTGTCAAATTAATTGGCTTCACCTTGGGGATTAGTAAATCACACTTCTGTGTGTGTGTGAGTGGGTCATAAAGGCATGATCTGGGGGACTATGTAGTGTTTCCAGCCTCTTCCTCTCTGACAATGTTCTTCTGCTCTGCTCCTCAGCTGGCGTGAGCTGCACAGCTCTACTCTGCCTCAGCCTTCCACCATGATGTTTCTGTCTTGGAGTAAGCTGATGCTGGACTGAATTCCCTGAAACCATTAGCCAAATTAAAAGTCTCCTCCATTAAACTGTGGGTATTGTGTCTCAGCAAAGGGAAAGCTCACTAATACATGCCACTATACACTTTTCTCATGATGCATTGCCCTTGCCAGAGGCCCAAAGCAACAAGCCCAACCCATCTTAGACCAAAAACTGCAGAACCATAAGCCAAAATAAACATTTCCCTTTTTGAGTTAATTGATTCAGATATTTTGGTACAGTAATACAAAGCTGCTTAATATATCTCTTTAATTTTCCCTTTTTTTTTTTTCTTTATGTGGGTACCAGGAACCGAACTCAGGGCCTCACGCTTGCCAGGCAGGTGCTTATGCCACTGAGCTATATATCACTGGCCCTAATTTTCCCTTTTAATTGTCCATTTTTTCTGAAAGCCTAATTTGATTAATACAGAAGACCTTAGAAGAAGTTTAAAACAATGAATACATGTCATGTTTTTAACAAAACTCTAAAAGCAAAAGGGATAGATGACATGATCAGCACGAAGAGAATGACTCTGAAAAATTGCTCTAGGTAGTGTTTGCTTCTAATCATAAATTCAATGGCTGTATTTAAGACCAACACTCTCTACTAATAACCTGGATTTTTTAAAGCCAAGACATCCCTCTCAGATAAATATTTGTAATTTTTTTTTTTATTTTTATTTTTTTTTTTTTTTGTGGGTACCAGGGGGACGACCTCAGGACCTCGCGCGCCAACAGGCACCCGTGCCACTGAGCGATATCACCGGCCCCTTTTTCGTATGTGGGTTCCGGGAGTCGAACTCGGGCCCTCGCGCTTGCAAGGCAGGCGCTTACGCCGCTGAGCCATCTCACCGGCCCCCTGTAATTTTTTTTTTATGTGGGTACCAGGAGTTGACCTCAGGACTTCCCACTTGCCAGCAAGCTCTTGTGCCACTAAGCAATATCACCAGCCCTTTCTTTTTCCTTTATGTGGGTTTCCAGAGTCGAACTCAGGACCTCACGCTTGCCAGGCAGGCGCTTATGGCACTGAGCCATCTCACCGGCCCAATACTAGTAATCTTAATAAATTCCAATTTACATGTCTTAATCTTGGCACAATATGGTACTAACTTAAAAAATAGAGTTCATCGAATAAAAGTAGTAATAGAAGCAGTCTAAATATTGCTTGCATCTTTTAAAGACTATTAAGAGATTTACTCGTATCTAAATGAAACTTATTGTGATATACTTTTTTATTTACATTCAAGTCACCTCTTGACCAAGCACTGACCTAGCAATTCAGTTGCAAAAGAACTACTATCATTTTCCTTATGTTTCTAGCCAATGTAGACCTTGTCTTTTTTCTACCTCTTTCCATTTCTTCCTGATTCTGTATTCTTTCTTTTTCTGTCTCCTTTTATCTGTCTCTATTACACATTTCACGTTATAAATATCATGCAAAAATCATACTTAGAGGTAGAACTCAGTTAAACCACTAGAAGAAGGACAGAAATGACTAAAAATACCTTTTTCTTTCTCTTGTTGAAAAGTGTAGTACTTTATCAGGAGAGGATATTTGGTGGCTTACTTTTTCTATGCGGCTTCAGTTTCAAGAAGCTCACAGATGCCATGAAACTAATTTGTGGAAACATTAAGCACAGAGAAAGTCATATATTTCAAGTATAAAGAAATGGACAAAATTTTAAAAATTATAATAAAAGTAAGAATAAATAGTTAAGAAGGAAAATGTATATTCATGAAGTCCACATAATAGTCACTGATAACCCTGGTACATGTGGAGTATGAACAATAACATATTTGTGTATATTTTATATATTATCTCTATATGATTTGTATACATTTTATATGTTATCTCTGTATGTTTTATATATATATGTATATATATATATATATATATATATATATATCTATCCACATTTGCTTTCACTATTTGTCATTTTATATGATTCAAAAAGATGTTAAACATTATTTTTAAATATTCCATTATTTGAACCAATTTAAAATATTCCATTATTTGTCAATTTCCTTTTTATATGTTTATGATATTTCAATTTATATACACTGCATCTGTTGTCAAAATCAAATATAATTATTTATACATATGAACATTTACCTGGTGGATCAGTAGATAAAAAAATGTACTGGGTCAAATAATAGAATATTTTTAGTCTTTTGATTTACATTACCACAGGTATTTCTAGAGAAGTGCAATCAATTCACATTTATGCCAGCAAGATGTAAATGAGGCTGTTTCCCCATAAAATCTTCAAGAATTTATAAGATGCTAGTTAAATGACTAGCATATTGCCATGGCATATTGCTATGTTTGTTTTCATTGGTATGGAAGTTTATTATGAGTTTCACACACTTATAAGTGACTTGCTTTACCCATTTAGATATTCTTACATTAATATTTTCTACTTATTTTACCTTTGTCAAAATTTGTGTTAAGGGCCGGTGAGATAGCTCAGCAGGCGCCTGCCTGGCAAGCGCGAGGTCCTGAGTTCGACCCCCGGTACCCACAAAAAAAAATTTGTGTTAAATTTTATAGTGTTTCAATTTGGGATATTTTTTCCTTATCATTTTTACATTTTCTACTAATTTTCTACTAATATTAACATTTTTAAGTATTCTATCCATCTATTCAATTTTAACATTTCTTATATATTTGGTCATCACTATTATCAATTTTAGATTTATTTCTAGCTCTCCTTTTATTTATTGACTTTCTCTGCAATGCCAAAATTCCAATCTAGGGCCAGTGATATAGCTCAGTGGCATAAGTGCCTGACTGGCAAGAGCAAGATCCTGAGTTTGACTCCCAGTACCCACATATAAAAAATAAATTACAATCTAATGTAGTTTCTCTATCATATAAATATGCTTGAATATAGGCCAATTATTAACTTCAGTTACATTTAGGTAAGAAAGTCGTGTGTATCATGATGTCTGAGTAAAAGTAAACCAAATATTACATAAACTATCAATAAAAAAATAAAAATAGCACCCACCTATATTAGTTATATATCTTGACATGTAGTAGTGGCACAACTATACTGCATTCATCACATACTGTCCCTGACTTCCTGTTTTATGAAATGAAGAACAACAATAATAAATTAATTAATGCTTCTTATATATTTTAAAATACATATAGTATATAAAGAGAACTTATACCCCTAGTAGGAAAGAATAAAAAAACAAAAATATTTCTCAACTCCATTTACTCTTTATCAAGTGATATGACAAGCAATTTCCATAAACTGTCCACACTTCTGAGATTCTGCTTGACAGTAGAAAACATGCATGCATCCAAATTATTCTGATTATCAGGTTTTACATGGCTGAGGGAAGAGTGGGGTTGTTGTGCCCTTGGATAAATTCTTGAAATGACTACTACTACAAAAAAAAGTGAATGTTATCAACTCTATTAATTTCCCAAGGAGAAAATAGTAGGCCCAGGTCCTTACCAATGTCAACTTCATTTTATTTTATTTATAACAAAAATAGAAATATAAAATCTTGAAAAAAATAAGAGTTGGAGTCATCTATCCCAGTTTCAAAACACCTAAACCAACAAAACAGTAATCGAGGCAATGTGGTATGGACATAAAGATAGATCTATAGAATAATAGATGAAAATTGAGATTTCAGAAAAAAGATTAGATTTCACTAAGTATGCCATAATTATTCAATGGAGAAAGACTTTTCAGGAAATGATTCTGGGACAGTTGAGTTTACATATGCAAAAGACTATAGTTGGACACCATAATAAAATATTAATTCAAAATGGATCACAGACCTAAATATAAGAGAATAACCTATAAAAAGCTTAGAAGAAAAAAGAGATGCAAATATGCATGACCTTTTATTTTGTAATGTAGTCAGAAATAATAGAGTACAAGAAATACATTTTATAAATAAATTAGTACTATCAAGATTAACAACTTTCATTTATCAAAGGAGATTATCGAGAAAGTGAAAAACCAACCCCTAAAAGGAAGATAAATATTTGCAAATAGTATATGTGATAAGGGGTCTGTTTCTAATATATATGAAGAACATTTATGATTGAATAATAAAAAATATCTCCAAATGTTTATAAAGAATCTCGTCATTTTTCCAAGGAAAATATATAAATGGTCAGGATGTATATAAAAATGGGCTGAATGTTACTGGCTGTCAAGGAAATGCAAATCAAATCACACTGAAAAACTATGATGGCTAGAATAAAATAGTTTTATAATCAATTAACAATTACTAATGATGTGGAAAAATGAAAATCCTAATGCACTGCCATGGAAAATGTAAAATGGCACTATCGCTTTCAAAAATATCTGGCAGTTCCTCCGGTGATACATACATATAGTTATTGTATGAGCTCCTAATTATACTTGCAGGTATATACCCAAAGTAAAAGAAATCATATGTCCATATAAAAACTTATACATGAATGTTTAGTGCCACATTATCCATGATATAAAAAGGTGAAAATAGCCTAATTGGCTAGTACAAGATAACTGGATTTACAAAACTAAATCTATAAAATGGTGTATTATTTAGCCATTAAGAGGAATGAAGCATTGACATATGCTACAATATAAATACACCTTGAAAACAGTATGCTAATTGGAAAAAATTAGTTACATAGGATTCGGATTGTGTGATTTCATCAACACAAAATGGGCACTATACAGAATTATATAGAAACAGCAAGTAAATTAGTGCTTTCTTAAGGCAGGAGTTATTGGGGAATAAGAGGAGATAACTAAAGAAAACAAAAGTTTCCCAGGTAATTTCAGCAAAATGGCAGAGAAGTTATCAGTTTTCATTCTTCAGACAACAATTATATAGTTATCCATGAAACCAAATAGCCCCATAAGAGCTTAAAAGTCTGATTAAGAACCTAGAGAAACATATTAGAGCCAAAAAAAAAAAAAAAAAAAATAGAAGAGCCCCACAGGAAGAGTTGCAGTGGTAACTGCCTGGGGGAGGCCTCTGGAGATGGCCAGTATCAAAAAGGAAAAGAGGTGGCCATGTGTCAACCACATAGCAGGTGCTCTCCTAGTTCCTAGTGACCACCTCTGTAGATGACACTGTCAGCCTTTGCCACTGAAAACCTCAAGTCTGCAGCCATGGATTTCCCACAGGTCTCAGAGTAAGGGACACCATATATTTGAAGGTGCCAAGCCTAGTGCAGCCTGCATCCATGGAGGACAGCAGCAGTCTTCACCACTGAGATAATGAGCAGCCACAGGTGCCATGGTCTCCTGCAAAGTGAGACACTCTCATGTCCCCTCCTCAATAAAATTCACCATTGCCTTGTACCACAGCCAAGCCACCATCCCTAAACACACACACACACATAATCAAAGTTACTCTAAATACACTACATTTCAGACTGTGTTTCTGTAGACTTTCTATTCATGCCCATGCTCCAGACCTTGCTCCAGAGCTGATCCACATGCACCTATCTCAAACATTAGAGCCACCGTCACTGCAGGCCAACCGGTATACCTAACCTCAGAGCCACTGTCATTCCACAGCCAGCTATGCTGCAGTGCCCAGCCCTGCGTCCGTTCCATGGTATACAATGCTCATCAATCCCCACACAGATTTAATCCAAACAGAACTACTCCTTAATGTTACAATAAAACTTTCAAAAATTGAAGACAAGAAAATGATGTGGAAAGCAGCAAGAAAAAAGAAACCCCTCTCATACAAGGGAACCACTATGAAAAACTCAGCAGATTTCTTAGAATAAACATTTCAAGCCAGGAGACAGTAGGATCATACAAAGTATTGGAAAGAGAAAAAGAAAATCTGCCATCCGAATTTATCCACCAAGTTGACCTTCAAAAATAAAGGAGAGACAGAGTTTCTCAAGATAAACAGACATACGTGACAAATATTGCTAAATGGAGTTCTTCAACTTTGCCTAAAACCTTCACTACCCTATTTCATCCAGATTACTATTATTAGTTACACCTGGAAACCTGGATAAAGAAGTGCAGGCATTAGTCATAGTGAATTATTTGGGGGAGTGATTTGCATGTACGAAAAAGTATTCCCCAGCTTAATGGTTGACTTTCTTTTGTCCTGAGAGCCAGGCTTAGTCATCCAAAAACAATAAAAATCACTGCTTCCTGTAATCCAGAAAAAAAGCTGAGTAAAATGTTTTATCTAAAATGACATAGAATTGGATTTAAATAAATAAGGAGCAGAGAAATGAAGGAAATTCAGTAATCCCCAAAAGAAAGATTATGTATTAGTGTAGAATATTTACACACTCATGTAGAAAAACAGGAAGAATGAGAAACACTACACAGAGAGAGATTTAAAAGGAAATTCCAGACAATTTTGTCGAATGGACTAAAAGATAAATAGGTATCTGTAAGTCAGGGTTAAAAGAAAGAAGCTTTGGGAAAAGCTTTTGGCCAGTGAAATTGCACACTCATAAAAGGCATGAAAAAAGCAGTGTTTGAGGAGTAAGTCAAGTGCACTCACCTTCAATATTGCTTCAAAAACCCCTCACTAGTTGTAGCCCTACCAAAAGTATATTAAATGAAAAGATACAGGGAGATTAACTGAAATGACCCCAAGTTCAAGCAGAAAGGAAGAGGCTTTCATTTACATGGGATGGAAGATGTTAATAAGGTCATGCAGAATATTAAATCTGGGAGAAATTTTTAAGATCTCATTTCCAGCTGCCTCCTTTCACAGTAGAAGAAAGTGAGACCCACCTATGTCCTAGGTTATACCTAAACTCAGTGACAGAACAATGGCAGGAACATGGGCTTTCTTTATAGATGCAGGGAACTGCTCCTCCAGAAAGGAGATGATGGAATGATGTCATCTTTGCTGGGAATGATACTAGCTTCCTCTATAGTCCTGTGAAGTAGTCTCTTTATTCACTCTTTCTGATCCAGCCTGGCGCCTTGCCTGAAGCTGCTGATTAATTACCAAGAACCATTAAACTCCGTAGTGACATTCCCTAGGCGAAAGCTATCTTCCTGTCTGAAATGCCAATCTGGGTGAAGGTCTGGGACTCGCCATGTTTTCTGACATTCTTGGCTGTGGAGGCTCTTTTGCCTGGGGCTGCTTCAGTGGGAAGACAGTCGACTTTAACAAACAAGATGATGCTTCCCCACCAGCAGGCCTGCTGTTGCTATTGTTTTCAATCCTCCAAAGGCAGAGTCTTCCATATGCTCACCTACCATTGCCCCAGCACAGAATCAAATGAGCGAACAAATGAATGGAAGGAGTAGAGACCAGTGGAATTTAAGAAGAGGGCTGGCATCAAGCACAGTTATTCAATAGGAAAAGGCAAACGCTGTATCATTAAAAAAAAGGAAGGTAAAAATGCTCTTATCCTGGGCCTGTGAGATGGCTCAGCGGCTTAAGCGCCTGCCCAGCAAGCGCGAGGGCCCAAGTTTGACTCCAGGAACCCACATACAAACAAAGGGTCGGTGATATCGCTCAGCGGCACGGGTGCCTGCTGGCGCGCGAGGTCCTGAGGTCGACCCCCCGGTACCCACAAAAAAAAAAAAATGCTCTTATCCTGAAAATTTTGTTTCTGGTTTTGCTGTATCACAGGCCCTGCCAAAAGTAGTCAGAAAAACACAGCTTCATAATCAAATATAATATCACTTTGTGATTCTCAATCTCACAAAGATTTGAATTAATAACGGCAATATTAGCATCCAAGGATGACAAGCATATAATCTGATGCATAGGTGCTAAGAGTTTATGAACACCTTCCCCTAAAAGCAGGCATCATTTGAAAATATGCGTCATGAATTTTAAAAATATCTACATCCATTGAATTTTAATTGTAAAATAATATTAAGGATCTGAACACATAAGTAAAGAGAACAAATGAAGATGTGTGTATGATGCTGTAGTTATGAAAATGTGTTCCTCTCTTATATGTGCTGCAGATATGAAGACAATCACTGCTACTTCCCAGATTTTCCTGCAAGTTTTTGCCCCAAGACTAACTTCATAATGGCCACTGTAAGCCATTAACACATATCAGGTCATCAAGGTGTTATCTGGGAAAATGAAGAACTCCTTTGATAGGTAATTAAGTTTGAAGACTTCCCATTTACCTTGCTGAAACTTTCTTGGGATTATATTGCAGTCTAAGAGTCTTCCTAACATGAATTCCCAACCATACATTTTTCCTGGAGTAGGAACCACGCCTGCATTTTTCTGAAGACCGTCTCCACCTTGTTCTGCTTCTCTCTCAACACCTTTTCTTCCACCTAATTCTTGCTTGTCATCTATTTTCTGAGAACCAAAGATTATTTAACGTATTAGTCATTACTAAAATGTGAACAACTTAAACGTCCAATTGCACAATGAGATCTTTGAAGATTATAAAATTAAGCCTTTCTGATATTATATGTTTCACAAGAAAAATCACATTTTGCGAAGAACAAATGCTCTATTTGCTTTATTTATAATCACTATCTCTAATGCCTAGGACAATATTGGATATACAGTAGTGTGTCTTTAGGATAAGTTCTAAGAATTTAGCATAATTTACAGGGTGTCTTTTTACTTTTCTAAAATCCTCACATTATGCTCTTGGTGTTATGTGAGGCAAATGTGGATAATTGTAGTTAAAATTGAGCAGAAAGAAAATGTTAAAAAAGAAGTGAATTGAACAATTGCAAACACCATATCCCTGGAACACAAATAATGAATTCATCCTATGTGTTTAATAGTGCTTTCATTGAAAGCCCTTTGGTAGGTACAAGCATGGACAGTTGATTTTGTGAATAAACATGCATTTACTTATTGCATAATATGTATCAGTTATGGGGCTATGCATTGAGTAAAGAGAGACAAATACAAATCTTTGTAGGCTTAAAAGTATTCCAAATTATCCAACAGAAACACTGAAATAAAGATTAAATATATAGTAAACTATCATCATTATTGTGACAGAAATAAGTTTGGGGAATATTTTAAATCTCATTTAACATTTACAGCTGTACAATGTGGCTAAAACTGTGAAGAATAGACTGAGTTCCAGTTCATTATTTTTGAAGCAATTTCTAGCATTATGTGATGCATAGTATAGGCTCTTAATAACATCCACTTCTTTCTGTTTCCATATTCCACCAAACAACCCCAATGATTTGTTTTGACTGTGAGAATTAATGTTTTTAAATAACTTTTCACAAATTAATCACATTGTTTCAAATTAATTTACTGATTAAAAACTCACTATGGGAGGTTTCCACCTGGCCTTATCTTCTACATTTGTTAAGTTTGGAGAGTCTACACTGTATACAGGGAATAGAAAATATAAGCAATTAATTCTTTCTTATAGCCAATCACAATCACTCAGCTTTTTTTCAACTTTTTAATGACTCTTCATTGTCTTGAGTATAAATTTTGGGCACTTTAGCATGGTGTTGTAGTCAGGGTTTATAAGGGAATGGATTTCATACAGGACACATAATTGATAGGATTATTTTATAATATTCACCCAAAGAGTCTAGTGCAGAAGAGTGCAGGAAATCTGTCCATGCACTGGAGAGACCCAAAGAACCCAGCTGATGGCCTGTATCCCATGGCAATGTCCTGCATGAGTCCAGCTGAAGACCTAGAGTCCTACAATGTCCTCCACAAGTCCAGCCCACAACAATGTCTCATGCAAGTCTGTATCAAGGATCTGCACTGGGAAGGCCCAAAGGTCTGTGGTGGATGCTAGAAAGTCTGCATGAGCAGAATGAAAGATCTGTGCCAACAGGCTGATCCCCACTGGAGGCAGGAAGTGACGCTCAAGGTAAGGACCAGAGCTCCTCCAAGAAGAACCGCAGCAATCCTCAGCAACAGTGAGGACCTGAGCTTGCTCCTCTGACAGAAAACAGATGAGTTCATATCAGGAAAACCAGCTTGACTTGCTTCTCCATGAGAATCAACAGCACATCATCTTCCCCTCCAGTTCTCTTTTTATGTTGTTGGGAACAATCCTCAGGTGGGCCCTCCACACCCAGCACTGCTAATTCAGTTCAGCTGGGTGTTACAGGTTGACCGTTAGTTAATCCACCACACATGGTCTACATACTATTGGATGATCTATCTTCTTTCTCTTTTCTTGTGTCCTACATTATGTCTGCCCTCCATAAGTGTTCATTAATTTCAGGCATATTCAATCCACCTTGCTACCAAAAGCTCATTCTCCACTCCTTCCTCTTTTTCTCCCTCTCCCCCTGCTTCCCACCTTTTGATCTTACAGTGCAGGATCCTTCACTGGAGATCTCTTTCTACTCTCCCTCATATTGCAGCATGAGTGTATTTGTTGGTTCTTCAAAAGTTAGCTTAAAAATCTCCATTTGCAAGACGTGTTCTTTCACCCTACGTATACCCAATCTCTCAGGTAAACTTCCTATTAGTACCCTATGTATATTTATACATTCTCATTATATTATGTTGATATTTTTCTGTCTCCATCAGTCTGAGAACTCTGAAAGTGAAGGAGCCATGTCATTCTTTATTTTCATCCTCGTTGAAAAGACATATATATAGGGCCGGTGAGATGGCTCAGCGGCGTAAGCGCCTGCCTTGCAAGCGCGAGGGCCCGAGTTCGACTCCCGGAGCCCTCATACGAAAAAGGGGCCAGTGATATCGCTCAGTGGCACGGGTGCCTGTTGGCGCGTGAGGTCCTGAGGTCAACCCCCCAGTACCCACAAAAAAAAAGAAAAGACATATATATAGAGAGAGACATATATATTTATATATTTATTGAATAGATGCTAAATGAGGGCTCTACAAATTTACTATAAAGCTATTGATCATAAAGGAGAACAGATAATAGATACCTTAACTGCCATTACAATATTTTTAAATAATTTGTTTAAATAAGATTAAGAAGTTTGAATACTAATCCTATTAATAATTACTATATCAGTTGCTTTGTTGCAAAAATGCTACTCTGCTAATAAATGTTAAATAATCATAATACTCTTTTTGAAATGAGTTACAGGGGCTGGTGAGATAACTCAGCTGCATAAGTGCCTGCCTGGCAAGTGCAAGGTCCTGAGTTTGACTCCTGGTATCCACATAAAGGAAAAAAAGGGCTGGTGATATCGCTCAGCGGCACAAGCACTTGCTGGCAAGTGCGAGGTCCTGAGGTTGACACCTGATACCCACATAAAAAAAAAAAATGACTTACATAAAATATATATTTATTGCTTATTTGATCCAAGAAATTGATATATATATATTCATAAATGTTGAAACTATATATAATATATATATATATGAGTAAATGTGAAGAACATTATTGAATAATTTAATTCTTGAAAGATTGTTGAAAATCTTAGAATGATATATATTAGGAACTGCTAGAAAGGGGATTTGGCATATATTGATAATGACAACTTCTTTTATTAAAACATCAAGTCAATAATATCATCAAAACCATGTATTATTTGATAGGTATTGAGACATTTCCCAGGATTAGTATTCCATGAAATAAACCTCATAAAATAATGCATAAGTTAACATTTCATAAATGCCAGAGTTCTTTTAAAGCCTTGTAAATGTTATATTAAAATAAAATGTACTTCTTCACATAAAGATATGAACTTATGCTTTAGCTGAATAGCTACATCTTTGTTCTCATAACATTTGTCCAAATCCCCAGGATCCAACAAAGATCCTTAAAATGTAGTAAGAGTTCAATAAATTTTTACTTTTACAGGTTTACTCAATCCTAATTCCTAATCATGTCTTATTTATGTTGTAAAAACAGAATTTAAAAATACTAAAATAATTTTGGCGAAACAGCATTCTTTAACAATGTGCTATGTAGAGTTTTAGCACTCTCATTAGTTTCTTACATACCTGATGATTAATTAGGGTGGAGGGCTGGTTAGCCCACAGTGAGATAAGTCTTCTTTTGGCATTGCTGACACATTAAAACAATCTCACAAACTCCTATGACAAAGTCCCATGACTTTTCAAATACGTACATCAGAAAATACTCATGGTACTGTCAAGAACTACATGCCTCACAGGTGGTACTTTTGAATGGTAATCCTTGAAAAACAGTATGTGTTAGTGTGCTATTAAGCAGGTCATCATTTTATATTGACTTATAACATCTTTTTCGTACTGATTTACAATGTCTATTCATTCTTGCTTCTTTTCTTTATACGTCTATCATTTATACTATCTCTATTAGTGAGATGTGACACACTCCAACAAGCAAAAATTAACATCATCTTTCTTACCCAGATCTCTGTAACTTTAGCTCATTTGCAACTTTAATAACTTAAAATAAATTTAACAGAATCAAACATGCTCTTATTAAAAGATTTAATTATTCCAAACAATATGGCATTTATTTGTCCCAGTAACCATTAAAATGTAATAGATATTTCCTTTCCTAATATAGCATGAACACACACAATAAATGACATTTTAAAAGTAATTAACATAATTTTCACAGTAAATATCTTTTCTCCTATGATGAGGATCACGCCTCTTGATCTGATCTCATGATGTATGACATTCTTATTTTATAACAGATGTATTGTTCCCTTATAACTGTCTTCCTTTATGTCACTTTTACAGCCTAAATTATGCATAGCACAAATGCAGATGCATGAGACAGTGTTGGAGAAACAGTTATTCATGACAGTCTACCATGGAGGATGTAAATCAATTCCATCACATTTTTATTTAAGACTCAGGCATGCTTTTTGTATCCATGAATCAGATTATCTAGTGAACATAGTTAATATTTATTTTAAAACAAATAATATCACCATTATAAAAAAACTAGTCATTTCTCAATTTCATATCCAATTTCATATATTGCCATCCTGTTCCTTTTGAATATTTTACAATCATCCTATTATATTCTAATAATGGAACCTGTAATTTTCCATGTTTGATGAAAATCATGTAGTAGTAACTATTATGGTCAAAGATCTTTCAATAGCATTCTGTTATATTAATAATTTATATTTTAATTGAATTTTTGGTGATAGCTAAAAGAGAAATTGAATGTTGTATTACTCTCCACATTCATATAATCCATAAACAATCTGGACAAAGACCTACTCATGGAAGCAGTATTTCAATTGCTTGATTAGTTTCTAATATAATACATATTTCAGAGTTGTGTTTCTTCATTCTTTTATATTGATTGAACAAATATTTGTAGATATGAAAATCTAATTGATTTTAGGTGCTTGTGCACTGTGATGAAAGAACACATTAGTTCTTATTCATAGGCTTATACATGGAAGCCATTAAAATATATAATTCAAACCTGAAATGTATTATTTAAAGCAAAGAGACACCAAAACAAACAAACAAAAGAGTCTGTTTCAAATTAAAGTAATTGGGAACATGTCCCAGATGATAAACACGGAAAAAGAGGCTTCGGTGGGAAAAAGTATTGGGGTCTTCATCAAGTTTGAAGGAGGCTAGCGAAGGAGCCGGTGTGTTCTGAGTGCAGAGCAAAGATAGTAGCAAGAAACTGACTTGAATAATGAGCAGAAGCCAAAATTTGAAAGGTCTTGTAGCTGGACCTCTATGGTTTGTTCAGATAATGTCTTTCCCCAAGACCCTTAGTCCTTCTTTATGTTTTGTTCTTTGTTGTTTAAATGCCATTACTTTTGGAGCGAGTTGTGCCTGAGCAGACTCTAGCCAGCATTCTACCTGTGTGAATGCTGATTTGACAATGATCTTGTAAAGTGTGGTAAGGTAGAGATCTTGTGTAGTTTTCAAGATCTGCCCTTTGCTTGAAACAGGCTATGTCAGACTACTGTTGTAACACAAACTGCATTCTCCACCTAAAAAACAGAAGTTCCTCCTGATATTGTCTTAGAAATAGTGTTTGTATGTATAATGTTTGCATTTAAGTGTCTTGTACTTTAGTGTTGATACTCACATAAAACTATTCTGGGAGGTATAAGGATGTCAATCTGAAGAGAATTATATGAGGACAAATTAAGATTACCTATGTTATATTTCTATCCCAGTACTGAATTATACGGGTTTCTCAATAAATATTAATTCTTTCCCTTTAACTTTTGTTGGCCACACACTGGATTAGGAGCCTCATTTGTGTCTTACATAAGGCTAAACATTTATTTTTATTTCCCCTTCATCCACGAGTGAAAGGATTATATCTAATTATTATAAAGTCTTATGGATAACGTAGTAGGGATTTTCACACCAGCCTTACAAAATAGCCATCTTTTTCCCTGCAAGTCATCTCTTGATCATCTATGGCAATTGTTCCCAACCTTGGCTGCTCAAGAGCCTCACCCAAAGTGCTCCTAAAAATGACCAAAGCTCTCCCAAGAACAATAAAATCATACTCTTAGGGGCAGGGACCCTGTGATTTCTATTTTAAATATCCCTGGGTGATTTCAATGGGCAACCAAAGTTGAGATCCACTGTTATAGAATACTTCAGTGATGCCACAATTATTGTTAAAAATACATGCAATTACCTTTTCAAAACTTGTCCTTACCTTCTGACATCCTACTCTATTTGCAATCCCTAAGGAATTATCAGCTTCATCATGAACCCTTTCTATTGGAAATAACCTTGACTCTTTAACATACTTTATGCAGTTTTCATGATAGTACTTATAAAAACAGTAATGTATAGTAGAAGGTAAAGTGAAATATTGGACTCTTATTTTTGTAGATAAATTTTTTTGAGGGAAAGGTAATTTCTAGAACTTTCATAACACAGAATAAGTGGGTTTCCATAATATATGATTCAATTAATTTATAACAAAATTAAAATGAATAAATTTCTGTATAATTATAGCTTAAATTTTTATACCTAGTCATATAACTATATCTAAAACTACACCTGCCAATGCATCTATCTTTAATATATATTTATACCAGTTAATATATATTAATATAGATATAAGAATATAAGTGTAGGCATACATATTGTTACAGCGTAGACCTTAGATGTCCCTTGAAGATCCATGTTGCTATGGTTAATTGTGATTGTCAACTCAATTGGAGTAAGAAATAACTAGGAAACTGCTAAAGCACCCTTCTTGATGTGTCAATAATTGTGTTTCCAGGGATGCTTAGTATGTATAATAGCAAACTGATTTGGGAGATCTGGGCAGCATCATCCAATAGGCTGTGAACCCAGATGAAATCAGAGCAGAAAAAGGAGGAAGCCCTTCAGGGCAAGCTCTCTTATATCTCTGCTTCCTGGCTGCCATGACGTGAGCATCTTTTCCCTCCATACCCTTCTGCCATGGTGTTTCTACTTTGACTTAGGCCTGAAAGCAATGGAACCAGCAGATCATAGAATAAAACCTCTGTAACTGGGAGCCAAAATAAATCTTTATTTTAAAATTATTATTCTCAGGTATTTTGTCATAGTGGCAAAAACCTAACACTTATCTGTTAAAGGCTTGATCCCCAACATGGCATTATTATAAGGTGTTAGAATCTTTTCAAAGGTGAGGTTTAATGGGAAGTCTCATCACTGCAGCTGTGCCCTTGAAGGGATATCAGTACTGTGGCCTCTCTTCTTCCCTTTCACTCTGCTTTGCTGATACTAGATAGAGTATCTCTTGGCCATCCCTTCCTGCCATAATGTACTGTGCTTCCTCAGGCTCAAAGCAAAGGGAACAATTAGATATGCATTGAAACCTCCAAAACTATGAGCTAAATATATCCTATCTCTTTATGCATTATCCAGATATTTTTTACAGTCATAGAAAGCTGACCAACATACATATTTATTAAGTACAAAAGTGTACAATTTATTTTATTTTATTTTTTTTTTTGTGGGTACCGGGGGTCAAACTCAGGACCTCGCGTGCCAGCAGGTGCCCATGCCGCTGAGCGATATCACTGGCCCTTTTTTCGTATGTGGGTTCCGGGAGTTGAACTCAGGCCCTCGCACTTGCCAGGCAGGCATGTACGCTGCTGAGCCATCTCACTGGCCCAAAAGTGTACAATTTAATACTGTATTGAGTTTTAAGTAAATATATTTTATATGATATATATGTTATACAAATTCATATTTTCTTTGTCATTTAAATGTAATGAATGTTTGGTGGTAATTTTTGTAATGACATCATCAGATTTCTAGAAACATTTCTTTGAATACTAAACTATGAAAATTACAACATGCTCATGGTTTAGAATAACTGTCAGGAAGGGAGAACGAGGTAATGACTTTTTCACATAGAATGTGTTTTTCAGAAACTGAAGGAAGTAGGAGATAGTTTTGAAAAGAAAACCATACAGTTGCATTAAGAAATATAGATTCTAGTTTGTAATCTGATAAACATTCATTGATTGATTTGCCTTTTTTAATTTATGAAAACATAAAACAAATTTTCATAACCAAATAATAAGAGAATAACAACAGTTGTTACACTGTGTATCATTATTTTCAAAGTATTCAGTACAAGACATAAACCAAAAAGATTCTTACAAAGAAGAAATTAAAAAGATAATACAAAAAGAAATAGATAATAAACTTTCCTTGCAACAAACTAAGATAAACTATTAATATACAGGAAACAACTTAGCACATATATTGAAATATTTTTAAAACAATGGAATATGTTATTTGGGAAGTATTTGAACTTCTCCTTGCTTTCTATATGTCATATATTGCTATATATTGGATGCCATAAAGAGAAACCATGTGATATTTAAGTTCGTGTGTCTGAATTTTTTTACTTAATATATGTTCTCAAGTTGCATCCATTTACCTATAAGTGCTTCAAGTATATCTTTATGTCAGTGTATTACTCCATTATGTACAAATACATTTTCCTTATCCATTTATCTAGTGATATACATATATGTTGTTTCCAAGATCTAGCTATTATAAATTGTGCAGCTATGAACATGGGTATGCATGTATCCCTCTAAGATGATAAATTTGACTGGGATGATATTTAGGGGGGGTACAGCTAGGTCAAATGGAATTTCATATTTTCCTCCTTTATGTTTGTATAAAATATGTAATTGTGGTGAAATAAACAGTATTTTCTACCATATTCTTGAGGGAACAAAGGCATGAAATATTGATTTTATGTGAAAATAGTTGGGTAATAACACATTCAAATCAACAACCAAATTTCCTCTTCCTTGATGTTTAGCCACTGGTGGTTCAGGAGAGAGACTGTGATGCCCTTAGAAAACAATGATAGGGCCGGTGAGATGGCTCAGCGGCATAAGCGCCTGCCTGGCAAGTGTGAGGTCCTGAGTTCGACTCTCAGGAACCACATAAAGGAAAAAAGGGGGCCGGTGATATTGCTCAGCGGCACAAGCACTTGCTGGCAATCGCAAGGTCCTGAGGGCAACTCCTGGTACCCACATTAAAAAAAAAAAAAGAAAACAATGATAACTTTGCCTTGAAGTCTCTTATCAAGTGGGAAAAACATAAACAAGATAACTGGAAAGTCCTTATAAAAAGCACCCTCAGAGAATTCTACCTAGCCAGTCACTGCTATGAAGATGTCTATAATCTGAAGATATAAACATTGTTGAGATAGACATATTGACAGGATTAAAAATAATGAAAATAGGGAAAAGATCATGAAGTTTTTTGAAGATTAACTGATAATCTTTAAAAGAAATATTTTACATGCAGTAGATTCTGACTGTGAAACACCTGAATTTAATTGTGTAATTTAACTTTATGATTTATACTAAGAATGTTCCCCATATGTGTATATTTTGGAAGGTGATTGAATCATTGGGTTTATATTGCTTACTTGCTGTTAGGAGGTGAGGTCTGGTCAGAAGAGGAGTGGCCCATGGGCATAACCCATAAGGGTATATTTCTAGTCCCAGATCCTTGCTTTTCTGTCTGCTTCCTGACTGCTATGATGTGAGCTGCTTTCCCATGCCAGTCCTTTCCTCCATGTGGTTTATTTACTTAAGACTGCCAAACATGGACTGAAATGTCTCGAACTTTTGCCAAAATTAAGCTCTCCTCCTTTAAATTGTGGATGTGAGGGCCCGTGAGATGGCTCAGCGGCATAAGCACCTGCCTGGCAAGCACGAGGGCCCGAGTTCAACTCCCGGAACCCACATACGAAAAAAGGGCCGGTGATATCGCTCAGCGGCATGGGCGCCTGCTGGCATGCGAGGTCCTGAGTTTGACCCCCGGTACCCACAAAAAAAAAAAAAAAATTGTGGATGTGAGGTATTATGTTTCAGCAATGAGGAAAGTGACTAAGACAGATTTTGGTATGGAGAGTGGGCTCATTGCTGTGAATATACCCCACAATATGGTTTAAAAGCCTTTGGAACTGGTTTGAAGGAAGAATTTGGAAAGGTTCAAAGATACCAGCTACAGAAGCCCTAAAAAGCTGTAAGCCAAGCTTGATGGGAGAATAGGGTCATATCTCACAATACCAGAATGCTGATAGAAATGCACATAGTAATATCCAGGCTCAGGGGGCTTCAGATGAAAACAAAGACTCCATGAGCTAAAGGCCATGAGTATCACACTCTGATTGAAATTTTGACTTTATTTTGCTCATAGCCTGAGACTTCGTGGAGACTGAAGTTAAGGATGGCAAACTAATTGATCTGGTTGAGGAAATTTCAAGGCAGCCAGTGTTCATACTATGGCATGGGTATTGCTTGCTACTTTTAGTGAGATTTATACTAAGAAACAGGAACAAAAAGTCCATTTAAAATGTTTTCATTTTTCCAGAAAAGAAATGCCTGTAAAGTTGGAGCAGAGGGGAGGCTTATTGTTAAAATGATTAATATTAAAAAGACAACATGAAGCAATTCATATCAGGACATTAGCAAGGATGCCTTAAGAGCATACTGGGAATCAGCAAGATCCCACTTTTTTCAGGCTCAGGCATAGCTATAAAAGAGTTTCCTGGAGCTCAGCCATCCAGGCACTCAAAAGCATCTGCAGCAATGATTCAAGAGGGGAGGGGAACTGCTCCAGTTAGCAGCAGACATTGTCCACATGGTACTGATCTTACAGACATGCAGAATGCAAGAGTTGTTGGGTCAGGGAGGCTTCCACCCAGATTTCAGATAAAGGCCTAAGAGGCCAAGCACTATTCCCCTGAGAGGGCAGAGCCTGAAGTTCTGATGGTGAAGCCAAACATACACTGTAGACTCCAGGAAGTTGAAGAATCTATGAACATGGAATATCTGACAAAAATTGTGAACAGTGAGCAAAGCCACACTAAGAGAAAAGCCATGAGAGCTACAATTGGCAATGCAGTAGAAGGTGCACTGCCCAAGCCCTTTGGAGTACACATCTCACCACAACTTGCCATGAGTGCTGGACACAGAACTACAGGACTTGATGTTTGCTCTGCAGCATTTTGATCTTGCTTTGGTTCATTCCTTTGGGAATGGGACTATTTTCCCATGATATTGCATGTCTGCAGTGTTTAACTTTCCTTTTCATTTTAACAGGGGCTCACCACTAAAAGTTTTGCTTGAATGTCAGAGGAGACTTTGTACTTGGACTTGTCAGCAATGCTGGAACTGTGAAGACTTCTTACTGATGAACTAAATGGTCTTTGCATAAAGAGAGGTACATGAGTCTTATGGGGGCCAGAGGCACAATGTTATGGTTTAGATTGATAATGTCCCCTCACACCCTCACGTGCTCATAGGTGAGACTTTTGGAAGGTGATTTAATTATGGACACTATATAGCTCCCTTGCTGTTAAGAGATGGGGTCTGGTTGAAGAAGTGGAGCACTGGGGCCATAAACTGGAAGGGTGGTATTTCTATTCCTGTTTCCTCACTTCCCTCTCTGCCTACTGGCCACCATGATGTGAGCAGATTTCTTTCTCTAGGCCCTTCCACTGTGCCATTTCTGTGTTTAAGCCTGCCAAACATGGAATGAAACTTATGAAATCCATGAGCCAAAATTTAAAAAAAAAATAATAGAATTAAGCTCCTTCCATTAAGTTGTGGGAGTCAGGTGCTGCACTTCCAGTGATAAGAAAATGACTAAAACATTGAGGGATTACATTTTTGTTTCATTAAAATTTAATTAACTTATATTTAAATGTAAATGTGGCTAGTGCTGACACATTCAAGAGTCCAGATTTTGACTTTAGCCTTACATTACATTTATTTGAAGACAGGGAAGCCATGAAGGAAAAAAAACCCATTCCATTGTTGGGCACCTTGATTTGAAAACTCAAATGTTTCTTCTTGTACTTTCTTTAAATTAATTTTGGCTCAATGCTGTGAAAGCACATAGAGAAAAATCAAATAATTATAGTCTTCTAAATACATTTTTAATCTAGGGTTTTTCTCCAGTCCCATTAGTTTCTTTGTCATCCATCATTTCTCTACATTTTTTGCTAGATTTGGGTTTAGTCTGTAGACTGTATTTGGCTCCTACCCCTACTCAAATTCATGTGTTTACTCTCTAATGGTCAATGGATTGTATTTGGACAGAAGTTCTTCAAAGAGGTAAATAAGGTGTCTTGGTTACTTTTCCCTTGTTGTTGGGACAAAATACCCGATGCTCAAAATTAAGGAAGGAAAGGTTTATTTAACTCACAGTTTGTGGAGGTTTCAATCCATACTCGGCTGGCTCCAAGGCAGAGTGGCACCTGGCAGAGGACAACAGTTCATGGTGGTGGAAAACAGCAAAAGCAGCAAGAGCAAAAAGGGAGGAGCGCAAGAGCAGGGAAGACTCTTTCTACCCCTTATATTGTATGTAGGCTGCCCGCCCTAAGGTGTGTGTAGCACTCACACTCATAATCCCAGCATTGGACAATGAACCAATCACGAAGTCTAGAAGCCTGCCCCCGTGACTGCATGAGGCTTTGGGTGGACATCTAGACACAAACCACAACATAAGATTAAATGAGATTATATGATCTTATTTAAGGACTGGTGTCCTTAGAAGAAAAGGAAGTGATGCAGAAGAAAGACCAGATGAGAACACAATATAAAGTGATGGTGAACAAGCCAAGGACAGAGACATCAGGAGGAGGCAAATCTAGTATTATCTTGGCCTTGGATTTGAAATCTCCTGATTATGAGAAATAAATTTCTCTTATGCAAACCACCTATTTTAAACTTCTTTGACGACAGAGATGTCTTTATTGAGCAGGTATACTGATCTTCCTTATTTTGAAAACCAAAATATGTCTTGTACTTTGTAAAATTAGGACAAAATGGGGTGGGGGGAGTTGGTCCATAAATTGTAAGCTCCATTCTGCTACGGTGGGTGAATTTTACAGCTGCCACTTCCTGTGGACCTCAGACTTCAGCTTCTTCAGATTTTCAACTCAGTGTCACACCTGTGACTCTCAAGGGAGCTTCCAGGCCTTCAGCCTTGGACAGACACTGCACTCTTGATCTTTTGTATTCTTAGGCTTACACCTTCTTGGACCGAGGAGCTTGTGGATCATCTAGCTCTCTAGTGTGTAGGTGACCATTGTGGATTATCTAGCCTCCAATCTTACAAGCCTGTCTAATAAATCCCCTTGCCTAGTTTATATCTATCCATCATCTATCCATCATCTATCAATCTTGTTTTCTATCAATTCTGTTACTCTAGAGAAACCTACAATAAGCTCTGTAAAAGTCTCTTATACAGGTCCTGACCCCGTGTCCCACTTTTGCATTAATTTGACCATGAGCAAAATGGTAACTTCCTAAATAGTTGACCTGATATTATTTTTGGAATAGTGATTAGCTGTTCTTTCTCCTCAGTGGAAGAGCAAAAGAGAATTGCTTTAATAACAAGTTTGATGCTCCAAAACTTTCACTGAGAATAGGTATATAGGATTTGTTGAAGTCATCTTGTCTTCACGTTCCTCAGATACTTGCTGTTATTGACTGTAATAATTTGTTATCTATAGGACTCCTACTCTTATTGTGGGGAGTTTTATATCAATACACCACAGACAGTTTGGTCACTTGCTTCCAGAAATTGTTCATCATTTTAAGAGGAAAGAATAGCTGAAAAATGTGTATATTTTCACAAGTGACCTTTTCAAAACTACAGATTAGATTACTCCACCTGGTCATAAATTTACATATCAAAAAGAAAACAAGGGAATTCTATTGAAATGGAAGACAAGCCCATATTTTGAACCAGGTTTGTGAATGCATTACAAAGTTTAAACATGTTAAACTCATTTAAAGAATATACGAGTGTGTTTGTGTGGGTGTGTGTGTTTTATTTTAGAGAGTTCAAACAAATGCAAACTTAATGAAGAAACACTTTGAAAATAAATGATAAGCTTCAATCCAATCTTCAACATGATGTAACTAATTTAAAAATTGTGTATTCAAATTATAGGCAAGTTTATCATCCTATAATTTTGTTTTCTTTCAGATTTAGCTCAATATTAATAAAAGTGATGAATAAAATCATAAAAGTACAAATATTTTAATATAAAGTATTACTTTTGTAAAACATTTCCTCTATGCAGCATGTAGCTTATAAAATATTGCTTCCAAATAATATTTATACACTAATAATCAACTCATAGTAATAATAAAAGGAAATAAGAGAGAATAATAAGACAAACATGGAAACTTTCCCAGAAGTTGTACAGTCTATTGAAAATACGAGAAAGTTTGAAGTAATTGCAAAATAAAGCAGGCAGAGAAATGATCATGGCCAATATGAGCCTAAGGGGGTCAGGATAGTTAAATATAATGTGACATCCCAGATGGCATCCTGGAATAGGAAAAGCATCACAGATCAAAGAATTGTTATGGATGTTCACTCTGACAAATGTATCATACTGATATAAGATTCTAATAATAGTTGAATTGGGTATGGAAGGAGTATCAGTAATATGTTAATAAGTTTCCTGAAGATCACATAGTCTCCTAAAATAAAAAGACCACTTCTAAAAGGTAATTACAAGGATTAGTGAGAGCAAGATAGTGAGCATAGCATTGATTTTAATTTCCTCACGTCCCCTAACAAATAAAGAAAGCAACTTTAGAGAAGTGGAAAGGATAAACTGAAGTAAAATACATAAAAGAAATCCCTTTTTAAGAATTAGGGGTAAAATATTAGTGTGATATGTGGTTAAGGGCAGGTAAGGCAAAAAAAAAACAGGAGTAACTAGATCCGAATGGGTAAGACTCTATGTTACGCAGCAGCAAGCTGAGGAAATACAAAAGGGCTTCTGTTCATACTAAGAGCTGTGGGAAAGAAAAATAGCTCACAAACACTCATTATCCAAGGAGCGACTCCCCACTGAGAGTGGAGGCCATAACTTGGTTTGTGAGTACTACAGTAGATTACAATAGAAGGCGTCACATTTTCTATTACCTGAGTAAATTTATATGAGTTGTAGTAGATTTTTTTAGGTATAAATAAGTACACCTAAATACATATATGAATATATCCAGTACCATCTCAAACTTTCATTCCCAATCCCTCCTGCATACCTTTTCCTCCTTCTGAACAAACAATGACTAATCTCCATCTGTCACTCTCATTTTAGATTTTTCAAGGTTCTGCAGGTATGTGTAATCCTAATGTACTTTTTTTGTTTTACTCTGCTCTCAGTATTATTATCCTGGGTCATCCACATTGACGCATCGATATATTTTTCATTTTTATTGTTATTGATGAATATACAGGTTTGTTCCATTTGGGGTTATTACAAATACTTCTGAGATAAATACATAGGAAAGTCATATTTGGGCCATATTTAAATTTTTTAAAGCTGAAAAATTATTATTCGATGAGATATACCATTTGATATTTCCACCAGAAGTATTTGAGACCTCTAATTCTCCTAAATCTTCAGCGACTCTTGGTATATTCAAAAATTTTAATTTTAGCCAAATTAGAAATATTTAATAGTATCTTAAGTTGAAATCTGTATGCTCCTGATAATAAGAAATAGTATATTTCTTTCCATGAACTTATCTGTCCCTTTTATATGTCTCTTAATGAAAAGTATGTTCAATTTTTATCATATTTTCAATAGTGATGTTTACTGAGTTTTAAAAGTCATTTATATATTTTGTATATACTTTCTTTATAGTATTTATAAATGTATTCTTTCAATTTATGTGTGATCTAATAATTTTCATTATAGTATCTTTGAAAAGCAGATATTTGAAGAAGTTACATTCTTTTCTGAATGAATTACGCTTTTATGTAGTATGTTTCAAAATCTTCGCTCATGTTTTAGGAGATAGATATGTTTAACCTCATTTAAATATTATACAGTATATACATGTATAGCAAAACACATGGTGCTACATTATTATGCACAATTTTGTTTTATGCATTAATTAACAAATACATTTAAAGCACAAATCAAAAGCTTCCTTAAACTAGAGGTCATAAAAATGTCTCCTTTGCTTCCTTTAAAAATTTCATAGTTTTAATCTCTGCATTTAGATCTATGATTGACTTTTAGTTAATTTTTGTATACGATTTGAAATATGTAAGGTTTTTTTGTTTGTGTATGTATAAATACCTAAGCATTTCAGTACCATTGTTTGAAAAGTTTTTTTTTTTATCTCTACTAGATTACTTTTGTTGAAAAATAATCCACCAAGTATGTGTGGATCTATGTATAAAACCAACTTCGTAACTTTGATCTCTCTGTCTAGTGTTTTGACACTAGTAGTACATTTTCTTCATTATTAATTTTGCAAAACAACTTGAAAGAATGTCTCACCAATAATTTAAAATTGTTTTGTGAAGTTGTATTGAATTGTAGGCTCTTTGTGTTTGCATATGGAGTTTACTAGAATCAAATTGTCATTTTCTACATAAACACCCTACATATATATTGATTGAAATTGTTTTGATTCTATAATTTCTTTTGGGAGATCCTATATATCTAGGAAAATTATATAGCTAGCCATTAACTTAATAATCATTACTTTTTTATCTCAAAAATATTTTGTACTTTCTAGTATACTGAAATTGCTGATACCTTGTCAATTTTGTCCCTGAATATTTCATAGATTTTTATCTTATTATAAAGAAATTTTCAATGTCTTGTTTTTCTTACCAATTGGTAGAAATACAATTGATTTTTGTATGTTTATACACTACAATGTTGCTAAATTTACTCATCAGTCATAAATGATTCTTTTGTTTTTTATTTTGTTTTTGTTTTTGCAGTACTGGAGACCAAACCAAGGCCTTCATACCAAGCCACATCCCCAGCTATTTTTAAATTTTGTATTTTGAGACATGGTTTCACTAAGTCATTAAGTTGCCTAGGTTGGGCCCAAAATTGCAATCCTCCTGCCTCAGCTCTCCAGTGTGCTGGGAATACACATATGTGCCACCATGCCTGGTTTAAGTTTTTTTTTTTAGTAGATTCTTCAAGATTTTCTCCTTACAAGATTATGTTGACTACATATTTATTAATTTCAGGAATTGATTACTTTTACTTTATTTTCATACCTTATTACATTGACTACAATCTGATAACAATGTTTAATATATGTGATAAGAATTCTCAATCTTGTTTTGCTATTGATGTTACAAGTATATTATTTTAATTCACTATTAATATATGGTTAGTGAAGCTGAGGGAATGAAGCTGAAGGTGCAGTAGAGATCACAGGAAGTTGGAGATGCCAGGAATATGAAACTTCCGCTGAGGAAAACCACAGGCAGCAAGTAGAGCCAGCCCAAGAGAAAGGCCATGTGGGTTGCAAGTAGCAAAGCCATAAGGGTGAGGCTGTCTATGCCCCTTTGAATTTGTATCACATCCCCATGTCCACTGATGCCAATCATGGATCTGCACGTTTAATATTTGTTCTGCTTGACTTCCGTCTTGCTTTGTCTTACTTTTTCCTATCCTTGTTCCTTCCTTTCAGGACGGGAATGTTTACCCCATGCCACTGTCCCTTGGGAGCATGTAACTTGCTTTTTTTTTACTCTTAGTGGGGTTCACAGTTAAAAAAATTGCCTTGAATCTTGGAAGAAACTTTGGATATGGATTTATGGGCAATGTTAGAATCATTGAGACTTTGGGTAAGGCATTAGCATATTTTTGGTTGCATATGGGAATGTACTATCACATTAAATAGAATTATGACCTTGTTATTGTGTTCATTTTGAGATTAAGTATGCTTTAAGGAGATAAGATTCAGTATCAGTTTGACAAGAGATGGTCTTGTGCTACTTATTCTGGATGTCAATTTGACTGAATTAAGATGCTCTTGTCATAAAAGACAATTGAATTTTGAGGGCATTAACCTCAGCATGAGTTAACCCTTTTATAACTTCATAGGTGAATAGGCTACTAGGTAGGACCTAGTTGGAGAGATTACAAGGAGGCATGACTTTGAGGACTATATCTTGTTTCCTCAAAAATAAGACATAACCAGAAAATGAGCTCTAGCATGATTTTTCAAGATGCTCATAATATAACCCCTACCATAAAAATAAGCCCAGGTTAAGATTTCCAGCCAGACCCAGAGAGATGATTTTAGTAAGTCCATTACAATGCACATGGACATTTTTAATTATAAAATATTAGTATTTAATTAAATATAAATTAATATATTATTAACATTAATTCTTAAAATAAATAACATAAGTTATAATTATTTATAAATACCACGTGGGTGCCTTTGGACAAGAGGTAAATGCCTATGTAAACAACGAACTTGAGGCTTGCTGATGAATGACCAATCGACACTCAGACACAATGCACAAATCACATGTGCACCTGATAATGAATGGACATGGTTGGGTCAAATATGAATCTTCATAATTCAATATGCTTTGTGTTGTAACAGATGTACTTAATGCACTCACGTGAAATAAACGTTTTCTGCATTTTGGTGCCTTCAATTTTTTCTTCACTTTTTTGTGGATCATTATTCTTAACTGTCATCATTTTTGTTGCCATTTATTCACATAAGTCTTCAATTAACACTTGATTGAATGGAAACTTTGTGAAGCCTAGCCTGCATAAGGTTGTGGCTTGGGTGAAGGATTCATGGAATAAAGTCACTGACAGCTGTGTGGTCGATGCACTAAGAGCAGGCTACGTGGACAAGAAGTCCTCATTTAAAGAGGGTTGTATTGCTGGGCAGGAGAGATTGGGGCCAATGGTTCTACAGGAAATGGAGCTCCAACAAATGCAGGCCAGAATTCAGGGTTTGGAAAGTTACAATGATGTTCCAGAAGATGACATGACTGTATTTGAATAACTGTAAATATTTACACGAATAAATGTAGATTTTTGGTACATGAATAAATGTAGATTTTTGGTACATAAATAAATGAGTAAACATAGATTATTGTACATGAAAAATTAAGACATCCCCTGACAATAAGCCTTGTTGTGTCTTTTGGAGCAAAAATTATTATGAGACCTAGTCTTATTTTTGGGGAAATACACGGTCTTGTCCCTGGCTCCCTTCCTCCTGTGCTAGTCTCCTGTGCTCTGCTGCCGGGATCCAAGAGCGGAGCAGCTTTCCTCTGCCTGGCTTTCCACCATGACGTTCCTGAAGTGGAGCCAGCCAGTCATGAACTGAAATCTCTGAAACTGGGAGCCAAAATAAATGTCTCCTCCTTTACTTTGTGTATGTCAGGTGTTTTGTCCCAGCAACAGGACAGCTGACCGATACAGTAGGATTGTTCCTAGTGCTCTGAGGTGAATCTGTTCATTGGCCCTCTCCAAGCTTCCACTGTGGCTGGCAATCCTTGCCATTTCTTGGTGTATGAACACTGCATTTCTTTCTTGCCTCCATCTCCCTATGACATTTCCCTGTGTCTGTCTTTACTTAGGCTTATTTTTGTAAGGGCACCAGTCACATAGGTAAAGAGACCATCTCTGTTCCAGCACTGCCTCATCTTGAGTATATTTGCTCTGACCCTGTTTGCAAATAAGGTCACATAATGAGCTACTGGGACTTTGGACTTCAATATTATTCTCAAGAGACACAATTCAGCCACTAACAGACACCCCTGATTCCCAAATGCCTCACAGGGCTAAACCACAGAACAACACCTTAAAAGCTGATTCATCTTTACCAATGCAAGGTGAAAATAAATAGGTCCTTCACTTCAAGAAGAAAAGGTTATTTCAAACAGTAGTTCTTTAATGCAATGCTTATATTTTATTAATAATTAATAAATGATTAATGCAGATTGCTTTCTTCCAAATAAATTATCAGAATGTGTTATAACAGTTGTGAATAAATCATAGCCTCTAGCTCATGAGTTGTCTGCACAAATGTCAAAAGTATAATATATTGTATTTAAATATTTGTTACGTGCCTGAAATATGGGTGAGAATTCAATCATAATATATTAACCACTATTTCTATCAATGGGTTATTAATTATTGAAATTCACCATGTTATGAAATGGCTTTTTGGATGTTTTATTGTTTAAATCATGAATTGATACTGATTTAATTTCTCTTTTCTATTCACTAGTATATAATTGTATTGAGAAAAACATCATCTATTACAATTAAAGATAGTCAAAAACAACAATATAGTAAAAATATTATGTTACATTTTTCTTCTCATTTAGAAATGAAGTTGTTTACTCGAATGATTTTAAATCATTTTCTTACTGGAAATAATATTTACTTGAGAATAAACTAGCAGAGTGATCACCATTAATTTACCATCACCATTATCATCATCATCATCATTTTCATCATCATCCTTAATACTATTTGAATGCTGAATTAGTTTCTAGCTTTGAGAACGATTTGAACAGTGCTTTAAAAAACTTCATTCCAATGTCAAAATAATTTCAAGAATTAAATTATTCTACTTCTAATTCTACACATGAGAAACTTTTTATAGAATGTTTAAAACTTCCAAGACATGGTCAGCAGGTAAGAAATACTATTAAAACTGAAACAAAATCTAATTCTTTAGACAACATGATTAATCTTATATTTCAGGAAGTTATAGGTTTTAGGGCAATGAAATGTGGAGAACTCATGTAGTTTGAGCATGATGATTCACTTGAGTTCTTGGAATTTAATGTCTCCCACCTGTAATCTGAAAGTATTAAGGATAATATCTAATATGTATATAGTGCACATAGTAAACCAGTTTTTAGTGCCTTACAAATATTTGATCCTCAGAATAACAAAACAGTAAATCTTACACTGTTGTGCATGGATGGCAATAATGACACACAGGGATTTTAAATAAACTTTCTCAAGGTTTTACAGTAAAAGTTGTACTTAAATATGAAACCAAATTTTGGCTGCAAATCCTCTGATCCTAACAAATATAATACTATATGCATGTACAAATACATAAACATATGTATGTATGTAAGTGAAATGTATTGATACTAGAAATTTACATTGACCTCATGTCCTGAGAATCTGTGATTCTGCCTTGCAAATGTTATTTCTATGTCTCAGTCTTTGCTTCATTCTCCAAAACCATTTTATGATAATTTGTGCTCCAATGTTTTATAAAAAATAAAATAGTTCCTGTCAATTGGGAAACTGTAACCAATCTTTGACATTCATTTATTATAATGATGATTGAAGCAAGAAAGCAGAATTTGGCTAGTCTAGTTTCTTCCTGGTTATTTCCAAAATACTCTTTTATTCTTATCTCCTACCAGACTCTTCATGATTCACAATCTCTTTCTGGTCCAGATTCTTGATTGAAAAATTAATGCTTCTTGTTTCTCCCTGAGACTTGAGTATCTGGCCTACAAAGGCCAAAATGCCAAATTCTAATATCAAAGGGAATAAGCTCTTGTTATGATTTATGACAAGAATGTACCCCATAAGGGTTCATGAGCTCATATGCAGGGCTTTTGGAAAGTGACTGAATCAACAGCTAACTTGTTGTTGGGAAATGGGGTCTGATTCGAAAAGACAGATCTTTAGGGCAAGATCTGAAATGGTATATCTCCTCCCTCTGCCTATCCTTTGCTCTTTCTCAGCATCCTGACCACTGTGACATAAGCAGCTTTCCTCCACCCAGGCCCTTGCACCATGCCATGCCTTGGAGCAAGCTGACCAGGGTGAGCTTAAATAAACCTCTCCTTAAAGCTGTGGATGTCAGGTCTTTTGTCCCAGCAAGGAAGAAAGTGACAAAAACAACTGGGGACCTAGGAATTTGAGAACATAAGGATCTCAATAAATGAGGCATATTTTATTATTTTCTGTGATGACTTGTGGCCTGAACATGGCCTTTCAAATGAGTGTTTCCATTTGCCTTTCTTAATATTATTTCATCATAACTTTAAACAACAATTGTCATGTGACTGAGAGTATAGATATGTGCCAAATCCATTTCATCTTCCTGGATCTACAGCTAATCATTATTTATGAGCTATTCTGTTTATCCTGTAACTAGCTCATGTAATATAAGCAGAACTGAGTTTCACTATGACCAGAAAAAGCCTACAAAAACCTCCATGTATACTCAATATACTTTATTTCTTTACTGAGTAGGATCTAATACAGTGGTCTTGTTGAATGTAACACAGCTATAAGAAAGGAGAGGCCTAGGTTTCTGAATTTACCACTAGTAGTTGAGTTGCCTGCTGATTTCTGTTTTGGGTGAATAAAAATAAACCTTTCTCTCATGTTTAAACAGATATATCATTTTAAGGAAATTTTTACAGAAGCCAGGAGTATTCTAAATAATCCATAAAAGAAAATAAATATATAAATAAATAGTTGAAATTTGCTGTCATTGAACAATATGCCGGTGGGAAGCAGTCATTCTCTCTAGTTTGTAGCTAGCTAAGTTTCTGCTTAGGTATATTTTTGCTCATCTCTCCAGCTTCATCTCATTTCAATCCTTTCTCAGGTTTACTAAATTGCAGGAGAATTCTAAAAGTGTACATTTTTCCCATTTGTATTTCCTGTTTCCTAGGGTGAGTATGTTGTTTCTTGACAACTTTTAGTGATCTCCTCTTGTTTTAGCTTTCAGGTGTCATTGCAAATAGGGAGCTCACACAACGTGATTCTATAGGTCTATCTTCCAGAAGTTGGTTGTGTAACGCTGTGGTTATGTGCTGTGGCTCCAGAGCTGGGCTAGGCGATATGGAAGGCACTTGATACATGTGACTATTTCCTCAGCTACAGTAGCTACAAGTGTTTTGTGATTATCATATTGGGTCATACATATTATAAATATTTTCATTATCACATATAGTTCTAGTAAGAACTGCCCTGAAGCAGGACTGCTGACTGATGACAATGAACAATTAACTTTGACTCTCTCTGTCTCAGTTTCCCACAGTATCTTAAATAGTTTCAGAATTGAGACAGTATATATATAATATATAGAACTCTTCTTAGTAGACAATTCTCAAAACGAGTTAGCCACTATTTTTAACTCTAAGCACGTGCTGATTTTTTCCATAAGTCTCTTCTAGTAGTATCAATCTTAAGCAGTTTGCCTCACCTCTGCTGTATAAAGCATACCTGTCCCCTATGTCTCCTATTCTTGTTTTACCACTTTATGATTTTCCTTGTGTGTGATATGTGGCCAAAATTCTGGCTGCCATTTTTTTTCCATTTGTAAAAGTAATTTGAAATCCCTCTGCCTAAATTTAATTTTCTTAATTTCTTTTTCATAAATTTTTAATTTCTACTTCCAAAGGCTAAATTTTAGCAGACTCTTATCAATAAATGGATTTTTCAAAGCAGAAGAAAGATTTGCAGTTATAAGTAAACCAAGGCAAACATATTTTTGGTTTACAAGTGAACCAAAACTAAAATCACATTTTTAGAACTTCCTACCATTCCCTCTAGAGTCCAGTGAGAAATAAACCATAGGAATATAGCACAGGAGTTATTATTATTCTTAAACTCAGAATTCACTACTCTATGCAGGACATACACAGGAGAGAGGAAGATGTTGTCATCTTCATTTTAGAAGCACATAACCACTTGAATTATTTTGTGCAGAATTTCCAAATCCACATAAAATTCCAAAAGATACAATTAAAATAATGTGGTCCAGGGCCGGTGAGATGGCTCAGCGGCATAAGCGCCTGCCTGGCAAGCACGAGGCCCCGAGTTCGACTCCCGGAACCCACATATGAAAAAAAGGCCAGTGATATTGCTCAGCGGCACAGGCGCCTGCTGGCACGCGAGGTCCTGAGGTCGACCTCCGGTACCCACACGCACACACACAAATAATAATAATAATAATAATGTGGTCCAGAATGTGTTTCTATTTCTCAGGTTGTACTACAGAGAAAAAGTTAAGAGGCACTGTCTTAGAATCTACCCGGATATAGTCATTGTTGTTATAGAAACAGTGTGAGACTGAACTGTCTGCTCATTTCACAAATAGTCAAGCAAATCTTTAATCATACCACTAAAAGTCAAATATTTTCCTATGCTGTAATATATATACATATACATATTTTAGATAAATATACTATTCTCTTTGCATCCACAATTTATTTATCCATCAGCAAGATTGTATCAACCTACTTAAAACCTAACACCTACGGGGGGACATGCTAATGACTATCTTATTCACAACATGGAATGTTCTGGGCACATCTACAAATATCATATCACTGCCTAACTAGTCAGATTCTTAGACACCATGCAAGCAATTACTGCCAATAGTAAACAAAATCTATGACAACCGCTACATTTACAAAGTTTTTACATGTTGAGCACATTGGTAGATATTCTTTTTTTTTTTTTGTGGGTACTGGGGGTTGACCTCAGGACCTCGCACGCCAGCAGGCGCCCGTTCCGCTGAGCGATATCACCAGCCCTTTTTTCGTATGTGGGTTCACGGGAGTCGAACTCGGGCCCTCGCGCTTGCCAGGCAGGCGCTTATGCCGCTGAGCCATCTCACCAGCCCTAGATATTCTTAAAAGGTAAAGTAACTATCTTTAAAAATTGGGAAGATGAAAGGTAATGCATTTCAAAGGAATAGAAATAAGCCTAGATGGTTAAAGAATTCGCATAAAGTTTGCAACACTTATAAGAATAGCAATTGAATTTTAGGTCCTACAGTATCTACTCCAAGTCTGGGCTTAGAGAAGAGACTAAAGGCAAAGCTTTCCTGATCAGTGCCAAGGGAGATTTGTAAGGCACCTAAGAGTGAATCCCCTAGGGTAAGTTTTCAAATCTAAAGTGGTTTGCAATCGCCTATAATAAAAGATCCAGAAAAGAATTCTGAAACCTGAGGAATGCAGGAAGATAAAGTACAGAATATCAGAGAATCATCTTGAATCTATTTATCTACTCTGGAAATTTTCAGAAGCTGTGGAGTATCACCTAGTGACAACAGACCCTGAATCACTGTCACAGAAGCCCTGGCCTTTAGAAAAGTGTCAGTTACTGGCTATAGGATATTCGTTGGGTAGCATTGGGTAGACCACTATTAGATCTGGACATTTTAAATGTAAACCACAACAAAGCTATAGGTTTGCACATTTGGGGGAATATATTAGTATTAAGATAATACCCACTATAAGATTTTAAGTGGGAAGTTAAATATTTAGACTGAAGCTCAGGGATGTTACTAGTGTAGTAATATTCTTTAAGACCAAGGGATTAAATGAGGTAGTATATAAGAGGTTAATATAGAGGCAGAAGAAATAGGGTTTATTCCTGTTAAATTTTCTATTTTATTTTAAAGTGCTATTGTAAGTGCTTCAACCCAACAATTAAATGGGAAAATAATAAATGCATACACATTTGATAATTATTGTCTATCATATTAAACAGAGAATAAAATAATGACTCAGAGATTAAACAAATTGAACAAGGTGAAGGCCAAAGTACAAAAATGTAATCCTTTGATTGGAGAAGTGAGCTTCTGATTCCCTCACTCAGGAAGAGCTACCTAGCAATTGGCTCCAGAATTCATTTCACCATGGTTGGCCATCTAAACACTCAGAAGCTACTCATGCCACAGTCCAAGGGGACCTGACTACTTCCCATACCTGTGACAGACCTCTGTACCATCCACATATCGCTGGTTTTACTGGCATGCAGAATGCAAGAGTTATGAAGTCAATAAAGCTTCAACCAGATTTCAAAGAAATACCTGGAAGGCCAGTCAATGTGTCCCTGAGAAGGCAGTACGTGAAGGTATGAGGATGCTGTAAAAGGAACAGTGGAAGCCCCAGGAAGTTGGAGATGTCAAGAACATGGATCATCTGCTGAGGAAAATGATAGGCAGTGAGTAGAGACAGCCTGAGAGAGAGGTCATATGAGCTGCAACAGACAAGGCTGCAAAATAGGTGAAGCCACCTGAGTCCTTTGTAACTAACCTCACATTACAACCTTCCCTTGGTGCTGGACATGAAGCCAAAGGATTTAATATTTGTCCTTCTCAGTTTTGGTCTTGCTTTGGTCCAATTCTATTCTATCCACTATTTCTCCCTTTTGGAATGGGAATGTTAACTCTGTGTATTGTATGATAGAAGTATTTATTTTTCTTTTTGATTTTACAGGGGCTACAGCTAAGAGTTTGACTTGAGTCTCACAGGAAACATTGGACTTGGACTTTTCAGCAAGGCTGAAACTGTTAAGATTTGGCAACTTAGAGTAAAACAAATGCCTTTTTCATAATGCATAGGACTTTTGGGGGTCAGGGGCAGAATGTTATAGACTTTTTTTTCTTTTTTTTTGTGGGTACCGGGAGTCGACCTCAGGACCCCGCCCCTGAGAGCAGGGGCTTGTGCCGCTGAGCAATATCACCGGCCCCTTTTTTCCTTTATGTGGGTTCTGGGAGTCGAACTCAGGGCCTCGCGCTTGCCAGGCAGGCGCTTATGGCGCTGAGCCACTTCACTGGCCCAGAATGTTATAGTTTTGCCCTAAAATGTCCCCCAAAATTCTCACATTCAGAGGTGGGGCCTGATTGGAAGAGCTGGGTCCCTCAAGAATGACCTGGAAGGGTGTGTTCTCCTCCACAGCTTCTCCCTCCCTCTCTCTGCTCCCTGCCTGCCATGAGTTGAGCAGCCTTCTTCTGCTATGGGTTTCTACCAAGCTTTTCTGCTTTGGAACCAACCAACCATGGTCTGAATCCTCTGAATGCTGTGAGCCAAAGTAAACCGCTCCTCCTTTCAGTTGTGTCTGTCAGGTATTTTGTCCCAGGGACAGGAAAGTGGTTAATACAGTTTAAAAATTCCTACCACTTTAGATTTTTATCCTTCAATTATTAGCATCTAAGTAAATAGGACCATAGATCAGGCAAAATAAAATTTTGTTCAAGTCCTCTTTTCTAATGTCATACTGTACTCAGGTCTCTGCAAATCTTGTTAGTTCTGCCTTTAACAATGCATTGAAACCTGCCAGCTTTTCCTTGGCTCTGGGCCCTATTCAAGCTTCCGTCAGCTCCCTGCTGGTCCACTGACTTATCCTCCTCCCTCGGGCCTTATTTCAGCTCTTGACACAGTTTCTCTTCTGCCAAACAACCAGAGTAGTCATTGATGCACTGACGTTAGTCACGTCACCATCCTGCTCAAAAACATCTAATGCCATCATGTTCAATTTTTAATAAAATTCATTGTACACTTTGAGCATGATCCGTCTCTGCCCCTTTCTTTTTTACCATGACCCTCTCGTTTCCATCCACCCATGTCTTTCTTTCCATTCTTCCAACTGCCCAAAAGTGGTCATTTTCATAAGATCATAGGATCATCTTCACATATGCTGCCATCTCCACGATGACCCCATATACCCTTCACGGCTCTTCTCACATGGACCCTACATAGGGAGGCTTTCCACTGACCACCTTTTATAAAACCAAGACACCTTCGATGAGGTACACTCATCTTTTTTGTCTGTTTCAATTGTTTATTGCGCTTACTGCTGCAGTGATCTTATTTTCTAATTTTTCCATTCATACGTTCTAAAGTCATCCACCAAAATCAAATAACAACGTAAGAGTAAGCCCCAAATCTTGAAAGGTACTTGTGCCTAGGAAGGCCATCTTGGGATAAGGATGTGAAGCACTGGTTTCTTTGCTATTATTAAAAAGCATTTATTTTTCCTTGTTCATTTTTTTGATAGAAATGTGAGCTACGAATTTTCTTTTATTTCAAAATCCTATAGCGTTTCTACAAATCCATAGCAATGAAAACATTTATATTTCATTATTACAAATTCCAGAGGGAACTTTCATTTCTATACTGTTCAATTTCACCACATAATTAAAATAGGGATATTGCCATGGGGAAATAATAAAATATGCTAGGATATACCTGTCTCAGGTAAATATGTACAATATTTTAGATTACTTTTGCTTTTCAAGAATATACCTAATGGCCTGACATAGACAATTACCTAAACTTTTGCATTAATACACTTTGAATGGTAATTATGTTTTAATTACAATGCCAAAGAGATCGAAAGTGGAAGAATAAACTATTTACTGTGTAGAGTCTAAACAATGAAATAAATGGAGAGAGGACTGAAATCCTTATGAAGTTTTTCCCTAGTAATGCTGAAAAAGTGATATTGAGAGCAACTATTATTTTTTTTTTTTTTTTTTTTTTTTTTTTTTTTTGTGGGTACCGGGGGGTCGACCTCAGGACCTCGCGCGCCAACAGGCACCCGTGCCGCTGAGCGATATCACCGGCCCCTTTTTCGTATGTGGGATCCGGGAGTCGAACTCGGGCCCTCGCGCTTGTAAGGCAGGCGCTTACGCCGCTGAGCCATCTCACCAGCCCAGCAACTATTATTTTTTCTCCAAATACTGTAATACATAAATAGAAGCAAATTAAATCTACCACTCAACAAATTTCATTTGCCATAGGGAGATTAATACAAAAAGGGCCTCTGAATTTTTATCAGAGCAGAAAACTTAATAGGATATTTCAAAAATTCAGCTCTGACTAGCTTGAGGATAGATACTGGAATTTTGCAGTTTAAATCTTGAGGTCACTATTTCAAAAATGCCCTAAGTTGGCAGTAACTAAAAGGCATTATTATCTGATGGCACTTCAAGACTATGTGAAATGAATTATTGGTTTCACTCTGATGGATACCAGTTAGGAATCTAATACCATCCTAACAACTGGAGCTAATTGGCCCAATTGCTAATATTTCAAGGAGGCACCCAACGATTGAAAAATGGTATCACATTTTCATACTGTACTCTGTTGCTTTCCCATGATGGGGATGACAATTGTGAAGTTTATCTGGGCCTATCTTGGGCTTTGCTGTAAGTAAATCAAAGATTTGTTTTGGCAGCTCATGCTTTCACCCCATGGGGTCTTCAAGGTCTGGCTTGTTAAGTTGGGGGAAAATGTATCTTGTCCCCTGTTTGCCTGGAAGTTGTACTGTGCAAAGAAAATTGTGAAGTTAAAGGATCCTGAGCTCCACAGATAAAGGACTTGATCTAGGATAGAGGAATTCAAGGAAGGTGGATTTAACTCTGCTCTCCTGTTGCTCAGTTTGCACAAAATTGACTCCTAGGTTTTTTTTTTTTTTTTTGTGGGTACCGGGGGGTCGACCTCAGGACCCTGCATGCCAGCAGGCGCCCGTGCCGCTGAGCGATATCACTGGCCCCTTTTTCGTATGTGGGATCCGGGAGTCGAACTCGGGCCCCTGCGCTTGCAAGGCAGGCGCTTACGCCGCTGAGCCATCTCACCGGCCCGACTCCTAGGTTTTAAGACTGGTCTAATAGGAGAAGAATTGAACTCAGAGAGATGTATAAATTAGGGATAAACACTAATCATTACACAATCCTCATAATAAAATAACAGATTGTAAGAACACTGGCCCAAAGACAGCCTAAATTTACCTACTGGGTTGACATTAACAGCAACTCTCCATTGGCATGAAGCTCATCCTCCCAAACATCAATTTTTTAGTCCACTTATATAACTGTTACAAGTTTAAAAGACATAACGAGCACATGAAAGAGTATGGCACAGATAAAACACATAATAAACACTGGTTGTATTGTTAATATGTTTATGAAAATTAGTAGTAATAATAATTATTATTATTGTCAACACCTGTCTGACAAAATTACTTGCTAAGCTTAAGAGGATAAACTGATATTAAAAGATGTGGAACATATCACAATTTCAAGGTGTTAAAAGCTATGATAGTGATTTTTATAGTTCACTTTTATTTTTGTGTTTTAATTCTCAAATACACATTATTCCTTAGATTCCAGATAATTGCATCAGGAACTGATTTACATTCTGGGCATATAGTAAAGCTGAATTAAATAGTAAGAGGAATAAAGAGGGGTTGTGGGAAATTTGGGGGATATATGAGACCCATCACTGCCTCTAGCAGTTTCCCTCAAGTTCCGGTTTAGCAGGACTGTCAGGTCACCGAAAATTCTTTATACATGCTATTTATTGGAGCCAATAGGTATTAAATTATTTCATCATGCAGTCCTGTAACTTTGCAGCTCCCTGGTGGGTCTTTTAATCTCAGATTATGTTCACCCATCGAGCCATGATTGCTGGAAGGGTTATTATGATTTCTCATTATACTGTCTCCTGAGTCTTCTTTTATCCGTTTGTTAAAATTGCTCTACTGAGAATAGTTTTTTAAACTCAAATTGAATTTACTGTCTGGCTCCCCATTGTGATGTCATAGGGTTCCAGGTTCCTAAAGATCTCTTTAAAATTCTAGGGGCAAACAAAATATATGGGTTCTGTGTGGTTTATTTCTCTATTTTGGAAAACAACTTCATTTTTTTGTCTTAATTCCATATGCATTAATCAAAGCGCTGGGTCAGATCCTGCAGATGGTGTACATGTGTGTGTGCCTGTGTGTGTGCATGTGTGTTTGCATGTGTGTGTGCATGTGTGTGTGCATGTGTGTATGCGTGTGTGTGTTTGTGCATAATCTAGGGAATAATGACTGATGTTAATCTAAATTTACAATGGTTTTTATATAATATGGCATTAAAATGAATTCTTTTTCCCATGGGTTTCAATCCCAACCTTTACTGTATGGGTCTTCATCCCTGCTCTTACTTCCTGTTTTCCCCCTCTTATTGGCTGACTTTTTATACATGCCATGTACTTCTCAGTGTGGATGAGTAATATACCTGAAAGGTAAGACACAATGTATGTGTAGTACATTTTACACTAATTAATGCATTTTGTCTTCTCGAGTACCCATAAGTGTTGAATGTCCTGTATGATGTTTTATGTTTGAAAATATTCTCGTAGTATCTGTAATCAAATATTTTGGCCTCCTGAAGATTCCTAAATTTTACCAACTCAAAGCAGGTCCCGATTAGAGAACCACACCAACTGCCTCCATTTACTCCTCTTCAAGATCCATTAATCTTACAGATTTAACAATTAACCCATTTCAGACTCTACCACATTTTCTGAATCCCAAGTCGGAAGATTTACAGTTGATTCTTCTCTTTCCTTGTGTTAAAAATAAAACAAGGATATTGGAAATTTTAAAACATTCTTATTACTGATACAATCAATTATTGAAGATTATGAAATCAAGGCCTTTCCAAGAAATTTTTAATTGATTGTTACTGTAATAAATTAACCTACAACATTGAATTTTTATGTCAAATCCTTGTCAAAGATAAAAATAAAGCAACATGTAAAAAAATACAATCTATGAAAGGTAGTACCTGATTGTACTCTTTATGAGGGTTGGACCATTATTTTTTCCCACAACAGAAGGCTTAGTGCCTAGTACAGTCCTGACACTGAGCATGAACTCAACAAATATTTCCTGAAAAGAAGGGAGAAGGGAGAAGTTGCCTTCATAGAAATTATCACAAGTATCCTAAAGATCTGAAGCATAGAAGAACAGAAATATAAGATTTCTGAGGACACCAGCAACAAAGATCCAGATTCCTGTGACCTTGCTCATCATTCTAGAATACATATTGTATTCTAGAAAGAAATTTGTTGAGGAATTTTCTTTCAGTGATCCCCTACAGAACTTAGTTTGAAAAGAAGAATCTGCTAGTTTTCATTACCCCTTCCTGGTAACTATTCTCAGCAGAAAATAGCACATTAAAACTTATAACTACCAAAAAATATGTCTTATCAAAAAGACATCACATGCATCTGCTAAGACTTATTCCCAATGTCCTTCGTGTAGTTCATGTTTTTCATACATTTCCTATGTACCAGGCATGGCATAAAAAGTATTAACATAAGACAATACCTAGTAGCCTATTAACAAAATGCAATGAACCTATTACTAGAAGCTTTCCACCTGAAACAAGAAAAAGAAGGTCAGAAAAATTTAAACTATATACTATGAGCCAGTCGTTATTTTAAGAGATCCCCAAATAAATATGAATGATAAGTGGTCACTTCTCTGGGGACATGCCTGATTTTTTGTGGTGGACATATGAATATGTAGGATACAACAAACAAAGTACTATAGTTACATATTCATAGCATAATGATTAACTGATTGACATAGAAAGTTGGTTTCAGCTTGCCCTGATCCCAGATGTCATTTCACAATTACTTTGCTGTATTGCCTTGAGAAACTATTAAAATGTTCTCTCATTTTCTTCATATGGTCAAGGTGATGTTGATATTTATACCTAACTTTTTGTATGAGGAATAACTAAATGTAAATAATGCATATAAATGGCTAATGTATTAATTTTAATAGTTAAGTGATCATATTTCTACCAGTAACTTTGTTATTCCCATGAAAATAATAAATTGCTTACCAAGGAGTTGAGTAGCTGTCAAAAGGAAGATTCGAGAGGATTATTAAGTATGAGTAGGCATTGTCCCAACACTGTAACAGAAGATGCCCGATCCTGACAGTTGGAACAGCATGTGCAATGATCATCAGAGTAAAATCGAATTTCCTATAAAATGTTGACCTCTAAGCGGGAAACAGACACATCATCCTGTTGACCACAAGAAGACCAGTATTCCTCAGCAGATGAATTTTGCAAAGTAGATCATTGATCATACAGAGATGCATTGTCAATTTGACTTTTAAGATTTGTCAGGTATTAGAAGAGTTTATTTATGGAAAGCAGATGGCTTTTTGTCATTTAATTCACTGAAATTTACTTAGTATGAGGAAGGGAGAAATCAAACTGGCTCACGATAAAAGCTCTGTAAGTACATTAGCTCATTGAGTGGACTGCAGAGGGCCAAATAGAACACTGCTTTTAAAGTGAATTAGCCTTCTTTTATGTTTTAGAAGAGATAAGACCAAAGTCCTCAGCAGTGAATGATAACATGAATAGGAGCAATTTCAGAACTTGCTTTATCAAACACTGAATCCTTCCTCATGCCACTGACCACAGCGCTGCCTTCCTTATAAGGTGTCCTTCCTGCTTTCCTATGATGTATCAAGTTCAAACCCCAGTGCTTAATTTCAAACCCCAGACCCATTCAATTCCTGTTCTCATGTATCTGCCCTACCTACTTACATGTTGGTTTTAGTCAAAACTTGGCTGTTTTCTGTATTAGTAGGCACCTTTTGTGGCTTTACAAAGCAACATAGACTCACATCTTTTCAAAATCTAAACCAAATTATTCATCCAAATGTACTGTTTTCATCCTTCCATTATGATAGCTATTCAGGTGATTCTACTATAGATAATGATGGACTCTAACTCATTCCCTTCTATCTCCCTTACCTCCTGATACCAAGTAGGCAAGAGGGATAGACATGAAAACTTTGGAGTCAGTAGTTTTGTACTCTAGTTTTAGGCCTTTTATTTATGATCTATAAATCTTAAAAATATATTTTTCTAATTGTCTAATATATAAATAGTTCTATCCACTTAATTGAATTATTTTAGGAATAAACAAGATAATGTTCCTGGAAATGAGCAATTCCTGGAAATATGGTTATGCCTGCAATGATGTTTTCATTGAGCATACATTATTAAAACCTACCTAGTTTCCTCCACTGAAAAGTATCAGAGATACAAGGGTAGAGAGACCATGGTACCTCCCTTGAAGGACCTCACTACCTAGGTTTGGAATAGCTTAGAACACAATTGTTTTAGGATTGAGATGTACTTGAGTGGATAGAATAATAATGAGGAGTGAATGGCAACATTTTTAATTATTTTAATGAAAATATTTTTGAGCACTTCTATGTGCAAGAGAAAGCATTTGTGTCCCAGGCTGCACTCGCTTGAGATGTCCTAGAGTTTCTTGTTTGGAAGCCTACACAGAGCTGTGAGGCAGCTCAAAATGATCACTTCATATAGGAAAAAGGACTAGAAAAATTGCCTCCAGAGTGTCCCTGTGATTGTTACAATGAGGGAAATTGATATGCTAGAAAATATTCATTCATCTTCAAAAGTTTACACAGTTTTACTAAGAAGGAATAAGTTTGTTAGGGAATAACTCAAGGATTCCTGGAGAAATATTTTACAACTGCCCAGTCATTTTGTCACAGTAAAGATCAACTATGACAGTAAGTTTTCCACAGCTGCCAACTGGAGTTGGCCAACACTTTGCTGGTTTCTGAGTCACATTTTCATTTTTGTTCCATTTTTCCTCTTTCCCAAGCTTGCTACTTTCTACTTCATTTAAAGGTTATGATTCCCCAGAAACATCTCCCACAGAGAACTTCATCTCAGCATCTATTTCTGAAGGAACCAACCTGGAATAGCAGGGCTTAAATACAAGAAGATAAGGGTATTTGTTTGATACAGAATAAACTTTTCTGGGTACATTTCTACTTATGTTGCATTGACATTTAATATTTATAACATTTATAACTATGTTCATTACATAGTCCTCAACCCTAATATTGTTTGAACATCTTAGCTCATTTTATTCAAATACGAAGAAGATGGGAATCATCTAAAATTGAGGGCCTGTGTGTGTTCATCGATACTATTAGACTGCTGAGTTCTGCTATTCCAAACCTCTGTGTTCCGTTGCCTTGCTTCAAAAGGTCCTTTAAAAATGACAGTGGAGGGTGTGGTGGTGCATGTCTGTATTCCCAGCACTTGGGAGGCTGAGGGAAAAGGATCACTGTGAGTTTGAGGACAGCCTGGGCTACAAGGTGAGTTCAAGTCCAGCCTGAACTGCATAATAAAACGTTGTCTCAAAAAGACAAAAAAAAAAAATTATAGTGGAGATAGATGCACAACATTGTGACTGCACTAAATGCAACTTGGTTATACTATTTTAAAATGTCTGAAATGGTAAATTCTATGTTCCAAGTGTTTCCTCAGAAAACAGGGTATAATTGAAAGCTATTATCAACATTTTAATTGAAAATATTTTTTTACAGTAAAAGTCATATTGCCATTAATTCTTCTCAAAATAGTCTCACTTTAAATTCATTTATCCCATCATTTGAGCCAATTTCTGAAGCAATTCTGGAAGTCCTCTATGTGACCATTTTTAGTTCTGTTGTCATAATTGCTCCAATGTCCTGAATCAATTGAAAACTCTTATCTTGCATTGTCCTTCTGACTTTGGGAAGAGTCAGAAGTCACAGAGGACTGTATCCAGTGAAGAAGGTGAATGATGACACACCATAATATTTTTAAAAATCTGCCTTTTTATTGGATGGAAATGGCAGCAGCATGTACCACATTATTTTCCCTGTAATTTTTAAATCACACGTCATGAAAACACAAAAGAGCACTTCTAAAACTGCTTCAAAAAGGGGCAAGAATGGTGGGATAAGTGTATGTGAAATGTGTTTTCTTAAGTTTAGAGAAAAACACCCAAACATTGATCATTTGGAAATTGATGAAGAATAGGAATTCTTCACAGTTTTGTTGATTTCGAGTGTTGGGAGTGATCAAAGTAGAAAAGAAAGAAATGTGAGAAGAAAAGTCATTCTCCATCTGTCCTTCGCTCTAGGAATTTTTAAATTTGGCTGAAAATAACCCCCAGGGAAGATTTTTTAAAAGCCTGTTCTCCAGTTTACAATCCCAAATGAATTGTTTCAGAATCTCCAAGGATGGGCCTCAGCCATCAGAATTTTTAGGTCCCTGAGTGATCCAATATACAGTCAAGTTTGAGAAACTTTTTTCTACTTCTATAAATGTTACTGCAGAATATACTTGTTTGTGAATGGATCTGACTATATACAAAAATTCTTATTTAAGAGGTAGTTTGGAAGTGACACACTCATAAAAATCTCTTATACCCCAAATTCCAATGTCTATTTTTCCCCCTATACTCAGGAAGGTGTAGGAAAGGAATATACACCCATGGACCAGAATCACCTTAGTAGAAGAGTAAAGCTACTATGGGATACTCAGCTCTGTCAACAACAGATCATAGCTAAATCTCTTGACATATGCAACTTCTGTCTTCTACCAGTGCCAAAAAACCAAAACTCAAAAAACACAACAAAACAAAGAAAAGCTTCGTGCTTTTACTAGACATGTTGCAATAGCCCTCAAGCTTCTTTTCCTACTTTTAGTTTTTATTTTTCCACTACTGTATAAGAACTACAATCAGAGTCATCATTCAAGCAAACAATTCTGAAATACTTCAGTGGCATTGCTTTTTAGGTTTTATAATAATAGTTGCAAGATGCCGAATGCTCTGTACTTGCAGTCCATCCCTACGTCATCTTTTTCTCTTGAAGAACTTCCTTGTGACTTGCTCTCGAACAGTTTCTCCATACTTCTCATGTTCTCTCGCACTTCTATTCCTCTCAGTCTCTCTTTGATCTCTCCCTCTCTCATATCTTGGTAACAGGACCCTCATTAGTGTCTCTGAATAGAATGTCGTTTCCCTTACATTTGTCTGGTAATCCTTACTCACCCTAAATGTCTCACATTAAATATCTTTCCTCAAGAAATTCTTCCTGGGGCCAGTGAGATGGCTCAGCGGTTTAAGCGCCTGCCTTGCAAGCGCGAGGGCCCGAGTTCGACTCCCGGAACCCACATACAAAAAAGGGGCCGGTGATATCGCTCAGCGGCACGGGCGCCTGCTGGCGCGCGAGGTCCTGAGGTCGACCCCCCGGTACCCACAAAAAAAAAAAAAAAGAAAAGAAATTCTTCCTATTTTATCACTGAATGTAAAGAATCAATAAATAAAATTCAAAATAAATAAATGGGACAGCAGAGATGGTCAAGATATGCACGCAGTAAAATATGTGTGACTTTTTTTTCCCCTTCATTGTCCTTAGTGTGTAAGGGTGTGTAGTATTTCCTAATTTGTTTAGCACTTTATCATCGGAACTTAATGTAATATTTGGTGCTTTGATCAATGTGCTTTCCCCCTTTGGATGACCTACTTCCTGCAGCAGAGCACTCTAAAAGAGAGAGATTTCATCATACTCTAAATTGTTATATCCTTTTATTCCAAAATGATGTTTCTCCATTTTCAAATTAGATAGAAAATTTTTTGACAGTCCCTAAAGTCTGGGATTAGTCACAAAAAGATTAGACCTTTAACTAGGGTGATGGTGGCTTGGAGTCTGGATCATTATAGGCTGACATGTCACAAGACGATTCAAGAGAGTGAACACAGATTTGGCATTTGAAGATTTGTTGAAGCAAAGAGAACACCCCCCTGTCAATCTTGATAAAGTTCAGATTATAAGAAATAAAAGTATGTACCATTTAACCCAGTAGGTAGCATATCTATACCACCATTTTCTCTAAAGCCTGGGAATATAAATAGCTGAAAGAGGATTCAGACAAACAAACTGATCCTGAATACAGTAACATATCATCATCTACCACCAGGTATCGGCATCTCTCAATGACCTTTTTTTCTCCTGTCTTCTTTGCTTCTCCAAGTATCAGGAACTGAATCTTCATTTCTCCTAAACTCTTGGATCTACCTTTTCTTAGTATTTTTAACTACTATTTATAAGGCTAAAAGGCTTGGTTGTATGATGAAACCCATCAATTATTTTAATAAAATGACCGAAATATTTAAAGAAGGAAAAATCATAAAAGGAGGAGATAAAGTAAATCTCATTGTCAAATTGTGATCCTAAAATTTGTCCTATTTTTATGGATTTTCCATAAACATGAGTATCTGTACTTGACTAACCTCAAGATCACAGCATAAGTCATATTTCAGATCAAGATAAAAAGTGATACCTGGCTAAAAAGAGATCAAGGATACAGTAAACAAACTGGATAATTTTTATTGTAGCAAAATGTGAGCTCTCTATGCTTCATTTGCATTCAGGCACTAAGAAATCACAGCCTACAGAACCACAGTAGTAGAAATCAAGTTTGTAAATATAAAATTTTATTGTAAAATAGACCTGACCAGTTGTTTAAGAAAAGTGGCATGTTTAAAACAGATGCAGGTAGACAATCTTGCCCTCTACAGATAGTACTTATTGAATTCTGCAAGTTGCTAAGGTTTTGTGAAATTTCACCAATAAGTTTTAGATAGAGCAGATTAGAAGGACATCTGCTTTTTCAGAGTGGTAGTGTAGAAGCAGTCGCAGATAGTAGGAACTGGTATCAAATAGAGAGTAGTAGGTAGTAGGAAGGAGGTAGGTAAAAGATACTAAAGTAACATTAAATTCCAAAGTAGGGGATTTGGGGACTTTGGCATTTTCTTCAAAGTTATAAGTAGGCAAATACACCTCAATCTGAGGTGCACTTAATTATGGACATCAGTGGAAGGAAGGAGATGTTTTTGAGAAACTCATCCAAAGTAGGGATCACAGCCAGGCTCATTGGTGCATGCCTGAAAACTGAACTACTTGAAAGGCTGAAGCAGGAGAATCATAAGTTTTAGGCCAGCCTGGGTAATTTAGCTTGATCCTGCCCACAAAATAAAATAAAAAAGGAGCTTGGGATATAACTCACAGGTAGAGCACTTGTCTAGCATGTATGAGAACTCGTAGCAGGAAAAAAAGAACAAAAGGCTGGAATCACATTTTACATTCAGCTGATATCCCCCTACTTACACCAAGCATATTCCCTGAAAAATCCTTAAGTGGCACTTAAAACTTATGCTTCAAAATTGTTAGTTAGTCTTGGTTTTCTTGCTTTTAATGAGAATATTTTTTAAAAAATTGTACACATATCTAAAATGAAGTGGAACTAATATCATTTAATAGCCACTTAACCTTGGGTGGGTGACTAAACCTCTTAGTGACCCAGATGTCTCATGGTTAAGACAGAGAAAATAATGGTCATTAATTCATAAGTTTCTAAAGATTAAAGTAATTATTATATTTAAAATTCACAAAACACTTCTGGTATAGAGTAAATAGTTTAAAATACAACAACAGATCTGTTGTTAGTTTATTAAGGGTGGATTCCAATCAACTAAAATGGCCCTGGTAAATACAATATTTACTCCTCATTTCCTTCTGGCTTATGGCAAGGATGCAATTGGTGATGGCTAAAATGAAGAGGGCATTGGTCTCAGCCTCTGGAGCAGCTTCACTTTTTATTTATATACTATTTGTCTTATGAAAAATAGAAAACACCTTCATCTGGCTTCTGGTGCTCATTAATATCTTCCTTATTTATGATCTAATCTTAACACTTAGTTTTCTTCAGATAAATACATGTTTCTCTTTTTTTCCTCAAGCATTTCTTGTTTTCCACAGTACCAGTGTTTAGATATCATACCTCAACTGTGAGCCTAGATATTGTGACCGCATTTCCTAAGGTTGAAAGCACCAGCCAGCTGTTAAGTTTTATTTATTGTTTTCAATCAATAAGAAAGTCCCTTACTTTCTTGTCACCTATCTAACACCATTATCTGAGAGATGTTTGTGGTCTTTGAACATACAGCTTTTCTAAATGGTCTACGTTCTGATTTTGTGCCTTTCCAATAACTTTGATTATTGAAAGTCTAACTTTTATATGTAGGAAGTATTACAGAGGCTAAATAATGCAAAAAGAATAATATCTTACTCTTACAGCGTCTTATAAATGTTAAATCAATTTTCACAGGTGGTATAGAGCAAAATTTTAAACTTGAGGCAGGAGACCATATTTTATTTCCCTCTGAAGTTCAGCCTTTTTGCCTCATATCTGGAAATTAGTACATGCTCAGTAATTTTTAAAATGCAAATGTCATCATCGCAAAAGCCCTATGAAAGATTCAGATAGAGTATCATTTCTTGTATGCACATGGCAAACTTAGTAATGAACATGGAGAATTTAGCTATTCTAACTCATCACACAAGTCTTTTTAGTATATTAGTGCTCATAAAAACAAGAGCAACCTCATAGTGTCACTTTCAAGGACAAGATTGTTGCAACAAATGCTTTGTTATTGTATGCTACTCTAAAATAATCAAGTACTTTATATTCAAGCAAGAAAACTCTGCTGCACTGATTAATATGGCAGCCATTTGCCATATGTGGCTACTTAAATTCAAATTTTAATTAATTCAAATTAAATAAAATTTATAACCTATTTTTTCACTCCCAATAGCCACATTTCAAGAATAAGAATGGAACTGCCCCACATGATATCAGTAGCTTCTGTATTGGACAGCTAGGATATAATACAACATTTCCATCACTTAAGATTTCCAACAATATGTATTTGGTAGTAGCACCTGAGGTTGTTAGTCTATGTCTAAAAACATGCGAACAGTGAACTAAATAACAAACAATAAATTTAACAAATGGAAACATGTCACTGTAGATAAATTGCTGAGAGAAGTAAATGGAGAAAATTCACCTCACCAGCTCATGTTTTTCTCTGTGGAATGCTCACTATGATCCCTAATAAAACTTTCTGAAGATCCACTTTTTCATGGTGAAATAGAAAAAGCAAGCCAGGAGAAACATTCAGGGTGCAGGGAGTAACTTCCTAGAAGAGAATCAGAGGCCTTAACAGAGAAAAGAAAAAAGGGCAAAAATAGTGAATTGTTAATTCTAACCAGGGTCATACACAGAAGGTTTTCCTTTCTTTTACTCATCAATTACTGTAACATAAAATAGCATAAACAACTGTCACAATAAATATTCGCTGAACAGAGGAATTAAAACTTATATTACTATAAGTGTACAAAGGAATAAAATCCTAAATAAATCTGATGGGAATGATCAACTTTTATTCATTGAAAACTATTCCACTTTAATTAACAGACTTGATTCTTATTTTTAATTTGTAATATATTTGTTACACAAGCAGAGGACTGCTATTCAGTTAGAAATTTCCAATTTTTAAAATAAGATTACAAATATGTGTTTTCAGACAAAATTCTCTATCCACACTTTTGTACATAAACAAACATTCTTGGAAAATTTTTAGATATTTTTCCTTAAATTTCACTAAAGAACCTGAATGTAACTACTTTGTTAAGTACCTAATATATGTAAAATACTTTTCCCACATAATTATATTTTTCCTCTAAAAAGGTATACATTTCTGTGTATACTTTGTATAAATAAGAAAAGCGAAGCTCAAAATTTTAAGTAACATGTTCAAAACCTCAGTTAATATCAGAACATTTGTGTAAAGCAGAAAATTCCTGGTTATAACATTGCCTTCCAGGAAAAATACAGTAACAAACCAATTTACACTTAAAAGCAAATCAATAAGGAGTTTTTCATCTGTGCTTTAATACGGGAATTAATTTTTCAATTGCTACTGTAAATTTTCAGTATGGATTGATTGATGTTTTAACTGCCAATTCAATGTGTATAGGTATGGAATACTGTGTGACAGTACATATCCATCACCATCCTTATTTTTTGTTGCAAGATTTTAAAATATACTCTCCTACTTATTTTGGAGTATATGATGTATTATTATTATTGTTCATAGTCACTCAGCCATGCACTAGATCTCAAAAATTATTCTTCCTGTCCAACCGAATCTTTGTACTCTGTCAAAACAACTCTCCTTTTCCTCTCTCCAACACCCTAGTCAGCCTCCAGTAGCTATTGTTCTGCTTTTTTTACTTCCATAACATTTTTTTTCAAACATAATTAAGAATGTGCAATATTTCTCTTTCTCTCATTGGCTTATTTCACTTAGCATAGTGTCCTACACAGGTACCGATGTATTTGAAAAGACAGAATTTCTTTAAAAAAATCTGGATAGTATTTCATGTGTATATATATACTATATTTCCCTTTTTAACTTCTAGTGATACATATACAGTTATTGTTATAGTAGCACATTTTCTCTTCATTCTTCTACTGAAATAAATGCTCTTTAGGATATATTGTAACTCATTTTATTTCTTATCTGTTAGATGGACATTTGAGTTGTTCCAATTTTCTGACTATTATGAAGAATGAATCAATGAATATTTGAATGCAAGTTTTATGTAAATATGTGTTTCTAAATGAAAACCAAACTTTCTTTACTATTCATCCATTATAAACAGGTGGATTCTACGTCTTGGTTATCATGAGTGATGCTACAATGAACAGAGGAGTGCAGATATCCTTTCTACATATTGGATGCATAACAAGTGGTATTGTTGGATCATTTGGGTAGGTCTATTTTTAGGTTTTTGGAGAATTTCCATTGTAGCCTCACCAATCTACACCAGCAATGTTTAGGTGTTCCTTTTTCTCTACATGCTCAACAACACTTGTCATAGTTGATATTGTTGATTGTGGTAATTCTACTGAAGTGAAATCTCACTGTAGCTATAATTTGCATTTCCCTTATAATTAGTGAGGTTGAGTTTTTTTTTATAAGACTTTATCTTCTTTTGAGAAATGTCCATTCAGGTCCTATGTTCATTTTTAATTGATCTATTTGTTTTCTTGATGTTGAATTGTTTGTATTTTTATATATTTTGGATGTTAACCTTTTATCAGATGTATGGTTTGAAAATATTTTCTCCCACTCTTTGGGCTCTCTTAACTTTGCCAATTATTGTGTTCTTTGCTCTCAGAAGCTCTCAAATTTGATGTATTTCCTTTAGGAGTTTGTTTTGTTCTGTTTTGCTTTGCTTTGCTCTTTTTAATTCTTTTTTTTTTTTTTTTTTTTTTTTGTGGGTACCGGGGGGTCGACCTCAGGACCTCGTGCGCCAGCAGGCGCCCGTGCCGCTGAGCGATATCACCGGCCCCTTTTTTGTATGTGGGTTCCGGGAGTCGAACTCGGGCCCTCGCGCTTGCAAGGCAGGCGCTTAAACCGCTGAGCCATCTCACCGGCCCCTTTTTAATTCTTTCATTACCTAATTCTTTAATTACCTTTCATTACCAATTCTATGCTTTCATAGAATCACTATTTTGGTCAATATTGTGGAGATTTTTCTTTGTGTTTTCTTCTATTAGTTTTACAGTTTGGGGATGTAAATTTACAGTTCAAATCAATTTTGAGTAGGACTTGTATATAGTGAGACACAATAATACAAATTTGTATTTGCCTGAGGATGTCCATTTTTTCCAGTACCTTTTATTTAAGAGCCTGTCCCTTCCCCATTGTGTGTTGTTGATATCTTTGTTGAAAATCAATTGAACTCAAGTACGTGAGTATATTTCTGGCCTTTCTATCCTGTTTCAGGGTTTTCTGTGCATATTTTTTGCCTACTGTTTTTTGCTCTTTTTAATACAAGAGCTTCACAAAATATTTTGAAATCCAGGAGTAAAATATCAACAGTTTTGGTTTTGTTTGTTTGTTTTTGCTCAATATTATTTTGATTATACAGGATCTTGTATTTCATATCCATGTAAGGATTTTTTTTTCTGCTTCTCTAAAAATTTAATTGGCATCTTGGTGGGGATTGAAGAGAATGTATAGATCACTTTGGGAAGTATTAACATTATAATAATATAAATTTTTCTAATTGATGAACATGGGATATCTTTCTGTCATTGTTTTCCAGTACTGGGCACTGAACCCAAGGTCCTCATGCTAAGATATATGTCTGTCCCTCTTTTAATATTTTATTTTGAGACAGGGGATCTTGGTAAGTTGCTAAGCTTCTCAGGCTGATCTCAAACTTGCAATACTCCTGTCAGCCTCCCAGAGTGCTAGAATTATAGGCATACACAACAATGCCAAGCTTCATTCTTATATTTATATATACATATGAATATATATATTTATTCATATATAAACATATAACATATATATATATATGAATCCGTGTTGTATGGTATTCAGTTTGTGAATTTTTCACAGTATTCATTGCATTCAAGATTCTTTCACCCTGTTGTTGAATCATGTTGTTATTATTTTGAGATATTTAAATTCAGATTCAGTATCTTTTATTACTCTTTGTTTTTTCAGACTTTCTAGTGCTTCCTGATTCAGTCTTAGTAGGTAGTACATGTGTAGCAACATATCCATTTCTATTAGATTATTATCTACTTTATTATTTTATAACTTTTCATAGAATTTCTCATGATCCTTTGCAATTCTGTAGTACCTGTTGCAATCTCTGCCTTTTGTTTATTTATATCCTCTCTCTTTCCCGACTAGTCTAGAAAAGGGTTTGTCAATTTTGTTTCTTTCAAAAACTTAATTCTTATTTTGGTTGATTTTAGTATGTTTTTCTAGTATCTGATTCACTTTTTAAAATCCATTTGGTCCCTCCATATCTTTCGAGTAGAGAATTCAATCCATTTGGATTTGTTGTAATTATGATAGGTAAGAACTTGCTACTGCCATTTTGCAACTTGTTTTCCGGTTGTTTTATCAATTTTTTCTGTTTCTTTCTTCCTCTCTTGCTATCTTCCTTTGTGGTTTGATGGTTTTCCTATGGTAATGTTTCAATATTTTTCTCCTTTTTTAAATTTTATGCAACTACTATAGGCTTTTGCTTTGTGCCAACCCTGAAGTTTATAAAAACTTTCTTACAACACAATAGTTTAAGATGATAATGACTTAAATTTAATTGCATGCATAACCTCTACACTTTAGCTGCCTTTTCTCACACCTTTTACATTATTGATGTAAAACTTACATCTTTTTGTAATTGCATCACTTAATAATTTATTGAAGCTACAGTTGATTAAAATACTTGTCTTTTAACCCTGAGTCACAATAAAATGTCTTTATATACTATCTATATGATTTAGAGCAGGCTTATCCAACCCACATCTATGGGTCACATGTGGCCCTGAGCAGCTAATAATGTAGTCCCATGAGATCACTGACATTATCATTATTATGTGACTTTTATCTGTATGTTATTAGGACTCAACTGAGTGACACTTAAGTGTGAAACTGCATAGGTGACCTCAAAACCCAGTGTAGAACAAGGCAGAGTGCAGCGTTCAGTCGGCCTCCTTTGTCACTACACACTACCCATCAACCAAAACTAACATGCACCAGCCTCTCATGTGCTTATGTGACTTGGGAAGGAATGTGTAGCAATTACCAATAATAGTGTTGCAACATACCTGCCTGCATATGTGCCTAGGAAGATAAGTCTTTACAGTGATTAAGCAGATATATGTTTCCTTAATTATTAACAGGCTTGTATTATTTTATTTTAATATTAAAATGAAATATTTTTAAAGAACGTTCCATTACTTACATACATTATCTATAGTCTATATTTTATATGTGGCCCAAGACAATTTCTCTTAACTTAATGTGTCCCATACAAACCAAAATGTGGACACCCATGGTTTAGAGCATTCTGAATAAGACTATATATTACTCATATTATTGAGTTTTTTTTAACATTCATATATATTATATTATTAATTGGCAGATTTTCTAGCTTGAAAAACCCTCCCTTTATCAGTTCCTACGAGATACATCGCATGGTTATGAACTCCTTTTGCAGCTGTGTGGGAAAGTTTTTATTTCTCCCTCAATTCAGAAGGAGAGCTTTGCCAGATAATATATTAATTTTGTTTTGTTTTGTTTTGTTTTTGTACAGGAAATCGAACTCAGGACCTTGTGCTTGCCAGACAGGCACTTGTGCCACTGAGCTATATCCCCGGGCCCAGGTAATATATTCTTTGTTGAGATTTTTTTTTCCTTAAGTATTTTGAATATGTCATGCTATTCTGTCCTGGACTATGGATTTCTGCTGAGAAACCTATTCACTGAGTTTTTTTCAAACTCCTCAATGGTTTGAATTTGATTGTGAGACTTCTGAAATCCCTGTACCTGGATTTTTGCCATCTTTTTCTTGACTTACAGAATTTTCAGGCATTATTTCTTTCTATACATTTTTGAATATTTTCTATATCTTTCTTCTAGAACTGCTATTATGCATAAATTGGGTTTTTATGGTGTTCTGTAGGCTTTCTTCATGGTTTCCATGTTTTTTTTTTTTCTTTTTGCTCCTCTGGCTAAATAATTTCAGATATCTTGTCTTTGAGCTGATTCTTTTTTCTGCTTGACCAAGTCTACTATTGAAGCTTTCTATTTACCTTTTTTCAGTTCATTTAATGTACACATTATCTCTAGTATTTTATTTTTGGTTCTATTTCTCAAACTTTTCATTTTATTCATGAAATGTTTTTCATTTTCATTTACTTTTCCATGTGTATTTTCTTACAGTTCCCTGAAATTCTTTAAGAGGATTATTCTGCATCGTCAGTGATTTCGTAGATCTCCATTTTTCCTCGATCCATTACTACAGGCTTGTTAATATCTTTTGGTTGTATCATATTTTCCTGGTTACCTATCCTGCATATGCTCTTGCATTGGTGTCTGTGTATTTATGGAAACAACTACCCCTTTTGTCTTTTGCAGGCATTTTGTTTTGTTTTGTTTTGCTTTGTTTTGTTTCTTGTACTGATAGATCTCCACTTTTACTCCAGCCTAAGATTCTGAATGGGCCACCTTGTACCAACCCTGTACCAACCCTGTACAGGGAGATCTAGTTGTTCAATTTTCTAGTTGGTTTGGGATGCAGCCTGTGTGCTGTAGTCTTATGAAATGTCTGGATATATTCTACCACCTGGTAAGAAAACTGTCTAAACTCCATGATTAAGCAGAGCTGCTTGATGAGCTCTGTGACATCCCTGAGCAGTCAGGGTTACAGGCTGACTTCACTAGCTCATTGATACTGCTCCACGACAACCATAATTAGGCAGGTCCATATGCTAGTGTCTGATTTTGAATGAGATCTCAGAATTCAGTGTTCAGCCCCTTAGGATAAGCTGAGCCAAGGCTGTGCCCCACAGACATACAGTAGCATAGGCTTACTTCCTGCATTATGTTCAGTGGCTTGGTGGGGTTACCACTTGGCTACCAGATCTGGGTCAGATAATTATGATTGTCATAGAGCAGTATCAGAGAGTTAGTGAAGATTTTGGATCTTTTAATATCCAGAGAAAGACTAAATGCTATGTTTATTTTCTTGAAGCAACAGCATGTCACTTGAGTTGTTCTAACCTAAATTCTTCCACTTTCCTCCTTTTTGAATGGATTCATTGCTATCCCAGAGTTTAAGACAGAATGTTTCCAATCTTTTAAATAAATCAATTCAATCTTTACCACCACAGTGTTTAACATAGTACTTGAGACAGACATTGAAGGCTAAATATTTGAAGGAGAGCCAGAAGAAAGAAAAGAGAGAAAGGGAGAAGGAAGGGAAAAGAAGGGAAAGAATAAGATAGAAAAAGAGAAAGTAGGAGAAAAATGGATCACTAAAGTGAGGGAGGGAGGCAGAGGCTGGGGATGAAAAGGGATGAGCTCCCCATATAACAAGATTTTGCAAGCAAAATTTGGTTGCACCTAGCCCCACAGATAGAGGAATAAGCAATATAGCTGCCATCTTGACAAAAATTCATTTTTATTTAATGTAGAATATCAAAGAGATGATGAGACAGTGCTTCACAGACTTTCTCACTGAATTATTCTAACAGCAAAGGGGAAGGAAGGAGAGCCTCCAGAGGCTCTCAACCAACTAGAAGAGCAAAAAATTTCTTTTAAATCTTTGGGTTTATCTGAAAAAGTCATGTAAATTTTATGTTCTACTCATAATGCAACCATATTAGTTTAAATATAAAATACATTGGTTTCTCCCATATCTGTTAGTAAAATTCATGCTGCAGGAATTTGCATTGTGATTATTGTGTAGCTGCTCTTCCCCCAGGTACAGTGACACCTTCTCTTTCCTCATAGGTGTAGGCCAGCTTGAAGGGCCACAGACTGAGCAGTGGTCTGGGATTCGCTGTCCATGGATATGATGCCTACAGTGAGTATAGCTGGAGACAATGAGTGAGACTCCTGCCACTAATTTTATGCCATGGGGAGATGACTACAGTGAGAATCATGTGCTCTTACTTTACATCCCTCCAGCCCCTCAAGCATTTTAAATCACCAATTGCTATTTAAGAAGTTCCATTTCTACATCGGTTAATAATACGCATTTTCCCATTAGTATCCTTTTGAAGAGACTAAAGTGCCTCTCACATTATTTCATTAATCTGCACAATATTTCCTTTTCAAAGATAAGCTTTTTCATGACTTAAAGTAGCTTATTTTATACCAAGTTAATATCTAATATCAAGCACTTCTTTGGCTTAAGTAATAGCAGTGTTTCTAATTGGATGACAGGGTTGAGGTTTAAACCTTAGTAATATTTTGTAACTAAGTTGATATAATAAAATTATGAGGTTTGTAAATACTTTAACTTACGGAAATAGATGCATAGGTAGATACAGATATATGGATTTCTTTTTTTAATTCATGGATATATTTACAGTGATAGAGTTCTCATTTATCCAAAATGACCAGTTTTTTATATAATAGTTTATGTGAGCATTTCTACATAAGCAAGCATAGAAGCACGTGTCAATACAAATACTGTACTGGTGTTTCAACTACTTATAATATGTAGAGAGATGATACTGATATTCTGAACAATTGAGTGTTCTTATATACGTGGGAGCCAACTATTAAAATTTATTTTATATGTGTTTGCTGGAAAGCTTTCTAAAATATTTGAGAACACTTTTCCAAAAGATATCCAGAACCACTCCTTCCCATGGTTTAGATAATGCTTAGCCTGGAAGATGCATTTTTTTCTGTCATAATCAGGGTGATTTCTGTCATAATCAGGGTAAAGCCACCTCATATAGAGAAGAAATGAGCAAGCATCTTCTAGTATGTAGAGAAAAAAAGAAAAACATGTCCTCGACTTGCTAAAATTGCTTGAATGTGCTGAAAAGCAAATAAAAGACTATACATTTAGAATAATAACATTACTTTTAAACCTTAGAGGGTTATCAGTGCTTCTTTTCTGAAGTTAGTATCATGATAATGAATACTCAGTTCAACATATCACAATTCACACAGAAAATATTTATTAAACACCTACATTGTTTTAGGGTGTGACAGAAGTGATCAAGATAGTGAACCAACAAATAAACTCCTTTTCCTTATGAAGCTCCAGAGCAGTTAGCACACACGTTTCAGAAAGCATCAGCTAGTGATGATTGTTTATTGCTAAAAGCCTATGAATGAAAAGGAATCTGAGTGCGGAACTACATCGGCTGGGATATGGGATTCTTCTATGAGGGTCTGTCCCAGAGGGACTTGCTGACGGGCAACTGCTGAGTGTGATCAGTGAAAACCGGGAGCCATGTGAATACATCAGGAGAGTTATTCAAGCAAGAGGACTACCAAGATGTTCTTGCCATTGAATACTGGAGAGTTGTGATCAAGAAGAGTATGATCAGGAATAAATCTAGAGATGGAAAGAAGACAGGCCTCAGAAGTGAGGCTGTGAGGCAGGGTGAGGATTTGTGTTTTGCTGTGATATGGCAATTCTTTGAAGTGACAATAATATTTTTTGAACAACATTTTTTTAATCTTTCTTCTGTTTTAAAAGAGGCCTCTATTTCCTACACTGCTGTGCATGAAGAAAAACTAAAAAGGAAACAAAAGAAAAGAGTTGAGGACAGAACAGGGGTTAGCAGAAACCACAAGTGATCCAGCAGATAGGAAAAAGGTGGTTTCTTATAGTTGTGAAGGGATTACACTTAAGATACAGTTTGTAAGTTAAAAAATAGAAAAGAAAAGAAGTGATGAGGTGCTGAACAGGAAGAATGAGAAAAGAGTGTAAACTAGAATGATATCAGGTATTTGTTCTAATAACTGTGAGAATGTCAGCAAGATTCCTTGAGATGAGATCACTGGGGGATGGCCACCTTGGACAAGTAAGGAATAAATAATTTTGCTTGCAATTTCATAAATGAGAGGTGTCAATTAGGTACCAAAGTGGAAATGGGAGGTAACTAATGGGAAAATTAATCTGGTGATAATATGAGAAGTTAAGGGTGAAAATATGCATTTGAACACTGCCAACAAGTAGTTCACATTTACAGGAAGGATCTGGATCAGAATGTATTTAAAGTAGAGAAAGACAATGATTGATTTTTAGTTCATGTAACTAACTTAGACATGAAAATTGGGTTAGATGGAGCCAGTGAAGGAATTAAAAGCAGCAGCCAGGGAGGTAGAATAATCAGTAGATAAATGATCTTCAGAAACTAAATTTAAAAAGTGCTTCATAAAGATGAGGCTATTAAAAGTGTCCAATGTTAATGTGTTCAAGTGAAATGAGCTGAAAATTAGCATTGGCTTACCTAGATGAAAATCTGTGGTGATCTAATCAATGATATAGTGAGGGCCAAAAGATAGATACTGAGTAGATTATGAGGGGTGAAGGTACAATTGCAGAATAAGGCATATTTTTAGTCTTTTGTCTACAAAGGGTATCAGAGAACTGGGGTAATAGTTTAAAAGGATATTGAGTCAAGGGAGTTTTTTTTTTTTTTTTAACAATTGGAGTTATATAACATCTTTTTCTGTGTTGGTAATAAACCACTTCAGCAAGACATACAACTTTATTTTCAATCACATTTTTTAAAGGATTTAAGGAGTCTTAATTAGAAAAATCTAAAATTGGTCAAAGTTTCATATTAAAGACTAAAGTCTCAGAATTGCAAAGGGGCTATTGCTTACAGTTCATGCACAGCACCTGGCACATCTGTCCCAATCTCCCATTTGTTCCTTGACTTGTTTTTACAGCAGAACCTACAGTGCCCCTCAAAACAATTGAAACACATTCAAGGTAGAAATCATAATCACTACAATTCAGCTTTATATTTTTGTCATCATGGATATCAATGACCAGAAAAAATTTTTGTTCAACTCATTTGATTCCCAATAATACAACAAATTTGAATATTATGTCATTGTTTTCTTCTTACAACTTTGTATTCTGATTATAGAGAGATTTAGTCATATGAACAAAGGAAAGGATAAACATATGCTGTGTTCTGAATATTTGTGCCCTCTTTCCAGAAAATTATATGTTAAAATTCCAGCCCTAAAGTAATAGTATTAGGACATGGACACTTTGGGAAGTGATTATGTCATGAGAACTCTGCTCTGATGAATGGCATTAGTGCTCTGATAAAATAGGCTGAAGGGAATTTGTTACCTCTTTCTTCTATGTAAGTCAAAGAGAAAAAACACCATCTATGAATAAAAAGTCGGTTTAACTCTGATATTTCTTTGTTCATTTTGTGTCTAGTTGACTTATCTAATTGTGAGAGTGGGGTATTAAGTTTCCCCATTAAAATTGTGTTAGTGCTTATTTGATTTTTCTATCTGTTAATATTTGTTTTATGTAGTTGGGTGAACAGGTATTTGGTGTATATATATGTTCTACTGTTATCTCTTCTTTTTGGAGTTTTTTCATAACAAGTATGTAGTGATCTTTGTCTCTTTTGATCAGTCTTGGCTTGAAGTTCACATTGTCTGCAAATAGAATAGCTACCCCTGCTTTTTTCTGGGTGCCTGTCACACAAAGTATTGTTTTCCCTCCATTGACTTTCAGTCTATGAATTTCTTTTTGAGTTGGATGTGTTTCTTGTATGCAGCATATTGTTGGATCTTGCTTCTTGATCCATTCTGCCAATCTGTTTCTTTTGATTGGTGAGTTGAGACCATTTACATTGATGGTTATAACTGATATGCATTGGCTTATCTTTTTCATGTTATCTTCCTGTTTTTGCTTCCCTGTCTTTCCACTCTGTTTAATTGCTTGCCCTGCCTGGTGAATTCTTTCTATTGGTATTCTTGTGCTTGTGGTCTTCATTTTCTCTTTCTATTATATCTTTCAGAGCACTCTGAAGAGTTGGTGTTAGTGGTCATGAATTTCTTCAGTTGTTCTTTGTCACGGATGTATCTTACTTCTACACTGATCTGAATGATAATTTTGTGGGGTACAACAATATGGGTTGGAGGTTGTTTTCTTTTAATTCTAGAAATGCCTCACTCCAAATTCTCCTTGATTTGAGGGTTTGTGTTGAGAAGTTTGCTGTGATTCTAATCTTTTATAGGTGATTTGTTTCTTTTCTCTAGCCTCTTTTAATATTCCGTTCTTGTGCTGAGTTTTGGGAATCATGATTAATATATGCCTTGGTGTACATTTAAAAGATATCCTTTGCTCGTGGTTAGGAAGAACGAACATAGTGAAAATGGATATACTCCCAAAATTCCTATACATATGTAAGGCAATCCCAATCAAAATATCATTAGCACACCTCACAGAACTAGAGAAACCATTCCTAAAATTCCTTGACTTGAAATTACACTACAAAGCTACTGTGATAAAATCAGCATGGCAAAATAAAAAAAAGACCTGAGGATGAGTGGAACAGATTAGAAGATGCAGACACAATTCCAAACACACTTGGCCACCTTATCTTTGACAAAGAGGCCAAATATCTTCACTGGAAGAAAGATAGTCTCTTTAATATGTGGTGCTGGAAAAACCGGCTTTCCACATGCTGATGACTAAAACTAGAGCCTTGTCTATTAACAAACTAAAGTCAAGATGGATCAAAGGTCTCACTTGACCCAGCTCTTCCCCTTCTGGGTATCTTTCCAGAAGAATTAAAAACATCATACCACAACGATACATGTGCTCCCATGTTTATGGCAACACAATTTGTGATAGCTAAATCTTGGGAACAACCCAAATGCCCATCAACTGAAGAATGGATAAAAAAGATGTGGTATTTTTATGCAATGGAGTACTACTCAGCCATAAAGAAGGATAAACTGGAGACATTTATAGGTAAATGGATGCAACTTGAGACCATACTCATAAGTGAAATAAATCAGACTCACATGTGTAAAAATTGTATTGTCTCCCTGGTGTGAGAAACTGAAAGACTAAGTAAGGACTACAATGTACAATAGATATTCTGAAATGGAAAGAAATTGTTCAAAAGGAAAGAGGAACTAAGGTGGGTGAAAGGGTAAAAGAAGGAACGGAAAAGGAAAAAAATAGAAGATAGTTATGCAACTAGTTTTTCTTAATTCATTGAAAAGAAAGGTTTGTGCTAATATCATTTGGATAATTTTTTATACCCATATCTTGGACTCTGAGTAGCTATTTTGAAGATAACAGTGCACAATATGTTAACTATTGTTCTTCTCCTATTTTTTTTTTTTTTTTTTTTTTGTGGGTACCAGGGGGACGACCTCAGGACCTCACGCGCCAACAGGCACCTGTGCCGCTGAGCGATATCACCGGCCCCTTTTTCGTATGTGGGTTCCGGGAGTCGAACTCGGGCCTTCGCGCTTGCAAGGCAGGCGCTTAAGCCGCTGAGCCATCTCACCGGCCCTCCTATTATTTTTTTATGAAATTCTTTTTCATAAAATAAAAAAGCCCAGATAATAACTATACTTGGTTTTCTGGACAATATAATATCATATTACAGCTACACAACTGCCAGGGTAGCATAAAGCTGCCACAGGAAAAGTGGCATGACTGTGTTCCAATAGCACTATATTTAGAAAACAGGCATGATCTCACTTACATACAGAATCTAACAATGTGGAATGATGGAAGTGGAACGGTGGTTGCCAGGGCTACACAAGGTGGGGGAATGGAGAGATGCTAATTAAAGGGTCCAAAGGTTCAGTTAGGATGAAAAAGTTGGGAAATAAATTGTGCTGCATGATGATTACATTTAATAATAATGTATTGCATATGTGAAAGTTGAGAGAGCAGATCTTACATATTCTCATCACAAAAAAATGATAATATGTGAAATATCATTGGCTTAATCAGTTCACTATATCTATATACATTTATATATATATATATATAAAATATATATAAAAATATAAATAAAAATTTGGGCAAGGTCTTAAGGTCAATTCCCAGTACCAGAAAGATAAATAAATAAATAAATAAATAAATAAATAAATAAATAGAAAAAAGTGTCTTAATTCTTAGTTGATTCCTGATCTCTCTGTCACATTTCTATTTTAGTCCCACTAGAATTATAGAAGTAAATAACACTTCTTTTATTTTAGTGGAATCCTGCCTTGAAATTTATTTTTCAGTGGAATTAGCACTAGTCTACTAATAGGAGCAAAGATCCTCACTTTGTTGATTATGTTGAGTAATGACATATTTATTTTTACTTGAAAACTTTGATGTGACTACAGGTGGAAAGAGAATGCTTGAATGATAAGATGTCACACACTACTAAGGAAATATTTTGCTGGGTTTTTACTTATTTCTTGTTCCATTTTTATAGAATGATCTATAGCATGGCCACCACTTTAAAAAAAGAAAGTGTATGTGTTACTAACAAAACCTAAACTAAAGCAAGATTTCTTCCATGAGTCAGTAAACTTATTTTGGTGAAATGAGGTTTTCGGTGGGAAATGCAAATCCCTTTCCTGAAAAATCAAAGTATAACATCATTATTTGTATAATTCAAAGACTGCATCTGATCGCTTATTCTACTAAGAAGGTTAAAAAAGATAGGGCAGTACACTTTAAATTTGATCCAGATTCAGGTTAAGACAGCTACACCAAATTTCACTAAATTACATGCTGTACTTAGTCCAGCCATTTTGTATTTATGCCTTGTCTTAGTGCATTCAGGCTGCTGTAACAAAACACCACAAATTGGATGGCTTATAAATAACACAGATTTACTTCTTTTATCTTTTGAGGCCAAGAGGTCCAAATCAAGTCTCCAGAAGATTTGACTTTAGGTTGGAGCCCAACTTTTTTTTTAATGTAGGGTTTGGAACCATAAGCTGTGGAGTCAGAGAGCCTAGCTCTATTATTTCCTGCTTACAATATCTCAAGTAATTTGCTCCATCACTCTCAATTTCTCTATCATAAAAAATACATAACAATTTCCCCATCATTTCTTCATCATATATTTTTGTTTGTTGTGATTTTTATTAAAAATAAGTTAGTTATATTGAAAGTACTACCATGTGCCTAGAACATTATTAACAGATTTTGCTTACTGTTTACTATTACTGTATGGGAAATAAGACTTCGGAGATTAGAATGAGGGCAAACAGAGAAAAGAAGAGAACTAACTGGTATATCTTGTTCCTGTGAAATCAGCCTTATTTGTGTTATTAGGATTCTTTGCGCAAAGAAAAGTTCTGTTCTTCCGGAAATAACTTACAATAAATAAACTTTATTCAAAATGATCTTATGAGAGTACATATTCTTTCCTATCAAGGCATCTCTAATTAAAGTGAGAAGATGCCTTTCCTTTGCAGTAGCAGATAACAACAGGATTTAAGTATTAATTGTCATCTGTGTCATATGACTTAAAATTAAGCCACAATTATATTAGGTTATGTTAACAGAATACAGTGATCATCAGAGAAGGTTAATTTTCTTCATCTAATTATACTAAACTTGACCATTTGTAGTAATTAGATATTTATCCAGTATTTTCACTGGGTGTAGTAAGCACCTGCCATTGTGAATAGAAAACAAGGTATAGACTCAACTCTGAAAGGACACAAAACTAAGTAGATATAGTAGAGACCAGAAACTGAAGCACAGTGTATGTGATCTCACTATATAATGTATAAGAAAGTGTGGGTACAGAGAGTAGACACTTAGTTCAATTTTTACCTGTATTAGTCAGCTTTTCCATCATTAGTGTATAATACCAGACACCCACAACTTAAAGAAGGTGAGGTTTATTTAGCTCACAACTTTAGTTCATGCATGGTCGGGTCTCCCCAAGGCAGAAATGTTACTGTGGAAGGGCAGGCCAGGGAAAAGCTGCTCATCCTATGGCAGCTAGGAAGCAGAGAGAGAAGGAGCCAGGGACAAGAATACACCCTTCCAGATCTTCATACAGTGACCCGCCTCCAAGCAGGCCCCACCTCCTAAGAGCACATTCTGCTACCGAGCTCATCAATGGGTGAACCCCTGATGAGTGTAGCACCTCTGTGACTGTATCACTTTCCACACAAAAGAGAATTTGGGGAGATCTTTTAGCTCTAAAGTGTAACATTACTTTTTCTTCCAAGAGCACATCATATATGCCTCGTCAAGACAGTTTTAAAGAACACTCTAAAATGAGGAGGGATGCTGTACCTTCAAAGTGTGCTGGCTTTATGTTGGTTTAGGAAAATCTAGAAAATTTACACAGCACAGTGGGGTGACTATAGTTCATACTAACCTCACATATTTTATGAATAATTTGAAGAGCTCAAGGGCCCCAAATAATGAGATGGAAGCATTTATTACCATATTTGGATTAGTACACCTTGTACAAATGTATTAAATTATCACTCTGTACCCATAAATAGGTACAATTAAAATTAAAAATGATTTAGGAAATTACATTACAGCTTAAAAAGGAAAGAAAATGTGCAGGGTAAGCGAGGGTAATAATTAACATATTAACAATGAACTTCCACGGCATTTAATGTGCGCCAATGTAAGCTATTTAATTTTATTGTATTAACAACAACTCTACATGGCAAGCGCTATCTGCTATCATTGATTCTCTCTTTTACAAAGACAGAATTAGGTGAATGGAGGGCAGTAATTTTCACAAGGTCACAAAGGTACAGCTGCAGAACCAGGTCTACAGTTTAGTCAGTTCAACCTCAGAGCTCATATCCTAGCTGCTGCTCTCACCTGACTACTAAAAGTAAAGTAAGTAGAAACCATTACTCATGATGATTCAATCCAACTCAGGTCTGCTCATTTACAAGGTAGACATCCTGAGATGATCTGATTTGATGAGAGTCATGATTAGAACATTTAAATATTATAATAGATCAACTATTTCTCACACACAGCACACATTTATGTCATTCTCAATAGTACCCTTATGAGTAAAATATCAGTTATAAGAGACAGAACTTAGTTAATAAAATCAATGTATTGATTAACAAAATAAAACTCTCTTCCTGTCACTAGGTGGCAAGCAAAGTCTAGATGACGAGGACAGTTGCTCAGTGGTGTGTCACCTACCACAACCATGAGATTAACCCAGATTAGTAGATTTCAGTGTAAAATTGTTGCAGAAATACAAATGCAATAAAATTACATTGCAACTAATAATAGCAACTTTAACATTTCTGGTAACATTAAGTTGTAGCATCACCCATGGAAAGGTAGATGAGAAGCATGTGGTCTTGGTATCCTCTAAGAAAAACAAGAAGAATGTTTGAAGTGATGTGATATGACTTGTAATATATCTAATCATTGTACTGCTTACAAGTTTCATAACATCTATGAATCTCTATTTCTTCATGAATAATACAAGACAATAATGACTATTTTTCAGAAATACTGCAAAACTATATATATAGTGTATTTCAGTGTATTTCAGTGACAGTTTTTCGAAGTTGAGCAATAATAAATATATTGGCACAGAGCAGCTACTCATTCCATTAGCTTGTTTCTAAGAAACTGTTATTTTTGTAACTAATAGAAAATTATATACCAAATGCATAAAATATAGAAAGATGAAGAAGTGTTGAACATACAAGAACAGCCCCATGTTAACACGTGCCAGTGCATATCTCTCCCGATTTTAGGATACAATTATCTGTTTTCCCAGTGCAAAGAGTTGTGGCTATTCCTGGTCTGTTAAGTGCTGTAAGTGTTGCCTTGCTTTAATGATTCAGATGTATTCATCTTTCATCAAACTAGAAATGATTTATACTGAAAATGGCCTGTGTTTTTCTGAAAAATTATATGCAAGCATTTGATCTAGTTTTACAGATTCAAGAAAATTAAGGAGCATAGGTAACTAATGTACTGCTATCTTTAAAAATTTTTTCTCCCCTTCAAATATCATGTTGCAACTTAATCCCCAAAACAACAGTATTGAGAAAGGTGGCCATTTTGGGAGGGTGTTTAGGCTACAAGGACTTTACCTTCATCAATGAATTAATGCTGTTATAAAAGGGGTTGCAGAGAAGTTCACTCACTTCTGTTCCTCTGCTGGGGGAGGATAAATATTTTGCTCTCTTTTGTCCTTCTGCTTTCTGCTGTGCCAGGATGCAGCAACAAGGCACACACTAAATGCCAGCAGCTTGTGATTGGATGCCCCAGACTCCCCAAACTGTGAGAGGATAAATTTCTGTTCTTTATAAATTATCCAGTCTTAGTTACTTTATTACAGCAGCACAAAAGAGACTAAGACAACCATAGGGAATTTAGTTCATGCTGTATGAGAGCTTTATTTTATGTATAGGGCTGATAAATGCAGGTAAAGTAGAGGGAAAGCAAAAAATTCTTTGGTTACACCACCAAGTCCAGACTTTGTTTAGGGAATCTTTCATTTTAAGGTAAGAGACATCTAGGGAAAAACTAAATAAATTGAAGATTTTCTCCACTAACGTTTTACCAAACCTTGTCTCTTTTCTTCCATCTGAATTCCTATTCATGAACAGGTTCTTTAAAATGAGACTCATATACGTTAGTTATTTGCATTCCAATCAAATTGTTCAAGGGCAAATAGGAGATTCTGTCCATGCTACTTTAACTTGCATATTACTGAGGTCCTAATTCCTTCATCACCATAAAAGATCATAATTATCTTGAGATTTCTTCACTGCTCTATGACTCATATATACACACCCGGACACTGGCATCATGTATATTTTATTAAAACCTCACCAAGCTTCAGCAAAATAACGGTTCGTATCTCCAGAATTTTTTATTTGTGTTTATCCACGATGGGTGAAAGCAGCATGCGAAATAAATGAAGAATGATACCACAAATGTCTTTAGAGAGATATTAAAAGAGAATCAGCAGAGAGGTTATGAAAGTTGTATGAGCCATATATTATCTCTGCACATACTACAACGGTCAGAACATTTGCTATGTCATGCTCCATACTAGTCTCAAATAATATATTTGACACATAATGACATTCCAGCTTAGGGTAGGGAAGTAAATTCTACCTTCATTGTTATTTTTAAAAATGAGTTTGTATTTAAATGTGCTGTTCACGTGAAAAGGCTCAGTATATTACCATGCTCATTTAAAACCAGCCCTTTGTATGGAAATATCATACAACTTTGCTCTATTGCAATATGTAAGAATTAGCATCACTTTCTTAACTTATGTAGTGCTCAATTTCTTAATGTCATTCATATTCCCTTTTGTCACAACATTATTAATAAATATTGAAGTTGAAGACAAGAAATAAAGTGCCCAAGACTAGGTCAATAGGTTAAAACAGTAGCATATTAAAAAATGCCCATAAAATGTTTCCTTGAGCCCAGGAGTCATACGGTGAAATAAAAGATAAAGGGGCCTCCTTCACATAGAAAGGGACTTTTCTTCAAATTAGTATGTGTCAACCAGAACTGAGGGGAAAGATGTATGTTGACATTTCAGCCAATGCAATGGAGATGTTATTCAGAAAGTGCAAGGTTAGCAAATCTATAAGCGTATATACACACATTTATTTTTTATTATTTTTATGTCTTTGTCCCTCTATAAATGTAAAGGATATGGCTTTGTAGACACAGAAGGTCAGAACTGGAAAGAATTAGGCATAATTTAGTCTACTCTCTTCATTTATAAAGATGAGGCTACAATGGTCCAAAGAGGTCAAGGGAATTGCTTTAATTCATATAAGTAGGAAAAGTAGGAATGAGGAAAAGAACTCCTGTCTCCCAGGATCAGCTACCCTATTTTGCTCTATGTTGTGATCTAAATTACTTAAAAGACAAGCAAATATTCAAAGAAAACTTCAAATATTCCACCCTAAAAATTTTATTGACCCTATAACTGACAACGAACGATTTCCAGTGTCTCAGCCATCTTGCTAAAGTCTAATACTGCTCTGTGTAGGCTGTGTAACAAAGTAGCAGTAATATGGTGACAGACTGAATGATTGACCCCTGCACCGATGTTAGATGTTCCTAATTTCAGTCCAAGATCTATAACTTCAGTTTATGTGAATTTGGGCAAGGTAATAGATTTTTCTATGCCTGAAGCATTTATATTGTTTTTTATTTTTTTCAATTTTGTATAATAATAGTTTCAAACTCATACAGCTGTGATGGTTGAGTGCAAAAGAATTTAGTAAACTCTCTAATCCAAAATTAGTCCTCAATGTATGCTAACACCTAATATTAATGTTAATGAGGAGATGTCTTACCTTTGGATACAGCTGATTGGATTGATGGATTAATTTACCTTCTATAATAGTGTATTTTGCATCTTCTAATAGTAAAGAAGCATAAGAAGAGATTGGTCAATGCTCATGTAATAAGTGAACAAAAACCAAAAAATTTGCTATCATCTTGGCTTCAAAACACATAGACAGATGGTCTGTTTTGACATATTGCATTTCAAATCCTTCTGCAGTCTTATAAAGTTCAATCAAATGAATACCACATTGTAAGTCATGATACAAAGAATTCAGTATTTGGCCCCAGATAAAATGCATGTGTTAGTTCAAACTAAAACCTGAAAGACAACTACTAATAGATCAAAGAATTTTCTTTTGCACAAAATTATTAAATAACCTATTCTGGGTAGGTGCAGTATGGTAAAGCATGTTAATACTGTTGGCCTCTGACCTATAGACACATCCCCTTTACCAAACAAAGAGATTAACTTTAGGTCCTGTTCACTTACTTAGCAAGCGTATTGCACATACAACCTACTGAATTGTACTCTGGGAAGAACCATCCTGTGTGCCCTTGTGGCACTTTCATGATACATATACAGAAGGACATGAATTCCAAAACTCAGAAATCTTGAAAAAGTTATCCATTAGGACAATTAGTGTGAATGCTGCTAAATGTAAATTCTTTACATATGTTAGTTTCATATTTTATTTAAACACCACATAAAAAACTAGTACAGTTCTTATCAGGTTTCCATTAAGTAACTTGTGACATTAATGGAATAATGTTTTATTAGGCATGATCCAATTTTAGACACCATGTATATTTTCTATAGGATTCTCCCTAATGTTCAAATCAAATGGCCATGCATTAGAGCAGCCAGAGACCCTAATTACCAAATGGAATACTGCAGCTCAAAGCAGAATTTCCACTAAAAAACAACTAATTGATTTACAAATGACTTGAGGTCCAAGAATTAATTTGTAAGTAACTCAAAGACAAACATCCCATGAGGACTATTGACTAGTAGAATCATAAAATAATCATAATAGTAACAAGTCATAATGAAAATAGGATAGTAGTTAGATTCATTTCCTTTCTCAATGGGGACTCTTAGAATACATTTTTAATGGCATTCTCTTTGATTAATGTTTGCATTCCATACAATTTATTAGTCACTTGCTCGGCAGAATCTTTTCACAGAAAGCTTAAAAACAATGATGTTTCACCAGCCTTCTTTCCATTAAACATATCTAGATTACAAATTGGACATAGAAGACTAATTAACACTGATCACCAGATGTATATGCCAAGGTGGCTTACCGAGACAAAAAAAAAAAATACAGCTCAGTTCCTGGTAAAGGTATTTATTTGTAACTCTTTACAGAATACCTGGATGAGCATTTAAAGTCTCTCCCCAAGGCCCTCTTCCATATTACAACATCAACACATCAATCTTCAGAGTTAGATAAAAGGAATCTGATGAGGACCACGTTAACATTTATGTTGAGCTTAAATAAAACATGAAACTAACATCTTGAAAGAGTGTGAGTTGAGCAAGGCAGCATTCACACCACTATGCAAGAATTATTCATGAGGGTGCAGAACTTCTTGAGATTTTAGTTGCTTCTATCTGATTTTACTTAAAGTTCTCCCTTGCAGTGATTGTTTTCAGATATTTCATCTGCAGAGATAGGAAGTGTACAATAACAGGAAGAGTCTGCTTCAGCACCTAATGACACTAAAAGCCTTAATTGCCTGATCGTCTTCCTTCCTGATTGTTAAATATCTCTGTTGGGGTAGGGAAGGTATTAGTGGGAAGAAAAAGAAAGGTTAACAGGAAGGAAAAGTGAATTAAATAAGATTAGTCTATTTTAAGGAAAACTAAGGCTATTCATTTCCTGAGTTCAAAGTTCAATAAAGTCTGATGCATTTTCTGACAGTTTTGTCACAACATGCCTTAGCTTTATTTTTAAGCAAAGTCATAGAGAACTGACATCACTAACCAGCGTTTATTAGTATTTATCCCTGAAATTCCTTGCCTATATATATAAACACAAAGCCATCTTTTTTTTCTCTTTTATCATAATTCGTTCAAAAGTAGAAACTTCCAGTTATGAGTGAGTTCTGAAAATCTAATGTGCAGCATGGTAATTACAGTTAATACTATTTAAACTTTTGTATTATATAGTTTAAATTTGCTGAAAAAGTAGATCTTAAATGTTCTTACTGAAAAGAAAAAAAAAGTATGTGAGGTGATGAATATGATAATTAACATGATTACTGCAATCATTTGACAATGTATAAATACATCAAATCATCACATTGTGTACCTTAAATATATACAATTTTATTTGTAATTATACCTCAATAAACCTGGAAAAAACAAAAATAATCTTGTTCAGTCTTCAAGGAGAATGTGAATGCTGCTGAAGCATCCTGACATTCTTATTCCTAAGATGGCTCAGTCCCATCTTGTTTGTGAGAATCACCTGTTAAACAAGCCTTTGTCTTCCATTTTATCTTCTCCTTCTAGAAATTTCCTCGTGATCTGAAATCACTAATTCAGAAAACAAAATTACCTTGGTGACTGCAGAGGGTTTGTGTAGTTTTTTTTTTTTTTTTCCTTAAGTGTTTATAGTTTTCAAAGCACTTCCACATATATTTTCTAATTTGATAACAAGGAAATTTTAGTTCCAGTGAAAGTATATGCTAGACCGGTACAGGAACTGTGGCAGATGTGACATTTATGGGATTTCACACAGGGCAGAAATTAGCATGAAGAAGCCAAGACTGTTCAAGTGTGTAAGACTCATAGTCCATAATCAGATACAGATGTCGTTTGTATTTACACCAAGGGAAACTGGAAATGCTGATCATGAAACATTCAGTAACATTATTCTTCTCTCTGTGTTTTAATGTTGGCATATTTTAACTCTAGTGATATCCAAAATAATCTGTGCAAATTTAAAAGATTAAAAACTAGTTTGACCTAAATTATGCATTACTTAATGAAAGACAGAAAAAAAAGGCTACCAAGCATACAAATGCAAAATAATTCCTTCAGAGTGTTTTATTCAGTTTGAAATTAAACCATTTACTGGAGAGAGGGTAGACTGAAGTAGTTTTGCAATTAAGTGTGTATTACGGTATTAATATTTCACAATGACATGTAGCTTTTCCCCTGTGATACTAAATTATCTTTATCAATTTTTATAACTAATTTCTGTATCTAAATACTATTGTTTTTTATAAATAAAATAGTCACTATTTTTCAGAACCATAGGAACTACATTTAAGTGTTTTATTTTTCAGGGACAATGTGATAAATTGTCTCTCTATGCCTTAAATGTATATACACTTTACAATTTCAAAATATATATTGAAAATATCATGTATCATATTAAATAAAAAATGTTCAAGGACTTTTTTCTGAGAAAATCTGAATTTGATTATTTACATTATTTTTTTTAATCTAGATTTTATTTAAATAAAACATGTCTTGAGAAAGTGTATACAACTCACCAATGGACCCAGTCAATCAGATTTTGAAATGAGAATACACCAATCAAAATGAAGATCAAATATGAACATCACTAGCATGACAAAATTTTCATTATGTTCCATCGAAGTCATTACGCACCTAAAAGAAACTCCAGCTATGGCATTCTTCAATAGATTAATTTTGCCTGTTTTTAAAATGTATACATACAAATGGATTCATGCAGTATGCATACATTTGCATACATTTCCAGTCTGGATTATTGTGAAACACCAGATATGAATATATTTTACACATATTTGATTATATTTCTGTTGGAGAGAACCTCAAAATAGAAATGCCTTGTTCAATGGTATGTATGTGTTATGGAGTGAAGGTCTTATTATAAGTTCCTTCTCACAATATAGATACATTTTCTCTCAATATTTGGCAGCAATTAGCAACTAGTCTTTGGTCATTCTGGTATATATTGTGCATTTGTATGATTTTAATTTACATTTATCCTACTTCTTAGTGATGTTAGATATTCTGTTGGGTAAATTGCCTAATGAAGTTTCTTGTCTTTTTTAATGGATTGCCTAGCTCTTTCTAATTACACAAAGAATTAGATCACTAGTTAGAAAAAATATATAGACTGGTTGTAGATAGGTAAGTAGGTAGGTAGGAATGTAGGTAGATTGATAATGAAATGGTCTTGTTTATTCCTGGTAAATTCTTTGTTCTAAAATATTTTCTCAGATGTTCTCATATCAGCTTTAGTTTTCTTTTCTTTTTTTTTTTTTTGTGTGTGGGTACCGGGGGTCGACCTCAGGACCTCGTGTGCCAGCAGGCGACCATGCCGCTGAGTGATATCACTAGACCTTTTTTTGTATATGGGTACCGGGAGTCGAACTCAGGACCTCGCACTTGCCAAGCAGGGGCTTATGACACTGAGCTATCTCAGCCCTCCATCCTTTCACTTTTAATCTACTTATGTCTTCAAATGGAAAGTAAATTTAGTTTTATTCCATTTTTTTCAGGGGATTAGGAAGACAAGCAGCATTTTTAGGTCTTGCTTTCCTTCTTTTTAACCAAATTTGACAATCTCTAATTTTAAGTTGGGATTTTAAAACTATTTACATTTAAAGTGACTATTAATATGGTTGAGTTTGAATCTGCTATCTTCCTTTAGAACAGTTGTAGTTAAGTTTACTATCTTGTCTTTTCTGTATGTCAGATTTTTATTCCTTTTCAAAAAATGTTTTCGGATTAATAATTTCATTATCTCCTTGTTGACTTATTTACTTCTTTGTTGAATTACCTTAGTAGTTGTTGTAAGGTTTTTATTATTTTTTTTGGTTTGTTTTTTGTTTTTTGTTTTTTTTGGTACCGGGAATTGAACTCTCGACTTTGCGTTTGCCAGGCAGGCACTGTGCCACTGAGCTATATCCCCAGCTATTGTAAGGTTTATAGTATGCAACACAGTGCACTTTTAAGTGATATTGTTACTTAAGCTATTATAGAAGATGCTAATGAGATTTCTGTTCTTGTTTAAGGGCTTTGTGGTTTTGTAACTTATATTTTACTTCTACAAATGTTATAAACTCTTTTGTATAAGGATTTTAGCCTTTTTTCTTGAAATAATTATTTTTAAATATTTTCATAAGAAATTAAACATTGTTATCTATTCCAATATTTACAGTTTCCAACATTTTTTGTTATTTGTACAGATTATTTCCGCTCACAATGATTTTTATTTTGCTAGAACTTTTTTCTTTTTCCCATTTCCTATAATGCAAGTCTGTAGTGATGAATACTTACAACGTTTTCATTTCTGAAAAATTATTTATCTAGCTTTTATTTTTGTAATGTATTATTGCCAAGTAAATATCCTGAGTTTGTGGGCTTTTCTTTTTATTAATTTAAAAATATTGCCATTTCTTTTCTAGCCTGGATTACTTCCAATGAGAAATCTGCCATCTTTATAAATGCTCTATTCTATATAATGCATCTTTTGCTTTGGCTGCTTTTAAGATTTATCATTGGTTTTAAGCAATTTGATTTTGATGTGTTTCGATTTGGAGTAACTAGAGCTTCTAGTGTATTTGACTTTTTAATTTTTATCAAAGGCAAAAATATTGTTTGCTCTTATTTCTTCAAACTTTGTACTTTTCTTCCTCCAGAGTCAGATTAAAAAATATTAGACTACTTAATCTAACCCACACCCCTCTGATTTCCACACTTGCCATTTTTTTTGCATTTTGAATAGATCCTTTTACTATGTCATCAGTTTTACTTATCTTTACTTCTGCAATAACCAATCTGCCAACAATTCCATCCAGCATATTTTCTATATTATAAGTATTTCACATATTATAAGTACGGTTTCTAAAATTTAACTTGTGATACTTTTTTATATTTATTTAATAACTTATGTAGTCCTTTATTTCCTTGAACACATAGAATACAGTTTTAATCTTTGCTTTTGTGCCTAGTTGACAAATTCTGCTACCTGTGTCATATCTTGGCCAGTTTTAAATAATGTTATTCCTCATTGTATGTTACGTCTTCCTGTTCCTTCACATGCTTGAATATTTTTTATTGGATGCCAGATATTGTAAATTTTGCTATGTTGGGAGCCAGATATTTTTGTATTTCTTATGCTATATATATAGTTGAAGGTCTGCCCTGGATGGTGATGAAAGTCTTCATTCCTGGTTCCGTGGGATTTCTAAGCATTGTTCCTTTGAATCTTTACCTGGTTCTATGTCAGCTGTCTTACTTTGCTCACATTTGCATCCTGACCAGACCCTCTGGAAATCTCTGGATTTGTATCCCTGTGCAGACTTCTCCTCTGTGATACTCTGCCCTGAAAACTATGGTCACCTTTGCCTCTCCAGATTCTCAGTCCTGTATCCTCAACTCTGGAATCCTGGTTGGGTCATCTGAATCTCTTCTTTCTCATGGCCAATTAACTTTTTATAGGCTGTAAGATCTAACACTTAGGGGCCGGTGAGATGGTTCAGCGGTGTAAGCGCCTGCCTGGCAAGCGCGAGGGCCCGAGTTCAACTCCCGGAGCCCACATACGAAAAAGGGGCCGGTGATATCGCTCAGCGGCACAGGCGCCTCCTGGCGCGCCAGGTCCTGAGGTCGACCCCCCAGTACCCACAAAAAAGAAAAAAAAAAAAAAAAAAAAAAAAAAAAAAAGATCTAACACTTATAATTATTACAGTGTCATTGTAATTATCACCTCATTTTCAATAACTTAGGAATAAGCATCCTTTGTTGCCTGATCTTGGTTAAAGTTGGAAGTTCTTTGTCTAATAGTTTTTGATGAATGCTGCACATTTAGAAGAAAAGAGTAGTTCAGCTTCTTGAAATCACATTTCTATCCATGAAGGTGTATATGTCTTCTACCAGGCTACTAGTGTGGGGGGACTGTTCAATTGATCAATCTGTTTGTGCTTTGTTCTGCATTATTTAGGATCAGTTCACTACACTTTTTAAATGATTTGAAGGTGGAATTGTGAGCCTTCCTTTAGCAGGGCTTAGATTCTCTGTCTGAATAATTTGTTCCAACAATTATCATCACCTTAGTGCCTGCCAGTGATTAATGGTAAAACATGAGGAGTAACAGAAACCTTGAGGAACACAAAACCTTCCACTATTAGGGAAGCAGATAATTCCTGGAGCAGTAAAATGTTGTAAAACCTAAAGGGGCATCTGGTAAAGTGCAGATGTTAACGTAGAATTACAGGGTCAGGACCCTCTGTATACCTTACATCTGACACTACTTTTCCCACTCTTTGTCTTTCTTGAAAGCACCTGGTAAAGAGTTGGCAGATGGGAGCACGTTTCCTCTTCTGTCTGTGGTTCCTGAGGAATCTAAACTGTCATGTCAGTTCACCCTCGAACTTAGGAAATTCACTAAAAGTTAAGCTTCTTTTTTTCCTTACCCACATCTAAGCTGTTTTCTCCTTTCCACTGCTCCACAAAAGGTGACAGCAGCCATAAGTTTGTTCTCGCCTAGGATGGGCTCAACACTCTTTCAATTTCAGTTCATTAGATTTCCCCACATACTCAGCTCTCTGCTGGGATCTACAAACATGATTTTGTAGGTTATCCAGATAATTCGCATCAGTAAGGAAAGGGCACATTCTCCTGCAACTGTCTGCATTTCAAGGAGAAGCCTAGTCTACCCAGTGATTTTTCATTGTGTCTTAGTTACTTTTCTCTTGTTGCTGAGACAAAATACCAGACACCCAAAGTTAAAAGGGGAAAGGTTTACTTAGCTCACAGTTTGTAGAGGTTTCAGTCCATAATCGGCTGGCTCCAAGGCAGGGTGGCTTCACAGAGGAGAGCAATTCATGGCAAGCAGAAGACAGCAAAAGCAACAAGGGAAGAGGAGAGAAACACCCTCTCTTCATGTTTTATCTTATCCAGACTCCTGGGATTCGGGCCGTGCCAATCCAATCAGTGGACTGATCCAGCAATCACCCAGCCTTAATCCCAGCACCATTAATCCCAGAATTGCACTGGGAGTCAAACACACACTCTAGATTCAGCTACCTCCAGAAAAAAAAACCCATCCAAAAGTGAATGAGGCTTGAGGGGGGTGGCATCCAGACACAAACTACAACACATTGAATGCCTAAATATATATGGAATCAGTGCCTAGAGCATAAATGATGCCATCTTCTTCCAGCAACGATTTGACTTTTGTCTAATGGGTAATTGAAATGTAATACGATTAGCTGATTCATTTAACACTTGAGTCAATTGGAGGCTGAGTTTTAGGCTGATCTACTCCTGTTGCCCTAATCCTAGAACTGAAATCTTTCAAGATTTCAAATGAAACCTGTGTTTTCTTACCATAGTTCCTGGTATTGGGGACTTCCTAGACTTCAACTGTTTTGCTTCTTCAATTTGTGAGGATAAAACATTCTACAAAGATTTTCAGCTTCTAAGAATCGGGCTTTTACATCATTTATACCTGTTATCCCTTAAAATTTGTATGTGATTCTAAACAAAATACAGTGGTACCTCAGTTCACAAAGGCTTCAATCTTTTATAAGAATTCTGAGGAATGCACAATACTATTTTCATTTTCATAAGGAAATTAATAGTTTTTAAAAGTTAGGATTTGAACCCAAAACTACCACTGTCAGAATAAAAACTTTGGTGCAGTTTTTTTTGGCCTTGTCACTACATTCAGCAGAAGGTCTCTATATTACAAGAAATTCATGCATTTGTATTACAGAAATACATATCTTGACATATTCATGGCACAATTATGCAGTATTTATATGAAAAAATGCCACATTTAGGAAAACTGGTATATATTTCAAAGAATGGTCTGTGTCAGTAACAAGGAATGAGATTTTGGCATATCCAAAGGGGAAAAAATCTGATGATAGATTTAGCAGCTTATTTTCTTCAATCTGGAAAGTCTGACTACTTCAGTAAGATCCCATATCAATTTCTCACTTTGGTTTAACGTACCTCTTAGAATGCTTTGAAAGATACATGGAGCTTAAAATTGCAACCGTGGTTCTTTTTACCTTCTTATGGTAGAAATAAACCTTAGCAATTTTTCTTTCTCCCTGTGTAGCTCTGTTACCTGTGTGTTCTACTTACCCAAGGCCACTCTGTTCTCACTTGCATGATAGTGCCTATCACTTCCCCAAATGGCTCTGGTAGGGACAATCCTGAAAGATATATAGGAATAATTACCACTAACAATATGTGCATTGATACATAGTTACAATTCATCCATGCATGCCTACATACATACCTGGCCACATACATGCATATCTACATACCTACACACAAGACAGGTTCAGTGTGTGCATGTTTGCATATACCTTAGAAACTCCAGCATCAGATAAACTGAAAATAGACTCTCAACTCTCTTATCATTTTAGCAGGATGAATGTCTTAGTTACTTTTCCCATTGCTGAGACAATACCTGACACCCAAAGTTAAAGGAGGAAAGGTTTCTTTGCCTTACAGTTTGTAGAGGTTTCGGTTCGTATTTGACTGGCTCCAAGGCAGGGTGGCACGGGAGAGGGGCATTGCAGAGTAAAATTACTCCATGGCAAGCAGGCAGGTGAGAGCAAGCATGAGTCCTTAGCAGCTTTTTCCTGCCCCTTTTACATTCTATCCAGACTATTGGGATTAGGGTGGTGCCAAGCCAATCAGTTGCCTGATTTAGTAATCATCCACCCTTAATCCTATCATTGCACCATGAATCAGTCACACACTCTAGATCCAGCCACCTCTGAAAAAGCCCCACCTATGACTGCATGGGGCTTTGGGGGGACATCTAGACACAAGCCGTAACAATAACCCTTCAGCAAATAGCATGGTACTTAAAATTCAGTGTTCACATCTGTAAAGTAGTGATAATTTGGCCATTTTTGTGAATTATTATTTTATTTATTTTTAATTAGTAGAAGTTTACATTCCTCATGCAGAGTTGGTACATGTACATAACACATTTTACTTCCTTTTTTCATCCCCTTTCCCCCTCTGCCTCCCTCCATCTCTTGTTCCCCTTCCTGTTTGAGAAAGATTTACCTCATTTCCTGTTTTCAATCTTTTATTTTGCTTTTTTATTTAGGATTTTGATTTTTCATATGAGAGAAACCATGTGGCATTTCGCTCATGGTCTCAGGGTTTATCATTTCCCTCCAAGTGAATCAAGTTTTAAGCCAATGTATTAACACAATCTATAATCCCAGCATTCAGAAGCCTGAGGCAGGAACACTGCAAATTCAAGGACAGTTTGTGCTATGTAGAGAGTTCAAGGCCACCTGGACTACATAGTAAGATCCTATCACAAAAAAAAAAAAAAAAGGTGAAGAAAAATTATTGGAAAAATATAATAACAAAATATTATTAAAGCCAAATGATGGAAGATAATAGTGCACATTGAATAATAGAAGTTTGCTATTAGTTAGTAATTAGAACCTACTCATTAATATCTAGTATAGTATTTCCATGTACAAATTACCTCCACCAAGTTTGCTTTCACAGTCAATAATGTGTTAATATCAACCAGTTTCCTAACAAATCATTGTAATACAATCATTTATACAAGCAGCATGATAATTTCCTTCATTTTGTAAAATCTTTGCTATAGACTGAAATCCTCACAGTGACATTATGTGGTCATTTTAAAGGAACTTCCTTCTCCAGCTTCCTATTGGCAGTTGTGTTCGTCCCAATTTCCTGTGATTTACACATCTACCATGATGGCAAGTGATGCCAGTAGGTGGGCAGAGGGGGACCACACATCGGTCTCTGTGACAGGTCATTATCATCTTTCAGTTAATACAGTCTCACAAGTCTTGACCAGTTAATTCTCCCAGTGAAGACTGTGCTTAATAGAATTAGAATGCCCTCTGCTCTGTGCCATGTTTTATGCTTAAACATACCTAGTATCATCTCTCTTTAGCTCTCTTTATTTCAGGTCATCTTAGCTAATTATTGTTTATTGCTTTCTTTTATTCCTTATAAAATGTAAAAAGCAAGGCATTTCCATTATTCAAGGTAAAATTTGCCAGTTATTTTTTTGGGGGGAAAGTTTAGGGTGTAACTAAACTATTTTGTAGAATTTCTTGGAACTCTTAACAATTTGGAACTTTTATCTTTACTGTTGTTTGCAACAAAATTATGAATTCATATTTTAAAATATATCATTCTATTTTGTCAATGAGAAATAATTTCTGTTTATTTTATGATTTCCATTTTTTCCTAAATAAGATTATGTTAAGATTAAGAAAGTTGGGCCGGTGAGACGGCTCAGCGGCTTAAGCGCCTGCCTTGCAAGCGCGAAGGCCCGAGTTCGACTCCCGGAACCCACATACGAAAAAGGGGCCGGTGATATCGCTCAGCGGCACGGGTGCCTGTTGGCGCGTGAGGTCCTGAGGTCGTCCCCCCGGTACCCACAAAAAAAAAAAAAAAAAAAAAAAAAAAAAAAGATTAAGAAAGTTGTAATGACCCAGAATTTGATATTCCTTCCAACAGAAACATCTGCAACTGTTTGTTTCCAGTGGATTTGTTTCTTTTGCTTACTAAGATGGAGTTTTTAGTCATATAATTAAATGTCTATTTGAAAACAGACACCAACATTTCCCTAATCAGCAACTCTGCTCTTCCTCAGAATATCAGGGTAGGAAGTAGCAATAGGAGAGGAAGTTTTATTGAGAATATATTTCCTTAATCACTAAATACGTAAGTCATTGAATTAGTATACATTAATCAATTGGCACTTTATTTTTTTCCCTCTGCTTTTCCTTTTTCCATGTTTTTTTCTAAGTGGTGTGAATAGAGTGTTCCATCTTTTAATATCCACAACAAATATCTGAAACAGATATTCTCATTTCAATCATAAGGACAAAAGATTGACCAGAGAGAGGCAGACAGACAGACAGAGACCGAGAGAGAATAACTTAGCTAAGTTGTATGGCTATCAAATATATACCTTGCCTTTTTTTCATTTTCATATGGCCCCAGGATATTAAAAGAAATTGTTAGAATTTGCCTCACTTTTTAAAATACCTTTTATTAGTATCACCAAAGGGCTCATTTGCAAGTTGACAACAATAATCATAACAGCAACAAAAACAACACAAAAGCAAACCCCTGCTGGTGAAGGACTTGTAAAGATAGCAAGAAGACAAACTAGTGAATATTTACATAAGTTTACTGTAGATTAGATGACAATGTGCATATGTTTCTGTTTGGGGAACATGTGTATATGTGTGTGTGTGTGTATGTGTGCAAACACTCTTCCTTGAGTTTTCATTGGAATGGAAATGCAAAAATTTTGAACAAATATTATCCTACAAATTCCTCTAAATCTCTACTACGCTAAACCTACATGCTCTGCTATTTGGACTTTATTAAACACATCTTTGTTTGGCAACAGAGTCCATGATTTTTTCAGATTATTTGAGGATATCCCTTTTGGCAGGCCTCTTCTAATACTGTCCTTGGGAAAAGCTTACCTGGCATTCCAGGATCTCTTTGAAATTTTCTTGAATGTCCTATAGTTTGGATCTGAAGCGTTCCCCAAAGGCCCGAGTCTTAAAGGCTTGGTCACGAGCCCCTGACACTCCTTGGAAGTAGTGGAAGAGGCAGGACCTAGTGGATGAAAGTTAGGTTATGAAGGTTGTGGTCTTGAGGGGGATGGAGCCCAGCACCTCCCTGTCTCTCTCTTCACTTCTGCAGTTTCCTCTGCCATTTCCTGCCATGAAGTACTGTGCTGCCATAGGACAAAAGCAGCAGGACAAACTGATCAAGGATTGAAATCTCTGAAACTGCAAGCCAAAATGTACCTCTTCTCCTGAAAAGTTGTTTATTTACATATTTGGTAACAGTGACACAAAAATGGCTAACACAAATGGTATTCATTTCTTATTGTTTTTGCAACAAATAATCACACATTTACTGGCTGCAAATTACATAAATTTATTATCTGAGAGTTCTGCAGGTCGGAAGTCTTCCTGGCCTAAGATTTAGGTATTGGTGGGACTGCATTCCCTTCTAGAAACTCAAAGGAAAAATCTGGCCTTATCTTTTTCATCTGCAAGAGGCCACCTGCCTCTTTGGGCAGTGGCCCTTTACTCTGCAAATGGAGCAATGAAACATCAACTTCTGTATCTCTCTGACTCTTCATATTACATTTGCTGTATATTGCATGAAGCCTACTGGGATAGTCATGGATAATGTTCCCATCCCAGGATCCTTGGTTTGATTACATTTACAAACTGCAAAGTCTCTTTGTCACATAAGGTAATATATTCACAGTTTCTGAGAATTTGGAAATAGACAATTAGGGAATGAGGTAGGGTAGAAGAAATAGATTGAAAGGGGACAATTTAATTGTTATTCTAAAATCATATGTTTAAGAAACCTATAGCTTCAAGACACAAAGTTATGCAAGACTGCAATGTCTTTTTTCATTTCCAGACCTGAGTTTTTTTGTTTGTTTGTTTCTTTGGTTTTGCTTGTTTTGTTTTGTTTTTGCAGGCATCTCTAAGAGTCTTTAGGGTAATAAGTTGTGGTGGATTGACAACTGGTGGTCAACTTGTAACACCCAGCTGAACTGAATCAGCATGGTGCCTGGTGTGGAGGGTCCACCTGAGGATTGTTGCCAACAACATAAAAAGGAGAACTGGTGAGGAAGAGTTGGTGCTGTTGGTTCTCCTCGAGGAGCTTGTTGCGCTGGCTTTCCTGATAGGAACCTGGCTGTTCTCATCATCTGAGGAGCTCGGGACCTCATTATCACTGAGGATGGCTGTGGTGCCTTTCGGGGGAGCTCTGGTCTCTACTCTGAGCGTCGCTTCCTGGCTCCGGGGCAGATACCTCAGCCTGCTGGCACAGGTCCTTCATCCCGCTGGTGCAGACTTTCTAGCTTCCACCACTGACCTTTGGGCCTTCCCGGTGCAGATCCGTGAAATATCCCTGCGTGAGACATTGTTGTGGGCCCTAGGCCTTCAGCTGGACTCGTGAGGGCATGGCCATGAGCTCTAGGTTTTCAGCTGAACTCATGCAGGACACTGCTGTAGGATCCAGGCCCTCAGCTGGATTCTTTGGGTCTTTAGTGTGTGGACAGATTTCCTGCACTTTTTGTATATGACTCTTTGGGTGACTATTACAAAATAATCCTAAAAATTATGTGTCCTGTATTGTATTGTTTTCCTTGCAAACCCTGACTACAACATAAGTCTATAATAATAATTTCTAAGAGTCTTTAAGGTAATAAGTCTGTAAATTAGGCCCATGCTTTTCCTTCTGTAGTGTTAATTCACAAATTCCATGGACTTCCGCCCTAAAGAGAGTAGCACCACTCACTGAGTAAGATATCTCTAAACTTCAAAAACATGCAAGCAATTTGTATTTTAACTTAGCCCATTAATGGGTAACCTGACAGATCCTAAGAATATACAGCCATACCAAGGACACATACATAACTTCAACCCTAGACCATAAAGCTCCTCACCCTGGAGTAGCTGAACTCTTTTCTTTTTGTGAAATCCTTTAGTTCTGCTTCATAAATCAACCTGTGTTTCACACTGATAGGTCATGCAATGCTTTTCTATGGCAAGAGTCTATGAAGAGTCTACTTCAAGAGTCTACAAGAGTCTACTTCATGGCAGGGAAGCAAGTTGAGGCCCCCATCTCCTCTCTGGAGGAGCTCTTCAGACACTAGAAGGATCTTATTCCATGTAACACAGATGGAAGTCAATCTCTAATATTATATCCATAATGTTCAGAGAACTTTATATTATACATTTATGCATATTGATTTTGTTGTAGTTTAAATACATCTCTTAACCTAGAAGTTAGTTAGAATCCCAGAGGATGCTGAAATCTTTCCTTTTCAATTTTTTTTTTTTTTTTGTGGGTAGTGGGGGTCGACCTCCGGACCTCACGTGCCAGCAGGCACCCATGCCACTGAGCGATATCACCGGCCCTTTTTTTGAATGTGGGTTCCAGGAGTCGAACTCAGGCCCTCACGCTTGCCAGGCAGGCGCTTATGCCGCTTAGCCATCTCACCGGCCCTTCTTTTCAATTTTATCTTGAGATATTTGTGGCTATCTCTACTTCTTGGTCACCTTTTGATTCCTCCAACATCTAGTACATGGTTCATTTATTAATTGCAACTAAATTTTTTGAGAAAGACTGCCAAACTATGAATAGGGCAATAGAAGCAACAGATAATGGAGTTACTTTGTCAAATGACTTTTATTGCTAGGTAGGACAAGACTGGGAGGAATATTAGCCCAGACTGAAAGCTCTCACCAAGACAAAATCTAGAAAGTGAGCTTGGTAAGGTTGAGTTACTTTCTGGGATGGGAGGATGCTGTCAAAGCTTGAGAAGGAAGTACCTATCATAGCTCTCATAGATGTTGAATGCTGTCATAATTTAAATAAATCATTAAAGTCTCATTTTTAATCCCGATTGCTGTCTAAAACTGCTATGGGGATCAGATGGTTAGTATTGTCCATCAATAGGTAAAATGACATAAGAAAGGCAAGAGAAAAAGTGAATTAATATTTATTTATGTATCTATACCTATGTTAAATCAGTTGATTGATTTCTTTCAGATTATTTTCTGTACATATTTGTGGTACATATTTACATTCCTTGTGAGGAGTTAGCACATCTACATAATACATTTTAATTCCTTTTTCATCCATTTTCCTTCCCTCCTTCTCCTCCTCTCTCCATCCATCTCTTGATCCATTTCCTTTTTGTTTTTGTACATGTTTGTAATACACAATGTTTATAATACTTTTATGGATTTGGTACATGTACACCAACTGGTTACTTTATAAATGATGGCAATGAAGTTCATAACTAATGGTCCCTGGTGGATTTGTGTATTATCACTATTTCATATGATTAATTCGTATGAAGTATCATAAATATAAGGGCATATGTGACACTCGGTACAGTTTATATGTAGTTCTAAATCATTGCACTACAGCTGAGATAATTACTGGAAATTAACATTCTGGGGTAATTTCACGCCCATAGCCATCATGCTGGTGTCTTGCAATGGAAAGAAACCTCCTCCAATGGCCCCTCTGTGACTGAGTTTTATTGCCTCAATGATTTTGTTGCTTGTTGTAACCCAATATATATGTTAGTATACCTCAAGGAATAGGTTGTCGTCCGATTTATTAGTTGGAGTATCTTACATCTTTCAATGGTAGGGAAAATTTTATATTGACATATCCAGAGTTTTTATTGAAGTTATATTAGTCCTATCTATCAGACCTATGCTAGAAAATCTATAACTTCCACCAAAATGTTGCCCATGTGAGCAATTCAGTTTATGAAGTGCAATCTTCTAAGGCAAGCTTTGGGCCTTGTGATTCATTTTTCAACCTATGTGATGTTTAATGATTTTGTCAAAATAAAAACTAATACACAGTTCTATGTCCATCATCAAATTATGCCATTCAATTTATAGGTTAAACTATGAAAAAAGACATCCAGATATGGAGGTCTAAGGAGTGGGAAATAACTCCGGACTATGCAATTCTTCCCTTTTTTGACACAGATATTTGCAGTGGATAAGAAGTTATTTGGCTTATTATTATACTGGGAATTTGTTACAAGAGAGTAATGTCATTGTTTCATTATGTCAAGCATGTAGATATCTATCTAGGGTGTGCTCTGTAGCTAAAAAATGATTATTAAAAATAAAACCATATAAAACTAAAGAGAAAAAGTTGGAAGGTCTTTATCATCTTGTTTAAACCAATCTTAAATCCCATTTTCTAAACAACAGTAATTCCCAAACACATTCATTTTTCTTAACTGTTGCAAACTATTAAGGATCATTCCTGTAGATTGTGTGTGAGAAAGGGAATGTGATTGGTGTTACTGCATGCACACACAGACATTTTAAAAGGCTTCACTCAACTTATAGTAAGTTTTCTTTTTCTTTTCACCTCTCGTTTTCTTGAAAATTATGTATTTTGTATAATGTCATAATAATAAAGGGAGAAAAAAAGAATGATGATTCTTTATTTGGAGGATACAATTTATGAAAATGAAGTTTATGATGTTATCAAAATATCAGTATTCATTTTTAAAACTTTATATTGTCATCTAAATATCACTATCATTTGTGTAAGACACTTTGTGATAAGTATAGTTATTTTTGTTTTTCAGAATACATGAAAATCACCCCTGCTTTTCACATAGGGTTATGTTTCTGAGATACCTTTATTTCCTAGCCCCACAGTGTGAGTCATGTAATATTTGCCAATAATGCTTCTGAGATCTTTTTATGTTAGTCTTCTATGTACCACCCTGAGTTATACCAGAACTTAGACTTACTGTATATGTCTTCCTCCATGAACTAAACCCAGTTCACTTGAAGGACAATGGACCTTATAATAAGGTGGTTTACAACCAGGCAAGATTTTCTTTAATATTTTAAGAAAGTAAATAAAGCTCCAAGTGGTTCAACAGCTAGTCTAGAACCCCAAAGTTAATTTGTGGAAAGTTAAGACTCAAAGGATGTCAGTTTCACAGGCCCATGTTTCTTAGATAATATTACAACACCACTGTCAGAAATTGACGAATTCCAAATTTAGTGGGGTAAAATCACAGAAATGTGTCAGGTTTAGAATTTATCACCAAAACATTCAGCACAAAGAATTGATTCCTTTCTATGTGCAAGATTCTGCCATTAATCTTTACCTTTAGCCCACACACACCACCTGAAAAGCAGTGCTCACATGGGAATGAAATTTGCATTTTAAATGATGGTTCTGCTCCTAGATTACATTGAACAGATTCACCTCTAATGCCATTCTCACCAAATCATTTTATTATCCATAACTAGTCAAAGTTTATTTAGAGAAAGCAGACAAGTATTAAAAATAGTTTCTCGGGCCGGTGAGATGGCTCAGTGGCGTAAGCGCCTGCCCGGCAAGCGCGAGGGCCCGAGTTCGACTCCTGGAACCCACATATGAAAAAGGGGCCGGTGATATCGCTCAGTGGCATGGGTGCCTGCTGGCGTGCGAGGTCCTGAGGTTGACCCCCCGGTACCCACAAAAAAAGAAAAATAGTTTCTCAGGATTTTGTCACCAATAGTTTGACTTAAGTGGAATGGAATGGTGGGTATTGTCAGAGATAAAAGCTGCCACAACTAAATTAATGGGTCAAAAGTTCTCATAGCAGAAGAGACTCAGGAATAAAGAATCATCAGTTCAAGTCAAATACTACAATGCAGGGCATGGAACTGAGGCCTGCCTCGTACAAGGAGAGGAATACAGAGGATCTGTTGTGAAAGGGGAAAACTACAGAGTACTTCAGAGCAAAAATTGTCTTCTAAGCTAGATACTTCTCTAAACATTTCAGTTCAGTGGGTGTCAAAAAACATACTTCTCGGGCCAGTGATATAGCTCAGCGGCACTAGCGCCTGCCTGGGAAGCACGAGGTCCTGAGTTCGGTTCCCGGTACCTACATAAAGGGAAAAAAAAAAAAAAAATACTGCCCTAAGACTGAACACTTTACAGGAAAGTGTAATACAGTTTTTTGTTTGGTTGGGTGGTTGGATTTTTTGTTGTTGTTTCTGTTTCGTTTTGTTTTTTGTTTTTTATCATGGTTGACTGGCAATGAAAACAAATGCTGTGCAATTACAGAGAAAGTTACTACTTTTCCTTTCTTTCTGTTTTCCAATACATTATTAAAAAGTCTCACTTTTACATGAACATGTGTTTAACACTTGTTAATTTATCTTGCATGGTGATGTAAGGTTTCCATTTAAAATACATAGATTTACATTCAAAAGAAAGCCAATTTAAAGGAAAATAAGCAGAGAGTTGCAACTGATAGGGTGAAAATCATGATAATGTAACACAATCACTGAAGTTGGAAAAAAAGTTATACCTGTACTGACTCCAAGGGTGAAATAGTAAAACACCTGAGTGTGTTATCTCAATTTTAGAATTAGTCTCTCTCTAAATGTTTCTGAGATTTAAAGGATTAAGGGTAAACCTAATACTGGTGAGTCAAAGTTCTGAAGAGACAAGAAATAAGAAGAGGTTTGCATTTACTCAATTCCTGATCATATACTGAATAATAACCTCTGGATATATTAATGAACGAGTCTAATTTTCTGACCACTCCTTCCCCAGCATGATAAGAATGTTAGTTTTTGTTTGATTAGTCTTTGGTTGTAGTAAGACACTTTCAGAAGAGTTTTATTGCAGGCAAATTTTTTCAACCACAGACTGTTTATACTATGGAGTCCCTCATGAATCTCTATCTTTCCATAGTAAATGACACATAGTCATCTCTCCCTGGAATATTTTTATATTTGAAATATCCTCAGTTCCTTCTACTATTCATCAGTTTCCATTTATCATCCTATTCTTCATCATTGAAAGAATTCCAATTTGTCTGTAATATTTTTAAAGCATATAGCCAGAACTAAATTCACTGTCTTAGATCTAACAATATTTTAGGAATCAGAAATACTTTCATTTGAGCACTAATATAGGAAAAAATTTTCTACTTTATTTCAACCTAAAATCACATCAGATTCTTGTATTGTATTGATAATTCCAAATGAGATTGTATTTTAAAGTATTATGCATATCTCAGGTAACTTTTAAAAATATTTGTCAGTACATCTTTGCAGTACCTAATGTTTACATTCCTTGTCCGGAGTTGGTACATGTACATAACATATCGTAATCCTTTCTTTCATTTCCTTTCTTTTTCTTCCCTACCCCTGCCCTCTCCTTCCATCTCTTGATCTCCTTCCCATTTGAGAAAGAGTTATGCAGAGAAAACACTCAATGATGATGAATTTACCCTTTTTCATTATGTTTCTCTAATAAAATCGTGGTAGAAGACTCATGATTAGCTCTTTGGCCAAACCACAAAAAAACATAGAAATCTAATTTTTTATCAAAGAAAGAAAGACGAGATTCCACCTTATCCAGCTGTCCCTTTATTTATTTTTAGGGGCCTGTCCCTGGTTCTAGTCTTGGACAGCAATGTCTTAACTGAGGGAGGCTGCTCAGTCAGCAAAGAGTGAAGAGGACAGAGAAAGTCTATTAGAGAGATGAGAGATATCCAAGGCCATTCTGCCTTAATGAACTCTCTGACCAAGTTTAGGCCATTGTTTCTGGAACATTAATTTGCATACAAATTATCTAAGAGATCTTGTTAAAATCCTATATTGATTCCCTGGCTCAAGGTTGAGGCCCGAAAATTGGCATTTCTAACAAGCTTTTTTTGAGGAGTCAGGCCACTGGTTCACAGACTGTGCTTGATTATTTAGGGATTAACAAAAAACTGGCAGATTGGACACTTCCTAAATTTGGCTCCTATCGGTTTTAGTATTAGATTGCCATACAGTTTACTTGCCCAATAAATATTTATTGCAAATTTCAGGCACTTCATTAGTAGCTGGACATTCAGTAGCAAAACCCCACCACCACCACTACCAGAGGCTGCTTAATTTCAAAAGAACAGTTCTCTATTTAAAGACTTCTTTGTAACAAGACAGCATTTCTGACACAACTTTGACCTCAAATTAAGAATAAGGACTTGGAAAATTAGGAAGACTTTGTTTTGAATGCTAACTCTACAGCCTTGTTCTTTGGGTAGGTTAACTAAACACTGAGCCTCAATTTTCTCATCCAAGAAGAATTCAAATTTACATTTGCACAGTATTCACATAGTGCCCAGCATGAGTAATATTAATGTCAATTGTTATTATTCCTGCCCCCATTTTTAATTAAATTTATTGGTATAATTTAGATATGCATAATGATCACATTCATCATAGGGAATTTATACCTGTACAAGATATATCTTAGTTCCTTTATTTTTTTTATCCCATTCCCCTCTCTTCTCAATTTATCAGTGACTGAGCCATAAGGATAAAATGAACCTATGGCCACAGCCATACTTAGTAGATAATTCACTAGGGCCTGAAAGAGAGGGGAACCAACTAATGACAGTGCCAAATGATCCTAAAAATAGGTCTTGGGGGCCGGTGAAATAGCTCAGCGGCATAAGCACCTGCCTGGCAAGTGCAAGGTCCTGAGTTTGACTTCCGGTACCCACCAAAAAAAAAAAAGTCTACATACTATATAAGCATTGAAAAGGACATAGGATGTGGTCATGAAAGATCTCAAATTATCAACTAGGATTCACAAAACTCTATCACTCCAGGAACATAGAGGACTTCCTTTGCTGTTGTGAGATGCTGTGCGCAAGGTAAGCCACAGAGAGACAGTGATGGCAGCAAAGCAAAAGCCTGTATTAAAAAAAGGCAAGAGAGAAAAATTTCAGGGATCCAGTTACTAGATCTAAGAGAGAAGAGGAGTTGGGCACTGAGTCTTAGAAATGATCCAGTTGCTAATCTACTAAGAAACCAGCTTGAGGATTCTGAAAGTTTTCCTGAATTTGACACAGAGTATGTGGAAACATTATTTAAAGCGAGGGAAGACAGACTCATTCTTGGGTAAAATGAGTGGTGAAAGAAATCTAAGCCAAGCCAAAGTGCTCAATTATGAGAATTAACCTTTAAGTGCTTTTTTCAGTCCTGTGCTGCATGCTTGTGTGAGATGTGTTCATGTGCAGGGTTATTAAAATATGCATCAGAATATTTAGATTATAGAGGTAAGAAACATGTCACTGGACCAAAGCACAGACAAAAAATGTATAGGAGTCAAAAAGAATGTCCATTTATCATTTCAGAAGGCAGTTAGAAATGACAGTCTAAGGACAAAATTTTTGATAACAATAAAGTTCTGAAAAATTTGTCACTTTCCCACATTGTTATTTTGTCAGTATCCTCCTTTTCCTGCTGAATCAGAATGTAATCCTTTAAAAAAGTAGAAGGCATGTGTGCTTTTCTGTTTATGGGACCACAGGAGAGAAGAAAATTACAGAGTATACTCTAACCTGATCTATGCTAGTCCACTATTCTTGTACGTGAGGGAAAGATGATGTTAAAAATGAGTGACCAGGGCTGGTGAGATAGCTCAGCAGCATAAGCGCCTGCCTGGCAAGTGCAAGGTCCTGAGTTCGACTCCCGGAACCCACATACAAAAAAAGGGCTGGTGATATTGCTCAGCGGCACGGGCGCCTGCTGTTGCACGAGGTCCTGAGGTCAACCCCTGATACCCACAAAAAAAATAAAAATAAAAAAATAAAAATGAATTAGCAAAAGGCTAGATATGTAAGTACTGGGGAAAAAAAAGAGAAGAAGATGAAGAACAAGATTAAAACCAAAAATAATTTAAACTAAACACTTGAAGACAGTAGAGAGAAAAATCACAAGCCATATTTGAGAAAGGCCTGTGATCCTAACCATAGAGATGTTTTATTCTTTGAAATCTACTTTCACAGAGCTAAGCACCATTAATGAGGAGCTCGACCGACTAAAGATCAGGTAAGAAGGCCAAATATTATTGGCAGCAGCAATTAGAGGTCCATAAGCTTCACCAGGAAAAACCTGAATTCATAAGAATGAACTTCTGCTCCTGCCCTCATTTGCCTTTCTGATCTCAACAGTAGAGTTCAACATCAGAAGGAGTTTAAGACATCATGGCCACCTGGTAAAATGTCAGAGCACTTGGCAACTGTCAGCCCACTTGAAGGACATTTCTCTCCCAGTTCATTAATCTTACCACGGCAACTTCTTGTGTACACAGGCCTTTTGGAAACTTCCCTATTATTCCCTTCTGATAATCATGCTTAGAGAATTACTGTTCCCTAGTGCAACTTTACCTCCCTTTTCTTATAACCACTCATGAATAAGCCAACAATGAATGGATGCAAATGTGATATTACAAATTTTTGACTCTTCTGAAAATGTCATGTCCTCAGTTGGAAACATCTGAGTGGTCATTTTGCTTCTACTTTCCATATAATAAACCACATTTATCTTTCTTTATAGTTGCCTTCTGTCATGATTTCACTTGGGCTTGGTCCAAACTAAAGTGAAACACTGTCCCTAGTAAATTGAAATCTGTGGAAGATGTGTGAATTAAATAAATGGGATCCAGTAAAGACACGTAAATTGATTAATATAATGTGCTTGAATGCACTGTGGAAGAATTGGCTCCCTTTCTTTCCTCAATGTTTACAGCCTGCTTTTTTAAAGCAACAGCAAAGAAAATGTCATTTTATTAAAAAAGAGAATGGGGCAATCTTCAGGATATGTTTGAAATGCAGTTGCATTAATGTGTAAACAATTGTGTATATTTCTTTCATTGTGTACTTTTTAAAATTTTCATTACTAAACTCAAAGCAGATTCTGTCTTTATAGGAAAAGAAATTAAAATGTCTAAGTAATTCAGCACCTATTTTGACAAAATGTCAAATGAGGAAGAACTCATGCCATGAGGAGTTTAATTTTAATTGGTTAGACGAATTCTAACTTTTTCCTATCTCTTTCCCTTCCTTAAAATGAAAACAGACCCACATCTTACCTGATTATTGAAATATATTATGCCTATATACTTAACAGCTATAGTGTTGTTCTATGAATTTAAAATATGGTAAAAATAGTTTCTAGAAAAAAGTGGAACATATCAGTGACATACACTTTGCTTACATTTGCCTCAGAAGTAACACCACTTTTACTTTTGTTTTTACTTATCTTCTCTTCAGTGGAAGAAATAGATCTAACTTTGCTGTGAATGTAAAGGAAACGGAGCCACACAAGATCAAATAGCTACTACAAAAAGAAACTGAAGTTTACATATGACATTTGTCCAATAGCCTAAAAGTTATCTTGAACATCATCTTGGTCCTCCTCCAAAGGCTGTTAAGATGCAGGTACTTGAAAGGGTTACCTTCTAGACAAAAAACAAAAACTTACATGACAACGTACATAATGTTAATCCCAGAAATCTGGGAGGCTGAGGTAGGAAGATTGCAAATTGAGGCCAGGCTGGGCAACTTAGTGAATTAGGATGATATGATCTCAAAATGGAAAATAAAAAAGAGTAGGGATGAAACTCAGAGCAAAGGCCCTGTGTTCAATCCTTAATCCACTAATACATTAAATAAATAAATAAATAAATACATGAAAAATAAAGAAATTAGTTCATTCAACAAATAACAATCAAATCGAGAATTAATTTAATTCAATCTTATTCCAAAACTTTGGCTCTTTTCCTACATAATAGAGTGGAGATAATGTATTATTTCCAATGGATTGAGAAGGAAACTGTGAAGCCGTAGAATATAGTAACTAGGAATGCCAGCACAGGATTTGAAGTCCCAAAGGGTAAATATCAGTTCCATTATCTCCTCCTTTAGACAATTTACTTTACTTAGCTATTGTTTAGTATCCTTGTTTGTAGAAAGGAACTAAAGCTAAATAACTCCACAGGAGTTAACAATAAACAATGGATGCCATATACCACCGCAAGCGTTTGTTACACTGCCTGTTGCATAGAATACAGTCAATTAAATTTATTATGAGGTGTGATAGTAATTGCTGTTACTATTTTTCACTCAGCATGTGTAGAATCTATTACTATTTAGGAAATACACCACTACCTTGATTCGATAACTCTCCTCTGAAGGGCTTTATACCCATTATAATTTATCCCTACAATATCACTGATAAGTATTATATCACTGATATAGGGAGAAAGCCAACATGACTGAGTGATGTTTGCAAGAACATAAGTTTTTTAGAAAAAGGAAATCTGTTAGGAAAATGGGAAGGAAGATCACCTGCATGGCCGATCTTTGCAGTAGATGCACCACAGCAGTGAAATGGTCATTTTTCTTCAAAATTTATAAAGGCATTTTAACCTTTAGTGGCCAAGATTAGTTTTTTCCTTACCAAACTCACTTATGAATCATCCCCTTTTAGGGTTTGATGGAGCTGAAGTCTGTATACAACTTTGGATGTGGCTTTAGGAAAGCTCTAACCAGGAATACATGCATTCAGCAGGATACATTTAAATGGGGTATAGCTTTCTCAGTGTAAGAATGATTTCCAGGGCCGGTGAGATGGCTCAGCGGCATAAGCGCCTGCCTTGCAAGCGCGAGGGCCCGAGTTCAACTCCCGGATCCCACATATGAAAAAGGGGCCGGTGATATCGCTCAGTGGCACGGGCGCCTGTTAGAGCGCGAGGTCCTGAGGTCGACCCCCCGGTACCCACAAAAAAAAAAAAAGTGATTTCCAAAGATATGTGTATTTTTCCATACAGATATGTGTATTTTTCCAGATAGGTGCTGTCATGATGCAAGAATGTCCCATGGGCCCCAATAGCAGAATTAAACCTTGTCTGTGAGATAATCTTCTACTTACATATATGTGACATTTTAAAGGAAAGACGTAGTTCCCACTGAGGTTGGTCAAACCACAGTTTTTAATAACCACAAGAATATATTTGGAAATTCAAGATAAGTAAACAATCCAATATATTTAGAGGATACACTGAGATTTACTTTCTGCTCATTCTATAAAGCATGATAATCCAAAACTGTTATAAAACTTTGCAGCCAAATAAAGTAAGGAATGAAAGGTACCATGGAAGCGTTTCAAATAATTAAAAGTGCTATTGTTGTGGATTTTGTGGTGTTTGTAATCTTTTCAATTTACAATCTGTTGTAATTTATTTACTCATTCTAGATAATTTCTTTTATGCAAATATGTGTTCATAATTTTAATATTCTTTATCATAAAAATGTTTCACTAATGTGAAAGAGTCAATGCCTGCAAAACATGAATCTATCTCTTACAGGATATCTTTCAAATACATAGAAATTAGAGACTCTTTTAACTTTTGTGAAGGAGTTCTAGCTCAAGAAATTGAGTGACTTTGAGAGGCAGAGATAGAAAACATAAAGGAATCATAATATGATGTCACATCTCCAGTTGGCTTTTTATTTTCCTTCTGGAAGCTTTGACCAATTTTACCCCAGGTTACATTGTAAACCCAGAAAATGAATATCCTCTCTTGACTTGTCACACCTACCAGGAAGGCTCTTTGGAAGAAAAGAACTACAGGAATAACAAAGAAATAAAAACACAAACAGACCTGGAATACTCATCACAAGAATTCAGACTGGGGGGGCGGTGAGATGGCTCAGCGGTGTAAGCACCTGCCTGGCAAGTGCAAGGTCCTGAGTTCGACTCCTGGAACCCACATATGAAAAAAGGGCCAGTGATATCGCTCAGTGGCATGGGCGCCTGCTGGCAAGCGAGGTCCTGAGTTCGACCCCCGGTACGCACAAAATAAAATAATAATTCAGACTAGGGTTGAAAGAGAAGTGATAAATAGCCTCTTAGGAATAAAGACTGCAGATGGTTCCACTGTTTAAATAATACTTCTTTCTGTTAGTCCTCCACCATTGTCATTGGTGATGACTGTGTAAAATATCTTTAATTATGAATTCATGCAGCAAATGTACTTTATATGGCAACAATATATCAGAACTAAGCTATGTGCTGGATCATAATATTGAACAAAAATGTAGGCTGCCCACATGTGGAACACATAACTACTGTGAGTGATGGTCATAAGTATACAAAAATCATATAGACTTAAATATAAATTCAAATATGTCCTACAAATCATAAGATACATAAGTGGATAAGTCAAAGATGTTCATACATGACTCTGTGAAATATTTTTGTTAATTTCAATGTTATGGTTTGGATCCTGAATGTCCCCCCAAATCTTCACGTGTTGATAGGTGGGGTTTTTGGAAGGTGATTGGATCGAGGGAGCTCAAGCTGATTTGCTGTTAGAAGTGGGGCCTGGTTGAAAGAAGCAGGGCACTGGGGGCATGACCTGGGAAGGTACAGCTCTCTCCCTAGCTCCAACCTTCACCCTCTGCTTCCTGGCTGCCCTGATGTAAGCAGCTTTCCTCCCACTCACACTTCTACCTTCCCTTCCAGCCTTGGAGCCAGCAGATAAAGGACTGAAAATGTGAGCCAAAATAAGCCTGCCTTCCTTTAATTCATGCGTGTTGATTTTGAATGTGAATGACAAAAAGTGACTAAGACATGAAATATGAATTAACAAGGTGACAGAATTTAGGAATATTTGGAGGTTGAAGAGGGAGGACGAACATTTCAATTAGAAGAAAAGTATACAGGGCGATGTATAAAGCATGAGAGATAATAAAAAAATAAACCATGTTCAAAAATATGGTGATTTACATAGTTCAGGAAAAACCATATTGTACAAAATATATTGCATCAAATGGTTTAATACCATCACCATCTACATCATGTTCATTAGCACCATCACTTTTTAGTAGCATGACCATGATCATAATTGCAGCCAAATATGACAGGCCCTGTGATAACATTTTAGCATGCATTTTGTCATTTGATCTTTACACCATTGTCTGCTCATTTATTTGGTTATCTATTCAGTCATTCAATACATATTTATTAAATGCTTGATGTATGGTACACACTCTGATGGTTAGTATTTGGCATTTGATAAAACACATATAGATTCTGTGGCCCAAGAAGACTCCGACCAGCGGAGCCTCCCAGGGGCAGGAACGTGAACCCGGGCGACGTTATGGGGATGAGAAAGAAGACACACACACACACACAGATCAGGGAAGTCGAGTGAGAGAGTTTATTGCGGAAGTGCCAGGGCTTATATCTCTTTGAGGGAAACGGTGGGAGGGTCTAATGGGTGAGGTAGGATCAGGATGGGCGGGGGGGGCGCATGCTCAGACGTGAAGCTGGGTCATTTATGGCTCCCCACAAGATTCTAAACTCAAGGAATATTAATGTGTCATTAAACATTGACTTGATATATGCTATTTGTTAGTTTGTGTACTTCATTTGACTCCATGTTCTGAAATTACACGGTTGTTATTCCTTGAGTCCTCTCTGGAAGGTGGCCCAAATTGGTTAGCAGAGAAAAACACAAGACTCAGGAAGTTCAAAGGAGGAACAGAGAATCTCTCAGAGATGGAACTGGTTTAGAGAGTGCTCCTGGATATGAGGGATAATTATGCATAAGTGCAGATCTTGAGGGGTTAGTTGCCCCTACCAAAAGAAATAAATCAGACATGTGTTGACTTAAGCTTAATGCAGTTACCCAGTCTACCACTAATGAACTAATAACCTGCAACCTGGCCAAGTTTTGGGGAATGACATCAGGCATCTCCCTTTCTTTTAGATTTACCACTGCAACCCAAAGCAACTGGCCAACCCAAAAGCCCTTAATCTACAGAAAAGAAAAATGTGATAACTTGAATAAAGTTTGGGAAAAGGGCTTTCACCAACTCAGATGCAGTCTCTAATCAGTCATCTTCCCAGTGCACCATTGCTAGTCCAGTCTGAACTAGCAATAACCACTACCATGTTCCAGCTGAAGATGTCATGGGCCAGGTGTAGCCAACTACTACCTCTGATGTTAATGTTCCTGCTTTTTCCAGTAAGGACGGTGGCCATAGTGATGGGTGGAAGAAAGGAGATAGAGGAGACTGATTGTGCCTAGTAGAGTGGGGACCAGATAGCCAAGAATATATACCAGGAAGACATTGTGAGGTTATCCTATATGAGTCAAAGTGCTAAGTCCAATGCATATGTGCCTTCATTCCCTAGGACAATGATGGCGAACATTTTAGAGCTTTCAATGATAACGAACAGCCCACTGCAGCATATGTGCCATACATTTGCCACCACTACCTTAGGACTTCATTTAATAAAATACTAATTCAAAGATGAAATCATACAAAAATTGCAGCAAAATAATTGAAGAATATCGAACCCCAAACACAGGTCCTTTCTGAGTATGGGGGGTTATGTAACTGCACTGGTCACATGTAAATAAAGCCAGCTTTGAGTGAGGGATGGTAAATAAGTATGTGCAGTGATCAGGAAGGTTTCTGTGGGAAGGTAAATCTGAGGGATAAAAAGCATCTAGGCACAGATGAGATAATTATTACTATTATAACTTCTCATTTAAAGATTTGGAGGGGATAATTAATCTGGTGGTGATGAAACCCCAAGGAGTCTAACTCCAAGGTCTTTGTTTTTAATTATTGCTCTACATCTGCTTCTAGTTGAGAAGGTTGTGTCTGTTAAGTTAGGCATGGTCTAGAAGGAAGCCAAGGATAGTTTTCTGATACAAAGCTATGATAAAATTAGGTAGAAATTTGTCAAAAACTGCAGTTTTATTCTTAGGTCATTAGAAACAAACAAAATGAAAACAGAGTTTCAATAAAACTCTCTCTCTCTCTCTCTCTCTCTCTAAATATACATATATATGTATTTTTGCTTAAATTTTGTCCATAGCTTCTAGTCATTAACATAATAATGACCTAAACCACTAGTCTTAGCTTAAAGGAAAATACTCCTTGAGTTGGTTTCTGATTCTTTGTATTAATCTATATCTTTCATTTCTTTTCTCATTCTAACACTCTAAGCTTTACAGTAGAAGGTTGTACTCTTAAGAAGTTGCCAAGAATTGGGTGTGGTGGCAGACCTGTAATCCTAGCACTTGGAAAACTGAAGCAATATAATTACGAGTTTGAAGCCAGCCCGGGATACATAGCAAGACCCTGTCCCTCCAAATATTCATAGTTTCCTAAACCTACAATGTCATGTTATGCTTCTGAAATTTTGTGCATGACGCTCCAGATACATTCCACATTTTTTCCCATTTTGTACAGCTAAAGCATACCAAAGATATATTTATAGTATAGGATAATGGTAACTTCTCTGTAAACAGACTGCCTGGCTCCAGGTAATATAATTTTCCTACTAACTGATGTTATAAAAGTACATGCTTATTTTTGAGATTATTGTCCCTATTGCCTCTGTGTTTTCATACTAGTCCTTTACATTACAATAAAAACTCTTGGGCTGGGAATAAAGCTCAGCTTGGCAAGCACAAGGTCCTGAGTTCAATTCCCAGTACCAAAAAAATAAAAAAATAAAAACTTTTCTGTGCATAAACTGCATAATTTTTGTGTTTATAAAGCAGTAACATTTTGCTTAATCCCTGGTATAGATTCACTCATTGCTTATTGACTTAATATTCTGCCAAAAGGTTATTATTTAGCAAGAGTATCCCTCTACCTAAAGAACAAAATAACTAACTTTTCAAAAAGTTTGTTTATAAAAACTACACAGATGTGCCAAACAGACTGTATTCTTGAAAGTTGAACAGAAAAACAAATCAAGAAATGTCTGTAAGTGTGGGCCATCTTGACATTGGAATTTTTTTGCCACCAACATTTCCAATTAATGTTGGAGGAAAGCCATTTGTTTTGGGCAATCATGCCAGTGATACAGTTTGTTTTGTGAAAGAGCAGCATTTGACTCTAGAAAGATAGATGCAGACCGACAGAAGACAATAGAATAAAACATTTTTTCTCTTCAGTTTGAAAAATGAAATATACATCAAGGATAAGTCTGAGGTCTGTTTGTGTTCCTGTCTAGCTATTATGCCCATTAGGCACTCATGGAAACAAGATGAACAAAAGAAATTGCAGTGGAAAAGACAAGCCCCAGAATCTAGTAAACATAAATTATTTAAAATAACATATTTAATTTTATATGTAACATTTATACTGTGATACTATTTTTTAGCATGAATATGAATATAAAAATAAAAATATAAAAATATATGTGCATGCATTCTGACAGATGCCAGACTAATTACTTTGCATACAAAAGCTCACTGAGAGATGGGCTCCCACTCACACCAGTGACCTGAAGCTGCAGCGACTGGCAGGAAGCAAGTCCAAAATGGGCTACTTCTCCCTCCACTGACTGGACTCAGGGACCGGAAGGCAGCAGGAAAGCCAGCAATACAGTAGGGCCCCCTCTGGAGCACACGGGATGGACAGACAGGACTAGTGGGGAAAAGTCCAAAGCAACAGTAGCCATACAAGCAGCAGGTGGTAAGTTAGGTAAACCAGCTTTTTGCTTGGGGACAAAGACAAGTGGAATAGAAGTGGGAGAGTAGGGCCACCGTCTTTTCTTTTCTCTATTTTCTTTTCTTCACTCTTTTCTTTTTTAAATGGCTGGGGAGAACTCCAGCCACAGAAAACTAATCCATCCCCCAAATCCAGAGACAAAGATCAGATACAAACCCAGCACAAATCCAGCTGCAATCTTGGCCAGAGTACACATTCTGCGATCAGACTTGGACCTACCACAGAACTGCAGACACTAGAGGATTCTCACTACTTTTATTTTTCTCTGTCTGAAGGTTTTTCCTCTTGGTAGTCTCCTGGGTTATTGTGTTTTGTTTTGTTGTTTATTTCTATTTTATTTTATTTTTGTTGTTGTTTTTTGTTTGTGTTGTTCCCCTTTCTTTTCTCTTTTCTCTCTGTTCTGTTTTGCCATTTTGATTTACTTGCTGTGTATTTGTTGTTTTTTTTCCCTGTGTAGTTATTTTTCTTTCTTGTTTTTCTTTTTTCTCCTCTCTTTTTTCTCTTTTACTTCTCTTTTTTACCTTCTTTTCCCTCTCATTCATGATTTAGATCTCCAAACTTTCCCTTTGTATTATTCCACTCATCCTCTTCCCCTCTTTCATCAAATATCTCTCTTGATTTTTTGAGACTTTCATGTAGGCAAACATTCTCTTGTCCCTTTCTGGTTCACTTCAATACTCCTAGGCTTTCTCTTCCAATCCTTCCCTCTTGTATCCTACAATTACCCAAACCTTGGATGATCATCCTATGCCCACTAAATTTGTTCCTACTATATGTTATACCATTGACCTCTCCAATCCTGCCTACCCCACTTAAAATCCCCCATAACTGGGTAAAATTGTTCTACTAAGTGGAAAAACATTGCATACAAGTTCTTGGTATAAGTTGGATTATTTTATATAACTATAGAACTTGCTCCTATGGTTAAAGATATCCGGTTAATAGTTACCACAGTTTATCAGTAGCCAAGCTGTGCTTGAGTCTGTTGTTACTGCTAACTGTACTACTTTAAACAGGATGCCATATGTGTTATAATCAGTTTTTTCTCCCCTGTATGACAATGCTGAAATTGCAAGGGGTCATAACTATCACCATAGTCCAGTACCAAAGAAATGGGCCTTGAGTCAAAAAGATACCAACTCCACATTCTTAATATATTGGGAAGTTAGGTTCTTAGGATAGACAGAAAGACCAAAAATTACCTATATCTATCCCAAATGCCCAGCCCACTCAGGACAAATGCAGAGCATAAAAAGATAGAGGAAATCAGAAGCCAACCACTGGAACTCTAAAATGATAGCAGCAGAAGTGAAAAAAATAAATGAAAGAAGCCATAGAAAAAAATAATATTGAAAGTAAGAAGAGAAATGACAAACAAAATGAAGGAAACTAAAGCAGACACAGATTTAAAAATATAGAGGAGGTTAGGAAAACAAAGGAAACTGTGAATGTCCAATATAAACAAGAAATGGAATCAATGAAACAGATCCAGACAGAAATCCAGGAGATTAAAAACTCCATTGAAAGCATATGCAATAGCTTGAATGAAGGTGAGGATAGGCTATTGGACCTAGAAGACAGGAATGTGACTAGTGACCAGGAAAGAAAGGTTTCTTAAAAATAGTGAGGGACCACAAAAAATCAATCGAACAGTAACAAGATGAAGCAAAGAAGAACAACATAAGATTGATTGGAGTCAGCGAGGAAGCTGGAGACAGCGCAAATACCATTAAAATTTTTTTCAAAGAAATAATGGCAGAAAACTTCCCAAACACGGGAAAAGAATTTGACATATAAATAAATGAAGCATACAGAACTCCAAATAACCATGACCAAAATAAATCTACACCAAGGCATACAATAATCAAAATTCCAGAAATTCAACACAAGAACAAAATATTAAAAGCATCTAAAGAAAAGAAACATGTCACCTATAAAGGAAAGTCCATCAGAATCACAGCAGACTTCTCAACACAAACCCTCAAATCAAGGAGACCCTGGAGTGATGTATTTCAAGCCCTACAAGCAAACAATCTTCGACCCAAATTGATGTACCCTGCAAAACTATCTTTCAAATTCAATGGAGAAATAAGATACTTCCATGACAAAGAATAGCTGGAGAAATTTATGACTGTCAAAGTAGCTCTACACAATGCTCTGAAGGACATATTAGAAAGAGATAACAAAGACTACAAACACACAAACACCAATAGAAAGAAAATGCCAAGCAGGGCAAGCAGTTAAACAGAGGGGAAAGAAAGGGAAACAACAACAGGAAAATAACGTGAAAAAGATAATCCAATACATATCAGTTATAACCATCAATGTAAATGGTCTCAACTCACCAATCAAAAGAAACAGACTGTAAGAATGGATAAAGAAACAAGATCCATCAATATGCTGCATTCAAGAAGCACATTTATTCCGAAAGGAAATTCAAAGACTAAAGTCAAAGGGTGGAAAACAATTCTCCATGCCACAGGAACCCAGAAAAAAGGAGGAGTAGCTATTCTCTTTGCAGACAGTGTAAACTTTAATGCAAAACTGATAAAAAGAGACAAGGAAGGTCACTACACACCTGTAAAAGGAAAACTCCAAGAAGAAGGGATAATAATCATAAATATATATGCACCAAACATCAGTGCACCCAACTACATAAAACAAATATTAAAAGACATGAATAACCAAATAAGCACTAACAAGATTTTAGTGGGTGACATCAATACACCACTCTCACAAACAGATAGATCAACTAAACAAAAAGCAATAAAGAAATATCAGAATTAAGCCAAGCCTGTGAACAAATGGACTTGGTAGATGTCTTCTGAGTGTTCCACCCCAAAACATCAGAATACACATTCTTCTCAGGTGCACATGGGACATTCTCCAAAATAGACCACATACTAGCCCACAAAACATGTTTAAGTAAAGGTAAAGGAATTGAAATCATTCCTTGCACACTATCTGATCATAGCACAATGAAACTGGAAATCAATGACAAAAGGAATCACAAAAACTACACAAACACATGGAAATTAAATAACACACTTTGGAACAACCAATGGGTCACAGAAGAAATTCAACATGAAATTACACAGTGTATACAATTAAACAATAATGCCAGTACAATATACCAAAGCTTATGGAATACAATGAAAGCAGTCCTAAGAGGGAAATTTATATGATAAACTCTCACATCAGGAAAACAGAATAAGCTCAAAAAAACAACCTAATGTTGAACCTCAAACTTCTAGAAAAAGAACAAATCAAACTAAAGCTCATATGAGGAGGAAATTATAAAGATAAGAGCAGAAATTACTCCAATTGTGACAAAAAAACAATAAAAATAATCAACAAATCAAAAAGTTTGTTCTTTGAAAAATTAATAATATTGATAAACCATTAGCCAACCTCATCAAAAAGAGGAAAGAAAAAACACAAATTCAAGCAATTAGGAATGAAAAGGGGAAAATCACAACAGCTCCTATAGAAATTCAGAAGATCATCAAGATCTTACAAGATCATACAAGAACCTATATTCTAATAAGATGGAAAACAGAAGAAATGGACAGATTCCGAGACACAATCTAATTGCAAAAACTAAATCAAGAAGATATAAAAATTCTAAATAACCCGATATCAGCCAAGAAACTGAAACAGTAATTAAAAACTTACCAACAAAGAAAAGCACAGGAGCTGATGGATTCATGATTAATTTCTACAAAAATTTAGAGAAGAACTAATGCCACTAAAAGTGAAACTCTTTAAGGAAATTGAAAGGGAAGCAATATTCTAAAATCATTTCTGGAGGCAAGTTTTACTCTGATTCCAAAACCAGAGAAGGATCCAACCAGAAATAAAACTGCAGGCCAATCTCCCTAATGAACATAGATGCAAAAATTCACAATAAGATACTGGCAAACAGAATGCAATAAAATATCAAGAAGATTATACACCATGACCAAGTTGGATTCACAACAGGGATGCAGAGATGGTTCAACATACACTAATTAATAAATGTTATACACCATATTAACAGAACCAAAAACAAAAATCACATGATCATTGCAATAGATGAGAAAAGGCATTTGACAAAGTTCAAAACACATTCATGATAAATAAAAGCCCTATAGAATTGGAATAGAGTGTCTTTATCTTAATCTGACAAAAGCCATCTATGACAAACCAACAGCCAACATCATACTGAATGGTCAAAAACTGAAAGCTTTCACTCAAAAATCAGGGACAAGACAAGGATGTTCGCTATCACCACTCCTATTCAATATATTTCTGGAAACATTATCCAGAGCAATGAGACAAGAGAGAGAAATAAAAGGAATAGCGATAGGAAAGAAATAAGTTAAATTATCATTATTCACAGATAACAGGATACTCTACATAGAAGACCCCAAAAACTCCACCAAAAGACTTCAAGAATTAATAACTAAATTCAGTGGCATAGCTGGATAACAAAGTCAACAAAATCAATAGCATTCCTGTAAACAAACAACAAACTCACTGAGAGAGAAATTAGGGAAACCACATGCTTTACAATAGCATCCAAGAAATGAAATACTTAGGAATCAATCTAATGAAAGAAGTAAAAAATCTATACATCGAAAACTAGAGTACTCTGAAAAAGGATTTTGAAGAAGATATCAAAAAATAGAAAGGTATCTCTTGCTCCTAGAAAGGAAGAACCAACATACTGAAAATGGCCCTACTCCCAAAACTGTTATACAGATTTAATGTAATCCCAATCAAAATACCATTAGCATATCTCACAGAACAAGAGAAAACAATACTAAAATTCATTTGGAAACAGAAGAGAACTAGAATAGCAAAAGCAATTCTGGGCAACAAAGGCAGGTCAGGAGCATCACAATCCCTGACTTGAAATTATACTACAAAGCTACTGTGATAAAATCAGCATGGTATTGGCAAAAAAACAGGACTGAGGGTCAGTGGAACAGAATAGAAAATGCAGATGAAACTACAAACACACTAAACCACCTTATCTTTGACAAAGGAGCCAAACGTTCCCTGGAAGAAAAACAGTCTCTTTAATAAATAGTGCTGGAAAAACTGGCTTTCCACATGCCAAAAACTAAAACTAGAGCCTTGTCTATTACCAGACTAAAGTCAAAATGGATGAAAGATCTAAATATTAAAACAGAAACACTAAATATACTGGAAGAAAAAATAGAAATCTTGAAGACATAGGTGGAGGCAGGCACTTCATGAACAAAACCCAGACAGCATGGGAAATACAATAAGAATCAACCAATGGGATCTCACCTTATTAAAAAGCTTTTGCACAACAAAAGAAATCACCAAAATAGTGAAAAGACAACCCACAGAGGGGGAAAAATTATACCAGTTGTCCCTCAGACAAAAGACTTATATGTGGAACATACAAATAATCAAAACAAATCAGGCCCCCAAAATTCAAAGACCCAGTCCAAAAATGGGCTTCTGAGATGAATACACACTTCTCAGATGAAGAAATATAAATGGCAAGTAAATATTTGAAAAAATATTCAACATCTTTTGTTATTCAAGAGATGCAAATTATAACAACACTGAGATTCCATCTCATTCCAGAAAGAATTGTTATCATCAAGAAATCAACCAATAACAGATGCTGGTAGGGCTGAGGGGAAAAATGAACCCTTCTCCTCTGTTGGTGAGAGTGTAGACTGGTGCAACCACTGTGGAAATCAGTGTGGAGTTTCCTCAAAAAAACAGGTTTAGAGGTCCCAGTCCACCCAGCTATTCCTGTTCTGGGTATCTTCCCAGAAGAATTAAAAACATCGTACCACAACAATACATGTGCACCCATGTTTATAGCAGCACAATTTGTGATAGCTAAATCTTGGAAACAACCCAAATGTCTATCAACTGAGGAATGGATAAAAAATATGTGTTTTTGTTATTCAATGGAATACTACTCAGTCATAAAGAAAGATATACTTGAGACTTTAATAGGTAAATGGATGCAAGTAGAGACCATACTCATAAGTGATATAAACCAGACCCACATATGTAAACATGGTACTATCTCACTAGTGTGAGAATCTGAAAGATTAAACAAGATCCAAATTGTGCAATGGATATTGCAAATAGGGAAGAAACTGTTCAAAACAAAACAAAAATAATCTGTGATGGGGAAAGGGAAAAGTAATGAAGGGAAAAAGAAAAATATATATAAACACAAGACAGTTAAGATAGTTACATAGCTGGTTTCTCTTGGTTCAATGAGGGGAAAGTTTTGTAATTTTCTGGACAATGTTTCATGCCTATATTTTGCCTATATTTTGTACTCTGAACAACTACTGTGAATATAACAATACACAATGTGTTCATTATTGTTACTCTACTACTGGCCTTTTTTGTAACTCTGTTTTATTGTTATTTCTTACTTTTTTCTGTTTAAAATAAAAAATAAATGAAGAAGCTCATTTATTTCTCATCATGTATCTTTTTAAAAAATAATCTCTTTATTGAGGTGTGACCTACATATAATATAGATAGATAGATAGATAGATAGATAGATAGAGATATATCTATCTATCTATACACATACATATATCTTGAGTTTAGAAATAATATACATCTACGAAACTCTCACCAAAATATATGGTTAAACATATCCATTGCCTACAAAAGCTTCATCCTACTATCTTCATTTATTACTATTATTTGTGTGTGAGTATGTATATGTGAAAAGAATATTTAATATAAGATCTATCTTCTCATCAAAGATTATCTATACAATACAGTACTATTAACTTTTAATACTACACTGTACAGTAGATCTGCAGAACTTATTAATCTTAAGTATGTAAATGAAACTTTGCCCCTTTTGACTAATATATCCTATTCTCATCTCCACAGTCCCAGGTAACCATGATTCTACTCTCTGCCTCTAATGAGACTGGGTATTTTAGATTCCTCATATGTGTTTTTACATTGCATTTGTTCTGTGGCTGGCTTATTTTACCCAGAATAATGCCCTATAGATTAATTCATGTTGTCACAAATAACAGGTTTTTCTATATTTTTAAGACTGGCTAATATTTCCTTGTACATATACACCACATTTTTATCTATTTGTTCATTGATGGGCATTTACACTGTCTCTATCTATATCATTATAAATCACACTGCAGTGAAGGTGAGAGTTCACAAAACTGTTCAAGATTCTAATTTCAATTCCTTTCAACATTTATTGAGAAGAGTGAGTGTTCAGTCATCTCTATTTTTAATTTTTTGAAGAAACCTAATAGTTAATGAAATGATAGCTCGTACTGGCTTTGGTTTGTATGTCCTGTGTGATTAGTGATGTTGAATACCTTTTCATATACCTGGTAACTATTTCTATGTCTTCTCTGGAAAAGTGTCTATCTGCTTTCTTGACAATTAGCTGATTCAGATATTTGACTATTTTGTGTTTTTATTTTTGTTTGTTTGCTTTCCAATTGAGTTGTAGAAGTTCTTCAGGCAACACAGAGATTAAAATTTTGTCAGATGTATGGTTCTCAATATTTTCTTTAATTACATAGGTTGTCTTCATTTGTTGTTTCCTTTGCTGTACAGAGCATTTTGTTTTGCTGTAGTCTCACTTATTCATTTTTGGTTTAGTTATCTGTGCTTTTGGTGTCATGTCCAGGAAATCATTTCCAATAAATTAGAAATGTCAATGTCAATAAATTATTCCATATGTATTCTTCTAGTATTTATAAGAGTTTGGTATTATGTTTGAGTCTCCAATCTATTTTAGTTGATTTTTGTGTATAATACAATGGTTTAATTTCATTCTTTATCATCTGGATATCTAGTATTTCCAACTCCATGTATTGAACAGTCTATTCTCCTGGCACTCTTGTCCAAGATCAGTTTATTGTATATGCATTTATTCTTTGACTTCCTATTCTGTTCTACTGACCAAAATATGTCTGTTTTTATTCCATTAATATACTGTTTTTGTTACTGTGTCTTTGTATATATTCTGAAAGCAAGAAATATGACCACTTCAACTTTATTCTTGGTGCTCAAAATTGTTTTGAATATTCTGGGTCTTCTGTGGTTCCATATAAATTTTAGGATTTTTTTCTCTTTCTACAAAAAATTTAGTTGGGATTTGGACATAGATTGCATTGAAACTGTTCTACACTCATTGCTTTGGGTAATATGGACATTTTGACAATCTTAATTCCTCTAACCCATGAAGACAACATGATTTTCCTATTATTTTACTTTACTTTAATTTCTTTCATAGCTCATAGTTTTCAATGTTTGAGTTTTTCACTTCCATGGTTAGGTTTATTTTTAAGTATTTTTTTTCTTTTTGATAACATGGTAATTGGAAGTGTTTTCTAAATATGGTTCTCATATACAGTAGTTTGTTAGTCATAGAATACAATGGAGTTTTTGTTTTGACTTTTTATCCTATAAATTAATGAATTTTTAAATCAGTTTTAATAGTTTTTTGTATATGTGTTTTGTATTTTAGTTATTCTCTGTATGATATCATACCATCTGAAAACAGATAGTTTATTTTGTGCTTTCCAATTTGAGTGATTTCAATTATTTTTCTTACATAGTAACTATGAATAGGACTTTCAGTACTAAGTTCAATAGAGGAAATGAGAGTAGTGTCCTTTCTTTAATCCAGGTCTTAGGAGAAAAATCTCCCTATTTCCAACAATGAGTACAATATTATCTTTTAGATTTCATGTATTGCCTTCATTGTCTTGAGGTAAGTTCCTTCTACGTATGTTCTCCAGAGAAACAGAACCAATAAGAAATGTATAAATATATGAGGACATTTATTATAGGTACTAGTTCATGAGATTATGGAGGCCAACAAATCTCATGATATGCCATCTTCATATTAGAGAGCAAGGAAAGTGAATGACTTAATTCAGTCCAAGTTCAAAGGCCTGTGAGTGGGGATGGGGGGAAAGTTTTTTGGAGGGAGACAGGGATGAGGGCATAAATTCTAGTGTCTGAAGGCCAGAGAACCATGAATGCTCATGCCTCAGGTTGGGAGAAGGCAGAAGTTCCAGCTGAAGAAAAGAAAGTGAGGAAGAGAAAGAGACAGAGACAGACAGACAGACAGACAGACAGACAGAGAAAAAGAGAGAGATAATTTTCTCTTATTAAATCTTTCTATTCTACCTGGGCCCTCAGTGGACTGGATGATGTCTATCCATATTGGTGAGAGCAGATCTTTACCTGGTCTACTGATTTAATTTTTTTTTTTTTTTGTGGGTACCGGGGGTTGAACTCAGGACCTCGTGCTTGCCAGGCAGGCGCTTATGCTGCTGAGCCATCTCACCGCCCCCATACTGATTTAAATCTTATCTCTCAGAAATCATGCTGACAAATACAATGAGATATACTGCTTTTCCCTATTATTTGGCATCCCTTAGTCCATTCAAATTGACACATAAATTAAACCACAACAATATCTAATTTTTTGAAGATCTCAGAAAAATCTTGTAATGTATTATTATTTCACAGATATTAAATATGAAGCTCAGAAAGGCATTAGAATATTTAAATCGTGTTCATTTTGTGATTTTTTATTGTCACCCATATTATGGTCTCTTGGGCTGAGTGAATACTACCAACCACAAGGATAATATCAAAACAATCATAATGTACAAGAACAATCAAAAATATAAATCAAAAAGCTTCTAATACTAATTTTATTCTTATCATAATGCATTCTTAGTGATATATATGACAGAATTTAATTCTCCATTCCAAACCAATAAACTTATTGTCCCTCATTGTCAGTTGCTCAAAGACATAGAAACAATGCTCAAAGGCCATAGTGTCTTTTCATGATAGACTCGGGATTACAAGCCAGGCAATATCACTAAAGAACTGTACTACTAAATATCTATATATCAGAATCACTTATGTGTGTCATAGGATATCCAGGTAAATATCAATTAGCTTTAAATTGAATAATTTTGTAAATAATATACTAAATATGTATTATTTTCATAACAAAATAATAAGAACAGACATCGGTTCTTTGATAGCAATAGTGTTAACATATCTACATCAAGTCCTTTTTAGATGAAGTCATGTGGATTCCTCCTCCTTTAAAAATAAGATCTTCTCCCTTAGCATCTTGTCAGTGCATATATACACGTGATTGAAAGGGGATAAAGAAGAACTAGGAGTGTGGTATTATTTGATTTAGTTTAATAAGCACTTTAGAGTCATTACAGTCTTACTTTTGGAGCACTGCATCTGCGAACTAAGAATTAGAGTTCTCATTTTAAAGATGAAGTAACTAATTTTTGGTAAAGTTAATTAACTTATCCATGGTCAGTTAGCTATTGATTGCTAGAGATAGAAAAACCAGAAATATATAATTCCAATATTTCTGCTCATAACTAATGTTACATTATTTGACTTTCTTCCTGTGTGGTAACAGCAAGTGAAGTGGTGTCTACACTTATAGAATGGGTGTCTAATCTCAGATGCAAATAGTGAATATGAGTTACACAAACAAACAATCGCTATAATTAGCAGTAATGATGTTATAAATGTATAAGGAGAGGAAATTGGGAATTGTTATTGTTATTATTGTCAGTTAAAGTGAAGATATATACACTTGGACAGGCATAATAATCAATTTTGAAATCCTATTTCCCAATACCTGGCCAGGAAAATCAGAAACAAAGAACAAATTACTTCCTTTATACCATTCCTCTTCTGCCCACTGAACAACAAAATGACAATGACTCAGATTCTTCCTCCTCTATAGTTCTGAGCAATTACTTTTTATTCCCCCCTACATATTTATTTCCAGCCTTTACACCAACACTTGACAAACTTATATTGCATAACTTTTATTCTTTATTGGAGAGATGAGAATTATTTTTCTTTTATATTTTTGTTATTCTAGATGTGAATATTGGCCTTTTATGACATTGCTAGGTAGATGAAGGGAAAATAGGCACTCAAGCTCAGTTTTCTTGCCTCTACTTTTTTTTTTTTTTGCTCATCTCAGGGAAAAGTCTACAGCCATTAAGGGTGCAAGCTCTAGAGACCATATAACTCAACAGAAGTCTTAGCTCTGCTATGTACAATTTATTAGAACTTGGGCACTTACTTAAGTTTCTCTGCATATCAGTTTCCCTAACTACTAAGATAAGATTTGAATGGTAACTTCCTCATTGGGGCATTATCAGGATAAAATAAAAAGGCTTCTGGCACATAGCAACTGTTCAATACATGCAAGCTATCTATGTTGATTGGATTTTAGTAGATGAGCTGGCTCACATTAGCTTTTATTGTGCTTCCTATGGGCCTAGCTAACCTCCTATAATTCTTCATTGGATATTCCTCTTGCTAGGTTTCACTCCCAATTTAGAATGGGCTTTTGATACTAGGCCTCTCATTTTGTTTTAAAACTACCAGCATCCCTCAGAAACCTAAATCATCATGACAAACCCTTTTATTTATGTTAGTATTTCTCCTTTTTTAAATTCAGCTCATGTGCTGAATTTAAACAACTTATTGCATGTATTACAAACTCCTCTTGGAGTACTTTGAATGGTAAATACATGAAGTAGTCTTGTGGGAACAGAAATCATGCCAAGGTAGACTGTTCTCCTCCCACAAATGATGCCTGCACACAATACAGATTCAGAATGGTTTCGAACCACAGGCAAAAATCACTCTCTTGGTACAGAAAGCTGTAAAGAAAAAGATTTAGTTGTGAAACATATTTACCTGGGAGATTTGAGCACATGGTTTTGTTTCAGATTTTCTCATTTTACAGTCTGCATTGTTTGTACTGACAATTTCTTCTGAGAGGGGCTGTAAGCAACTTCCAGCTGGAAAAGGGAGGATAAAACAAACAGCTTACAAGCAAATAGGCAAAGAAATCTGAGCTTCCTCTACAACAAGAGGTGCATATTTGTAACTATTTTAATGCCACAACACAGAAGTCTTCCCTACTATAAATAAAAATGGATGTATTTTTTTAAGTCACAAAAATCTAGCCATTGTTTACAAGACTGAATATTCTCCATTTTATATTATAAAATCTAAGAAGGAAGTAGAGATAATGAGTGTAAATTCAAAATCATTTTAGATATTTATGCATTTTCTATATCCACCTCCATCAATGGCTTGCAAGAAGCAAGAGCTTTGAGAAAATGGACATTGAGAATGGGCTATGAGCAATAAAAAATAAAGGACAAAACTAGGAAGAGATAATGGTCTGGGTGTTATCACATATCCAGTAACGCGTGGCTTCAGTTGCCAGAAGTTGAAAAAAGCTTTACAGGAGATCAAAATAACAAGGATCCAATCTTACTGATTGGCTACTATATACGAATCCTTGTGCCAAGTAGTCCACCACTATATACTCTCATTAATTCCCACAAAACACTTGCAAATGGTATCAATAACATCATTATTAGTAATACTATTACTGTTATTATTACTATTATTATTATTATTAAGGCATACTGAGAGAAAAATGAAGTAACCTGCGCAAGGTCAAACTATCTGTACCTAGCTATAGTTATTGAGGCCATCTATCTTTAGGTCATTATTCATAATCTCCACACTCTAACTTTACCCAAATATCTGAATTGCCACAGTTTGAACACTGGTATATACTACAAAGTGTCTCCTAGAATCTACAAGAATAAAACACAGGGATAAAATTTGCCATATTAGCAAAATTATTCCTCTACTTGTCTTTTCTCTTAGGAGTAACAGTTATTGCTGTCCCTAGAGAAAAAAATGTGTCTACACTTATAACCAATATACATTATTTATCAAGGTAGTAGATTTGCAAACAGAAGTTTCTGAAATTGTACAATGTTATGCTTGAACTAAGGTGTAGTTTGTGTACAAAAAGCTTCTTCAAATATAAAATCTCATTCAAACACATATGAGAATTTCCCAAATAAATAAAAGAATATCAGAAATGACACATTTGCCTGATCATCATTTTATTCAATATGCAGTGACTATGCTTAAGACAGACTTATCTTTAATAAACCTAAAGTTTATCAGGAGACCATTGCAATTAGAAGATACTTTGCAACAGGGTAACAGAATAAGATAATATATATTTGCTATGATTAAATTAATATTTACCAATTTTTTACTATCCAGTAACAGGCTCTATCAGTTGCTTTACTGCTGTTACCTGACTACTGTCAGTAATATGATGTCCTTGGGTACTCTGCAACTTGGGGGAAAGAAATATTATTGGAAAAACCTAAGCTGTAGCAATATCCACAGAATGTTTCAAAACAAAAGTTGTCTCTAAAGCTAAATTGTAAAAGGTAGAAGAATTAAACATTTAAAAAAAGCAGAATGGGTTCTCCAGGGAAAGAAAATAAGATATGCAAAGAGGCTTGCAGATGTAGGAGAATATGAGGCAATTTATGAATTAAAATTGTGGTTGTAACATAGAGGCCTTATATGCCAAGTTTGTATGTTAAACCTAAGGTAATGAGGAGACTGAGAACCTTTAAAAGGGGTAATGATTTGTATTTGGTAACATTTGTATTGTTGAAAGATCTCTCTGGAAACTGGGATCAATCTACTGTTTAAATAAGTGATGTGGAGGAAAAATACACCTGTGAGGTAGAGAATTATTGAAATACTTGTCCAAGTCATGTCTACTTTCTTGGATTACATTTCTTTTGTATACGAAAACAACACAGAATGAGGTTCATTAGACTCAAGGTCTCGAATAACATAGTAAGGTACTACACATGTCTACTTGCCTTTTAAGGGGCAGATAATGGCTTACTTTTTAAAATCTAATGTGTATTTACCTTAATTGAAGTTTAGTTTCCATATAGTAAAATGTTCAAATCTTAACTGTACAGTTTATTTTTTGATGCATGAATTATAGAGCCTACCAGGAGAATGTATATGTCATGCTCATTAGAAGAAGTAATGAATAGAAGAATGATTTAAAATAATCTTTTAGTAGTTTTTATCTATTGTGTATAAACTTATTGGAAACTGAGAGATCCATTTTCTATGGTAAAGCAAGCTTGTTAATAAACTGAGCCGAAGAGAGTAAATGCTAAGTGTCATGAAAGTTGCAATGAAGTGTACATGATTCTTCACAGGGGAGGTGCTAAATAATTTCCTTCTTCTTTAGGGAACAGTGAATTTTTGAACTGCAAATTTAAGAATTAGTTTCATTTAAATAATGAAATACAAGGATAAGAACATTCCACACAGAAAAGAGATACTGACTTGATTCTCTGTGCCTCAGAGAATCAAGACCTCGATTCAGGATCCCAAAAGACAATCCAAGAGACCATGATAGGGAAGCACCCCATGAGAAGATACGAAAAGATGGACAGATGAATGGATGGATGGATATGTAGACAGACAGACAGACACACATATCTCCACAAACTTTATGTGCCTACCATTAACTTTTAAATAATTAACTTGGAACTGAGATTATTAATAAAGAGATGTACCTTGGTATGTATTTCTGGTATTTGTTTTGACAATTCTAACAAAAATCAACAATTTCCACATCTAATCTTCCATTTATGTCTGACAGCTTATATCAGTGAATATAACTATAATAACATTAATGATCCCTGAGTAAAGTTGTCATATCCCACTTTTATGTCCTACAGTCTTGGCAAAGAAGCCTTGACAATACTCTTATTTTGTCTATGATCATATGTACTCGGCGTTATTTTTCTTTTAATCTAGAGACTTGGCAATCCTCTGCTCCACCCTCTTAATTGCCCAGTTTTGTTATTACTGCTAGTAAATCTGAGTTGGAGTACAACTACTAAGGAAAAATGTTAATTTGTGGGAAAAATACTCATATGTTTAAATCAATACATTACAGTATTTCTAATACTTTCAAATGGGATAAAAACATCATTGACTATTATCAGCTTTTACCACTTTTAGAGTAGATGACTTTGGACAATAAAACAATTTTAATAAACTCTAGCTCCTGGACTATTGTAGAAGATATTTTATAAACTCTTCTAGCACGTTTTGATCAGTAACATTAAAAATCAACAAACAAGTCTTCATTTTGTATCTCATATATATTCTAATTTTTCTAGAAATGTTTGATTCAGTAGAGGTTATTGACATCTGTTTTCACATTCTTTTCTTGCTAGAGATACTGATAACTTCGTCTTGTTGATATAAATTGCGTGACACCAGAACTCGATCACGTTAAATCACAGAGATAGTATAAGTGTAGCTCTTTTGGGGAAATTGAATCTCATTTTAGACTTGTTCTTTCAGATCTGGCACTTGATGGTACCAATCATATTTGGTCTAAATTCTTATGACTGGGCTTCTTCACCCTCATACGTTTTACTTTGCGCTGCAGTGTATTGAACCTAGATCCCAGTGCATACGGAGTTAATCTTGATACTGTGACTGACGTTCAGGTCTCCCCTCCTTTGAGAACCATTTTTCTTTTCCATATTTCACATGTGTAAAGATAGTAGCCACTTGGGCCTCCTCAGTATGGTTATATGCTGCTTTTCATTAATTCCCTTGGGTGATTGATTTTTTTTAAATCAATACTAATCACTTCTCTGTGTCCATTGTTTATGCAATATGATTTTGCCATCCTTTTCACTAGAAGAAGAGTACAGTTCTCTGAAACTTCAGTTTGGGCCTAGATATGTATAATGGTTTGAAAGAGCAATAAGTCTTTGAAAGCCCTTCCATCAAGAGGTAGGAGTTAATTTTCCCCTGGATCTCAACAGTGCTTAGTGATTAGTTTGTAGCTAATAGAATACATATGAAGTACAATGAGTAACTGAGGCTACATCAGCAGAAGTCATGCAACTTCTGTCCCTTATTTCTGAAATACTTTTTTTTTTTTTTTGTGGGTACCGGGGGTCGACCTCAGGACCTCACGCGCCAGCAGGTGCCCATGCAGCTGAGTGATATCACCAGCCCTTTTTATGTATGTGGGTTCCAGGAGTCAAACTCAGGACCTCGCACTTGCCAGGCAGGCGCTTATGCTGCTGAGCCATCTCACCAGCCCTGAAACACTTTTCAAGGTGCATGATTCACCATATGACAAGCCGTACTTCCTGGGATCTCAAGGCTAGAAAGTTGGTATATGTGCACTCTGTTCAGCAGGCTTCGCTGAGTCTGACCTTAAGCCTTCCTGACCCACACCCAACACATGAGTGAATAGGTCATCTCAGGTGGGGATCACCCAACCCAGCTGTTCAAGGGATTTGGTCAATTCAGGTAAGAACCAGACTCATAGGAAAAAGATATCCATTCTACTGTATTTCCAAACACCTAATCAATAGTATTTGAAGGCACAGGAAAATAGTTGTTTATACCCCTAAATATTTGTCCTTGATTCACAGCAATAGATAACTAAAAAACCATATAACTAATTCGGCTCAAAGACATAGGAAAAAGTGATTATATGCCATGTGTAATTCTAGATGCCAAGAGGTTCTACTCATCTAAACATCCTTTCCTTGAGCTACTGTCATTGATAAAATAAAAACATGATCTGACTGACCTGATGTTCCTTTGACAATCTAAAATATATGGAACAAATCTGCATCTGTCATGCCATGAGGAGGTGGGCCCAGCTGACACTGTAGCTTAAATCACAGACGTCCAATAAGGTCCAGAGTAGATCAGCAACCACCACTCAACTTACGTACTCATGAATGAAAATAAATAATTGTATTTGTGATCTACCTATTTTGGGTTTAGTGAATTAAAGAACAAGAGCAGAACGATATGTCCCAAAATTCCTGCTGTCATTAAGGACAATTGTTGGATTGATGGTTTCTCATCATACAGTTGGGTTGGCCTGTAACAAAGCAACTTTGCCATGCCTCTTTTCATTTTGTTCTTTGGATTTGTAGAGATTTCCACTTCAAGGATGAACCTCTGACCTATCTGACATGTTGTATATGCTATCATTGCTGTCATCTTAGAAAGCCTTTTCTGGAACTGATTTAAGTTGGGAAATAAAATTGATGTCTACGGAGCAATGATTTGGGTCACCATGGAAACTAAAAGAATAAGTATCTTTTCATATCATCCCATATTATTCTCCTACTCTCTCCTTTCATACTCTTAACTTTACATGAGATATTTCTCAGTGATTTCTGAGTCTTCAAGCACATATACACATATGCACTCATGCAATGCACATATACATATAAAATAACTTACTATATTTGCCTCAAAGGGTAAAAAGGCTATCTTCCTGCCAATTAAATCCTTATTTTAAAACCAAAAACTGCAAAACTACATTTTGTGGCTCACTTGCTCTCACTTGTTCTCTCTCTCTCATGATGGGGGCATTTCAGGATTATTATTTTCTTTTTTTTTTTTTTTTTTTTTTTTGTGGGTACCGGGGGTCGACCTCAGGACCTCGCGCGCCAGCAGGCGTCTGTGCCGCTAAGCAATATCACCGGCCCCTTTTTCGTATGTGGGTTCCGGGAGTCGAACTCGGGCCATCGCGCTTGCCAGGCAGGCGCTTAAGCCGCTGAGCCATCTCACCGGCCCCAGGATTATTATTTTCTTTGCCATCTGTTTCTCAGAAAATGATGGAGACTACAAGGTTCAGAGTTGCATAGACATGTGGTCTGATGGCATCAGTATTTCTTATTCACATACAGCTCCCCAAAGCTCAAAATCACATTTGCCACTGAATTCCAATTGCAAAAGCCAGATGGAGAACTGAAATACAAGAGAGCAAGTTGTTTAATTCCATTTCAAATGTTTAATGACTTGTCACTGGTAGATAAAAAATTAGGAAATTAAAGTTAGGTATGGCAGTCACTAAATATGGGGACATTTGGACAGAATCTGCAGAATAAAATTTTATAAATGCTTAGAGTGTCTGCAAAAATATTATCACATTATAAAATGGAAGTTTGGGGAAGGATCTTTGAGAATACCTGTTGTATTTTATAAATAAAGAAACAGATTTAAGGTGAAAATGCTACATCACACTATCCAATTTAACTAAGTAGCACAACTAGGACTTGGTCTGAAGTAGAAATCATCTGACTTTTTCTAAATTTTACTAATAAGTAAGTGGGAGAAAGAGAGAAAGGAGAATTGATGGCAGTGGTAGGAGAAAAGAGAACAAGAAAAAATAAAATAGAAATAAAATGTTGTTACAGAAGATGAGAAAATGGGTAAAGAGACACATTGCTTCTCTCCTTGAGAAAAGAAAGGTTGGAATATAAGTAGACAATTTGGTTGTATATTAGGTTATCTTAAAGAACTACCTAAAACTTAGAATGACTATTGTATTTTACAATGGGTGAGGGAGGCTGAAACACATAAATTATGTTTTCAGGATCTAAATTATAAATTAGACCACCATCATATCAAAATTTATTTTATTATCTTTTATTACCCCAATTGGCTATAAGACATAGGGAAAGGGAGTAGGAAAAGAAGTGCCTGGATGGAGAGAACAGAAAAGAATTGTGCTAAAAGCATAAGCTTTCAGGTCAATAAAATAGGACTCAGTACTTTATTTGAACATTTATTTGCTGTTTCACATTAAGTGATTTATTTATCACTGTGCATCTCAATTTTTCTATATCTCAAATGAAGATTATTATGAGGAGTAAATGGTGTAATTTTGTTAAAGGCAATGACATGAATAAATACTTTTCATATGAATAGATATTTAGATAATTTATATGCTATATAGAACAATAAAAAGGAAGAGAATAAAGTTTGCTCAGAAACAGATAAAATCAAACAACAAAACAAACATACACATACATATACATAAAAAACCAAAAACAATAACAACAAAAATGCTTTTAAAAACATTTGCAATAGTAGCACTAGCATTTTCTAAAATCCTACCTATCATGCTGAAGCTAGCAGTAGTGGCAGTTATATAATGCTTTGATTGTTCCATAATTCTATAATTGTTCTATAAATTCCAAAGCTTGTTATGCCACAGCTATGAAACTTTGGGCACAGTAGTTAACAGAAGCTTTACACTTGCCTGCAAGATGCCAGGCTGCTGCAGTCCTAGAGAATAGCATTTAGAACGAAATGAGCTTCATGCAATAGGTTTGTCATACACTGAAATTCTAGTTATTAAGTGGGGCAATCCAAATATCATAATTGGGTTGGTTTCTGTTGGAACCAGCGTACTTGTTTTTCAATACCAGCTATTGGTGACTTATTGGCTGTGTGACTATGAGAAATTTATCTCATTTCTTTTTGCTTGTGTTTCCTCAGCTACCCATTTATCAGCATAGAGAAAGGTGAAAAGAGTGATTACTTTATAAAATTGTTTTGAGGATTAAACAAATTATATAACCAAATGAGCATCTAGCACAAAATAAAACACCAAACTTATATTAGGTGTTATTTGCCATATTCTAAGAAAAATAGAAAGTCATCTAAGAGGAAGGAGATGATAGAGGTGTGACATGTTTTGCAGCTAAAAATTGCTGCCTGGAAGGGTGTTTGCTAGAAGTGCAATGTGTGGACAGCCCAAGGACATGATTATGGAATAGGGCAAATAACATCAAGAACTGACTTCTACGAGATACCTGGCATTTACCATTGTATGAAGTGGAGACCCAGAACTGAGATCCTAATGAATGTAAGTGTGGGTGAAAAAAAAATTAAAGAATATAAAAATTCATCATTTCCAATATTTCCCAAATCCTAAACTAGAAGATGAGAAGGCATTAGGTTGAGTCTTCTGTGTGAATTTGCTTTACTTTAACTATGAACAGAAACTTCTTATAGGTTGAAGGAGAAGAGGCAAATTATTCTAGGCATGGCCTGAAGAACTATGCGTAAATGGAGGTGGGTGAGATAGTCCTAAGCCACTCCTAGAGCACCTCTGAGGAATAACACTTTCTGTGATTACATAAATTATCTTGGCCTGTACTCTCCTACAGGGTAGTCACTAACTACATGGGAAAGGTGGCTTGAACAAGAATGTAGTAGACATTTCCAAATAAGTATTACATTTAAAACCTGTCATAAAGCCCCTGTATTGGTGTCATATGAGATTTCCTTCTCTACTCCAATCCTGAGAAGCAATAAATTCTCTTCTCTTCTCTTTTACCTCTCTTCTTTCTGAAACCTTCTCTTCTATACAATTTTAGATGGAAAAAAGTGCCTTCATTTTTTCTAAGTCCCTTTAATTCTTGACACCAAATCCTAATATATGCAGAAAGGTCATATTCTATTCCCAAGTGATATGAATTGAATGTCCATTCTAAGATAAAATATGTATTGTTTGGATCCACACTATTTATCCTCCTATAATCGATGGAATTTTATTTTGTGCATCAGTAATAAAAGTTAAATTCTGTTGAATACTTACTATATGTCAATTGCTCTTCCAAGTGCTTTTCAAGAAAACTTCATGTAATCCTCAATATCAACCTTGTCATTACACTCACTCTCAGTTTACAGTGGAAAAATCTCAGTCAAGGAGAATTTAAGTAGTTTTCCCAAAGCCAAAGAGCTACTAAATGTCAAGACTGGTATGAACAATCTGAATTCATGAGATTATAGCTCATATTCTTTAACCAGAGTGCCAAACAGTTAAAATGTGACTAGGGTAGCCTTAATTATGTGGAGAAATAGGTTCAGCTGAAATGTAGAGAGGTACTTAGCCTGATTATATAAGACAAATTCTCTGGTATTCAGTTTTTGAAATCCAAATTTTCAATACCTACACATCTATGAATTCATTTTAAAAGAAGTTGACTATTTTATAAATTCATGAACTTCTTGTTTTGCTTGTCTGAAAAGTTTTATTTAGATATCTACTCTTCATTTACTTAGTTTTTTGCTACATTGTCAGCATCATAGCTAATGTGCATTAAGTACTTTCTGTATATCATGTTCTAACTAAAAATTTTCCCAACTAACAAGTGAGAAAGCTAAAATTCAGAGTGGTTATGTACCTTTCCGAAATTGTCATAATTACCAAGTAGGGCAGGGAATTAATCTGAGTCTGGCTTATTATGTTGATTGTCCAGATGAACCATACACTTACAGCCCTGGTTGTAATTGTTAATGTGGACAAAGATGATTATATCATTTGACTATGGTTGTCAACCTGCAAATATGTAATTTCCTATTTATATCATAATAAATATGCCTGTTATTAAGAGCACAAATTTTTTTCTTCTCAGTGCACAATGCACTTACTGCATTTTCCTCCAGGTGGGCAAGAAACATGCACTTCAATCTCCCTCTGACAGATGATTCATAGAGCAACGCTGATTCCTTGCCTTATTTGTGATCTCCCATAAAGTGCTATAGTTAAAGCAGTGAGCAAGTGAAGCAGCAGTAAAATATGGACTGGCACTGAATAAAGAGAAAAAATGAAGGAGAGAAATAGTCTTTGCCATTGATGGAAATTGCAAAGGGTAAGTAGGAATTTAAACTCCCTTTTACCTCCCAGTGAACAAATGCACAACTTTTAACATTCTTCCTTTACATCTTAAATCTTAGAAACTGGTATCATTAAGTGACTCAGTGCAATAGTCCTTCAAGAGAAATTATATCCCATCTAAAAAATAGTGACAAATACCAGATATAGTACTCTCAGTCTAGTCAAACCACTGCCTTGGAAAGCAATAACGTTGCCTGGTTTGATTCACATTGTGTTTCTCTGCATCACACACTAGCAGACTGTTTATCTTATTCAATGGCAGCTCAATATAAGACTGAGAGCTATAAAGAATTTATTCTACCCTCCCTCCCCAAATTCTATTCCAGTCAAAATTTTAGAGCTTTGTTTTATTTAAGTTCAGGGCTCTTTTTCTATCTATTGCTCACTCCTCTTGTCTGATGGTTGTTTTATTTTCTCGAAGCTCTGAGGAAGGAAAGAATTTCCCATATGATCTCCATTAGAAAGAAAGTGTTCTGTACTCATTTCCAAAATAGTAATGTCCTTATAACCAACTTCTGGATTCATATAAGATTTTCATCCATCCATAGCAAGTTCATATCCTCTTCTGGCAGTTATGTTTTTGGCTGACCAAAAACATTTTCCTTCCTTTCCGGCAAAAATTGATTACCATCATAGAGATTGAAATGTTGGATCTTTCCTTTCTAACCCTTTTTGGCAACTCAGATACAACAGGAATCAAAATGTCTACTTAGGCTATGTATGAAATATTTCCATCCCAGATAAAGAAAGATCTCCAAAATGTATCCTACCTTTCCCATTCTATCTTTAGAAGCCATGTGTATGTATCTGTGACAAGGATCTTGTCACCAGGAATTTTACAAGATTGATAATGGAAAATCAACATGTAAAGCATAATATGAGGTATAATCAATAAATACAGTAAATGTTTAAATTATGAAATTATTATAGTAAAAGAAACATTGCCATTAATCCCCCCTCAAAATACTCCTCCTACTTTTGAATACATTTATTTCATCATTCTTGCCATCTTCTGAAGCAGTCCTGGAAGTTCATTTTGTGTCTTTAGTTGCACTGTTATGATTGTCTGGATGTCCTAAATTGATTCAAAACATTTATTTTCATCATCGTTTTGACTTTGGGGAAGATCCAGAAGTTGCACCAATGCAAGATTAGATGAATAAAGTGGATGAAGATACACACTAATGTTTTTATAAGCCTTCATTTTCTTTGGATGGCACTTGGCAGAAATCACCAAATTTTTTATCACACTTTATAAACACACTCATGAAAGAGAACCTCCAGAACTTCCTTCGAAAGTCACAAGAATGATGGGATGCATGTGTTCAAAGTGAGGAGGATTAGTGGTAATGTGTCTTTTACTGTAATAATTTTATTTGTTCACCCTACTTTAATTTTCTTTTGAATTTCGGTTTTTTATTAGTACCTGTTTGAAGTACATAATGATAACATTCCTCATCGGCAGTTGGCATGTGTACGTAACACATCTGAATTCTTTTTTCATTCCCTTTCTCTCTCCTCCCTCCCATCTCTTTCTATCTTTTGGTCCACATCCCTAAACTATGCATCCACTGTGTATTTTGATCACACCTCATAGACCTAAAGACAGGAAAACTTGGAGTCTCAGTGGTATTACTGAGTCACTGAGTTAATGTTGTAACTGTTTCTCTTCAGATTTCCTAATTCGTGAATAATCATATCTATTAATTTATTATGTAAGCCAACTTCAGGCTTTTCAGGTTGTAAGAGATTTTTTCCCCAAAAAAACTTAGTAAGTGGTGTACTTAATGTGCTCCAGTTGTTGCAAGTACAGCAGGCTGATAACAGAAACAGCTTCTATTCTCATGAAACTTGAAAAAACATAATTCTTCTCGGAAAATGAGGTGTCAGTAAGTCTGCACTTACTGATCAAATCACCACAAACTTTTGGCCATGACAATTTTGCCTTTGGCCTTCAAACACTGAATCATTACAGAAAAGGAAACAGTAATGATTAGCTTTTTGGTTATCAATTTCATCATCTGAAAATGAAACTGTGGGGAGGTCCCCATACCCCACATTTTCTTTTCTTTTTTTTCTGTACCAGGAATCAAACTCAGGACCTTGCATGTGCCAGGCAGGCGCTGTGCCCCTGAGCTATATCCCTGGCTACCCCACGTTTTCTAATACCTCTGTAGAGGTGGCTTTGAAAATATTTAAAACATTGAAAAAGGAATAACACTAAATTTAGTTTAGATCTAATGATGCCATCACCAGGATTCTTCATCCTACTTACAGTGAAGTTTTGACTCTCAGAAAATTTTAAAAGGTTAAATTTAGTAAAGAACGATAATGGAATTACAGACCAGCACACATTTAAAAATAACACCAAAAAGAATTAAAGGAGCAGTTCTACTTCCTAAATATGGTTTTATTTCTGGGAAGTGGGGACAAAGCCACAGACAAGATTGAAAGTGAATGGGGATGAGGGGCGGGGGTAGCAAGCAGAGACAGAGGAGAGCAAGAAGCAACTTGGAGGAATTGGCACAAGGACAAGCTGGAAGCATGGATTATGCATAACTTCCACCAGTAACCCAAAATTAACCCCTTAAATGCTGGGTCCTATGCCTCACCTCCAGGTTTATGCAAACACAATTCAGAAATAATGCTTGGAATCTTGCATTTTAATAGTACTCTAAAATGAGCCTCCATGAAAGTCATTTGATTTTGGGAATCACTGTTCAAAATATGCCATCATAGTGTAGGCCCTAGCCACACGTGGCTGTGTGAATTTAATTATTTCTAATATTTTTAGAAAATTCAGTTCCTTTTTTTTTTTTTACTACTCTCCTTTCAAGTGTCACACAGCCCCTTGTGGGTAACAGCTGCCATACTGTAGGCACAGACAAATCCTCTGCAATCTTCCCAGAAATTTCTATTGGATGCAACAGAATATATCATTTATAGGAGCTACATTGTGGGTCTATTACCATCTCACCTCCAAAATTAAATCCCATTCTATATGCACCAGCTTTTTTCTTTATAAAATTATTCTGCCTATTTCTTATCTGTACTGGAGATCTGTTTCTGGCTATTTTTTTACTTAAAAAGACAAAAACTATGGTCTATCATTACTGAAAACCCAAAGGTGCTATACTTATCACTTTATGTTCAGTATGCGTTTTCAGAATTGACTAATAAACCCAATTTTAGCAGCGATATTTTACTGAGGTTAAAGTCTGAATCAGAGCCATTGACTCATTCAATTAAAAAATACTGTTGTTCTATTGTTCTAAAACACGGGTGAAGGAAGTATGCATCATTGAATATAAATACATACAAAAATTGCTGGGCCAGTGAGGTGGCTCAGTGGCATACGTGCCTGCCTGGCAAGCACGAGGGCCTGAGTTCAACTCCCGGAACCCACATACGAAAAAAGGGCCGGTGATATCGCTCAGCGGCACGGGCGCCTGCTGACGCAGGAGGTCCTGAGGTCGACCCCCGGTACCCCCCCCAAAAAAATTGCTGCCATCATAATTTTTACTTTTGTAGACAAACATAAGAAATAAGGAACTAATTTAGTAAGGTATTTAAAGAAACTATGTCAAATAGTGCTGTTAAGGAAAATATTTTAGATTGTATAAGGAGAAAATAAATACTGCAGGACTAAGATGCAACCACTCAGCTAGTAACTGGCAAAATTAAACTCATATTAAAGTATATTTGATTCTATTATAGAGTGCCTTCCAAGTTAACTTTCTAAAGACCTTAAAAAAGCTTATGCCAAGACACCAACATTCCATTGTTTTATATAACTTATAATTTTAAAGGGACAGAATCATTTCTGGATCATAATTTGCACAGGGCATGATAAAGCCAGTATTTAGAATTATATCTGACCATATTCTCACAAATTGAGACAAAGAAAAATAACCATAACTGAGAAGAAAATAAACTCTATAAATATCTAGGTAGGCTGTGGCATGAAAGGAAATATATGTATCGATCTCAAGTTTTCTCAGCTTACTCTGCCAAGGGAAGAGTAAACTGCTATTTTACTGTACAATGTGTACATTGTACATTCATCTCCGAAGTTCAGACAGGCAGCTCTGCAGTACTCTTCCTTTGCCACATTCAATTCTACTCTTGTATTATGTAATGCAATATCAAGTATGTAAAATAATAAACTATTTCATTAAAAGTCATCTAAATCTAACTCTGAAATCTCTTTCCTCCAGGCTGGTGATGATCTTATTCTCAATACTTTTTGTGTTTTTGTACACACACACACACACACACACACATGCACACTCAGGTACACACACCCTCAACAGATACATAAAGACATTTTGGTCTCACTCATTGTCCAAACATAGAGCAACACTCAAGGTAATTACATTCCAGTAGCCACTGTTCTATTCATGAGGTCAGAAGCTGTAATAACTGAAGGGCACATTTGAAAATGAAGAAATCTGCTGTGGCTTAGTGCTTAGGGACTGGCTTCCCTAAGCACACATATGGCCCATGTGCATAAAGGCCTTGCCACTCACATGGGAGCACTTCCATAAATTAAAGTGTACATCTCCACTTCTACCAGCAGCTGCCATAGAACTGGCAATATCTGCTTTCACAACTCACAATAGCTAAGTCTTGGAAGCTGCCTATGTGTCCCTCAAAAGATGAATGGATAAAGAAAATGTGTCATTTACACATAATGGAGACGTACTCTGCTGTAAAGAAAGGTAAACTTGAGACATTTGTAGGAAAATGGATGTGCCTTGAGACCACAATGCTAAGTGAAATAAATCAGACACACAGGCTTAAATATCACATTGTTTAACTTACATGAGAAAATCAAAGTATAAATAATTAAAGACCAAAATAAAATATAGGTAATAAAAAAAGAGATCTTTTGTAAAAGGGAAGCAAACCAAGAGATGGAGAAATGGGGTACAGAGGGGCGAAAAAGGCAATTAAAAAGAATTAAGATGTTTTGAACAATTTCTTCCCATTTCACAATATCTATTGCACATTTTAGAACTTATTTACTCTTTTAGTTTTTCACACCAGGGACACAATACAATATATACACATGTTAGTCTGATTTATTTCACTTATGACTTTGGTCTCAAGTTGCATACATTTACCTATAAAAGTCCCAAGTTATTCCCTTCTTTATGGCTGTGTAGTACTCCACTACATAAAAATACCACATCTTTTTTATTTGGGTTGTTTCCAAGATTTAGCTATTACAAATTGTGCTGCTATAAATATGGATGCACATTTATCACTGTGGTATGATGTTTTCAATTCTTCTGGGAAGATACCCAGAAGGGGAATAGCTGGGTGGATTGGGACTTCTAAACCTGGTTTTTTGAGGAAACTCCACGCTGATTTCCACAGTGGTTGCACCAGTCTACACTCCCACCAACAGTGGAGAAGGGTTCCTTTTTCCTCACAGCCCTACCAGCATTCATTATTGGTTGATTTCCTGATGATAGCCATTCTTTCTGGAATGAGATGGAATCTCAGTGTTGTTTTAATTTGCATCTCTTGAATGACCAATGATGTTCAAAATTTTTTAATATATCTATTTGCCATTTGTATTTCTTCTACTGAGAATTGTGTGTTAATCTCAGAGGCTCTTTTTTGGATTGGGTCTTTGAATTTGGAGGTCTGATTTTTTTTCAGTTTTTTGTATGTTCTAGATATAAGTCATTTGTCTGAGGGAAAATTGGCTAAATTTTTTTCCCACTCTGGGTTGACTTTTCAGTTTGTTGGTGATTTATTTTACTGTGCTAAAGCATTTTACTAAGATGAGATTCCAGTTGTTGATTCATTGAAGTATCTAGGATGGGTGAAAGGGGAAAGGACAGTAGGGAAAAGAGAAAAAATGCATATCAGTTATACTATTAGTGTCTTTTAGTTCATTAAAATGGAAGGTTTGTGCTAATATCAATTGGAGAAATTTTTATGACCGTATCTTGCACCCTGAGCAACTACTTTAAAGATAACAACACATAATGTATTAACTATTGTTATTCTCTTATCATTTTGTTATGAAATTGTTTTATCTTTTTTCCATAAAGTAAAATAAATGTAAAAAAAGAATTAAGATGTGTAATACACATGTACCAACTTCTCACAAGAAATGTAATCATTATGTACTGTAATCATGTACCAACAAAAATAAAAAACCTTAATAATAAATAAAAATATATGAAAAAGGTTTAACTGTCTTTTCTTCCCCTAAGCGATACATCCCAAATCTATCAAAACTTCTTCAGTTAGTTTAGATTTCTACAAAAAACAGAGAGATGATACCTTCATAGAGTTTCTGTCTCCCTCTTCCACTCTTTAAAACACCTGTGATTGCAGTGAGTCCACATGGAAAAATCTAGAATCATACCTATTTTAAAGTCAGTCCATCAGTAATCTCAATTCCATCTGCAAGTTTACTGCCTTTTTCATACAATCTAACATAGCCCCAGGTTTTAGGGATTATGGCAAGTACATTTATGGAAGCATTATTCTGCCATCCAAACTTTTTTGTCAAAAAATAGTATTAACAACAATAATTTATAGATTATCCTGACAATGTATCATTTTTTAATTTTTATTGAGGACTTTATAAAATTGATTTGCAAGTGGCTGTGCTATAACTGAGGAGTGGAGAATTCTTTTCCTCGATGTGCCTTCATCCTTCTATGGAATGAAGTAGGAATTATCAAAAAATTATTAAAGAAATTATTAAAGAAGGGAGTCAGAAAACAGATTAGAAGATGCAGAAACAACTCCAGACATACTAAGCCAGCTTATATTTGAAAAAGGTGCCAAACACATTCACTGGAAGAAAGATAGCCTCTTTAATAAATGGTGCTGGAAAAATTGGCTCTACACATGCCGAAGATTAAAATTAGACCCATATCTTTCACTGTGCACTAAACTAAATTCAAAATGGATCAAAGATCTAAATACTAAAATAGAAACATTAAATCTCCTGGAAAATAGAATAGGTAAAACTCTTGAAGACATTGGTGTAGGCAAAGACTTTATGAATAAAACCCCAATGGCACAAAGAATTAACAACTAGGATCTCATCTTATTAAAAAGCTTCTGCACAGCAAGAGAAACCACCAACAGAGTGAAGAGACAACCCACAACGTGGGAAAAAATGTTTGCCAACTATTCCTCAGACAAAAGATTACTATCGAGAACATACAAAGAACTCAAAAAAATCAGACCTCCCAAATTTAAATACCCAATCCAAAAATGGGCATCTGAGATGAATAAACACTTCTCAGATGAAGAAATGCAAATGACAAATAAATATATGAAAAAATGTTCAGCATCACTAGTCATTCGAGAGATGCAAATTAAAACAACACTGAGATACCATCTCATCCCAGAGAGAATGGCTATCGTTGAGAAATCAACTAATAACAAATGCTGGAGGGACTGTGGAGAAAAAGGAACCCTTCTCCACTGTTGGTGGGAGTGTCGACTGGTGGAGCCACTGTGGAAATCAGTGTGGAGATTCCTCAGAAAACTAGGATTGGAGGTCCCATTTGACCCAGCTATTCCCCTTCTGGGCATCTTCCCAGAAGAATTAAAAACATCGTACCACAGCGATATATGTGCACCCATGTTTATAGCAGCACAATTTGTAATAGCTAGATCATGGAAACAACCCAAATGCCCATGAACTGAGGAATGGATAAAAAAGATTTGGTATTTTTATATAATGGAGTACTACTCAGCCATAAAGATAAACTGGAGACTTTTATAGGTTAATGGATGCAACTCGAGAAAATACACACAAGCGAAATAAACCAGATGCACATTTGTAAATATCGTATTGTCTCCCTAGTATGAAAATGCAATTTCACTGTGACTATTCCATTCCTCAGTATTCTATTTTTACCTAGCTTTTACATGGCTTAATCTTATACTGAGTAATGTTTCTCTCCAAAAGGTATTTGTACATTCTCTAATGCTTGAGTTTGTTAATACAGGAGAATGTTTACATGTTGTCTTTAAAAATAAGTAAATTAATTAATAAAAAAAGAAAAAAAAAAGAAGGGATTCAGAGATAGGGAAACCCTATAAGTAATTATTTGTAGGACTCAGACAGGCAGATACATTTTATTTCTTCTTTCCTGTGCAACCCTGTTGCAGTACTTGGCTTGCTCTGATCAGGTGGCTTAGTTCACTCTGTTCAATTTCAGCTATTGTGCTGAAACTAAGGAGAATATTGATGAGGGGCTTGGGAGACGAGTTTCGGCCATGCCACTGAGTAACTACAATTCCCTAGCCAAGTTTTTTATGTCTCTGAGATTCAGTCTCCTCATATGTAAAAATAAATGAATCAGGCAAGATCACAAAATACAGCCCAAAACTCATCAAATAGGAATCAGATCAGCAGATGCTGGGCTTAGAACATCCATACAACATAATTCAATCTTCAGTAATTCTATACTTGTTATCACTATTTTAGAGATACAGAAATTGAGGCTCAGAGTAGTTCGGTAGAATTTTCTAAAGTAACCCAGCTTACATATTATGACAAACCTAATATAGTATCTCCCACAATATAAAATAGTTTCATAATATATAAAGTATTAAATTTTCTCATTTAATAATCCTAGTGTCATTCTGTTATTCAAATGGTAATAAGTGTGAATACTTATGAAACATAGATTTACACACAACACATAGCTCATATCTTGGCAATAAAGTCATGTAAACACCACCAATTCCAGAAGATGTATTTAAAAGTGAAGGTAGCAGAAGGCTCGATTTCCCAAGCTGCTGAGTCCTTGCTGCAGGCAGATTTTAGCTATGATTCAATTAATGTCTGCACAAACATAGGAATAGAGCCAACCTGTGAATCAATGTCAGTTAAAGTTTTCAGTCTTTGACTGTAATTCCTGGTTTTTCCAATGTGGAATACAGTCAAATTCTTTTAATCGCTATGTAAAATTAATAGCAACACTTGGATCTAACACATCCGTGCTATGAACTTAAGTGTTTGGAAAATGGATGTAGACAAAGGATGAATGAAATTTAAAAAAAAAATCTCTTTTCATCTATATTACAAGTTGTTGGTTAAAATCAAAGTATTATAAGCTTAACTGGGCAATCCTAGTTCTTTCAGTAATTTTTTTTTATTATGTTTGCCTTTTTCTACCATATTCACTCCAGCTATACCTTGCTTAATGACTATGCATCTGTGATCTGAAAAATTAATTAAGTCAATAATTACTGAATTTTTCAGGTACACTGTATCAGGTACATTATTAAGGGTTATTTTATTTTTCTTAACATTTTTATACAATGACTACCATTATTAATAAAATTTTGTAATTGAAGTGACAGGGAAATGAGTTAAGTAGCAATTCATGGTTGCACCATTAAACAAAATTTGAGGTAGCAAATGCTTTCATTTGAGAACTCACCTAGCAGATATTTTAGTTTAGTATAGAAAATGTGTCTCACTGAATAAAAATGCATTAGTTTTCTCCCTATTTCTGTACCACTGTGAGTTGTTTAAGTATATGACACAATTTCATTTGCTTTTCTCCTCATTTCCTCTTCCATCAACTGGCACAGAATCTTTCCCATAGAAGGCGATCAGCAAATAATAAATAGTTCTACATAGAAATAGAAAATCCATCTATAGATTTGTCTCTCTCTGTTGTCTCCACCATCAAACATTGCCACCATTCCCACATGGCAAAGATATAAATGTTTATATCACACCCTTAACATTGATTAACATACAATTTAAGACAACTAGGTGAGTAATACCTTACAATTGGATTACTAGTTATTTTCTTAGAAAATTGTATTGATTTTATTTTATTTTATTTTTTGTGGGTACCGGGGGTCGAACTCAGGACCTCGCGTTTGCCAGGCAGGTGCTTATGCTGCTGAGCTATCTCACTGGCCCTGTATTGATTTTAAAAATCCACTTGTTCATATGAATTAAATATTTAATTCTCTGGCTACTTTCAAAGTATTTTAGTCACACGGATGACTTTTGACCCTCAACTGGTTTTTCATATATCTGGTTTCTAAACCTTGTGGCCCTTCTTAGGAACTGCTACATAATTGCTATCTGAAAGTCTGAGATGATGAGACAATAAAATGTGACACTAATTTAAGGATATATTTGGAAAATATCTTTGTTAACAGTGAAATGCTTTGAGAACTATTTAATGATTAACAATGTATGGGCTTCTCAATAATGACACTGAAATCAAAATATTAACTCAAGTTAAAAATAGATAAATCTCCATGAATGGTCCATATTAGCCAAGAAAAAAATGCATATGCATATGGAAAGACTAAAAAATCAGAAGGGTGACCGGTGACCTGAAGAAAGCTTGAACAACTAATGGCAATAGAATGGCCTCAAACCTCGGTGAAAATTAAAATTAGTATTTTCTGAGAATTTTCTCTACTAGCTGTTTCACCATGCAATTTTTTAAATTTTATTCCTTTGTTACATGAAAAGAGGACTATGATTATGTGGTAAAGAAACATTAATATTAGCCTCTCATTTATTTACTGAAAATCACTAGTAAGAGTAGAATTATAAATTCTAGAGCTGCAGGTAAGACTCAGTGGTATAACACATGCATAGCAGGTAGAAGGTTATGAGTTATATCCCCAGCACCAAATAATGAACAAACAAACAAACAAACTGGTAAGTTCCTAACTCACCCAACATATTAATTTGAGTATTATCATTACTGTGATGATTGATATAATGCCACTATTATATATTTTTTAAGAATTTTACATGCATTACTCAACTAGTTTCATAGCTTCCTAGAAAATTTTGATTCTACATTTTACATTTGCGATATCAAATTTCTCTAGAGAGAAAACAATGCCTGTGAAGTAAAATGTTAATTTATAAATCAAATGTTAATTTATAGCTTTTTAAATTCATATCTTAGATTATAGTCTCTTTCCTGATCATATTTGCCATTGATAATTTTAGTTAGGGAAAAATGGTTGACTGAGTCAAATCCTGTGTCAGGGGCTTCTTGTTAGTTTGGACAAGTATCCTTAAAACTCAGAATCTCAACATTTTCACTTAAAAATAATTATACTGGAGTAGATGTTTGTTTAACACATGTAATATAATAACACATGAATAAACAAAAAGTCCTAAAATATTAAATGCTAAAAAATAATCTGTCACTATTATTTTTTTAATTTTTATTTTCAGTAAACATTTCTCCATTTGCTCATTCATTCATCTGCACAAACACCAGATGTATTCTGAAACCATAATCTGCGCCTGACCCTGAGCACACAATGATAACTAAAATATAAAACATCACTGCCCAGGAGGAAATTCTGATTTCATTAGTAAATTAATATCACCTATAGCAAAGTCTAAAATATTCAGCAGATTCACAGGCAAGTGTTTGAGAAATTAGCTCTTTCATGGTAAACAGGATCAAAGACACTGAGTAAAAATAACCACAAAATTTTAGACTGATAAACTTCAGGACTCCATGTTTTCTATGAGCCTTTCCATTAGGATTTTGTGATTTTAGGTAATTTTGTTGCATGAGCCAATTCCATTAGAAGTTTCTCAAATAGTTTATGTAGCACTACATTGACTCAACATGTAGGAATTTAGTCACTGAATATATCTCCATGACATCTTCTCTAACAACAAAACAAAACAAAAACTAATTTCAGTCATGGTCAATGTTCTTTGCACTACAAAAACAAAATGTTCATTTTTAGTTTTCATCTTCCAAGTGCTGTTCTATTTTCTCTGCAGTGAAGTCAATGTCATAGGCATCTGTCCTTTGCAAATTAACCATCAGACATGTCTTCACCATGATTACCCTGGCTTAGCTTTTATTTGACATCTAGATTCCACTTGACTGGTTATAGATTGTTTGCCCCCTACCTGTTATTTAAAAGCACATATTTACATAGTGAATTCCCTAAGCTACAGTTTATTTCAATCAATTTTATTTAGCTCATTTTTAATTCTCTTCATGTCTAGCCTTTAAAAAAATCCAATACTATATTTTGTGCTGTGTCATTTGAAAACTGTGTTGTGATCACAGCTATGTGGAATATTTCTACTTTCCCTCACATTCAGGATAGCAAAAGAAGCACTATTATTTGGTAATACTAAAGGGGCAATACCATAATACATTAAAAAGAGAAAAAAAATAAGGATTAAAAAGACCTAGATGAATACTGATCATTTTATTTCCCAAGTTAAACTATTCAGACTTCCCATGGACCACCAGGGAAAACCCAACCTCCTTTACGTTTATAAGTTCATCATAAAATGTATCAATTCAGGCCCACTTTCTCTAACATCTGCATCTTAATTTTTTGCCCTCTTCCACTCCCATTTCTCTCTGCTCCCTCCAACTCTTGTTCCCCTTCTCATTTGCAAAAGCATTATTTCCATTTTTTCTTCAATTCTCTTTTTAAATCCCTTTTCCCTTCCTTTCCTCAACCTCCCTCCATCTCTTGTTCCACTTCCCATTTAGAAAAGATCTCTCCACTTCCTATTTTCTTTCTTTCACTTTGTTCTTTATGTATAATTTGTGTTTCACATATAAAAGAAACCATGGATATGTAACAATAAAGTTTTGATTAATACATTCATAGTGCACATTATTTATTGAGTACTAACCTGGATTATGATCATTTTGTGTTTATGCTAAAATAGTTTTGGAAGACTATATTTCTGTTGAATTGCTTTTGTAATGTTGTAAAAAACATAAAAGGATCAGTTGGAAATACTTGTGCGATTTTTTTCTGAGTACTCTATTCTCAGTTTCTCCACGTGTCTCATCCTTATTGTATCAGGCTGACTTGATTACTGTGTATTTTGTACATTCCATAATATTCATTAGGGTGATTTCTCCCACACTACTTTTGTTGGTCAAGACTGTTTTAGCTATTGTAGGACTTAAGTATTTCCATAAGAAATTTAGAACAACATCTAAAAAAATATTTCTAATATTTTTGAAGGAATAGCTTTGACTTTTTAAATCAATTTGGGGAGAATTGTCTTTAATACTGAGGCATCTAATTTATAAACACACTATGTATTTTTATTCACCAAGACTTTCTTTGATTATTTAAAAAAGATTTTCAATTTATCAAATACAGACCACACATATTATTATGTTTTACCTAAATGTTTCATTTTCTTTGAAATTATTATGTTTTTCATTTAAAATGTTAATTAATTATACATATTTATGAGGTACAGTGTGATAGTTTGACATCTGTATGCAACATATAATGATCAGATCAGAATAGTTAATACTTCCATTTCCTTAAACATTTTAAATGGAACTGCTTTTAAGCTTTAATTTCCATATATCCATTCCTCATGTACAGCAAAAGCACTGATTTTATATGTTTATCTAATATCCTGTGGACTCGATGATCTCACTCATTAGTTCTAGACTTCTTTTTGGATTCTTTAGGATTTTCTAGATAGATTACTATGTCAGGCCACAAATAGGGATAAGTTTTCATTCTTCTTCTCTACACTTTCTTTCTATATTTTTTCTTACCTTACTGCAGTGAGTAGAGCTCCATGTGCTGTGTTGAGGGTAAATACTCTTGCTGTGACCCTGATCTTAGAGGAAAAGTATTCAGTCTTTCATGGTGGAGTTTGATGGAATGATGTTGGCTGTAAGGTTTTTTGTAGGTGCTCCTTATCAAGTCAAAGTATCTCTCCTCTATTTTAATTAAAGAGAGCTTTTTTTATTTTTAAGTCTTTAATTGGTGTAGGAAGTAGAAAAATGCTTTTCCTGAGCTGCTATGCAATATGGCTTTTATCCCCTTAAACTATTATTTGCCTCAAACTATTGATATAATGAATTGCATTATTTTTTTTTGAAAGTAAAACCAGCTGTACTTACCTAGAAAAAAATCCTACTTGGTTTTGGAATAAAAATTTTTTTATATGTTGTTCAATGTTCTTTTCTAATAGTTTGCTGAAATTTTTTGTGACAGCATTTGTGAACAGGATGAGTCTGTGTTGGTTCAGAGCATTCTTTCTTTCTTTTTTTATTACTATATTTGACTAGTTTGGGTACCAAGATTATATTGACTTCAAAAAATTATTTGCAAGGGCTGGGGATATAGCTCAGTGGCCCAGTACCTGCCTAGCAAGTGGGAGGTCGTGAGTTCGATCCCCAGTACCCCTCCAAAAAATTACTTGCAAATGTTTTCTTTTTCCTAAAATATAGCAAGAAAATTAGTGTTGATTCTTCTAGATGCTTAGTAGAATTCTGCAGTGACTCTATCTGAGCCTGAAATTTAGAATTTAATTGTTTAAAGTGATTTAGATAATCTGTCACAGCTTGGTTGACATTTAGTGTCTAGGGCTTTTAAATGAGTAGGAATATTTCTTGTAATTTATGTAATTTATTTGGGCACAGCATTGTCTTTATTATCCCCTTATTTTCCATTGAATGGCCACAGGACCTCTCATGCCATCTCTTGCTTCATTCTTCACATGGTCGATTGACTCACTGTTCATTTCCGTTCTTATCAGGGTTGCTAAGTTTGTAATATTAATACTTTTCCAATGAACCAGGTTGATTTTCTTGATTTTCTCTATTGCTTTACTGTTTTAATTTCATTTATTTCTCCTTTTACATTTATTATTTCTTTCTTTCTACTCCCTCTCAATTTATTTTGCTCTCATTTCTATTTCTTGATGCAGCAATTTAAATCATCAATTTGAGACCTTGATTAATGTCAACATTTAACTTTGCTTTAACTACAACACAAAATTTAAAATTTCAGGAAGAAAAAGACAGTCTGTTTTATCTTTTTCATATAACAGCTTCCTTCATTCTTATTTCTTTCTTTCTGATCCTCCAAGATTCTACATTTTAGGGCCGGTGAGATGGCTCAGCAGTGTGAGCTCCTGCCTGGCAAGTGCGAGGGCCCGAGTTCAACTCCCGGAACCCACATATGATAAAAGGGCCAGTGATATCGCTCAGCGGCATGGGTGCCTGCTGGCGTGTGAGGTCCTGAGGTCAACCCCCAGTACCCACAGAAAAAAAAAAAAAAAGATTCTACATTTTATCATTTTTTTTCAAAATTTCCTTTAACCATTCTTTACAGGTATTAGAGATTGGTCTGCTGATAACAAATGCTTTCAGATTTCCTTCATCTGCAAATCATTTTTTACCCCATTCATTTCTGTATGGTAATTCTTCTGGATGTCGAATCAATAGTTGACAATACTTTTCTCTCACCATTTGAAAAATGCTGTGTGTATTTTTTTGACTTCCATGATATTTGATAAGAAAATATTCTGTCTCCCTCTACAGCAGTTATGTAATTTCACTGTGATGACTTTCAAAAATTTGATTTTTTTCATAACTTTTATTGTAGTAATCTTTGGCATGGATTTCCTTAGGGTTTTTCCATGTAGAACTTGCTCAGATTCTTGTATCTATTGATATGTTCATTTAATCAAATTTGAGAAGTTTCAAGCCATTATTTCTTCAAATACCTTTGCACATTTTTACTCTCTTTCTCCTTGCCTTCTGGGAATCTAGTGAATTTAAATTATTACCACTAATGGTTAAAGATTCAAATCAGGGAAGGAAAAAAGAGGGAAATTTCTGGAGTAATAGAAAAGTTCTAGAAATTAATTGATGTTGCATAATTTCCATAGTATGGAATTATTAACTGTTATTTTCTTGAATTTTTACTTGAAATGAGTTGATAAGGCACACTTTATATGTAAATTTATACATATAAACTGTTTAATTAGAAAAATAAAACCTTGATTGAGACAAATAAAATGTACTCGATCTAATAAAACTTGTAAATTGATTAAAAGGGTTGGGTTCTGGTGTATGATTTTATGTTGGAGTTGTCAGTTTAGCAATCTCGACCTCACTGGTCTAGTGCTTCTCAAACTTTGATTAAAACAATGTGGAAAGCCTGATTATATGCAGGTTGAGAAATCCAAGTCCATAGATATTGACTCACTAGTAGGGAGACAGAGTCCAGGAATCATGGTTTTAAAAGTTGCCTCACATCAGTCACAAGTCTAATGATAATAATTAGAGAGTTTGTCTTGTTCAGTCTTATTCACTCTTATTAAATCTGGTAATTTAGGGGTGCTAAAAAAAATCTGCAGAAAATATAAGTGAATAAATGACTACTGAGAATTATCCTTATAACTTATTTTTACTACACTATTTGACCAAGAGTTCAACACTCATTCTGACTACGCTTAATTCATTTGTGAAAACTTTCAGCACTCTCCAGTCTGTTGTCTAGTGAGGTTCCAAATGAACTCTGCTGGAGTCAACATCCTTGTTTTAGTTGTAAGGATAAGTAAAGAAGTAAAGCAACATATATAAAGCTGAAAAATGACAATCAAATGGTGGCCATGCTATAATTTAATTCTAACTGCTGGAAAGTCTACGCCTATACAATGGCAGAAGAACTTCTGGGAAAATATGCCTTTTGTTTTGCTTGTCATACCTGAAACTCCAGCTGGCTGCATTGATGATTTGATATCAGAATGTATTAGCTGTGTTTTCATAATGTAGACCAATGCACACATTTCTTCTAATTTTACTTCTTCCTCTTTATGACATGATCTGGTTTTTCCTTTCATATTTTTGTCTACATTACATATTCAAAAATTATACCACTGGGAAAAAATAAAAAGTACTTTTAGAAGAAATTCAAGAAGAGTTGGATCAATTCCTAATAACAAAAACATTTATAAGGCGTGCTCATCACCATTCTACTAAATAGCGCTAAGAAATACCAAGAACTTCAAAAATATGTTCAACACTTTGAGCATATCTGAATTTTGGTTTCTGGCATGCCAACCAAAGGATAGCTTACACTTACCTACACCCCATGATGTGCAGGGTGTGCTTCTTTGGTAACTTGCCCACAGGTTCTCTATGGAAAAGTAAAACCGTCTGTGTTTTTAAGGTTCCTTGTAAATTCTCTCATGCACTCTGCAGCAATTGCTCCATCCAGATGCCTAGCTGTTGCTATTTTTGAAGTGAAAGCATTTGGGCCAGCAGTTGTGTCTGAGTCAGTTATGTGGGTAAATGGATAATGGACTGTCTGGGCTGCGTGGTTCTTCTGAATATCAATTTCTTCTAACGCAAATTTTCAAGTAATTTACGTATTTTGTGCTATTGTTGATAGAATTTCTGCTGCAATCCCCTCATGTGACTCTAGTCTATTTAATGCGATGGGGAGGAATCTTCATAATTTGATTTGCTTCGGTAAAAGTTTGAATTTAAAGGTGTTTGTGTTGGCAGTTCAGTTTTAAAAATTTGATAAAATATATACTTTTATTATCACTTTTCTTATTTTCCTTTTCTGTATTATATAAAGTATCTATAATTATGATATCTAATGCATATTTTTAAGAACCAGCAAAGACATTAGCTGCTATATTGTTCTAATATGCCAGGAAACCACACCCCTATTATAGAAACATTAAAGAAATGGAAAAGATATCTTTATTGGAAATCAAAATTCAAGCAGTTAATAGCTTACATGCATCTCTCAGTGAGAGGTGCAGTTTGTTTCAATGGTGACCACAAATGTGGACAGAAATCATTCTGATTTATTGTGAGTAAGATAGAAATTTCTGATTACTATCCTGTCTCTGCATGAAACCAATCTCCTCAGAAAGACCATTTGAATCTGGGAAATAGAGGGCAAATGTAAATACGAGTGGAGGTTAAAACTGTTGCTATGAGTATGCAGTCATAAATTATGCAGCCTGGAAATTCGTTATGTTGTTTTTGTCACCAATCTCCTGAGCTATATTATAAAAAATTTAGAAAAAATAAAAGAAAATGAGATTTAAAATGGTGGAAATTCTCCTAAAAGAAAATTGGTTTTATTGTAGCATTACCTAAGGAGAGTGCCTCATTGCAAAATTTACTTTTTGCACAATACAGTTTAGATGGTTATAACTGAAAAACACATTTTGTAATTTTATTTTTTAGCTTGTAACTTGTTTGACTTTCAGAGGACTTCATCTTTTTTCCAATTATCAGAAATTATTCTAATTGTTTAAGGAAACAACCTATTGTAGGAAGAGCAAAGTGCTATTTTTAAACATACAAAGCTTTGGATCCTAAATACGAATTTTTATGCTATTTAATTCACATATTTTCATAAGGTATGTTTTAAAATATTCTAGTTTATATTCAAATACATTTTGGCTCAAAACACGCATGCATTTATTTATTCACTCACTCATTAATTCATGATACTTCATTTGAACATAATTTCAGTTATACTCATATGACCTGTAGTAAGTTATTTTAACTCTCAAAATTAAGATTTGCTCATCTGAAAACTGGGAATGATGATTCCTGAGCTTCTGAAGTTGTAGGATGTAGCAGGAGTGAATTTCAACTTGCTTTCAAACATTGAAGGCACTGTCAGAGGATGGTGATGATGAGAATATGGGGGAGAATTAAACTCTGAGACTACTAAAAATTTATCACATTTGATTTGCCTTCTATTTTTAAGATATGAATATCAGTTTGTACTTAGTTTTCAGTTAAGGTACTAGAAATTTGTTATGCTTCAAGAATCCAATGATCACTCTAAATTAAGATTTTTCAGCACTGCTATAAGTCAGTTTTATCATCTTTTCATACTGTATTGAACCTAGAACAGTTCTTACACATAAATAATCCCAGTCACCATTTGCTAATGCCATTAGGAAGGATAAAAGCTAATTCAAGATCTCAGAAACTACATTAAGATAAATAGATTACATTTCCTTTAGGCATCATCCAGACAAAATAGTCTACTTTTTTTCCTCTTCCTTAAGATAGAAAATATCTAGTGAGTGGCTCAAAAGATTAAAATTTGCTGTGAATAAGACACTGAAGGACAAGTCAAGTGGATACCTGCATTGAGAGAGATATTATATGAGATAGCTGAAGCTTGTGTGAAATTTATTTGCCTACCATATTCTAGACTGGTGTTTCTCAAACTTCATGTACAGTTTGAAGTGCAGCTATCTTGTTTTGCTTCCTTCATTGTTGATTTGTATCTCAAATTGTGTGCTTTTCTTATTAGAGTTCTTAAAATATTAATTGTAGCTATATTATATTACTTTTATGATGATTATAACATTTGTGTCACATATTATTTGGTCTTGTTTTGTCTCTGGATAGTAATGTCCTTGCCTGTTGACATGCTTTGTAATTTTTTGTTGAATGCCAGGCATGATATACCAGATAATAGGAGCTCAAACATTGAGTCTTTAGTGAGGGGTTTCAGGTTATGGTCGCTAGGAGTGGGGCAGTGCTGAAAGTTTGCTAGAACTGTAGGAGCCAGAGGTTTCCAATTCTCCTAGCACTGTTGTCTCCCCTATTGTTGTTGAGCTTCTCTAAGAAATCCTCCACGGATACTTCTCAATTTTTTATGTCAAGATGAATCCTGAAATAGCTTACATACCTTGTCAAGCCAACAAATTTTAATTTAGTATATCTGCAGTGGGTCTACAGGTTCTATCTTTCTGTCAAATCCCTGGATGCTCTTAATACTGCTGATCTAAAGACTTAGGGCTGCTAGATTTAGTTGATAAAATTCTTGAATAAAACTGAATTTCAAATAAACCACAAGTACTTTTTGGTATAAGTATGTCCTATCTATTGAATGGAATAGGCTTATATGAGAACAGTATTTATTAGTTACTCAAGATTCAGATTTAACTGAACATCTTGAATTTTATCTGGAGACTCTATGAGAACCAGACATGTAATAGCAAAGTCTAAGCTTTTATTTCATAAGAATATCTATAGATTTTCTGTAACTGTATTATCTAGTGTTCTAGATAATGCAAATAAACATAATGCAGATTTCTGATTCCTGAAATCAGTTTTACATAAGATTATAAAACTCATTATCATTGCCCAAACAGTATTTAGGCACCTACTTAAGAGATAGGAATAATTGATTTCTTTTATCCTTTCTCCACTCAAAAGGAGAATATAATTATATAATCCGAATTTATATGGATATTAATTGAACATTCTTCCTCTTACTATTAAAGATTCCAAGAACAATAGCTGCATATTTATTTTAAACTTGCAAAAAACAAACCCACAGATAAAAAGACCAATTTTTGATTAAATCCTGGACATTTTGAATATTACATTATAATGCTGTTTCCTGTTAAAATCTTCTGGTGAATATTGACTTTGTATAGTTTTCATGTCTATGTTATCAGATAATAAACACAGGTTCTTACTTCAAGTCCTGACCCACCTTCTGTGGGATGTGGCCCCAATGTCAGTTTAGTTTTCAAAGGCTTTGCATTACTATTCTGGTCTACTTCACATGTTCACCACCCATGGGCCAATCTGGGACACTAGTGGTCTATTTTGAGGTTCATGTCTCAAAGTCTTTGCTATTTCAAATCCAGTCAGCTTCACACAAGTGCACCTTGGAGGTGACTGTAGGGCTTTGTATGCAAGTTCAAAAAATCTGTTCCTCTGGCTCCATTCTTTTCATGACTTGCCATGCTTATTTGTGCTTCCTGAGCTCTTTCATTTTTTCCTGGTGTTCTTACTAGAAAGGGAGAGGCTTAGCCTTCATGTACTGTTGCACACTTCCTATGACTGGGTCTTCACTGGGCAATGTGGTAAAAGAGACAGCATCCTGTCACCACTTCATGCCATCGCTGCTGTCATTTCCAACACAGGAAACAGTTTTGTATCTGAAGCATGCAGTAAGAAGGGACATAAGAATTAAAAGAGCTCCACAGTACAAGGGATCAACTTCCTAGTTCTCTGTTTTCTTTCTGAGAAAATATCCCATCTTCACACTTTTGCAGCTTAGACTGCCTTAGAGGCTCAGCCAGGAAACAAGTAGCTAACTCATTGCTTTATATGTCATTATTTCAGTTTTGATTGTCCTATCCTGTTCTCTTACTCTTATCTAATTTTCAGAATGGGCTAGTGAATATCTTTACATTTATTTTACTTGTAAATCAGGAGAAGAGGAAGGAGGAATTCCTTACTCCTAAAACATGCTTCGTCTTTTCTTTTTTTTTTTTTTTTTTTTGAATTGGCTTTTTCTTTTTTACTCAGTCATTGTATTTTTTTCCACTTGATTAGAACTCAGAGAATTTCAGAATTGCTTTAGTACTGAATTTCTGATTTGTTTTTCTGTATTTTGGAAGTCAGAGGTAATATCGCTTTAAAAAACAAAATAGTAAAAAGCTGTGCCCCCTCCCTCCAGCATCTGGGGGTAAATAACATATTTCACTCTTCTCATACTTTATGCCATACCCACTTAATATCTGAAGGATATCCGGAGTTCTTTTATTTTGTGGGTGTTTTCAATAAGGACTTCACAATTTCCTGACAAAGGAAATTTGTCACAAATTTCCTCATAACATTCCTATTTTAAGGATTTCTTCTAATCCCACATCAGAGTCACATCAGAGTCAAGCAATTTTACTTGGTATGAGAAGCAAATTTGGTGTTATCACCTTTATCAGAGTGTAATTCTATAGCATAAACATGTCTCATTATTGTAAATATGGAAATCTCTCCTAAAATCTATAAAATACACAAAATATGTAAACAAACAAACAAACATGTGTGTTGTGTCAACAGACTTCCCCCCAAAGTGGGATAAGCATGAAAAACAATGGAGGATAGAAATGGAAAGAAATGGCCAGTGAGATGGCTCAGCGGCGCAAGCGCCTGCCTGGCAAGCATGAGGTCCTGATTTCGACCCCCAGTACCCACATTAAAAAAAAAAATAGAAGTGGAAAAAAATCAGTCTGGCAGCAGAAATACCTGCTGCACCACAACTAACTGACTACAAGTATAATTTGACTCTCCACTCTGTGAGACACTGTAATAGATTCTGTATGTGCCATCTCCTTTGTCTCCTCAAAGTTGAGGCTACTGTTTAACATTTATTTTCTATACTGCTGAGGTTTTAGGGATATCACACACAGACTTGAACATTTGAAAAATATGTGCATAATCAATTATTTCTTCAATTTCTACGTCTTTTTTATATTTCTGTTATTGTTGTGAAGAGTGTTGTGAATCAGACTGAGAACACTCCCTTGGGGCAGTTCATTCAGGATGCTAGGGACGCACTCCTCTTTAATGGTCTCAATGACAGGTAGGCATCACAGTTCCCAAGAGCACTTTTGATCCAAGCTCTGTTTTGGAAATAGACCATAACAATCTCTATTTTTGAAAGAAAATTAAAAATGCAGTCTCCAGGTGATTTGCAAGTCTATAAATCTGGAAACTTCTGACTTTCTGAAATTGATGATATGAAAATTTATGATTTCTGGTATTGACAGTATGAGTAGTTATTATGTTATCTATGGATAGATTGAGGTAATCTTGGAGTGTAGACAAAAATAAACCAACATTATTTGTTTTTTTCCATCATTGTTATGTTTTATATCTAAAATGTGCCCCCAAAGTTTCCTGTGTTTGGAAGGTGATGCAATTGAAGGATGGCTATACTCATCAGTGGCTACACCCATTAATGATTTCAGGAGCTAAAAGTGCTTTTAGGAGGTGGGGCTTGGATCCAGTTGGGTCATGGGAGCATGACCTAGAAAGTTGTAGTCTTGTCCTTGGCTCTTCCTTTCTCTCTCTGCTCCCAAGCTGCCATGAGTTGAGCACTTTTTCCACCTTAACCCACTGGCACTCTGTTTCTGCCTTGGACGCACTCAACCATGGACTGAAACTGTGAGCCAAAATGAAACTCTTCTTTTAGTTGCAGGTGCTGGGTATTTAGCACCAAGGATAGAAAAGTGACTAATACCGATATTAGTGTGAGTGGGGTTAGTACTGTGATTGTTTTTTACCATGTGGCTTAGAAACCTTTGAAACTGTTTGAGGGAGGATTTTTGAAAGATTTAGAGATGGCAGGTAGAGAAGCCTAGAATGTTGTAAACTGAGCTTGATAGGAGATATTGGACAAAACTCAGAAGATCAGAATGATAATAGGAATATTCACAGTAAAGATCAGCATAAGAAGGCTTCAGAACAGATTGAGAACTGTATTGGAAACTGGATTAGAGTTATTTAGTCATAGAGTTAAGACTTATTGTGAGGCTGAATTTAAAGATAGAATAATTAATTAGCAAAGGAAATGTCCGGGCAACCCAACATTCAGCCTGTGGTGCGGGTACCCCAGGCTACTTTGGCAGTGAGAAGCAGGAGCAAAAGCCAAGTTGAATGAATGGAAAAATTGAAGGCATGACCAGAAAGGAAGCACCTGAAAAGTTGGAAGCATGAATTTGGCTGCTGAAAGGATTAGCATTAAAATGAAACAAAATATTTTTCAACAGGACAATGGAAAAAATGGCTTGAAAGCATCTCAGTAATCAGGCAAGACCCCATCCATCCCAGGGTCAAATGTGCAAAAGTGTAAATCTGATATTTGTGAAGACACCTTCTGGGGCATCTGCTTGAGAAGGTCCACATACAGAATTGATTCCTAAGGAGTCACTTCATGAGGTTCAACCATTCAGGCATTCAGAGGCCACTTCAGCTATGTTCTAGGTGGTCTGGCTACTGCTCAGGGGGCAGACCTTGGCATCATCCTCATGGTGCTGGTATTACAGGCATCCAGATTGTAAGTGTTGTGGGGTCATGAAGACTTCCATTTGGATTTCAAAGGAAGGTTGGAAGCCAGTTAATATGACCCTGAGAGAGAAAGCCATAAAGCTGTGAGAGTGGCCTGAGTGTCAGTGGAGACTCCAAGGTGTTAGAGATGCCAGGAACATGGGACATCTGCTGAGAAAATCCAAGGTAGTGAATGAGTTAGACCCAAGTACAGACCATGTGGGCTACAACCAACAATGCTTTAAGGAGAAAGTTACCCAAGCCCATTGGAGGTCACATCTCACCACAACCTACCCAGGTTGCTGGACAGGGAGCCTCAAGAGTTAATGTTTGCTCTACTGGATTTTGGTATTTCTTTGGTCCAATTCCTTTCTACCCTATTTCTCCCTTTTAGAATAGGAATGTTAAACCTGAGCCATTGTATGTTGGAAATACTTAATTTCTTTTTGTTTTTACAGGGCCTCACAGCAAGAGTTTGCTTTGAGTCTCTAAGGAGGCTTTGGAGTTGGACTTTTCAGCAATGCAGAAACTGTTAAGATTTGGTGACTCATAGAAATGGACTAAATGTATTTTGCATAATAACATGGACATGAGTCTTTTGGGGGCCAGATACAATGTTTTGGTTTAAATCTAGAATATTTCCCAAAAGTTTCACATGTTTGGAAGGTGATTGGACCATGGGAGCACTGTACTCAGCAGTGAATCATACACTTATGAACTCAGTAGCTAAATAAATGGACTATTAGGAGTTGTGGCTGGAGGTGGGTTACTAGGGGCATGATTTGAAAGGGCATGTTCTTGTCTCTGGCTCTGTTTCTCTTCTGCCTGACAAACAGGTGTGGAGAATCTTCCTCCACCATAGCCTTCTGCCATGCTGTTTCTGTCTTGGAGCCTGTTGACATGGATTGAAACCCTCCTTCTATTAGTGTTGCCTGTCAGATATTCAGACATGCTTTTTTGTTATTTGCCTTTATTTCTAAAAATTACAATGACTACATCAATTATTTAGGCCATAAAATCATGTTCTGACCCCAAGTTCCAATTAGTCACTGGAAAGTGACTACTACAATCATTTCTTAATTGAAAACTTTGCATTTCCATCAAATATAAATTTGGTCAAAAATATGAACACGTCACCATATAATCAAGCATTACCTAAGATATTGTCTCTAATAAACTCTGCAGATATTTTCTTATACACATAAACACACATATGCTATTTCACAATTGACATACTGATTGATAGATTAAGGGGGAAAGCAATATAATAGAGGAAAAAAGTAAAATATAACAATAACAAGATAAATGTATCATTAAAATGTAAAACAGGAGAATATGATGGGAATGAAAGAAAAAAACATAGTTGAAATGAAAATAAGGGATAGTTAGTAGCTTTGGATAACATAAAAACTTTTCACACTCAGAAAATAATCAGCCAACACCTCCTTTCTTACTGAGGACATAAGATATTATATTGAAATATTTCTTTTTTGTATGCTTAATTAACTTATTTTGTTTAATATTTCAAATGTTTCCAAAATTATAGTGATTTAAAACCAATTTCTGATTCCACAGGTATAGTGACACTTTTTAATAAAAAGTCAATTTGGAATGATATTAAATAACTTGATGTTTGTTCAGAATTTAAGTCTTATATTTATGTAATGGCTTAATTCTAATACCACTGTACCATTGCTTCAAACATTGAAATTCTAAGTATTTAAATTTTATCATTTTGAACCTCTAAAGAATGCAACACAACCATTTAACTGGATTCTAATCTAATTTCCATGGCAAAAAAATAAATAAATAAATAAATAACGTTCAACTTTCTATGATAGAGATTTTGTTTAATCTTCTCCCTTGTTTGAAAAATCCCACTAACTGCAATATATAAAGTGCTCAAGAAATTTTTTCCATGAAAATTTATAATGGAATGAAAGAGCATTACTGCCAAAACTAGCTTCATTTCAATTTATGGCAAATAATAAATAAATCATTAAAATGGAAACTATGCTTGAATAAAATCAAGAGACAAGAACTGTGACAGCATTTTAAGTAAAGTCTGTAAAATTTCTCAAAAGCCCAATACTTATTGTTTACGCAATTGGTGTTTTTATGAAACCTTGTACTGAGATTCTCTAATTTTGTCATAGTCAAATTATGATTAATATGTAAATAGAAACACAAAACCAGGTTTATCCCATGCAGTGTTCTGTACCTGCAAGCATCCTTCACAAATCCTCACCTTGGAATATCCCCTGAGTTGTTTAGATATTACATGTTTTTATCTGTTAGCTTTAGCAATCCTGTAGGTAAAGTTAATTCAAGGCAAAATATATGTCTCATATAAATTTTTTTTGTGTGGGTACCGGGGGTCCACCTCAGGACCTTGTGCACCAGCAGGCGCCTGTGCCGCTGAGCGATATCACCGGCCCTTTTTTTGTATGTGGGTTCTAGGAGTTGAACATGGGCCCTTGCGCTTGCCAGGCAGGCGCGTACGCTACTGAGCCATCTCACTGGCCCTCTCATATAAATTTTTACAAATCTTTTACATCTAAAGAACACCTAGTTGCATTGTCAGTGACTCTTCAGTGACATTAAATGTGTTGTTACTATCTCTTGTAAGATTAAATTTCATATGCTGTTTTTGTTATTTGCCTTTATTTCTAAAAATTACAATGATTATATTAATAATTTAGGCCATAAAAACTTGTTCTGACCCCAAATTCCAAAGCATTAAATGTAGTGTACGGATTATTCATGTATTACATAATGAATATAGAAGTTGAAGCTATGTTTAAATATTATATATTTTTTGTCTTTACTCTTAGGACTCTTTAACCTAATGATAACCTTTGTTTTTACTATTATGCTAAAGTACCACATTTTGAAATTTCCTGATAATTTAGTTTATTTTGAGTTAAGTGAAACAAGCTCTTCATAAAATGAGACCTATTAGAAATCAATAAGAAAATAACTATGATTACATTATGCCATTCTGTCCTTGGCTGCTCTGCAAGACAATAGCTTCTTCATCAATAGGACCTGATGGCACTGGGGATATAGCTCTGTAGCACAAGCGCCTGCCAGGCAAGTGCGAGGACCTGAGTTTGATTCCCAGTACAAAAAAAAAAAAAAAAAAACAGTCCTGATGTTCTGAACACAGGTTTTGGCACATTTTTTTAACCCAGGCCAACTCTGATACCCTATGTCCTACTTGTAGCACTTGTACAGGAGTGGACATGAGACATAATCATGGTCTGTTAGAATCTTTTTTTCTGCTTTTTTGGTGAGAAAAGGTGTCTCTTCTCCTGCATCAGGAAAATGAAGCATACGACTCAGCAACAGTCTGTGTTTTAATGAGATAGATCTCTATTGCTGCAGGAAAGAGCTCGAGCAACAAATGGAAAAACACAGAAAAAAGTACAGAAAGCTAAAACTCTAGGAGTAACTGGGGTAGAGTGTGCTAGTTCCTAATATTTCCAGTGTTCTTTTAATTCTTCTTGCAATTGTTTGAGCTGTCTTATTATACTTCCAATAGATTCCTGCTAAATTTCTCTTACTTGCAATGGAAAACAAAATCTGACTAATAATAAAAAATTGGGATTAACAGATATTTTCTTTAATTATAAGATATTTCTATTGTATTTGCAAGGTGGAGTATAGAACTGAAAAACTCATCTTTTCACAATAACTGGATAAACCACAAACCAATGAGATAAACCAGAAATGCAATAGTACTGCATGACTAAGTAGAGTTGCAGTTTTATGATATAATTTTTAGAACATAAAGGAAATGTGTAATTGATGTAGAAATAAAAGAGCTTGAATTATGAAGGCTAAAGTTATTAGTTTGCTACAAACTACTCCTTTTCCTTTATAATATTGTATTGATGTGATTCTAAAAGCCTCGTTTCTCTTGCAAATAACATTGATTTATGAGTTGTAAAAAGAAATTGAAGAATGGAAATTAGGTGGACTTTAAATCAATGGCCTCTCTGTCTCTCTCTCTCTCTTTCTCAGTCTCTTTCCCTCTTTCTCTCTCTCTCTCTCTCTCTCCCTTTCTCTTTATTCATGTACAGAACTCAAGTCTGATAAATGAAGATCCAGCCATCATTTTCAGACTCTGAGGAAAAGATGAAGAGAACCTCAATTATTTTTGTCTTGATTATCTTAAGCTATTAATTCAGTAACTGCCTACCTCTGATGTTGTCATCATATGTAAAATATATATTATTATTTAATTTAGTTAGTTCTCTATCTCAAAATAAAAAACAATTTCAAAACAATGCAAGCATAATACAAGAAATTTATCCATGAGACTAAGGGTCCTTTTGATCCATGAGAGTACTTCAAATCTATACATGTAGGAGTCTGAAAAACTAAACATGGGTGATAGATATCATCAGTAAAAGAGCAAAATAATCCTCCAAAATTGCCTTCCCCCAAATATAATAGTAATTACTTGCAAAAGAATTGTGTATGTGTGTGTGGAGGGGTATTAGCTCAGCGGTAGAATGGTTACTTAGCAGGTGAAGGGCCCTGGGTTCAATCCTTAGGGCCAGGAATAAAAAACGCTAGTTGGAGGAGCTTCTCTTTATATACCCATTAGTAACACTAGGAAAGTTGAGAGTTGAAACAAGAGTAGATGTGCAGAAAGAAGGATGCCACCAAGGGTAAAAAATGGCATGTTAGGTGACTGCTGACAGAAAAAGTATTACCTTGAAGAATCAAAAACTAAAAGGATGGGAAGTTTGAATCTCCAAGTAATCTGAGCTGTAATAGAATAACATTGTATCAGAACTACATATAAATTGTGGATGTTTGGAGTAGGTAACATAAAAAGTAGGGATCTTGATTTTGACATCTGTGAAATGGAAAAGGCTTTACTCAGAGATGTGGAGTTATTAAAACTACATAACTGTTCAAAAATTATTTGGAGATGAAAGCAAAAACAACTGCAAAAGAAAAAAAATTTGACTTCCTTTTGAACCTATCAGTTCGCTTTGTGTATCACAAACCTTTAAAATAAGTCAGGATTTATAATCAGGTAATTTCATAAATTGGTATTAATAAAATATGATATGCATGCAGATAATTATATTTAAAGATTTTTACTGGGGTAAGTATAGACTAATTTTAAATATTGAAATTAATTTACAGATTTTATATAAATTATTTTATTTCTTTTTATGGAATATTACCATCTTTAAAAATATTCAATAGCATGGGAAATCTTTTCTTATATTAAATCCAAATATTAACGTTTTCACCAACTTCTTAGCTTTTACCATCAAAGGCAAACTTCAAATACATGTAAGATCCTCAAGTAAGGAAGATAAATATGTCATCTAATTCACCAAAACTGTAAATGTTCAAATTGGATATTAAGAATTTGCACCTCAGAGGCAAAGACTGTTGTAGGGGCTAGCATGAGCTCAGTGATGTAGGTCATGGTTAGCAAACACTAGGCCCTGGGTTCAATTCTCAGCACCAAACAGAAAAATGGAAAAGAAGCAATAATCTACAGAGTTTAGCCAGGGTTATTTATAATACAGTATGACAATCTTCAAAGCATTTAACTAAATAAACAAATTAAAAATCACATATTTATTGACTAATTTCAGAGAATTCATTGAGGAATTTGTATTTTATGAATGTATGAAAATACACATGAATTCTAAGTTTTTGTTTATTGTTACATGGCCTTTGTTTTCAGTATTACAAACAATATTATACAATAATTTTCAAAGATGTATGGTATAATAGGTATTTTGGAATCTTTTCTACAAATGCAAGTTGTAGAAGTAAAGTATCCTAATCATTTCTGTGGAAACTAATCTTGTACATTTATTCCAGTTTCTAATGGTTCAGCAATAGTACCATGAAGGCAACACGAAATCAAGTCCAAAATAACAATGTGCTCACTTATAGCACATTAAAATATTACCAATAATCAAACAGGCTATTTATCAAATCAGTCTGACTCCAGATACAAAATTCTTCAGTATTGAAAAAGTAAACAGATGTTAACATGCTGATGCCACTTTCCATCAGTCATAGGTATAATTGACTGTAAAAGACGTTCTTCACTTGAAATTGCCTGCATCTTCAGCTAAACACCTCTGAAATTTTTTTTTTTTTTTGTGGGTACTGGGGGTCGACCTCAGGACCTCGCGCGCCAGCAGGCGCCCATGCCGCTGAGCGATATCACCGGCCCCTTTTTCATATGTGGGTTCCGGAAGTCGAACTCAGGCCCTCGCACTTGCCGGGCAGGCGCTTAAGCCGCTGAGCCATCTCACCGGCCCAACACCTCTGAAATTTAGAGAGGCTAAACATAAGCAGTTATTTTTGAAATGTTATAAATTAAGTCAACCAAAAACACGATGCAGAAAAATCTCAATCTTTTACATATTGAATACTCTAAATTAGTATTATTATGCAGGAATAATGAACCTCAATCCCTATTTTTTATAATACAACATCTCCAGATCTGGTTTGTTGACTCTGGGTTAGGACAAGATAGGTTGATTATCTACTCTGAAGGATGCGCAAGGTTATCTGTTAGGGCCTTTGAATAAGTACTAGAAGTCCTTTTTTAAGTAATAGTTCTATTCCCATAATTTATAATTTGTATGTTAACTTCATAATGTATAAACTAGTAAAGAAGTTGATAGTTCTAATGTATATATGATGAATATATGCAACTATGATTTATTGTGAAAGAAATGTCAGGTTTTCTTTCCAAATTTCAAATCCCCATTCTTCTTTGGGGGTATAATACTAATTTTAGATAACAATGTGACCAACCAAAATACAAATACTCCATTTCTCATTCCTCTCTCTCTCCCCCCCGCCATAGGGCTAAGCACTGGGCAGTGAGGAACAATCAGTATTTTTTGAGCTTTGCCAGAATATCCCTTAAATGGATCATCCCCTGTTCTCTGGTATTGTTGGAATAAATGAAATTTATCAAATATCTTAGACTGCGAAGTTTTGTTGAAAAAAGCAAAAATCTATAAAAGAGAGTTCAACCCCATAATCGTGAAATCATAACACCAATTCTCTTTAAGGAGAGTTATATGAACTTCTATATTGCTTAAAGTACTATTTTTTAACAGATTAATGTAATGATACCTAATTACAAATGGCAGGGAAAAATTTAGGGTTCAAAAACTGTTACTTATAGTTAAATTGCATGATTGCAAACATTTGGAAGCCAATATTAGGAAGATGATAAATCCAAATGTACTTCACAACCCAAATCTTTGGTAGACAATATTAAGTACAATGTTTTATAATATCATTATACTTAAATAAATGAAAAATACTTGACATGTATATAGTGAAGTTAAGACATAAATGTAATAAACCTGCAATTATTATAACAAGATGTTATCTTTTCATGATACTACATCCATCATAAGAGTTGTTGAATATTAAATATTTTCACATGGAAGTATTCCATCTGTGTGACTCTTTGTGGTTTCTAAGAAACTAAAGAAAACTTCTAATGGAGCATCAGTCTGAATTGTAGTTTAATGTGATAGATTATCAAGAAAAACTGCTGCATTTGCAAGAGTTGGGAATGGCATTTGAAAAGTAAAATTTCATGCATGCAGTTCAAAATCTATTGAATGGGAGATTTTTCAGTCACCCTACTTAATATGTATGAATAACTATTTTTGCTTAGACACATAGTTTTATTTTAAATAAGCATTAAATTTTCTGGATATTCTTTAAGTTCCCAATTCACAATATAAATGGCAGGGGATGCATCTGACATACCAACCGCATAAATCCAATAAATCTCTGTTTTGATTCTTAAATATGTTTTTGTCATTCTGCTTTTCTTTGCAATTACCTTTCATTATCCAGGTCTTTAGCATTATCTAAGAAATTTAAAGCAATTATAAAGAGGAAAACCACAATTTTTAGATTTATTTATATAGGAAGAATTTATGAGTGGAAATATGAGACAATTACATCCATGATTACAAATAGATAATATTACTAAATATACTTTGGCATCAACACTATCTACTTACAATAACAATATTAAATAGGTTATCAATATCATTGTCAAATATTCATTTGACCCAGTGGTTTCAGTTGCACAGCTTAAGACAGTTCCAGAAAGCTAAAAGCATAGAAAACTAATTTTTGTAATTATTTCTTCTTTGAAATCTGTAGCACAATCTATACAAAAACACTTTTTTATTTTTTCTCTTTTTTAAGAACCAGAGAGTAGAGGGAAGTATTAAAATGTTTGAGGTGGGGAAGGGAAGATGGCAGACTTGTGAGCAGCAGAGAAAGAGTCCCTCTGAGAGTCACCATTCAGATGCTGGAATATAGCAACTTGAGGAAGACAAGAAGGAAGGAAGTGGGTCCCCTGGACCAAGGAAGCTCCTGAAGTGCAATTTGAAGCCCATAGAGAGAATGAAGAGAGAAACTTCAACAAAGTAGAAGAAGACAGATGCTGGCACCTTCTCCCTGAGTCAGGTCTCACTGTGCAACAGGAGCAGTTCAAACCTGTGCACACACGGTGACTGCTGGTAATCCCAGGGGCCTCCACGGAGGCAGTGCAGGAGATCAGCAGACATGAAGTACTGCATCGGCTGGCAGTGAGTGCCAAGGGCTCAGTCATACTGCCCAAGAGAGCAGTTGGCCAGGAGCCATCTTGGAAAAGCCAAAAGCTCATACAAGAGAAGAAATTATAAACATAAGAGCAGAAATTAATTTATTGGAGACTAAAAAAACAATACAAAGAATTAATGCATCAAAGAGTTGGTTCTTTGAAAGATTAAATAAAATCGACCAAACCTTAGCCAACCTTATTTAAAAAAGGAAAGAAAAGACTAAAATACATGCAATTAGGAATGAAAAGGGTGAAATCACAACAGACCCTGTGGAAATCTAGATCATCTATGCCTACTTTGAAACTTTGTGTTCTAATAAGATGGAAAATGCAGAAGAAATGGACAGATTCCTAGATACATGTGAATTACCAAAGCTCAATCAAGAAGATATAAAAATCCTAAATAAACCAATATCAATCAATGAAATGGAAGATTTAATTAAAAACCTCCCAACAAAGAAAAGCACAGGCCCTGAGGTATTCACTGCTGAATTCTACAAGAAATTTAGAGAAGACCTAACACCACTTCTTCTCAAACTCTTTAATGAAATTGAAAGGGACGCAATACTCCCAAATTCATTCCTGGAAGCAAGCATTGCCCTGATACCAAAACCAGAGAAGGACCGGACTAAGAAAGAGAACTACAGACCAATCTTCCTAATGAACATAGAAGCAAAAATCCTCAATAAGATACTGGCAAACAGAAGCCAGGAAATAATCAAGAATATTATACAACATGACCAAGGTGGATTCATCCGAGGGATGCAGGGATGGTTCAACATACGTAAATACACCGTATTAACAGAACCAAGGACAAAAATCATATGATCATCTCAATAGATGCAGAAAAATCTTTTGACAAAGTCCAGCACCCATTCATGAGAAAAACCCTACAGAAAATTGGAACAGATGGTCTTTATCTCACTCTGATAAAAGCCATCCATGACAAACCAACAGCCAATATCATACTAAATGGACAAAAACTGAAATCTTTCTCTCTAAAATCAGGAACAAAACAAGGATGTCCACTGTCCCCACTTTTATTCAACATAGCCCTGGAAACTGAGTGATATCACCGGCCCTTTTTTCATATGTGGGTACCGGGTGTCGAACTCAGGACCTCGCACTTGCCAGGCAGGCGCTTATGCTGCTGAGCTATCTCACGGGCCTATAAGCCACCTTATATTTGACAAAGGTGCCAAACACATTCACTGGAAGAAAGATAGCCTCTTTAAAAATGTTGCTGGAAAAACTGGCTCTGCACATAACAGAGATTAACTTTTTTTTGGGTACCAGAGGTCGACCTCAGGACCTCGTGTGCCATCAGGCACCCATGCCACTGAGCAATATCACCAGCCCATTTTTGTATGTGGGTACCAGGAGTCAGACTCAGGACCTCATGCTTGCCAGGCAGGCGCTTATGCTGCTGAGCTATCTCACTGGCCCAAGAGATTAAAATTAGACCCATATCTTTCACCCTGCTCTAAACTAAATTCAAAATGGATCAAAGATATAAATATTAAAATAGAAACATTAAATCTGCTGGAAGATAGAATAGGCAAAACTCTTGAAGACACTGGTGTAGGCAAAGACGTTATGAATAAAACCCCAATTGCACAGGAACTATCACAAAGAATCAACACCTGGGATCTCATCTTATTAAAAAACTTCTGCACAGCAAGCTAAAACACCAACAGAGTGAAGAAACAACCTACAATGTGGGAAAAAATGTTTGCCAGCTGTTCCTCAGATGAACAATTTCTATCAAGAACATATATAGAACACACAAAAAAACAGACCTCCCAAATTTAAAGACCCAATCCAAAAATGGGCATCCGAGAATGAATACACACTTCTCACATGAAGAAATACAAACAGCAAATAAATATATGAAAAAATGTTTAACATCCTGGTCATTCGAGAGATGCAAATTAAAACAAAACTGAGATTCCATCTCACCCTAGAAAGAATGACTATTATCAAGAAATCAACCAATAACAAATGCTGGAGGTGCTGTGCAGACAAAGGAATCCTCCATTGTTATTGGGAGTGTAGACTGGTGCAAGCACTGTGGAAATAAGTGTGGAAATTCCTCAAAAAAGTAGGATTTAAGGTCCTATTTGGCCCAGCTATTCCCCTTCTGGGTATCGTCCCAGAAGAATTAAAAATATCATACCAAGCAATATATGTGCACCCATGTTTATAGCAGCACAATTTTTAATAGCTAGATCTTGGAAAAAAAACCCAAATGACAATCAACCAAGGAATGGATAAAAAGATGTGGTATTTTTACACAATGGAGTACTACTCAGCCATAAAGAAGGAAAAACAGGAGACTTTTATAGGTAAATGGATGCAACTCAAGACCATACTCATAAGTGAAATAAACCAGATGCACATGTGTAAACATCATATTGTCTCACTAGTGTGAGAAGCTGAAAGAGTAAATAAGATCCAAAAAGTAAAACAGATATTATAAAATGGGAAGAAACTGTTCAAAAGGATAGGGAAACTGGGATGGGAGAATGCAGAAAAGAAGGAAGGGAAAAGAAAAAAACATAGATATGTGTACAATATAGTTAATATAGATACACTATATATAAGGTAGTTAAGATGGATATACTACCCATTTCTCTTAGTTCATTGAAAAGAAAGGTCTTTGTTAATATTGTTTGGACAACTGAATGCCAATATCTTGTACTCTGAGTAATTAATTTTAAGATAACAATACACAACATATTAACCATAGTTACCTTCCTATTACGTTGTTTTGAAATTTTGTTCTATTTTTATTTCTCTTTAAAATGGATAAAAATAAAATTTTGAAACCAAGAAAATGATTGCATTTTACATATGTTTAATAAAACTTACAGGAATAGCACAATAAAGTAATTCAATTTAAATATTTAAGGTAAAAATTACTGTTACTCAGTTCATTGCTTTTAGACAGTCTTGCCATACATTCATGAACATGGCCTTCAAGTAAATAGCTCTCTGTATTTGTTTATTTGTATGAGCAATAAAAGCTACATTTCCCATACAATTGTACTTCAACTCCCAGGAAATTAATGCCTCTTGCTGTAGAAATATAACATGCAATATATTACCTTAGGAAAAATCATTTTACAATGTGTAACAATTTATACAATGTTAAAAACATAAACACCTCATAGATTTCACTGAATCATTCCTATATTTTTTCTTTAAAAGGCTTTGCATTTTTATCAATGAAATCAGCAGAAACTGCTGCAGAGTGTCATAGATGAAATATGTACAATGAAGAGTGATGGGCCTATAATAACTATGATTTCACTTGCAGATTTAAAAGAAGAAGAAAAGTCTCAGATGAAAAGTCTCAGAATTGGTTTTAAGAAGTCATTCAGTTTTCCTGCATCTTGGCAATTGTCAGAAGTATATGTTGCTTCCACGGGATGCAAACAAGTTTGGAGATCGTTTGTGTCTACTTTGGAGATGTTTTCACTTGTGTAGTTCTGATTTGACAACAGATTGGCCATGTTGATTGGAGCACACGAACTCTGAATCTCTGAGGGCTTTAGAGTTCAGATGGAACTTAATTTACCTCATTATACTAAGGGAAAGTTTATAGTCATTTATTGGTATAATAAATGTTCCCTCATCATTGCAAGACTTAAACAAAATGACAAACTATGACTTATCACTCTTGAAACATACCCTTCATCCTTTACTATTTCTCAAAGTACAGAAAAACAAGTAGATCAGTTCCATTACCAGCCAAAGAAATACTGAAAGAGTTTATTTGTGTCATAATACTGTTCTTGATACATGTAAGTTATATATTTGGTAACCTTGAAGAGTTTGTAAATACAGTTTGAAATTCTACTTTTGAGCCTTGTACTTTTGAGAATTATAAGAATATGTGGCATATGTTAATTTATCTATGACAAGGATGTGATAAAACATTCTCATGTTTAAAAAGGAAATATAACTATTATTTACTCAAATTCTTTCTTTATTCATTCATCCATTTTCTGCCATTAATTTATATTTAAAAAATACTCTAAGGACATATTTTCTTCTTTTTAAATACATTTTTATAAGCCAAATATGAGCGTTAAACCAATTCACTTCTTTTTTATATAGTATGGTATAAATGAAATGTGTCTAAACTCTTTTTAATGACTCATTTCTATACAGCCATGTCTACATTATATGTCTTTTTAGAACCTCTAAGAGCAATATGTTTTAAAGTCCAAAGACACTTGGGAGAGAAGTACACATAAATCCTTAACTTAAAGATTTGTGACATCTTTAATTTATGGAAATATCTTAGATGAAATTGAAAGGTCCCATGCCCCCAAAGAATCACAATTCTTTCCTACATGCAGTGTTATTTTAATAATAACTAATTAAGTTAATAGTACTCATTATGTCATTGAACCATGAAATTATAAATCGCATTCCTCCCTTAGCCTCTTTGACCAGAATGGTTGAACAGCCTGACAGTTTAAGAATCCTGTCAGCAATATTCAGAATTTATTGTATCTTAATTGAATTGATTCAATAAATAAAACATAATTCCAATCAATGGTATTTTATATCTGCACTTCCAATTCCCTTTAGTATGTTTAAACAATTGATTTTTTGGCAGAATGCAAACAAGTATTGATAGTCTGTATTAGTGTTGAAGATCTGTAGTTTTCAGGGAACTATTTATTTTGCTATTGAGGGATTTTAACACTTTTTTTAATTACTTCAGTATCTTTCCTGATGTAGAAGTAAAATATGTAAAATTACTCTCTCTCTCTCTCTTTGTGGACTTCATCTGGAAATAAAATCTCTACTATCATTACAGAAATGACTCTTTAAACCTGTCTACAGGTTTTTGCTAAATACTTTGATTTCCAGTTTCCTTCTAGTTATTTCTTTTTTCCCCACTAATGGAGATTGAACCCAGGTAATACTAAGCTGTATCACCAGCTTTTCTTGATTTTAATTTTTGAATTTGAAGACAGTCTTGCTAAATTTTCCAGGTTGAGCATGGACTTGGAATCTTCTTGCCTTAAACTCCTGACTAGCTGGAATTACAGGTGTTCACTACTGTGACTGGTTTCTTCCTAGTTATTTCTTCACAGAAAACCCATTAACAGATCAACATGTCTGACGAAGATACTATCAAACAAATTTATTCTTCTTCCTGGTTTCCTAGATCTAATCAACTAAGCTTGCAACCTGACTGTAGTCTTTCTTTTTTCTTTCGCTGTGTTCTTGTATCACCTCATCTGTGATACTATGCACATACACAAATTACATCACTTGTCAAATTCTCTTTATTTCTCCATCATAAAACCATTTCCTTCATCAACATTCTAGTTGTGGGGGGGCAGTGGAGTAGGTTGCCAAAAGAGCAAAACAAATAATACAGATCGCTTGTGAGAGATAAGATTCATGAAGATATTAACAGAAAAAGATAGGGTTAATGGAGGCTTTCTACCAGAGAAGAATAGAGACCAGTGGCAGTGGGATGGAAAGGACAGCCTGCTGAAGGCATTTGGAATAACTAGTGGCAATGGCTGGACTAGTTATTCATCAGAAAGTCTGGGATGGCTGGCTGGACAGGGAAATTGTCAGAGAACTCAAAGTGTTCAGTGGTGACTGAACACAGGTGGACTTCAGCACTCCACAAGGCTCTGCTTAGCACTCAGTTACTGAATGGCATCATGGTTTATAGAGCAAACTGCATAGCAGTGACATCATTAGCTTGCTTTCTTCCATTGTATGACTAGCTTTCAGGAACTGCTGACCATATGTGGGCAGGAAATCAGTTTTTACAGTTAATACTAATGTGCCCAGTTCCCAGGGCCCTTCAAATAATATTTCTCTGGACAGTGCAGTTATTGTCCACTTATAATGTTCCCTTGACTTGGCAAGAGTCTTGGGAATGCAGAAGGGTCTTTTCAGGGACATAGGGATAAATGCCCAAGTTTTGCTCAAAGATGATGCATTGTTGCATTTATATTTTTTGCATGGCTGTTAATGCCACAACCTCTGCTCAATCACTACATCTTCTTTCTATCCAAAGAGGTTCTACGATTTTTGGTTGTTTCAAAGATCTAATCATGCTAAAAAATGAGTGAGGAATTGGGTGATGACACTGATGATGGCGGTCAAGCCCTTATTAGAGGAAGGATGAATTTCACATTCTCTTACAGTGTGTACAGATCAACTGTTCTAAGCACATCTGTTATAGTCACTATGAAAAAAGCAGGAGAGAATCTCCACACAATGTTTGGTTTAGGTGTTGAGACTGCTGACACCACACGTGTACACACCAAGTAGATTTGCCAAGATTTATTATTCACATAATTGAAATCCCACAGAGAGCAAAACAAGCCCCTTCAGCAAGTCCAAAAAAGCTTGAGAGAGGGATTTTATTGTGGTTAGGTGCTAGGACCAGGGGTGAGAATCACCTCTGGGAGGCAGGGACTTAGGTGGTTTCAGTCTCCTGCTACCACCAAAGAAAAGAGTAGTAGGCTTTTTTATCTTCTTATCCAGATGTGGGAAGAAGGAGAAGAGACAGTGGATTAAAAGTTGTCAACAAATATAGAAAAATAGAGATGAAAATTTCTTTATATTACCTTACATTCTAATTATTTTCAAAATTCTATGCTACTCTCAGCTCAAATCACATTCTCGTATCCACTCAGCTACCCTGGTGTGAAACAATAGGAGAACTGGATAAAATATAATTCAATAGTATTAATCAAAACAATCAAACATTATGATTTAGTCTTATATTATGAAAGGAATTTTGAATGGAAAATCTATGTGATTTGTCATTTTATTTTCTCTGAAATTTCACAATTGTACCACATCTTACTTTATCTTTACTGAGGAGGTTCTCTCAGGTAAAACTTAGAAATAACTACAAAATTCCAAAAAAATGTATCAAATTAAAAACTGGATGGATGTAATTATTATGTCTCACAAAGTTATACCAACAATAAAAAAGAAAAAAATTATAATTGATCAGGTTTTTCTTTTATTTAGTAACAAAAACAGTTTAGAGTAAAAATTCAGATTTCATTATAATTTCCACCTTATGAATTAAATATATTACAAGCATCATGCTTTGTATTAAGTTTTTTTGGTTCTTTCATTTGATAGACTTAAGCTTTTTGCTCGCTCTCTCTCCTCTTAACTCTCTCCCTTTCTTTATCTCTCCCTTTTGCTTTAGTCCAAGAAGTTTATTCACAAGAAAAGTTGTGTTCTATAAACCACATCACTTTTATCTGCTGTAGCAAAGATACTTATTGCCATCATAGCAGTAGGTACAAACTGAGGCATTGATGTTACATCAACTACAAAGATGAATAAGATGGATAATTAAACTAAAGACTACATACAAAATTATTTTAATGTATGATATAAAGTCTTATGTACTCTAATGTATACTACAATTATCACTCAACCAGAGGTTGACAAACTAAGCCAAATCCTGCAGTGTCATCTCTTTTGTTAATTAAAGTTTTGTTACATGTAGTGCTCCTTTCCAACTATAGGGGAGAGTTGAGTATTTATGACAGAGAATATATGTAATCAAGGGCTAAAATATGTATTAACAGGCCTTCTACAGGTAAAGCTTGATGAACATTTATAGAGAAATCATTGGATCTATTTTTAATTCTGAAATCCAATTAGACCATAATAACAATATTGTCTGAGTCTGAGAATGACTTAGCCTTTCAGAAGTTTCAGAGAAAACTTAATGTGTCTAATGTGAGCCTCAAGACTTAAATTAAGAGCTGGTGAGATGGCTCAGCAGCATAAGTGCCTGCCTGGCAAGTGCAAGGTCCTGAGTTCAACTCCCGGTACCCACACACTCAAAAAGGGCCGGTGATATTGCTCAGCGGCACGGGCACCTGCTGGTGCGTGAGATTCTGAGGTCAACCCCCAGTACCCATAAAAAAAAAAAGACAAATTAAAATCTTGATTAAAGAATCAAATTCTTCCAAGCAGATCTAGACACTGGACAAATGCCACAGTCAATCTTCAAGGTGAACCTGGAGACCCAAAACTCACAAAATCTGAGATTCAATGAGTTCTTTGATAGAATGACATGGTTGCTTACATCCCAAGGGCTTTGGGTTGTGCAAATTTGTCACATGCAGAGATTTCCCACTTAAAATTTATTTATTTTGGGCTGGTGAAATGGCTCAGTGGCATAAGTGCCTGCCTGGCAAGCATGAGGGCCTGAGTTCGACTCCTGGAACCCACATACGAAAAAAGGGCCGGTGATATCACTCAGCGGCATGGGCGCCTGCTGGCACACAAGGTCCTGAGTTTGACCCCTGGTACCCACAAAAAAAATTATTTATTTGTTCTTTAAATGTATTTATTTATTCCTTTTTGTAGTGCTGGGGTTCTAATCCAGGGCCTTACGCATGATAGGTGGGTGCCCTACTACTGAGCTGTATCACCAGCCTGTATTTTTTCCTTTAAAGAAGCACCTATGCTATCAAAAAGAAAGAAGAAATAAATAAATAATGGTCAACGCCATTCCAAACACAAATCACCTAGGATTTTTATCTAATTAACTCTGTGCAAAATAACTGCATTATTTCAAGTGAAAGACAAACATTACTTTTGAACATAGAAGGCAAGTACTCAATCAGTAGCTAAATCCATTTGATTTTACTTCAGATGTCTAAAGATAAATCTCTTTCTTCTTCTCTGCTGTTAACCTGCTATAATTAAATCATTATCTCCCAGCTGTTATCTATTCTAATTGGAAAGCTATAGACTTGTAATTGGAGGTTCTGCCACCAAACCTGGTCCTTCTCCCTTCTGCATCAGAAAAGGGGCAAATTATAGTATTCATGGGGTCAAGACCCAAAGTAAAATCTCAGCCCTGTAAATTTCTTATTAGAAAATTTCTGATGACTTAGTGTTCAGACACTACAATCTACTTTTCTTTGTGGGATATTTTAAGGACCCTTATCTTCAACTCCCTTTCTAGTTTCATGTAGACATTCACATTTACATTCCTACATCTAAATATTATACATGTATACTTGCTATAGTAAAACACATAGAACATTTTTATACATCAGTGTCTTGGATAATTTGAGTTCTTCTCAAATTTGTCCCATATCTATTTTTTTCTAAAGTCACAGGATAGTGAGAGGATCATCCAAAGAGGCTGGCATGAAACTTTTATTGGCCAACTACTTTTTTAAAGATGAGTAGTTTAAACTAATGTCTCTTATTTTCTAGAAAGTATAGGAAGTCTCTATTATATACCATACTATAATGAACATTGTTTTAAAAGAACTACTTCAAATTATGAGATTAACATGATGAAATAACTAAATCGTGTATGTATCTATACATATATACATGTGTATAGACACGTGCAATATGATGCATTACATCTAGTTATTTTTACAATGTACTTTACCTTGACTACAAACTTCTCATTCAAGAACCACAGCTTCCATGTCATTGTACTACTAAAGTCACTAAAAAGATTGTTTCTAAAGAATAAATATCGATTAAAGGAATCAAGATAATAGAGAAAACTATAAATGACATTAGAATCTACGTTGAAGACAGATATTTTCATCAGTATCTTTAGGAAAACACATTGCTGTAATTGCTAGGCATTAAAATATTCCTCCTCTCAGGGCAATGCCAGGTTTTAAATGTGGGGTGAAGGCAGAAAGTTCTCACCTCATTTGCTGATTTGGCAATTCTGTAAAGAATGCTTTGTTTAAGCGAGGATTAAGGGAGGTGGAAGAGCAAAATTGTGACTAAAATCTTCCATTATTTGGAAGTGCTATGCAACTGAAATGTCAACATTTTGGGTGTCCTATTTTAATAATTAATAGACTATTTTTAAGCACAGTGTGAGATTTACAGAACAATTGAGCAGATAATACAAAGAATTCTACATACCTGCCCCATCTCTAACATCCATTCTCACATACAACTTCCTCTCATGTTAACATCTTGCATCACTATAGCATACTCATTATAACTAATGAGCCAATATCAACATATTATTATTGTTATTATAATCCATGGTTCACATTAAAATTTACTTTTTGTGTCGTACATTTTCAGGAGTTTTTAGAAATATATGACATCCATCTACCATTACAATTGCATATAGAGTAGCTTTATTGTCCTAATTTTTTTTCCTGTGCTTTTATTCATCCCTCCCTACTTCCTTTCAAATCCTTGATGACCTCTGATCTAAAATGTCACACAGCTGGAACAATGCCATACATAGCTTTTGCAAAGTGGCTTTTTTCACTAAGCAATATTCACTGAAGTTTCCATAGTGTTTCTTTTTTGGTTTGGAAGCTCATTTATTATGAATACCAAATATTATTCCACTGTATAAATGCAGCAGTTGGTGTTTATCTGCTCACCTTTTGAAGGGCAACTTGGTTACTTCCATGGTTTGACAATTATACATAAAGCTCTTACAAATATTCATATGCAGGAATTTTGTGCAGACACAGGTTTTCAACTCATTTGGGTGAGGAGTACAATTATTGAATTGGATCATATGGTGAAAGTATGTTTAATTTTTAAAGTAATCATCATACTAAGAGAAGGTGTACCATTTTGCATTCCAAGCAGAAATGAATGAGAATTCACCATTTTCCTTTTAATATGTCACACAGTTTGGATGTTGCAAGCCTCCCAAAGGCTTATGTGTTAAAGGTCTATTCCCCAGGGTGACTGTATTGGGAGGGTGTAGAAACTTGAGGAGTGATGGCTTAGTGGGTTCTCCTTAGGATTTCAGGACATGCTCTGAAAGAAGAACGTGGGGCCCTAGCCCTTCCTCCTTTCTTTTTGCTCCCAGACTTCTAATGTGAGTAGTTTGCTCTGCTACATCATCCCCCTCCCCATTGCTATCCAGCACACCCACCAGAAGGCCAGAGAGATTAGTCCATCCAATAGTAGACTGAATCTCCCAAACTGTGAGCCAAAGTAAGCCTCTTCTTTTTATAGGTTTTACCTGAGGTATTTCATTACGGTGACAAAAAACTGACTAATGCGTTCTGTCTCTTAATGTGTAAAGTGTGTATCTTGAAATCATTGTGTAGTATTCCATCCACTCTGACAGTCAGTCTTTTAACCTTTATATTTGACCTTCCACATTTAAGATGACCATCAGTAGGGTTGGATTATGATTTTTCATGTTTGCAAGCATTTTCCACTTCCTGCACTTGTTCTTTGTTTCTTTTAATATTTCTCCTTTTCTACCTTCTCTGGTTTGAAGCAATCCTTTTATATGATTACAATTCCTTTTTCACAGCTTATGAGTTATGTCCTTAAAAAAGAACTTAGCACTTTCCCTAGCATTTACAATGTACATTTATGATGCATGCAAGTCTACTTTCAAATGGCACTACACCACTTCACAGTTAGTGTCGAGAATTTATAACCCAGTATTCCCAATTCTCCCTTTTCCTCCTTGACAGCACTGCTGCCATTCATTTAGCTTATCACTTTGTTATAATCACCCAACACATTACTACTATTATTATTTGGAGCAAACAATTATCTATTAGATTAGATGAGCATACAAAATATACTTTATTTTATCTTCATTTATTTCTTCTATGACACTTTGCCCTTTTAAATTTAGAAACAATTTTTTTATTTGTAAGAACTTTCTTGATGTTTCTTACAAGGAAATTCTACCAGTGGCAAATTCTAAGTGTTTCCTTGGGAACAAATTTATTACTTCCTCACATGCAGAATAATTCCACTGGATAAGAAATTCAAGGGTTTTCTTCCTTCTTGCATGGTTTTTGATTAAAATTCTCTTCATTTTTTTTTGTGGGTACCAGGGGGTCGACCTCAGGACCTCACGTGCCAGCAGGCGCCCGTGCCACTGAGCGATATCACTGGCCCCTTTTTCATATGTGGGTTGTGGGATTCGAACTTGGGCCCTCGCGCTTGCCGGGCAGGCGCTTAAGCCGCTGAGCCATCTCACCGGCCCTCTCTTCATTGTTTTTAAGTGAAAGTATTTTTTGTTATTTCTGGCTTAAGACTATTTTTTGCCTTTGATTTTCTGCAGGCTGAATATGATATACCTAGCTGTAGACATTGTAGCTATATTCCCTGACTAGTGTTCTGTGAACTTTCTATATTCATGATTGTGTTTCTTTATTCTAACTTGGGAAAATTATCAGTCATTTTTACTCCAGCCATTTCTTTGGATTAATCCATCTTTCTCTTTCTTGTATTTCCATATGTGTGTCTTAAATATTTTTAATTGTCCCATGGTTCTTGAATATTCTTTTTTTCCTTTCATTTTGCTTTTCAATTTATGCATTTCTATTCTGTCTAGCATCATTTTCTTTTTGATATTTTCTTTGAATTTCAATCTCTTTCCTTACATTAACTATCTTTTCTTGCATATTTTTCATTATTTTCATTAGCTTGGTTAGCATATAATTAACAGAAGTTTTAACTCCCTGGTGTGATAATTCAAAAATTTCTGCTTATGATGTATTTAGACTGTGGTTATTATTTTTGTGTTTGTCTTTTACCATGACTTGTAATTTTTTTTTTGGTATTGATAGTTAGACATGATGTATTGGATAAAAGGAAACAAAATAAACACACATTTAATGTAAGTGTAATTCATATTTATCTTACTATGAGTTAGCTCTGTTGACTATTTCCAGTAGAGACAGATGTCAGAAGCTGAAATTTCCTCCAGGTCTCTCTTGTTATCTATAGGTTGGCCTAGAAACTACTTCTTAAGTAGTCCTAGCATTGCAATTGTTTAAGCCATCTCACTGTTATTATATTGGATTTCTACATTATTGGTTAGATGTAGAGGAATAGAAACGTTCCATAATCCTATTTTAGGTCTTAGTCTTTTAGTGGTCCCATGTTTATGTTCTGGGACACCCATAACTGTTTTTTAGCTTTATCCCTTCCCTAAAGGAAACTGGAAGGTCACAGAATGTTAGAGTTGTATACCTGTGCTTCTACAAGCACCTCAGACTCTAGTGAAGTTTCTTGTCTGAATGTGTAGTTCTCTGTTTTAAAGAAAACTCTGAGCAGATTTCAAAATTGTTTTCTTCAACCTCCCCCTGATGAAATTTGACATGACTTTACTCCAATTATTACCATGAAAAATTATTGAAGTTCTTGGTGGTAAAATTCATGAAATTATGGGAGTTTCCCTTCCCTTAGTGTGGGCCCCTCAGAGGTGTTTATTTTTGGTTTTTTTTTTTTTTGGTAGTTTTTTTTTTTAACTTTAAAAAAATTTTATTAGTACATGTATTTTGTAATCATCTTGGAGAGTGGGTACACGTACATACTACAGCTAGTTTCATTTTAATCCCCTGCCCTGCCTCCTCCATCCCTTCTCCTCTAATTCCCTTGTCTCAATTTTCATTCTTGTTGATTTTATTCACCTTAGCTCATGTTATGGCACATAATGTTTACATTCATTGAGGTTATTAGTTTGCTGTGCATGGCATATCTTTATTCTATGTATTTCCCCATCCCTTTCTCCTCACCCCTCACCCTTGTACCCTTGGACCACTTCCCTATTGTAAGTGATCCATCTCCTTATCATCTTCCAGCCATCCTTTATTTTTGTCTTTGTTTTTACTTTGCCTCACTCAAATAAGAGATATCATATTGTAGTTAAGCTTGTGTGTCTGATTTATTTCACTCAACATTATATTTTCCAGATGCATCTGTTTTCCTACAAATATCTCAAATGTGTCATTTTTTATAGCTGAGTAGTATTCCATTATATACAGAGACCACATTTTGTTTATCCAATCATCTGTTGATGGGTATACAAGTTTCTAAGAATTAGCTATTATGAATTGCACTGTTATAAACATTGGTGTGCATGTATTGCTAGAGTATGATGTCTTAAGTTCTTTGGGCAAGATACCTAGAAGGGGGATAGCAAGGTCATAATAAATTTCTAATTTCAGTTCTTCGAGAGATCTCCATACTGATTTCCATAGTGGTTGTACAACCCACCGACAATGAAGGTGGGTGCTTTTGTCACCACAGCCATACCAGCATTTGTTCTTGTTTGATTTTGTTATGATTGCCTTTCTTTTTAGAGGAACATGGAATCCTAGTGTTGTTTTAATTTGCACTTCTCTAATGGCCAGAGTTGTTGAGCATGAATTTGGGATCACTCCATCCATTTCAATTTCTTTGAACAGCTTGAGGAGTATTGGTTATATAACATCCTTAAAGGTTTTATAGACTTCAGCAGTGAATTCATCAGGTCCTCAGCTTTTTTGTTTATTTGTTTGTTTTTGTTTTTTTTTTGTTGTTGTTGTTGGATTCTTTATTACTGGGTCGATTTCATTGCTTGTGATTGGGTTGTTAAGTATATTTATGTCTTCTTGGATTAATTTTGTTATTTTTTTATGTGTCTAGGAATCTGTCCATTTCTTCATAATTTGCTAATTTGCTGAAATATAATTTTTCAAAGTAGTTACTATCTTCTGGATTTGTGCAGTGTCTTTTGTGATCTCACCTATTTCATTTCTACTTGCATTAAGGTCTTTTCTCCTGTTCTCTTAGTGAATCTTGCTAAGGGCTTGTCTATTTTATTTATTCTTTCAAAGAACCAGCTCTTGGCTTCGTTGATTTCTTTTACGGTTTTGTTTTGTTTTGTTTTTTAATCTCACTTTCATTAATTTCCATTTTCATCTTTATAATGTCTCTCCTTAGTTTTGGTTTAGGACTGGTTTGTTGTTGTTTCTCAAGTATCTTAAGATTTCTCATAAGGTTATTTATTTTGCTTAAGTCTGTTTTCTTAATGTGAGCATTGATTGTGATCATTTTTTGTCAGTTTTTTGAGAGAGGGTCTTGCTATATAGTCCAGGTTGGCCCCAAATGTGCTATGTATCCCAGGGCGGCCTTGAATTCACAACACACCTGCCTCAGTCTCCTGAGACATGGGATCACAAGTATGTGGCGCAATGCTTGGCCTTCTCAAAGGTTTTAAATTTCAAACTAGTTCCCACTAAGCCCTTAGCAATACATTTAAATGTTCCTATCAGTTAGAGAGCTTAGTGGCTTCTGCTTCATTTAAGCTGATACATATTCTATGAATTAGCCTATATCTCCAGTTTTGGGGGTGGTGATTTATTGTGACTTTGGTTCTCTGAAGCATCTAAGAAAAGATTTTTACTTTGTGCAGCTTTTTTTTCTTGTCATGAGGACTGGAATCATGGTTTCCACATCCTTTATATATCAAAACAGATATCAGAAGTGTATGTGTATATATATAAGTACACAAACAAAATTATTTATATAGCATTTATACTTTCATATAGTATATATGTTTCTTAGATGCATTTAAACTTTCATCATGCCCCGAATTTTTATATATATATTTCTTTATATACCACATATGACTATATCATAATATATGTTTTTCATATAGTATATCTATGTACTTAGATGTACATGTTTTTCTCATCCCTTACATAGATCAGTTAAATTGCTCATTCATTTAGTCACTAGTCATTAATATATTGCCAATTAATTAATTAGTCAAGTAAGCAAACAAAAAAAAAACTGTGAGTTTTTATCCTGGACCGAAATTTTTGCTGGAGGAAAGGCTGCAAAATATGAGATAATATAAATATATCAAAAATGTCATCCTTATAGACTAGATATGTATGGGAAGATACATTGCTATGTCTATGAAGCAGGTATAATCCAGATATGTACCTTGGAGGCAAATAACAGGTACCTAATTCAGTTAAAAGTGATGAGAAACATCTTTCTGGAATGTTAAAGAAGCTTGAAGATGCATGGAGTTAGTCAAGCCAGGAGGGATATAAATGAGTTCTGTGCATGAAGAAGGCAAGGGAATCTAGGAAAAAATGGACAGAAAAAGTATGGAGGACACATAGTCTGATCTTTGAGCACAATGGGAATGCCAACAATGACTATTCCACACATATGAAGCAAGTATATTTGTTATACATATGGGAGAAAACTAAAACCCTTTCAAACATCCAAAGAGAAATCTTTCCAAACTAAATTCCCTCAATAATAGTTAAGTAACAGTTAAATAGTTAAATGCACACTACTATCAATAATTTCATTTACATTAGGCCTTCAAACAGGTAATCATATCCACATTGATTAACAAGAGATTATCAACAATTTGAGAGATTCCAGATTTTACTGTTTGATCAGCAGCATGGAGAATACTTTTGCAAAAAAACAAAACAAAACAAAACAAAACAAAAAAACATACCAGCGAACAAATTAAAGACATAGAATCTCAGAAAATGTAACTTCAGGTTTCCCCTCAGAAGTGTATATTACCACAATATCGTGGAGATTTAAAGTGCAAATTCTCAAATACTCTACAAGGGTCTTACCGTGTAAATGTCTTCACATGAATAATCAAGCCCAAAAAATCAAAAATACGCCTGGTTTGTTAGGCAGAACAGGGAAGAAATGTTTGCTTAGATAGATTCTGGGCACCATCTGGGAAACAAGTGCCTGGTTTTGCAACAGATTGCATAATTTTCCTGTGGAATCTGGAAAAAAGCCCTAACTGTTTTAATAGAGAGTTGATTTTACATGTCTTTAATCTTCATTTCGGTTCATCTGAAAGGCAATCCATATGGTTGAATGGCAGAAGTAGTCATTAGCTTAACACAGTGTTCAGGCTTCCATCTTTCTGTGGGAGACATGCAATATTTCACCTTACAGAGTTAGTTTTCATTGCACATGGCAATTAATCTTTTTACTAGCCAAGCATCTATTGCATATATATGCCATTTGATTGATTAGATTAGAAATTTAATGTTACAGTTCATACATTAGTAATATTTCAATATAACACATACCAAGGACTCCACTCTCAATAATATGAGTGGATCAAGAGTTGCACAAATTAGCCCCTGGACCAGAAAGGATGACCTTGGCAGGAAGGGAATATTTCATCCACAGAGGAGAAATCTTAGTGCAAAATTCATCCTATTAGAAGCTCTGTGTGGAACCTGTGGCTGGAGGGTACATAGATTTCTGACCAGCAACTGAAAACATATAAAAGTGGATGGCAAGACAAAATTCCCAAATGGGAGAGAGAGTTAGACTACCCTTTCATGCACCTTGGCAAATGCTAGAAAATAAAACACTTTTGGTATCATGTAGTAAACAATATAATTAAAAATCACAGGTTTAGCTCTGAAGTGAAAGGGATCTTTTTCAGTTGAGCTAAATTATTTTGAAGCCTGAGGTTTGCACACTCACTAAAAAAAGTAACTTATATGTTTCTGCCTATACCCAGTAGGAGATCTGAGAGGAAAAATGTGTTTACATTTATTTATCATACATTAAGCCATACATTGACCTTAGAAACTCAAATATGTTAGCAAATATGATCTATCAAATGTTACATCAAGCTAAGGTGGTGTTGTCTGTCACAGTACATTGGAAAAAATTGAATACTTAAGTATTTGAATGCATTTAAACTCATAAAAAGTTAAGCTGATGCTATTGGATTAAAAATATTATTCCATAATCCAGACATTTTTATCTAATTATATTTTCATCATCTTCTTTTACTTCACCTTGCTTTTTCCTGCAAAGGAAAGACTATTCCAAGAAAAGCAAAGGTCATTCTGTCCTAAACTGTACCCACTGGTCATAAGGAGTAGTACATATAAGGTTCACCTGGTGTAGATAAATTAAAGAGCACAGAATAGCAACCATAAAAGAGAAAATAGAAAATAAACTGTAAGATTGTAATTGAGAAATAAAAACAATATGAGTTAGTACTAGTGTAGGTATAGATTTTTTTGTAATAGACTTCGTAAAATCAAGGTATATTATAGAGTGTAATAATGGTTTTATTTCTTCAACACTTCCTGGTTCTAAACCTTTTACCATATACCTTTTTAAATTCCTCTCCTCCATGACTCTGAATTCACCTATGTGGTTTGCTTTGGGCTAAATGAATTGTAGCAGGCATCACATGAAAAGAATTTTGGCTGGGTTTTCATGTTTGCTCACTCTTTCCCTATCATCATTAACAGGAGATGGTTAGGTCAAACCAGTGGTCCCAAGAGGAGAATGACAGACACGTGGACCACAGATGAGTCACTCCAATCATTCCAATCAAGGCCATTAAATTAGTTCACAGCAAAACTACAAATAATGAGCAAGCCAAGTGAAAAACAGGAAAGCTGCCTAGCCATGTATCACTGATACCTAAGAAATAAATGCTTATTATCTTATTAAAGCTTAAGTTTCTTTATTGCACAACATTATTAGTTAAATAGATACAGGATATTAAGCAAACTGGAAATGCTAACATGTATTAGTAAGAATTGTTAACATGGTAGTCTCCATTGTTATATTTCTGTGTCTCTTTCTCCTTGTTTAAGAACTTCTGCTTAGTGAAGTTACATGTTATGGTACTCGGTTGGTAATATCAGCTCATCTTACATCACCATTTTTAATTGTGATCTTCAAATTCAGCCTGAGCCTGTCACTGTGAATGGAGTGATAGTGCTTTTAATTGCTTAAGCTAAATCAAGACACACATCTAGAAGTGGAAATATACAAAATTGTTTGAGTTGAAAATATAAAGTATTAATAGAAAAGATGAAATGGAAAATTGATGCACAAAAGATAATTAAGAAATATCAACCATGGGGTAACAGAGTCCAACAGTTAAATAAATGAACAAATGATTGAATAAATAAATGACTATTCTAAAAGTTAGGTAACACTACTTTTATCTTTTAAGCACAAATCAAGTATTATCTGATGGATACTGATAATAAACAATAAGGCTAAAGAGGTTTTGGGTTTGGTGTGTTAAACACATATAGTATGCAATCATATGATTATGTAATTAACTTAATATTTTATTTAAATTTTATTATTTTTGAGAGTAGGCACTATAACAAAGTCTAGAAAATGGTAGTTCTTCTAGTTAAACGGTGATGTGCATTAATTTGAGTATTTAATGAAGAAGTCAGTCTGCTGAAGAAAGATTTTGCAGTCTATTTAAACTTGTTTTAATTTAAATCCCAAGTCATTCTCTGTGTCTATAGTGTGGAACTGCTTAATAATCTGTAGCAATAAAGCAAAGATTTGGAGACAGATTGGTTTTCAGAGCATCTCTTGAAGACATAGCACAGACTGCTGACTGGTTACAAACACAGTTCATATGAGTAAATGATAGGGAAAGATGGGTGCAAATCATTTAGCGTGTATCATTCAAATTATCAACCTAAAAGTAGACAAACCTTCAATAAATGTCTAGCTAAAGTAGTAAAATCGAATTGTGAAGAGTCAAACCCTATTAATCAATTCTATGCCTAATTATTAACTAGTTTGCGAACAGTGTTAATAGCCAAACAAAGGAATTTATCAAAATATAATATTAGACTGACATAATTAAATGGATTTCTGCTCAGTGACAAATCACTATCTAAGATTATCTACAGAAAATTGAGATTAGTTAAATCTTGAGATGATTAGAAAGCTGCATTCAAATTCTTTGGGAACTGGATGGGAGGGGTTGCTGATTAGAGTGGGGACAGAAAAGAGGATCCTACACACTTGAAAGGCTGTCTTATTGTCACAGGAAATGCCATTGTCAAGCAGCTTAGAATGTGGAAACCAAGAAATCCCTGGAGATTGAATTAAAAAGTAGTTATGTGGACAGATTACCAAATGCTTAAAATATGTAAAGTTAAACTTATGAAAGCTGGTAGCAGAGATCAGCTCTTACACACGATTTGATGTTTGAATTATGAACATGACAATAAAGTGAAATAAATTGGGGACCTGTTACCTTCATATAAGATGGTCATTGGCTAAAATAGCAATAAATTAAGCACACATCATGAACTAAATGCAAGAAGAGTATTGAATGTGCTTCTTAGACAGGAGGCATGTAGAACCTGTGTTACTATCTCAAGGCTCCTAGCAGTCTTGAAAATACTACTAATAAAACAATAATAAGTGTATTCATTTAAGCTTGCTGCATATTATACATACTACATGAAGAGCTAGCTCTCCTTATTATTGCTCTTGTATGAACCTGTTTATTTTGCGACCAGGTTTGGAGTCCTGAAGTATTATTATCCTGTTTTACAAGTAAAAAATCCTTGACACAGAGATTCAGTAACATGTCCAAAGTCAATTTACGGACAGTAAATCAAAAAGCTGGGTTTAAACTCCAGGTAACTTGCCACCGGTGTCCACAACTCTTAAAGTAGAAATTTATCTTTGTGTTGCACAACTCAGTATCCCAGAGTGAAACCTGAAATATTTAAATTCCCTTGTGCCAGGCTGGATCCCAAGAGTGGCTTACTTTTAAAAAGGGCTTTACTTTCCATGAGGAATTCACATTTGATTTCACAGTAACCAAGTGAGAAAGGCAGTAAGGATGGTAAAGTTTAGGTAAATTTCCAAGGCAATCTAGTAAGTTCCTGTTTTCTTTCTGTTTCTTTACTTCTTTGTATTTTTTATTATTGTTTACTTTTACTCACCTTGTTCTAGACATATTTGTTTCTTAACATAATTATTAAGTATAAGATTTGAGTCTTGGCCCTGCTGAAGAATTCATTTAGAGTATTGAGAAACAAGTAAGTTTTCTTCCTGCTGAGAGACAAAAAATATTTGTTTTCACTCCACATCCTAAGAACTTATAAGACTTTGGCTAGTCATAAGCTATTGCTTTGACTTAGCATACTAATTTCCCTTAGTCTCTTTCTGAATTTTAGGCTTATTTGTATAACCTGAAGAGGCATACTAAGATGTTAAAGACATTTTAAATTCCAAAACTGAGGTTGTTTGTGAATATATTTCCTAATCAGCAATTAGAAATTCAGGGATAAATACTCAGTAAATACCAGAAAACTAACAAAGCAAACGTGTATTTTTTAATTATTATTATTTTAAAGAGAAATAAAGATAAAGATAACAGGGGCTGGTGAGATAGCTCAGCAGCATAAGCACCTGTCTGGCAAGCGTGAGGTCCTGAGTTCGACTCCCAGAACCCACATAAAGGAAAAAAAGGGCCGGTGATATCACTCAGTGGCACAAGCGCCTGCTGAGAAGCGCAAGTACCTGAGTTTGACTCCCAGTACCCACAAAGATAAAGATAACAATAAATCAGAGTTTCAAAACAGATTAGTGGGAGAGTTACAATAATTAATACATTGCTATTGTTGTCTTCATAGTAGTTATCCAGAATACAAGATATAGACGTTCTTGTCCAAAAAATATTAGCACCTTTCTTTTCAATGAACTAAGAGAACCTAACTATATAACTATCTTAACTATTTTGTGAATAATTTTTTTTTCTTTTTCCCTTTCCTTTCCCCTTTCCCCCATCATAGTTTGTCTTTTCTCTTGAACAGTTTCTTCCCTATTCACAATATCTATTGTACATTTTGGATCTGGTTTACTCTTTCAGATTCTCACACTAGTGAGACAATATCATGTTTACAAATATGGGTCTGATTTATTTCATTTGTGAGTATGGTCTCAAGTTGCATACATTTACCTATAATAGTGTCCAGTTTATCTTTCTTTATGGCTGAGTAGTACTCCATTATACAAAAAAAAAAAAACACATCTTTTTTATCCATTCCTCAGATGATGGACATTTGGGTTGTTTCCAAGATTTAGCTATTATAAATTGTGCTGCTATAAACATGGGTGCACATATATTGCTGTGGTATGATATTTTTAATTCTTCTGTGAAGATACCCAGAAGAGGAATAGGTAGATCGAATGGGACCTCTAATCCTAGTTTTTTAAGGAATCTCCACACTGATTTCCACAGTGGTTGCATCAGTCTACACTCTCACCAACAGTGGAGAAGGGTTCCTTTTTCCCCACAGCCCTAACAGCATCTGTTATTGGTTCATTTCTTGATGATAGCCATTCTTTCTGGGGTGAGATGGAATCTCAGTGTTGTTTTGTTTTATTTTATTTATTTATTTATTTATTTATTTTGTGGGTACCGGGGGTCGAGCTCAGGACCTCACATGCCAGCAGGTGCCTGTGCCACTGAGTGACATCACCAGCCCTTTTTTCATATGTGGATTCCGGGAGTCAAACTCAGGACCTCATGCTTGCCAGGCAGGTGCTTATGCCGCTGATCTATCTCACAGCCCATCTCAGTGTTGTTTTAATTTACATCTCTTGAACATCTTGGTCAATGATGTTGATCATTTTTTCATGTATTTATTTGCCATTTTTATTTCTTCATCTGAGAAGTGTGTATTAGTCTCAGATGCCCATTTTTGGATTGGGTCTTTGAATTTTGGGGGTCTGACATTTCAATTCTTTCTATGTTCTAGATATGTCCTTGTCTCAGGGACAGTTAGCTAAAATTTTTCCCACTCTGTGGGTTGTCTTTACACTCTGTTGGTGATTTGTTTTGTTGTGCAAAAGCTTTTGAATAAGGTGAGATCCCACTCATTGATTCTTTGTAATATTTCCCTTGCTGTCTGGGTTTTGTTCATGAAGTCTCTGCCTACACTTATATCTTTGAGATTTCTACCTATTTTCTTTTCCAGTAAATTTAGTGTTTCTATTTTGATATTTAGATCTTCGATCCATTTTGACTTTAGTTTAGTGCACGGTGATAGACATGGGTCTAGTTTTAGTTTTTGGCATGTGGGAAGCCAGTTTTTCCTGCACCATTTATTAAGGAGACTGCCTTTCTTCCACTGAGCACGTTTGGCTCTTTTGCAAATATAAGGTGGCTGAGTATGTTTGGGTTGTGTCTGCATCTTCTCTTCTGTTCCACTGATCCTCAGGCCTGTATTTTTTTTTTTTTTTGCCAATACCATAATGATTTTATCACAGTAGCTTTGTACTATAATTCAGGTCAAGGATTGTGATGCCCTCTGCCTTACCTTTTTTGCTCAGAGTTGCTTTTGCTATTCTAGGTCTCTTCTGGTTCCAAATGAATTTTAGGAATATTTTCTCTATATCTGTGAGGTATGCTACAGGTATATTGGTTGGGATTACATGAAATCTGTATAGCAGTTTTGGGAGTAGGGCCATTTTCACTGTGTTGGTTCTTCTTATCCATGAGCAAGGGATATCTTTCCATTTTCTGATATCTTCCTCAATCTCCTTTTTTAAGAGACTGTAATTTTCACTGTAAAGATACTTTACATCTTTTGTTAGATTGATTTATAAGTATTTAATTTTTTTAGATGTTATTGTGAAGTGTGTGGTTTCCCTAATTTCTCTCTCTGTGAGTTTGTTGCTTCTGTATGGGAATGCTACCAATTTTTGAGTGTTGACTTTGTATCCAACTATGCTACTGAATTTGGATATTAAATCTACAAAATTTTTCATGGAGTTTTTGAGGTCTTCTATAGAGTATCATGTCATCTGCAAATAATGATAATTTAACTTCTTCCCTTCCTATCTTTATTCCTTTTATTTTTTCTCTTGTCTAATTGCTCTGGCTAATGTTTCCAGAACTATATTGAACAGGAGTGGTGATAAGGAACATCTTTGTCTTGTCCCTGATTTTACAGTGAAAGCTTTCAGTTCTTGACCATTTAATATGATGTTAGCTGTTTGCTTGTCATAGATGGCTTTATAAGACTGAGGTAAAGACCATCTATTCCAATTTTCTGAAGGGTTTTTATCATGAGTGGGTGTTAGACTTTTTCAGATGCTTTTTCTGCGTATATTGAGATGATCATGTGATTTTTTGCCTTTGGTTCTGTTAATATGATGTATTACATTTAATGATTTACGTATTTTGAACCATCTCTGCATCCCTGGTGTGAATCCAACTTGGTCATGATGTATAATCTTCTTGATAATTTGCTACATTCTGCTTGCCAGTATTTTATTGCAGATTTTTGCATTTATGTTCATTAGGGATATTGGCCTATAGTTTTCTTTTTCGGTTGGGTTCTTCTCTGGTTTTGGAACTAGGGTAATACTTCATTCCAGGAATGATTGTGGAAATACTGCTTCCCTTTCAATTTCTTTAAAGAATTTCAGCATTGGTGGCATTAGTTCTTCTCTAAATTTCTTGTAGAATTCAACAGTGAGTCCATCAGAGCCTGGGAATTTTTTTGGTAAATTTTTAATTACATTTTCAATTTCCTTCGCTGATTTTGGGTTATTTAGAATTTTTATGTCTTCTTGATTTAGTTTTGGCAATTGTAACGTGTCTTGGAATCTGTCCATTTATTCTGTGTTTTCCATCATATTAGAATGTAGGTTCTTGTCGCGCGCTTCTGCTCGTCCAGCGAGAAGAATCACACAACACGAGTCGGTGAAAGCTTGCTTTAATCGTTCACAGCTCCAGAGCCTTTACACACGTCCGCCCTGTGGCGGCTTCATCCGTGCTCTGCCGAGATCTCTCTCGAAAAGGCGGAGTAACATGTTTTTATAAGGAGAGGGGCGCCAATAGCAATACAGCAGGAAATGAAAGCTCATAGGCTAAACTCATCAGTCTCTAGGCAGACTCACACATTTACAGGGCGCGGACAGCACTGACCACAACCAGGAAGCAGGAAATAGGCGCCATCTTGCCCAGGTCGATGGGAGGGGTAATTTAGCACAGGCCTTGAGTCAGGCACAAGGCCGCGCCGGAGGCCTGATTGTGATGTTGGCCTCCAACATTTCCCCCTTATAAATCACATAAAAAGGCAGACGTAGCCAGTCTCGAGTGAATGTATTGGCCTGCACCCCACTATTAGCCCGGTGGTCGTTTGTGCCAGCGGCCGTCTAGCACCGACCATCCTGGGCCTCATCCTTTTTTGTGGGGCTAGGAAATAACTGGATGGAACCTAGATGCATGCAGGCATGCATTAGGTGTTCCGCCATGAACCCCCCTGCGGAGCACCTCGTGACTTTCCTAGTCACACACTCGACGGCGGTCGCCACTCAATGGGATGGGGCCTGTCTTAGGTTGAGTCAAGGCTGGGGATCCTTGCTCTTACCCGTCTTTGGCTCACCCACCCAGCTAAAAGCGATGTTCTGCGACCCTGAGCAGGTAGGCAGCCGCTGGCCTGGCTGTAGGGTCTCCATCCGCCAACTGCATGGCAGCCATTGCTGTCAAGCGCACCTGTTGTTGAGTCTGCATTAATCTATCCAGCAGGCACTTGATAACAACCAAGACAACAAGAATACCGACTCTGATTGCAACCCAAGTTGCCAGACTGGGCCAGCTAAACCAGGAGGTGACCTTTTCCCACAATTTTGTGATGACAGTTCCCAAACTGGACAGGTCAAAAGTAACAGGCTGTAAATTTATCTTTTTTACATTATCTAAGCCAATAGAGACCTGCTCTGAGAGATTTTTGAATGAGGGCAAGTATGTATTTTTGAGCCAGTCAGACATCTTGGACAAGGTCCGTGACCTATTAGTCTTAAAGGGTCGGAGGTCTACACATCCTCCTAGGGGGTTGCAAGCTTGATATTGGCTGAAAACCTGGACCCCCCAATTAAGGTAATGGAGCTGGATCTCTCTACATACCATAAAATGCCCCCATACGTCCCCCGATGAACTGCAGTTTTTTTATCTTGGTGACATTGGGTGGCCTTACGGGCCCGGTTGTCCATACCCCCCACCCCGAAGGAGAGTTTATCCTAGCGGTGCCATAGCATGAGTGTCAGGTTTGATTAACAAATTCTAAGAAAGGCAGAGAAGAGTTGTTAGGCTGACACTGTGCAGTAACGTTAGCATAAGAAAACACTAAGGTATCTGGAGTAACTGGGAAGCTGGTATTAAAGGCAATGGAAAGGGGCTAAACTGGGTGGATGGTGCCACAAAGCCCACAGGTACTCATCTGTGCCCTCACTCCGACTCTGGAGGGTCAGGGATGACGAGGTGCCGAGCAGGAGCCAGACAATCACCATCGGCGGCGGTGGAATACCCATCTTCCTTGGTGGTCTGGTCTTGGTGGGTTTTTGGTATATTTGTGGTCCTCGTCAGTCTTTCGGGGACCCACACTGGCTCCCATCCAGGATCCTGTGGGAAGACACAAACCGCACCTCGGACCCAGCTGACTACCGGGTCCAGGCCCATCCACTGTCCCATGATGACATCCTTCCAAGTGCCCATCCCCTTATTTTTGGGGGAAGGATTGCAATGTTCCATCGCAGGGGAGCAGTTGTCCGAATTTAAAGTTAAAAAATTGATGGTAAATAGAGCAAGGGAGAGCTTTCCTTTTGGTGAGATGCCACGACCTATCCCCTCCTTTTGTTTATTTAGAGTATCTTTAAGTGTTCGGTGTGTTCTTTCAATAATAGCCTGGCCCATTGGGTTGTATGGAATGCCATGTTTAAGGACTATTTCCATGGTTGCACAGAAGCTTTTGAAGGCCGCACCTGTATACGCGGGCCCATTATCTGTTTTTAGTATTTTAGGCTTTCCCCATGCAGCCCAAGCCGCAAGGCAGTGATTGCCAATCAATAAACTGCCCAGGGGAAAGACACGCCCTTGCAAGCTGTGTCCAGTCCCCAGGGGTCATAGGAGCAGTCGCTATAGTCTCCAATACAGCGAGTGTGAAAGGAGCATTGGGGCCATAGGAAGAGACTGCTTCTTTTAGTTGCTTTATAAGCTTAAGGTCAAGGGGTTGATGGTATAGTTGCCCTCCCTGGCTGGTGAGAACCGGATAAATCCCGTATGGGCCTTGGTCAATGCCGGGGACATTTCTGGTCCCTGTTTTCTTTATGACCTCCCATGTGGGGCCGTGGAAGGTACGGCAAGCAGAGGGCAAAGGGCCATCTTGGAACGGGGGAGGTGGCTCCCAGGGCGGGGCACTGGGCATAGGTCCGCCCTCCCCGTTGCCCTCCCCTAGCGGAGGCCGGCCTAGGCTTAACTCTTTGAAGTCATCATACAATTTCCGGAAAGGATTAGAAGTCTGCCACGTAGCAGCCGTAGCGCCACGTCTCGGGGAGGGGAGGCCCTCTGTTGGCGCCGAGCCTTTATTAACAGCAGCCTGAGGCCCCCGCTCTAACCCCTCTGTCTCTTCCGCCTCTGAGTCTGAAGAGGAAGAATCCGACCCCGCCCTAGAATTAGCCCTCGAGCTCTCTGAGCGAGCCTTCTCAAGCGCCTTTTCAAGAGCCTCACGGGCCTCCGAAAGCGGAAGAGATCCGCTCAGGCCCTCCTCCACTTTGAGGCAATATCTAACCATCTCCCAGAGGGGGCGTACGGAGGGGTCAATTACTCCCTCTTCCTCAGCAAAACTGATATCATATCCTAACTTTTCCCAGCAGGGTAGAGTAAGGTGCCCAGTGGGCCAAAACCACGGGGCGATCTCATGTATATTTTTAAAAAAATTTTGAACAATTTTAGAACTCACCTTAATGCCGCGTGCTTTTAGCAAGTCTCGCATCGGCTTGTGCATCGGGGCACTGTCGGAGTTCCCCATTGTGAAATGAAACTGCTCCAGCGACACCGTCCCCGCTGTGAGCCCGCCCGATATATGGGCAACCCCCGCCTCAGCAATTGAGAGCGGAATTTCCCTGAAAGTGCGTCCACCCAGGGCCAGGTTAAGCCTCCCGCTTACCTGAAGGTAGGTACCGTCCTGTGACTCGATGCAGCTCCACCAGACCCCGCACGAAGGGTGATCAGTTCCCCATACGGGCCACCAAATGTCGCGCGCTTCTGCTCGTCCAGCGAGAAGAATCACACAACACGAGTCGGTGAAAGCTTGCTTTAATCGTTCACAGCTCCAGAGCCTTTACACACGTCCGCCCTGTGGCGGCTTCGTCCGTGCTCTGCCGAGATCTCTCTCGAAAAGGCGGAGTAACATGTTTTTATAAGGAGAGGGGCGCCAATAGCAATACAGCAGGAAATGAAAGCTCATAGGCTAAACTCATCAGTCTCTAGGCAGACTCACACATTTACAGGGCGCGGAGAGCACTGACCGCAACCAGGAAGCAGGAAATAGGCGCCATCTTGCCCAGGTCGATGGGAGGGGTAATTTAGCACAGGCCTTGAGTCAGGCACAAGGCCGCGCCGGAGGCCTGATTGTGATGTTGGCCTCCAACAGGTTCTCATAGTAAGTATTGATGATCTCCTGGATTTCTGTGGGATCTGTTGTGACTTCCTCCTTTTCATTCCTAATTGCCTGAATTTGCATTTTTTCTCCCTTCTTTTTGACTAATATTAGGTTAGCTAATATTTTATCAACTTTATTTATTCTTTCAAAGAACCAACTTTTCAATTCATTGATTCTTTGTATTCTTTTTAGTCTCTATTGCATTAATTTCTGCTTTTATCTTTATAATTTCCTCGTCATATGAGCTTTGGGTTCCATTTGTTCTGCATTTTCTAGAAGTTTGAGGTTCAACATTAGGTTGTTTATTTAAGCTTATTATGTTTTCCTGATATGTGAGTTCATCACTATAAATTTCTATCTTCAGAGTGCTTTCATTGTGTCCCATAAGTTTCGGTATGTTGGAACGGCGTTATCATTTAATTGCATATACTTTTTAATTTCATCGGTAATTTCCTTTCTGACCCATTGGTTGTTCAGAAGAGTGTTGTTTAATATGTGTTAATATATTTTTCGTAATTTTCTTTGTCATTGATTTCCAGTTTTATTATGCTATAGTCAGATAGTATGAATGGGATGATTTCAATTCCTCTACATTTACTTAAACATGTTTTGTCAGGTAATATATAGTCTATTTTGCAGAATGTTCCATGTGCAGCTGAGAAGAATGTGTATTCTGATGTTTTGGGGTGGAACATTATGAAGACATCTATCAAGTCCATGTGTTCACAGGCTTGGTTTAATTCTGATATTTCTTTGTTTATTTTTTTGTCTAGTTGATCTATTTATTTGTGAAAGTGGAGTATTGAGGTCCCCCACTAAAATCATGTTAGTGCTTACTTGGTTATTCATGTCTGTTAATATTTGTTTTATGTAGTTGTGTGCACTGGTGTTTGGTGCATATATATGATTGCTATCTCTCCTAGGAGTTTTCACTTAACAAGTATGTAGTAACATTCCTTGTCTCTTTTTATCAGTTTTGGCTTAAAAGTTTACACTGTCTGCAAATAGAATAGCTACTCCTTCTTTTTCCTAGATACCTGTGGCATAGAGAATTGTTTTCCATCCTTTGACTTTTAGTCTATGAATTTCCTTTTGGGTTGAATGTGCTTCTTGAATGCAGCATATTGTTGGGTCTTTGTTCTTGATCCATTCTGCCAGTCTGTTTCTTTTGATTGGTGAGTTGAGACCATTTATTTTGATGGTTATAACTGATAAGTATTGGCTTTTCTTTTCCATGTGGTTTTCCTGTTATTTGTTCCCTATCTTTCGCCTCTGTTTAACTGCTTGCCCTGACTTGTGGTTTCTTTCTATTGGTGTTCATGTGTTTGTGATCTTCATTATCTCTTTCTAATATGTCCTTCAGAGCATTCTGTAGAGCTGGTTTGGTAGTCATAAATTTCTTCAGTTGTTCTTTGCCATGGAAAAATCTTATTTCTTCATCAATTTTGAAACATAGTTTTGCAGGATACATCAATTTGGGTTGAAGATTGTTTTCCTTTAGGGCCTGAAATACCTCACTCCAAGTTCTGCTTGATTTGGGGGTTTCCGTTGAGAAGTCTGCTGTGATTCTGATGGACTTTGCTTTACAGGTGATATGTTTCTTTTCTCTAGATGCTTTTAATATTTTGTTCTTGTGCTGAATTTCTGGAATCTTGATTATATGCCTTGGTGTAGATTTATTTTGGTCATGGCTATTTGGAATTCTATATACTTCATTTATTTGTATGTCAAATTTTTATCCAAGTTTGGTAAGTTTTCTGCCATTTTTTCTGTGAAGAGTTTTCTAATGGCATTTGTATTGTCTCCAGCTTTCTTGCTGATTCCAGTTAATCTTATGTTGTTCTTTTTCACTTCATCCTGTAGCTGTTGGATTGATTTTTCATGATCTTTTGTGATTTTTAAGATATCTTTCTTTTCCTGGTCACTAGCTGCATTCCTGTCTTCTAGATCTGATATTTATCCTCATCTTCATTCAATCCACTGCATATACTTTCACTGGGGTTTCTAATCTCCTGCGTTTCTGTTTGGAACTGTTTCTCTGATTCTATTTCTTGTCTATATTTGACATTTATGGTTTCCATCAATTTCTTGAGCTCCTCTCTTTGTTTATCTGTGTCTGCTTTAATGTCTTTTATTTTGACAGTCATTTCTTTTGCACCTTAGAGATTATTTTTTCTATGGCCTCTTCTAGTTTTTTTGGGGTTTTTTGTTTGTTTGTTTGTTTTGTTTTGTTTTTTTACCTTTTGTTACTATCATTTCAGAGAGTTCCATTTGTTGGCTTCTGATTTCCTCTCTTTGTGATCTGAACTTGTTCTTGGTGAGCTGGGCATTTGGTGTTGCATTTTGCTTCTTCCTCTTGTCATTTTCTACTTTATATTTTATTTTATTTTCTGTGTTGATGCTTGTAAATTTCTTATGTTAGATAGACTTATTGCTAGTGTTGAGCCTCTTCTAGGAGGTGTCTGTTCCTCTGGATGTCTTCTAGATGCATGTGGTTCTTGATATTTATGTCCATCCCTAGAACTTATCTTCCCAACATATTAAGACTGAGGAGTTGTTATTATCTATTTGACTTAGGGCCCATTCCTTTGGTACTGGAGTATGGTGATGGTTATGACTCCTTAAAATTACAGTGTTGTCTTACAGGGGAAAAACTGGTTATACCATGTATGACATCCTGGTTAAAATAGTTCCATTGGCACTAACAATAGATTCAAGCACAGCCTAGCTACTGACAAACTGTGGTAACTATTAGCCTGATATCTACACCTGTAGGAGGAAGATCTACAGAAATATAATGTAATCCCACTTATACCAGGTACTTGTATGCAATTTTCCACTTAGTAGAGTGATTTTACCCTGTTTTGTGGGGGGGGTGTTTCAGGAGGATGAGGGTAGGATGAAGACATAGTGAGATTAAATATAGTAGTAGCAAGGTTTTAGGGCACAGGATGATCATCCACATTTTGGGTAATTATAGGACACATGAGGGAAAGATTGGAAGAGGAGGCCTAGGAGCTTTGAAGTGGACCAGAATGAGGAGAGATAGTGTTTACTCACATGAAAGTATCATAAAGTCAAGCGAGATAGTTGACTTTTAGTGGACTTCAACCACACTCTTTTGTTTGATCATTCCCTTAAAATATATATATTTGTTTAATCAGTCTTTAATAGAACCTGTAAGATTGGTCTTGACCTATAAATGTAACAAAAGTAATGATAATGTTCAGGAAACTTTGGAAATTTCATTTTAAAGATAGAATCAATAATGAAAAAGCACATCAATAAAATTAAAGGCACACATACATTTAAATTAAGTTAGTTGGAAAATGCAGAATATATATATATATATATATATATATATATATTCCTATAGATGTATAGTCTGATATGTAAATATAATATAAAGATAATATGAGTGTGATGTATATGTATATTTTCTAAAGATTACTCAGAGTGTATTTGGCTTATGGAATTGGAATTGAGGACTAAGTTACTATGTGGCTTATCAACATAATGCCAAAAAGAGTGGTTCCAGCTAAAAAATAGTCTCATGTAAATAATGTCCACTAAAAATTTTAGTTATATTATAGATCTAGCATGTGTTCAGATTTTAACAAGCTGAGACAAAAGAATGCAGGATTAATTTGTAATTTATTTTAAAGGTCTGGAAAGGACACTATGATCTATTGTGGAAAAGACACTAATCACTGAGGGTCATAATGATTGCTATTTGACAATTTTAATATGTAAGAGCACCTGATTAAAAGTCAAGGAGCACCTTGAGTATTTTTGAAGGCAAGTTAACATTTATTGAAAATTTCTTGTTGTCAGTCTCTGGACTGGTAGCTTTGTACACAATATTCCATTTAATATTCATTATAACTTTGGGAGATAGGTTCCATCAGCTAGGAAAATGTTTTTATTTTAGTGAAAAAAAAAGTGAATTTTAGAATCAGATGGATGTGGGTTCCAGGTCTTCATTACCTATTTTTTTTTTAATGCAGGTACCAGGAGTCAAACTCAGGACCTCGTGCTTACCAGGCAGGCGCTTATGCCACTGAGCTATATCACCGGCCCCATTACCTATTTTTTGAGGAGTGACATGAACAATATTTTCCTTAGGTGGAAGAGCCATGTGACTTGGACAGATGATTTCTTATTTTAAACCGTGATATATTATTTTTAGTATGTACTTTTCAAAATGTGTATTCTGCTCTTCTACATATTCTAAAGTCTTCAAACCTAATAGGAAGACACCTAATAGGAATTCAGTGTTGGAAAAGTTAGAGATAAAATACTTCAAAACCTGTTGAAAAAGAAAGAGGGTGTTTGTTTATATGCACATTTACAATCTGTAAAGACAGTTTTTGGAACAAAAATTTTGGACATTTTGAAGCCTTTTTTATGTATTTAAATGGTAAAAGCATCATGTTACCATAATTCTGCTGTAAAGGTAAGTGTTACTCATATTACAATAGGTTCACTTCCTGCTCACAGAAAGTCTTTTGGACTGAAAGACTCTCTCCTCCAAGTGATGACTTAGTACCACTGCACCTGCAAATCAACTCTCGTACTTCCATTTGGAAGAGCAGTTTAAAGAGAGTGGTGGGAGAAACACAAATACCAGATGGTCTCACTCATTTGTAGAAGCCAAAAAATTGATGTCCTAGAAGAGAGTGGAATGGTGATGTCTAGAGATTGGAAAGGTTAAAGAAAACAGGAGGAGAGAGGTTAAATAATGAGCACTAGAAAACAGATATACAGAGGAATGGGTCCTGATGTTCTATAGCACAACAAGGTAACTTCAGTCTACAAGAATGTGTTATATGTTTTAAAATGGTTAGAAGAGTCCACAGGTTCTCGACGTATATAAATGATAAATGTTTCAAGAGATGAAAAGCTATTTACCCCAATTGATCATTCCACATTGTATGCATGTTGAATTATTGTGCTATGCACTCTAAATAGTGTGTCAATATTTAGAAAATAAAACCAAAAGACTCCAACTATTAAAGGTGTCTGGAACTATCTTTGCTTTGTTGTGTATGCTAATACTTACATCACTGTGAATTAACGCATATGAAAGGCTTACATCTGTTATCTATAGGATAAATTCCCAGAAATCAGAATGCATATTTATGTGTGTGAGTGTCTGTCTTTGTGCAAGCATACATAACTTCAGAGGTTTTACAAAGCCTATCTATCCACGGATCCCTTAAGATCAAGGACTACTACATTGTTTTATGAAATAATTTTGCCTCTCTTTTCTTAATGTATATTAGAATAAATCACAAAATCAACTAAGAAATTTCCTCTCTGTAATAGTCATGAAAAAATATAGGAATTGGTCTAGAATACATCTACGTTTTTTTACTAGAGTATGTGACTATTCAACAAGCAATAATTTTTACTATAGCACCTCAAAAAGCATTAAATATAGAACAGGTACTATCAGTTAAAGTGTCTGATAATTAATTACAACAAGAAGCAGAATCATTCAACTAATCACAGGCAGAGCTAAATAAATTAGTTCTTAATCATAGCTTTGAAAGGAGAGAAAAAAAGAAGGCAACACTAAGAAAGTCAGATTGCCTTCCCTTGGGCAAAACATAAAATGTACTATGAATCAAGGGTTTAACTTCAATAGTGTTGATAAGATCGTCACAAAATTTTAATAATAATATTAATATGTGATTTCCCCCAATCTGGGTTTTGAATATAATTCCTGCATAATATAACGCCAAATGAAGGGATGTATTTGCCAGAGTTAGGGTAAAAATTGCAGATAGATGACAGATATGGGGATATAATAGAGAACAACACACTGTCCAGGTTTTTAGCTCACTGCATCTCCAGGGTGTGCTGGACAGGTGTGTGGCGAGAAGAGAGTTTCACATCTACAGGGTCTGCTTTTCTACATTCATTCTTTATATATAGAAAGAGAGATGAAAGAAGCTATCCTGATACCTCTTCCCATTTAAGAGATCAAGGATCAAACATTTATGGAAAAAATATAGGAACCAAGACTGGCATACCCAGATTATGTCTCCCATAATTTTCATACAAGTAAGCTTATTTGCTTTTCTTCCCTTTAAATTCTAAATTCATTTCCAATATCCCAATGATAAAGTTCAGAGCAGATTTTCAGCATTAATGACAAATATCAAGTTTCAGGGGTTTATTAATTGGTGGAATAAACACCAAGAAGTTAACAGGATTTAATGCATTTAGAAGATAAGTATATCTAGGTTAAGTGGAAATGTGTGCAGATAGCTTCTGAAAGACCTTCTTTCTGAGCAGTTTTACAGTGAAATGTTTTATTTAGAAGTCTGGATGTTCTTTCTTCAGTTTACTGTAATTCATAGTCAGTGAGTGGAACTTGTGTTCAGCATTGGGATCCAGCTTGCCCCAAGGTTCTGGGTTATTCACTGTGCTACAACTGACATCTTGGTTGAACAATGCCAGAAGCAGGACATGAGGTACAGCTCCAGTCCTTCCCTCTCCAATATATACGAATAGGGGGATCAAGCTTGGAAGCTTTTCTGCCTTGAGGACGTGACAGAGTGTGTGTGAGTGGAACACTCCGGTCTAAAAGGAGAGACCCTACCTGCCAGATCTGAGACTAAGCAGCCTCCACTTGCAAGCTATGCAGTTTTTCTAAGTCACCCAGGACCTCTGAAGTTGAGTTTTAAAGGAAAAATAAAACAAATTCAAAGTCTAGTGTTGAATCCTGGCCTTTCCACTCTACTAGCTGTATGACCGGTAAAAATCACTTAATTTTTCTGAATTTCTGTTTCCTTAATAAGTATTTTTAAATAACTGTTTATCTCAAAGCTTGTTGAGAGGATTAAGTGAGATCATCTTCATAGCATCTTAGAAGTAGCAATTTAATTTTATACAGTATTAATAGTTTATACTTGCTGGCATTTAAAGATGTATTTAATGAAACATTTATTTTTATGTTTTTAATTAGGTTAAGCACCATGATTCTGCACTTGAGCAATTGTAATGGTGGAGCAGAGGTGTTTAAATATTTGGATTTGAAAAAGGAGCATATTCTTTTTGTATGCAATGGTAATATGACAGTACATTTTACCTCCTATCCATATCCTAAGAATAATCTTGAAAATGTTATTATACAGAGTGCAAGAATGGAGATTTTTAAGCACATACATTAAATCACATCTCTAAGCCACTGGTCATAATTCCATAGTGTATTTCTTTATCTGTACAATTAAAGTAATATGTCAATAATTTCTATGTTAAACCATGTTCCATATGGCAACTAGCCTGAGATGAAAATCTGAAGATGAATTCACAGCTTTTAACTCTTCATCATTCCCCTTTGTCTTTCTGAGCACCTTAACAAGGCTGGCAGTAGCTTTCATGAAAAGGTCCTAGCTTTTCCCTTTCAAGATACTTTGTATCTTTTACAATATAATGTAACCCTCAAGGGACTCCATTGCATAGACTTGGTCATTCTTCCCTTTTGGCCACTGTTTGCTTGGGTAGCTTGAATTCATTCTTCAATTCATGTTCTGTTCATCCCTGAATTACACACTTTGGTCAGGTAAACTGATAGAACATCCTACATCCTATACATGACCTTGCAGAGGTTGTTCTGAATCTTCTATCTAGTAATTACACTATTCATAGTTTTATTTTTTTTTCCCCTTGAGGCAGAGTCTCACTATGTAGTGCAGTCTGACCTTGAACTTTCTTATGTAGCCCAGGCTGGCCTCAAACTCATGGCAATTCTCCTGCCTCAGCCTCCTGAGTGCTAGGATTACAGGTGTGCACCACCACACCTGGCTAGTCATATATTTTTAAATGCCCACTTGCCCATTAGGGCAGGAAATTTTGCAAATCACTGTATCTCCAAAATCTAATACAGTGTCTAGCACACAGTGAATGTTGAAATGTTCTACAGAAATGAACCACATATTGTTATGATTTTATGGCTATTGTCCATATCTCTATAATTTTTAGCTTGTGAAGAACGAGAATAGTTTCACTAACTAAATACACAAAAGTTTTAATGTACATGAAATAAGTTCTTTGAGGAGAAAAATTTATCTGATTTGTGTATGAAATTGAATATTCAATACCCAACACAAAAACTGGCATATAGTAAGCACCAAATGAACATGTTGAACAATAAATGAACTAAGATATGCTTTTGACACTTAGGATCCAGACCAAAATGTACATACAAAGTTACCATCTATCAGTACATATAAACTACCATTGTATATAAAAAGTTCATAGACATTATTCATAGCAATAATTGCTGTTTCCAGTGGTTTTTTTTTTTTTAGAAAAAGTAACTATCTTCACAAACTCTAGAAAATCAAGGAAAGACACGTTTTGAGAGTAATTGTGTGTGTGCCTATGTGTGTCTTAGATATCAGAATATTTTTCCACTCTAATATCTAAGCTTATTTTTTTGTTTTGTTTTGTTTTGTTTTATTTTAAAGAAGAAAAAGACAGACAATGAAACTGAGTTTCAAAACAGGTTAGTAAGACAGTTACAATAGTTGATACATTGCGTACTGTTGTCTTAGTACTAGTTATTCAGAGTACAGGATATAGGCATGGTATTTTGTCTAAACAATATTAGCACAAAACATTATTTTCAAGGAACTAAGAGAAGCTAGCAGTATAACTATCCTAACTATCTTTGAAAATATCATAGTGGATAATTAGGCATTTGCTAAGAAATTATTCTTTTTTTTTTTTTGTGGGTGCCGGGGGTTGACCTCAGGACCTCACGCACCAGCAGGCGCCCATGCCGCTGAGCGATATCACTGGCCCTTTATTTGTATGTGGGTTCCTGGAGTCGAACTCAGGCCCTCGCGCTTGCCAGGCAGGCGTGTATGCCGCTGAGCCATCTCACGGGCCCCAGAAATTATTCTTAAAGTAAATTTCAAATGATTCATGATTTGTAATAAAAAAGAAAAATAATGATATTAATTAATAATTAATTAATTATTAATCTCCATCATTGCCAGTTTATTGTACAGTTTTTGTCTCCGAACAACAAATATTTTAGGAATGGAAATAGCTTGTCTTTTTGCAAAATATAATATATGGATCTGTTTTTTTAAAACTCCTATACATTTTTATTGAATTCATGTTACTTATTAGAAATTGTTACTTTAGAATGAGGTAGGATTAGTGTCTAAAGTACAAGATGAAGAAAAGAGATTAAGGAGAGAATATCAGGTCTCCTTTAGAATTTGCTACAGGAGAAACAAATAAATAAAGATGATATTAATTAATTAATTAACAACATACCAATACTGCAACGCTACTTGGGTGGGAAGATTCTTAGATTGGACCACATTTGAATTTACTGAAATTCTCCTGGCTGCTAATTTATTTTCAGGAAAACTTTCTCTGTAGTAAGCTACCCTAAGTCTAATAATTTATAACTTTAGATCCTAAAAAATTGTGACTATCTTTTCCCTAGTATGTGTACAACCGATGTTTGGTGAACATAGGGTATGTTTGCTAGGCAGGAGATGATGTGATGTGATAGGCTTGTTTTTACACAGATTGTAGGTTGTTACAATTATGGGAAAGAAGAGGCAACAAGATTGATAACCCCAATGAGTTACATGAACCAAGTATGGGAAATTATGAAAAGGAAATATTATAAAAGTAAGAAGAAATTTGTATTAGATCAATGAAAATAGCAGACTGTTTAATCCCATGAAAGATATGAGAGTATCATACCAAACTCTTAACTACTTCAAACAAAGAAAGCTTGCTTTCATCTGTTCTATTCATTGGGTATCTTCATGAGATTTTTTTTTTCTTTTTAAGAAATTGATTTGTTTCTTATAAAAAGCTTGGAAGCTTCTGAAACTGAGTAGCTTACAGTTCATTTTTAGTTTGAAGATTTCATTTGTTTCTGAGAGGTGAGGATGGGGTCAACAGTATTAAAGAAAGAAAGCTAGTAGAAAGGTTAGCAGATATGCTTTCTAAAATGAAATGATACTCACTGTGGGAGGAAATTATTACTAATTAGTGGATAAAGGTGATGTGATAGTTAAATACATCTAAGATTAAATAGCTAGCGTCAACACCCACTAACCTTTCAAGTCATAATTACTTGCCCAAAAGCAAATAGTACCTGTGTATGTGTAGCCCTTTTCTTAATATTGCTTTAAGGGAATCTTAAATCAGTGGTAGACAAGATTCCACAGAGATAAAAAAAAAATTTAGGTTTTATCAGTTGAACAAACCACATCTGCTTGAGAGCTTCTGGCTGATCCTGAGTTTTACTAGATGGTTGCCTATTAGAGAGTAAGATGTCCTCAAGACTAACTTCCTGGTCGGTGAGATGGCTCAGCGACATAAGCGCCTGCCTGGCAAGCACAAGGTCCTGAGTTTGACTCCTGGAACCCACATACAAAAAAAGGCCCAGGGATATTGCTCAGCGGCACGGGTGCCTGCTGGTGCCTGAGGTCTTGAGGTCGACCCACGGTACCCAAAAAAAAAAAAGACTATCTTCCTTCCTTTTCCTTTTTGGGAACATCATTCCTTTGGGTTTCACCATAAATGAAAGTCCCGCTGGTTCCTAAGAAGTGTGTATATCATCTCTACATGCCATGATAAATGATGAGACTATTGATAAGGATTGTCTTCAAGCACCAACTAGATATCGAATACTTTCTTGACCATTCATCAATAAAATGTGCAAAATATTATTTTATTTCTTTTCAAATGAGAGGGCTTAGGGTGGACAAGTTAGCCATTTTAATTGAATTCAAAAGACTAAATTCAGATCTAATTATATTTGATCCCAAAACTGATAATTTTTTCACTATAGAGTTGGATTTTGCTGTTCAATTCTTTCTTCTGGCAAGAAGGATTCCACATATAAGAAAAGAATCCAGTGATAAGAGTTTCCACTTTGGGGAATGTCTTATCCTCCTTCTCCTCTTGCCCCTCTTCTTCATCTCCCTTCTTAATTGGGTTTTCAGTACATTGAACAAGATTTTTACACACAAGTTGATAGTAATTTCAAATATACTTTCTTAACTATTCAGGGTCCTTCATTGCTGAAAACAGAAAGTATTCCTGAGTTCTACCAGGAAGTGATATCACCTTCAGGTCGAGTTGTATGGTAACCGCTATAAAGTCAGATGACATTCTCCTGATTCCTGCACCATGAACAATATGGGGAGAACTCCATACAACAAGCAACGGGGATAATCGTTTTGATTGAGGGATGATTTTGGGGTGGCAAGAAGATGATATATGAAATAGAAATTGTTCTGTCATGATAATGACACTATTAAGTCAGGCTATACAATACACGAATCCATGGTTTCAAAGAAGGTTAATAATACAACGAAATACAAAGCTGCTTCCTCTAGAGTACAAATGTAGAGAGTGCTTCTAATACAGTTTTTCAGAAGATGGAAAGGATATTGCAGTACACATCAGATCTTAAGACTCTGTATCTCCTTGGCCTTAAACTATAATAACTTGACAGTGGTGTCACAAAAAAAGCACTGGCCATGTTAGGACTGTGGTGGAGTTTTGCTTTTGTTTTTGTTTTTGTTTTTGTTTTTTCAAACGACAAGTACATTTTGGTCATAAGTTCTAAATTGACGCTGAGTGCAAGAATGTCTCCCAGATCTCCGCCACTAGAAAGCAACTATAATAAGCTCAATGTGCTTAGTAGAAACACGACATGTGCCATCGCATAAAAAGTCAAGTGCCTTCAAATGAGCAGTGGCCAATTTTGCTTTTGAGAAATAAAAAACTATGTCTGTATTCACTGAACCAATTATCCAGCCAACTATACATTGGGGAAATTAATTTTTGAAGTAAAAGTTTTTGTTACATTCATAACTACAAATATTGCTCTTGGATAAACTGCCTGGCTCACTTGACTGAGTGACATTTTATTTCAATATATCTAATAGATTTATAAAATGTTCTGGGAAGAAGACTTCTTTGTGTTAAACTGCTCTTTCAAGTTTTTGAAAATCAGATGAATGTTAAGTCCTTCCAGAGATACTGAAGAAGTCAAATGCTCTGTATATTTTGTAACACCAGCTTCCAACTTGCTGTACATGTGCAGAGCATTAGAGACACTCCGTGGTGGAATTCTAAATTAATAATGTGAATTTTCTTCTTTACTAGAACTTCAATACTATAAGAACTTAGATAATTTTTAATCACCAAATGAAAAAAGACTAACTTATCTATCATATCTTTTTCCCAAAGACTAATGCATTTATCAGCAAAGGTTATTTAGGGTTAGTATTTTAGGTTATATTTGGATAAGTATTGGAATGTTATTTCCTGTTTATTAATATATGTGCAATATTTATTACTTTATTATTTAAGACATACTAAATAAAAAAATGAACCTTTAATTTAATAGTGAATTTAATGAAAATATACTAAATAAAGATACAAGTAATATAATTGATGGTAAATCTTTTCAAGAGTGAAACATAAGAATGACAGAAATCTGTTCAACCCGATGCATGTTTCAATTTATTTCACTCTTCTTTTATAAAGCTGCTAGGAAATTAAGACTTTTTTAGTGTTATTATTACCATTATTAATATTACTGAAAATTTGTGAGTTTCTGAAAACATTGATATATATAGTTCTATTTTATTCTTTCTTAATCACTAGAACTATGTGTTTGTTACTACAATGAAGTTTAGTATTCTTATCATTTATTATTTTCATGCTTTCATCTCTTTATCCTCAAATACTTCTATTCATTCTCAGCACCCTAATAACATGATTTAGATCATAGCTTTGAGCGATAATTTTTGAAAGATATAAGTGTTCCATCCATGAAAGGCTTTTGCAGGTGTATAGGAATGCATGAGGGAAGCAAGGGAACTGGACCTGACATAGAGTCAAAGTAGAATGTAGCAAATTCCAACATTCTTGATCGATTTATATCAAACAAGGAAACATTATTTATTTGTATATTTGTTCAGCTATTATTTTGTAAGAAGTACATGAAGATATCCTTGGCTCTTTATCTTTCATTTCACACAAAGTCCTCCCTGAGATACTCTGAAATAAATAATGTAATGAATGTATTAGAAATGCAGTTTTTCTCTCACTAAAATTGGACTTGCAGGCTGTGAAGCCCTCTCCCATCATTATTCTTGACATTCATTTTCACTTTCATGTTTGAATATTATTACAATAGTGCTCATTCCACTGTCAGATTTTTTTTGGACAGAAAGGCATTATGCATGCATTAAAATCTTCACTGAGCAGAAATCATGCACTTGGCACCCATCTGAAATCAGTACCAGGGGAAGAACTTGTCATTGTGTTTTCCCAGAGCAGATAATTTAATAAGGCATGTTTTTCATTATTTTACCATTATTTTTAAGTGAATTGTACAATGGATATTCTTGCACTTTTATCCATTTTTCCATGCTAAAACAGCTAAATAGCATCTGTTCTTTCTTCTTCCCAATCTTCTTTGGTGAAGATGAAATGTTTGAAGGAAAATAGAGGTTACTTAAGGGATGCTAAATGCTAAGAACCTGTCTCTTATTACATTTGAGTATTTGAAACAATTTCAATCATCCTCCATCACTCAGCTTCGTGATACTTTTTATAAAAATAATGTCTTAAATAATTTCTTACATGTTTCTAGAGTTCAATAAATAATCAAACCAAGAAGTCTACACACACACACACACACACACATATATATATATCCTTCATACATATATATCCTTCAGCTTCATTATAATCTAACACTTTCTAATTTTACATCCATGTATCACTAATAAATAGCCAGAGAAAGATTGAGGAGGACTGATTAAACTGCATAGGGAAGGGACTGTAAAGATTAAAAAAAAAACTTCTTTCCCATAATTTTTGCCCTCATTTCAACCTGTATGGTTGTAAACTTTTAAAGCTTCAAATATGAATGACTGTGTCCAGTTACTTAATATTAAATTTTTGTCTTATATTTTTAATTTTATTTATTTTATTTTATTGCATCTCAAGTATCTCCTCCAAAATTACTTAGTAGTACATGAATGTAGTACATAATGTTTAATTCCTTCTGGGACTTTGGCTCATCTTGAATTCCTATCTTATATTAGGTGTAGGCTATTTACTTGTCCAAAACAAATAATTAACAATGTTAATTTCCAAATGGATTTCTATAATATATTTTCAGATTATCATGAGAGATTTCACATTAAAGCCAAAGACTAATAGTTTTGATGTAGGTTATACTACCTTCACTAAAAAGAGCATGACCCACTGGGGGCCTTGATTGACTAATTCTCTATCTTAATGGTGGTGGGTGGTAGTTGCATGACTGTCTATAGTTGTGAAAATTTATACAACTTCATACAGTCAAAGATGAATTTTCTTGTATATGAATTTTACTTCAGGAAATTCCTACATCACAAAAAATAAAATGACCACTTTAGTTTCAAACTATTCTCTTTGCATTTTCTTTTTGGCCCATCACTTTAAGATTTTCTTCACACCAGTCCATTGAAGACTTCAACAAAACTGGTTGTAGAAACCAAAGTTCTGCAAAAATCATTGGTACTTTATTGGTTTATCAGTTCACATTTTACCTGGAAACTCATCAAAATGTAACCAGTGTTGCATGAGAAGCATTATTAAATTCCTTTATTTTATTTCCAAAGTATCTTTCTAACTTACTTTGTTTGTGTGTATGTGTGTGTTTGTGTATGTGTGTGTTTTTACCTGGAACCTACTGTTCTTCTCAGATTCATGGCTTGAAAAACATAAACATATGCCACTAAATCTCTTTTTCTCTCAATTTCTCACTTGCTGTCCATATATCTATACCTATGAGTCTTAAGCAATTACTTTACATGGAGTTTTGAATCACATTTCTCAGCTGTCTGTACATCTCCTTTTGATGCATCATGGACATCAAAAATTGCACAAAATAAACGTATTTTATTCGTTATGGGGAATTGGCACATGTACCTCTTAATTCTTTTTTTATCCCTTTCCCTTCCCCTCCTCTTCTCTCTCTCCTCCCTCCCTCCATCTCTCAGTTCCCTTAGAGTTTCAGTTTTGAAATTGAATTCACCACAGTGTCAATATACTTAACACTGTTGTATTGTGTGTTCAAAAATAGATGAAATGGTAAACTCTCTGTTATGTGTCTTTTACCACAATTTAAAAAAAATAGTCAATGGGCTGGATTTGACATATAATTCATAACTTTCTGATTCTTTGTGTAGAACTTTACAAGGCCTAATAGGGAATTTGGATTTTATTATAAGAGTGAAAGAAGGTTATTGGAGGGTTTTAGCGATAGAATTACTAGATGTAAGTGCCAATTGGAAAAGAGCCCCTTAATATTAATAGAAGAAGAAAGTTTGATCAAGAATACAGAAGAACAGAAAAAGATTAACTATTTACAAGTTCATCGCAAGAGTCCAGATGAGAGAGATCAGTTTAGTAGGTGGGACATGTTGACATGTTATCAGAATATAGTCATAGTTTGAAGGTGATGTTGACATTACTTTCATAGTAGGGAAATGGTAATGTATATATATAAAATGAACTCATCTATACATTTTCTGAACTCAAAAAGTCGCTCTGTCAATCATTGACATCTTTTGCCAAAAGGCAGAAATTAATCACTGTCTTTTTCCTTCATTCTTCACATGTTACAACAGGAATGTTCTGTCAACGTTACCTTCACACTACTACTTGATTCTGATAACATTTCAACATATCCCAACTACTAAACTGATTTCTCTCATCTGGACTCTTGCAATAACCTTATAAATACGTAGTTAATCTTTTTCCGTTCTTCTGTATTCTTAACTCTCTTCTTCTTCTATTACAATTCAGTGAGATCTTAGCCAATTGGCATTTACATCTAATAATTTTAGTGCTAACCCCTCCAATAATCTCTTTCACACTTACGAGGAAATCCAAATTCCTTATTGTGTGCACAAAGCAGTATAACGGCAATCAGAAACTTATGACTTGTAGGTCATATTCCAACCCAATGCATTTTTTTAAATTGTGGTAAAAAAAAATATAAGAAAATTTACCATTTCATCTATTTTTAAGCACTCAGTACACTAGTGTTAAATATATTGACATTGTTGTGAATTCAATTTCCAAACTGAAACTCTAAGGGGACCAAGAGATGGAAAGAGGGAAGAGGGAGTGGAAGGGAAAGTAGGGGAAAAAAATTTAAAAAAAGAATTAAGATGTGTTATGTACATGTGCCAACTTCCCATAATAAAAGTAATCATAATATATAAAATAAATATACTAATAAAAGTAAATAAATTAAAACTCTAAACAGTTTAAGCAAGAACTCCTCTTCTCATCTTGAAAACATTCTACTTTCTGTCTTTATGAATTTTTCTTTTCTAGATATTTCATGTGAGAATGACCAGACAATGGCTGTCTTTCTGTGATTGGCTTAATTCACTTAGTATAACATGTTCAAGGATCATCCATGTTGTAACATATGCCACAATTCTTTCCTTTAAAGAGTGAATAATATTCAATCCTATATATGCCATATTGTGTTTATCTATTCATCCACTGATGGATACTAGTTACTCTAATTTAGTAGTTATGATAAATAATATTGATATATACATGAGTACAAAAATATCTCTTTAAGCCCTGCTTTTAATTTTTGTGTACATGCGTGGGACACCAGAAAGGAAGATTAAGGCCTAACTGGCCTCTTCTGTGAGTACTAGGGAGAAAGGCAGTGTGAGTGTGTGCCGACATACTGCAGGGAAAATTAATACAGCTGAGATCCTATTGTTTACTCAGATGTGTACATGAATAGTAGATGGCAGATGAATCCTGTTTTACTCTGCTTGTGCTGGTGCTGAGTGAATAAAGCCAAGGTGCACCAGTCACTCTGACTCTCTGTCAAAGGGAGACAAGAGCCCTGTGGCCCTCCACATTTTAATCTAATTCTGGGTCTCTGTGTTTCATCTTCATCATCCCTTAGTCAGATACAAGTTCATAGGTTGGCCCCCTTCAGGTGGCACCTGAATAGGGACCTGGCCAAGGAAGTCTCAGGGGCTGGGTGTGGTAAGTCAGCAAAGGTGACTTCTGCTGTGGAGAGGTGCTGGCTGGCAAAAGAAAATGACAAAACAAAAGAAAAAGAAGTAGGAATGTGAGTGCTTGTGGTAGAGTCAGCCAGAGTAATGGGCAGACTTCATTCACTGAAGTCCAGTGTTATACCCCTTTATTGGAAATTATGTTGTTCCAGTCTGGCACTCAAGTTAGTACTCCGTTGACTTCTCACATGTTGCAAGTTATTATAAAACATAATCGTTGGTTTCCTCAGACAGGCAAGTTTGATGTTGAGAGTTGGGATCAAGTGAGAGGAGGGTTTGGAGCATGCTTATAATCAGGGCTCTGTTATACCCCCTGAAACTTTCTCCACATGGAGCTTGGTCCATGTAGTTCTTTGTCCTTTAAGTGCAGGAGAATATCCCACACCTAGTGCACCCTTGAGAGAGGATGGGGATGAAGGCAAGGAGCCCTGGTCCCTTTCTCTTCCTCCTCTTCCTCCTCCCCATCTATCATTGAGACATCAGTGGTGTCTCTTTATCAAAGATTGGTCAGACAGGCTGTGCTTAATGGAGAGCCCCTTGGGACACGTGCATTTCCAATAAATATTCATCCTGACCCTGCTAATCCACAACAAAATGTTCATGAGCACCATCCTTTGGAGTATAAATTGCTCAAAGAATTAAAATCCAATGTCATGAATAATGGGGTTCAGGGACCTTTCATGTTGGGCTTGCTGGAGACTGTCCTGGGAACTCTGCACTTACCTCCTTTAGATATTAAGCATTTAATTAAGTACTGCCTTCCTGCAGGGCAATACTTAACTTTCCATATTAATTTTCAAGAGTTAGCAGCTGAGCAATCTTGACAGAATTGGGTGGCAGGACACCCAGAGATTACAGAAGAAATCCTGTTGGGAGCAGTTCCATACCTAGATCTAATTCCACGGTTAACCCTTCCAGACCAGGCTTATCAGCAAAAGGCTCTTGCGATGGAATGATCCTGAATAACTATTCGTGATGATGGTGTTCCCACTCAGTCCTTTTTACACATTCTTCAAGCCCCCCATGAGACCTATGCCCAGTTCTTGGCCAAGTTGCTGGAAGCTGTCTGACTAAGGATGCCACATGACCAATCAGTGGAGATTGTTGTGCTGCAGCTGGTTTTGGGAGTGTTAATAAGGACTGTGGATGGGCACTAGCGGCTATCTGAGCAACTAAAAACCTTGGAAATTATTAGAGAGTGTGCCAAGATGTGGGTGCCAAAGGTCACAGGGCCCTCTTATTCAAAATCAGCCTTTTTCAAAAAAACAATGTTTTAATTGTGGCAAAACAGAGTGTATCTGCAAACAGTATACTCAACCTCAGACAAGAAAGGGTGCAATTGCCTCTTCCCTGGAGAGAGGAGCACGGAGCCCTTGTCCGAGATGTCAATGTCAGCCCTGATAACTTTAAGGGAGTCTTTCAGCCACTTATTGCAGGGACCCCAGCCAATCTGTGAGGCAGGGATCTTCTGAGAGTGGTGAATTCAAACTACTAAGGCAATTCCACCTGTTGATAAAAAGATACTCCTTGCTGTCGATTCTTAGCAGCAACTTATCCTTTTTTTGTAGAGACTAAAAAGGCTTTGGGTCATGCATAGCCCCAGAGAAAATTCAAGCTATCTACCCCTATAGTTATTTGGGAACTCTGGCAAAAGAAAGAGCAGTTCAAATCCAGATAACATTAAGAAGAGACTTGTTACAAACATTAACTGATTTCCAGAAATTATTGGGGAACATTAACTGGATTCACCCAAAATTAGGAGTATCTACATATCAGCTAAGCAGTCTATATAAAACATTGCAAGGAGATCCAGATTTGAATTGTCCTCTTACCTTCACCTCTTAAAGAACTCCAAATAATAGAAACTGCTTTGACAAATAGACAGGTGTTTTGAATTAGTCTGACTGTGCCTTTTATGCTGCTCATACTGCCTACTCATTGCTCTCCTACTGGACTTTTGGTCAAATGGTGAATAGTAAATGTGAGCCTATTGAGTGGCTTTGTCTTCCTAGCCAGTTTACAAAAAGTCTTACAGCGTAAGCCACAAGCTTGCCTTGATTTTGCAATATTTACAATTAATTTTTGAATCCTGTTGTTTAAATAGTAGCATCCCAGCAGAATTACATTGGTCAAAAGTACAAGAGCATGGGAAGAGGCACAAGTGTTGTGGCAGCCCTCAGAGATTGGGAAAATGGGAGGGACAGGAGAGGGGGAGGTTTGCTTATGTCATTGCAGGAAATGGACAGATGGAGTGGGTACCCACTAGGAGTGTATGACAATAGAAGTCTTCCCCACGATGTGTCTGTGGAGGAACTCAACTCTGCTCTCCTCACCAGTAAAAGACTTCCCTAAGACAAAAACTGAAGACGAGTACTCAGGAAGCAGAAAGACTTGCTCATCATCATCTACTAACTGAGAGAAAAATGCCTGGCCTCTATCAAGGGCCCTTTCAATAGAGCCTCTGGAGGGTATCCCTGACGGCTGGTCACAACTTTTCAGCCTGAAGAATTTAGAGCAGTCTTTGCCCATTACCCCCCTCACAGCAGTTAGGTGCACCTCTCCAGAAAGGGAGCCACTTAAGTTAGTTATAACATACGCAGTCAGAAAGGGCTAGGCCCTTGAAAAGAGCCTACACAGTCACATCACAACTGTGGGGTGGAGATATACTCATTAAAGGCTATACCTCAAGACAAAAGATTGAATAATCACACCCACATGCTTCCCCTAGGGATGAACAAGCTGTGATTGATATTCAATTGCTGTTATTGTAAAACAAAAAGTGGGAGAGGTAGGAGACCAGATAGGAAGATTAAGGCCTAACTGGCTTCTTCTGTGAGCGCTAGGGAGAAAGGCAGCGAAAGTGTTGACATACTGCAGGGAAAATTAATACAGCTGAGATCCTATTGTTTTCTCAGATATGTACCATGGATGTTGGGAGAAAGATGAATCCTTTTTTTACTCTGATTGCTTGTGCCTGTGTCTGAGTGGATAAAGCCAAGGTGCACCAGTCACTTGGGGCTCTTTGTCAAAGGGAAACAAGAGCCCCCTGACCCCTCATATTTTAATCTAATTCTGTGTCTCTGTGTTTCATCTTCATCGCGCCTTGGTCAGGTTCAAGCTTGTAGGTTGGCGCCCTGCATATATGTGTGTATATGTACTCAGAAGTGGAAGTGCTGGATCATATGCAAGTCTACTTCTGATTTTCTGAGAAGCTGTCATATTGTTTTCCATTGTAATTCTGACATTTTATCTTCCCCCACAAAGATTCCAATTTCTCCACACCCTTACCAACACTACTTTTCTCTCCTTCCCTTCCTCCCTCCCCTTTTTATTTAGGTCCTTTTCTTTCTATTTGTTCTTTTTCATCCTTTTTTAAATAGTACCTAAACTAACGAGTGTGATATGGTATCTCATTGTTGTTTTGATTGACATTTTCCTATTTAGTGATATTGAGAATCCTTTTGTATGCTTATTAGCATCTTTGTCAAAAGTCACTTCACTGTAAATGTGAGTTTATATCTAGGTTTTCTATTCTTTTCCATTGGTTTGCTTTTTTTTTTTCTTTTTTTTAATGCCAATACCAAGCTTATTTTGGTTGCTATAACCCTGTAGTATATTTTTAACTCAGGTTGTGTAATATACCCTTCTTTGTGCTTTTTGCAAGATGGTTTTGGTTATTTGGGGCTTTTTATTTTTCCACGAAAGTTTGGGGATTGGTTTTCAGAGGTGTTTTATATATATTCTAGGTATTAACCACTTTTCAGATTTATAATATGCAAATATTTTCCTATTACATGGGTCATCTTTACACCTCGTTGATTAGGTTCTTTGATAGACAGAAACTTTTAATTTTGATGTAGTCTAATGTATCTATTTTTCTTTCATGTGCTCTTTACTTTTTTATAAATAATTTTATTGGAACATAGGTATATTTGTATTTTTAATATTGTCCATCATTGCTTTTATGCTTTTATAAGAGAAGTGGGTGATTGTCAGAGACCACATGGCTAACAAAGCCTAAGACATTTAATTTCTGGCAACTTACAGAGAAGATTGCCAGGCCTCACCTTGCACAATCTGGGTGGGTGTCTCTTTTCCCTCCTTTCAATCTACCACTGTCTCTAATTAATCTATTCTAGCCATGTATTGGCCTTCCCTGTATTAATTGCAAAACATCAAGATCATTCTACCTTACAGCTTTGAACTTTCAGATTCCTTCATTTAAAATACTTTTCTCAAAGATCTTTAAGTGATTTACTCCTGCACTTCATTGTGGTTTCTGGTTAAATGTCATGTCCTCAGAGAAGAATGTTGACACCAGTTAAATATCTCAGAGAGCTAACATTTTAATTGTATTGTATGTTACTCATCCTGAATAAAAGGCAATGTCAAGGTTGTTTAAACCCATTTATATATTGTACTTACACATATAAGTTACTATCTAGTAAAGAATAAAAATCATTGCCAGTACATTTTGTACTAATTTACTAAGCTAAACTGCCATATTTCCCCATAACAAACATAAAATTTCTAAAAGCCAAAAAATATTAAGAAAAAGAAAGCACTATGGGAAAAATGTCCAGATAACTGCTGGGGGGATTTTGAACTATGTGTGAAAGGGGAAGTGACTTTGGCCCAAGGTAGGACAGTCAGGCATTGATGTGGGAGGATAGTAAAAGAAAATTATTGAAGAATGAATAGTACCTACCCTTTTAAAGCTGATAGTACCTTTACCAAGGTACCATGAGGAGTGATATAAGAGCAATGTTGCCTGTTGCATGTTGTCTGTTTAAGTGACTGATATTCCAGAGTAAAATAAACTCACAAAATAGAAAAACAAGGCATTTGAGAAATATAACTCTTCAAAGAAAAAGCAATATACGATTGCAGATTACATTATACAAAAATATATAAAAATAATAAGATAGACATTTTAAAAATTTTATCTAATAAATATAATATCTAAAATAAGGAAATAGATGGCTAACATGTAAAAATGACAATGTAGGAAAAGTTAAGCAGAAGTGTTTGGTATTAAAAGAAAACTGAGCAGCTGGGCATGGTACTCAGTAATGGAGTGCTTGCCTAGTTGTTAGTCCATTCAGGGAAACCAAGGGAAATTTTACAGGTTAGGTCCCAAGGTTAAAGAACACACATGTGCAGGACCTCAGCAGCGACAGCAGGCAGCATGGAGCAGAGCAGAGCAGTGAGCAAGAGCGAGAGCCGCCTGCATCTTTATTGTATAATTCTTATACAGGTTGTTGTTTCATATTTACATTCTTACATAGTGCTGTAACCAGCTCATGTGTGTTTGTTTGTGCTAAGTCATGGTTACATAACTGTATCCCACTGTGCACTTGCACTAGACGTCCTCAGTTGTCCTTAGATGCCCCTGGATTTTTAAGCAGTCTGAGTGGTTCCCTACACTAGTATATGCAAAATCCTAAATTTGATTCCTCATAACTTCCATAAAAAAGGTCTGAAACATAGAATTATAATGGCTAATGTTTCAGAGAGAGCACTGAAGTGCACTGTAATGAAAGAAAGATAATGCAAGACACAGAGATTCAAGGAGGGTTTATAAAGTAGAGAATGAAGAACTTTGCATCTACCACCCTGTCACCCCTTGGGATCAGCTTGAAATTTGAATGATTTTCCATGACAACTAAAAGGTAAACAGGAAGCCTGTGAAGCTACCATTAATATCATGGACACAGGAAATCTTTGATGAATCCTGCAGGATCTGCAACTGATTTGTGGAGCCACCAGGCCGGTATACATCACTACATTATTCAAGAAGCAGTACCTTCTTATGGCAGAGTAGTACTCCACTGTGTATAGATACCACACTTTCTTTATCCATTCATCTGTCAGTGGCTCATAGCTCTTACTAAGGTACAAGCTTCCAAGATTTAGCTATTATGAATTGTGCTGCTATAAACACGAGGTGAGTCATTTGCAGGAAAGTGGATGCATGTTGAGACCATAATGTTCAGTGAAATAAACCAGACACACAAACTTATATATAACATGGTTTCTCTTACATGAGAAACCCAAAATATAAAGAGCAAATAAAAGGCAGGCAGTAGAAATATGGAGATAGATCTTTTGAAAAGGGAAGGATACCAAGAAATCAAGGGGGGCAGAGAATGAAGGGATAAGAAAATAATTTAGATGTGTTATGTTACATGTGCCAACTCTCTATGAGAAATGTAAGAATTATGTACTGCAAACATACACTGATAAAAATGGAGAAATCATGGAAGAGTAAAAAATGAAACTAACAACTGAAAATACAAAAAAGAGGTACAATACCAACCCAAATCCCATGGGGCTGATGGGTAGGCACCCTGATTCTGCTACTGTAAGTACTGTGCAGCCTTCACTTGGGCTGGCTAGAATATACCTGCCCCAACAAAATTCTCGAAACATAAGGACACCCCACCTCTGTTGCCCTGGCAGGTATGCTTTGCTTCCCTATATGATCTACAGAAACTGAAGGTACCTTACAACTGTTTCCATATTTCTAGTACTGAGAGCCACCAGTAAACCTTCCTGATATAAATGAGCTCTATCCCACCTGGTGGGAAAATCCCAGAAACTCCTTTGGCCTAGCCCAGTAAGACACTCGTAGGCATTCTAAACATTGCTTCCGTCTGAAGAAGCTTCATGGGAACTACATAACTGTGCTCACCTGTAATTGCTGCCAATGCAGCTGACTCAAACAATATCCTACTCAAACATCTCTGGGAGAAAGTATTTCACCAAAGCCACCCTAAAAGTTTATGAGAGGCAACAGATACACTACATATTCAAATAGCAATGCAGTAAAACAATAAGGATGAAAAAGAAAGATAAAAATATGTGCCAAAGAAAGAAAACAACCCTCTATCAAATAGCAACTCAAGTCAAAGGAAAAGAAATTGACAAAGTGCTTGAATAAATTCAAAATAATGATTTGAAGGAAAAACAACAAGATACAAGAGAATGCAGAAAATCAATCCATAAAAATTAGGAAAATGTTTCATGATCTGAAAAGGAAAATCTGAAAAAGAGAGAAATCATATAAAGAAACAAACAGAAATATTGGAGCTTTAGAAACTCAATAAATGAAATAAAAGATAGAGTTGAAAGCCTTAACAGTAGACTAGATCCAAAAGAAGAAAGCATTTTTGAACTTAGAGATAGGTCTTTTGAAAAAAACACTCCCCACACACACATAAATGAAAAAAACCTGAGAATTATTTGCCATATGTAAGCAAATACATGCTTGCATCAAGGCTCTTCCAGATAGAAAAAAGATGAAAAGGATAGAGAAAGCTTATTTAGTAAAATAATAGCTGAAAACTTCCCATTATCAGAAAAGACAAGGGGTTTATAATTCAGTAAGCTCAAACCATCTCATAAAAATTTTCTCAAAAAAGATGCTCTGAAACATGTTATGCTCAAATGCTGAAAAATCCAAAATAAAGAAGGAATATTAAATATAGCAAGATAAAAATATTAATCCACACATAGTGAATTTCTATTACATTTTTCAGCAGAAATCATATTAGCCAGGAAAGAATAACATGATATATTCAAAGTTCAAAAAAAAAAAAAAAAGGAATTCTGCCAAATAAATTTACTATACCCAGAATATTTACCTTGCAGAAATAAAAAATGTTTTTAGGACAACAAAGCAAACCTGAGCACCATCAGACTGCCCTTAGAAGAAATGCTAAAGGAAGTGCTATAGAAGTTAAAGGACAATAATTACCACTATGATAACATATGGAAACAATGCTGAGTTGTAAAACAGGTAAACAAAAGAGAAAGGAAAAGAAAAAAAAATTTTAATGCACAAAGCCAACAAACTGCAAATATGAAAAACAGAATGGGAGGAAGCAAAGGACAGTCAAAACAAACAGGAAAATGCAAAATGGCAAGACTGAGCACTTACCTAACAATAATTACCTTGGTTGTAAACACTTTGAATCCCTCAATTAGCAGACACATACTGACTGAGTAGATTAAAAAGATTCAAACACATGCTTCCTATAAGGAATTCACCTAACTTTAAAGAGTAGCACAGAATAAAATTGAAGAAATGGAAAATGATAGTCCATGTGAAAGAAAATCAAAAGCAATTAGTAGTTACATCCATATAAAATAAAATAAACATTAAGTCAAAAACTTCAAAAAGACATGAGAAAGATAAATTTAATGATAAAGGAAAAGATTCACCCAGAGGAAGTATCAATTATATATGTACTCAATACTAAAACATATTTAATGCAACTATTATGCAAATATTGTTAGACCTAAAGGAAGAAAGAAATATTTGTAATTCAATAAGAGTATTAGACTTCCATATCCAACTTTAATCAATGGGCAGATAATCCAGACAAAAAATTCAATAATCCACATTGTAATTTAACTATACTACAGATCAATTGGATCTAACACATATTTATAGAAACATAACCCATCTGCTACAAAATACACATTGTTTTCATCAATGTATGGAACATTTCTGTCAGCACACTTTGGGGGGCCCAATGGAGATTTTCATAGGTGAGGTCTCAAGGTTAAAGAACTCATGTGTGAAAAATGTCAGCAACAACAGCAGGTAGCAAGGAGCACAGCAGAGTGCAAGAATGCAAGAGCAAGAGTAATAGCCCAAGAGCTGCCTGCATCTTTATTGTATAATTCTTATACAGGTTGTTATCTCATATTTACATTCTAACATAGTGCCTTAACCAGCACATGTGTGTTTACCTGTGCTAAGTCATGGTTACATAACTATCCCACTGTGCACCTGTGCTAGACAAGCAGGGTCACATCCTCAAGTGTCCTTAGATGCCCCTGAGCTTTGAAGAAGTCTGAGTGGTTCCCCACAATTTCCCAGAATAGACCAAATATTAGACCATTAAAACAAGGATTAACATATTACAAATATTTAAAGCATAGCATGCATTTTCTCTGAACACCATAGATGATGAGTATAGCATCTAAATTATCCAATCACTTTCAAAACACATGAGTATTTGGGAGATAATTTTAGATCTAAAACACTCTGTCCTTTAGCCCTCAAAAGATTCATGTCCATTTCATTATGCAAAATGCACTTATTCCATCTCAAAGAGTCACCAAAGTTTTAACAGCTTCAGCATTACTCATTACTGAAAAGCCCACAGGTCCAAAATCATTTCTGACACTAAAAACAAATTCTTAGCTGTTATCCTCTACTAAAAAAGAGAAAGAAAAGAAAGTTGAACACTTCCAACATATAATGGTTATGTTGTAAATATTCCTATTTTTAAAGTGGAAGAAAGGAACAAGAAGGAACAAGAAGGAACAAGAAGGAAGGAAGGAAGGAAGGAAGGAAGGAAGGAAGGAAGGAAGGAAGGAAGGAAGGAAGGAAAAGGAAGGAACAAGAAGATGGAATCACTCCTAAGTAAGACCAAAACCAAGCAGGGCAAACATTAAATCCTGGTGAGATATAAATGCCAAAGAGATTGGGCAGTCCCACACCTACAGACTTGCTGGTTTCAAAACTACTGGTCTCTCTCTTGGGAGGCTCCAATCACTTCCTGCAGCTTTCTTCGACATGTGTTTCCCATTGCCATCATTTTCAACATTCTGGGTTCTTAATTACACTTTATCCTTCACTCTTACAGCTTCAAGGACTTTCCTCTTAAGGGCACACTAACTAGCGTTCGGGGCCTTTTTCTGAAATCTGGGTAGCACATTCCTTGACCCCATAACTCTTACATTTTGGATGACTGTAAAATCAACACTATGTGAATGATACAAAGTCCTACAAGCATGAAGAGTAGCATAGCCCATTTGGACCATAGATGCAGTGCCCTCTGAGTGTCTGGATTGCTCAGAACCATTAAATAAATCCCAGAGACCCAGTTATGGTGATATGTGCCTGTAATCCCAACATTCAGGAGGCTAAGGCAGGGGGATTGACACAAGTTTTAGGCCATCATGGGCTGCATAGTGAGTTTGAGGTCAGCCTGAACTACATAGCAAGAACATATCTCCAAAAAAGACTAATTAATTAATTAATTAAAAAATAAATCCAGGGGAACAAAATTTCCTAGGTGACCCTTCTCCAATAGAGCACTGAGGGACACTCACCTCAAATGAAATTCTTACAGTTTTGCACCCTTGAGCCTGTGAAGGTTGGGGTCTTGTTGATACCTAAGATGCCTTCAAATCACCTGTCCTATAGTCCTTATGCAAAGAATGTGGCTTCTTATTAATGCTAACCTTTTCCACAGCCACACTCTCCATGACTTCAACTTTGCAGCCCCTTCTTTCTGTTGGAACTGCAAACTTTTCACATCTTTTGGCTCTAATATTTGCTCCTGATGTACACTGTACTTCTGGATAAAGGGAGCCAGCAGTACCCATGCCAAAGCCTGAACATCAGGCTGCATTTCTCTGCCCAATTAATTATTCCACTGCCTTTAATCTTAATCTTTTGCAAAGTCTCAGAGCATGGTCAAAATGTACACAAATTTTCTGCCAGAGAGCAATACATATAGCCTTTGGCTCACCTTCTAATAGAGCCCTTGCTCCCAATGGAAACCTCCTGAGCTTGGCTTTTATTGTTCACATTTCTATCAGCAGTCTTGATTTTTGAGCTCTGACCTATGTTACATATGAGCCACTGCTCATTATATTCTAGGGCTTCTGTAGCCTGCTTCTCCAAATTTTTCCAAACTCTTCCCACAAATATATTCTAAAAGCCTTTAAACAACATGGTCATGTACAGTCACAACAATCACCCAAATTCTCTGGTATCAAAATCTGTCTTAGTTACTTTTCCATCACTGGGACTAACACCAAACCCACGCAATTTAAAGGAGTTTTATTTCAGCACACGGTTTCAGTCCATGGTTGGCTGGCTCCAGGGTAGAAACAGGATGCCAGGTGGATATGAGAGAGGAAAAGGTGCTCCCCTGATGGCTGGCTAGAAGCAGAGAAAGGAGGAGCTGTGGGCAAGAATGCATCCTTGCACGTCACATACTCAGTTATCCACCTTGAACTAGACTCCACCTCCTAACAAAATATTCAGCTACTTAAACTCATCAATGGATGAAGCCACTGATGAATATAGAACCTCTATGATAGAATCACCTTCCACACACATGAGAATTTTGGTAGATGTTAGATTTAAACTGTAACGTAACTACAATGTAAATAACCAAACATCGATTAAATAAAATGAAGAGTATTTAAAAGAATAGAAAGTCACTCCATGTTCATAGATGGGAATACTAAATATTGTTAAAATGTCCATAATACTCAAACTGATTTACATAATCAAAATAATCCTCATCAAAATACCAAAGCATTTTTCACAAAAATAGAAAAAACTAAAATTCATATAGAATCGTAAAAGACCCAAAATAGCCAAGGCAACCTGGAACTAAAATAACAAAGCTGTAGGAATCACAGTATATAATCTCAAAACGTATAACAAGGCTATAGTAAACCAGACAGCATGGTGCTGGTATAAAAAACCAGAAGGCAGAATAAAATATCCAGAAATAAATTCATGTATCAAGGGCCAACTGATTTTCATCAAAGGTGACCAAAGCATATATTGGTAAAAGATACTCTCTTCAAAAATTGTACTGGGAAAACTATATATCCATTATATCAGTCAGCTTTCCCATCACTGGTACACGACACCTGACACCTGCAACCTAACAGAGGAGAGGTTTAATTTGGTTTACAATTTTGGGAGCTTCAGTCAATATTGGCTGGACTCAGGAATGAACCTCATGGCTGAAGAGCCTGGTGGTGCTCAACTCATGGCAGACAGGAAGCAGAGCACTGGACCAGCACAAGAGAGGAAGGAGCCAGGGACCAAGTATATTACCCAAGGTCACACTTTCTAATCCACCCATATAAACCCTGATGTGTACTTCACTAATCCCCTGGTCAGGAGTCCCCAAGCCTGGGACTAAAGACTGGTTCCAGTGCATGACCTGTTAGGAGCCAGGCCACACAGAAGGAAGTGAGTGCCAGGCAATGTCAGCAAAGCCTCATATGGATTTACACTCCATCTCTCTCCATTGCTCTCATTACTGACTAAGCTCAAACTGCTTCAGCAAAAGGAGACCAAACACTCTGCATTAAAACACAATCCATTGAAACTTTTCAAAAAAAAAATAGTACTTTTATTCTAATTTTTAATCAGGTGGTTTGTTTTATTACATTTGAGCTTTAACAATTTTTTATATAGTTTGTGTAATAGTCACTTACACAGTAGGTGTTTTCAAGTATTTTCACCTAGTTTGTGGCTGACCTTTCTACATGGCAGTGTATTTTGCACAGCAGAAATATTTAATTTTAATGAAGTTTAGGTTACTAAAGGGAGGAAAGGTTTATTTAGCTCACAGTTGATAGAGGTTTCAGTCCATATTCAGCTGGCTCCAACGCAGGGTGGCATCACAGAAGAGAAACAGTTCATGGTGGGCAGAAGGTAGCAAAGCAACAAAGGATGACCACAGCTCTTTCTATCCCTTATATCTTATCCAGGCTACTCAGTGTGAGTAGCACTCACACCCTTATTCCTAGTGCCCTTGAGCCTAGCATTGCACCATGAATCAATCCCAGATCCACCCACCTCTGAAAAAGACCCACCTATGACCATATGTGGCATTGGGGGGGCATCTAAACACAAACCACAACAGACCATAAGAGCATTGTTCATAAAAAAATCCTAGAAGGGAAAATGAATGGATAAATAAATCAAAATATAGGGCCGGTGAGATGGCTCAATGGCACAAGCGCCTGCCAAGCAAGCACAAGGTCCTGAGTTTGACTCCCGGAACACATATAAAGGGGAAAAAATGGGCCAGTGATATCGCTCAGTGGACAAGCACTTGCTGGCAAGGTCCTGAGGTTGACTCCCGGCACCCACATTAAAAAATATATATATATATCAAAATATAGTAACACAATTGAATGTGATATGTCAGTCATAGTGGAGGAACCTTCACAACATGAATGCTAACGAACTGTATCAAGTGAAAAACAAACATTACATTGATATATATATTTTATAAGATTTTAAAACAACTGAGAGGATACAATGTATTTATCTAACTATACATATATATATATATATATATAATATATAAATAAACTGTAGTTTTATATTTAAATAAATAACCAAAGATAGTTACATATTACATGTGGATTTTGTATACATATTATATGTAGTTCTTGTATATATATTAGAAATAAAACAATATGGAAAGGAAAGCAAGGATAAAAATTATAATGCTTACAAAACTGAGAATGTTAGTAGTTTCTGGGGAGAGGCTGGGAAATGAGATGAAGGAATCTTTTGATAATGTGGAATCTACTACAATGTTAGAGATTTTGTCTGAGTGTGAGTCCATAATATTCATGTAATTTCAAAAACTAATACAAAATAAATGAGAATACCTGAATTTATGATACTGTCATCAGGAATTATAATAAATATGTTGTGATCACAGATTATAGTAGTCTTTCAATATGTACTGGATATTTGTGGATATCCAGACCTATGGATGCTTTTAATTCCTTATGTACAATGGTATGATATTTGCATATAACTTACACACATTGTTTAAATCGTGTATAGATTAATATAAAACCCAGTACACTGTAACTGCTATATAAATTGTAAATAGTTGTTATGTTGCACTGTTTATAGAAAAAACACAAGAAAAATATCTGCATATATGTTCACTACAAGGACAATTTTTTCAAATATTTCAGTCTACAGTTCTTTGAACCCTCCTGTATTGCTCAGATATGGAGGTGGCCCATATAATCAACGTATGTGAGTATGTTTGTATGTGTAATATATGTATGTGTATATGTTTATGAACCTAGAGAATTAAGGTTGAATCAAAATGATTGCTTTAGAATATATAAATGCATTCGGTGTTAAATATTTTTCTGTGGTTCTCAACTATGTACAGATTGTTTGACAGGCCTTTTCACAAAATATGGAGATTATCTCTTTTTCAGTGTTTGCCAGACTTCGTGTCTTGCAATTAACGAATGAAATGTAGTAGTAATCATGGTAGGTGACTTCAAAAAATGTCCTAAAAGACATAACAGCTTCCTACATTTTCTTCCTTTTGTATCACTTGTGCAAGAGGAAAGCTGCCATGTCTCGACACAGAGTGGCTATATATATCAAATAAAAATCTAGGAAATGCTTGAATCTGAATTTCACCATAAGCAATGCATATTTTAAAAAAATCTCCTTCTGACACTGGGAATATAACTATACCAAATTTTATTTGTTGTTTATTTGAAATTCAAATTTCACTTAAATTCCAAGATGTTCCCTTAGGGCTTTCATAACTGTCATATGGAGAGGTTTGTGTGACATGGGACCAAACTGACAGAATAAGCCGTGCTGGAAGGGTGGTCCTCCTCCGCCAGTCAAGCCTTCATTACAGCCCTGGCTGAGGTCAAGATCCCAGGCCTCCGCGAGCTTTGTGCCTCGTTACTTGGCTACGCCGCTCGTGAAATACGTACTACACCACAGACACAGAAACTTTGAAATAACTAATGTGCAATTTTACAATGCTAAATTTTGAAATAATTTATTCCACAGTAGCAGATAAACAACAGACCAATTATCTCATCAATCATGTTTTTAAAATACAGAATCCACAGAAGAGGGAACTGACATGAATCACTTGCTTCTAACATATTTCTCAATATGTAATTTTTGGGTGCTTGTTTTCTTTTTTTTAACCCCAGTATCACTAGGCCTTGAAAGGTGCTTAATTCACTAAATTGAGATTCTTTTTTTTGAGTAATCAGTTTTCAAGGTTCACTAGAACTGTCTTCAAACATCCTAGAGTTCTTTTTTTCTCTTCATTGAGCTACATTTTATTTTCCTAATTCTGATTGAGATCTCAAGTGAATATGAAGAATGGATGCACATTTTGATGGAAAGTAAAGACTGTCATTTCACAGATAATGCTTCTGCTTCTGAAAGAAAAAAAAAATAATTAAAGACATCTGTCTTTGCCTTCTCTCCCGTAGGAAAGCATGGGTCAATTTATTTTTCCTGCTTCATCACTGGCAAGTTCTGTGAACACTCTTTTTTCTTTGTTAATTATTTACCAGTGTTATTCTACAAGAATATGGTATTTTTCATAATTTACCTTTGAATGCTACACAGCTGCCAGTCTCTAGAGACTTCGTTTTGTTTTTTGTTTTTCGTTTCCATTTCTGGGTTTAACATCTATATAAATATCTGCTTTACCAAAAATCCAACGCAGTTATTTTGTGCTGCTGAGTACTGTTTACTTCTCTCTCTGCCCCCAGATACTCCAAGAAGAAATGCATTATGATTGTGGCTCAGGTGGGAGACTGGGAACGAGATGATATGTGCCCTAATGTTCAGGAGTCCCTGATTACAACTTGAAAACATCTTTTTCTCCCATTAAGCAGTTTGCCACTTTAAAGTCCCTCATAAGATTTCTTTACCATAATAACTCTTCATTAATAAGATGACAGCATAATGGAAAACTACAAAATGTGAGGCTACTAAGAAGAAAATAGAACAGCAAATGTGATTCCCCATATTCTCCATGCAAGATTCAAAGCGTAACACATGCTTTGAGGAACGCTTGCATGAACTTTTTGCCTAAAGAGTATTGATCTCTTCTTTAACTGTGGGACATTTATTCTGCAGTATTTTCTGCTTAATTCATGCTTTTTCTAGTGTTGCAGAAAGTACACTGCTCCAGTAAGGACCTTGATGATGACTTGGTATCATCCTGGGTTCTGCTGTATTTCTTACTGGGTTGTGGAGAATCAATTCAAATATTATCTCAGTTCTGGAACCTAGCTTGACCTTTATATTTAATGTTTGCTTCTGTTATTATGATCCAAATTTTATTTTCATCTTCAGTGCTCTTGACTTTTAATTTCTAGCAGAACATTCCACTATTTGATGAATGTTTCCTATTTTAAACCAACACACAGGATTCAGTCCTATGACTGTAGACTCCTCATTGGTCGCTACTATTAGCCTCTTTCCTCTACGTACCTACTGTACCATTCGGGGCCAGTATGTCTGATTCTGACTATGTCAGTTACTCCTGTTCAAAATACTACACCCACTTTATGCTACACTCAGAGGAAGGAAACAAAACCAACAAGCGCACATTCCTTCCATCATCTGAAGCAGCCTCATCACCTGTGACTTCCCCTTTCTAGTGTTATTATTCTGGCCTTTCTGTTGTATTGTTAAGTATAAACTCAATTCCTGAAATTCTCTTAAACTTCCTTTCTTCTTCAACTCCAACTCAGTCTTCCAGATGCAAATCAAGCATCATCGTTTTTTGAAGATTTCCAGTCTCCTCACACCTCCTAGTCCCAACTGCCTTAGATATTATATTATCTCATTTCTATGAAGGTTTAATTTTTAATAACATATATCATAAGATATGGTGATTTAGTATCCTTTTATGCCCTAATGACTATTAATTTCATGAATGTAAATGTGCTAGTCTTATCAATACTTCGTAAACTTCCATAGATCCTTTATGCTTGACAGTGTTTTTAACCATTTTACTAATATTAATGTAATATTTGTAATAATTTACAAATATTAACATCATTTCAACATTATGAGGTGGGTATAATTTCTATCCATATTGTACTTATACACAACATGAAGCAAAAAGAGGTGAAATAGCTTTCCTAAGGTCTCTCAGCTAGTAAGAGTTAATCTTAGATAGTTTATCTCTTGAAATGTCCTTGGATCACATCTCTATGATGTTGCTTATATGTTTTCTCAATACCTAGTTTTGTGCTTAGCATAAACTAAGGGGTTAATGAGTATGTATTTAGAGAATAAATAAACTTTCTATTTAGGCAAAAATGCAACATGAAATACTAGAGTGTATGAAAAAATGTTAATAACAAACGAACTTTTAGGTGAGGATATGTTCATTTAGAATTCACTTCAAATTTTGTGTCATTCAAAATGAAAAGAAGGAAAGGATGAGTAAAGAAAAAACCAATATTAGCTTTAAACATAATAAAAGTAATTCAACTTTAAATATACATATGAATGAGTAAAACATTGAATATCACCAAATCCATTTCCAGGTATTTAGGATGTTAAGATAGCAGATAAATTTCCCCCTTTTTGTAGCTTCCTGTTTTGCAAAAAGCATTTATTGATGCTAGTGGTTTCAACTTTATCTCACTTCTTCTCTGTACATATATCTGGGGAAAAGTGGTTTAGGTGAAGAAACACCGCAGATGTCATGAATCAAAGTGATCAGCTTGATATTTTTCCTTCTTCAATCAGCATGAATGCCCAAGTAAGAAAAACTAAAAGAGATGCTTCCAAACATCACATCCATCAAAATGCACACATATATACAATTGCTCATGGTCTGCAATAAAATGTATTTGTGATTTCACTCAGAAATTACTCTAAAATAAATAGGACAGACTAGAAGAAAAGAGAAAATGCTGCAAAACACTAAATATGTATTTTTAAAATATAAAGTCATCCTCTGACATCAAAAAAGCTAACTTTAGTAATTTAACAATCAGGAATATGTAGATTTTTTAAAATGACACAATATTTTGGGGTAATTTGGTTGAAAATTTTTAATAAGAGTAAGTTTCATAAGAGGTATGATGAATTGTGCTATAATTTAACTGGAAGTCACTGCATAATAATTTAATTCTAACAAATGACTCCATATGATAGTCATCATTCATATGCCTACATTTTGGGTAAGGAAATGGGGACTCTTTGAATCTAAATATCCTGGTATAACCAGGAAATAAAAGCAGTTTTGTGGAATTATAAAACACACATATATTGGAAGCGTAGCTCAGCTGGTTGAGTAATTCCCTAGGATATGGGAAACCCTGGGTTGGTACCCCCACACCACACACACACACACACACACACAAAATGAAGTGATTAAACCACTTTTCTTTGAAAAGTACATTTGATATGTGTTTTATATGCATGTGGATATAACTTCATTGTGTTGGTTCAAAGAATCACTTTCCAAAGTAAAAATGAGAAAGAAAATCTCCCAGGAGTCTCTTTGGAGCCAAGTGTTTTTTTTAGGCAAATAATTATCTGAAGGTCAGAAAAAAAAAAAAAAAGGAAAAATGTGAATATAGATGCTATGTCAGCTGCCACAGACTACATAAGACTCATACTTAATAATGTAAAGGTGTTGCTAGTGGTCTTGTATATACTAATAATCATGTAAGAGTAACAAAATTGATGCTTCTTAATACAATCCGTGGGTCAGAACCATAGCAAGCACTATTCATTGACTACAATGTGTATTCATTACAACAATCCAAACAAACATTATTACTCCTGATTTACTATCTTAAAGGCTTAACAAATGTGTGGTGCATACAATTCTAATGTGTTCCTCAAATTTCTGTCATTATCTGAGTGAAGATTAGGACTTGGAATGCGAGATAGTCACTCCAGTGATTAGGTAGAGTTATAGGACATTGTGAATTTATTTATTTATTTCTATTTTATGAAAAGAGGTAAAACAAAATTTCATAACAAAATAATAGGAGAATAATAATACTAATACGTTATATGTTGTTATCTTTAAAGTAGTTACTCAGGGTACAAGATATGGGTATAAAAATTTCTCCGATTGATATTAGGACACCATGACTTTAAGAAAGGGAGATTGTCTGGGTGGGTGTGACCTCATGAGTCCAACACTTGGAAAGATCAAGGCTCCTCCCAGGGAGTGTGAGAGAAGCTGAGTGTGAGGGAGAATCTGTTGCTGGCTTTGAAGATAGAAGAGTCACATAGAAGGGACCCGGGCAGCACAGAAGCTGCCAGAAGGCACTGTTTGAGAAGCAACTCACACCTCAGTACTACAGCAGCCAAGAACTGAGTTGTGCCATCCTCACGTGAGCTTGGTACCTTCTTTGACCTCAAGATGAAAGGCTGAATGGCACTGTGTTTTCAGCTTTGGGAAACTCTGAGCTGACACTGCAATCACAACACACCCAGATACTGACCAAAAGAACTGTGTGCTAGTAAATGGGTGACATTTTAAGCCACGAAGTTTGGATTTAATGTTTTATTGCAGTACTTTAAAATGTATATAATTCCCAGAGCAATTAAGTTGCAGAGCAGCAGTATAAATTCGAATATGACTCTGGAGTCTACCTCATTTATCAGGCAACATGTTTCTGAAACTGAGTCTAAAATAACTGAATCAATAATACTTTTATAGTATACTTCAAATGTAAAGAAGCAATCCAAGTGTAATGAGCTTTGGGCATGGTGCAACCTGTGAAATTCTCAGGTAAAAGGAGATGAGAGTCAGAAGGAAAGAAGGGCTCTTCGGGAGTAACTAACCGTTCTACAGGTTGTATAGGAGGTGGGTAGGTTTGGGACATACTTGTCATAACTTAGTAGACAATCTGTTGTCTTTGGCAGGTCACTTCATGGGGCTCTGTAGTACCCAGGAGCAGAAAACAACCTGAAGTAACACAGGTGATTCAGGAGCCTTGGATAATGACCCCTTCAAAATACTATATTGTATTTTCCTGGTGGGGAGCAGTTGTTCCCTGTCCTTTCAGTTGCTGGAATATGCCTGATGACTCCCTGATGCCAGTCTTCTGACTTGCTTCTCCTTCTGCCAGAAATATTTTGCCACTGGTCTTAGGCCATTTACATTCTTCTGTTTCACATATCAGCTTAACTGTCACCTTCTCGGGAAGCTTTCTTTGATTACTTTATTAATCTAGTTTCTTTGCTTTTCGTATATCAACCCAGGATTTGCCCTTTCTAGAACTTACCATATTTTATAAACTTTCACTTTTTTGTTTACTGTTTTCAAATGTTTCCTATTTTACTACTAATATTGTTATTGACAAACATTGTAGCTAACATATCTTGTGAACTTAGATGATGATACACAGTAGAATCTCATGTTAAGGCTCACAGAGACTTGGGGGAATGCTATCCGCATGCCAGAAACACTGAAGAAAGGAGGAAGGAGTTTGGAGATCATCTTCTGTTTACAAGAGCTAGCAGTGACTCGTCTGGGATTAAAACCCAGCAGTGCTGCCTTTAGGCTGAGCAATAAACCATGCACGGACAGCCGGCAGGTTAGTCTCTGATACACAAATGATAATCATGCCTGTAATTCCAGCACTTGGGATGCTGAGGCAGGAGGATCACTGTAAGCTTGAGGCCAATCTGGGCTACAAAGTGAGTTCAAGGCCACTCTGAACTTCATAGTGAAACCCTATCTGAAAAAAAAACAAAATAAAATTAAGATAATCAATAAATATTTATAGAAGGGACAAATGAATGAATGCATAACCACAAGGGGAGAGTTGGAGTGGCTTCAGCCAACTTTTCATATAGCACAGAATACAATAATTGAATACAATAAGAGACAGCAAAAAGACTAAAGAGGAGGGCCGGTGAGATAGCTCAGCAGCATAAGTGCCTGCCTGGCAAGCGCGAGGTCCTGAGTTCGACTCCCAGTACCCACATAAAAAAAAAAAAGACTAAGGAGGAAAACAAGAATGAGGAGGAGGAGGAAATGACAATGGTGGCTACAAAGCAGCTGGAAACAGTCCCTAATCAGACTTTAAACTGGAATTCTGATGTTGCAGATTTACTCCAGATCCTCCTCAACTTATACTGCATTAGGTCCCAATAAATGCATTAATATTAAATATCACAGTTTGAAAATGCATTTAATACTCCTAACTGACCCAGTGTTGTATCTTAGCAATGGTACATTGTAGAATATTGATTATTTCCTTTCCAGGGAGCATAGCTGATTAGGAGCTGTCCAGCATTGCCTAGCATCATAGAACAATATCATGCCAGAAAAAGATCAAAATTCAAAATTTGAAATACAGTTTCTACTGTGTGTGTGTTACTTTTGTATCTTTGGAAAAAATCAATACATTATAAGTCAAACCATTATAAGGGGAGGACCTTTTGCACAGAGAGAATTATGCTAATTCGGTTTTGTTTAGTTTTGATGATTTGTAACAATCTCCTAAGTGCCTGAAAGTGTATCAAAAGGATCTATCTTTATAAACACAAGTATACTTTGCCACACTATGTTCTCACCATTTTACATATGAAGAAACTCTGAGTTCCGGAGAGAGAGAGCTGGTGTGCTTTGTCCATGGTCAGACAGCTGATCAGTGACAGAGCAAAGATTCAATTCAGGGTGCTTGATCCAGGAGCTAAGTCAAGCTCTTGTCCACTTCCTGGAAACCTGTGCATCTTTAAAAAAAATGGTTTGTCACAGTTCTTGAAGGGTAAAAAATATGGTAGGCAGATGAAGTGTATGCAAACATGCACACAAATTAAAGACACATATTTAGGGAACTGTAAAGGGTTCAATATGTTTAGATTATATACTGTGAAGTTGTAAATGAATGGTGAGAAGTGAGAAAGAGGAATCAGAAAATAGACAGTTTAAGAATGCTAAGTCACGGGCTATAAAACTTGTCTTCAAGATGGAGAGTTAACAAAGTGTATTTAGCATCCAGTTTGGTGCCAACATCGCGGTACTTATGCTAACTATATCTTTCAGTGCTCAACTCTCATAATGGCCTAGAATAAGTAATATGGAAATTTAAAAAAGAGATAAATTTTTGAGTATTCATACACAATGTTCTCTACCATGTAGATTAAATATTTGGTCTCTTTATTATATTCTCCTAAGTATTTAAAATAATCACACAGTTGAACTTTTGACACAGAAAAAAACATAAATTCAAACCAATGTAATTCTATTAGGGAAGAAAATGTGTGACTCTAGAGATAGCTTTTGCTTAAAATTTACTTTGGATCACTAAGGATGATTCTTATCTAATATATTTTTTGTGAAACTATCTGTTTCTGCCTGTTGCACAGTAAACAAGCTATCCTAAACCTCTTCTCAAAGTATTCTCTACTTGAATATTCCACTTTTAACAATAGAAATATTTACTCTATATTTTCTCTGCATAATTTTCAATTTAAATCAATTTTTTTTTTTTTAATGCGGATACAAGGAGTCAAACTCAGGACCTCGCGCTTGCCAGGCAGGCACTTATGCTGCTGAGCTATACCACTGGCCCCTTAAATCCAATTTTTACATTGATATCCCTCCTTGAAATTATATAAGGTTATACAAATGTGTAATATATGTGGAATTTTATAAGAATGCTTATATTAAACCTGAAACCAGATCATCTATTAGAGCACAGTCATGTAAGAATTTCTTATTGTTCTTATACACTGCTTCCCAGAACGATAAAAGCCAAGTAAGGTATAAAAAAATGCATCATTGATGCTAAGCATTAAATCATATAGCATGAAGGAAAATGAATAAAATAGAACAATATTTAGATGTGAAATATTTAGTATTTTACATAATACTAAGTGCATAATTTTTAAAAATACAAAATAATCTTCAACATCATTTAATTAAGAGATTATAATAAAGTACTCAAAGAAATAACAAAGAAAGAAAAGTGTTCTTAATGGGGCATTTATAAAAAGAACATAAATGAAGGCACAAAAGAAAATGATTAGAAATGACCAATAATTTATGTAGCAAAAGAGCTATATAAATTCCTAGCATCTTTTCCATTGTTTTGCTCAAGTCTATTTATTTGACTTCTAATGATTATTTCTGCCAAATATCTCGGATGGCGTCTGCTGGAATACCTTTATTACTTGGCAAGAAAAGCAATCCCCTTTCTCAGGTCATTACTTTGGTTTGGTGTTTTGTTTTGTGTTGTTTTGTTTTGTTTTGTTTTGTTCGAGAAAGGGTCTCCTTATGTAGCCTACACTGGGCTTGAATTCAAGATCCTGCTTCCTCAGCCTGCTAGGCACAGGGCTTACGGTAACGTGCCACCATGCCTGGCCTTAAGGTTAATATTTCAAACACTTCCTGTTCACACAATGTTTGATGTTTTGAGTTCTAGAGAAGATTAAAGAGAGAAACTTGCATTTTGCAGAACATGTAATATAGAAGGAGCTCTCAAGTAAAAGAAACAATGCACTTCACAATGAAACGCGTTATAGAAATCTGAACAAGAAACAGAATACATGCCATAGAAGAGACTATGAATAATTATGCTGGAATTTCAGTGCAGTCGACAAAGTAGAAAACACCCATGTAAAATTTAAGCATAAAATAATGCTTGGTTAATATCCCAAAAATGAGCAATAGAAAGAACAAAACCTGTACAAAGATGTAAAAAATTTACTTACTTCCTCAAAGCAAAGACAAGGAAAAGACAGTTTTCTAGTTTTTGTTGGGCAACTGGAGCTCAGCACTCAAACACAGTTAAATTATTTGGCACTTTTGTTGTTGTTGGTTGTTTTGGTTATTTGATTTAGTTTTACACGCTGTCTTTGTTTTTCACAGTCTCTCTATATGTACTGGGAAAATTATATATTAGTTCCCAAGCTTATTTGGGGTTGCCAAGGAGGAAAGGGTGTCTTCTAGTTCAAATTTGATAAATTCATCTTAGAGAGGATCAGAATGTCTGGGTTTGATCATAGGAACACCTTGAGCTGTGCTGAGCATCTGAATTTGGGTCATTTCTCCACTGCCGGGATCATTTGAAAAAGCAGAAGCTTATTGCTGACAATGTAACTATAGATGAGAAAGAATCATTCTCAAAATGGAAAGGGTGACATTTCCTGGAAAAAATAGGGTGGAAAGATGGCCAAAGAATTGTAAATGTGCCACCACATATTTAAAAAGGACCTTAGAGGATGCAATTAAATTTTATCTATGTTGACAGCACAAAAGTGAAATTCCATTAAACATACTTTTTCTAAAGTATGCTCATTGCATTGGTCCATCTGAGGTTATTTTAAAGCAACAGAGACTAAATTTCCTCATAAGAAATGGTGACAAGCATTGTAAGACAGCTGGAATATATTGTTTCCATGCTCCTTCATGCCCTGACACAATATCTAATAATAATTTTAAAATATCTGCGTGATATCAATACTAGCTCATTTTTGCTTCTTCATCTGAGGAGTAATTTCAGAACAAATCTTTCTGCCCTTCAACTCCCCATGGGAAAGATATGTTGAAAGATTTCTTGAATTGGAAAATTTCTCAGAATTTATGTAAGCCTTGGTAATCATTAAGCATGTTATATCTAGTAGGAATCTCACAGGGAATGAGGCTAAAAGCAGATTTGAGCTCAAGTACATTAGTTTTCCCACTATAATGGTATGATTGTTTCCTTTCTCAAATAAACTGCTCCATACATTCCATCATCCTGCTACCACTGTTTATGTGACAATGTTTTCTCTCCCCATTCATACTCTCAAAACCTACAAACTTTTGGGGGATAGATTATATGACTAGTATATTTCTGGCGTTAATCATAAATGAATAAGTCATGAAGCTTATATGTCATGGGGGAACAACTGTGTTTATTTTACATGGAAAGAGGTAAGTAATAAAGCAGAATAACAGAGTTGGGAAAACAGGCTACAAGAGTAAAGCTCACAGAGTGGCATGTAAACATCATGTATAGATGGAACAAAGAGATTATTTTTCAGGAATTAACTTTGCACTGACATACAAACATAAAGGGGGGAGCTCAGCTTGCAAACAAAACAAAAAAAAACTAAATAAAAACAAAAAGTGAAAAAATCATATGATAGGCCAAGTGAATGAATACTGAAGCTTCAGTGAGTTCAGAGTGCTGAAGCAACAGTAAAGTCAATGTGGCTGGAACACAATGAGAAAGAGAGAAGTAGGTGTTAGAAAAGTACACCATGTTCAGTTGACTCATTAAATATATGACCACTATGATTGCTGTTGTTTCCTATGATGGCCTGCTGGAGATAAAACAGCATAAGAAATTTCTCTCTACTTTTGGGAAACTGTGATATACTTGGAAAGACAAAACTTACACACATATGAAACAAACAACTTTAGTGCCAATGTTGGTGTGTAAGCTCTAAGTACTTCCCAGAAAGATTAATCAATGAGAGCTAGGGGAACAGGGAACTTCACTGTAAAAGTAGAACCTGAGATGAGTAGAATTAGAAGAACAGGAGTAAAAATACTTGCATTGAAAGACATCTGGGATATTAATGCTCAAAACAAACTTCCTTAAGAAACGGGTTCATGCACAAGAAAAAGAAGTTAAGGTAAGACCTCTTACATATTCAAGTAAATATAGGTTGACCCTCCATCCTCACTGTATAGGCCTTCTTGTTCCAGCAAAATTATTAGTAGGACAAACTTTTACTCTCAAAGCACTTTGGCTAGGATGATGAACTTTACAGGCACCTTAGTAAAAGATGACATCTTATAAATATAGAATGGAACCCATGTATGTAAATATAAAACCACTTTTCCAACTGGGCCTCAGGTTCTACACATGGAATCTGTGAATAGATATGAGACAACTTTAGTTATCTGTATGTTCCAATTTTAGTGATAAAATTTGAAAATTTCTACCAATGTGCCCCTTCACCATGAAATATTCAAAGAACATTTTCCAAACCATTCTCCAATTTTTAATTAGTGTTTTGTGATATGCTTAGATTGAGCAAGAATTTATAATATATTGGGCCAGTGAGATAGCTCAGTGGCATAAGCGCCTGCCTGGTAAGTGTGAGGTCCGGAGTTCGACCCCTGGTACCAACAACAACAAAAAAAGAATTTATAATATCAAAACAGACTTATTAATTGGCTATATTTTTCTTAAATATCTAAAGCAATGATAATCTATTAAACAGTTAGATGTATAGCATATTTCATTCAACAAATAACATATTTTGGAATATACATTTTCTTCAAAATATCCTTTAGAAGATACAATGATGAATGATCTATGATTGTCAGGATATAAAAATAGGTAAGCCTTTTTTATTATTGTGAAAAGTAGTCAGGGAAAATAAGGACCTTATGAATAAATGAATGCATCTTATAATGAAGCAAATAGACTCTCATCTTATTTTTGATCAGTGAATAATGCAGGAAGCTTTGTTTAGACTTTAGCTAATCAATAAACTATTTTGTAAAACAAGAAACATAGATTTGAGGTCGTTGAATTCATTTTTAAGTTTAACAAGTTAGGGAAAATAATTACAAAAATTTTAGAATTTTAATTAAGGCTCTTTTGAAGAGTGTGTAATGGATAGGCCTCTTTAGCAGACTTCAACATGTTTCCACACATTCAAATTTAGTATTTGACTTTGTCTCATTGACTTTAAAATTTTCCAGTGTTTTTAACTTATCAAAAATGGCTACGCCTATAAGAACCTTGGGAACAGTAAATGAGATCAGAGCAAGATTACTTTTGACCATTTGGAGCCTCTGTCCTCTCAATTATAAAATGAGGTGTCTTGGTTACTTTTCTCTCATTTCTGAGACAAAATACCTGATGCCCAAATTAAAGAAGGAAAGGTTTGTATTGCTCACAGTTTGTAGAGGTTTCAGTCCATACTCAGCTGGCTCCAAGGCAAGGGTGGCACATGGCAGAGAGCAACAGTTCATGGCCGCAGAAGACAGCCAAAGCAGCAAGAAAAAAAAGGTGCAGAAGGGAGGAGTGCAAGAGAGCAAGCCTCCTTCCCTCCCTTATATTGTATGCAGGCTGCCCACCCCAGGGTGGGTGTAGCACTCATACCCATAATCCCAACATTGGATCATGAATCAATCACAGACTCTGGAAGCCCACCCCATGACTGCATGAGGCTTTGGGGGGACATCTAGATACAAACCATAACAGAGGGGAAACCCTTAGTGTTCTCAATGTTCTTATCATTTTTAATTTTTTAATGATAACATAAGAGTTATAAAAAAAACCAGTATATTTCACACCATTTTACCCTTAAAATGAATCTAATTGCATTAAACTTTTAGTTAATCAGAAAATCCCATATTTATATAAATTTAGGTACACAATTACTAATCATCTAATATTTAAATATAAAGAGAAAATAATTCTTCAAAATATGATGTGACTCTTTAAATGAATAAGACACTATTTATAGATAAAATTTCTGTTAGATGTAATTTTAGATTTTATCATTGACCACATGAGGTGTTAGGAAGCCATAAATTTTAGCTGAAGTGCTCAACTCTGAAAAACAATTCAGTCTGTTTATTCATTAATTCATTCATATATCTGTTGATTTATCCATTCATTCACATTCCCATCTAGCCAATTAGCCTCAACTGTTATTTATAAGACATGGTGCTGCACACACTATGTGGCATGTAGAAACATATAAAGAAAATTGGGTTTAGAAATATCTACAGTGGGGCCGGTGAGATGGCTCAGTGACGTAAGCGCCTGCCTGGCAAGCACGAGGGCCTGAGTTTGACTCCTGGAACCCCCATACAAAACAAGGGCCAGTGATATCGCTCAGAGGCACGGGCGCCTGCTGGCATGCGAGGTCCTGAGGTAGACCCTTGGTACCCACAAAAAAAAAAAAGAAAAGAAATATCTACAGTGTATGAGAACACTTACTATAATTATTGAATGGGATAGGGGAATAAGTAAAGGTTTATTAGAAATTAATTTTACTATACAAGGCCATATAGAAGCTGTTGTATATTTTATGTTATTTTATATCTTATTCTCTGTGATTGAAAGGAAAGCGAAAGAACATAAACGCCCTAGACCTTAGAAATATAAGACAATCAACTTCCGGTATATTGAACACTGTTTTTGTTTCGCAAAGGTCTATTTAAACACTGCATGACATAGGCACCCACAGAGAGACTCTCGCTGCATTTTTAAGGCTTAATGTTCTAAAAGGTGAGAGAGATAAATGTATACTGGGGCAGAAGAGTCCTTATCATCTAAAATGATTGCTTCTACAGAACTGGACAGAAAAGGGAAGGGATTAACTTGATCCAAAAGTCATTTCACCAAGTTGCACTGATGGAAGTTCAACTCTCGGTGCAATCCATTCTCTATCATGGGGATTTAGGGACATCTCTCTGGGTTTAACAAAGTAGCTTTTCAAAGCAAACTTGTTCTTTGAGATTATGCAATGATATCTCGAGATTTCTAAGTTACTCCAAACTTTCCTTGGAAAATAAGTTTCCCCTAGTTCATGTGCAAATTCCTACCTAAAACTTTGGAAAGTCACAGCACTTCTTGTAGCAAGACCAAACTTGGATACTTGTAAATCGTAATATTAAACTTCTGGGGGACCCTCATGATTTTGTATAAACTGAAAGTGATATATCGAAAGCATGCTTCCTCCAGGCGGGATTCCGTCCTTTAATGGTTTTACTGATCAGACTTGTGTTTTGTTGTTATAAAGTTTCATATTAAGGCCCTTAATTTAGATGTACATATTCTCTACTTCAGCACAGGCTCCATCTCTACTTGGTGCCTAAGACCCAGTGTGTTTTGCAGTTTTTGAGATCATCTGGCCTCCATTTCCTAACATTACCTCAGAACACTCCTTTCCTGTTTCTATGTTTAAGCAACCGAAAAACTCCAGCTCTACTGGTGCTTTATTGTTCCGTAACTTTTCCAAGCACACTCCTCTCTTACAGTGTTTGAACTGCCACTTCTGTCTCTAAGGCTCTTTCTCCATATCTGTATTACCTTACCTACTTCCACTCTCTGCTCAGTTGTCAACTTTTCCAGAAGTGTTATTTACATGATTCTCCTATTTTATATTGAAACTCACTTACCAGACCTTCCTTATTCTGCTCTATTTTTATTTATTTTCCTTTCTCTGTGACCTTGCTTTATCAAAACATTCTATTCTTAACATAAAAATTTTCCCTGCACCTATACACATTCATGCCTTCACTTAAATGCCAGACATTTTCTTTGCAGACTGCAAATTTTGCAGTCAGCTTAGCCCAAGAACAGAGACACTGTTTCATAATGATGTTCAGATCAGAAATAACTCAATTCGAATTCAAGTTTTATATTTTACAGATTTGATTAAGTGCCAACCCTGAGCTTCAATATTCCTGCTCAGAAAAAAAGAAAGCAATTATCATATGCTATCAAGTGGTATGTTGAGTATCTACCATATTTACATTTGAACATGGTATACCCAATGCGATAATGATAATAACAGTAAGTTTTTAAAGTTTTGTTGCTGGTCATATAAAAAGTCTAGAGAGGCATATCCATGTCATCAGAATTCACAGGATGTTTTAAAATCTTCTGACCTATTCTAAGTTTATCCTACCTAGATTATTCACTGCTCCTCTAAATTTATGAATAGATATTTACCTCAGAACCAGTTACTCTATTGGAACTCCAGAAATGGAAAGCAAGGACATTGGGAATTTTCTTTGTAGTTTATATTAGGCATTTGAAACTAGTCGTATATCAAGGCCACAAAAGAAGGAGAAACAAACCTTTCTGCACAAAGTGATTTTACTTTAAAATAGTCTGTACTCTCACAATTGTTTGCAGGCCGTGCCTGAAAGTCAGGCAGAGGACAAAGCCATTGAAGAGACCACCAGGGACACTTCCAAGTTTGGAAAGTTAATAATCATAAGCTTAAAATGCATTTAAATGAACTCTCACATTGCCTTCAAAACAGTCACAGACAATGCCAGAGTTTCATATTTAAAAGAAAAATGGAAAAAAAGATTTTTTTGAAAAAACGTTTTAAGCTGTCATATATATTTTCTTATTGTTACTGCTGTGCTAATAGTATTACTAAATGTTGTTATTGTTCTTCATAATTTTTACATTAACTTAGAAAAAAGTCCTGAAAGAAAGAGATCATGTGTGAACAGGGAGGTAGACTTAGTAGAGATGGAAAAGGGATTTGGAGATGGGTGTGGGGTGGGGAGAAAGGGCCTGGAAAAAAAGGGGAAATAAAATCGATTAAGATGTGTTTTATATGTGTACCAGTTCTCAAGAGGAATGTAATCATTATGTTGTTTTCTTTTTTTTTTTGGTGGGTACCGGGAGTCGACCTCAGGACCTTGTGCGCCAGCAGGTGCCCATGCCACTGAGTGATATCACCGGCCCTTTTTTCATATGTGGGTTCCGGGAGTCGAACTCAGGACCTCACACTTGCCAGGCAGGCGCTTATGCCACTGAGCTATCTCACAGGCCCCATCATTGTGTGTTGTAAGCACATACTAATAAAAGAAAGTACTTTTAAAAAAGAGATGATGTGTGAAAAACTTACCAGTCACTAATTCATAGGAATGGATCTTCTATTTTAGAAATAAGAAGTTTCCAGAATATTTGAGAGAAAGTATTTTAAGGAATTCCAGCTGTCGTCTGTGGAAAATTTTTTGGAAACTGTTAAATGCAGTGTGTCTTTGTAAAATACTACCTGGAGAATAATGTCCAGTTTTAACTACATTTAGACTATCTCCTTCCCACACAGTACAGTTGGAGTAGTTTTTGCCACTGGGTAAATCTTTATATTATTTTTAGAAATCCCAACTATTAAGCAGTGTGTCGTTGCTTTGAAGATAGACCAGGCTCCATGTAAATTCTTCCATGTCTTCATTCATTTTGTAAACACCAAACATCGACCTAGATTTTATTTTGTTTTATTTTTATTTTACTTTATTTTATCATATTTTATTTTATTTTATTTTATTTTATTTTATTTTTTGGTACCAAGAATCGAACTCACCACCTTGCACTTGCCAGGCAAGTGCTGTGCCGCTGAGCTATATCCCCAGCCCTGAACTAGATTTTAGAAAAACAAAAATAAAAGAAGAAAGAGAAAGCATATATTTAAACCCTGAAGGGGCTCATTATTTCCTAAGGGCAAAGGAACAATTATATATTAATAACAGTATATGATTAAGAAGCTAATGAAAGGGATTTTGCAGCCAAATTAGGGGTGGGAAATGTTAGGTCACACTAATTGTCATCTGAAATAAGAGACATAGAAATATTGAAAAAAACTTTTTAAATAAATAAGCATTTGAAAACTCAAAGAATTTTCTTCATTAATATAATCTCAAAAAATGCTGAGATTAAACAGAATACAAAAAAGGAAAAAGGTATAACCTCTTAGAATAATCTTTGGCAACTGTTTCCTGGAGAAAGAAAGAAAGAATCTGGAGATAGTGTAGAGTTCAGATGCCCTCAAAGGCATAGGTGGTAAGTTGAAAATGTCCTGAAATTCTCACTAATTAGTAGATACTCTTATCTTCTTATTTTACTTTGTTTCAGACCAAAGGTCATAAAAACTCTGACAAAAGCAACAAGATTAGGAAAGTGAACATGTTAAAGAGAGAAATGACCAAAATTGGTAGGAATGGTAAAAAAATCTCATATACTGTAATCTGTCTAGAGCATAGCAGGTACTTCGGCACTATAAATATTTTTACAAGATAAGATAATTCACCCATATTTAACAAAGGATATACTTTACCATTATCACTGCTTTCCCAAAACCACCTGCCCAGAATCACCTCATCCTGTTAGCTTAGATATAGAAAAGTTTATGTAACACAAAATACTTGTCCCCCATGAGATTCTCAACTAAAAAGAAAAAGTTCTTAAATGACTCTTTGATACATCAAAAAAAAAAAAAAAAAAAAAAAATAGGGAAAAGAGAAATTTCTACAAAAAATCACACACCCCAAAAATAAGATGAAATGAAAGTATATGAAACTAGGCGTGGTGGTACATGCTTATAACCCCAGCACTCTGCTAGGTTGACACAGGCAGACCACAAGTTCAAGCCTAGTCTGGGTTTCTTGGTGACTTAGAAAGAGCCAGTCATTTAGCTCAGCGCAAAGTTCCCATGTTCTATCCCTAGTACCACACACATGTGCGCGCACACACACACACACAAAATAAATAAAAGTACATATAAATAGAAAATCTACAACCAAAACTTTAAAGAACAAATAAAAAAGAATGTATCACAAAAACAATTGTCAAAGAACACAACATAGAATAAAACCTAATACAAATTCCTTAAAATGTCTTCATATTTTCAAACAAAAATGACTTTAATTCAATAAAAATTGTCTGGAACAGAAGGTACTGTATTACAGAAATGAAATAAGACAAAAAGGACTAAAGGAAACACACTAGGGACCTGTTTTCATTATGCAACTAATAAACTGAAAAATATGCAAAACAACCCCAGAATAATCTAAACCTAAATTATGGATACTGCAATAATTGTAGTGAGTGCAGTGAAAACAACAGAGCAATACAATTAATGGGTAGTTACTAGATTTGGAAGATGTGGTGATTCAGCATAAGGCAATTGGTATCCCTGAAGTAAAACTACATCTAGAACAGAAAATCAACTTAACCATATAATACAAGATACATTGCTGAAAAGAAATACAAATTGAGTACAAAATCAAATTAATCATAAGAGTAATATACACCTTAGAGAAATGGTCAAGCTTTGAGGCAATGAGGGAATTCTTCAGACATTTGGGCTAAAAAATAACATCATCTACAGGGAAAAGAAATCAGACCAACGTCAACCTTAACTGAACTCACTTCTGGCATGCAATGAGCTAAACATCCACAAAAAACACCTAGAGTTTTGTGGAAAAGAAAGGAACATTTCAAGAATATTAAACCTAGCCAAAGTGCCTTTCAATTGTAATGGTAACAGGTAACATTTTCCTAAAGAATTTAACATGCCTAAAAGCTATATATTTTTTTTAATTGCTTGACAACGTCCCACCAACTAAAGACAGACTCAAAACCAACAGTCCGGAAAGAGACACTTCATGATAGAAAAGACCAGTGGTAAAAATAAAATGAATAAAAGCATATAGATGATACTAAAGCAAAAATACTACATAAATAAAGGCTACAGAAAAATGTAAATTTATTGTTTTTAAAGTGTACCATTTAAAAATATTTTCTAGTTTTTTAAACACGTATGTGCCCCCCCATACACATAAATGAGCACACACACAATTATATTCACACAACTTGGAGAATAGGTAGAGAACATAAAGCCCTGGTGATTTTTTTTTTTTTTTTGTGGGTACTGGGGGGTCGACCTCAGGACCTCGCGTGCCAGCAGGCGCCCGTGCCGCTGAGCGATATCACCGGCCCCTTTTTCGTATGTGGGTTCCGGGAGTCGAACTCGGGCCCTTGCGCTTGCCAGGCAGGCGCTTAAGCTGCTGAGCCATCTCACCGGCCCCAGAGCCCTGGTGATTTTGTCCTTCAAGATAGTTATTGTGTGGGCTAAAATCAAGTACATCATTAAAATAAGTTCAATGTTTAATATTTCTCTAATAATTTTTAAAATTTATTTTATAAAAATCTTTTAATAGTTTCACCTGTGGTGGAGAAATAATTTTGTTCATCTTATCAGGTATACTTTGGTTTCTTTTTATAAATAGTCTAGTGACACTCAATAATTTTAATAAGAGTGGTGTCATATAAGCTCATTTTTGTGAAGGTATTTATAGCTATATCTTTCTCTTTTTTCTCCTACTATCTTCCTCCTCTCCACCCACCCCCCCATCATTTTTAGTTATACCGAAGATTAAACCCAGGTCTTCACATATGCTGGGTAAATGTTCTACTCCTGAGCTACAGTCTCAAGCATTTTTTACCTTACTTTGAAACAGGGTCTCATTAATTTGTCCAGTGACTTGAAAATTTCTGTCCTACAACCTCAGCCTCCCAAATAGTAGGGATTTCAGGTGTATGCCATTATGCCAGACATTCCATGCCCTCTCTTATTTTCCTTCCTTCTTCTTTTCTCTTTCATATACACAAGAAAACGTTTTTAGAACTGTGAGAACTTAGCATTCAGAGGTATGAATTAGTGTGATTGTTTAAATTTTCTTTATGAAAATTTTATGCACTGCTTGAATATTTCTGATGTATATTTTTTATTTTACAAACATAAATAGAAATATTTTTCCTTGAAATTCACAGTTGTAACCATGAAAAACAGAAAGTATACATTCATATATGTTAACAGCTGTTAATTTTGGTCGATGGAAATATAAAGACTGATATCTTTCTTTTCTAAAATGCTTTTCCAATTCATTAGAGAAAAGTTGGCTTGAGCATTTTAACTTTACAATAAGCTCTTCACCCAAGTAAATAGTAAACTTCTTTAGAGCCAGCTGGAGGTAGATTTAGATTTAAACTCTATTTTAGTGCTTACTATATTGTGTGCTCTTGTACAAAATTAGTAAAACTCTCTCAAGTTCATTCTCTTGATCTACAACACTGGGGCTATCATAGGGCTTGATGATTTTAATATGAGAACAAATAGCATAAAAATTATTAATCCAATATTGAGCATATGTTTATCCCTCAATAAATGTTTTCCCTTTGATTTTATTCTATTTTTCTTTTATAGTAAGTTTATAGCACCCAAATTGTATAATTAAGCATATTTAAATATTGTACATACACAATTATTATGTAGTGACACATAAATGCACAGATAATGTAGTAAAACTGACTCATCAGTTTAAGCCATGGAAAATATTTGATGACATTTTTCTCCAAGATCAGGGTTTGCAGTATGAAATTTTTATTAAACTATAAGGCATTAAGATGAATATGAAACAAAATGAAACCTATGGCACTACTAAAGTTAAGAATTACCAATATATCCCCATCTTATTTTCTCTCTCTTCCTAGCCATATCCATCACTATTTCAGGGGTAAAAAATAACTCATGGAACATGGTTGAAGACTTATATAGAGAAGCTAAATAATGAAATTGCACTTGGGCACAGACCTATGGCCTCCCACAAATACTTAAGAGGAAAAGTACTCCTAATATGCAGTTGCCAGATTCCCCCCAACCCAAAACAACAAACAAACAAAAATCCAGGACTCAGTTAACATTGAATTTTAGATTAACAACAGATAATTTTTTAGTATAAATATGTTCCAAATATTACATAAATTTTACTTAACCACTCAACTCTTGGAGCATATGACTATATCTGAATAGGTATTCAGAGGTTAAATAAAAGGAACTGGCTTCCAAATGACCAATGGCATATTAGTATGTGATGTTTCTGAAACATTAGGTACATGATGTTTCTGAAATCCATCAGTTAAGAACAAGAAAAAGTTGTATAGGGAAAGATACGATGGGCATGAAAAGTATTTGAATCTACTTTAAAGACACTCTAGGGAGTTTGGAACTTATTTGATAAAAAAATGGGGACTAGAGTCACCAGAGAGTTTCAGAAAGCTAAGGACAGGAGTAGTGCTACTAAAAATACCTGACTTCTGCCATTTCCCACAGCTCTGATAGGGGTGTTCACATATTAATCTCTCAAAACTAAACTGAACTTGATATTTTACTATTTATTTATCATTCATTTCTTTATTTATTGCAAAATCTTTTGGATAATCCATGATATTGTTGACAATCAGTTGAGAGTTTTTTGCATGATTCAGATGGAACTCACAAATTGGCAAAGTGCAGCTCTGCTAGTCATTCTGAGGTCAGTAGACGATACTACATAACGCCAGATGCCAACAGTTGACACAGCTGGCTGCTGGTCACTGCCACTCCTGGCCAGCACCAGCTGGTGCTGAGTTGTGCCAGATGCTGTAAGTCGACTTTGTCAGGTGCTGTTATTGGCTGCTGCTGACTGGCACAGGCTTGTGCCCAGCACTGTAGGTTGACTCTGCAGGCAGTTCGTCTCTGCTGCTGATCTCTACTGGCTGCTGGTCTCTGGAGCTCTTCTATGCTAACGGCTCCTAGTGTTTATTACTTTTACTTTTGAAATGATACTCTGGCCAGGGATATAGCTCAGTGGCACAGCACCTTGCCTGGGCCAGCGCGAGGTCGTGAGTTCTATTCCTGGTACAAAAAAAAAAAAAAAAAAAAAAGCCAGTGCGCTTGAAATGATGCTCTGTCCACACTACTCAAAATAAGAGTCCTCAGATTTACAGGACTTTTGGACCCACACTACCTGAGGTATAAATCATGAGCAGTTTTAAAGGACCACGAAAGGGAATTTTTATTTTAACAGGGCCTGTGCTGCAGCACAGGGTGGTCAGTACCCCGAAAGTGCCCTCTTAGAGTAACCTGAGAAGGGAATGGGGAGCACTGCTTATATAGTAGCCACAGCCCTGTGATTTTTGCAGGGCTCCAGGTGGTGATCCAGGGAGGGGGCAAAGATGAAATCAGGGAATCTTTTGAAAGGCTGGCTGTGAGGAGCTGGGGATGTTAAAAATGGGCCAAGATCCCTCCCTCCCTGATCTGAGCCATGGCATGGTGCCCTCTCCTCCTTCCTCAAAAAGACAGCAGCAGCTGAAGTGGCTGAACTGTGGGGAAAGGCACTATGATGAGTTGAGCTCCACTCATGCTGGGGTGGACTGGAGGGAAGTACTCACTAGATACTCAGGAAGGACACCAAAGGATGTTGTCCCAGCCACTGGAGAGGGAAGAGGTGGGGGGGGAGAAAGTGAGGGGGATGGGTAAGGCTGCTCCCTGCCAAGCCATGCGCCCCTTGGCTGGCACTAGAAAACCTGGAGTCAGGGCTTCTCCTTTGTCTCAATATTACTCCATTTGTATACCTGGTCATGACAAGTAAAATGCCTTTCTGTTTTCACTAGGAAAGTAAAATAGCTTTAAAGAAATGTGAAAAGTATTGATCTCTAAGAACTATAAAATGACATGACTTATTCTGGCACAGGACATGTTTAATCCATCAGGATAGAAAATATGATAGTTAAATATGTAAAGCCTGAGGAACCAGGCTTATAGCTCCAAGGGAGAGAGCTTGTCCAGTTCCAGCATGCGTGAGGACCTAGGATCAATCCCTAGCACCACAGAAACAAACCAACAAACAAATAGACAGGTGAAGCTTTATTGCCTTATCATACAAAATGAGATTCAAACTCTGAACCACTTCCTGATATGAATAAAACTTCACTTCCCTTCAAGGGTCATTTTGAAAAATTAATGACATAAAATATGAACAGTTGTTAGCATTATTGGTTGGAACATAGCAACCATGCAAATTATTGCTTTGGTGTTTTGGAAAGACTGAAGACTTGATTTTGAAATCACATGAATTATATGCACATTGAAGTTCTGCAAATTGGCTGGTTGTTATCAATTTATTTCAACTTAGTTTCAGTTTCTGATTTTCCAATCTTTCTTATTTCCACATATCACTATCTTCTTGTGAAGATTAAGTTAATGTACTGAGTCTTGTACACTAAGTTAACTTACACAGATACAGTGCTTGCTATACTTTTGTAAACCTAATAGGTACTTCACAATATTATTTAATTGACTCATTCATTCAAAAAATATTTAGTGCCTACTGTCTATAAGATAAGGTGAACAAAACATAACTAGTTTTCTTTGGACAAGAGGGATTTGGACTCTCATTACAGTAATTTTTATTATTTATACACAGGGATAACTACTTTAAAAGAGAAGTCTGACTTGGAATGGAAGGTGTAGGCAATACTTCTCTGAAGAATTTATATCCTTTCTCTCTCTTTGAACCAGTTTTCTCATCTGGAAATCAAGAGACGGTAATATAAAAGATGTTTTAAAATGTCACTGGCAGATTTGGGAATAGAACTCAAGTTTCTTGATTTCCAGCCTTCAGTTCTTTCATGATCAAGCTAAGTAGTTCTCACTTTTCTCTTCCTAGCTGTAGAAGGAGGAAGGTCGGGAAAGACGATCTCTATAGCAACCTACAGTCTATGAATCTTTGAACTTATCATTGCTACAAAATGAAGTTTGTAAGGAAACCCCATGAGAAGAATTTACTTATTTTATCCCAAAGCATCTTTGGTCTGCACATACGTATGCCACCATATGGGATACATTTAGAACTTCATTAGAAGAAGAATAATTAGTCTCCCATCATACAGGAAAAAGAAGAGACCCAGAGGATAAATACTTTAGGAACTGAAATAAAAGACTTCTAAAATAAATCTGCCAAAGACAAATTGAGGAGAAATAAACTGGAGCTCATTTGAAGAAAATCAAATGAAACGAACAATTAATTCACCTGTAAAGAGGCACAGGCACTTGTGCACTGGGGGAAGAGAACACTGTTAATCTCACATGGGTGGGAGGGAAGAATGCAGCCAGACATATTAACAGAAGCACCCAGGGAGGGTTTCTTGTTTATTGCAACAAGGAAAAGAATTGCAGAGTTAAAGAACTTAGACCCCTGGAAATAATGTTTCCCTGAGAGAGATTCTTAACCTCAAAGCTTTTAATTTTGTCATTAAGTACCAGATGTGCATAAAATTTCAGAGGACCAGCGTATTTTGCTGGAGTTCTAGACAAATACAGAACACAGAGAGAAAAAGTAAGAATGAATAGGAATACAGAAGCAAAGACATGGGAAAAAGAAAATGGAAATATCTCAAACTCATTTTTTAATTCAGCAAATTTCAGTGGTTCAACTTTCTAAATAGATCTAGCCTCTGAGCTCTTTACAATACTTTCCCCAAACCTCTAGTATGATATGTAAGCCACAATTATTCCTGGTATGGTCCATTGCCATAGTCAGTAGTGTACTTGCTTCTACTTCTCTATCCCACCCAACAGAGAATATTTTCCACATAAAAACCTTCGTCACATAAATAAATAAAATCAGGTTCCCTGATTCATCCATAGTGTTATGTTTTGTGTCTGGATGGCTCCCCAAAGCCTCATGCAGTCATGGGCAGGGGGTTTTTCAGAGGCAGCTGAATCTAGAGTTTGTGATTGATTCATGGTCTAATGCTGGATTAAGGGTTGAGTGCTACACCCACCCTAGGGTGGGTAGCTTGCATACAATATAAGGGATGACAAGAGGCTTACTCCCTTCTCCTGTCTTGTTGCTTTTGGTGTCTTCCCCTTTCATGAACCATTGCCTCCCTGCCACACCACCCTACCTTAGAGCCAGCCAATAATGGACTGCAACCTCTACAAACTGTGAGCTAAATAAACCTTTCCTCCTTTAACCTTGGGTATTTTGTTTCAGCAAACAGAAACATAACTAAGACACATAGTTTCCCATCATACCTAAAAAAGAAACTAACAAGAAACTCCACAGTCTTTTCTATGCTATAAAACTGACAATAATTTAGAGCCAAATCCCCTGATTTACCTGCCTCTTTCACCTTCACTCTCCAGTCACTCTAGCCCATGTCCTCTTAGTTTTTAAATCTGCTTCTACTACAGGAATTTTTCATGTTTTTTCCTTTTCCTGGAATACATCTTTACTCAGATCCCTAATAAATCATCATCTGTTAAATCAGTCCTATCAAAATACCCACTCCATCCTCCTTCTCTTTATTTTAATACTCTGATTTATCTTTTCTCCATAGCATGTTATCACTACCTGAAATTGTTATAGAGGTAGTTTTATCTCTGCCTAATTAAAATGTAAACTCTATAAAGACTAGGATTTAGGCGTCCTGGTTCACAGTAAATTCTTAATATTTAGAACTCTGCATAATACAGATTAGGAATTAGATAAACATTTTAAATGATTACCAAATTATTTCCACCACCAATTTGACAAATGCTTATGAAGAATTTGGTATTTGCCACACATTATAGCAGGTTCTGAAATTCATTCATATGCTCTAAGAGATTGACCATCGTGGGGCTTTAGTCTAGCTTGTCAGCTGAATTGTAATCAAATTGTGATCTCAATTGGAAAATTAAAAGTGTGATGAGGGCCCGAAAGGAAAATGCTGACAGCTAGGCTGGAAGTTCGAAAGTCTTTTTTAAAGAAGTAATGCTTGAGGAAATCTTAGATGAAAAATAGAAATTGACTGAGAAAGTTAACTAGAAGTAAAAAAGAGCATTCCAAGGAAGGAAAACCATATGTGAAAGCAAAAGAAAATAAAGAAGTCCTGAGGATCTGAGAGAAACCTAGTGTGACTAGAACAGAGCAGAAAAGGGAGGAATATGGTGCCTGAAGAGTGTTCAAGTTATCTTTGTGCAACCAATCACGAGAAAGCCTGATGACAACAACTTGTACATGTAATAGTTTATGGTATTGTTGATACAACAATAACATATTTTGCTTGTTCCCCTGAAATAGAGACATATTGTCTTGGATCTGTGTGGCTTCAGCAGAGGTATGACTCAACAGCTGCAAGTTGGATATACCACATGCATATCTAGCAGGCACTGCTGGCTGCAGGCTGGGTGCTCAGCTGGGACTGCCAGCTGGAACTCATTCATGTGCCTTCCCCATGTGATCATTTAGCTTCCTCCCAGCATGCTGGCTGGGCTTCTAGAGTTAGTACTCAAGAGAATAAAATGTATGAGCTTGACATTCTCATGACCTAGCACTGCACTGACATTGTTGTATTGACCAAGTTTGTCACAAAGGTGGCCCAGTGTCCAGGGAAGGATACATACATTGTATGATCCAAGAACATCATGAGCAATAAGATATGCTGTGTGGATCATATTTGGAAAAGTATAACCTGCCATAATGAGATAGCATACAGAGATAGAACAGGTCTAGACAGGGCCTTAAGTCTATTTAAGCTTTGTTTTTTATCTGCAAAAGGGCTGGCTATCACATATGTACTTTGAAGTGGCTATATTGGGTGTTGATTAGAAATGGAAAAAGCATAGTTAGTTTCATGAGATATTTATTTGTATAAAACATCCAGCCTTGGTAACTGATTAGTTATAAGAATGGAGGAAAGAAATGAATGACAATAAATTACTTATCTAGCTCCTATTCCCAAATCTAGGCATGATTAGCCTAAGTATTGCAGAGCACTGGGATTTCTCAAGCATTTTAGTGTAAAAGGCTAATCACACCCTTCTTCACTTCCTTTATCCACTCATTTGTTCACAATATTTTGAGGATGTCAGGCAATACTAAGTTTTATATCAGGAATTAAGGTTATACTTAGTTGTTAGACGACCTTGAAACATTTACAGACAAATGGCCGGGCATATTTTTTGTGCTCCTTAAAGCAACCAGGCTCTACCAAAGCACTTAATTAACCATAGTTGGTGTGCAAGAGGCACACCTGTTGCTTATGCAGTGGTCAAGATAAATATCTCCATTGTGATTGCATTTGAGCTAACTTATGAAGGATGAGGACATGGTAGATTAAAAAAGTAGCAGTAACAGGTGCAAGTGAAAGTTTAACCTGTGTTTTCTGTACTTAAATATGCACAGAAACATTAATATCATATTAGAAAATGGCACTTCAAATCTTTGTAGTGAAGATTTTTTTTTTTTTTTTTTTTTTTTTTTTTGTGGGTACCAGGGGTCGACCTCAGGACCTCACGCGCCAGCAGGCGCCCGTGCCGCTGAGCGATATCACCGGCCCCTTTTTCGTATGTGGGATCCGGGAGTTGAACTACGGCCCTCGCGCTTCCAAGGCAGGCGCTTACACCACTGAGCCATCTCACCGGCCCTGTAGTGAAGATTTTCACGATGTACTGACAGTTAAGGACTTTGTACATTCACAAAAGAATTCAAAGTTTCTTTGTCACGCTAGTTTTGACTCAAGATTTTCGAAAAAAGTTTATGATCTTATCAAATGTATTTTCAAAGGGCTACCCTACGCCTCTACAGTGTTGTGCTTTTAGAGGCAGAGGAAAAACATAGAATATTCTTGACTTTGTCAGGCCTGAGGCAATTAAGATAGGAATTTACTCAAAGACACATTAACGAAATAGATAAATATGTAAAAATAGGAATTGAGGAGGTAAACCCTGAACAGTACTTCCCAGTCAAGACTGATCTTCCAAGTGACAGGGAGAAATATTTTATTTCATTTTATTGCTTGAAATACTGATGTTTGTATTCATCCTGTGTAATGCTTAAAATGGACTGTCAACTTGATTAGCTTCGGTGACACCACGGGTATTATGAAAATATATACACTTCTGGGTGTGTCTGGGTAGATAATACAGGTATGAATTCATGGGTCTATATCTGGTTCTTTACCTTTTCCTCTCTGGCATGGTCCCCTGTTTTGTTTCGCAGCACACATTAAGTGTCTTTGCCCACCATACCCTTCCACCATGATGTTTCTGCTTTGAAACTGCCTGACTATGGATTGTATTTCCTGAAACTATAAGCCAAACTACATCTCTACTCCTTTAGCTTGTGGCTGCTGGGTATTGCATCCCAGTGACAGGAAAGCTGACTAATATACCCTGAAAGGTAATGTTTCATGAATGAACTGCATATGAAGGTGGCCTTTTACTTTTAAATGACTTTTGTTTAGCAATATATGAAAATCTATTAATAACAGTAAATAACTTAATAACACTCAAATTTAGCTACAATTATTCTAAATGTTTCTCATATAGTATTTCTTTACAAATAACAACACCTCTTTTGTCTAAGTTGCTATTATAATTGCCAATTTATTACTGAGAAAAGTGCATGCAGAGAAGTTAAGTAACTTGCTCAAGGAAATTTGGCCAGGAAGTGGACCTAGGATTTAGGCCCAGTCAGCCTGGATTCAGGAACTGGTAACTGATTCTAGTAGGGAAAGGCATAGGACAAAGGAAGCATTCACCATAGGTGCAGAATTTTAGGGTAAGCCAAAAATATCAGTAATCAAGACGAATAATATTTAATGCAGTATTTATAAAATCAAAACTAGTACAAAAAATCATGATAAAAATGTCAAAATTTTAAGTGAAGACAGAATTTGATTATTTTCATCATTAGAATCATTAAGTTGTTTTTTCTGGATGAGGAGCATGTCCAGATATGTAAGTAATTTTCCCATTGCTAGGACAAAATACTTGACATAGGCATCCTAAAGAAAGGTTTATTTGGTTCATGATTTCAGAGGATTCAGTCAATGTCAGCTGCCTTCAAGACAGAAACATCATGTCATGAGAACCTGGCAGAGGAAAGTTGCTCAACCCATGGCAGCCAGGAGGAGGAATGGGGGACAGAGATCAAAAAGAGCCAGAGAGATACACTCTTTAAAGACAGACCCTCAGTGATGCATCTTCTCTAACCTAGCCCCACAATCTAACACCACACCTCACAGCACGTACAACTATGGACTCATTCAAGGATAAGTATGGTACTCCACGATCCAATTACCTTCCAAAAGCCCCCATCTCTGAAATATAAGAATTTGAGGAACATCTTATATAGAAACCATAACACCAATTGTCCTATTTAGGGAGGTTGATTTTGGGGATGATAAACTATTCCATTGGAAATATACAGTATATCTAGTTGAAGTCATGGAACTGGATGAAAGAAAGCACCAGGTTAGAACATGTAGAATGAATAACAGAGGCCAGCACAAAGCCAAGAAGAATATTTCAGAATTGAAGTAGTATCTCACATATAGAGACATGCGAAGTCAGAAATATCACCACAATGTAGTAGTAAGATTGTTTTTAAAGAAATAGAACAAGGGTATTAGAAACAGATATAATTTTACAATTTAAATCTTTCTGTCCTCTAATATATTTTAATTTACTATCCTACAGATAAGTACAGAACACAAATATCTACTTAGTAGAATTAGTAAAAATAATAATAGAAGTAAATATTCATTAGAAATTAGTGTGTTATATTCAAAAAGTATAGTTGGATTTCTGATTTTAAAATTACTAATGAAAAATTAGTCATGGATATATACATGGGTATTGGAATAAAATGCATGCACTTTATAATTCACAGATTTGCCACTTAGTTGCTGTGTTAAGTTCAGCAATTTAAACACTTTCATACACTGTTTCCTCATCTGAGAGGAATTGTGATTACATAATAATGTATTGGAGGTACACACTTCAGGGCTCAATACTCTTAAATTGGTCTTTCTAGTTCCACACTGAACATAAAAGCCAAAAGAAAACCTGTGACAGTTTACTTTCTACCAGGAAGATGTGAACTTGAATACCAACCTGCTTTCAGGTTCTATAATCTAGAACCTGGGCCATTGCTTATGAATGTGTACTTTTAAGTAGTTTTCCATTCGATTTATAGAAATGTTCCTGCTCCCTTTCTCATACCAGTATGAGATTCCTTCCAGTAGAACGTCCCTCAGCAGAAATTTCTACCTAAATTAAACCTGAATCTCCACAATAAATCTCCTTTACAGTAAGTGGCCACAGAAATTGCATTTATAGGCAAATATAATTAAATGTATTTACTGTATATTGTTACAGTCCTGGAAACTATTGATTTACTTGTGGGAAAATTTAAAAAGCAGTAAAGAAGGTATATACTCTTCACAACTAAACGAAAGACAGTGAAACATCCTTAAAATGTGTTTAATAGTTTTCCTACCCCAGCCTTGCAAAATTGCTCAAAGCATAACTTAAAAAGGATTCCTGGATTCTACAGGAATATGAAGAAATGGAACTACCAGACTTAAATTCCATCAATCTTTTTTTCTTAATTGTGAGTTAATTTTTTAAACAGAGCCTCTGAGCAGTGTTGCTTGGAAATAAGGTGTGTGCCCTAATAACAGCATAATACATTAACAAAAAAAAAAAAAAAGAGAGAGAACAACAACAACAAGAAAACCTCATAGGCTTCCAAGGATACAGACAAGAAAATGTGGGCAACAGACATAAAGAAAGAACGTAGAAATTTGAGGAACTATTATTTATGATACTTAACTTCATTTGGTACTTAAAATACACAAATCACACACTCATATGTAATAAATGTATTATATAAAATCACTCTATCCTAGTAGTATTTGTCTATATATTTAAATCACTCTCTATATATACATCCATTTACACACACAGGCACACACAATCACTCTATATTGTAGAAGACATTGTAGAGAGATAAAGGACAGTTACAAAAGAAAAACAAATTAGGCTGAAGAATCACAAACCAAGCAACTTATGATCTATTTGTAAAGAAAGAAAAGGAAATTGGAAATAGTAAGAGTGATAAATCCAAATTAAACTGTAGCAATTTTTAGCTGTCTTCATTATTTATTTTCTCTAGTAGGGGTAAGAAAGTATAACCCTTAGACAAAATGTAGCATCCACTTTTATTTATGTATGGTCCATTAGCTGATAATGATATAAATTTTTATCTGACATATGACTACATCATATCTTCAGCTTTGCCTCATTATCTCATAAAAATGAATAATTTACTCTCCTCCATCTTGCCTCTTGGCCCAGAAACCCTAATACATTTGCTATCTGGCTTTTCAAAGAAAAAGTTTTCTGATCTCTAGGATAAGGTTTTTGTTGTTTATTTTTCAGAATATTGTATGGATCCATACAGAAATCCAGGGCTTCCTACATCCTGGCCATATGCTAAGCATTTTCCATGCACTGTTTCCCTATGGGAGGTAGCTACTCTTCTGACTTTTTTTTATGGGGAAAGATTCTGAGACTCAGAGACAAGGATCTTTGCTTGGGCCTCAGGGTGATGGAGTGCCTGCTTGGGATGGAATCCCTGACTCTGTCACTGTAGAGTCCTCACTTTCAATTTTTCTAAATAGCCTTTCTTTAAGCAGACTTGTAAATTTGGTACTCATGTAAAAAAGGTTAGAAACCAAAACAAGGCATCCTAGGTAGAACTTGAACAAAATCACAAAAATCAGCATTTTAGAAAACTGTAGTTGAGAAAGCATATTGGGCATTGATGTGAACAAGACAGGGCTCAGAGAAGATAAATCAGAAGGTGAAAGTTGCAGATAGGATTCAGCAGTGAAGATCAGACACATTTCCAGCATTAACAACCAACACTTAGCCCAGAGCCTGCAATGTGGGACTTACTTAGAGGAAGTAAGTTCTCCAAATTCTTGGGTTATAGGAGGCTCTGTGAAGCCTTCTCATCAGTCATTTCCCACTATTTCTATGGATCACAGACCTTAGCTTTTGAGACTGAGTGGGGGGTGGGTATCCTAAAGTCAAAAATAGAATAGCCATTATGGCAGTCAATCCAAGAGGTCTCAGTAATGAGATGAAGTGTTTAAGTGCAGACAAGAGTCTACATTTAAATGAAGACCAATATTGAAAAAAATACAGATTCTAATGTGAACCTACACATAAATGCTGGTGCAAATTATTCCGTGTCTTATTAAGATTATTATGCAGATGGTTGTATCAATTAAGTTGATGTATAAAAAAGTGACTGGCAAAGAGTACATGCTTTGTAAGGATTACTTTTACTGCTGCTATTACTATGTTCATAACAGGTAGGATGAAGAGATTTAAAATACATATTTTGAGGGCCGGTGAGATGGCTCAGCCGCTTAAGCGCCTGCCTGGCAAGCGCGAGGGCCCGAGTTCGACTCCCGGAACCCACATACGAAAAAGGGGCCGGTGATATCGCTCAGCGGCACGGGCTCCTGCTGGCACGCGAGGTCCTGAGGTCGACCCCCCGGTACCCACAAAAAAATAAATAAATAAATAAATAAAATAAAATACATATTTTGAGAAACAAGAAGAAATTGGACTGGGGGAAACTATCATAATATTTAAGGTAGAAAAAATTCAAAGGATAAAACTGGGGAAAGATAGGCGATCTTGAATTCAAAAAGCATATCAGAGACAGAATCCAGAGGTAGAAGCAAAATTCAGGGGCAGAATTCACCAGAGTTTACAATAAAGTGAATATGTTATATACATTCAAAGATGGTTTGTTTTAAGCCAATGATATCTATACAGAATTACTATCAGATCTGGGTTCAATTTAAGCAATGTTTTTTGCAAAAGAAGAAACTCACAAAGAAAATGTAATTGTCATTTTTTGTTTTGTTTTAAGAGCAAAGCTGAAAAACTATCATTTAAGTATGGAAGAATTTCATGTAATAGAAAAAAACCTAAATTTTGGGGTTCTGTGATTTAATAAACTACACATATTTTGCTTTGACAGGATATTACTTAATATAGTTACTCTGCCAAATTTTTTCTCTAAATGGCTAGAAAATAAATTATTTAAGCTCATGGTTCTGATCTCTGTCACAAATACTCAACTCTGCTATTGTAATGTAAAAGCAACAGACAATATGGAAACAATTGGGCGTAATTCTGTTCTGATAAAATTTTATTTACAAAAACAGCTGCTTAGATCAGTGTAGTCCTTGAGAGAGTTCTTCCGTTCCTAATCTAGTCAATAACCAAATCTCACTATCTGCACCGTTTTCCTTTTTCCCCTCATAATAGTGCCCTTATGTGTTCATATTTATGTGTCTAGGGAAAACTTGTAATTATATGACTGAAAAACAAATACTATTAATATATGAAACAATGCAGCGTAATGAAAGTAGTATCATGAAATTCATCAAAATGTGTCAGAAGTTTATAAAATTGGCCACACTACTCTAAACATGAATATTTCTGAGCCTCAAGCTACTAATACTTAAAAATAGGAATAAGAATCATGACTCTAAACATTTTTGTAAGAACTAGAGCCAACAGAAATATAATACTTAAAACACTGCCATGGGAGGTTAAGATAATTTTAATTGATAAGTAATATTTTCATTCTTACAATAGTAATAGAAAATTAAATTGCCTGGAACAGATAGGATGATAAATGTGTAGATAAAATTGTGTGTATTTTCCTTATCCAGATAAACAGGAAGGAAAGGTAGAAGATTACAGATTTACATGTGTAGAACATGGCTCAGGAATTTAAGATAAAATGTAGATATATTACCTTAATAGGAAGCAACCTATCAAAAAAGTTTAATGTCTTAATGAATTGAGAGGTTGCAGGACATAAATTCTGAACCATTTCTTTCCCTTATGATTTCTTTCTAATTGTTCTCCTCACAAAACACAGTTCTTTTTTGAGTTGGGGGTAGTCAGCTGGAATAAGTAACTATTCTACCTAGGTTGGTTAGGAAGTAGAAATATATAAAAGGCAATTTCAAAAATAAAAAGCCTTAATTGTGGTTGCACAGGAGATGTTCAAAGTTTAAATATATTGTATTAAGAAATATGAGTATCTTTTAAAAAAATCAAAGAAGCTGTTCGTTGGTACCATGGTCAAAAAGATAAAAGCTTTTACGCTAGAATCTCTTTGCTGATACATGTAGGAAAAAGTGCTTCTCCTAGTGGTAGTTAGAACTGCTGGAGAGCTTTATTACTCCTTTAAACATGCAGAAGAAGTTGTTATTTTACACTTGTATTTCTAGGATGATGGCTTCTTAAAATGGGGTGACTCACCTTTAGAATATACCAGATAGTTACATGGCTCTCCCTCCAATAGGAAGGTATTAATTATAGAAGCTAATTAGTGACCTGTGTGAAGATCTGATCATATAGGTTTTCATTTATGAGTGCTTGTGTTCTCTATATGCGCTGTAGAGAAAACCTTCCGGCAACTATGATTATTAACATTATTTCATTTTTATTGCTTTTCCCATTCAAAGGGAGACCACGGAAAGTCAACAATGTAGTTAATTCGCTTTAGCAAACTGGAAAATGCAAAATAATATTATTTCTTTATGAGTTAGAAACTACTGAAGAATATAACTGTAGGTTCTAAAAGTTTATTGTGGCATCTAAATAGCAATCCTGGTTTGTATATCTCAACCTTCCTGTTTCCTGCGAAAACGTATAGCACATTAAACTGAAGGCACAATCAAAAGTTAGGGCAGGTAGTGTAAAATTCTCTCAAAACAGACCCTTGTAGTCTTGTGATATTGTACCTCAACTTGAAACCTGTGTTGATAGCCAATATTATTTTCCCTGTTTACCACTGGAGGAAAATACCTTAATTTGAAAAGAAAGAAAAGAATTCTTTTCTTCATTCCTTTTTCCAAGGCAGAGATCCCCCAGATTTATTCCAAACAGAATTTTTTCTGTAACTTTTTTTGACATAATGAGTATTTTTGATGTGACTATAGGGCATTATTTTTCTCTAGATTGATTTCATCACTGCCTCTGTTCTATACCAAAATGTGAACTTCTAGTTATCAAGTAGAATCAGTCATGATAGATAGGGATACAGACACTAACTCATTTTATTGGAAAGTAGAAATCCAACAAATAGCACTTAAGCATGGCTAGTCCTGATAAGAATTAAGACCGAGGATTTTAACTTCTGATATACTTTTGGCTGAATATTTTAGAAAACCAGGAAATAAGTTGAGACTAATTTTGCAATTAAGTGTATGAAACTACCCTGGTTGATTGTTTCATAAACTAGAGGGAAGAGGGTAAAAAGCTTTGTCTATAAACCAACAATTTTCACTATAGTTCCAAAATACTTAGGAAAGAGAATAGCAATAATCCAGTTGGCAAAACATGGCATCTTTACGTGTTTCACTTCAAAAGCAGAGCTTGAAAAATAGGTGTCATGTATAAAGATTTTATTAGAGAGACAAAACTAGGAAACGGGAACAAGGGGCTGTGGAGGTGAAAACAGGAAAGAAGGCAACACACGTGTCTTGCATTAAATTAGCTGCTGTAAGAACAACTTGAGCCAGTCCTCAGAAGAGCACAAAGAAACCCTCTCACAACTGACAGTTGGAAGATGTAGCTTTAGTTTTTTGTTTCTTATTTATAATTTTTTTGAAATCAAAAAGTCTCAGAGAATGTCAGCCACCTCACAATTCTATGTTCTGACATGCCACTGACACCTTAAGACCCAAGAAAAGATTGTAAGACTTAGGAGTGAGGCAAGAGGTAATGCCAGCAAAGTGAGCCAGGCAGGATCCACACAGAGCTTTTGCTTTCAGTTGAAATCAGAGGTGAGGATATGAGGCACGGATAGGTGCCATGTGACAGAACGGGGGTCAAGTTTTATGAACACACTGTGGACACAATTGAGTCAACTCAGATAACTCCTGCATCCATGCAGAACAAGTAGATGTAAAAAAAAAAAATAAACCATCTGAGTTTGAGAAAAAGAATAATAACATATCATCATGAAGACGCCGATGACACCATCACTCAACAAATTACAATTAAACCTAGAAGAAAATGTAGGGAAATGGTCGGCATTTTTCAAAGAAGCCAAAATGCTTCTGTCTCTTTGAAACACATCATCAACATTTTGCTTATGGGATAACAATGTGCCATTATGAGGGGGAAAGACAGCTGTCTGGTGGTGGAAAAATTGTAAAAGAACTCAAAGTGCAACAAAAGAATTTAAATACGCATGAATATAGTGAAAGAAAAATGGATGTTGTATCCGTGTGGATTAATAGAAGATAACCTAAAAAGTTCTCTCAAGAAATAAAAATGTGAGCGAGATGTAGAGGAAGAAAGGTAGGTAGAGGTACAGTGCAGGACACAACCCCCAGTGTTCTGTTGCAACACATGAGCTCTTTTCCAAGTGGCTATGTAACCACAGCTTGAAACAACCTGCATTTCTGAGTAACCATTTAAAAGGGAGGCGCCTAGGAAATTCGCCTGATAAAATATGGCAGAATAGCCACAGTAAAACTATCTATCAGTGTTATATCACTCAGGTCTCTCCTTTCCTTCCTTTCTTCCTTATCTCTTTTGAATGTATTGATTACTGCAGACTAGCTTACCCTATCAGGATAAATACAAAAATAGAAAATAAACAGTTATCTGAGACCAAGTCATAAATACTTTTATTAGCTCAATTTTATGTCTCCATGATTATATTTGTTAGAGAAGATGCTTACTAAAGAAGAAGAAGAATGTTGTGATTACATATGTATATATCGAAATATTTTACCTCATTTATAGAAATCTTAATCAACTATGACAATAGGTGGAAATGGTTTCCAAACACACTAATTGTAAATAGCATTTCAGATTATTTATTCTCCTAGTCCTAAGACATGCTATATAAATAAATGCAGTTAGAAAACAATGGTAAAATGATTGGCAAATAACTCTGAGATATTACTTTAGATAGAAAATCAAAAACAAACAGCATTAGATAGAAGGAAAACATCATATCATGTTGATAGAAGGCATGAAATTCATAATAGAGTTGAGTCATAAGTCATTAGGCAACAAAATATTGAATTCAATCAAATTAAGAACAAGCTCTTAGAAATGCAATACTACTTCAATGCAAGTTTCTCAGCTTTGGACAGATCAAGTAACTCAAAATGAAGTTATAGAGGATTTAAGTAATTTCCTCGAAAGACTTGAAATTCATAAATAAAATGCATAGATAATCAGGCATTAATGAAAATTAAAGTACATTAAGTAACACCAAGAGTTGTTCCCTTAGAAAATAAATTGCTACCATCTGCATTCTTGGAGGCTTCATCACATGCAGTTAAACTGTCTCACATATGAAAGTGAACAGGGAGAGGGAGAAAACATTTCTAATAGGTTGGAGCTCATTTTTATTTAAGTGTCTTAATAGTTTCTTCTTGGTAATGGTTGCATTTCAAATTTATAATGTGAATTATGAAATCCTGCAGCTGACTGTTTTTGATGAGCACTCCCTGAAGCACCTAGCTAAGGCGTAGGATTTCCATCAGCAACAGTGGCACGAGGCTAAGGTGGAAGGAATCTGAAAAATAAAATTTGGCTGTACACCATTCAGAAAGAGTAGAAGAATGTTTCATCTTAAACAATACAACTAAAAGTGAACGGTAGGTGGCATACGATTTAGTTTTGTGGTTGTGGTTACACTTATGCCTTAACTGTACCTGCATATTTTATATGATTTTCTCATTGAATACCCTCTCCTTGGGAAGGCTGGTCCACCACCATCTATATGTGAACAGGAAACAAACATTAGGCAGCATTCTTAGACATAACCACAGAGTAAATTGAAAACAAAATCTGGCCAATTATTTTTAAGAGATTTGAGACTTGGTTTTGAGGACAGACTCATTATCAGTGTTCGAGTGAGGGAATCTGAGTATGGACTTCGCTTAGTAGCTTCCATAGTGTTGTGGGTCCCCGAGATATGGGTAATGACTTAGGACATACTGAGAAAATGGCCTGGAGTTAAAAGTGTTTGTACATATAGGGGAGGATCACAATGTGGAGTCATGTCTACTATAGAGTGGGACATAATTAAAAAATGGAAGATATTAACTGCAAGAAATGATATAAGTCATTGTAGATACATTTCTGGATGAAGACAGATCTGAGATGAAATGGGTGGATAGTAGGTCGGGCTAGAGATACCAACATGAACATCATCTTGTTGAAGCAGTGCCTATATTCAGGACTAAATATTGCCAAGTTTCATATCTCTACTACTTTTTAAACCAGGGAAGTATAAACTTGGGACCTGATAGCATAGGGTAGTTCTTCATTTCTCAAAAAAAGAAAAGAAAAGAAAAGAAAAGTCATCACTAACATTGCTGAAAGAGCAACTATTTAGGTAATCATATTATAACCACTGAAATTGCTAGGATTCACATTTCATATTTCCCCAAAAAAACAGAATATATAGTGTTGGTCTTATAGCTGGTCCATGAGTCTTGTATCATTCTTCCTAAATGTGGAGAGGGATAGCAGAGTGTGATATTTAAAATGACACAGAAAGATGTCAACAATCTCAACAGCCAGGGTGAAGCTTTCCAAGAAGTAAAGCAAATACAAATACAGTGACATAGCAAGGAGAATTGAGGCTCAAGAAGCCAAAAGTAGGCCCTCTCGCATTTTGTATGTAACTTTTTCATGTTCTTCTATATTTTTATAAACAATAGAAAGAATTATCTCTATACATTTATTGACTCATAGCCCCTTCCTATTAGAATATAAGCCTCATGAGATAAGGAAACAAGAGACACACATATTTGCTACTCCATTTCAGTGTTTCTAGTGGTTTCTGGTTTTAAGGTTAACATTCAGTATTTATTGAATACAGATACATCAATGAATGAATGGTTGTTAATTATTGTCTGTGAATCTAACATCATCCAGTATTTTATTTTATCTAATCTTTTGATAATATAAAACATAAACTCCAAAGCTTAGTAATTAAGAGACAATGTCTATGGGTGGGAAATATAGAACAGATGCTCCAAATCACGTTGCTCATAATATTTTCTTCCACAACCTTTTCTTTTCTTTCTTTTTTTTTTTTTTGTGGGTACCGGGGGATCGACCTCAGGACCTCGCGCGCCAGCAGGCGCCCGTGCCACTGAGTGATATCACCGGCCCTTTTTTCGTATGTGGGTTCCAGAAGTTGAACTTGGGCTCTCACGCTTGGCAGGCAGGCGCTTACGCCTCTGAGCCATCTCACCGGCCCAACCTTTTCTTTAATAATTTCTCATCTCATTTTCTACTTCTTGCACCACCACTGTCTCGTTTTGTATTCTTTGCAATTTTTAAGGATCTTCTCTGAAAGTAAGTAAAATCCCCCCTAATTATCTACTCCTTAATGGCTTTGTTAACACTGCTAAAATAAATTGGAACTTTCAGAAGTGTATGTATAAGGTTAATGAAAGAAAATATATAGAGTAAATATGAGGTAGAACGAAGTCTAAATTAGATGTTAGTTAAATAGATTATTGGCTTTATTCCTGATGAGGTCTCCAAATGGGTGGAGAATAAGGAAATGAAAAAGTAGGAGAAAGAAGAAAGAAAGGAGGAAAAGGTGGAACAGGAAGAGGTAGAGGAGGAGGAAGAGGAGAAAGAGGAAGACAGAGAACATAACACAACCAAGAGGAATTATCTTCTTTTAATCATTAGGTTTCTCTCCTTTTGCTAAAATATAAGTGATATATCTCCTCTCCTTACCTCATGCCTACTCTGTGTTAGATTTATACAAATTCTTTTATTGGAAACTGATATAGTTATGTAGTAACTGTGAAATTAATTATCAGCTAGGAGGGTTAAGGACTTAAGGTGTGAAAATTGCTAGTTGACAAAGGCCATGGCACCATTACATCTTAAAAATGAAGTAGATAATGTGAACTAGTCTCAAAGCCTGTCTTAAATGTATTAGTCTGTTAACAAATACATGTGGAAAATGTCCCATGGAGAAAATGAATGTAACAATAGTATAAAAATGAAACACAAGGGGCCGGTGAGATGACTCAGCAGTGTAAGCACCTGCCTGGCAAGCGTGAGGACCCGAGTTCGACTCCCGGATCCCACATACGAAAAAGGGGCCGGTGATATCGCTCAGCGGCACGGGCGCCTGCTGGTGAGCGAGGTCCTGAGGTTGATCCCCCGGTACCCACAAAAAAGAAAAAAAAAAATGAAACACAAAACTTTTAGAAAAAGAATCCTCTCTGACATTGAATATTTCAAAACAGGTATTTGGGCTTTAGCTTCTAGCTATTCTTTATCAGGAAGCAAGTTGGGTTAAATAAGATGGAAATATGTGACCTGTACGGTATGAGTTTGGAGAATTGACATTTCCCAACTAGCTAGTCCTGGTAACAACAGTTAGCACTCTGTTCACCAATAGGGTGAGGGTGTTAGTCCAACAGACTAATATATCCATCAAACACAGTGGTTACTCTAAGCAGGGCATGTGACCAAAGAAGCACCAACAAAATATTTTCTGATGTATAATAAACAGATATTCTGTTCTGGGTTGACGGTTATTACCCAGACACCAAGCTTGGTATTGTCAGTGGTCACTTTTCCTCTTCCTGAAAAATATTCCTTTTCAGTGGAAGCCAATCAAGAGGGGGAAATGAAAATGAGAGTTAGAGAGAGAACTATAGAACTCTTGATAAAATTCTTATATCCCTTGCTTGCATCAATATCTAAACCAGCTCTTGATTGTGACCGAAAGTTTCCTGAGTCAATACATTTATTTTTACTTGAGCCAACTGAGAGAGTTTCTGATATTTGCTACCAAAAGAGTAATATATAAACCCTCCCAATTCCAAGGAAGCTCTTCTTTTCTGAATGGATCACTATGCTAAGCCTATCATGAACACTAGGTGTACGAGTACATCTAAGAGACACTTTGACACTGATGGCTTGTTCAGCTCTGGGAAAATAGGGCACCTCATGAACAGATCCCCATGCTTATGCCAATTGTTGTGTGTGAAAGTTGCATGATTATTGCTAGCATGTAATTTTTTTGGGGGGGTACCGATCACTTACCTTACAGAGTGCTAACTGGTGTTACCAGGACTAGCTAGTTGGGAAATGTCAATTCTCCAAAGTCATACTGTACAGGTCACATATTTCCATCTTATTTAACCCAACTTGCTTCCTGATAAAGAATAGCTAGAAGCTAAAGCCCAAATACCTGTTTTGAAATATTCAATGTCAGAGAGGATTCTTTTTCTAAAAGTTTTGTGTTTCATTTTTATACTATTGTTACATTCATTTTCTCCATGGGACATTTTCCACATGTATTTGTTAACAGACTAATACATTTAAGACAGGCTTTGAGACTAGTTCACATTATCTACTTCATTTTTAAGATGTAATGGTGCCATGGCCTTTGTCAACTAGCAATTTTCACACCTTAAGTCCTTAACCCTCCTAGCTGATAATTAATTTCACAGTTACTACATAACTATATCAGTTTCCAATAAAAGAATTTGTATAAATCTAACACAGAGTAGGCATGAGGTAAGGCAAAAGTAATCATTATTTCACAGGTGTTTGTATTTTCTTATTTTCTTGAACCTTGTGAATTTATTTACATGACAATTTGAAAATGATGTTTGGGCCATAATGACTCCTAGACTGCTAAATACAGGAGAGGCCTGGGGACTTGCAGAGCTGCTAATGGGAAACCGGATGGAGCTAACATTTTGACACTGGCTTCTTCTCAGGAGAGGCAAACAGAGAAGAGGAATTGAAAGGAAACTGTCACTAGGAAACCAAAAAGGAAAATAGAAAAAAAAAAAAAAAGAAAGAAAAGAAAAAGAAACCAACAGAGTACACAAAAGTAAGACCAAAAACTAAATGAGTTAATTAACAAAAAGGCTACATCCAAACACTTGCAAACACTAGTTGGGAGAACAGTATCAAGGAGTAGGAAAGATTAAATAAGCAGGCAAGCATGGAAATTTCATTCTAATATTGTCAAAGATAAGACAATGTCATAAATAGCAATGAGAACTGTCTAGGTAAGAATTGTTAGAAAACGCTATGCTACAAATCTTTTGTAGCTGCAAGGTATGCCCTGATCTCTAGACTTCTCTATAATCTACACCTCCTTTGGTAAAAATCAATTAGTTTTCCCATAGCTTATCCTCTATATAAAAATTTTGCCTCACACTATTATCTACCTTAAATAAATAACAATGATAGTAATTTTTAGCCCTGTTTTAAAGCCTACTCTTATTTTGCACAAGTTTTTCTTCTGAAAAGTGTCACTGACTGTGTTCCATTGGTGTCTTTCCACTGAATGTTCATAACACATTTGCCAGGTTGATGTGCTTATCTCTTCCAGAAGAAGAAGAGAATCAGGGGCCCTAGAGGTTAATTAGCTTGTACTTTGTCCTCCAGATCTCAAGCAAAGGGATAGAAACTAAGAATAGGAAAGCTTCCTTTTATACTGGCAATTAAAAATGTACAGCAGTGACATAGTTCTTTGTGAGGCAGTGAAATTTCTCTCACCAAAAATGTTCTGGATGACAACATCAGGTCAGGAATAGTTTTGAGAAAATTATTTTGTTTGTCGTGTTTTGCAATAGCTGATATTTCAGGCACTTCCAAAAAAAGGAAGATTGTTTTAAAATTCATAACACCAAATATTTAATTATTGTACTTGTACTTTCCATTTCTAAGACTCCTATTTATTTAATGAGAAATACACAGACGCACACGTAAGCACGTTTCTCTTCCTACCTTTTCCTTTAAATGAAGCATCAGCTTGACCTGCCAACCAAAAAACTAATCATGTATTTCACTGTAGGAAGAAAAAAGCAGAATTACTGAAACTAATAATGATAATAATATGAACACATGAATATATTTCAGGTTTGTTGGTATTTTATTCATTTTCTCAATGTTCATTTTCTCAATGGAATCTCTTCAAATGCCTTCTTTTGATGATTATATATTAATATCAAACACCCTACTATGCGATTGATACCCATATCAGTGCATTGTGTATACCAATTACTTGTATTTCTTATCTTTATTATATTGATTGCATTATTACCTCCATTTTACTTGAAAAAATAGTAGCATTGTATAACAACTTTCAATGGTTGTATAGCTAATGGTCAATGTCTTAGTCTTTTGGAACTGCTCTAAAAAAATAGTGCATGGCTTATAATCAATAAAAACATATTTATTAATTTGGAAAGCTAGAAGGCTGAGCCCCAGGTGCCATTTGGTTGCCTTGTGGAGAGGACTGTCTTCCAGGTGGCACATTTTCCTTACATCTTATATAGTAAGCTGAAAAGAGAGGGAAAATTACTTGAGGAGTCTCTTAGTGGCACTAAATCCAGTAGTTAGGGCTCCACTACCATGGTGTAGTCACTACCCGAGGGTCTGACCTCCCTCCATATACCTTTACAGTGGTGACTGGGCTTCAATTTGTGAATTTTTGGGGGAAACACAAATATTTAGTCCATATTAATACTTTAAAGAGGCTGCATTCTCTAATCATGGTATCAGTGTCTATAAAACGTCAGCAAGCATGAAAACCATCCAGAGAACCGTTTTAAAAGATGAGAGTGCTGGCCCCCAACCTCAGAGTTTCTAACTCAGTTGGTCTGGAGTGGGAGTGAAGAATTTGCTTTCTCTACAAATTTCCAAACCATGTTGCTGTTACTGGTTTAGGGGATGTACATGCATATCCATGGAGGCTTCTGCCTCCTTTACTTGACCTTCCCCATATTTTCTTGAGGGGTGACACTAGCTATAGAATGGATAACAACTAAATATAAAAAGTCTTCTAAATTGTTTTTCTTAAAAGAATTGAGAGTGGTCTTTAAAAATATAATAGATTGGCCGGTGAGATGGCTCAGCGGTTTAAGCGCCTGCCCGGCAAGTGCGAGGGCCCGAGTTCAACTCCCGGAACCCACATACGTAAAAGGGGCCGGTGATATCGCTCAGTGGCACGGGCGCCTGCTGGCGCGCGAGGTCCTGAGGTCGACCCCCTGGTACCCACAAAAAAAAAATATATATATATATATAATAGATTTTCACTCGTGCATTGCTGTCCTGGAGAATTATACCTAGAGAAATGTCATGAATTGACTGGGTGATCATTTGGAATTTCCTTGTATTTCATGTAACTGCAGTGAGATCATAGCCTAGAGCCAGGTAAAACAAATATTTCCCACAAATCCTTCTGATTAGTAACAAACCCAAATCCTTAGGGAGAGAGCCAAGGGAAAAAGAAGAAAGCCAGGTGCAGCCACTAATTTCAAGAGGAAGAGCCACAGACTAAAATGTGAAATAACTTCACATGAGAAAAAATGAAAGTTAAGCAAAGAGATGAGAAAATTGCTGTGAAAATGGATGCGGTTCATTGATCTTGGCTATCTCCGTCATGTTCTCTGGGTGGGTTGTTGGCCCATTGCAAAGATCTAGGAGCTAATACAGCATCAAAATATGAGTCCGCCATCTATGTTGTATATATCATTGAAGGGAAGAGAGAAGAATAAAACTTCTCAGCAAAAATCACTTTAACTCAATTCGACTGGGAAATAATTAAAAATAATAAATTCCCAGCAGAGGTGCTGAAATTCATCACATAGCCGATCTGCATTACTTTATTACTGTTTTTATGTAGTTTAACATAACCATCCTGTCACTCCTAGATCATTCTCAGATTGCAAGCTTATCAAAGAACTGTAGGATTAGCGTGATGGGTTCCATAGGCTCACACTCAGAGACAAATGGATTAGAAACACTTATCTTAGCAACAAACCATGACTCTAATGAAATGTAAACACATTCCAGCTTCCCAAAAAGCATTAGAAACAGGTTAATAAAATTAAAGTGAACCAAAACTCTTTTCAAATTTCTGTTGTATTTGAGAGTTAAATAGAATATGTTTAAAATATGTAATTAATATGTACATATATGTATTAAGATTTAAAGTGTGTTATATACATATACTAATTTCTCCCAATGAGTGTAATCATTATGTCCTGCAAAGATGTACCAACAAAAGTAAAAATAAAATAAAATTAGCCAGAGAAAGACATTGAGCATAATAGACCTTGTCTGATTTTCATATTATGCCCAGGTTTCATTAAATACACACACACACACACATATATAGATATAGATAGATAGATAGATAGATAGATAGATAGATAGATAGATAGATAGATAGAAATTTATGAAAGACACCAGAGATATTCAAATATGGTACAATCAATTGGACATATATTTTATTGATAGAATGGTGAAGTGCATTGTAAGAGGAAATCTTATATTTTTACAGAAGACATTAGGTTCTCTTTTTTGAAAGTACTAGAAGAAAAATACAAATTGTATTTACTGAGATTGTGTTTATTAAGCATCTACTCTATTCCTGGTATTTACATAAAATGAGAATGAAAAATCAAGAACCACATTCTTTCATGGTGGAGAGAGAAAACACAACTACAGAAGTATAGAGCCACATATTTGATAGTAGATGCTTTCAGAGGATGCTTAAAAGGAACACATAAGCTAGAGGGTGATCAGGGAAGCTCCTCAGAGGACAGGATACCCATGATGAGATTTTGTAGGGAAAGGAAGAGTTAGGCCAGGAAGGAAAGGAGGAAAGGTTACTTCATACAGTGGGAACAGGTTTACATAAATGATAGACAATAGGACTAACAGGGAGATAGATCTTTTCCAAATGGGAAAAGCCCAAGAGATGGAGGGAGTGAAGAGGGAAGGAAGGGGAAGGGGATGTAAAAAAAATTAAGATGTGTTATGTACATGTACCAACTCTTCCCAATGAGTGTAATCATTATGCACTACAAAAATATAATAATAAAAATTTAAAATAAAATAAAATAAACCATAAAAAGACATTTAGCATGATAGAGGTTGTCTGATTTTCATATTGTGCCCATGTTTCATATTGTGGACCATAGAATATTAAATATGCTCTATGAAATTAGAATTCCCACAGTCAACTTAATATAGTCAAAGCTGGGTATCTTTTTACTTAAACTTTAATTGCAGTATATTTACATACTTTCATATGCAAATGTGGAAAAAATATACTCATGAGGGTGTTTAGCAAGCAATGTCGCTAAGCCTTATTCAATCCTAACAGTTTTCATTTTTGTCTTTGCTTTTTTCTTTTGATAATCTTTCAATTCCAGTTACTATGGATGTAATCCCGGGGAGACCTTGCGTTAGATAATTCCTTAGAGAGATGAGCTCTTCTTTCACCTGAGTCATATGAAGCCCTGCAAGGAACACTGGGCTGGGAGTCAGAATGCCTGGATTTTAGTCTGCAAGTAAACTGCTGATACCAAACATGAGGCTTGACTTCTTTTCTTAGGCTCCACTTCATCATTAAAAACTAGGCAATCTCTGAAGTCTTTTCAAAACATTGTGGCATGAGAGAAACCTCTGTTTTGCTGCACATTCATTTCTAGGCATTTAACTATCTTTGTTAAATGGAAGTCAACAAGGTTTATATTAATATCGCATTTGCTTTTGAATTTCAGGCATACTTTTATTTTGGTGTGATTTAAATAGTCCTTTTTGAAAGATGTCATTTAATTTATGATTTTTCACACATTAATCAATTTTAAATAAAATGCTTAACAAATTTGGTCAGTTTTTAGCTTTTGATGCAAATTATGAAGCCAGGTGCAATATTATCTGCTATACTCAAGGACAATTTTCAATGAGATGTCACATTGAAATAATGTTATACCTCAGAGGAGAAGAGAAACCTATTTTAATAACGAAATAGAATAAGAAGTCATTCACAGTGAGAAGAATGCAGTCTTATGCTAATATCTCAGATAATTTTTGTTTTCAATGCTTTCCTTACAGCATGCACTGGGGAAATAATTTAGTTCCTGCATTCTTTGCACATGTATCTATAAATCAGCACAATATATAACCAAAAGCATACACAATTTCAAACCAAACAAGAATGTTGATAGAGTGGCCAGAGAACTTTTTCATTTAAAGCAGAATTTCTTACCTCAGTACTATTGACGTCTTGGGCCAGATAATGATTTTATTATTGGAGTGGAGCTGAAGAAGTCTTATTCGTCTCTATGTTCTAGAAGCTGATAATCTAACCTCAGTTTTCGAAACCAAAAATGCTTCCAGGTGTTGCTCAATAACCTCTGGTAAAGAAACTTGCCCCCACGTTACAGTCGTAAAGTATTTGGCAGAGATGAAGAAAAACTTTATGATTATCTCTGCCCACCAATCATGTTGGATGCATATGTTAGGGTAAAGCTTCTTTTTCCAGCCATCCTTTCCATCTCAGAGTCAATACTTTCAGTGTGGAGTTGCTACCTGATGAGATGGCAGGAACTCTACTTTCCACACAGCTAAAGTGGGTCCACACGTAGATTCTCGTTATGACCTCTACAGGTTTCTTGTGATCTGCTGCTGCCATTTTTTAAACAGTTTCACCTTTGAGATCTATTGCTTACTCTGCTTGTCCAAGTAGTCCAAACCTTTAGTAAAGAGGAAACAAACAGTGCAAAAGCCTCAGTGTTTCTTAACAATTTCACTAATGTCCTCCGTTTTCAACTACATGGGTCTAATTTATCTTTTCCTAAGGATTTCCTTTTCATACCTGCTGAAACCATCCTGAAGTCTCTCTCACTCTTCAGAGAGAAGTTCAACCTTAAACCCAAATATGATCAGAGGCAGACACACATGAATCTGATAGGCCCCAGGGTATCATTTATCAACTCTCTGGCTCATCTCTCGTAAAGCCGGTCCCCTTTCATCTCACTTGCCTCTTAAGGTATGTCCCTTTCCCCTCGTCTCTGTCACGCTGAGCTCCCTGCTGTGACACCTCTCTTTGGATGCTCACGCTATCCTTACAAACGACACTAACCAGAAATCTACATCCATCTACTTCATAAATATGTTCCAAAATACAGTCCTCTATACCTATTCTCATTTTCTTCAAGTACAATTCCTTTCTCTCACATTTTCCCTCCTTTATATTTCTCTACCACACAGTAGTTGCAAAACCAATGCTGCTTGGTTTAAATCACTGAAAAATTTAAATGTCTGGCCCCGATAAAAGTCACAGAGAAGTACAGCATTTGTTTTTCTGGAAGACCAGAAGTAAAAAATTACAATTTGAAGATAGTTGTTATTTTTAAGGCCCCTTTGAAAAAGTGTTACAATTAATTCTAGCTGTTCATTCATGAGTACAAACTTATACAGTTGTTACTTTATCAACATAAGCATATGTTGTAACATGGGTTGCTTTGTTTATTTATATGCACATTTGTTTGTTTTGAAGCTTTTGGGAAAATGACATTGTATAGTTCAGACATTAGCTTGCTGTATGACCTTGCACAAGTCCTTTAAACTATCTGCACTTTAACATTTTAATTTCTTTGTTTGAAGGTGAAAAAATTATTATAAGATGCCTAGAGCAATTTTAAGCTGGGCCTCTGTACCTTATATCAGTTTTATAGCAGAATTGTACAGTAAGCAGTGATTAATTTCTGTCCTTCCTTCTTCCTTCTTGAAAAATAGAAGTTCTGTTTTGTTTAAATACTGACTCCTTGGGCCGGGGATATAGCTCAGCAGCACAGCACCTGCCTGGCAAGAGCGAGGTCATGAGTTTGATTCCCAGTATAAAAAAAAAAAAAAATCCTGACCCCCTTACGTCTGTGACTTATGGGCTACTCATAGCCCAACCCCAGCTCAGCAGTTAATATTACCTATTCTAAGCAATCTTAATGCTCTGATTCTCTGTATGAATCCATCAGTGAGCATGTGACCCTGGAAAGAAGTCTCCTGAAAGCTTCTGGGTAAGGTTAAATATCTCCTGAAAATAAATTGCACAGAAAAAATAATCTTTGACCAGGTATGTAGCTCAGTGGCACAGTACTTGTCTATTACGCACAACGCCCTGGGTTTGATCACCAACAATGCAAACGAAGTCCGTTCTGCTCCTGAAAAACATACGTAAACTCAGCACTTCAGTCTTTGGTGATTTTCTTGGACAGTGAGGTGAAAGGGCATAAACAAAAACACATCACTGATGGCAGAGGAATACAAAGGAGCAAGTTTGACATAATTGAACCATTCAATCCGTATACCACATAAGCTGCTCGTGGCTACTGCTGCTAATTCCCCTACCCCTCAGCATCTCCTCTCTCCCCTTCCTTTTGTAACACATTTCGCCTCCATTTTATTAGGCCAACCATTTCACAGCTAGGTATGGCTATGAGAACAGGCCTTGGAAACAGACCGTGAATAGAATTGCCATGTTCTTCAACTTTCATGTTACCTCTTTAAAAGAAAATTGCTTATTTTTTACTCCTCCTTCCATTCTCCCAGAACATGGAACACATGGTTCTTGGTAGTGAGCCATAAATGAACAGAAAAATGATCACATCATAAGAAATACTGGAACAAGACTGGAAAAAGAGGTCTGGGAATGACTTCATAAAGCAGAGCTACTTATCTATGCTAAATGGTCCACCTACATATATATGGCAGACAGAAAGTCCATGGACATACTATATTGGTAAGTAGATCTCATCTTGCTTAACTGTTGTACTTTTGAGTCTCATTTTTACCCATATCTTTACCCATATCTGCTTTAATATTCCATTATTCAGCAGGGCTCCTTGCTTTATGAGATAATAGTTTTCTTTTTCATTTTAGTCAATTTAGGTAGTGTACTTCAGTTACTAGCTGCCAAAATCTTTCTAGAAGGTATAGTCAAGTTTCACATCTGTTGTCTATGTGCAAAGCTAAATCAAGGCTTTATAAAACAAGTGAAAATTAATGTCTAAAGGGCATTTCAGGGTCAGTTTAATCCAAACATGCTTAAGAATTGAAAATATAAAGGAAACTGGGCTCACATTATGAGATTTTCCAACTGTTTGCATACCTTCATGAATAATGGAAATGTGAGTGTCTGTAACTATTGTAGAAAATCTAAGATGAATTTAGAAAAACTTGAGCAACTCTTCAAAGGGGTAAGTGCTGTGGGAAAGTTATTATGATTCAGAATTGAAGATCCAGGGAGATTATAGGAGTTCTTTGAATTACTGATGAGACAGCCCATTGAGGCACATGATATAAGCAAAGTACAACTGACAAGTTAAAGGTCAGTTGGTTTTTCCCAGTGATGGAGGTGACTATGTACTGTCACCTGACCGGATTCAAGGTCTCTTTTATCCCCTCAACAATAAAATGTCTTCTAAGATGTTTTCTAGCTGTTATCAAATAGTATTCTATCATTGTGGAAGAGGCTCCTTTGCCCACCTTGTGCTATTCGTTCAACAAACTAAAAAACTTTGAGGTTGATTGTACTACAGAGCAGATATTTACTATTTGTAAGTAAAGAGTCTTTAGAAGTGATCAATCTGTTTATGTGACATGTACTGAGATAGTTACAGATGTACCACATATGGAGGGAAAAAAAATCTAATTAAGAGCAGAGATATGAATGTGTGATGATGCAGTTAATTAAATATCACTATAGATTTTATGTACATTTAAGAAAAGAAAATACAGTTCTTGAATATCAGCTGAGCTCATAGTGAGAAACTATGAGAAATGAAATCATGCTGTTCTGAGAAGACACTCACTTCCATTCCACGTTCCCACACACATAAACAGTATGATTCTCTTCCACATGGCAGTTCAACTTTCCTTAATTTGATGAGTCATAACATTCCATAAAGATCAGAACTCCCTTCTGTGTGCTATGAGTTTTCTACAGAAACATTTGAAAAAGAATAACGAGTATAACATTCAAATCCAAAAGCTATGTGTATTACATTCTTTGCAATTTTTAATAGTTTTTAAAATTAGAGTTCCAAATATGTTCTAGAAACATGTCTAAATGTTTTACATATAAAATCTAAAACTAAAATTAATATCTTCAATATATAAAGAAAATGACATTCAAGTAGTTTGAGAAAATCCACGACAGTTGTACAGGATATAAAAGGTGATGCAGAAACCAAATCCAGGTCGACTTTCTTCAAAGCATTGAATCTTACCTGGAGTCTGTCAGGTAATGCAATCATGTGCACCCATTAATAAATCTCAGCAATAACCCATCTGAGATGATATCACTGGATTAACTCATGATAAAGAGAAAGGAAAATATATCACCTTATGCTTAACAGCTCTGTAACAAAGTCAACCAGAATAAAATGAAACAAAATATTCAGAAACATTAAGAGCAGTTTTGCTAAAATATTATGGATTTTCTACCTATTGCTCTAAGCGCCCACAACATGCATATATAATACCAACTTTGGTATTCCAAAACAAATACAAATGTTACAACTTATCAATTGTTGTGAAAATGATGAGCTACATGAGTATGTCCATTTCACAGAAAAAAGATAATGTAGGGGAAAGAGATTATTGTTAAACTGTAAGAATTGATGTCATCCAGGTGTTAAAATGAAGAAAGAAATAATCACAAAATGAAGTACTATTGAAAAGTAAACAAAAAAATGGGGGATTTGACAGAGTTCATTATTTTGCTTTTGTTTTCTTTTTAAAAAAACTATGAAATTAAAGTAAGAAGAAATTTCATCAAATTTGATAATATCCAAAATGAAATAATTACAGAAAGGCAACAGTAACTCATCAATGCAAAGTGCAGTATAATGTGTGAGGTCATCCTAATTATTTTAATTCTGTAAAAAATGTGTTAGAACAAAAAAAAAAAGCATTAAAAGATTTCTAGATCTGAAAAGATATTGAGTAAGAGGAAATGCTAAAGCACAAAGCTACTTTCACTTTTTGGCATTTACCAATATACTCTCAGGCTTTGATACGCAGTCCTTGTGCGGTAAGAAAAAACCAAACTCAAATCTAGCCTCACCAAAACAAATGCCCTCCCTCAAATTAAGTTGTAATTTCAGAAATTGGCAAACATAAATATACCCTTCCTTCCCACTACAGGGGAAAAGAAAAAGGCAAATAATGAAGGAGAATGAAAATGAAGGGAAAAGAACGAAATGTTCTGGGAAGGTGCAGGTGTAGTTTGACTTTCTATTGCTTAATAGATAACCTGTGTGAGTCAAAAGAACCTCAAGCCCTAGACTTGACTTTAGGTAGTCCCAGGTGGCGGCTCTCTCGGTCAGTTAGTGAATCAAACATTTATCTCTGTGGAAAATGGCGTATTTATGCCTGTCCTCACAAAATTGGCATTTTTTCTCAGGGGAAAAGATCAACATACAAAGATAACTAGATATAAAAGGAAATAAGACTGTATGGATGAGAAGCAGAGGAGAAAACACCAGAGAGCAGGAACACAGGCACTGAATTTTAAAAATGGAACGCATCAGAACAATATAACACACTCTTTCTCTCTCATTCCCTCTTTCTCTCTCACACACACACAACTGTTATTTTAAAAAATATTAGCAAACTTTAAAATATGTGAAAGATGAGGAAAATATATACAATGAGAAAATAAATAGAAATTGTATAAATGAAAAATGGCAAAAAGCTCAATAAACATGTTAAGTAGAGTAGCCAGAAAGATAGTGAATAGGTTATACATAAATCAGAAGTATGTGGAACTCAGAAGAGAAAGAAAGCATAGTGAACTCAAAAAAAAAAAAGTTAAAAGATAAAGAAAATAAAGCAAAAAGGATTGGAAGTAACAGCAGAAAAACAGAAAATAAGAAACAAAGTGAAAAGAAATATTTAAAAAATTATTTCTGATAATTTCCAGAATTTAAAAAAATCAATCCTTAGTTTAAAGAAATTCAAAGGCGGCAAGCTGAATAATTCAAAAATAAAACTTTCAATCTGGGGTCCCACAGTCTGATACACCATGATAAAGCAGTGTGGAAACCAGACAAGAAGGGCCAGGGATATAGCTCAGTGGCACAGCGCCTACCTGGCAGGCGCAAGGTCCTGAATTCGATTCCCAATACCAAAAACAAAAACAAACAAACAAAAAAAAGCAATAAAGAAAAAATAAGAAAACCAGACAAGGAGCAAATTTTAAAAGAAAAAGGAGAAAAAAGATCCAAAGAAGCAGAAATTTGATTGGCAACTAATCTAGCAACAGGAACAATAGAAGCCTGAGAAAGTGAAAAGATCACTGTGAAAAGATACAAGTGGCAGCTTAGAATTCAATTATGGTCAATAATCATGAATAAAGGTGAAATAAAGCCATTTCAGACATACATGATAAAAGACAGCACTCCATCCTCTAAATACACAATAGCAAAACAAAAATACCACATGTGTGATGGGATAAAGGAAAAAATATTGCTACAGTTTGGATTTTGAACATCCCTCAAATGCCCATATGTTAAAGGCGTGGTTCCTATGGTGGTATATAGGGATGAGGGGGAAGTGAGGCCTGGTGGGGGATCCTTAGGTCGTGGTGGATGTGCTCTGGAAGGGGACTGTGGGACCTCAGCACTTTCATCTCACTTTTGCCTTTTTGTCGTGTGAGTAGTTTGTTCTGCCATGAGCTCCGTATGATTGCTATCTTACCCCCCAACCCAGAAACAAAGCCATGGGTCCACCCAAACTTGGACTGGATCCTCCAAAACCATGAGTCAAAATAAATGTTTTCTTTTCTAAATTAATTATCTCAGGGTTTTTTTAATATGGTAGAAAGCTGACTAACCAAAATATATACATAAGCAATATCGTATTATTCCAAAGTGATGTGTATCATATAATTATATAGTTTCTGTGTTATTTAAGAGCAAAATAATGGCTGTGGCATTAGAATTTGATGAGGTAAGGATGCATGTTTAATTCCCAGATTAGTCATGCATATTCAGAATTAGAACTAAAATTAATGACTATTACACTAACAAAGATTGGTTAAAGGCATTTTCAATCAATCAAAATCAAATCAGGGCCGGTGAGATGGCTCAGCGGCTTAAGCGCCTGCCTGGCAAGCGCGAGGGCCCAAGTTCGACTCCTGGATCCCACATACGAAAAAGGGGCCGGTGATATCGCTCAGCGGCACGAGCACCTGCTGGCGCGCGAGGTCCTGAGGTCGACCCCCCGGTACCCACCAAAAAAAAAAAAAAAATCAAATCAGAAGAGAGAGACAAGCAAGGTGGAAGAAATAAATAGACACAGATTTTTAAATTTTATAATTATGTTAAATATAACTACACAAGATCCTTTAAGAGACAGAAGAAAAACCAAAGACATATCAAATAAATAAATAGCACTCATCACTACCAGAAACTTGTTAAAAACAAAACAACTAAGTAGGTCCTGCAAGTTGAAGGGAAGAGATCACCAAGAAAAGTTTGAGACACAAGAGGATATGAAAAAGAAATTAAAGTATAAATATAAATAGCAAATTAAACATTGAGTATATAAAATAGTAAAGTATGAAAATCGTTTGAGCAAACAAACAGAAATAATCACTTAAAATAATAAGGTGTGGAAACGGTGCTATATCATTGCACCTTGCTATGACCTGGGAAGAGCTGTGCCTTCATTCCCCGCTCTGGCCTGTACAAGTGAGGCCTCATTGCCAGTCCCTTGCATCTTTTCATGCTGTCCACTTATGTGCAGGGTTTCTTCCTTCCCACTTATGTTTAATTGTTGAAAGAATAGCCTAAGGCTTCCTCACATGACACTAGCTTCCAAAATGCCTCTCTTACTGACTCCCATAGTCCTACCTGTTAAATTCTATATTAATGAGAGTTGTTTCTGTCTTTGGTTGTTTGTAGGAACTTCTTTGGATATGTGCTAACTATTTCCCAGATGCTTAGCATTTTTCATAGGAGTGAATATATTTCATATACAAATGATTGGACACGTGAACAAATAAACCCTTGGTTTAAACATATTTTGGTAGCATAAGTAATTATCACTGATTCCTCTAAAGGTTTTCTTGATGTATCACTAGGTAAATTCATTCAACTAAAGAATACGTACTTAAATTCACTTTCCTAAATCTTGTTTTGAACTTATTGATTGTAAAAACAATAGCAGGTAATCTTACAGTGTTGATATTATTAAGGTTTCCAAGAGCAGAGTGATTGTACAGTTTTAAGAAAACCAGGAAATATAAAAAAGCTAAAATCTACCATACATCAACCAAACATTTTGGAACCCAAAACAATAGGTTTTTGTCTTGGATCTCGTTTCAGGAGTGCTTAGGCCAGCTTTGTGTGTGTGTGTAATTCTAAATCCTTGCTTATTCCTAATAGAAATTTATAAAATGCCGCTTTTGTCTGTGGGATGTCTGTCTTAGTCTTTTTCAACACTAAAATCTCAAAACCAAAAACAGAAGTTCAACTATGAGTCAAATGTAATTATTTAAATTCTGAATCCTAATTTATGAGGTCAGATAGGGAAATACACCTGATTCTTTCAATCTAATCCTTATAGAGAGATTTTAATGAAAAAAATACAATAATAATTAATCAAGGGCAAGAATAACTTAAGGATTTCCTGCAGGTTTTATTTAAGACTAATTTTCTGAAAAGGTCTGTAATCTTTGGAATGAAGAATGAGACAAAAGAAGGAAGCCTATTCAAGGTAAAAATAATTATGGAGTTAATTACCAGAAGAGTATAAGAATGATAAATACCAAATCAGTATAATATAAAGTCCTTGAAGATTTAAAAGGGCAGGCTATGAAAGCATGTGTTTTATTGACTTTCTGGAATGTATTTCCTGGAGAAGCTTCACTTTGAGGACAGTCACCCAGAGTTTTCAGGAGTTTCAATATTAATTGGATTATTACTTATCACATATATATATATATAACATTGTAACTTAGCACTGTGATTCCAGGTGATGCTCTTGAGAATAGTTTCCTTTCAAAATAAACCTCCTAATAATTACAATATGTATTTTATTTGTAAATTTTTACTGTATAGTTATGATCTATTAAAATACATCTTGAAGTCCTTCTAAATTATTCACCCTATGCTGACTCATCAGGAAAACCTAAACCTTAGAGACAGAGGGAGTTTAAATACATTAAAGTTGAAAATAAGGCATTTATTTTGTTCCCAATTTTTCACTATATCTTATGGTGATCATACATACCTATAATATCTGACATATAATATATGATATGTGATATACAATATACAATATATAATATATAGGATTGCCTCAGAAAGACAAAAATGACTGCTATCAACTATCTGCTTATCAATATTCTCAAATTTCCAAACAGTATGCAGAATAATAAAAATAATAAATACTAGCAATGTTGATAATTATTCTTCTAATAACTTTCATTATCATCTTAAAATCAAACTCTTTCTGAATTATAATTGCTAAATCATCCTATCCTCTTCTTCAAATTAATGTTCCAAATTTTTGCCATGAGACCTGTGATGCCTTATTCACAGTAAGTGTTAAAAATTTTATATCTAGTAAGACTACTTTTGAAATTTTCTTGTTTATCAGTTTTACAAATATGGATATTCTTGTAACATTGATTCAAAACCAGATAACAAATGTCTGGAAAATTTCTACGGATTATCCAACCAATACAAATGATGGGTAAATTCTTCCCCATTGGGATAAAATACTTTACAAGTCTTTCTTTTGCACATATTATAATTCAAAAAAGATGCCAGATTGCTTGGAACTTCAACTATTGATGTTTTAATGAGTAGACTATTTTCTCTAGTGGAGCACATCCAATTAAATTTAGCATTCAGTCATTTGCTGAAGGGACAGTCTGTAACTTCTTAATGGTTTCACTTCTTTGCTTTCCCCTCCATTCCCACATGCTGGTTTGATGGCTTGTTTGTTTTTCTAAGAAGCACTGAATATGTCAGTGGGATCCCTATACACGGAAGAGAAGTCAAGGGTCTACCATATTTAGTCTTTCTCCTGGTTTTACTGTGCTCTTCTTAGCCTAGCTTTTTATTAAAAATTCCTCAGATTTCAAAAATCTGAATTCCTTTGTATTCATACCTAATATTTTTCTTTCTTTCCATCACTTCATCATGACTTCATCAAATATTTCACTATGCTAGGAGCTTATGAATACCAGTGAATAAGCAAAAAAATAAAAATCTTATCTTCCTGGAATTTATTTGGTGAGAAATAAAATTCAGAGTACAGTGGTCCCTCAGTGAATCATGGTGTACCAATGGCGAGGGATGTGCCACTGTAGTCAGTAAACTCCAGCACTTGCCTTGGACATGTACACCTCCATTGTCTTTTTACCTTTCTAACTGATTGCAGGATTAACCCTAAATTCCTTTGCTTATTCTACTTCAGAGACACAGTCATTTCTAGAAAGTATCCAGCTTATCTGTGTAATAGTAGTTAGCGTTTTCAATTATCTCTGCATTGAATACTATTCCTCAACATCTTTATATCATACTTCTCTTTAATTCCAGTCTCTGTGCAAATGTTAACCCCTCAAAAATACATTTATAATCACATTATCTAAACATATTTAAAATTACTGTCTGAATTTCAATTTTAAAAGGCCACTCAGGCTTCCAGGTGGAAAAGTTAACAGACATACAAGAGTAGAAGCAGGAATGCATACTAGTGAGAAAATTATTCTCTGAGTAATCTAGAAGAGAGATTACTGTTTTAGGACTAAGGTGTTCCTTCTGAAATTTGATCAATTTGAAATTGATTTCTAAGTTAGAAACTAGAGGGATTGATCTTGGATTGGGTGAAGTATGGATGAGTGATGAAAGATAACTTGAGTGTTTTGGCCTGAGAAATGATGATGCCATTTACTGAGATAAAATAGGATTGTAGGATTGTGGAAGTAGGTCTTTGTGTAAAAACAAGACATTTGGGCTGGTGATATAGCTCAGTGGCATAAGTGCCTGCCTGGCAAGCATGAGGTTGAGTTTGACTCCCGTTACCTGCATATATATAAAAAAAAAAAAAGTTTTTATTGTTTTGAACTGGTGAAATTCCTGAGACATATATGAGATCTACATGGATCTATGGGATAGATAATTGGATATACAAACTATATATACTTTCTTATTGAATTCTACTTTGTCTTACCTTCTTCAAACTCATTTTCTTTCAAATGAAAAATGGCCAGAGGCTTAGGCTTTTATTTTTAGAGACCGTATGAGTCTGGTCTTAAATTTTAAAATTACATGGACTAATAAATTATTTATGCCAGTCTTTTCACCTAAAAATGCAAGAATAGGGAGGGAAGTCTTTCTGAGTTTTGAAGTCATTAAATTGGAATCTAGTAGGGGTAGATATATGACTTATAAATAAAGTCCAGTCAAATGGTTCCTTCATAAAAGATATTTGTTCAAGTTGCCCTTTATTAGATACTCAGAAATCACAGACTACCTTAGAAAGAAATAAATCAGAGTCCACACCAAATCTTTTACACCTATATAATCGATATATTCGTGAGAATGCATCTGTATCCTAGAGAATTTCTGAATCAAAAATGCAACAATACTAAATCAGCTTGTTACTCAATTTTATATGCTACTATTCAGTTTTTCCAGCTTTTATGAAAATTTATCTACTTGGGATTGGAGGGTCTACAAGTTATACCAACCACAGCAAAATTACTGCCCCTTAAATCTAAAAATGAGAAAAATAATATGAGTTACAAGGTGTGCATGAGCTAAGTGAAGGCAAGCTCTCAGTAACTCCCGGTGGGATAAAAAAAGACAGATTTTGTAGACCACACTTCTGGAGTCTGATGTGTTTTGAAAGCTTCGCACAAAGCAGTTTAATACAATCCATCTGTAGTATAATTACAGCAAAATCCACAGCACAATAAAATAAACCTATAAACCTTAATCCATTTCCATACAAATATCCTTACTAATGAAATCAGGAATGATGAATAAGAATTAAGCACAGTGGCAGGCTCTGCTCAAAGAAGAGTTCAGTTCTACACAAGTTCTCCATAGGTCTCTAAAATATTATGCCATTTATGCAATTACAATCAGCTACTATTCTTAGGGGTTAAAGGCCTCTGCAAAATAAATGGAGATACTGCTCGATTAAAGATGGCTCAATCAATCTGGAAATGTTTCTGCTTGTTCAGGAGGATGTTATACTCTAATCTGTATAGCAGACAATGGAGTTTCATTAAAAATCATGAATTCATAACTCTTTGTGTGATTGTCACATAAATGCACCCTGCCCTACTCTTGACAAGCTGAGCTTTGTATTTCTTCAGGATAGTGGCCACTGTATTCCCCTGAAAAGGGAAGCAGAACCAGCCTTTCATAATAGTTCTTAGAAGAGTGACTGGGATTATTGCAAAGATTTCAAATTTTCTGATCAAAATTTTTCTCCTAAAAGAATAAAATTGTAAAGCAGGACCAATAAGAGTGAGAGAGTCACAGAATATAGGAAAAACAATATAAATAATGAGGTCCGCATCTTAATTACATCCTATATCACTATAAACATAATTTAAAAATCAGCATACTCCCCCTTTGAAGGGTGAGGATTCCAGTCTCCACCCCCAATCAGGGCACAAATCTATTTAAACTAGCTGACAAATATAATTATTTTCCTTTATATGAAGCTCAATATTAATAAAAATGACCATCTATATTCTCCAACATGAAATAGTTCCTAATGAAAGGCATTTTTCATCCCTGAATAGTTGCATCTTTGGAAGCTGCCCAGTTCTTGCAAAATAAGGCTTGATTAGATGGAGTAGGACAAACTGTGGCAGAGAACCCAGACATTTTGAGAAGGCAGCTGAGGGTGCCGTTAGCTTGGCAAACAGTAGTAAATATCTGTCTGAATATTAGAGTTCAAAAGGAAGAGAAAGCAATGTTTTGTAAGTAGGAATGGACAAAGCCAGGCTGTAATGTAATGCAAGAGATGGATTTGAGCAAGCCATTTGGAACTATGGCTGTATTTTCCTCTATGTTACACTTATAAGGAGAGCTTCAAGTGCTGAAAGTGAATATGTAGAAGGTGTCCACAATGGGAACACAGTTCAAACACAGAAAACCCCTTTTGAAGGGAGCTTTCGCAGCATTCACTAGAGGGCAAAAACAGGGCAATGATTTATTCTGGAAACATAAATTTCCCACTCTAGTAAAGCCAAGGATCCTTTGCCCACAGTCTAGTATGCCCCTTGCTCACTAGGAAGATTTTTGTCCTCTTACTTGAGAGTGTAGCTTTTCCAGTGGAATGATCTTGGCAGCAAAGACTCCCCACTTAGAGAATATTTTGGGAGTTGCAATAAGCCATTCATTTCTCAATACCACCTGTAGCCACTTTCAGAACAGCTCTCATATCAAACATACAAATCTATAATATGTACCATGTAAGAGGCCTCACCTCAGAGATGGCACTGAGGTCTGGCAGCCCTGTGGAGCATTTTGGAAGGTCTTGTGTTCAGACTCATACATTTATGCAAACAGGATGGAAAATATAGATTGCATAAAATTGAAAATGATTATTTAGAATTTCTACCTTCAAGATAAAAGAAAAGCAGGGAAAGAGTAACACCACCCCAGAAGCTAAAGTCAAAGACTAAAGGTTGACCCCATCACACATGGATTACTAAATGCATTTCAATGACCTCTCTTTAAAAATTGCTTAAATGCCTGAAAGATAATTTTGCTTTTCAATACCCATGATGTCAAAGATATTCTCTTCTATCTCATCTTCATGGAACTCTATGTCCCCTTTAAAAAATTATGCAGGCATCAGCTCTCCCCTGAGCATTGACTTCCATAGGGGGAAATATCATGGTATTAGCTGGCTTGCTTCTTCTTCTTTTTTTTTTTTTCCCAACAGATGGATATATCTCAGATACTTACATATATTGTTGACTTTGCCAAATAAATTGCTTTTTAGACTATCTTGCATCTTCCCTATCTTTGTCTGGTCACTTTGATCTTTTCCCTATTTGCTTTCTCTTAAAAAAAAAGTCTCACCAAGAAAGGGTGTTAAGAATATCATGAAAAATAGAGGATCACATTATATTCACAAGGAATTTTTACTACTGTTAAATAACAGAACCACTCTGTCTTCTTCATGAAAAGGTGCCTGCATTTATGGATGATTTCCCAAATGTCAATTCAGCTATTAACTTTTCAGCTAAGTAAAGCCAATTAAAGTGTTACATAAATTTTACAATATTAATATTATTACCAATATTAGAACAAATTTAAGCTCAAGGAATTATTCAGTTCAAATCCAAAACAATATCCAAGTTCATTGATGAGGAATACAGAAGAATAAGTAGATTTCCAATTTGTCTGGAGCTAGAGGCTCAAGATTGCCTTAGGAACAAATTTTGCTATCAAGTTACTCTGTCATCTAAATTGAGTATACAGAAGACATGTGGCTAGATTTCTATAAAGAATTCTTCCTTCAAATTATAAAGTTGCATGTCTTTGATACCACTGGGAGATCTTTTATGCTGCAATTCAGGACTCTTCCACGACTATCCTCAAAATAAACAGGTTGGTTATACGCCATCTAGTGTTTTCTAACACTGACACTTTTACAGTTTTAAACTATGACACATAATGTACTTAAGTGAGTTGGTGCAAAAATGTATTATAATCAGAATCACGAGAAAGTTTTTATTATCAGAATAGCTCCAACTAAAGTACCTCTTATCTGTTTCATTAGTTAAAACACATTTTATGTGTTCTTTCCTATGAAGGTCGTATTTTTTCTTTCTGGAAGGATGTATAACCTTACAAATAATGATCAAGGACCGTTGAAGGCAATTGTTAAAGGCACTTGCAAAAATTAGCTTACCTTTGGAATTCCTCCACATAAGCTATATTTGTTGTTCTTGCATTACAAGTTGATAATGAGAAGCCTAGAACAGTTGATGTCCTGGCAACACTTCCAGCACATCTGTCTTAAGGAGTGTAAGAATCAAATAGAGAGAAAATTATATTTCACAAGGAGATCAATCATTTCACTTTCCAACCCCATTCCTCTTAACTTGTTCTATTCAGGTATGGATATCAAGTTGAATAATTCACCTTCTACTATTGAGTTTTGAGTTAAATATGTTCTTTATTCTAAGTATGGGGATTATTTAGATGATAAATACATAAAACATTTCTCAAAGACATACATAAAGAGAATTTAACATATTCTCACTACAGATACATGATCACCTACACTCACACGTTTAACAGATTTTAATTGAACACTGAGCATAGGCCCGACATCATAAAATCTTTGCAGATGTATCAGTGAGCATGATGCAGTACTTTCCATCAAGGAGCATATAAGAGCTAAAAGGTACGGCCAATTTAGTTGGCATGATCCATTAAAAATACATTAAGCACGTGCACTCACATACATATGAGTGCACACAATTTTTCTCTGTATATATGCGTGTGTGGTATGTATTATTTCTATGCATACATACCTATGAAAAAATAATTTATAAATTAGACATTGTAACAGATTAGCAATAATAATAGAATCATTATTAATATACACTGTAATATAATTTACACTACTCTTGTGTTTTGGGGCCACTAATTAGTAAAATAAGGGACACTTGAGTACCAACACTGTGTTATCAAGACAGCATATCTGAAAACCGAGATGACAACTAAATCTCCAACAGGTGGGTAGCCTGGACAGCATAGATACAGGGGACAAAGGTGTGATTCACGTCCTATATGGGATAGAATGCGATGCAGTGTGATTTCATCACAGTACTTAGAATCCAAACTTATAAATTGTTTATTTTAGAAATCGTCTATTTAATATTTTTTCTGACCATGATTGACCCCAGATAACTGAAACCTCAGAAAGCAAAACAGCAGATAAGGAAGACTGCTGCCTAACCCTTGGCACTTCACTGTCTATGCTTATGATGTGAACAAACAGTCTTTGTTATCACCAATGTTTGTGCACTTTCATTTTTTACCAACTTTTCTCTCTGTAACTTCATCCACAGTCTTTAGAAAGCTACATTGCTGCACTAATATGCTGCCTATTCACAACTTTGAGTCTGGGCAGAAATGAGATTCTTGTTATCGATCAAGTAGGGTCACAGAACGGATCCTCCTTCCATATCAAAGTTCTATTTATCCATCTATGGAGCTTTATAAGAATTCCCTAAAATGTGAAGAAAATATTAATGATGACAGCTACAACACCCAGTAATGGGCATGATGCAAGATATCCAGGAATTTAACTCGGACAACAAAAGTACTAAAACTTATAGTGTTGAGCAGTTTGCAATCTTTCTAAAGAAACTGCTAATGCCGTTACCCAAGAGCAGACAACTTTTGATGAGGGCAACCTAAGATATATTTAAAATCAATAATATATGTTTCTTTACACTTTGAATATGAAGTTTATAAATGTAGAACGATTGCTGAAAGTTATATCAATTACACATGAATATAGAGGAGATGGCACAGTGAATTTATTCACCACCACCCCCATCCCTGAAACAACTCACTTGAGCGTGAAAGTCAATTTACATATTTTCAAGTCTAGAAATGGAATTTTCATTTTGTGTCATATTCATAAAAAAACTCATATATAACTCAGCAGGGTACTCACATGTGCTTAGAAACAATATTAGGTATGGGAATTACCTTTTGTACCATAAAGACAAAATTACTCACTAAGAAATAAGATTTTAAAGGATCTTGAGAAAGCAAACTAGAAAAAAAAGGGTACAGAATTTCATCCGAGACTGGAACTGTTGTATTGTTCATCTGCAAGCTTCTAATCCCTTCTGTATCAATTTTACATCTCTACTTAGATTCTCTTCTCTCCAAGGAACATGAGAGGCTGTTAGATTTTAATGAAGACATGTTACAGAGGGAGCCATGGGGCTAGAAATATGAGTTCAAATCCTACAAACTGTTTCTCAGGAACAAAGGCATGGATGATTTGGTATAAAGGGATTATAGATACAGGTGCAGTTAAAGCAAAGCGAATTTAGTTAATATAGTACCATAAGTATCTCTGTGATTATAAAATCTTTAATATTATAATTGCAATGATTGTACAATATTTTATCAAGTGCATGCACTATATGCTATTTAACTAATTCCTAACTGGAGAATCCATGTTTTCTCCCCTGTTTATTGTTATTTCTATAGTAATGCACACTGCAATAAACTTCTTATAATTAAGAGTTTCCCCTTTCCCCATACTTTTGCTGTATCCAGAATAATCCTATTGGCTTATAGTCATTGTAGTATATTTATTAAGTCAAAATGTGTAAATATTATCAAGCCCTTGCTTAGATTGCCAAGTTGTTTACCAAATGAATTATAAATAATATAGCTTTGTAATAGTGCTTGTTTCACTGTATCTTTGCAAGTGCTGGTTATAATTCTGTTTTCAAGCTTAAACTGGATTGTAAATAATGTGACTGATATTGTGGAATAGAATTGGCAACTGTCTTTATTGTGGAAATGGACCCAGAATCTGAATCTATCAGCAGCTCAATCACCTTTACTGAAATGTGCTTGACACGTGGTTAGAGTAGAGAAAAATCTTTTGCACTTCGAGTAACTTCTAATAGTTTTTTTTAATTGTCATCTAAGAATGAGAAAATAATGAGGCCAAATATTTAGATCATTTGGGATTGCCTTTGCTTTTTAAATATATTTTCTGATTCAAGATATTGTCAAATAAAGAATGTTAGGAATTGAAAGCAAGGAAAGAAGAATCTCTGAGTTTGTCAGAACATGGATTAAAATGGGCAGACTTCATTCAAAAAGAAGTTTGAAAATCAGTTTTATGTAAAATTGTCATGTGCTTATCTAATATTGTATTTCACATATAGTTTATCAGGTATAGCATATTATTAATGACAGAATGTGTCAGTTCATGACAATACTCATAAAATACTTACTTAAACGTCAATATTACAGATGTACCCAAAATTTGCATGGTTTGGGAGAATAGCACAAGCTTTGGTTTTATACATATCTGAATACAAAATGTGGTTTGGTTACATACTTTTTTCTGATTTTTACCAAATTCTTTAAATTTTTGAAAACAATGTGAGAAAAATTTTAGCCTACGACAATTACATAATAAATGAAGAAAATACATGAGAAGTGACTCAAATAGTCCAATCAATATGTCTAGTGGTTATTGGTTGACTAATGCACACCAGATCCAAGAACAACTCTGCTATTTATCAGGACAGTAATGGTGTGGGATTCAGGCTCAATGCACTGACAATGATATCTCTCTGGATATAACTGCTACAGATGTAGGTAAATAAAATTTTTAATAGTTCTGGAATTAATATATTATTGGAGGCTATTACATAAAAGAGAGTAAAATTGGCAGTTCCAACATATAATTTCATAGCCACCATTCCACATACTTCTGGGGATTTGTTTAGCTGCTAACAATGAGATCATTGAAACATTCTTTGGGGCAACTAGCGGGTGACTCTAAGAAATAAAATTATGTTGAGAAAGTAAGTTCTCAATTCTCAAATAAAATAATTCAGAGTTAAATGTTAGAAGGGAAACCGCAAAAGAAGGCAGTGAAGAAATGAGTTCATAAGGCAAAGATGATGTCCATTCATGTATACTGCAGTTGGAACTGATTTAGTCCAGAAATATCTTAAAATGTAGTATAAGTCCACCACATCTCTCACACAAACATCCTTCTTTCTGGATGGAAAGGAGCAACTAAGAATAGCAGAAAGTCCATTCTTATAGAATGCAGAAGAACCAAAAAAAAAAAAAAAAAAAGAAAATATAAATAGAAGAGAAAGTAGTCCCTACGTACTAACCTAAAAGCACCTAAACTTAGCTAAACATAAAATATACAACAAAGAAAATTGAAAATGATCTATCTATGTGTATTTATCTGATTATTCCAGTTAAAGATTACAGGAACTTCATTCATTCATTATCTTATCATTCATTTAACATTTATTGATGTGCTACTATGTACCAGGTATTTTAAGGTTCTCCCAATTCAGATATGACACATGACCCGAAAGGAATTCCACTGCCTGCTGGGAAAGACCAACAAGATAAACAAAATCTCATAATAAAATGAGAGTTGTGATATGGTTATACCAAAGCTCAATATAAGTAATTTGGTAACCCTCACCAGATTTCCATTATATATAGAAATAAGGAAGATTATAATAAACATTTACTGAACTCCTATTCTACTCAGGGTAGATAGTCTTTCCGCTGAAAATACTGATAGTTATTACACTCCAGAATGTTATATATATGAAAGAAGTACAACTGTAATCAATTAATTTCAAAGCAGTGTCATATTTTATTGTACATGTAGGTATTAACTGTGTATTTATAGAAAAGAATGCCTTCCTTCTATCTCCATTGAACATTGTGTGGAGTCATTTCCTAATTTTGGTCTCTCTGCTGAACTTGGCTCCATTTTGCAATGATGTTTTTCAAAGTGATGTCTAGAACTAAATGTGGCGGGCTTTGATGTACCCACATGCAAAAGAGAGATACAAAAGTAGGTAGTAGTGCTAAACTGACAGCAGTCCAGCACAAGTTGGCTCAAACTAGGCCACTTTGTTGTATTATCCCTTCTGTGAAAAACAGCTATGAATAAGAAAAGAAGTGCCTTCTTCTAATACTCAAAAGGCTTTAAAAAATAATTTTTAAATGCAAGAAATTTTAAGAATTCTAAAAACAAGTGCAAGTAGACCGTCTTTTTCTTATGGGAATTAAACTCACAATTTGAAAGTTAACCCATGTATTTTTTTCTTTCCTTAAAACTTCATTAAATCAACAGACTCAATAGGACACATCCCACTGGTGCTACCCTACTAATCTCTCTTCCCCGGCCAATGCTCCGCTTCTTCCTGCCCTTGTATCACAGAGATGCCATCCTCCCAGGCACTATTTCTAAGAGTCAGCCTCAAATCTCTAGCCTGGAAATAGTTGCTGATGTCCTGAGGCTTTTGCAGGGATTATTTTCTCCATTTAAATAAAACATTATTGTATCTTTCTCCATAGGAACTCCTGAATTCATGCAAAATGATGCTGTCTTGAAAACCCTGCTCAGAAAGAGGAAAAGAATCCTGCAGCTTTCTTCACTGCGGTGGATGAGACTTCACTTCACTGGTTGCTCTCCCTGTGTTGTCTTGGGTGAACTGACTTACACTGCTCTAAGTTTCCCTGTGTTCTCTTTTCTTTGCTTATACCAAGCCCTCACCAGTCCTCATCATGGTCCAGGAAGTTTATATTTGTAATCCCATGGAAAAGTTATTGGAATTATAGCGAGTTAATTCCAATCTACCACTTCCAGTGCAACCCATGGCGAGAATAAAGACACTAAGGTATATTTATAGTTGTGGGGAGCCAAGAGGTCCTAAGTCCAGCCAAGATAGTGGTTACTGGAACAAAGGCCTCGACCCAGGGCCAAACCCGAGTTTTATTAATTCTCAAAGAGGGGAGTGGCTCGGGGATGAGTGACTTTGAGAGTGGTGGGAAGTATGTGAGTACCGTGACCTGGGCTAGGTAGGTGGCCTGAAATCACCTTTGCAATATGCAGAAGGAGTAATCTGTATAACACAGTTCAAGATAGTGTCTAATGTTTTGGGGTCAGTGCTTCAGCTCTGATGTGTAATCGTCTATGCCCTGGGAAGTCATAGCCTCTTTCTCGAGGCTCAATCCCAGCTTACAGCATGGAGCACGGCTCTGCATCCCGCCAGGCTCAACCAGATGTTTTGGGAGCCAAAGGGGTGGGGAAACACAGACCTGTCACTTGCTTCAAAGACTACATATTGGCACCTCGGCTGGACCAATTTGCATTGCTTAAAGCCAATTGAAGGGATAAGGAAAAGTCCTAGCCAGCTCTGTACATATCAGTACATGGAAATAGGGCCAGTTTTAGCCAAAATGGAGATAATTGCTCTTCTTTCAAGGAGAGTCATCCGAGTGGTCCTCCACATTCACTATGGTCAGTCGGATTAGTAAAACCTCCAAAACTGGTTACACAAGAAAAATCCCATTTTATTTGTTCTTTTCATAGCTAAAATGGACTTTCTTGGCCCTAATAGTGTCACTTTCTTACCTGCAAAGCATGTCAATAATAGACATATACCAATAGGATGGCATCTGTGTGGTCATTTGACCAGTAATGGGCTGGAGAAAATTGACTCCAGATCAAACAAGCAGTAGCATAAAAAGCTAATATTGTCTTTGGCTAAACTTTTAGTTGGGCAATGTACAAATGAGAAGTGAGATTCCCATTCTACCCTTCAGCAATCAGAATCTTCCCTGGACTATCACAAACATTCTGGGAACCACAAAGCAACATTGAATCATTATTGTTATGTCCAGCAGAGAAGAATTAGGATCTAGAAGTAATTTCACACAATTTTTCATGAGGATAAATTGAAAGAAATAAAAATGTTTAGTCAGGAAAAGTCTCAGAAAAGATGAAATGGTTGTCCTCAGATCTTGAAAGGTTTGAAATTGGAAGGGGAATTCAAATTATTTGGTGTTTTTGGTGAAAGACTGGAGAATTTAACACTGTCTCCAAATAACAAAAGTTTCCAATTAAGTAGAAATATGTGGATCTGGAGGCCCTGAATTCCTGGATGTTGAAGACATGTTGTGGAGTTTCATCATTTCAATAATTGTGGTTTCTAGTTGGCGTTTGTATGGTTGGTCGTGGAATTTTGTAATCTTGTTTCTACACAATCAGATGTCATGATGAGCTTACTACAATATCTAAATTAGATCCTTTATGTAGCTACAAAAACTACTGTTACCAGAAATTCTAAATCCTCCAGAGTTAGATGCAAAGACTAGGACACAAGTAGTTTATTTGGCAAAAACAAAGAATACTGACAGGGAGTGGAGATGTGATATAAAGGAGCACAGCAGGCAAGTGGAACCTAAGGTCAGAAGGAATGTCTAAGAAACAGTTTAAAACTCAGGCCTTGGACATCCTGCGGCTGTGAGTGAGCTGGTGTATTTGTACTCCCACTGCTGGCAGTCACTGCGTGAGGGTCACTCTAGTGCGATGTTGATTCAATGATATGCCTGTCTGCTGCGCAGGGGAAGCGAGACAGCTATCTAGGGGACTGAAAGACAGCTCAGACATTAAAAGGCAAATATTGGCAAATGTGAGATCTAGAAGCCTCTGACACAGTGACATCTGAGAGATAGGGGCTGGGCGCTGGCAAGCCTTGCATGTCAGCTGTTCTGTAGCTTCCCTCTAAAAGTCTCAGACCCTAACTTCCAGAAGTACACATTACTCAGAGAGGAGCTAATGGCAGCCTAAGTCTCACTGGGATCATGGTTTTCTTGAATTGATTCTCTCTCTACTCTGATTTATCAAGTCACACCTAGAATTTTGTGACCAAACAGTACCAGGTATTCCCACACTGAGGAACGATGATCAACAAAGCCAACGGAACAGTCCTAGCCCTTTGGGAGTATCTTGCCACTAATACTGGAGCTCTTAAATCAACCAGTGCTCTCATTTTTTCTTTCAAAATACATATAAAAATACCAAAAAAAATTAAGTTTTTATGATTTTGAAGATCAAAGAAATTAACAGTATTTTGATCCTGATCCCTCCCTCCCTCTCTCTCTTTCTCTCTCTTTCTCTCTCTGTCTGTCTCTTTCACACACACACATACACACACACATACATGCACATGAGTTTACCTGAGAAAAAGTTAAAGGTGAATTAAAATGAGTTCAATGAAATCAAATATAGTTACATATAAGAAATCAGCCTGAATCTACACCCAAGAAAAAGACACACACTATAAGCAGTAAAATATTTCTACTGAGGTCAGAATACGACCATAAAGTTTTATTTAGAATTGTGACTCAAAGAAAACAGATGGTAAATTTCCTATTTTTAAATATGAGTACTTCTGAATGCCTGGTAAATATGTTAGCATGTAGAGGTTGCCAAGATCACCCCTACGAAAAAAATTCCAAGCGAAGGATAGCATGCACAGTCTCACATTTGAGTGAGAGAATGTAAGTATGCACTTACATACTCACAGCTACTTTCATGTGGAGATGGCATTTGTAGAAAATTATTAGAATTTTTCCCCTATTTTAATTTTGAAACTGAAATAAAAATTACAAAATGTTTCAAGTGAGATTTTTTTAAACATTTAAGGGTAAATTGCCCCAACCTCCAAATAATTAAGACTATTTTCTGACAAGGACATAGTCATATATAACGTGATAGAACCAAAGCTACCAGTATGTTAAAATTCTTATTTTTATAACCATTTAATCATCTGACACTTTGGGATTCACTACTGTCTTATTCAAGCTTTGCCGTTTGTCCCAATATGTACCCTTTATAGAAAAATTGTCAATCTAAGTTTTTATGCTGCATTTAATTACCAGGCTCCATCAGTTATCTTTGATCTAGAATACTTCTTCGGGCCTGGACTTCTCTTCTTGGAGATCATAGACTATTTACATCATAAACTTTCTTCCAATTTAGACTTGTCTAATGCTTCCTCATTATTAGAAGGTGATATCTTTTGGCAAAAATACGACAGTAGTAAGAGTATGTTCTGATTGCTCTGGGTAGCACTACATTTCCAAATATTACATCACTGATGATGCTAACTTTGATTACTTTATTAAAGGGAGCATATCCATGTTCTCTAAGTTTATTTTCCTATTATAAATAAAAATGCTTTTGTGGGAGGCATTATGAAATTATGTAAATGTCTCATTTCTCATCAGACTTTCTATATTTTAAGTATTGGTGTCTCTATGATCTCGTGAATTCCTTCTATTCCATGAGTCTTAATTTAATTCAGCATTTGCATCTTAGCATGGTGCTGATATTAACTCAGATTTGGCCAGTGGAAGGCCCTTTAAGTGGGTATTTATTATCTTTATATGTTGTCATCATTTTCACTTTCCAGCATGCTTTCTGGCCTATTTTTCACTACTTCAGCCTTAGAATCAGTCACTTCTCCAAGGAGCCCTGATTCTGTTTAGTGGAAAGTGATATTTAGAAACCCTAATCTAGACACCAGGAGTATACTTTCCTTTCGAGTATCAGAACTCACAGGTCCTTTCAGTGACAGGTTTAGAAACTATTTACACCAACACATACAAATCTCATATGTAGATTTACATCTAATATATTCTGCCTATAGATCTATATATTGCAAACAATAAGTTCAGGTCAGTACTTTATCTTCCAATTCAATGACAGAGCTTATCACAATTTTATCCCTTTTCCCATTTGAAAGGTACTTATCCAACAATGGGAAACTAAGCTCTATTATAACTAATATATCACTTTTTGTTAAATACTGTACAAGTAGTTAGCGCTTCTGCAGAGGTCTTCCTTGCTCATGGTGAATGGTGAATACCTCCTCACCGTATTCAGGCTCTTATCCAACCTGCACCCTCCCCTCATCTATTTCTGTCCCCTAATACTCTCCTCCTTGGTCTCTTCAACTCACATAAAGTAGCCTCTGCCTCCTTCAAGATACCATTTTCATTTCGCTTTAGATCTGACAAATGAAATGCACCTTAGAAGACCCTCTTACTTCATTTAGAAGCCTGTCTTACTTGAACCCATCTAATGATTTTTTAGACAATCAGTGAGGAAGGAAAGAACAAGGAAGAAGAAATGAAAGGAACAAAAACTAAGAAACTCATAGCCAGGCATGGTGGTGCATGCCTGTAATCACAGCACTCGGGAGGCTGAGACAGGAGGATCGCCATAACCTCGAGGCCAGCCTGGGCTACATAGTGAGTTCAAGGCCAGCCTGAAACAAGTGACATACAAAAAAAAAAAAGAAAAAAGAAAATGAAAAGAAATTCAATTATAATTGCATACTGAGAAGCAGGAATACTCAAACATGAAAGGGGGCTTTCTGTTTTTAATATATACCTTTTCCTACTATTTGATAAATTCCATATACAAATATAAGAACATAATTCTACAATGCCTATAGTACTTTTCAGTCTGAAGGTCAGATTGGGTTTGATGAGTAACTAAATATACAAATGTAATCTAAACAGTTTAAATAACAAGCAGTAATCCCTCTAGCCGAGTTTATAGTTACAGAATTATGTTGTTACATTCTCGTTTTAAACAATCATGGTAGATGGGGTGGGGACCCTTTGTGTGGTAACTTTAAGAACTCACTAGTGAAATAACATGTCTTCCAGATCAGTCACACTTGATACTGGCACAAAGTCTATTATATATTTTCAAGGATACACCAAACACATGATAGTGTTTTAACTGAATTTGGGAGCACTGAAATTATCCAGCTTATACAATCTACATAATAATGATCTGAAGTGGGGAAAGCAGATGACTAAATTCTCAGGTGTTCAAGTCAATTGGGGCCCAGAAACCAAACATAATTCCTCAGCAGTGACAGATGTACAGCTCTGGAGTCTAAGTGGTCTAACCTTGTAGTGTTTTAAAACCTCAGCAGGTCACTCAAACCCTTCATATATTATTAGTAGTCTGCAAAAAATTGAAAATTGCAATAAATAAGAAACTGGCAAAACCAAAAAATCAAAATGCCTCAGAGATAACTGCTTTAGAAGAAAAAATTTATAAATATTCATATTTTATAAAGCAATCAAGTTGTTGATGTTAATATTAGAGCAATAACTCTAATTGTATTTCAGCAAACGGATGCCAATTAGGAAACAAATTATCTCATAGAAGCATGTCTTGCACACGATTTTACCCTGAAGGTAAGCTAAGGGCTATGCCAGCTTCCTGAATTTTAAAGCACATGAGAACACCTCCAAAATTAATGAAATTGAAACTAAGCATTTAAAGGGCTTTAAATTATGCCAAAAATAAATGACATCTGCCTGCTTGCCAGTATAAAGGCAAAGTATTTTCCATCATAGATGTAAAAAGAAAATCATTTACCATGGAAGAGTACCTTCTAAAGTAAAGAAGGTCCATTTAGGCTGTTTCTTACTGAAGGATTTGTGATCCCAAATCAGGTCTGATAAAGTTCTTGGAATTGTAAATTGCCCCAGTTGAACTTTCTCAACTCTTTAAAGCTTCACAATCTTGAAAATAAGAAGTTTTACTTCGAATTTCTCAGCACGAACCTAGGAAATTCTGATATAAAGATCCAACAAGATAAGAGATAGGCATCAAAAGACAGCTGCTCAAAGGGATGCTGGATAGGTTAAGAAATTGCTGATTTTTAATGGTTTCTAGAAACCCTAATGTATCTAACTCTGGCATAATACCTCCCAGAAGTTGAGGCTCATATGTACAGTAGGCTCTTTCCTCTAAACTCATGCTGTAGAATTAGCCTATATCATAGAGCTTTTGAGCATCCTAGGAACAAGTCACAACTTCGAGCTTTCTCCTTATTGCAATGGCAAGTTGTGCTTCCTGACAATGCACAGATAATTGTACATTGTTGGTATGTGACCATAATAGTCTCCCCTACTGGCATGGGTTATGTCATGGGATTGCCTTAATTTGGTAAACATTTCTGCATTTTTAATGGAATCAGAATTATTCTTCAGTAAAGTGTTAGTTGGAAACTCACATTAGCTGGGAATTTTCTGATTCCCTAATTTTTATGTACAATTTCTGGAACATCAATATCCTCTAAACAGAAAACTAAGGTCTCCTATACAATGAGGTTAGTACCCAAGAATTTATTTTTATACTGATCCTTCTGTTTCTGTGTCCCTACTTTTGAACTTTTATATAGAACCAAACCCAAGGCCCATACCTTTCTCTAGTTCCGATATGCAATTCACTCACATAACTTCCATGAAAAGAGTGGATATTACTGTCGTAATCTTAGGCTTTCCGTACCCAAATCTAATTCAAAATCTCATATTACACATTCCTGTCTTCTAATGACCTTGTCAAAATCTCTCCCATCAGGAGCTGCACTTACTTATTCCCCAAGTCCTGTGTGGCGAACCTTTTAGAGCTTTCAATGATAACAAACAGCCCACTGTGGCATGTGTGCCATGGGTTTGTCACCACTGCCCTAGTCCTTCTCCTATTCTTCCATGTTGTCCTACTTAATGCCACCCCAACATCTACAATCTAGAACAACAAAAAAAGGATCTCCTCATCTCTTTTGTATTTTTGATATTCAAATTGTAATGTTAAGTTTAGCTTTCAGAGCTATCCTCTTTCCCCCAAAATAAGACCTGGCCAGAAAATAATCAGCTCGAAAACTAGAGTGGCTACTTTGTAAGGCAAGTAAGGCAAGGATAGGCTGACTGGGGCTGATATTTTTGATTTCTAGTTTTCAAAGCTGACTATTTTCCAGCTAGGACTTATTTTGGGGGAAACATAAATTCTGTTACATTTCAGGTAGTAAGAAAATGGTTTGTGGTGGTTCATGCTGGTGACCCAAGCACTACAGGTGGCTGAAGCAGGAGAATCACAAGTTGGATCCCAGCCCAAGGAACTTACCAGAATAAAAATAAAAAGCAAAATAAGGGCTGGGGTTATCACTCAGTGCAAAAGCCCTGGGCTGAAACACAAGTACCAAAAAAAGAACCAGGAAGGAAGGAAGGAAGTAAAACAAAAAGAGAGAAAAAAAAGAAATAAAAGGAAGGAAAAAAGTAAATATTCTCTTAACTTCATCTCATCTATAAAAAGACATATATAGTCTTGTCTATAATAAGTTGTTAGCTGATGGTGAGGCTTTAATGAGGTAGAAGAATAAATAGCTGAAATAATATATTTTCTAAATAGTTTTTGTAGCTGCGTGAATTTTATGTTCTGTTTGCCCAGCACTTACAGAATGATGTCATCATGATTTAGCTTGTTTCTTGATCTCCTGTCAGTCCAGGAAATGCCAAATATTTTTGCCTGACCTACCCAGATTTCTTCTGAAATCTCAATGGACGCCTCCATAGCCCCATAACTCTTGCCATCTGCATACCAATGAGACCAGCGCTATGTGGATGATGCCAAGGTCTGCCACCAGCTGAAGCAGTAGCTAGCCCCAAAAAACCATGGCTGAAGGAGCCTCTGAGTGCCTGGATGGCTGAACGTGGGGATTCCATCCTTAGGTTCCCTGAGTGAACAAAGTATTCTCCTCAAAGACCCCTTTGGGAACTCTCCTCAAAGCAAAGTCTTTCGAAGAGAGTTTGTCATTTTAATCTCTTGGGCCTGTCATGAGTGGGTTATTGCCAACTCCTGAAACAGCCTTGAGCCTTCTTTTTTGCTGCTCTCATGAAAAATACTTGCCTTCCTTTTAATGGCTCTAATCCTTTTAGCAACCACACTTTCCCTGGACTCAACTTCATGTGCTCCTGCTTCTTACTATATATCTAGCCTAAAACATTCAGGAGTATCCATGCTGTAGCCTGGCATGCTGGACCGCCTAGAAATTTCCTCCATCATGTTATTTGGTCCACTACCTTTAAATTTAGGCTTGGGCCGGTGAGATGGCTTAGCAGCATAAGCGCCTGCCTGGCAAGCGCAAGGTCCTGAGTTCGACCCTGAGTACCCATAAAAAAATAAAAAATAAAAAATAAATTCAGGCTTACAAAAATATCTTAGGACACAGACAAAATATAAAGAAGTTTTGTGCCAGAATGTAACATGCATGGCCTCCAGTCCAGTTCCCAGTGGAGCGCTCATTCCCATCTGAAACCTCTTGAGACAGATCTTTACAGTCCATATTCCTGTCAACATTCTGGTTCTCTGAACTCCAACCAGAATCTCCTATCAATCTCTGCTTTCTGCATTTCAGGGCTTCTCTAGACCACATGCCCAAACCTTTTAAATTCCACCCTCAAACCAGTTCCAAACAAAGGCTTCTGAACCACACAATCTGATACAGGTACAACAATGACCCCACTTTTGGTATCAAGTTTCTGTATTAGTAACTTTCCTGTCACTAAGAGGAAATACCAAACACCTGCAACTAAGAGAGGAGGGGCTTATTTTGGCTTACTGTTTTAAGGATTCAGTCCTTTACTCTAAGGCCAAAAATAAATAAATGAATAAAATAAAATAAACAAGAAAAATAATGGCACAGTGAAACAGCCTGGCAAAGAAAAGCCAATCAACTCATGGCAGGAAGGGGTAGAGAGAGGGATATATCCTTCAAAGTCATGCCCTCATTGTCACACCTCCTTCAAGTAGGCCCTATATCATAACAGCTTCATTGTCACACCTCCTTCAAGTAGGCCCTATATCATAACAGCTTATTTAATTATAAATTTATCAGTGGATTGATCCTCTGGCAAATATAATGCTCTCATGATCCAATGACCCTCCAGAAGTTCCACTTCCTAAACATATGACACTTTTGAAGCACATTTTAGATCTAAGCCATAACAATTTAGATACACTCATCTATACTGGAAATTAGAAGTTGCAAACATCCCATTGGCCCAACATTAGTTCACCTCCAAGTTAAGATTTCCATATCATATGAGATAGTGAAGTCTACTGCTGAAACCCATGAACAATGACTATGCTGGAAATAGTAATGGAAGAATGGAAGTTGCTCAGAATAAAATTATGGGAAGAAAATAAAGACTGGCTTGTACATCTTTCTTTATTTTTCCCTCTGGATACTAATCTATCACTATAATTCTATGTAGTTGTATAAGGAACTTTTGATTTGTTGCAAATCTAGAACTAAAGACTTCCACAGTCCCTTGATTGGCTTTTAAAACAACATTCTATTGATTGCTGGGCAACCTCTACAAAACCCTGAGTTTAATTTCTCCCTTAAGAGATGGATCAACCAGTATTATCACTGACACATCTGTCTGAGACATGAACTCATGTCCAAGAAGTGAGCTAATTTAGAAGTTCAAAACCACGCTGTATTAGTCTTCTACCCTTATGGTGTTTGCAGCCTGACTTCATGAGTGGGATTTAACTTGGTTCCAAATTAGTTTTTTGAGACACTTGTTTTGTAGGAAGACCTGCATTTCAAATGCATCCTTGCAACTAAATCCTTAAGAGGGTTTCAAATTTCTAAAAAAGGGAAATCCAATCTGCTGTGGGATGAAAATATATGAAGGCAACAGCCCTATTGCATTTTGCCACAACTGCACACACATACTGGACATGATACTAATTCCTGGAGCTCTTCAAGCATATTATAAGGAGATATCCAAGGAGATGTGACCTCATACCTCTACTGATATATCTCTTAAACTGTGGCCTGTCTGCAACTCACTCAGATTTTACAACCTTGAAAATGTAGCTGAGATTTTCACCAAGTTTATGGACTGTGCCAAATAGAAATTACTTGGAGGCTTTAAATTTAGACCTACACTTCCAAATCTGAGAAGCTGTTTTCTTGAAGATAGCCAACTGCTAACTACTCTCTCAAACAGGCTCCCTTTGAGGCATAAAATTGAATGTACCTAGATGCTTAGTACTTATATTTAGTTAATTGTGGGTGCAATCAGCCAATTGAGGATACAATTAGGCACTGCAATTAGCTTCTGTGGTCCAAATTATTGGAGAGAGGCAAAAACAGGAGACCCAGTCAAAGCCTCTTTAAAGATGCAGGTCTGTGGGTGAAATCACTGATGAAAGTCATTTAAATGAATATATCCATGCAACCAAAGAGAAAACGAGAAAATCGCATCAGCTAAAACTTATTTGTAGAACAGTAGGAGAATAACAGTATTACTTCACAAGCATATGTGTATACATTTTTATAGTTTACAAATCTGCTTTCAAAGCCATCCTGCCATAAGCTTGTTTTATCGAAAATGTGTCCACTTAAACTACAAAATAGAAATTGCCGCATACAACTTTAAAGCGAAGAAAAAAAAAATCCCTCCTACTAGCATATGCTATCTAAAAGAGGTCAAATGTCCCATTTTCTGCTACAACTCCACAATCTTGTACAGCAAATTAAAAAAAGGAACAGGAAAAGAACTAATATTAACTGATCATCTCTATTTTCCCAAGACCCCAGTGGATAGCTGACAATGATATTCCATTTAATCCACACAGCGACTCCATGCGGGAGATTGTTCTCCTTTTACAGGTAAAGCACCACAAGCCACAGTAAAGTTAACAGTTTGACAAAGCCCCGCACCACTGGAAAAGGGCAAGATGAAGTGTCTCTGACCTAAAACATCCTCTCTTCAGAATTATGATCTTCCATATGTCTGGTTTATTATCTGAGAGATCTGAATAACATGAAATCTAATGTCAGAAAACAGTTTGAAACTAAGTCTCAAGTCGAGGGAAATGTCAATCACGTAATAAATGTTCATTTAAGACATTTAGAAAGGGTTCTTTGCTCTAAGAGATCATGGAGATAATGAATGACATTTTAATAGCTGCTATTTTATTATATAGATCTTCATAATTTTATATATATATTTCATTTTACCATGGTCCCTTCAAATATTGGAAAGAAAACTCTTTAGATGATTTACTAGTAAGTTCTTATATAGAATTATAATTTTGAGTTATGTCTTTGTTTCAGCATTTAATTGAATTCTGTTTTAGAAATTCACCAAAATGGTAAAAAGAGGAGAAAAGATAAATGGTCATATGGAATTCAATGCTTTTTAATTACAGGAATCCATTCACTTTGTAATATCGGTATAACAATTCCTTAATGAAATTGAATTATTTCTTTTAAAATTGACTTAATTAATGATTCAATTTATATTAGAGTGATTTTATAATTCAATTTTAAATATAATAGTAAAGTTTAGGGTTTCTTAAAAAAGAGACTTTTAAGAACTATTAAAATCTGAACTTCTTTGAAATGGAAGTTTATATGGAAAAATGACTTTAGTTAAGACACTCAAAATTTTACTACTCTATTTTGTTTAAGGGAAAATGCAATAATTTTATGTTATAATTAATTTTAGGGTTTTAAAAATCCAATTATTTCCTGAATAAGCTATTAAACTTATTTCCTTATGTAAAGGAGTGAACTGAACGACTCAGAAAAGAATGGCTCTATGATATTTAATGGGCTTTTAGTCTGTTAATGAATCCTCAGCATTCGCTGCCTGTCAGGTTCTCAGAAATGCTCACATTAAACCAGCCTTCCATTCTCTCTGAGCTTAGTCCCAGGCTACACGTAAGAACCTTTCTGTCTAAGACCTTTCACAATAACAGTTCACTAAATAGTTATGTAGAGGATTAGAGGGGTTAAATCTGTTCCTCAGTTTCTCACAGAGTCTCCCTCAGGAAGCATGTGTTGACTGTCTGTTGCAAACCAGTCTTCTAAAAACCTCACAGTTTAGAATACACCTGAAAATCTAGACATGTGTCTCATAATACATCTAAAAATCTCTCTAAAGTAGTGTCCAAAAGTCTAATAGAGTCTGCCCTTTTCTTTTTTTAAATATACTCATTATGAAGGTCACACAGGTACCAAAGGAAGGTATATATTTAGTTCATCACAAATATGTGGAAATCAGAATAATTGCATAATATTGATTAATGTGCCATTTAATCATTAATCCTCCCTGTGTTAGTTTCCTATTGCTGCTGTAACAAATTACCACAAACTGAGTGGCTTAAAGTAACACACATTTAGTATTTTACAGTTCTCAGTTTCAGACACCTAAAATAGCTCGTCAAGACTCATTGCTTCTGGAGGCTTTAGGGAAGAATACGTCCCTGTATTCTCCAACTTCAAGTGGCTGCTTATGTTCCATGGCTCATACTCGAAATCACTCCAACCTCAGTCTCCATTCTTCTTCATCTCTGACCTCCTGTTCCTTCTTAGAAGGACCCTTATGATTTCACTGGGCTGGCTCAGGTAATCCGCAGTAATTTCCCTAACTGAAAATTCTTAATAATTCACATTTCAAAATCCATAGTGAGAGATGTTAGCCATTAGTTTATGGACAGTTTCGTGAGGAACCTTATTCGGCTGGCCATAATCCCCTATAGAATTCATTGAAATTGATTTATGCTTTCTTTATGTGGAACAGAAAAGAAGGTAAAAGATTTTCGCAGTCCTTTCTATCATTGTTCTTAATGGCTTTACCTAGAATTGACAAAAGTAGACCTGTGCATGATTTTGCTGATACACACACACACACACACACACACACACACACTTCTCAGTTCTGTCCTGGAAAAGTGGCAGTCTCTTCTAAAGTTTAGCATTCTCCTGATCTATCAGGGAGCATAAATATATTTATGGGAAAAAAGACATTGATGGCATTTTAATACTTCAAAGATCACTCCCCCATGATAAAATATGCAGAAAAATAGAAGAGGATGAAAGTAAAATTCCACCCTTCCATACTTTGTTACAGTATCTGTAGCTCTCCAGAACAACTTCACTTCTCTGTTAGCTTACAGAATTAACAGTTTGAAGCCCTGATTTAATTTACTTTGTGTTTTGTCTCTTCCTTTCCCTTACTAATCCCACATCTTTTGAAGAGAAAGAGAGAGAGAGACAGACAGACGGACAGAGACACAGAGACAGAGAGAGACAGAGGCACAGAGACAGAGAGTGATAGAGACACAGAGACAGAGAAAGAGAAAGAGAAAGAGAAAAAGACAGAGAGACAAGAGCATCTTGTTTCTTCTGTCTTTTGCCTTGCTAACCAAAAGAATACTGTTTGCTGGAGCCCTTTTATGGAGATGATCTCTGTACCTTGAAAAACAGATACGTTCAGTAGTAAAATCCAATTATTCACAGTTGCTTTTCAATCCAACATTTGTATTGTGGTTTAGAATCTCCACCTCACCCAATGGAATTACTTTTCTCCTCCTCCTTAAGACCAGAACTACGGGGAGGCTAATAGACAAAGAAGTCAAAACCTAAACTTTGTTTCCAGAAAAAGCAGACTAGAAATCATGGCCTTAAACCTATAATAAAATGGGCATACCATCATCATACTCCTGACTTAAAACTTAAATCCAGACCATAAGAGGCTACTTTCACAATATGCATCTGAAGACAAGCAAAGCAGGAGAGAAAAAGGCACCACTGGACATGTTTAGTTCCTTTGCCCAATCACATGAATTATTCTGTTTCCCAGGAAAACGGTGAGTGGTAAATTGTGAGAATAAGGAATTACAGCTTCATGGAAAATTAAGTGAAAGAAGACCTTGTTTTGGAAATAATACAGGTTGGGAATTAAGAGTTTTCCTCTAAAGGGAATTTTTCTTTCCAAAGGAGTTGACATGAAGGCTAAATATTCTCAATCAGTCCTATTAGCAATAATGTCTTTCAAAGCCAACTCTAACTAAACATTTTCAAATTGTTATATTGCTAGGGAGGGAAACGTAGTGAAAGAAGGAAACAAAATGTAACAGTGTAGAACATGGAGATATTCTGAAGATTAATTAACAAAGAGATTGGCATAGTTTAGGTTGGTCAACAGAACCAAATAAATAAAATTTAAATCAACTAATAGATCCTAGCTGGGCTACATATTCCTTAAGAGGAAATACTAAGGCTTATTCAATTTGCACATCTAACTTTAAGCAAAGCTACCTACATTTAGCAGGCATGTTATACCTGCTGGTTAGTTAACAGTCCTTAGGTATTATTTTCACATTTTACAATCTCACTTTCCAATTGTGTGTATGTATATAGCCACACATATATGTATAAACATATAATATATATCTTGACATATATACACATATAATACACATATAACATACATATAATATATATTGCAATATATACATATATACACACCATATATCCAAAAGCTTTATCACCTCTAAAAACTTATGACTAGAAGTGAATCTTCCCTTTTGCATCCTTAACCAGATCCTGCAACAAATTATTTTGCCTTCTTCTATAAATTTTCAAAATAGCCTTAACCTCATTAACAAGTTCCCAATGCATCTTTTGAAATGATACTTTAATGTTTGAATTCTCTGTAAGTTCAAGGGGAGAAAATGTGTCTGAAGGAAACCACAGACTGAGTTTCAGGTATGCTTAATCCTGTCTACATGAAAAGCAATAGCTAGATAATTTCAAAAGCATACGCCTTTAGGATTCAAGCTGTTAATGTTTGCAAACCAGACAACCACCCTTAATACCACTGCTGGTTTATTGACACAAACTCTATGCTTCCCACAGCTTGTAATTGAATCCCCCCACTGCTTAATTGGAAATAGAACGACTCCACAACCAGATTTGAAACATCTTCTGAAGCTGGTAGGAACATCAGCACTTCCTTTTAAAAATAAAAATTATATCATTAACTGAGTTAAGTGAAGATTGGTGTTCTGGTGAATATCTGGAAATGAGTGCACCCCAGGACTGTCTGAGTGCAGGGCAATTAGGGATGGCTTCTGTTTTACAGTGTCTACACATGGCCTCCCTCCTCACTGAAGCATAAAGGCTAAATCCAGTTTTGTTTCTTCCCTGCAAAATCTTCTTCTCATCCTTTAAAAGACTTTTTCTTTTCAGTGCATTCATAGCCTTTGATCCCGAAATGTATTCAAATTCTCACATAGCAAATAATTCTCGAGTTGTTATTAAAGGCCAGGTACTGATCTATGCATTACAGATAAGTAGTGCAGAATAGGAAATAAGAAGAAAAAAGCAGACTTAAAAAGTTATTTATAAAATATGTAAAATATCTAATATATCTTAATTCCATCAAACGAGAGAAAATAAATAATCTTCAACTATACAGTCATCCCTCAGTATTCAAGGATACTTAGTTCCAGGACTCCTGAAGAAACCAAAACCCACAGATGTTCAAATCTCTTATATAAAATGGTATAGAACTTGCATAGAACACACCCACGCTCTCCTGAGACTTTACATTATCTCTAGACTACTTAAAATACTTAATACAGCCTAAGTCTTATGTATATAGTTGTTTTACTGTATTGTTTCAAAAATAATGACAAGAAAAAATATCAGCATATGTTCAGTACACACACAATTTTTTTTCCACGTTGGTTGAATCCAAGGATACAAAATCCATGGTTATGGAGGGCCAACTCTATTCCTGATGATTTCTATGGATATTCATTGAAGTACTGATTATAGTAATAATAAATTTAAAACAAACTAAAATGATTACAAAAGGAAATGGATAAAATAAACTATGATATCTATGGTAAATATTAGTTACACAATATAGTAATTTCAAAACACATTGAACATCATGCAAGTATGTAAGTAGAAGAGTATGGTAAAAATGTGCATATATATATATATATATCACAGAAAGATGATGGATCATAATACATCAAAATGTTCACAGGGCTTATCTATAAGAATTGGGATTTGATATAATTTTCCTCTAATAATTCATTTTAAATAAGATTATGTTATACTCTGAGAAAATTTTTTAGATTTAAAAATTATATTTTAAGATGTTTTTGTTCACAAAATGTATTCCACTGGCATCCATCAGCTTTCCCCAGCATTCATCCCTCCCATCCTTCATAAGGCGAGTTGAATCGTGCAGTTGATTCTGAGTGTTTTTTGCAGTGAGGCCACTTGGTTTCCTATTAATTGTATAAACATGGAGAAACTATTAATACATGTAACCTAACTTCTTTATTAGTGAGAAAGCATTATTATCCCCATTATGCATATAAGGAAAATAGCTGAGGCATTTATTATTTTTAAAGAGTTTAGTAGATTACTATTACCTGGACTTTTAATAAGAGCTAAGATTTATTGAGCATTTTCTATTTCCTGGTTTCTCTCTTCTCATTTTATGTTTTTCTTCACTTACTAGTCCCTTCCTTTTTCTGGTATTCTTACCTGGATAAATTCTCCCATCCCATAAGCAAGTCAGTGTCAACCCCTAGATGTTCTGTGCTAAGACCTCACAGAGTAAGTTTGCAGATGTGAGGCATGGAGGCAACACAGACTCCTCAGCACGGCAACAGAGGTGCTACACCTTCTTGTCTCCATCTGGTTTTCCATCACCCTCGCCCCTGTTCTTCTCTCTGTGCCTGGATTCCAGCTCCAGTGTTCTTTCATCTACAGAATCCTTCCTATCTCACAGCATTTACGATTGCTCTGTCTTCTGCTTGAGGTACCCTTCTGCCTAACTCCTAATTCTTCTACCTTCAGGGACAAAGTTATCTTCTTGGGGACGGGTTCACTGAAAATGCTATCTGAAAGCCAGGGCGATTTGCCTCATTATCCTGTTTTCTTTTCAACAACTCTGCAATTGTTAACTTAAATAATATTTCAGGGGCGGAGGCCGTCATGCTAGAGATTCAATCAATGTTTGTTATTTAATTAATAACGTTTTTTTTTTTTTGGTGGTGCTGGGGATTGAACCCAGGGCCTTGTGCACGCTAGACAAGTGCTCTAACACTGAGCCACATCCCCAGCTCTTAATTAATAACTTAATTGGTGCCTTTCAGTCACAAGTGAAAAGAAAACTTCTCCGGAAATCTTTTTCTCTATCTACACATTTAATAAGCAATACAATCAGAGTACCCAGAATAAATTACTCCTCTCTCCAGGATAATCTACTTTACATCACAAAACTGCCCTAAAATGAAGATTCTGCTGCTGATCACTTGAGAATAAGCAACTGTGCTCAGTAAAGCAGCATGTGTCATATGACCCTCAGGATGCTTAGGACAGATGAATGATTCTCTGCAGCACCAAACACATGTAAAATTGAAACCGTGATCAGAGAACTATGATGGGGCGGCCCATACACTGAAGAAACATCAGACTAGATCCAATCGCCCTATTAAGGAGATCCGGTCAGTCTCTGAAGAAGCGTCTGTCAAGCTGAGATCTGAAGAGTATGAAAGAGAATGACATTAGAAAGGGTGAAAAGAATCTCCGATCTTCCAGAGGAAGAACCGCATGTGCATATGTCCTGGGGCAGAGGGAGAGGGATGTGCAAGGGGGTAAGCAGGGAAAAACAAAGTTTTTCCTTCTACAGTCACATGATTCTCATACTTCTGACACTACATGTGTATGATTCCCTGTAACAAGCAATCCTCAAATTCTATGCAGATACTAACCATGTGTTCTACATTTTAATGCAATTCTCACACTACCTGGAGATAATATCAGATCTCACAAGTTAAGGACTCAGTCCTGTAAGATGCCTGTCAATTCAGACATCTATTGAAAGTCCAGGAGTCATCTGTAGGTCTGGCTGTGCATCAAAGATTTCTACAACTTCCTCTTGGGTTTGATCATTAGCTAGAATGGCTCACAGAACTCGGGAAAATTGCTTACTGATTAGATTATCAGTTTATTATTAGAAGCAACAAGAACAGCCAGATGGAAGGGAGACATAGAGCAAGATATGGAGAAAGAGGTACAAAGCCCAGTGCCCTGCCAGTTATCCTCCCTTGCAGCACCTCCAAATGTTCAACAATCTGGAAGTGCTTGCAAACCTATCCTTTGGGTTTTAGGGAAGTATCATTACAAAGGCATAATTGATTAAATCATTGACCACTGATGATCAGCTCGAACTTGGTAAGGCTAAAAGTTCCACCTTTTTGTGTTGGTTAGCTTTCCATCACACTGACAAAATACCTAACATAACTATAGAAGGAAAGACTTATTTTGGCGCAAGGTTTCAGGGCATGGTCACTCAGCCCCATTGTTCCTGGTCCCGTGGTGAGACATAATAATCATGGAGAGGAGCACATGGTGGAGCAAAGCTGCTCACCTCACAGCTGTTGGGAAACAGGGAGAGGTGGGCTGGGGACAACATATACCCTTCAAAAGCAATGCCCACAGTGACCTACTTCCTCCAACTCCACCACACTTCCTGAAGTGTCTACCACATCCCAATAGCACCACCAAATGAGGACAAAGCCTTCTACACTTTAGCTCATAATCCACATATGAGGTTTCATGGACATTCCATACGCAAACCATAATACCTGTAATCACATAATTGGTTTCCCTGGCAACAAGTCCACCTTTTGGGGCTCCCCAGGAGCCTCTAACAGTCAGTCATTTCATCAGCATACATTAGGATGCTTATCACCTTGGAGTTTCCAGAAGTTTTAGCAGCTATGTGTCAGACAATTGGGGCAAAAACTATATGTATTTTGTTGTTTCATGGGTTAATATTGCCCTTAAACCTGAGTAAGAGGGATCCTGACTTGAGTCTTATGAGGAAAAAAAGATTATTTTTGTTTGGCTAAGACTTTACTAGTTTTAGCACCAGAATTCTAGCATACACGGAACACTTGGTTCTGGGATAAGCAGAAACTTAGGTCCTCCTATGGGAATTTTAGAGGGCTCCCACTCTGATATCCTCCAGCTGACTTCTCTCAACAGAACAGAATACATCAGCACCAAGAGGACATGTCCACCTGAAGGTTTTCCCTCCTGGACCTCACTCCAGGTAACTGGCGCCACATGATTCCCTTCCCTAGAGATCCCATGCTTGCTTTCAGATTAGCCTGCAAGACTCTGGCCCATGTCTACTATTCTGAAGATGGACTACACCAGCACCATATTCAGCTTTCATCTGAGAAACAGCAAAAGGACATCTGTCTGTGGGAGCTGTAGACTACACTTGGAAATGCAGTCTGGGATTCCATACACATCCACGTGTGCTCTTGTGGTGAAAGACAAAACAGCACCACAGAGTTAGTGTGAGATAAAACACAGATAATAATTTAGGGCCTGGAGACTGGGATTTCCCGTATCACCATATATGAAGCCTTAAGTTTCTAAATTCCTTTTTAACCTTCAAGTTATTATAAAGCTACATATTTCATAAGATAAAGTATAGTTTTTGAATAGATATGTATATATTATATCTCATAGCTTATTTCACACCTTTTATATATTTATACTTATGGTACAAAGCCCTCCATTTGTACTATTGCTGGGAGCTCCTCAAATAGTAGTTCTCTATGTGAGGGAATGAAAGATGAAAGAAAATAGTTTGGAATGAATAAAAGAACCAAAAGAATCCTAAAAGCAATTCTAATATGAAAGGGTTATCAGATACTTTAGTCATATTCTCCTTTAATTTCTAGATCTTCCTTTATGACTAAAGGCCTATTTTAGCTACTACTGGGAGTGGTCCTTTCTGGGAGTTGCTTTCTGCTGTAAACAACTGCCTCCTCTGAATGACACACCATGATCCCAAATTAAGATAACCCAGAAGGGCTTTTGGACCTCAGGAGATCTTTGGAGGGTGGGTGGCGATCACAAGAAGCTAGCAGACAGTTTAACAGCCCAACTTCTCACTCTGTACAATCCAGTTTCTTGCCTTTACCCACAGGTGAGGATGCTCATCAATAATCTCGTAAATCTCTGTCTGGTGTCAGGTAAGCCAGAGCAAACAAAATACTTATACAGACAAATTACTCCTGGGCTCTGTCTAAGCATTTCCCAGAAATTATTTGAATACTTACCATAACTCAATGAAGTAGGAATAGGAGCTCTTATTAATACCCATTTTTGAGATGATGAAACCAAAAATTTTTCAGGCCTTACGAGTAACCAAAAGTTTACACCAAAAATTACTCAGATCACAGAGAAAATAGGAGAGCAGGAACTTCTAGTATTGGCATCTATAATGGGCACCCTTTAAAATTCAAAATTATACGTTCATTCATTATTCAGTTGTTCATCTCTCCAGTCAGTTGTGTGGGATTACAAATGTGGATCCATTGAAGATGGGAGTTTGAAATAAATCCACATAAATTATCATTGTCTTAAAAGTCACAACAAAAAACACAGCAGGAGACGATGTTGATGATGGCCAGAAGAAAGACACAATGATGAGACATGGAAAGGCAGGAAAACACTGACTTACTGGGCCATGTCCTGTGCTAAATCCTGCTAAGGAAGATGGTCCTTGACACCCAAAAGATTGCAGTTACCAGAAAGTTGGCCATAAAAGTACATAGTTCTGCTCAAAGACTTAGGGATTTGCACAGGCCACACACCCATACCTCTATGCACATCAATCCTAAAAAGAACTATCTTTTAAATTCTAATGATATAGTTTAGTTTCCCAGCCACCTATTTAGCTGGTAACTGGTCCATATTTTTTTCTTTTTGTTTGGCAGGACTGGCAGGAATGGGTAAAGTAATAATCATGGAGGCTTCAATGGGAGTTAGCATTTGAGACATGTTTCTAAGAATTAGAAATGAGCTCCATTGCTTATCATGACCTCTTCTTCTTGTCTCATAGCTTGAAATATTATCCCTGTTTGGAGCATCTTTAGTCATATGCTGATAATTCCAATGCTTCCTAACAAAGTGTGATGTTAAACTAATTCTCGAAGGCTCTTATTCATTGCACCTCCCTTCATAGCCACCCTGTTAGAGTAATCATCTTTGGTTTGCATAGTCTGCATTGCTCCTGTGATACAAATTATTAGACTAAAAATGTTAAATGCTATGTTATCTCTACTTCCCTCTCAAATTGTTGGACTTTTCTGATCCTCAGTTTCCTCATCTGTGAAATGGAAATACACATACTCTTATCCTAAAGAGTAGCTGTAATTATTTTAATTGGTTTTAGCAAATCCCTAAGCATCATAGATTCTTGTGAAATTTTAACTCTTTCCCTTCTGCCTGTGATTCAAAAGCCTTACTAATGGAAAAGTGTAAGAATGACCTGGGAAGAAAGATTCATCTTTAAAAATCTAATCTCTTCTCCAGCATTACCTGGAGATGGCTAATAATTGAGTCAGTTTTGTCAAATGCCACAATTGTATCTCTGTTTCTCAGCAAACAAAAGAACACCTTGAGAGATACCATCTGTTAATAGTCTTTTGCCTGGAAAGAGTAAATAAAGGCACAGACACCGGGCATGGCAACGTGGTCTTTCTGATGAGGAAGTCCTAGTTTTCACTGCCATGGGGGGAGTGGGGAGAGAGAGAGAGAAAGAGAGAGAGAGAGAGAGAGAGAGAGAGAGAGAGAGAGAGTAAACTGAAGGCTCATCCCAGTAGGACTTTCTTATCCAAGAAGGAAGCCTGGGCAGGCTGCTCCAAACACCTTACTGCCCCTGGCTTCTGAAAAACCCTCACATGTCCAAGATGTGCCACCGAGTATTCACTGGGGCTTAAAACTTCATTGTAAAATTAGTAACTTAGTGGTTTTGCAGAGAGGATGAATTCTGCAATTTGATGCAGTTGTGAGCATACTAGAAAACAATAGTTTTTCTACACCCAGGAAAATGATAGCCTATTCAACAAAAGTCTTCTGTCATCTGCTTTGTGATTGGAAATAAGGTAGAGAGCAATTTCCCAAATACTGTATATTACCAAGCAGATGTATAAGAATCAAAGGGAAAGTGGTTGCCAGGGAGACAAGACATTCATGCCAACTCTGTCGCAGTCTAATCATAAAATGTCTCCAGGGGGCATTGTATAGCCACAAGCACAGATAGGAACATAGCCAAGCCAGGGATCCAGATGTTGCCCTTGGAACTGGGCGCCCATTTCAGAGGCTGGCATCTGCCTTCTGCCAAACAGTATGTGTGTGGCCACATCTGCTCACTGTAGAAATTTAACACACACTAAACACAGAGGAAAGGTTGCCATAAAATAATGATTTGGCAGCATGCATGGGGAAAATATTAAACATTAGATAACTCTTCTGTTAACCCTGAGTACCTTTTTGCTTTCTCTTCCCTGACTTACAACTCACCCAAACCATATCTCTTAGAAATTTCCATTCTGTTCAGTTGCAGAAAACCCTTGTTTGCAAATAATATCTGAATTATTTACAATCTACCTAAGTGAATTTGACAGCAAAAGAGAAAGAAAGTTGGAATGGACTAGTTTCTGAAATTAAAGCAATAAAATACAATTTTTACTTTATAGCTCTTAAAAAAGACATGCTATACATTTATACCTGGAACTCTGTTATGAGATTACTATCTCAGATAAAAACAGTGGATGACAACAAAGTACTTTCAAAGTGTTTATGTTCGCTCTCATCTATTCTCACTTGGAATGATGAGATTTTGAACAGTAAGTTAGGATATTTTAACATCTTCAGAACATTTTTTTATGACCAGAGAAAAGTTCAATGAAGCATAATTTGTACAGTACCTGATTGTCTAGCATTCCACAGTTTACAAGGACTTTTTCACTTATTTTGGATATTATTCCTGAATTATTTGTACCTATTGTTTAGGAAAGATATTGTTCATCTTTTTTTTTTTTAGTTGAGGACACTGTAGACCAAAAAAGATTTAAATGTTTTTTTCAAAGTCAACAAAGCAATAAGAGAAAGATTTAGAGAAAGATATAAGATGATTATATGTGTATTGCCAATTGCAAATTATTTATTCTCTTCATTAAAAATGATTCTATCCTTAGATATTGAGGAATATAGATCAAAACCTCTCTTTTATCTACAACATGAATGGGAAGATTTCAGTTGGTTGTACTGAATAAGATCCTTCCTACCAGTATTAATGTTCTGCATAACAAATTGTCACAAATGTAGCAGTTTAAAACAATATCTATTTCTTATACCACAGTTCCTCTGCATCAGGGGTCTGGGAAGAGTGAGGGTGAGCTGGGCTCCTACTGAAGAGTCCCTCAAGGCAGAAATCAAGGTGTGCGAGACCGTTCTCTTTCGTAGGTTGTGAGAATGGATTCAACTCCATTCAGGGTTTTGGCAGAATCCAGCTCCTCACAGGTGTAACTGTGGTTACAGGATCCCATTTTCTTGCTGATTGTGAGCTGCGGGATCCATTATGCTTTGAGGCTAACACATTCCTTTTCATATTCCTTCTATGTACAAACCAGCAACAGGGCACCAAACCCCTCCGTTGTTTTGAATTTCTTTGACCCTGCTTTTGCCTTCCTAATATGCCTTGAAATGGTTTCATGTGATTAGATCAGACTTCCTTGGATAACCTCTAAGGCCAATTGCAACTTACTTGGGACTTTAATTAAAACCGCAAACTCCCTTCCCAGCAGTAGCTAGATTGGAGTTTGATTAAATAACCAGGACCCAACAATCTTGGAAGGAGAGGAATCTTAAAATTCTGTGTAACATTGTGGTCCAAGGCTGAACAGCCTGATGGCATCTGGCATTTTGTGAGAAATGCACAATTTCATACCTCACCCCAGATCTACTGAAGCAGCAATTTATCAAGATCACCAGAAGATCCATATGCATATTAATAAGAGGCACTTGCTTAAAATGTGGCTTTTTTTTTTCTTTTTCTTTTTGCAGCTGACATTGGATTGGCAGAAACAAGAAGCCAACCATTTAGTCCTTTTTTTTCCATGATGTGCATGTTTCTTTTCTCCCTTTCTGACATGGAGAAAAGGGGCCAGATAAGGCCAAAGGCAACTATCTGGATCATGACTGGAAAGTATAAGTAGGGCTGCATCCTACTGAGCTGTGGAAGGAAAGGGATTTTTCAGAGCATTTGCAATGGAGCTCTTGATGGTTTATTACTTCTTAGCCTTTGGCATTCTTAGTGACACTTCTTTGCTGCTGAGAGTGGACGATCTTCAGAATATTATGAAATCTTTTAGTGTTTGTTTATGATTCATGGCTGAAAAGTTTGAAACTTTAAATGAAAATAGATCCCTCTGTAGAGCAAGGATAATAGTTAGAGGACAAAAATCAATTTTGTTTTAGATGGAGGGAATTATGCTCCATCTGATTGTTACGATATGCTGCATTATTTAGAATGTATCTCACAGGGGCCAGCTTTCCACAAGCGCATATTGATTTCATGTCCACTTAGCTATAGACTGAGATGGGACCATAAGGAAATCCAAGTGCTGTTGGTCAAGGGTTTTAAACATATGCTCAGCTGCTCAGGGCTAATCAAACTTGCCAGAAGAGTGTTGAAACAACTGACTATACCACCTATTGGTGCCAGGGTGTCCAAATGGTGGCAACTCCTCAACCCTGGGGATAATACAGGACAACATCAAGTGGATGTAATGAAAGAAGGGTGAGATCAAAGTTCCACTGGGACTTTGTAGTTAATGATGAAATCAACAGCTGCTGAGAAAAAAGGAAGGGAATATAGATCAGGATGTGTTCGGATTTAGGATGTGACTGTGTATATTGGTAGCAGAAGTTCAGGGGGATGGGGAGAGAGTCATTAAATACAGGACATAGCTACACCACCCTTTTAACAGTTCAGACCCAGAAATATCTCACATCTTTTTTGAAGAAACGATATGACTCACATGATATGCACTACAAAAGGTTATATATTACATTACATTAAAACTGTAGCACTACTTCTAGTATGTAGATGGTATGTTAGGATTTTTTTCCATGCTTTGTGTAAATCATATGGAAATTTCTTCTTTCATTTCTGATTTTCTCCCTAATGGTAACATGTCCAAAACTGAAATAGAAATGTCCCTGTCATATTAATAGTACTAATATTAATGGGATAATACTATTACATTTATTAGGCATTATTCAGTGCCAACACATTGCCAGATGCCATACCAGGTGCTATGGATACAAAAATAAATAAGCCTTTGTTTCTCGAAGATTGCAATCCAGAGAAGCTGACAGGAATGCAGACAATTATCCAATAATTTGATGTCACTACTAGGAGGTAAATGGAAATTACTATGTGAAGAGGGAATGGTGTAGATCTAGGAAATCAGGTGGCAGGTTTGAGGAAGTCCTCATAGAGAAGATACTTCAGTGTTTCTTAAGGTATAACAGAGGTTCATCCAGCAGAATATGAGCATGACATTGGCAAAATAAAATGAGCATATGTTGCTTTAAAAGACACCAAAAAAAAATAAGTATGAGTAGTGGTAGTGATGAGTTATAGCATCTCTAGAGATTAGTTAGCACATGAAAATATCTGTTTCAACAGAAGGAAAGTCAGGAGAGGAAAATTTGATGATAAATTATGCTACAGCCTAAAACTGTATATTACTTTATAAATTCTAATATTATATGTGTTCTGCTCATTGTCCGCAAAGCAGTATCGACACATTTTACAGATACAAAAGTGAAGGCCTATCCAGAAATAATGACCTGCTCAGGCTTTTAGAGCAAGTAAAGCAGCTACTTTCGCTCTAACCTATGACTGCCAGTAAAATAAAATGCTTCATTCTATCTTTCCCGACTACTAGTTTCTGATTAATCCTCAAAGTTTCAAATCAGATTAATAACTGTGTAGCCGACCACAGTGCTTGCTCTTAGAAATCAATTAATCGATATAAGGTCTCATTTCTTCCTCCTTCCAAGAATCTGCATTTTCACCACTCTCAGACAATTTCACTGCATGCTAAGATATGAAATTATCAACATCCCCTCCCTCATCTCCTAGCCCTTTGACCAATTCCCTTCCATCAAGACCTGTAAATTAATCATCCTTTGAAAGGGCATCACCAGTCCTTTTTTCTAAAATCTATACTGGTTATTCAATAATAATTAATGTTTTCACAGCACAGTATGTGGAAACCTCTGAGCTCTCTGTTTTGCATATGTTATCTAAGTAAATATTCAAAACATCTCTATGAGTTAGGCACTCTTCTCCTTCGTCTTTTCAGCTGATGGAGTAATAGTGCAAAAAGTGACAGTGTCAAGTGTATTTACACAATAATAAAGAGGCATGATTTCAACTCATAAAAGTCTATTTGTAGTACGCATGCTCTTAACCCTTGAACTTAAGCTATCTTTTGCAATCAATGGCCAGAAATAAGAAATATTTATTGAGTATCTAGAAGGACACAGGCAAGGAGCTATAAACCTTGTGTTTCCTGATTCTAGATATGGGCCAAGAAATATTCCACTGATAATTAATTCTTTTGCATTTAGGGAAAGGAAGAAACATTTCCTGAAACAGTTTTTGCTTCCTTTAAATCTTTTATCTTTTTTTTTTTTTTTCTAATTTAGAAACTCAGAATTGATTGCTTTGCTTTTCTTGGCTAGAGTCATTTGAGGCAACAGGAATCATCATCCCCACCAGCAGCAAGGAATATGATCATTAGGCTTTAAATTGCCCTTACATTCTTGGTCATTTCCTAGTGCAGTCGGATTTAAAGTTGGTTATTACATTACAAAATGGAATGTACTAAGTTTGCTCAAGTTCATCTCTGGAGTTTACATCAGAGTGCTGTGACTACACAGTATTTGAACTGGAGCTAAAATTGACATTTTCTTAGAATATATAAAGATTAGACTAAACTACTTCCCAAAATAAACAAAGACTAAGAAAATCCCAATCAGTTTAAAGTTCTGAAAATAGACCTTTGACATCACACACATACATAAGTTGTTACACATGTATGACCTCCAATGCTCAAGTCACAGCCATGGTAAATGCAGACCAATGATAAAATCGGGTGCCCAATTTGGTCATCCTGAAGTCCTTGGAAATACCCACTGGCAATAGATATTATATTTTGGGAGACATATGATGGAGAAAAGAACAATGGCTTGGATTCTGAATCTTGGACTCTGCTACTGAAGAACTTTAGAATTTTGGGACAGACTCTTACACCCTGGCTGCCTGTGTTTTCTTATTTGTAAAATGGGAAGATCAATATTTACCCGGCAGAATTATATTGAGGACAGAAAATTGTATGTTCATCACCTTGGGTTGTGCTTCTATGTTGCAAGTGCTCCATAAAATTTTTTATTAAAAGTTTTATATTAATAAAATGAAAAAATGAAGATGGTGACAAATACAGTCACGTTATGTAGTGAACAATATCATGCTCTCTTAACTGGGAAAAAAAGAATACATTTCCTTCATCTATCGCTACTGACCTTTTCCAAGCACACGTACATAGACATAAACACACTTACAAACCAGGCTTTGATTTCTAACAGGGCATGGATTCCTCACTCTTTGGGAAATAAGAAGATATATCTAACAAGTCCAAAGTCCTTTTCACATAATATTAATGTGAATTAATTTTCACATAATATTAAAACATTCACATAATATTAATTAAATTTTAATATTCACAGTTGAGAGGTATTCGTATGCTTATGAAATACTGGGTCTCTTATAGTTCTGCATCCACTTCTGCATGTTCCGTTCCCATTCTTTTCATTTATTTTGAAAAAATAAATTAAAGACAATTCCTTTGTTTTTTAAAGTCATAGGAAATTACTATAAATATTTAACTTAATTGATTTCAATTTCATACAACAAATATTAAGAACTGTCTGTAAGCCACAATCAATGCTGGCAACTTTTATATACCAATGGGAAGAAGAAAAACATGGTCCCTTTTCTCTTTGTGCAATCAGGCTAGAAGGAGATATTTTGTTAAGTATATTTTAATACATTTATGTAATTATATTCATAATCATTGTGGCAAATTAGCACAGGAATTCAAGTACATTTAAAACAGGAACAACACACAAACTTTGGGAATGTCACTAAGGAAGAATTTTTTATAAAGTAGCAAGGAAACATTAGGCACTTGGAATAGTTTTGTTGTTTGGAAAGCACATTTCTCAGTAACCACTGAAAGTCTCTTCTTTTATCAGAAGTCAATGGCAAAGAATATGCTATGTAAATATGTCTGATTTTGCTTTTAATCTCTACTAGAAGCTTATTCTTGTAATCCTATTTTTTGAACAAAATGTAGAGAAGAGAAAAAGAATGTTTATTTCTCTTGTTTAGACATTAAGACTATATATTCTCTTCCTGAAAAAATTAATCATAAGTGAAATAAGAGTTTTTAAAAAATACTTTCATGCTTAGAGCAAATTATATTTGAGTTGTTATTCAGATATACACTTATAATAATGGTAGCCTGTACACATACCACTAAGTTCAACTTACCTCTAATTATCTAATAAATATATATATATATGATATAGCCTAATGCAATGAAATCAGATAAATCTTAAAAAACAAAGAATCTGATATCACTTGTGCTTCTTTCTTCCGATTTTTAATTTAAATTAAACCTTTGAATGTTGATGTCATTGCATATCAATGAAGAATTTCTGACATCTTGACACAATAAAGTATAACTTCTCTTGTTATTTTTCGCTGTTCAATGTTGAATATCTCATTTTTGAGTTTGAGTATACATAAGTCTTAAATCCTCTCAAGTACCTACAGGGACCAAGTTCCTCATGAGAGGAACATAAGTTCTTTCACAATGCAACCCAACGCCCAACTTCCTACTACCCTCTTCTGAATCTTTTACACTACATGCACATATAAGAATGCGTGTTTGGACATATTACTGTGTTAAAACATTTGCAGCTTTTCAAATATGCCATAACTTTTCACACTTCTGAAACTGGACCTGGGTTTTCTGAGATTGGAATGCAATTTCTATTCTTTCTCAGCCAGAGAATTCAGATTCATATCCAAAACATAGTTCAGACCTTCATCCCACTGTTAGCTGTCCTTTTACTCCACTAGACTTATAGTTTTGATTACACCCTCCTGTATGCCAACTATGGGAGTTGTCCACCGTACCATTAAACTACATATCTGTATCAACTATTCAAGGCTAGATTCAAGGGTGTGTGACAAGTCATCCTTTACCCCCTCTAGAAAGGTTTATGATTGGAGAATAATATTTTGCAGTTGGCACATTTAAATACTCAATAATTTTATTTAGAATTTATGTTTGTTGCCAAGAAGGTTGTCACACATGCCCCACAGTCTCTTGGAGAAGGGAGGGGTAGCAGCCATCGCACACTGGGCTGATAGCACCCCAAAACATCTGGCAGGTAACTGGCTAGGAAGATTTATGGTCGGAGTCTCTCCAACCCCTATTCCAGTACATAGAACTTCTTGGAACACAGATTTTTCAGATTGCTAGGAGGTTGCCTATCTGCTGTGGGTTGGAGTAGCAAGCTCATAAGAATTTGAGGTGCCAACTCAACTTTCTAGACTCGTGCTTGGCTAGGCCACCAAGTAGGCCTAGCAGTTAGTAGAAGGCACAAACCTGGTGTAAGTGTGACAGTCTGTATTTTTCATGTCATTATCTCAGAACACCTTCTGCTGATGATCTTTCCTTCCCTCCAACCTCTCTGAGTCTGGCTTATGTTCATTCTGCCCAGTTCAATGTACCCCCGAGGAGGAGCTATGTAATAACAGTGTTCAATTTCAGTGATTCAGCATAAGGCCAAAATTCTCTGGTGTTTACATTGAAAACTGTCATGGCATGACGCAAACATCAATGGTAACACTAATGCTGATAGTTTAAAATTTTAATTCTTTATTTGGAATGGCATTTGTTCACATATTGAAAAATAACCTTGGACAACAACAACAAAATACAGTGACACATGGAGATGAAGAGACCATGAGGAAAAACGTCTTCATACATTTAATGAAAATGTTTCCTGATTTTTCAACAAAGGGTCTCCACATGTTTTTATTTTATACTACTTCCTGCAAAAGATGCTGCTTGTTCTGAAAACTGAGTTTCTTAATATCATGGCACATAATTTTAATCTTGCTCTTCTATACCTAGTGTAATATCTGATATTTATCAAGTATTCAATAAATATTTTGGGATATTTACATTGACTTAGGTTATGTTTGTATGATATATATCAATACAATGCCTGAGTAGTTACCTGTTTGTATTTATATATTTGTATAGTGTAATTATTAAAAAAAATACTGAAATATGTAATGTTTGAAATAGATGTAAAATATTCACAAAATTTATTTTCAAATATTTCTGTCCTTTAGTTGTCATTCTTTTTTTTTTTTTTTTGTGGGTACCGGGGGGTCGACCTCAGGACCTCGCGCGCCAACAGGCACCCATGCCACTGAGCGATATCACCGGCCCCTTTTTCGTATGTGGGATCCGGGAGTTGAACTCAGGCCCTCGCGCTTGCAAGGCAGGCGCTTATGCCACTGAGCCATCTCACCGGCCAGTTGTCATTCTTATTAAGAGAATACTGCTTTAGTCCTTTTAAATTTAAAAGGTCATTAATCCAAATGCTAATTTAATCAATACTATATTAAATGAACAAAAAAAATAAATTAATACCAGGTAAGCATATTCGTTGTGCTATAAGCTTTCAGAATGTCCCTTGTGTCAGCAAATTTCTATGAGAAATGAGTTCTGTTTACAGCAAATACTACTCACTTATGAGAATCTTGGACTGACTTTTCCTCATTGTTTATACTTTGATCCACTGTGAAAGCTGAAATGAATATGAATATTATTACAATTTTTGGTTTGTCTCCTTTCCAAGTGCTTATCACTTTTTTAACACCTGTGGCTAAATGTAGTCAGAAAAGAATTTGGCATAAGCAGATGTCTTTTAATATGAATTTTTCCAGAACATTAGGTTCTAAGTAGCTTTTTTTTTTCTGCAAGCAATGCTTTCATTTATTTAAAAGTAGGAAATATGCTTAATGATGCATGTGTAGAGACATACAACATAAGCAGACACACATACGCAGTCATTTACACACAATTGTACATACAAATACAACCAGACACAGATACACAAATACATATATGAATACAAAAACACATAGATGTCTACCCAGCTACACACAGGCAGACAAATACAATAACAGACACACAGAAATATAGAGATACACACACAAGGATGCAAACACATATAAACATACACAGATGTATATATACTGACCTAAACTCACACATATACATCCAATTGCACAGTTTTATATCCGTTGCACACACATAGCTCATACACATAAAATACATACACAAATACAGAAGAATATATACAGTTCTCACAGATATGCACAGATATACATAGGCACAAACTCATGCATATAGACAGATACATACACACACACACACACACACCCTTTCTACCATTTGCCTTGTAGTTGAACAGAAATGTTTTAAATAAAAGGAGAAAAACTAGATGCGATATTTCAGCAGAAGAGTGATACGAAAAAGAAAAAAAAATATAGAATCATGATTTATACATAAAAGGTATTATACTTTCCTTTTGATAATTTAGTAACCTTAGTTAAGGATTCAATAAATATCTCCTGAGCATCCTGAGACAGGAATTCACATGAAGGTTACATCATATTGACATGGATGAGTATATAAGCCTCCCTTTCATTTTCTTAATACACTGCAAAATTATTGCGGAACTGCAAACACACCATTATGCATTGTAAGACATTAGAGAAGATACTAATAACTATGGAAAGCAGAATTTGCCCCTTAAGTTGTTCCACCTCCATCTTCCCTCTAAGTGTTGTTCTTTGCCCCAAGCCAAAAGACCTGTCTTGAGATACTATACAATATTTCTTGCCCATCACTCTGTCCTCTTTCTATGTTCCTTATCTTTAACATTTAAATTGTTGCATGAATTCCTTTTTCATGGGTGTCTGTGTGTATTTCTTTTTATTTTGTTGTGTTTTGTTTTCCAGATAAATGTAACATTCAAGAGGACAGTGACAAAAAAATTACTAATTCATGTTTAAATTACAATTTCATGCTAAACAAGAATAAGTACATTACTAACAGTCCTCTTATGAGGAGTATGGATTAAAAAGTAAAGCAAAAAAGGAATTTGCCGTCTTCTCCATACCTCCTTCTCCCCCTGCTTTGTGGAGCATAGAATCTGAGTTCAGGAAGATCAAATGTTATTTGGGATATATAGAAGCCTGTAATGTTTGTGCTGTAGTTTCTGCTACTTAGCATTGTAAACTCTGGTCAATTCTCTAACCACCGAACTGTATAACCACACAATGCCTCACTTATAACCTTGGAATAATAATTAACTCTCTTATGCAGTTGCTATGATGATACATTCATCTGGAAATACATACAAAATCAAATAAGATCTTTAACCTAAAACTTTCCAAAAAAGTTTAGTATTTGAAGATCTTATCCAAGTTTTTTGTAATTAATAAAATAGAGTTTCTCCTACTTGGCTGTGTGGTTAACAGTCCTTCTACAATCCTCTTTGGCTCTCAATCTTCAATTTTGTGTACAAAATCTAGGAGTAAAGGTACTTGCATTGCATCTTTTTTTAGAAGAAATTTTGAAAAACCTTTACTCACACATAAGATACATGCCAGTCTACTTTTCAGTAATAATGAGTCCTATTCAACCACTATTAAGTGCTAACAACCTCCCAGGCACTTCTTTTACCTTCAGAAACTGTTGAGATTACTAAATGAAAAAGATAAATGTATTATCATGCTTACTTAACAGGTTGGAAAGCCAAAAAAAAGTATGTCTGCTGCATTCTTCTACCTACTCATCCAGGCTAATATTCTCCCACCACAGTTTATCCCCAATCCTGGCTCCTTTTCAGAGTCACACACAAATACTCATATACTGTATTCACGTGTCATCCTGACTTACTGTATTTGGGGTACATGTGAGAGAATTGCAAATGACTCTTTGCTCTGCTCAAAGATTCTTGCCACCTGAAAACCCCCACTAATTCTTCAAGCCTTAGCTGAGATTCTTAAAATGTTTTCATTGCAGTGACAATCTCTCTTACACACATAAGCAAATTTTGCTATTTACCCCCCAGTAATTTATCCCACCACACAAAATCCTTTTCTGGCATTAATTGTTCATCATCATTGTTGTCATCCACAGTGGAATGTTAGCTTCCTGGTATCAAGGTCGGAACATCAAATGTACTTAATGTGTATATTCCATAAACCAGTTGCACATCATGGTATAACTTGCATTTTTGTAATATGTTTTTGTTAATTTATTTTTAGTCAGATCAGAACTGTTTTGATATCACATTCTTGCATTGGTTTCTTCCTTTCTAACACATTGTCTCTCCACGTGTCAGAGGAGCTAGTGATGAGGTCTTGGATCACATGTAATGTTACTGACCTTTACTGACTCTTCTGAACTTCTGTGGGAATTCTCTGTAGAACTAAAGCAACTCAAAGTAGAATTATATTCAGTTAATTCCAACATATACTTTGAAGAGTCATTAGTAGTATTTATTATTTTCTGTCTTCCTAAATAATTATTGCTTGCATAAACAATAGAATTGTTTAGTGTATATATAAATAAAACGATTAAAAGATTAAAATGGCATCTTTTTCTCTTCCTTGCTCAAGCACTTGTAAATCTTAAACTATAACTTCACATTTGATCTATTTTTACATTATTTGAAGACGTAAATTAGAGTCATGAATAAGGTCAGATTGTTTCTCCTCCAGTATCGATATCTTGATAACTGCATATTCAAGTAAATCAGGTTGTCCCTAGCAGGGAGGTCTTATGACTCAATTTGGGCACTAACTCTCCCCCCTACTGTGCAGATTAGTTCAGTCTATTGGCTTGAGACCTCACCCAGGCCAATCAGGTCCTCTTGTTGCAGAATAGAAAATGGTTAGACTTAGTAGAGCAAACCTTCTCAATATTTCTTTTGAAAAGAGGTTGACAGTAAAAATTTAGAAAGAATGAGAGGAGAAAAGAGGACAGAAACAAGAGAATGACTCAGTTATTGCTTCACCATGCCCTATGTGCCATCTTTGCTCTTTCCTGGATAATGTGATCTGTGGATCAGAAAGGCTGACAGTGCTTGGGGAGCTTCTTTTGCAAGGGCAGAATTTCAGTTTCCACTCCAAAACCACTGAACCAAATCTGCATTTAAAAGAAAATCCCCAAGTGTTTCATCTAAACATGAAAACCAAGAAGCTTTTATAGAGCTGCACTCTTTCTCTATGGCCTGTGTTAAAATCACTGCCCTTTTCAAACTTCCGCAACCCTTCTCACCACAGGGCCTGTGCAAATGCTGTTTTCTATACTGGAAAAACTCTTCTCTTCATCACCAAGTTAACTTAACATTAAACTTGAGATCTCAGTTCAAGTGTCTTTTTCTAATGAGCATCTTTGTAAGTTAAAGTTCTTACTATACACTTATATGTGAAAGTTTTGTATAAGCATAATGCATATTAAGCTTTGTTCTTGGTTCTTTTTTGTTACCATTGAATTTCTACTACTGTTACAGAAATCTGATATCAAGCCAAATGAAAGACTCTTTGCACCTGAGGAGCTGGAAGGCAACTTTTATTACGCTAGCGGGCTGGGGAGAATCAGGTCTCAAATCATCAGGTAGAGTCAGCTTACAGTTTAGCTTAAATGCATTTTTGCAAGCTGGAAATACAAAGCTGATTGCAGGTTATTATATGATTGGTTACATAGGCTAGGGCATATACTGTCAGGTAGATTTGTTCTGGGCAAGCTTTGCTAGGGAGAGGGCTGTCTGAGTGGGTGGGTGAAATCAGGCAAGCATGTCCTTGACTGGGTTATTCCGTCCTAGGTGGAAAGTTCCTAGAATAGGCAAGCAAAATAGAATATGTTTATAGGCTGGAAAGTATGGGCAATTCAGCTGGATTCAGTCAGATAAGGCTGAGTCAAACTATCTCTGAATTACAGCTGGTGTGGTGGTCAAGGCTCGCTGAGTCTAACTACATGATAGGCAGCATGAACTTAGGCAGAGGCTACTAATTGATTTCTAATTCCTGCTATGAAATTTCTATAAGTTTGCCATTACACTACTTCTACCAGCAAATACAATATTTTCAACATATACTTCTTGAACGAGAACTATCTGAATGAATGATGTAAAAAGTCCTACAGATAAATAAAATGAAGATCAGAAAGGATGAATGACTACCTTAATATCACCTAAAGAGTTACAGATCTGTGTACAGGAATGCTATTATTTTTGAGTGTTGACTTTGTATCTAGCTACACTACTGAATTTGGTTATTAAATCTACAAATCTTTGGTGGAGTTTTTGGGGTCATTTATGTAAGGTATCATGTCATCTGAAATACTGATAATTAAACTTCCTCCTTTCCTATCTTTATTTCTTTTATTTCTTTCTCTTGTCTAAATGCTTGGGCTAATGTTTCCAGAACTATATTGAATAGGAGTGATGAGAGTGGACATTCTTGTCTTGTTCCTGATTTTAAAGTGAAAGCTTTCAATTTTTGACCATTTAGTATGATGTTGGCTGTTGGTTTGTCATAGATGGCTTTTATCAGATTGAGGTAAAGACCATCTATTCCAATTTTCTGTAGGGTTTTTATCATGAATGGGTGTTTGAATTTGTCAAATGTTTTTTCTGCATCTACTGAGATAATCATGTGATTTTTGTCCTTGGCTTTTTGTCCTTGTTGATATGGTGTATTATATTTATTGATTTGCATATGCTGAAGCATATGTATAATCTTCTTGTTGATTTGCTGCATTCTGTTTGCCAGTATCGTATTGAGGATTTTTCCATCTACATTCATTCAGAAGATTGGCCTGTAGTTCTTTTCTGATTGGATCCTTCTCTGGTTTTAGTGTCATGGTAATACTTTCTTCCAGGAATGACTTTGGGAGAACTGCTTCCCTTTCAATTTCATTAAAGAGTTTCAGGAGTAGTGGCATTAGATCTTATCTAAATTTCTTGTAGAATTCAGCAACGAATGCATCAAGATCTGGTTTTACTTTGTTGTTGTTTTTGTTGTTAAGTTTTTAACTACATTTTTTTAATTTTATGACTGATATTGAGTTATTTAGAATTTTTATATCTTCTTGACTCAGTTTTAGTAATTCATATGTATCTAGGAATCAGTCCATTTCTTCTGAGTTTTCTAACTTATTAAAATAAAGTTTCTCAAAGTAGGTATTTATGATCTTCTGGATTTCTGCATGATCCATTGTGATTTCATCCTTTTCACTCTTAATTGCATGGATTTGTGTCTTTTCTTTCCTTTTTTGATTAGGTTTCCTAAGGGGTTGTCAGTTTCATTTAATCTTTCAAAGAACCAACTCTTCCATTCATTGATTCTTGGTATTTTTTCTTAGTTTCAATTGCATTAATTTCTGCTCTCGTCTTTTTTCTTCCTTGTATGAGCTCTGGGCTTGACTTGTTCTTCTTTTTCTAGAAGTTTGAGGTTCAAAATTAGGTTGTTTATTTGAGCTCACTCTCATATTTTTTCTGATATGAGAGTTCACTGCTATAAATTTCCCTCACAGGAAGGCTTTCAATGCATTCTGTAAGTTCTGGTATGTTGTATTGGCTTTATCATTTAATTGTAGAAACTGTCAAATTTCTTCTTTAATTTCATCTGTGACCCGTTGGTTGTTCAGGAGGGTGTTATATAATTTCCATGCGTTTATGTAGTTCTTGTGGTTTCTTTTGCCATTGATTTCCAAATTCATTGCACTATGCTCTGTTAATACACCTCAGATAATTTCAATTCTTTTGCATTTACATAAGCATGTTTTATGAGCTAGAATATGGTCTATTTTGGAGAATGTCCCACACGCAGCTGAGAAGAATGCGAATTTTGATGTTGTGGGGTGGAACACTCTGTAGACATCTACTAATTCCATTTGTTCACAGGTTTTCAGTTCTGATATTGCTTTGTTGATTTTTTGTCTAGTTGATCTGTATATTTGTGACAGTGGGGTATTGAGCTCCCCCATTACCATTGTGTTAGTGCTATTTAACATTTTATGTCCATTAATATTTGTTTTATATAGTTGGGTGGGCCAGTATTTGGTGCATATATATTTATGGTTGTTATCTCTTCCTCTCAGACTTTTCCCTTAATGAGTATGTAGTAAGCTTCTTTGTCTCTTTTGATCGGTCTTGGCTTGAAGTTCACTTTGTCTGCAAATAGAATAGCTACCCCTGCTTTTTTCCAGGTTTCAATCACATGAAGTATTGTTTTCCATCCTTTTACTTTCAGTATATGAATTTCTTTTCGCATTAAATGTGTTTCTTGTATGTAGCATATTGTTGGATCTTGTTTCTTATCTTTTTTTTTTTTGTGGGTACCGGGGGGTTGACCTCAGGACCTCGTGCGCCAACAGGCACCCGTGCCGCTGAGCGATATCACCGGCCCCTTTTTCGTATGTGGGATCCGGGAGTCGAACTCGGGCCCTCGCGCTTGCAAGGCAGGTGCTTATGCCGCTGAGCCATCTCACCGGCCCTGGATCTTGTTTCTTGATCCATTCTGCCAGTTCGTTTCTTTTCATTGAGAATTGATACCATTTACATTGATGGTTATAACTGACATGTATTGGCTTATCCTTGTCACATTGTTTTCCTATTGTTGCTTCCCTATCTTTCCCCTCTATTTAATTGCTTGTCTTGCCTGGTGGATTCTTTCTATTGGTGTTATTGCAATTGTAGTCTTCATTATCTCTTTCTAAAATATCTTTCAGAACATTTTGAGAGCTGGTTTGGTGGTCATGAATTTCTTCATTTGTCTTTGTAATGGAAGTATCTTATTTCTCTATTGATTTTGAAGATAGTTTTGTGGGGTACATGAATCTGGGTTGGAGACTGTTTTCGTTCAGGACTTGAAAAACTTCACTTCATGCTCTCCTTGACTTAAGTATTTGTGTTGAGAAGTTTGCTGTGATTCTGATGGGCTTTTATTTTTGGGTGATTTATTTTTGTTTTTTGTTTTTTTTCTTTAACAGCCTTTAATATTCTGCCTTGTGCTGAATATCTAGATACTTGATTATTATATGCCTTGGTGTAGACTTATTTTGGTCATGGCTAATTGGAGTTTTATATGCCTCACTTATCTGTATCTCAAATTCTTTTTCCTTGCTTGGGAAGTTTCTGCCATTACTTGTGTGAGCAGGTTTTGTATGTCATTTGTGTTGTCTCCTGCTTTTTCATTGACTCTGATCAATTTCCTGTTGTTCTTTTTCACATCATCTTGCAGCTGTTGGATTGACTTTTCATTATCCCTTGCTATTTTTCGGAAATCTTACGGGCCGGGGATATAGCTCAGTGGCACAGCGCTTGTCTGGCAAGTGCAAGGTCATAAGTTCATTTCCCAGTGCCAAAAATAAATAAAGAAAGAAAGAAAAGAAAAACCTTTCTTTTCTGATCACTGGCCACAATCTTGTTCTCTAGATCTGACATTCTGTCTTCACCTTAGTTCTTTTGGCTGCATAACTTTCTACGGAATTTTTAATCTCCAGGTTATCTGTTTTAATCTGTTACGTGGATTCCATTTTTTTTCCTATGTTGGGCATTTATGGTTTCCATCATTTTCCTAAGCTCCTCTATTGTTATCTGTGTTGTATACCCTAGATTCACTGAGCAAGTCCTTCATTTTAATTATCATCTCTTTTTTTACCTTTTTACCAGAGATTATTTCTGATCTGATTTTCTCTCTAGCCTCATCCATCTAGTTTTTTTGTTTTTGTTTTTTACTTCTGCTGCTACCATCAGAATATTCAGGTGGGTGGTTTCTGAAATTCTCTATTTCATTGTCTCCTGGACTTGTCCTGGGTGTGTTGGAGGTCTGGGGTTGCATTTTGTTTCTGCATCTTGTCATTTTCTATTTTCTTAAATTTTAATTTGTTTTCTATTTTGATGCTTATAAATTATTTATGGTAGATAGTGTTATCATGAATATCAAGGCTTCCCTAGGAAATGCTCATTCCTCAGAGATGTCTTCTAGGTATAGCTGGCTCTGGGCCTTTGTGGCTTTCCCAAGAGCCTACATTCCCAATTTATTAGGGATGAGAAGTTGCTATCTATTTGGCTCAAGACCCAGACCTTTAGTACTGGACTATGGTGATGATTATGACCCTAGACAATCACAGTGTTGTCATACAAGGGAAAACAACTGATTACAACAGGTATGACAAGAAGTCTAAAGTAGTGCAATTACCCATAACAATAGCATCACGTACAGCCTAGAAACTGACAAACTGTGGTAACTATTAATTTGCTACTTTTAACCACAAGAGCAAGATCTACAGTTATATAACAAAATACAACATAAATCAGAAATTGTATGCTGTGAGTTTCCCCTTAGTAGAGTGATTTTAGCCTATGGGTGGGGAAATTTAAGAGGGATGGGGGAAAATTGGAGATAAATGAAGAGAAATATAGTAGAAACAAGGCTGAACAACAAAGAATGATCACCCAAGCTTTGGGATACTGAAGAAGAGGACAGGGGAGTAAAAAAAGCAAAAGGCTATTGAGCCAAACCAGAAAGACTAGAGACAATGTTCACTCACATGAAAATATCAAAAAAAAAAAAAAAAATCAACTAATACGATTGAGGTAAAAGGGACAAAAAGATGAAAAAAACAAAGCTCACTGAAAGAGAAATTAGGGAAACCACATCTTTCACAATAGCATCAAAAAAAAATGAAATACTTAGGAATCAATCTAACAAAGGAAGTAACAGTACTTTATGTTGAAAACTACAATACACTGAAAAAGGAGATCAAAGAGGATATAAAAAATGGAAAGATATCCCTTGCTCTTGGGTAGGAAGAACCAATATACTAAAGATAGCCATACTACCAAATTTTTCATACAGATTCAATACAATCTCGATCAAAATACCAATATCATACCTCACAGCATTAGAGAAAACAATGCTAAAATTTACTTGAACCAGAAGAGACCTAGAGTAGCAAAAACAATTCTGGGCAACAAAGGCAAGGCAGGAAGCATCACAATCCCTGACTCAATTATACTACAAAGCTACTACAATAAAAGCAGCATGATACTGGCAAAAAAATAAATAAATAAATAAAGACCTGAGGGTCAATGGAATGGATTACAAGATGCAGAAACAACTTGAAACACATTCAGCCACCTTATCTTTGACAAAGGGGCCAAACACCTTCACTGGAAGAAAGATAGCCTCTTTAGTAAATGGTGCTGGAAAAACTGACTTTCCACAAGCCTAAGACTAAAACCACACTCGTGTCTCTCACCATGCACTAAACCAAAATCAAAATGGACCAAAAATCTAAATATTAAAACCAGAAACACTAAATCTGCTGGAAGAGGGAATAGGTAGAACTCTTGAAGACTTGGTGTAAGCAAAGCCTTTATGAACAAAAGTTTGATCACACAGGAACTATGACAAAGAATCAATAACTGGGATCTCATCTTATTAAAAAGCTTTTCCATAGCAAGAGAAACCATTATCAGAGCGATGACAATCTCTGGTGTGGGAAAAAATTTTGCCAGCTGTTCCTAAAACAAAGGACTAATATTTAGAATATATAAAGAACTGAAAAAAAAAAATCAACCCTCCCCAAATTTAAACACCCAATCCAAAAATAGGCATCTGAAATGAATAGATACTTCTCAGATAAAGAAGTAAAAATGGCAAATAAATATATGAAAAAATGTTCAATATTACTGGTCATTTTCAGATGCAAATTAAAACAACACTGATATTCCATCTCACTCCAGACACAATGGCTGTTATCAATAAATCAACAAATAACAACTTCTGGCAGGGCAGTGGGGAAAAAGGAATCCTTCTCCACTGTTGGTGGGAGTGTCGACTGGTACAGCCACTGTGGAAATCAATGTTGAGGTTCTTCCCAAACTACAACTAGAGGTTCCATTTGACCCAGCTATTCCCCTTCATGGTATCTTCCTGAAAGAATTAAAAACATCATACCATAGTGACATATGTATGCATAGCTGTGTTTATGGTGGCAAAGTTTGTAATAGCTAAATCTTGGAAGTATCCCAAATGCCCATCAATGGATGAATGGATAAAGAAAATGTATTTTTTATACAATGGACTACTACTCAGCCATAAAGAAAGATAAATTTGAGACATTTCTAGGTAAATGGGTGCACCTTGAGACCACTCTATTAAGTGAAATAAATCATACACATATCCGTAAATATCACATTGTTTCTCTGGTTTGAGAAGCCAAAAATGTAAATAAGGGCTAAAATGTATACTAGATATTGTGAAAGAGGAAGAAAATGTTTAAATGGGAAGGGGAACTGGGGAGGGAGGGAGAAAGGAAAGAAGAGAAAAAAATAAAAAATGAGAAAAGAAGGGAAAAATGGAAACAAAGCTTTTGTAAATAAGGAGGGGGTAAGGAATTGAAGGGAAGGCAGGGAAATGGAAAAAAAATGAATCAAGATATATCATGTACAGATACAAATTCCCTATGGTGAATGTGATCATTATGTGTATCTAAAATATACCAATAAACTTGATTAATAAAAAAAATTTAAAAGTGGGAGAAAGGTGAATTCATCTCTCATGCTATTGCTTCTATGTCTGAGAGTGATATACTTCAGTTTTCCTCTCTTCTCTTACACTTTGTTCAACCAAACTGACAATATTATAAATAAAACAGAGGAGCAGATGAGAAACACCAACCTTGAAAATCTATGAAAATGAGAAGAATTTCTTCCTAAGGTATCTTCTTTTCTGCAATCAGATAGATTGATAAATGTCCTGCTGCTCAGTGGGTGGCTTATGACCTTAGCATATCTCTTAGCAGGTGATGACAGATTTATTTGAGTGCTAAGTTCTTCAACCAGATATGTAATAAAATTAATGGATCTATAAAGACTGCAGCAACTGATCAGCCTCTGGCTAACTGGCAAGTGGGAAGTCCCCAACAGGAACCTGGGAACCCAGGTAATCATCTAACATATGCTCTGCCCAGAGTAGACCTGTCCAGTATGGATTGAGTTCAGTTTATCAGACTGAACTTTCTGACACTTGTTATTGGGGATAGAGTGTTGTCCTTGTTATTGGAAGGCTTTACTCAGCAGAACAATACAGGGAAAGCTCATGGAAATTTAAAGCAAATTCAATCAGTATACTTTGGCATAAAAGTAGATGCCAATAGATAAAACCTTTTAAATCTTTCTTTAATCACCAGCCATGAATTGCTTTTAAGCATTCCTACACTTCCTAGGATAAGCAATATCCTAGACAGTTTTTCCTTGCCCATCTTAGACCCCTGCTTCCTCAACTGTTTTATTATGGTCCCAAATTCAGAATTGCTGTTCTGCATCACAATAATGGCTCTTTGCTGTATATCTTTCAAACTTGGACATTGCAGCACTAATATTTTACTCAACAGCTTCCTGTAGGCATAACTACATTTCTGTCCTTTTTTATTTATTCAAATATTTACTTTGTTTGTAGCCGTGTACACAGAAGTAACTGTATTTAATATATATTATTATAAATTTACCACAAGGTGAGTGTTTCTATGGAGACATGGATTGCCTCTGGATACTTTTTTTTTTTTGGTACCAGGAATCAAACCCAGGACCTCACACTTGCCAGGCAGGCACTGTGCTACTGAGCTACATTCCTGGCCCCCGCCTCTGGATACTTTAAATACAAGCTCATAAGACCCACCCTGACACAGCATTCTCTTTAGTGCAAGGCTACTTCCTCTGAGTTTGTCTTCCATCTGTGTATGACACACCATTGCTCTCTAACTTCAGTCAAATCATCAAGTTGATCTATGTTCTGTCCTGGCACCCTTTGTTTATTTCTGCTCTTATGTTTACAGGAAAAAAAATTAAAATGTTCTGCTCTGCTTTTAACTCCCAACAAATATTCAATATTACAATGGAATCAATGTTCTTAATTCATCTTTATAACCCTAATATCTATCACTGTCTTCCATTCAGAGGTACTCAGTAAATTTTGAACTCTTTGGTTCATTTGATAAATGTGAAACAAGCTTAACATGTCATTTTTTTTCAAATGGAACTCAAAATAGGATTAATTTTGTCATCCCTCAGAAATGAAGCCATTTCTAATATGCCTTCAGTGAAGGAGAAGAGGAAAGAAAATTTGCAAATTACAATAACTTGACAGCTGCTCACTAAACAATACCACATTAATTTTCAGCCTTTTGCACATGGCTGAATGGAAGATCCCTTAATCCCAGGTCCCATTTTATTTTTGCCTCATTGTCTCTGTCCCCTCATTGTATCATCTGCGGAAATCACCAGTGGCTGTGTACTCTCTTATACCTTATTATTGCCAGAGAAGTCATAGACTAGGTTAATGCAGATCTGCTTCCCAGAGGTATGTGAAAATGGATTTAAGTTCTTTATTTGCAGTGATTGACTTTGAGAAATCCTCTTCTTTATCAGGTACTAGCAGAGAAATAGAAACTTTCAGGAGTGACAGTAAACTCACCACATATTCTTGAATTCTACAGGCCTAATAACTTTTAAAAGGATTGAGATTAACTTAGCCATTTATGAGTAGGCATAATCAGATGACCCTGTGTGCTGGGGCCAATGAGACAGTGTGGCAGAGTTTTAAATTATTGGTTCCCAAAGATCTGTGTTTGAGCAACTTTTCTGAACAAATTCTGTAAGCTTTAGTCATGTCACTGTGATTCTTTTGTTCTTGGCTTACTGTTTCCCACAAAAGATTACCTTCAAAGAAAAGGGATGGGAGAGTCTCTCGAAGAGGCTCTTTGCATTGCAAAAAGACCAAACTGTGTTATCCTATTTTTGAAAGCCTAATAACCTGCTCAGGGAAACTAAAGACATCTTTCAAATACAGCATATGAGTGGCACAAAATACAGCCTGTTTAGGGAAGAAGAAAGGTAATTGCAATTGAACTAGCATTTTGGAGAGTAAAGTGCTGTTTGTTATGCTCATTGTCATCTAATAATAAACACAGATCAAGACAATCCATGTTTTGCCATGTACAGCTATTCTTATTTATTAACCCTGGCTTTCTGGCAAAATCCAGATCCCATAGGCATCTAAAAAATTACCTACAGAGTCTGTCAGAAACCCTGTTCCAAGAAATGATTGTGTGGGTTAGGAAATTATGGGTCAAATGAACACTGATAATCACACTCACAAGAAAAGTCAAATAGCATGTCAGGTCTTCAAGAAGGTTTTCTCCCAGAGGTGGATTAAGCATGAGCACACAATAGACCTCAAGCAGTATGGCATGACGTGAAGGAGAAAACAGAACAGATCCAACCGTGCTCCTTTTCGGGCCTTTCTCTTGTGTGCTCTGATTTTCTTAATCCTGTTGGGATCACTCATGGATTGGATCTAAAAAAATGAGGAAGGACAAAGTAAACTCTTTTATTATTATTATCCCTTCAAGTTTTACATGCTGCAAAAAACAAGCACAATTGAGTCAGGAAGAACCAAAATGTGAATACTCATGTGAGAAACAGCAGCAAAAATTCAAAAGATAATGTAAAAATAATCATCAGTACACTCTTATGCATGTATGTACTACCTGATAAAAATTGTAGCTTGTGACTTATTTTGTGCTTATTTACATTGGTATATATGCAATATTATGTATATAATATATGGGAATTACTTAAGTCTATAGTATACAAAATTTCTTTTTATATAAATTGGTGTGTGTATGTGAGTGTGTATAATGTGAAGAGGCTCCAAAATGACAGCACACAAGGAATAAGATGTGCAATTGTTTGTCTTAATGGTTCAGGATCTGACCCCAGCCCACTGCAGCCTCCCTAGTCCCAGCCATTGCTCTACCACGTGAAGCTCTGCATCTGAGCCTTCAAGTCATACGAAGCACTAGAGCCACGAGGAAACAGTTTTACTCCCAAGTATGCATTTGTGCTTCTTCTTGTAGTTTCCTTTCTCAGAAGATATCTCCCCTTAAATATCTAACAGATTTGTACTCATCTTCTATGAGCAAAATATAGTGTCATTAATGGCCATATTTTCAGTCATTTTCAAACATCTCTTTTACACTGCTACACAAATACTCATCGCTTTTTGACAACTATGTGTTTATTTTGGCAACTATGTGTTGCCCAGACTCTTCACTACTACAAATTGGGAGATACTACAAGGGAGGAAACACATATCACTGAGTTTTTCACTCAGATACCTAGAACTACATCTTAAAATACTGGAATACAGTTATATTCCAAAAATATATGTGATATGAATTTCTATGTATATGTGATTTCAATTTTAAGATTCCTTTAGCTACTCCTCTATTTCAGTTTACATTTTAGTTTATCTAATCCTATTCAAGGACACATAGAAAGTATGAATAATATTGTAGTGGTGATCTGTATGATGATTTATAAATAAGTCTATGAATTATTTGTCCACATAATCTCTCAGTTACCCTTCATAAATGATGTGTAAGATCATTTTTACAGTATCAAATTGAATTGAGAAGTAGAAAATAAAGAAAATTCTCTCTCCCCTTTTTAAGAACATGAGTTTAATTTCATTTGGAAATACTCACCAAACTTTTTATTTTAAATACTTGTATCTTATGTTAAATAGAATCCACTGAATGAAATATCACATCAGAAAGAATACCTGTGGAAACATCAGTAAAATTCCACGCAAGTAAACTTGGAATTCATCAAGGAATGTCATTGTAATGGAGTGATTGAAGATTTTTTCATTTACTTCTTCCAGTCATATGGATTATTGTTCCTAGACCTGTATATATATTCATTAGTGAGGGTAAAATAAAGCATATTCAAGAGGAAAAATCATGTTGTCATTATAGGTATTGCAAAGAGACTATTGGTTTGAACTTTGATGATTCCATATATTGAAAGTAAATATGGCACAGAGTCAATACATATATATGTGCACACATGCACATGCACACACACACATAAAATTCTTAATTTTATGTCACAGTATTTGAAATTTTATTGAATTAAAAAATTTAGAATGACCAAAGGAACCTAAAGATATGGTCTACTTAAGAGCAAGCTCCCTAGTATCTGTGGTGAATGATCATCTAAGCTAGCAAAAATATGTCCAATGGAAGGGAATGTATTCAATATTAAAGATGTTGAGTTAATAGATAAGATCCTATTCTTTACAGAAAGGCTAATATCCTTCAATGTATATTCTTTTTCTCAATTGTCCCTATTGCATCCAAGTTCCTCTGTTTACTACCAAGTAAATGATTGGCTTCAGCCCACAGTGCTATCTGGAGACCTAAAGATTCCATTGGTCTAATCCTGCAATTACAGGTGGTGGGCTTTAAAGTTCGGTTCATATTACATAAGTCAGTTCACTAACACTTCTGTTTGCATTTGCTTCTGTTAGCGAATTCTGCATCAGGTGACTGATGAATACTACCACGCCCACATTCCCCAGAACTGCAGAACAAGAATCAAGTTCGTGAGCTGAGGTACTATTGCATTTTGCCCTACAGAAGTTCTTTTTCTTTTTTCCTTTATGTGGGTATCGGCAACCGAACTTAGGACCTCGCACTTGCCAGGCAGGCGCTTATGCCGCTGAGCTATATCACCGGCCCCAAAAGTTCTTTAAAATTATAAATATTAACTTTGTTTGAAAGTTTTTCTCAAAATGCAAACATTGTGCATACCCAGTTTGAAAAATGCTTTATCTTCTGGATGTTAGACAAATGAATAATTTTTTTCACCTTTTTATTATAAAGTACTGAGATAAAGAGTAGCTGGGACACTTTTCAGTCTCAGTACCTTATCATCCCTAGCAACAATCAGTGGGAAAAAACCAAGGACTTTAAATTTAGACAGAGGTGAATTCTCAAATATCTTACCTATTTCACATATATAAAAACATGGGCTAAGATTGCATTTGGTTTTGTTTATTTTTAATTTTTTTATGAGACAGATATGACCAAAGGACTTGAGCACAAAGGAGAGGAGCTGCCAAATTTTGACAAACTTGAGCATATCTTTTTCGAGTTCATGACTGTTCTAAGCAATTTGCCTTAGATATTTCATTTAGTCCTTACAACAATAGTTCCATCATGATATTATACTTATTTTGCAGATAAACACAACAAAGCAAAAGTAAGTTAAGTCACAAGGCAAAATTCAAATCATAAGTAGAAGATTCTGGACTTGACCCTAAATTAATTTTTCCGACTACAATGTTGTGTTTCCGTCCTGCAAAGGGGTCCTCAGGTTACACATTAAAGTCATCATGGTATAAAAGTGAGGGAGAACAGAACTGTGTTCTCCAATGTCACATTTGTATAGATTCGAATAAAGATAAAATAATTAGGATAAATAATGGATAATGATAGCCTCTTCCCACTAGAAAAATACTCAAGTTCCAGAGAACAGTGATTAGACAAGCAGACAGCAAATAAGAAGAGGCAGACTTCAGGACCTCAGTACCATAAAAGCCATCATACATTTGTTCATAAGCTTGGCCCTTTTGCTAATAATGATTATGCTTCAACTGTACTTCAGGAATACTCTAATTGTATTTTGTTGAAAATGCCTGTTCAGATGAGCAATGCTTTTTCTTCTTGTGTTTTAGTAGAGACAAATGAGGAGAAATAATATATTCAACATTACTTCAGCTAATAACACTCTGAACATTTTTCTCGCATGAAAACAATTGATTTCACTGTACTTTAACTATATCTTTTTAAATTATTATTATTATAAGTTATCCTTTGGCTTTCTCTCCTTTCTTCTTTCCTCTATCCATCCCTTCCTTCTTCCCTTCTTTATTTACTTTTTTCTTTACATTCTTTCCAACAATTAATAGGTGGGACTTAGTAAGGTAGACATCTTCCTAAGAGGATGAGAGCATGAGCAAGGTGGAAGGGGCACACATATGGAGGAAAGTAAGGTCTGAGCATTTGGGGCAGGAGACAAAATGGCACTGGTGGCCAGGCAAAGGAAGTCAGAATTCAAACAGGAGAATACATAGGCAAGGGTGTTGTGAATGGCAGCAGAAGTCAAACATTATAAAAATAAATAAATAAATAAAACTCACAAACCTCATTCTAATGAAACAATCCAATCAATGTAATTTTATTTAAAATTGCGGTGAACTTATGTAATACATGCAAAGGGACAACGACAAGTACACAGCACCATTTCTGCCATGCTTTTACCTGCAAATAATTCAATAACATAAACCCAATCATGAGAAAATAATAGATGAACTAAAATTGAGGGAGATTCCATGACATAACTGGCCTATGATGTTTAAAAACTACAAAGTCTTGAAAGTCAAGAAAAGAGTGGGGAATTCTTCAGATTGAAAGAGATTAATTATGTATGACAACTAAATGTAATGTGTGATCCTGAAGTGGACCATTTTACTGTAGAAAAAATTGGTCTTGGCTTAGGGGAAATAAAGGTAAGTTTCTGATTTTGATGGTTACCTTGTGGTAATATAAGAGAATGACTTGGTTGTAGTTATTGTACACTCAAGTTTTTAAGGGTGGTAATGTATCATGCTGACAACTTACTTTCAAACAATTCAGTAAAAAGAAATTGTATTGCTCTCACAAGTTTATGGTAAATTTTAAATTGCTTCATATTATACAAAAAGTTTAACCTGTCATTAAAAGTAAGAATAAATATTCAAACTATAGAGTGTCATATAACCCTTGGTTAAAATTCAAGCCATTGCTTAATATCTGTGTGATTAGGACAAGTAGTTTCAATCCCATACATTTTCATGTTGGGGATAAAACTGGTTTGAGAAAAATTAAAATATCTCACAGGTTATCTATGATGATTAAGTTCTTTAGTGCATAAAAAGTGATTAGAAGTGTGCTTGACACATGAAAACACCAAATCAGAATAGCTATTTTATTACCATTGTTAATCAGAATAGCTATTTTATTACCACTATTTTCTTGAACAATTTTATTCTAAGAACTTAAATAAGAGGGGATTTGCAGCCACAGTAAGTAGGGCTCAGATCTGCATTCTAAATAGCTAGGTAGTCCAGAGAAAAGTACTTTATCTTTGTGAAACCTTGTTTTCCATCGACTTCTATAACCTCACCATGACCTATAACTTATGTTTGCTTACTACGTCCAATCTACACTGGCTTTCTTTTAGTTCCTCAAAAACATCAAGTTGCTTTCAGATCTAAAGCATCACACCTTTCTCTTCCTTATTCCTGGAGTAAACCTTTGCCCTTCTGTCTGGGAATACTGTTTTAGATACCTGCTTAGAAGTCAAGTCTCCTTCATAGGAGACTCCTTCATAGGTATTCTCTTTTATAGGTCTCTATTTTTTTATAAGACATAATGAAATTCATACTGTTTTTCTTTTTTATTGTCTGCATCTTCCTCGAGAAAAATGCTTTCTTGAACCCTGTGTTCAAGTCTGTTGATTTCTCTTGTATTCACTATAGTGTATCCAAGATATAGCACTGGGTCCAACATGTACCACATTTTCCACAAATGATTTTAGAATGAATCAATGCATGAATGAGCCAAGCACAGAACCAAGAGCTTAAGATCCATTATAGGACCTCTTTAGAGTAACCATGTAATGTTAATGGTAAAATAGGTATAGCTGGCCCTCCAAGCATCCTTGGGTTCAACCAATCACAGATCAAAAATATTTGAAAAACTGGGCTGGTGAGATAGCTCAGCGGCACAAGCACCTGCCTGGCAAGCGTGAGGTCCTGAGTTCAACTCCCGGAACCCACATATGAAGAAAGGGCTGGTGATACCACTCAGCGGCACGGGCACCTGCTGGCACGCGAGGTACCCCCGGTACCTACTAAAAAATAATAATGATAAAAATTAAAAAAATATTTGAAAAACAAAAATTGCATCTGTACTGAACACATGCATACTTCTTTTTTATATTATTCTCTAAAAAATACAACAACTAATTACATAGCGCTTATATTGTATTGGTTTTTTGTAAGTAATCTATATATGTTTTAAAGTATATGGGGTATATGAATATGTTGTACATAAATACTGTGCAGTGTTATATAAAATATTTGAGCATCTGCAGATTTTGGTATCCACAGAGGTCCCAGAACAGATCCTCCACGAAGAGTGAGGAATGACTACTAATATCACTATTGCCATTAACACGATCTTGCTTTTTATCCCAGGCAAAAAAATGTTTTAAAAGTGGCATTAGATCTTGACAATTCTCAAAGAAAAACTAATTATTTTCAGGTATTAAATATCAAGGCAGGAGAGTAAAGCAGACTCACCCTAATTATGTAAGGAGAGAATGCTGTATGCAAATTTCCAGTTCCTGCTGAAAAAATGAATGATTGCTTGGGAAGAAAATAATTGCTTTGGCACTAAATGCAGCTGTTATTTATGTCACGTTATTTATAAGACTGATGTGCATAATATTCCTCCAGTCCTGCTATAAATTAAAACAATTCAGGAACATATTACCTACAGGCACTTATGAGAAGTGTTGATATTTGCTACACTGCTGGTTCTAATAAGGATAGAGCTTTTTCTCTGAGATAAAAACAGTTTATGAGGAAAAAAAATGAAAAATAACCTCATCATTTTCACCCTGGAATGATGGCAAATTAATGGACAAGTGATGTGACAGAAAAATACTCTAATAAAAAAACCTTAATGATTCATCACATGATCTTAGGTGACAGTAGCAATGTATAAAGTAGTGCAAATAGACATTGCAATCAGAAAGTGTGATTCAGGGCTGGTGAGATGGCTCAGCGGCGTAAGCGCCTGCCTGGCCTCACGTAACCAACAACACCAGACCTATGTCTATCTGGTACCTCTGCTTCATTGCCACTTCTGCTTCAGGCCCCTTTGGAAGGTGCGCTGACTCTGTTTAACTTCTAACGGAACCCATTCTCTTTTTTAATGGGGGAAATTTCTTGGAGCAAGGACTATAATAACAACAGTTACGGCTGCTAATGCTGCCACTGAGTATTGAGTATCTATGCATCAAGCACTGTGCCGGCGGCTTTAGATACATTATCTCTCACCCTTAAAACAACTCGAGAAATGGATCTTGTTACTCACATTGTGTAGAGGTAAAATACATGGTCCAGTATCACAGTGCCATGGGAATGCAGGCATGAGGTTAACTCGGGTCTGTCTGAATCCAAACTTACGTGTAGTCAGCTATGCCACAATACAGACGGGTTTATAATTATCTTAGCACTTTCTATAATTGTTATGATTAGGGTGATTAAAAGCCAATGAACACGTTGGTGAGTCGCAGTTAATCATTATTCTGTTAATCTAATTGCACCTTAGATTTATATTATGCAATGTAACTTTCAACATACTTTAATGTGATTGCCTTCATTGGTCCTCCTGTCAACCTTAATGCTGCTTGAATGTAGGTTGTTCTCCTCCCCACTTACAGGACCATCGAGATAAATAAAGTATTAGAAACCAAGATGAGTGTTTGTGCCTATGATTTTTCGTATATTAGAAGACTGCTGGTATAAATACCTTTTTTCATCCTAAATGGGCCTGAGGTAAATAAGAAAAGAGCATTACACGATTTCTTCTTTCCTTTGTTAAGTAACCCTTTCCCGTAGCTGAACATCAATTATGATTCCTTTATAATCTAATGGAAACCTCTGACTAGCATTGTGGCTTCCCTCACTCAAGTGTTATGTGCCAGTCTGAGGGGGTTGGCTTGACCACTTTCAACCAATAGGTGTCAAGGCTTTATAATAGCCTGTCCTTTAGCCTTCTCATCTCCCTTCCATATACAACAAAATTTACCCTTTACTCTAACCAGCTAATGGGCAACAACACTTTTATGTGAGTTAGATGAAACTTGACCAACAAATTTCAAACACAGCCTCAACTCTGACTTCCATCATGGGGAGATGTCAGCTTGCATAGAACAGGAGCAAAACAGAATATGAGGAAGGAAAAAAGGGGTAGAGTGACAGCTTACTGGACAGGTGGCTCAGGAAGGGAGAAAAGTGATTCCTGAGGTCATAGAGTTTCTCACTAAAGATACTTAGAGACCTCAACAGTATAAATAAATAAATAAATAAATAAATAAATAAATAAATAAATAATAAATAATGTCTGACATATAATATCCCCATTTATATACTTCAAATGACTGCCTTTGCCTCTTGCCACATTTAATTTTTGGATGATAAATTAAAGAGTGAAAAGAAAACACTGCAATTGCTTAATAATGAGAATGAAACTGGAACCCATTATCTGGATTCTTCAGCAGGATCCAAGATGCTAATGAGCAGTAAGTATTCACAAAAGACTCACCTTAGTATAATGAGAGATTAGTAAACTAGATTGCAGTGCTTCTTGAAATCATGCATTTGAATCATCTCTCTACAATATGGCTGTTTCCAAATGACACATTCTATAGCAGGCCAATAACTCATTTCTGCCTCCCTGAAGGTTTCTCTTCCTATCTCTGAACCCAAAATGCATTACTCATAAATATTAACATTTTGTTAGTGCTGGATCTTAAGCCAGTTTGAATGGGTGAGATTGGGATGTGATTTGACTTGAAAAGAATAATGAAGTTATTGTGAGTCCAAGGACAGAAATGAGTTTTGCAGAAGAAAATGTCTGAAACAGTGCATAAAATGTGACAACCTTTGGTTTCTTTAATTACAGTCCAAAAAAGAAAAATCACAAAAGAGACATTAGGCTCATTTTTACAGCCTTAAAATTGGATACTGACCCTTCAAGTTAATTTTTTCTCTCACTTCCAAAACCTCAAGAATAGGTTTTTAGAATACAAGAATGTCTAGCACATTATTAGCTATTATTATTAACATCTCTACATGCATCATGAAATCTTCACAAAAACTTAACTAAATATTAATTAACATTATTCTCTCCAAATTGTCAACCTGTTAACTTACCTACAAACTGTAGTCATGAAATTTGAACCCAGAGCTGTTGGAATCCAGAGCTAGGGATTTTAACCACCAGGTACACTTGTTGAAGTTACCATGGTAAGGAGGAGAACAGAGTAGCACCAAAATACTATGGCCCTAGTTTTGAGAAGCTCTTTTCTCCTGTTTAGAGAATCATTTCGAGCTCACATTTCTCTCAGCTTAATGATAATACACATCCCTAGGTTCAAATAGATAGACTTAAACTACTTTTACATGCTTTTTTGGCAAAATAAGATGCTATATCAGACACCTTAAAGGCGGTATTTGTGAGCAGGGCCCACTTGATATTGCTAAATGTATCTGTATTGATGGACTCTGTGATTATTTAATGTCTTAAGGTAATTAAGCCACAAAACTCTTTGGAATAACGTTTAGGGCTGACTTAAACCCTTAAAAGCCATTAGCTGTTAACTGCCAAGTTGCTCTGAGTCTCTGCATGAAATTGAATCATATTTGAAACATTTTGTAAGCTAGTAACAAGATTCATAAAACCTGACAGCTTTATATCTTTCATCACAAACCAGGAAATGGAGGGAGGGTGAAAAATTGGATTTGGGGAGGGAAAAAGCACTCAACCTTCCATTCAATATTTCTCTTGCATCTTTAGCTAATTAACCCAATTTTACCATCATTTAATGAATTTGCTGATATTTATATGATAGAGTATTTTAATCTAAAAATATTTAAAACACACAGATAAATAGTTTTGGAAATTTTCACTTAAAATGAGATTTCAAAAAGTCTTATTCCTGTACACACATGCACACATTTTTTTTTAACTTTTAGACACTGGCCATTCTGATAAAGATTATATGACCATCCGCTAATCCTACTTAAAGATGTCTCTAACCATGCTTAGAAATGCTTTTGTCACTTCAGACCATGGCATCTTTACAAGTCCATTCCTCCAGGCCCCACTCATGTTCACCCCAAATCTTTCCAACCTGTCTTTTCTCTCACTTGTCAGCATAGCTCTCTCCAGCAAGAATACCCTTGCATCCATCCTTTGATTACTGTGTACAAGGTGTCTGGTCCTCACGTGTGCCAGGAGAGCCTCAGAGTTTTGAGTTTGCTGTTCAGATAGATAAAGTGAAGTCAGCTTATATTTGAAAGGAATTCAACACTATTTAAGTATGAAATAGAGTAATATAGGCAAAGAACATAAACAGCATTCATTGTGCAGCTTTATGGAAAGCCATATTGATTTCAGTCAGCATATGGTAAGGACTTGATATATATATATTTACGAGAAACTAACATGTTGTAGAACACAAATAGAGATGGTAATGGCTTATACTTTTAATTGTACAGCAATGGTGGGTACACATATAACCATTCTGTTTGTCATTTTTGGTCCATTATGTAATAATTTACATGAGAAATTCAACAATTTATTAAAACAAATAGGCCTTGGGTAGGCTTTTTGTAATTTTGCCCAATTATAGGCTAATGTAAGTGTTCTTACACTTACATTAAGGATATGTAAGATAGGGTAAGATAGGGTAGAATTTCTGGGGTCTCTCTACCACAGTAACTACTTGGGATGTGGCCACAAGAGACAATCAGGAAGAGGATGTAGGCTAGACATAGATCCCCTGAGAAGGTTAAGCAGTGGTGAGCTCAAGTAAGGAAGCACATGGTGGTCCTGCTTTCTGTGGTGAGAAGCCAAGGATAGTTACATGTGGTTTGCAGGAGTGGGTGTGAAAGTGAGGGCCTTTAGTTCAGCTGACTGCTTGATCCCCACTTTCACCCCAATGTCTATGTCCAGCACAGAGCTCAGAGGTCTGTTTGCTTTCCCCATCTGCAAACATGATGAGGGATATGTCTCAGCTTGGATAGTTGCCACAGCCTGAGGTGTATGGGTAGTGGGCCTCTAGAGCAAAGGAGATGTCTCACAAAGCCACAGACTACAAAGCTAGGAAGAGATATCAGTGACTGGGGGCTAACGAAGGGACATGGACAGTGGGTGTGCTTGAAGTGAATACAGCCCTAAGGTACACACAACACATTGACTGACCCTGCCTATCAGGAAAGTTGAGGCAGAACTCAACTTTCACACACACACACACACAATTAGTGTGAAAACAAAATAGGACTTGCTAATGACTTACACAATCACCCTATTCCCCCATATCTAATGGATTCCATCACTGTAGGCCTTGTGAAGAAACTATTCATTCAAACACACAGAAGGATATTTTAGGACTCCTTTCTCTTTCTTTGTTGTTTCATATGTTACAGGACTTTTTTCTTTTTCTTTTTTTATCTTTTCTTTCTTTTGCCATTTTTCCTTTTTTTTCATCTTTCCTTTTACTCGTTTATTCATCTGTTACTTTTAACTATCACAAAGATTCAACAACTGGGATTTCATCTTATTAAAAAGCTTTTCTACCGCAAGGGAAACCATCACCACAGTCAAGAGACAACCCACAATGTGGGAAAAAATGTTTGCCAGCTGTTCCTCAGACAAAGGATTACTATCGAGAACATATAAAGAACTCAAAAAAGTCGGACCTCCCAAATTTAAAGACCCAATCCAAAAATGGGCATCTGAGATGAATACACACTTCTCAGATGAAGAAATGCAAAGAGCAAACAAATACATGAAAAAATGTTCAATATCACTGGCCATTCGAGAGATGCAAGTTAAAACGACACTGAAATTCCATCTGACCCTGGAAAGAGCAGCTGTTATAAAGAAATCAACCAACAACAAATGCCGAAGAGGCTGTGGGGAAAAAGGAACACTTCTCCACTGTTGATGGAAGTATGCACTGGTGCAACCACTGTGAAAATCAGTGTGGAGATTTTTCAAAAAATTAGTATTACAGGTCCCATTTGACCCAGCTATTTCTCTTCTGGGTATTTTCCCAGAAGAATTATAAACATCATACCACTGTGATATATGCACACCCATGTTTATAGCAGCACAATTTGTAATAGCAAAATTTTGGAAACAACTCAAATGCCCATCAACCAAGTAATGGATAAAAAAGATGTGGTTTTTTAATACAATGGAGTATTATTCAACCATAAAAAAGGATAAACTGGAGACTTTTATAGGTAAATGGATACAACTCGAGTCCATATTTATAAGTGAAATAAACTGGACTCATATGTGCAAGCATCATATTGTCTTCCTAGTGTGAGAAGCTGAAAGAGTAAATAATATTTTATAAATGGGGCCGGTGAGATGGCTCAGTGGCCTACACACCTGCCTGGCAAGCACGAGGGCCCAAGTTTGACTCCCAGAACCCACATACGAAGAAAAAAGGGCTGATGATATCACTTAGTGGCACAGGTACCTACTGGCACATGAGATCCTGAGGTCAACCCCTGGTACCCACAAAAAAAAAAAAAAAAGATTTTATAAATGTATACCAATTGTGGAAATAATGTCACGTTAGCCTTCCGAAGTTTTTTCTTCCTTTCCAAAATTGTTTTAATGACTTCAAATCTTTTGGATTTTCATAGAAAATTATTATCTTCAAGTGTTTCACCTTAAAATGTTTCTTGAAATATGTAATTTCTCTGTAATGTTTTCTAGTTTTCTATTATAGGTCTTGTAAATTTTGTGGTGAGATTTATCACTATTTTATATTTTAATACTCTTGTAACCTATGTGTTGCTTTTGTTTGTTACCATGAAGTGAAAGTATAGTTGCTTTTCAATAAACATTTAAAAAATACTTTTAACTAATTATATTGATTTTGTTTTGTAATTTAATTTGATGTTATCTCATTTTTCTCTTCTTCTGCTCATCTTTCTTTCCTTTATTGTCAAATTTTCCTTCTTTTATTTTTCTATTTTACAAAACACACCATTTTATTAGTACTACTATTAAGCTTTATTAATTTTTGAGATATTTAGTTGACTCTATGCTATCATTCTTTAACTCTTTTCTAATTGTTAATGGTGTATAATTGTTGCGTTTGGTACATATTTACTGTATGTCAATATTTGCTTTATTTTATTTTCTATAGTACACACCATTTTGCTATTTTTAATGCTGGTATAATGATAGCTTTTATTGGTTCTTATGATATGACAATATCCAATCTGTCTTTGACTCAATTATAATTGGTATTTTCTTTTGCTTTTGCCAGTGGAGGCATAGTTGTTTATACTGGATTTTACTATATGCCAACATTTGGTTTGTCTTTATATCATCAACACAACTATGTTTCGTGTCTGGAAAACTGGGTGTTGGGCTAATCAACTGCACCCTTTCCTCCCCAAATTAATTGAGATGGTTGGATGATGAGACAGAGAATTCCTATAGTTATCCATGCCCAGAGTGTGGCTTGCAGCCAGGAGGCAAGTCCAGAGGGCCATCCAAATTGATGAATCTGCTAACTCACAGAAAGGTAATTGGGCAAATAATATGTACAGTACCAGCTAGGACACCTGACTTTTTTTTTTTTTAAAGAGAAGAGAAAACAAAACAAATCAAAAAAAGAACAAATTTTCAAAACAACATAATATGAGGGTAACAATGGTCAATGCATTACGTATTATTATCTTTAAGTTAGTTATTCAGGATACCAGACATTAGCATTCAATTGTCCAAACATTATTGGCTCAAACCTTACTCTTCAATGAATTAAGTAAAATTGGTAGTGTATCTATCTTAACCATCTTATATATATATACAATTTTTTTTCCTTTCCCTTCTTTCTCTTCCCTATTCCAGTCTCTCTTTCCTATTGACCAATTTCTTTTTGATTCACCATGTCTATTGTACATTTTGAACACCTGACTTTGAATGCAGACTGCAATATAAATTGGACTATGAGGTCACTTTGATTTAATGTCCTTGAAAGAGCATAGAGTTATTTTCTTGTTGTTTCATTTTCTTTTTACTCTTTCCCTTTTTTCTTCTTCTCTTTCTAGAATCTTTCTCTTCCCTCTCTTCTCTTCTTCCTTCAACTGGCATACACTCACACACACAAACAGAGACAGGGACAAAGACAGAGACAGAGAAGGTGTCTGCGTATGTACAAATGGGAATAAGAATTAGCCAGTGCTTCAATTTAATTAATAACTTTCTTGAGCAAGTCAGGGTAATCTCACCAAACCTGTTCATAGAATATCCAGACATAAGCTAATTACCAACATATTAGCAGGTTCTAACACTGTCACAGCTTTCCCTGATCTCCAACTACACTTAATTGCATCTGTATCCCTTCTCTTATAGCTACCAATATTTCTTCAAACCCCTCACAATACTAGCTCTTTACTCCAGTGATAAAAATAATTCCAATAGTCAGATTTCCTGTATCATTTATTGACATTTCTGTTTTATCCATACTGAATTACCTCCTTCTTTTTCCTTTTTTTTCTCACCATCCTCTCTCCGTATCTGTGTACCAATTAGTAGCTGTATAGTACAGTCTATATAGGAAAACAAAAGACCACACACTAGCCCTTAAAGCATGCTTAAATAAATACAGAATAATCAAAATTATCTCATGCATATTGTCAGATCGTAGTGCAAAGAAACTACATTAAGTCCATGACTTACGAATATTCAAGTTGTGAACATTCACAGGTCTACTGTATAAGACTCACTATTGCCTTGTGAATGAAAGCAACCCACAAACAATTCTCCTGGAACAGAACTCACTCATAAGTCAGGGACTTACTGTAGAAATCAAAGGCAAAAGAAACCACAGAAACTATGCAAACACATGGAGATTAAACAACACACATTTGAATAATCAATGGGTCACAGAAAAAATCAAGGAAGAAATAAAACAATTTCTAGAATCAAACAATAATGCCAGTAAGAATGTAACAGAACTTATGGGAGACAATATAAACAGTCCAAAGAGGGAAGTTTATAACTGTGAATGCCATATCAGATAAAAAAGCAAGCCCAAATAAATTACCTAATGATTCATCTCAAGGTCCAATAAAAACAAAAACAATTTAAATCCAAAACTGGTACAAGGAAGGAAATTATAAATATCAGAGCAGAAATTAATGAAATACAAAAGATGAAATCACAACAGACACCACTGAAATCCAGATTATTTGAAACTACATTGAAAACCTGCACTCCAAAAAATTGGAGAATCTAGAAGAAATAGATAAATTTCTAGATGCACATGGATTACCATAACTGAATCAAGAAGATATAAAAACTCTGAACAGTTCAATAGCACACAATGAAATTAAAGCAGTAATAAAACAATCAAGAAACTATCAACAACAACAACAACAAAAAACAAAAAACTCAGGACCCAGTGCATTCACAACTGAATTCTATAAGAACCGCAGGGGGAAAATGTAACTCCAATATTCCTCAAATTCTTTAATGAAATTGAAAGGGAAAGAGTACTGCCAAACTCATTCTTGGAAGTCTACATTGCCTTAATTCCAAAACCAGACAAGGACTCAAAGAAAAAAAAGAAAAGAAGAAGAAAATGAAACTGCAGGCCAATCTCTTTAATGAACCTAAATATAAAAATCCTCAACAAGATACTGGTAAACAGAATGCAACAAATCATTAAAAATATCATACACTGTGATGAAGTAGGCTTCATCCCAGAGATGCAAGGATGATTCAACATATGCAAATCAATAAATATAGTACGATATAAACAGAAACTAAAATCACATGATCATTTCAGTAAAGGAGAAAAAAACTTTGACACAATCCAACATACTTTAATAACTGAAAAAAAAATGATGAAAATAGGCATAGAATGCCTTATCCTAATCTGATAAAATCTACTTATGAAAAACCTACTGACAATATCATACTAAATGGGGAAAAGTGAAAGCTTTTTCTCTAATATTAGGAAAAAGACAAGGATGTCCACTATCATGATTCCTATTCAATAAAGTACTCAAAAATTTAGCCAGAGCAATAAGACAACAGAAAGAAATAAAAAAGGATATAAATAGGAATGAAAGAAGTCACACTTTCTGTAATAATAAATGAGATGGTATTTTATATAGAAAACCCAAAAATATCCAGCAGAAGACTATAAGTAAAGAATTTAGCAAGTAAACAAAATAGGTATAAAAAATCAATAGTGTTTCCTATACCCCAAAAATGAATCCACTGAGAAAGAAATTAGGAAAAAAATACAATTTAAAATAGCTTCACGAAAATTTAAAAACTTACAAATTAACCTAATGGAGAAACTGAAAGAACTCTATAAAGAAAATTAGAGGATGTTGAAAAAGGAGATTGAAGAGGACATCAGAAAATAGACATCCCCTGTTCCTCAATAGGCAAAAACAGAATCATCAAAATGGCCATAGTACCAAAATATAGAGTTAATGCAATCCCAAATAAAACATCAACAACATTCCTCATAAACTAGAAAAAAACAGTCCTAAAATTTACATGGAACCAAAAGAGGACCAGAATAGCAAAAACAATCCTGGCAACAACAGTAAAGTTGAAGGTATCAAAAGCTGGGATTTCGAGTTACATTACAAAGCTACAGTGATAGGAATACAATGTAGTACTGGCACAAAAACAGACAAGTGGATTAATTGAATGGAACAGAGGATATAGAAATGACCCTTGGCACACTCAGCTACCTGATCTTTGACAAAGGGGCCAAAATCATACATTGCAGTAAAGATAGTCTCTTATTTTATTTTGTTAATATTTTTGTTTTGTTTTGTTTTTTGTTTTTTTGAGACAGAGTCTTGCTATGTAGTCCAGGCTGGACTTGAACTCTCTATGTAGCCCAGGTTGGCCTTGAATTCTTGGCAATCCTCTGTCTCAGCCTTCTGAGTGTTGGGATTACAAGCATGGAAGACCATGCCCAGCAAGATAGCCTCTTTAACAAATGATACTGACAAAACTGTTTATTGAGAAAAACAATTTGTCAGTTAGAACTTGAACAAAGAAAGAATAGACTCCACCAAAATAAAAGACCCAATCAAAAAATTGGCAACTGAAATGAATAGACACTTCTCAGAAGGGCAAATAGCCAATAATTACAGGAAGAAATGATAAACAACTCTCGCCATTAGAAAAGTGCAAATTTACACAACAATGAGATTCCATCTTCCCCCAGAAAGAATGGCTTACCATCAAAAAACAAAACAAAACAAAACAAAAGAATAAATAAATGCTGTCAAGACTGCAGGGAAAAAGGAAATCTTCTGTATTTTTGGTAAGAATATGATCTAGTAAAATCACTGTGAAAATTAGTATGGAGATTTCTCAAAAAACTAAAACAAGAAATTCCATTCGACCCAACTATTCCCATTGTATCTTCCCTAAAGAGTAAGGTCACATCACGGTGCTACCTCCATACCCGTGTTTAGAGCAACATGACTCCTAATAACTAAATGTTGGAAGCAGCCTATATGTCCATCAACAGATGAATGGGTAAAGAAAATGTGGGATTTGTATACAATGGAGTAATACTTTTCCAGAAAGAAGTATGAATTTGGGTCATTTGTAGGAAAATGGGTGCACCCTGAGACCATAATGTTAAGTGGAATAACTCAGACACACAAGCATAAATATCAATGGTTTCCTCTTACATGAGAAATCCAAAGTATAAATAATTTAAATTAAAAAATAAAAAATAAGAGAAAACAAGGAGATAGAGCTTTCTCAAATGGGAAGGGGATCTATAGATGAAAGGAGGTGAGAGGGAAAGGAGAGGAAAGGGAATTAAAAAAAATTAAAATGTGTCATATAAATATACATGTATATACATGTACCAAATCTCCACAAGGAATGTAATTATGTACTGCAAACATGTACCAAAAAAATTTTAAAAGCAAAGAAATTGGTTTATCAGGGAGAAAAAAGTGTAGTTATCTTCACCCTAGGGTTCACTGTAAAATATTTTCTAAAAATATTCCTAGGGCCCTATAGGTTAAACAGGTCTACTTTGGTGGCACAACCCTACAGTCAACATGGGCATTTTATATTGTACAAGATGTGCCCATATGAAGTACAGCTCTAGTAACCCGATAGTAGACAACACTCTAACCTGAATTATATTCTTCCTTTATTCCTATTGAGCCTTCAGCACAATAGTGTACAATCATGAACTTTATGTAGGGATTGTTTTACATCTGTTTCCATCCTACTACAAGAGCTCCTTAAAATTCTTGTGGGTGTTGTCTAACATTTAGATTCTTAGTATGGCCCAAACATCTTGATTGGTAGAAGAGAAGAACACTTAGAGAATTGATGGAGACCATATTGAGGTGGTGCTGACCAGGCTTTAGAATTAATCAGTTGGTTTTCTATATTAATTTATAAGTCTGTCCTAGGCCTAAGTAATGCCTAATGAGCCAGCAGCAGGCATGTAGAAACAGAACTCTCTATGCCACAGTCATGGTAGAAGCGCTTAGTGGCCTGTGACACTGTGATGTCTCTGAAGGCAAGAAAACACCACAGCTGAGGCACTGACTCTCCCTCGGATTTCCAGGGGCACCTCTGTCAACCTTAGAGATGAAACAGTTCTCTCATTAAGCAGACTTACTGCTTGCAAGGTCTTTGATCCACTTTCACAAGGCCTTGCTCACTATTGTGCCTTTTATCTCAGCTATTACCTGCACTTCCCTATATGCCCCCTGATATGAGATTCCCAGTAAATAGTGTGCAATTCAGAGAAGTCTTTGTCTAAGCCACAAGAGCTCTGACCTTCCCAGATCCCTGAATACCATATCACTTTCTCTATTATCCTTTTTTTTTTTTTTGTGGGTACCTGGGGGTTAACTTCAGGACCTCACGCGCCAACAGGCACCCGTGCCGCTGAGCGATATCACCGGCCCCTTTTTCGTATGTGGGTTCCGGGAGTTGAACTCGGGCCCTCGTGCTTGCAAGGCAGGCACTTACACCGCTGAGCCATCTCACCAGCCCTCTATTATCTTTTATCCTTCGCCATACACTTGCCTAGAAGATCGAGAGATGGGCCATTTTCTGATAAAGAATGAATATTAATGGAATTATATACATAAAATAATTTTTAAATTTCTAAATTGTCATGAAGAATAAGATCCTTGTTACTTATGCCTCAGTACCTTATACCTGCACTATGGTACAGTTTATGTAAACCACAACTACAGTGACTATCCCCCAAATGCTATTTATTGAATATCTATATTATGTTGATATTTTACAGATGTAATACAATTAATCTTCATAAAATATCTGTAATACAGTAAAATTATTTCCTCTCTTGCTTCCATTTTGTAGATAAGAAAACTGAAGTTCATAGATCTTAAATGCAAAAGTGGAAAACAGGTCTGGAGCTTTAAAATAATATCAAAAATAGCATTGTATTTTTCTATATGTAATAGTTTTGACACTTTAATAGAACTTTGAAGAGTTCTTCACTTTTTTATTATTTTCTCAAAGTTACACTGAGGAAAAAGATCAAAAGATTGTGCACACACACTCATATTGTGTTTGTAAATACAGAGAATGCAGGAAGAAAAGTGACACCATTTGATTCTGAGGGACAACTGGAGCTCTATGGCAGAAGGGATCTGCTTTTTATTAGACCTGTTTGTTACTTTTCAATTGTTTTCTTACATGTATGCATTACTTTTTTACATAAAAGTAAAATGAGATAAAATGGAAAGGGGAACCAAGGGATTGAGTCAGATCAGTGGCAGTGGGCATAGAGAAGTGGTGATTGATTCAAGACTTTCATTGAAAAATGTTTCAGATTATACTTTTAGATACTAAGAATTGTTAACCATAAAATAAAGTTTTTTATAGTCAAACATGATTGCGAGTAAGATAGATAAAGTCCTCTCAATAGCAGAGTTTTTCAAATAATTGAAATCTGTGGTGCAGGCATATTTCATTCTTTAAACTCATTAATCAAGAGATATTATTTTTTCATGAAGGCCTTCATGGATAGAATGTTCTGACCAAAATACTTTGTCACATGATCTTCTAGTGTAGGACTCAGCAAACTATATCCGTCCTGTTGGCCAAACCCAGCTTGCTGTCTACTTTTGTAAATTGTTTTGAAGAACACAGTGTCTCCAGGTGATTGACATATGGTTTTTGGTGCTATGGAGCGACAAAGGAGGGTTAACAGCATCCCACAGAGACCTTCTCATATGCAAAGCTCTTGATAGTTTGTCCTTCAAGAGAAAGGTTGACAGTCCTTAATTGAGAAGATAAAAGTGCCAGAACTTTTTGGTTGTGTAGATGTGATGAACAATATAAAAGGACTGATACAGACTTCAAAAATTCGAAGTTTACTGGGGCTAGACAGAAAATAAAAATGATTAATACAGAGGAGATATAAAATAATAAAAACTGGCAGAAATTTCAACAAAAAGGAGAAGGGACTCCTATCAAAGGGGGCAGCAATTTGTCATTTGAAGCCATGTAGAAATCACTGCTGTGTTGTTATATCTATTTATTTTCTCTTATCAAAAATGACATTCATTACATTTTTATAAGCTCTTCTGATTATTTAGTTTTGCAAAGAAAATTATAGCTAAACCAAACACGATTGTATGGAACACAGCCAATTAATGAACAATTTATGATCTCTAGTATAAAAGAATCCCAGGTTACTGGCTTGCTCTGCTAGGTGATGTTGTACTTTCATTAAATACAATTATGTCTATAAACTGTTTAGAAAAGTCCAAGCACTTGCTATTTATTCTCCTGTATTATCCAAATGTGCAATCACTGCTACAAATAGTAATAACTATAATTTGAGAGTAGTATTTTATCTTCTTGAGGAATAGGTAGGGAATGGGAATGAATAATTAATTGAGTTTGAAATATGCTGATCTTCTAGAGTACTGAGTAGAATAGGGATTTTTTAGTCAGAAATTTTTTGAAAAGATGCTTTCTTGAATACAATATAGAGAAAGCTCAGATTTTCAGCAAAACTAGGTGAATGGAATATAAGAACTGGTGGAAGGAAGATAGAAGAGAGGGCTTTGGCCTGAAAATTTGGACAGTAGTTAAAAAAGTCAGAGGACAAGAAAAAAAGAAGAAAAGTGAAAAGCTCACACAAAAAAACTGAAGAATGTTTGGAATTACAAGAGCTGGGGAGGTTCCAGGTTTGGCAGAAATATAATATATTTGAAACCATAATAATGACCAACGTTAAAGTCTGGTAGGGCTATTGCTGGACTTTGTTTAAGAAGAAAAAAAATTCAATGACTGACAACTAAGACTTAAAAGTAATCAATTGAACATACAAATAATTAAGAATAACTGTGTCTGATATTTCCTATCTGTAAGTTAGTGTATTAGTCACCTCTCTGCCACTGTAACAAAATATCTGAAGAAATTAGCTTATGAAGAGAAAAGGTTTATTTGTGCTCATGATCTGGGGGATTCCAGTCCATGATAATGTGATGCATTACTTTGGGTCTTTGGCTGGGAAACACATCACAGAAGGTTTGTTTGACAGAGCAAATCTGCTTACGTTATGAGCCATGCAGTACAAAAGAGGAGGAAGATAAAAGATTCCACCGTCAACTTTGAAGGAATGTACCAAATGACCTGAGGACTCCCATATGGCCCTATCTCCTAAAGTTCCATAGTACCTCCCACAGAACCACCCTGGGAACCGAGTATTGAACATATGGCCCACTGAAGGACATTCAACATACACATAACAACAATTAATTACTAATAAAGTTTTTCTTTTTTTTTGTGGGTACCAGGGGTTGACCTCAGGACCCCGTGCCAGCAGGCACCCATGCCGCTGAGCGATATCACTGGCCCCTTTTTCGTATGTGGGTTCCGGGAGTCGAACTCGGGCCCTCACGCTTGCCAGGCAGGCGCTTATGCCACTGAGCCATCTCACCGGCCCTAATAAAGTATTTTTATGTGGTCATAGAAATAGAATGCAGCTCATATCAGGAAGAAAAGATGCTTTCTAAATGAAGAATCTGCTCAATAATTACTTGAGGTATCTGAACACAAACCTTTCTGTAGTTCTAAAAGATATATCATACACATACATATATGTACACACCATATATAAATATAAGTATGTATATCTGTTTTGTGAGTTTTGTTTAGAGAGAAAAGAGAAATATAGTCACTGTGGTATGTATAAAAATACATAAAGAAGAGCATTCTACTTGAAATGAAAATACCCAATATTCTTCATTACTAACATTTAGCGAGGCCTTCTCTACTCACTGATAGAAAAGGAGAGGATTCAGTGTCCCTTATAAGTGGGCTCTAAAATAAAAATGACAAAATCTTAGTCACATTTTGAAATCAAATTTTAAAATGTTGACAGTAATTTCTCACCCCTAAGTAGAACCTGCCAAATGAGACTAAGCTGGTGTGGCAGTACTGAATATTTAAATTTTCACTCTAGAACTGAGGAAAGATATGAATTCCTTAAACCAATATTGCTGGCATGATACACCTGCTTTCATATTTTTGCTTTCATCTGGAAAGATGGATAATATTTTTGCAAATTATTTATTTCAGACTGAAGTGATAGCTAAACTAAGCACAAATTGAGCCCAGGAAAGTAACTCCCATTAGACAGAAGGTATGGTTTTGCTCCTGAACCAGATTTCCATGGGCATTGATGATACATCTGTTTTCTCCCTGAGTTCATTTGAATGGAACCCAAATTTTTACAAAACTGAAAATGTGAAGAAAATATTTAGAATGTACATTATTTTAATAAAATTTGAATGTGCATCTCACAGCTAGGGTGGATTGAAATAAATGTGTTACTGACAAACATCCTAAGCAAAATTTCATTGCATTTTAATTTGGGGTACCTTGAAACTTGGAATGAGCATCTCTTCAGTTCTTGTGTTTCAAGGTTGGACATGCCATTATATCAAAACTATTACCTTGAAAATTGAACGTTAAAGTCTTGAAAACAAAAATATTAACCATTATTATGAAATTTTATGAAGTAACAATGTTGAAAAATTCTTTTCCATTAACGCATTTTCTCCCAATGTGGCATCTTTCAAGAGAAGAAAATCCTATCATCACCACTAAATCCTTCTTTAAGTTCTCATTGATCATATCCTTAGAAAAAGATTATCAAAAATAGTTCTACACTGAGATAATGTGTTAGAGATTTTGGAAAATCTGAACAGTCCATTTTAGATTAAATCTACTGGTTTCTTAGGCTCCTGTTCCTTTCTGTTGATAAAGATGGATTATCAGACTCTGCCTCTTAATTAAGAACAAACAATAAGTATTGCTTCTCATAGTTGTAGTGCAAATACCATAACCTTTTTCTTCTGTGTTAAAAATCCTATATTTAATCTATTTGTCATTTAGGTGAATAATACAGCTATTGTGACTTCACAGAATCAAGTATTGACTTGGGAAGAAGCAGTCTACCTAGGAGCAGGATGGCATTTTTTATCATGATTGGACTCCAAACTTTACCACTATTGCCACTAGTTCCAAACTAATAGAAGAGAACAGTTGAATTTTAAGTCAGCTTTTGATGGTGATAATTAATATATAATTTTGTTTAATTAAGGTACTTTTAATTTGAGAGGAAAAAGCCAATTAGGAAGGCATTAAATGCTTTATTCTAAATTTTACAAGTAGTTTTGGATCAGAAGTGTTCATTAGGGTTAAGTCTTCAAAGACATGGGTTTTATTGTTTTGTTACATGTTGGTATTCATGAGCCAAAAATCAAAGTAATATCAACTTTTTGATAAATTAATATTTGTTAGTAGGTCAAAGTATAATTTACACATGGAATAACCATTTAGCACTACTATGATATAGTACTGATATATAAGAAACAATGTGTTAATCTATATTGTACATAGCTTTTGATGGCTCTAGAATCATGAAATGTGTGCCATTAGAAGAGTTGTTTACTACATCTTGTCTTTTTTCAGTTTTGATAACAAATGAAGAACCAATAAGTGAGGCAGAATGGTTATAGAAGTCTTAGGCTGCAGGGATGTTCTAAAAAAATGTTTGTTGAATCCAATGAGTCCAAGACCCAAGGCTGTCAATCAGAGGAGTCCTGTGTTTCCTAGCAATAATACTAATTTAGAAGAAACTCTATCAAATTCAGGCACTGACTAGGAGCAACCTATGAAAAAAACACTACCTCTCTGCAGAACCTGCTGTGCATCATAGAATGAGGCCATGGGGCCATTAGTCAAGTCAGCTTCCTTTTTGTTGGAGATCAAAGAGGGACATTTTCATAGCTGTCACAATTTCTTAAGTTATTTAATAATTTTCTCATATATCTAAAGATTTTCCTCTAATATTCTTTACCTATAATAGCAGTATTTTCCATAAAGAGAGGCTTTCTTTGGCCATAGGTAATGATTTACTCTTGGTGATAAATAAGAGCCACATTGGTAGGAGGTTTTGATACGATGTAGAGAAAAGAGTAATAGCTTAAGGTGATAGTAGTGATACTTCATAATAGCAATAATTGTGATTATTAGTAAGTACTGTCTGCATTCACAAGCTGCTGTAACAGACATTCAACATGACTTCATTCTAACACTGATCTTAGGTAATTATAACTCTATGAAGAGTTACTTTTTCTCCATCTTAAGGAAGAGAATACAAACGTGAGCTCCATGCAAGGTCACTTCACCCAGCTTGTATCAGATCACTTAAATTATCTAAATTTCATTTCCCAATCTGCAAAGCAAGGTAGCAACAACCCCTTTTAATAAGGCAGCACAAGATTTCAATAGTATAATAACTTGGACTAAACACCCAGTATATCTTTTTGCAACTTTTACTTACATCGAAATTCCCATTTTGTATTAGCTTACTATGGCACAGTCATTTTTTCTCACTCAGTATGTTCTGAATACCAACCTTGTAGAAGATCTTCTGAAAGTCCCAACTATTTGTGTATTAGCATACTGTTACATTTGAATGGAGTGCAGTATCATAGCATAGTAGTTAGAAAAATTTTTGGAGCCAGAAATTTAAAATGTCAACCCAGTCCAAACAATCTACGTCTTCTTTTTATCTCTAGTTGACTTCCCAGTAATTGCCTGAACCTTAGATTGTGAAAATATTAATTTTTTTCTAAGCCTCAGTTTCTTCTTTTCATGAAATAAAGATAGATAATCTTTACCTTATAAAATGGTTTGTTTGCAGCACTGGGAATTGAACTTGGGATGCTCTACCACTGAACTATATTCTGTCCTCAAACTTGGAATCTTCCTGCCACAGCCTCTTGAGTAGGTAGGATTACTTTGTGCAGCACCACACCTGACTTATCTTATATGGTTCTAAAAAGAACTAAATGTATGTGAAATACATCAAAAATAGGAAAACAGGATTTATTGCTTAATTATTATTAATATACCCTTTTAAAACAGTACTAAGTGGTAATGTTCTAGTTCATGGTCAAAAAATAAATTTCAAATTCAATCCTTTCTCTCATTTCTCTCTGTGATGATGGTAAAGTGGATGCGTTGGAGAGAAAGATCATGAGACAGATGTGGAAACTCATAGGCTAATTTACTCAAAAATCAGAAATTATAGCTAAACTTCTCTTACTCACAAAGGTACCATTTACTCCCTTGTTATTTATTTATATCTTGCTTCATTCCATGAAGGATTTGTTGTATTACATGATCAACTGCAGTAAAAAGAAAAAAGAAAAATAAAAAATGTAAGTTCAATATGATCATAGGATTATGATTAAACCAGTTCTGTTCAGCTGAAGTTAAAAAAATACCAAAATGACAACAGAAAAAGTGAGTTAAAACAGGATCAGGGCCAAGAAACGTAGATATATGTTAGAATGTAAGCTTTAGACCTAAACCGACAAACTAATAAAACACCAAAAATGTAGCTAATGTCTTTAGACCCTTGGCTCACCTGAACATTTGGTTTGTAGCATCCAGACAGCCATAATTAAAAGAGAAACATGGCTGATTTTAGGATTTTTACTATCCAAATACAGGAAACACTTCAACGCCACAGACACTCACAAAGCTATGTCCAGCACATACAACATTTTAGGGATATAGATGTTAAGAAAGGACACACTGAGGGCAGGGGAATTAACTTAGAGGCCAGACTTCAGGCCTGATCTGATAACTCAGGAATAAGGGTGGTTGGAGAACTAATAGAAAGCATGAAAGGCTGACTGACATGAGGATGGGAAAATCCGTAGAAAATGGCAGAAAAGAAGAGGCTGAACAGTGACAAGTCAGTGACCTCTTTCAGCCTCCTGGGGATCACTCCAAGCCCCTACTTTCTCGTGATTTAGGTTTATGGCTAGATTACCCTGTATTTGCTTCCTGGAGAGGGTGGGGAAGGTACTATAGCTTTCTCCCTGAGCCACGCTCACAAATATTGGCACCAGGAGCAGACAAAGCTCTGGGCTAGAACTTTAATATGCCACTCACTGAAACAGCTATTTCCCTTAATGGTCTCTATCCAAAGAATAGCCCTGTGAAGGTGACATTGGCTATTAACCTATTCTGAGTGTGGGAGGCCCACACAAATGATGCCTGAATTGTTCTTCAAGAACAATTTGAGTGTGAATAGAAACTGCAAAATAGACTCTGTCACCCACGAAGAAAAGATCCTTATCATACATGCACAAATTATTCTTGAAGATTCTCTAGTTAAGGAAGCAGGCTTATAACCATGGGTAGATATATATAGGAGGATGATTTTTCAAAGGAGAAAACAAAAGTAACAGGCTGATTGTGTTTATTAAATTGCTCAGCATGACATTGTTAATAGTCACAAAAAACAATTTGGGTGTGCAAAGTGACCCAGAATAGAACCTATTATGATGCATAAACTGTTTTAAATATCTACTGAGTGGTTTTTGTTTTGTTTTGTTTTCTTTATGAGCTGCCCTTCAAGAAAGGAGATTTTAAAGGCAAAGGAGGTAACTTTGCTCTTGCCTCCATTTCAGGATAATAGCAGGCTCATGCTTAAGCCAGGCATGACTTTTCCAGTGAATAGAAGTCAGGAAGACATATCTCAGACTTGTCTCAGGTCTATACCTAAGTGAGGAAAAATGAGTGTGTGTTATACATGCATGTGTACATGCGTGTGTATAGAATATATATGTGAAAATGTATTAAATATATAGGTGTGTGGTATATATATTTGTATGTGCGTTATGGTATACATACCTACATGGGTATATGTGTATTTTTGTATAGGCACATAACATGTAGGTGAGTTATTTATAACAAACCCACCTTCATCTGATTGTAGTCTTTTTTGTTTTTGTTTTTTTTGGTTTTTGGGGTTTTTTGCTTTTTTTTTTTGGTACTGGGAATTAAATTCATGACCTCGTGCTTGCCAGGTAGGCACTGCATCGCTAAGCTATATTCCCAGCCTGATTGTAGTCATTATTAATGTTACAAAGGGATACAAATTATAGCAACATTTGGAAAAAATTTTTGTTTAGAGAATATTCCTGATGAATTCAACTAAATCCACTGACAGAATCAACAGAGAGAAGAGCTAATGTCACCAATTTTAATAGTAACATGTGAGGAAGTGTGAAATTCATGGCAAAGGGGAAGCGTAAGGCCATAGCAAAACATGACAATGGGTATAAATGGCAAGAAACTCCCAAAGTTAAAAGCTGTTTTGAAGTTCAATGCCTTGTGTGTACTCATGCTGAAACATACAACTTCGCTGTGGGAAGACTTGAAGATTGAACCCACAACACTGGGCAAGCTAGAAAACGGGCTAAAATTTAGAGGCAGGGAGCAGAGGTCAAGGAAAGATGTGCATTTAATATTCTCCCAAGATATAGCCAGATGTTTGTCAATCATTTAAAATATTCACCTCTCATAATTTGTATAATACATTTCTGACCTGAAGCCCCAACTCTCTTAGTAATACACTTTAGTAACTTGTTAATGAAACATATGACCTGACCTCAACTCATTTTATGGCCAAAACTGACCTGGAAGGATGTAAGTTAATTGTAACATTTTTTTGAATGTCTTAATATTTTTTAAAAATTGAATAATTAATATGTCAGTGCTGTATTATATTGAATACATGTTCAATAATTCTTTAATCTGGAAAATATTTTGGTTTTTGAAAGATTTAACTACAGGGGTTTTAAACTATAAGTGTGGTTCTTTATTAGTAATGGTGACATCTCAGAGTGGTATCTATCTTTATGTGCTTATTTTTATGCTAACCTCGTTTTGAGTATGTGTTCATTTAGACCTCATTATGCTATTTTGAGGAAGATATGCCTCTGTCAATGGATAGAGATGTCTAAGGCTTACTGAGGATTATTTACTAGCTCAAGGTTACAGTTCACCGATATCGAGAATATCTTTCTGACTTTAAATGTCATTTTGAACCCTGTGATTTTATTCAGAAAAGTGTCTGTATGGAAATAAATATATGAGAAAACGCCAAATCTGAAGTGAAAAAGTCTATTAGCCTCAAATCTATTACTTTTTAAAAGAGACATAAAAATAATTAACAATGTTAAAATATAAAATACCTTTTCAGATTTATTCCTAATTGGAGTTCCTGAATCAGTTTTTCAAACATAGCATCTGTATTGTAAAGTTTTAAAACTTCATATATTTCTGATGTCTCAACATCCCCACGAACAGGCTGCAAAGGCCCCTCCCAACCTGGCAGAAACAAAGCTCGTCTCTACAAGTTTCCCTTATTACCTTACCCTGATTATCACCTAGCCAGGCATGGTGGCGCATACATGTAATTCCAGCTCTCTGGGAGGCTGAGGCAGGAGATTCACAACTTTAAGCCTCGCCTGGGCAACTTAACGAGATACTGTTTCAAAAAAAAGATATTAGGCAATAAGGAAATGGGTGTTTTGCAAAAGGAAAGGGGAACAAGAGATGGAGGGAAGTAAAAGGGAGAGGAGAGGAAAGTAAAGAAAAAAGAACCAAGATGTGTTATGTACATGCACAAACTCCCCATAATAAAAGTAATTATTATGTACCACAAACAAGGCACTTGCCCATGTGACCTGACCCTTTCAACTGCCCATTGCTTGGTCAGGCCAGCTCCTTTAGAACTTATTCCATATGGTCCCTGTGTGGCATTCCATATCAACAGTCTCCAAATTTTATGAATATAATAAATTCCTTAATCTCATGTGCCAAATGTGTTAGAGGGATCCTTAAAGATTCTACAAGAGGGATTGTACAATACAACACTGCTTTTTGCTCTTGGACCCAGCAATTTTCAATACATAGTACCAAATCAGTGATGAATGAAATTTATGTATTCTTACCTGCCCATTATTTTTAACAATCCTGCAATGTCTCAATGTCTACACCCTGTCTGAGAATATATATGTATATATATTTCATATATATTTCATATATATATTTCATATATATTTCAGTAATTCTTAATTATTTAAATCTTTGGTTTATCTATTTCTAAAGTGAATCATGAAGCTTCCAAGCTTTTAACAATAATAAATTGCAAAACTCCACCCAAACAAAGCAGTTGAAAATACTTCCGCAGTCTATTATTTCCAAGCCTGCTTCTGCAAGAAATAAGTCCTTGGTTGAGCAGCAGCCCCCAGGTAGAATCTCATCTAAAGATCCTAGGAACATGAAGAAACAGTCTGTATTTATAAATGAACACACATACATAGAAAGAAGTAGAAACAATCCGTTTCTGTTTTTAAATAGAAATAAAGTAGGGCTGACTTTTTCGTAAGTAAATTAAATGCTTAACAAGTTGATATCTAGCAGAACACAAAGCTTTTGGCAGTTATCAGTTGTGCTAAATATGTGGTATTAAGTTAATTGCAAGTTATGTGGCATCTTTGCAAGACATAACTCCAAATGGTAGATTTGGAGATGTTCCTTTCTGCGTTCTAATGGCTTGGTTGGTCCTATAATCCAATTAAACACAGAGCATTCAGCCCTCTCGCCTAGAAAGCACCCATATTTAGCAATCTGAAATCAAATGGTTGTGGTGATCACTCTGCCACATACAGTGAGATGTGACAATTTAGAAAGACAATGGGTATGTTAATTTATTCAATGGAGTTTCAAAGCTAGTAACATTCAAAAGAATAAATAAAAGCATAAGCTTTACAGCTGTTTAGACAGATGAGCCAACAAGGATACCAGTATGTACTTCCATTCTTTCCTTGTTATCATAGAACAATTGCTATGCCAGTAAATTTGATCGTTTTTTTTCCTTTTGTCTTGTTTATGTTGTCTTGCAGGCTTGTCATTATTTTTTCAATGTGTAATATAGATCACACACTAAGGGACAACTCTAATAAGTTATATGCTGTTGGGATTTGTCACTCTGCCAAGGACAATTTGCACAAGACTTAAAAAGTCTACTTAAGGTGCCTTTAATTCCAAAATTTTCAAAGCAGGAGCTTTATCTTCTGCTTGAAGGCATGCTCACAGTGTGCTGTTACTGTAAATTTCCCTTGCTTTGATATTAGGAAAGTCCTTTAAATTTGATGTGACTAATAAATGCTAGTTTATACATTTAACTTTTATTAATAACTACTTTCTTATACAGTAACTATATGAACTACCAGAAAAACTGGTTTGTAAATTCCTCTTTGCTATAGACCACATTTTATTGTCCATACCTTTTGGCACAGAGGTAATAATAGTGGATATTCATTGATATTTCCATGTAAAATAACTCAGTCTCACTCTGCCTTCTCCAACATCTGCTAAATTACCTTTCAATTTCATGTGACTCTATAAAACTTGCCAACCAATCTAAAGCTTTCTAAACTCAAAAGTGAGACCATTTGAATCTCCTGATGAACATTATTGGCCCAACAGAGAACAATTGTTTATCTTTGGACCAATCAGCAGGTCTTTCTTTATTCTTCTTCAATGTTTAAAGTCAAGCTTTAAAAATATGAGTAGAAATGATGAGACAGAGTTTAAGCACAGAACAAGCTGGGTGTGGTAGCACATTCCTGTAATCCCAGCACTCTGATAGGCTGAGGCAAGAGGACCACAGTTTCGAGCCTAGCCCAGGGAACTTAGTTAGACCCTTCTCAAAATTAAAAAATAAAAAATGAAAAGACTGGGGATGCAGCTCAGTGTGCAGGGCCCGTGCTCAATCACCAGTATTGCAAAAACAAAACAAAAATAAAACTAAACTAAACTAAACTAAACTAAACTAAACACTTGTACAAAGGATGCCTATCTAATGAGAAAAAAGAATCTTATATTCAGATACAAAAGAATATAAGAGCTGGAACTTCCACATTTTCTGGAGTCGTTACTAAGACTAGCTTCTTTCTAGGACAGGTGCACCAATAAATTACTCTTGTTAAGTTTGATTAAATCAGTTATCGTTTATTGCCAAAAGAAAGTCCTGCCTGATACAGTAGGAAGTATAAAAGTGGTTATTGATGTCAACGTTGCTATGAGTAACAGCTCAGGTTTATAACATACATGTTTCCTCTCTTTTTGAATTGGAGTGAAAACTATAATAAAAATTATAAGAGTCATATCTCATAAATTATCCCATTTATAAACACAAAATCAAGAGGATTTTCTAAGGGGTTATGACTGGAGAGATAAATACTAGGGGTTAAATATGAGTGGATTAGCTCTCTAGGATTTACTTGGAATTGATTCATGCATCAGAAATTTGAGGAATGGCTATCTATAGAAAACAAGGTGCCAAACAATTTGAAGACATCAAAGCTGCAGAGAGGACATTGCCTTGATTATATAGATCTGAGAGTATAACCATTTATTATTAATTAATAATTAAATTTTTCACTCATTCATTCATTTATTCAATTACCTGCTGAATTCATATAATGTTTCAAGAACTTTGACAGATGTTGTTGACATGAAAGTGAACAAAAAATGTTCTTGTCTTCAAAGGGTCACAGGTGTTCGATATAACTCTTACAAATGCAGACAAATAATACAAACTATGATGCCAGCCCTTCTCAAAACAATAAGAAATAATAGCAAATTGTGAGAATTTTTGAGCCTAAGCTCTTAAAATGTTGAGTATCAAGAGTGGTTGTAGTCTTTATAAATTTTATATTCTCTGGGGTATAGTCTCAGGTTGTAATAGATTAATAAATAAATAATTTAATAACATGTAAGTGATTCTATAGAGTAAAGGAGATTTGGATTCTCTGAATTCACTTATGAATGGCATTCTGGGAATATGATATGTGACTGTCAAAAAATGAGTAGGCATCACTCAGGTTATTCCAGAAGTGCATCCCAGAAAGATGAAACAGTGCATTTTAAGGACTCAAAGATAGGAGTAACCATGGAACACTGGGAATATGCAAGGACTCTCAGACATCTAGAGCATAGAGTCTCAGGGGATAATGAAAAATAAGGTAGAGCATTGTACCTGTTAGCAAAGTTGTGTCCAAGCCCATGGGCTCCTTGGGAAATGTGTAATCTCAAATCTAACACATTTAACAATAGACAATAAAATAACAAAAACCAAGGAACACCTTGTAATGCTGAGTTCAGACTTGTAACACACTGCTATCTCAAGAGATTTTCTTTTGCTGGCTAAGCTTCTTGTGTTTGGCACAAAACAACATTGTCAAATATAAGCTTGTTTCCAGCAGGAAAAATTAAGATACTCTTGTCCCAGTTATTTACTACAACTGTGCTAAATCTAGATACTTGCTTACCTGACAATTCACACAGAGAATGCCCTTAGGTTTTCCTATAAAATCCACTATTTCAATTCAGCACATTAGTAAAACTGATAGGCATGAGGAAAAAAAGTCTAAAAAGAGACAAGAGAAAAAATGGTAGGATATTTTCTTAATTGGATTCTTTTTAGTTTTGTTTTTATCTAAATTCTAATTTATACTAAATAGATCAAATGGTCTTTGAGGGCAGAAGCAATTGGCAGTTCTTTCTACTCTCAATGTATTGAACAATACATAATGTGATCAACCTGTATCTGGTCAACTGAATTGAGCATCATACTAGTTATCTATGGCTACATAACAACCCTAAAACTCTAGCTTATGACAGACATTTATTGCACAATTTCTGTGGCTCAGAAACCTGAGAGTGGCTTAACTAGAAGTTCTGACCCTGGGCCGGCGAGATACCTCAGCGGCATAAGCACCTGCCTGGCAAGCGCGAGGTCCTGAGTTCAACTCCCGATACGCACATACAAAAAAAGGGCTGGCGATATCGCTCAGTGGCACCGGCACCTGCTGGCAGGTACGTGAGGTCCTGAGTTCGACCCCCGCTACCCACAAAAAAAAATAAAATAAAATAAAAAAAGAAGTTCTGCCCCTGTGTCTCTTACACAGCAACAATGAAAGTTTTGGCTGGGGTTATAATTTCCCAGAGCTTAACTATAGGAACAGTCACATCTAAGCTCATTCTGTGATATTTTCAAGCCGGAGAACATTCACCTCCACACTTAACTAACTGGGTTCAGTGCACAGAGTTGCTTTACAATCTGAGATCTGGCTTTTCTAGATCAGACTAGGAAAGGAAAATATGACAAAGTACTCAATGTAGAAATCACAAGTTTTAAATAACATACTCTGAGAAAAGTCTGCTCATCATTTTTCCCATATTCTCTTCATTATAAATGATTCTCAACTTATGATGGTGTTACCTTCTGATAAGATGAATATAGTCTAGGTCAAAAGCATTTACTATACCTAACTTATCAAACATCATAGGTTAATAAACATGGCACTGTGCGGTACGGGACTGTCACACCAGTGATGATGTGTTGACTGGGAGTTGTAGTTTACCACCACTGCCACCATCACGACAGTTTCCCACCGCATATCGCTAGTCAGGGAAAAGAACAAAAGTCAAAGTACGGTTTCTGCCTTAAAGTTGAAAAATCCTAAATCAAATTATGACTATGGGACCATTTTTATAACTGAGTCAATAACTTCAGCCCACACTTGAAGGTAGGAAATTATACAGAGCAGTAATTACCAAGAAATAGGACTCATGGTGAGCCACTTTGGAAATTGCCTACTGCAAACATTTTAAAGAAAACTTACAACAACTAAAAACAAAACTACTATAAAATCCAGCTCTCTCACTCCTGTGTATATATATCTGAAGGAAAAGAAGTAAGCATATAAAAGGTACCTACATTCCCATGTTGACTGTGACACAGTTCACAGTAATCGACATATGGAATCAGCCTAGGTGACCATCAATGGTTGAATGGAAAAAGAAAACGTGGTATATATATAGAATGGAATATGATTCAGCAATAAAGAAAGAAATCCTGTCATTTGCAGAAAATGGAGAAACAGGGAGATATCATGTTAAGTGAAATAAGCCATAGAAAGGCAAGAATCATATTTTTCTTCCATATGTGGAAGTTAAAATAAATAAATAAGTAAAACAAAAAAATGATCTGAAAGAATCAAAGGGACTTCTAAGGACTAAAAGGTGGTCTGGGGACAGGAGAGGGATGAGAGTGAGGGAGAGGGTAGAAGAAGGGTGGGTAGACGTGGTTAATGCATGATAGTATGCATGTATGGAAATGTCGCAGTGAATCCTACTACATTACTGTAAATTGCGCAAGTATTCAGAAAACCATGCCCTATGAGATATGACTTTACCTCAAGACTTTTAAAGTCACCAATAAACTCATCCTTAAATTGGCTAGAGTGCTAATAGGCTTTTATTGGTGGAAACCGACAAAATAACTGGCCTTCATCCTTTTCTTTTTTATAGTATAGAAGCGAGTCAGCTAAGAAAACACAGTACACAGGTAGAAGAAAGAATCAAGAAGAACATCCAGTAACTTAGAGAGATTTTAAGAAAAAAAAAAAAGAGCTTTGGAATTAGACTTGAGATCTATTGTAATCAGACATAAGAAATATAGATATTTCCAATGGCTTTTCATGTGCATAGCTAATTGTGAGATTGCATTCTAACATCAATTTTTCCTGCTTGATAGAAAGGAGGTTGTATGATGTAGTGGATTATATTGTACTGACCAGCTTCATGGAATGGATCGTCATCTATTTGGAGAAGATGTAACTACAGCAAGCATGGAAATTATTGGATTTTCTAAATCTTAGAGTAGTGCCTGGTATAGAACCAAATATTCAATTTAGATTTTCATATTTTTTCTGGTAGAAAGAAATAAACAACGAATGAAAGAATGTGTTTAAACATCTTGTCCTTGCAATGCAAAGTCTGTAATTTAATGATTGCCTTCCCTTTGGTAGGAAGTCCTTACAGGCTATCACGCCAGACAATATCACAACACACACTGCCCCCCAACAAACTCCACAGATGCCTATAAGGGATTGGGAGAAAAGCCTTGCCCAAAAGGATGATTTGCAGCCCAGTCATCCTCTCACAGTAGGAGTTATGCAGAGAAGGAATTAGTTGAAGTCAGCAACTCTAGAAGAACAAGAATCAGTGACTAAGGTGGCTTTGTGGAAAAGCACTGTAGTGTGTCTTTCTAGGTGATCAGATCACTGGACATTCAATTTTGTGTAGATAACATAAAACAAACCTAATCTTTAGAAAAAGTCTACAATTTTCAGTGAGAACTAACTATGGCTATCACAGTTTCTTCCTAATTTTTTAAACTCTTATGAGTGTTGACATTAAATTTGCATAATGATGAGCTCAATGAGAGATGGCTCTTGGAATTTTGTGTCTAAGTGAAAATTATTGAAGCTTTATATTCCTTAAGAGCAAAGTACATATGATATTTGCTAAGGAAAACGTTCCTTAATCCACTTGTCTCCGAGCAATGGCTCAAATGATAAATTCTTGGTACCCCATATTAGATGGCAAACTTCACAAGGAGAGGAAGTATATTTACTTAATGCACTAATGTATCCTACATAGCAAAGTTCCTGGAATATTGTAAGTTCTTAATAAATATTCATCAAATGACTGTTTAATGAATTGGCATCATTTTCAAAGGCTCATTATAAACAGGATATGAATTTTCATTCTCCCTTGTCCTGATTTAATAGGCTCAAATTCCTTTAATAAATCATGCATTGCATAAAACTCTTGTTACTAAAGACAAAGACACATCATATTTTGTTTGCTCCATTTTTCTTTCTTTCTAGCCATGGATGCTTTGAGTTTCAACAATACGATGTCCAGAGTGAACCATATGGTCAAAATGTTGATGGAATTGAGAATTATATTTTTTGCAGAAGAAAGAAATCACTGAAACAAGAAAAGTGCTTGTATTTAAATTTTTACATAGGCATATAAAAAGTCCTACCTGACTTATTTAACCTCTTCTGTAAATTTCTCTTTAAAATTAATAGTGTCCTCTTTTTTTCTGTTACTGGGGATTGAACACAGGGCCTTCACACTGAGCTACATCCCCAGCCCTTTTTTTTTTTTTAATTTTGACACAGTATGTTGCAAAGTTGCTACGTTGCCCTGGCTGGGCTTGAACTCCTTCCTCAGCCTCCCAGAGTGCAGATTCCAGTTGTGCACCACCAGCTGTCAGATGTTTTTAGTGCCTCATCTCTGCTTACCTTCTAATCAAATTATTGTCGCAGCAAATGTATTTCCCAGATGTGTAACCTTGTGCTGCTTTCACCTGAAACATATTATTTAATTGTCCACTAATGCCCTATGTCTTTTTTAAAAAGACATCTCCCTATATGAGGCATGGACTCAGATTAACTCCTATAGGAAAGTTGAAAACATGCATCAGGGTTCTCTCTATAGATACAATCAACAGATCTATCATCTACCTTTCTCCCTAGAAACGGAATCAACAGATCTATCTATCTGTCTGTCTGTTGTCCGTCTTTCTCTATCTATCTATCATCTATCTATCTATCTATCTATCTATCTATCTATCTATCTATCTATCTATCTACCTACCTATCTATTATCAGGAATTCACTAATGAATTATAGAGACTGGAAAAAATCTGCACACTGAAGTTAAGGTTCAAGGCAGAAGCTACAAGGCTGCTATTGAACCAGGAAAAGCCAAGGTCCCTAATGGGAGGCTACTAGGCAGAATTTTCTTTGACTTGGGGGAAATTCAGCTGTTTTGTTATTCAGACCTTCAACAGAGAAGATGAAGCCTACAACATTATGAAGGACAATTGGCTTTACTTATTCTGTGAGTGTCAATGTTAATCTCATCCGTAGTCACCTGCACCTAAAATAAGTTTGATGATATAATATCTAGACACTCTGTGGCACAGTCTAGCCGACCAGTAAAACTGACCACCATGTACCCCACTGAGAAAATCTTAGACAGGAAATGTGCGAGTGGTCAAACATTCCTCCCTTCTATCCTTCGGGTGAGCAATTGTGAGGCGTCTTCTCCGTGACACCTCATAGATTTCCGGAAAGAACAACGCCTGGTGATCAGTTCACAAGCTCACTCTATTGTTAGCTTCTTCTAAACTCAATGCCTCTTGAATTCTCTTCAGTGTTCCCTTCTCCATTACAGGTCCCCTGTCACTTTCTAAAATAAATGATCCTATATTCATATGTTAGGCTCTAATTCATGGGAAAAGGAAGCCAGGTAAAATAATAAGATAATCAGAACCTTCTGTCACATGTGTCCTGTTGAAAATATAAAGTCATCTTTGTTGTAAGATATGTGTTGGTCTTTGCAATGTTCACTTCCCAAGCAGGGTCACTGGGCCTAAGCTGCAAATATCTGCAAAGGAAGATTTACCTGTAACGGTGATAACTCCCTGAGTTTGATTACATAAAAAGAACATTAAGAAATAGATCCCTATTTTTTTACTTATTAGCATCTCTCTCTTTTCATTGGAAGAACTTCTTTTAGCATTTCTAATAGGACAGGTCTGTTAGAGATACATTTCAGCCTTTGGGAACATCTTTATCTCTCTTTCATTTCTAAAAGGTAGTGTTCCTTGGTGTAGTATTCTTGCTTGCTGTGTTGTTCCCTCAATTTTGTAAAAATGTCAGGCAAATCACCTCTGGCCTGTAAGGTTTCTTCTGAGAAGTCTGCTGTCAGATGAACTGGGTGAATTGGAAAACCCTTATGTGTCATTTGTTCCTTTCTCTTGCTGCCTTCAGAATCTTCTCTTTATCTTTCACATTGGGAGATTGATTATATCTTTAGGTGAATTTGGTTGTATTAAATCTTACTGGAGACATTTGACTTTCCCATACCTGCATATTTGTATATTTCTCTAGGTTTGGGAAGTTTTTATTTTAGTCTTTCTTTGAATAAATTCTTTACCTCTTTGGCATTCTCAAGTCCCTCTAGAGCCACAGTAACATGAATGTTTGCTCATTTGTGTGGTCCCAAAGTCTATGTACTCTGTCTTCCTTTCTCTTTATTTTTTTTTCTTCTTTCTTTTCTGAATCTCTATTATCAGAGAGCCTGTCTTCAACCTCACTAATTCTTCTTTCTGTTTGATTTATTCTGATATTGATACCTTCTATCAAATTTTTAATTCTACTTAGTGTATCTTTTAGCTCAAGGATTTCTGTTTGATGTTTTAAATTGCTTCCATCTCTCTGTTAAGTTTCTTTGTATTGAATTGCTTCTCTGTGTTCTCTTGAAGTTCACAGAGTTTTTTTTTTTAACTGCTATTTTAAATTTTCCATCCATGGGTTTACCCATACTAGTTACCATCTAGATGGATTCTGCCACCTTATTTTGTCTAGTAGATGAGGTCACGGTTTCCTAAAAGATCTTGATGCTTGATATTACATTTTCCACTGAAGGATTAGATTTTTTTTTTAGTCTTCATAATCTGGATTTGTTTGTGCCTGTTTTCGTCACCTCTTCATTAGACTGTAAGATACCTCCAGACAGGGAATGTATGTGTTTTATTTAGAGTTAATTCTTATATGTCAGACATGTTGAATGAAAGGCCAAAAGTATAGTGTTATTGGCTTCAGTACTATAAATCAGCATTTTTCTAACCTAAAATCCAATTCAACAGCAAAATTATTATTTGGCTTCTTTTTATTCCACCTATAGGTTTAACTTCTGAGATTATATCACAAAAGTAAAATTATTGTACCATAGAATCATGTGCAATAAGTCCCTGACTTATGGATGAGTTTGGTTCTAGGAGAACATTTCATTTGATTCATTCCTAAGTCCAACAAAGCATGTCTTATACACCTTAGACACAAATATACAATGTATATTGCTTTGTGCTTCCTAGCACTCCCCTCCATATGACCACTGCTTTTCCTTTTCTTCTGGGCATCCCGGGCTCTGATTGAACACTGTACTACTATACAGTCTCGCACTGTACAGTCAGCACACAGCAGCACAACTGTGACAATGTCTGACGGACACGGGATCTACTTCTGTGATTTGTTCACATTTACGCATGTTGGTAATGAGGTCTGTTCATATCTGTGAAAGTTCACAACTCGAATGTTCATAAGTTGAGGAATTACGAACATTTTGGTGCTGTTAAAATTAACCAGACAAACAACTCTTACCACCAACTATAAAACAGAAAGAAAACTAGTACTCCATTCTGCAAAACACTTAATTCATATGGATGTTTTATATTAATCCATGATTATACCCACTGTGATAATAATTATAATCCTTTAGTCGTAAGAACTTTCAATGCTTTTCCTGATTTTTAATTGTATGATGTGGTCATACTGGTAGTAGGAGTATGTCCTTTATTAGTATGTAAAATACCTAAGTGCAGTTATTTCCAAGAAATGTATTTGATTATAACAAAAACCAATCAAAAATTTTAGTAGGATTCAATAGTGTTACTATACCACACAAAATTAATATATATTTAAGTTCAAAAAACTAAAGGTTTCAAAAAATTGTTAACAAATATGATTTGATATTTTGACATTTAAAAAATTAATGAATCTTGCTTAAAATTTTATAAATGCTTGAGGTCTGAGGATTTCACATTTCGAATAGCTGGCTGCAAAGACTGTGATTTACATGCTGAAATAGTAAATATGTTCCTTTCCATAGATGGTACATGTTGAAAGAAGAAGAGAATATTTAATTTATCATTCTATATGTGCATTGATCCACTGTAACTATTTTCTCCTATCCTATTTACTAAAGCCCATGGCTGTAGAACACTGAAGAGACATATATATATATACATATCTATATATAATTTTCTTTTAAAGAATAAGAACTTTGGAGTATAACTTTATGGGTTTCAGTACCTATTTTCTTGTTTGCCATGTGGTCATGACCAAGATACTTTTGTGCCCTGTACTTGCTATAGATTGCATGTTTGTGCCTCCAAAAATTCATATACTAAGTCCTAAGCCCCTATGCAATGTCATTTAGAAATGGGACCTTTGGGTGGCAATCAGGGTTAGATGAAGTCATGAGGGCCAGGCTCTTATGATGTAATTAGTGCAATTATAGGAAGATACACTGGCATTCCACTTCTCTCTTTTGATGACCTCTGAAAGAAGAGGTCATGTGAGTACTCAGGAGGAGGCCCTCTCTGTAGTACAAGGGTAGAGTCCTCATCAGAAACTGACTGTGCTGGTACCCTCATCTCTGACTTCTATCATCCAGAATGGTAGGAAGATAAATTTCTGTTGTTTCACTCACCCAGTCTACAGCGTTTTGTTATGGAGCCCAAGCAAAGACAGTACTTCCAATTCCTCATTTGTTAAATAGAATAGCAATAGTATGCTTTAGCCTATGATATTATTGCAAAAATGAGAATAGCACTTGAAGTGAGAAGTGGAATATAAATTATCTTTTTTTTTTTTTTTTTTTACTTAGTAATAGATTTCATGGTAAGCTCCTTTTTCTAATTTAATGTCTGTTCAAAGAGGGAAACAGTCTCAGATTTGGAGTATTTCAAGGCTCTTATTTTCTACTGCAATAGAGATGCAATCATTGCCTTCATGTTTTTCAAATTCTAAAGGATTTGGGAATGCTGAGATCTATAAATAAAATCCTGAGTTTAGCCTGCATATATGACTCCTAACAGAATTTTCCTATCCACTGTGTTCCAGCAGGTCAAACATGTTATATAAAAAGGAAAACAATTCCAATAATAGTGAGGAGATGCAGCTAAATGGAGCAAACAGATGATTTTTCTTGGCAATGTGTAGATTTTCACATGAAAAATTAGAGATGTACCAGGCTTACCCTAAGCAGGAAAACACGGAGTTATATGGAGTGAGCTAGCTTATTCTGGAACGTCAAATCTGAAACCCTTGACAAAATGGCATCCGGCGTTAAGTTATATTCTGGAGAGGGGATGCCACTGAATATACCTTGACAGTCCATCTGGTAAATATGAATGTCATTTAGCGGTCTATTTCCCAATGAGTGGCATGCTAACATCTCAATAAAATAAGAATGCAGGCTGGGTGTCAATCATCCTATGCCTTCTCAGTTTCCAAGGGACTTGTCTCATCTGCAATAGCATGGAAAAAATTGCTCTCCTTCTGAACAAATGGATATATTAGCGCACCAAGTAACACTACCCAGAATGCCCCCAAGAAATTCAATCTGCTTGGAAAGAAACCTGGCATATGTTGGCTGACATTTTCTAAATGAATTAATTGAATAATAATCTTCTTTTTATATTTACTTTCCTTAGTATATCTGGTAGATGGAGAAATAGTCTAGTACCTTTCATTCATCTTCTCTCTCGCTAGTCTTTTACAATAGAAGCTGGAAATTTTCATTTACTTATGTGAGCTCTCTTACACCAGAGTATTCACTTGCCAATATGAGCCAGTGAAACAAGAAGTCTGTTGGGGTAGTGGGATAAAGGTAGAGATCTACTCCTGTATCTTCCTCAACCCATAGGCCTTCCTGGCTTTAAAAGTGGATGTGATACCTAATGTTGGATCAGCCATCCTATGACCATGAGGCAACTGGTCCTGGTTCTACCTGGCAAGGTCAAAAGATGGACTTTCTCAGTAAAAACATCAAAAAATAGGTATAATGTATAAAATTTAAATATGAGAAATACTGCTTAACAGATATTCAAATCATCCCTGCAGAGGAGAGAAAGACAGAATTAAAGAGAAGGAATTGAGCTGCCAGGAGAGCTTTGAGCCAGGAAACACAGGTGGCTTCTAGAAGCTGAGCACAAATCGTGGCTGACAGCAATCAAACAAATAGGGAAATCAGTCTTCAGTCATACGGAGGGAACCCTGAAAACCACCTGAGAGGTCACAGAAGGTTCTTCCTGAGATTCTCCTGTGGAAAAAGTAGGCTGGCCAATACCTTGATTTTAGTTTTCTGAGACTCAGAGCAAAGAATCAGCTGAGCCCAACAGATCTTTGACCTTCAGCACTGTAAGATACTTGCATGTGTGGGATTTTTTCCAAACCACTACATTGGTAGTAATTTATTACAGTAGCAATAAGAGATGATTACACTTGCCCAAAACAATTTATGCATTAATGTGTGATAGAAAATAGGCCACTCTAGGGAGTCAAATAATAAAAACAATGACAGTAACAAAAAGGTAATAATAGTGACAAATATGAATGAATATTTGTTATTTTGTGTCAGGATCTGTTCTAAAACAAACAACATATTACAAGATTGTTTCCTTCAAGTTTATGTTTTAGCAGATGTAATAGATACTAAGCAAATACAAAAGAAAAATATTAGTGCTATATATATAATTAAAATATAGCAATTTCAAAGAAAATTGTTTTAAAAGAATTTAGATTATATGGTCAGGGAAGTCGCTTTGTGGAGGTAAGGGCACAGGAAATCTGAAATTATAGGAAGGAAGAGGCTAATAAAACTTTCTGAGGGGGACAATGCAAAGACTCGTAAAAGCACAATGCTAGAAGTAAAGGAGGAGCACTTGCTGTCAAGCAGGCAGAGCCATAGCACATAATAAAGAGATGATACATGAAGTCTGGAAGAAAAGGAAGGGAAAGACAAGCGAGGATAGGGCCTCCTCATACATGAACAGCTTGTATTTATTCTTAGGGTGATGGGAAGTCCACTGGGGGAAATGAACTAAACCATGTTTAAAATGATCACTGAAGGTGGATAGTGTCAGATTATTTTGGACACAGATTAAATAGGATTTTTTGAAGCATTTGTTGTGGAAAGGAAGAATAGAATGTAGTCAAGAAAAACTTTAGATTTTTAATTTGAGCAGCTGCATGGATGATAATTCAGAAAATTAAGATGGGAAAGAACTGAGAAAGCTCAGCAGGTGGAGTGGATAGGCTGGAAAATCAATTCTGCTTTGGCAGTTTTAATTTTGGGAAAATGATTAGCTAGTCTTAGGGATGATTTGAATATCTACTGGGCAATATTCCCCATATTTAATTTTAATACTTATTTTTTGGTGATTTTTTAAACCACTTGCACATTCCTTATTTATTTCTTTTCACTAAGTAAAATCTATTTTCACTTATAAAAATGTGTTTTAAAAGAAAATGTGAGGGCAAATAGACAATATATCCACTCTATTTATGCAGTAGTCATATAAAAGGGAGAAAGTCATAAAAATAAATGCATTGTGAAAAAAACTACCATTTTGACTTTTGGTTTCTGTCACCTAACTGGACATATAGTCAGATTACCTCATTGCAATACAGAGGGAGGGCACAAAAGGAAAGAGTGAAAAGAGAGAAATTAAGATATTAACAAGTATTAATTTGGTATCACAGTCCTTACAAAATAAGACATGGCCTTTCAACTCTTTAGTTCCTATTGATTATTTCAAAAATCTGCTCCCTTTTTAGGTGATTTATAGTGTATAATGCCATAGATATTTACTACTCAAATTTTTCTCACTTAGTGCCTGTAATCATTGGGTGGTACATGGCCTACAGTTTAAGAATATTCACGTAGACCTAGTAGATGCTAAATTAATACATGATGAGAGGAGGAGGCACAGTTAAAACCCACATAACACTCATGTATTCCTCACTTTCAAGCATTTAAAGGGCCAATAAATTTTTTAAAGGAATTAGAAATTTATGATGTGCCAGACATTAAAATGACACTTACATGTTACCATATTTAAGCCAAAAATATTTGTATGAGGCTAACTAACTACTTGTTTCCCAATAGCCCTGAACTCCTAGTTTGTCTGTCAGATTGGGTTTTTCTATAACTCTTCAGGCCAATATAAAAATTTTTTTTTGCACAAAACACTTCCTCAACTAGTCAGTGTTTAAATCACAGACATATTTTGTCTATGATCTGGTTCTCCAGTTATTTAGCCAAGCTTGGGATAATATTTGTTTGTGGGAAGTATCAAAATATTCTCCTCCTATTAGTTTGGCCCATGCCACCTCCCCTCTTATTCAGAAAGCTTTTTACATAGTTTCTTTTCCAGGGGCATCTCTGTACAAATTTAGAATACCAGGCCATCTTAACTTTGTTTAATATAAAAATCCTGGATAGGGCCCGGTGAGATAGCTCAGCGGCATAATTGCCTGCCTGGCAAGTGCAAGGTCCTGAGTTCGACTCCCGGTACCCACATTAAGGAAAAAAAGGGTTGGTGATATTGCTCAGCAGCACAAGCGCTTGCTGGCAAGCACAAGGTCCTGAGTTTGATCACCAGTACCCACAAAAAAAAATCCTGGATAGATTATGTTAGAAGAGAGAGTTAAAATATTTTAAAGCATTTAACTACACCTTCCTTTTAAGAGATGATTAGGGCCAGTGAGATAGCTCAGCGGCATAAGCGCCTGCCTGGCAAGCACGAGGTCCTGAGTTTGACTGCAGGTACCCATATATAAAATAAAAAAAATAAATAAAAAAAAAGAGATGATTGTGAGCTTATGTGTATATGGTAGTTGGAGTGGGGAGTCAGGGTGCTATCAAATATTTCCCCTGAATGAGCTGGGTATGGTGGAGCGGGCCTGTAATCCAGCACTCAGTAGACTGAGGCAGGAGGATTGCCGTGAGTTCAAGGCCAGCCTCAACTACATAGCGAGACCCTGTCTTAAAAAAAAAAAAAAAAAAAAACCTCATTAAAACAGCTAATTGGAGGGGACTACTGCATCATCAAAAGGGAAATGGGGCCAGTGAGATGGCTCAGCCACGTACGCGCCTGCCTGGCAAGCGCAAGGTCCTGAGTTCGACTCCTGGAACCCTCATACAAAAAAAGGGCCAGTGATATTGCTCAGTGGCATGGGCGCCTGCTGGCGCGCGAGGTCCTGAGGTCAACCCCAGGTACCCCCCCAAAAAAAAGGGGAAATGAAAAGTCTTAGTCATTCTTCCCTTTTTTGGAACATTTGCACAGCAAATCTTTTTAAGCTTCTGCTGGTGAATTGGTGAACTAACGTAGCTGGTTATATCTTAGCAAGCCTAGGTACCAATCTTAACTTTCCAGTTACTTCACAACGTTTAAATTAATCAATCAAGGCTTATGTAAGCATCCACGAATTAAAAGAGTTAGTAGTCCTTCCAGACTGAGCTCTTATTCTTTAGTTCAGTTTCATCAGAAAAGCCCTCTATCTGAAGAGAAGAGCTTTCGAAAGTGGTGGGTGGTATATGTAAGACGTATCTGGCCAGTCATGAATAAGGGGCAACTTATTGTTTGGGCTGGACATTTGAATCAAGAAACCTACCATTTCATCTCTTGTAAAATTTTCTATATAGACTTCTACACATGAAAATAAAAGCCAAATCTCTAATAGTGTTTGATGTAATATTTGCAAATTATACACATGCTTTATTTTTCATACAGGCAACTAATTTTTGTCCATTGTGGAATCTAATGGAGGCTGTATATTCTCTTTTGACTCTCCAAATTATTGCCACTTTAGCTTACTTATATTTTTATAGACCTATACTTATTCCTAGCATCCGCATCATTTTTCTATTCCATATCCAAAGATGAATCCAATAAAATATATGCTTGTTTGTATACATTTTGTTTTATATAAAAATGTACTTCTTAGCAATCACAATTGGTAACAAAGCCAAAAGTTAACTGTGGCTCACAGCACCATCAAAAGCTAACTCAGAATGTTTATTCATCAGCAAACAAATCTGGTGTGCAAAAGACAACAGCGAAATATCAAAGTATGAAAAATGAACCCTTTTTTGTTTTAAAATCAATTGGCAAAAAATCAATGACCTCTGATATAGGAACTCTATGCTCACCTCTAGAGACCTCAGTATTATTGCAATGGATTCATAAATCTTGAAAATAAATATTTGTTCAATCAACAAATGAAAACATTATTAAGACTAGTCTTTTAAAGGGTTTGCTGTTTAGCCTGTGGCTACAGATTTCACAATAGCTCTCGAAGTGTGGGTCTTGGATCAGCATCATCAGTTTGACTTGAGAATGTACAAATGTGATTTCTCATGTTTCACTTCAGAGGCACCATATGAGAAATGATGTAGATGGGGCCTAGACTTCTTTGTTTTCAAAGGCCATCTTTAATTCCGATGCCCGTGAAAATATTTAAGACATGTATTTCATAAGAGATGTAAAAGAAGCACTACTTTGGCATCAGGGTTAATTACTGTAATTTATCCTAATGATATTATGATGTTATGATATAATTATGGATTGTGGAAGTGTCTAAAGATGTACCCAATATTCATCATAGAACCGCTTACAGTTGTGATAAAGAATAATAAAATTATGGATTTTCTACAAAAAGAGTAAAACATGGGAAATATTAATAATTAATTATTTAATAAAATGAATTTTAAGTAGTAAACCCAAGTTTACTACAATTTTTCAAACGCATACAAATTACTACATATAAAAGTCAAAACTAGAAGTAAAAATAATCAAAATATTTAAAGCCATGCCTGTTTCTACATTTGTGAATGTCCATAATTTTCTTTCTTAGAGGTTTTGTGAAGAGTTCTAAATTGATGTGTGTGTATACGGGCACAAATGCATGCCTATATGCACATCCACATCCACATGCATACATATATATATATATATTTACAATTGATTTCAATTATAAAATCTGGAAAATGCCTATTTAGAAAATAAGAACAGGTACTATGGCCCTTTTCCTGGTTCTACAAATGTGAAAAATATTTTCACTTAATACAAACATAAAAATAAAGTTTATTACTCACTCGTGTATTACATATACACTCTTCACATTTGGAACAGATTCACTAGGTAATTTTGGTAGCATATTTACATTTGAGTAGGCTAGAACAAGACAATGTTCCTCATGGAAATGAAAATTACACTTTACAAATAAATTTCATAAATTGTACGTTATAAATAAAGTGGGTAACTGAGGAAAAGAATTACTATACAGAATATATACCTGAGGTTGGGGATTTATTTTGTCTGGTGAGCTTAAATTTTCATTAAAATAATGCTAATTTCACTTACTTCACTTGAAGTTCTATTTCCATAAGTTTCTTTGTTTTTCCTTTTGTTTATGCTTTCTATAGAAGAAAAATAGACTTGGCAGAGTTAAATATGTAGTAATGAGGTCTTCAGATTTTCTCTTTACATTTACTAAAGTAACAAACATTATTACAGTTTTAGATTCTTTTAGCTCTCAACATATATATATATATATATATATATTTTTTTTTTTTGATGAATGAGCTCTATAGAATTCTAATTACTCTTTTGAATGCCAGTTCTTTTCATGAAAACTACAGTTCAGGATTTTCTGTTCTACCCTTGAGTATATTTTAAGACCAGGAAGAATGGGCCATGGGTGTAACTTCAAATGAATGAAAGTCTGTAAGTTTCTTCACAAATAACAAGTTTGTTCCCAGGCACCAGATATATAGCTATGTTTTTCTTTGGCAACAAATAAAAGTGAGCTACTATTTCCAAAACTTTAAATAAAAAATGATTTCCCCAGAGAAATAATAAACTACTTGTAAAACAAAGAACATAGTTAAAATTCTAGGGATTATTTGAAGTTTGAAATTTTTCCTCTTTCTTCATGACCTCTCCAAGCTATTTTTGTTTTTCTGCTCCTTGTTATGATGACAGATGCCAAATGTTGTTTAGCTATCCAAATTAGTTGACAAATTTCAGACATGACAATTAGAAAAAAATCACTTTTTCTTACACTTTGGTTTAATGTCAAAGTGGTACCCATGTTTTCTTTTTTCAAATTGAAACAAGTATTACAATAATTTAATAAACAGGAAAAATATACTTTATGATAATCACATCATTGATCAACAACAGTGTAGAAAGAATAGAGCTGTCAAAGTGGGATAACGGGGGCCGGTGAGATGGCTCAGCGGCGTAAGCGCCTGCCTTGCAAGCGCGAGGGCCCAAGTTCGACTCCCGGATCCCACATACGAAAAAGGGGCCGGTGATATCGCTCAGCGGCACGGGCGCCTGTTGGCACGCGAGGTCCTGAGGTCGTCCCCCCGGTACCCACCAAAAAAAAAAATAAATAAACAAAGTGGGATAACGGATACTATTGGAACTGGTTATTTTTTTTTTTATCCAGTGAACTTTGATTTGAGACACCATGTTTAAACTTTCGCCAAACCAATCCCTTTACCAAATGGATATATAGGATACCTAATTTGTTGTTGTTGTGGTTGTTGTTTTGTGGGCTGGGCATCAAACTCAAGGTCTTTCACATGATAGACAGGTCCTCTACTAAGAAGTAGCAAATTTGATGAGCATAAGACAAAGGTCTGAATACTTAATAAAGACAATATTAAGAGTTCATTAAAGGCTTAGCAAACTAGAGGAGATTCTAAGCTTTAGCACACCTTGGTAGCTTTCCTTTATGTCCTTATTGGTATGTGGCAGAAATTCCCAGAGAACTACAGGCGATGACTTAAACAAAATTATAACATAAAAGATATGAGTCTTTTCCTCATTCCTTAACTTTGTTGCCTTAGATCTCCCTATGTCTGCAACATAATTGTTAACTTCTCTAGTATACTGTTAAGTAGGACTTACTTCAAAAGGAAAAAGGCTCACACACTCCAATTTCTATATTTAAGACAACATTTTAACCTATTTTCAGAAGTTTATTTGCTGCAAATATGGAACTGATTATAATTCCTCACTGTATTATAGTCTAGTGTTCATGTACTAATCCTTATTATATTGCCATGAAATTACAGAAAGGTTATCAAAACTATTTTGTGTTTATTCTAAATATGCTAGAAGAGCCATTAGCATTAATGTAGCTGAAGCTTTAGTATTTTTCTTCTCAGAAAGAATGGAAATGAGTTTACTTAATATGAGATGATGGTTTCATATAACCATTAGGATCAGGTAATGTTGAAAATAAAACAAAATCTTAATGGAAAAAATTGCTAAATTTCTATGCAGCTGAAATATATGGACTTCAACAATATAGTTGCAGCAGCTGGTTTGATTTAGTCTTTTGCAAGAATTAATTGATAGAATACTACATTCTCTAATCATCCTACCCAGACCACATTACAGGGTATGACATATGTGATGTCTGAATATTCCTTCTGTAAATTCATATAGAACATTTCTGTAATCAAACTTGGGAAGTCTTTTCATTGGAATGCTTAAAGTATGCTAGGAGTAATAAGTTTGCAAATATCTACTCCTAGAGCCACTCAAACACACAGATAAAGAGAAATTACAGGCTAACATACCACACACATACACACTCACACAAACACATACGCACATACACACACAACCGCCCCCCAAATCCTTTTTATCTCTTTATTCTTTAATGAAGAACTAAAGAGAGCCAGGTGTGGTGGTGCATGTCTGTTATCCCAGCTACTTAGAAGGCTGAGGCAAGAGAACTGCAAATTCAAGGCCAGGCTGAGCAACTTAGTGAGTCCACGTTTCAAAATAAAAAAATAAAATAAAATAAAAAGGGATGGAGTTGTAGCTCAGTTGTAGCACTCCCCTGGTTCAACCTCCAGTTCTATCAAAACAATAGCACCAACAGCAACAAAAAAATTTGGTAAAAAAATATTGCCTGACTGTTAGTGATTCACAGACTTTGAAATCAGAAACATCCAGGTTAAACATTAACTCTTTAACTCTGAGGCCATGCATACTTCTGCAATTATTCATCTGGACATTAAGAATTGTAGCACCTCTCTTATTGTGCGGGTGGATATCCGGTAATATCTTTGCAATTTCCAAAGACCAACCTCTTCAAATTGAAATGTGTAAAAATGTATAATAGCATTTTTCAAAGTGGCAAAAATACCATCTACCTTCCACTTTTTAGGTATGAGATGCTTCCCACTGATAGTCTTGATGAGACTGGTGACAGGATGGGATAGGGAAATAAGTGGCAATATTGTTAAATATTTCATACTTTGATGTTAAAATTGGATAATTTTTATATTTAACTTGAGTAGACCCCTTAAGAAAAATAATTGTAAAGCAAATTCCCTTTTAAATTCAAAGTCATTACTTCCCTTCTTTTCTATAAAAGTCTCCAAAATTCCTTCAAATCTGCATCTTATAGGGCTGTATCTTTTCAATTCTTCTTTAAAAAATTGAAAAAGTACTTGCATAGCTTAAGCAAAAGCAACATCTGACTTACCAGCAACCACAGGTGGATGTTTTTGTGACGGTTAAACCTCGAGCCTGACCGGCGTAAGTTAGAACTGTGGCCCTGTGTTCTAACTTGTGACCATGGGAGACTGCCCATCCACTAGGAACCCATTTCTTCATCTTGTAGTGACCCTACAGCATCTCCTCTGGTCCCCTTGCAGTTTCTCTCCACCCCATAGGCAATCATTGTTTTCATGTCCATCACCATAAATTACTTTTGCTTTTTCGGTAAATTCAAAGATAAAAGAATGATATGGTATATACACTTTTGTGCATGGTTTCCAAAAATAATGTTCTAGAGTTTTGCCCCAATAGTTTTCTGTGTCTAGTTCAATCTTTTTTAATCGTGAATACTATTGCATTCAGTGGATGAAAGCAGTTTTTTACCCATTCACCCACTAACGGATAACTGTGGCTGCTCTTTCCTGTCCAGCTTTTGTCTCTTATGTGCTTTCTTCCATAACTATATTGTGTAGACACACATTTTTATGTGTTTTGGGTAAAATCCTAGAATTGGAAGTGCTGTGCCATAAGATAGAAGCATGTTTAACTTTGTAAGAAACTGCCACCCAGTTTGAGGAGAGAGAGCTCACATTTTCTGAGTATTTCCCAAATTCAGACACTAGGCTATTCACACAGATTATCTTATCTAATCTTTTAACGCTGTGAAGCAAATGATATCTTCATCCCTGATTTTCAGAAGTATAAATTGATGTTTTGAAAGGTTAGGAAGTATGCCCCAAATCACACTGTTAGTAAGCTCTGCTGTGAGCATTTGAAGCCAGGATCTTGGGAAGGAGATAAGGCATAGGCTACAGAGGAAAGCAGACCCAGTGCGTACCCCAAGATGGAAAGAACTGGAATGGAATTTCAGAAGTCTCAATTAGAATCTGTGACACAGCCTAAGTTGTTCTTAGTAAAATAACCTAATAGGTTGGAAAGTGGTTTATTTTTATACCTAGAGAATGTTCCCATTTCTTCCAAGTTCCCCTTGACTAGTGGCATGCTAAAGCTGAAGGAAGTGGGAGCTGCAGCCAGTGGAGGAAGTTCGTCAGTCTCTGCTATTTTGCACAGGCCAGCACGCATTGCCACTACCCTACAATTAACCTATCTGAATTAGGCTTCCAATTACTATCTAAGGAAACTGGCAGAACCTTTTGGGTATTCTCCATCAGGGGCTGAGTTAAGCATGCATTTACATGTAAATGGCCTTCTTCTCTCCTCCTCAGACTGCTAATGAAATATTATGCACTGCTTCCCTTGCTGTGTTACACACATATTTTGAATAGGAAAATGCCTGTGATGGAGGAAAAAAAAAGTTAAAGCAAAACTACCTATTTAAAAATAGCCTTTGGAGAAAGCCATTTACCCTTTTCTTGGCTTACCACATGCCAGAGGCTCTGAGAGCTATTGCTGATGGTCAAGAACAGGAGACCTGCCCTCAGGGAACTTCCTGGACCTCAGAGAGCCAATTGTAAAATTAACATTTAAATGAATATATTTTCTTAATTTTTTAAATATTGAATTATGATAATTGCAGGGAAAAGAAGCATTTAGTAGAGGAGTCTGACTGAAGCTAAAGCCGAGAGATCTCCCTGAGAAAACTACAAGGCAGGTAACTGCTTGAGCTGTCAGAATCATGATATTAATGAGGGCTTGCTATGACTGAGCGCTCGCTGTGTGCCAGGCACAGCCCTGCACATTTTACAAGGACAGAATACCCAGCTTCCTGAGGTGGGAACTGTTGCTACCCACTCCATATAGACACGAATGTGCAGCTAGGATTCAAACCAAGCTGTCTGGTTTTAGAGTGTGTCTAGTACCAAATAACAATGATTGATGTTATTTTTGCTTTTCAAAAATTATTTCAAATGGGCTGAGGTGGCACTCAGTAGTACAGCACCCCTGTGTTCAATCCCCGGCAGCCCCTGAATACTTCTTATTATAATGTATTTTCTTTATTTAAATTGTGCTAATTACTACTTTATTAAAACATTGAATTCGTTCCTTACTAAAAAGACATGTTAAAATATTTACTATATGCACAAATTTTTAATTTATTAGCTAGCAAATGTGAGAATTTACCTTTTTTTTTTTTTTCCTTTATGTAGGTACCGGGAGTCGAACTCAGGACCTCACGCTTGCCAGGCAGGCACTTATGTCGCTGGAGCTATCTCACTCCAATCTATCCAAGCTATCTCACTCCAAAAAAACTATCAATTACTCATAACCACCAGGAACTGTATGTAATGTTTGCTCCTAGCCTTCTTTGAGCAACTTTTAACAACCCTATCAGATAGACTTTTTTTTGTCAGGGTCTCACTAAATCACTAAGATTCCCAGGCTGGGCTAAAACTTGTGATCTTCCTGCCTCAGCCTCTCAGTAGATGAAAAAGTTAGGTAAAGGGAAGTTTAGTGGTTTGCATATAGTCACCAGGTAGAAAGCTGGGAAGAAATGGGAGTATATGCCAGATATGTATGGGGTGCTACAACTAGTGGGCTGCCTTTCTTATTTTAGTATTAGCGTACAACTGATCTCAAAATAAAGCTGTGCGTACAATGGAACTCAGTCAGATTTCCACTTCTTGGATATACCCAGCAATGCCTAGCACAGGCTCATGTTCATATTACAAAATAAATAAATTCTGACCAAATGAATAAAATGAACCAGGAAATTCTTCCAATGTCTTTGCCTTGATCATCCATTCAATATTCTCATTATTTGTTTTGTTTTGTTTTATTTCGATATTGGGAATGAGTTTCTCTGAGTGTTTAAAAGACATATTTATTTGGTTTAGTTAAATGATTTGCACTGTAAATTTATTTATTTGTTTATATATATATATATATATATATATATATATATATATATTCTTTTTTTTTTTTAACCAGGAATTGAACTGAGGACCTTGCGCTTGCCAGGCAGGCATTTATGCTGCTGAGCTATATCCCTGGCCCTTATATTTGTTGAGACAGGGTCTTGTTTTGTAATCCAAGCTGTTCTTAAACTCACTATGTAGCCTTGGATGGCCTAGAACTCTTAACATTACTCCTGCCTCAGCCTCCCATGGGGGGGGCTTATAGGCATGTGCCAGCACACCTGGCTCTGCATTGCAAATTTTTATTTATTTATTTATTTATTTATTTATTTATTTTAGAACTGAACACTGAACCCAGGGCCTTTGCCCTGAACCACAGTCACAGTCCTTTTCATTTTTATATTTTTATTTTGAAGGAGGTTCTCACTAAATTACTAAATTGCCCAGGCTGGACTCAAACTTGTAATCTCCCTGTCTCAGACTCTAAGAATAATGGGATTACAGGCTTGTGCCATTACACTCAGCTTGCAAATTTGTATATTTACTTTCTTGTGCAGTCTGTTTCTTGACAATTTCAAAGGGAAGAGACTTCCAAAAACCTGCTATGAAGTTCACTGTGATCCTTTGACTTTTTTTCATTTGACATTTTCCAAAATCTATCTTTAATTTCCCTCTGTAGTTAGATTTCTCTCTTCTCTTGCTTTAGTTTAGTTTAGTTTAGAAGAAAACAACCGTTACCTATGCTCAGCTGCTGGGGCGACTTGGCTTGCCTGCCCATAGGTGCCACAGGTTTGCCACCACTGCTTGACGACACTGCCCCCGGTGTCTCAAATCCTCAGCGCCACTGTCCGCCCAGACATCCTCACGTCTGTCGGACCACATATCCTGATGTGAGATGCGGAAAACAGTTCTGCAGCAGCTGCCATTGACATCTCTGCAGAAGCAGCTGGCTTTCACAACCAGCCTCCAGGGAGGTTTAAAAACTGCAGGTAATTGCGCTGGCGCTTTGTATTCTGCCTTCAATGGCTCACTGAGCCAGCCTCCTCTTCTTCAAAGTACAATTTCAACTCCACAGCCTGCTCCTAAGTGTTCTCTATTGCTTGGCCTCACATCAGATCACCATCTAATCCAGCTCAGAGATTTTTCATTAGGTTTCATTACAGGACATTGCAGCTTTCCTCGCACGGCTGTGCTCTCCATGGAGACTTTTCAGCGACACTGTGCCGGGAAGTCAAACGAGGCAAAATGCAGTGGCGGTGGCACCGTTATCATGTCAGATTTTTAAGCCAAATAAAACTGAAGAAGTCATGTTCATAAATTAGAGCACCCTGACAGCTGCATAGATGCTTTATGAGAACAATGATGTGATCGTAACAGTAAACAACAGCACAAACAACACGGTTTGAAAGAATCTATGTGTAGACCTATTCCTCCATCACTTATTTTGTTACCTACCTGTGCAAGACACAGATGTCAAAAGGCAATATAATTAATTGTCTTTGTACATCTTTGATCATCGGAACCAGCCTAGTGACTGTACAGTTGAGGGTACTTGGCTAAATCATTATCCAGATTTTGTACATTCTTCTATTAAAGATAATGTTTAAATTTCTAGAATAGCACATACAGAACTGAAGTAGAATTTTAGTAGCTTGGTTGACCGGTGCCCTCCTCTGTGTCTTCCTTAGAACAAGTCATGCAGTATTTTCATATTCAAAGACTGCAGTTTCAATTTCAAGGGTAGAAAAGTAGTGCTGACTACTATAAAATTGGAGTAAAGATTTCCTGAGTAAGTAGAGCTATTTAACACACATCACAATAAGGCAAAGCTAACTATGTATTTCATTTTAACAACTGTTTTCTCCCTTTCAGTTCCTTTTCTCTGTCTACTGTATCTCCCTGTCCCTCTCTCATTTTCCATCCCCTAACCCGCACCATTCCCCTTCTCTTTTCTGTCTGCTTTCTTTCCACCTCATCCTTCATTTCTGTAGCTCCACCCTTGGCCCAAAGGAATCCCCTTCCTTATATAATTCACTGTGTCACCCACTCTACCCCTCTACTTGGCATCCGTGGTCCTAGCAGTCTCCCCAGTGTTAATCAAAACTCTCTTCCTTACACCCCAACATCCTCAGAATGTCTTCTCCTGATGCTGATGTTAATCATTTTCTTGTTTTTTTATTTTCTTGTCCTGGTTCCTTTCTCTCCGCCCACTTTTAAAAAGTGGAATGATATCAGTTAATCCACATAATCCAATTAGTAACTACTTGTAAGAGGTGGCAAAATTTAAAAAATTATAATAACATAAAATTGCAAATTGCAAACCTATGGAAGCCCATGTGCTCAGATTTACTTTTTATTTACAAGTGAAACTATCATTTGGGGAATATGACAGTAGATCTATGGAAATTTCTATATTTGGAATTATTCAATGCTGGCCAGTGGAGGATACAAGTAGACTTTTTTACCCTGCTTTCTTGATAAATGATAGCCTGATATTTTTAAATAAAACATCAGCCCAGGAAGGGAGCTTCGTGGTACAAGAATATAGTTTTGTAAACTGCAACATTTTATAATATCCCTTTTCTATTAATTTCAAAAGCACCAGGCCAGATTTTCCATTTGTTCAAAAGTAATCTTCATAATTTCTGAACCAGTGCAAAAACTACAACACATTTAGCTTGCTAAGTTAACTCATACTAAATTGAACACTGTAATCTAATACAACAAAGATATTTTTATTTCCCTAAAGAAACATGCGTTTCTCATTTCCTAAATCATATTTTTTGACTTAACAAACTTCTGGTGTGGATAGAAACAAGATGCTTTCATTGTACTGTAAAGCGTAAAAAAAATTAAAATTAAAAAAAACTGTAAATAACTCTAAACCAAGCTGTGTGGTATTTTTTTTTCACAGCTGGAATACTAGCTTTTATTACAGCTCAACTGGCATTGCAAATTAAAATTCATCTCTGTTTGTTAAGCTGCTACTTAAAATGGCTTCCACCAACTGTTACAGTTGAATATTATGTTGTCATTTATGCATTTAGTGGGAATGGTTCGATAGCATGAATATTTAAAAACGAGTACATAGAAAGTACTTTTTCCCCCATTGGTTTTCAATAGTTGACTAATTAAATTATGCTTTGAGTTCTTGGTCAAAGTTGGCTTAATTTTCACTGGTGATAAGGCAGCTGTCTGCTGAATTAATTAAACGGTCTTTGTAGGTACATCATAGCTGTAGTATCTGCTTATAACCAAACAACTCTACTTTGTTATTACTTCTCTGTTATATTATCCTGCAAATTTGCCACTTATTAGAATTAAGGACTTCTGCAGTGACAAATCAACTCCCCCATAAATAAATGACATATTATCAAAACACAAAAACAAGATTTTTGTGTATTTTAGCAATTATTCTTATTGAACAAAAAAATACGCAGATTATGTTGAATGAATTGCATTTGAATGTTCTCAAAAACTAAGGTCATGTGTGTCTAGAACTGTTTCTATTATGTATTAGTGAAATAAAACAAAGAAAAAACACTGTCATAATATATAGGCATACAAATTTAGCTCATTAGCCCTTCCAGTAATTCCAGTAATCCTCATTACAGTGCCCCCAGCTTATCCATCGCCTTACTTTCCATGGTTTTTCTTACCAACATTCAATTACAGCACAATGAATAATTAAGGTATTTTGAGGAGGGAGGAGATTACATTCATTTAACCTTTAATATTGTTTATTTTTATAATTGTTTCATTTTATTATTAGTTATTGTTGTTAATCTCTTACTGGCTTAATTGATAAATAAAGTAAACTTTTTCATAAGCAGGTACATACAGGAAAAACAGTACATATGGCTGCTCTAGTTTGGATCTGGAAGGTGTAAAGGGCTTGGTCTTCAATTTGGTGCTCTTGGAAAGTGGTGAAAATCTCTAAGAACTTGGGCCTACGGAGAGGCTTTAGGTCACTCAAGATGCACCTCTAGAGACTGTGGAATATGGTCTCTTGCTTCCAGGCTGCCATGAGGTGATTACCTTGCTTTTTAAGCGGATACAGCAATGGAAATCAAACTACAGCAATAGGGTTTAGCAATACCCATGGTTTCAGACATCTACTGGGATATTTCAAAATTATTCCCCATAGATAAGGGAGGGCCCTTTGGGAACCTTGCCTTACATCCAGATAGATTAATCACACACTCATCTGAGTTACTCAAGATCTCCTCCATCATTCTGTTGTTATTCTCATTATAATTGTTATTAAATTTTGCTTATGCATCTGTCACAGAACAAAGATCGTGAAATATGTCCTATTTTTCATTATGCCAAAATGCCTGGGACAGTTTTTCTTGCTCCATAGGCACCTGCCACTATTGAAATATTAAAGTAGGGCATTTATGACTTGTCTGAACCATAAAGGAAAATAATAACAGTGCAGCTAAGTTCTTCTATCAAAGCTCCCTCTTCTTACTTATACTCGAGTCATGTTTCACATTTATTTCCCACTTCAATAGCCTCCCTTTTCCTGAGATAATAGAACTCCCTAGATCATAATTTATTTGAAAATAGAAGTAACTTCATGTTCATTATTTCTTTGTGATTTTCATACATTTCAAATTAAAAGAAAATAATATCTTATTATAAGCCCTATATTAAAAAAAGGAGTTAGAATCAAAGAGATAGGATCACTATTTTGCTTCAGAAAATAAAAATGTGGCTACAATTACAAAGCCATCAAAATTGCAATTCATCTCCTCTTTTACAGAACACAGAAATTCTGCCTCATTATGTGGGTTGTTCCTTAAAGGATTGGATTCTTCATAAGTACTTAACGCTGAGAAGGGCACAATACATGTCTGTGTAATAACCCAGTCATTTTTTTTTTTAATGTGGGTACCTGGAACCTAACTAAGGACCTCACGCTTGCCAGGCAGGCGCTTGTGACGCTGAGCTATATCACTGGCCCTAACCCATTCATTTTTAAGTGTTTTATCCTACAATACACCAGAAAAAGATGACAAGAAGGGAAAGACTGCTTTCCGATAGCTTTATAGCCACCAGTAAGAAAAATGTTAACCTTTTCTTCCTTTAATAGCTCACTAAAACAATATTTTTATGCAGGATTTACCTCCTCAGCTATCTTAATCACACTATATGTTGTGAATTCCAAGAAGGTGCATTTGATGTCCTTTGTAAAATGTCATCTGTGTGACAGCTTGCTTTTTACTTACTGTTCATAGTTGAATAAGTGTGTCTTCTTTTTTATTGTCCATTCTATGCCTCAATTGTGTCTTATTTTCTTCATATTGTTAATATTAGAAAAACTGAGGGACACAAAAATTAGATGACAAACTGATGTTTACTAGAAAATGGGTGAAATAGTATATTAGATGACTCTGGAAACATGATATTTGATAGATCCAAGAAGTGAACTTTAAGGCAAATTGATAAAGGATGCATATATTAATGAAACTATTATTTACAAAAGGATGATAAGCACTGATTGCATCTCATTTTTAAAGAGTAGCATATTTGCCTTAAGCTTTGGACAAATGAATTTCTCATCATTAATTGTTTTTGCTAATAGGTAAATGCTTTCATGTGTATTACATTTTATCAAATAAAAAAAAGGATCAGTTTTACCACTAACCAACTGGAATATAGTATGTCCAAACTAGAGGGTTTTCTTTTCTTCTTCCTCTTTTTTAAAGACTGAAATAAATCATTCTGAGGAGTTTGCTATAACTTTGTAACTGCATAAAGTCAAATAATCATGTCATATCTGAAAGTTAAAAATAAAGAACATTCTGTAGTTGAGACAAAGGGAAATTATTGCTTTATTAAGGAAAATAATAAATGTAGTTTGAATCCGAGGTGGGACTTTTATATGATTATCTTTAAGGTATATTAGATAAGCATTTTCAAGTGTGTTCTTTGAAGTATTTTCTCTTATCTCAGTATGAATTCCTAACAAGATTTCACATCATATTTAAGTGCTATTGAAGGAAACTATATCCACAGAGAGAAGAAAGAAAGTAGTTTTACACACATGTGCCGCATGCATGCACAAACATGAGTAGATGAGCACACACACAAATTTGTCAAGAAAATGGTTTAATATGGTACTAAAATGGCATGGCTCTAGAAAGGACTCGCCACCCTAGTTGATATAAATTCTTCTATAACTGCCACATCCCTCTGGTACTCCACTGACTTTTCCCATGCTTTACCATCTATTATCCACCCATTCATTCATTCATTTATTCATTCATTCAAACATTTAATGAATCCCTTTGCTATGAGAGTAATATTGCTAATGGAGCTTACAGCAGTGAAGGTTTGGTTATTAACAATCAATGCACATTTGCAAATTGTGGGAAGAATTTGAAACAGAGGAAGAGGGCCTCATGAAAATAGAGCACAAAGAGATGTAACGCAATGTGAATGCAGAAAACAAAGTCAAATCTAACTTACCAAAAGTAGTGGTATTAAAAGCCGAGTTCTGTGTATTATGAACTCTACAAAGTGGGAACCCTTATCCAGATTTATGTATTGAACACCCGAAATGCAGCTAGCATGAGTAAGAAACTAGTTTTTTTATTTTATTTAAATTAATTCATTTAATTAATGAATTTAATTAATTCATTTAAACAACCATATGTGGACAGCACAGTATTAGATATACTAAAATATTTATCTATTCCCATATATGTAGTGCTTCTCTACTTCTCAGAGGTACACATACCACTGAGTTTCTCCACAAATAAAATTTTTTTTACCTAAAAACCTAAACCAGGAATAGAGTGTGATGATGCATGCACTCAGAAAGGAGGCCAAGATAGGAGAACAGCTGTGAGTTTGAGGTCAGCCTGGACTTCTCAGCCTCAACCATATAATAAGACCCTGTCTCAGAAAACAAAAAACAGAAAAATACTTCTTAATGCAAAGAGAGAGAAGATACAAATTCTGATTTCAGTCCACCTAAGATTTCATTTTACTATTAAAACAGTGATGTATCAATTGTCATCTAGAGAAAGGGAGAAAAGAGGAAAGACAAGAAAATGAAAATCAGGAAAGAAAAATCAAATCTCTTTAACTTCCGATAGTTTCACAGAATTTTTTTTCCCACACTCTTTGTAAGAGACTTAGTGAAATAGACTATCTCTTCTTGTCTTTTTGTAAAAAATTTACTTAGCCATGAAGTCAGAGAGACAAAGGTTATGGGACTTGGATAATGATGAATTTCAAGCATCTCCCAGGTAAAAGCTTAGCTGCCTCATAGTTCTTCAAACATCACCTTGAATGGGAGTCTCCCTGCCAATGCTTTGGATTACAATTACTCTTCTCCACATTCACAGTGACTTCTAAAGAGCCCACTCTTTCCTCTCTGAAGTGTAATTTTTCTATCAAATTAAAGCCTGAATAATGGCTTTGTGAAAACAGGAACCGAGTCTTTCTACACATTATTTTTAAAAATAGAAAATTAAAATTGTAATTTTTACTTAGAAAAATATAAGAAAGACAATGATAAAGGTTAGTTCAGGAATGCTGTAATGTACATTAATTTGGGAATAATAGCATGATTTTCTGTATTTGTTTTTCAGATCAGCAAATTTCATGGGTCCAGGTGCTATTATTAAAAATAAACTTAAATCATACCACAGCGATATATGCACACCCGTGTTTATAGCAGCACAATTTGTGATAGCTAAATCTTGGAAACAACCCAGATGCCCATCAACAGATGAATGAATAAAGAAAATGTGGTTTAATATGCAATAGAGTACTACTCTGCCATAAAGAAGGATAAGCTCAAGACATTTTTAGGTAAATGGATGCACCTTAAGACCATACTTTTAAGTGAAATAAATCAGACATGCATGCTTAAATATCACATTTCTCTTGTGTGAGAAACCAAAAGCACAAATGAGGACCAAAATGGATGATAGATATTGGGAAGTAGAACAAAAATGTTCAAATGGGAAAAGAAACAAGGGAGGGAGGAGGGGGAAGGCAAGAAAGGGGGGAAAAAAGAATTAAGATGTGTTATGTCAAAAAAAAGATGTGTTATGTCCATGTACCAACTCCCCACGATGAATGTAATCATTGTGCACTGAATACATGCGCTAATAAAAATTTTAAAAAATAAAAATAAGCTTAAATGAGCGGTTCTAGGAACAGATTGTTTTGTGTTCATAAGTAGGAGGGGAGAAATATTTATAAAGCCTTATTGTATTCTTGGCTGGAAAGATCTATAATATTTAATAATTTACATATTTAACATATTATATTAACATATTGTGTCAATCATATTAACTTATTATCTGTTGCTTAATTAATTCATCATTAATTAATGTATTGATGTCTGCAGAGGTTATAGCATATTTATAGCTCACATGACTTTACTTACCTTAATGAAGCTCAGCTTGTTGTAGAAGAAATAAGCATCCATACAAAGACTGAAATGACAGCATCAGACATGTGATCTGATAGAATCAGGAAGAATTGGCTCCACAGCAGACCAAAAAGCAGGGAGACACAAAGGGCACCCAGGGAAAGGAAACCTGAACACCATTCCAAAAATATCAAAAAGGATGCGGATGGGGAGAGTAGGGTTTCTAAAATAACAAGGTATTATCACATTTGATTTAGATGCTGGTAAGCAGTTTATTATGGCCACAGTATAGCATGTGAGGAAAGGAGAAGGAAGAGAAGAAATTGGAGATGCAGCTAGGGCTAGAAAATGAAAACCACTGTGGTTAGCACTAAAGATTGCCATTTAAAATATACCGAAAATACTGTGTGAAGGACAGCTTTGATTCTCTGAGCCTAGCAAAATTTCTTTTAGGAAAATCTTCATCAACCATTGTATGGAATGTAATCATGAGCTGCAATTATATTGGACATTGGCATTTTGTTATTGTAGGGATACACCTTAACTTGACTACAGACATTTTGGTTGAAACTTCCATTTTTCCCATCAGGTTAGTTACCCTGGCACACATCCCAAGCCCTATAGGACAAAGAAAGCCATTAAGATAGTGAGCCCAGCATGGTGTGCCATTGTGACTATTAATCTTGATGTATCACCTTCATTGGATTAAGAAGTGGTTGGAAAATTAGTAAAGCACTCTCCTGGGTATGTCTGGGTAGGTCACAGAGGTATGATTTTGGAAACAATATATCATTCCTCTATGTCACTGTTCCTCTTCTCTGCTTCCTGCCTGGCATGGACCACCATGATGTTTTACCATGGAGCCAGCCAACCATGGATCAAATCTCCTGAAACTGGAAGCTGAATTCATTGTTTCCTCTTTTAAATTGTAGGAGTCAGGTATTGTTTCTCACCAAAGGGAAAGCAGACTTACGCAGCGAAAACACTGATGCCCAGACTGTTTCTCAAATTACACTGCACATGTGAATACTGTTTCTGTGAAAGTCCAGGTACATTTGGCTGCCTGTGGCCCACCTCATTGTATCTTAGCATTGATATCTCTTCTTCTTGCCTTGGATTGTGGGGATCCACTTGTCTTTCTGCCACCTAAGGCATGCTTCTCTCTCTAAGCCCTCAGTAAATTGTGCTTTTTGTGATCTTGATGTGTCTGCTTCTTTCTTTGGTCTTTTCAGCCCCTTTCAAATTTGGTGGGCAGTTCTCATACACCAGAACCAGGTTTTTCAGAAAAAAATGCTGCATCTGGAATCTTCCAGTGGAAGCTTCCAATAATTAGTTTGATTCATAAACTTGATTTATATATCTGGCTATTACCGACATGGTTAGTAGCTCTGGGAATTCTAGCTGCCAGATTTATAAACATTGTATGAGAATAGAAACACAAAGTAAAACCTGATGACACTGTATGATATGTAAAGGAAACTCAAGTTGCACAAGATGAAGCAAATAGTTTTGCATGGAAGGGGTTCACAGCCTTACTGAGGAGGTGCCATTCAACTGGATCTTGGTGTACAGATGTTATCTATACATTGATTGATCTATCATGTTGTTTTTAAGTGCAGAAAGGCTAATACATTCAAAAGAAGTGTCATACAAAAAATCACCTAGTCATAAAAGAGATTACCATTTAAGATTTATGACCTATAGAAAATAGAGAGCCTACAAAATATTTTTAAAAAGGGAAATGACACATGCCGATTCATGTTTTATAGAAATAGCTCCCATGGAAATTTGGGAATTGATTGTAGGAAACAGGGATTGTTGGTATGGAAAATATTTTTGAGAGTAAATGTGAAGTCTTATAAGCAATAATATACCAGTTCTTTAAACTTTATATTTTCCTTGTGCTACAAATAAAATAAGGGATGATATTTAACAACACAGACATTTAGACCTCACTCAGAAATACTGTTAAGTTTAATAGCATAGGTTACTTCTCAGCAGATTAAAACTATGGCAGATTTAATGATGGAAGAGGCCAAGTTAGTGACATTTTTAAATTTGTTGACTTGAGGATGCATAATTTCCATGTTTTTAATCACATACTATGTATCAAAAATTTTTCCTAAATTTTAAAGATACAAATTTAAAAACTCTTGAGCTTTGTTTTCAATAATTTTATGATCTAAATGTCATTTTTCCACAATATAGTTCATAGACAACTTACATCAAAATCACTTCAAGAAATTGATAAAAATACATATTCTGGGACCCCAAAACAAATGAATAAAAATCTTGGCAGAGGGAGGGAGGATTGGAAAATACAGCTACCACAGGTAGGTTTAATACATACTAAGTTTGAAAATGATTATTTTACAGAGATTACATAGGATTTGTGGGTGAAATAGGAATGTATAAAAGTTGTTATAAATAATACTTAAAGAAAATAGATGGAGAGTGATTCTATTCACCAAAATTGAGATTATAAGAAGCACCTTCACTGCTGGGAGAAGATAAAATATTCTGAAGTATTCTCAAGTAGATGAATGCAGGAGGCTCTTGGAAATAGATATCTGTTACTTAAGGAACTAAAAATAAATATTTGAGAGTCAGCAGCACAGAGTCTATCATAGAAACCACAGAGTTTGGTAATATTACCCAGGAAAGAAAATGTTCCTGAGCATTTTGTTTTGTTTTGTTTTAAGAATTTAGAAAGAAAACTAAGAAGAACTCATATTTCAAAGCAAGTGGAGCCGGTGAGATGGCTCAGCAGCCTAAGCGCCTGCCTGGCAAGCACGAGGGCCCGAGTTTGACTCCCAGAACCCACATACGAAAAAGGGGCCGGTGATATTGCTCAGCGGCATGGGCGCCTGCTGGCGCGTGAGGTCCTGAGGTCAACCCCTGGTACCCACAAAAAAAAAAAAAAAAAAAAAAAAAACACAAAGCAAATGGATACCATAAACTATTGAGAAATAAGAAAAAAGCAAATAAAATATTTTCCAAAGTATAGAACACAATACTTGAGTATTTGGTCTGCGTTCGGTCCTAGTCAGATCAAGACACTCTAAGAGTAGCACCAAGATGAGAGTCTCCATTCCCTATTCCACCCTCTCTGTTGGCTTTTTTCTTATCATGTTATCTTCTTGAGGCCCATGAAGCCTCAACAATTTCTACATCTCATTTCTCAGGCACAAAATCCCTAGTAGAGAGTGGAGTTACTCTTAGTGATTCATGTAAGTTCTGTTTCTATTTCTCAGTGGTCACTTAGTCACATATCAGCAAATCACTAGGATGAAGAAAGTAAAATCTGCTGATTTCCTTAATTTACTCTAAGCTCCCTGTAGGAGCAGAGGATAGGGTTACCCCTCAATGACTCCTACTATGACCGCCAAACTATGACCTGAGACTCAAAAGGAAGATACATCTCAAAGAAAATTTGTAATCGCCTTAGAAAGTAGGAATGGAAATTAAGCAGCCGAATATAACAAAAATGTCAACTTCACGGGATATTAATGTCATGCTCACAATACATTGTTTAAGGAATAACTTCCTCATCTTTTTGAAAATCAGCACATCACTTTCAGTCTTCAGTCTCCCTGTTCCTCTTCCACATCCTATTATTCTTCAAAGATCAGTGATTGGTAATATAATTTCCTACTTATTTCAGAACCCCGGGAAGTCATAAATCCTGACTGAGGTTCTTGAACTCATTGAAGACCTCTATTTTGGTGTCATTAAAATGTATACATACATCTGACTGTGTGATGCATAAAATATAAGTACTCATTTCCATAATCATTCAGTTTTTCACTGTGCTAAGAAGACTCAGTGATTTTTTAAAAATTTCTCTCTGTGCTTTGTCCATGGAAGAATGGTGTTTAAAGGACAGCCTTAGATAATTCACACAACTAAAGGTCATGAAGTTGCAAAAAGAAGAATGATAGAGTTGCTCATAAAAGTAGGCGAGTGATATTAAGTTCAGGATATTTGAGTTTAAAGAAATTGAGTAATGAATAGGAAGATAAAAGTCTGAGAAAAAATATATACCTTAAATGTTGGCCTATTACAGAGTTATTAAAAGTAAAGAATATTATAAAAGAAGAAGAAATATTTATTTATAGTTGTAGAGAAATAATTGGAAGGAGTGTACTAAAATTATATGGCATGTGTATTTTATTCTTTATACTTTATTTTTCAAACTTTCTATGCTAAGCACACACTACCTCACAACCAAAAAAAAAAAGTAAAATATCTATTTGGTTTCTGTTCTACCCAACTTCACTCACAAAAAAATGTAAACCTTATTGCTTAATCCTTAGATTTTTTTTTTTTTTTTAATGTGGGTACCGGGAGTCGACCTCAGGACCTCGCATGCCAGCAAGCGCTTGTGCCACTGAGCAATATCACCAGCCCCTTTTTTTCCTTTATGTGGGTTCCGGGAGTCGAACTCAGGACCTCGCGTTTGCCAGGGAGGCACTAATGCCGCTGAGCTATCTCACCGGCCCAATCCTTAGATTTTTAACAAAATGCAAAAATGCATAATATCTTGAAGGCATAACTCAAGGCTCCTTATACGTACAATGTACAAGCATCACTGTTTTGTTTTCCGATGTCCCAATAACTTCACTTATCCAGAACATGGCTGTGAAGTTGGGATAAATATACAACAGCAATAACAACAACAACAAGCCATGGAAAAGCAGCAGTTATCCTATTCATATGCAAACAGTACCTTTCAAAATGTTAGTAGCTTTGAAAAATTATGGAGAGCCCGGGTGAGATTCAGAGAAGGGAAGGATAGAGAGAGGAACTAGTAAACAGCTCAAAACAACTATTGAAGAGGATTTTTTTTTATTGTTGGCAACAGAAATAAAAGATAAATGTCTGAGATGAGAGCTATGATGATTGCCCTGATGTAAGGACTGCACATCATGTACACGTATTGAAAAAATTACCCTGTATATGTAAAATGACTATGTGTCGATTTAAACTAGTACATTATTTATTTTTCTCTGTGATATTCTTAAAAATAACCTTATGCCTCATTTGCAGTCACCAATAATATACTGATCTGAAAATCACACAGAAGTGAGACCTAAACAAAAAGAAAAAGACATTTTCACTTTAATTCCATAATACGCCTGTTCTGGGGGTTAATTGAAGTAAACTCCTCCTGGACATCCTTGCTTCTCATCCAGTCCCTTCTCTGGGGCACTCAATCTTATATATCAGTCTTTCGGTGGATGACTATTTCTCAAACTTTTTTTTGTTATTGACCTCAATGAAATTTTAATAATTCATAGATACTACTTATTTACTATTTGTATATTGATGCCATATACATAGCAAACATAAGTTTTTTCCTCCCCCAAGAAACTATTATAATGGATCAAATATCTAAGTATTAAAAACAGAGGCACTTTATCTGATGAAAGATACAATAGGTAAAACTCTTGAAGACATAGTTGTAGGCAAACACATCATGAACAAAACCCCAATCACATATGAAATATTACAAAAAAATCAACAACTGGGATCTCATCATATTAAAAACCTTTTGCACAGCAAAAGAAACTACCGACAGAGTGAAGAGAAAACCCACATAATGGGAAAATAACTTTACCAGCTATTCCTTGACAAAAGACTAATATCTATAATACATAAAGGACACAAAAAATCAGAACCCCCAAAATTAAATACCCAATCTGTCTCAGTTACTTTTCTCTCATTGCTGATACAAAATAACCAACACCCAAATTTAAAGGGGGAAAGGTTTGTTTAGCTACAGTTTGTAGAAGTTTCAGTCCGTAATCAGCTGGATCCAAAGCAGAGTGGCTTGGCAGAGGGGCATCACAGAGTAGAACCAGTTCATGGCAAGCAGAAGGCAGCAAAAGCAAGCAAGCAAGGGATGATCATAGCTCGTTCTAACCCTTATATTTTATCCAATCTACTTAGGGCAGGTAGCAATCACACCTTGAATCCTAATGCCCTTGAGCCTAGCATTGCACCATGAATCAATTCCAGAGTCAAACACTCTAGATTCAGCCACCTCTGAAAATAACCCACCTATGACCCCGCAGGGCTTTGGAGGGACATCTAGACACAAGCCATAACATTCCACCCCTGGCACCCCAAAGATTCTGCATATGCCTTTATGCAAAAGTCCATCTCCAAGAGTTGTCAAAGTCCTGTTGCTGAAAAGTGCAAGTCCAAAGTCTGTGCTGAGACTTAAGCCAAACTCTTAGCTGCAAAACCCTGTACAAATGAAAAGAAAATTAAACACTTCCAACATTCAAAGGCACAAGATAGGTATTTCCATTCCAAGTTACAAGCAGAGGGGATAGCAAGAAATGGAAACAAAGCAAGACCAAAATCCAGCAAGGCAAACATTAAATCCCACAGTTCCACTTCCAGCATCCCAGGCAATCTGTGGCAAGTTGTGAACTCCAAAGGGCTTGGGTGGCTCTGCCCCTATGGCATTTCTGGTGGTTATAGCTCTGTGGGTTCTTTCTTTGGTTGGCTCTGTTCCCTTCTTTCAGTTTTCCTCAGACAATCCATGTTCCTGTCTTCTCCAAACTTCTGGGGTCTCCACTGCACGTTTGGCTTCACTCTCACAGCTTCACACACTGCCCTTTCAGGGGCACACCACCTGGCCTCCCAGGTCTTCTTTTGAAATCTGGCTTGGTGCTTCCCTGACCCTACAACTCTTACACTCTGCATGCACCTAAAGCCAGAACCACATGGCTAATGCCAGGGTCTATTGCCAGCTGGAGCAGTACCCAGGCTTCCTTCTCTCTTGGCTATAGAGTGCCTGGATGTCTGAGCACTCTGAACCCAATCCCAAGGAACACATTCTCTAGGCCACTGCCATTCTGGAACATGGTGCTCTGGGCTTTCTACTCAGAGGAAAGTCTTTCACTTTTGCAAATTTGGGGCTGTGAAGGGTGGAGTCCTGCTGCTTCTTGTGATGCCCTCAGGCCATCTTTTCTATTGTCCTGTCCCTTCTCAGAAATCAAGATCTCCTCTGCTCTATCTTTGTAGTCCATATCTTTACCAGAGTTTCCTTTCTGGCCAAACTCACAGCATTTTAAATCATCCTGCTGGGGTCTTTGCTCTTCACTCACGACATAAATCTGGCTAAAACCCCCAGTAGTAGGCATGCCTCTGTCTCAATATTATACTGCCTTGAAAATCCTGCAAGATTAATTAGTCTGCCACTCTTAATCTCAGTCTCAGGCAAAGTCTCTGGACATGAGCAAAATGCAAACTTTCTGCCAAGGCAAAACACACATTGTATTGAATCCAACAACCAATGCAGTCCTTCTTTCCAGCAGGGATCTCCTGATCCTGGTCTTTACCGGTAGGATTTCTATCAGCTTCCTGGTCTCCTGAGCTCTGAAAAGACTCTCTCATCAAGTACAGTCTCAGGTATTCCAGCTCTACTCCTTTAAGTGGCATCTCCAACCCTTTCCTAACTTTTCCCCTTCCCAGACACCAGTTCCAAAGGAATTTAAACCATATGGTCAGGTAGAGTCACAGCAACAACTCCACTTCCCTGATACCAAATTCTGTCTTAGTTACTTATCTCATTCCTGAGACAAAAATGCCAAACACGCACAAGTTAAGGAAAGAAAGGTTTGTTTAGCTCACAGTTTGTAGAGTTTTAGTCCATCACAGCTGGCTCCAAAGCAGGGTAGCATGGCAGACAGGCATGGAAGAGGAGAAACAGTCCATGGCAAGCAGAAGGCAGCAAAAGCAAGCACTCAAGAGACAACCACAGCTCTTTTTACCCTTGTATTTTATTCATTTTACTTGGGGGGGTAGCACTCATACCCTTAATTCTAGTGCCTTGAGCCTGGCATTGTACCATGAATCAATCCCAGTGTCACACATTGTAGATCCGGCCACCTCTAAAAAAGCTCCACCTTTGACTGCATGAGGCTTTGGGGAGACATCTAGACAAAATCTATAATCCAATCCAAAAATGGGCATCTGAAATGAACAGACACTCTCAGATAAAGAAGTGGAAATGGCAAATAAATATATGAAAAAACATTTACATCACTGGTTATTTGAGAGATGCAAATTAAAACAATGCTAAGATTCCAACTAACTTCAGAAAGAATGACTATTATTAAGAAATCAAAGAATAAAAAATGCTGGATGGGCTGTGGGGAAAAAAGAATCCTTCTCCACTGTTGGTGGGAGTGTAGACTGGTGCAACCACTGTGGAAATCAGTGTGAAGGTTTCTCAAAAAAACTAAAGCTAGAGGTTCCATTTGACACAGATAATCCCCTTCTTAGTATCTTCCCAAAAGAATTAAAAACATCATACCACCATGATATATGCACACCCATGTTTATAGTGGCAGAGTTTGCAATAGCTAAATCTTGGAAACATCCCAAATGCCCATCAATGAATGAATGGATGAAGAAAATGTGACTTATATATAATGGAGTACTACTCTGCCATAAAGAAGGATACTCTTGAGATATTTTTAGATAAGTAGATGCACTTTGAGATCATACTTTCAATGAAATAAGTTTAAATATTGCATTATTTCTCTTGTATGAGAAACCAAAATCATAAATAAGAACTGAAGCGGATGATAGATATTGGGAAGTAGGGAGAAAACGTTCAAACAAGAAGAGAAACAAGGGAGGAAGGAGAGTGAAGGGAAGGAAGGGAAAAGGAAAATAAAAGAGACTGGAAGGAAAAAATGGAAACAAATTCCTTATGATGAATGTGATCAACATATATGACAAACACATATGAATAAAAAATAAAGTTTAAAAAAAGAAACCATTTTCATACCCTTGGCAGTGATGAAATCACCCCACTGAGAATTATTTTTTTTCAGAATAGGAGCTACTGGTGTTTGGGAACATGTGATTCTTTATTGTACAGGACCAACTCACAGACTGTAGGACACTTTTATTTCTTGGATCCTGCTAAATAAATATCAGATCAGTAGTTTCTCAGTATTTCAAAAAACTGTTTGTTAGAAAAGAGACAAAATGTCTTTAAAGAGCATGCCAGGCCTGAGGAACCATGTCAGCAGCGAAGTGTCTGTCCAGCAAGCGAAAGGCCCTGGGCTTAACAACTGGTACCACAAGAGAAAGAAGGAGAAAAAGAAAAGCTTCCGAGTTATGTATGTAGATGTTCCTCATTTAAAAAGAGGATCTTCCTCCCGCCCCTACTGATGATCAGCTGGATTCATGGCAAAATTCAGATAAATCAAGGAAGGAAAGAAAAAAAGTGGTAACTTTACAGTGGAGGGACCTAGCAACCCTCATCCCACCCACACAAAAGCACTTATATCCCCAGTGACGCTGGAGTATCTTGGAATTCCTGGTAGTATGTGACAAGAAGGGCACTTTATCTCCATGATATGCTTTCAAGTAGTCATAACGCTGGTTGAATTTTGTGGAGAATATCAGAAAAATCCAAATCAAGGGACATTCTTCAAAATATTTGATCAATATTCCTCAAACTGTCAAGGTCACAAATAACAAAGAAAACCATTAACTATAGATCAGAGGGCACTAAGGAGACACGACCATTTCATCCAAGTGATATCTTACTTTCAATATAGAAAAAATGGGGTGGCTAATGGAAAACAGCTATATCTAATTAAAGTCTAAATAAATTAATAGCAATGATCAATGTTAATTTTGACAAAAATGCTATGGCACTGTAAGATATTAACCATAGGGGAAAGAGGGTATATGAAACTGTCCACAATAACTCTGTAAATATTTTGGTTAATCTAAAATTATTTTAAAATTTTGTATAAATAAAGTCTTTCAAACACACACACAGACACACACAGACACACATACACATTTATGAACATACCCTAGGGCAACAGTGCCCTCAGCTGAGAAGTCTGTTAGGCTAAACTTTTTTAAATGCACAACCAATCCTGTTACTCCACTGTCAAAATTCTCAAGTGGCCATCTCCCTAGAACACTGATCACATCAGACCTTCATTACACAGCTTCTGATGACCTTTCCAAACTCATCTCCCTCCACTTCACCTCCAGTGCCCTTCACTCGCCTGGCTCCAGCATTCCCCAAGTGCATCTGTGTTTCACATTTTCACAACTTCACACTGCCTAATAACAGGATAGTGGACCTCATTTGGAAATACATTACAGTGGAGATTTGTCTCAGTTTAAGAAAGATTAAATGGGCCAAGGAGAATGGATGTTTGTGTTCATTTTAGTTATTCCCTGTTACCTGCAGTAGTCATCCTGTCTGACAGAATCTTTTGATCAAAGATCTAGTCACGTAGATTATTGCTTGCTTGAAAAATGGCCTGTGGTGCCCTAGAATGAACTAAAGATGAAGCAGCCAATAGCACGTGCAGTATCCAACCTCTCAATTTTATCTCTGTTATGTTCATGGTAAAACTCGACAGATGGATCTCAGAAATACATTTATATTAAATATGTGATTGTTGCTATAATGATAAGATAGTAATGATGAATGTGGACTGCATCTCAGAGTACCCTGGATTTAAAACACAACTTGTATAAGAAATAATAGAGGTTTTGTTTTGTTTATTTTGAGGACATTATTTAGTAAGATATATAGTTTATTATCTTTGCATCCTCTTTGATGCATAAAGAATTTAAATCTCTACAGATTCAACAAGATTCATATTGAAAGTATACCAGACAGGATTGACTGCTTAGCCATAATTTTTGAGGTAAAATTTCAATATAGGTCTCCTGACCTTAATAAATAATACTCTTTCACTCTCATTCTATGATTTCCTCAATAGTCTCATTTAAATAAATAGTTAAATAAAAATTAATACTCATTGATAGGATTATTTGCTGTTTCCAAGTATATTTCTATGAAACAATAAAGTTTAAATTTTCAAACACTTTGATTTTCTGCTCAAAATGTCACATGTGCAAAATGACCATAGATGTTTAGCTGTGGAAAATCTTTTTTCCGGGAGAGAAAAGAGGAGGCAGAGAAGACAATGAAAAATGAGTATGTGCTGACTTGAGGTGAAGATGTGGCATCATTAAATAATGAGTTTGGTTTCAGAGCTGTGAGAGTCCAATTATTTCAAACAATAGTGAAATGGTTTATAACTATTCTTCGTGGGTGATGATTCAACATATAAGCATAAGAGAACAATAAAGGAGCAAGATTCAGATTTTAGGGAAGCTGCAAAATTCCTATATTCTGTTATCAGTACACTCGTATTTCTCACTATAGATGGAAATCCACTCTGCTTAGCTATTATCATCAAAAAGTAAGAATCCCAGGAGGTAACAATGAACTAAAGAAGCTGTTGCATAATGTTCTGCAACTGCTCTTTCTCTATGTGTTCTCCTCGTACCTATTAAGATTCTATACTCCTGACTTTAAAGAAGAGACTAGCCCTGTTCCTTCAGAGACTAGCCCTGTTTCTTAACTTATAAGTTTGTATGCAGAATTGCTTCAAAGATTTAACAAACAAAGCATGTTAAACAACATAGCGTAGTGCATAGGACATCACATTAACTAAAGGGAATATTGTTGTTATTAATGTTATTTCACTATCATGGTCATCAATATCACTAGTGAAAAATTTGAAAATGAGAGAAAATGCTCAATAAGCTATTTGCAGAAAAAAGAATGTCTTTATTCAGGAACAATATTTATTGAATAAATCACTCCAATCTTGTATGAAAAATGTTAGGAAAAATATGGTCAGCACAAAGAAGATAAGGATCCAGGAGAAGATCTCTTAACCAGGAATGGTGAAGTTCTCACCAATTCTTAGAAACAAAGAAATAAACGTAAGCATTATGCCTCATAGCATTTTGACTTTACTATTTTCATATAATGTGTCCAGATACAGAAAGAGGATTTACCATTCTCAGTGAGCAGAGTACAATTTTCTTTTCAGTTTCAGCTATCTGCCTAAACTTGATTTTTTTTTCAACTAACAGATACATAGGAGTCTCTCAAAAATGTTTTTGAATATGTAAACCACATTTAGAATAAAATGAGTCTGAGGAGAAGTACAAGAATGATAATTACTGAAATTTTAATAAATTCCAGTAACTTGCTTTGTGGTGGTATTTATCAGTTTGTTTAATTATCACAACACTTAGTGGTAAATGAGGTTGTCCATTTTATAGATAAGGAAGTTAGGAATCAGAAAGATTCAGAAACTTACCCAAGGACACTGTGTTAGTCAGCTTCCTGTAGCAATAAGGAAATATGTGAGATGATTAATTTATAAAGAAAAAAAGGTGGATTTGGGCTCAGAACTCTGGAGAGTCCAGTCCAAGATGAATTGCTCTCATCTCTTTTTATTCTTGGTGAGGTCAGCACATCATGATAGGAGTGGAGGCAAGTTAGGAAGGGGTAGATCTTGCTCAGTTCCTGCTGTAGGCAGCCCCTCAATGACATAATGACCTCTCATAAGGCCCCACTACCTCCCAGTAGATCTTACCATCTCCCACCTACAAACCAAGCCTTTATCCATGGACCTTTAGGCAGACACTACCAATATCCAGACTGTACCACATGAACAGCTCTCAGATAAAGAAGCAACCCCAGTCTGTGGGAATGAGAATACTCTAGTTTCCATTCTAATGCAACTGCCTCCCTAACTCAAGAGATGCCATGATTTTGATCTGTTATTCAGAATTATTGAGTCATGTAGGCAGTGTTTAAAACTTTATAGCAAAGTTCACGTGATGCATCACTTGATGCATTGTAATTAGCATCAGAGTTTAGCTAATCAAAGCACTAATGATAACCTAATTGGTACAGTGTTTTATTGCTTACAAAGCACTTTCTGGTAATTACATAATTTGATTCTTAAAATGATGATGTGTGGCAGGGATTTCCCTCCTAACTTTCAGGTGAAGAAATTGAGGTTCAATGAAATTGATTGACATGCCTTTCAATTGTTAAACTTCTAAAGAGGCAATGTTGGGAAATGAATGAATTGTAGCTCAATATCATATTTTCTCTAAATACAGTACATGCCACTTACCAGCAGGGTGAGATGATCAAGAGTAGAGATCTCAGGAGTCCTTCTCCTTCTCAGAAATGATGTGTGGTACATTCCTCAGTGGGCAGTTACCCTTTCATCTACAATCTTAGTTCCTGCTTATGATTCTGGTCTCTTTTCTTCAGCAAATATTTTGAAAGGCCATTCCTTGCCCTGGGAATACAGATTTGGGTCTGAATTCTTTCATGCCATATACCACCGGGGAACATTTCTGTGATATTAAAGAAAACACGGAGACCATGTTCTGCCTTCAACTCACATCCATAGTTACCATAGTATGACATGAAGTAAATCTTTTTTTGTCCCACAAAAAATGTTACACATTTTAGTTTATCAAAAATTGAACTCATATAATATCTTCCATAACTTGTTAAACTTCATTAATACCCTTTGTTAAATAAATAACATCTTTATGTTATCTATACCTATGTTACTTGAGGCATACATATATATTTCATATTTATAGGGAGACATATACACATATACATACATGTGTATAGAGAGATGATAGATAGATAGATCTCTAAATTTGTAGATGTATCTATTTGCATGGATCCCACCTTACTGTGTAAGTCAACCTTCTGTTTCCCAGAAAAATAAACACACAAGTATCTACCCCACCCTGAGAGTTCTAACATTATAAAATATGATGTGATACTAATTCTAAATGTTAATGTCCTATAGGCAATGAAAAGGTTTTTTATTGTTTTTTTATTTTCTATCTAATGCTTGTTAAATGGCTCACAATTCTGGGTGCCTATTTTAGGATGTTTAAGACATTCTATGTATGATATGAAGAGCTAATAATTGACTGCATGGGACAGATAGATAGCAAAAAAGGGTATCAAAAAGAACAGGAAGAGGACCAAATCATACAAACAGAGGAATTCCAAGAGCAAAGATGTTTCTTCTCCACCAAAGTGTGTCATGCAAAAATTTACTTCAAATGGAAATTTCCAGGGATAACGTGCTTGCATTTTATACCCATGAAACTTTCCAGAGTGCTTTTTGAGAAATCTGTGTTCAGAGTCATTTTGTTACAGGTATGTAGCATGTCTTTTCTTTTTTCAGCAGCAAGATACCAGCATTTGGTGGCAAAAACATAAACCACATAACTGAATGAAAAGGTATTTAGGCTATAAGTCAATGCACATTTAGTGGTGCCTGGAGCAATTGAGCCTGGTGACCCACCATTCTCTCAAAAGGTAGCATATGGATCCATTCTTTCTCATCCCAGGAAATCTAAAGTTCATATTTAAGTTTAAGAAAGAGATTACAAAATTTCTCTTTAAGCATTAGAAGTCAAGAAGTTTTTGTTCATTTATTTTGTTTCACTTAATTTAATATGAACATTTTGAGGCACTGGTTTGCTTTGAATTTTTGCTACTGAGAAACCTGCACTCACCCAGGTAGTATTAACTTCCGTCAGTAAATGTGCTCTGGCTCCTATTAAAATGATAATATAAAAAATGATAGCAAGCATTGATTAAACACTTACAATATGTGAGAAAGAATGTGAAAGCTTTAACTTGGTGCGTACATCTAATGCTCACAACCCCAGGAGAAAAGGATTAAACTTTTTATCATACAAATAAGAAAAATGAGTCCTAGAGAGAAGAAAAGAAATGACTTGCTCAGTTCCACAAAGTTGGTATGATTGGGTGCACTGTAAGTTCATCAAAACCCATTTTCTTCTTTCAGTAGTGCTAAACTACATTTTCCAACTTTCCAGTTAGGGGCGGCAATGCAATTAACTTCTGGCCAGCAGAATGTGAGCAGAAGTGATGTGACTCCTCCTAGGTGAACATGTTTAGGAAGCGAGTAGTCTTCATTCTACTGCATATGGATATGAAGATTTCAAAAGGCCATTTATTAAGGATGCGCTCCCTGCTTCAATATATGTTCTTGGTGACTTGATCAAAAATCAGTTGGCTTGGGCCGGTGAGATGGCTCAGCGGCTTAAGCGCCTGCCTGGCAAGCGCGAGGGCCCGAGTTCGACTCCCAGAACCCACATACCAAAAAGGGGCTGGTGATATCGCTCAGCGGCACGGGCGCCTGCTGGCGCGCGAGGTCCTGAGGTCGACCCCCCGGTACCCACAAAAAAAAAAATCAGTTGGCTGTAGTGGTCTTCCTCATGTACCCTTCCCTGATCAGTGGCTAGATGGGGAATTGTCAAAGATTATAGAGAGTGACAGAGTCACAAACATAAGAAGATTAATTATAGAGCTCATCATCCCACCCACCAAGCTCCCTTAGATAGCCATTAGTCTTTTTTTTAAAATAAGAAATAAATTTTAAAATGTCAATGGCTTAACACAGTAAGATTTATTCATTACTAGCTAGAACGTTTATGTAATTGACATGTAAGGGACATAACCAAGTACTGAATTCAGATTGTGGGACTTTGGAGACAAAGATATTCATGACTGCTATTTTTACTTCTAAGCCTGATGAATAAATCTCCCTCACTAGAATTTTACATATTTACCTCTGTTTCATTCTACCTGGCAAATGTCTTGTTACTGTGTTGATTGGGGAACTCATTAGATTTTCACGGATATATTTCTAGCAAGAACAATAATATTTATTCACTATTTGAAAAAATTATAAACGTATTTTCAAAGCAAAAAAGCATGTTACCCATTTTTGAAGGATCTTTTTTTTAAACCTTGAACACTGTGCACTAATAACTCAGGCTATCTAACAATTCTGGTAAAGTTTATGTATACTTTGCCATGCAACTGAATATAAAGATACCTTCCCAAGTTTCTTAGAAATGAACATAGGACCATGAACATATTATGTGTGATGTCATGTAATCTACACTGAGTTTTTGCTTGGTAGCTGCTTTATTATCCTTACATCACAGATGGCAAAATATAAAACAAAATGGTAAGTGACTTGGCTAAGCTCAAATATTTTGTAGATGTAAAATCAGGATTTATATTCAAGATAATTTTATTCCATTTTCATGAACTTTTGACTATTTCTTGTTTCCCTAAACAAAATATCACTCAGTTTTTCAAAATGAAGAAATTCCATTTTTTAAATATGAAAATTTAGTATATATGCCAGCCTTTGCCACTCAAAATATGTCTTATTTGTGCAATCAAGAAAGTCATTATGTGTGTGAAAGGAAAGAAAATAAGATTAATAGAAATATTGAGGCCGGTGAGATGGCTCAGCGGCATAAGCGCCTGCCAGGCAAGTGCGAGGGCCCGAGTTCGACTCCCAGAACCCACATACGAAAAAAAGGGCCGGTGATATTGCTCAGTGGCACGGGAGCCTGCTGGCACATGAGGTCCTGAGGTCAACCCCCAGTACCCACAAAAAAAAAAAAAAAAAGAAAGAAATATTGAGACAAAAAATTAAGTTTGAAGACCGAGAAATCTATTGTCTTCATAATTATTTTTGTAGTACATTATCTTTAAGTGATATTTATTTTAATCTAAAAAACCTCCAGAGTCCATAAAATGGCCTTATGTGCTTATGTGCTTATTTCCAAAATTTGCTTATCCTCTAGCCTCAAAAAACCACTTTGAGTACCAAAATGGGCCTCAATCTTATTGGTACCTCGTTGTCTTTACTAAGACATTTATCTGGCCTGGAATATTTTTAAAACCTTCTTGGGGCTGGAGAGATGGCTCAGCGGCATACGTGCCTGCCTGGCAAGCGCGAGGGCCCGAGTTCGACTCCCAGAACCCACATACGAAAAAAGGACCGGTGATATCGCTTAGCAGCACAGGCGCCTGCTGGCGCGTGAGGTCCTGAGGTCGAACCCCCGTACCCACAAAAAAAAAAACCTTCTTCACCCTGCTATACCCCACCCATATTATTTAACACATTCTCTCGTCAATAGTCAATCTCTCCTGTAAAAACATAACACAATGAATAAAACAATGAAAAGAACCCATGATTCTCTTAATTGTGTGGGAATTCTAAAAATTGAGGAGATCAAAGAATGGTGGCAATAGATGTACAATTTTGTAAATATATTATTCTAAATACAGCTTTATACTGTATATACTTTATATAAAATTTATACTTTATATAATTATATATATACTTTAAAAGGGTTAATTTTATGTTTGTGAATTTTCTATCAGTAAAATGAGACAGAGAATATTGGTTCAAAGTCAGATAACCTTGAATCTGATTCATTATTCAACCACATATTGTCTATATGATTGTCAGTAAGTTTTTTAAACTTTGTAATCTCCAATTAAATAATCTGTAAATTAGGGTTAAAAAATTACCCCAGCCTGCTACTATTTTGAAGTTTGAAGCAAATTATTTGAATAAGGTTATGACAGACTGTAATCAGAGAAATACAGCCTCATCAAAAATAAAATTGAAAGTTATGCACATTTGTCAATGTTTGTTTTTGTTGCCTGTACATTTGAGGACGTATCAAAAAATCTTCACCCAGACAAATGTTCTGAAATGTTTTCCTAAGTTTTCTTCTTTCTGATAGTATATTAAAGTCTTTGATATATTTTGAGTTGACTTTTATATGTGGTGAGAGATAGGGGTCTAGTTTCATTCTTCTGGATATGGATATGCAGGTTTTAGAACACCATTTATTAACAACACTGCCCTTTGTCCAGTATATGTTCTTGGTGACTTTGTCAAAAATCAGTTGGCTGTGGGCTGGTGAGATAGCTCAGTGCATAAGCACCTGCCTGGCAAGCGTGAGGTCCTAAGGTCGACTCCCGGTACCCACATTGAAAGAAAAAAAAATTTATTTAGCTGTAAATACATGGATTTACTTCTGAGTTTTCATTCTGTACCATTACTTCATGCACCTGTTACATGGTGGTACCATGATGTTTTGGTTACTTTAGCATTGTAGTATGTTTTGAAGTCAGGAATTGTGATGCCTCCAGCTTTGTTCTTTGATTCAGGACAGCTTTGGCTACCCCTGGTCTTTTATGGTTCTTTATACATCTTATGAAGACTCTTTCTATTTCTGTGAAGAATGGCATTGACATTTCTATGGGGACTGCACTGAATCTAAACTGCTTTGGGAAGTGTAGACATGTCAACAATATTAATTCTTATAATCCATGAACATGGATTGTTTCTTCAGTTTTTACTCTTGTCTTAAATTAATTTCATCAGAACTGCCATATGTTCCAATATTTTCACTACTAACTATATATCCAAGGTAAAGAAATCAGTATATGGAAGAGATATTTGTAGTCCCATGTTTATTGCAACACCATTCACAATAGCTAAGATATGGAGTCAACTTTGGTTTCCATCAATGGGTGAATGAATAAAAAAATTATATATAATATATATAGCTGAGTAATCATATATATGATTACTCAACTATAAAGATGAAATAAATAATTTGCAGCAGCTTAGATGAGAATGAAGGACATTTTATTGAGTAAAATAAGTCAGGTGCACAAATACAAATATCACAAGTGGAATGTATATATTATGTAAACACAAACATGTATATAAATACATATGTGTATATATGCATACATACATATATACATATATGTAATGGAAGTAGAGAAAAGTGGTCAATGGATGCTGAGGGGGATGGGGAGGGGGATGACAGAGGCTAGTTAAGTGGCACAGAGGTGCAGTGGCATAAGACTATTAGTTTCAAATATTCTATAACACAATAAGGTAAATATGGTTGATAATAATTAATCATATATTTCAAAATAGCTAGTGAAGAGGATTTTGAATGTTCTCAACACAGGGAAGTGTTAAACGTTTGAGGAGATAAATACACCAATAACTCTGATATGCCCATCACAGACTGAAGTATGTATTGGAATGTCAAACTGTACCTCATAAGTGTGCGTAAGTATTAATTATCTATTAAAATAATATATGCATATAAAAGTTTTATATATATATACACTAAAAGATAAAATCTAAATTGACAAAATGTTAGTACTTATGCCCTCAATGTTATGTTCCTTTCTTTTGAAGAAATACTGAGTTTCACAGTCTTTTCTAAAGGGTATCAGATCCTCTTACCTAGATGTATAGTCTACTTCTGCTCATGTTACTACTCTAGTCAAAATTTTTATTTGGATCATTTTTTCAAGTGGATGGCATAAATTGTGAGTACAACATTTTCTTCTCTTTTGATTAACAAAATAATTCTGAAAATTTAGAGAGGCATTTACCTAAAAAAAAAAAAAAAACCTCACAAAATAACATGTTAAAAATGGATGTGGTGGACCTGGCTAGTGGTAAATCACTCTCATTTCTTCTTTTTCTCCCCCTTCTCTTCCCCCTCCAACCCCCCTTACGCCTCCTCCTACGCCTGTCCTTCTTTTCCTCCTCCTTCTTCTCCTCCTTCTCCTTCTCCTTCTCCTCCTCTTTCTTCTTTTTGCAGGCTCCTTAGTAAATGACATAAATATTAAATATATTCCTGCCTGGCAAGCGCGAGGTCATGAGTTCAATTCCCGGTACCAAAAATAAATAAATAAATAAATAAACAAATATTAAATATATGTCTTATTTCCATGACTGCAACCTATAATAAGAATTTACACAAATGACATTCTGACTGTGGTCTACACATCAGCAAATCAGATTTGAAGGTTCCCGACCTGCTCTGAGGTTACTCCTCATAACTCACTGAGCATCACACAGCGTGCTATTTACTCCATTCTTAGAACGGCTACCCTCTTTTCTATATTGGCCCTCTTGCTAGAGTAACTACACTTTTCTACATTGCACTCTTGCTATTGCTTTTTGTTCTTTTGTTTGGAATGCTCTTCTCCAATAATTTTTTTCATTTTTAAGACTTCAGCTAAAGTGCTTTCTTCCCAAAATATCTTTTCATCTAAGTAATCAAAAGTACTTTACATATTCTACCATTTTATTCCTCTTTACTGTATCTAGGTGGTGATAAATAATTTCACACTCCTTCATAACAATTATTACTTGGGAATTACTTGACTTATTTTCCCTTCCTTCATATAAACTATACTCCAAGAAGGCAGCACACCAGCACAGCTCTTTTGTTGTTGTTGTTTGTTTGTTTGTTTGTTTGAGACAGGGTCTCGCTGTATAGTTCAGGTTGGCCTTGAAATCACTATGAAGCCCAGGCTGGCCTCAAATTCATGGCAATTCTCCCGCTTCAGCCTCCTGAGTGCTGGGATTACAGGTATGTGCCACCACCCAACTCTTTTTGAAAAATAGAAACACAATATTTGTTTAATGACTGGAAAGTGGTGGCTTTTCCCCAATCCAGTGATTTGGGAAAATCTCTAATGATGATAGGCAGAATGAGTTCCCCATTCCCTGAATGGCTTCAGTACACCTCATATTGTTGTTTTTAGGAATCTGACTCCTGAAATGAGCTTGGTGGATTTCAGGCTAATGAGAAACACCTCATTGGTCTATGCAGAATAGACCACACAAACATTCTAAATTGCTTTTCCTCCCTCCTCTGGAGCAGCTGAACTAGGGACTTGGAAAAGGGCGGATGGCATGGCTCTTCCACACTCTGGAGGTGCCTGTCTCAGTTCTGTACTGAGAACGTCTGCTTCTTTCCACTCTTCACCACCACAATCCCTCTCCAATCACGGGAAAGGCACCAAGGGCTCTGGCCTCCGCTGGAGCACAGAGACACTTTCTGCTAATTGAGAGAGACATCGCCGGGTGCTGGCAGACAGATGATCAGTGGTACACACATCCTGAGGCAAAGTACCAACAGCATGCTTTTGCTGGAATACTGAATGCCTTTATCGCCACGTTTGAGATTTAAATTTTTTAAAAAGTGAGAACAGCCCAGTCCTTTGTCTCGGTATCTTAATTAAAGCCTATATTAGAGATACCTAGAGGGAAAGATGAAATCTTCGAGTGAGGAAGACTGGGCTTTAAACTCAAATTTATCCACTTACGGACATTGCTTTCTAAGATTCTCTGATAGTTCATGTGTCCAAAGAACTTTCTTGGCTTATGAAATGGAATAAGTAGGTCTGCTTCTCAGGCTGCTGTGAAGATTTATCTTTCTCTTTTGACTCATCTCATTATTCCTCTAGAGACATGTTTATTCTTTTTTGCATGTCATTTATCTCAAAATGTACCTAGCCAACTTTCATCAGAATCACTTACTGGGCGGGTAATTTGAATGCATACTAGCAACTGTTCTAAACTACTCGATTAAATAAAACTCAGATGGCACAGGTTTGGTCACAGGCAAAAGTATTTTTTTCATAATTTGAGAGTTATGTTTCTTAAAGCCTCATGTAGAATAATTTATAATCCAGAAACTTAGGCTCTATGTTTTAAAAACTGCAACGAAATGCATGCTATAACCGCTACCCCCACTACACATAGATGAAGACTTCACGGGTTTTTTATATGAATATAGTTTTATTTTATGTAGGTAGTGTGCATTAAATATAAAATTAACCACTTTGACGGATCAAAATGGTGTATTCTTCTGGCGGTATGCTTGATAACTATTTATCACTATTTTAAATACACTTAGAGGTACTCCCTTCCTACTTTTTCTAAGAAACATGAGAATTTATCTGGCTTTCTATCAAATCATCAACACATGATATGATGTTTCCTTGCAATATTTGATATATTGATTATTTTTTAATAGGATCAGAGAATTTAATAAGTGTTCACTGACAATTGCATATACAGAATCTAACTTTTTTTGTGTGTATGTGGGTACCAGCAGTCGACCTCAGGACCTCGCGTGCCACCAGTCGCCTGTGCCGCTGAGTGATATCACCGGCCCTTTATTCATATGTGGGTTCTGGGAGTCAGACTCGGGCCCTCACGCTTGCCAGGCAGGCGCTTACGCCACTGAGCCATCTCACCGGCCCCCCAGAATCTAACTTTTATTTGCCTAGTTTCCAAAAGGATCCAGCGTAGAATTTACAGATGCACTCTCATGGATGCCCACAGAGTTTCCAGCTGGGAGAGATTATGAACCCAGCATCAAGCCAAATCTAGAATCTATAAATACAGGATTAGTTGACTAGCAGTGTGTCCATAACCAATAGATTTGCAACAGGTCAGCAGGAAACTGCCATCAGGGGATTGAAGGTAGATCTAGAACAGAAGAATAAAAGTGGAAGTGGAGGAAGAGAAAGGAGGTAAAACAAAGCAGCAACAACTATTATTTCCTAATTTCTTATACCTTAAAATTATCTCGAGTATACAGGAGTAGTTCATTTGGCAAGTTTTTGTTTGTTTGTTTGTTTGTTTTTTTATTCAAGCATTAGCCAGTATTCCCCATGTTAAGAAGGAGAGGAATGATTGAATTCTGTTTTCTGTTTGTTTTTCTTTTCAGTTCTAAGTAAACCCATCCCTAATGTTAATGTTCCACAAATCCTTCTCAATCTTAATGTGAGGAGGAGAAAGCATCTCTTCAAATACTAAAATGAATATACAAAACCAAACGTAATACTTAAAAACTTAAAACACAATACTTAAAATGCAATACTGATTGAAAAGTTAAAGGTGATTTCATGGATTTCCAAGGAGGAAAATGGTGGACTATGTGAAGATAAAGACACCATTTAGGCACCTATAACAAAGGATGAAAAATCAGAATTTCTTTGGGAACATGGATACTTTAAGGGGGGAAAAGTTTTCCTTTGAGCTTTAAAATAATTAGTGCAGAAATTGAACAAATATAAGGAAAAAACACAAATAAGGAGTGTTGATTTGCAAACTTGATATCTACTAATATTATATGTCATCAATTCAAATGGCAGGTTTATTTCACATTTAGTATTCCTGAAATCAAGATGAGTCATATAACACATGGCTCCATAAAATCACTCTCGACAAGGTAAAAACTATCTAATTCCATGTTAAGATTCTCTTTTCCCACTCTACCTACTGTTGTCGTGACCTATAAAGGAGCTGTCTTGATTATCATCCCTGATGGTATAACTGCACAGTAGTAACTCTTTTATTTTTCAGTCAACAAACAAAAAAGTAACAAAATCGTTTGAGAAAGAGAATACAAATCTGAGATGTCTGACAACATTCCACTGACTTACCATTTTCTGGTAAGATTAAGAAGGTTCCAATCAAAGGGAGGGAAAATATGAGCTCTGTGTCACAGAAAAATGTTGGAATAGGAGGACTCAATAATCACTGAAGCAACCATTAAGCTAGGAAACACTGAGAGAATCAACTTTTGTGGAACTCTGGAATCTAAAAAGCAAATAGTAACCAGGGGAATGCTTAAAGAAGAAAGAAGCTGCTAAATCTTTGTAAGGAAATGGTGCAGTGATTTACCTACTCATTATAGAAATTTTGGTTTATGTTCTTGATACATTTTGCTAGTAGCAGAAGTTCTAATGTGAACTCTTTTATAAAAATATTATGGTTATGCTTTGATTTTCCTTTTTTGAGGTTGCCAACACAGATTCTTATCTTTGCCTTGCCCTTCTAGGGCTGGAGCAGCTTCTGGAGATGGTATGTATTGAGGCATTTAATGACATATAATACTCATATCTTAATGGAGCAAATGGAGCACATGGTGATGGAGTAAGATATATTGCAAAGCCCAGAAAGTGGAAAGATGAGGAGGAAAATACTTGGGAAAAATGGGTATTGGCCACTGATGAAAAAAGGAAAGCACCTACAATGCAAGTTCAAGGATGGATACAAGCTCAACAAAGACCTGAGTAAATCCTAACCTTCACCTCTGGCTGGTCCCTGACTTCTGGGCAAGCAGAAGATGAATGTGAAATATGTATCCAAGTGGTCTGCATAGACATTTCATAAATGCCTCAGGTCTTCAAAAACAGAGAGAATATTTTTTGTTTGGTTTTTATTTTGTGCTTGTTTTTGTTCCATGTGTTGAAAGGAATCTTTGTCAGGTCTCAGGCTAACTGCTGAGATAGTGGAACAAAGATGTTGCTGACCACTAAGTACAAGCATACTTTTGAAATATCAGTAAATGAATTGCTGCAGCCCTCAACAAGCAACAACATAAAACTCTAGGGAAGGGAACAGGACAATCTAATTTCTAGAAAATGCAAGTTTTTAATCCAAATTACAAAGCACACAAAGAAACAGGAAACTAGAGCTCATTACCATGAAAAAAAAAAAAAAAAAGAAATTAACAGATATCACTTCTGAGTAGCTCAGACATTCGACTTTAAATAAAATAATTTAAATATGCATACTTTAAGTCAGCTATCTTAAATATGGTCAAAGAGCTGATGGAAACTATTGAGAAAGTACCTAATGGAAACCAAGAGGACAATGTGTGAGGAAATAGAGAATACCAGTAAAAATATGAAAATTATATAAAAGAACAAAATTATGTAAAATAACAAATTTTATAAAAGAACAAAACATATAAAAGAACAAGATGAAAAGTGAATAGCCAAAATGAAAATTTACTAAAGCATTTTAACAGCAAAATTGAGGAAGTGGAATAAACAAATTGTGATATATACATATATTGAAATATTATTCTCATTTAAATATATATTGAGTAAATGTTCTGCACTAACAATTTTGATCAATTGTACAGTTAGTCTTTCATATATCAAAAATAAAGATGTGCTTTTCTAATTTCTGCAGGCCAAAGACTGATTACAGATATGCCAGGATCTCCATAACCTCTACCCTGAATTTGTTTGATAAATTCTGCATATGTGTAGGGTGTGTGAAAAAGTGTGTGTGTGTATGTGTCCATGCACATATAAATTGTTAATCTAGTAAAGTGGAGATTGGAACATCTATTATTTGTGTTACAAGCTGTTTTCAGGCATGACGTAAAACATACTCGAGGGAGTGTTGACTCATCAGAATCAAAAAATGTGTCTTCTCTGATATAATCATGTGGTATTCCTTTCTGAAAGTTCAGAAAACAATAGATAATTACACTTATAACTTCTTTGGAAAAAATCCTTGAGCCTTCCAAGTGTGTCTTTTTACTGGAAAATAGAGACTCGATAGGGCTGTGATTAAATTATAAATGAAAAAGAAATTATCCATGACTTATATGTTCTTGTCCTTGTTACTGATATTGACTTTTGTCCAAACATATTTAATTTATTTTGGAATAAAGTTTGTTGTTTATTTTATTATCTCTTCTGCAAATTTTGTATACTGCACATTTCAATTTATTTTCCCACTCATCTCCCTTCCCTTTACATCATGATTTGCTTAAAGGGAAGAACCATTCTGATTAACCATCTTAGCCTCAGATTGTAGCATTCTTCCAAGCATGGAGCGACATCTTGATAATTGTTTGAATTGGTGAAAAAGGGATGAGAGAGAAAGAGTACATAAAAAAGTAGATGAATGAATAACTAGGTCAATAAATAACCAATTAGGCAGCTGTCCTTGGAGAACTTAACCTAACTCTAAGAAGTCGGTATTATCTTCATCTTCCACTTTAAAAATGAAATGTTTGAATAGTAAAGAATTTGAGTGACAAAATATTACACATGATTATAACTATCACAAATTATTGTGGAACAAACATTCTATCATATAATTTTTGAAATTCCCAGGTAGGTCTTTCTCTGACCTTTGAAGTCTACATAAGATGGGTGTGAATCTGAAGGTTCAAGTATTCTATCTTACAAATGGTAGCAAATGTGAGTGAACTGTGTTAAAAGAAAAACTTAAGCAAATTTAATGTAACAGAATTTACTTCAACAAAGAAAAGTTGGTAAATAGGCCAGCACTCAGAACAGAAACCAGACCCCGCAAGAAGACAGAACTAGAGTTCACAGAGTTCTACGGAGCAGTGTGAACAAAGAGCTTTTATAGGCTGAATGACAGGCACAAGTGAAGAAACCATGACTGACCAAAGCCGCATGCCTGCATTGCCAAGCATGGTGCAATCAGTTGGCTGCCTGTGATTGACTGAAACTGGGGTGTTTGTTACCACTCCCAAATTCAGTTTTAGTTCCTTTACATCCTAAAGTTATGTTGCAATTTGTTACCTAGAAACTTAATACATGGAGGTTCCCTTAAATTAATGACTGCCTGCTTATATTTAATTTGATAAAAGGGATATTTAATAATTTTCTAGACTACAGTATTAAAGAGAGATGATTCCAAGAAAACTTAACTGTCACTACGCCTTTATTTCTATCTATTTCATGGACAGAAATTTCAAAGTAAAAGTGTTTAGAGTATCCATGCTCATGTCTGGATCTGCGCTCTGAACTTCTCCATCCATCTGGGAAGGTGGATGTAAGAGTAAATTTTGGGCAAATGTAAGAAGAAAGAACATCTACACAAACTATGAATTGACAAAGCAAATTGAGTGATGATCTGGAGTGAAACTGGAAGAGATTTTGAAAAAACACAACCAAGAAGCTTGAGTTGATCATTTAAGCACTAAGAACATAAATTTCCCTATGAGCAAATTTTGGCAGTGCACCTTGCTATACAGATTCAACTCCAAAGAAATTTTCTTACTTCTCACATCTACTCCCCTACCTTTCAAATCCAGATAATTTTTTTAAAAACATATTATTTTTTTCTTACATATTCAGTTTTATTCTCCTTTGGTTACCTGTATTTGTGAAACGCTTTCATAATTTCACCCTTTATTCCAAAGGCAATTACATACTTTTTTTCTTATGTCTAAAATATTGAGAAACAAAGCTGAGCCAGTATTACATTATATTTCAACATCATCAGGATTGAAAATATTTGTGACAATAACTTTTAAATATTTGCCACTTCTGGCTTACTTCATAGAGAAATCAGGTTGGCTGCATGTCTGCCTCAGTCCTTGCCTAAAATCCTACTAAAGTATCTAGGGGATAATTCCTTCTTCCTTATAGTATCATATATTGGGCCTGAGGCTTTTTTCCAAGGATGTTCCATGAGGAACCCGCTTTCTCTGATTTTCACCTTCATTCTACATTTATGATGCAACTCTGGCTTCAGAATTTTGCTCCACACTGGTCTGGGTTTGCTAAAAGAAAACAAAAAATACATTGTTCAATGGCTAGGATAAATTGGGTGAAAAGTTCAGCGCTGGGCTAAATTCAGTGCCTTGAAAGATGGCATTAGGAATTGTGCTACATCCATCCTTGGTTCACTGTCGTCTTTTCCTTGTGTTGACTTAATTCTCTGGTTCAGATGGTGGCAAGATGACTGCAGAAGTATTATTTTCAAATCCTCCTGGGAAGGGGTACCTCTGAGAGAAGACATCCTCTTTCTATTAGTCTTTTCAAAGCCTTGAGTTTTGCTCTGATTTATTGGCTTGGATTATGTGTATACAGTACGCCCACTTATCCATAAAGGATATATTTAAGATCCCCAGTGGATTCCTAAAACAACAGATAGCATAGACCCTGTGCATACTATATTTTTTTCCTATGCATGTATACTTATGATAAAGTTTAATATGCAAATTAAGCACAGTAAAAGATTAATAATTACTAATAATAAAACAGAAAAATTATAACAATACACTGTAATAGAAGTTGTGCAGTTGTGTTCTCTTTCTCTCTATCAAAATATCTTATTGTACTAGTCACCTTCCTGTTAGTTTGGCTCACCTGTTCAGTAGGCTCAGTCCATGGGAATCTGGCTCCAAGACAAAAATGGCATGGCATAAGGACCTGACAGAGGAATGCTGCTCACATCATAGTGATCAGGAGGCAAAGAGAAGAGAGGATTCTGAGGGAAAGACATATTTCCTGGTCACACTCTCCTGCCTTGTCTGAGCAGTTTCTACCTCCTAACAGCACATTAGCTAATCCAGTGATGAGTATAGTCCTCCCATGATACAATCGCTTTCCACAAGGCCCATCTCTGATCACATGAGGCTTTGGGGGGGGGACATTCTAGATCCAAAACATAACGGTTATTGTATATGTTTATCTTTTCATTAAAAAAAAAAACGAAACTATTACTTTGGCATGTCTGTATGCCAGTATCACCACTCTTCTGTTTTTGGCCATTATACCAGGCCATAAACAGTCACTTCTACCTTGCTTCACAGAGATATCAGGTTGTTTGCAGGTCTGCCTCAGTCCTGGCAATACCAGAACTGTCAATCTAGTAACCAACACAGCTGCTAAGTAATTAAAGCAGAGGCAGGAGTATATTCAGTGTGGATATGCTGAACAAAAGGAAGATACACGTCCCAGGTAGAAGAGAGTGGGGCTGTGTGAGATTTTATTACACCCAAGATGGCAAGCAATTAAAAACTTTAAATTGTTTATTTCTGAAAAGTTCCATTTAATATTTTCAGATAGTGGTTGAACACAGATAGCTGAAACCATCGAAAAAGCATTTATAAGTAGGAGGGGCTAATGAACTGATTATTAAATCAATGTCTCTTGTCAGTTGTCCTTGGGTCGGTGATTTCAACAGTCTTGGTAATATACTACAGGTCTGAAGCTTTACCCAACTTCCCTAGGAAAGTGAGTCTCAATACGAGGGAAAGAGATGGTAGGAGGCACACAAAAATGTCTTCTAACACCTTCATTTCGAGAAGATTGCTTTATCCATTTGCATTTTTCCCACATTCCTGTTAAGGTCCCTTCCTTGTGGATGTCTTCTCTTCCTTCCTCCCACCAAGTTATAGCATCACAGTCCTGAAGTCCATTAATATTGACCTCCAGAGAGAAAAATATAGACAGAACACAAACAGTAAATTTCTCAGTTTAATAATCTCTTCCCACCATCTCTTTCTATAACATATACAAATAATAGAGCCGGCAGTAGGAGAATTTTACAAGATGTTCACAAGGCAATATATTACCAAGTAGGCACTCAATAAATATTTGTTGATAGATTTTAAAGTCCCTCTAAACCACTTCCTTGAGCCCCTTTGGCCCAATTAATATCTTTGCAAGAAAAGACAAATCTACAGAGCCACATTAAAAAAAAAAGTAGATTGATTTTGTATATAGCTTAGTCTATAATCTTCAAGGTATATATTGCTTGGAGAGGTACTCAAGGTAGTTTGTCATTCCCATCTTGTATCTTCAGCATCAATAAAGGATATGATGGGGAAAAGAGAATTTGCAACTAAATATTATAGCAACAAACACTGAGATAAAATAGAAAAACTAAGAATATCAATTTGTTTTCTAAGACCTTTTGTAAAAGCAAGTTGGGCTTTTAAAGAATGAGATATTTTTACTCCTTTTTCTTTTTATGGAAAGAGGCAAAGATAAAAAAGAAGCAAATTTTTGACAAGCAAGAATGCATATTAATTTACACAGAAGTGTGTCTATAGGGCATGTATGGCTTTTTTGGGGGGATGGGGGTTGGGACAGGGTCTCACTCTGTAGTTCAGACTGGACTTCAACTCACTATGTAGTCCAGGCTGGTCTTGAACTTGCTACAATCCTCCTGCCTCATTCTCCAAAATCTTGGGATTACAGGCATGCACCACCATGCCCAGAGAGCAGTGTGGCTTTTAAAACATTTGTTTTCCCTCTGTCTCAAGTTTTTATCCATAAAAGGGGAATGGAACTATAGTTATTTTGACACAATTATTATGAAGATCACAAGCAAACTATTACTTTGTTTTTATTTACAGTAAGTTTACATAGAGTTTAAAAATACAGACTGGGATTAAAAACACATAGTGGTTAAAAAACAGAGGAAGTGACTAAAAATACATCTGAGCTCTCCCTCCTATGAACTATGTGACTTTTGGGAAATCACTAAAATTGTGGATGATGTTTGCCCTTGTCTAAGAAAAAGCTTACCCAGATATGTACATGCACATGCCGAGGACACTTCTGAAAAGATGCCTAGTACTGTAGTAAATGCTGTGACCATTAAAGAGTGGGACTAAATGAAGAAACAGGAGATACATTAAAGGATAAAGAAAACAGTGTTATTCATAGACAAAAGCAAATAACAAGGAGACCATAAATTACCACCTTGATAGTAATTCCTTACACGATTTAAAAGACTATTTTCAAGTTTCGTTTGTTTTTTTTGTTTGTTTGTTTTGTTTTGTTGTACTCATAGAATGGAATTGAATTAGCTGGAATTGAATTTGGTTTTTCATTTATCATTATTTTCTATATAAACATGGATAAATTACGACCTTCTCTGTTTTTCAGGATTTTGTTTGTTTTCTGTAAAAGAAAAGAATGAAGCTGGGTGTGGAGCTCTGTGGTGCAGTGCTTGCTTAGCATGTGTGAATTTCTGGGTTTAATCACCAGTAGTATTGGAGAGAGAGAGGGTGAGAGAGAGAGAGAGAGAGAGAGAGAGAAATGCTATATACATTGTGATATTATTTTAAAGAGGCAATGATAAAATCTTACAAAATTTTTCCTATAAAGACTACTAAACATCAATACTACTTTACTATTAACATCTATCATTGTAATGAAGATGACAGGATCATAAATCACTGGTACATCTAGGAGAATCAGCCACATCATCTCCCTTACTGCCCTGAGCTTCGCTGTAATTCACTTGAGAAGTATAAGTAGAGCTATTCTTAATGATCATCTGCTGTCAGTCCTCTCCATGGGGACTGAGTGATGTTTCTATCTTAGGCAAGAATTTTCTGCCCCATCAGCATTTAGAACTATCTAACACTGAACAATTGGTTAGTAGAGAAGTGGTAAACAGGTTCGCTTTGAAGGGCTTCTTTAGAAGGGCTCCCTCAGAAAAAGCAGTTTTTCTTTGGCCACCAGATACTGTCAAAACCTTGTAGAAACTCATGTGGCAGAAACTTTATGAAGCACTCATGTCAGCTGAGTGCATGCTATTTTGAAATGTTACAGAACAGGGGCCTTTTCTCCTCCAGAATTGTGTCCCTTGCCTTTCTTTTGTTGTTCCTTTTATTTCTTTGATTTCCTATAATAAGTTAGGAAGAAGAGTGCTAAAATCGTGTCATTTCTAGCCACCTGTTAAACACTACTTTCTTCCTCCACATGTCAGAGTATTCTGAGGCACAGGTAGTAAGTGTAGTTATCAAAACCACAAAGAAAATGTTCCTCCAGTTTTAAAACACTGTGACCACAAGAGTAGTTACTGTCACCAACCCCTTGGTAAAAATTTGCTCTGGAAGCAAATAAATTTGAAAATGCCCAAAGGGCAAACATGAAGAATCCTAGTTTAAGTGGAAAAAAAAAAAAAGGCAAAGTAGAAAAACCAGTTACTGATGACAGAAGTTATTATTTACAAGTGAGGTCTATGACACAAAATTTCAATTGGACTTTAATCTCTTTTGTGTGACCTTCTTAGGATTAATAACCAGAGCAGTTCTTTGTTTTGTAACTGCTTAAAATCAGTGAGTTTCTTCCCCAGACAGGGATTTTATTTTCTATAGAAAGAGTATCATCTAATCTGATCAGGTCAATACATCCTTGTGTATATTCTATATTCACCTTTGGTTTGATGAAAATCACTCCAAGGCTTGGGAATCAGAAAATCGTTTCAGTCTTCATGTTAATAATCTGTAGGTATAGCGCTTTCAATAAATTCTCTAGTCTGTAGAGGTCTGTACACAATATTATGGTTCATATCTAGATATCCCACAAGAGTCTCATGAGCTCATAGGCAGGGCATTTAGATGGTGATTCCATTATGGGGGAATTATATCTGATCTGTTGTTAGGAGATGAGGTATGGTGGAAAGAGGCAGGTCAGTGGGGACGTGACCTGGAAGAATATATGTCTCTCCCAGCCTCTGCCCTTTGTTCTCTGCTTCCTGGCTGCCATGACATGAGCAACTTTCTTCCACCGTGCCTCTCTGCTAGGCTGTTTCTTCTTGGGAGCCCAGAGACCATGGGCTGAAACATGAGCAAAAATAAGCCTATCCCAGACATAAGGAAATAGACTCAACACATTCATTTCTACAAACAAATTAATAGAGAAGAAAAGGTTATAAAAGACTTCTTTTTTCTTTTGTTAGCCCTGTACCACTGCACTACACCTCTAGCCCTTTTTGCTCCCCAGGCTGGCTTGGAATTGAAGATCCTCCTGCCTCAGCCTGCCAAGTAGAGAATAGATAGGATTAAAGGCATGTGCCACATCCCTGGCTAAAAAGGGTTTGGGAAGCAATGATAACTGAGGTCAGATTCACACTTTATTCCTGTTAGTGCCTTCCAAAGCAACCCTTGGAAGTTCTCTGAGTTTGAAATACAATATAATCCTGTTAAATTCAATCCCTTTTGTAAGTTGAAAAATGACTCATTTTCTAAAAATGTCTACAACCTTACTCCTGGAATTTGTAAATGTTATCTTATTTTTAAAAAGGGGTCTTTGCTGATGCGATTAAAGCTACGCATCTTGAGATGGGAAAACTCACACAGCAAAATCATTCCCATATTTTGTATAAGACTAGCCTGTCAGGACTGTGTTGTGGTTCTTCTTCCCTGAAAAGCACTTTTTCCTTACCATCCCTCAGCATTTGAACAACAACCACAATCTGTATTATAATAATCATTACTTCTTGCATCACTCAGAGAACAGTGAACAGAATATACTTGATTAACCAAAAAGATTTATCACATTAAAAAGAAAAAAAAAACTGGCCTAGACATTATTGGGAAGCCTGAGAGTCTGGATTCTTAGCTGAGCTCCCAATAATAGCTCCCAGAGCAACAGTGTAGAACGAGTATACTGAAGTAGCTGCAGTCCCTGAAAAAAAAATCAGGCATTTGCAGAATCAGGAAGTTATCTGCTGAATTGCTGACATAGCCACTAGCTCCAAAAACATTTTGTCTCTGGACCATAATATGCAACAGAGACCATGGATATCTCATGCTTTCCTCTCCCCTTGACTTGTTCCAAACACAAATTTAATTCAGGCTTATTTGATTGAAAAAACCTAAAAGGAAATAGTTGTCCCTCTGTTAGGAAATTTAGAAAAATTTTTCAATTCTCCACCTCTGCTTGTATAAAGAGGAGTAGAATATAATTTGAGCCAGTTATATGTCAGTATCCAGCTTGCTATCTAAAGGAAAATATATTAAATGTGCTTGTATGGTTTCTTTTTTGAGGTTAGGAGGTAGCTGCAGAAAGTTTATGTCTATTTGGAGGTTAAATTCTCATGATAGAAATCCTTTGGTATAAAGAAAATTTTAACTAGACTGGCATATACAATGGTATAATAGAAGATGGATGTGTACTAAACCCCTGTGATAAGGAATGTTTGCTAGACTCGAGAGCTCAGTAGCATTTAGTAAGTTGTACACGGTATATAGCTTACCCTTTCACAAACCCACTAAACAAAACAAATGACTATAGGAATGTACACGTCCTCTCAGATTCCCATAAGAGAATCTTCAGAAAGGTCAATCCTTTAAAATCACTTCGCTTATTCTGGAAATATGAATAGTTGAAAAGCAAGCTTGCAGTCACTTGAAAACCCAAGCTTCGGAGATATACCAAAGACAGAGATGTGGAAACCAAGAGGTATTTATTTCCATGGGTCCCTAGATTTATAAATGTAGGCTAGGGAGGAGACCCTAGGTTATATCACCAAGGAAGAATGTGATTTGTTTGGCTATAAAAAATAATGTGACTCACATTGGATCTGAGAGATATTTCATAAAAAGCATTCCACAGTAAAATTAGTTATGGAAATGCTATTTAATTCACTCTATTTCTGGAAGAGTTGCAATTATATCCCGGCAGAATTTCTCAGGCCCTTTAACACGGAAGTGAAGGCTGAGGGTGTAGCTTAGTGGATAAAGACCCTGCCTAATACCACAAGGTCCTGGGCTAGATCCTGAGCACTACAACTATAATGACAAACAAATTTTTAAATAATAAATAAAATGAAAATGTCTACATATGTTTAACAACATTTCCCTCAAATCTATTGACTCGAGAATGATTTCTGTATGTGTGCGTGAGTGTGTACTTACCTATCTGAATCTATACTTCTATGTACATTTCAGTTGTTCACATGCTACAGAGACTAAAACTCTACAGTAAAAATGTCTGACATCACTTCCAACCTCCAACCCTATGAATTAACAGATGAAATTAGACGTGGCAAACTGAAGTGATTTACAGAGGAAATACTGCAGAAAGTACACAGAGGCAAGTATCTCAGTTCTAGCTAAGCCCAGGTAGAGAGCAATCATATGTATACTAATCGGAAAGTATGACTTCAGTATTCTTTTAAGATAGAGGTGATTATTAGATTCTTCTACGTTAGCCTTAACCTTCAATAAAAGCATTTGGTTAGACTCAGATCCAATAAAATTTCAAAATACATGATATTAGTAAGTCATAAAATTTAGATTTCACATTCTTGGTAAAATTGGCAAAGTAAAATAATACAAAATTTGGCCGGTGAGATAACTCAGTGGCATAAGCACCTGCCTGGCAAGCGCGAGGTCCTGAGTTCAACTACCAGTACCCACATAAAGGAAAAAAAAATAATAATAATACATTAATGTCAATACCAAAAGAATACTATCTGCAGGACTTGGTGAGTAGACAATAAAATAATTTTAACTTATAAAACAGCATTATACATTTGTTAGTTTTCATTTAATTATCTCAAATATATACAAAAATAATTTTATTAAATAAATGCAACACAAATAGAACCAAATGAATTTGTAGGGTCTTAAATACATTTCGAGTTCACTGTATTTTGCCATTAAAAACAATGCAACTTTCAAGAACAAATTTTCAAAAGATGAAGTTATACAAAGCTTATCTTTCAAACAGTTAACTTAGGGATCCTTTTTCTTTTCTCTTTCAATGTACAGTACAGACTTTCTTATTTTCAACCACTGATATATACTATTTTTCATAGAAGTTGTTCATACTTGCTTTTACATGTTGTCTCTTAGTATTTTCCCTCCCATTGCACAAAATAGCTGGACTAATCTCTCCTGCGTAAGTCCTCAGTCCATCTCAGTGTTCCAGGAGATGAGGCCTTGATCTCCCTGCTGTTAGAACAAGACCTCAATCTCTCACTGTCTCTATTTAATCAGGTCTCTATTTTAGCTGCCACAAAGCTGTCAACAAAAGAAAATAAGCTATCCCCCATCAAGGGGTTAAATTGGATTTCACAGTGTGCAAAGGCTCTTCTGAGCAAAATTCCACCTGCACCCTCCGTCAAGCAAATTACTTCTGACTTTTAATTTATTTCTCTAGGAAATGGAAAGGTATGGCATAACCAAAGTCAACAGGGAATAAAGTACAAGGAGTAATCAGGTGCTCACCGATTGCAGGCCCCCTTCTCTGTCACCTTTAATAGGTTCTCAGAACACACAATTTATAGAATGCATGACATGTCCTCTCTGTTCTGAGTTTTATTTTGGACTTGTCTAGTTCCAACAAGTGACAGCTGACGTTTGCTTGATGCAGTGGTGTCTGGAAGATGTATACTTTGTACGTTGAAGTTCAGCTGAGAGTTTGCAAAAAAATAAGAATAATAATTGAACTGGACAGTTGGATACCTAATGTGTAATATCTAAAGCAGGGAAGAAATCTGATTCAGTTGATGGCGATATTCATTTTCAGAATTGTGAGTGTCAAAAGTGGGTACATGTTGGAAACAAAGGAAATACACTTCTTAGGGAGATTATTATCCTGTGACCAAATCCATTTAGTAGCAAATCATTAAATAATTCAAGTAATACAATTTGCTACACTCCCTTTTCTGAATTGAACAGAATATGAAAGTATTTCTATGATTTAATTTCACAAAACCAATTTTAAGGGTTAGTAGAAATTTATATGAATTAATAACTGCAAGTACTCATTGCTGTGGGGAAAATAGCAGGCATTTTTGTCTGAGAGAGTAAAAGTCAAAAATTGTTTTTTAAGGTACAAATTTAACAAGTGTGCAGGGAATAACTCTTCAATGAAGGAAAATGGGATAATGATGAAAATTTACATTTTAATTATAAATTAAGAGTCATGGATTTGCCGATTTCTTTTCTGATATTATCTAATATTTAATTCAAGCTTGCTTTGAAATGAATTTCATATACCCCCAATATGTTCAACTCTTCTTCCATTGCAAAAGATTAATTCATTTCATATTTTTATTCAGCAAATTTTGAATGGTGAATAGGAGTTTGGTTATTGGGAGGAGAATTAGGTGAAGCTTATTGAAAAGTAATTTTTTTCCAGGTGTATATAAACAGAATATATGACTTAAACTGACGTATGTATAGTTGACTTGGAAATGTTTTTTGATCCTTATAATGGTTCCACTGGTTATTTTACCATAAAATTCTAAAACATGTATTCAATTAAAACACAAGGAAATTGAATTGTCAATAAATTGAATGGTAAATTCAAGAAACAAATTAAGTGAGAGGACCAAATATGTCATAGTGATGTAGGGAGTTCAATAAGTATAATCCTAAAAAATATGTGAAGTCAACTTTCATAAAAGCAGTTTGCTATAGGCTGTGCACCCTTAAAATTCATAGTTGGAACATAATCCCCAATGTACATTTGGAGGTGGGGACTCTGGGAAGAAATTAGGTAATGAGGGAGGAGTCCTTGTGATGAGATTAGTGCTTTTATATGAAGAATTATGAGAAAGCTTTCTTCCTTTCTCTTTCTGTCCCTATTATGTGAGGGTCTAAGAAGAGGATCATCACAGTCCAGAAAGGGATCTTCACAAGTCCCTGGATATGCAGACACCTTGATCTTCTCAGCCGCCAAAACCGTGAGAAATAAAGACTTCTTGTTTGAGCCACGCACCTTATGGTCTATTTGTTGTAGCATACTGAAGGAAGACACAGATCAAAACAGACAGATTTACAGAGGTATTCTGAGTGAGCTTTATTTTATGGTGTTTTTTGTTGAATCTCTCCTCTGAAATACAAACAGATGTTTAGCGTACCCCATCTATTTTATTTGTTTATGAAGAATTTTTGTATAGGTATATAGAGATGTACCTATTTTTACACAGATACAATTGTGCATAAACATATTTATAGAATTATATCAAGAATTTTTAAGAACAATTTAAGAGGTGGAATAACAGGTTGAGTATGATCTCTGAAGTACAATTTAAAAAGGAGAAATACCAACACTTTAAAAAGGCAATTACAGGTGAATTATATTATAAGTGAGCACTATATTGTGAGAATGATTTTTTTGTCCTGATTATAATATGAAATTCATCATTTTTAAATAAATACCATCAGGAAATATGGTGAGTTCATCCCACAAAAATTTGACATGCGTCCCAACCTACTACTTTGAGTACATCCATATATGATCTTGGTCAGATGAATTGTTTTTGTGGATGCCTATGTCATTAGAAGAATACATTGAGGGTGGGTGAGATGGCTCAGACGCACAAGCACCTGCCCGGCAAGTGCGAGGTCCTGAGTTCGACTCCCGGAACCCACATAAAGGAAAAAAAGGGCTGGTGATATCGCTCAGCAGCACTAGTGCTTGCTGGAAAGCACGAGGTCCTGAGGTCGACTCCGGGTACCCACATTAAAAAAAAAAAAAAGAATACATTGATTATATGACAAGTTTATATATCTAGTATTACTATTTATCCTGAATTAATAGTTATCCCAAAATAATTTTAGCACTATGAAAAACTCAAATTTCTCAGAGAAACTACCCAACCTGTCAGGAAGTTGCAAGTTAGAGTCTATGAATAAAACATGAATATCCCCACCCCCATTTCTTTTAAGCACACCACTCTGACACACTGTGATAAGGCTTTATAGACTTATTCAAAGTTGATCGTATATAATGTTTAAGAACAAAGTACCTAGACCCAAACTGCCTGCCTTTAATATATCTAGTAGTGTAGAATTTGGCAAGTTACTTAACTTCTCTGTACCTCGATTTCTTTATTTTTAAAAAGAAAACAAATAGTAAAGGAAAGGAAATAATCTTTCTTATCTGGGCCCATGTTTGTGAAGGTTCAACGAGTGTACACATGTGTAGCCCTTATAATAGTGTGCATGTATAGTATGTTCTCTGTAAATGGTAGTTGTCACTGTGGTTTACTATAGGTCTGGTCTTCCATCTCCCTCAAAGGCCCATGGGTTAGAGGCTTGGTGACCAGCTTGGTGCTATCCGGATATGGTAGCATCTTTAAGTGATGGGGCTTAGTGGAAGGTTTCAGGCTACTGGGGTGTGTCCGTGCAAGAAATTGTAGAACCTTGTCTCTTCTTTTGTTTTTGCATCCTGACCATGAAGTGAACAGTTTTCCTATGCCATGTGCTCCTGCCATAATGTGCTGCCCCCATACCCACTCCAGGTCTGTCAATGGGTCCATCCAACAATGGACTGAATCATTCAAAATTGTGAGCCCAAATAAACTTTATCTCTTTACAATTGAGTGTCTCAGGTATTTGTTACGATAACCAAAACTTGGCTGGGCTGTTCTCTTTTTTTTGGTACTAGGAATCAAACTCACAACCTCACACTTGCCCAGCAGGCACTGTGCCACTGAGCTATATCCCCAGTTGCTGGATTGTTCTTGCTCATATTGTTGCTGCTGTGGTTTTGTCATTGTTCTTCTTAAACTGACAGAATCCATTTACCCTGTATTTGGTGACAGTCCATTGGTAGGCATTATATATACCACACTCATTATGTTCTGTTGGATCTCAACTACATCAACTCATCCTTTTGCATCTAGGAGGAAATCCTAAAATTTAGGCATCACCTATTAAGTGCATTCAGTATTTCAGCTGTTATAATTGATTCAAACATGAGCAAGATTCAAGCCAAAAAACCCCAAAGTAAACCTTGGCTTTTTACTTCAGCTTTTCCCTTCTCTGGACCCAAACTTGAGCAGGTAGAAGGGTTTTAGGCAGAGTTATTATTTTGGTCTTGTGTCCTGGCTGGGATTTAAATGATCAAACACAAAAATAGAAGGAGAGCAAATTCTGATATTATAATTTAAGCCCCCAAACCATCCTCCTGGTCGTGTCAGTTACTGCAGCCATCACATCTCCATAACGCTTAATCCAGTTTGGGTTAGGATTTTTACCTCACTTGCAAATAAGCAAGCAACCAAACAAACAAAACCTATTTCAGCTACTCTTCTCAGAAAAAAATATATATTCTCTACTGCTACTTCTCTTCTTTGTTGCCTATTTTCTGGTCACAGAAATTGCCACAGTTCTTAGATTTCTCACTGTATTGCCCCACCTCATTAGTCAGTTTTTTTTAAATGCCCCATCTAGACAAAATGAATTTTAATCCTGAGACTAATGTCGGACTCAACAATGGTAGAATATCTCCATTATGACACATCTCCATTCTTTTAAATCTAGGTAGGATAGTATAAGTTAGTAACATGTAGTAGAGAAATTTGACCATAAAATTTATAATTAATCAAAAAAAATTTTTTTCCTGTCTTAGGTTAAGAAATCACTAACCACAAAAAATGAACCATAATCTCCCAAGCAATACTAGAGTATGTGTTCATGGAATTATTTCTGCCAAACTTTCTTTGGATACATACGAAAATAAATGAACAAACCACTACAAACATGTAAAATATTAGGTGCTTATAAGAATAATACTGATACCAGAATGGAAATAATACCAATATCTGAATAAGACTCCTAAGAAATCAAGATCTTCATCTTGCAGAGCTAAAGGGGATTGGGTAGGTATTTACTTTCCCTTTAAGTTTCATCAGTTCTTTGTACAATGACCTAACTCTATTTTCCACTAGCTTTATAGATAAGCCTTTTCACTTTAAATCTGTTCATCTTGTTTGTGATCCAGATGACAGAAAGCAATTGCACTAAACCCTTAACTTAAATTTGTTTGCATACAAATGGTGCCTTGCAGGCCTGATTTACATTACCCAAGCAGAATTTCTCCGGAAAGTTCACTTTCCCTGAGACTTGCATGTGGGTGTCAATTTTCATCAAGGGTGAAGCTATTAGTCTCCTTCATTTCCTGATTACTCAAGGCTTTATCAACTAGAAGGGATTTAACATGCCTGAGGGATAAGCAATCCATTCATTTTTCTAGATATGGTTAATTTTCTCTCCAAATCTAGCCAGACAATCACAAAGCTGGGTGCCTAGGCCATCATCTTTAGCCTCTAACAGAATTGCTTTGACTGAATCGGGCTTTGCTGTTCACTGGATTTGGACCAAAGGCCATAATAAGCATCAGTCTTAGGGAAACTTGGCTCTTATTTGTACAGAGGCTTGAGAAAATTTGTCAATAAATATGCTTTCCATAACATAGCTTTTAACTATGACTAAGATATACTCATGGGACAGTTGTGAGGTGCAAGGTGTGACAAAACTACTAGTTTATTCAGTGTGCAGGGACATATGACATCATTACAGGGCTCATCCCTCTTGGCTGAGATTAATCTTATCTGTGTTTTAGTATGTACCTTTCCTTTTACTTCATGATATGAAAAAGAGCAGGAGCACTGCTGCCAGAGCCTTATAACACCCACACCAATAAATCTAAGTGACTTGATATTTTTTTTCATATCAAGAAGAATTTCAATATTTTAATAAACTGACTTTGTTGATTTACATTGGCTCCTTGGAATTTTGGTACCAAATTAACTATTAGCAATCCATCTTTGCTACTGAAAGGCAATTAGTGCACAAGATGGGAAATTTGAATTTAAATGTACCTTTACTTTATGTCTTTATTTTACTTTCAATCTAAGTTTATGTGCGTGTGTGTTTGCATGCACATCTTTATATGCATCTGTGCATTTTCCTTTTATTTCTGCTTCATAGTAATTCTACTAGTTACAATAAATCTAATTAGGAACAAATGTGATGGGAGATAATAGAATACATAAAGAAATATAAAAGTTCATGTACATGCACAACAATTAATGTTCAATGAAACAAAACTCTTGATTTCATCACTGATCAACTTACAATTTAGCAAAATTCTGAATATCATCTTTCAAATAGAGACTAGTGGAAAGAGTACTGCAAATAAGAGACTAATGGCAAATATGCAAAAAGTGAACTTTAGGCTTTTGTTTTAAACATATAAATAAGAGACATATTCATTATTAAATTCTGTAATATTAGGATACAAAATCAACAGATTTTCCATACACAAATAATGAACCAGCTAAGACAGAAAGCAGGGAGACAATTCATTCATAAATCCTACAGTAGAATGGGCCACTAATAGTCCAAATTCCTGTTTATAATGAGGAAAGACTTGTCAAGAGTACAACCAGTAAGCAGCTATGTTTCTTGAAATTCATGAAAAGTATGCTGAAGGCCAGTCCCTGCCAGCAAAGATATACCACACACCAAAAAAGTGGCAGGATGACAGAAAAGCACTGCTCACAGATCAAAAGTAGCAATAGCAACAGAAAAGGGGGGGGTAATAACTCAGGCTTTCAGAATTTAAAGGCCACACACCTCTGCTTTAGGTGCCTCCCATTGAATCTTTAGCTGTGATTGACAGGAATGATTGACAGGGTGCAGAGTCATTTTAGGGGCTCTTAGAATGCATGTTCATCTGAGAATATACTGTGATCATAATTATATTTATGAGATGTAGTGCATATTTATGAGCCTGTAATGAGGTAGGAGTAAGGCAAAGATGACCAGAAGTTCAGGCTAGGAGATCCAACATGCATATGCTCTTGCCTAGAGCATTGGTGGTCTCCTAAGATTTTGTTATTTTAACTTTTACCTCTCTCAGGACCTTGGAAGCAGTTGCAACCATGGGGTACTGTTTAGAATTAAATGGAGGCAAAGGAGTGACTCTCTCAGCTTCATGATTTCTAACTCTATTCCCCACTGAGGGCCCTGGCTCGGCAACATCTTTGAGGGGTGTTGAAGGAGGAAGTTACATCTTCTATAGCTACCTCCAGCTGAATGGAGGTGTGAGCCCTGTCTATGTAATTCCTATGTCAATAGGTCCAAAATAGTGCAAGATGCAGCACAAAAACTGGCTGACCGTGTTTCCAAGATCCATAAAGAACTGAGTCATGGGTCTCTTGGCCGAACATCTGAAATTGGGAGTTTGGTTATTGTCCTGGACATGGCCTTAATACTTCTCATAACCTCTCATCCTTAATCTCTTATTTCTTCTTGTTTGACAGCCATCAAACTACTGATGAAGACCCTAACTCAAGATCAGAACCTGCATCCATGTCCATGGTTTGTCAAAAATTCCTCGTAAGAAGAACTCAGCTCCCCTGAACTCATAAATAGGTCAAGGTGAGAGTTCCTTGGTCTCTGCATAGGTCAGATCAACGTCCCCATTCAGCCAGAGTTATCTTTAGAAGATGGAACTCACTCCTCCAACACCCCTCAAAGATTTTCAGGGACCAGGGCTCTCAGGGGGCACAGTACAATTAGAAATCGTGGAGCTGAAAGTGTCACTCCCTTTCCTCCATTTAATTCTAAGCAGCACCTTATGGTTATTCCTGCTTCCAAAGTCCTGTATGCAGTACTTTCCTGTCACCCTGTCACCTTCCTTGGTCTGAGTTATAGCTTTGTTGGCATAAACAAACCCTGAGCACAACTTCTCCTGATCTTCAATAAATGTAGGTGCTTACTACTTACTACTGGGTATAAGCTTGACAATTCTTTCTTCACTGTACATAAGAAACTGAATTATTATTGGCCCATTCAACTATAACAATAATAGCTTTTAAAATCCCTAGGGATCAGCCTAACCAAGGAGATGAAAATCCTTTACAATGAAAATTACAGAACACTGAAGAAAGAAACTGAAAAAGACACTAGAAGAAGGAAAATCCTCCAGTGCTCATGGGTCAGCAGAATTAATACTGTTAACATGTCCATATTACCAAAAGTGATCTACACATTCAATACAATCTCCATCAAAATTCTAATGATATTCCTCGCAGAGCTAGGGAAAAAAAAAACTATCTTAAAATTCATTTGGAAATGGAGAAGACCCACAATAACCAATGCAATCCTAAGAAAACCAAGCAAGACTGGGCACATCAAATACCCAGTTGTGAATTATATTAGAAGCTATAGTAATAAAACCAGGGTGGTACCGTCATAAAAATACACACATAGACAAATGGAATAGAATAGAGGATGCAGAAACAAACCCATGTCCCAACAGCTATCTGATTCTTGACAAAGGAGCCAAGAGGAAATATCACCTCTGGTGCTGGGAAAATTGGATATCTTATATACAAGATTGAAACTAGATCCCTATCCCTACCTCTGTATGAAAAATCCACTCAAATGGGATCAAAGAACTGAAACTTAAACTTCTAGAAGACAACATGGGGAAAAGCTTAAAACTATGGGTACAGGCAAACGCCTCCTGTATAGAACTCTGACACCAAATGAAATAATTTCAAAAGCCAATAAATCAGAGCACATCAAATTAAAAAGATTCTGCACAGCAAGTGAAATAAACAACAGAATGAAGAAACCCTAATGACTGAGAGAAAAATCTTGCCAGCTATTCATCTGACAGAAGATTACTGTCTAGAATATATAAAGAACTCAAAAGAACTTAACACAAAATAATCCAATCAATAAATGGGCAAAATGAAATGAACATACTTCTCAAGAGAAGCACAAATGTCCAATAAAGACCCCAGGACCCTCATAGAATAACAAAGGGATGAAGGAAGGAATGCTTCTATACTGCTGGTGGTAGTATAAATTAGTATAGCCCCTATGGAATCCAGTATAGATATTCTTCAGAAAACTAAGAATAGAATTACAATCTGACTCAGTTATACAACTACTTCATATATACACAAAGAGATCAAAATTATATACTACAGGGATATCTCAACCCATGTGACCATGATATGGAACCAGCCTTTGTGCACATCAATATATATTTTTTTAAATGTGGTATATATTCATGATGGAATATATTATTCAGCTATAAACATGAATGAAATTATGCAATGAAGTATGAAAATGAATAAAATTAGAAATCATCATATTAAGCAAAATAAGGCATGTTCAGAAAGATAAGTACATATCACATGTTTTTCCTAATAGGTGGAATTTTAAGAAAAGATGACATAAATGTAGAAAGATTATTATTAGACAGAGAGGGAAACAAGAAGGGAATAAGGGGTAGGGGAAGTGTGGTTAAGACACACTAATAGGGATGGATATGATCCAAATGTATTATACACATTGGAACCTAGGGTTTAATAAAATTAATAAACACCAATTAAATATATGTTAAAATGAGACAAATCAGTTTATATGCTCAATTAATCAAACTTTAAAAAAAATCACTGCTGAGAAAGAATAGTAAAGCAAATGGGAGAAAGAAAAAAAACTAGTATTAGGTCAGACTTCCAAATTTTCATTGGGAGTACAGTTACTGAATTTGAAATAAGCTGAGGCCTGGATATACCTGGATATAAGTTCCTTAAATTGTCTTCTTAGGATATGGAACAAGCTTTTCAAGTATGGACACCAGCTTGTCCAGCCAATGATTATTCTATACCAAACATAATTCTTCTTGAAAAGGAACATGCATTCTGTCTTGCATTCAACCAAAAAGCAGTTTTTCTCTCACCCTTCCTATAAATTACCCCACTAGCAACCAATTGTAGATTTGAGTTTTTAGTTCCTTGTCTCTTTGCTGATCTACCATGAAATAAAAGCTTTTTCCTTTCGCAAAAACTCAATGTCATGGTTTTGGCTGCTATGAGCCCACGCATGATAACAGTTTTACAACATGGAGGGGAGAGAGAGGCACTGGAGAGGAAAAACTGCATCAGGAACTTCATTTGTATGAATTCACTTCACTTCTAGCTCCCTTTGCAAAATGTTACTAACCTGTCTTACAAACAAAGCAACTGAGCCTCATCAAGTCTCAGTATCTTGTTCAAAAGCCACAGCATTTAAATGACATATTCAGGTCCAAGGCAGAGGCAGAGTAATTTCCACTATTAGAATCTGTCTCTAATAAACGACAAGTTTTTATGGATACCATTTATGAATGCAAATGTCTACTCTGTCTGGAGAAGATGGTTGGTCCAATTGTTCATTATGAATTAGGCCCCTCAGCAAAGAGCAGCTGTTTGATCCTATGTAAACTGATCCTGAAAGAAAATTAAGTAGCAATAGAAATTCAAGAATGATGGGAAAGGGCCGGTGAGATGGCTCAGCGGCGTAAGCGCCTGCCTGGCAAGAGCGAGGGCCCCGAGTTCGATTCCCGGAACCCACATATGAAAAAAGGGCCAGTGATATCTCTCAGTGGCACGGGCACCTGCTGGCGCACGAGGTCCTGAGGTCCACCCCTGGTACCCACAAAAAAAAAAAAAAAGAATGATGGGAAAAAGGAAAAGTCAGTGTCTTCCTTGCTTTCCAACCATGCTCAAACATCATTTAGAAGCCTCAGTAGGAAAACTCTGTAGTACTTATCAGTCCTTATGCAGTTTCCTGTATTTGTTTTACCCTAAATCGATTGCACTGGCTGAGAAATATTCCACCTTCTGTTTTCCTCTACTTACTCATTCAGCCATTTTTTACTGAGAATCTCCTATAAGCTAGAGATTCAGAAATGGTGAGGATGTGATTTTTATAATCATAGTGGCTTATAATTTGGGGGGAAATATATTTATTTGAGTTAATTTGCTTGTCACCATCATTTCTTATATATATTTGTGGTGGCACTTAACCACCAAGTGCTGCAGTTTCCTTCCTTCCTTCCTTCCTTCTGTCCTTCCTTCCTTCCTTCCTCCCTTCCTTAAGAATTTCTTACTTGGAAAATGTTAATTTCTTGACTTTCAACGATGTGAAAGAAACTTAGTCCTTGGGATAGTCACAGTGCTTGGTTACAACATAGGTGCTTGTAAGAAACAAGGCCTTTTCTATCAAAAATATAAACAAGAGAGTGTCTCCATCTTAAACTCTAGTCCGTCCTAGCATACCCTCCTCATCCTTACTCCAGAGTTAGGGGAAATGTCTGCTCAGCTTAGATTCTGGGAACACGACTGACCACCAAAGATAACTTATCAACAGCCAAGGACTTTCAGTTCCCCGTACCCCACATTCCCCTCCCTTAGTGACCCTGCCTACCAACCTTTCCGGCCTTCCCCTCCAGCCACTTAAACTAGCCAATTGGGATAGATTGTAAATCTTCAAACCAGCCAGTGGAGAGGAGGTCAGTGCCTCTGACATGTAAGGAAATAGAAGGAGCCTGCTACTGAATCTCTGCATGCCTGCTACCTCATGCTAAATTGTAGTTGTGCTCTTCTGCAGAAGTAAAACAACCTTGGTTGAGATTTCTTGATGTCTCAGTGCTTTATTATCTGCACCAACAATTTGAGTCTGGGGGTGTATTCCCAACAATGCTTATAAAGGTTGAAATGTGAATGGATGCCTAAATCACTGTTTAGATGGCCAACTTATATTTGTAGAAATTTAAGAAGAAAAAGTTTAAGTGGCGGTCTGGTGACCTATTGCAATGAAATACATGTTCCTGTACCTAAACCCTTATATAGGTGCTAGGGAAAGCATGCAACCTGCATTTGGAAACATTCATGTAAAGAGGGCATACTGATAGAAGCAAGGCAGAATGATCAATTTCTTTATCATTTAATGAGTTCAGTGATTGCAATTCTTTTTTTTTCCTGGACTTCTTAATTTTCTGAGAAAAGGAGACAAAGAGGTTGATAGTTATTATGTACAGGCATAGAAACTAGCTTTAGAATGCGCTACCACTCTAGAGGGCTGCAGAAGTAGATCACCATCTATGTTATCAGTTTAACATTTGAGAATAACTGCATGAACATGTGCTGAAGTGCAAGTTACCAGCCCCATGCTAGGGATTCAGAAGCTACAGGTTTGTGAACTCAGCCAAGCACAGCGGTGGCAGGGCCTCACTGTTACAAAGATGACATGTTTTAGACAATACTTATGTATATGGGCAAAAAACTCAAGGACTGTATTTGTGACAAATTGAATAACAGGTCATTTTAGTTTCTGTTCTGTGGAAAATGTAAAGCATTCCAACAAAGGGTTTTAATGTAAACTTTTTTTTTGCACCCATACTGTTGATTGCTAAATGTAATAGTCTGATCATGACCCTCAATAAATGTTTTTTTTAAAAAAAGAAAAAAAAGATCTATTGTATGAGCTTTGATTCTTTCACTGCCATTCCTGTACAAGTGCTCTCCAGCACCAATTTTTGGAAACATTTCTTTATACAGGGAGGGCCCATGAAGTGTGATTATACATGTCCAGGGCTCTCTTTAAGCATACCACTAAGAGACAGGTACAGTTAGAAAGAATATTTTACCTTTTCCCATCTTGAGAAACATCCCTGAAGCTTATTCTCTGCATCACTAATGAAGGCAGTGCTTTATACTAAAGGCTCCCTGCTGTGGAGCTAACAACTTTAGGACCAGCCTCAACTTTCAAGTGCTAATGATCACCCTCTCCTTCTCCCTAGAGCTAAGAGGCAAGCTTCTTAACCCTCCTTAGCAACTCCTGGCTCCTGCGTAGGCTGAAATTCTGGGAACTGTCAGACAGCAGAGGCCTTGCTCTAAGGGGTAAATTTGCCCACCTTTGCAAAATCACTCCTTCACCTCTCCCTTTTGTTGTATGGTATATGCAATCCACAACTCCATGTTTCAATGTTTCTCCATAGAAATTTCTAATGACAATCTGTGAGTGCCTCTGGAATATGAGAGTGTTATAGGTTTGCAGTCAGGTGGACATAGTTTCAGTGTTTAACCAATGATGAGGTGTCTATCGTTTCATATCTAGAAGTTCCCTCACCTGTAAAATAGATATAATAAGTCTCTCATTGCAAAGTTAATTAATTCCGTTTATAAATATCAATTAAGCAACAATTAGGGGCTCCCCGTAGGAGGTTTGTATATGTTCATTAAAAATGCTAGGATATCTGACCTTTAGCTTTTGGAAGAAGAACATTGCAACTATACACATAAGAAAACCAACTTCAAATTGTGATAACAACTGTGAAGCAAATGAAGAGGTTGCAGTGAAAAATTATAACGAAGATTGAAAAGGAAGATTGGAATACTTGGGTAGTGTGACACAGTCTCCCAGGAGAAGACGTTTGAAAAAGAAAAGAGCTCAAGGGAGCACATCAAATAGATAAAGGCACAAGTAAGATGCTGAGTTAGGAGGAACTGTCAATTTAGAATAAGTCCTGCAAGTGCTAAAACAAAGTTAAATGGCATAATTTCCAGATAAAGGATAGGAAGATGAGTGCTTAATAAACATTCAGTGAAATAAAACATTTCTGAACAAAATATTTTTACATAAACAATCACTTTAAAATCACAAGGATGGGCCGGTGAGAAAGCTCAGCAGCATAAGCACCTGCCTGGCAGGCGCAAGGTCCTGAGTTCAACTCCCGGTACCCACATATGAAAAAAAGGGCCGGTGATATCACTCAGCGGCACGGGCGCCTGCTGGTGCGCAGGTCCTGAGTTTGACCCCCGGTACCCACAAGAAAAAAAAAATCACAAGAAGTAGAACGTTACTAAACACACATGCTGTTAATTTGGTGGTAGATACCATTAATATAATGTTTGCCAACAATGAGCATTTCACTCAGAGTAGGTAAGCGACTTTTCTAGTGACATTCAGGTACTAAGTGAAGAAGCTGGAAGACAAAGCAAGGCACATATCTGTCTCATGTATTTATCACTGTAAACTATATTGCAGAGTTTCTGTAGTTTTTTTTTTTGAAATACAAAATAACTTTAGTAGAAAGGCCAGTCAACTAGTTAAATATAAATTATTGACAAGTAAAAATATTACAAAAGTGAAATATTTAATCTTTTGATAAGTCTAAAGACAGAAGACAAGAAAATCTGAGCTTTCAGAGAAATATACTGAATTAAACCAAATCTCATTCATTTTTATAAAAAGTAGACATGTGTAAAATTTTGTGAGGTCGGGGCTGGTGAGATGGCTCAGCGGCTTAAGCGCCTGCCCGGCAAGCGCGAGGGCCCGAGTTCGACTCCCAGAACCCATATACGAAAAAGGGGCCGGTGATATCGCTCAGCGGCACAGGCGCCTGCTGGCGCGCGAGGTCCTGAGGTCGACCCCCCAGTACCCACAAAGAAAAAAAAAAATTTTGTGAGGTCATCACAAGTAGAAACTAAATTTAATGTTATTCAGCATTTGAAGTAGAATAGAATGGCAACATGAAGTACCCTTACCCTTCCAATAAACCTAAACCAATTCTCTGGTTTAGTCCATATTACTTGATTTTGTAAGCCAGTCTTAATTTAGCATCATAATAAGTCATAGAAACAACTTTAGTAACCATGCTTTGCAAACACATGACAAAATTCAATTTAGAAATAAAGTAGTAGCTGGGTGAGATAAAAAGGGCAGCTGTTCTTTCATTAGCTGTCCTGGCTCTGTCACATATATGGCTCAGGCCCCTGTTCAGCTAAAAACTGGCCACCCCTTTCCATCTATAAAATAGCAATAATACTCACTTTTATGAGAAAATGAATATGAAAATATTTCAAAACACCATGGTGGTGTTAATGGCCATATTTAATAGATACATCTAAATCACTTTTAAAAAACAGTTCCTTTAAGGGTATATGGAAAGCCATGTCAATTACAAATGTCAGCAGTAAGTTGAGATAGAATAAAGTGTTTTTTTTTAATAATCAATTATTTTCAAGTGATTTTCTTGTAGGTGATATTATTTTTTGTGTGTGTTTTTTCTTTTTCCTTCTCATCTCCAATATCAGAGATGTGTTTTTTGCAGAAGCCAGCAGGTGGCTCTCTGGTGTACAGCCGTCAAAAACAAAAACAAAAGAAAAACAACTTGTTCACAGCCCAGTTTGAAAACTTATCATAATCTCAAAATGAGACATCTTGAAAGTACATATAAATCAATTATTAATACCAAATTGCTTCTCTACCCCACCTCACTTTAGTGCACCAATTTCAGTGCTGAAAACATTGTTAGTTTAATATTTGTTCAAACTTACAAGTGACAAAGCCAGAATGCATTTCTCACCATCTTGATAGTTTCTCATAGGAAAATGATTTGGTTTTTTGTCCTCTCCATAGCAAGCAGCATCCACTAGAAAAGCAAATGACAACAAACAAATTTGACCAAGTAAACAAACATGAATACTTTTAAAGTGGCTTAAATAGCAGTTTGTGTCCCTAAAGGACTGGCATTAGTGTACTAAATGACCCATAAGTTTAGTATTGATTTGTTTCAGCTCATTATTATCTTTGCAACATCCGTTTCATAAATCTTAGAAAATGCTAAGCCAGGGCCGGTGAGATGGCTCAGCGGCTTAAGCGCCTGCCCGGCAAGCTCAAGGGCCCGAGTTCGACTCCCAGAACCCACATACGAAAAAAGGGCCGGTGATATCGCTCAGTGGCACGGGTGCCTCCTGGCACGCGAGGTCCTGAGGTCGACCCCCCGGTACCCACAAAGAAAAAAAAAAAAAAAAAAATGAAAATGCTAAGCCAAACCCAACTGAAGTCATGCCAATACACATTAAGCCAAACTTCTGGTTTGATATAATGGCTTAGCATGTAGGATCTGATAAGTAATCATCACCCAGTTGAATATATTATATTCAGAATGATGTTTGTGGTTTATAACTGTTAATCTAGATCAGATGATGATGTTGTACCACAAAACTATGACTCTGAAACACAAACTACTGTTTGGCTAAAAATTGTTAAGAAAACCTTTATATACCTAGCTTTTTAAACATAATCAAATAACACAGGTCATCTCCAGCCACATGTTTGTTTTTGATGAAGAAATTCTGAGTTTATTGTAAGTGTGTGTGTGTTTGTGTGTGTTTGTGTGTGTGTTTAGGAATGAAACCTTATAGTTTGGAATGTTACACAAGGCTGCTAACTTGAATGAATTAATTACTTATCATGGCTTTAAAGTTAATTCTTACTTGAGGTTCATAATCATACATATTTAACATCAAAAAGCTAGATAGTAAAAATTTTAAAATAATTTAATAAATCCCTCACAGTAACCCAGATTTGAAGTGAAGCAGTTGTTTTTGTGTTATTCACTAAAGGAAGAAAATTAACTAGCATAGATATCAAGACAGAGTCACCTTAAGAAAAGAAAAAAAGAGAAAAAAGAAATAAAAATACCCAAAGACAAAGACTTCCCATCTATTCATAAAAGACAAAATGAAATAGTTACAATAATCTAATTTTTCAAGATCCACACCACATTATTACATCAGAATGTCAGGCTCCCTCCTCACTTACCAGCAATTTTACTCAGCGTCGTTGAACAGTCTTTAGATATCATTCTATATTCTTTATTTTTTTATGAAAAAAAGGTAAAACAAAATTTCATAACACGGTGATAGGAGAATAACAATAGTTAATACATTGCACATTACTATCATTAAAGTAGTTACTCAGAGTACAAGATATGGGCATAAAAATATCATTCTATATTCTATTATTTTGTCCTTATCAAAGATGCTAAGAGTTATATTTGTGGCGATCGATATTTGTAAACTGAGCCTTAATCTCAGGCAAAAGACTCATTCCCACTCCTACTACCCATGAGGAAAAAGAAGAAGAAAAGAAAAGAGGAAAAAACTTAAGACCTATGTGGACCTCTAGCGCATCAGTTAAAATAGAAAAGGCTCTGAGGTCGATTCAGGTGAAGCTGGATTGAGGACGCCTACATGGGTCAAATTTGCATGGATCAGCGAAGGTGGGAATATAAAACTAGATTCCTCCCCACTCTGCTCCAACACACACACACACACACACACACACACACACACACATGCCTCTCTTGTGAATTATTTTTTATTTTTTCACTTGTTTTTAAAGATTTCTGTTACTCAACTCAGTTGTAGCTATCCTGGGCAAATCTCCCCAAAATCTGAAATGTGAATAACATACGAATTGACTGTGAAGAAGGAAAGATTATTGGTCCCTGACAGAGGACAAAAGGTTCCTTGTACTACTCGACTGCTCCCCATTCTGCACCATTCTTCACGAGGACACAAGGGCTATAAAAGCCACTCTCAGTCTGTCCCCCATGTCCCGCTGTTGGTTGCCTATCTGCGGCTTCCCCACAGGGCTAAATCATTTAGTTCCTCACCAAGCAACACCTCTCATTGATCACTCCAGAGGGGCTGCTTCAGAAAATGTTGATTCAGCCTGGTGGGGAAGATGGGCCAAGTACAGCTGGAGGAGCAAGACTGGGGAAGGGTTTTGAAAACAACGCACCTCCTAGTTTTCCTTGGCACTAAAAGCAACCCTGCCTGCTCCTTCACACTCACAGTATCTTGCCTTTTGAACAAACTTCTGCCAAACTATCAGGTGATTCCAACTTGAAGAGAAGGACAAGTAGAAAACCAGTTGAATGCCATTGCATGAAACACCTGTTTATTTCTGCTCTGGCAGTGTTTGCGTACTCCCAAGAGAATCCCAAACTAGCTGCTTTCTGAGTTGTCATGCTCTGCTTGGATTTTAAACCTGAAGAATTGAGATTAATGCAAAGTACTTTTGCCACTAAAATACCTTTCCCAAAGCAGTCATTTTCTAACCCACAACTGTTTAGAATGGCCTCGTTTAACAATGTTTATAAGTCATAAAACATGTATTGGGCTGATGTATGAGTTTGTATCTTTGGAGGAACTAGAATTGCAAGCAAACAAAAAAATGCAGGGAGAGAGAAAAGAAAAATGTTCTAACAGATGTGTTCACTATTAAATAGAACACGCAACATGTGCTGCAAAATAAAAGAACCATTTGGCAACATAAAATATCTTGGCATCTGTGTTAGATTTGTAACCACAGTAAAATATTGATATGGACCATAAAATTCAAGTTCTATATTCCTGTGCTTCTGGGTGACTCGGCTTTGAAAGACTTTTGGTACTACTGTATTGTTCTTGCTCATCAGAGATATTTTATTACAAATCTGCTTTATGACATTGCATGATTGGCTCATTTTCATAAAGGTGTTACAAAAAATGGGAACAGCTTTTAATTCTAAAGCAAGACATAGATTTGACAAAGGAACAGAGGAAAAATAACGTGGCTTAGACTTATTGATAGTAATGTGTACTTAGGGAAATGTATCCAGATTAAAGGTCACTGACTCTTGAGGCTGTTTTGACATTTGGAAATATATCATAGAATTGACTCTTTTCAGAAGAACTGACTTGGTAAAAGATATTATCTATAAAATCATACAATATATGACATTTAATAAATTAGGTAAGTATATCAAAATGTGTTAAGCTAAATGGTATGACATATATTTGATAAAATATTATTAATTATACCAGGTACTTTGCAAATATCCACTCCCACATATTTTATCAATTTATATAGGCATGATATTGTGATATTATAGAAATATATGCTTGGGCTCTCCCCCTGGTTCCTAACACACAGCCCCTAAAGCCCTTGGAATCCTCACTGTGATAATGGTTCTGTGTATACTAATGAGATGCTTTGTGGCTGAGGACACCTAAATAGCTTCAGAATGAGGCTGGTCACCAGAAAGACCAAGGCATGATAAAGAGAGGGTCTGCACTTTTGGCCCCATTCCATAACCTACAGGGAGAAAAGAGAGAGATTGAAGGTTGAGTTAATCACCAATAGCCAAGGATGTAATCAATTTTGTCTGAGTAAAGGAGATTCCATAAAACCCCCCAAGGACAGGGTTTGGAGGGCCTCTGGACTTCAGAACATGTCCATGTGCCCTAGCAGTCAGCATGCCCCAGACAGGACATGGCAACTCCGAGCCCCTTTCCCTATATCTCACCCTATGCACGTGTCTCTTCCATCTGAATGCTCTGTAATGCCTTCATAAAATGACAAAGTACATGTTTCCCTTAGTTATGTGAAAAACTCCAACAAATTATTTGAGCTTTGGGAGGGGATCATGGAAACCTCAAATTAAGTCCAGTTCATCAAAAATTTAGATTACAATTTGGGTTTCTGATTGGCAACAAGTGGGGTCTGTCTTTTGGGATTGATTCCTCAGCCTGCAGGATTTGACACTATCTCCATGTAAACAGTGCTAGAATGAATTAAATTACAAGAACTAAATTGCTTTTAACTGGAGGATCATTTAGGGTGGGCTGAAAAACCCCATACATATGGTTTCAGAAATGTCTTGTTGAGCCATGTGTGCAAAGAGCAAAAGGAAGAAAAGAAACAGTTTTTCCACCAATAAACACATTAAAAATATATACATGATAGACTGAAACAATGAAAACATAAATAGTTCATGAAGACAAAGATGCATATAAATATATATAATTTCTTAGATAAAGCCTCTATTCCACACATAAATGTAACTCCTCTAAACTCTTTAACTTCTTCCTTTGGTGGCCAGCTCTAAATGTAAAATATCTGTTTATGGTGCGATTTTCCCCCCTATCAATTTTAGACACTATTAACTTCCTAATATGAAAGATGAACATTTAGTGTTTTTACATGAACAACCACAACAATTTTATCACAATTATGTGTTAAATAATAAACCGTTTCAGTCACTTTTCTACAGCGCCATATTCATGTAGTACCAGAGTGGTAAAATCACTGGTTTGCTCAGAATGAATGAATAATCACCTCCTCAATTGTAAGTTGATTTGCTCCTATCAGTAATTCATCCCAAACTCCAGGAAGCCCATAAATGTACCTGGAAAATTTTATCAGGTACTTTGCAGTTGTCCACTCCCCTATTCCAATATGCCCTCCACCGCTGAGCTGTCCTTCTTAAACCCTGCTGCCCTTTGCCTCTACTTTCAAGTGTCTTTCTTGTTCCCAGTATAACTTTCCCCCTGATGTGGCTTTCTCTTCTCCTGGCAACTGGTTTCACTTTTCTGATGTGTTGCTATGTTTCTTCTTGAATCCTTCTCATGCTGCTTATTGGAACCTTTCTTCATTCTGTTGGAAGACATTTTCTTGCATCTTCCTGAAAAGTGGTGTAAGAGAGGCAATTGCATTTTGAAACTTTGCACATCTCAAAAAGTGTCTCCATTTCTCCCTTCCATAGATTGAGAATTAATTTGAAATCATTGCCCTTACCTTCAGCATTATGAAAAATTTGCTCCGTGACCAGTTGTCTTTCAGGTTTCCTCTGAAAAATTCAATGCCCTTCTGAGTCATAGTATTTTCTAAGTTTGTAGAAGATCTATATCTCAAGTACAATTGTTGCAGGACTATTTTATTATTCACTGTTTTGATCTACAATAAATTATTTTAATATGGAATAATATCCTAACTTCAGGTATATTTTCCTGTATTCCATTTTTCTTTTTTTTTTTTTTTTTTTTTTTTGTGGGTACCGGGGGGACGACCTCAGGACCTCACGCGCCAACAGGCGCCCGTGCCGCTGAGCGATATCACCGGCCCCTTTTTCGTATGTGGGATCCGGGAGTCGAACTCGGGCCTTTGCGCTTGCAAGGCAGGCGCTTAAGCCGCTGAGCCGTCTCACCGGCCCCGGTAAATGAACTCTTAAAAATTTATTTATGTGCTATTTAACACCCTGGATTAGTTCTAGTTTTCCTTTTTGATTTTCTTTCTTACTGCTGGGATATTATTTCAATTCTACCAATACTTCCTTTTTCTTAATATTTGTCTCATCTTATTTTTAATTTTCAAGAGCTTTATAAAATTATTTTTTGATTCTCCCTTTTAGAGAGAACTTGCTCCTTAGATTATGTGTTTAATAATTTCTCCTAACCCTCTAAAAGTATTTATTTTCTAACATTTTTCTCAATATCTTTATTATTTCTGTCTCCTCTGAATAATTTTTTATTGCTGTTATTTATTTGCCTGTATTTTTCATTGGTGAATTTATGCATGTGATGGCCAGAGCCTGTGTTTATATCTAGAAGGACACTGGGGGATTAGGCAGGACTTGTGCACTAGTGGACTTTACTGCCAGTAAGAAAGAAATGTTGTTCTACCACGGAGACTTAATTTTCTTTAATGCTTTTTCATTAGGAGTGTCACATTTAACAAAAATAATATTCTCTTTGTTTTATTTTTAGCTCTAAGAAAATAGAACACTACATTCAATAGAACATTACACTGAGACATTTTTAAACACTCAATAATAGGAGGAAAATTGTATATCTTTTTCACAGAAAACATTGGCTGACTCAATTTTCACAATTTATTCTCAGATCAATTGGTCCTATTTAAATAGTATGTTTATTCTAAAAACACCAAGAGTTTAAGAGTGACAAAACAAAATGAAAAAGTCTCCAGAATTGGGCCAGTGGCATAAGCGTCTGCCCGGCAAGAGTGAGGTCCTGAGTTCAACTCCCAGTACCTGCATACAAAAAAAAAGTCTCCAGAATAATTTTCTTATGTTAAATATAATGAGAATTTTATATAAAGTCTCCCTATCAAGGTATTAAATGCAGATACACAAAATTAGTGAGACACATTGCCAGGGATAGATCACTGGCAGCAACAGCTTAAATCAAAGGAAGGGATTGTATCTTCAGAATTAAATTAGCAAAGTGTAAACAAAATGTACAGTAAGGCATTCCTTCAAGTAAACTACAGTTTTCTTATCAAAGTACATATGACAGAGTTTTAAAATATGCAAGGTTTCAGTTCAGGTAACTTCATTATTTCAGGAAGGTAGATCTAAAGTACAATTGAAACATTGAGGTCATGTCTAAACATTGCGGTAACCACTGTCTAGAGAAAGATAATGTGAACAAAAGAAGTGGTTTCTTTGATGTAAAAAACAAATTATGTTGGCAGAAGATATCTGCTCAAGGGTACCAAAGTGGAAGGAATTGATAAGATAGACATATCAGCGTTTGAAAGAAACTTTGCCTTCCAGCTTAAGAAAGTCATGCTCAAACATTAAAATATTTCCATATTATACCATTCCCTGAAATTCATTTCCCATTTGGAGATGTCTGTGTAATTATTCTGCTACAACTATGAAGATCCCAGGGAGATTGTGCCATGTTTGATTATCTGCCCAGATGTAGTGAGTACCCTGTTCCTTGGTTTTCTGTTCCACAGTTGATTCCAGGACAGAAAATTAAATGAGACCTTAGTACATACAGTATCCTAATAAATAAAAAAAGAGTTCTAGTGAGATAAGCAAAGAAATATTCAACTGGATTCACCTGTTGATTAAGTTCAGTGGATATGTTTTACTGGGTGTGCCCTACAGTATTTTTTATATTTCTTTTGTCACAAAGCAGAAGCCAAGTTTCCAATGGTCAAGAAAGGGCACAATAAGCACATCGGAATTCATAGGAACTCCTCTCAAGGGCCAAGTTTCCTTTTTTGTACCTGCATACTTAACTTATTCTTGGGCAACTGGCAGTGGGAATATACATCATTTTCAGAAGATTTCTTTCATTTTTACTCACAAGGCTTTGCTCTTTTCCTGTGATCTCAAAAGAGAGACTTTTCAGAAGACTAGTATTCCAAACCAAATATAAATAATAGCACAGAACAGTCATTTTTAAAAATAGGATACATCATCAGTAGTGTTCCCCATTGTGTTTTTCACTGAGTGATCATAAGAAGTAACCTTTGGTTGAAAAGCATGTTTCTTACATTTGCACTGCAGAAAGTGATTTGTTTTTGTCTATATGCATTTTGCTGTACAACGGGGGCAATGTTGAAAATGCCATAGCAAGCAGCAAGTCAGCAAGATAATTCAGTTCTAATTGAATATTTATAACCTATTTTATCTTTTTGGATTGTGCTGTGATCCATCATTAATTAGTTTAGAAAAAAGCTTCCTATTAATTGAAGATACTGACAAAATTGACAAAATTCGGTTCTTCTTCCTGCCAAGCTGATGACTAAATATTGGGTCATAGTGACCAGAGTAAAGCAATGTCACATTAGATATCTTGAAATACAGTCTGTTTTCCCTAGTGATAGTGATAAACCATTAATTGCATCCATCAGACTATATCAAAAGGAGAGGTGATATAGAAGAAACCACCCTTGGATAATACATAAGAAAGTGCCACTATCCCCTCAGCATAATTAAGAAAATACATCCTCTTCTGCCAATTAAAATGAAAATGCATAGGTTATCTAACAGAAAAAATGAGATTCAAAAAATGCATTTATTGTGGATATTAAATAAGGCACATTGTTCCAAAATTGTTACCTCCATGTAGAACATGTGTTGGCTCAATGGTCCCGAAATCCATTTACTGGCAGAAAAGGAGGCATGGTGGAAACAGTAATCATGTCTCCACTCCACACATACTATGGAAAAGCTCCTCACTATGACTCAAGGCCTATGGACATCCAGTAAGGACGACAGAACCATGAATTTTAAATTGTTAAATAAGACTGTCATATAGGGTATTTCTGCCTGTGAGGCTCATTATTCTTAGGGATCCACTAAATCTGACAGCAGGGTGACAATTAACACAATCTGTTGTAGGTCGACACCTGTCTGTTAGGAATTGGACTGAAACCATGCATTCACTTTACTGAGGCTATAGAATGAGAAGTAATTATTATATAGTAATGGCTTCCAGCCACTGATTCTTAGGGCCAGGTTTGTATTAGAGGTGAAGAACTAAAAAGCCTTAAGTACTTTTACAAATCCCAGCAAAATACTTGCCTTAGTGAAGTATATAGTGATGCATGAGGATAGAGATCATTTGGCTACAGTGGGATTTTATCTAAAATATATATGGTTCTTGTTGTTGTCTTTGTAAATTATGGACATTTATTTTAAAAGATTAGGAGTATGTTCTCATGAATGATAACCATTTCATAATAAACATAGTTGTTTTCAGTTTTTAAAATTATTTGATCCATACATTTGAATGCTCTTTCTTGTCATTACCCCTTTATGATTTTAAAGCTTTTAAATATATATGTAGTTCTATGAGTTTTTAACATTCGTTTGGTTTACATAACCACCACCACAATCAGAATATACACAATTACACCATTCAAAGAATTTTATTATCCTGGACCATTGTGGTCAAATTTTTTTTCACTCTAAACTTTAGAAACACATGTTTGGCTTTCTTGTAACTTTGCCTTTTCTAGAATGTCATATAAATGAATTCATATAGCATATAACCTTTTTAAGTCCAGCCTCTTTCACTTAGCATAATAAATTTGAGATTCATTATGTTATCTGTATATCAATAGTTCATTCTTCTTTATCGCTCAGTAATATACCACTGTATGGAAGAATCACAATTTGTTAATTCACACATAGACAATTTGGTTGGTTCAGTATTGGACTATTATGAATAATGCTACCATAAACATATATATTTCCTTGGTTAAAGATCTAAAAGTAAAAATTCTTCCTCATCTCTTTATAGCTTCATCTTTGGTGCTCTGTAACTTTCAGCTAAAAAACTTTAATCTCTCCCTCCATCTTCACATGACATTCTTCCTGGTAATTTCCTTTGTCTTCTTTAACATCTGTCATACTGGATTAAGGGCCCAACTTACTCAAATATGATCTGATCTTAATTTGTTATGCATTTTATGACATCATTTCTAAATAAGCTCTCATTCTGAGGTCCTGAAGGTTAGGACCTCTTTACATCTTTGTGTACAACACACTTCAACCTATATGAAATAGAGATAAAGATGTAGTACGTCCTAAGCATTGGTCAGGCATTGTGCTAAGTGTGGAAGATACAGTGGTCAGCAGATTAGATGTTATGGCTTGTATCTAGATGTCCTCCAGAAAGCCTCTTGTGCTCATAGGTGGAACTTTTCAGAGCTGGCTGGATGTAGGGCATGTGATACTGGGATTAAGCATGTATGGTACTAAATTACTCCACTGCAGGAATTAGCATAGTGCTAGGTGTGGCTGAATGGGTTTACCGAAGACTGAAGCCCCACCCTGGATATGAGGGGCACCACCCAAAAGGCTTGTAGCCTGTATGGAATAAAAAGGAAAAGCAGGCTCCTTGCTTCACTGCATTGCTGACTTGCTGCCTTCTGTTTGCCACACTGTGAACTGCTTCTCCTCTGCCATGACACCATGCCTTGAAGCCACCAATTATGGACTGAAAACTCTACAAACTGTGAGCTGAAATAAATCTTTCCTCTTTTAACTTGTGGGTGTCAGGTATTTTGTCTCAGCAATGAGAAAAGTAACTAAGACAGAATTTGGTACAAGAGAAATGGTGTTGTTGCTGTGACAGTACCTAACCATGTGGTTCAGGAGCCTTTGGAACTGGCTTGAGGAGAGAGTTTAGAAAGGTTTGGAGATGCTGGCTGAGGAAGCTGCCTTAGAATGCTGTAAGCTGAACTTGATGGGATATTCTGGTCAGAGCTCAGAAGACAAGAATGCTGATAGAAATGCATCCAGTAAAAACCAGGCTCAGTAGCTTTCAGTTAGGAACAAGGATTGCATTGGCTGTTGAACTCCAGACCATATGTATTATGCTTTCGAAGAAAGTTTGTCTGCATTTTGCTCATGTCTAGAGACTTTACCTAAGACTGAGATTAACAGTGATGGACTAAGTAATCTTGCAGAAAAAATTTCAAAGGAGTCTACTATTAAGGTGGTAGCATGGCTACTGTTGGGAGTTTTTAGATAGCTGCACCTTGAAAATCAAGAGCAAACACTCCAGAAGAATTATATAAAATATTTTGAGTTGGGCCAGAAAGAAAGCTCCAGTAAAGTTGCAGCCTGCAAAGATGGAACAGAGGAGAACTTGGTAGCTGAAAAGACTAGTAATAAAAAAAAGCCAAGCATTTTAGAAGAGCACAATAGGAAAGATGGCCTGAGGACATCACAAGAGCCAGCAGGACTCCACTCTTTGCAGCCACAAAATTGAAAATGTGAAAGACTTTGCTTTGAGAAGACAGTACAGGGCACCATGTTCCTGAATGATGGTGGCCTAGAGAATTTATTCCTTGGGATTGGGCTCAAGGATCTCAGCAATCCAGGCACTCAACCCCTACAACCAAGAGAGTAGGAAGCCAAGCTACTGCTCCAGCTGGTGGCAGACCTTGGCATCATCTACATGGTGCTGATTTTAGGTGCATGCAGAACGCAAGAGTTGTGGGATCAAGGAGGAGCCCACCCAGATTTTAGAAGAAGGCCTTGGAGGCTAGGCAGTGTGTCCCTGAGTGGGCAGTGTATGAAGCTGTGAGCATGAATTCAAAGGTGCAGCAGAAAAGCCAAGAACATAGAGCATCTGAATAAAGGTGCACAGAATGAGCACAGGCAGCCCAAGAGAGAGGCCACAAAGGGTACAACGATGGCAGTAACATAGGGGTGAAACTACCCAAGCTTTTTGGAGTTCACATCTTGCCACAGATTGCCCCAGGTAATGGACATGGAACTATAGGATTTAATGTTTGCCCAGCTGGATTTTGATCTTACTATGGTTCCATTCCTTTAGATACCCCTATTTGTACCTTTTGGAATGGGAATGTCCATCTTGTGCTATTATATGTTAGAAATGTTTAACTTTCTTTTCATTTGCACAGGAGCTTGTAAATAAGACTTTGCCTTAAATTTCAGAGATGACTTTGGACTTGAACCTTTCAGCAATCCTGAAACTGTTAGGATTTTGGCAACTCTTAGAGATACACTATATAGCCTTTGCATAAAAGGGTGTGAATGAGTCTTCTGGGGACCTTGGGTGGAATGTTATGGCTTGTATCTATATATTCCTTTCCCCAATGCCTCATCCTCTCATAGGTGGGGCTTTTCACAGGTGGCTGGATCTGGGGTATATGATACTGGGATTAAGCCTGTGTGGTAACTAAATGGGCTTAGCATAGTGCCACATGTGGATAATGGAAGCTCCACCCTGGATGGGGGTGGCTCCCATCAATGGAGTTATAGCGTGGATGGAATATAAGAGGAGAGAGGGAAGGCAAGCTTGCTGCTTCTTCACTGTTGCTTGGTGTTAGGGACCATGAATTGTAAATTGACATAGTATGTCCTAGGCTCTCCTTGCCCTGCCTGCCTCCTGGGCTGGTTTTGGAATGCAGAAATCACCTTCCTCCTGGGCAATGAGATTAGCACACAGGTGTGGGGATGGACCTTGGCTTGTTCCCTTTATGATGTTAAACTTGCCCATTCTACCTCTAGCTGCCTCGAGCTGTTCCAGGAAAATCACCCTACCCCCTCCACTACATTGGCTAATAAAATGTGACTAGCTGGGCCTTTTGCTCCTAGAGAGCAACTGGTTGTCCTAGATCATTGCTATGAACTCTCCTACTTTGTCTCTTGTTCTTTCTTTCCTTTCCTACTGTGTGCAGTAACCCAAGCCAGAGACTGGAATCCACTGGAGGGATCTCAAGTAACAGCCACCATGGGAAGGGTCAGTAATACTTGGTGCTGCTGTCTCCTCTCTACCCTGCTGTGGACTGTTTCTCCTCTGCCATGCCTCTCTGCCATGCCATGTTGCCTTGGAATCAGCTGACTTGGACTGAAACCTCTACAAACTATTAGCTGAAATAAACCTTCCTGTATTAACTTGTGGGCGTTGGATATTTTGTCCTAGAAATAAAAGTAACTAAGACATTAAGTAAATGTCTGGGTCTTATAATCTATAGCCTAGAGTACAAGCCAGACTTTGATACAAATATTATGAAGAATCTATTTATAAAAGTATGGTCTTTTTAGAAGAAGCATAAGATGCTTTGGAAATTACTAATAAAGTGTTCAAACTTGGTCCAGATTTACTAAAGACTTCTATACATAAGTAACATTCAGGATAAATCCAGAGGGCCAAATGATATAAGACATACAAAGAGAGATGAAAGAGTATTCCATATGAAGAGAAACCCATGTAGAAGGAACTGCAAGTTGGAAGGCTATCATGTTTCAGGAATTCCATTCCAGGAGGATGGTAGATAATGGAAATAGATGAGGGACAAAAAGCTGTCAAAGAGGGACAGTGAGATGGCTCAGCGGCATACGCGCCTGCCTGGCAAGCGCGAGGTCCTGAGGTCAACCCCCGGTACCCACAAAAAAATAAATAAATAAAAAAGCTGTAAAAGAAAATGTTCAGATTTCCAGGGTAAGCCAGGATAAATAAAGTGCCTTTTCCTATCTGAAGGAGCATTAAGGTTTGGGGTATGGACATTGGGTTTGGGGTGCAGAATGTACTAGGAGCTCCATTTGTAAAATATTGAGTGTTAAATGTCTGGGAAATATTCAAATGCTTGTATCAGCAGTTGGTTTTAAGACTGTACAACAGAAAGAGGTGTCTGGGTTTAAGACACAAATTTTTAAGTCATCAACATAAATGGTAATTTAACTTAGAAAATAAATGACATTATCTAGGAAAGGAGGTTAGAATTAGAGGATCTCAAACTGAGCCCCAAGGATCTCCATCATTAAAAAGATAACCCAGAGAGGAAATACTAGGTAAGGACACTGATGGAAACTGACATTTTTTGCTGACAGATACATCTCCAGCAATAGGATTGGGGATGGAAGCTGAAGGCAGATGATGGATATAGTGGGAACAACAAAAACAAAGGGAAAAACTCTAATAGTTAAATTCAGAACATATCAGCAAGTTGATTAGTTTGTTTGATAAGTATGATGAAAGAATTGACATAGTGAGAAGAAAACCTTTAAAGTTAGAAAGGGCTCAGATCAAGGAAGTCTTTGACCCAAATGTTTGATTTTTTTTATCTAATCTGTATCATTTAAAGAAAATTGCTTTAGAACAGAGTGTTAAATGAACTAGCCCTGTAATCAATCCCTGGGGCAGGGGAGTTAATTCGGACTATTTTAATGTGTAGTTAATTTCAATAGCATAGGTCCTGCTGTAAATATTCTTTTTAGGGATAGATAAGAGATGCCTTCTTCCTATGCAAATGAGTGATTTTTATTTACTCACAATGAAATGGATTTATAAATGACGGCATAAATACGGCTTTCTTCCCCTAATTGTACAATTTTCTTGAAAGGCAATCTTGGGTAAAAACCCAGTTAAAGGATCTTTTTAAAAAATGAATGTTGTAATCAACTGGCAGTTTAATTTCTGGCATAACACATACTTTCTAATTCCCTAAGGTGTGGTTTTCTTGTTCCTTTGAGCCAGTGTAGGCCACCATGGAAATCAGTCAAGAGCTAGAATTGACTCAGTACCCAGCACAGTGACCAGAGACATTAGCTTCTGTGGCAAACTAATTGTAATGTAATTCCAGTAATATACACAGTCAGCACTGAGCACAATTTAGGGTTCCCTGCCTAGAGCTTCAGGAGAGCCATGCTGTTATTGTAATTAACCCACTGCTTTGCTGCTCCAGTTTTATTCCTTAGTTTTATTACTAGGATAAGTTCATTGGTTCCTTTTAAAACTTCTCTAAATGAAAGAATGGCAATGATTCTGCATACTACTGTCAAATTACGTAGGAAGAAGACTTCATAAATGTTAACTATGACTAGTGATTTCCTACCTTATACTCTGCATTTTGTATGGATTATATAATTTTACCTGTTTAACAATATTATAGATAGGTACTAATGTTAACACCAAATTTAAATAATTTGATCAAAGTCACCAAACTGTTGTGGAGAGGTGGTAGGACTTAGGCCAAGATCAGACTGACCCCAAAGCCAGTGTAATTGTAACATCCTCCAAGTATACTTACATTCAACAGTTGCGTGTTAATCTGCCTTCTCTGTGAAAGCAAGAATTCCTTCAGGAAATTTTGTCTTTGTCACGTACATTGTAGACTCAACACCAAATAATCGATGTTTATACAGAGAAGGGAAAAAGAAAATAGGACAAAGAATTGAAATGAAGAGAAGAAGAAAGAAGACACAGAGAGAAAGAGGGAGTGAAGGAGTGAGGGAGGAAGGAAGGCAACAAAAAAGGAAGGAAGGGAGGATCTTCATTTTCAATGACTTGACAATAGATTTGTATGAGTCTCAGAAAAAAATGACAGGAATATTTCTTTTAAATGTCTGATATTTTGAAATACCGATTTAGATAAATGCTGGGATATGCATCTAGTATGAGAGACCATATGGTATGAACTATAGCATAGATATGAATCTTGGTTCCACTATTCCTAGCTGTGTGATCTTCCATAATTCCTTAAATTGAATGTCAGATTCTACTTCCATATAACTGGGTCTCCTGACACATGGATTATAGTTTGCTGCGTATTCTGTAAAGTTTTGGTGAGATTGCTCAGTAAGAGAAATGTCTTAATTTTCTCACCCTAGGATAATAGCAGATAGCTGCCTACTCTTCCTTGTTTATCTGAGACCACATGGATTTCCCTGTTTGCCTTTGCTCCTCTACTCCACATGCTGAGAAACAGCCTTCCTCATCAGAAAAGAGTGGAGATGACTACTTCTCATTACTATGCATTTGAAAATCAAACCCCATCACAATTTAAAAACATAGGAATTATGGTCCCTGTTTTATAAATGTAGAAACTGAGATGTAGGTCATACAGAAAACTCAGAATAAAAAATAAAACAAAAAAAATGGTAAAAATTTTTATTCCATTGTATTACATGGTTTCTTTATTTTCATCTCCTAGAACTTAATGTATGGGTTTTCATGTTCATCATTGTCTCCCTAGGACCTGGAACAGCATCTGCAACATAGATGATAACAAATGTGTTATTTTCTTTCTTTTTTCTTTTGTGTGTGTGTGGGGAGGGTGCTAGGGATTGACCACAAGTTCTCATACATACGTAGCATATGCTGTATCTCTGAGCTACCCTCCTAGCTTAATAAGTTTTTCTTTATTTACCTTTTTAACAAATACTGCCAAATTCTGAAACAGAAGTACAAGCAAAAGAGTTGTTGTTAATCAACAACTGATGATAGTAGGAATATCAAAATTTCATCTTCCTTATGTCAGACAATTCAGAAGCTTAATTTATATCTCTAAAATGAAGCCACTTTTCTCAGAACTTTGCCTGAAATTATACCCTTGCTTAGCTGCTTAGTTCCATCCCTTCCTTACCCCATTTTTAAACATTCCTTAGAGATTGTCTTTAGAAATATTCTCTTTAATAAAATCAATTATACATAAATGCTTGTATTTGGATTCTACTATATATTCTGTGATGACTACAGGTAAGAAAATCAAGGCACAGGGAAGTAAAATGTGTTTACTAATACCTATCACATAGGATGGCTGAATCAACTAAGACAGGTAACAGTGGTTCAGAAACTAGAGTATTTCAAAATGGTAACTATTTTACCAACAACATGTCAGCTCTCCACACTAAACCTAGTGATAGATATATCTTGTTTCATGGTCCTCAGACTCCTGCAAAACAGAGAGAATGTTTTATCTTCATACCTATTTAAGAGCTAAGACTAATAAAGTTCAGAAGGAGAGAAGTGACTTAGATCCAGTACCAATCCTCTCACACCCACACTTATCTACTCATATCCCTCTCCAGCATGGACCCCAAAGGGCAAATTCTCTAAGGCTGTCCTGGAGCCAGCTTGAAACTACCTCACTCCATCATGCTCAAGAAATTGCTCTGGCAGGAGCCCTGTCATCTTACAACACAATCTAAAGGAGCTCGGCAGCTCAGGATGAAAAATTCAATCACTTCCATCCATCACTGGTGAAAGGCAGGAAAACAATTGGATGGCTGTCTTGAGCACCTTGGTCTCCACCAACTCAATATATTTGATCTTATTACTAATAGAAGAAAGGAGAGTAAATGCCCTACTGTGTATAATATCAACTGCATGAGTCATGATAGATAAATGTAACTTTTATGAAGTTTATGGATTAGCCATCAGGGAAAGCCTCCACTGAGTTTGCAAACAGGTTTACAATGGCACACTGGATAGCTGGGTAGTATGATAAGTAAAGCAAACACCCATGCTCAAGGGAAGAGCTGCAGTTGATCTTTAATGCTCTGGTCAGAGGAGACCTTCAGTTCAAAGGATAAAGAATGAGATTCTATAGCATTTATGGTTTCCCTTTACCAGGCACTTTCTATCTGTTATTGCAGGCAAAGCCTCCATTGATCTTTTCTCCCAACTGTTATTTATTCTCTCCTTTTAACCCCAGCAAAGGAGGAAGATGAAGGATCCAGATACTTTGTCATTCTCCCAATACTTCTGAAGAGTATAGCACTTTCTATACAAGAAAACCAGCATTGCCAAAACAATGGAAAAGTGTGTTCCAAGTGAGGGGTGTAAGAAAAAAAAGAGATAGAGGAATACTTACAGCAAGGACAGGCTTTATTGAGATAAAGACCTGAGAGGGGTTGCTGGCTCCCAAGTGCCAGAACAGCAACCCTCTTACAAAGTAGGGGATATATATGAGGTAGCAGATAATGTGGAAGCTAGAAACTGTTTTGGAATCAGGTCACCTGTGGTCACTCATCCATGTCATGTTTATACATGTTTCCTTCTTCTTTTGAAGCTGAGGGCCCCTTGGTCTTGAATGGTCTGTTTTATAAACAGGACTTAGGTCAGGCTAGTTAATAAGGCATATTGCTATTTTTTTTACAAGGCTAAAAAATATGGGGAAGAGTCAGAACTCATGGGAAGATGTTCTCAGGACTTTTCCTTTCAATGGGGAGTATTTTGATAAGGATTACTGTGTCTTTTTTCCTGTAATAAATTTAAAAAATTTAAATATCCATAGTATTTTTTTTCATTGTCCCTCATTCAGTTTCCCAAAATACAGCATGCCTCTTCATATCCATGACTAAATCCTCATTTTGGAGTTTGTATCTTTCTTCTTTTCCCTTTCAGCTTCTTCAAATGAAGGGAAGAATGTCTTCGAAATGGCACAATCTGGCAAGATATGCCTCTGACATTGAAAAAGCCCATGTTCTAACCCCAGTTCTATCACTTATTAACTGTGTAACCTGGGCCCAGATTCATGTCTTCCCTGTGTCTCAGTGTCCCTCTCATTGATGAATAGTACCAGTTCTTACTTCCCAAGATTGTTGTGAAAGATGAGTGCTAACCCCTTAGTACACAGTAAATAGCAAGTCAGTAAAGCATAATAATTATTGAAAGTTACTTAAGTGTAATTAATAGTACAGATTGAGTATCCCTTACTTGAACTACTCAGCACTCGAATTGTCTGTTTTTGGAGTTTTTCAGATTTTGAAATACTTCTGCAGACTTTACTGAGTATACCTAATCCGACAATCCAAAATCTCAAGTGCTACAAAATCTTTTTTTTCTTTTTGTGGGTACCAGGGGTCAAATTCAGGACCTCACACACCAGCAGGCACCCATGCTGCTGAGCGATATCACCAGGCCTTTTTTCATGTGTGGGTTCCAGGAGTCGAACTCAGGACCTCATTCTTGCCAGGCAGGCGCTTATGCTGCTGAGCTATCTCACTGGCCCTACAAAATCTTTTTTAATGACATGGCAGCACTCAAAAGTTTTCAGATTTTAGAGTATCTTTTATTTGGATTTTGGATTAGAGATGCTCAATCTGTAATGCAATAGCAATTCAATGTTTGTATACTCTTCTCCCCTGGGTACCTTCCCTGATGCAGTAACAATTTGGTTTAGTTATATTTCACTGGGCCTGTCTAGTATCTTAGAGTTACCTTTATCACTGAATTGTGATCAACAGTTTTTAAATCTCTCTTCTTCTATATCTTAAGTATCTAGGGTCAAGAATTATACTAATATTGTATGCTGCATCGAAGCCAAATAAATGGTTAATGGCATCATTTTCTTTGTTTTCTTCCAATGTATCAATCATTAAAATGAGTAGTAGTTGACTGTGTTCCAAGCACAAATGTGTCAAAGATACAGGCATAGATTACACATGGACTCAAGAGTTCATTGTCCATATGTAGGAAGATTTAAAAACCAACAGTTTCAACATGTTGTAGCATACTGCGTGACTGAGTGATGTCCAGGGAGCCATAGGAATAGAAAGAGAGCTGTGAACCAGCTCAGGATGAGGAGGTAGCATGAAAGGAATCATAGTGATCACCTGGTGGAAGTGATACACAAGTGGATCTTGGAAGGTGAGTAATTATTTAAGCAAGTACCGAAAATGGGGAGAGGATTGAGTCGTATAGGCAGAGATAGGGTGTCACTGAAGGGAATACAAGTACAAATAGCATAGTTGATTTGGGCACATCACACCATGTGTTCCCATAATAAATATATGAATAAATGTGTTCCCATTGTAAATAACAAATCAGTGGTAGAAGGTGAGCTTTGAGAGATGATCAGAGGCCAGGTCACAGGGGACTTAGAGCATCATGATCATAAATGCCAATGGTCTGGGAAGTACAATGAGATACAGTTTTGAAGCAACTCGGCCAATAGTCTTGACCCACCTACTTAATACAAGAGGATGACCTATATATTAAAATCCTCCTCCTAAAGTGGCATAGATAGCATTCAGCATGGGGAGCAATTGAAGTGTTGGTATTCAAAGTGCAGTTCCCATCACACAAAAAACTTACAGGTCGGAGTCACAAAGCAGAGGAAATCACAAAGTGCACGGATGGCAAATTGCTTTGGTAGGCAGAGAAAATGGAGCATGAAGTTGGAATTGTTGCTAACCTGTCACAAAGTACATGACTGGGAAGAAAACTTACCTAGGGTGAAGTTAGATGGGAATGTCAGCACATATTAATGAAAATGAAACTAGCATGGTTCAACCTAACATTCCTGTGAACCCCTAATTAAGGAAGTGTGAATGCCACAGTGTCTTCGTTTAATGTGCAGCTTTCATTGGCAATTAGAGATGCGAACTGAATCCTCAGATCTAATTGTTATGATGAATATACCTGGAGTAAGTTTCTCTTCCACACTGACTCTGCCTAAAATATCTATTATAAGCCTATTAGTGAAGATTTAAATGCACTTTTAAAATTTATTATCTTTCTGTTTGGTTCAATAGCATCAATAAATAGTTATTCATCACCAAGATTTTTTCTAAGTAGTACTATGATACTAAAAGATCTTAGAAAGAGTACAGCCAAAACTAGAATCATAGAGTACACCTGATTGGCCAACTATTTTTATAATTATAAAATTCAACCAGTGTTGAGTAACTATTTAATGATATGAAACATTGTTCTGCACTAATTTTTATTTTACATTGATTTAGGGACACAATGTAAACAAAGTGATGAATTAGATCTTAGTATCCCCAGGAATTCTGAGGGCCAGAGAAACTGTGTAACTGCTCTCTACCATGTGGCTAAATACAGGTGGAGACACAACCTGAGTGTAGATCTTTCTGGTCCAATTTGAGTTTAGATCTGTTTTTCCAATATATAGCATTTGATGTTACTATGGCAAATCCCAAAAGTGCAACTTGGAAAAGACCCCTTCTGAGACTGGATGTGCCAAGAACACATTTCCTATTGTACTGCCTTGGAGAAAACCTTCAGCTACTGGGAAATTCTGAGTGTAAACTAGACTCCAAGGTTAAGAACTACTGATCTACCTGTAGCAGAAGATGTCCCCCCAGCCAGTATACTTCAGTTTGTTAGTTGCCCAGGTAATAGTTCCTGTTCTGGTTCCAGTTGCTTCTGTCTCTTAGAAATGGCTGGTCACTGTGATACATACCTGGTCACTGTGATGCATATTGTAAGAACCAATCCCCAGTTGAACAAGCCATTCTGCCTCTGTACTTCCTGCTTGCTTATCCCATATAAGCCCTACAGCACTAGAGATCAGGGCCTGATATTCTGGCAATGATCCCAATCAGTGTCCATCAATGTAAATAAATCTGCCTCCAAATCCTTGGTGTTGTCTCGGTATTTCTGCTTGCTGTTGCATCTGGTGTGTCAGCCAGGAAAACCGACTTTGCTGACCTCTTTGGTAACCAGTTGTGGTCCTTGTGGATGGAGCCAGGACCTCTGCAGGTCCCACCAGGAAGGTGCACCCTCAAGATTACTGGAATCCCCTTGGAGGTTTGGAGTAAGATTGCTGGCTCCCTGCTTAAGTGACTCATATCGGACCCCAAAAGGAGGAGGATGCAATGTCTGCCTGTCTGTTTGTCTGCCTGCCTGCCTGATTTCAGTAAGACCTTCAGGGGCACCCCAGTTAGTCTGTCTATCAATCCTGCTCAGCTCAAGCAGAAGGGGAGTCTGATCAACTCTCATTAGTCAGGACAACCTTCAAGGGAAGGGGGTTGGAATGTTTAACCTGAGTGCCTGTTGAATGAAGGTGTGAGTGAGTGGAACAGACATTGTAAGCAATAGGCTGCTCCATCTGTGCACTAAGACTGGGAAGCACTGGTCATGGTGGCTGATTTGGGCCTCACCTGTGGTTCCATCACAATGGACTTATGGCGTAATGGAGGCCTTGCACCCTCCTTAGCTAAGTCATGCCTAAACCCATGTGAGAGGTGTGGCCAGGAGGGTATCTGAATGGTCTATCTCTTTGATGGGCATCCACCCTTTGTTTGTTGCACCATCATTCAAGGGTACAGAACACACATGTAGGAAGTCAGAGATGGGAATTAATTAGTCAAAACCCACAGATCTAACTGCAGGAAAAAGGAGTTAAAAATGAAACCAAACTACTGCCTGCATCTCAAAGAAAAAAAAGGAAAAAGAGGCACATTATTCCTGAGAATTCTGCCTTGGCACCCTCGTTGGCATCCACAGTTGCTGCGAACACCTATAGCTTCACTCCCTGCTCCCGACTGGTCTACTTCCAGCCAATTGAGCTGGTTCTATCTAGCCATTGCCTGCATTTAGCCACACAGCCCTCCCCCAAGCTGTGCCTATCCTGGTTAGATGGTGTCATCTAATGCCCACCCGAGCTGACTGTCAACAATGCCTTCTGAGTTCCACATTTTGACTGAGGAAAAATTGGACTGTCAGCCCTGACAAATGAGTTGCACACTATTGGGCTGGAATAGATAGGACAGAATAAGCTCTGTCACATTGGGCCCCCAAGAGCCCATGGTCATTGCAAAAGTTGGGGGCAAATGTGTCACTTTCCTGGTAGACAATGCAAGAGAACTCTCTGCCTTCAAAAGTTCCCTCTGCCAAAAATGTACTATTGCCAGGGTAACTGGGACTCTTCCCTCTTGCCCTTTCTGCCAGGCACAAACTTACAGCCCAGAAGGACATCTCTTTTGCACCAAGCCAGTCAGCCTCCCTCTCATTTAACCCTGTGCTTTCAATTTTGACTGTTCCCCAAGAGGAAGATGACACCTGCATCTGCCTGAGACAGACAACTGCAATATTGAAGTTCTGAAAACTCTCCTCCAAAAGGTATGAACTGAAGACCCATCTCTGGGCCTAGCCATCAACCATACCATCTCACCACAACCCCCATTGTTGTCAGATGTCATGGGAAACACAGCCTAATAGACTGTTAGTCACCTTGGGCAAGATCTCCATGACATCAACAACACAGCCATCACCTTACATTCTGCAGTTTCCAACCCATACACCATTTTTGGATTATTACTTATTTGCCGCAAGGATTTGGGAACTCTCCCACTATTTTCAGGGAGGCTGTGACCACAGATTTGTTAACTCTGAGACAGCCTGTTTCTCTGTCCCTTCCAGCTCCACAATTACATTACTGTCCCCTGGCCCTGAGATTGGGCCATCAACCACCTTCCTCTGATTGTGAAACTCCATCCCAGTGCAACCCCTACCTGCATCAAACATTATCCCATGCCACAAGAGACTTGGCTAGAAATTCAATCACATATCCAGAGGTTTTAAAACCACAAAATGTTTATAGGCTGTCAAACTGCTGAAATACAACTCTCCTGCCTGTAAAGCCCATTCAAGATCTCCAAGCTGCCAATGCTGCCACAATTGCCATCCATATATGTTACCTCAGTCTTCTGCCACCCACAGCCTGCTGGTATACCTGCCTGGACCTAAAAAAATGCCTTCTATCTTCATTTGGGTCCTCTCAGTCAGTCCCTCTTCACAAAGACCCCAGCTCTGGACTCAAAGTTTAACTGACCTTGGGCCAGTGATACAGCTCAGCAGAATAAGTGCCTGCCTGGCAAGCGTGAGGTCCTGAGTTTGACTCCTGGTACCCGCATAGAAAAAAAAGTTTAACTGGTCTGGACTCAACCTCCCAGAGGTTCAAAAACTTGTTTTACCTCTTTGGAGAAGATCACTGCACTTCTGATTGATGACACTCAACTTGCCTGCTGGAAAGGCACAAAAGCTCTGCCAAAATATCTAGCAGAAACTGGTTACAAGAGAAAAAACTGCAAATTTCTTGGAGCTGCTGGCTTCTATAACATCTGGATCTTTGAGTTCACAAAAACAATGATGCTTACTCAGACTGTCAGCTCTTAGGAGTGCCCAGTGGCCTACCTGTGCAAAAACTTAGATCTGTTCACTAAGGGCTGCCTCCTCCCTTTGCCTCCATGCCCTAACAGCCACTGCCTTTCTGATGAAGAAAGCTGGCAAGCTCACCTTAGACAAACACCTAACTGTCTAGGTGCCACATGTGATTCTAGGATGAAGTGTTCTAAACATGGACCCCCTGACAGATGCTGAGTACACTCTGTTACAGATGGAAGTAGCTCTGTTAGAAATAAAGTCTGACAGGTTAACATGCTGTGGTCACCTTGTACAATACTATTTTGGCCGAAACCCTCCTGCAGGGATGATCTGCACAGCAAAATGCTTCCTGCTGCTGTTTGGAAACCTGCCACCAACGATGCAAAATAATCTGTTCCAGAGGCCAAAGCCCCCTCCAGGGATCCAATTGACTGAAACATCAACCCCAGCCACCAGACCTGCCCCACTGTATTTTCTGCAAGCTCAAGCTGCTGCACTGGCACTCATACACTTGCAGCTGGCTCAGGCTTCAGCATCTGTGTCACTGGCCCCAACCTTCTATTCCCTACCCATAGTGAGAAGACAATAAAAGCTTGTAGGGTTCTGCTGTAAAAAAATCATCCCTAGATATGGCCTACCCTTGATCATTGGCAGTGACAAAGACCTGCATTTGTAGCAGAGATAACTCAAAAGCTAGATTAAATAAAAGCTACATACAGCTTGTAACCAGTTAAAAGACCAGCTATATCTGTAGACATTCCTGCACACACATATAACCCAGGTACATATTAACTACCTGTACAAGTTTCAGAAATCTAGCCTTAGATCTGCTGGAAAATTTACCTGGACAGGTCCTCTGAGGCTCATTCTGAAGAGACAATGCTCTCAAAGGCCTGCTCTGGTCACTCTGGATGCTGAAGCACAGCTGAAGCCTGAGGACATCGTTCACAGGATTTCTCCATACCTATTCCCCTTGATTTTTGTGTCTTTTCAGGTTGCTTACCCCAGTCCTTGCTTCCCTGCTCACCGCTAGCTGTGTTTTTTGCCTTAAACTCTAAGGATGGTTGTCCCAAGAGAATAGAACAATCAAACACTTGACCAAGATTTGATGAGCATCCAAGGCACGTTGGACACTCTTCTAGATCAGATTAACTCCCTCACTACCTTGCCAGAGTAATGTTACAGAACAGACAGGTCTAAATTATGTCTCTCCCTAAAAACAACTTAGGAAAAAACTCTGTAATAATACAATCTTGGGGAGTTTGGCTAAGGCCCATCCTAGTGTGTCTGACAACCCTAATGTCACTGCTTCTAGTTGGGCCTTGTCTCAGAAGATCACATGTAATATGTCCAGCAAAGATAGGCTGAGGAAATTAAAAGAGGTAAAGGTAGCAGAAGATGTCCCCCAGCCAGTATACTTCAGTTTGTTAGTTTCCCAGGTGACAGTTCCTGTTCCAGTTCCAGTTGCTACTGTCTCCTAGAAACAGCTGGTCACTGTGATGCATACGTGGTCACTACAATGCATATTATAAGAGCCAATCCCCAGTTGACAAACCATTCTGCCTCTGTACTTCCTGCTTGCTTATCCCATATAAGACCTAGAGCACTAGAGATCAGGGCCTGATATTCTGGCAATGATCCCAATCAGTGTCCATCCATGTAAATAAATCTGCCTCCAAATCCTGGGTGTCGTTTTGGTGTTCCTGCTTGCCATCACACACCTAAGCCATCATCATCAATCACCTTGAACACTGCAATTGCATATAAATAAATTATCCATATTCATTCTTACTCTCCTATCTCAATAAATTCCTGACAGGAGACACAGTGATCCACTTAAATTATAAAACTAATCATGTCAAAGACCCCTTTTCTTATTTGATTGTGTTTTTAATACAATTTATTTTTAGAGCAGTTTGTAGTTCACAGCAAAATTTAGCAAGTTCAGAGAATTCTCATAAACTATCTGCCCATACCCTTGTAAAAAATCTCTCCCCTATGAATATCCCACATCAGAGTGGTACATTTGTTACTTTTGATGAATGGACACTGACACACATTTGTCAAATCAGGTATATACAATCACTTCACTATTGGCACTGCACATTCTGTGGATTTTGACAACTGTATCAAGGTATGTATCCACTATTCCATATCATACAGTGTAGGTTCTTGGCCCCAAAACTCTTCTGCGGTCTATCTATGCATTCCTCCCTCCCTCCCTACTAACTCTGGTTAATTGCTAGTGTTTTACTGTCTCAATAAATTAGCTTTGGCTTTTCAGAGGAACATATCTTTGAATTCATGCAATATATAGCTTTCATCTTTTTTTTTAGATAGTTGTTGCTTTATAGCTCTCAGTCTAAAGACCAAAATCCTTTATTAGTAGAGCTCATAAGGGCCTGCTATAATATTTTAGTTATCTTCTCCTTAACATTAATGTGGCAGAACCGATGGCTTTCCTTTAGTGTCTTGCATGTGTTTTGTTTGTCCTCACCAGAAGGTCCTTGGAAATGCTATTCTCTCTATTATGGGAAAGTTAAGTCATATTCAATATTGAGATCTAAGTTAGCTTGTCTCATTCTCCAAGAACACATTCTTCACCTCTCATTCTAGGTCAGCGTCTACATCATTTGCTTTCCTCGACTCTGGCCTCCTTTCCTCACACAGTGTAACTGATGTGGTTCTCCAATCAGACTGTAGCTCCACACAGTGGGTATCTCCTTCTCTTACCTACTGTTACATCTCAGACCTACTTGAAAATCCAACATGTACTTGTGAATAAATGAATGAATGAATTTAAAAAATCAGAAATCTTTGCAGAGAAAAAGAATTGAAGCAAAAGATCAATTTTTTTTAATTTGAATCATTTTTTACACTAACAACTTGTATACCCTTACTAATATTTATGAATTTATTGTATTCCACAAATATTGAGTTATACTTTTCCTAGGAACTGGGCTAAACAGTAAAGATATAACAATGAGCAGGGGTGATGCTGTCCTTGACTATTGATGTTTACATGGAAGGAACTTCAGGTTTTTTCTTCTTTGCATTAAATTAAATTTTTTATTGAGAAAACTACATCTACACATGTAGTTGTAATAAAAACAGATTCTGTACATTTTCCTATTTTCCCTGAAATAACATTTTATAAAACCGTACAATATCATAGCCAAAATATTGACATTAACATTGAAATGCAGTTTTTAAACAAGTAGTTGCACTTGCAATGAGCATCAAGAAAGAGGAAGTTCAGAGAATGAAACACTTTCAGAACAGCAAAAACAGAAAAAGTAAAATGGAAAGAATCAAATTAATTAGTCTGGACAATTACTTATGCTACTTTGTAGAGGCTCATACACCATATGAAGTATTTGAACTATATCCAGTATACAGTGGAGAGACACTGTGGGCTTTAAAGGAAAAAAAAAGGATAAACATGGTGAGAATTCAAGAAAAGCACAGTAGAACTCTCCAGTTCTAATTTCTTAGGATAAAAATCTCTGTGAGTAGGAGATGAACAAAAAATAGAAATCTCTGATAAATTTCAACATATTTGCTTAAATACTTCAGGAATATATTGCATAAATTCTGTTGTTTTCCATCATTCACTACTTCTTGAGCTTAATCTCTTGATTCATCCAAAGGAAATCCACAGCATGTCTTAGAGTAGATAAGCCAATTTAAGGCAGTCTCTTAAAAAATATCTAAAATACATGGGTCAAATTTTGGTCCATATGTGTATCATCACCTACCTCCCCCCAAGCCTTTTGCAGAAAAATTTGAGACACAGTGATCTAGATATTCCTTCTTAGAAATAAGAAACATCATTATACACTTCAACTATGCAATTAAAAAAAATCAACTGAGAATACTGATCAGAAATAAAAATGAATAAAATAGAGACATATGCTATAACATGGATGAACATTAAAAATGTGCTATTTGAAAGAACCTAAAATAAAAGAACACATATTAAATAATTCCTTTTATATGAAATGTCCAGAAAAGGCAAATCTATAAAGACAGAAAGTAAATTATTGTTGCTTAGGGACTAGCAATGGGAATGAAGACTAATGACAAACATGCATACATAATCTTGCTCAGATGATTAAAATCTAAAATGATTAGTGTGATATTTGACAATAACTCAATAAATATGCCAATAATTATTGACTCATACATTTAAAATTAGTGAATTTTTGGGTAAGAAACTATATTTCAAAAAGTTGACATTCATTCAATATAAAATTGAAATTCATCCAATATAAAAAGAAATTAGAAAGTCAAATGGTATCTTTTTGATGAGAGATAAAGCATCATTTGTTCTGCATTCCTTATGTACAGGTGGAAAATTGCTTTTGCTTATCTTGAGATATATCCAGTCCATTTGTTCTCCTGACCATTTGTTTATTCCCATGATTTTATAGGCCTTAGATATCTTATTTGACCTGATTTCCTTGGGCAATTTCTAAATCATAGATTTTCTGTTGTTTGTCCATTGACTTCTTAATTTCTAAGCCCTCAATATGTGCTAAAGTTTTAAAAACCCCAGATGAGACAAACAGAAATATATTGCTTGCCAAGTTTTAGTAAAATCTGATGGGGATGGCTGTGGGTTACATTGTTTCCACAAGATAGAATTAAAAGATTTCTTTGAACTTTCTGTCAAAAGCAGTTCGGGTAGATGCTGCATGTCTTTTGCTTCTATTTCTCAAGCACAGATGAACAAGCAGTCTTAAGGCGTATCATCCTACACTCATGTCCTCTGAATAACTGCCATAACAAGGCTAAACCACAGACAGTGAGTTTTTTCCCAGGAAGACTGAAAAATAAAATTAAGAGAACACCAGTGGGATCACCAGAGAAGTCACAGCACTAATACCCAGAAACATATTAAAAATGAAAATTCTTAGCTACATTCTGGACTTAATGAACCAGAAATTCTGGAGATAAGAACCATAAATCTATGTGTTAGATGGCTTTCCAAGAACACAAGTGTGGGCACCAGCAGACCTGGGTAGGATCTGGACTCTCACTGAAAGCTGGATTCTTGTGTAATACACTTAACTTCTCTAAGCCTCAATTTCTTTGTATGATAAATAATGACATTAGATCTTGTGTTAGTTTTCTATTGCAGCTATAACCTTATCTCAAATTTAGCAGCAGAGATTTATTAGCTCACAGATTTGTAGGTCAGAAATCCAGGTTTCTCTATGCACTTGGGAGACTCAGAGGGATGAACACAGTTTCGAGCTCACTCTGATTATGGGCAGGTTTCAATTTCTTAGGATTGTTGGACTGTGATTCTTGGTCACTCTACCTTCAAATCCTTCTCATGTTTGAATCTCTCTGGCTTCCCTTTCTCTTCTTGTCACAGCCACAGAACGTGTGTGTGTGTGTGTGTGTGTGTGTGTGTGTGTGTAGTACCAGGGATTGAACCCATGGTGTCATTCATGCCAGGAAAGCATTCTACCACCAAGCTATATCCTTCAACCTTTTTATTTTGTATTTTTAGAAAGATTGTCCTTAAATTGTACAGAGTGCCCTCAAATTTGTAATCATTCTACCTGTCTCCTAAGTAGCTAGGATGACAGGCACATACTACCACACCCAGATGTTCTCTGCTTTTAAGAAATCATACGATTACATTAGGGCCACACAGATAACCCACAATGATCTGCATATTTTTAAAACAATCGATATAGATGGATTGGGAGGACTAGATTTTGGAAATGTGATGGAATATTATGTTAAATGATCCCATGAGAAAAGTGGTAACAAACAGAGAATTTAAGTATTAAATATAACTTCTCAGGTGACAACTATGATTCAGCCGATACTTAGGATTCTAGCACTGTTTCTGAGTATAGGCTAACATGTAGATACTACTGGTCCATCTTGGCTGGATAAAACAGAACCACAGCAAAGGATAAAATTTATTGTTGCTTTGAAGACAAATCAGAGCAGATAATGTAAAAGATGGACTAAGAAGTCTCAGAATTGGCTCCTTTAAATTTTAGGTTTAGTTTCTCACTGGGCACTAATGAGGTGACTTGTACTACCCAAATCATATAAAACTTTAGTTACACCTAGGGAACATCTGTTGAAATAATTGACAAATGACAGTTGAAAAATTTACTCGATAGTCCTCTTTTAAACATTTTACGAATATATTTATTCACTACAATACACAGAGATAAAATATGAAAAATAAAAGATAGAATAAAGGACATATTAGAAAATATAAAATTATCTCCCCTTTTGCAGTTTACTATCTAGATGTACACATTCCCCAGAGGGAATTAATTTTAATTTTTAAAAATTATTTTTCTGGTGATTATTTTAAGCATTCTTTTTAAAGCCCCAAGTCACATATTTTCATCAGGTAAAGATTAATTTATTTTCTGGGATAAATTCCCTGGCAAGCAATCTTCCTCAGGTCTCTGTCATTATTCTCCAACTGCTTTTAAGCATATTTACAAAAAATGTTACCAAAGAAAGGAATGGAACCTTTTAATTTTCTCCCAAATATAAAACCACAAAATTGTTAACTGCATTTGTATTCCATTAGAGGTTGGATTACTTTACAAAGTTGCACAGAAGTTGCAATTTTAAATAATTTTGTACATTTTATGTTATATGTGCCAAAATATGCAAATATATATCTAGAAAAATGTATTCAACTTTGAGGCAGAGGTTAAAAAAAGAACTTACCCTTAGGGATATGTTATTTCCCCAACATTCTGCATCAATATGTTCCTATTTTTGCTTTGAATATTTGCATTCATCTTTTGACTGACACTCTGGAACCTACAGTTTTTTTATTAGTACATGTTTGCACTACTTGCATTTCGCAGTCATCTTGGGGAGTGGGTCCATGTACATAATAGAATTATTTTCCTTCACCTTCTGTCTCCTCACTCTCGTTCTCCTGGACCCTTTCCCATTTGTGAGAGATCCATCTCCTTGTCTCCTATTTATCCTTTATTATGTTCTTTGTTTGTATTTTGCCTTATTCAAATGAGAGATACCATACTGTATCACAGCTTAAGTGCATGTATCTGATTTATTTTACTCAGCATTCTGTTTTCCAGGTGCATCCATTTTCCTACAGAGTCTCAAATTTTTCCTTCTTTATAGCCAAATAGAAATCCGTTAAGTATAGATATTACATTTTCCTTTTTCTTTTTTTTTTTTCTTCTTGTGGGTACCAGGGGTTGCACTCAGGACCTCGTGCTTGCCAGGCAGGCACTTATGCTGCTGAGCTATCTCACCAGCCCGATATTACATTTTCTTTATTCCAAGCATCTGTTGATGAGTATACAGGCTGCTTCCAGGATTTAGCTATTATGAATTAGTATGCATATATCACTGTAGTATGATGTCTTAAGCTCTTTGGAGAAGATACCTAGAAGGAGAATAGCTGGATTATATGGAATTTCCAATTTTAGTTCTTCGAGAAATCACCAAACTGGTTTCCATAATGGTTATACTAGCTTACATTCCCACCAACAATGGTGTATGGGGGGTGCTTTTTCACCAGGGCCTTGCTAGTATTTGTTATTTTTTAATGTCTTGATGATTGCTATTTTTCTGGTGTAAGATGGAATCTTAGTGTTGTTTAAGAGCGCGTTGTACAAATGGTGCTTGGAAAACTGCATAAGATTGAAACTGGACCCATATCTCTCTCCAAGTACAAATTAAAATCAAAATGGATCAAAGATCTAAGCATTAAAATAGAAATATTGAACCTACCAGAAGACAAAAATAGGTAAAACACTTGAAGACATAGGTGTAGGAAAGGATCTTTTAAAAACAGAACCACAGTTGGAGAAGAAATGACAGCAAGAATCAACAAATGGGGTTATATCAAATTAAAATCTTCTGTACAGCGAAGGAATCAGTAGGTAGAGTGAAGAGACAACCCACAGAATGGGGAAAAATCTTTTGCCAGTAACTCCTTGGAGAACTAATATCTAGAATATATAAAGAACTAAAAAATATCAGATCACCCAAAATAAAAGACCCAATCAAGAAATGGGCAAGTGAAATGTACAGGTACTTCACAAAGAAAGAAGTACAAAGGGCCAAAAAAAAAAAAAAAAAAAGAAAAAATATTCAACATCTCTGTACATTAGAGAAATGTAGTTTTAAAAAAATTTTATTTTGAGATGGGGTCTCACTATGTAGCCCAGGATGGCCTCAAACCCACGATGACCCTCCTGCCTCAGCCTCCTGAATGCTGGAATTATAAGCAAGCACCACCATGCCCAGTGAGAAGAGCAGTTTTTTTTTTTTTGACGGGTACCAGGGGTCAACCTCAGGACCTCTCGTGCCAGCAGGCATCCGTGCCACTGAGCGATATCACTGGCCCTTTTCTCGTATGTGGGTTCCGGGAGTTGAACTCAGGCCCTCGCGCTTGCCAGGCAGGCACTTATGCCACTGAGCTATCTCACTGGCCCGAGAAAAGCAGTTTTAACAAATATTTATTGAGCACTTCATACATGTTATAGGCCTTTCTAGACATAAAGATATTTCTGGGAAGCAAAGAGAAAAAATTCCCTGACCTTATGAGGCTTACATTCAGCATCTAAAAGTATGGCCTGGTGGCAAATAGACACATAGAAACCTTTTGGAATTTCCTGTTCCTCAATATTGCATCCAATTTGAACCATGACATCCATCTTTGGGCTCCCACGGACAAAATAAAAATCTCTGTAGGCTTTTAATCATTTGTTTGGACAGATCCTAGAACTCTCTTTTTCATTCAGGTGAACATCCCAGAAGTAGGAAATAAAATAATAAAGTATGTCCTATGGTGTTTTAGAAAGAATGGGAATAAAAAAGTAAGCAAAACACAATATGTTGGGGCCGGTGAGATGGCTCAGTGGTGTAAGCGCCTGCCTGGCAAGTGCGAGGGCCCAAGTTCGACTCCCGGTACCCACATACAAAAAAAGGGCCGGTGATATCGCTCAGCGGCATGGGCGCCTGCTGGCACCTGAGGTCCTGAGGTCGAGCCCCTGTAGCCACAAAAAAATAAACAAATAAAAACACAGTATGTTACACAGCTGGAATACAGGCATATACATATGCACACACACATGCATGCTTATACACATGTATATATACATATATACACATGGATACAAATATATACACATACATAAACATATATACAAATGGATTAATTTAAATATAGACTGATTACCACTTGACTCTAAGGATATTAAAAGTTGCTACTAAAGAAAATCTGACAGTTACTAACTTGCTTACAGACCATCTTCTTTACGGATATGGCATGGTTAGTGTAAGGAGATGTAGGTACAAGCCTAGTTTTAATATGTATATTGGTGCTATGGGACTCCATAAAACAGGTTGAATTTGGAAACAAAGACTTTCTTCTCTCTGTGCTATTCAAAGAAAGAATATTTTGAAAATATCGCTTAATTTTCAAATCCACACCAGTATATTTCTCACGTCCTTGTATAGTAATTCTGGGTCTATGCCAATCATCATGGTTAATGAAATCTGTAGTTGTACTCACATTACCATGCCCATTTCAGCAGGTGGGTGTTTGATACAGTAAAGACTATGGTCTAAGAAATTCTTGCTCTGTCGGTGCTCTAGAGCCTGTGATTAGAGTAGTCCAGACACTCCATTTTCTAGATTACAGACCCTTTCTTTACTAAGTGAATATCTTTTTTATAGAGAGCCATAGAGAGAAAATGACATTCTCAAGCAATCTTCATGACCCTGGAAGACATAAATCTGGAGACTGAGGCCAGGAAGCCATAGCACTCTAAGCTCTCCTGTAAGAGGTCACCAAAAGAGTAGAGTAAGATCCACTTGCCAATGATCAACTATTACTATTTAATAGGAATAGTCTTATTTTTCATATATATTACAGCATTTGTAATTGCATTGTACTTATCAGTGCTTTTTTATTATTCTTATATGGATGTATTTTCAGAATACCTAGGTATCCTAATACAGCAAATTTGAGGAACTAACCGTATAAAATAAAGAAAACATACTGTTAGTTTTTCAGAAACGATGAAGTGCAAATACCTCATTTACTCGCTGTCCTCTTTTCAGCTTGCATTTAATATCAGAGAAGCATCCCATCAGAGTTTGAGATCCATATTGGTGATTGCATGGTTACATTTTGTGCTCTGCTGTTTCTTGATTATAATTGAGTCACTTATACAAATCTGAGTAAAGCAAGAAATCAACCATTTGTGATGAATAATTCCTGTCAATTGGATGCAAGACTACATTTTATAAATGCAGATTAGGTAATAGCTCAAGTTTCTGCAAAGAACACTACAGGTAGATATATGATCTTACTCAATAGCACACTCATTACACACAGTTAGAGTGACTGCATGTCCCAATTTATCTGGGACAGTAATGATACACATGTTGTCTTATTTAATATTTTTCCCAGACAAAAACTATCTCATGTAAATTATGAATATCAGATAAATTATATGGTCATCCTGTACATAGTACATATAATGTATGTAGCTCTCAATGAGGTTAGAAATTCCCTAGGTTTTAGAAACAGGCAGTCCTGATATTAAATCTCAGCTCTGTAGTTGATTAATTATGTAATCTTGATAAAGATTTTTAACCTCACTAGGGTTCTTCTTCTTCATTAGTAAAATAAAATAAATCTAGCTATGACTTCCACATTAAGATTGTTGTGAAGATTAAGTAAATCTTTCTTGCACAATGCCCAATATATGAACTGGTATTACAATTTTCAATAACAGTAGATATATCCACATAAATAGATATCAAAAATAAAAGCAATCTTTCATTTTGAAATTTGCTTTTTGAAAATAAATGTCACTTACCTTTTTTTTTGTACCAGGAATTGAACTCAGGACCTCACACTTGCCAGGCAGGCGCTATGCCACTGAGCTATAACCCTGGCCCTGTCACATTTTAAATAAACACAAACTGAATCTTGCCTTTCTCCCCAAAACTTGAATTTTAAATACTAGCTAGTTTATAAGTAGAAAAAGGATATGTGTATAAAATAAAGTAATGGATTATGGTCAGGACATTTGAGGCCAACAAATACAGAGGGATGTATTTCCATGAAGACTTTTCTGGCTTACACTCTCCCTTCGCAGTCCCATCTTCATTATTCATCTTCTCCCTCTCCTTCTCTCCCCTTCATATGATCCTTGAAGGTGGCAAAGCATGACTGCTTCTCCACACCCCTGTGTCACACATCAGATGCATGAGCTGTTGCAATTAGAAATATTTCCAATGCTCTGTGACAGCTCCAGCCAGTCCCCCAGAGAGCAGGATGTCTATTCTCATGCCTTTAGTTCTCCCCATTAATGATAAACAAAACTCAGCTTCATTGAAGGAAGACTTGCAAAGATTTATTTGGCTCCAGAACCCATTAACCTTTTGGTTTTCCACCTTCCTCTTCAACTCCTTTCTTTGTTCTTCTGTTAATTCAGTTGCTCATCACTGCTTCTCGTTGGAATTCTATCTTTGAATTAATGTCCATGATACTAATAAATGTACTCAAGCTTGTTTCTAATCTGAAGATCCACTGATATTGTTAAATATCAAATATCTATGCTGCCTTTCATTTTAACTTGAACACAGCATGCCATTAGAAAGATATTTCAATGATAGATATTTCATAATTGTCCATAAATACTTTATCTAATAAGGTGTACATATATCTAGAGTGTGAGTCTGTTGTATTGTCTATATATATGTTGTGAAAATTCTTTTAAGTAATTCCAGCTACAACTTATACAATATCTCACCTCAAATAAACTTCAACTACTTACTACAGTTTTGGGGTTCATATATTTAGAACATGAATATTTAGATAACAATCTCATATTCACTTATAGATAAAATCCATGCCCTTCTAAAAATATGAAAATATCTTAAGAAAACAGTGTGACAGAATTTAAATGTGATGTAAATGTGTGCATATGGAAGTATATAAACCCACAGGGAAAGAGTATCCATAGAAAGAGTATCCATGAAACAAACCATTCACCATCACCAGGGTTCTCCTTTTGCGTCATATAGTAACATTCAAGACAGAAATTGAGAGGAAGAAGGGCAAATTATTATAGCCTAAGGGCAAAATGTCCAGTCCTATATATAAAAAGCTGCAGAGGGTTTAGGAGACAGATGAGGGCAATTTGGTCATACAATTTTGTAATGAAATCATTGATAATATCATGGACTGGTCTATTTATTTTCACAATAGATAGATAGAATACTATCCCACACTACACTACCAAACCATCATCCAATCTTGTCGTATCTATTTGAAAAACAGATGATAAGAACTTGATTGAAATTACTATCTTCTCACATTTTGTAATTTGCTCCCCTGCTTGGTTCTTAACCCCATGTAGACTACTTGCACAGGGCATGCAGAGTAGTCCTTTCAAAACAGGCTGCTCACAAAGCTTCTATAGAGCCTCATCTCTCTCAGAGTAGAGGTCAAGACTCTTACTGCATGATTAGTCCCCAAGGAAGATAGTCAGATTTGGTAAACAAGAATATGTACATTAAAAACATAGATCCCCAAACTTTAGCAAAACTTTGTTCTTTCTTTACATATGTATTACTTACTATGTTTCCATTATCTGCTATGGATGAAGCTACTGGATGGTAGGTTTGGGCTAAGGTACATGCTCAGCTGTTGTCTCTTCAGAAAGGTCTTTCCCAGCCAGAACTTATCATAGCATTTATCCCCAACTGACAGATAATAAAAATACGTTGGAATATCTCTCCTTTTAAAATATGTAGTTTTCACAAAGCAGAAAATGAGGTTTCTTACTGTAGCCTAATAAGTAGCATATAGAATATTGCTTGCCACAGAATAGATGTCAGTAACTCTTTTTTGCCACAAATAAAACTAACTTTAATTTTAATCGAAAATGTTTTTCAGAAAACTCTGGTATAAACAATGGAGGTATGAGAAATTTCAGGATATTGTCCTAAGCTGCATTACTAGCAAAAGACAGCTACGATCAGAAGTCATTAAATCTGGGTTATTAACCACCATATTACCCTTGTTGTGTTTTAAGTGGGAAATAGAGGTTTCTTCCATCTCCTCTTAAGATCTTTTGCTTCTTTGTTCATTACATACTATAAAACATTATATTTCTGGGATAAAGAGTTTGTCAACTGAAAGTTCTACACTTACTCATTGTACATGATGCCATTTACTTTATAATCCTCACTTTTCTGATAAATCAAACAGGTTAAAAAACCAGAGAGCAATGATGTTAGATACAGTATTCAGGATAATATTGGCAGGCCTCTACAATTTAATACTAATGTTTCTATAATATATGAACTAATAAACATTCGCATATATATCATACCACCCATACGTGGATGCTGGAAACTCATCAGAATAGGAATGTGGAAAAAAGCAGAACTATTATAATTTTGTAACCATAATTCAAGGAAAGATGCTGTTAAATCAACTTCTAAATTAAATGTTATTTCAAAATATTTCAATACAAAATGAAAAATGAAATTTTCCATTTGCCAAATATAGAAATTTAATTCACTTTAATATTTCTGTGATTTATTTGCAAAATAGATTGTTTATGGTAAGATAACTATACAATAATTAAAAGCTTGATTGATGGTAAGTTACTATTTCCTACCTGAAATTTGCTGGCAGAATAGGAGTATTAAGTTTACCTTAATCAGATGAATATGATTAAATAGCACACATAGTTTTTATTCATTGTTTTTGTAACAAGGATGTAGGGAAGAAAAAATCATTTCATTTTACTGGAATAATTACTGCAGAATGAAAGGCTTTCATAATAAGTAAGGGATTATCATGCTCTGGTTTGAGTACAGTTTGCCCCCTCCAAAACTCATATTAATGTTTAATCCCAAATTTGAGGACTGAATCAAGTCCCTGTACATGTGACCTCTACCACTAAGCCATATCTCCAGTCACCAGTGTGAGGTATTAAGGTGCAGGAAATGATGTTTAGAAGTAGAACCTTTGGGGATGATGAGGATTAGATAGAATTATCAGAATTAAGCACCCATGCTTGAATATTAGTGACTTGATAAGAAGAGAACAAAACATACACAACCCCATGATGTCTCTCACTGCCCTGAAACACCTTAGGACTCTGTTAGGTAGAAGAACATCATGCAATGTGGCTCCACGACCTTGGACTGAGCTGTTAGTCAAAATAAACCTATGTTCCTTTTTTTTTTGTGGGTACCGGGGGTCGACCTCAGGTCCTCGTGCACCAGCAGGCACCCGTGCCGCTGAGTGATATCACCAGCCCTTTTTTCGTATGTGGGTACCAGGAGTCAAACTCAGGACCTCCTGCTTGCTAGGCAGGCGTGTACGCCTATGAGCCATCTCACCGGCCCCAAACCTCTGTTCTTTACAGCTTATTCAGTCTGTACTATTGTATTATTAGCAAGAAAATGCAAAGATGATGTAAGATAATAACTCTGGTTTTTCTCAGTTCATGACTATATTTATTGGAGAATATCATTCAGGTAAGGTACTATACAAAGAGTGTCCCCCCAGGAGCTAAAAACAAACAATAAAAATTCAACCTAATTACATCCTGAAGGAAGAAGAAAAATATGTATTTTTTACAAACTGCATCATTATTCACACACACACACACACACACACACACACACTAAATACACAGAATACACAGCAGGCAATCAATACCTTTGGCTTCGACCAAACACTGATCAAAAAGACTCTATTTGGGAAAATAATTGCATATGTACTGAACATGTAGAGACTTTTTCCTTGTTATTATTCTGTAACCAACACAGTATAACAAGTATTTACATAGCCTTTACATTGTAGTAGGAATTATAAGTAATCTAGTAGAGATAATTTAAAGTATACAGGAGGATATGAGTAGGTTAGATATAAATATTACATCATTTTATGAAAGGGATGTGAGTATTTGCAGACTTAGGAATTCACAAAACCAATCTCCCACAGACACTGGAATATATATATATATATATATATATATATATATATATATATATATATATACATCGCTGTGCCTGGGTGAAATAAGACTAAAGGGGAATAAAGTGAATAAAGCTGAAGCAAGCAGATAGAGCTATGAAATAAAGCTGTGAATATAGCTGAGGGTCACTCGGAAGTACTTGTTGTTATCTACCAACTATCACTTTGAGCAAGTATACTTATTATATGAGATCATTTTTAGTAATATGAAAGGTAATATACATAAAATATTTTGCACAATTCTTGACATACATTTCATATTCCATAATTAATGCAGTACCTTTCTTTATGTCTAATTACAACATTAAATTGCTGTACTATAGCAGGTCCAGATCCCTTCTCCCACTTTTTAAAGATTTGAAGTCTTCTTATATAAGCCCTTACTGGGTTCTAAATCCCACTCAGCCTCAACTTCTGGCCTCAACTATTGTGGTTTGCAGAAAAGCCAAGTTTCATCATATAAAGCAACATGGATGGCATCTAGGATTTGTTGTAGGACCTGAACCATATTTGGTATACCAACACAGGTTATTTATGCAATATATTTTATCTTTTAAGATGTTCTCATCTAGTAAATTCAGTTTTTGAGAGACTGAATGATTAGAATCTCAAAGTTAAACAGTAAAAATGCCACCTATTGCTACACTTTCAATTTGTCTTGACAAAAGTATATAATATTTTATTATTAATTATTAATACTATTTTAGCTGACCATATATTATTCCACTTGATACATAATATTGTATCTTACTACTGGAAATAAATCAGATACACAAGTTTAAATGTTGCACTTTCTCTAATATAAGAAACACAAAGTATAAATTAAAGAGCAAAATGAAAATAAATAATAGGATAGAGGAGGATATACCTTTTGCAAAATGGGAGTAGACTGAGAGATGGAGGGAGGGGGAAGCAAGGGAAAGAGAAGGGGATAAAGAGAGCATTAATATGTGTTATGTACATATGTCAACTCCCTATGATGAATGTAACAAATATGTACTGCAAACATGTACTAATAAAGCTTTAAAAATAATACTTTATTTAATTAGGATAAATATGAAAATTTGATAATCATATGGAGTGTACAGTGATCAAATCATGGAAATTAATATTTCCATATTCTCAAATGTTTATCACTTTGTGTTAAGAACATTCTTCCTTGTCCATCCTTCCTTGTCTCTAATGGCCAGTATTCTAGTCTCTTCTCCTAGAAGATTGATTTTTTTTAGTTTCCACATTTGTCATTCTATTCTGGCTGATTTCACTTACATAAAATCTCCCAGTCCCATCCATGTTGTTACAAATGACAAGATTTCATTCTTTTTCTTTTTTATTACGACTGAATAATCTTCTTTTGTATAAATATACCATATTTTCTTTATCCATTCATCCATCAGTGAAAACAAAGATTGACTCTGTAACATGGCTATTGTGGATAGTGTTATAACAAACATAGGAGTGCAGAGGTTCAATTCCTTCCTATATATACCTAGCAGTGAGGTAGCTAAATAATTTTAATTGGTTTTATTTTCAGGATTTTTTTAGAAACTCCCATACTGGTTTACATAGTAGCTGTTCTGACTTATCCACTCAACATAATGTATAAGATTCCATTTCTCCATCTCCTCACCGACCTCTGTTATTTATTTTTTTTTCTTTTCTGAAAATGGTAGAGCAGCAATGAGCAGCAAAATTCAGCTTTTCTGAGACCTAGAACCCAGACACCAACAAAATAACAACTTGGCAGAAAGAAACAAAAAAATAGATCTCCGGGAATTGGAAAGGAATTGAAAAGAAAGTTAGAAGTGACAGAGAAGTTGGAGAAACAGATTACAATGCAGAGAAAAGAACAAAGCAGTCTGGAAGCTCACCCCAGCTCTCTGGGAGGGGAACTTGTCTCCATAGACACAAGGTAAGCCTCCAGGGCCAGAATATTCCAGGAAGAAACAGTAGAGCAGACAGCAGTATGAAGTACATAGCCCATGGCTATGGTAAACTAAAATAAAAAGTGGAGTTTTACTCTGAAGTGTTTCCTTCTATGTGACAGTCAGTGTAGCTCCACATTGCCAGAGTGTTTAATCAGGTACAGTTTCTGGAAGGGTTTGATTATTTAAGACTGAGACTCAGAAAAACTACAAAACAACTTAATTTCAGGGTTCCCAGGGCAACCTTCCCACAGTGACTTGGTGAGAGACAGCTGTGGAAGACAGTCACGGAGAGGATGTGGGCTAGACATGGGCCCCCTGAAAGTTTAAGCTTGGGTTAGGAAGCACACAGGGCTCTGCCCTCCATGTGAAAAGCCAGTGCCCCTCATGTGGCTCTCAGAAGCATCTGGGTCTGAGAGTACTGTCTTTAATACAGTGGGTTGCTTGTACCCTTGCCCTGCTGCCTACAGCCAGCAGAGATCAAAGGTCTGATTGATACCCCATCTACCAATGTAAAAGACATTCCTTGGCTTCCATGCTTGCCTCTGCCTGGAGTGAGTGGACAGAGGCACACCGCTGGAACAGGGAGGCACCTCACAGGCCATTAAGCTATGTGGAGAAAACCACAATTTGCTGGATTCCAAGACAGCAGAACTATTTTTCCTCTATGTAGCCTCTTTACTGTGCCATGCTGCCTTGGAGTCATGCAACTTTGGACTGAAACCTCTACAAACTGTGAGCCAAAATAAACCTTTCCTCCCTTTACTAGTGGATGTTGGGTATTTTGTCTCTACAATGAGAAAAGTAACTGAGACACTTTAGAAAAAGACAATAAAACCAACAATGACAAAATGTCTAATAGAATGAATACAATAGACAGGGTGAACAGTTAAGCAAAAGGGGACAAAAGATAAAGTCACTGATAGTAAAATAATACAATAATAGGATTAAGTCAATACCTTTCAATGTGAATGGCCTCAATTCTCTAATCAAAAACAAAGATTGGCCAACTGGCTCAAGAAACAGTTCTTTCTTGTATATAAGAAAGACTTTACACCAAAAAATTTCCCTCTGAAATCAGCAACAAGACAAGGATGCCCACTATCACCATTTCTGTTCAGTATACTGTTGTTCTTGAAATATTATCCAATCAGGCAAGAGAAAGACATAAAAAGGACATGTGTGGGAAAGAAAGAAGTCAAACTATCATTATTTGCAGATGAGTCCTTTACATATAAAACCTAAAAAATTCCACCAGAAGAATCCTAGAATTACCAAATTCAGCAATATAGCAAGATAAATTATCAACATGCAAAAATCAATAGTATGCCTGTATACCAATAATGAATTCACTGAGAAAGAAATTAGGAAAACAATATCATTCACAATAGCAGGAAGAAAAATAAAATACTTTAGAATTAACCATAACCAAGAAAGTGAGAGATCTCTACAATGAAAACTACAGGACTCTGAAAACAGATAACAAAGAGGACATCAAAAATGCAAATATATTACCTGTTTCTAGATAGTCAGAAGAATACTGTCAAAATGCCCATACTTTCAAAATTGATATACAGATTTAATGCAGTCCCAATCAAAATGTCAATAGCATTCCTCACAGAATTAGGGAAAACAATCCTAAAAATCATATAGACCCAGAAAAGACCCAGACTAAAAAAAAAAAAAAAAAAAAAAAAAGCAGACCTGGGCAGCAAGAACAAAGCAGGAGGTGTCACAATCCTGAACTTCAAGTTATACTATGAAGTTACAGTGATTAAAAACAGCTTAGTATTAGCAAAAAAAGACATATGGATCAATGGAGTAGAACAGAGGATGTAGAAACAACTTTAGGAACATGGCTAACGATGCCAAAAACATACTCTGGAGGAAAGACAACCTCTTTAACAAATGATGTGGGGAAAACTGGTTATCCTTTTATAGAAGATTGAATCTAGGACCATAACTTTCACCATGTCTTAAACCAAAATCAATTATCTGGAAGGCAAAATGGGTAAAACTCTCAAAGATGTAGGTGTAGGCAAGGACTTTCTGACCAGGACCTCAATTACAGAAGAGATAATATCAAGAATCAACAAATGGAATTCAACCAAATTAAAAATTTTCTGCACAACAAAGGAAAGAACTGGCAGAGTGAAGAGAGAACCTACAGAATGGGAAAAAATGCCAGCTATTTCTTGGAGAGTAGACTAAAATCTAGAACATAGAAACAACTCAAGATAATTAGACCTCCAACATCAAAGACCCAATAAAAATGGGCAACTGAGGTGAACAGATAATTTGCAGAAGAAATACAAATGGCCAATGAATATATGAAGAAATTTTCAACATCTCTGGCCATTAAAGAAATGCAAATTACAACCACACTGAGATTCCATATTATTCCAGATTCCATAAAAAAGGAATTTATCAAGAAATAAATTAATTACAAATGCTGGTAATGCCATAGGGAAGAAAGGAACATTTCCATATTTTGGATGGAAATGTAAATTAGCACAATAAATACGGCAATAGTTATGGAGATTCCTCAAAAAATGAAAACTAGAAATTCTTTTCAACTCAGTTATTCCTCTTCTAGGTATCTTCCTGAAGAAGTTAAAGTCATCATATTACAGGAATACACACATACCCATGTTTAAAACAACACAATTTAAAATAGCTAACTCTTGCAAGAGGCCTATATGCCCATCAACAGATGAATGGATAAAAAAAATTGTGGTATTTACACACAAGGGAGTAGAATTCTGCCACAAAGAAAAATAAACTTGAGTCATAGGTAGAAAGTATATACACTTTGAGACCATAATATTAAGTGAAATGAGTCAGACACACCAGCTTAAATACTGCATGCTTTCTCTTATATGAGAAACCCCAAGTATAAGTAAAGTGCAAAATAAAAGATATATAATAATAAGTAGAGAGACAGATCTTTCTCAAATTGGAAAGTTACAGAGATGGGGGGATAAGGAGGAGGAGGGGATGAGAAAAGAATTAAGATGTGTTAAGCAGATGTAGCAACACCCCAGGAGGATTGTGATCATTATATGTGCAGTAGTATTTGTTAAACATTAACATACTTTCAAATCACCTTGAAAGCTTATGAAAATGTACCTCTAATTCTGTTGATTAAGGATTGGCCCTAATATTTTACTCACTTCTATTTAGCTTCCAGGTAAAGTCAATGATGATACTCTGTGGACCACATTTTGACCAACAAGTTTGTATACACTGGTTTCTTGATTTCTCTTTTGCCATTTTTTTTTCTGGACCAAGGATAGTAACATTATATTTGCCACTAACTTATGGGTTTTGCACTATGCTTTATAATTTTCTGAAACACACTCAGGACTTTTATGTATTCCTTCTAAAAGGAAACTCCATTCTTCAATTAGTTAATTGCTACCTTCTGGTGTACCTGTGCTTGACACCCAATAGGAATTCAATAAATACTTGGAAACAGGAAGACAGATTTTTTTTTTTTTGTGGAGATGAGAAAGGGATCTGAGGATGGGGCTAAATGGAAGAGAAGAGGGGAAGTGGATGAAAAAATAATTCAGGTATGTTATGTATATGTACCAACTCTGCACAATGATTGTATTTGTTATGTATTGCAATTATATCCTAATAAAAAAGGGGAAAATTATATTCCTTAAAAACCTAAAGAAGTGCTCATGACTTCAACTTCTCTGTTACATGATTAGATTGTGAATATGGAGTTGTTTACATTATAATGTATGTGACAAATCTGTAATACATGCATACATATAATAATTGGAGGACTGAAAGAATGACTGATATTTAACAGTTACAAGACTAGTCATCTTAGTTACTTTTCTCTCATTGCAGAGGCAAAACACCCAATGACCAAAATTAAGGAAGGAAAGGTTTATTTAGCTTACAGTTTGTTGAGGCTTCAGTCCAAAATCAGCTGGCTCCAAGCCAGGGAGGTGTGGCAGAGGAGCAACAGTTCATGGTGGCAGAAGACAGCAGAAGCAACAAGAGCAAGGGGGAAATTCAAGCCTCTTTTCTTCCCTCGTATTTTATGTAGGGTACTCGCCCTTGGGTGGGTGTAGCACTCACACCATCTCCGTGAACTCCTCTTGCACAGGCTCAGGATGTTTACAAAGTGAGTACCCTGGACCCCTGCTACGTCACTTATTTAAACTTCTAAACTTCTCAAGTTGACACAATGAACAACATCCTAGAGCAGAAGGGCATGTCCTCTACACACTAGGATGTAGAACAGCTGGGTTACTTAGTTAAGCTTCTAAACTCAAGTTGACACAATGTATCAACTATTACCATCCACTTCTTGTCAACTTGGCAGCCAGACATATTTCTTTAAACCAGTCTCCAGATACAAAGACATGCTTATTCTTATCATTTTACAACTTGAACATCATAACACAATTTTAACAATCCTTAAGAACCAGTATTTTTTTTTTGTGGGTACTGGGGGTCGACCTCAGGACCTCGCGTGCCAGCAGGTGCCTGTGCCGCTGAGTGATATTACCAGCCCTTTTTTTCATATGTGGGTTCTGGGAGTCGAACTCAGGACCTCACGCTTGACAGGCAGGCGCTTATGCCGCTGAGCCATCTCGCCGGCCCAAGAAACAGTATTAAGTCTATCAACATTATATTATATTAGAACCATAACATTCCATCCCTGGCCCCCCAAAGACTCATGCACATCCCCTTATGCAAAAGGCACTTAGTCCCTCTGTAAGAGTTGCCAAAGTCGTAACAGTTTCAGTATTGCTGAAAAGCCCAAGTTTCAAGTCTCCTCCAAGATGTAAGGCAAACTCTTAGCTGCAAGCCTCTGTACAAATGAAAAGTTAAACACTTCCAGCATTCAATGGCACAAGATAAACATTTTCATTCCAAAAGTTACGAATAGGGGGATACAAAGGAATGGGACCAAAGCAAGTCTAAAATCCCCCAGGGCAAACATTAAATCCTGTAGTTCCTTGTTCAGCATCTGAGGCAATTGGTGGCAAATTGTGAGCTCCAAAAGGCTTGAGCAGCTCCACCCCATGGCACTTCTGGTGGATGTAGCTCCCATGGCTTCTCTCTTGGCTTTCCTCCTTTCTTGCAGGTTTCCTCAGACAATCCATATTCCTGGCTTTTCCAAACTTCTAGGGTCTCCATTGCACCTTTGGCTTCACCCTCACAGCTTCTCACATTGTCCTCTCAGGGACACACTGCCTGGCCTCCCAGGCCTTCTGAAGTCAGGGTGAAAGCCTTGTTAACCCCACAACTCTTGCATTCTGCCTGCATCTGAAACCAACACCATGTGGATGCTGCCAAGGTCTGCTGCCAATGGGAGCAGTAGCCAGGCTTTCCTCTGTTGGCTGTAGGGGTGGAATGCCTGGAACAACAGGCACTCTGAATCCAATTCTGAGGAAAAAATTTTCTATGCTGCCACCATTCTGGAACATGGTGCTCTGTGGTTTTCTCCTCAAAGCAAAGTCTTTCACTTTTGCAGTTTTGAGGCTACACAGGGTGGGTACTTGCTCCTTTTTGTGGTGCCCTCAGGCTGTCTTTTATATTCTCCTCTGTTCTATCATTGCAGTCCACAGCTTTATTGGAGCTTCCTTTCCTACCAAACTCACAATGTTTTAAATCATCCTGCTGGGCTCTATTCTCAACATAGATCTGGCTGAAAGCCCCAATAATAGCCACACCACTGCCTCAACATTTGACAGACTTGAAATTTCTTCTGCCAGATTAATTAGTCCACTTCCCTTATTCTTAGTCCCAGGCAAAGTCTCTGGACAAAATGCAGACAAACTTTCTGCCAAGGCATAACACACTTCATCTGGAGTCCAACAGCTAAAGCAGTCCTTCATTCCAGAATAAACCTCCTGAGCCTGGTCTTTACCGGCAGCATTTCTATCAGCCTTCTGATCTTCTGAGCTCTGACCGGAATCTCCTATACAGAACAGCCTAAGGCATTCCAACTCTACTCGTTCAGGAGACATCTCCAAACCTTTCCAAGCTCTTCCCACAAGGCATTCCCAAAGGGTCTTGAACCATATGATCAGGTAATGTCACAGCAAGAGCCCCACTTCTCTGGTACCAAATTCTGTCTTAGTTATTTTTCTCTTGTTGCTGAGACAAAATATCCAATGCCCAAAATTCAAGAAGGAAAGATTTATTTAGCTTACAGATCATAGAGGTTTCAGTCCATAATCAACTGGCTCTAAGGCAGGGGGTGTGGCAGAGGGGCAACAGTTCATGGCAGCAGAAGACAGCAAAAGCAACAAGAGCAAAGGGGAGGGAGAAACAGGTCTCTTTTCCTCCCTTATATTGTATGCAGGGTACCCACGCCTGGGTAGGTGTAGCACCCACACCATCTCTGTGACCTCCTCTTGCACAGGCTAAGGATGTTTACAAGGTGAGGACCCTGGACCCCTGCTAAGTCACTTAAACTTCTAAACTTCTCAAGTTGACACAGTGTACAACATCCTAGAGCAGTAAGAGCATGTCCTCTACACACTAGGATGTAGAACAGCTGAGTTACTTAGTTAAGCTTCTAAACTTCTCAGAATTGACACAATGTATCAATCATTACTCTAGTGGAAAATTTAAAACTATGTTAAGTCTCCTATTTTTCTCTGATATTCAGTATAATAGCACAGAAATCTGACACTAAGGTAAACAAAGAAGTTGCCTAATTGAAATTGCTTAATTTAAAGAGAATCTGACATTTTCTCTAGGCATGGGAACCAAATAGCAGCAAGTCACACCAGTTGGCATCAGACTAGCAATTTGGGAAACAAAATGACATCCCAGAAAGTGGTCATTTTAAAACTTTTATGCAATATTCAAAAATAGCTGAACTGTAACATATGCTATCTAAGGGAATTCCTTTTCCTTCAGTGTATGTATTTAATCAGTGTTAACATTTATGAAATTTGGAAATGCTAAACTCTTAAAAAGCATATGTATGTATAAAGTAAGTTTAGGTATCCAAATTAGTTTCATCTACTAATAAATATATCTATTAGCAATTATATCCACCATAACTTAGGCATGGAGAGTCAAAATGGAAAGATAGCTGAATTTATTCAGCAAGTTCACTGGAACTTTATTGTATACTTATTATCTACCACACTCTATAGCAGATTCTGTAACTGAGGTGAATTTCATATGGTCATTCATGAGGTTAAGTTTCACCTTTATCATTTAAGAACTAAGTGACAGTAGGAATCCGCAACTAATTTGTGGAGTATTTATTCATTTTTACATAGTATATGTGAAAACATCTTTAACCATAAAGTGTGTGGTGAAACTGAGACCTTTTATAAATACATAGTATGCATGAGATGTTTTATGAATTTTGCAAGAAACATTTTAATTAAAATTGTAGATAGACGAAACTTATATACATATCTTGATTTTTACTGACGCTTGCTTTCTCCTTCCTTTTATAGAGAAAAAAGAGACAAGAAAAATAGTCAAACAATGTGTGGCTTTTTAATGTTACCATTAGAATCTGTTTTTCTTAGTAGACTACTTTTTAAGAGCAGCTTTACAGCAAAATTGAGCAGTAGTTTAGTCACTTTTTATATACACCTTATCTGTACAATTGTACAATCTACTCCACTACTAGTGTCCCACCCAAACTATTATGCTTGTTACAAATGATGAAACTACATTAACAAATTATTATCATTCAAAATCCATTGTTAATAGTAGGGTTCACTCTTGAAGTTATATATCTGTGAGTTTGGACAAAGATATAGTGACATGTATTGACCATTATAGTATCATACAGGATAGTTTCAGAGCCCCCAAAATCCTGTGGGCTGTGCCCACAAATCCTTCCTTGTGCTCAACCCCCTGACAAGCACGGATGTGTTTATTGTCTCCATAGTTCTGCCTTTTCTAGAATGTCGCATAGTTGGAATCATACTGTAAATTTTTTCTCAGACTGCCTTCTTTCCCTTAGTAGTGTGTGTTTAATGTTCCAGCCTGTCTTTTCATGGGTTGATAACTCATTTATTTTTACCAGTGAGTAATATTGCATTGTCTGGATGTATCAGTTTGTCCACTCATCTACTTAAGGACATCTTGCTTGCTTCCAAATTTTGGCAATTATGGTGAAAGCTGCTATTAACACTCCTGTGCAAGTTTTTGTGTAGACACAAGTTTTCTGCTTATTTGAGTAAATATCAAGGAGTTTGGCCACTCAATCATATATTAGAAGCATATTTACCTTTTAAAACATCGCCAAACTATCTTTCAAATCTTCTATATCAATTTGCATTTTCACCAGCAGTGAATGAGAGTTCCTGTTGCTGAATATCCTCACCAGTATGCGCTGTTGTCAGTTTTTTAAATTTTGACCATTCTAATAGGTGTGCAGGGGAATCCCCTCATTGTTTTATTCAAATTATTTTATGGCATATGACAGTGAGCATGTTTTCATATGTGTATGTATCATCTTTGTATCTTCCTAAGTAAGGGGTCTGTTCAGCTCATATTTATTTTTAATTGGGTTGGTTGCTTTGTGTTGAGCTGTACAAATTCTTCGTGTGTTTTGGATAACAGTCCTATATCAGATACATGTTGTGGAAATATTTTCTACCACTTTGTAGTGTATCTTCTCATTCTCTTGACAGTGTCTTACAGAGAGAAGAAGTTTTTAATTTTAATAAAATCCACCATATCATTTCATTCTTTCATGGATAACACCTTTGGTGTTGTATCTAAAAAGTCATCACCATATCCAAGGGAATCTATATTTTCTCTGATGTTATTTTCTAGGAGTTCTATAGTTTCTTCTATTTTATATTTAGGTCTACAATCACTTTTAGTTCGTTGCTGTGAAGGTTGAAAAATGTGTTATCTAGGTGCATTTGCTTGCATGTTGATGTTCACTTGTTCTAACAAAATTTGTTGTATTTCACCCAATGTTAGAACTGGTAAAAAGACTTTTTGGAAAATCATAGGCACATCTAGGACTTACACACATTTTCTTAGTGCAATATGGAAATGCCACCATTCCACCTTCAAAAGAAAAATGTTTTTAAGAAACTAATATTTAATGGATTTTGTTAAAAAATGAATATGAGTGAAGAACACCCAGCAGGAGGAAATAAGTAAGAAGAGAAATACTAGAATTGTCTTTGTGGACCATACTACCTGACTCTATCCTTCTCATTGGGCCTGTGATTTCTGTGCTTGTAATAAAACTTTTGTGAACTTGTGTTGCCCATGGCATCTTTATTAAAGTATATCATTGTGGTAAGTGTCATGAGGACCCATTTATTGAATGCTGGCCTGGTCACCTCATTCCTCCTGGCACTAGTGCATACATCCTATGAGTTGAGAGCCTAAGACAGCCAGAATGCCTTCCAGGGGCAATGTAAGATGGGCCATCAAAATGTATATGCAAAATGTAGATTATTAAGAAGAAGCAAAAATTTAACAATATATTTTAAGTAAGCAAAAAAAATGATTATGAGTTAAAATACTCAGTAAAGATGAAATCTCTTCAATCAGTTTCATTATAAGTAGAGCCTGAGGATAGGATTCTTTTGAAAATCATTAATTGTAGGAGTATTCTCAGATAAAAACTGTAAGAAAGTGACACAAGCAGATGTGCAGGAGAGGAAGTTAAGAAAATATGTAGAATTTGCTGGATTAAATTGTGGCTTGATTCTTTGCCAAACACAGAAGCCCAAATTGCCCCACGATTTTGATCTCCTGGAAGTAAGGGGTCTGGGTTTTTATGTCACTCAGCTATTTGACTGCAATCTGCTCCCAGGAAAGGACATATACTCTGAGGTCTTTCCTAAATAGGTGGCTCCCAAGCAAATCCCATGAAGAAGTAATAGTTGTGAGATGTTGGTAATGGGTTTTCACTCCAGCTGGGGTGCGTTACACTGACCCATTCTTAGAGATGCATGGGCCAGTTGGGGGACGGCAGAGAAAGTGGTGGCTGAGGCCCCAGTTCTGACATACTGTTGTAATTTGTAAAAGTAAGATGAAGAACATGCTGAATTTGAGAGGCATTGAGAAGAATGAATCTAGAGTTTTGTAATGCTTCAAATGTAACATTTAGTGAAGATTTACTTTTTAAAAGTACAAGAAGCTTGGGCATTTCCTGGTATCTTGGGGCCACAGGATAACTTTTTATTGGGCACTAAAAAATACAGATGGTTCTCATACCTGGAATTTAAAAGATCTCTTTTTTCTATAATTACCATGCTGTGGATATTCTTTAATAATATTCTTGATAATTGGTACAGTATTGTTGCATTAGTTCTGAAACGTGTTTTTAGTTTCAAATATAGTGAACCACAGCTTTGGCTGCTTTAATTTTTCTCCCCTTCTGGAAGTTAATAATGCTCCTGGAAAGGCAATTAAACTAAAAAAATAAAGCTTCATTTTGAAGAATAAGCAGCTTGCAACCTGGTTTAACGCTGAGATGGCACTAATAACAGCACTTATGATCTAAGGGAGAAAATGAAGTCTTTATTATTTCCCCAAATGATGGAACAACCAGGGCCTAAAGACACACTATCATCATTTATTGCATGAGATAACATGCCTTTTTGTAAATGAAATGCTTACTTCTGAGCATTATATCCTCTACTTTAGTGATTTGGCTAAATAGTTAATTTGATCCCCAAACATAAAGAGCCTTAATGTCATTTCAAGACTCAAAAGCCAACTGGAAAGGTGAAAGGGGAAAAGAGTTATGCAGAGCCAATGAGACAGCCTCGATTTGGAGTACAGGATGATACATGAACACTTATTTGATTTAACCCAGAGAAATAATCTTTACATTTTAAAATAGAGTTACAGTAAGACAACCTTTTTTTTTTTTTCTAATCTCAGTACTGCTTTTGACAAGGCAAGGGATAAGAAAAGCAAGTTATTACAGTAAAATAAAAGTGAAACTTGGCTTTTAACGTAGGGATTTAAACCTTGCTTGTCTATTAGCCTCAAGAAATTGGACCTGCCTTTGTAGTTGGCATGCTGGGTGGTTTAGCAGAGAAAAGCTGTTTTACAGACAGCCTTTATGCCCCAGAAATAAGCAGATCTTTGTTCAATTTGATCTTTGAATTGGAACTGCCCTTCTGAAAAGAAACCTCCATATGTAAGGTAAAAGCCATATTAAACAAATGGTTTATTGTCAGTAAAATCCCTAAAATTTCAAAGCTTCCAACAACACCACTGATGGTGGAAAGATGAGAACACTGTGGTCACCATTTCTGATGATCAGTACATACTTGAGTGAATATTGTGTTCCCTGAGTAAATGAAGTGTGTCTCTAATCATAGAGAGTCTCACACCATATGACACTGCCTCGAGCCCAGAGGCAAGTATATTAACACTTCTTTTCTTTCCAGAAAATGACGTGAGCTTGTTATTAATACATAGAAAGGAGTCCAGAGCTTAGTCTGCTTTCACTCCATTTTTTCTCCCATGGACTGCTGAGCAGCTCACTTCTCGTTATTACCACTATCTGGATTCAGATGCTTTCTAAATGTCCTCTCTTTGCTCCCTAAATGGCTTAAGTTTTATTTTTGTCCAAGTGACTTTAATTTCCTTGAAGCACAATATTTTATTTTTTTTTTTATTTTTTTTTTTTTTTGTGGGTACCGGGGGGTCGACCTCAGGACCTCGCGCGCCAACAGGCGCCCGTGCCGCTGAGCGATATCACCGGCCCCTTTTCCGTATGTGGGATCTGGGAGTCGAACTCGGGCCCTCGCGCTTGCAAGGCAGGCGCTTATGCCACTGAGCCATCTCACCGGCCCAAAGCACAATATTTTAGTTTTACATTTTCTTGCAGTGAGGGTTTGCTTTTGGATATGTGAACGTTTACTTAGCTCACCTACATTTTTAAAAGTAGTAACTACTTACAAAGCTATTAAAAGAAAAAGAGTGGGAACATCCAAAGGGGAAAAAAGAAGAGGATTTTTAATGTAAATATCAAGAAGTGACTTCATTTATGGACAAAGTCTACAAGCTCTGGTCTTCCATGTTATTCTCTTATTTAGTCAGCCCAATGTAGCTTGATTTTTAATCAAGCTCAACACAAACATATTCTATAAAAAAGCAAATGTCAGCCAAAGAAAACACATTTAATTTGGTGAGAAGCTTTTGTGGAGAGCTACATGGCAATAACAACATGTTTAATGCATACATTTGGATCAAAATTTTTATTTTTGAATCAGAAAAAGGAATACCACAGGTAAGTGTGAAAATGTATACATATGGACAGGTACTTCAGAATTGTTATATTTTATGGCTTTAAATAGGAATAAGAAACCTCATAAATGTCTGACAGTAGGGTGGTGATTAAATAAATTCTAAAATATCTCCATGATACTTTGGATCTGAAATGTCCCCCAAAGACCCATGTGTTAAAGGCTTAGTCACAAGCCAGTGGTGCTATTGGGAAGCAGTGAAAACTTTAAGAAAGGGTCCTAGTTGGAGGAAGTTATGTAACCATAGGTATGCTACTGAAGGGGATATTGGGATCCTGGCCCTTCATTTCTCTCTCAGAGCTTCCAGGTCACCATGAGATGAGAATTTTTCTCAGCCACACCATCCCCACCAAGATGTTCTGTCACCCAACAGGCCCAAGCAGTTGACCAACAACATACCATGGACTGAACCTCTAAAACCATGATGCAAAATAAATGTTTGACAAGTTGATTAACTCCGGTGTTTTAATAATGGAAACCTGAAAAACACAATTCATATGTTACACGTAATGTCTCAGCTATATTTACACTGAGTGAAAAGAACTTCAAGGTATATGTTGAGAAAATACCTATATTACTTCACATTGGATGTAAGAAATCTGTCCAAATAATTTAAATTATCCCATGTATATTTATTTCCAAATTATAGGAAAATGAAAACAAATAAAAACATACAAACAAAAAACCCTTTTGAAAAATAGGAAAGGTAAATATTTCATGATGCTAAAATACCAAGTAATCAAGTTTTCATGATCTCAAGCATCCTTTATTTGAGTAGATACCAATTCAGTCACATAAACGTTCTTCAATGTTCATTAGCTTTTTGTATAGTGACCCTTACACATAGGAATGTCATAACTATTTATTTTTTTTTTATTATAGCGTCTCTTACACATAGGAAGGACATAGCTATTTATTTTTTTATTCTGTTTTTTAAAACTAAGTACCTGAATATTGAATATATATATAATTATCTCATATAATATAGTGGCAATTTTTAGCATGTACAATTTATTGAGCACTTAACTGTATTCTGGCAATATACTGTAGAATAAATTATAAATTGCAAGGGATTACAATGTGAATTTTCACATTGATCACTTCATGTTAGCAAACTAGAATGCCTGTTCCACAAAACAAGAAAGTGAAAAACATAGAAGTGAAGTATCTCACATTGGAATACAAATCTGGGTAATTTGACACCAGGGCTTATGCATGTGCGTATTAAAAAAAGAAAAACTATATTAGCATCAAAGTTTGCTTAAAGTCATAGGGAAGATTTTGATGATTCTGTTATTACCTTCATGCCCAGTATGAATGTTACTTCCTAAATTGTCATTCAGACCTACTGAATTGTCTGCTAAGAAGACACTCTTACTGTTTTATCCTCAACTGTCTGGCTACATTAGGCTATTCTGTCACCAGTAAGAAGTCAGTGAATACTTTTGAAAAACAGTATCTTTTACCACATATTACTCCAAATTCCCCTCTTACACCTTCTTTCATTAAATGAATGCTACCCTAAGCTTTTCAACCAAGATTGAAATGAATGCTTGTGAAGGACTCTGGGCAGGGGATTGTGTGTGAGGGTTCTCATTTCACACACTTCGCTTTTTTCTAGTAGATAAGCCCAGATAATAACAGACCATGACATGGGCTCCTAGTCATTTCCAAATCAATGCTTACCTTTAGAAATTCATTAAAGTTTCCAAAACAAACCAAAGGATACAGTGTCAAACTGCACACATCCATGTACTTAAGCCAAATAATATAGAAACTGTGTAACAGGCTGATGCAGAATTGTATCTTTCAACCCAATCACAAACACACTGTACTTATAACTGTAAATCTCTTATACCTGGGAGCCCCTGCTTGATATTACTCCAAGTGGATAAATAGGAAGTTGAGAGACTCAGCTTTTCTCTAAAGGAAGGAAGAAATAAGCAGGCAACATTCCTCTAATGTTAGAAAGGATGGTGCTTTCTTGTTTTCATTCATGTTTTGCATCTGGGTTGGGGCCACCATTCGGATGGAGCAGAACTCTTGACTTCTGGCTCCTACAGGAATGCTGCCATTGCTACATCATCAACCTGTCTACAATAAGATTCCCACTTCAAATGGCAAAAGAATCTGCTATGGAAAAAATGTAATTTATAAGAAACAGAAGATTGATTAAGTACATTGAAGAAGTGACAGTTAAGAAAATATTCTACTCCTGGGTTAGCCTGAAACTGCAATTATATATAATGTGCCTTAATGAGGAAAGATGGAACAATTGAAAAGAAACTACCAACACACACTTTTACCAAGACTAGTGCCCTTTTTAGCATACTTGAAAAATGGTTATTCCTATTGTTTTAGCAAATCAAATGGAACACACTATTTTTAATTGATGCTTTCTTTTAATCTCATCATGTAGGTCATTATTGCCTGTTTGAAAATATATGCATAAGCATTATCAAATCACCTTGATTTTCCCTCATTTCCTTATTTAGTCTATAGATACAATTGGTCCAAAATCTTTAGAAAATAAATACTCCTGCAAGAGTTTTAAAATCATAGGATAACACTTGTGATTTGTAAGGAGCAGATTTAAAATATTAAAGTTCTTTTAAAATGACTTTTCTATTGACAGGCAATCAACTTTTTGATAAAATAGTTCATGGCACACTTAAATGTAAAATTCCACAGCTCCTAAGCAGACAGATTTCTTTATTCATCTTTGAAAAGGAAATTTTTTTCAAAGCGGAATCAAATAATTGGACCTCCTCTAATGCACTGCATTTTGTATTAGCTGCTTTCTCATTGCTGGAACAAAATATTCAAAACCCATAACTTAAAGGATGAGATGGTTATTTTGGCTCATATTTTTCAATAGATTCAGTCCATGGTCACCTGGCTTCAAGACAGAAACGTAAGGACAGAATAGTATGGCAGAGGAAAGCTATTTACCACAGGGTAGTCAGGAAACAGATATATAAGGAGGAGCCAAGGATGAGAATGTACCCTTCCCAGTCATGCCTCCAGTGATCCACCCCTTCAAACCAGGACCCACCTCCAAATGTGAGCCATTGAGGTGACATTTTAGATCACCATAAAATTCCACCCTGGTTCCCAAAAGGATCATATCCATCTCATTATGCATTTATGTATCACATATTTAGTCAATATCTAAAACCAGCCAAATTCTTAACGGTTATAGAATTGATAAAAATTCCAAGTCCAAAGTCTCCTCTGAGATGAAAGTCAAACTCTTCGCTATGAGCCCCTATAAAAAGCAGAGGAGAACACTAAATACTTCCAATATACAATGGTACAGGGTAATTATTCCCATTCCAAAAGGCAGAAATAGGGCAATGCACAGAAATCAGAACAAAGCAAGACTGAAACCAGGAAGAGCAAACATTAAATCCCATAGCTGTATGTCCAGAATCCAGGGAAGGCTGTGGTGAATGTGAGCTCCACAGGGACTGGGCAGCTCCACCTTTATGGCCTTGCTTGTTGAAGCCCACATCGTCTCTCTCTTGGTCTGGCTCCTCTCACTCACTGAAGCATTCCTCAGCAGACTATCCATTTTCCTGGCTTCTCCCATTTGTTAGTGTGTCTACTGCACCTTCAGCTTCACTCTCACAGCTTCACACACTGCCCTTGTATGAAGGACTCCTGGAAGACTCTGTGATCCTGTCACACATTTTTAGCCTGGCTTCCTAGGTCATCTTCTAAATCTGAGTAGAAGCCTCTATGACCACATTACTCTTGCATTCTGCATGCCTAAAAAACTAGCCCCATGTGGACGACACCAAGGTGAGCTGACAGCTTCAGCAGTAATCAGGCCCCATTGAAACATGCCTGTTTCAGCTTCTGAGTACCTGGATAGCTAAATTTGGGGAAACAATTCCCTAGGTAGCATTGAATTAGATATTCCTGGAACTTTGTTCCCAAGTGAAAGATGCACAATTTTGCAACCTTGAACATGTGAGGTCCTGCTGATTTCTGAGATGCTCTCAAGGCATCATTCTTCATGTCTTCACATGAAGTATTTGCCTTCAGTTTAATGTTAATATTTTCAGCAACCATGCTTTCCTTTCTGGAGAACCTGCAAAATTTTCAAATCATTTGGCTCTGCTGTTTGCTTCTGATTCTCACTATAGATCTGGCTAAAAGCAGCCAGCAGTACCCATGCCACAGCCTGAACACTGAACTGGCTTGAAACTTCCTTCACCAGATTAATTATTTTGCTACCATTAATCTCATTCTCCAGCAAAAATCTTCTGGCAGAGCATAATATGCATGGCCTCAAGTCCATCTGCTCGTGGATGCTGTATTCCTAATTGAAACCTTCTGAGCCTGGTCTTTACTGTCTGCATTTCTATCAACATTTTGACCATCTGAACACTGATCAATATCAAGCATGAAGCACAGTTCACAATGTTCTAGGGCTTCTCTAGCTGACATCTTCAAATCTTTCCAAACTCTTCCTAAAACCAGTTCCAAAGGATTCTGAATCACGTGGTCAGGAATCAGTGGCCTCACTCTCAGTAACAATTTTGGCATTATTTATCTTTCTGTCACTGGAACACAATACCTGACACCAGCAAAGGAAGAGAATTTCATACTGGCTCATAGTTTCAGCAGATTCAGCCCATATTCAGCTGGCTCCAAGACAAAATTGGAATGGTAGAACAACATGGCAGCCAAAATAGATAGGGGAGGAGTCAGGGATGAAAATAAACCCTTCCAAGTAAGAACCATAGTGACACACCGCTCCCAGCCAGGTCCCACCTCCAAGTATGAAAGTTTTGAGAGATATTTATATCTAAACCTTAACAAATTTAGTGTTAGGTTGTTGCCAAAAATGAAAAAGACAAAATCTGTATTTTCAGGAGTGTTATGTTACCAATTTTTTAAAAAGGCTATAACAGAAATTTTTCTTTTTTGTTTGGATAGCTAGTATAAACATAGCTTAGATTTCTGTGAGAAGACATTTGAATAAATGTTCTGTCTTCTTTGGAAATAGTGGAAAATACCACACAATAAAAAGATTCTGAAGTTAATATGTGACTATGTCTAGCTAACTTATAACTAGTACAGCAGGCAACGATTTGATATTTTTATTTAACAAATATTTCAACCCTTCTAGCTGGGATATTATTGATTAAAGAGGAAAAAAGGAAAATACTGTAAATGGACTTATGTTATAGATTATGCCTATCTATATTTGCCACATATACTGGATGAATTAAATTGACATATCTTCTTTCATTTTTGAAAGGACTTATTACTGTGTCCTTTCTAGGGTTTCTCTCTGAATTTTTATTTATAGATAGTGAGAAGAATATATAAGAGAGTCTTGTAAGTATAATATGGAATTGTTTAGAGACCTGCATCTACTATCAAGTGGATATTGGAGATAGGATTAATACATTTCCTGATTCTTTTCAATGACTTTTAAATAAAAAGTGAGATGTGCCAAATTAATCACAACAATATTGTTTACTCTGTCAGTCACTATTTAAAAAATATACTTAAGATATTTATTATATGTGGAGAGATCATGTTAATTTTATTTAATATTGACCAAGTCTCAAATTAAAAATATTTTTCATGATTCCATAATTAACCAGCCTAAGTATGGCTTTATAATCATGGAGAGCTAGAAAAAAGGAAAGGTTTCACTAACTCCAAGTTTTCTCAGCACTCCCTGGAATACATATATTTCTAAAAAGGAGAACAATGTGCTATTAGAATCTGTTTTTACTCTGTTGCTAGCTTTAATAGTAAAGATTTCTGGAAAAGATAAGTGTTTGGTAATTATGCATGAAAATTCTGAAATAGTGAAGAGTTTGCAATGTGTAGTACTTTAGAGGTGACTGTTTTTTCTTTATTTTTGTCGGCTTGGAGGAATAAATGTGGAGAAAGAAATGATACAGTGTTCCTCAGGCCCATTCTGATGTCATGAACCTCCCTGGGATGCTCAAGTTGAAATATGACAGGTTTTTTCTAAGCTGGTACCATATTCAAAGTACTTAACAGTTCTATATAAATCAATACACTTATTTCTTCATTTATAAATTTTATATTCTAGTAGTTATGAAAAGTATTGCTTATCTAAGGGTTGCACTTAAAAGAGGTGTGAAAAAATTTTATAAAACAATTTTGTCATTACGTATTATTCGATCAGTACAAAAAGTGCTATTCCTATATTCTGTATGACTCTGGTCAAGACTTCAATAATCCATACAGTAATTCCTTTCTGAATAAGTTTCACAGTTATGTATGGTGTGGTGTTTGTCATCTAATATAGATAACTACTTTCCACTCTGTAAGCTTTTTATGAAATAAATCATGTGAAGGAATATGATCACAAATTATTATATCTTTATAGGGAATAATAAAAAAGGTTCATTTTAAAATTTGATATAGTAATGTCTTTATAAATCAATTTTAAAAACAAGATCCTAATTGATATTAACTTATTATAAGAAGAAACAAACCAGAAAAGCATGCACCATGACATGAAATGCAAATATATTACCAATTATTTCAGTTGTAGTGCTTGACATTTAAATGTGATTTATCATAATTCAGCCAGATCTATTCAATAATATTTTTAAGATGACTGAAATCAGGAAACTAATATGCATTAACTTATATAGAAAAAAGTATGTTTAGAATAAAGACTTGTAAGAAATCTATAGTAAAATATTAGCAATGATTAACTATTGAGAGGATTCCAAAAGTCAGGATGAAGTGATAGAAAGAGGTGAGAATTCAGAATGAATTTAAGGTAAATTGTATACCCTTAGTAATGTATTAAATAGCTACATCTTAAATACTTATATTCTTCCAAAGGAATTACTAGTAGGATTATTTGATATATCTGTTTTTATAAGTATGAACAAAATGCTATGACTATATGCAAACATATTGATGTCCTTGAAGACATCAAAACAGATCAAATTTTAAATGCACAATTATATTTCATCAATCATAGATAAAGGTCAAGTAATGAAAATTTTGACTATATATCTGTAAATTCATCCAAGTAATATGGCAGTTCTTCTTTCTTACACTTTCTATAATCTCCCCAATTTTCAAGCTGTGTTTGATATTTGAATTTCTTTCAGGAAAAAATTTTCTTCTCATTACCTCTCACCACAGTGTCTCCTAACTCTAACGGGAGGTCTTCAACTCTACCTGAGGCCTCGACTTTAAGGAAGAAAAAAGGTTTCTCATTCTCAGAGTGACTTGGTTCACATCAATGAATAATCTTTCATTTTTGAGTGCAAATGTTTCTTCAAAATTATAAACAATGCCTCAACCTCATTTTCATTTCACCCAAAGCTGAGGATATTCTTAGTAGTTGTTGAATAAATGCATATTTAATAATTGTAGTATTGTTCCATTCACTGCACCTGTTTTAATAGTTTCTACCTTTTGACTTGAACTGATACTTTATTTTTAGTTCCTGCAAAATGATCTTATTCTCTTTGCTCATTTATACTTTTAACTGCTTTTAGTTCTCTAAGAAGTAAGGATTTTGTATTTCCCCAAGAGGATTGAAATTCAGGGAAACAGAAAAACTAGCTGGTCTGGCTGCAGTAAAAGGTCAGTATGAGGAGCATAATGTACAGAAATCAACACTTTTTCCCAGTCCTATTAACTCTCTAGCCTGTTACCAATTCTCTGCACTTACCTGCATTTTAAGTTTCGCATCTATAAAACAGGAAATTGGTGAAATTTATTTTTTATTAGTATATGTCTGTAGTACATAACGTTTACATTCCTTGTGGGGAATAGGTACATATACACAATCCATCTTAATTCCTTTTATTCAGCCCCTTTCCCTTCCTCCCTCTGTCTCTTTTTTTTTTTTTTTTTTTTTTTTTTTTTTTTTTTTTTTGTGGGTACCGGGGGGTCGACCTCAGGACCTCGCGCGCCAGTAGGCGCCCGTGCCGCTGAGCGATATCACCGGCCCCTTTTTCGTATGTGGGTTCCGGGAGTCGAACTCGGGCCCTCGCTCTTGTCAGGCAGGCGCTTAAGCCGCTGAGCTATCTCACCAGCCCCCCTCCCTCTGTCTCTTGAGCCCTTTCTTTTTCATAAATATTTACAATACATAATGTTTACATTCCTTGTGTGTACTTTTCAAATAAATTTATTTCTTAGAACAGTTTTGGATTTATAGAAAAATTGCAAAGATAGTGCAAAGTTTATTATAGCCTGCATCTAGTTTCCCGTATCAGCATCTTACATTAGTGTGGTGCATTTATAACAATTAATGACCCAATATTGAGGCATTATAATTGGCAAAGTTCATACTTTATTTAAATTTCCTTACTTTTTATGTAATATCCTTTTTCTGTTTTGGGAATCTATTCAGAATATCCCCTTAAATTTATTTTTCCTGCTTCCTTAGGCTCCTCTTGGTTTTGAGTGCTTCATGTTTTTCTTGTTTTTGATGACTTTGATAGTTTGAGGAGCACTTGCTAGGTGTTTAATAAAATAATCTCCTGTTAGTTTTTGTCTCATGTTTTTTCTCAAGAACTGACTGATATTATGAGTTTTCGGAATAGTAGAGATAAGGTGCCATTTCCATCAATCATATCATATTATGTGCACATATCATCAACATGACTTATAATTCCTGATGTTCACCTTAATTTTTGATTGGGTTTGCTTTTGTCAGATTGATTCACATTAAAGTAATTTCTTTTGCCCTTTCTTATACTCTACTATTCAGAAATAAGTTCCTCTGTGTAGCCAACCTTCAAGAGTTGGGGTTCATACTCCATCTCCTTAACTGGACATGAATATGGACACACATTACTTGGAATTACTGTATTAAAAGATACTCTCTTTTCTCCCATTTATTTGATCAACATTTTATTTATACTAACATGGGAATATATATTTTATTCTTTAGGTTGTCATCCAGTGGTGCATTATTTTATTGCCCAAGTCATTCTGTGATCATTGGAGCCCTTTAAGTTGGTTTTTGTTACTCTTTGCTATACTTCTATTATTGTAAAGGAGCATTTTCTTTTGGAGCTACTAGATGCGCCAGGCTTATTTTGTATATTCCCTGATCCAGTTCTAGTATCAGTCTTTTTCTCCAGAAACTTTAGTTTCTTTTATTGGAAAATGGTACTAGAAACCAATATCTGGCCACATAAAATAAAACTGAGAAAAAAATAAATACACATTTCAATCATTATGCTTTTCTATACCTCCTCACAGCATTCCTAATGCTAACTTGATGAACACCAATATCTCTACATAGCCAAACTCAGAGATTTCATTCCCATTCTCTGTTCTTAGTGTCTTAAAAGTTTCTGACTTAGTGTATCTCTCCTACCCACATGAAAGTCTTTTCTTTCACTGGCAATTCAGGTTCACGTCTCTTGCAATACTTTCCACTTTTGTTAACCTTCAATTAATTATTCTAATCCCAGAGGATTGAATCAGTTAATGCTTTCTCATTATCTGATGAACCTATACTTTTTGATACCATTTGTAAACTTATCACCCAAATTTTTATCTTTGGTTCAGGACTTGCTCCCTAAAATCCAGACACATATATCCAGGTGCCTTCTTAATATATTAACTTTAGGTCCTGAAGGCATTTACATGGAGAATTTTGAGCTTTCCGCCCATCCATTCTTGACTGTACTAGAAAACATTACCACTGTGTACAATAATTAATGGTAATTCTATCTTTCCATAAAACTTTTGTTTGAATTCTTTACCCTGCTTCCCAAACTCTTTATTATTTTCCAGTTCAATGGCTCAATCAAATTCCTTTCTGATTTTCATGCAAAAGTTTTGTATGCCCTAAACTTTTAACTTAGTCTTTGCTCTATATGAAATGCCATTCCTCAGAGATCAAAATCAGATATGACTTGACTTCTTAATTTGAGGTCTTGTACTGAATAAGTTCTTGAAAATGTGCCGTGATCACCATTCTCCTACCATGCCATGTTAGATAATTCCATTTTAATGTATCAAATAAACATTTGGTAATCCTTAAGCCAATCTTTCATTTTTTTTCATTGTATGATTCTCCCCTTCACTGGAGAAGACTGAAGGAAGGAACTTTGGCTGACTTGTTTAGTGGTAAATCCTCAATGCCTAGTAGAGTGACTAGAACATATTTATACCATTAAATATTATTTCATAAATGATTGAATAAATGCAGATTGAAGAGAGCATCATTGGTCACTTAGCCTATTAAAATTAATTGAAAACCTATCATACCAATTTATAGAAGTGAAATTGTCACACTCCCTATGTTGAGAAATTCATATATGAAATCATATATGAATATAAATAGATACAATAAAATAGAATCACATATTCATCAAATAGATATATGTAATGTATGCCCTAAATAGTATAAGTAAAAGTAATTTAAAAATAATAATTGTTTCTGGACAAACAGATCCTGATTAGTTACTAAGGATGGAATATTGGTTGCAAAGGAACTTTCACCAGCACTATGTCCATGGCTTGTGTTCAGACAATGGCCAAGAGACTTTGGCTTAAGCTGTATAAATACTTTTCCCAGGAAAGTAGGCTTTTAAATCTTGAACAAAATCAGACAACTAGAGGGGATCCCCATTTTGATGGCAAGAGCAATGTCAGAGCAACATATAGGGGCACTTGAGATCAATTTATTTTAATTATAAACCATTATTGATTGAATGAGTTACTTTTTTATTAGACATTCTTAACAAACTTTTATTAGAAAATCTTAGCAAATTTCAAAACATTGAAAATGTAGGGCTTGAGTTGTAGCTCGGTGATAAAGCACTTTCACACCATGTACAAGACCCTGGGTAACTTTTTGACCAAATTACCATATGTGTTTATGATGTAAAAATAAAGTATAAAATGTTAAATGAGAAATACATGCTTTCAATGTCATAGAATTATCTCCATTATTATTCAAAATAATTCCCTGCACCTGTTGTTGAAATAAAGGTTTTATAAGTTATTATTTAATATAAGCTGGTATCTATGGCTATTTTGTTATTATTATCACCATTTAGGAAATATAGATTTCTGATCTGCAAAAAGAAATGGTTAGAACATGTGTATAAATTTTTGAGATTCTCCTTAATGGTCAATTATATTGAAAACTATGTTTTCTACAGCTAACTATACCATAGTTTTTAGACTTTGTGGTTTGTTCTTGCTGTTATAAGAACACAATAAATACAGGAGGTAAATATATGTCTTCTTATTGATTTTGTAGAACATGAGTGTTCAACCATTTCACCAACCTGGGCCACACTAAGTGAAGAATTGTTTTGAGCTACATAAAAAATACAATAATGTTAAAAGTTTACAACTTCAGCATCACATTACCAGCTGTCTGGGGCCACCTGCAGCTCATAGGCCCCACAGGTTGGACATGCCTGTTTAGGAGGAAGGTTATGTTTATAAGAGCAAAATTGCTCCTCTCTCTTCTGAAATGTAATGATGTGACACTGACAAACTTGTAACAAGAAACTTGGAGAGCCACAGAAGCTGCCTGATGTGTAGGCTTATTGCACCGGTCAACACTTCTAAAAAAATGTTCACTGGAGCAAAAAATATGATTATGCTTAGTGACTTTTATAGAAATATCTTGGCTCACTAGTGAATTTAAGTACCTTTCTACAAGGTTATTACCAATGATTCATTTTTTGGACTTAACTTTGTGTTTGTTGGCTATTTGTTTTGTGGGGAGTTTTTTGTTTATCTCTTACTGATGAGAAAGAGTTCTTTTTTGTATGTTGATATCAATTGTTTATTTCTTATACCATTGGTGTACTTATTCCTTCTATTGTGTCACTTATCTTTCAGCATAATTTACATTTTTGTAAAATGTGTTTAGTAGCACAATTTGGCTTTTAAAAAACTTATTGGCTTTTAAAAATATCATTAGTTTATTATAAAAGTATACAATTCAGGAACATCCAGAGAAAAGAGATGTGTAGGTTATGGTACAGGGGTAGAGAAATGGGAGCATTTGTGGGTTCAGCAATGTAGACTCTCCAAATTCTCCATCCTTCTGGGATTCCATGGAGACTCTATTGTATAGGTGTGATTAATAAATCACCAGCCCTTGGTGATCAACTCAAACTTTGGCCTCTGTCCCCTCCCTGAAAGTTAAGAGAATGAAGTTGAAAATTCCAACCCTCTGGAATTTGATTGGTCCCCTTGAAAATGAGCTCTGCCACCCTGAGCCTATCCAGGAGGCTCCCTATCAGTGTTCTCATTTGCATACAAAAAGATACTTATCAACTGGGAATTCCAAGTGTTTTAGGAGTTACGTGCTAATAAATGGGGGTGAAGACCATATATATATTTCTTTATATGTCACAGTTCACTTTCTGATCTCTGGCCACCAACCCCTTACACTAATTATAAATATTGTACTGAAAAATTGCTAGAATACAATTTAGTCATTAATAATTAGCCTAAACCATTGTTGTATCTTATTAAAATGGCTGCAGGGAGAGGCCATCATTTCGCAGATTTTCATTGCGGATGTTGCAGTGATTTACCTTGATGTGAACATTTGTGTATTCACAAAATTCAGATATTGTAATCTAATGCTCAATGAAAAAGTTTTAAGAGATTCAGCCTTTGGGGAGTGAATAGGAATGAAGCCTTTATAAATACAATTAGTGCCTTATACAAGAGGTTTGAAGGAATTTGTTTGCCTCTTTCACCATGTGAAAATGTAATAGGAAGGCACTATCTATGGAACAAAGAGCAAACCCTCATCTGTCCTTCAATCTTTTAGCACTTTGATTAGGACTTCTCAGCCTCGGAGATTATGGGCCATAAATTTCTGTTGTTTAAATATGTTACCCTGTTTAAATTATTGTGTTATAGCTGTCTAAACAGGCTAAGACCCATTCCAAAAGCAGGAGTGGTCTTGGCAAACTTACAGTTCATACATATTGACATCTGGCACATAACTTACAGTTCATACATATTGACATCTGGCACATTCATCTTGGAGAATTGGTAAATATACATATTGCATTTGGTTGTTTTTCCTCCCCTTCATGTCCTCCATTACCCCCTCCTCGACATTCTCTTCTATTTCAACATAGTTTTTCTTTTATTTTGCTCTTCAAAATATTTATATTTTGGGTTTCTAGAATAAAAGAAACCATGCGATATTTAATATTCTGTGTCTAATTGTATTTCACTTAGCATTTGGTCTCAAAAATCTATTTTCTTACAAATGACTCATATTTAGCCTTCTTTATGGCTGAGAAGTACTGCACTGTGTATATATATCACGTTTTCTTTATTCATTCATCTGTAAATATGCATATATGCCACTTACATAACTTAGCTATTGTTATGCTGTTATAAACATGAGCATACATATATGTACATATACAGTATGGTGACCTTAACTCTTCTGAGATGACACTCAAAATAGATATAGCTGGATCAAATAGAATTTTTGTTTTTAGTTTTTTAAAGGACCTTCCATACAAATTAATATAGCTATTGAATTAGTTTATATTTCTACCAACAATAAAGTTCCTTTATCCCCACAATCTCATAAGCATGTGTTGGTTTTTGACTTCCTGATGATAATCATTCTTACTGGAGTAAGATAGAATCTCACCGTTGATGTGCATTCTTCTAATGGCCAAAGGTGCTAACCTTTTTCCACATATTTATTGTCCATTTGTACTTGTTCTTTTGGGAAGTTGCCATTTCAATTGGTGATTTTTGATTGGATCTTTTATCTCAGAGCAGTGTATTTTTTGAGCGCCTTGTATATTCATGACACTAGTCCTCTAAGGAGTAGTGGGAAACAATCATTCCGTTGGTTGCTTCCTCACTCTAGCAACTGTTTCTTTTGCTGTAAAGAAGCATTTTAATGTTAGATAATCCCATTTGTTGACTGTTGGTATTGTTTCTTGTGAAATGGGGGTCTATTCAGAAAATTCTGACCTGAGCCTATGTCTTCAAAAGTTTTACCAATTTGTTTTCCTCCAGCAGATTTAGTATTTCTGGTTTCATATCTATATCTTTGATCCATTTTGATAAATTTTAGTACAGGGTGAGAGACGAGTTTAGATTCACTGCTCAGTGTACAGATAGCCAGTACATTGGTTATCCGTAACCAGATGACTGAAGGTGCACAGGGTTGTTTTTGAATCATTAATTTTATTCCATTGTTGAACTTGCCCATTTTGGTGCCAGTACTATGCTTCTGTTTTATTACTATAGCTTTGCAGTATAGCTTGAAATCCAGTGTTACTGTGCCTCTTGCTTTGCTTTATTTGCTCAGGGTTTCTTTGGATATTCTGTTTCTTTTCTGGTTTCATATAAATTTCAGGATTTTTTTCTAGTTCTGTGAAGAATGCTGTTAGTATTTTGATTGAAACTGCATAAAAATGTACGTATGATTTTTGGTAAAATGGCCATTTTGATATTGGTTCTGCCCATCCAGGAACAGGAGGTGACTTTTTTCATTTTCTAACATCCTCTTCAATCTCTTTTTTCAGAGTTCCATTGTTCTCTGTTAGAGAGGTCTTTTACTTCCTTGGTTAGGTTAATTTCTATATATTTAATATTTTTGAAGCCACCATGAATGGGATTGTTTTTCTGATTTATTTCACTGTAGGTTTATTGTTGTACAGGAACGCTACTGACTTCGTGTGTTTGTTTTGTATTCTGCACTTTGCTGAATTTGTTTGTGAGTTCTAAGAGTCTTCTGGTGGAAATTTTGCGTGTTCTATGTAAATGATCATGCCATCTGCAGCTAAGGATAGTTTCACTTCTTCCTGTCCTCTTTGTATTTCTTTTATTTCTCTCGTTTGCCTGATTTTCTGTACATACTTTTCAAAAGTATATTTGGTGATCAATACATCAAATGGGAAGGAAGAAGATAAATTTGGGATAATTTCTTTCTGAGGTGATGAAATGTTCTGAAATGATTTTGAGAATACTTGCACAATTGTGAATATACTAAATAGTATTTATTGACCTACAATTTAAGTTAGTGAATACTATGGTATGTGAAATACACTTCAATAAAGCTTTTTAAATGACATTTTAAAGACTTCTTTCATGTTACACAACCAGATATATAAAATTCTATCTAGTAAATGTTGGGGTCTGGGAGAAAATGGGGAAATAGAGAAAAATTCTGGCTGAACAATTATGAATGCCTGAGTATGCTAAAACAATAATGAATTTTATGTAAAATAATTATTAAAATAAGTAAGCTCTTTTTTCAACTTTGTCATTAATTTTTTTTTCCCTGTGGCTTGGTAAAACAGAAATTATTCCATGTAAATATTGTTATTCTTCCACTGGAAAATACATTGGCCTCTATCTACTTAATGACATAAACACAGAGTTCCAGAAACTTTGCTTAAGTGAGTAAATCTGTTTCATCTCTTGCTGGTAGTAACAATTCCCTTTGATTTACAAGTTAATCTGAACTACTCCTCTAAGAATAAACTCTGGTTATTATGTGTGTCTATTGGGTGAGTTCTGCTGGCAAACCTTGTCTACTGACAGAAAATGAAGAAGAATGAATAAGTTAGGGACAGAAGATTTCAATTTATCACCAATGCCACACACACGCCTTCACATCTTTTTTAAAGGTTACATTTTTCCCTTTGGCTTGAGAACTCAAAGGAGATTTCAGTGAGTACATGGTCATGGTTTTATAGCAGAAATACCTGGTGCTTTTCCAAATTAATTAAACTCCTTGGGATATCCTGTCTGGTTTGGAAATCAGTTCATTTATGTTGTTATAATTAGGCATGCTGCTCACATTTTTTCACTATTTGATTCTACTATTTTCCATGCTTCTCAGTTTATATAGAATATGCTATGGTTCTAATGTATATAATGTGTCAATAACTGCTGATATTCCTTATTGATGCACAGAGTTCCTGAATTTATTAATAGCAATACTCATTGGTATGTCCTGTCAAAATATTTGGATTTGTAATCTCCTTCTATTATGAAACTGAATTGATAAAAGAGGCAATGAGAAATCTGGAAGAAACTCTTGGTATAATAGAATGATTATAGGGTTTGAGATCAGAGAGACTGGTGTTAAAAACAAAACCAAAAAAATCTGGGGTTAGCCATTTATTATTGAGTGGCATAAACAAAATACTTAAACTCTTTCAACCATACATTCATAATTCTTAAAACAAGAGTAATATATCTATTTTGGATATTGTGCAGGGAATTAAATAAAATAGTAAATAAGAAATTAGTTTTATGTGTTGGATACTGTAAACGCCCAGAATTTTTTATCTTTTCTTTTTTCTTGTGTGTTTACAATATGTTTGTTGTTTGCATACAAAATCTACCTTCCAGAAGAACATGTTTTAATCTGGGAATGGAACAAAAACAAACATATATAAACAAACAAGCAAATGCATAAAATTGTTTTATAAATTTAAGAGACATTTGGAGAATGTGGAGTAGGTAGTTAGAATTAAGCTTTTAAAAATTATTTACTAAGAATAAGGAGGTTTGCATTGTTTGTTTGTTTTATTCAAAAATGGTGTTCAAACCCTGCAGCACTCTACCACCAAACTATATTCCCAGCCCTTTTTGTTTTGACACCAGGGCTTTCTAAATTACCCAGGTTGACCTTGAATTTATGATCCTCCTGCTTCAGCCTCCTGAGCACCTGGAATTAGAGGTATGCACCACTACACCTGGCAGGAGGAGGAGGGTAATATTTTAAGAAGAGGAATTACAGAGGAAATCAAGGGCAAAATGTACGTAATAAACTCAATGAAAAAGTATAATAAACCAATATTCTCATCGATTATTTTTGGAGAAGTGTATGACAAAGAGAAATGGAATACAGAGGTGATTAAGAAGATAGTTTAAGGATCATTTGAAATCATGATAACTGAGAAGCTGATGATACAACTGGGGGAAATGTGATGAGTGAAAAAGGGCTGGTTTAGAAGATGCTAAGTTGTCAGCTTTGTCTTCTTTGATCTCTGATGTGTAGTGAAAAGTGTATCGGGTCAGGATCACATAGATCAGGTTTTGTTCTAGGCTCTGCTTTACTACTAGCTGTGTGCGGTTGGATTCATTTTTAATATCTTCAGCATCATTTCTTTTCATTGTCTGGAGAGCGTATATAGCTCAATGAGGTTGCTTTCATAGGAACCCTAAGTAATATAGTGTTTTCTGGCAGTTCTTAGCCCATGTTAGATGCTTATTAATGATAGAAATGTCATTCTGAGTCTTCCAAAAACCACAACATTCTTCTCCTTCTTCTTGAAAATTCTCAAATGTGTAGGATTTGAAGGTACTTATTAGTTTAAGTTTGTGTCACATAAATTCCTTCATGTGTATTTAGAGTAGTTATTTTTCAGTTAAGCTCTTAGAAAAAAACTCATCCCCAGGCTGGGCTTGAATGTGCTGTCCTTATGCCTCAGCCTCCCATAGATCTGGAACGATAGGTGTGCACCCTCATGCCCAGGTCAAAGATCTTTTTACCTTTAAGAAGTGTAAAATTGGCCTGGAGCATGGTGGCACATACTTGAATAATCCCAGCTGCTTCTTAGTTGAGGCAGGAGAACTGTAAGCTTGAGGCCATTCTGAGCAACTTTGTGAAAGTCTGTATCAAAAAAAAAAAAAAAATCTAAAGAAGGGGCTGCAGATGTAGTTCAGTACTCCCTGGGCCTACCAGTACTACTCCAAAAAGGAAAAAGAAGGAGAAAAAAGAAAGAAAGAAAGAAAGAAAGAAAGAAAGAAAGAAAGAAAGAAAGAAAGAAAGAAAGAAAGAAAGAAAGAAAAAGTGAGTATGAAATTTGATTTCAGATACTCAAAAAATTTAAAAAATGGTTTCTTCCAACCCAATCACTATACCCTCTAGCTACTAAACCATCCCTTCTAGTTTGGTACACTCTTGTGAGACAAAATTTGCCCCTCAAATTGTTAAACAAGCTAATTAGAACCACCTAGAACTGGGCTGATAATAGGCATGGGAATTTTTCAAGGGCATCCGTGTCAAAAAACTTTATTTCATACAGGTCCAGGTTTGTGAAAAACTGTACAAAGGGAAATGTTACCACTTTAGATCCCTGAGGAGTTCAGTCCTTTGCCAACATGAATGAGCTGCATTGTGCACAATCCACTGCTCCATTTCTAAGCAAAACATTGAAGTGGTTACTGTCAGTTCGCTTTTTCTATCTTCACAGTTAGCAAGTTAAAAAAGAACAAGAAAAAGAGAAAGAAATGAATTTCCAGCCTTTTAATGTTATACACTCAGAACACTAGCATGGGAATTCTCTTTCCAAAAGAAAAAAAATATATGATAGTGAAAATATTATGCAAATCAGCACTTCTCAAGGGGAACAAGAAAACATTCTAGAGTGGCATGTCGTACTAGAATGATGATTATTATTTTTGTTTGAAGAAATACATTTACTTTTAACTGATAATGGAGTCCTATTACTAAGTAGTATTTTTCAAAAATATGAAGTGGATGAAGAAATGAAAAGCCACTAGGCAACCTGTTGCTATTATCATTGCACTCGCCTAGAATAACAAGTGACACCACATTCACCATTATCTTGACAGATGCTGTGTGGTGCCAGGGACATTTAACAACAAAATGTCCCCTAAAACAGGCTCCTGGGCAAAAGATAGGCTAGGAAAACTTCAGTAATTTTTTCTCACTCTTCCTGGTGATCAGAAAGTTAAAAGGTGTAGCATATACTTTTAACCATCTCTGAAGGAAAAAAAGGAATGTATGAAACAAGATACATTTCAATTAATTTCTCCGATGACACTGCCATTCTTTAACAACTTCACTCCATGCTGTCTCCATATTATGCTCAGCCCTAAATACAGCCCAGAAGATTAAAGCTCCAGAAGGCAGTTTTGAAGATCCAAGATTTTTATCTCAGATCTGTCTTTCACCAACTAAATATGTCCTGTGAGCCCTGACAAATCACTTAGCAATGTAGAAGTCTCATTTTACCAAATCTAAAGATTTCTTGTACTTTCAAGCTATACAAATATTCAAAATCTGCTGTCACTGATGCTTAGAATAGGAAAATATATGCACATTGGTCAAATAATTTAGTCCTTTTGCTTCTATAAACAAAGAGTGATTCCCTAAAGGAAAGCTATTACTTTAGACATGCTGAATAGGTTCAACAAAATGCAATGGGAAGGAAATATAACTAAAATAGATTTCTAATTCTAGTGAAGACAAACTTATAGATGGCCAGTTTATACTCCAACCGTAAAATAACTATATTGATGGATAAAATTTATGAAGCAGCAATTTGCAGGCAAGGGGCAACAGAAAGCATGAAAACACCCAACATGAGCTTTGCATCTACTCTAATTCTGTCTGTTTGAGGTATTTTTGAAACTTTGTCATAAGGGAGTAGTGACCAAAAGAAAGCAATCACTTTAGTGGGTAGGAAAACAAAACAAAATACAACAAAACAAAAAAAAAAACAGAAATCAGAACTCAGGGTTGTTAAACAGGCAGAAATTTGTGAGGCAGAGAAGGAGCCACAGAGAGTTGTATAGAGAGTTCCTTGAATCTGGCTAAATACTAATTCATATAAACAGGATGAAACTGAGGAATGGCAAAACAACAGGGTTTTTTGTGGATTATTTTTTAGGTTGTTTTATGGAGATCCAGTAGTACTGGGAAGAACTGAAGTTCTGACTAACCATATAAAAAGATATCACTGAATATCATTCAGTCATTCAATTAAAATCTCAGAATGGCTTCTCTTCATAACTAGATCTGATTTAGCCTTAGAGAAAGAGTCACGCTAAATCACCTCTAACAAAACCCAAAAATAGCTTGAATTTAAGGAAAATGATTCAACAGTAAATCAACTGCTTGGCAAAACAAGAATTAAAGTTTTTGGAAAGGAAATCAGATTCTCAAAGATGCAGTGTACACATGGTGCAGTTTAAAATATTGTAACCCACAATCTGGAGAAAACATTCAATAGAAACAAACTTTATGACATTATTGCAGAAATCAGCAGAATAGAAGTGATTTCAATGAGTATGTAGATATACTCAAAGAATTAACAGAAAAGCTGAATATAATATATAATATGAAAGGCATAAAGTCCAAAGAGGCTGAAAGAAAGATCAGGAAAGAAAACTGTTTCTAAGTTTGATAGACATTAACCTAGAGATTTAAGAAACAAACAAACAAAAAATCCCAAACACTATAAAAAACAAAAAATCACACATGTAGATGCAGAATTGCTGCTATTGCCAAGAAATGGAGAAAAATTTAAAAACAACCCAGCGAAGAAGGAAAAACCTACAAGCAAGCATCGATAAGAATGGATGCTAATGTTTTGCTTGAATAATGAAAGCAAAAAGCCAAAAACAAATATTTAAGTTGATAAAAAAAAATTTCCGTCCTTGACTTTTTCTGTACAGAAAAAATAGCATTTTAAATGTAGGCAAGATAAAGACATTTTTAGTTTAAAAGTTAAGAAAATTTGACACCAGAATAACAGAAGTAAAAGAAATGTTAAAGCAAGTTCTTCAGGCTTTAACCTGAAAGATGATTTCTGGGGCCGATGAGATAGCTCAGTGGCATAAGTGCCTGCCTGGCAAGCGTGAGGTCCTGAGTTCGACTGCCGGTACCCACAAAAAAAAAAGAGATGATTTCTGATCCTTTATGATGTCCACATAAATAAATAGAGAAAAGAAATTGGTAAAACCGGGTGCAGTATACAGGATAGTTCATTTTTTATATTTAAAAGCCTTTAGAGAAAAATATTATTTAAAGAAAATATATTATGAGGGTGATTTGGATTGTTTAAAGGAGAGTGATATCTTTGTATTTAGTATTTGTAATAAATGTCAAAATGAAATTATTTTAAAGATCTTATATAGCAAGTAGTTAAATTTATAGTTTGACTGTAGATATTAGCATTTAATATTATAATCTCTGCATGTTCAATAGGAAGTAAAACAGATAAAACTTAAAAAGTGAATAGAGGGCTGGTGAGATGGCTCAGCGGTGTAAGCGCCTGCCTGGCAAGCGCAAGGGCCCGAGTTCGACTCCTGGAACCCACATACGAAAAAAGGGCCAGTGACATTGCTCAGCAGCATGGGCGCCTGCTGGTGCACGAGGTCCTGAGGTCGACCCCCGGTACCCACAAAAAACAAAAGTGAATAGAAAATGACAGAATAATAAAGAAGTACTTAGTTAATCTGAAAGAAATCAGAAGAATGGAATAACAATATATGATACAAAACTTTTTTTTTTTTTAAATTTGGACAGTGATAGATACAAACCAATGGACAGCAATAGTTTTCCAATATCTGCTATTTACCAGAGAAGCTCTTTCTTTTTTAATAGACAATGTAAAAGAGAGTAATGGAAATAATAAGAAAAATATATCGTGTATGCCTATGTTAACATCCAACAATGTAGACCTCAAGAAGGAAACCTTATTATCAGACACAAAGAGGGCATTTCATAATGACCAAGGCCAATTCAGAAGAAGACATACACATCACACTCAGTAGTGGATGGAAGTAGTTGATAGAAAAACTCAGTAGGGGTACAAAGAAATGATATGTACAACAGTACTGGACATCCATCCATTTTACAGGAGTGCATAGACTATTCAAAATGATACACCATTTCTGAGCTATAATTTTAGTCTTGAACCCCAAGTGTTTGACATCATACAGCATATATCCCAACAATGACAAAATTTAATTAGAAATAAGAAGAGGCATTAAAAATCTCAACATACTGTGAAATCCAGCAACACACTCATAAACAATTTATGGTTAAAACAAGAGCCAACAAAGTGAGAAAATACTTTTGAATGATAATTAAAACAGAATTTAAGATAAGACTGGATGCCTACTGCTTTGTGATTCCACTACAATGTGTTTAGAGTGAAATCTATAGCTTCAATTACTATATTAGAAAAGAAGAAAAGAATATAATCAATTATTCAAATGCCTACCATAAATGTCAGCAAAAATTACCTATTTTGTTTTACTAAAAACATTACCTAAGTAATCCCAAATAAATAAAAGCAAATAATAAACATAAGAGTGACAATAAACAAAAAAAGAAATAGACAAACAATAGAGGAAAATTTATGAAATCCCTTATTAGCTGCATGAAAATATTACCACCCTCCACAAATAAATTAAAATAACCTTAATAAAACTATAACTAGACTGATCAAGGAGGAAAAAAGGAGAGAACAACTCAGTACCAGGAACAAAAGAGATAGACTCAATCGAGAGCTATAATTATGAACAACTTGTTGATTATAAATTTAACAACTCATAAAAAATGACTTAATTGAAAAACCCAAATTAAGAGGTTGACACAAGAAGATTAACTAAAATAACTCTACTTTCTAGACACTGGAATTTTTATACTTAGCAATTTCTCACAAAGAAATCTTCAGGTGCAGATGCCTTCAATGTTGAAATTTAGAAAAAGTTAAAGGAAGAAATAGTATAGATCATGAATAAAGTCTTTCAGAAATTAGTGGAGAAGGGAATTCTTCTAATTTATTTTATAAGATCAGCATAAGCTTGATAGGAAAATTAAGCAAAGCTATAACAAGAAAATAAAATTCCACACCAGGATACTTAGACATGACTAACAAAATATTTTTAAGTCAAATCTAGTAGTACATAAAAAAGAAACTGGATAATATAACCAAATTGAATCTATCCCTAAATGGAAGGCAGATTTAACATCTAAAATCAATCAATATAATTCATTATATTAATAGAATGAAGGAGATAAAATATAATTATGTCAATGGATACAGAGAAAACATTGAACACAATTTAACCCACATTCATGGTAATATCTCGCAGTGAAGTGGAGGACAGTCCTTCAAAACCAGACAAGGGCATTTATGAAAATTCTATTGCTAACATCGTTCTTAATTTTGAAAAACTAGTGATTTCCCTCTAAGATCAGAGGTAAAACTTGCTTTGTGGTCACCTCTATTTAGCATTGTCCTTGATGATACATGCAGTGCAATAAAACAAGGATAGTAAACAAAAAATATTCAGATTTAAGTATAAAGATAATAGATATAAAATGTTTTTATTGTATACATAGAAATTCCAAAGAAGCCTTAAATACAAATACTAGAAATAGTAAGTGAATTAGTGAGTAACACAGACCACAATAACAATATAATAATATCAGTTTCGTTTATACAATGTAGTAATGAACAATTGGCAAATTGATTAAAAAATACCATTTATGATAGCATCATAAATCATAACCCATGTGGCATTGAACTTCACATATAATGTGCAAGACCACTACACAAAAACATACAAAGACTGGAGAGATTTTTAAAATATTGGACAGATATTTCATGTTAATAGATTGGAAGATGCAATATTATTAATAAGACAATATAGCCCCTAAAAAAATTTCAAGAGAAATTCCTATAGAAATTAAAAACTCTTCCTTATTCTTTTTTTTCATCCTTTCCTTAAGTATTTTTAAAATTTTTATCATACGCTTTCTCTAATATTAGTATCTTACAAGGCTGGGTAGGCATAAATAATATTTTTGGTACATTATTTATTGGGTAATTTTCAAAGCACTAGTTATATACCTATAAATATGGCAAACAAGAGTAAAATTGCACATGTATCTTCTCACTTCTCTATACCATCCTCATGAAATAGTTACAGCTTTTCTCATATTGTAGGCGATAATTTAAAGATCTGACAAACTATGTTACTTGCCCAAGGTCATAGAAAGAGAGATGTCAGCATTCAAACTTAGTTCTAGTCCAAGCCAGAGTATAGGTAGGATTTATTGTCCAAAGACTGCCAGCAGGGCACAGCAATCTGTGGCACTGTCACAAAATCATCCATGGAATTGTTTTTACTAGGTCAACATTTCTTTTTTTTATCAAGTCCAGGGAAATTCAGTTATAATAGAAGCATTTACCACAGTTACATTTTCATCATAACTAACACAAGCTAATATTCTGTATAAAATTACTACCATAAATTAACTTTATGTCTGCAGAAAATGGGATTGTATGTAATTACTGATTTCCATTCAAAATAAAAAAGCAAATTATCTCCACCAACATAAATGCAGCATAAATTGTTTTGAAGCATAATGAAGAAATGAATTTCTGAAAGAAATATGGACCAAATCTGCCAAATTATTGTAAATGATAGCCCCTTTAAAATTAGGGCATGTAATTGCAATTGGAAAATGTTATCCTGCTAATGGTTACATTATTATTTGGCTAGACCAATAATCTTCTTTGCTGATGTTCCATTTCTAGAGTATTGACAGGTTTTACACATTTTAACATCAAAATGCCATCAAATTTATATATAGAATGATTTACTGTTTACTCTATAAGATTTGTCATAATGGAGTGTCATCCATGAATGTAACATAATGACATTTTAATTGAAAGAAGATGATTTGGCAAATAAAAATAAGCCTATTTTTCTTTGTGTATTTCTAAGTTTGTTGACAATTTTCAGCAGAATATACTTCCAATTCAAAAGATTTTTCTAACCTGTGGCCACTTGCATTTAATATTAATGAGTGGAAATAACCTTTACTACATGACATTTTAAATCAAATAGAATAATCAGCCTTATTTCAGCATAGTTTTTTAAAAACAATTATCTATTATATTTTGCATAAGAATGTAACATCTGCATCACAAACTGTCACAGATTACAATGGTGAGATCCTTCTACTGTAAAATTTTCATGTTATCTAGTAGAAGGAATCCTCTATGATAGTCAATTCTATCTGTTCAGTAGAACACAATTAAAATGTTTTTAAAACCAAATTTCCGTTGAATTCAGAGTGAGTATATCTGAGAGACTCCATGAAAGAACTAATAAGTGATTTCATTTTTACATGACATGCTCATTTAACTTAGAGACATGGATGCTAAGTATCTTGTCACTTCACTAGGATTTCTCCAGCGTGTAGAAAAATGACTGACAATGACTTCCCAGTGCCCCTTCTATCGCCATTATCATAGAAGTAAAACCACTATGCTAGTGAGTCTCCCCACATTGAAGAACGTGAAAATCAGTACAAAACCATGCTCTCAAAATTGTAAATTCTTTGGGAAACTGCTTTTTAAAAATGAAATATTAATTTCATGATGAAGGGGTTAAAATATGCTATTTTGGTACACTTCCTATTTAAGTTAAACTAATGACATTGAAAAAACAGCCTGTGCAAAATCACTCTGAACTTTCTGCTATTTTTAAAAGCAAAAGACAAAAATTCCCACGTGAAAGACACCCTTCTTATACCAGAAGCAAAAGCAATATGTTATCTTCAAGGATTGGAAGTCTAAACTGAGAAAACTGTGTACCAAACTTGTTAAAATAACTCATCTTTAAAGCATCCTCATATAGTTTAGTTGCTTTGTCACAATTGGCAATACTGTAATACTGTTTTTATAAGAATTTATGCTGTGAATAAGTTAGTTTTATGTTTGGCATTTTATGTTTGATTAAAATCATATATGATACAGAGGTAAGAAACACATCAATGCATAATGTGTGTAACAACTAATTTAGTTGCTTTCAAATATGCTATAAACATGTATAACACAATTTACAGCTCATTGGGAAACACTTTCATTAACTACTTTGTAATAGACTTCAGTATGGGACCTGTTTTTGGAAGGCATCTTTGACTTTGCCTTGATCAAGAACTTGGATAAAGATATGGAAATTACATGCACATTAATTTTAAATCAACAACAGGGCCAACATTCAAAATAATCTCAAGCTACACTGAAGAACAAAAATAAGCAGGAATAAATTTAACATTTATATGTTACCTTGCTTTTATGTCTGATAAAATTCCTAATTAGTATACATGAATGTCACTCAGAAAGCTTACTTCTTGACATTGCTTTCCACGAAGTCTGGAACTTTCAGTTAAATTTAACCTATTTCTATGTAGTGTGGCAATAAGCCAAGCTAGAACATTCAGAGAACACACATGCCTGCCAACTTTCCAATGCAACTCCATGGTGGGAAAGAGGGTTATGAACTGGATTCCAAATCCTGACTCCACTATTTATTACCCATGGGAAGTTATTTGAATTAAACTTTCTAATTCCTTAGCTAGAAAATTGAGGATTGGAATAGCTAAGCCATAAAACTTTTTTTTTTTTTTTTTGGTGGGTACCGGGGGGTCGACCTCAGGACCTCGCGCACCAGGAGGCGCCCGTGCCGCTGAGCGATATCACCGGCCCCTTTTTCGTATGTGGGTTCCGGGAGTCGAACTCGGGCCCTCGCGCTTGCCGGGCAGGCGCTTAAGCCGCTGAGCCATCTCACTGGCCCAGCCATAAAACTTTTGTTAAAAGTGAAGAAGATAAGGACCTTGTTTCCTTTGGAACACATGTATACGTCTCATCATTAGGCATCACGAATGACCTAGAAATTATTTGATTAGATTTCTTTTCATATGAGTAAAAACAGAATCACCAAGAAAGTGAATACAAACAGCCAAGGTCCTAGTGCTAGTAAAAGTTGTGTTTAGAACTCAAATGTGACATCTAAACCTACACTAAATTTAGTAATGGATAAAAATCTGTTTATTCTGAAAAAACAAATAAAAAACTATCTTTTTAAAGTTTCTGCAAACTGATAATTCTTCAAATTCTTGTCTTATGCTTACTGATTCTTTATATGTGTTATCATTCTACTCACTGAGGCAACATTCTTGGCTTACTCTAAAGGTTTTTATGTATTCACTTAACAATTAGAGTTTTCCAATAATTCTATGCTTTACCTAATGATGGGAAAAGGTCTCCATGACAGTCCCTTTTCAAGAAACAGACATCTCTAGCTCATCTGAGAAAGCAAAAAGGCTATTTCCTTTGAAAACCTGCCAGTGACTTTTTGATGGATGACACTGAAAAGTTGCAAAGAAATATTTACTGTCACTTTTTTCTTTGCAAATTGAAATTTTGCTCTCTGTGTGTGTTCTCCCCACAGCCCTATGTCAGGAATCTCTGACACAGAACAAATGAGAGCAAGACATATCACATGCAACTCATACATACATGCGACACACAAACCCAACACTCACACACACACGCACGCACACACACACAACACTCACACAGTTAAAGGGAATTTGGGAGATGAGAAAGGTTTCATGGCAGAAGTAACATAGAGATGATTAGTTTAGCACTATCAAAATGGTACAGTAGAAAGAACAGGCAACAAAAATTGGGCCGGTGAGATGGCTCAGCGGCTTAAGCGCCTGCCCGGCAAGCGCGAGGGCCCGAGTTCAACTGCCGGAACCCACATAAGAAAAAAGGGGCTGGTGATATCGCTCAGTGGCATGGGCGCCTGCTGGCGCACGAGGTCCTGAGGTTGACCCCCCGGTACCCATAAAAAAAAAAATTAATGCCATTTTCTGAAAGGACAAGTGGCAAAAGAAACAAATATGTAAATATCCACTGCATTCCACAGAGAATGTGCTAAGCATTTGATCCATATTATGTAGTTTAATTCTTCAACTGCTCTGAAAGTAGGTATTACTATCTTTATATAAAAAAGAAACCAAGTCTTTGGAGAATTTAAGTAACATGATTAAATCAGAGCTAAGAAATAGTAGAGCTAGAATTCAAACCTAAGTATATCTGACTTCAAAGCTCAAGCTTATTTTGTAATATCAGGTCTTATCCCATCACCCAGCTTCAACACCTTGTCACTGGAAAGCTAAGATTTGTAATTTGTTAGTATCCTTCTTAGCTGTTTCATTTCATTTCTGCTCTCTTACCTCAAATTTTATTAGAAGCTCTCTCTACATTTGGAAACAAGCTTGAACCCCACCATCCTTATTTTGTCTGCATCTTTCTCAACACTCATGTGAATTTGGAAATTGACAAGTATTTGGCTTAAATGCCTATTGTTTGATTTCTTTAAAAATGGTTAGTTCTAGTTAGTCTTAACTAAGTTACCAGAAAAGTATAATCTTTTACTGCTGCTTTGTGAACACATAAACAAAAAAGGACAATTCTGCAGATTCTATGAGGACTCTGAAGACTAAGAAAGTATTTTATAATAAGAAACAAGCATTCACCATGATCAACATGAACAATATACTGTTTGCCCCGAAGCATAAGAAAGAGCCATTGGGATGTAATGTTGAGGCAAATAGTCATGGAGATGCTAAGGAAAGATAAATAATATATATACATAAAACTTCCAGAACAGTGGAGACTCAGAAATGCATCAGAATCTAAAAAGTTTAGCTCTGTTTCCTCTTTAAAAAATAATGCAGAGTAAAAATTTTTTGTAAATTTTAATCTCTTTCTGAATCTTTTTGGTGATTGCCAAGCAAACAAAATTGACTTTAAATTCAGACTTACTTTTTTTATATCTCCTGTTAGTAAAAATGTATGTGTGTTACAATGATAGTTGCATTCTTGAATGGAGTCTTTTCTCTACAGAAACAAATCTATTTGTGAAATCTACTTGCAATGAAATTCAACTTTAAAAGCAGACAAAACCTTCATTTTGATTTTTACTTATTTAATTTTAGCAGAAATGTAAAACATTGATATAAAAAGGCAATAATTACATATAGATACAAAATGCGAGACTTTCTATTTCATGGAAAATTTAAAGTTTCATATTTTGTCAGTGACAATTTTAAAGAAATACAGCGATCTTTTCCCACCAGTGCCTGTGTAAGTTCTAAGAGGTCAGTAAGTTTCATTTTGATGCATGGAATAATTTCACTAAAATATCTTTCCAAGCATTTTTATCGACATTCTAATATGATGAATGATAGTGCCAATACAAAAATGACAGTCATTTAGTCTTTTCCAAATTTAAGGTATTAAAATCTTTCTTAAAGTTTTATCTTTATAAAACACCAATTATGGATGTAAGATTTAGTAGACTGCGAATGTAAAGAATAAGCAGTAGACACATAACTGTCCGCTTGTTTCAACTAGAATGTGGCAACGTAGTAATGGAAACATATCAGCCACCTCATATATGTCAGTGCTGTTCTCATCTGTTCAAAAAATTCTAATTAAATATTAATAATAATTAGAGAATACCAATTGGCTCATGAATATGTCCTCTCATCTATTTGTCAGTTTCAAGAACACCTTTTCTTCCCTGTTTGTAGCCCACAGACAAGGAGTGAATGACACAAAGGGCAGTGTCAGCTTCCTACTCAATATATTGGAGGTAAGACCTGGAATTTATGGGCAAAAACACCAACCTGGAGCCAACTAATGTTAGGAAGGGGTTATAATGACAAATCAGTGCTCATAATAATGAAAGTCTAAGTAGAACATTTATGTCCTCTTTTTTGTTTACTAAATTATTGCTATTTTTCCTACAATGATAATTCAGAAAGAAGGAAGGTAAGACGGTCTCTCTCTCTCTCTCTCTCTCTCTCTCTCTCGCTCTCTCTCTCTCTCTCTCTCTCTCCCCATTCTTCTATCTGCCTACGTGAAGGACTGAAGTTATCTCCAGCTTCATCAAAGGGAAATCCCAATGAATAGGAATGGCTGATTGCCTACTCCAGAAACAGTGGGGAAAGAACAAGTCATGAGGAGGTAGACCCCGAGGAACAAGGGACAGAGAGGGGCAGGGTATGAGAGCTGAGTAGGTGAGCTATGAATAAATTGGTAGATGACCCTAGGGGATAAGGCAAGGGCTTTTGCTACATCACTTTTAAGGGATTGCAGAATCAAATGGGATGGTGTACAACTCCACTATTGCTAAAGTTTACAGCTTCTTCGAGTGCTAGTCTCACATTTTATATTTTATACATATTAGCTTAAAACTTTAATCCTCACAACTACTCGAGGCAGTAAATACTCTTTTAAACCCAATTTCACAGATAAGCACAGATAAGGAGTATGATTCAAAATGGTTAAGTTAGCTGTTAAATATCATAGCTCCAATAAGAACCTAAATCGTGTAGGATTCACAACCAGGTCCACATGAATTTAGATTCACACTTCTATACCACCATATAAGCATAGAGAATTTCATAAATCTCTTTTGGGGGAGAGAGAAAGAGAGAGAGAGAGAGCGAGAATATGTTCAACAACCTGAATATCCCCTGTATGAGATAAAGAGATGAGATAGGTAAAGCCTGAGGGCCTGCTGATATACAAGTGGCTGAAGGTCACTAGGGTATCTGAGTTGCTCTGCATGAAGTTATTATTAATAGAACTAAAGACAAATATCTCTGCACACTGGGACAGGAGAGACACAATGTTTGCTATAGTTAATCCTATATGGGTAAAAGAAAATGCCTCTCCATGCTTAGGGCAGAATTTCTCCAAAGCTTTTCCAACCACAAGCATCTAAAACATGCATTCTTTCCAGAATAGGTGGGAAGCAATAATATTAGGTAACTTTGGTCATTTTACCAAAGACAGAAGATAAAACAAATTTGGAATACATAAGTGAATCTCCCATGGTAACAGAACTAGTAAGGAGACTAGTTAACACAGATATGATTCATTCCAGAGACAATGTTCTTTACCCTGTGTCTTGTATGTGACTAGAGCAATAATGAGAGCTCAGTTACAAATGAACTGTGACTACTACTTTAAGCAACTGTTATTATATATATTTTGTATAATATATGTTAAAATCTTGCTGTGAAAGTTATTCTTCCCTAGGGTAAGCATTGTAACGTCCATATAATTAATGAATAGAGAAAAACCAAGTCTTGGCATAATTTCTACCAGAGCTTCCTGTTTGGTAGCCTTTCCTTGAAGGTTGAATGGAATGGAATAAATGGTAATGTTGGGAAATGGTTTAGTCCACCGATCTTACCATTTGAATGAATGAGCCTGAGAAATAAATACCTCACAAATATTAAAAGATATCCCACCCTTCTGGGAACAGGTAATATTGAAACTTTTGAGTGAGAGGTATTTTTTCCCCTGTGAGTACTCATATTTGGTGACTTATGGACAACACAAAAAGATGTTTTTCTGAAGCAGCTATTAAAGTCAGCTGAAGAAGCAGCACTGACATTTGCAATATTTACTTAAAGTTAATAAAGCACTTTCATTTTCTGGGATTAAGGACCCTAATATATTTAATGGTGCTATCATCACCTTAATATTAATGACTATTGTTCAACCTCTCATCAAAATGAAAGATGGGGTCTAGTATCCCCATGTGGATTTTGTTTCCTTCATAATTTTTTCACACTTAATAAGGACATTTTCTCCTACTCAAAAAAAAAAAAAAAAAAAAAAACCTGAACTATAAAAGAGGTGGTTTATGAGTGACAGACTGTAGGATAAAACACCATAATCAGTGAAAATGTATTATTTAGGGAAAGTAAATTCCTTTAGTTTCTGGTGGCTGCTCTAATCCTCTGAGTAAAATAAAGTATGCAAATGCTTGCTCCAGAGTTGACAAGACTGTCACTTTCCCTTATCGGACACAGTGTTTTATCACAGTGCAGTCAAAAGAAAGGAGGAAATGAGGTGGAAAATATTATTATAGGATTTTTAGGGTACTTTGATAGAAACTAGAGACAGCTGTTAAAACTACTGTATTTAAGAGCAAATGTGAGTAATGAACCATTAAGTGAAATATGTAAGGCTGGGAAATATTTCTGGCAATACATACACTCCCACATAAATTTTACTTAGGTATAACGATATTAAGGAGCAGGCAGTCAGCTTCACCACCTTGTTTACACATCAGCGCTACTTTCTGAAGTGTTGCAGGGCTGTTTTATGTCCTGTAGTAGTGACTGGCCTATCTCCCTTCCTCCTTCCAGCCTTCTCCCTTCTCTCACTCTGTCTCCTCTCCCCGTTTGCATTAGCTGCCAAGAAGAACAGAATTTGATATCCTGAGCAAATGGCTCAACTCTACTTCCTAGGACACTTTTTTATTAATAACATTTGTCTGCATATTTTTATTCATATGCTTATATACCATTTACAATCATATGCAAGCGATTTAGTCAAAATGGTTTCAAGTACCTTTTAGAGACAGATTGATGATTCAAAACAAACACAAAACAGGTACAAACATTTGCAGTTAATTTCAAAGAGCACAGAAGCATGGCAGCCTGATTCTTTTCCCTTTGCTTATTGTATTATTGTTACTGACTTTACCAGGGTGATGGCAACAGTGAGAAAGTGTTTTGTTGTGTGGTAAATCACTGTTAACAATGTTTTGGGGCAAAAACATGAGCAGCAACATGAATCGTATTGATTATTATTGCACCATATTCTCTGTTAAAGCTTTATTATTTAGCTGTCATTGTCAGGGGAAAATAGAAATTTTTATTTATTACAAAAATATGCCTATCATTTGGCTAAGTATTTTTCTCCCTAGACAATATTTTGAGCTTGGTATGGAATAAATATTTAATAATTCAGAGAAAAGCCCATTGAATTGGAAGCATTTCTTTTGATTTGTAAAATATTCTCTTTTGATGTACTTTACTATAAATGAATATTAGTGTTTCCATCTATTTAATTATTGTTCTTTTGCTTCTGAGTAGCTTTTTTGTTGTAAATATTTTTTGAGAGAGGATATGGGGAAGATAAAAACAATACCAAAGGTTATGCAAAGCCTAAAAAGAAAATAAGATGGGAGGAGAAAATAAAAACAGCAATGCAAGTATAGAATTTTTAAAGCAGGTGAGAGTACCCATAATGAAAAGTATCCCTGAAGTCACTGCTGGGTTCTACACATGAAGAAAAGGAGGTTAGAAATAAAACACAACGTATTATTCTCAAACACGGAACTTCCTAGCCCGGCAGTTAGCAAATCTTTCTTCCCACAGAGAATTCTGAGGACAGGCAAACACTACACCTTTGGCCTGAACTCTGAATAAAATGTGGCCCAGCAGTGTTTAAACCCTTAGGGGTCAAATTGAGAAAACCACTGGAGAGAAATGTCACTTCCAAATCAGAAGCACACATCTGTCTTGCAGGAGTCAGAAGCCTGAATGTTCCACTGAGGTGGGCTGTCATTGCTCCTAAAAACAGTTTTAGGTGCACAAATGTGAAGGCAGGCAGTCCCCATGATGGGAGCCCTTACCTCTGGCAAGCTCATCTGTTTCCTGTTACCCATTGCTATTAACAATATTTGTGAGGGAGTGTATGTGTATGGTTTTTATAAATATTATGAAAGAGTTCTTTTGGTTTGAACTTTTTAGGATGTTCATGCAATTGATTTTCTAAATCCAGTAATATTGATGTATTTGAGAAAAAACTTAGATACCATTAACAAATATATAGGGTAGTAGTTGCCCTGGATATTCAATCATTCTAATTTTGGTTCATTCAATTGAAATTTTCATTTGTGATGCAATCATCATCATTATTTTGAGGAGCTTGTTTATTTTGTTTTGTTTTTTTGTTTTTTGTGGGTACCGGGGGCTGACCTCAGGACCTTGCACACCAACAGGCACCCGTGCCGCTGAGTGATATCACTGGCCCCTTTTTCGTATGTGGGATCTGGGAGTCAAACTCGGGCCCTCGCGCTTGCAAGGCAGACGCTTATGCCGCTGAGCCATCTCACCGGCCCGAGGAGCTTGTTTAGATAAAGCAAATGCCAAGATTCCAGAATCAGGATTTTATTACCTTTTAGCACTTTTAGCTTTTAGCTTTTAGTCAAATGTTATGATCAGACACTGGACTAGTTCAGGAGTTGGCCCAAGTAATCATCCCCAAGGTCTTGATAGAGTCTCATAACTTGTTCGTTCAAGGGCAAAGGGTTTTTCTAAACTGATGTTCTTGAAATTAAGGTGCATGTGAAACATGTAGAATTTCATTATAATGTAAATTCTGACTCGTTAATCTTGTAGTGGGGCCTGAGATTTTGCATTTCCAGAAAACTATCAAGCTGCCTTATTGCTGCTGGTCTGTAGCCCCCACATTGACCAACAAGTTTCTAAGATTATTTTAGTCTAGCCATAAATCTTGCTTATCTCTAATGTCATTGAGAGCACATTGCATTTTACTACTAAACCAAATGTCACTGAATTCACCAGAAAAACCCTATGCTACATATTCAGTAAACTGAGGAAGGACACACTGGTTATTGATGAAAGAGGAATTTTAGGAGGGATTCTATTAACACCTTTGTAAAACTCTTGAAAGAATGATTTTTCATGCATTTCTTATCTTTACATTGTTTCCAACTTTCCTTCTTTCCAAACTCTTTTGTGTTTTCTCTCAGTTCATAAGTTTACTTTTTGTCTGAGAATTCCTCTTCTTTTTTTGGAAAAAAGTAACTTTAATCCATTTTTTTTCAATCTCAGTTCTGAGGTTTTTGGGCCAATTATGTCCTATTCACTAGAAAAATGTCTCCACAACTTCTGCCCTTCCTCTTATGGCAAGAATTTAGAGACCCCTCTCTTTTGGTCACCTGTCAGATGATTACTTTTGTCTTACATGGGAAGAAGAAAAAAGCACAGAGAAATTGGAAGAGTAGTGGTGGTAAGACAAGAGATTTCCTAATAAAGTGACAGGACTGTCAGTTAGCTGCCTCCTTGTTAAGGGACACGCCATCTCCAGACAACCTCTATATTTGTTACAAAACCATGTGCTTGAGAATTTGCCCCATAGCAATAATACCTTACCAATGGTTTCCCTTATAGAATCTAATCTCAGAATCTGTCAAGTCCTCTTTTCAAAATACCACAAAAGCATAAACTTGAAAGCATATTTATAAACTTTGTCTATATGGTCTTGCAAGAAGGAGAAGATTGGAAGAATTGTTTAAAAAGTCATCTTCATATGCCACTTTCTACACTAAACCAGTTAATATATCGTGAAACCCTTCACTGACAAAAGGAATGTATTCCTTTCCTGGAAAATTCTTTTTGCTTGATAATAGATGTCTCCATTCATATCTGCATATCTACACATATGTATATTCACTTGGACTTACCCCTATACCTTTCAGGAAGGGTACACACACACATATACACAAGAGCTCACATATGAGCCTTTACATTCCATGGGGTTAAGGTTTCAGTACAAAGAACCAGGGTAGAAAATTTGTTAATTTTCTGTCCAGCAAATATTTATTTAGTCATAAAGAAAAGGAGCTGCAATATATTCTCTCCATATAATGGAAAATAAACAATAGTATGATGAAATGAGAGGTGAATCATTCAGATCAAGGACTTTCACAGATAAGACTGAGGTGCCTTCTTCTTTTTGGTTCCAGTCTCCTAGTAGAGCTGTGACTGACGATTGATCTGTCCTGCCCATCAAATATCTTCATCTATCATCAGAATCCTTAAAATTCTCCCAAATGTACCTTGTTCTCCACTCTTTAAGCAATGCGCCATATACTTTCTATTTTTCTTAGATATATTCATAAAATCTTGTAATGACTGAAAAGCTTATTTTCTACTCACTGTGTTTTCTGGTTATCCTTGGTCATCTATTAGAGCCATGAGTAGGAGCTGGCATAAACCCCTATTGTGAACATATTTTGTTTTGGTTAAAACACATTTTTAGTATGCCTTTGGAAAACATCCTAATAAAAATGAGGAAGAGATCATGTCAATATCTCCCTATTCATTCAATCTGCTGTGGCAAAATGCTATCATTCTGAAATAGGAATAGAATATTTAAAAGATATTAAACAAATATAATTCAGTTATTCCATACATAAGAACTAACAAATGCACAACTAATCTCTTCTTTATAAAAGTTTCTTTGTATTTCTTGTTTAAATGAATGAAATAAGTTAAAAGAAGTCAAAGAGGTGAAAAGTCATTGTATGTTGTATTTAGTACAAGACAGTGAAATAGTTTACTGCATAATATTTTTATTACAGTGATAGGTTGTTATGATTAGAGATTAGAAAACATTGTCAACAATAGCTTTCATTTATGGAATACCTCCCTTATTCTACAAAACCAAATATCACTGAATTCACCAGAAAAATTCTATGCTACATATTCAGTAAACTGAGGAAGGACACATTGGTTATTGATGAAAGAGGAATTTTAGGAGGGATTCTACTAACACCTTTGTGAAACTCTTGAAAGAATGATTTTTCATGCATTTCTTATCTTTACATTGTTTCCAACTTTCCTTCTTTCCAAACTCTTTTGTGTTTTCTCTTAATTCATGAGTTTAATTTTTGTCTGAGAATTCCTCTTCCTTTCTTGGAAAAAAGTAACTTTAATCCATTTTTTCAATCTCAGTTCTGAGGTTTTGGGACCAATTATGTCCTATTCACTAGAAAAATGTCTCCACAACTTCTGCCCCTCCCCTATGGCAAGAATTTAGAGATCCCTCTGTTTTGGTCACCTGTCAGATGATTACTTTTATCTTACATGGGAAGAAGAGAAAAGCACAGAGAAATTGGATGAGTAGTGGTGGTAAGACAAGAAACTTCCTAATAATGTGTGCTACAAGCTACAGGATTTTCATGAATCATCTGAAGTACTCTTAGCTGGGTTTTATTATTCCCATATAATGAATGATAGACTTTAAGATCAGGGAGGTCAAGTAGTTTCTCCACATCTAACAGCTTGTTAGTGCCAGGCTTTGGAGTCAGACAGATAGATTCTTGTTGGAATAAAAATGTCATGTTCTGCCTGTAGGATTTATATTTGGGTGGACTACATGCCAGAATGCACCTTGCTGCTTTATGCTGTATATACACCTGTGTGTGTGCATGTGTGTACACTGATAACTTTTGAAATCAAACAAGAAAAAAACTCTGCTTCCAAGAAATATCATTTCCTACAGCTTAGGCATAGATTTAATTATACTTTGCACAAATGCCTTTGCTCCATCAGAATTATTTTTTTTTATTTTTTATTGGTATATGTTTGTAATTTATGATGCATAAATTACATTCATCTTGGGGAATAGGCACAGGTACATAACACATCTTCATTCTTTTTATTCATTCCCCTTCTGCTCCCCTCCCTTCCTTTCATATATATTCATATAAATATATGAATATATATGAATATTTTTATACATGTTTGAAAGACTAATGGTCACATATATAAATATTTTTATACATGTTTGAAAGAATAATGGTCACGTTCCTTGTAGGGAATTGGTGCATGCACATAACACTTAGAATTGCTTTTCTTGAAGAATTTGTTCCATAATCACAGATAAAATTAGTCTCATCATTTTGAATGAATGATTTTATTCATCACCTTCATTTCTACCTTTATTACTATAATAATTTGATATCACTTTGAATATCATCTGAGGTTCAATGTTCTAATATTGCACATTAACAACTACAAAAACTATCAGAAGCACTGCACACAATAGACCATGAAGTAACTTGAGCCCAGAGGTTTATATGACATTTTGGAGCCCTCACCCCACACCCCTGCATTACCCCTACAGTAACACTAAGCTGAGCTTCCTTTAAATCTATAAAGTTTGCACACTGAACGTCTATCTGTAGATTTGTTTCCGGATATGTCATGATCATCGTTATTATTCTATGTGCATGTATTTATATGCAATGTGCTTGTGTGTTTAATTTCCCCTCTTCTACTTTCCTTTTCTTCTTGTTTGTCTCCTTTCTCCTTTCTGTTCTAAAAGCGCTATCTCAGGTGTAATGCACTTGCTTTATTGACTTACTTCTTCGATTAGTGTTATCTAAACAGTTTTGGTCACGTACTCAGCAGTGAACAACTATATAAGCATGTATCCACAATTTATGTATATTTACTTGTAAATAACACACAAGAACATATACACTGATATATTCTGTATGTTATAGAATATGCAAAAATAAAACCCTTTAAATGAGGAATTTTTTTTGTTTTTGTGGGTACCGGGGGTTGAACTCAGGACCTCGCGCTTGCCAGGAAGGCGCTTATGCCACTGAGCTGTCTCACCGGCCCCTAAATGAGGATTTTATAGGAACGGTTTCTAATATTTGCTTTCTAGGTTTCAATTAATTGTATTTCTCACCTCATTTTGGCTGAGCAGATACTATTTAATCTCTGAACCTTAGATTCAAGGTCTAATGTGAAATTCATGTTACCAGCAAATTTCTGTAACTCTATGTGCTATGCATCCTTTGTCATTCTGGACGGACATGTTTTTTCTTCACATGTGTTTTGGCCTTGGCTAGGGGACAAAAGGACATTGTGTGACATGAACCATCAATAACTCTTAAGTAGTGGGGCATTTGGGTAAGGAGCTCTTAGAACAATTTCATCTATAAAAATATTTTCCACGGTTTGTTCAAATAGCTAGGACCGAGTAGGACATGTATCACAAATAAAAGGTATGTTTGTTTCTTTTCTGTAAATATCTCAGAGCAATTTTTACATCTATTGGCACCTATACATCTTAATAAAAGACTTTTAGGAAGGTGAGAAATGACCTTATTAAGTAATCTTGAGAATAGCAATTTTCTTAGACTTTTCCACCAGGTAAAAAATGTAATAAACAGAACATCAGAATATTTCAAATGAATTATAATTTACCTTCAAATATTAAAGAGCAATAAATCATAATGAATAGTTGATATAATTAGTTTTCTAGAAATGTCATAAAAATTAGGTAAAATCTTACCTATAGATGCCCTAAATACTTTTATTTTCAACATAAAATAACATTAGTCTGAAAATGGAATAAACTTTAAGAACAAGGTATTTAAAAAAAAAGATCTTCGTGGTAAGTGCCAACAAAGCACACATTTCGCATTAATTGGTTGTCTCAGTCCAGACCATCTGTCTCCCCAAATGTAATGAATGCTGGCATTCTTACTGGTATGTACTCAATAGCTCAAATCGGGTCTGAAAAATACTCTGCTCAAAGTCTTGTTTTAGTATCATCTTGTGAGTTATGGAACAAATGTCAAATTTCCTTTAATCAAGGTTCATCCTGGTGAAAAATTTAAGTTCCATTCTATATATTTAGAGCACAGGCTACAAGAAGATACATTTTGTGCTTGCATAGTTGCATTCCATATTGTTCTCATACTACACAACTCATGTGTATGTGTGTGATATATAATGTGGCTGTCTAGCACACTTTATACCAATTAAAACTAGCACTCTTTATACCAATTAAAATGTACATATTCCTTTTTATGGAGTGTTTCACTGGCTTCTGGCAACCTCGTCTGATATGTAGACAATCATCATTAACTTCATTTTATAGATGAGGAAATTAAGGCTTAGAGGCACCACGTGATTTAATCTGAGGCTATTTTTTCTGTAGTACTCTTCCCTTCCCTCTGATGGCATCAGCAACTCTGGAGATCTCATATAGACAAAACTCTTTCACACCCAGAATCTCTAATTTATGACATATGGCAGTGGGAGAAGAAAGTCCCTCCAAGCTTTAGTATGCATTTTAGCTTTATCTTAAATATCCTATCACCAGGAACTCTTTGCTTTTATCTCAATATCTCAGTTTACATCTATGTAGTCTTAGGGTTACATTTTTTCTTTAAAAAATAATATATTATAATTAAAATGATAAATATACAAGTACGCTCTCCCAAAAGAAATCAAACTCCAGGAAAACAGACTTTCCTCTTTTGTTGAGTAAATGTAGCAATGGTGTTCGTTTCCTAATATTGACTGGGAAGCTAATTATGAAGTACCAAGCTCTTAGCACAATTTTATAACTATGAACTGGAAAAATCTGAGTTTCCTCTCAACTAGTAGTCCTTTCTGTGCTTCTGGAGAAATAGAAAACATAAAAGTAACTAACTTAAACCTGTGCTGTCACCCTTTGTGGAACTAGATCGACTGAGTTGATTAACAGTGTTGATTAACAGCTCATCCGTATGCCGGGACAACATAAGACCAGAAACTCTGTAAGACCTCTAGATATTAATGTTATTGCATTTTAGAAATATCTATTTAGATCTCTCATAATGGTTTAACTCATTGAAAATCATTAGGAATACATGTTTGATTATACAATCATCCGAAGAACACTGATTCTTCTCCATGCATATTTGTGTGTGTAGTGTGTGTGTGTGTGTGTGTGTGTGTGTTTGAACAAGATGGCTGATCATGAACTGTAATGTAAAACATCCAGATTGTGGAAGACAATCATTAATATGAATGGAATGCCAAAATAAGGTTTTAAAGAAGCCTCAAAGAATTAGTGACTGTTTTAATTCATAGGCAACAGAAATCGTGGTGAGAAAATGTATGTCATATAAATCACAGTCCCATGAAAACAAGAAAAATTCCACCATACATTTCAAAGTGAAAAGCTGAGGACCAAGAGGGCAAGTTTAGAGAGCTACTTGTGACCTGGCCAAATACCTCCATCTAGGGGTCATTAAGAAGTTCTAGATCCTTTGCTACACACATATCTTCTACCATTCTGTAAAGAAAAAGTAGCACTAATAGAGGAGATGTTGGTCTTTGGATGAAGGTAGTAGCTATAAATGGAGAGGCTCTATTTCCAAAATAGGTCAAGTGCTGGATTCCATTCTGGAATTTACAGGGAACAAAATAGACACAGTCCCTTGCACCACAGAGTTTATAGTTCAAAATTAGGTGAAATAAATTATATGTGCTAGTTTTATTGCCCAGAAGAAATATGATTTAAAAGGTTCTAAATATGCGTGATATGAGGAGTAGATTTAGTCTGAAATCTCCTAGTATTTAAAAAGCAGTAAGGATTGTCCGGATGGAAAACAAAGAGGGAAAGAGGGAATTCTAGATGAAGAGAGCAGTAAAGGCAAAGGTTTTGAGACTGCCTAACATGAAAACATGCAATGGTCATTAATTTTCCAGTTCCTTTTTATATATTATTCTATTTAATCCCCATATCTACCTTGTGAAAGAGATATTTTTCCCCAGTGTCAAATAGGAAGACTGATGTGAGATGATGAGAATGACAAACTTAAGCAAGGTCACACAGGTACTGAACTAATACTTGAACTCAGTCTCATATTTCTGAATGAAACTGGACTCAACCTTAATTGAAATAATGAGACTATTAACAGTGAAAACACTGTGGGAGCTTCCTTGGGCAGATTCTATTACAAATTTCCCTGATAGAGTATACGTAAACATTAAGTATAGAGATGAATCAAGTTACTCGGTGTCTGTGTAATCCGAGTTTACATCTAATGAGCTTTTGTTTATTATTCATTGGTAGAAGATTAAGTGATGATGTTAGAAATCAGCCAACATTCTAAACTTTCTGTGCAAGCTTTAAAATTATTTAAGAAGGCCAATGCTTCAATATTATTCGCCCTGTTTAAAATACAGAAAAACAGACACCACATTCTGGTTTTTTTCCGCTTTCATATTTAAAGCTCATTCTAAAATTGATTACAAAATATCTACCTTTGAATGTAGAGCTATTTATTCTAAAATGCTATGCTAGCGCATACGGTTTATATCAAGTTGCTGTTTTCTCTAAACAAAAATAACAAAGATAAAGTGGACTAGACTCATAGTGGCAATTTTCAAAAATTTTCATGTGTTCTGATGGTTGACAACTTCTTAGAAGATATTGTGTCATAGGAAGGGTTTCCACTACTGTCCTTATCAGTTGTCTAAGGGCAGTAAAAAATACAGGGAGATTTAGCTTTCAAAATAATAGATTAGTGATTTTTTCGGTATCCTGAACAGGCAAGTGGCTTTGAGTCTCACTGGATTGACAACCCCTTTTGCAACAATCCATGGTGAGACCTCGTTTGTCTCTTAAAAGCTTCAAGAATGTTTCCAGCTCTTTAGGAAAAAGAAACTAAATATTACATAGATTTGTTGCTGTGCTGCTACCAACAAACATTTCATGCTTTTTGGTTCCTTAAAGTCATGCCCAGTCATGTTTCAAACTGGATTCCAACCTGGGAAAATCACACCAAAGTCTGGTTCCATTACCAGGTACTGTCATCCCTGAGGAAGGGACAGTTCTGTGATTCTACATGCTGAATTGTTCATGTAAGGTCTTCCCCTTGCCAAACTTATGGAAATGCAGTCACAAATATATGTTAAAAAAAATCTGGGTAGACACTTGTGAAAGTCATGGTTATCATTTTTCAGAGCCTCTAGAGAAAGGATGTCAGCTGTGATGATTAAAAGTCCATTTAAAGGATAAATCCTCATTAGATTTTTAAAATACAAATAATTTTCATTCATAGTGTCACACATGCTGAGGGAATTTTTGCAAGCTCTTTTTACCTACAAGTAACAGTTTTGCATATGTGTTTATATTTATTTATTTATTTATTTATTTTTATATCAGTAGATTTTTAATACATAATGATTACATTTAATTTCGGGAGTTTAGCTGCTTCTTTCTTACTGTGTAAAATTCTCTGACTGCTACCTGAGTTAAAATATCTTGGACACTTTCATTTTGGTGGAGTCTAATTTTTTTTGAGTACTTTCGATATTCTAGATGTTAGTTCTCTGTCTGGGGAATAGCTGGCAAACGTTTTTTGCTTGTTTATTTGTTTGTTTTGTTTTGTTTTTCCCATTCTGTTGGTTGCCTCTTCACTCTATTGGCTATTTCCTATGCTGTGCAGAAGCCTTATAATTTGATGCCATCCCATTTGCTGGTTTTCAGTATTATTTCTCGGGCCAATGGTGTTCTGTTGAGAAAGTCCTTGCCTATGACTATGTCTTCAAGAGTTCTACCTATTTTATTTTCTAACAGACTTTTTTCTGTTGTAACATTTAGTTATTTGATCCATTTTGATTTTAGTTTAGAACATGGTGAGATACATGAGTCTAGACTCAATCTGGTGCATGTGGATATCCAATTTTCACAGCACCATTTATTAGAGAAGCTATCTTTCCTCCAGTGTATGTTTATGGTACCTTTGTCAAAGATCAAATTATTGAATGTGTCTGGAGTTGTTTTGGCTTTCTTTATTCTATTCCATTGATCCACACCAGACACACACGTTTAAATATCCCATGGTTTCTCTTACAGAAGAAAACCAAAATGTAAATAAAGAGCAAAATAAGGGATAGATAATATGAAGTAGGGAAATGTTCTTCAAATGAGAAGGAAAATAAGAGATGGAGGGAGGAGGGAAGGAAAGGAAAAAGAATGAAAAAAGAATAAAAAATTGAAAATAGAGATTTTTCAAAAGGGAAGGAAACCAAGTGTTAGAGGAAGCAAGGAGGGATGGGAGGGAAAGGGGACAAGACAGGGTTAAGTTGTGTTATGTACATGTACAAACTCCCCATGATGAATGTGATCATTATGTATAGTAAACTTGTACTAATAAAAAAGTTATTTTTGGGCACAGGAAACAGATACATAATTTGGCTAGCTTAATCTTTTCAGAAGCACTTGGTTAGAAGGGCACTGAGTATTTCACGGAGACAAATGTAAAGCTGAACATCTGGATATATAGGAAGAGAAAAATCATTGCATATTGAAAGATATCAACAGCAGGTACTTTTCACAGTCTCTTCATAGTATTCATATTTGCTGAGTGCACTACATTAACTAAAAACTTAATTCAAGGGAATGCTAATTTGAGTTATGAGCTGATCTTTGTCCTACCTACACATTATAAAATGTAGGAGTGGAAGTTTCCAAATGACAATTGAGGTGCTATTACCAAAGAATGGTAAAAGGGTGGAACCTCTCAGCCAAGTGCTTTTGGTTTTTTTCCTTGGTTTGAGTTCTTTTTGAGTTTTTGTTGTCATGTTGTCAAAAACATTTTCATAATGTTTTTCTTTTTAAAAGTTCCTTCAGGAATCTATTCAAACTCCCATCGGTAGTAAAATGCATAAAGTATTCATCCAGTAGTACATAACACAGGAATGAAAATATCTTTTGCAATTGCACAAATATGTGAATCTTATGAACATAATGCTGAACAATAAGAGCAAAAAAAAAAAAAAAAGCCAGTCAAACTATTGCATGATTTCAATTATACAAATTAGAAAAACTAATTTATGGTTGTTAAAAGGCAGGAGTTTGATAACATTTGAGGAAAGGGTAAACAACTAGAATATCACAAGGCATTGGACATACTGTCTTTTTTAAAAAATTTGGATACTGCTTCTGTGAATACTCATTAAATTGTAAACTTATGTACACCATTTGGTGTGTACACTGCCTGAAGCAAAAGGAGATTTCAATAACATTAATCTTGTCACTTAAAAAATCTTGTCATTGTGTTAATATTGGATGTTTTAACATTAGTTTTGACATAAATGAATATATTTCATTAAGTGCAAATGTCTTGTGCCCCTTAAATTTTGTGCACAATGTAAGTCCTCACTTGCCTTACACTGACTGTCCCAAACCCTGTGTGCCACAACAGAGAGGATGAAATCCAAAGGGTGTGAGCCAATTAAGTCAGTCAGGAAGAACATGTCTTCCTCTTGGAAAGTGCTTTCCTCATTAGTTACAGATTTCTCTACATCCACCACTCACCATTTTATATGGTTATGCACCATAGAATGACTCTCACAGCCTTCATACCTTCCATTAATTAATCAAGTCCTATCCTATACTTCTAAAAGAAAAAAAAAAACTGTTAGCTTTTCATTGCTGTGATAAAATATCTGAGAAAAACATCTTAAAAAAGGAAATATTTATTTTGGCTCATGACTTTAGAGATTTCTATCTATGGTCTCTTGGCTCCATTACTTTTAGGCATTTTAGCAAGGCAGAAACATTATAACAGGAGGGCATGCTGAATTAAAGGTGTTTACCTTATGGAAACCAAGAAGCAGAGAGAGAGACAGGAAAAGCCTGTGCAGCAGGGCTTCCTCCTCCTTTTATTCTATCTAGGATCCCAATATATTGGATAGTGCTGCCCACATTCATAGTGCATTTTCAGTTTACTATCTGTCTTAGTTACTTTTTCTCACCGCTCAGACAAAACACTTGACACCCAAAGTTAAAGGAGGAAAGGTTTGTCTAGCTCACAGTTTGTACAGGTTTCAGTCCATAATTGGCTGGTTCCAAGGCAGCATGCCATTGCAGACAAGCATCAAAGAGGAGAAAAAGTTCACGGCAAGCAGAAACAAAGCAAGCAAGGGACCTTAGCAGCTTCCTTCGGCCCCTTTTATAATCTATCTAGGTCACAGAGATTAGGGTTGTGTCAAACCAATCAGTGGACTGACTTAGTAATCACACAACTTAATCCCAGCATCACACAGTCCGAATTCAGCCACTTCTGAAAACGTCCCACCTATGACCACATGAGGCTCTGGAGGGACACCTAGACACAAACCGTAACATTCTACCCCCGGCCCCCCAAACACTCATGTACATTCCTTTATGCAAAAGTCCATCTCTAAGAGTTGCCAAAGTCCTAACAGTTTCAGCACTGCTGAAAAGTCCAAGTCCCAAGTCTTTGAGATTTAAGGCAAACTCTTAGCTGTGAGTCCCTATATAAATAAAAAGAAAGTTAAACACTTCTAACATTCAATGGCACAACATGAACATTACAGTCCAAAAGGAACAAATAGAGGGATACAAAGGAATAGGACCAAAGCAAGTCAGGCAATCTGTGACAAGATATGAACTCCAAAGGGCTGGGGTGGCACTTCTGGTGGTGGTAGCTCCCATGGCTTCTCTTTTCAAGTGGCTCTGCTCTCTCCTTGCAGTTTTCCTCAGATGATCCACATCCCTGGCTTCTCCAAACTTCTGGGGTCTGCACCGCACCTTCTGATTCACACTCACAGCTTCACACACTGCCCTCTAAGGAGCACACTGCCTGGCCTCCCAGGCCTTCCTCTGAAATCTGGAGGGAAGCCTTCTTAACCCCACAACTCTTGCATTCTGCACACAACTAAAACCAGTACCACATGGATGATGCCAAGGTCTGCCACAAGCTGGAGCAGTAGCCAGGCTTCCTTCTCTCTTTTCTATAGGAGTCAAGTGCCTATGAACCAAATCCCAAGCAACAACTTCCCTAGGCCATCATCATTCTGGCCATAATCATTGAGGCTCTCTTCTCAAAGCAAAATTTTCACTTTTGCAACTCTGAATCTGCAAAGGCTGGAGTCCTACTGGTTCTTGTGTTGTCTTCAGGCCATTTTTCCCATTTTCTTCTGACGTACTTGGCTTTTTCTTGCTAGTCTTTTCAGTGACCAATTTCTCTTCTGTTTCATCTTTGCAGGCCACAGTTTTACATTCTGGGCAAACCCACAATGTTTTATATCATTCTTCTGGGCTCGCCACTCTTGATTCTCCACACAAATCTGGCTAAAAGCCCCCAACAGGAGCTTTGCAACCATCTCAACATTATACTGCTTTGAAATTTCTTCTGCAAGATTAATTAGTCCACTGCCCTTAATCTAAGTCACAGGCAAAGTCTCTGGACACGAGCAAAATACAGACAAACTCTGCCAAGGCATAACATATCTCATCTGGAGTTCAACAGCTAATGCAGTCCTTTGCAGAATAAACCTCCTGAGCCTGGTCTTTACTGGCAGCATTACTATCAGCCTTCTGGTCTTCTGAACTCTGAGCAGAATCTCCCATCAAATACAGCCTAAGGTGTTCCAGCTTTATTTTTTCCACTAGCATCTCCGTACCTTTCCTAACTTTTCCCCTTTCCACAAGCCAATTCCAAAGGTTCCTAAAACACATGGTCAAGTAGAGTCACACCAATGACACCCTCTTCTCTGGTACCAAGTTCTGTCTTTGTTACTTTGTTTCATTGCTGAGACAAAATACCTGACACCCAAAGTTAAAGAAGGAAAATTTTGTCTAGCTCACAGTTTATACAGGTTTCAATCCATAATTGCCTGGCTCCAAGGCAGGGTGGCATGGCATATCAGGCATCTCAGAAGAGAAACAGTTCATGGTGGGCAGAAGGTAGCAAAGCAAGCAAGGAACCTTAGCGGCTTCTTTCTGCTCTTTTTATAATCTATCTAGGCTATGGGGATTAGGGTGGTGCCAAACCAATTAGTGGACTGATTCAGTAATCACACACCCTTAAACTCAGCATCACACTGTCTAGATTCAGCATCCTCTGAAATGCCCCACCTATGACTGCCTGAGGCACTTGGGAGATAGCTACATACAAATCACAGCACTGATCCTCGTGCCAACAATCTCTGGAAACACCCTCACAGACATACCCAGAGGTATCCTTTACAAATTTCCTAGGTATTTCTCAATCCATCAATTTGACAATCAAGGTTAATCATCAGAAAAACACAAGAAACAAAATCAAACACTTTCTTCATCTCACCTAAAAGTTGAAGAGGTTGCTTTTCCATGTTTAAATGTTAGCAAATCCAAGAAATTCAGTTTGAATAAGGCCCAAGGTCAGAAGAGCTTTCTACAAAAATATGAAATCTATTACCCAGTTTTTTCAATGAAATTTTAATTTGAAAGCCATAAATAGTTTCCTAAGATTAATTATCTTCCTCAAAGGAGAGGCTCATAAAAGTCAATTATAGGCAAAAGTTACAAAGCAAAGAGTTATGATTTTCCAATTACTGCCTTATTTGATTTTTTTACCTTTTATTTGATAAGTTGTATTTAACATAATTTGGTTTTTTTTCTTTTTTCTTTTTTTTTTTTTGTGGGTACCGGGGGATCGACCTCAGGACCTCGCGCACCAGCAGGCGCCCGTGCCGCTGAGCGATATCACCGGCCCCTTTTTCATATGTGGGTTCCGGGAGTCGAACTCGGGCCCTCACGCTTGCAGGGCAGGCGCTTAAGCCACTGAGCCATCTCACCGGCCCTGGTTTTTTTCTTTAGACACTTTAAAAGTCTATCAAGTACTTTTTTCAACTTTCTACCTTTACTTTTGCTTTTGGATTGCTATTTCTGATTAACAGGAGCTTGAAAGTCTCTTGTTTGGAAGTCAATCAGAATGCAGCTGTTTAATAATGGTACAGTCAGCAGTTGACACTTTGCTGGGCTAACATCTTTTCCACAAAATGATTACATTTACTGCACATCAATCACTTGATGTAACCAAAATAAAGCCAGCTTAATAGAACAATATCTCATGATAAATACTTTCCCTTGGTACTTCCCATCTTTACCTCCACACACTTATATATTGATAGATGATGTTTCTTTACCTTGATGCTCTTTTCCTTTGAGCAGGGAACCCAGCATCCTGTGACCACATCCTATTGAATTCACAAGAACACTGAGATGTTGGAGTCAGGGTTTAAAAAGGAAAAAAGTTAATACAAGACACATAATTTATAGGATTATCTTATCATAGTCACCCAAAAAGTTATATACAAAAGAGTGCAGGAAATCTGTCCATAGACTTGAGACCTAAAGAATCAAGCTGAGGGCCTGGATCTCATGGCAATGCCGTGCACGAATCCAGTTGAAGACCTAGAGCTCATGACAATGCCTCAGGCAAGTCTGTTTCACGGACCTGCATCAGGAAAGCCCAAAGGTCAGTGGTGGAAGCTAGAAAGTCTGCACCAGGGGGATGAAGGATCTGTGCCAGCAGGCTGAGTGATCTGCACTGGATCCAGGAAGCAATGCTCAAAGTAAGGACCAGCGCTCCCCACAAAAGTACCACAGCCATCCTCAGTGACAAGGTCCCAAGCTCCTCTGACAATGAGAACAGCTGAGTTCATATCAGGAAAGCCAGCTCAACAAGCTTCTCCAGGAAATTGAACAACACACAATCTTCCCCTCTGGAGTCAGGAAGCAATGCTCAAAGTAAGGACCAGAGCTCCTCCAAAAAGAACTGCAGCCATTCTCAGCAACAGTGAGGTCCCGAGCTCCTCTGATGATGAGAACAGCTGAGTTTGTATCAGGAAAGCCATCATGACAGGCTCCTCCAGGAGAACCAATAGCACCACTCTTCCTCTCCAGTTATCCTTTTTGTGTTGTTGGTAACAATCCTCAGATGGGCCCTCCACACCTAGCACCATGTTGATTGAGTTCAGCTGGGTGACACAAGTTGACCACCAGTGGTCAATCCACCGCAGATGTTTAAGACAGTTTTCAAGCAAAGTCTTATCTGTTTCAGTATATTACCAGCTAAATGAATAAACACAAAGAAATAGCCCAAAGTTTAGAAGGGTAGCAGTCTGCCCTCACCCAGGGTAGGTAGTAGCAAGACATCTGTTTCATACTCTCTGTTATCTTTCCATCCTTGTGCAAAGGGTGTAAAGTGTGTAAAATCTTGAACTAATAGCAGGACCTTTGACTTCCTTAACCAGTTTCACAGAGAGCATGAACTCTCTAGTTTTCTATCTTCAGTGGTTTCTTCTTCCATTCATACAGTGAGGGAAGTACCAAGACGGCACAGTGGTAAGCAGCAGAGAAAGAGCCTCTCTGAGAGTTGCCTTCCAGACGCTGGAATATAGCAAGGCAAGGAAGACAAGAAGGAGGAAGTGGGTCCCCTGGACCCAGAACAGATCTGAAGTGAGAACTGAAGTCCACAGAGAGAGTGAAGAGAGAAACTTCAATGAAGAAGAAGGAGGTAGGTCATGGAGCCTTTTCCCTGAGTTGAGACTCACTGCGTGATAGGAGCAGTTCACTGGTGACCCCAGAGACCTCCACGGAGAGATGCAGCAGTGGAGGGAAGCAGCGGACATGAAAGACTGCAGTAGCTGGGGTGAGGGCTCAGGGCTAGGTTGTCCCACAGGAGAGATCGATTGGCTGGGAGCCATCTTGGAGAGGGGCTGGCCGAGCTCAGAAATCAGAGTGGCTTCTAGCTCCATCTAGCAGCTCCAGCTGGGTTCAAGCCCACGGCAGAAGGTGCACTGACTGCTGCAGGCTGAATGGGTCTGGTCTCAGCCCCCACAGCCAGAATAAGACTGAACTTCAGGGGAAATAAAGGTTCAGGTTTGCTGAGAATATCCACTACCCTGCAATAAAGTTACGGCTGGCTTGCTGGGATAAGTTAACACAGATCTGGACTCTGTCTCCACACATTGTCCACCAGTGATGGCAGAGGCAAACCCAGAAGTGGACTTTTCTCTCTCTCTCATTTGTTTGTTTGTTGTTGTTGTTGTGGTTTTGTTTTGGTTTTTGGGTTTTTTTTCTCATTCATTGTTTGATCTTATTTTTATATGACTGTGAATGTGGTTTCTAGCCTCTTTGTGGTGGTTGTTCTGTTCTGTTCTTCCTTTTTTCTCTTCCTTCTCTCTTTCCCTCCAGTCTTCTGCACCAATTTCCCAAAGCTAGCATGATCTCCATTTGTCCTTCAGCCTTCCTTCTAATCCCTTCCTCTTCTTCTACTTCTCTATTCTCTTCTTAACCTCTTTTAAATTTTAACCCTTGAGGGTAAAATTGACAAATTAAGGACTTACATACTGCATATAATTTTCTGGTTTTAGATTTTCTTATATAACCACAAATTTAGTTCATACGATTAAAGGTGGCAAATTAATGGTTACCTCAGTTTGCCATTTTCTAGGCTGTGTTTTATGATATTGTTATTGCTGATGGTACCACTTTAGCCATAAGTGACATAATTGTTCTAACCAGCTGTTTTTCCTGATATCCCAAGACTGAGAGTCACTAAGGGGCATAGAAAATACTGTGGCACAGTGCCAAAGAACCAGGGGCTAGACCAAGCAGGCAGCAACCTCTCATCCCCAACAAATTAAAGAGGTAGGTTCTTGCAACAGACTCGAAACCCAAAAACCAGCTACACCTGGAAGATACCTCAGAGAAGTAGTCATTTCCTAAGGGTTCTAAATACTAGCAATAAAGCAACTCACCATAGGCAATTTATAAGTATCATCCCAGGAATTAAACTAAAAAAAGAATAGAAAATGAGAAGACATTTAAACAAGGTGCAACCCCAGACATCCAGTTCACCAAAGGCAAACCCAGGGGGCAATGAGGTGGGACAATCCAAAAGCCACTCCCTGGCCTCTCTGAAGTGGTAACAACAAAGCAATTGAATGAGACTCTAGAAAATTAAAACCAGGGCCGGTGAGATGGCTCAGCGGCATAAGCGCCTGCCTTGCAAGCGCAAGGGCCCGAGTTCGACTCCCGGATCCCACATACGAAAAAGGGGGCCGGTGATATCGCTCAGCGGCACGGGCGCCTGCTGGCATGCGAGGTCCTGAGGTCGACACCCCGGTACCCACAAAAAAAAAAAAAAGAAAATTAAAACCAGAAAAAATTTCTCAGATAACCACAGAGATGGTGTCCGCAAGGTAAACCATGCTTAGTGACTCTAGAGCAGATACGGATAATAAAAAAAAAAAAAAAAAAAAAAAGAGGAGTTTAAGAAATGATGCTATGAATGCTCAGCATAGGAAAGAAATGGAATCCATGAGACAGATTCAAACAGACATCCAGGAGAATAAAAATTCCATTGAAAGTATCTGCAGCAGAATCAGTCATTAATGCAGTGAAAAGAATGTTTACTCTTGAATGCTTTTAGTAAGACAAAAGAAACTGTTTGAAATAAACGTTTCAATTGAATTTTTAGGAAACTATTCCAATGAAATCGTTTCATATGTACAATTTTTTTTAATTTTACTACTGGATTCATTTTATTATTGGATATTTGTTAGGTAGAAAATGTTATATATTTAAAACATGCATTCTATTTCATGTGACGTCCTGCTTTTTATAAAGTATAAAATATTCATATACCATAAAATGCAGAATAAACATTGTATCTGCATACTCTGGTCAATATTCAAGTGTTTTCGTCTTAAAATAAGGATGAAGTAGCATGTATTTCTTAGAAATTTATAGAAATTTCATGAAGAGAGAGTTTAAAAATACACTGGTAATACCAAGGAATATAATAGTATTAGCAAAAACATACTTAAAATGATTCGGTTTATGAAAAGTTAAATAAAATAATATGCAAAGAACAGTTAGAGTATCTGATATACGTCACTCAACAAATGGTAATCTTTTTTATTTTAGAAACTAGTATAATACTAATTACTTTTTGGAGGTTAGCAAATATTTTTGAATGAATTTTACCAACAACATACATATATCGATGTAATATCCTTATGATATTTATTTTTAACAAGTAGATATTCTCATATTATACTGATACATCAGGCTAGTATTTTGTCAATACAGCTTTCATCATTATTTGGGTAGGCTTCATTTTTTTTGTCAATTTATCCTTTAAAGAGAGACTATTTCCAAGTAGAAACTGTATTATTATATTAACAGATAAAAATTGAGTGAATATGCCAGGCATGGTGGCACACGCCTGTAATCCCAGCACTCAGGGGGCTGTGGCAGTTGGATTATAGTGAGTTTAAGGCCAGCCTGAGCCACATAGTGAGACCCTGTCTCAAAAAAAAAAAAAAACAAGTGAATACTATTGTTTAAAATATGTATTGAACAGTAAACAAATTTAACTTGGTTATGTCATTGGAAATAAACTATCCACTCATGAGAAATAATAATAACACCAATGATCCAATAATCCACAAGGAGTGGTTGAAATCCCACTATATTGTAAGAAAGAGTAGAACAATATTTGCTTAAACAAATGTTTAAAGATTTTATTACCACTTTCTGTATGTCAGTCATTTTTTAAAATTTTAAATGTGCTTGTAATAATTTCATGTGTTTATATTCAACTTTGATGGCTCACTGGCACGAGGAGTAATTCTATATAATGTATGACAAAATTTATTTGTTATTTCATTATCTCCTCTGAGACCAAGTCATCAGCAAACAATAAGACACACTTCTGACAAGGTCATGTAAATTGTCTGCAGTCAGAAAAGATAAATCAGAGCATCACCATATTTGTCACCATCACAAACCCTCTTGCCTAACTGAGGGTTTATACTAAAAAAAAACATGCATCTTGAGAAAAATTGCTAAATATGTTTTATAGTCAAGCTGGCTGGAAAATTTAAAACTACATTATAGAATTCTTGTGAGGTTATATAAATTATTACAAAGCATTTAAAATAATTCATACCAAAAATATGTGTAGGAAATACTATTATAACTATTATTATCATCATCATCATCAACTTTAAAATGTTTTATATTGTTAAGACTTTTATGAATTTCAATTTCTTGAAGGAAGTGCTATGAAAGTGTTTTAATTGACCTCTCCTTTCCATTGCTGTTTTTGCTCCTATTTACACAAATGTTTTAATTGAAGTTAACATAAGAGTTTCCTAAATACGGGACCTTGAATAATTATAATTACAATTATAAACCAGTCCACAAAGAGGAAAAGTAATATCACATCTTTAGCTAATGTTCTTTGCATGCTCAGCAGTTTCCGAAGTGGTATTATGAACATCTGAGTTTGACATAGAGCTCAAGTTGTTTTTCAAAGAATTTAATACAATCAGTCCTCCTCTATATCTTGGGCTTCTGCATCTGTAGAGTCAATCAAATATGAGTAGGAAATATTTGCAAAAAATGCATCAGTACTGAACATATAGTCTTTACTTTTCTTGTCACTATTCCCTAACCAATCCAGTATGACAAATAGTTACATGGCATTTACACTGTGTTAGTTATTATAAATATTCTAGAAATGATTTAAAGTATATAGGATTACATAGATGATGTGTAAATACAATGCAATTTTCTCTAAGTGACTTGAGCCTACAGAGTTCCTTGAAGCAATCTTGTGCAGATACCAGGGGATTACTATACTATGTTCTTTAAATATTAACATAGACATTCACTTAGCAGTATGTCATGGTTTAGGACTAGAATGTCCACCAAAATGTTCATGTGTTCAGATGCTGGGCCCTGGTAAGATTATTGGACCATGGGGGTGCTATATTCATTGGTGAATTAATCCACTAATGAGTTCAGAGCAGCGTGTTCTGTTTGTAAGTGGGGTCTGGTCAAAAGAGGTGGGTCACTGGGAATATGACCTGGAAGGGTACATGTCCCTCTCTGGTTCCTCTTTTCTCTCCCTGCTTCCTGGCTGCCATAACATGAGCAACTTTCCTTCTCCAGACCTTCCCATCATGTAGTTCCTGCCTTGGAACCAGCCAACTATGGACTGAATCCTGCAAAAAATGTAAGCCAAAATAAATCTCTCTTTTTAAAGTTTTGTGTTTCAGGTGTTTTGTCCCAGCAATAAGCAAAGTGATTAAGACAATATTTTCTGTATTCATATTTGCATGAAGACCGAACTTCAGGGAATCCATAAATCCCCCACTGTATTCATCAGCTCTCTCACGGATGGACAAAATACCTGATATCCAAACTTGAAGGAGATATTTATTTCTCCCCTGATTTGTGAGATTTCAGTCCATGGTTGGTTGACTACAAAGCAGAAAGATCATGGTGGAAAGGCCTGGCAAAGCAAAGCTGCTTAGTTCATGGAGGTCAGGAAACAGAGCAGAGGAACAGTGCCAGAGTGGAAGGGGCCAAACACCAGATATACTGTAGTACCCTAACTCATATGTCCATGACCCACCAAATACACCCAGAAGTGTTCTTTACTAATCCTCTAGGCAGCTCCCAAGCAAATAAGTTGACAGTCTATCTTCACTGTCACAACTATTCATTTCTCTGCCACTTTCTCTCTTAAGCTCCACAAATACCTTTGTTTCTGAGATAAAAACTGGAAGATGAATGTGCTGTCCCATATCTCCTAAAAATTGACCATTGGTGTGCCTCTCAGAGATAAGGCTGTTTAAAAGAAGAAACCATGCTGACTGAACTTCCTTGGCACAATGCATACAGGGTGACAGAGCTCAGAAAGATACTTAATCAATTCTGACTAAGGAAGATAATTTGAGAAGTGAAAGAAAATCTATGCAGATTTCTTTGGGAAAACCTGAGCCATCAAAAACAAGTCATCAATTTAGAGCTTAATCTGTTGAAACACATTTATAAAAAAATAATTTTAAAGTACTCCATGGCCATGTCAGCATATTTTTTGAGTACCATAGCAAGAGGGGCACTTTGCTTGTTGCTTGAATTATAAATGTCATTCAGGAACCTGTTCTGTTCTGGAGAACGCTGAGAGCAGTCTTTGGTGATGACTGGTTTTCTGGGATGTTTACATTTCAATGTTTTCAAGAAGAATAAGAGGAAGTAATTCAAGCTTAAAGAAATGAAAGAAAATTTAAGCCCCAACAGCCTGCAGATCAGTTTCTGGCAATTATAATGGTCAATTTATCTGACATAAACATGTGTAAATCCACTAGAAAAAAAATATTTTTTCAATTTATAATGAGTGTCTTTGAAATCAAGCATGAAATAATTAATACACACAACCAAATATTTATCAATAATCATTTAAAAAATTAACAAATATGCATTATGCATATTTAGAACAAGGATCAAATAACTACTGCACTTCGGACTTCCATAGATTGAGCATTAGCCCCCAGATTTCATCATTCTTTCTTCATTGTGCTCAATGACTGTCACATCTAAAGCAGCCTGGTCTGAATATCTTGATGCTCAGTTTCCTGCAGGATATAACTATACAAACATTACATTGGTATGTTACCCTTCTAGAGAGAAAAATTAGTTTTGGCTTCTGTTATCAACATCTTGGAAAAGCTAGGGCTATTCATTAGTCTGAATTTTCTCAAAGAACCCCGTTGTTCATGTGCTACACATTTTGTTATGTAAGTAACGTTTCAACTTCACTAAATTGGTTGATTGTTCAGACGAGAAAGTTAAAAGAACTATGACTGTTTTCTCTCTCTCTCTCTTTCCATCTATCTATCTATATATGCATAAAAATACATATATATAAGCATACATAGATGATGTTTAGTAACATTTTATTAATAATTTTCACATGGAGCTGTTCAACAAATTTTCATACCAACAGTACAAATTCAAGTGAAGTTTCAGTCTTCATATAAAATTGAATATCACAATATAACATTAGCCAAAACAAAATTCTATTTTTCATTCACACAAAATGAGTCTGAGTGTAACCAATACAGGGGTGGTTTACTGTCTTCATACAGATAGACAACCTTCTTAAAGAGGAGAAAAAGACTGAGCAAAATAAATAACTTGGAGATAGATAACTACCTGACTCTGCCTCATAAAACCTATGATCCTTAACCACAAAAAAAAAAAAAAAAAAAACTATGATCTTATCCAAGAATATAAGAAAAACAAATTAAACTTTTTAATTTGCTGCTTCTTTTCCTTGCACAGTTATTCTTTCAACCAACCAGTCTCATTATTGATTTTTTTCTGTGTGCTATACACTGTCTGAGGGGTAAAGAAAGCAATATCTAGCACAATGATAGATAAGGTACTTGTTTTCACACTGCTTCCAATGCAATAAAGAAATTTGTTCAGGACATAGGAAAACACAATATTAATTGATAGATTCTACAGGAAGGAGAGGACTGTAACAGCAAGTAGGCGAGATCTATTCATCTTTGATTCCACTGACTCTATCAGAACTCTGATTAAGAGATAATAAAATGATTAGGAGTTAAGTGAGATCAGGAAATGCAAAAAAGTGTTTGAGTACAGGAAAAAATTATGTAACAGCTCAACACCACAGAGCTCATGGCACCTTTGCCAGAGTATGGCATAGATCCCTTGATTTTAGTTCAATGTGAGTATGGTTTGGTTGTGGTAGTCCCACAAAAGTCCATGTGTTGGATGCTTGGTCCTCAGTGTGCCCATTTTGGGACAGTGGGACCTTTAACAGGTAGGGCTTTATGGAAAGTGCTTAAGTCAATTTGAGAGAACTTTGGGCCCCCCAGTCTATATGCTGTCCTGGTCATTATGTGATTTTACCTTCTCATGTGCACTCCTACTGTCCATCCATGGTGGAGTACTCAGCAAACACAGATCCATTAAAGCTGTCCAATCTTAGACTTTGAACCTCCAGAATAAGTAACCTCTTCAGGTATTTCATTATAGTAATGTAAAACGAAGTAAAACCTTGTGACTATTGCCCTCAGGAATATAACCATGGACATAGCAATACAAAAGGCAGAGCCATAAATAGAATTTAGTGAACAAGTTAATAATTGCATTTTTCAGTGTAATAGCCATAGGTGCAAGCAGAATGACTAGATCAACTTTTCCCTAAAATATTTAGGATTCCAAAACCAAAGAATGGCTAAAGTGGTCCACTAACTAAAAACCAACTATCTGTTTTCTGCATTTGCTTTTCCAAATAGGATGATTATATTTTTGAAATGCAAATTTAGAAAACAGCATGAAAAGTGGTTGAAATTTTGTCTATCTTGGAAAACCCAATTTCATATCTCTGTATTTATTGAAGAGCTTTACTTCACATGATATGTGTACTATTTGAAATCATACATAGGATTTACCATTTCTAAATTCAATTTAGATACTTTCTAAAATAATTTCCATATCTTTAATGAGTTTTGTAAATCACCTCTGAGAACACACAGACTAATATTCTTTGTGAAGCTACTGGAAGAGCAATACTCATGAAAGGAAGCTATGCTAATGAGTGAATTGTATTGGAATATTCTTTTCACTGTACATTTTCCATTATTTTAATCAAGCAAGTGACAGAGACAATCTCCATACTTATTGTGTAACAACAACAACACCTGCAGAAAATCTGAGGACTGTGACAGTTAACAAATGTGAAGCATCGAGGATGTTAAAATGAGCAATATTTTATCAAGTCTAAAAACAATTCTTCCACCCTGCAAGAGGGAGGGTTTATATTGTCATTCCTAGCAGTTAAGCATATAATTATAACAGACCCTGCAATTCTGACACGTTTTCACTGCACCTTAGTTCTCTATAATTGAAAAAGTAACAGGGAAAAAAAACATTATTTTAGAAAATATTTTTGTTCAAAGAATTATTAATCAGAGAAATATGTTCAATTAAAAGAAAGAAAGAAATAGTCCTACTAAAGTGGAATAATTTTTCTATTAGTTATGCCCATTTAGAATTCCTCAGTAACACAAAAACGTACATGCTTATATGAAAATAGTTACAATGTCCCCAAGAATGAGACATTATAAGCCTCACCCAATATGTGTCTGCTATCAAGCCATCCGAACTATTTTGAAAAGTCTTTATCTTCAAGAAATGATAAAAGAGACACAAATTAAAGAAACTAATGATCTCAGAAAAATAACTGCCAAGTATGAATGATCCTTAATAAGTTTGACATAAGAAAGGTACTTAAGTTTAGATTTGCTCATTTGCTCACTTTTGTGGCATCAAACCAAGCTGGATATTTAAATAATTCTTCAGCCTCTCTCAGACAGCCTTTGTCCTCTGGAAGGAAAATACAAAGCATATCCACGCTGCCTCCTTTCATTTATTAATTTTCTTTTCTTTCCTCATTCAAATAGTTAAAATTAAATTGGGGATTTGAAAAGTCCTTAGACCTACTCAGTATCCAAATAGGTCTATCAAAAATCTTCAGAATTAAAGTGAGCTGGAAAACTAGACTTCTATAAATCCAAAATAAAGTTTAAATGCTGATACAAAGAGAGTTGCTGGGGGATTTATTTTATAACATAAACTATGAGAATATACAAGCTCTTAAATAGTCACTTTTTATCTTTGCAATTCTACATCAGGTATACCAATTAGAGTCAATGTTCTATAATCCTAAAATTTTGGATGCATCAGGTATCAAACTGTTTGTTTAGGATACTTGTAAAAAATAAATTGATTTAATTTTTGATCAGTTCGTTATTAATATATTTTGATCACTTTTTATGTGTATATTTTAGTTGTAAGTTCTGGGAAAGTGTAAGCAAGTAGAGAAGTGTATGTTATAGTACATGAAAGGAGAAAGAAGAATTAGTATATATAAAATGTTCTGTAGAATCATAGAAAAGAAATATTTTTATTAAAAAAAAAAAAAGGCCGGTGAGATGGCTCAGCGGCATAAGCGCCTGCCTGTCAAGTGCGAGGTCCTGAGTTTGACTCCCGGTACCTGCATTAAAAAAAAATAAAAGAAATATTTCTCTGAATTGCTGTATATTTAGGGTTAGCTCCAAAGAATTCATTTACTACCTTTTCCCCACATTTACCCATCCACTAATCTATCTTTTTATTTACTAAGATAAAAATATAATTGACTTGACTATATCACATTCCTTCCTAATTCTGACTAGCTAGCACACAACATAAGGGAATCTCTGATAACAGGAACATTTTAGAGCAAATTAATTCCATCAGAGGCTTCATCTACAAGAAGAGAATTAGATGTTTTCTCAAATTCCTAGTTTGTTACATCCTTGATTAGCAGTGAAAAAATGACTGGTATGAAGTAAAAGAATAACTGATGGTATCAGGAAGTCTGGTGTGATGGGTTCAAATCCTACTGGAAAAAAGTATATTTGGAACAAAAATGTTCACAATAATGAATATTAATATTCAATGTAGTTGGCATTCTATTTAATCATTCTCAGTATTCATAGTAGTCATTCATTTCAAACAATAGATCAACTTTCTATGTATATGCCATCAATCTACCCATTGTATGCAACTGGAAGTAGATAAATATTGAATTAATTTCCACAAATTTTTATCCTCTTAATTCTACACATCTTCTACTATATTGCCCTTCTCATTAGCAGAGATCTACCTATGGCTAAGAACTCATTATAGGCATCCTCCAAGATTGTCCCTGATTATCACTACCTCTTTGGTACTGACATACATGATGTACATGTCTTTGGTACTGACATACTTTGGTATTGATCTACATTGTACCACGGTTGATTTGTGTGATAAATAGCACACAACATAAATGAAACTGTCACGTCCAAGACCTCAACTTCTGTTATAAACACTGTCTCCTTCACATTTTCTCATTCTTTCTAATTTGCAATGTTGTGTAGCCCTATGAGAAGCCCACATAGTGAGGAATAAAGGCCTTCATCCAAAAGTCAAGAAAGAACCAACATCTGTGAACAACCTGTGAGTAAGCTCAGAAATCAATTCTCCAGCCTGAAATACAGCCAAATCTTTTTGTTTTGTTTTGTTTTTTGAGACAAGGTCTCACTGTGTAGTTCAGCCTGGCCTTGAACTCACTATGTACCCCAGGCTGGCCTTGAACTTGCAGCAATCCTCCTGGCTCAGCTTCCTGAGTGCTAAGATTACAGGCGTGTGCCACCAGGCCCAGCTCTGAGCCAAAACTTTAAGTGCAAACCCATGAGAGAGAACCTAAGCTGGAACAACACATCTAAATTGTTCACAGATTTCTGATCAAGAGAAACTGTGAAATAATAAATTTTGTAATTTTAAACTGTTAAAGGCTAAGATAGTTTGTTATGCAGCAATAGCTAACTAATACAGATATTGTTCCCTGTAAGTGAAATACTGCTATATCGAAAACCTAAATTGTGGAAATAGCTTTGGAACAGGGAAGTAGAATTTAAGAAGGTAAGTAAAAGCCTTGTTCATGGGAGATGATACTAGTAGAAGCATCATGGTCTAGATAAAGCTGCAGGTAACAAATTGAGAGTCTGATAAATTCTATTGGAAACTGAAGAAAGAGGGATTGTTGTTATACAGTTGCAGAATTTTTTTCAATACTGTTGCCTGCAGCTATATGAAATATTGAAAATATACTCAATAAACAAGGCCATCTAGGTAAAGAGACCTCTAAAAAACGGTTGCACATTCCATCTGCATTATTGATACCTCCAGGAAAATATAAGTGGAGAGAGATTGATAAGATAAAAGGACAATTAAAGAAAAAAGAGCCAAAACTTGATGGTTTTGAAATTTCCCGGTCTCCACAGATAACAAAACATGATTTGAAGATAAAGCTGAGAGTATAATTTAAAAATATTTTTAAGTCCTCAGAAAGATCAAAGATGGTATCTCAGAATATTATAGGGTCAGCCAAAAAAGTTCTATAAAGAAATTGTGGATATGTAAATCTCCTAAATAAAATAGAGCTTCCAGAAAAATAAAGGGCATTGCTCTCAGAAATCTTAGCAAATGGTATAGGTGAAGGATTACATCAAATGTATGTATGGTTTTCCTTTTGTTTGGATTTTTTTATTTTTTGGATAATGGAATAGATGCCCAAAAGGATTCACAGGAAGTCTGTAACATTTTTAAATGAACAGTAAATGCATGAAAACTCAGTTTGGACAAAAAAGGATAGAGTGAATAAAAAAGAAATATTTATATACTCCCAATTTTATTGACAAGAAGCAGGCTGAGAAAACTACTAAGCTACCAATACTCCATGCCTCCCACGAAATAGGAAGGCATATAAATCACTTTCTTATTGCTGGGACAAAATTACCCAACATCCACAAATTTATTTTGGCTTATGATTTTTGGGGAGTCAGTCCATAATCAGCAGGGTCCAAAGCAGGAAGGGCAGGGTGGAAGGTCTGGCAGAGGAAAACAGCTCACATCATGGCAGGAAGGAAGCAGAGAAAGAAGGGAGGAACCAGAAAGTGAGATATAACCTTCCATGTCATCCCTCCAGTGACATACTTCTAACCAGTCCCAACCTCCTAAAAGCACATTCAGATGCTGAGCACATTAGTGGATAAATTCACTGATGAGTATAGTGCCCCAGTAATCTAATCACTTCCCAAGAGTCCTGCCTCTGAGCACATGACAGGTTTGGAGAATATTCTAGTTCTAAACCACAACATAAGACTTACTGAGAGGTGGCTTTGAGACCATTGAAAGAAACTGTAATGTTTGGATAGTGATAGAAGTTATCCTATATTGCATTCATTATTATATCAAAATAACATGTCCCTTTATTTTCACAGGTCAGGAAAAAATTCATGAGGGTCATTATATTTAAGGAATTATACCTGAGGGTATTCATCTTCATGTGGACCTCAGTTAGAGGATGAGGTTCTAGAATTTGAACTGATGGCTTGGTAGAATGATCATTTTAGGGAGGCTTGGAGAGGGAAAAAAAACTATATATATATATATATATATATATATATATATATATATATATACATATTGCACATGAGGAAGGGATGAATTATTGTGGGGTCAGAGGGTAGAATGTGGTTATGAGGCAGCAAGATAGGTTTCCAATTATCCCTGTTTGTTGTCTTTACATCCTTGTATAGTGCCTCTCAGTTTGTTATCATACTGTGCTATATATGATAGAAAGCACATGGCAGAAGTGATAAACCTCATGTTTGAGAGTAGGCTATAAATGACTTTCTGTCATTGGTGCTCTTTTTTTTCATTGTTTCTTTTGGACCCCAGCTCTCAGGAACCAACTGCCATGCCAAGTGTCTCCATGACCAACACATGATGAGGAAAGGAGGCTTCCATTCAACAACAAACAAGGAATTAAGGTCCAATGAATACAATGGAAGTGATTTTAGAAGCAGATTCTGTAGCCCCAGGTCAGCTATATGATGTTGAAGCCTTGAACAACAACAAAAACTTCGTAAGAGGCCTTGAGTCATAACCACCCAGGTAAACCATTCCTGGTTTCCTAACTCATAAAAGCTATGAGATAATAAATGTTTAATAATTTAAGATGCTAAGCTTAGACAACATTTATGTTGCAATAGCTAATAACACACTGTCCTAAACTCTGAAATGCTTCCTTTTTTAGCAGTAATAAGACAAAATAGCTTGGAGTTTGGCAATGGAGGCTTATGGAAGAGTAAAATGAAGAGCAGATAGTGCAGGTCCCAATAGGATGTTTCCCCAAGGCACTTTATCCTTTACAGGAGGCTTTCTTTAAAATGCTTCAGGCTTGAGGGCCGGTGAGATGGCTCAGCGGCTTAAGCGCCTGCCCGGCAAGCGCGAGGGCCCGAGTTCGACTCCCGGAACCCACATACGAAAAAGGGGCCGGTGATATCGCTCAGCGGCACGGGCGCCTACTGGCGCGCGAGGTCCTGAGGTCGACCCCCCGGTACCCACAAAAAAAAAAAAAAAAAAAAAAAAATGCTTCAGGCTCTGCCCTTAGACATGGAGGTAAGGAAATAAGGGAATAACCTAGTTTTTTGGGTATACCTACCCATGAATTGAGGGCAGATTCTGTTATACTTAGTATTTCTATACATTTCTGACTGGATAAAAAATGCTATCCCAGGAATACAAATAAACCTGAGAGGTTTATTTCTTTTTTTTTCTTTTTCTTTTTTTTTTTTTTTTTGTGAGTACCGGGGCTTGACCTCAGGACCTCGTGCGCCAACAGGCACCTGTGCCACTGAGCGATATCACCAGCCCTTTCCTTGTATGTGGGTTCCGGGAGTCGAACTCAGGACCTCGCGCTTGCCAGGCAGGCGCTTATGCCGCTGAGCCATCTCACTGGCCCCGAGAGGTTTATTTCTTTCATGGAATTGATAGAAATCATCTTTCCTGACCCCACATGGAAGTAGAATCCTGGTAGAAGATGTACTGTCCTTGAACTTGAAAGCTAATGATTTCAGGAACATTAACGCTGAATTACTGGCCAGCCATGGAGGCACACACCTGTAATCCTAGCACTTGTGAGGCCGAGGCAGAAGAATTGCGGCAAGTTTGAGGCCAGCCTGGGCTGTATAGTGAGTACGAGGCCAGCCTGAACTACATAGAGAGTCCATGTCTCAAACACACACACACACACACACACACACCAAAAAAAACAAAAAACAAACATGCAAAAAAACCCCACTGAATTACAAGTCAAGTTTTTGTGATGGCTGCGTATTAATTCTTGTATCCTGAAATTAAACATAACATGTCTCTTAAAAGATAACTAATAATTTCTGATGGTTCATTTGAAACAGGATAACATTTACATTAAATAATAAAAGCTGCATTTATCTTTGGCTTTCTCAACACCACTGAGGAAATGAAGCAATTAAATGAATATAAAATTTAGGAAATGGTCTACATTGTAAGAGACAAAAATACTGTGTAAATTTTGAGACATATGAAATTATTTTTGTTTGATGGAAACAAAGAAGTCTTCAATGGTGATGTGATGTGCTGCTATAGAAACACCCCTGGATACAGGTTCAAAAAGATCTGGAGTCGGTGAGATACCTCAGCAGCATAAGCACCTGCCTGTCAAGCGCGAGGTCCTGAGTTCGACTCCTGGTACCCACGAAAAAAAAAGATCTGAATTCTAGTCCAGTTCTTTGTTTTTCTATGTGTACCCAATATATACAATGATTTTCTTAAAGTTTTGCATTTTAATAATCACATTGGTGTATTTTCTGTCTCTTGATTTTGGGAGGAATCACTTAACATTCTGAGGTTCCATTTTCTTTACTGAAAAGTGGAGAAATTATCCCTCTTTCACTGAGTTTTGAAAGTAAACTTTTTATGGCTTATAAATCCATTAAACTGTCTAGTATACTCTGTACTGTTCCTTCCAAATGCTGAAATAATTATTTTTAAAAGAATAAAAGTTCATTCTAAAGGGCAAAGTAATTAAGATAAGAAAAGTGATATAAAAGCTGGCTTTGGGAGTTGGGTGGCAAAATGAACTGTCTTAAAGAAGGGAGAGCTTGTAATACAAGCAGAATTTAAGAAATCATTGAAGCTGTGATTGTGAATGTCCATGTAGCACATAGATATGAGACTCAAGGCACAATAAAACATTGGTCAGAGTGAGCCTTGTGTTTTATTAATTGTATAGTTCATGCTGCCCTAAGAAAAAAATGGCATTGGCAGTCATTATTGGAGGAGTTCAACAATAAAAGACTGAGAAAGAAATCTTTGTTCTTGACATTTAAATATACCCATGTACTGTATTATCACTAAGGAAAACAAAAGCATTTCACACTATGTCCCTGAAATACCCCTTTTGTGTTCCCAAGACTCTTGCTGAATCAGGGGGACAATGTAAGTGTGCCAAGACTTGACCATTTGAGTAAGTATTATCTAAAGGGCACAGTGTTATGGTATAGATATAAAATGTCCTCCAAAGTCTCATGTGTTCAGAGGTGGGAATTTCAGAAGGTGATTGGATCATGGGGGTTCAATACTCATCAGTGGATAAATCCAGTGAGTTTGTAGCTGAATGTACTGCTAGGAGGTGTGGCCCAGCAGGAAGAGGTGGGTCACTGGAAGTGTGACCTCTAAGGGTATAGTCTTGTCCTTGGCTCCTCCCTTCTGTCTCTTCTACTTCTTCCTGGCTGCCATGGGTTGAGCAACTTTCCCCTTCCAGGCACTTTCCCACATCATTTCTAATTTTTTTTTTTTTTGTGGGTACCGGGGGTCGAACTCAGGACCTCACAAGCCAGCGGGCACCTGTGCTGCTGAGCGATATCACCGGCCCTTTTCTCGTATGTGGGTACCAGGAGCCAAACTCAGGACCTCACACTTGCCAAGCAGGCACTTATGCTGCTGAGCTATCTCACTAGCCCATCATTTCTAATTTAAAGCAGCCAAATATTGACTGAACCGTCTAAACCAGAAACCAAGTAAACCTCTCCTTTAAGTTGTAGGTGTCAGATATTTTGTCCTAGCAACAGAGAAAACTAGTACTATGCATAGAAACTGCCTTCCAGTCTGTAAGCTAAGTCTTGAAATGCTAGTCATCAATAGAACAAAAATAAGCTAATGATGTTACTGTTTATGTAAGCCAAACTCTGAAACTCACTTCTTGCAATACCAGGTCCAGGACAGAGCACTGTAGAAAGGATTGCTAATAGTCCCACTGACCACCACTAGATGTTCTGGGTATTTTCTGGTGACTACTTATCCATCCCATCACCACCAGAGCTCCTAAGCAGTGCTGTTGCTAGGTATACCCCTCATGGACTCACTAGCGACACTGCTGCAGAGTGCTTGTCTTTCATGGATTCTGAAAACAGCGCTGTAGAGTACATGTCCCTTGTGGACCTTCCAAGTAGTGCTGTTGGAACCTTTGTGTGCTTTTTGGGGCCGTATCCCTGTTAATAAGCATTAATTAACCCTATCCTCCCATGTTAATAAGTCTTATTGAAGCTTATTTCTCAGAAGGCATCTCTGAGTATATTTTTCCAGTCTCTCAGCAACCTACTCCACTGCCCCAGCACAAGCTATAGACAAGACAAACCACTATACTTGTATTTTTTAGAGTAAAAAAACAAGTGATTGTTGATTTTTATACCTGTGAAAGATAAATTCCATCAGTGTACCCACTGAATTGCATGTTGTTTAAAATTCCATTATTTTTCTTTCCTATTCAAGAAGGTATCATAAGAATTTAAGTGCATGGGGCCGGTGAGATGGCTCAGCAGTTTAAGCGCCTGCCTTGCAAGTGTGAGGGCCCGAGTTCGACTCCCGGAACCCACATACAAAAAAGGGGCCGGTGATATCACTCAGCGGCACGGGCGCCTGCTGGCGCATGAGGTCCTGAGGTCGACCCCCCGGTACCCACAAAAAAAAAAAGAATTTAAGTGCATGAGAGTTACATTAGCAGTCACGCTTGCTTTTGTCTTAATTTATTACAAAAATAAATAATCTCACATTTATATTATTACCACTAAAAGTCCACATCATTGATAAAATAATACCAATATTATCAACTTCTAAAATACAAGAAAGGCAACTCTAATGAGAGGGCTATCAAAGGGTAACAAGTTAAAAGGAACAAAGACAGACCTTCAGTGACTAACCACTACAATGGTAAAATCCTAGGGACTTCAGTAGACAAATTAACATCTTGCAAGAAAAAGCTACTGTAAAAAGAATTGCATACATCTCAAGTCATATATGTTTCATCCTTTTCACTCTGGTTGGATCAGGGCAGTGTCCATATATATGACCATATTATTTTTCAGACATCTTTGGCAGCAAGGGGCTTTTTACCTACCTGGCAATGTTAGACCATTCAAGAATGAAAGTGCTAAATAATTTAATAAGTAAATCAGAATGTAACTGATCGTGAAGCCCAGCACTTTGCAGAGGTTGTGGCACAAATAAATACATGCTGAAAAGGAGACGTCAGAATTTGAAAACCTAATAGAACAAAATAAAATTCCTATAGCTGCTGATTCATTTGAAAGATGAAGAAACTATGCTGTTTTGTCCCATGAGAGATTTAGAAAGGTAATTATTACAAAACCTAGACTCTGGAATGACTTGGCCACTTAACTCAATGTATTTGAACAAATAATTTAAATCTATGAGCCTCACTCTTCTGAGCAGTTACAAATGGCTGCTTTAAGTTCTAACATGTGTGTGAGGTGATGAACACAATGCCAGGCCCACAGAGAATTTTCCATAAATGATACTCGGTATTAATATGCAAATTTTCTAACAGACTAGAGAAAAGGATTTATGTTTCTTTCATCCAACACTATTTTTAAATCTAATTTTAAAATTCTAATTGAGCTATTATTTATTGACATTTTATGCATGGTATGTGTTAATTTATGTATGTTATTCTTAATATGGTGCCTGCATATCAATTTTCCATATGATCTCTTTTTGTCAAAATTAGTCTATAACATTAAATGGCACTACAATGAGCTCATTTTTTTTCCAGTAATATTCCTCCTATTATAATTTCTGAACATTCCAATTCATCTGTGTTAAAGATAATTTCCTTCCCTCATAAAATATTAATTCTCTTTTGTGTGACTAAGAATTGTCTTCGAGCAACTTCTTCCTGTCATTAATTAAAATAATGACTAGTGTAATATTAAATGTGTAACTCTCTGACAAGCACTCAAGTGTTTGCTGAGAAGTCCCTTTCTACCAAAAACATCTGGAAAATAATATGGTAAATTAAAAAGCTGATACTTTAATATACTACAGGGTAATCCCCAAGTCTAGGTAGGCAAGGTACCAAATTGGCAAAGCTCTTGTTCCTGGCACGGTGCCGTGGCTTCTTCATTTTTCTTTTCTTGATGTGCTATATGAGGATTTTACTCAGCCACTCTCTATTTTCTCTGTATTACTTATCAGACAAGAAAATGACAACCAACACATTCCAACACAGGTTAGATTTTCTGCTTGCAACAGACAGTGTCTCACATAGACACAGCTACCATAAATATTTTAGGTACTCCGATAGACTTGGGAACAGCTGTAGTTAGTAAAAATAGTTGCATGACTCCTGCCCCAGCAGTAAAAGTAAATTGCTCCTTCTCATTGGTTTTATGTCCTCTGCTAGATGCATTTTAATGGGCATTCAGGTCGCCTTCCAAGAAGCTGTAGTCTTTTCCTTACTTTTTCCCCTCTCTCGACTTTATGTTTTCAGGGTGTTGAATAGTATATTAAGAGCTTAAAGCTTTAAAACTCAGTCATCCAACACTTTGTGAAATGAGTTAGTTGATTTGTCCAGGACTTTACTGTTCTGATTACAACTCCTCACAGCCATATGATGTTTTATAGTTTGTAAAAGACTGTCATATTCTGACGCCTTTGATCCTCGGTTGTACACAAACAAGGATTAACTACCCCACTTTTCTATTAAGAAAACTAAAGCTTAGCATGTTAAGTGATTCCTCTCAAAATCAAGAGACAGGAAATATGCAGCTGTGCTTTTTAAAATGTAAAGCTTGCATTAAGATAATCATTCTTCATCCTAGATATGCATAAGTGGGAAAACAAAGAAATGAACTACAGTTCATGTCCTTTCAACCCTGAACCCAGAGCGCTTTCCATGGCGGCATTTTGTAGCACAAAATGCAGGCAGGAAGAAGGGAAATTATATGTATCTGATAAAACTTTTGTATTATATTCAAATGTGTCTTACCCATTCAGTTCCAGGTAAAATACCCTTGAAGACTTCTTTGTTTTTATCAAATAAAAATAATTTTATGTCCCTCAAATTCCCCATAATATTTTACTGTCTAATGGTGCTGGCCATTTCCTACTTTGCAATTTCACTTTTCTTTTTTTGGCTGTATTTTACTCATTCTAGATCAGAAACTTCTTGAGAATATTTGATTAATTTGTCTCAGGAGTTTTTCAAGTACCTTGCTGTGTGCCTAGAATACAGAAGGTATTCATTAAGTATTTGGCAACAAATGTATTAGTTTATTCTTATTTTCCCCAGCTGTGATCTGGGCAGCAGAAAGAGTGTGATTCGGCAGAGCTGATGTCCCTATATAATGATCTGTGCTTTCCATCATGACAGTTAGGAGAATGTGGAAACTCGCCACAGAGTGAATGTGTCTATGAAGGCACAAACAGTAAATACATTCTTAACCTTAGTACTTCTAGCATGCACACCAGATAAGGCATGTAAAAAAGGGTTAGCAATTTTTCTTACATTTGTTTATTATATTCATTCATAATAGGAATAAGTGTTTTTCTGTTATCATTGCTGAGGTCATCTATGAAACCGTTTAGTGTATGGATGAAGATTACATTTTGGGATTTATGTGTACTTTACCTGAAACTGCAAATCAATTGCACTGCTACCATGATAGGCACCTCCCTTGACTCCCACTGCTACAATTCAAATTACTTTTCACTTTCTTCTCAATGACCTACTATAAGAATACAATGATAACATAGGTATGCTATATTCACTTATTTTCTCTCACCAGTGCTGTGTTAAGGGCATCATATGCATAACTCCATTTCAATTATAGCAATTATGAGGTCTGCATTCTTTCATAACTCCATTTTCTACTCAGGATGCTGAGAAGTTAAGTCACTTGCTTAAGGTGAGAGGTAATAAGCACTGTGGCCAGGATTTACCCGCAAGCAGCCTGACTGCAAAACATTTTACACTGCAAACTCTGCTACATAGAATTCATGCTCAATACATTAGCTTAATCCATTAGCTTTCTCCACAAATCCACTGCTCCTTCAGCATAACAATCTGGTTGAAGAGCTGCCCCTTACTTGTCAATGACACACCTAAACCCCCTCTTGCTTGGCATAAAGCCATCTGTGATCCATTGTTCTTCATCCTCCATGTCAAGTTGCCAAGGACTCTTTCTCAACAGTTCTGAATTTAAATGTTGACACTACACCAAGTGACTTAGTCTACCTTAAAAACACTCATAACACTTAACCTTAACCTACAGTAGGGCAAAATCACCTAACATGAAGTCTACTTAACCACTTATCAGTCCAATTATTGAACTACAGGATGACTAAAAATCGCATGCTTTTGTTAATTTTTATAAGCTACTATAACAGGAAATATAAAAATAACAATTTAACAAATTTATTTGATACAAGAATCAACTGGTTGAAATGATAACTGCCCGAGGGACAGTTGGGACAGTCAGTAAATAAACAAATGTACTGCCTAAGTGACACTCGAGGTAAACTGTTAAGTGGTTAATAATGTGTTGAATATATCATGTAATTTATTAAATACTGTTCTTAAAATTGAAATAGTTGTGTCAGTATACTTTCACACCATTGTTAAACCAAAAACCATCAGTTGAATCACTGTAAGTCAGCTTCTGTCTATAGAGACCTTAACTGATCCCACTCAGTATCATCCTGAGTCAAGGCAAATGAGCCAGAACTTCATAGATCAGATGAGCCTTTCACTGAGTGTAGTCTGGCAATGAGGAGGGGACATGGCATTGGACAAGGTATTTTCCTTTGACTGAAAACAAGTCACGGAAAGAGGTTCAATTATAAGTGATCAAAAACCAACACTAAAAGTACATGTGGAGAACAATGATTTTGTCTGAAAGTGAAGTCAGGGAAGAATACCACGGGGTTCACATCAGGCTGAAAAGTCACTTCATGTTCTTTTCTACCCAAGAAAAATCCTCTTTATCTTTAAAAATGCAGGCCAAACAGCACCGCCTTGGTGAATCCTTCTGTAAGTACTCATTATCAATGTCCTATTATACCATATTTTATATCTCTAGAATAATACTTATCGCAGCCCTCACTAGGCTGCAATCTCCATGAAGACGGGCTCTGTATCTCAAGTGTCATTTTCTCCCAAGGACCCTTCACAGCACCAGGTTGTAACGGTTAGTAACTACTGAATTAAAACCTCACCAAGGAAGCAGTATGCAGGCCCTCTCCTGAGTGCTTTCATCCTTTCTACCCAAGGGTTATGTTGGAAATTAAGTTATAGCTTGTATAACTAGAGAATATCTGCCGACGTTCTGCCCTGAGGTTTGTAACATTTATAGCCAGTAAGAGAATTGAAATAAAATATGAAAGACAGTTATAGGAGGAATTGCACAAAACTCAAAATTAAGAATACTAAGTTCCAAGCCAGAAATGGCCATGCACAAGCAGGAAATTTTGAGTGCACTAACTTTCTGTATGCTATGATTTCCTAGAAAGTGTACGTGGTTTAATCATAGAATGTTTGCTGGGGATATAGCTCAGCGACACAGCACCTGCCTGGCAAGCGTGAGGTCATGAGTTTGGTTCCTGGTACCTCCCCAAAAAAATCATAGAATGTTTGAAATAAAAGGAAATTTATAGAACTTTTGATCTTTATTCTATAGTAGCAGAGTGTCATTATGTTCATGGTACTTTATAAGGAAAGAACTTTTTAGGAAAAAAATTTTATTTATTTACAATTGGAATAGAGATATGCATCTAACTCTGAGTACAAGGGAGAAGTGCAAAAGAAAAACAGAATCAAAACCTCTATAAGATAGTTCCCATATGCATAAATAAATTTTTAAAAGGAAGACTACTCCAATATCCCTAAATTTATTCTTAAACTCATCCTTTGTTTTAAATGCTAACTCCTAGAAACATCATCAATGTCTTATCTTTTCATTTGTTTCCACTGAGTATGTCTAAATCTGTGGAAAGATGAATTAATTTTCATTGTTACACTAATTATTACACTAATTCACTGCAACTGTTTTTGTTGTCAATCAAAAGATATTTTGGAAAACATCTGAACTTCATATGTTAAAATATGAATTATAATTCTTCAATTGTGTTCTTTTTTAGGAAGTGCAGATCCATGGCTTTAGCATTCCAATATCAGAATCTGTGAAATGTTTATCTGCCTATGCCACATGGCATTATCTCTTGTTTTTAAAAAATCAAAGAGGATTTCCCTGTGTGTGAGAATACTGATTTTAGTAGTTTATTCTAGATTATTATTGGAAAAGTTAAACTCGAAATTGAAATACAAGATATGAGTGAGGTATGAGGTGTAGTAATCTTAGAAAGTGGGAATCTGTAAGGGAAAAAAAATCACAAAAATAAGAAGATAAACACTATCCAAATTATTGATTCCTCAGTTGTGCACCTACACACATAGAGAAATTTCAATGAAAAGCGATAGTTACAACTCAATACCTGAACCAATTCAGTTACTGATGCCACAAAATTTAGCATCTGATTCAGGCAAATTTAACTTACTAATCAATTAAATATTCATCATGTAACCAGCATTGCAAAATGGAACTTTAAAATGTTTTTTTGTTTTTTGTTTTTTTGTTTTTTTAGTGGCTTTTCCAAACTTCCTTCGGGCTAAGGCATAAATGGCTACCTCACCTCTCCTCAGTTAGATGAATAGACAGAATATGCAAATAGCAGCACTGGAGACAAAGCTCAATTTCATTCCCTCTAGGCAACAGAGGGAGAGGTCCTAGTCCAGGAAGGAATGGAACAAGCATGAACATGTCTATTCTTTCACTGGGTTCCCTACCACACTGCTCTTTGCTATAAAAGACCCCAACACCCAACATACCTGTAGACTAGGGGACAGTGATTTGAGGTAAATAGGCCCCTCTATCTCCTTGGAATTACCATTGAATAAATCCTTTTTCCTTTTTACCATAATAAACTGTCTCCTTTGATTTGGGCATTGGTGACCAAATGAACCTAAACATATGAACCTAAGTGGCCGGGAACATTCAGAGGAGAACAGATCCAGTGCCTCTAATATGTATTATCCTAAATGTTCAATATGAAATAAAACAACATACAAAGAATAAAGATTACATGACCTATAATTTAAATGTATAATGCTCATTGGATTCTGGACTACAAATGAAATAACATATATTATTTGTATACTTTCTGCTTTCCTGTTCCTGAACAAAATACTTGATACCCACAATTTAAAGGAAGAGGGGTTTATTTGGCTCCTGATTTCAGAGTATTTACTCCATAGTTGGTTGAATCCAAGGCAGAAACATCATGGTGGAAGGGCATTGGGGAGAAAAGTTGCTTAGTTTATGGTGGCCAGGAAAGCAGAGCAGGGGAATAGTGCCAGAGAGGAAGGGGGCAGGAATCACGTATAGTACCAAAGGTCATACCTCTAGGACCCACCCAGACACATCAAGAAGTGTGCTTTACTAATCCCGTTGGCAACTACCGAGCCAGTCAAGTTGACAATGAAACTTAACAGTGACAATTAGTATGACTCACAAAATTTAAATATGGAAATAGGAGGATATAATATTACTTTACCTATGTAATTTTTCCTAATTCTGAGCACTACACTACATATAAGAGAATGTTTTATTCTCAGAAATTACACAATGGAAAACTTAAAATGAAGAAAATATATAACTTCAAATATTTCAAAAAATAATGTGTGTAGAAATTTAATACATGTGACTACGTATCATATACACATACAGCAATAAGATCTAGGTACAGGTTTTCAGGCTTTCCTGTAGGCTTGACGTTACATCAAGTTTTTTAAAGTACATTTAAGGGCCGGTGAGATGGCTCAGTGGCGTAAGCGCCTGCCTTGCAAGCGCGAGGGCCCGAGTTCGACTCCCGGATCCCACATACGGAAAAGGGGCCGGTGATATCGCTCAGTGGCACGGGTGCCTGTTGGCGCGCGAGGTCCTGAGGTCGTCCCCCCGGTACCCACAAAAAAAAAAAATAAATAAAAAAAATAAAGTACATTTAAAATATTTGAAAACATGTAAAAATCTATTCATTTAGTATGTATATATAATGAATGGCCATAGTTCCATGCTATGAATGAGCTCATATAGGTTATAGACCTTTTTTTTTAGATAAAAACATCATTAGTTTCAAAATTAATGATAATGAAATTATGCTGGGTACAATGTTTTATTTCCATGCTTTGTTACTTAAAAGTAAACTAGATAATTAACTTAAAATACTTAAAATATGTTTTACTGGCAATCCAATTGCCAGATATTGTAGACCTTTAATTTAATACTATACTGATGTATCGTATGGTTTGTATCTTGTCCTTGCTTATTTCGACAGTAAAAGTGCACATTTAATTCAATTCATTACTACGTTATACATGATAAATTGATTACATTTCCAAATGTAATAAAATACACAATCTGCCCATCTTTTACTATATAATAAGGAGTTTAGGCCAGATTTAACATAATTAATTTCAACTAAACAAAAATAGAAGTATACTCACAAGGTTAAAATTGCTGTACATACTGACATAAATGTGTCATTAGAGTTTTTATTTAGTTCAGCTCATAGCAGTTTGAAAGAGATTTCTTCCATTTAGTTTTATTTCTTTAGGTCTTATATTATATAATTGCATCACAGTCTGTCCTAGACATTATACTTATCAAGTTTCCACGTTAAGTTACCCTGATAATACATCTTGTCTTTCAAGGGTAGACTCGACATTTTTTCAAGATATTTCACTAGATTTCACAAGTTAGTATTAGTTATTCTTATCCCTGAGTATCTATAAAATCCCCATACAAACCAACTCTCACAGCATCTAATGAGATATGTCCACATATAAAATTTTAGTGAATGTACTTGTTTATGTAGACTTCCTTTATTGGGTTGTAAGCTGGAGGACAGACAAAGGGCACGGGTTTCATTGTTCATCTACCATGGTCTCTAAGATACATGCCAAATGAGCTAACGGAAGCTTAAAAAGCATACTGGCCAGCCTGTTCTAAACCAGCTAGCCCAGGACATCAATGCTGTTTCACTCAGTCTGTTAGCAGAGTACAATGATTTAGAGCATGGAGTTGCCAAACAAAAGTACCTGAAAGTGTATCCTAGCTCTGCTGCCTCATAGTTAAAGGACTTAGAACAAGTTATTTAATCTTTATGTGTGTGTTTATTTATAAAATTAGAATAAAATATATATTCTTCTTATAGTCATGTTAGAATTAAATATATTAGTAGATAGCAGAGGTATTTGAAAAACACTTGACTCTTAAAAAATACTACATGATGGGCTGGTGAGATGGCTCAGCGGCGTAAGCGCCTGCCTTGCAAGCGCGAGGGCCCGAGTTCGACTCCCGGATCCCACATACGAAAAAGGGGGCCGGTGATATCGCTCAGTGGCACGGGTGCCTGTTGGCGCGCGAGGTCCTGAGGTTGACCCCCCGGTACCCACAAAAAAAAAAAAAATACTACATGAACATTTGTTATTACTGTACCAGGCATCAATAAAATGGGAGGTAGGTGTTCTGCAGAGAATGGCCCAGCTATCTTGAACCATGATGGAAAAGGAGCTACTGAAGATGTTTCACTACCAACTAGACAAATGATCTTGCACAAGTCACTTAACTACTGTGGGCCACATTTCCTGCAGTTGTAAACTATATTTAATAATGGGATAAAAGAAAGATGGTGTAGAAGACAGGAAGGAAGGAGGAGGAGTAAAAGAAAGAAGAATGGGGTGGTAAATGGTGAGAGCAGAATCTCTCCACAATCTTAACTGAGAAAGGAAAAGACAGAAAAGGTAGTGGAGTGAAGGGAACCAATGAGGAGACAGAGACTGAGAAGGATAGGAGATAAACAGCAAAACGGGCCTCAGAGTAGTTAAATGTTAAGTGTTCATTCTGAACTGAATATATTGTTGGGAGTAAATTTATCTGCATCCCACTGTAGTGTTCCTGATCTTCAGCAAATCACTGGGTTAAATAAAATCAAAGGATTGAAGGATGTAAAAATTCTCAATTTTTACTAGTGAGGTTTGGATTAAAAAATGATTGAATACAGAAGCATAAGACCAAAAGCATTCAGAATCCATGTGACCCATAAAATCAAAGAAATATTGGTAGTTGATTTAAATTTCCACAAAACAAATGATAGTGGCTAACACAAGCAAATGTAAATCTCAAGGGACCAGGATACAGTACCTGTCATCTAGATCACATTGCATTTAAAAAGAAAAAAAATTTACAAAGGTTACAAAGAGGCAAACTTCAGTTTATTAAAACAGACTATTTTGACAATTAATCCTGCACAAAATTATTAGGAGATTGAGACCCATCTGTTTCACTACTTGCCTAAAATGACCACTCGTTGGCATTACTACAGAGGAGATTTAAGAGAGAGGAAGATATAGTGGCTGGTCTTTGGGTCTCTTTCTGAGAAAAAAATATGTGTAAGATAAGTAATAACAAAAAGGCTTTAGAAAATGAACAAGACATTAACATTTCATAATAACTGGTTCTAACTTGAATACAATTTTAAGAGAACAAATTCAATCTAAATGATAAGGAAGGCATGAATCTTAATTTCAGAAAAATTTGAAAATAACAGACACTTGGAATTAACGGTGTAAGAGTAGGGATTGGAACATTTTAAGTAGGGAGATGCTTGTAGCCTAATAGTGCCCTCAGGGCAGATTTTATAGTATTAATATGAGCTTGAAGCTAATAAATCAGAAATGTGCAACAGAGAGAGGGAAGAAATAAAAGTTGAAGCTGTCATATGATTCTATAACATATGGGCAGTGTGATGATATTTACATATGGGAGAAGATATGTAAAATTTTTTGTATTTACTATTAATCAACAATTACTTATTGGACACCAACTAGCTTGTGGGTCTTATAGTCGAGGAATAAATATGGGGAGATATTCAAATAGCAATTAAATAACCAGTCAAGCTGCCATTTGGTAATAAAACATATATTTGGTCTTTCACCATAGATATTTTAGAAAAAAGCACTTGCTACTTTCCTTATTTATTTCCACATTGCCTGGGACTTTGAATTTAAATGTTTTCTCTACTTCTTTGTGAGGCTTTCCATAAAACTTTTATCCTGTTCACTTTCTGTCTTTTTCTTTCATCCTTTTCTTCCACCTTCTCTTTCAGAAAATAATTATAAACAGCCTCTTTTATCTTCCCAGATTATCACATTCTTTTTCTTCTTCAGAGTGCATAGCTTATTTAAATATTCCGTTCTGCCTCCTTCTATTTTATAAACTGGTGTACATTTCCCAATCCTTCAAGTTTCAAATTAAAGATCACTTTATTAAGTGGGACATTTATGACCCCGAGAGACTTTTTCATTCTCCTTTTCCTGAAGTACCAACGACGCCTAACACTCATGCGCACTTCATCATAATTTCTTGTTAAAGCTTTTCTGTTGGGCTAGGATGTCAATGAAATCATAACAAGTACAACCACCCATTTATTCACTATGTCTTAATTACCACTGGATATCCTATATAGAAACTCAGTATTTATGTGGGAGATGTGAGTAAATTACTAAGTGGGTGGAGAGATGGATGATTTACATTATGAATTAATAAATGTTAATTTGACAAATATTGCTAGTATTTTAGATGATGTAGAGCTAGGAACCAAATGAAATGTTGTTTCTTATCTTATGCTAAAAATTTACATCAAGAGATAGACATGTGTATGACAAAGGCAGGGGAATTAAAATCACCTGTCTTAGTTAATTTTCTCGTTGGTGAGACAAGATATCTGACAACCAAAGTTAAAGGAGAAATGGTTTATTTAGCTCACAGTTTGTAGATGTTTTAGTTCATAGTTGGCTGCCGCCAAGGCAGGGTGGCATGGCAGAGGGGCATCACAGATGAGAATCAGTTCATGGCAGGCAGAAGACAAAAAAACAGTGATGTAGTGAGAAAGCAGCAGCAGCAGCAGCCTGACTCTCCTTTTTATCCCTTCCAGGCTACCACACTTTGGGTGGTGCCACTCACACCCAGGTGGACCTTCACATTATCTACATCCAGAACTATGCCAAACAAATCAGAGGACTAATTTAGTAGTCACATAGCCTTAATCACAGCATCACAACCCTAGACCCAGCCACCTCTGAAAAGTCCCACCTATGTCCACATAAGGCTTTGGGGGGGACATCTAGAAACAAGCCATCATCCTATTTCAAAAAAATATAGACAAAGTACTGCTGAGGGTGCAGTGGCAGGAGTAATTCTAACTAGAAACATCAGGCAAGACATCACAATCTGCATATCTATGACTTCAGTCTTGAGGAAAGCATGGGAGACTATTAATTGTAGAGGTACTGAAAACACTGTTGCAAGTTAAAAGAGCAGCAGCAACAAGGGCTTAAAGTGTTAGTCAAGGATGGCATTATCAAGACTGTGTGGTCTAGGTTTTGTCAGAGTTAATTCCTGTAAAGTGGCCTGATCAGGCAGACAAAGGCATGGAGCAGAAAAATGTGGGCGATTTTAGCAATTACGCTAAAAAATGTGGAATTTAGTCTGTTGGAAATGGGGAGCCATAGAACATTGTTGAGAAAAGTAGTAACTCATTTTATTTTAAAATAATAACTGGTGGTAATATGGACAGTTCCCTACATAGACTGTAAGTACCCATGAAATAGGAAGTTATTTAAGTAATAATAAGAATGATAAATGTGACGCAAAAATAAAAAATCATTAATATAAAATTTATGTGTTTACTATACTTGAATAACTATCCTCAATATATTTGTCACATGCACATTATTTATATATAATAAAAACCTATTGAGAAAATACCAAATGGCATTTACTAAAAATTATATCCTATAGGCAAATTTGTTTTTTTTTTTTTTTTTGTTCTGGGAATCGAACTCACGACCTCGTGCTTGCTAGACAAGCGCTGTGCTGCTGAGCTATATCCCCAGGCCCCCTACAGGTAAATTTGAAAAGATACATGACAACTGAATTTTCTTAAGAGACTAAGACAACTGAGATCATTATAAGTATAAACTAAATCAAATCTTTAATGTATACATGCATCTATGTTTTATATATAGGAGATTTCTGGTGTATCAAAATTTTCCTTTAATACCACCATGCTTTGTTTTGATATCAGTAGCCCATAAGCTAACATGAATTGTTATATTTTTGGCTTGAAAATTTTCATGCCATATGTATTAATTTGAAACTTATTTGGCTTTTAACTGTGGATAATTTCCAGATTATTGTAGGGGTGGGGGCAAATAAAAAGGATATGACTGAAATGGCTGCTTTCATTTTGAGGTCCTCAGACGTGCTTGTTGTAACCTGATTGAGCTGCAGCTTGTGCTAACCTTGTTGAATGCATATCTTTTTCCTGATTTAATTGAAATTGCCTGGAGCTTCAATCTGTGTCTAGTGTTGTGACAGCTTATAAAACAACAGCAAAACAAACCACAACCAAAGTCAGTTAGAGAGGAGGAGGGAAAGTGAGAAGTGAGAGACTTCTACTCTTGGCATCTTGTATGTTTTGTTAACACAAATACTTCCCTTTCCAGAAGCTATCGGTCCCCTCTTTCCCCCAAGCACCTTAATTTTTATTTACAGAACAAGGTAATGATGTGATTTTCAGTAACAGGTTTTCTAAGTGTTACCAACTGTGAAATGGAAGAATAGCTTAATCAACACACAAAAACTTAAAACAAAATAACAAACAACTGCCTTTAGGGTCTAATGCTTCAAAACCTGATGAACCGAATAATTATCTGAGGTTTTCCAGTTGCTGTTATGCATTCCTGTTACAGCCAGCCTCCTAGACATCCAGTGTAACGTGTTCTCTGTGGAAATTTGCCCATGGGGATGGCATACAAGAGAGAGGCCAAGGGACATTTTCAACTGCAAAAGATTCTTACACAAAGCTGGTGAAACAGCCAGTCAAGGTAAAGAATGAAACAGAAATATTGTGGAGAGAAGTCAAAGTTTAAATTACCACTTTAGAACATACTAGAGGCAATTACAAAGAATGAAAAAAGGACAAAAAGAATAACTGATAAACATATAAGTTAGATATCCAGTGATTTAGTATAAGCCAGATTGTCTTAATGGGCTGTTCTCAAGGAGTGGTCGAGAAGGACTTAAAACTTCAGCGGGGAAGAATTTCCCACAAACTAAGTATTTTCTAAGTACTTTGGGGGCTCACTCTACATTGTCAAACAGGGGAATCACTATGATAATGTTAAACTTTTTGCTGTTTCAAAGGATAATTTGGCAGTTTTGGCTTCCCCATCTTGTCTGACATCCTCTTGGTTTTCGTGATGAGCCTGGATCCTTGTAAACTCTTTCTCTGGCTCATCTCTGCCTCTGACCTCTCATGTCTAGGATCCTAAAAGCAGTATAACCAACTGCCAACTAAATGGTATCTTTGAAGTACATTTGTGACTCCTAAAATTAACATGTCAACAGCAACTCTTGATTCCCAAGCCAACTCTTTCCCTGGATCCCCAAGGCTTTCTAATACATCTTTGCCTTTTAGACTAATATCCTCATTATTATTTTTGGCCATCTTCATCTGTCTTTCTCACCACATGCATGATCTTCTATCATTTTGTTTCAATTTCAATAGTAGCTAGCAAAAATAGAACAAAGTTAAAGTATTATATTTTAGGAAAACTAAAATTTTCCTATTATTTTGGTTCAGACACAAATTTTTTATTTCTAGGCAATTTTTTGTTTAGCATTTGATTTTAGTAATATTCATTTTAATTCATTTATGTGTACAACAGATGCTCTCATAGAATTTCTTCCAAACAATATTTTGTTGTGTTTCTGCTTGTGTTATGTGTGTTTCTCTGTGATTATCACATTATTACCTCCCTTGAAGTTTTTGAATTCTTGTTCTCACCTATGTTAATAATAACTATCTCCTGAGCAATCATGAAGGGAAATTAAATCCTAGAGGTGAAGTTGCTAAGAGAGTTCCTAAGATAGATTAGGTACTGAGTAAGTGCTGTGGGTGGTGGGTGTCATCAGTGCTATTGCTGTTTTAGTCAGTATGTTTTAAGAAAACATAATGTCTATTATAAAGAAGATGGACTGACGTGGTGATATTAGATTTGGGTATATTGATATCAGTAAGCAAATCCCCTGAAAAGCAATTAGACCTATAATGTGGAGGCTTTATTATTATTAAAAAAATAAACTCATAAGACATAGACATATGTGACCACTTAGCACAAGCAAAATCTGCTTTTGCATCATTAATACTCACTGATGGGGCTCATTTCATCATGGTCTAATTATTGATACAATAAGATTTGGGTCATTTAGAAAATAAATGTACATTTATCTTTGTTTAAGAAGACAATGAAGCATGCATGTCATTTAGAAAGGTTTATGTTTAAAATTGTTATCTTAGGGTTAAAATGATGCATTTAAGTGAAACAATTAAGAAAATGGAAGGATAAAAAATCCCCAGGTAAACATTAATGCCCTAAGAGAATGGCACACCTGAGAAGAGAAAAAAATCCTTTTACCATAAGTTGGCAGCCTATATTTCTTCCTGCTTTGCATGACTGCTTGGTGTGCATGTGTCAGTCACAGGTGGAAGATGTTGAGGACCATTATACAATGTAAATGTTTATAATATATCATAATTACCAACACACCTGTGGTAAATAACTGTGGGATTCCACAGCAAAGATGTGGAAAATGCTCAGCAGAGAAAGCAAGAAATAAAATTCTCATTTTTTAACCTTTGATTGGATGGGATCCAATTTACACGTTGTGGAAATTGGAACAGCCACCTGCAAGGCTGCGAGGCAGAAGTTTGTCTGTAATACGTTCCATGCTCACCTGTGCACCTACCAACTCCCCTACTCCCCACATGAGGCTGTCATGAGGCTCAGGGGTTTTATCTTCCTCCATCATCTTGTCTTCTTCTAAAAAACCTGTGCCTATATATTCACTTGACAAATCAAGAAACTACAATTAATAAGTCAAAAATTACTACTGATTATTGTGAAATCAAAGTCAATAATTTTGGTAATGTCTCTCAAAATTAAACCAACATTTATTGCCACTGAATCATAAATTAGTTCATTTGGTTCCTCAGCCATTAGTTTTTCATCCAGTTTACAGTGGTACCTTGGTTCATGAACTTAACTTGTTTTACGATTTGGGGGAAGATGGCCATGTTTGTGTTTGTGTTTGTGTTTGTGTTTGTGTGGAGAAGATGGCCACATTTGTGTTTTTCACACAATGTGGAGTTTGTGAACAGAAGCAAAATATTTTCAAAAGCATTTGTTTGAGAACTGACTTGTTTGAGAACAGAAGAGTGCATGAACCGAGGTATTACTGTAATTTCATGGTATCCCAGAAAGAAACACGGTCTAAGGTAGAATGTTCTAATGGATCTGGGATTGGTCTCAGTCATGTATTTAAGAAGATTCTCTGGCAATAAACATCACTTGAGGTTCAGCACATTTGCCTTAAAACCTATCCTTGGATTATGTAAAGTGAACAATAAAAAAAAAAAAAACCTAAGCATTTGAACTTCTTTATTGTATTCTTCCTTCCATCCCACCCAGCTTCTTAACAGTAATATGTTTGAAATGTTCCAGCTTTACGCTAAGGGACAAATATGAGAAAGATATTTTGAAGTGTTAATGTACTACAAGGATATATATATATATATATATATATATATATATATTTTTTTTTTTTTTTTTTTTTTTTTTTGTGGGTACCGGGGGGTCTACCTCAGGACCTCACGCACCAGCAGGCACCCATATCACTGAGCGATATCACCGGCCCCTTTTTCGTATGTGGGTTCTGGGAGTTGAACTTGGGCCCTCGCGCTTGCCGGGCAGGCGCTTAAGCTGCTGAGCCATCTCACCGGCCCTACAAGGATATTTTTGAAGAACTGTATTTATTACTATCCATATTATCTCCCTGGATACCACTGGATATTGGAGAAATTGAAACATGAATGGTGTGCTTCTGAATACATGTTTTTGTTTTTTGTTTACTTTCCCCCATCTTCTTTCAGTGGGCATTGAAAAGGCTCACCATCCCTGCATTGGTAAAAAGAAAGTGGAGAGACCAATTTTTGGCCCATCACATAAGAGTGTGGGTTTCCAGGACAACCATTGCGGGTACAACTATCACTCTCATTTTTATTCTGTTTCATTTTTCTTTTGTTCTGATTTCTTTATCCCCTTGTTTATACTTTATTTTTCTCTAATATATGTAGCAGAAGACAAATATTACATAAATAATTTTAAGTTATGTTAAAAAAATTACCTACAGTTTTGCCTTGGCCTATTTTATCTCTTCCCATCAAACATGTTGATTAAAAAATGGTAACATAAAATAATAATGCTTCCCATTCTCTAGAGAAATAAAATCAATAAACTCATAAAGAAAGCATGTCTTGGTTGTAAAAAGTCTAAGAAATAAATATTATGAATATCTAAGTCAGATGGGCTCACATTTAGTTATATTTCTCCCCACTTTTAAATTAACATTTGAACTGAACTCCCATATGGGTCAGAGGTGCTCACAAAGGAATTGGCAAATGCTGCACAGCTCAATGGGGCTGAATGTTGATATAGTTTTAAGACCGAGAGGAAATCTTTACCCCATGAACTTGAAAAGGAAGAAACACAGCCTGAGGCTATATCAACAGGGAATTAATGAGCCACAGGACATAAAGTCTAATAGAGAGCAAAGCATATTAATGAGCTCAAAGCTCATGTTCACCCTCAACCAATTCAGTCTGAGAAGACCTACCTGGTGTCCCTTTCTCTAATTCCTCTTTAATGTGTCATTCATGCTATTACCAGAGAGTCATAGCATTCTGTTTCAGTTCCCCTTCACTTGCAGAGTGAAGTCTAGAATGCTGTGTCCAGCATTCAAGGCCACCCAAAATTAGAACCAGTTACCTTACTATTCGTGAAATACCTTTCATACTGCTCTCCAGTTATACATTTTGCCACTATGCTCTCTAAATAAATCATTCAATTACAATTTCCTTTTTTTGTACAGAATGGTTCACTGTAACAAAGTGTTGTCTTCATCATGCACTGCATGCTCATGCTTCAAGATAGAATTCAAACATAAAATCTGTTCTGAAGACTACCTACATGTTTTTCTGCATCTTCATAGATACAACTTGTACTTATATCTGTAGAAAGTAATAATTAAATATCAAGTGTTGGGCCGGTGAGATGGCTCAGCGGCGTAAGCGCCTGCCTTGCAAGCGCGAGGGCCCGAGTTCGACTCCCGGAACCCACATACGAAAAAGGGGCCGGTGATATCGCTCAGTGGCACGGGTGCCTGTTGGCGCGCGAGGTCCTGAGGTCATCCCCCTGGTACCCACCAAAAAAAAAAAAATAAATAAATAAATAAATAAATAAATAAATAAATAAATATCAAGTGTTTGTCACTTCAATAGAGAATGAAACTGAAAAATTAATTGGGGATAATACTGTATTAGTATTTCATTCAAACTGTTGCTTGGAGAATTTAATAAGCTAGATCTAAGTACTTGATAAATATTAATTACTTGAATTTTACACTAGTAAATGACAATTTGTGAATTCTAAATCTGAATTCTCCAGTTCCCACAGTTATCTTTCACAGATGAGCATACCTGAGCTGAGTTATGATGCTACTCTTGTACTGGAAATTCCTTTTTCAGGTTGGTTTATTTGCTCTCCAAGTTTCTCAGACACACTCTCATAATGAATGAACATAGCTGAACTCTTTGACACTGTGTTTCAGAGACAATTATGTGACCTATCCACGTCTGAAGATGTGGATGGTCATTGAACAAGAAAGAATTAAATAGTGCAGAATCTTGCAGCACTTTACCAAACCACAGGAATGGCTAGCACAAGATGAAATTTATCATATTTGTTTGGAGTTTTAACTTTACCATATGGGTTCAGACAAAACTGAAATGCAAAACAGAATTATAAATCATTCAAAGCTGTGAATGAAAATTGCCAAGTTTTCTATTCTCAACTATGATGTTGTAAGACCAAGGGAAGGAAATAGAGGTGCCCCATAGAAAGAAAAGATCTTATTCTCTTTAATGAGTACTATGTATACTGCATGTTAAAACAACAATAGGGAAAACAAAGGTACATAAGAAATCTGCTTTTTTTAGAAGCCACACCAGGAATTATCAAGTACTGTAGAGGGATGAGTTTTGCTTTCATAATAAGGACATGAACGTGTCCTCTCTTCATTCTTTCATCCAATAATTGTAATTTCATGGTCAAGTTAAATTTTACTTTGACAAACACTAGTATATCTTCTTTGTATCAAGTACGTCAATATATTTAGATTGCTCCCAGGAGGGAGATGACTGAGAGAAAAGTGTAAGTCCGCTTTCTGCACTTCCTCCATTGCCCCAGGAAGGTAGTGTATGCAACAGGAGTGTAAGGCCACATGCCTTTGGCGGGTGGACTGACGTGAACCCTGAGACCCAGGGCAATGACAAGTCCTTGGGTGCAAAGACACACACACACCTTTGGAGGGCTGAGTAGTTAGTGAGACTGGCAACGTGGAAGCATCTGAAGCAGCAGCAAAGAGCCAGCAGTTGGACTCTGGAGAACTCCACCAACAGAAGGCCAGTCCCAGCCCCCACATCCAGAGACCAAGACCAGCTCCATACCCAACAAATTTCTAGGATTAAACATGGACAATATCACAGAACTGTAAACATCAGAGGTATTTTACTACTTTTATTCTCCCTTGTTTGTCTGATTGACTATTGCTTGCCTGTCTGGTTGGATGTTGTCCTGTTTTGTTTTGTATTCTGTGGTTATTTTTGTATTTGGGTATTTTTTTCTTGCCTCGCTTTCTCTGGTCTCCTTTTTCTTCTTTCTTTACTTCTTTTCTTTTTTGTTCTCTTTCTCCCTTCTTTTTTAAACTGTTTAGGTTTCTTATCTTTCTTTTTTATTTTCTTCTATTGATCCTCTTTCTCTCTTTCCTCAACTACTTCTTGAATTTAAACTTTCAAGTTAGTAAACGTTGTCTCTGCCCTTTCTGATTACTGCTTCTCATTGTATTTCATTCATTCCCTCCTGTGTCCTCCAGTTTCTCAAAACTCAGGTGATCATACTTTGACCTTACTTCACTATATTGACTTTACTATATTTGACCTCATTCATAACTTTACCCTGTCAACTACCCATCTTAACCTCCCCATCCCCCGCAGAGAGGTGAAATCACTCCACTAAGGGGAAAATCACTGCATACAAGTCCACGGTATATGTTTGATTTTGTTATATAACTTTAGAGTTTGCTCCTATGGTCAGAAGTAGCAGGTTAATGGTTACCATAGTTTGTCAGTAGTTAAGCTGTACTTGAAACTATTTTATTACTAACTGTACTACTTCAGCCAGGATGTCATACATATTATAAACAGTTTTTCTCCCCTGTATGATAACAGTGATTATATGGGGTCATAGTCATCACCACAGCCCAGCACCAAAATTGGGAGCTAAGCCAAATAGTAATTTTGCATCCTTTACAAATTGGGAAGGTAGGTTCTTGGGATAGCTATAAAGAACCACCTACATCTAGAGGACACCCCTGAAGAACAGACATCTCCTGGGGAAGCCTCAATACTAGTGATGAAGCTATATATCATAAGAAATTGGCAAGCATCAACATAGAAAACAAAATAAAATTTAAAAAAAGAAGATAGAAAATGACAAAACAAAGAAACAAAATGCAACCCCAGACCCTCAGCCCACCAAGGACAAGTCTGGAATGATAGGAACAGAAGTGAAAAAACAAGTGGAAAAGGCTATAGAGAAAATAATCTCTCATGTACAAAAAGAAATAATGCTTAAAATTAAAGATATTAGAGAAGACACAGATAAAAGAATAGATGAGCTTAGAAAAATGATGAAAACAAAAATGTCCAACATAGGAAAGAAATGGAATCCATGAAACAGATCCAAACAGAAATACAAGAGATTAAACTCTCCATTGAAAGTATATGCAACAAATTAATGAAGAAGAGGATAGAATATCAGATCTTAAAGACAGAATTGAAGCTAGTGATCATGAAAAGAAAGATATCTTAAAAGTAGTGAGGGACCATGAAAAATCAATCCATCAGGTAGAAGATAAAGCAAAGAAGAATAACATAAGATTGATTGGTGTCAATGAGAAAGATGCAGACAGTGCAAATGCCATTAAAAAAAAAAACTCTTCTCAGAAATAATGGCAGAAAACTTCCCAAGCATGGGTAAAGAATTTGACATACAAATAAATGAAGCATATAGAATTCCAAACAGCCATGACCAAAATAAAACTACAACAAGACACATAATATTCAAGATTCCAGAAATTCAGCACAAGAACAGAATATTAAAAACTGCTAGAGAAAAGAAACACATCACCTATTAAGGAACCCATCAGAATTATGGCAGACTTCTCAACACAAACCCTCAAGTCAAGAAGAGCTTGGAGTGAAGTATTTCAAGTCCTGAAAGAAAACAACTTCCAACCCAGATTGATGTACCCTGAAAAACTATCTTACAAAATTAATGGAGAAATAAAATACTTCCATGACAAAGAAAAACTGAAGAAATTCATGACCACTAAACCAACCCTACAAAGAGTACTGAAGGATATTCTAGACAGAGATAAAAATGACCACAATTCCGAGAACAACAATGGAAAGAAACCACCAGACAGGGCAAGCAATTAAACAGGGGAAAGGCAAGAAACCAACAGCAGGAAAAAACCTGACAAAGATAAGCCAAAACATTTAAGCTATAACCATCGATGAAAATGGCCTCAATGCACCAATCAAAAGAAACAGACTGGCAGAATGGATCAAGAAACAAGATCCAACAATATGCTGTATACAAGAAACACATTTAACTCAAAAAGAAATTCATAGACTGAAAGTCAAAGGCTGGAAAACAATCTTTCATGCAGCAGGAACCCAAAAAAAGCAGGGGTAGCTATTCTGTTTGCAGACAATGTGAACTTCAAGTGAAGAATGATCAAAAGAGACAAAGAAGGTCACTACATACTTGTTAGGGGAAAACTTCAAGAGAAAGAGATTACAATCATAAATATGTAGGCACCAAATACAGGAGCACCCAACTATATAAGACAATTACTAATAGACATGAAAAATCAAATAAGTAATTGCACATTTATAATAGGGTACCTTAATACCCCACTGTCACAAAGAGAGCAACTAGACAAAAAATCAATAAAGAAATATCAGAACTGAACCAAACCTGTGAACAAATGGACTTAGTAGATGTTTTCAGAGTGTACCACCCAACATCATCAGAATCCACATTCTTCTCAGCTGCACATGGGATGTTCTCTAAAATAGAACATATACTAGCCCAGAACATGTTCAAGTAAATGCAAAGGAATTGAAATTATCCCATGCATATTATCAGACCATAGTGCAACGAAATTGGAAATTAATGGCAAAAAAACTGCAAAAACTCCACAAACATATGGAAATTAAATAACACCCTCCTAAACAACCAATGGGTTAAAGATGAAATAAAGGAAGAAATTAAACATCTACAACTAAACAAGAATGCAGATACAACATACCAGAACTTATGGGATGCAATGAAGGCAGTCCTCAGAAGAAAATTTATAGCAGTGAATTCTCACATCAGGAAAACAGAATGAGCACAAATAAACAACCTAATGTTACACCTCAAGCTTCTAGAAAAAGAAGGGCAAGACAAGCACAAAGCCCATACAAAGGAAGAAATTATAAAGATCAGAGCAGAAATTAATGCAATAGAGACCAAGAAAACAATACAAAGAATTAACGAATTGAAGAGTGGGTTTTCTTAAGGAATAAATAAAATTGATATACCCTTAGCCAACCTTATCAAAAAGAGGAAAGAAATGACTCAAATTCATGCATTGAAGAATGAAAAGGGTGAAATCACTACTGATCCTGTGAAAATACACAAGATCATCAAAACCTACTTTGAAAATCTTTACTCTCATAGGGTGGAAAACACAGAAAAAAATGGACAGATTCCTAGATACATATGAATTACCAAAGCTGAATCGAGAAGATATAAAAATTCTGAATGACCCAATATCAGTTAATGAGTTTGAAAATGTAATTAAAAACTTACCAACAAAAAAAAAAGCCCAGCTCCTGAATGGATTCACTGCTGAATTCTACAAGAAATTTAGAGACGTTTTAATGCCAATACTCCTCAAACTCCTTAATGAAATTGAAAGGGAAGCAATACTCCATAACTCATTCCTGGAGGCAAGTATTACCTTGATACCAAAACCAGAGAAAGACCCAACCAAAAAAGAGAACTACAGGCCAATCTCCCTAATGAACATAGATGAAAAATCCTCAGTAAGATACTAGCATACAGAATGCAGCAAATCATCAAGAAGATTATATACCATGACCAAGTGGGATTCATCCCAGGAATGCAAGGATGGTTCAATATATGCAAATCAATAAATGTAACACATTATATCAACAGAGCCAAAGAAAAAAATCACGTGATCATCTTAGTAAATGCAGAAAAAGCTTTTGATATAGTCTAGCACCCATTTATGACAAAAACCCTACAGAAAATCAGAATGGATGGTCTTTACCTCAATCTGATAAAAGCCATCTATGACAAAGTGACAATCAACATCATACTAAATGCACAAAAACTGAAAACTTTCACTCTAAAATCAGGAACAAGACAAGGATGTCCACTGTCACTACTCCTATTCAATATAGTTCTGGAAACATTAGCCAGAGCAATTAGACAAGAGAGAGAAATAAAAGGAATAAGAATAGTAAAGGAAGAAGTTAAACTATCATTATTCACAGATAACATGATACTCTATATAGAAGACCCCAAAAACTCCACCAAAAGGCTCCCAGAGTTAATAACCAAATTCAGTATTGTGGCTGGATACAACATCAGCACTCAAAAGTTAGTAGCATTCCTGTACACAAACAACAAACTCACTGAGAGAGAAATTACCCCTCACAATAGCATCCAAAAATATGAAATAACTAGAAATTAATCTAAAAAAGGAAGTAAAGGATCTATATACTGAAAATTACAGTACTGTGAAAAAGGAAATAAAAAAGGATATAAGAAAATGAAAAGATATCCCTTGCTCGTGGATAGGAAGAACCAACATAGTGAAAATGTCCATACTCCCAAAATTGTTATACAGATTTAATGCAATCCTGATCAAAATACCATTAGCATACATCACAGAACTAGAGAAAGCATTCCTAAAATTCATATGGAAGCAGAAGAGGCCTAGAATAGCAGAGGCAATCCTGGGCAACAAAGGCAAAGCAAGAGGCATCACAATCCTTGGCTTGAAATTATACTACAGATTACACTATTGTGATAAAATTAGCATGGTACTGGCAAAAAAAAAAAACAAAAAACAGACCTGAGGATCAGTGGAACGGATTAGAAGATGCAGATACAACTACAAACACATTCAACCACCTTGTCTTTGACAAAGGGGCCAAGCATGTTCACTGGAAGAAAGAGAGCCTCTTTAATAAATGGTGCTGGAAATACTGGCTCTCTACATGCAGAAGACTAAAACTAGACCCATGTCTATCACCATGCACTAAACTAAAGTCTAAATGGATCAAAGATCTAAATATTAGAACAGAAACATTAAATCTACTGGAAGAGGAAGTAGGTAGAAATCTTGAAGACATAAGGATAGGCAGACACTTCATGAACAAAACCCAAACTGCACGGAAAACACTTCAAAGAATCAACAACTGGTAGCTCATCCTATTAAAAAGCTTTTGCACATCAAAAGAAATCACCAATAGAGTGAAAAGACAACCCATAGAATGGGAAAAAAAATTTAGCCAACTGTCCCTCAGACAAAGGACTTATATCTAGAACATATAAAGAGCTGAAAAAAATCAGGCCCCCCCACAAATTCAAAGAACCAATCCAAAATGGGCATCTGAGATGAATACACAGTTCGCAGAGGAAGAAATACAAATGGCAGGGCCGGTGAGATGGCTCAGCGGCATTAGCACCTGCCTGGCAAGAGTGAGGTCCTGAGTTTGACTCCCGGTACCCACATGCAAAGGAAAAAAAGGGCCAGTGATATCGCTCAGCAGCACAAGCACCTGCTCGCAAGCACGAGGTCCTGAGTTCAACTCCTGGTACCCAAAAAAAAAGAAAAGAAATACAAATGGCAAATAAATATATGAAAAAATGTTCAACATCATTGGTCATTTGAGAGATGCAAATTAAAACAACACTGAGATTCCATCTTACCTCAGAAAGAATGGCCATCATCAAGAAATCAACCAATAAGAAATGCTTGAGGGGCTGTGGAGAAAAAGGAATGCTTCTCCACTGTTGATGGGAGTGTAGGTTGGTGCAACCACTGTGGAAATCAGTGTGGAGATTCCTCAAAAAACTAGGATTGGAGATTCCATTTGACCCAGCTATTCCTCTTCTGGGTATCCTCCCAGAAGAATTAAAAACATCATACCACAGCAATATATGTGCACCTGTGTTTATAGCAGCAAAATTTGTAATAGCTAATTCTTGGAAACAACCCAAAGGTACATCAACCGAGGAATGGATAAAAAAGATGTAGTATTTTTATATAATGGAGTACTACTCAGCTACAAAGAAGGATAAACTTCAGATATTTATAGGGAAATGGATGCAACTTGAGACCATACTCATAAGTGAAGTAAATCAGACTCACATGTATAAACATCATATTTTCTCCCTAGTGTCAGAAGCTGAAAGAGTAAATAAGATCCAAAATGTACAATAGATATTTGTAATGGGAAGAAACTGTTGAAACAGAAAGAGAAACTGGGATGGGGGAAAGGAGAAAAGAAGGAAGGGAGAAGGAAAAATAAATAAATAAATAAATAAATAAATATTTAAATTAATAGTTAAAATAGTTATACTACTAATTGCTATTAGTTCATTGCAAAGAAAGTTTTGTGCCTGTATTGTTTGATCAGTTTTTCATGCCTGTACCTTGTAATATGAGCAACTACTTTGAAGATAACAATATGCAATGTACTAACCATTGTTAGTCTCCTACAATCTTGTTTTGAAATTTGTACCACTGTTTTTATTGTTTTCTTTTCTTTAAAATAAAAACAAAAAATATATAATATTTATATTTATTATAATAAAAATTATATATTATGAATATATTATATATAAATATATGTAAATATATGTAAATACATAGATACATAATATATAACATAATAAAATATAATGAAATAATATATAATAAAATACATATAATATGATATATATGATATAATAAAATAATATATATATAAAATAAAAACAAACAAAATGTATATATATATTTATGGGTTCCAATATTTCATATCACAAATGTGCCTGAGTTTTTAGGCTGGGTATAATGAGCCTTGCAGACAGTCTTTTAAAAGTCTAGTCATGTGTATGTATTTTTCATACATAGTTCTCTTTGTAGATTAAAAACATGAGGTGAGGGCCGGTGAGATGGCTCAGCGGCTTAAGCGCCTGCCCAGCAAGCGCGAGGGCCCGAGTTCGACTCCTGGAACCCACATACGAAAAAGGGGTTGGTGATATCGCTCAGTGGCACGGGCGCCTGCTGGCACGCGAGGTCCTGAGGTCGACCCCCCGGTACCCAAAAAAAAAAAAAAAAATGAGGTGATACCAGTTTTACACATTGGCACATAAAATTTTTTCATTACCAGCAAAACTTTTTAAAAATTTTTTATTAAATGTGGATTGTTTCATCATTAAGTATATGTACACACAGATAACATACATATATACTATAATTTACAGTGTACAGCTATTACATGATATATTTCATATATTTAAAAATTGTTACAATGATTAAAAATGATAAAATTAACATATTTGAAATGGGAAAAACAACACATAAATTTGCATACCTTCATATTTTCTCACCATATATATATTTAACAAGATTGCTACTTCAGAAGTCCTTCAAACATTCTCATGCACTATAACATGGTGTTCTCTGCTGTTACATGGCACAAAAATTTAGCACATGTTTCAAAAATAATTGACTAATACTGATTTCTGATGATTTACTAAAATCTGTACTCTCTTCAAAACTTTCTAGTGTTTTGTTTCTGGGACTTAAATATTTTTTTCCTTTAAAGTAATTATAATTTATATTCAGTTGAATCAAATGATGTAGAGGTCTTTTGTATCATTCACCCAGTTTCCCTCAGTGGTAATATCCTGCAAATCTACAGAATAAAATCACAACGGGATATTGACATTGATATAATCAAGACACTATCAGAATCAAGGACCTTTTGTGTCGTTCTTTTGTAGCCACCATCTCTTCCATCCCACTGTGACCCTTTCATAACCCCGGCAACCACTTATTCTTCATTTCTACGATTTTCTTCTCATTTCAAGAATCTTAAAGTAAATAAGTAATTTTTAGGATTGACTTTTTTTTCCACTGAGAATAATTCTCAGGGACTGGAGTTCAGTGATAGAGGATCTGCCTACTATGCAAGAGGCCCTGGCTTGACCCTTAGCATACCCCCACCCCCGAAAATAAATTCTCAAGAGACTCATCCACTTTGTTGCACGAATGTATAGCTTATTCCACTTTATTACTGAGTAGTATTTTATGGCAGGTATGTAGTGAAATGTATTTATCTATTGAAGGATATTTGGGTTATCCCCAGTTTTGTATTACTATGAATAAAGTTACTATACATTCATGCACACTCATGAAAAATACATTTTCCTTATTTTGTGATAATTGTTATATTATCAGTGGTTTGTATTGCAATCATTATGATAAGTAGATAGTGACATCTAACATTTTAATGTATTTCCCTGTATTTCTATAATGGCTAATTATATTTAAACATTTTCAACATGCTTATTTGCCATCTGTATATCATTACAGGTGACCTGTCTCTTCATGACATTTGCTCATTCTCTAATTGGATTTTTTGTGTATTATTGAGTTTTGAGCATCCTTTCTATTTTCTACTCTTGATTTTACACTTTGTCAGATATGTGGTTTACAGATATTTTCTCCCATTCTATGCTTTTCTTTGCATTTTTTTAACAGGGTCTTTTGCAGAGCAAAAGTCTGAAGTTTTGTGGCACCCAATTTAACAATTTTCTCTATTATGAATCTTGCTCTTTCGATCTAGTCTAGTAACCAGCCTTGCTTTACACCCTAGATTTTCTCTTTTCTTGTAAAAAGGTCTATAATTTTACATTTTAATTTTAAGCCTGTGCTTAATGTTGAGTTATGGGAAATTAACTAATACAAAGGTTTCATAGTACCAGATCCTGGCAGTAAGGTGGATGAGGACACATTGTAATGTTTTTATGAGCCTGCCTATCAATCAGATTCTTTTTAATCACAGCAGCATTCTTTTTTTATCACAATTCATAAAGACACTCAAAGAAAGGACTTTCAGAATTACTGCAGAAAGTGGCAAGAACAAGGGGAAAGTATGTTCAAGGTGAGGAGAATATTTGGATATGGATTAATATATCTCTTGCTATAATAACTTTTATTTTTTAATTTAATTTAATTTTATTTTTTGTGGGTACCAGGGGTCAAACTCAGGACCTCGCACGCCAGCAGGCACCCGTGCCACTGAGCGATATCACCAGCCCCTTTTTCGTATGTGGGTACCGGGAGTCGAACTCAGGACCTCGCACTTGCCAGGCAGGCACTTATGCCGCTGAGCTATCTCACCGGCCCCTATAATAACTTTTAAAATTAAAATATTCACTGTATATTTTGTTCGCACTTAGTAATTGTGCTTTGAATCTTTATCTTGTATTCTATGAACTTAATGAACTCATTAATTTTAGGAGGTTTCTTTTAGATTCCTTGAGTGTTCTATGTAAAAAAGTCATCTGGAAATAAGACACTTTTCCTTCTGTGACCTCTTTTCTTTTATTTCTTTTTCTTGCTTTATTGCACTGGCTAGAACTTTCAGCTCTCTGTTGAATAAAAGTGGTGTCAGCATATATCTCTATCTTCTTTGTAGTCTTTGGAAGAAAAATTTTTAAAAAGCTCTTTCATTATCAGGTAGGCTCTCTGTGGATCAGAAGAAAGTCACCTATATTTCTGGTTTCCTGATAGTTTTTGGTTGTTTTTACTTCTGTTAGTATATATGTGAAGCATATAATGATAAAACCAATCTTGGGGCAGCTGGTACATATACATAAAACATCTTAATTTTTTTTAACTTCCCTCCAACCTTCTCTCCTGTCTCTGCCTCCCTTCATCTCTTGATCCCCTTCCCATTTGCAAAATATTTGTTTGTAAATTATGAATGGGTGATACAGTTTTCAAATGTTTTAACATTAATATTATTGGTTGATTTGTTCATGTGATATTTTCTCTGTAGCCTGTAATGTGGTAGACTATTTTGCTTGATTTTCAAGTATTGAACCAGTCTTTTATTAGCCAAGGTGTATATTTCTTTTTGTATAATGCTAAATCCTCCTTGCTAATATTCCATTAAAAATGTTTGCACATGTAGTCATGAAGGATACTGGTTTATAGTTGTGATGGTTAATTTTATGTGTTAACATGACTGAGCTAAGAATTAAACAGCCAAACGTTTCTGGATGTGCCTGTGAAGATTTTTCCAGAAGAGATTAGTATTTGACTTATTGAAGCAAGGAAGAGAGAATTCACTTCCTCTGTTTGAGGTAGGACACCCGATTTCTCCTCTCAGATTAATGGTCCTGATTTTAGACATTTGAACTCAGATTGAATCACACTATTAGCTTTTCTAGTTCTCTAGTTTATAAATAGAATATCATAGTTAACCTCATAACCATGAGTGAATTCCCTTCATACACACACACACACACACACACACACACACACACACATGTGCACGCACACACACATTGGCTCTGTTTTTCTGGAAAAACCTAATACCAATTTTATTTTCTTCTTTTATAAAAATTTTTTGGATTGCTTTTCAAATACCCTTCTCCTTCTCCTCCTCCTCCTTGTTCTATATTTTTCTAGTTTACTCAAGCCAGAAAGTCATATTGATATTAAATTCATAAAATGAATTGGAAAGTGTTTCCATGTCTCCTATTTTCTAAACAGATGTGTGAAATTACTACCTTGTTGCTCTTTTTTTCCTTTAGGTTCTTAAAGTGTAAGATGTGAGTATTTAAGGCTTCTTGTCTTTGTATGCATGTATTTAGTGCATTAAATTTTCCTAACAGCATAGTTTAAGGTGTCTTCCATAAATTTCAATGTTTTTAATTTCATTTTTATTCAATTCCATAGTTTTTATCTCCACATGGACTTCCTCTCCACTCGGACTACTCCACAGTATGTTGCTCAGTATCAAAGTGTTTGAAGATTTTCATGCTCTCTTTCTGTTCGTAATTTTCAATTTGATTTTCTTTTTGTCATCAGAGAACATATTGTATGTGATTTCAATACTTTTTAGTATCATGAAGTTTATTCTGTTATCCAGCATATGTTGATATATCTAACATGGAAACTTTAAAATAATGTGTATTCTTTCATTTGGTGCAGAATTTTCTAACTACTGATCAGGCACTTTAGGTCAATAGTATTGTTAAGTTTTACATCCTTGGTGATTTTCTGTTTACTTGCACCATCAATTATTTACAGAGAAATGTTGAAGTTTAGAATGACAATTGTATATTTTTCTACTTCTTTCAAAGTGATTGGTTTTATTTCACATATTTCACAGCTCTATACTTTGGTATGTAAACATTTAGGGTTTTTATGTCTGCTGGGTGAATAGACCCACATATTTATATAATTTCTCTGTCTTTCTCTAGTGATTTCTTTACCATGAAGTCTCCTTTATCAGACATTGAGATAAACATGCCTGCTTTTTTTATTGTTAGTGTGATTTATCATTTTCCACTTTTTACTCACTTAACTATATCATTATAATGAAGTCATACGCATAGCTGGGTCATTTTTTTTTATCCATTCAGCCAATCTCTGTTATTTAATTGGTATACTTCAACTATTTACCTTAAGGTAATTATATAAGGTCAGACCTTAACTCTGCCATTTTATGTTTTATTGTGTCTATACTCACTGTATTTAGTTTCTCTTTTATTCTTTTCTCTGCCCAGCTCTGGATACTTCAGTAAATTTTAGAACTACATTTTGTTATATTTATAGTTATTCCTGTTCTCATTACAAATTCATGACTCATTACATTCTATTGACATCAGCATTATACCAACTCAAGTAAAGTGCTAAAGATTTCCTTGCCTTCCCATTCCTAAAATACTGTCTGTGTAAAGATTTAGAACCACAGACAGTTTTGCAATTTTGGTTTCAATTGTCAAATACAAGTTAGCAAACTCACAAGGGGAAAAAGACTACCTTATATTTACCCATGTTTTTACAATTTCCACTAATTTTCTTTATTTCTGATGTTTAAAACATTTAAAAAAATCATTTTGTTTCTTTTTGGAGAACTTTCTTTAACCATTAGCATGTCTATTGGTGACAAATTCTCTGTTTTCTGTCATTTATGAATGTCTTCATTTCCCTTTCATTCTTGAAGGATAGTTTGCCTGGTAATGTGTTTCCAGGATGGTAGTTCATTCAGTATTTTAAAAATGTTGTCATTTCCTTTTGGCACAGTTTCTTATAAGAAATTTACTAAATCTTGTAACATTTTTACTGTAATTACTGCAGTTCAAACACTTTTAACCTATCAGGTGATATTTCTCTCTCTACATTTAAGACCTTTGTCCTTACAGAATTTTGATTATAATGTGTTTTAGAGTAGACCTCTTTGGACTTACCCTCTGCATTCTGATTCTTGAATTATAGGTTTTCGTATTTTGCCAAATTTTTGAAGTTTTCAGCCATTATTTCTTCAAGTATTTTTTTCAGTTCCTCCCTCATGCTTTTCTTCCTCTGGATATACAATCACATGATTTTTTTTTTATCTCATTATAGTACCACATATCCACAAGACTTTGTTTTGTTTTTTCTAAGTCTATTTTCTCTGTTATTCAGTTAGGTAATTTCTATTGTTCTATTACAAGGTTAACTATTTTTTCCCTCAGTTTCTTCCATTTTGCTATTGAATCTATATATTGAGTATTTTACTTAAGCTGTTAGATTTCTTTTTAGTTATAAATTTTATTTGCTTCTTTTTCATACATTCTATTTCTTTATTGAGAATTTCTATTATTTTTGTGTCTTTAAAATTTTATTTGTTTTAAGCATGTTTCTTATTTCCTCATAAGGTATTTTTATTATGGCTTCTTTAAAAGATTTGTCAGATAATTCTAACATCACTATCACTTCAGTATTGTAATCTATTGTTTTCATTCAATTTGAGATCTTTCAGGTTCTTTGAAATACGGTTTGCTTTTATTTACTGAAGCCTGGATATTGTATTATTTTATGAAACTCTGGATCTTAATTAAATTTCCGTTTCAGCTTGCTTCTCTTGACTCTGCTCTGGCATAGAAAAAGTTGGCCATGCTTCATTACTGTCCGGTGCATACTAACATCCATGTGGCTTTCACTGATAGCTGAAGAAAGACTTCCTACTGCTGACTGATATTGAGAGCTCTGGATCCTCACTAGGCCTACATTGACACCTTCATTTTTGGGTGGTGTAGGTGTGCTTTGCACCTTCTTCATTTACACAAATGTTGAGGAGAGGCCTTGTTATGAAATTCCTAAATATTCCCTAGGCTTCCTGTAGCACCGTCACAACATGGGGAAGGGAGAGACAGCACACTGTTACTGCAAGGGGGGAGGAAATTTCCAGTTCCCCATTATGTTTTTCACTGCAGTGGAATAGAAGGTATTATTTGTACAAGGAGGGATGAATGTTGCTACTCCCGACGTGGCCTTCTCTAACATCACCCCATCAGTGGGGTCAAAGCACCTCTTGGTAGCTAGGTGAAGGTTGGATTCTAGGCTCTCCATTTGGGAGAGGTGGGACTACAGACTTTTCTGAGATATTTGGCTTCAGTATGAAAATTATTGCCTAAAAGTTTTTTCTCTTGCTAATGTGCTTTTCCCTTTTCTTAGAAAGCAAGCTTTGTCATTATTTTCTTATTGTGCCTGTTGATGCCTCTAAGTTGCTGACTTCCTTATCTCCAAGTCTGGAGTTCTGGGGCAGAAACACAACCAGGGAACTCACCATTATGGCATTCCTTGGGTCCTGAAGTTTTTATTCAATATGCTTTCTTATTTCCAACTTTTATATTCTTATATTTTTTATGTATAATATCCAGATATTTTACTTGTACTTGGCAAGAGAAATGGGAAAATACATTTATTCCATTTTCTTGGAAGTAGGATTCCTCTCTTTAACTTAAAACTAAATTAAATTTTCTCCTCTTAGTTATGTTTCTAATTTCTCTATACTAATCTGTAGAAGAACTCAGAAGTTTGGATTTTGTTTTAACCTTTGAATCACACAGCTCTTGGTTTGAATTATGCTTTCTCAGCTTCTTCACCTTTAAAATGAGGACAAAATTATCTACTAGCAAGATACTAGAGAAAATGAAATAAAATTATAAATAAAGAATTTGGTAAAGTGTTCCACATATAGTCAGTCAAAAACAATAGCTGTTATTACTTTCATTATTAACAATCGCAGATAGTTTTTTCACTGTAAAGCCATGTGATCTTAAACTTAACTTGATTTAAAAAATATAGCAAAAAACTACCATCTAAACCACAAGAGTATTACTGGCTTAGGATAGAAATTTATGGAATATATATTAGTAACCTTGAGTCAGAGTTAGAGAGAGAAAAATAATCAAAATTTTAGAGGCAAATCTCAATTATAATGATACATTTTAGAATCCAGCAAAAGTTCCAGTCTGAGGATCAGAGTGAAGCAAGACGGCGCACACATTCAGTCTTGTGATAAATGACTTCATCCCGAAAGGATTCTGCTATGATATTGAAAGTGCGTTATATTATAACAAAAAGGGAAATGTCAAAACTGTTTCCCTGATTGGAGGAGAAAATGTGCCATATCATATGTCTTGATCAGCATGTCTTCATTATTGAATCTCTGAATATTGACTAGTCTTCTCTCCCAGTAAGTGTATTTCTTTTCAAGGCACAGAGAATAGCCTAATGACATAACCTTGACTATTTATGAAATCTGAGGGTTTACTCTTTTGTACTGAAAAGTCTTGTGCCCTTATCCTGTTCAATCTTCCAGGCAGAAAAGCCAATGTTTTAAAACACAGACCTTAAGAAGGACCTCAGAAAAGTTTATAGGCTGTCAAGGATATGTGCTCTGCCCAAACCCAGCTCAGAGTAAGGCTACAGAATGTCCCTATTCTTCACTTTCCAAGCTAAGAAAAAAAATCAAAATCATGAACCAGAGTTATGAATAGATCATCTAATAAAATTTGAACTACAGTGGTTATCAATATGGTTGATTTCAATTTTTTTTTCTGGTTAACTGGGACTGAACAGAAAATTTCTTTATTTACTATAGCAATATTTTGCCTCATTTTTCAATAGAATTCTACATCAAGAATTCAACATTTATCTGAGGAATAAGAATCCGTAAAAGTGAATTTCTTATCATACAAGACTCTACAAAAATGAGTGTTTCAATATGACTTTCTCCCAGTACATATTTGTTGGATATCTCTTTTGTGTTTTCACATCACTTCCCCTTTGGGTCTTAGTTGTAGGTTTTGATACTTGTTAGATTTGAGATTTCTATTTAGGTCTCTCTGTTTTTAAGTCCTAAGTGTTTCGTACTCTAAATCCAGAAACTTCCTGGACTATTCTTCCTCATTTTTTGTTCCAGGCCAGATTCCTTATCAGCCAAATTGATGATGTTTTCAAAGAGATATTGAAAGGAACACAGTGCATCTCTGTGGCCAGCAAGGCAAACAGCAGGAATCAAAGTTTGAGATTTCAAGGAAAGGGAAAACTTAGCGGGTGTCTCATAAACACATAAAGTATGTTATCCCAAACTACAATCCTGTAGACTAATAAGACAGCTTCCTTTTCAGGATATTCGGTTTCTTTAACTTTTTTGTTTGTGTGTTGTATGTGTATTGTTTGGTCCGTGCATGTGTGGATTTCACAGTGAGCTTTTTAAAAGCTGTTTCTATATTGCAAAACAGCACATTTTTTATAAGCATAATTTTGTTTAACTCTCACAGTAACCTTATAAGATCAGTGTCAGTAATTGCCAACTTTCTATATCTGAGGAAATCAAAGTTCAGAAATGCAGTGTAACAGAATTGCTAAGGTATAAAGCCAGGATTCCATTCAGACTATCAAACACTAAGCCTGGATACCTATCTTACTGCTACATTTCTATCATTGATTTGACTTCCTCTTTCTTCCTAATGGAAAAGATGAAGCAAACGTGGCTGTTGGAGAGTCTAATAAAATTAATGAAAGGTTAGCTCACATATTTGGTGTAACCGATTATTAATGAGAACTCTTTAGCATCACTTCTTATGTTGGCTAACTAAACCCATGGCAAATGTATATCTCCTTGAAGCTCTTCAAGGTACCATCAAGGTGTTTTGAACTGACATTTATCTTGTTTCCTTTTAACTGTCCAAGCAGTCTTAGGCCAGACTCTCAGAATACCCCTCTTATCTTTTAGTAGAATATATACTTTGGATCAGTGCAATTTACTAACTTCCTACTAACAAGCTATATTGCATAATTGTTCCTTCACATATTTTTCATTGGATATTTTTTATCTGTTTGTCAAAACAGGTAAGCATTCCTTTCTTTTTCCAAAGAGGCAATTGAAAGACAAATGACTTTCCTATGCATACATCTCAAGCAACATGGAGGAGATGCTGTGATTTCATTTCATCTTAAACTTCATTTAAAGAAAGTTCAGGAGTGGCTTGGATTGCACAATCTAGATATTCACCACTATTTAACTGGTCCTCGGGCCAGTTTATTTGAGAACCGATAAGAAATTCAGACTCTTAATCTCGCATTCCAGACTTCCTGAGTCAGAATCTGCATTATTTTAACAGTCTCTTTGCTGATCCTTCTGCACATTTTAGTTTGATAAGGACTATTTTAGGCATCCTAAACTCCCTCAAGTGGTTTGTACACTTTGCCAAGCTTCTGAAGCATGAATTAATCCACAAAAGATAGTTTTATTGCTTTTTTACACATACACACCCACATAAGGCAAGAATTCACAGACACTAGCTACTGATTTTTTTCCTAAAAAATGATAGAGAAAGGGGCAGTTATGATACCACACAGATTATTATTTCATAGATTATTTCCACATCAGTTATGACATTTATCTTTTTTTGTGATTATGAGATCTAATTACAGTTTTATTTATCCAAGTTGATGAAGTTGACAGAATTTCAGGATTAAACACTATTTGATTTCGGAGATATTCTCTACACATTTTTCTTCACAAACTAACCAATTTAAGAACAGGGGAACAAACATTTAAGAACAGGGGATGCTGGGTAAGTGATACAGGGTAGTAAAGAAAAGAGTGGCTTAAAGAGTAAAAATATGATTTATCATAGCTCAAACAAAATTGAGGTCAGTAGATTGAACTAGACAAACCCAAATTCAAAGAATCATGGACTACAGAAATATTCAAGTTGGAAGTAAGCCACATATGTATTTGCTTTAAGAATTTCTGATGAAAAAAATAACATGGGGTGATAAAATGGCTAGCCTAAAGACACAGCACATAGGTAATTAATTTGTCTTGAATTTCTAGACCACCAGTTCTGTAGTTATGGCAACTACTCCATTTTCTTCCAGATTGCCAATTTCACTCATCTAGATTGCAAATTTCATTCCAGTATAAGGGTCTAAAAACCATATAACAAATGGACAGCTGCAACAATTCAGTCAAACAAAAGTACTGCTTAGTAAATTTCCCTTCCTTTTTGTTTTCTTATTTTTGCTCAGGTTGTTATTGTCTTTGTCAACTTTTCATTTTATATTTGTGTCTCCTTTGCTTTTCCTTCTGGGTTTATTTCTGAATGTGCTATTTATTTTTTTAAAAATTCCTCTAAAGAGATTTGTGAAAAAATTTGAATGAAACAATTGTATCAGTCAAGAAGAAAGTTGCAGCAATTATTTATACCAGTCAAGAAGAAAGTTATAACATTTCCTTTTAATAATCAATACTATTAAATATGCTCAGTTGTGATTGCAACATTAAGTGCAGGCTCTGGAATATGCTTTATATGTACTTCCTTTTTTCAGTAGATAAGAAAGAATAATGAATATTGGGTTTTCCAATGCCTTATGTTAAATCAAACTAAATTTGGCCTGAGAAACCTTCAGTACTTGATTGCATACACAAGTACTTTCACCTGGCACTACGACTTAATTTGGTTCTTAAATAAACTGAAAACTTAACTTAAAAATGTGCCTTTGTAACAAATAGTTTCAACCAACACTAGTGCCTGACTTAAGTCAAACCAGGTTCAAATAAGCCAAGTGCCAAATTGTAAACAACGAAGCTGTCTTCCTATCTGTTTCTTTTTCCATATGTTCCTTTCTAGAAATGCTATGCAGGCATGTAGCAGCCCCAGAATTTTCTGGAAACTGTCGCAGTGCTAGGAGCTGCCCAAGTCTGTTCTTAGCAAAATTGATTCTGTTATATTTACTTTGTCTGAAGTTTTTCCTTTAACACTATCAAAATTATAGATCAATTTTCATAGATCTCTTTCATTTGTTCTCATTTTTGTTGTCTTCCATGGAAGAGATACATTACTTTCATGACAAAGGATTTTTTTTTGTTGGTTTCCTTTTGTGTCATCTCTCTGTGTCCATAACATGCACATACCACAGATAGTCACTAAGTCACTGCCAGAGCTGTAGATTAAAGACAGGGTAGCTTTTTAAAGTAGCAACCAAAAACTTGTGTCAGGATTTAGATATGGATATTAATGAATCCTGAGTACATCAAGAAATATAAATTGTCAGTTTCCAGTGATGATCACCCAGAAGTACTAAGCAGAACAGTTTGTAGTGAGGTCAAATTTCTATGACAGAAATATAAGCCTTACACATTTAGACAATATGTAAACACAAAATAAAGTAAAGCCAACCAAACAAAACTTCAAATATTCCATCGATTGGCTTTCCTAATTCCTTGCAAAATATTCTACCAGAATGAGAAAATTTTTAGTGAAAAAATAATGTGAATCACATTTAAAAATAAAAATTACAAAAATAAACCATGGAATACAAATAAGAAGTGTGTGATGTGTGTGTGTACACACATGTGTTTAACTCTCTAGGTACAGGGTACAAAAGATGATCTTGAATTGTTATCCAAGATGTTTTTGCTCTGAGTTGTACTAGTAGTGTAGTCTACACCATTTTGACACTACAGTATTTCTCTTCAAAAACATTGTGGTTTCCCAGCACTGATATGCAAAGATACTCTTTAGATAGTGATGTTTTATGATAAATATTGCATATAAACACTTTGCATGTTCTGATTTAATGAGGCCATTCAATGCTTTCTTAATACCACTGAGATTTTCCCCCAGGACTCATTTGATTGCTCAGAAATATCTTTGATTCAGTTGCATTTACTAAATCAGGAAACCAAGAGGCTATTTTCTGAGCCCCTACCAAATTCCTGATACTAACCCCTAGGGATACAGCAATAAATAAGATAAATGTGAGCTTGTAATCCACTGGCTAAAGCACATTTTTGAGGAAGTAATTATAAGAATAATACATTTAACACAGAACTTTAAGGCATTATGCAAATATAAATATTTTATACAATAGAAAGTGAACATATGCCACATTTGTATATAACTTGTTAATTAATGATGGAACCAGAAATATCAAAATTGATTCAAATAAGAATTTAATTTATGGAAATTTATAATCTTTTTCCAAAAAAAGTTATTTTATTACTAGAAACAGCAATAATTTGCATTTACATTGCTAACAGTTTTAAGTTATCTTCTATCTCAAAATAGTTGTATGGGGGCCGGTGAGATGGCTCAGCAGCTTAAGCGCCTGCCCGGCAAGCGCGAGGGCCCGAGTTCGACTCCCGGAACCCACATACGAAAAAGGGGCTGGTGATATCGCTCAGCGGCACGGGCGCCTCCTGGCACGCGAGGTCCTGAGGTCGAGCCCCCGGTACCCGCCAAAAAAAAAAAAAAAAAAAATCAAAATAGTTGTAAATTAGTCTAGTCAGGTATTGACAAGTAAAGACATCCCTGTGAAATCAGATAGTCCCTGAAGGTTCACAAGATCAAGCCCAGTACTCCTCCAAACAGAAACGCAGTCATCTACTTTGCCCATTTCTAAGCCTTTGAAATTTGCCCCAATAACATAATAGGGAATAACCTGCAGCAAAGGTTGGTAATTTTGGGCCAAAAAGATACCCACATATCCCTACAAACCTCAGCTAGAAGGCATTGTAATAGAATCTTGACCCAACATAGATGTGATAAATAAATAGAATTATTTTCAGAATATGTGTCCCCTTGTTTAATTTCTTAAAATCCCTGATTTCCTGTGATTCGGCATATTAACTCATAACATTGTCAATAGTCTTTATGTAAAAATGGGTTACTCATCTTTTCAAATGTACATTTTGTGATAAGAGAATTGTATGTATCAACTTGCCTGAGCCATAGAGTGCTCAGTCAAACACTATTCTGGATGTTTCTGTGTAGTCTGAACATTTACACCAATAGACTTCAAGCAAATTGCATTTCTTAATGTAGGTGGGAATCATCCATTCTACCCACAGCCCAGACAGAGCACAAGGCTAACAGTTGTCTAGATAAGAAAGAATTTGCTGCCTGCTTGCTTTAATTTGAACCTATGGTTTCTCCTGTTTTGAACTTGAACTCAAACACTGGCACTTTTTGGATCTTCCACCTCCAAACTCTACAGAATCCGCTCTTTTCTTTCTCAGGCCTTGCTACTAGGGCTCCAACTACATCATTAGCTCTCTTCGACCTCCCCTTTGCCAACTGTAGATCTTGAGGCTTGTCAGACTTTACAATCACATGGACCAAATGTTTACAATACATTTTTTTTCTATTCGTTTCTTTTTATGTGGAGAAGCCAACAAATAGCATGCATTTGTATATTGGAGACCTGAATGTTTGTTCATCATCATTTCCAATTTGAGTGTATTTCATGCAGTGCTCTCTTGAGTATCAGACAAAAAGTTAAAACTTCATGTCTACCTCTGGAAGGCAATATTCAAGTTTTGTGTGTGTGTTCATATGTATGCATGCTTCTTTTTAAAAATTTATATTTATGATTGATTAAACAGTATGAGGAAAAAGTGTGCAATATGCTTTTAAATTTAATTAGAAATTTAAAAAATGTGTAGCCATTAAAATAATGTGTACTATACTCGACAACCATGTTCCTTCATTTGGATATTTGGTTTGTTAAAGTTTTTCAAACTTAACATAATACTGTTTTATTCATATAATATATATACATGTTTGTTCACATGTCTAATAATTTAATCTGTGAATTTATTTTGTATATAATAACTGGAACTAAAAGAGCACATGTATTTAAATCATTGGAAGCATATTTTTATCAGTTTGTATTTTTTTTTTGTGGGTACTGGGGGGTCGACCTCAGGACCTCGTGCGCCAACAGGCATCCGTGCCGCTGAGCGATATCACCAGCCCCTTTTTCGTATGTGGGTTCCGGGAGTCGAACTCGTGCCCTCGCGCTTGCAAGGCAGGCGCTTACACCGCTGAGCCATCTCACCGGCCCTATCAGTTTGTATTTTGATTGCAATTTTCTTGGCTATTCCTTACTTTTTCCAATACTAATTGAATTAGATTTTTATTAAAAAAGAAACACAGTCTCTCTTCTTCCTATTGAAGTACATGGAAGTTTTTCAGCTTAGGAAAAGCCTTATCCCATCATGATTAGGGCTGAGAGGGAAAATGCCCTTTGAGAGAACATTTCTTTTCCTTTACCCTGTAGGTTAGTTGAGAGAAAAATAATAAAGTATTGTGAATTTTAATGATTTAGAAGGATTCAGAAAGAAGAAAAATATGCTTCTTGATTTAAAGTGAAAAGGTGGATGCATAACTACTAGATACACATTGCTAGCAATAGGAAGAGTACTTAAATCATTCATGTCACAGACAGGGAATTGTCTTAGTTAATTTCTCTTCACTGAGACATAATACATGACACAGACAACTCTAAGGAGTAAAGGTTTATTATGCCTCAGAGTTTGTAGGGTTTCTTTCCATAGTCAGCTGGCCCCAAGGCAGGGTGGCATGGCAGAGGGGCATGGCAGAGGAGGCTTGCATATTGCATGCCAGTGGGAAGCAGAGAGAGACAGAGAGAGATCAAGGGGAAAAAGAGGGAAATAAACCCTTCTAGGCCACACCCCCCGGTGAGCCAACTCCTCCAACCAGGAATCACCTCCCCAACATCACCTTTGGCTACAAACTCATCAGTGGACTGATCCATTGTTGAATATAATGTGTCGAGATCCAATAACCTCCCCAAAGCCCCACATATGAGTGCATGAGGCTTTTGGGGGGACATCTAGATATAAACCATAATAGGAATACAGATCATTTTCTTATACCTCCTTCAGTGATGTTTTATAAACTCAGTCATTTGAGTACTAACTTTTGAGTACTAACTTTTGGAGATGACTCTGTAAAGATGGCAAGTGCTTTTATCAAAGAGAGATTTTTGGGGAATGTAAGCACACTTACCAGTGATAATGTCCAAGATACTGCGAGATACCCAGACACATTTAAGGCTCTACTTTTAATGTACCAGGAGTACTTACTGCTTTAAATAAATGATTTATTTTGTGTATTTCATGTAATATAAAGTTAAAAAATGTGTGAATTTCTACACATTTAGTTGTATAGAATACAACTGTCTGAATGTTGAGTGTTTATGAATCACTTATTCATCTGCCATTTGGCAAAATTAACAACTTGATATATACTATCATAAGAAGTGGTAGGAAATAAAAATCTAGGAAAATACAGATATTTCAGAAATATTAAAAAATTATTACATGCCTCTATTAAAAGACAGAAGAAAATGTGATTATAAGAAAAGCATGCATTTTACCTCTTGGTCCAGTACAATTAAGATTTGAAGTTGTAAAAACATAGGGTTTCTTTCTGGCTTTATTGTTTTGTAGTTGAGTGCTCACAAAAATGTCATCTAACATCAGTGGGCCTCAGAGTCCTTATCTGTAAAACAGATGATAAAATACTCTATAGATAGTGTGAGCATTGCAGGATTTAACATCCATAAGGACACTAGAATATGGCAAAGATTAAAACAATTGTGCCTGCATGATTTTCTTTCAATGTTGTAAGAAAAACAGTGATTTTCCCCATTTTGTGCTGTTGTTTGGGTGTTACAGTATATTCAAAATAGGTAGCAGATATATGACTTGAGTAATGTTGACTTATGCTGAGTTAGAGGAAATAGAGATTATATGAATAAGGTGCTAATGGCTACCAATGATACTGGGTTTTGAAGCAAAGGAGGTAGACATCCTTTATGATAGGATGTTTCTTACAGTTTTAGGTATAGGAGAAAACTGAAGAATTAAAAATGGTAAAAAAGCTCCAAATATTGATTGGCGGTATTATGCTCAGAAATGTAGATATCTTTTTGTTTGTTCACTTTGTTTTAAATCAAATTATGGCTATTTCCATTATGAGCACTAGGTTTCAGGCCACTTAAATCTTAACAAGGAAAATGTAACTTATCAGCTTGCTTTCTTTCCTTCCTTCCCTTCTTCCCTCTCTCTCCTTCCCTCCATTCCTCTCTCCTTCCCTCTCTTTCTCTCCTTATTTCTTTAATTCCATCTGTTACATTTTTCTTTTTTTGGGGGGTAAAATTTTTATTTTGAATTAACCTTAGTTGGATATGATTTCAATATACAATAAACTGTGCCCATTTAAGTGTCAATTTAGTGAATATTGACAATGAATTCACCAGCATAATCAAAACCTCAGTCAAGTTATAGAATATTTCTATCTTCTCAAAAGTCCCCAAATATAACTCTGTGTAACCAAACTACTGGTATACTTTCTCTGACTGTAGAAAAGTTTTGTTTGTTTCAAAATTTCATATAAATTTCACAGTCATCCCACACTATCTACAAAGAATTAGTTCCAGAATGCTTGTGGATATAAAAATCTGTAGATGCTCAAATCCTTTATATAAAATAGCATGGGAGTTTCATATAACTACGCATATTCTTCCTAACACTTTAAATCATCTCTAGATTCTTATTAAACCTCATACAATGTAAATGACATGTAATTAATTTTTGTAGTACATTATTTAGGGAGTAATGACAGAAAAAAGTCTGTCCACGCATAATACAGACACAAATTTTCTGAATTTTTTCAATCCATCAATTGCTTGAATCCATGAATAAGGAACCCATTTTTTTGAGATTTATTCATGTGATTGTATGTCTCTTAAAAATGTCTCTTGCATTATTCAAATGGGAAAGGGAACAAGAGATGGGGGAAGAGGGAAAGGAAGGAAGGGAAGAAAAATAATGGAAATAGACCTTTTAGAAACGGGGAGGGAAAGGGGACAAAAAGAAAAATTAAAAAGTGTTATATACCTGTGCAAATCCCCTACGATGAATGTGATCATTATGTACTGCAGACATGTACTAATAAATATTTTTTAAAAATAAAATGTCTCTTTCTGTTGGTCAGAGTATGTATATAACTGGTTTTTTTTCTCCATTCACTTACAGATGGATATATGGCTTATTAATTTTATATATTTACTACTTTAAGTCTTGACCTTGTACTTTGTAACCTTGAAAGATTAATCTATTAGTTTTAGTAACATATTTCTAAGTTACTGAGAATTTTCTGTGTATGTGATCAAATTTTCTGACAATAAAGACAATCTTCTTTATTTCTAGGCTATATGCTTTTAAATTTCTTGAGCTTGCCCATTTTCACTGGCTAGGTCTTTTAGCACAATGTTGAATAGCAGTGTTAAAATAAGACATCCTTACCTGGTTCCTGATCTTAGGTCAAAAGGAGTAAGGTTTGTACTAAATATAATGTTAGTCATAGGTTTTTTATTTTTTAAATAATGCTCTCTGTCAAGTTCAGAATTCTATTCCTTTTATTCCTATTTTGCAGAGATTTATCTTGAATGCATATTGAATTTTATTAACTGCTTTTCTGCATCTACTGAGAAAAAATGCTTTTTCTTAATTGTTTTGTTAATATGGCTAAGTACCTTAAATGTTTTCTAAATGATATGTCAAACTTGCATTTCTTAAATAAAGCTTCCTTGGCCATGATGTATTATTCATTTTATATAATTATAAATTCAAAATGCTAATTTTGTTAATTTTGAGGAACTATGTTCATGAGGGATATTGGTTTATTTTTATTTATTTATTTTTTTGTGGGTACCGTGGGGGTCGACCTCAGGACCTCGCGCGCCAGTAGGCACCTGTGCCGCTGAGCTATATCACCGGCCCCTTTTTCGTATGTGGGTTCCAGGAGTTGAACTCGGGCCCTCGCGCTTGCCAGGCAGGTGCTTACGCCACTGAGCCATCTCACCGGCCCCGGTTTATTTTTTTAAAAAGCGAGATCCAATAGAAAATTAAAAGGTGTGTCCTTGAAGGGAATTGTGGACTCCAGCCTCTTCCTCCTCTCTTTTGCTTTTAGTCACAAAGTGAGTGATTTTGCTCCCCCACACAATCCCAGGACCATTTGCTGCCCAAATAGGGACAATGGATCCTGGGCCGGAACCTTGAAAACTGAAAGCCAAAATAAGCGTTTTCTCTTTATAAGGTGATTATGTCAAGTATTTGTTATAATGTCAGAAAGCTGACGAATACAATAGTGTGCTTTCCACTGTTTTTCATTTTCTGAAATTAGTTGTTTCAGGCCGGGGATATAGCTCAGTGGCACAGCACCTGCCTGGCAAGCACAAGGTCTTTTGTTTGATTCCAGGTACAAAATAAAAATTATAAGTTTCATACATTTTGTCCTGTGTTCTGCATGCTTGCATCAAGAGAGCAAAGTAGTCTTAGTTAATACATCCTGATTACAAATAGCTGTTTTCCAAAGCTAACTTTAGGTCCGACAGAAACTTTCATAGACACCGTGTTAGGATCAGGTGGTTCAGAACAAAATGAAACTATTGATTCATGGGTTGCCTCAATGATTTTATCTACCTAAAGAATACACATAAGAAATCAATAACTGTCAAATTATTTAGTTCCACCATAAAAGTGAATGGAGTGATGTGACATTTTATCTCTTAAAAAACATTGCCAAAATAGTTCATAGCATTTTAATATGTGGCCTCTTTAATAAAGAGAAATAGAAAATAAGATCCAACAAATTACCCTTTCACACACACATGCACACACTAGGAAAATCATAAAAGTTTCCTGAGAAAGAAAAATATAAAGCTGTATTTCCTCAAATACTCATTATTATAAATGCATTATATTTAACTTATATAATAAATGTATATATATATATTAGAATCTTGTAGTTAGCAATCATAGTGTAATGGTTAACTATTGTTCCTGTAATATGAATGATAAAGAAACTGAACTTCATCTAATGAGATTCATGACTATGTATAAATACTTCATGACAAAACCAAAGGTTACCAATTGCTTGGTCTCTTCATCCTACACCATTTCTGTTATAATGCATAAGCAATGTCATGGATCATGTGCATAAAAGGCTCCTGGAACTACGTCTATCCAAGAGTGGTAGCCGTCATTCACTTAATTAACCTGTGCACTTACTTTCAAGTAAATTCCACATTTGAAATATTATTGAATTCTAGTGAAATAAATAATAGTAAGAACTCAGTCTTCAGTGTCAGGAAACTTGTTACCAGGTCTTAATTCCATCACTGCTTGCCACACAGGTAGAAATTTCCTGAACTTTAGTTTCTTCAACTGTTAACCATGAAGAATAATAATGAACAAACACATAGAGTTTGTTTTGGCAATATTAATGAGTTAATAAACATAGTAGGTGCCTAAAAGATATTAAATAAATAAAATATCTTCTGTAAAAAGCTTAATAATAGCCAATAGTCACCGAATGTCTAATATGTGTTGGTCACTAATCTACTCTTTAGAATTCAAAATATTTTAAGTGTAATTTTACAAAGTTCGTTTTTCAAATGGTAGCATTTTAAAACTAGAAACAAGAAGCAACTCTAAGGAATTCAGAGCAGTGTCCTAGCACAGGCTCCCTGTGTGACCATCACGTTAGCGTGAGCAAACTTTCAGAACAGACACTCTCTTGTGCAAGTCTTGGGTCTTGGAGCTGACCTGCTTTATAGAGGCACCAGGACAATCTCAGTTAGCTGTTGTTTTGAATGACTGAAGGCATTGGAATCTGAAAATGAATCAAAGCACAACCTCCAAAGGACACTAGTCACCCTCTCTTTTCTGCCTCCTTCCTACACCAGCACAACCAGGAAACCAGGCTTCTTAGTCCCTCTACCCTCCCCTCCCCCTCCCCTCCCCTCCCCTCCCTCCCCCTTCCTCCTCCCTCTCTCTTTCTGGAGAGGTCACAGTTCAGCCCTACTGATCTGGAGACAGCTGCCTTTAGAGGTGACTGCACTGGTTTTCCAGGTTCAGAAGGAAACCGCCATAGCACGTTCTATTTTATCATATGTTCCAATGGCGCAAGAGTAACTGTTGTCTTACTTTATACAAGAGAGTTATTCATTCATAAGTTGAAATGATTCACTGGCTTCAGAATGTGAAGCATTATAACTGCCAATTACAACTGTGAACAATGAGAGGAATCCTGATACCATTTATTTTAAGGAGAAAAAAATATTGCAACAGTTGCTACAAGTTCAAAGGTAAGTTGGTGGCATTTTTATGTATGGTGATATATCTGCACCTTACAGAGACTGACTTCTATGCTGACATTCAGCACCTAGGCAGTCACCCACTCACCACTGAACTGCGACATGTGGGAGGCTGAGAGTCAAGGAGAAACTCAAGTTCAAACAGAGTGGGCCATGCTTGATGGTCACACAGATTCACTCTCCCTCAGGCACCGTTCAGTGCTGCTTGTGAGGCAAAAATAAAAAGAAACGTAGTTTTTATCTTGAAATATCTAAAGATAGACCCTCGAATTGTTTGTGATCAAGATGCCATTGCACTTGTCTTTCATCAGAACCATTACCAAACAAGAGGAAACATTTCTCTTTTCTTCATAGGCTTCACTGGTTGACTTGAATGAATTATTTAAAATATTTCAGAGACTCATTTCTTACTATGATGATACTTTACAATTGGATTATCCCTTTGACAGTGAAAGTTGTTTTGTTCCCAAAATACTACTGAAGTACTTCCTAAGTATCACACACATTACATCATTTTCCTATGGAAATTTTTAAGCACTGGTATAAGATCTATGATAATTTATCTATGCTAAGAGAGAGGATGCTAAGTGTTCTTATCACAAAAATAACTACATGAGGTAATGCATATGTTACTTAACTAGATTTAGTCCTTCCACATCGTATATAAAGGCAACATTATTATATATGCTAAATACTTATAATTTTCACAGCAAATTTACAAACAACCAAATAAATAAATATAGCCATTTATCTGTTTTTGCTCACCATTATAACCTTGATTCTAACACAGTGCCTGGAACACAGGAGTCGCTTATTCAATATTTGCTGAGTAAGGGAATGAGCTGATTTTTATAAATTGTTAAAAGTTACTTGTTAGTCCCTCTACTATTCTTTTTTTTTTTTAATGTGTGTACCAGGAGTTGAACTCAGGACCTCGTGCTTGCCAGGCAGGTGCTTACACCACTGAGCCATCTCAGCTGCCCTACTATTCTTTTTAACCCCTAATTTTTTTTTCCTTATTTCTGCTGATGCTGTGAACACTTTCTGCACAGGTTTAGTGGAATTGAAGAAGAAAAAAGAAGCCAGGAAACTCTCAGACCATGTTCAATGCTTGATATTTAGAAAACAAGATTATTATTTTGTATTGTAAAGTGAAGGCTATAATATGGGTTAATCTTGGCATCTGTTAGTGAAGTATACTTGAGAAATGGAAAAAATTTAGATAGAAAATCAATATATTTAACCAACAACGCTGACTGGAAGGAAAAGGGGGAGAATTAGTAGATCTCAAACAAGTCTAAGCAACAAGGGGCCAAGCAATGCCTTTGTATACATGTAATACTACTTGAAGAAAACACAGACACATATTTTTACAGACTAGCTCAAGGTTATATGATGAATTTGAAATTCAGTGATCAAATTTGAATGTCTGATGAACATAAAAATGAATATATTCATTTTACTTACAATCATACAAATTTGTTTTGTAAATTAAAAAATAGAAACTGTGTAAATATGTATTTTTCTCAGGGAGGAAATAAGATATGGTGGTGTAAGCATATAATCTTTGGCTTCTGAATTGGGAAGACTTGTGTTCAAATCCTGTCTTTCTCATTTCCTCATTATGAGATGACATTCAACCTATTTATAAGGTTTAATTTGAAATCAAAGTTAATATATAGCTACTTCATACTGGGCACAGTGGCACATGCCTGGAATCCCAGCACTCTGGGAAGTTGAGGCAGGAGACTGCAAGTTCAAGCCCAGCTTGGGCAACTTACACACTTAGTGAGACCCTGTCTCAAAATAAAAAATAAAAATGCTGGGGATATAGCTCAGTGTGAAGATCGTGGCTTTAATCCCCAGTACCACAGGGTGTGCATGTGTGTGTGTGTGTGGGGGGTGGATGTCAACTTGGTATTTTCCATTGCAGGGACTCAATGATTGGAAACTTTTCCTCCAAAAAATTAAATTATGTTTTCATTTCTTAAGTATGTGTGTAAGAAAGAAGGAGAGAGAAAAAAAAGGAGAGGGAGGGAAAGAGAGAGAGCGATCATATTACCCTTCACTATTAATTTTCCTGGTTTTCTGAAATATATAGATCATAATTGTATAATCTAAAAAACCTAAATGAAGCATTGACTGATCTAAATGTTTCATGATTTCACTTGATATTTAGCTGGATAAGATGAGAAAAGAGGTAAGAAAAAGAAATGAAAACTTCCATCCACTGGATATGTCAATGGTGAGTACAAGCTTTGAGCTTGCAGATGGACATTCTACTGATAAATGTGTCTTTTGCAATATCAGTTTTTGTTTTTTGCCTTTTTGAGACAGGGTCTCACTATCAGTGAGTTCAGACTGTGCTTAAACTCACTTTGTAGCCCAGCCTGGCCTCGAACTCCAGCGATCTCCTGCCTCAGCATCCTGAGTACTGGGATTATAGGAGTGCACCACCATGTCCGGCTTTGCAATATCTATTTTGAAACCAAACACTGCAGTACAGAAAAACTCTGCAAAATTCATTTTTTTTGAAAACATAAGCATTTAAAACAAACGTGTCACTTGCTTCAGTGAAGATTCAATACCCTCAATGTTATAATTGCTTTTAAGTGCCAAGGAAGTTGAAGAAATAAAAGATAAAATTACAGTGACTACTTCCCTCATGAAAAGTCATTCTTTTAGTAATTCAATAAACAAAGCGGGCTTATGTAATACTGTTCATCTGTGAGAAATCCTTTATGACAAAGATGTCTCTGTCATAAGAATTAATTAAGACCAACCATCTGGTTTGAAGAGTTTTTCTCTGAAAGAAAAAGGAAAAAAGTATTCTTCAATTCTTTAAAAAGGTTACTTTCATTAAAGATTAAAAATTAAATAATAACATCTTAATTAATTTAGACAAGAATAAGTCCGTTTAGGAAAGAAGGGAATCACCTAACATGGTTGAAAATAAATAATTATCTCTATCTGCATCTATGTGAATAAATTTCTTCCTGCATAGCCCGTATAGATTATAGTATTGTTGCAACTTTGAATTTAGACTTTTAAATGGAATATTTGGGCTTTGGAAACTTTGGTGTTTAGAATTAAACTTTTGTCCTTCCTCCCCTAATCTCATATAAGAATAGGCTTACAGAAATTTCTGCCTGTTCTACCATTTTTGCCACATCCCTCTTAAATTTTACTGCAATTTTCACAGAAGTATTGAAGAACCTCAATTCTCACAAAAGTTTTCTGTTTCCACAATTCTAAATCTTCATGATCAAATTATGTTATTCTACTGTTCTAGGTAGTGATAAATATAATCTTTCAGACTAAAAGTAATATGGGCCTGGTGTTGCATGGATGTATTTCTGTTTAATGAGGCAATTGGATAAGAATAGGGCAATTGGCTCCCAAAAATCCAGATTTTCCCATTCTACCAAACATGTCTAGATTTAAATATCTCTATGTCATTTATTAGTCATGTGGGGTTGGGCAGTTTCACAGGACAATTAAATAATAAATTCCCATGTTATTTCTCATGACAACCTTACTAGATGTTTAAAGAATATTTAGAACAAGTCTAACACAAAAGAGGTGCTCAGTCAATAGTAGCTTTCAACATCCAATAACAACACTGCATATTCTTAGAAGGGCCTTTAGAAGGAAAATTACAGTCATATTTCTGAATCTCAATAACAGTTTATGAAATCAGCTCATTGCAAGATGTGATTATGACAATGACCACTCACATTGGATGCAAACACACACATGCTCTGTACTTCCAGTGTAAGAAGTTTATAATTTCAGCAATGTTATCCTTTTCATTACATTATATTTAGTGGTTTAATATTTTTTATGTTATTAATAAAAAGCGGGTTTAGTACCTGTGATGGTTAACTGTATATATCATCAACTTGGCTGGCCTTGAAGCACCCAGGTTAAACATTATTTCTGGGGATGTTTGTGAAGGTGACTCAGGGTGAGATTAGCATTTGATTTACTAGACTTAGTAGGTTGTTCTCCCCAGTGTGAGTGGGTTTGATTACAACAACAGGCAGAAAAAAAAGACACTGATTGTAGTTTATTTCCTGCCTGCCTACTTGAGCTGGGCCATCTCACCGTGCCTTTCCAACCCTCCCACTGGGATTTATACCATCAACTCCTCTGGTTCTTAGGCCTCTGCCATTCACATTGAACTACTTCTCACCCCACCAGAGTCCATGGGTCCCCACTTTGCAATGATAGGTGATAGGACTCCAAGTCAGTGAGCTAATTCCTCATAATCTCAAAATCAATCCCCTCTTCCCTCTCCATGTAGGCAAGTAGATACAGCTAGCTAGCTAGCTAGCTACAGATGTGTATACACACACACACACACACACACACACACACACACACACAAAGAATAATCCTTTGGTAGTTACAGGCAGTTGATTCCAGAATCCCCAATGGATGCTAAAATCTGTGGATGCTCAAATCCCTTTTATAAAATGGCATAGTATTTGCATGTGACCTATATCCTCCTGTATATTTTAAATCATTTTAAGTTATTTGTATCACCTAATACAATGCAAATTCTATGTAAATAATTGTTAAATTATGTTGTTTAGGGAATAATGACAAGAAAGAAAGTTATGTACATGTTAAATACAGATACAATTATTTTTCAATATTTTCCACCCATTGTTGGTTGAATTTGTGTATGTTGACCTCATGGATACAAGACACACACTTATCTCCTGCTGCTTTTGTATCTCTGGAGAACTGGGACTAGTACAATCCCCACTTCCATAAAGTCTAAATAAACCTTGTATATAAATGAATGTTTTGGTGCTTTAGGGATGTGATTTTATAAATTGGTATTCCAGAGAGTGATAGTCCAGAAACTTTAGACACTTCTCAATATCATTAATAGAATTTCCTGGATAGTGTTTTGTGAATTTAGAGTATTTTTTTTATTTTCTGAAGAATTTTCCTTTTAAAATGATTGATCTGACAAAGTTCTATTAAATCCAAAGAATTTGAGATTTCTGATATCATACCCAAGTACAATAGACAAGTAAATATTCATCAGAAGTATTTGAGTCCTAAGTGTGTGAAGTGACATGGTACAATGCAAAACCACATTGAGGTGAAATACCATCGTTGCATCAGGTAGAAATTAGGAAACGGATGATATATTTAACAAAGAAGATTTCATATAATATATTTCTAAGTAGTTAAGAAACAGAAAGAATAGGACACAGATGATACATTTCACAAAAATTTCACATAACAAAAAGTATTTTTAACTAGGTATTGATCAGCTGAAGAGGAAGGTAAGATCACTAAGATATCACAGAGGGAAAAAAATCAGGAGGGAAAAAAAATCAGGAAGAAACTACCATTGCTAACTTTGGAAGAACAAAGAGAAGAATTGTTATAACTTAGAAGTGTGAAAGTAGAGCCATTTGTAACTAAGCTTCTGACTTATGGGAGGGAATGCTGGCCAGATGATGCTGATGTGTGCTGTGCTCAAAGACCCACTGCTCAAAAGACAGGTGGATCCAATCCCTTGGTTCTGCTGCCTCTGAAGTTGGGAGGGGAATATAAAGCAAAAATTTTAAAAAAAGGATCTTTCTTCCTCCTCCTCCTTCAGCATTCTTGCTTCCCTCTAATAATCTTGAGAGTAGAGTCTAACAGGTAACCACCAGGCAAACTGACAAGGTTCCTTAGACTTGAGAGAGTTTGACTTAATAACTGAAAAATTATCGTTACTAATACAATTTTGTTTGGAAAACAATTGTGTTCTTCTACTAAGTATTCATACATAAAATAGTAAATAGTAAGAATGAAATGAAATAAGATGAAAAAACCTAGGTGTCACTAAAGGTGACACTGACTGATAAAAGAAAGAAGCAAATAAGGAAATGAAGATTTTTATAACTGAAACCAAATAGTGGATACTTCCTACTTAGCACCCTGCTTTACTCAAATGATTCTCCTTGGTCTTCCTTAGATACGGTAGAGTATGGAGCTCATGACAGTGGGTGCTGTCATTTTTATACATATTATAAATAACTTCAAATGGAAATCTGAATCTAGTTCAGCCAGTCAAAAATCTCTGATTTCCACAACCTCACTTAAGGGACAGACCAGCACTCCAGAGTTATTGTTATTATTAATATTAATATTTAAATTTGAATAATACAGAAGCTTCAGTTCCTTTCTTCTGGTGAATAAGATGTGAATATTAATGTTGCCTACAGCCATGCTTCCATCCATGCACCAACCCAACCAGAGAATGAATGCACTCCACTTTAATGAATAAATCTCACCTTCTGTTAAGCCTAGTCTGACTTTGGTTTCTCTCTTGGAACCCTAAGTCCTTACTGGTATTGGATATGTTCCCTGATTTAAAGACTTACAATTTCTAATACAAAGTCTATTAAATACACTTTCCCCTTTGAACGCTCTTTATGCTAACATTCAGACATACAATTTTGTAGAGATTCTGAACTATTTGCAGAATACCCTTGGCTTTCCTTCCATTTATAGTAAAAATTTCCTTCACAAAATTTTAATAAGCTAATTTTTTGAGTTACTAAAGATAAAATTCATAGCATATTAACATAATTTTGAAAATTAAATCCAAACTCTTAGTGCACTTCTCTTTATTTTCTCTCATGTATAATGCTCTACTCCTTTTTCCTCCACTCTGTGCTGAAGTTTGAAGCACATATAAAAAGTTGACATGTAAATGCCACCTCCTACGTGCCATCTTCTAGAATTCTTCCTCTTAGTCTTTTATTTATTAGAGTCCTAACACTCTCATAATAATTTATCAAATAAGAGGAAATGTTTCAAAGTTTAATAGATAAATGTATAGATGACTTCTACCTTCTGTCGTACTGCTGGCTTTGAGCATGTGAATAGGAGTTTAAATCACTGTTAACTTTTATAATTACCATAATGGTGGTCAGGTAATATATCTATGCAGAATATTTTTGTGCTTTACAAATTATGTATTTTAATATGCTCTAAATATACAGACTATGTAGTTTTTCAGGGGATTTATTGTTGCTGTCATCCATAAATCTAGATTGGACAAAATTTTTTGTAATTTGAAGGTAGAAATTGTACTCCAGATTTTGGATGATTTGTTTATTTTGCCATTCTGGGAATTGAAAAAAGGCTTTGCATGCGCTAAGCAAGCTTTCTACCATGAAACTACACCCCCGCCCCCTATACACCTGATTATAAGAGTGAATTACTATGCCCATCATCTCTATCTCTCTTTTGCCACTGCATTTCCCTATCTCAGCTTTCCCTAAATTCTCCCACTTGTCTCCAAATTATTTATTATTCTTGTTGCCAGGTTGTTTGAAAGGCATTTGACAGCAAAATAACTGAATAACTGGCAGAGGTTGATTTTGCTTCTGCTTCTAGACATATAAAATAGCTTCATTGCCAAAATTATTTTAGTATTAACTGATTAAATAACATCCTAGTAATCATGGTGTTTTAATTACCTATATTCTTCATAATATTTTGCATATTTGTTAAGCATTTTCTTAAGCAATTCTGTTGCCTTTGGCATTCAATGATTGAGCAGTGTGGTTTTGACTATTCATGTCTATCCCTGAAGACACTTGGCATGTGGGGATTTGACATTTTTCTGGTGGTCAAGTCTGAAATACATTGGGAAGCTGAAATTCAGAGAGTTCCTTACCCCAATGAGCTTTGCTAAGCATTTGGAATCCACATCTCCACCTAGTTTTGCCGGGGTGACATTATTGTACAGATTCAATCTTGCTGAAAATACTTATTTATTATTCAGGAAATACTCATTTTAAAGTAAAGGTGTTCATGCTCCATTCTTCTCTGAGAAGAGCAATTATTGGAATTTAGAAGACAAACTTCATGTATTTGGAAAGAAAACTAACTTTTAAGTCAAGAAGAATTAGGTTTATATTTTAGTTCTTAAATCTCTTTCTCTCACAGTAGGAAAGTATTTACCTTTTCTTAATTTGTGTCTCAATCTATAAAGTACCTTAGAGGTTGGCAGAGATAGTTGAATGAGACAATAGACATTTATTAATGCCCAGACTGATGGTAGGTCCTTAATAACTGATGCTAATTATTAAATTCTATTTTAATACTTTAGTTAATCACTATATTTTTATTTTTCTTTGTATTTTTAGATCATTTGGTCTTTAAATCCCAATTATGGTTAACAATTGACCTCTTTCATAGATCAACATAGCAGCGATCATTATGAACTTCTAACTTGGAAGTTTTCTCTTTCCTGAAATAACTATATTGTCAGCAGGGAGTCTTTAATTGCATTTCAATTGGTGAGTGGCCTTTTTGAATTCTAAGCTTTCTTGTAAGATGTGAAGATAGAATAGAAAACTCAGTCCAAAACTAAAAATGAATATAGTATAAATATAAAATTAAAGAATTTAGTGTTTAAAATACAAAGAATAATGTCCCTCTTTTCCTTATCTGTGGTTTTCACTGACTTTGTAAGAACCAAGGATCCTGCTCTTTAAAAGCAAAGCAAGCCCTCTGGTTGTCTAAAGAAATTTTGCTGCTTAGTTATTATTTTTCATTCCATCTTTTGTTCCCAAATAAATTCTATTCTATGTTGTTGAAACCCGCAGTTTGGGCATGACCAGTCTTTTGGGAAATGGGAATCAACTCCAAAGGAGAGGAAAAGCATGAAGAATCACCTTTTGCAGGTACGTTTATGTTTTACATTGTATAGTTCTTAGCCCAGATTTGAAACTGGAGCCCATTTATTGGTTTGTGCTGTTCCTGGGTGTTTTTTTCCTAAAATATAGGACCACCACTCTTCCTTGGGGCAGTTCTACTACTGAGAATTAGGTTATTTAAAGTAAATTGAAAGAGGATTCTACATAAAATATTAGTTAGAAAGTTGAGCCATCAAATATCATGACATTTGCATGCAGGATCATGGACAAATCCTTGAAAATAAGATGTTAGTATGGACCTCATCAACCTCATTCCTTCTCTTCTCTTTCTTCTCTTCTCTTCTCTTCTCTTCTCTTCTCTTCTCTTCTCTTCTCTCCTCTCCTCTCCTCTCCTTTCCCCTCCCCTATCCTCCTCTCTCTCTCTCTCTCTCTCTCTCTCTCTCTCTCTATTTGCAGTACAAAAATTGCCTCCTGGTTAGTCTCTTTGCCTCTAGTTTTGACCTAGTTAAACAAACATGACCTATAGGACTTCTAGTATGAACTGTGTAAAAGCAACTCTGACCATGTCACTCTTCCGTTTGTTGAGTTGGATTTTTATATTCTTTTCTAATGATTTCAGTGCTTTGTGTTTTCCAACAGGCTTCAGACTGTTCCTCAACATGGTCTACAATGTTTTCCCATTATCTTGTCCCAGCTTACACATCCAGCTTTCTAGTTTTATCATCTGGCACCTCATTATAATTATAAAAATGTACAATGCAGAGCTCCAGAGTCTTCTTGCTGTTCACTCTGCCTGGAAGCTCTGTCCTCTGTATCTGTTGTTATTCTTTCTCCTTTCTCAGCCTAAGTCCTACTGTTACATTATGAATCGTTTCTGGCCTCCCTTCTTTAGGGCAGCCTTCCTGGAATTCCCTAAGATTGATTGAATATCTATTACCAATGTTTACTGTAACTTAAAATTTTTAGACTGTTCTATTGTATATTTGTCTCTTTTTATTTCTCCCCTTGATTAATGCACTTCTTGAAGAATGGGACTGTTTTACATCTAAATTTGTTTCCTAGCACCCAGACTAATGCTCATAATAGTCACTTAGTAAATGTATGCTTAAAGATTGTGTATGAGAGGAAAATCATTGATATTTAAGTTTCTTCTTTCAAGTCCTGTTATTTTTGCCTGAAAAATGGGCTACCATAGTATTACTACAGCCTTTTGACTGGATTGCCAAGCTAGCTATCTAATGGGACTCCCCGTTACTTTCCAACTGCCTGCAGATCATTTCTATCAGTGTAGATGAATCTTTTAAAACCACAAGTAAAGTTGTACTCAGTGGTCGAGGTTATCTAGGTTGGACTGGTGGTGTAGAGGGATGGATTCCGGTGTTCCAAATGAAATAAAAGAATAAGGCACTGATTCCTTACTTTCAAGATGTCCCATGATATTATGCCAACTTTCTCAAATCTATCCTCCCAGTCTCCAATTTATATATATTTTAGTTAGATATTCCCTTGACTGCAATCTAAATGTTGTTCCTCTACTTCTTTTTTGTGTCCCAGTCATGTTCTACATCCTAATTTTCAAGGTCTTATTCAATGTTCCATTATCATTGAAACATTCCCTGATTTATTTCCACAGCAAAATTGGAGTCTCTTTCTTCTTCAAAGCACACTGTGCTCTTTATATGTTTAAGAATACCTTTTAACATAATGTCTTAGTTCCTTTTCTCTCATTGCTGAGACAAAATATCTGACACCCAAAGTTAAAGGAGAAAGGTTTATTTAGCTCACAGTTTGTAGAGGCTTCAGTCCATAATCAGCTAGCTCCAAGGCAGCGTGACATGTCAGACAGGCATCACGGAGGAGAAACAGTTTGTGGCAGATAGAAGGTAACAAAGCAACAAGGGACAATCACAGCTCTTTCTATCCTTTCTATTTTATCCAGGCTACTTAGGGTGGGTAGCACTCACACCCTTAATCCTAGTACTCTTGATCCTAGCATTGCATCATGAATCAAGCCCAGCATCACACACTCTAGATCCAGCCACCTATGAAAAACCCCCACCTATGACTGCATGAGTCTTTGGGGGTCATTTAGACAGAAGCCATAGCACATAATAATTTCTGAGTTTTGTTTTTCTTATTCTAGATTGTAAAAAACTTAGAGAAAAGAACCTATGTTCTAATAATATGGTGCATAATAAGAACACAACCTTTGAACCAGATTTAAATAGCAAAAGTAACTCTAACTTGTGTTCAGTTCAGCTACTTTTATTTTATTTATTTAAGTATTGCATTTTCTCAGGTATCATTGGTTATGATTAGACTAACTTTGGAATGAGAAATCTAAGTGAAAGCATCAATATTTGTGTAGCTATTGACAACATAGAGAAGTCTAAGCTGAGAGTGTATATGATAATAATAGGTAGGGTGACCAACTACCCTTCTTTGCCTGGGATTTTCCTGCTTTCCACACTAAACATTCCACATCCTAGAAACCCCCTTAGTTCCAGGTAAACTATGATGTTTGGTCACCCTCAGAGTTTACTATGTAAACATTTTTATAAGTTTTTAGGTGACATAAATATAGCACTTTATGATTTGTTAGAAAATGATTGGCAGAGTAAATTTACTATGACAAGACTAAGATCAGAACAACCAGATAGGAAAGTGTTGTACAAATCCAGTCAGAGTAAGCTGTTCTACTAGAGGAAAGATGAATAAATGGGGCTTCGATGGAATAATCAAGGAAATTTGTTGAGTCACTAGATAATAGGGTTAAAGAAGATGATCTATAACCCCAGCATATTACCTAAAAATATTGTTGAAGGGAATAACAAAATTGTCATTAGTCTACTGTTTCTTGCTGAGACTGATCAGCTGGATACTTCCAGGACATTGTAATAACGCATGTTAACAGAAAATTGGGAGAAAACAAAATTTAAGTTACTAATTGAAATTAAAATATCAGGTTATATGCTTAAGTAAAATCAGACGCAATGAAGTTTTAGAGATGTAGTAGAGAACATGCTATGAACGCATCTAAAGAACATGTCAAAATTAATATAGGGAGCCAGAAAGGACATAGGTCTGGTTAGAGAAAGTGTGCTCTGAATTCAGCCTTTCAGTTTCAATGACAAGTAATAATAATGGTGAAATAATAGTAAATATTCAATGAAAACAGTAATTAAAGATGTCAGGAAGTACGTTAGGTACATGTAAGTTAAAACCTTAAAAATATCTAGGAGTTAAATAACTATTTGAGAAAATATTTGAGTTTGTCTATTTGGGAAAGTTGGAAATAGACAGGGACATGAGTCCTGGGGGAGAAATGGGTGGTCAAGTCTTCCAGGGTTAAGATGGACAAATATCCTCCCAACCACAGAAGAATGAAAGATTCAAGATAGCGAGGGAAGAGGGATTGATGTCAGAAGACAACAGCCATGCCAAAGACAGATCTGATATTATGGGACACAGTAAGTTGAAATTATAAAGTCTCTTTGAAGAAACAAATTTATCAGCCTTATTTGCCATGAATAACTCAATGAACAAAATAACTATGCTTTAATATCAAATTGGATTTCAAAATACAACATGTTGGAAAATATCTCAAGGGGTATTTGGATCTTGAACATTAATTTCGAGGATATGTTTTTATCTCATTGCCCCATATTTCACATGATAGTCCAGAAACACTAAAGAATTATAGTTGAACCAGATACAGTATTATGGTTGAAGTGTAGTTTGATTTTCCCCTAAAATGGTATAACTTTCTTTAGAAAAACTGTGTTTTTCTGAAATATAACTATTGAAATATTATTATTGGAACAAAGTCTTTTTTCCTCTAAATAAACACACTGAGTGTGAAAGAGAGCGAAGAGAATAAAATTATATTTGGGAATACTATGCTTTAGAAGATAAACAAGATGTAGCCCAGTTACACATTTTCTTTTTAAGTACGAAAACTTATCAAATTACTTCCAATATCTGGCCTTAAATGCATTCAGTAAATATTTTTATTGTTTATGTGCAACTTTTTATAAAAGTTATAAATTTCGACAACTATAAAAAATTAGCCATTTAAGTCTTGAGACTAATGCTAACAATAAAATACTTTAATATTTTTATTTTGGAATAAAGAGACTAAAATAAAAAATGGAAGGCACTTTTCAATTAAAAGTAAATCATTTTAACAAATGTTTGTATATAACCTACTATGTGCCCTGTGTTGGACATACAATAATGAACAGTATAAATGTGGCAGTGGCTCCCGTGGCGCTCCCAGTCTGCAATGTTTAACTGCGGCTACAGCAGCATTGTGGGACAATCAACCATCAATTTTCAGATGCACAGAACAGTACTTCCACAGGGCACACATAACCGAGGAACAGCTGGGAGCTGCCTGCGTTCAGTGAGACTCAGCTACATGATGCTGCTAGCCTTGATAAAGTCTCACGCCTCTCAGTTGGTCAATAATGTTTGCTGATAATTTCTTCTGCCTGCTATGGAGCTCCTCTAATGCTTCTTTTTCCACTTCATAATTACACTTTATAATTTCTTTATGGTTCTTTTTATAACTTCTGTCTCTTTATTAATATTATCTATTTGATGAGATTTTGTTCTCATACTTTCCTCGAGTTCCATAGGTATGATGTCTTTTAATGCTTTGAACATATTTAAAATACCTGATTTAAAAATCTTACTCTAGTAAGCCTAATAGCTGGGGTTACTTAGGAGCAGTTTTTATTCACTATTATTGGGTGAAGTTCACACATTCTGAATTTTTCCATGCCTTGGAATTTTTTAGTTGAAAATAAGACATTTTAAACAATATGATGTGACAACTATCGAAATCAGATTCCATGCCCTCCCCAGAATTTGTATTTGGTGGTGCATGTTCTCTGCTTTTATAATGCCTCTTCTGAAACCCTAGTGTGTGTGTGTGTGTGTCTACATGGCCAAAGAAGTCTCTGTCAGTTAGCTATATGGTCACATAGTGATTCAATAAAGATGTATTTAAATGCTTGGAATCAATACATTTCAATTCTGTGCTGAGGGCTTCTGTATGTATACTGGGACCTGCTTTTAATATGCAGGTAGGCAGTTCATAACTCACATTAAACTTTACTTCTTGCCTATGCAGAGTTCCACAATGAGCCATAGGTGAGACATAGGGGGCTTCTCAGGTCTTTCCTAGACATATGCACCGTCCCCAACACATACATGGCCTTCTCATTCCCAGGACTATGTCAGAGTTGGTTTTTTTGTTGCTGTTTTTGTTTTGTTTTGTTTTGTTTTTTTAACTCTCTCTATAGACATTCAATTCCAGTTTTTCTTTTAAATTTTTGGGTCCATCTACTCTTCCAAAAATAACACGTACCATCTTAGATAATGTTAAACAATTACCTTTATTCTCAATTAATGCTGCCAGAGAAAAGACTGTTTATACTGGAGAATCAGGTAAAATAAAGACAGAATTATGAATGGAGTCATCAAATAATGACAGTTCTCTGGGAGTGGGACCTTGGAGAGTAGGATCCAATTCTGTTGTCTCCTGTGGCTGCTAGGATGCTGCTTTTCCTGTGATAATGGAGCATTGGTTTTCAAGGCTACCGTGGAGCAGAGGAGGGAGTAGTGGAAATAAGATAAGTCAAAATGCCGTGAAACTTCTTACCAAAGTACAATCTTTTTTCTTGAGTTAATGCTCCCAAATGCAACAAACTCTCTTTGATTAATTTCCAGAGTACTGACCATGTTGATTAAATCAGTGTTCACATTGCTTTTATGGAAGAGAACAAAGGATTTTTTGAGTCCTTAAGCTATCTTTTTTTTTTCTGACATCTTCACATATCTAGGTGCTAGGTGGAGGTCAGCTGATTTAGGATCTGCTCTACTTGTCTTTTATCCTCCTTCTATAACTAGAGAATCTGCCCAGACATGATCGTTTCATAGTGATGGCAGAGACGAGAGGCAACATGAAGGCCTTGTTACAGCAGAGGCTGAGAACAAACACAATATTAAAGGACACCAAGTTCACCTTGTATGAAGATAAATACAGTGAAATGAAATGACGGGGTCTCCTACTGTCACAAAACTCCAGAGACTCACAAATATTCAACAAATAGCCATTGGAGATGAATGTTATGAAACAGAGTGTATGATACAAGAGATTAACCAGATTGATGAACACCTGTTCAGCATCATGCAGAGAGCAGACCAGGAAGTAGACACCTGAGAACACTTTTCTTTTCTTTTTTTTTTTTTTTTTTTTTTTTTTTTGAGGACATTTTTCTGTATGTTTACTTGGGCTCAATTTACATGGAGAACAGAGTATTCTACTATATTGATTACAGACTGGCCACAAGCATTTTAAGTCTGGAAAACTAACAGTCTCAAACTTTTTTTCTGCTTTTTGGTAATTTTATTATCTAACATTAACAATTCTCTAAAATTTCTATCAGCACGCCCCTGGGGATATTCTGCTATCTAGGAAGAATAGTGTGAGGAAAAGCTCTGAACGCAAAGGGCTTATGCTTCTAACCAAATATTCCATTGTTGTTTCATCTTGGACAAGTTCCACCATTTCCTGGTACACTTTGTTTCCACAGCTATAAGGTGAAGATAATTGTACAAGGTTGTTGTGAGGCACAAACAACTTCCTGTATTTGTAAGAGCTTTATAAATGGCTACAGCAATATGCAAATACAAAAGGCTCTTACTATACTATAAACCTGAGGGCATTATTGCCCTGCTGGCTTTATGGCCAATAAATGCTGTGTCTTGACTATGTGAAAACCAAAATAAAGGAAAGATTTTACTAACAATTTTTAGTACCTTCACTACTATGTTCCGAATCTTAGTGTGGAGAGATCGCTACAACCTCATAAAGAATTACAGATTTGCGGGGATGTAAGTGTGTTCCTTTCAGATGCAATAACCCTCAAGGGTATACGATGATGACAGTGCAAAATGGCATAGCAATTTACTTCTGGATTATTGTATAATCTGGATAGAATTGCTAGGGTTTATCAGCAACATTATTATATTAAAATCATGTCCTATCTTTTCAAAAATCATGGTAATGAGTATTAAAACACTATATGTACTATTTATAAATATTATTTATATGTGCTTTCATAAGAACTATTTATACCTACAGATTACGCTATAGTTACATACTACTAAAACTGATACAAAACAATGAAGGCTTTTTGTATTTACTTTTTGTAATGACTACATGAATGTAATAAATTACTATTACCAATTATTAATTATTGTATGGGCCAAATCCTTTACTAAAAATAGATAATCCTCTTAGTGACTTAATTAGGTATGCATTAGCAATGTACAGATTTTTTTAAAAAATGGAGACTTAAGAAGTTTAAGGAGAATAGCTAAAATGTAACTGGGCTAATACCTGGTAACTGACTGGTAACTCCACACTTTGGAAACATCAACACACCGTTCTTTCTCTCTCTCTTTCTGGTTTAAGTATTTAAACCAAGCCCCCTCAGAGTAATATAACCCTTATTTTAACAGAATATAATTCTCAATAGTTAACATGGGAAGTTCATCCCCATAATTTAAAGTACGTTTGCACATACATCCCTGGAGAAATACTGATATGGTGAAATGAAACATGAATGGGCACAGATGGGAATTTTCCTGATGATGCTTCCACTAAATCTCTCTATTAGTTGGAAGAGAATTTTTCAAGTGGTGCCTGACCCTGCTCAGTATTCTTCACGGAGCAACTACTCTTCCTGAGAAATAGAGACAAATTATGCAGCTCCATTTGTTTACGAGTTAGGCTCAGATCTTTATAGTACTTTAATATGGTCACATGCATTTACAGGAATCACATGTAATGACTACGCAGAGTTTAACTGAGAGAAAACACTGAGGAAAATCTGAAAGAGAAAACAAAGAAATATCTATACTGAAATGCCGCTTTCACAGAGATCTGTTTAAACACATGGCATGTTTCCTTGCTTCCCTTTCATTGCATGAACACATACACACATGAATCTTCATGACATATTTTGATCGTGGCTAATTGGAGTTCTATAAGCCTCACTTATCTGAACGTTAAATTCTTTTTCTCTACCAGGGAAATTTTCTGTTATAATGTCTGTGAACCGTGTCCTGATGTCATTTATGCTATCTCCTGCTTTTTCATTGACTCCAATCAATCTTAAGTTATTCTTCTTTGCCTCATCTAGCAGCTGCTGGATTGATTTTTCATTGTCCCTTGCTATTTTTAAGAATTCTTTCTTTTCATGATCACTAATTGCAAGCCTGTCTTCTATATCTGAGATCCTGTCCTCACATTGGCTTAATCTGCTACAAATACTTTCAGTGGAATTTTTGTTCTCCTGGATATCTGCTTGAATCTGCCTTATGGATTCCATTTCTTTCCTAAGCTGAGCATTCATAGCTTCCATAATTTTCTTAAGCTCATCTATTTTTTTGTCTGTATCTGCTCTAGCATCCTTAAGCATGGTCTTCATTGTGGACAATATCTCTGCAGTTATCTGAGAAATTATTTCTGATTTGATTTTTTCCAGAGCTTCATTCAATTGCTTTGTTGTTACCACTTTAGAGATGTCAGGTGGGTGGCTTTCAGATTGTCCCACCTCACTGCCCCCTGGGTTTGCCTTTGGTGAACTGGATGTGTGGGGTTGCGTCTTGTGTAAGTGTTGTCTCACTTTCTTTTCTTTCTTCAGTTTAATTCCTGGGGTGATGCTTGTAAATTGCCTATTGTAGGTTGCTTTATTGTTAGTATTTCAAACTCTTAGGAGATGAGTACTTCTCTGAGGTATCTTCCAGGTGTAGCTTATTTTTGGGTTTTGAGCCTGCTGCAAGATCCTACCTCTTCAATTTGTTGGAGATAAGAAGTTGCTGCCTGTTTGGCCCAGTCCTTGGTTCTTTGGTACTGTGCCACAGTATTTTCTGTGATCCTTAGACAATCTCAGTTCATGACATATTTTGAACAAATCATCTTTTTGATAGTTCTTTGGGACCTAGGACATTTCCATGATACTTTTTTAAAAATGGTGGCAAACACTAAATATATAAAATTGGTCATTTTAGCACATTTTAAATGTACTGTGCAGTAGTGCTAAGTACATTTATTGTTGCTAGAACTTTGTCATCTTAGAAAACTGAAACCCTGTACCCATTAGAAAATGGCTTCCCATTTCACCCTCCTCTTATCCCTTGATAAACAGTATTCTATTTTCTGCTTCTGTGAATTTCACCAGTAAAAAAGCTCCCATAAGAAGAAGAATCATGCAGTATTTGTCTTTGTGAGACTGGTTTGTTTCACTTAGTATCATGTCTTCAAGATTCATTCACACAGAAGCATGTGAGAGGATTTACTTCATTTTAAGGAGATATCTGGGTGCTTCTGTCTCTTGGGTATTATGAGTAGTGATGTTATGAACATGAGTGGATAAACATCTTTTACAAATCCTGCCTTTAGTTCTTTTGGTTATAAACCCAGACTTACTGGTTCATATGATCATCCATTTTGTATTTTGTGAGGGGTTGACATACTTTTTATATAGTCGTTGAACCACACAATTCTACCAATAGTTCCACAAGGATACCAATTTCTACACAACTTCATCCACACTTATTTTTTATGATGTGTGTGTTTGAATGCTTTAAATACTGGCTATCCTAATGAGGAGAGGTGATATCGTATTGTGATTTTGCTTTGCATTTTTATTATAATTAGAGATGATGAGCATCATATAAGCTTGTTGTCCACTAGTATATCTTCTTGGCATATGTGTTACATCCTTTGCTCACTGGGGGGGGGGGGTTGAGACAGGGTCTTGCTATGTTGTTCAAACTGGCCTTGAACTCACTATGTAACCCAGAATGGCCTCGAACTCACAGCGACCCTCCTGCCTCAGCTTCCCGAGTACTGGGATCACAGGCGTGCATCACCGCACTGGGCTATTCATTTTTAAATTGGGTTTTTTTCATTACTGTTGAGCTGTGAAAGCTCCTTATATATTCTGGATGTTAATCTCTTATCAGATACATGCTTTAGAATACTTTTTCCAATTTCCTAGGTTGCCTTTTTGCTGTTAATTTTAAAATATAGAAACCTTGTAAATTTGACTTTATTATGATTTGGATCTTATCTGTCCCCACAAAGATCATGAGCTGAATGACTGGTCTCCAGTACAGCAGTGTCCAGAGTGGGTCTTTGGACACTGTTTTCTTCTAGTAGTTTCATGGTTTTAGGACTTATATTTGAGTCTAATCCATTTCAAATTTGTTTTTTGCATATTGCATTTGTTAAATACACTGTCTTTCTTCACTTCATGGTTTTAGGACACTTGTTGAAATTCATTTACTTGAGTATTCAAGTGTTTATTTCTGGACTCCCTATTCTATTTCATTCTGTATTTATGCTAGCTTTGATTACTATTTTGATCACTGTAGCATTGTAAAATGTTTAGATAACACAGATTGTAAAACCTTCACTTTTGTTCTTTATAAGATTTGTGTACCTGTATATTCCATGTAAATTTTAGTATGATTTTCTATTTCTGAAAAATATATCATTAGGATTTTCATGTAGATCATGTTTAATCTGTTGATTACTCCAGGTAGTATTGACATTTTAAAAAAATTAGGCCTTCCAACCCCAAAAATTGACTTTTTAAAATTACATGAGGTGATCTCAATATAGGGTGAATGTTTAAATTTTTAAAATTTATCACAATAAAAGACACATTGCCATTAGTCCCCCTCAAAATATTCCACCTCAATTCAAATGCTGTACACTTAGTTTTTGCTGCTTTCTGAAGCAGTTCTGGGAGTATTCTTTCATAAGTGTCTTTACAAAGTGTGATCGGACTTTGGAGAATGATGCTGCCGAGTACCATCCAAAGAAAAGAATGAGTAGGCTTGCAAATCATGTGGTTTACAACATCCATTCGTTCACCACATCTGTCACCGTGTCAGGTCTGGCTCTTTCCCAGAGTCAAAATGACTATGAAAAGTAAACATTTTAAATCAAATCAGGAAATGGAGGAAATCATGACAACACAATTGAAAACACTCACAAAAGATGACTTCGAGAACTGCTTTAGAAAGTGACAAGAAAGACAGGATAAATGTATTCAAAGTGGGACAGGGTAGTATTTTGAGAGGTATTAATGAATTAATGAAGATGTGGCTTTTACTGTAATAACTTTTTTAAGAATTATACACTACCTGTATTTTTTATCACACTGCATATTCCGTTAAAATGTTACACCCCTTGGCAATTTGTTTCATTCATAATTTCATTTCCAAGGTCTTCGAAAAAAACATTATACAATAGTCAACGCATGAAATATTACCAAAGTTTAAGTTCTATTGCCTCTTTTTGTACTACATATTTCTCTCGTGGTAGCCAGTAGCTACGAAGCCAGAGATCTGAGATTTTTTCTAAAGTCTCTACTGACCAATTTCCTACAACTCATTCTTCAAAAGTTTAGTTCATACTGATTTATGAAAATCGTTCAAAATTGCTTAATTTTCTTACAATAACCAATCAGCTTAGTTCCATATTTCATCTTCTCTCACTTAAATCATAGCCACAGACAGCTGTAGGAACATATACAACCAGTCTGTGCTTCTTCTAGTGTTGAAGTCTATTTAAAAATATAACCCAGTAATTCATCAAGTATGAAATAAATTTAAAACATTCAACCTATAAGATGCTTTGTAAACTGACTCAAGTCATTCCTTCCACTCTCTCCCAAACCCTTTGCTTTTATCACATGGATAAATTTATAATCTCTTGATATTTCAGGTTTATTTCACATCTCATTATCTTTGTGCCTGGCATATCTCTTTTCTTTTCTATTCTTTTTTTTTTTTTTGTGGGTACTGGGGGTCGAACTCAGGACCTCGTGCACCAGCAGGCACCCGTGCTGCTGAGCGATATCACCGGCCCTTTTTCTCCTTTATGTGAGTTCCGGGAGTCGAACTTGGGCCCTCGCACTTGCCAGGCAGGCGCTTATGCCGCTGAGCTATCTCACTGGCCCCAGATGCACATATGTACATTTCTTGAATTCATTTAGTTTCAATTTTTATAGGATAAAATACTGAGATAGACAAAATTTATTTTATTTAATTTTAATATATATATTTATATATACATTATATGTGAATATCATACCATGTCATTACATGACACCACACACACACACATATATGTATATATAGAGAGAACATATATAAATATTTATAGTGAAAAATATATTTACATGTCATATAGTACTATGCCATTAGTAACTTTCAGGGGGAAATCTTAGTGACTAGAAGCTGAGATGGTGGACTTTATCTAGATATTTTTTTCACTAATGGTGTACAGGATTATTTTCGGATTCTTTTCTCTTTCCCGTTTTATTCTGGTCCAAGGTCATTTGTTTTACATGCAATATCCAATGACATATTTATTGTAAGGATATTTTAATCTTTTCAACTTCAGTCATTCGATGTTTATACACTTAAATAGAAGCCTTTCAATTGTAATTTTCACTCTTGCTCCGCCGGTTGCAAACCTTACCACAAATTTCCCTGCTGAGCTGAAATCTCAATGTTTGGTCTGGAAAAAGCCTGCTGCAATTTACCCTTCTACCAGAACTCGAGCTCACACTGTTCGCAGGCCCCTCTGATGTTCAAGTGGCTGCTGTAGATTCTGATTGAAACAAAAATGACTTCCAAGTTGTACGTGACCCAAAAAGGCTCCCCCACTGCACAGAGGATATTGACTTTCATGTTCCTCCTGTATTGCAATATCAAACATCCTACTTGACCAGAGCACCCTGGGGCTGTGTTGTGCAGCCATTTCATACTTTTTTCTTTGTAGCATACCCATTCTAGAGTTCTATTTAACTGTTTCTTTGGTTAAAATGCCCAAGAAATGGATGGATGGATGGATGGATGGATAGATGGATGGATGAATTATTCCACACATTAGCTGGTAATATTTGCTTATATGTTCCTTTGTGTTGATATTAAGCTTACCTATGATAGACTTCATATTCTTCCAGATTTAAAATAAAGGTCCCTCCCTATTTTCTTAAAATTTTGTATGATGGAAAAAAGGTTAATCATCTTCAAATAAAATATGTCAAATATCAGATAGTAAATCTAAATTGAAATTCATATATAAATGATAAATATCTGTGTTTAATAAATAGGAACCATTGGGGCCGGTGAGATGGCTCAGCGGCCCAAGTTCGACTCCCAGAACCCACATACGAAAAAAGGGCCGGTGATATTGCTCAGCGGCACGGGTGCCTGTTGGCGCGCGAGGTCCTGAGGTCGACCCCCCGGTACCCACACAAAAAAAGAATAATAATAATAAAAAAATAAATAGGAACCAGAATCCTAGAAAAACAGAGCACCCAGGATATCAAACATTAATCTCCAGTAATTTTGTGTTGAAATACCTTAAGAATAGTATCACTATTGACTAGACTATACAGTGTCCTTAGTGAAAAGCCTGACTAAGCTAATATAATCAAATACAAAATTGATACACAGAATCATGACCCTACCTCTCAAACACCACATTGGGCCTCTCCCTACCAGAGGAAGGCAATTAAGTAATTTCGCTGGAGAATATCTGTCAGTCTGTAATTAACAACACGTACACCTACTGCACCCTAATTCTCCACTGTGGCCAGTATGTACAAGTGATTAGTGAAGGCAAATTGCAAATGCTGTTTGGTTGTTCCTGCTTCATTTCAGACTCTACCACCTCTCACCCCATCCACTTTTCTTGTCAAGTTTTAAATGGATTTTTGTCAATTAAAACATAAAATACTTACTTTTTTTCATTTTCTAAAAATGTAGTTCTCTTTTAGCTTCATATTCTGAGTTGTAAAGCAAACCTCAGAATGAATCCCAAAGAGTGTTTAAAGTGCTCATAAAGTACAAAGCCCATGTACTGTGTCAACTTTCATTTTCTTCTTTTTTTTTTCACTTGTTAAGTATTCAAGAAGTGATATTTATACATACATAGTGAAGATGTATCATGTTTACTTTATTAAAAATTTTGGCCTTGCCTCTTGGCAAGACAGCTAACTCAATAAAATAATCAAATAAGTGGAAAACCCAGCAAAGTGTGGTATATATATGAAATAGCATGAGGTTGGAATCAGCTGGGACTTTTAACTTGGGCTTTGCCACTTGTTTGCAGTGTGCCCTTGGGTCCATTCTTAGCTTCTCTGTAATTTTCTTACCCATGCAAATGAGATACAGAATGCTAACCATATTGCAGGCATATAATTAAAGATATGCTTATGGAATAGATATTTATGAATGAACATTTAACCAAAGAGATTACATACATGACAAATAAGCATGCAAAAATATGTTTAATATCATGAGCCATCAGGAAAATACAAATGAAAACCATGATGAAATATCACTATGTATCTGTCAGAAAATAATTGGAATAAAAATAGTGATGATATCAATTGCTGGAAAGGATGCCAAGAACCTGGATTTTTGCACATTGTTGATGGAAATTTAAAGTAGTACAACCACTCTGAAAATTAGTTTGGCATTTTTTTGGAAAACAAAAATTCAAACACATATTTACTATATCAACTAGTGAAGTCATTCCTGGGTATTTATTAAGAAAAATGAGAATTCTGTCAACACAAAAGTGTGTACATGCATGTTTTATTCTGTAACAATAAAAAAATTAGAAACTGCCCCTCTCTTTAATGGGTGAATAATTAAACAACCTGGGATATAGCCATACTATGTAATATCACTTAGCAATAAGGGAATAAATTATCAAAACTCCAAATGCATGGATGGATCTCCAAGGAGTTATGATGAGTAATGATAACAATATCAAAAGACTATATTTTATGCAAATTCATATATTCTTGCAATTTTGAGATTATAGAAACAGAACAGATTTGGTTTTTTTGAATGCTGAAGGATCTTTGAGTTATGAAAATGTATCTTGACTGTGGCAGTAGTTATACAAATCTACATCCATCTTAAAAATTTATAGAAATGCACACACACACACACATACACCCACACACAAACTGCACACGTAAAACTGATGAAACCAGTATAAACTTTGTGGATTGTATGAATGTCAAATTCCTGATTTTGATATTGTATTATAATATTGTAAAGTGTTGTTGCCATTTAGGGAAATTAGGTCTAGAATACATGGGACTTGCCTGCACCATTTGTAAGTTTTTTTATTACATGTATTTTCTAAAAGCTAAAAATGTGGAAATTTAAGGCACATAGCACAGAACATGTAACCCAGCAGTAACTCAAAAAATATTGTTATTTATGTGACTAAAAGACATGAGTTCAAGCTGTAGGTATATAATTTTTGTCACAGAAGTAATTCACTTAATTTCCTTTTTATACACGTATGTATGGATAACAATATTTTCCTTATTTCAGTTGAGTTCTTTTGATGATCAAATTATGTATGTTTTCAAGTATATTTCTCTTAATCTGATTTAGTTTGTAGTAAATATATTGGTGGTTAATGCTTGTTTCACCTGCTTCAATAAAACATACCAGGGCCTACTATTTCACTTATCAGTTTTTCGATGAATTACTGATACATACACACTCTGAGACAAACAGGGGGAGAGAGGAAGAAGAGATGCTTTCTAGTCTGTAATAGTACTTTTTTTTCCAATAAAAGAGTAGATAAAACTTGATTTTTTATACTTGATTGTTTTATCTCATTTTTGAAAGCTCAGATTTATTGTGCCAATTCTGTGATTACAAAATGCCTAATAACGGAGTTCCAATGTCCCAATTGGTTAGTGTGCAGTACTTACACAAAATGCCAAATCAAAATTCTCTAAATATGAAATCCAAACTAAAGAACAAAGTGAATTTTATACTTTTATGACCACCTGCTCCATTCGAGGGCTCCCTTCTATTATCATCAATACACACAAGCATATAGAAACACCTTAAATGTATATATAATGAGATGAAAAATAAGACTCTCATAATTTTCCTGAAGTGCCTGAGCAGCCAGTGAGGTGTTTTCATCCATTAATTAAGATCTCATTTATATTTGACAGAATCGTCCTTCCTAATTTCCACTGAAAATGACTCAGTCCATAGTCAATTTAGAATTGGGGAACGGTACGAAAAATGTATTTTGTATTTAACACTCACGTTTCAGCATTTTCTAACAGAATTTTCTTTTTCCTAATTGTCCTAGATAAGTGTGATAGTTAATTGTGGTATCAACTTGAATGGATTAAGAAATACCTAGGGCAGTGGTGGCAAACCTATGGCTTACATGTTATTTTTCTTTTAAGACAAAAGATGTCAAAGTATGAGTCATTTTTTCTAAACTACAACCTCAGTATTCAGGTTTAATTGCATGTTGGCACTTTGCAATAAATAAGTGGGTTTTGGGTTGCAGTTTGGGCACTCGTCTCTACAAGGTTTGCCATCACCGACCTAGGGGATTAGTGGAGCACAGTCTTGGCTGTGTCTGGATAATTGGCTTTTATGCTGCAAACCGGGGGAAGACCCACTCTGGCCACAGACGGCACCAACAAATAGGCTTGTAGCCTGGGTGAAATAAAAAGGGAAAGAAGAAGTCTTCACTTTTTTTCCTTGGGAGGAACTTCAGTCTTTGTCATCACCTTTGTATATTCATTTCCAGTACCTTCAGGTTTCTGGTGCAGTCTCTTCAGCCTTTCAGCACAGACCCTTCAGCTTTTCAGTACTGACTTGAAACAGACTGTGCTGTGAGCTCAAAGCCTTTGATTTTTACTGGATCCTCTGGTTCTCCAGCACACAGATGGCCCTTTTCCTTTCTTCCAACCCTGATTCTGCAGGCAGCGATTGTGAGCCTGCTTTGTAAACCATATATATTCACTTTTAGTCAACCCTAATTGATACAATAAGATTTGGTGAATTCCAGAAACAAGACTGCAAAGACTGCAAAGAAACGACTGTTTCTTTGTGTTTATTGCAAATGTATTAGCTGTCTATCATCTCCTTCTTTTCTTTCTTCTATTTTTCACTTCTGGGGGTCAAACACAGGAGCTTTTACATGCTAGGAAAGCACTCGACCACTGAGCTACACTCTGATCTCCTAGACTAGAGTCCTTTAAAGGGCCTAGGTTGGACTAGGAAATATTTTTTATTTGTTTGTTAAGGTGTTTATTTTTCATTTACTTTTCAAAAATTACATAGTTTAGGGGCCGGTGAGATGGCTCAGCGGCTTAAGCGCCTGCCTGGCAAGCGCGAGGGCCCGAGTTTGACTCCCGGAACCCACATACGAAAAAGGGGCTGGTGATATCGCTCAGCGGCACGGGCGCCTGCTGGCGCCCGAGGTCCTGAGGTCGACCCCCCGGTACCCACAAAAAAAAAAAAAAAATTACATAGTTTAGTGCTATGGTTTAACGATACATACATATCCAAATTGAAATGAATACCGACATCTTTATGGTCATAATATTCCTAATACCAGTTTCTTAAAGCCAGATAACTACTGAGCTCTTCAGGTAGAATCAGCAGCATCTCATGATTTCTAGGTTAGGAGAAACTTGGTGTTGACTTAATTTTCATTGTAGAGGAAATGCAAGGGAACTCTTAGATAAAGAAAAATGCTTAGTTTTGCAAATGAGCATAATTATCTATAAAACAGTATATACCGTGTTAAATTATTAGCTCATAATCATTTATTTTGTACAGATGTGCAGAAGAATAGTTGGGTTGTCAAAAGAAGATGATGCATGGCAAAAAGAAGATAAATAAGAAACATTATTTTGTCACATTGAAGTATGAAACATTCAGGTAGTAGGAACTAATTTTATTGTTCTCCATTATTCTGACTATAATATTAATGCACAAAGCAAATAACTTAGAAAAATATTTTTCTATAAAAATATTCATTCATATATTACCAAGTGAAGTAGCTCTCAGAGAAAACTTGCTTCAAAATATTCACTATTTAATTTTGAAAATCCTATTGGAAATAGTGTATTTTGAATTGAGCTCTTCTTTTAAGTTGCCCATACCAATCCAGGACTTAGTTCTTCCCAACTTCACAGGTATTTATTTTTGTACACCCTGTTGTAATGTAAGCCAAAAGAGACAATAATTTCAGGATCTTTCTTCTTCTTTTATTTCTTTTCTCTTTAATTAGAGACTGAAGATACAATATGTTGCTCTTGCAAGAGGGTGAGCTAAGAAATCTTTAACACACTTTCACTATATTATGTTGAAATGCTGGATAAAATATTGGAAAAATATTTGAAATAAACAAATGGGCTTATTAAAAAAAGAAGGGAACTCCTAAGTAGATAGACACTAAGAGGTAACTGAAAACTAGTGCTGAAGTACTTGAGTATATTTGTAGCTAAATTGTGTATGTATGTGTGTGTGTGAGAGTACGTGTGTGTAACTGAGAAAGAGATGTGGAAGTTGGGTGTCACTGGTCTTGGCACACCAGTGGCTTAAGGTTTAAGGTCAAATTAGTTTTAATTTAAAACAGACCTTCAGTCATGAAAGAAGAAGGCGGCATTATAAAAGAAACCAGCCAAATTTTTAAAAGAACAAAATATGACTCCAAGAAATGAATATCTCTATCTTTATAGCACATCATCTAAAAACCTGATTATTACAATTATACCAACATATTTGGCCTACTTGAAAAAAATCAGTGGGCTGTAAGATCATTAGCAAGACTATTCAACAGAGATAAAGAGATAGAAAGGATCATAGCCATTGAAGATCAGACACAAAATTTCAACATATGCATGTATGTATGTAGGTAAAATAGAATTTCAGAAGAAGAAAAGAGAAAGAAGGGGAAGAAGTAATGTTGAAAGCAAGTGTAGCAGGGTTAAAGATGGCTTCAAATTCTTCGACATTCCTCCCATTACGGCGGCGAGAGTGGGGGTGGATCATTTTCTCCCTCCATTGAAACTAGATTAGCCTATCCCATCTTCAACTAATTGAATACAGTGAAGCCTGGTTGGAATATACTTCTTAAAATGACTGACTGCTACTACTTCTCTCTGGCTTGGAGCCATAAGCTGACAAGTAAGAAGTCCTAGAACCATGCTGAAGAGACTATATCTTAGAGGAACTTTGAGATTATATGGGGAGGAAAAGTTTCCTGGCTAAGTCCAGCCTTGAAGTCATCTCTGTGACGAGGTACCAACTTGCTGTGACCGTTCAGATCAGACCGGTCACCAGCTGAATGCAACTGAGCAACCTCCTTGTGCACATGGAGCAGAAACATCATGTAGTTGAGTCCTGCATGAATCATGAAGCACCAGACCATGAGATGGCACTAAATGCATACCTCATAGATACTCATTTCCCATTCCCAATACACCATTCTCCTTCCACAAAAAAAAAATCACTGACAACATATCAGACATTTTTCACTTCGAAGACACAAAATTACCATCCACTAACACAACTTTCCCATGAATAATAGTGATAGTGAAAACATTAATTATATATCACTCTGTAAAAAAAATCTTGGGGGGGCATAATCATTTTTATCTGGAGATCAGAGGCATTAGCTCTTGTGTATTCCATGGGGAAGTATTGCTATGCTTCTTTAAAGCACAGGGAAATTTAGTTGAGATGATCTACGTAACAGGTCCAAGATTATAGAGTTATTTTTATAGAATTGAAATTCAAAATACTGCCCTATATTCTTTGAAATATAAAATTATAAATGATTTGTGATCATTGCTGTTAAGAATTAACCTAACCAAGGAGGTGAAAAAACTTTACAATGAAAACTATAGTATTCTGAAAAAGGAGATTGAAGAGGGTATCAGAAAATGGAAAGACATCCCTGTGTTCCTGCATAGACAGAAACAATATATTGAAAATGGCTATACTTCCAAAAATGTAATATAGATTGAACACAAGCCCAATCAAAATACCCATAACATTCCTTAAAGAACTGGAGAAGGTAATCCCAAAAATCACATGGAATGAGAAGAGACCTAGAATAGCAAAAGCAATCCTAGGCAACGAAGACAAAGCAGGAGGTATCACAATCCTGGACTTCAAGTTACACTACAAAGCTACAGTGATAGAAACAGCATGGTATTGGCACAAAACAGACCTGTAGATCAATGGGACAGAAAAGAAGACATAGAAACAACTTCAGGCAAACTAGCTATGTTATTTTTGACAAAGGGGCCAAATCTCTCTGCTGGAGGAAAGATAGCTTCTTTAACAAATGGTGCAGAGAAAACTGGCAATCCACATGCCAAAGGTTGAACCTAGACCCATATCTCTCATCATGCATTAAACTAAAATCAAAATGAACCAAAGATCTAAAATTAGAACAAAAATAGTTAATTTGCTGGAAGGCAAAATAGGTAAAATCCTTGAAAACGTAATTGTAGGCAGACTTTCTGAACAAAAGCCTAGTTGTACAAGAGATAATACCAAGAATCAATAAATGGGATGTAATCAAATTAAAGAGCTTCTGCCCATCAAAGGAAACTCTAACAGAGTAAAGAGACAACCTATAGAATGAGAAAAAATTTGCCAGCTACTCTTCAGATAAAGGACTAATGTCTAGAATATATAAAGATCTCAAAAAAATAGAACACCCAAAATTAAAGACCCAATTAAAAATAGGCGTCTGAAATGAATAGACACTTCTCAGATGAAGAGATATAAATGGTAAATAAATACATATAAAAACATTCACATCAGTAGTCATTTGAGAGATGCAAATTAAAACATCTCACTCCAGGAAGAATGGCTATCATCAAGAAATCAACCCGTAACAAATGCTGGTGAGGCTGTGGGGAAAATGGAACTTTCCTCCATTGTTGGTGGATCTATAAACTAATACAATCACTATGGAAATCAGTATGGATATTCTTCAAAAACCTGAAAGTAGAAATTCCATTTGACCCAGCTATTCTCCTTCTAGATATTTTTTCCAAAAGAGTTAAAGACATCATACCACAGTGATGTATGCATACCCATGTTTATAGAAGCACAATTAGTAACAGCTAAATCTTACAAACAACCTATATGTCCATCAAGAGATGAATGGATAAAAAAAATGTGGTATTTATACACAAGGAGTACAACTCTACCACAAAAAGGCTAAAAGAGTCATTTGTAGGAAAATGGATGTACCTTGACACCATAATGTTAAGTGAAGTAAATCAGACATGCACATGCAGACACACATATATATTCCTGCTTGTTAGATTTCTTTTCTTTTGAGGAATTTTGTTTCATTTAAGTGTTGTTCTAGTGTGGGATTCCATGGTATATCCTCAAAGAAGATACCACAGGGTGATACCCTGTATATATACAGCACAGGTGAAGGGCCTTGACCAGGAAAAAAGGTATTGTAATCCAGTGTAGGCAAGGTATCTAAAAGTATACCTTAATTTAGTATAATTGTCTTACATGTTTTTATGTTCTTTGGCCCATTAGTATGGTTTTCAATCTGTATATATGATAATTAATTTTATAAGTTCTCATAAGATAAACATGTAAATGAGTCTGATGCTGGAAAAAAATAAGAGGGATGGAAGGAGAGGGAGAAAAAGGGAATTGAAATGTGTCATGTACATGTACCAATCCCCTACAATGAATATAATCATTATGTACTGCAAACATGTACTAATAAAAGTAAAACAAAACAAAAAATAGGAAGACTTCATGAATCAAGTGCAAGCAATTCTAAATGATACTAGCCAGTATTTCTGTATTGATTACCTACGATTTTATGCTTCTTGAATTACTACTTTGTGCAGGTGCTGTAATTGGACATATCTGCAGAATATGGAAAAGATGTGACTTGTGCAAAAATCAAAATCAGGATGCTTGAGAGGAGGATAAAGTGTTTATGGGAATCCAGACTACACACATGTCTCAACTAATTAAAACTTTAAAAGTGAATGCTATGACTAACCAATGAAAGTTAGTTATGGTGGTGATTTTGTTAAGGAATGCAACATGGAGTGGGAGTAGAAACCTTAAACCTGGTGCTAGAAGAAAGGACTTTAAATCTCTCTAGACTCTATCCACTGGTTGGTTCATCGGGCATTTTGGTTTTTAGTACCTCAGACAAGAATGTTCAAAATGACATGTATATCTAATGTTTACATGAGTATCGGGAGGCAGAAGATGAGACAATGAAGAACATAGCATAGTACTTAGTGCATCAAAATTTTTAAAAGTAGTACATGCTTGTGCATAACTGAACATCCATCATACTGTTCAACAAAAGAAGCTAGTAAAGAAAACAAATGTAGTCATTAAAAAAGTCTATTTTAAGAATTGGGCATTTTACTCCCATAAAAGAAAAGAAAATTGTACTTACTAAATTTTGTCAGAGTGTATTCTCTATTCATTTTAATTAGATACTATTAAATATTTAAGAATTCTTTTAAATGTTAACCAGACTTGCTATTGAAATGTTCTTAATTGTAGATGGAACTTCCTGCTTGTTAGATTTCTTCTGAAGAATTCTGTTTTATTTAAGTGTTGTCCTAATGTGGGATTCCATGGTATATCCTCGAAGAAGATACCACAACATGACACATCTTATATACACAGCAGAAGTGAAAAAGATGACCAGGACACTGTAACTCTTATGAGAACAAAGCAATTGGCAAATTATGCAACTGGCACCAGATTTCAATGGTCACCACAAGCTAGGTACCCACTGAAATAAAACTCGTCTATCCAGAGAACTAAGGAATACATTTCTCCAGTGATAGTTTGTAAATTGCTTTTTTTATGCATCTATCAAAATAATCTTCCAAAATAAGAAAATATTTCATGAAAGAAGGTGTTTGGTGTGAAAAAGATTTATGGAGACTGAGAGCTAAACTCCCATTCCGTAGGTAGAGACAGTGGCAATAGCTGTACCTTTAAACTGTGGCAAAAAGTTGAGTTAAAAAGTGTTATGCTTACAGAATTTTTTATTCACTTATTTTTCTTTCATTTGTTGTTGTTTCACATGGGCTTAGAGTACAAGGAAAGGATTCCTGATGGAAATGACAAGTAGGTTTTCAAGGAAAGAAAGTAAGAGAAATGTCTGGGGAGGATATTTCTAATTTTACAAAAGAAAGCATTTGGAAAGGGCCTATCAGCTTGAAATTTCAAAAACTGTAAGAGTGATTTAGAGCTGGCGAAAAAATTTTTAGTGAGTGGTTAGAAGCCACATGACAGTGGTGACACACCATGGAAGTACCTCTGTGCTAATTTAAGAAGTTTGAGGTTTATTCTAAAATTACAAAGACCCATTTTGAAATGATGCTTTAGTTTCCTATTTCTGTTGTGAAACATTATGACAAGTTTAGTGGTTAACACAAATTTGTTATCTTATGCTTCTAGAAATTAATGTCAGTAGTATAAAGTCCAAATGTCAGGTTGGATATTACTACAGGAATTTTCAAAATAAGAGACTTATCCTTGCCTTGTTCAGCTTCTAGAGGTGGCCTGCCTTCCTTAGCTCATGACCCCTTCCTGAAATTGCTACTACCTCTTGCTTCCGTCATAACTTCTGCTATGGACTTGGATCCTCCTGTTGTAAAGCCACTCGTGATTACTTTGGGCCTGCCTGGATAATTCCAGATAATCTCCCCAAGTCAGGATCCTTAACTTCATCATCACTGCAAAGCCCTTTTAACCACATAAGGTAACATACCCATACACTTCTGGGATTAGGACATAGGTAATGGGAAGACATTATTCAGCTTGTCACAAATTATGAGTAAAGAGTGGATAAGTGGTTTATTTCAGATCTCTGATGCAATGGGAGTTAGTTAGAAGGAGAAGGGGAAGAGTATAAAAGATGCAGTTACTGAATTCTTGATACCAAGTGGGTTATTTTATCTGTTAATATGCAGTGCTATACCTAAAGACTCCTGCTTTCCATTTCCTTAACAGAAGCAAATGCTCCTATGATGAAAAGCAAAAACATCCCTGAGTTACCTTTTGACACAATCTAGAAACTAACTAGATAGGGACAGATGTACTAAGTAAAAATAAGAAACTAATTTCAGTTTCTAAATTGGAATCACTTTACTAGAAATGGGAAACTTAGGAAAAGAAAAGAGTGCAGAGGAAATTACAGAGTTCAGTCAGCGTTATCAGATTTTAGAGCACCACTGTACAAATCAGAAAAGACAAACACTCTGAAGAGAAGCAGGCCCATGGCTTGCTGCCTAGTCTACTGCTTTGGATACAGGAAAAGATACATCCTCTCAAATGATGCAGCTCCTACCTAGAGTGCAGTAGGAGCTTGTCACCAATGAAAACCAGAGAAGAGATCTTAAACTTAGTTTTATACATTCGTATCTCAGCTCACAAACTTAATTTGTTCCATGATTCTGGAAAAGATGGCCATGTTCATGTGTGTGTGGGAAAGATGGTTGCGGTTGTGTTTGTCACCTGATGCAGAGTTTGCAAACAAAAAATTCACAAACAGAAGCATTTGGCAAAATTTTGTTTTCTCAAACAAAAGTAAAAAAATAAGGATGCTAGTTTTGGAAATATAAGCAGAACAAAATTTAATGTTCTAGAACAACTGAGATTGTATAGGAAGAGTTACACAACCTCAAGGGGCAATCAAGTTTAGACAGAAATGTCCAAAATCACATTATCATTGCTAGCATAAGAAGAAGACAATCTCTGTGGCACAAATCGTCTACATGGATATTTAGTAACTCACCAATGTTTATGGCAAGCAATACATTTACCATTTGTCATTTATATTTTTATAAATGTTTTCATGTATTAAATACTAAAGGTAATTCATCTTGGAGCAATAGAAATGAATAAATCTATATTATTTTCCATTAGCAAAAGGGAAGTTAGTATAAAGATATCTGTGGTATAGCAACCAAGGGTAAAGAGAGCTAGAAAATCCTTTGGCTCATGCTTAAGTCACAGTCTATGAGAAAGCCATGGAAAGCTCGGAATTGGGAACGAACAATTTAAATTAAAATATTGTCCTTGACTTTCAAAAATCAATTTATTTTTATACTGAATTAATTCCATAAAGTTCTGCTTGATCCTAATTATTTGAACCTATATGAAACGTTTTGACAGGGGAGAATGCATTTTCCTTAGGTTCCATTTGTGGAATTTAGTTATCTATTCAATATATGTATTTCATTTAACTTCAGCTGATTTGAGACACCTAACTCTCCATTGGGAGGCACTTGGCTTTTCTCATAAATGTGTAATTTTCAGCTTGAAGAAACACTTACACCTTCAGGGAGCAATATATTCTCTTTTCCCAATAGTTCTTTATTTTATTTACCCTGTCAAATAGCCAACAAGAACATTTTCTCATACTCTACTAGATATAAGTGAAGTTCAAGTATTCAGTTTGACAAACTTTTCCAGAAGAAAATTAGAAAATACTCTTTAGCAAAGTATCTAATAGTAGTTCTTATTGAGCCATAAACCACCTGTTTGGAATGATAAATTAAATTAACTCCTACAATAAAATCTGATTTTTTAAAAAGTATAATACATTTTGAAAGTGTTTTGTTTGGCATCTTTACAAAGTGTTAGAAGGAATGAATTTGACTTTTGCAGCATACATTTGTTAATTGGTCCATTTTGGAGTCACCTAACCATGAAACACTAGAAATGCTTTCTCTCTTACTGGGCAGTTAGTGAGCTGTATAAAATTGAATATGGCAAATTCTGATTCTTTGGATTGTTATTTGCTCAAAATGGGCAGAAGTGAAGCTACCAGAAATGTTCACTTCAAATGAATTTTGAATACAAGCTAGCTGCATCTTTCCAATAAAGTCATTTCTTCATTAGTTAGACTGGCTTTAGTAAGAGGGGAAATCCTGTTTCATTGCTATTCTTTCCTCCCCTCGCTTATGCCTAAAGCCTATCATATGTAAAAGTATCTTATCATGGATGCAGTAATAGTTCTGCTCTAGACAATTTCTACCTAACTGCATTTCTATTATTATGGATAACCTTCAGCTAAGGAACAGCATTCAAAATTTGTAGAAAATATAGGAAAAAAAGAGCTTTTCCATATAAATCCAGAATTCTAAACATGTGAAGTATGGATGAATTGTATAACTTTGAAAGTGAATGTAAAATCCTTTTGCATGTGATCCTTATGGGAAAGATTACTACATGGTCGCTCACAGTGAAAGTTTGCTTCAATGTGTTATTTTTTTTTCTCAAGCGTCATATGTTTGCAAGACATTGCCTTGATGCTTCCCCTGAAGCATGGGAGAATCAGACTTATTTTGACTAGAAAAGGCTAAAGATTAGAGGTCTAGTTTAGTAAGAAGCCCTGGCAAATACTGAAGGCTGATTAGTTTTGTTAAACTGGGTCAGGACAATCCGAGATTAATTCAGGGAATAAAGCTCAGTGAGGAGACATTAAAGAGGTAAACTACACTTAAGCAGATGATATGAGGAATCAAGGAACTGGCTGTAGTGTACAGCTATTACTATGAGCTCTGGGAATAATGTATTGTGCAACCTTTGGCTAGTCAATTAACAAACCCATGCCTCCTTACCCTCATCTTTGAAAGAAGTGATCTGAATGGTCTCCTACATAAGATTCTTCTCAACTCCAAATTTCTCAATTTGAAGGAGAGGCAGAATTAGTGAGCTCATGTATAAAGAATTTATATGAATACTGGACACAGTATTCAAGGTGTACATTCTTTGATCTCTTTTCTGTCCTGCCATGGATGGGTAAGGCAGCACTTAACATATGTCTGCTTCCAGCCAGAGAAAAAGAAAGAAAACAGTCATCAGGTTCTTTGCAATTCACAATTTTAGAAAAGTAAAAGTCTATATAAAATGTCAGGGCATGACAGAATTATAATGCATCCTATAACCACTTTGGACTAGGCTTGGATATAAATTTCATTCATCCATTCATGTATCCATCTATCTATCTTCTATCAATATGTTCACCCAGCCATCATGTACTGTATACTTAATAAATTCACAGCCTGTGTAAGCATTCAAAAAACACTACTCAACAATGCAGGCCTTACTTTTCTTCATAGAACTGAGCATAAATCAGGGGACTTACATTAAATAAACACACAATTAATTACACTTGTAAAAACTACTATTTAAGAAAATATAGAAAGTAAGACTAATGTATCACAAGCTGCTATTTTCTTCACATAAGAGGAGCAAACTTGATTACTCCTGCACAAACTAACCTCTTTGTTCAAAGGAAGCTGGAGATGCAAGATGCTTAAAAAGTCAAGAATGGAATTCATTTTTCAGTGTTCAACCATCGCAAGACTATATTATCACAACATTAACACTACTGGCTTCTGAATAACAAATCAAATTTACAAAACACCCCATGCCTGTTATGCCTTCCAAAGAAGTCTTGAGAAGGATTTTGTCCTTGTGAAGACAACCTTTAATAGCAAATCAGTATTCCAAGTTCACTAAGGCAATAAAGAACAATAACAACTAAGTCCTGAAGGAACAGATTCAGCCTTTATTTGGCAGAGAATGGTATGCAATTATAAAGCTATCAAGACTCTAAACCCATATATTTAATTAAGAATAAAGATGGGTGAGTACTGAAATACTAATGAGAAAACTTCGTTTTCTTTTTAATGAGGTTATGCAGTTATGACCCAAATATTCCATTCTGAATTAGACTGACTGGTTTTCTGCCTTGGTTTATCTGGGATAGAGAGTATTCCTGGATGCAGGAATTACAGCACTGAAACCAGGAAATTTATGGGCAAACTGGGATGAGTTTGTTCCTTACATATCTTCTGTAAAGTAAAATAACATAAGACTCCCATTCTAGAAGGTTCTGAACCACTTCGATTCATGCTTTCTCTTCACTTAGCAAGCCATGTACTGTGACCATTCATCCTTCAGAAAGGAACATTTTACAATCTGCTAATACCTCAGGAAATTCATGTTTTAAGCAATCAGTATTTTTTCCAAAGCAGTACGAAGAAGCAAACATGCCTAAGCACCAAATAGTCTTTTTAGCTTTGTGCTTCCCCCTTATTTGGCACCTGCTCTTTCCCACGTCATCCCATGGTATGCTGACACTGGCAATGCAGTCAGGCACGTTGGATTCCAGTTCCATTTCCTGCTCAACTCTGTCCGAAAGTAATTTAGTTGGAAGCATCAGCATCAATTAACTCTCTTAGCCTCAGTTTCTTCAAATTTAAAGAATCTTCATATTTGATTGTCATGGTGAAATAAAGTCTTCTGGGGTTGTGTTTGGTAGAGAAAGGTAAGGTAACAGTAAAAATTAAGCTGTCAGCTAAGTCATTATATGCATTATGTGGCTATATGGAGTGTTTCATTAAATATTCACAAAGCCTGATGAGGTACGAATTTCTATTACACACACAAACACACACACACTCACACACACACAGAATCATCCCTCAGTGTCTGCAGCAGATTGGTGTCAGGACTCCCAAAATATCAAAATCCAAGGATCCTTGCATACTGTTTGCATATAGCTTCCATACATTCTCCAATATACTTTAAATTATCTTGATTACATGCAGTACCTAGAACAATATAAGTACTATGTAAATAGGTGCTAAACTGTATTCTCCAAGGAATAAGAAAAAAAACATGATCAGTGCAGACACACTTTTTTCAAGTATTTTTAGTTTATAGTATTTCAGATGAGTGCTGATTTACTTATGACCCATCTTTCTAGAATGACTGTAGTCTAACTACCTTATAGAGTTTGCTGAGTAGTAAATAAGGTAAGTAGTGTTTTCAAGCAAGAATGACTTATTGTATCAGGTTTTTCTTTCTTGTCATTATACATTAATGCCCCAAATCAGCATCATCTTCATCACAGCCACTAGTTTTGGAATAATCCTATTTTTTTTCTTAAGTATTTAAAATTTACATCTTTCCTCTGAGCCCTTAAGGATAATGTTGGAGCAAGTATAACAATTTTTAGTGCCAGAATAGAATAATACTGTCACTTTTGCTTAACCTGAGTCCAATAGTCATTGGTAAGCAATGGAATCTAGAGACCATGTCCTCACAGGTGACATCAATAACAGCCGAAGAAGAATATGTAGCAAAGTGTTGATTTTCAATGTGTTAGCTTTCTCAAATCAAGAGGAATGCCACCTTCTCAGAAGACATAGTGACGGTCACCCTTAACTAAGGGAAATTATCAGAATCTCTCTCAGAAGGGATCAGGAGTTGTCTTTTGAATCTCTATTCTATAGGCAGAAATGTCCTGGAAAACAGGTAAATAATCTCAGATTCAGTATTTCTGGATTTTATGCATCCCTGAAAAATTAAACAGAACACTAAACATGAGGTCTCTGTCATCTCCCCAGCTCAGGGTGTCTCCTAATAGTTTGACAGACATAATCGATATGCAACTCCAGATATATTTCTGGCAGCAACTTGCTCAGACAAACTTAAAAACTTTCAATAAGAGGAATGATAGCTCAATTTTACTCTGTGTTAATAAAAGGCATCCAACATGGTATGTATCCTCTGACAGCCATAGTTTAGAAGGGATTTTGGAACTAACATTTCCAGAGAAATGGTCAGAAGGATGAAGGAGACACCATATATTTAAGTGCTTCAAACAGAAAGTGTTTAAATTTGAATGAGATGTGAGATAGGCACATGCTAGATCTCATTTATAATTTTTAAAACAGTTATTTTATATTTACTAGTCCTTTAATTTGCCCAAGAAGATGAAATGAATGATTGGAAGCTATGAAATTAATTCCCAAGGTCTTCAAGTGTTATCAAAAGTAAAACATAATCTTATGCAAGAGTGAGTTTCCATCATGCAAACATTTCAAGTGAGTGTTTAGCAAAATATTTCTAAACCGGGCATGGTGGTGCACACCTGTAATCCCAGCACTCGGGAGGCTGAGGCAGGAGCATTGCCATGAGTTCGAGGCCAGCCTGGGCTACAAAGCAAATTCAAGGCCAGCATGAACTGCATAGTGAAACCTGTCTCCAAAAGGCAAAAAAAAAAAAAAAATCTAAAGTTGGTTTATATGTGTGTCTACAAGGTATGTGCCATGGAAGAACAGATTGGAGTTAGGTTTTTGTTAAAATACAAGGTGTGATCAGTAAGTACAGCAGATGTTTAAATTTTTAAAAAATTATTACAGTAAAAGATACATTACCATCATTACCCTCAGAATATTTCCCCCATCTTCGAACACATCATTCTTGCCACTTTCTGAAGCAGTTCGGGTTGGTCTGTTTTGTCAGTGTCTTTAGTTACACTGTCAGCTGCCTCGATGTCCTGAATCAGCTCAAAACATTTAGTTTTCATAGTCATTTTGACTTTGAGGAAGAGCCAGATCCAGTGAATAAGATGGATGTGAACATACAATCATATTTTTATGAGCCCGTCTTTATGTTGGAGGGCACCAGAATTCACCATATTTTTTTATCACACCTCCTCAAAAGATTCACAAAAAGGACTTTCAAAACTGTTGCAGAAAATATCAAGAATGATGGGATAATTGTGTTCCAAGCAAGAGAATTTGGAGCTGGAATAATGACAATGTGTCTTTCACTGTAAAATTTTTTAAAAATTTGAAAATTCTTCATATATTTGGGTCTTATAATTATCCTTATTGAATACTGTTGAAAACACTAGATTAAATTAAGCTAACTTTTTTATTTCAGCACTTAGCAGAGGACTTCCCATTTGTGCATTCCTAAATAATAAATGGGAAGAGAGATATAGATGAAAATTAATGGATCTGAAGTCCCAAGATATTATTTTTCCTGTTCATTAACTTTACTCAAAACTATTTAAAAATCATTGCTTTATAATATTAGTATTTAAAAATATAAATAATATAAGGAAATAACCACATCAGTATTTATTGATTTATATTTATTTCTATTAGTGCATATTTACTGTAGATAATGATTACATTCTTTGTAGATATAATGCATCTTAATTCTTTTTAATATTAATTCTTAATTCCCCTTCTCCTCCCCTTCTTCCATCTCTTGGTCCTCTTCCCATTAACAAAAGATCTATCTCCCTGTTTCCTATTACCCATCTTTTATTTTGTTCTTTAATTTACAAGTGAAATAAGTCAGACACACAAGCTTAAATATCACATGGTCTGTCTCATATTGGTAAAGCAACATGAATGTCCAATACAATGTGGGTGCACAAGGTTATTCTGGAATCCCAATTTATACAATGGTAGCAAAAGAGCAAAACATATAAAGGTATTTACTCAGCCAGTAATGTATAACTATGCATATGATAATCATGGGGGGGCCTTAACTTGGGAAACTTTTTGGCCAGCCCATTCATCTAACTGAAAGTTGTAATGAATGATTCTTTCCTAATTTCTGTGTGTCAGTTGACCTGTGCCAGCCCATAATCTGCCTTGAGAGATGTTCTTCACCCTCTATCTTGTGCTCTGGGTAACAGAGAGCTGCTCTCTGCAAGCTCTTAATTAGGCAGCTTATGGCTGGGTTCTGACAACAGAAGATGGTAAGGACTGGAGGAATAGGAAATCCCAGGAGTTGCCTTGTTCTTTCTTGCCTCAAGCTGGATCTACATAACCGGAGAATTATTTAAGTAGTTTTCTCTTTCTTCATACCAGTGTTCTAGCCCCTGAGGTCTGGTTATTTTGCCCTTCACTTGGTTCCTTCTGCAGCAGATGGTAGAGGAGTTTTGCTTTTAATAATCTATTGTTTACACCCGTCTTTTGTTCAAATTTTAGTCAATTCCACCAGCAACATAACAAATTCCTAGTATTTTGTTACCAGGACACTTATTTTTAATAGTTTCTGTTTCCCTTATTGGATGCTGATTTATGTGAGGGTCTTCTACATTACATAGGTGTACCTTTTAAATGTTATTGCATTATTATTTTCTCAGAATTCCATAGATGAAAATAATTATAGTGATCTCTTAGCCAAATAGTCAGATTCCCATAAGTGGTGGGAAGAAGTGAAAATTCAAATGGTTCAGGATGTGAAACTCTCACTTCCACACTGCAAATATGCCCCGGTTCAATGTTAGAATAAAGTGTTCCACAGTGTATTTGCTTTTCCTAATATTACAGAAAAGGCATTGATTATTAGTCCAATTCAATTTTCACTACATCTTTTCAGATTCAGCAAATCTGTATTGAACAGATCCTACTTGTACTTTTTTTCCCAAGCTTGGTAGGGGATTTTAACCATATTGTTTTGGTTTTTCTTCCTATTAATCCTTTAAAGGTGGGAGTATTATAAAGAAACTGAGGTTTAGAAGGGTGAAGTGGCTTGCCTACACATACACAGTAAATAATCATCCCAGATCAGACCTAAACCCCAAATTAAGCTCTTCCCACAGCACTATCCTGCCTGATTCCCTTCATGATTAAGTCCTTATCTGATCTTAAAGTTCCAAGTAGAGTTTTAGAGAGTAATGAGTTTAATTGTGTAGGTGTCAAATAAAAAACAAGCGAATGTACCTTTTAGCATGACTTTAATTAATCTGATGCCTCACCTAACCCTAATATAATAACTTTAACCAACTCTGTTTCTCTTTAAACAATATCTTATAAAATATTCTATCCCCCAGGAATGGGATGAATATTAGCATCTATAAACTTGCTTCTTGCCTGCCACTTAGAATATGCCTTTCTGAAACTATTTTATCACAGCTTCTCCATTGATATTAATATTATAATCCTAATTGTCATCCTCTTCAAAATAATTCAGTAAACAAACTTTGTCTGATGATCAAGAGGAGAGACAAGAATCTTTAGCAGACTCACATATGGGAGGGAAAAACAATTAAAGATGATCTCTGAGCCAGTACTGCCAATATGAGATGAGGTGCATAACTAATCAGCCAAAGATATACAACAGGTGAAGTGATGAAAATGTGATTGTGAGAAATGTAAGGATAGTCTGATATGCATAATTCATTCTTCCCATGGAACCCCTGCCCATCTGCTGTGGCTCAATTGAATATCAGAAGATGGAAAGAGGCCATCATTCATTAACTTGCCAAACTCCTCCAGGGCCTGACTTCGCCTTCATTTTGTTTTTGTTCTTGTTCCAAAGACTTGGAAACCACTAATATTACTTTATTGGTTTTTGAGCTAACCAGGATAGGATCTCATCAGCTTCTCTTCTAAAGGGAGCAGAGGTGTGGAATGTTTTATATACAAAACAAAGAGAGTCTAACATCTGTTAAAGCTCTAAAGAGCTGCCTCCTCCTTGGCTATGATGGATTAATACCATGAAAACAAAGGCCTTAATCCTAATGTCCTTGAAAACAATCCTCTCAGGCTTTATTTTTCCTATAGCTGCCTAGGCTAATGGAGGTTTTCAACTCTAAACATTTCCAGTCTGCTTTTCCAGCCAATGCCTGCAAGAATTTCTGAACTTTAAGGCTCGCATGAAATGAGCAGCTGAATTTAAACTAGTGCTGTATAAGATATGAGTAAATTATTTACCAAATACTTCTCAAATGATCCTTTGTACTGAATTCTGCTTGATTAATTATCTATTTGTATTTTAGGAGTAGTATTGTCTCTTATTTAGTCATGTATTCATCCTACACCTATACAATGCATGCTTTCTGTACCAGAATAGGTGTTAGAGATTTAGTAACTTGTAAAACTCAGGCCTTTTCTGTAATGTGTTCAAGTCCTGATAATTGCTTATTATTAACATATAACGGCAACAATATGCATTGTTTTCCTCTCAGATGTCCTTCTCTCCAGATCATCAATCTTGTCCCCATTCCCCAACTTTGTCTAGATTGTAAACTCCCTACAAATGGTGACAGTGTCTGATTTCACTCACCAGCTATTTGTCACCAGCTGAGTGGAACTCAAATATTTTAACTTATTCATTGAAAAACTATATTTTACAAAACAATATGATTTCTTATTTCTATGAACCTTGCTTTATTCATACAAATCGTTGCTATTAGGTGTTCCTCTGAGTGTATGCCTAAGTATTAAAATATAGCTGAAATTATAAAATATCCACTGTATGAGAGCAGAATCATGTTTTAACCTCACTGGAGATCCCTCTAGTCTTAAAAACATATCATTTATGTTCCCTATGTTTTGTTATTTTACATATTTTCTGTTTGACAGGTGGAAAAACAAACAACACTGTCTAATACTATTAGAGATAAAATGTCTTTTTTAGTAACATTTTCCTCTGTTAAAAATCAAAGACAATATAAGAGTATGGAATATTTACATATCAGGATTGTTCTGTAAGTTTTTTATAAAAAAGTCTTGATTAGAACATTATTCTTTTAAACTTTTATTTATAATTGAGAGCATTAGATCCATTGAATGATTAATCAGTGGACCCAGTTTTCAAGTTTTTCTATTATAAATATAAGAAAACTCAAAATTACTTCATTTTCTTCTCCATTACCATTCTAATCAATCTAATTTACTTTTTAGAATAACACTCTAATCAATGTTGGTCTTCAAGAAGAATGTGTGTGTGTGTGTGTGTGTGTGTGTGAAAGAACTCCTAAGTATCTTTAGTTAAAAGTAGATATAACATTTGATGGAGAAAACATACCTTGAAATATAAAAACTAATTCTTTTCATCATGGCGTATTTCTTCTAACTGAAAAGGTTGGCCAGAGAATACCACCTTTGGTTCCAACAGGATGGTGGCCAAATGTTATGATTTGCCTACAGTTCCAAAAAGAGCACTAGAATTCTAAAGATTTTGGAACTGCTTGTGGAATCCATAAGTTTTGTAGCTTCAAGGGTTATATTTAAACGTGTCTACCAAGTTTCTTAAAAATGTAGTTTATTTGGAGTTGGAAAGCTACAAGTTCTGCTTTCCTGCCAGAAATCTTAATAAACTTAAGCCATTGGCATGGACCACAAACAATAAACAGGATTAGTAGAAGTTACACATCCTACTTAATATTGCTTAGTTAAAGAGTTACTCAATTGAGAGAACAACATTACAGGAATTATTTACACTGGTGTGAATCATTTGGTCCACAAACAAATGAGTAATGACCTGTTAATCCAGGAGATTAAAAGCTAAACAGATGTTTCACAAGAATAAAATTAGTCTGGGGGAGAAAACTGAAAACAAATTCACATTTGATGCTGGCTTGTTGAGTGGGATACGGGAACACTTTCACTACTTCTGTTCACTATCATTTATAAAGAGTTTTCAAAGGTCTTTATTTGAAAAATTGCCTTTTAAAAAGGAAGTAGCTACTGAGAAAATGGATTCCCAAGCCACTCATTCTGACTCCCATCTGTGTGAAAGGATACCTAATAACTCTCAAGGTTTAAAATTTGTTTGGCTTTGTTTTCATTGGGCTCCACACAAATTATTGACCCATGGACCCACTGCAGTAAGTAATGACATGTCCTATAATTCTTCTAGTGCTAATTGTTAGCAATATAGAGAGGAACATTCCTTAGGATTTTGGAGAAAAATGACCAATATGATTTGAAGGTCAGAGAGGGGAAAAGATTCTCCTAACATAGTAGATTGAGAAAATCATTCATACATAATTTGGGTAGAGTAGATGATTAAAAATGCCCTTAAAATTCATAAGCAAAAAAATCCTGGATTGACTGTCTACCATAAACATTGTAGTAAACTCACTACTGGTCCTATAGATACTCATTATCTGCCACCAAAAAATTTACTGTCTCATTGAAAAGACTTTACAGCCTTGTAACAAGATGTTCTTTTTCTGCAACTGTGGGCCTCCAAAGATGTAGTGATTTATTTAGCAGCCTGTGAAATGTTTGTCTATGAGTGCATAAGATCAGTAATGTTGGGATGAGGTGGGGACATGGATTGATTAAAAGTAGCTGAAGCTTAATCTTGGAATCCCACATATTTATAGCCTTTATAGAAATGCAACTAGTCTTCTTTTGAGCAATGCTAAGTCCTAATGATACAGCATTTATTTTCTCAACTTGAATTACCATCATTCATATTAATTAAAAATTACAACCACGATGTATTAGTTAAGAAATCTAAGTATAACAAAATTGCTGATGCTACCACAGGAATACGTAACAGATCCAATACTAAAAACCCAAGTAGGTTTGAGTCCAATCCAGTACATTTTTCTACAAAGTCAATGCTAAAGGATGTGGAAGTGGTCATGGTGTACATCAAATAGAGAACTTTTAAAACAATCATCACGTTTAAATTTTACCCCTGTGATATATTTGTACTGGTGTGAAAAAATATGCCTCATTTTAAAAGAAATAGACATTTAAGAATATTTTATCCTTCATTACAGATGCACTGGCTCAGTGCCATCACATACACATGCATAAAGATGTACAATCTTAGCACATTCCAGATTATTTAACCTAGGCAAAGGATTTCAAAATCATCAACTAGTAGATTCATTACCATGTCCCAATTAAGAATTACTATGTAATTCTTCTCAATGTAATTTAATGATGCATTTTTAGTAAAGCTTTAAAACCGTATGAATATTAGGAAATTTGAGTGCATTTGATAATATGCTGATTATATAATCAATGATACTGATCATGTAGTAGGACAAATTGCCATTGACTTTGAACTGCCTTCAAATTTCTCAAACATAAATTATCATAAATTTTTAATTTGAACTAACTTTGTTTCTAGAAAAAGCAGCAGAGACTATTATATCATTTATGTAGTTCTTTGTAATTCATTGACAATTGCAATTCTTAATATATCAGATGAAGTCTTTTAGCTGAAAAATTTCCTGTGAAAAAATATTTAGGGGGCCGGTGAGATGGCTCAGCGGCTTAAGCGCCTGCCCGGCAAGCGCGAGGGCCCGAGTTCGACTCCCGGAACCCACATACGAAAAAGGGGCTGGTGATATCGCTCAGAGGCACGGGTGCCTGTTGGCACGCGAGGTTCTGAGGTCGACCCCCCGGTACCCACCAAAAAAAAAAAAAAAAAATATTTAGGGCAGTTTTCTCATCACCCTATCACATACCATGTGTCTGTTCTATGCCTGATAACAGCCCTCCCATTCCTCTCTGTTTCTACACTAGTAAGTTCTGTCTTGTTTGCAATATCCTGTAGAAAGTCCATATGCTAAAATATTTCTTTCCTGAAAGTACAAGTTGTAGCACATAATCTAAGAGTAATATAATTTTATGGACAGAATAAAAGGAAAAAGAAAGATGTAGTAGCAATTATACTATTAGTACCATAACAATAATCATGGCTTACACTGATGGATACTTACTTAAGGACTTTACATACGGTCATGCTGTCTGTGACCTCCAGCCAAATGCTGCCAGGAAAATATTTGTGATTCCGATTTTGAATTTATTAGTCCAACAAAGGAAGATGTAGACCATGGGAAACTAAGGACTATCTAAGTAAAACCTGTTAGAAAGGACTTATTTTAGGATGCATGTTCTAGATGGGTGGGTCAGGCCCAAGGAAAGGGGACCTTGCTTTGGATCAGTTGATATCAGAAGGCAGGGATAGTTCTGCGAATAGCTCTCTCGGTAATCTTATCTGTAGAAAAGGAAATTTTTAGGGTTTTTCCTAGCTGTAGAAAATTTATGTAGAGGGAAGCTAAAGCTTGATAATTGGTATCAAGGCAGCAGTCATTAAAGTTTGATAACTGGTATCAAGGCAGCAGTCATTGATGTTACCTGGGAGAGGGGTTTGTTATTTTGTGGGTTGGACAACATTCATATTTTGTTAGTTTTTAGACTTGGTTATGGAGTTGTCTTGTTTTCAGTTTGATCCATCATGACCAAAGAGGTCTAGTGTGATAGTGATAGTCTATGAAATTGCCTGCGTTCAACAGTAGAAGAACCAGGTCTGATAGTGAGTACCAGGGCAGCAAGCATTTTGCAACATCGAGCCCAGACATAGTGCCAGCCTATCTCCTGAATGTTGGCAACTTTTCTTCTCATTCTCAGTACATGTATACTACCATTTCATTAGCCCACAATATAACTGGGTTTACATTGTTACCTTCTCCATTCTACTGGTGAGATAAATGAATGTTGGACAAGTTACACAACTAACTCCCACAAAAAAAGAAATGATAAGCAGACTTAATATTTGAATATTTGGCTGTCTGCTTTCCTGATTCCAGAAACCAAAATAAATTAAACTCCCCATAAATATACATGTGAGATAATTAATAAATTTACATTTCTCTTTGAGCCCAATTATTACCCTATGAAGTACAGTTTTCTAATCTAAATCTACTGATATTTTACATTTCAAATTTAGACTTTCCCTCTCCCTGATCCCTTCAGAATGTTTTGGTTTATAGAATCATCAGTTTGCTCGACACTGCTGTTAGATATAATGATTCAAAGTATATTATTCTCAATCCTTAAGGCTAAAATACAGAAACTATATAAATGCTTCACAGTTGAGCCACCATGAAGAGGTAAAGCTGCTTCTTGTTTTCAGCCTACAGAGGTGAGCAGGGAAGCTTTCTTAATCTCTGTAACAACTTCTGAAACTGTGTAGGGACTAAATTGCCTCACAACCACAATCACAGCATCCCCAGAGAGTGAAACAACGCAATGTAGGGTCTGAGGGCATTCTTTTATACACATCAGCTTTATCTTTCTACCTAGAATTCAGACAGTCTAGAAAATACGCAGGACCATGCAATGCCATGTTTCAAAGTTTGAAAGTAAAAGCAGTTGATTGACCCAGAATTCATCTACTCTCAGTCAATGAAAAGGAATTATTTTCTTTTCAATGATATATCATATTCCAGTACTATTACAACCATTTAATATAATAATCACATTGCAATTTGTCTATATATCATGACAAGTAAACTAATCGTTTTACAACAGAACTGCAACTTCTTTGACTCACTTTCCAATGACAGGTTTGATAAGTCCCTTCCCTTTGAATCTGGACAGGTATATGACTATTTCGACCTTGAAAATATGGCCAAGTGAGAAAATGTGACTTTTGAGGTTATGTCATTAAATGCCATGAAGCTTCTTGGTTGAAAAACTCATTCTTAAAGTACTGCATGGGAAGCCTGGGGACTCTAAGATTATCTTGATAGAGAGATGGGTCAACTCCGATGAGGTACCAGGCAAGGAAATCAAGCAGTCTCGGGCCATTTCAATCACTGACCATCAGGATACCACTACAAATTGTCTGACACCACTGCATAAGATGGAAGAATTATCCAGTTGAGCCCTGACTAAATTTCTAATCTACAGTAAGTAAACAAATAAGTATCAAGATTTTGTGGAGGAAAAATAACTTTTCAAGTAATATTACAGTATAAATTACTAGAATATCAGGTTAGCTAATATATGAAATGTTTAGAGACCCACAAGGAGATAGCACATATAGCATGACATGCTGAAACAAAGAACAAGAAGGCCAGAGGAGGTATAGGAAGAAACCCTAACTTAAGTCACTCACAAATTCTATGCAGGATTCATAAAAAGTGACACGTTGATAAATCTCTGGCTACATACATAGATATCATGGACATTCACATACATGAGTACTCATTCCACAGCACATGATTTCAAGTGGTAGCAAGCAAAATATAAAGTAAAATGAAATCCTATGTTGAGAAATTCGTTTTTCTTCTAGTAACTTTTCACTCCTTTTGAATACAGAAAAAAGATTTAGATCATTGCTAACATCTTACAACTTACCAAATATAAAAGAACAACTTTATGATACAAAGCCAGCATACAAGAACACAGACATGTTAGAATATAATTGTATGCTTGAGGGTTTGGGTTGTGTGTGTGTGTGTGTGTGTGTTTTATTTACCTTAAAATCTTTCAGTGTCAAATGACACTGATTTTTCTACTCATAGTTATGAAGAAATGGGATTTCCAGAATGCACACATGTACAAATTTTGTTGACTGTATCTTCAAAATGTGTCTAGTTTCTGATCCCCACCATTTCAATCCTAGCCTCCCTTCATGGTTCCATCATCATCTTTCATCCGAATTTTAGCAAGAGCTTCTAATTTGCTGGAGCCTGCCCATTCCGCTATACTCCATTCTCAAAATACAAACTGAAGTATCCCATTGAAAGTGCTATCAGTTCATGGAGCTTCTCTAATTTTCCAACACCTGTCCATTCTACTTAAAATGAGCAGTACATCTTCTTGCTGGGGTCAGGCTTCCGTTTATCTACTCTACCATCTATTATAAAGTTCCTTTTCCAGCCTCTGGCTTCTGTGATGATGCTCCTAGAACATAATCCCTTCCCAGATACATTGTATTTGTTGTTATCTCTGCTTAGAACACTTTGTTCCTAAATGCCTGAATTGCATATTCCATCATCAGCTTAATCAAATTCATCTTTATAGTGAGGCCTGCCTTGACAACCTTTGTAAAAGGTTGCATTCAGTCTTCCTCCCCTGCTGGGTTTTCCTTTCCAATATTTACCTTCCCGTGGATTAATATTTAACATGCAATTTGTTTATTTGGGTTTTTTTCTGTCTCCTGGCCATAGAAAAACAAATTTTGATTTCTAAAAATTTCAGTGCTGAATTCAAACAGGCTTTATAATATATGATAAAACAAATATAAATATTTCTCAAATGAGTGAATGAAAATCTATAAACCTCTCCTGAAAAGTAAGTGCATAATGTATTAGTGTAAGATTCTGAAATGGTGATGTAAGTCCCATGTATAAAATATTAAGAGAATAATGAGTATTCATCTCTGCGGTTCTGGTCCTCCTAAGGACAATGTCAGGTCCAGCTGATGTTACCCTTGTTATCCCAGGACCAAGGGGTGTCACGCTCAGACAATCTACATTTATGCCTGGCATTTGGAGACTCCTCAATTCTGAAGAGTCTTTGCCCTCTTAGTTAAATTGGTATTGGTAACTTAAACTTAGTCAAGTGAGCATGTACAGGCTCTACACCAAAGCATTATCATCCAGATAAGTCAGTGGTAAGGAAATTATTAATAAAATTAGTTATTTTTAAGGGACTGTTTACAAATGAGTCATCATTCAGACAGGTTAAAATATAGAGAGATTTGCAGAAAAGAGTCAAAGAACCTCTTTTTAAGTGGTATAGATTGTTTGGAGGGAATGGAGTAAAGAAAAGGATGCAGATTTAAGACAAAACCACTATCTTGTTCAGTAGAGAACAGCTTGCTTGAGATTCACAGAATTTACTACATTAACAGTGTTTTTGCATATTAGTCATTATTTGGACAGTCTTACTTCAAAGTTGGATAAAATTCATTAAAAACAATGAAAACATGATTTATATAGGTGCAGTGGCAAATAAACTTAGCACCTTGCATCATTAACTGTCCTGGTCTCTGTAGAACTCTAGTGGACCCAAAAGTATTATGTCTTCAGGAAAACTGAAAACCAATATAAATATTTTCAGTTAAATTAGCTTCTACTCATAATTTTTTCTAGATGTTCACCTTCCATTTTTAAACTCCAAAATGATTATGTAATCACTTAAACAACTAATGTATTTGTTCAGTTAGGATAATGAATTTTTCATTTTTATAAAATTAATACAATCTTCAAACATATTAATCCTTTATGTGTTTAATTTTTCAGGCATTTGCACAGTCGAGGTTCTATTATTTCTCATAAAAAGCCAAAATACGATGGTTCAGCACTGGATTTACACCGCTCAAATGACAGGATGCTGAACTAAGCAGGAGAGACAAGCTGATCGCTCCTCCACTCCATCATCACCACGCTCCCAAAGCTCGCTCTCTGTTTTTCATTTCACATCATGTATCAGTAAAAACGCAGCAATGACAAGGTAATAGAAGGATGATTAGCTTTAATGTACTCCCTTTCATGTTTGCAGTTAGAGCAAATATGAACTAATTTATACTCCTAGCTATTTTTCTTTTCAGTGTGTATTGTAACAAATGTGAAAATTGCTGGTGTAAGTGCAACCAATCAATTGAGATAAATGCAAGTCAAGTTCGATGAGTCTTTAACAAATTTTCATGAGGCAACCCTTCTTGGTAAAAACTGTTGGTAATTTCTATGTCAGTGTAAAGACTGTAAAATACTAGGAATGCCAAGTTCCAAGAGGCAACATGGATTTTTTTATTAAGCAAGTGAATCAAATAGTAACAAATCAAAATAGCAAACAACTGGATAATACACAACAAAGAAATCTCAGAACTGGCATGTGATTTTAAAGATGTATTTTATGTTATCAGCACTACAGTTAATCAATATTTTGAGAGGATTTGGACAACTATAACATCATAGTTCTGAATAACAATACATAAATTGTACCCATAAATTAGACACTATTTTTATTTGGACATGTACTTCTGAACAGCTTTTAAATGGTATGAAGAACAAACACTACTAATATAATCTTTAACAAGTTAAGAATATACTTAATATATCAATAGCGTGTGCCTTAAAGCAATTTTCAAGGTACATACACATATATAAATTAGCTCAAGGCCTCCACTAATACAAATTATCCCTTCCTTAAAAATACCATTCAAGGCTGAATAAATTGATATGGGCTTTGTTGCAAGTCTACTTTTTCTTTACATAATAAACATAAACAACTTTCTATGAAGTCTCTAATATTAACCTTGAATTACCAAATCATGAGGACAAAGATAAGCTGGTATTTTTCACACAGTACTTTACTTTGTTAAATGTGTTAGAATAGAAAAAAATTTAGGAACATTTATATTTCTTCTTAAGAATAATGTACAGTATACTCTGGGAAGATAGATTACTTTTAAAAATTCATTAAGGTATTCAGAAGAGCTATGTTAGGATGTGGCATGTACATCGAAGATATATCTAATATGAAAACCATTCTACTTGGACTAATTTCACAATACAAAATTTTAGTAAGTGGCTATATATATTGTTTTTTTTAGGGAGAATATAGAGGATATTTGGAAATATAAGAATCTTTCTGATTTAATAATGTATTTCAGTCTCACTGCCACTAAATTATACACTCGCTTATATTTTGTTTAGAAACTATTGGATATCAGGGCCTCAGTTGTAATCCAAACACATATATCATCTAGATACATTTATAATACAAATGTACCTAGAAATAGCAAAACTAAAAGCAGTACTTTACTTAATTTACCACACTGTGTTCAAATAGCTAAAAGTGAATATAGAGTTTTCAGCTCCAACAGGTCAAGCTTTTAGAAGTCACCACCCACTTACCTACAAGAGAAAATTGGACAAAATTTTCACCCCCAAATCTGGAAAGACACAGCTGAGATTTATTTACCTGGAGCAGAAGCTATTGAACCCGCAAACTTTGTACACTTACGTGATAACTTTGTCAAACTGATGGAAGCTGAGTAGGTTAGCACACAAGTAACAAATTCCTGGACCTGTGGTCTGAGGAATGGGAACAATTTCACAGACTTTATTTCAAAAACCTTCCTTCCCCTTCTCACTGTGAAGATCTGAGAAAGATAAGCTCACTACTCTGGCAAGAGGACCAAAAAGTAATAATATGTAGTGTGATTAGAGTTATGGTGAATGATTAAATTTTAAAATTTTATTACCATAAAAAACACATTGCCATTAATTCTGCTCGAAGTACTCCCCTGCAGGTGAACACTTATCCCATCATTCTTGCCATGTTCTGAAGCAGTTCTAGAAGTCCTGTTTCATGGCCATCTTCAGTTGTGTTGTTATAGCTGCCTTGATGTCCTGAATCAATTCAAAACATTTACATTTCATGATCATTTTGACTTTGGGAGAGAGCCAGAAGTCACAAAGTGTCAGATCCAGTGAATAAGGTGGGTGAGGACACAACATAATATTTATTTGACAGAAATTGTTATACACAAAAAGTATAAACTGCTTAAGAACAAAACAAAAATAAAGATCATTACAAAGCATACCAAAAGGTGAGCCAAGTAATCATTAGAACTTGAATCAGTTATAAACACAGATTTTGTAATTTCAACACAAGTAATTTTAAATAACTGATATAGAGATGTTAACTGTTCTATTGGGAAAAGGAGCAAATGTGTACTATGAGTAGACAGCTAGAAATTCTAAGGATTTTTAAAATGATGGAAATAAAAACACCAAAGCAAAAATGAAGACTGTCTGGACACATGGCAATATTTTGCATAGCCAAGGAAAAAAATCAGTAAGTGAAAACAAAAATAACATTAGAAAACACCTGAAGTACATTCAAGAACTATGGGATCATTTTCAAAGTGTCGCATACATGCACTTATGATAATGGAGAAAAAAGAGGGAATTGAGCAGAAGAAGTAAGATTTGGTAGCTGAAAATTTTCTGGATGCTAGATGTGTTTTACGTTAGACTCAATGAGACCCTTTTGACGACACCTGAGTTTATGCCGATGAGATCACTAGAGGTACAGGAACAAGGAGCCTAGACAGCTTGAAAATGGAGAGTGGTCAGCAGAGGAGCTCACGACGTGCTCAGAGAGCGGGAAGTTTCAACTCCACGCACTGGACCTCCAGGGAGGGCCGAGGGCCTGGAGGTGATCAGTGTTTTAGTCAGTCATGCCATGGGACAGCAAAACAACATATTAAAAATCACAGAATGCTGAGGTTTAGAGAGCTTCCAGCTTGGTAAACACGCCATTATGCTGGGAGGGTAAAGAAATTACTGAGGCTGTCCACTCCCAGTGCCAACTACCCAACCTCCACAGTCTTGCTCTGTGTGTTTTTCTGTCTTCCAATTGCCTGTTCCTAGGTTGTATTCTTTATTATAAAACAGTGTTTTCCCGAGTCCTGTAATTCGTTGTACTTAATTATTGAGCTGTAAATGGAGAGGTTGTAGGAACCCTTAAATTTGTTGTCCAGGCAGAAATTTGAGTGGTTTAAGGATACCCCAGACTTACACTGATCCCTGAAGTGAGAGAAATCTGTGACTAAGTTCCTAACTTGCAGGTCTGTGCTAATAAATCAATTCATATAGAAAGAATATTTGATACCTATTTATGAGAAAAATGCCTAGAAAACTTGGAATAAAGGGAAACTTTCTGAACTTGACATAGAACACTACAGACACACTGCAGCTGGTATCATACATTAAGGTAAGAGATGAGACACCATCTTCCTAAAATAAGACTAAAGCAAGGATACGTTATTTTCTTCTCCTATTCAACATTATTCTTAAAGTCCTAGCTGGTTCAGTAAGATAAGAAAAGTCTTAAAATTTATTCAGATAGAAAAAGAAGAAATAAGTATTTTCGTAAAGGACAAGATTGCCTACGTACTAAGCCCCATATTATTTACATATAAACTACTGAAATGAATAAAAGAGTATAAAATGTCACAGGAAATAAGACAAATGTAGAAAATTCAATTGCTTTCCTATACAGCAGCAAGGAACAATTCAAATTTGAAATTAAAATTTAAAACAATGCTATTTATAATAGCACCAAAATTTAAATACATAGGTAGAATTTGAACAAGAACTGTATTTGCAAAACTGTATAACAGTCATGAAAATAATACACAATAAATAAAAATTTACATTAATAAAGAGATAGTACTGTTCATAGATGGGGAAGCTCGAAATTATTGAGATGTGAATTATTCCTATTTGATCTATAGGTTCAATGCAATTTTAATCAAAATCCAAGTATTTTATTAAAGAAAATAGACATCATGATTATAATATTCACATGGTAAACAAAAACAAAAAACTAGCCAATATGATGCTTAAGAATAATAAAGATAATTCCTATTAATTTTGAAACTTACCATTGAAGCTAGTAATCAAGAGAGCACAGCATTGACAAAATGCACACACACATCAGTAGATTTATGGAACAGAATAGAGACCCCATAAATAAGTCCATATACACACAGTCAATTAATTTTTCTTTAGGACACAATGGTAACTCAATAAATGTTTCAAGAAGTGGAGCTGTAACAGTTGAATGCCCAATTGTAAAAAATGAATCTAGACACAAAATCTATCTAAAAAAATCAGTAAAACACATCATAAGCCTAATGTACAAAGAAAATCATAAAAATTTTAGAAGGAAAAAACCTGTATGATCTTGGGTTTAGTGATGAATTTTTAGATACAACACCAAAAGCACAATAAATACAAGAAACATCAATCAATTAGATTTTATTAAAATTTCCATTTTCACATTTGTGAAAGACACTGTTACAAGAATGAAAAAACAAGCCACACATTAGGAAGACATCCTTGTGAAACATGCACCTGGTAATGGTCTCATATCCAAAATACAAAGTAACTGTTAAATTCAATTATAAATTAAAAAGCAAGAAAAATATCTTAGTAGGTGTCGTATTTTAAAAACGTTCAGATGGCAAGGAGGCATATGAAGTAATGTTCAACATCTTTTGTCTTTAGACAAATGCAAGTTCTTATAACAATTAGATAAACTACATGCCTATTAGAATGATGAAATTAAAAAAAAAATCTATACCGATTGCTGGAGAGATTACAAAACAGGGAAGTCCATTCACTGCTGGCAGGGACACAAATGGCGCAGCAACTTCAGAAGACAGTTTAATAATTGCTTATGAATCTAAGTGTAGTCTTATTATTCAATCTAGCAATAAGGCTCCTAGTCACCAAACTCATTTCAAAATTTATGTTTCTAGAAAAACTATTAAGCAAATATTTATAGATGCTGTATTGATAATTAACAATGCCAGAAAACTACCAAGATGCCCTTCATTATGGGAGTGGATTAGCGATCTGTAGTGCACACATACAACGAATACTATCCAGTGATAAAAAGGAGTATGCAAATAAGTCATACAAAGACATAAATGAATCTTAAATGCACACTGCTAAGTGAAAGAATTCAATCTGAAAATATTGTGTACCCTATGATTCCATTTATATGTTATTCTAGCAAAAATAAAACTATAGAGATGGTAAACAAGTCAGTTTTGGGCATGGGTTTAGGACTGCGGGGAAAATAAGTGAAGCACAGGGTGATTGTTGATATAGGGAAACTACTGTGTACCTCCGTTCATGAAGTCAATTTTCTCTTCTATTCTGGTTGGGAACCAAATTGGACAAGAGCAGAATCAAATTTTCCCATAAGGTCAACATTGAACCTAACCATTGAATTTGACTCAGTTCTCATCCAACTCAGTTTGCAACCAGAACTATGGAAAGAATCAAGTTCGTGAACCAAGGTACCACTGTATTCTGTATGATACAGTGATAGTAAACTTACCACAAGAGTGAACTTAGTGGGGACAGGGATATAGCTCAGTGGCACAGCACCTGCCTGGCAAGTGCAAGGTCCTGAGTTCGATTCCTGGTACCCACCCCCCCGAAAAAGTGAACTTAGTATGCAAGTTTTAAATATATTCAGAAATTCGAGAATTCCAAAGTGGAACCTATAACCCACATTGAGAAGAATATCCGTCAAATCCCATTAGAAGAGCATTCTACATAATACCTAACCAGTACTCATAGAAACTATCAAGGTTATCAAAAAGAAGAAAAGTCTGGGAAATATACAAAATCCAGAAGATGGTGAAGAAGATAAAGATATGATAACCAAATGTAATGTGGTGCCTTGGATCAGATTCTGTAACAGAAAAACTGTCTTCTGCAAGGAAAAAGAAATTAAGAGGATATTAATAAGATATGGACTTTACTTAATAATACATTAACATCATTTCATCAACTGTGTCAAATGTACTATAACAATATATGTTAGAAGAAACTGGGTGTGGAGCATATGGGAACTCTCTATATATTCTTTAAAATTTACGAGGATTGCTGCGAGTTCAAGGCCAGCATGGGCTACATAATGAGTTCCAGGCCACCCTGGACTTGAAGTGGAACCCTGTCTCAAAAAAGCCAAAAAAAGAAAAAAAAGAAAAGAAAAGAAAAAAAGAAAGAAAAAACAGTTCTGAGGTGATAATTGTAGGAAATCACCATTGTAATTCCAATGAGTTAAATTCAAACACCATTCCTTCTATGAAAATAATCATTTTATTGATTGATGTTATGGTTTAGATCTGATATTTCTCCCAAAGCTTCCTGTGTTGAAGGCTTGGTCATCAGTAGAACAATGTTCAGAGGCGGGGCATTTGGGAAGTGATTGACTCATGGGCCTCTGACTTGATTGATGGATTAACCAACTGATGGGTTCATAATTTGATGGGCTCTTGGGAAGTGATGGAAAGAGGAGATGGGACCTATCTGAAGGGACTAGATCCTGGGGGCATGTGCTTGGGGGCTATATATCATACTGGACTCTACCCTTTCTCCCTTTCTCTGCCTCCTTCCTTCCTTTCCTCAGGTCCTTCATGAGGTACGTACTTTCTTCGGCATAATATTTCTACCTTTCCATGAGCCTAAAAGCAACAGAGTCAGCCAACCATGGACTAAAACCTCTGAAAGAGTGAGCAAAATAAATCCTTCCACCTTGGTTTTTCTCAGGTATTCTTTTACCGCAATGGAGAGCTACCACTAGTTTTAAATCTAACTTACCAAGAAATGTCCCTTGTTGAGAAGGTTAGAAAAATTACTGAAGTAATATACATCTTATTTCCATTTCATGTGTGTGTCTATCATGTTTTAGGGTAAAATGCTGACAAATAAATATGGTCCAACATACTCAAAATACGGACTTGAAGTAGACATTTCTATAAGGAGGCATATAAATGGTCACAGATACATGAAAAGGTGTTCAGTGTCACTAATCTTTGGGGGAATAAAAATCAAAACTACAGTGAAATATACACTCACATTGGTTAGGATGGATACTATAAAACACTAATAAATGACAAAAACTTGGATAAGGTTGTAGAGAAATTTGAACTCTTGCATGCTGTTGATGGGAATTCAAAATGGTGCAACTGCTCTGGAAAACAATATGGAGATTCCTAAACTTAAAAAAAAAAAAAGAGAGAGAGAATTTCCACATGAAGTAGTAATTTTAGTTCTTGTATTTAGCCAAAAGAATTGGTCAGAATCTTAAAATATTGCCACACCTACATTGATTGCAATAGTATTTACAACAGCCAAGATATAAATAACTAAATGTCCATCAGTAGATGAATGATTAAATAATATGTGGTATATATACAATGGACTACTATTCCGCTTTTTAAGAAAAGAAGGAAATCCTTCAGCATTGGACAACATGGATGAACCCTGAAGATATTTTTCTCAGCGAAGTCAGACACACATAGAAAGACAAATACAGCATCATACCACTTATATGAGTTCTCTAAGAGTTGATCTCAAATAAGCAGAGAATAGAATTGTGGATTTTAGGAGCCAAGGATGGGGGGAAACAAGGAATTGCTGATAGTAGGTGTAAAGTTTCAGTTATGCAAGATAAATAAGCTATACTACATTACAATAGTTGTACTACATTACAAGGTACCACTGTAATTAACACTATTGTATTGTACATTTTAAAATTTGTTTTGCAGGTAAATTTCATCTTAAGTGTTCTCACCACAATAAACTAATTTTTACAAAGGACAAAATATGCTTTGTGGCATTTTTGTACACTATTGAAGAAAAATTTTAAAAGAAATATATACAATCATATATATATATATATTTTTTTTTAAACCATATTTTAAACAGAGCTTTCAGAACCTGAATGAATTTTACAAATGTTTGGAATCACAGAGCTTTTCTTAAGATAGTATAGATTTCATTCCTTGGCATAGTAATTTTGTGCATGATTCATCAAATACTTCCAGTTCTCCTTCCAGACAAACTGTAAGATTTCATTTCTCTGCTTCCCTCTTGAAGTTTATATGGCCATGTGACTTGCATTGACCAATAAAATCTGAATGTAAATAATGTGCATAACTTCTAGTTGGAAACGTTAGAAGTTAATATGAAATTTCCTATATTTAATGTTTCTGTTTTTGTAATCATGAAAACATAATCAGACACTGATTCTATTTCATACTGGGCCTCTGTCTAAAGACCCAGATTTCATACTGGGCCTATCAGCTACTTTGCGCAGTTCAAATATTGTGAAAAAGAAATAAAAGACATCATTGTAGCTGCCTGCGAATTTTTAAGGTTTGTTTGTTATGGCAGCATAAGCTAACCTATTCTGATACATTTGTTATTATCTTTATTTCTTTAAAAATATGAATCGTATTTTCCAGAGTAATATGCTAATGAATAAGATATTAAATATTGAATGCACATAAATGGACATGGAATGATTTGATTCATTCTTTTCCTTCAAAAATATCATTTCATCAGATTGGAGGGCATGTAACTGCCATCTGTCAACAAGTTGTCACTTTGATCATGTAAAAAAAGTTACTTTTTTGAAATCCTCTAATTTAAAATGCATAATTATTAATTTTACCCGGAATCCTATCTCCCATGCTGTTATGACACAAATCAAAAAATTTTTAAATTATACAGATCAAAAGTAGAGATTATGATAATTTGACAGCTAAAGGCACCCAACTGTTTCAAGACTAATAAAAGTTCAAAAAGTTGGTAAGTATTATTGAAAAAGGCATCATTTCTACAATAAGTCTAGCACTCCTAGAAGGGAATATACATTTCCATTGGCATACTTGATATACCAATATAAATTACACTCAAATGAAAAAAGATAATAGGAGTTGAAAATATGTGTTCCCAGTCCCTTCTCTGTCAGATGGGTCCATACCACAAGCGTTGACGAATAACAGTGTGCGTAGAGCTGATGCTATTTTCATGTGGTAGTGCATAGCCTAGGCTTGATTTTATTCCCAGCTCTGCAATCAAGAAGCCTCATGCTCCAGGCAGGGTAGGTGAAGGATGGCAACATTTCTGTCAGTATGTCACCTTCTCTTGTGGTCCCTTACACTTTGCTGACGCCCTAGTGAATTGCCACTTTATGAAGCATTTCTTGACTTATACTAATTTAAATATGCCATCTGTTTCTTACTAAGCCCCTGACTGATGGAATCAGACCAGGTCCCAGAGTGGTATGGAGGAAAAAAAAAAAAAAAAACATATCCACTGATGTATGATAAATATGGAACCTCGGGAAGAAATCATTCTCACATATTAAGCCATTGAGATTTGAGTTTGTTTGTTAAGACTATTATCCTAACCAATCCTGAAAAATACACGTAGCAGACTAGATAAGGATTCATATATGCCTGCTTTTCTAAGTAGTCTTCCTAGGAGAAAATGCTGAGAGAGTGGGCAGGAAATGAAGAAAAGCCAAAATAACAATGTTAGGGCACAATTATCCTGCTCTATAAATGCTATCTCAGGTTTTGCCTTATATTGCAGCCATACAGCTTGACTTTCACACTGAGCATTCATCGACACCAGTGAAGGTTTTCCCACATCTCTGCATATGGGCAAGGACTCCGTGTGTCCTTTTCAGAAGTGTTCAAAATCAGGCAAAAGTGAAAGTACCCCACAGAAGTTTTACAGACCCTTAGCAGTGTCCACTGGAACACCTTTCAAAATATATCACTCAACACTAGAGTCCACCTCACATAATTAGGAGGAGAGATATCAGTGAAAGTATCTATAAAGACTAAAAATAAATTAAAAATATATGGTCTCAATATAAAAATAAATTGTGAGCACAAGTTTTATCAAAATTTCAATTTTAAGTCATATGTGTTAGGAAGAATTCCTGGTTAAATTCCCTTCTTATATTTATTCATTCTAAATATTGATGGAAAAAAGGTATCAGGTGCTATGTATGTAAGAAACCTTATTTATTTAAAGAAATCTTTATTGTGAGACTACTAAATTCCCACAGGGAAATATAACAAATACTAGTTCCCCCAACAGCACGCATTCTAATAGTGGAGCTAGGAAAAAAAAATGAGGTATATTATTATCAGGTAGTAAAAAAAATGTTTTAAAGAAAATATCAGCAGGATAAGGGAATAATCAGTGAGAAAAAAGGAAGCCATTTGAGATAATGAGGTCAGAGTAGGCCTCACTGAGCAAGTAATTCACCTCAAAGACTGCAGTGAATTGATGGATGAAGCCTTGAAAATATCCGGAAGGAGAGTATTAAAGGCAGAGGATACACCAATTGCAAGGTCCCAGAGCCTCAAGCTGCCTTATTGTGCCCAATTGCAAGGTCCCAGAGCCTCAAGCTGCTTTATTGTACCCAAGGGACAATGAAAGCCAGGGTCTTGGTCATAGTTAATTGAGTGAGGAAGAGAATGTTGGAATATGCATTTAGATAAGTAGATAAGCTCAGGCCACGTAAGGCAAAGTAAGGTTGTGTGCGTCGTTGCTGTTGTGATTGTTATTATTGTGGCTGTATTTTTATTTTCAGTGCAGTGCTGTCATTAAAAGATCATGAACACTGGAGTGTCATTAACTGATTCAAGATAGGAATAAGTAAAAGAGACTGAATTTAGTCTTTTACTGTGAACAGCTAGACAACTCTTATAATATATGAAACTAATGATTTCACACACACTGGACAATGGGTAAAAAATTGCAATCCCTGAAAGAATGAAAAAATGAGTTGAGCCCTGTAAATTGCATCAATTGCCTGAATCAATATCTAGATGTTGTGACAGGGAAGAGAAATACAAACAGAGCCTGGCAGTTTCACAGGGGTCAAAAGATGAAGATGAGAATTCAAGGAGGCTTAAATAGCTAGGCAGAATTCTAGCAAGGAGAAAAATGCAGAAACACAGTTTTAGAAGTCTACAGGAGGGTTTCTTAAGTCTTCAATGAATGCTTGAATTTATAAGTACATAGTGTATAACTCCACAAGGCACTTGGCTAAAAATATCATAAAATTGAAACTTTTTTTAAAAAATTAAATCTCACATGGGAAAAAGTTTTTTAAAGTCATCCACCTAGGTGGTATAATCCTCAGTGATCGATCAGGCCATTTGTTAGAGATTTCATAGGAGTCATACCTTACAAGTATGGATTAAGTATGACTGCAGTGAAATTCACTCCAGATACAAGCTACAGAACTTTAAAGCAGACCTCAAAGTCTTAAAATGTATCCAATATAATTTAATTGTAAAAATTAACTGCCAAAACAGTAGCATAGAATTCAAAAGATCCAGCCTCCAATTAAAATAATTCACACATGCCAAAAAACTAGAAAAAGTAGCTGATAACCAATCTTTCAATGGAAAAAGACACAGAAATGACAAAAATGATGACTACCAGTACCTTAAGACAGTTCTTATAACTGTGAGCAGACATTTAATTTAAAAAGTAAAGATAGAGAAATTGACAATATTTTAAAAATGGAACTTCTACAGTTTAAAACAATAATATCAGATATTAAGACATCACTGGGTGAGAGAAACAGAAATTGAGATATTGCTAACTAAAATTATTGGTGAACTTGAAAATATAGCAATAAAATCAAAACAAAATAAAAGAAAGAGAAGACAAAAGACTGAAAAGAATTAGGAGAGCCTTTAAAATTGGTGATTGAGGGCCGGGGATATAACTCAGCGGCACAGCGCCTGCCTGACAAGCATGAGATTGTGAGTTCAGTTCCTGGTGCCAAAAATAAATAAATAAATAAATAAAATAGGTGGCTGAAAATATTCCAAATTCGATAAAAATTAATAGCAGGAGATGAAGAAAAGGATGTTAAAAACGGATTACAAAGGTGCTTATAAAACTTTTTCTCATTTTTTGCCCTTGGGTCATTTGCATTCTGTTTTAGATCTGCATAAATTTGTTTCTTACTGGGAGTTAAAATGTTATCTAGTTTGCTCTTTAGGAAATAATAGAACAAGATGAAGTTGAGATGGAATTTGGCCAGTACTCCCTTCTTGAATTCAAGGCAAAGTAAAACTTTATTACTGACTGACATTTTGTGCCCACAACCATAAGTATACTTTTGCTAAAGTATGGAACAATTGGAGAAATCATTTTTAAATCTGCTTTCAAGGCTTAGGTAAACTACAATAAGGAAAGTCAAAAGGTTTATTTTTGTCAATTCTCACACCAAAGAATAGGCAAAATTCTCAAGTTTTCACATTACGGAGAAAACCTTGCCAGGAAATGATCAAAAGAAAAAACGCATTCTGTTTTTTCTAGCATCCTCACAGAGAGCGTGGTGACTTTCTCCTTTCTTAGCTGCCATTTTGAAAGGAAGAAACAGTTTCTCAAAAGAGAGTGAAATCACACCCTCTCTCTCACACACATACACACAAACAAGCAAGAAATTATCTAGAGGGGCTGGTGATATCGCTCAGCGGCATGGGCGCCTGCTGGCGCGTGAGGTCCTGAGGTCAACCCCCGGTACCCACAAAAAAAAAAAAAAAAAAGAAATTATCTAGGTCTCTTCCCTGGTGGAGCAAGCTTTACATCTTTAAACACTGGATCAATAACACCTTGGTGCGATATTATCAAGGTTAATAATTTAATCCTCCCTTCTTTCTTATGTGAAAAGTGAGGTAAAAAATGGCCAAAAGGGAAAAAAAGCAAATGGCTGAAACTTCTCCCAGAGAAGTATGACAACAGTTTGATGTTTTGTGTAACTAAAAGATCATAAAAGGAAATAAAGACAGCAAGTAAGAGATGACTGGTGGTGTGAGCCCAAGCTTCTCCCTCACAGAAAGATGCTCTGTCTAGTTCCTTTGAACGTACAAACCAGCAGAGTCTGGACCACATATGACAATAGCACTGTGACTCACACTCTTTGCAGCAACTGTTTAGGAAGCCAAGCAGCAAATTCTTTACAATCATTTTTACCTCTGTCCAACACAGGAATAACAAGAGAAAGCCAAGTATGCTCGCAATCACTCAGTTTTAGTTAGTCCACTTTCAGCTTCCCCATACCAATAAATACTTGCTTCCCCATGTTCCAAAGAATACCTGAATCTTTCCATATTTTTTCACCAAAAAAATTTCTCACACATTTCTGGCTGCCTTTGGGTTTCTGCCAAATTCAAGTGATGACAGTTTGCTATAGTAAATTCTGAGTAAATATTCTTTGTTTTCTTTTGACCATCATCATTTATTTCTACAACCAAAATGACAAAAATTTAACAGACTCGTCCTTTATCTTCATGCACAATGAAAGTGATAAATACCTATAAAAGCATTATAACTCTTTAAATATTATATTTCTTACCTCACTGGTAAGAGTTGCTACCTTATCCTTATTCCTTTGAACGCTTTACTTCCTATCTCCTACATCAGCAACTGCATGACCTCTAACCCTATTGGAATTTACCTTTCGGATTCCCAAATTTTTTCACTTTGGAAATGAATTTATAGATATTTAGCTAGACTCTAAGTGATATGGAGTCAGAGGTGCAGCTTCAGATCCCATGACAGGATCAATTTCAAGACAAGCAAACTTTGCACCTGGACAAAGTGGGTCTCTTCTTAGCATGGGCTTAGAAGCTATGCTAAAAGCCTTATCACACCATCTAATTTAATTTTCACAAGGATCAAGCTAGAAAGTGCTGCTCAATTCATTAAAACATGAATGACAGCGAGAATGGGAAAGGTTTAATAACTTTTTTTGGGCCGGTGAGATGGCTCAGCGGCTTAAGCGCCTGCCCGGCAAGCGCGAGGGCCCGAGTTCGACTCCCGGATCCCACATACGAAAAAGGGGCCGGTGATATCGCTCAGCGGCACAGGCGCCTGTTGGCGCGCGAGGTCCTGAGGTTGACCCCCCCGGTACCCACAAAAAAAAAAATAATAAAAAATAACTTTTTTTGTCTGTATGTCCATGGGAAAGTGAAAGCCAATATTTGAAGCCACTTTTCCTGGACCCCAAAGCTGTGTTCATAATCAATACTTGATACTAAATATATTGAAAATATTCTTGGAAAAGGGGATATTTCAGAAACACAGGCAACACAGCAACATCCCTTTTGTAACCTTGGGAAGTGATCTCTGCTTATTACTCTTTAAAAGCCTTCTTCGTAGGTAGCCTGGAATCTGGTAACTGAACTTCAATTTTGGCCTAACATAGTCTATTTTCTTTTGGTTTAATAGGGATTTAAATCACTCTGATCTGTTCATTAAAACATGCTGTAACATGTATCATAAGGAAAAATATTATTTCAAATGTTTTGATAAGTTAAGGATAAGATACTTAGCCCAGATTTTCTAGAAAACAGGGCCTGAGGCAAAGCTTCAGGTAAAATAGTTTAGGCAATAACCCCGGGGCATCAAGAGGAAGGGAGAAAATCAGTCAGTCTGGGAAGAAGTGAAAGCAAATACAAAGTGGTGCATTATTGAACTGAGCAGAGCAGGACAACTTCAGATGTGGGTGGAATCACTGTGTCTCAGAACAGTCTATTAGGAGAAGTAAAGAAGAGTAATCTATTTTCCAGCTCCTTTCTCGCTAATGTAACTCATTGCTCCACGTTTCCAATGAAGGATTAATGATCCTGAACTTCTAGGCCCCCATAAACTGACTCCTCCAGAGTATATAGCAGTGGACAAAGGACACTGAAAGGATATAAGAAGATACATAAATTGGATCTCATGCAGAAATTCCATGAAATCTGCATTCAAAATTCCTGTCTATATTATTCATGATGTTCTATTTTCCAATGAGCAATGTATGTAAATGAAATTTGTCCTTTGTAAAGTAATACACAAATGGTAGAATATATTTAAACAACTATGAGACTCTATATCAAAGTAATTCATCCTATCGTCTTTAGGTGTCTACTAGTTTACTTAAAAAATCCCATTCATTCATTTAGCATCAACTTATTGCTACGCTCCATTCTAGGAAGTAGAACTACAATGGGAAACAGCAACAAAAAAGTCTTTCTATGGTTGAGCTCAAACTGTTAAGACAACTCCTAATTACTATCACCCAGTAATAAAACCTATGAGTAAATTAAGACTGTAAAATATGCAGAAAGAGGAGGGAAAGGGTTAATTTAGATTGGTTTTGACCTTAATCTTTAATAATAAGAAAAAGACTGCCAAACTAAAATAGGGGGAAGAGCAGGGGGTAATAGTTTGTTTTTTTTTGTTGTTTTTTTGTTTTACGTGGGTACCGGGAGTCAACCTCAGGACCTGCTGAGCGATATCGCCGGGCCTTTTTTCCTGTATGTGGGTACTGGGAGTCGAACTCAGGACCTCGCGCTTGCCAGGCAGGCGCTTATGCAGCTGAGCTATCTCACTGGCCCAAGGTAATAGTTTTGAAGAGGAGAAAACTGCAAATGTGAAGATCTGACAGGAGGAATGCATCTCATATGTTGTGGAGGAGAAAAACACAGCTTTTGTAAAATATTCCCTATTTATTCTTCTGCACTACTTGAGATGTGGAGTTAGAGATCATACGGAAAATGACACCTTGCTAGTACGAGTATTATCAGGGGGACAAAGGGAGCAGGTGGTGGAGGGAAGAGGGTTTGTTTTATTACCCTGTGATATAAACGCAAGAAAAATCTCAAACACATATTTGCACCTCCTAGATGAAAAATTATACTAGCATAAACCTTGATCAGGCATGAGGTATTGCTAATTCTTACCTGGGGGTTTCAGCATATAAAAATTGATACTTTCATGTAAAAAAGAAAATTTTTCTTTGCCATATGAACAGTTTTCTGACACAAAATTGTTCTTGTACATGAAAGTAAAACTTTGAAGCATAATCTTCATTCAAAATTTAAGACAAAAGCCAACTTGATTGTATTCCTTTCAACATAAATTTTAAATTCAAAAGTTTAATGAAAGTCAAATATACCACAGATAAATGTATTCAAGTTATTTACCTGCAGAAGATTTTATAGCTTGTTTTGCAAGGTGCTTATCAAGTCTCTTAAGCAATACTTAGCAAAAAGGATGGAGATAATTGAAAAGTAGGAGATTCACCTCTGAAAAGTAGGAGATTTACAGATGCTGTCATAAATGAATCATACATGGTTATGTTTTATATATCAAGCTGATACTTTCTTACAATGGTAATACCAGGTGCTGGCAAAGGTGAGGTATATTTGGCAGCACCATTTTCTAATGAAATAAGCATAAGGTTCTTAGAAATCAATGTATAGCAGGCAGTTTCAAAAAACTAGTATTTATCTAGTACTATCACATTTGCTAGCCTTCATTTTTTAAAAGAAAATTGAGCTATGAGAAATATTATTTCTCAGTATGTTAATGATAAAGTATATCAAAATTTTAAAGAGTTAAAAGGTAAAAGAAATAATAGATATGTGTAAAAGGGGAGATTTTTAAAGTTATGGTACTGTGTAAGGGTAGAAAATTAGAGAGGATTAGTATTTTTCCAAACAATATTGTTATTGACATGAAAAAAAAAATAAAATATTTAAGAGGAACACTAGTGACAGCACCATATTGTATTAGGGATGTATATGTTCACCAAATTTCATGATCCCTTTTCTACAGAATAGAGTTGTCATTCATGAAAGATTATTGAATTTATTATTGCATTTCTAGCTTCTCTTATATGTAGCCATTTCCACAAGACTTCTGATTATGAAGAGGAAGTTAAAAGGATTAATGTGTGCCATTTCCAGTCAACATATTTTTAAACAAGAGGATGTTTCTCCTTCACACCTGTCATGGCTCATACCTAGATGTCCTCCCAAAGCCTCACGTACTCCTAGGTGAGACTTCTAGGAGGTACCTGGGCATGATATGTGAATGTGGACTAAAGTGTGTGAATACGGATGATGGGTGTGATAATTGGATTAGTCCAGTGATTGATTTAGTTTTATTCCGAATGTGGGTAACGAGAAGCCCCACCCTGGGTGTGGGTGACCCCAATCAGTAGGCTTGCAGCCTGTATGAAATATAAAGGGACAGAGAGAAGGCTGCTTGCTGTTTCCTGCCAACTGCCTGCCCTGACAATGGACTGTTTCTCTTCTGCCATGTCCATCTGCTATGCTCCCCTGTTCTGGAGCCAGTTGACTATGAACTGAAACTATGAACTGAACTGAACTGAACTGACTATGAACTGAAACATTTTCTTCCTATGAGGAAGAAAATGTTCAAATGGGAAGGGGAAAAAGGGAGGGGGAGGGGAAAGGGAAGGAAGGGAAAAGGGAAAAAAAGAAGGAAAAAAGAAGACAATGAAGCTTTTGTAAATAAGAAGAGATAGAAGGGTTGAAGGGAGGAAAACAGAATGGGGAAAAAAGAAGAATCAAGATATATTACATACAGGAACAAATTCCCTGTGATGAATGAGATCATTACGTGTATCAAAAGTGTACCAATAAAATTATTAAAAAAAAAACTGAGCCAAAATAAACCTTCCTTTCTTTAACTTGTTGGTGTTGGGTATTTTGTCTCCAGCAACGGAAAACTAAATAAAATAATACCTAAAAAAAAAAAAGAAAAAAAAATGTCTTACATGAAGCAGACATGTAAGACAATGCCCTAGGGTAGCAGACACATAGAAGAAAGGAGCTTGAGACCATGCACCTCTCCATGGAAGAGGGTCCTCCACAGACAAGGAATAGTTAGACAAACACAAAGCAGAAATAAGCCTCACTGTGTTTGAATCATTATGTGCTTTGAGGCCATTTCAGCAACTGGTGTTACTCTAATACACAAATACATCTATAATGAAAGAAAAGAACTGAGAAATTAATATTGTTTCATGCTAAGTGGCAAAATATAAACTCTCATATTTTCACATGATTTCTATGAATTTGTGTTTTTAAAAATTTTTTATTGTGCGTGTGTGTGTGTAGCACTGGGGACTCAGCTATACCCCTGCCCACCCAGCACCTTTTTATTTTGAGACAGAGTCTCACTAAGTCACTAAGCTGCTGGGTTAAAATTTTAATCATCCTGCCTCAGCCTCCCAGAGTGCTGGAACTACAGGCGTGACCGCCATGCCTGGCTAAATATATAGCTTTTATAATTTGTATTATACATTTTTATTCATTATTCACCAAACATAAGTATATCTGTGTTACAATTTAACTACAATGATGGGTATATGTGTGTAAATACAAAAATGTATACACACATAATATCAAATGTGTAGTTCTACAGGTTTTGGAAATTGTGTGCATTTCACCTTATTAACCATCTATTAACCTAGAAAGAGTCTCGTGCTTCTTTCCTATCACTGCCTTCTTCCCAAACCAATCATTCTGATTTTCATTACCATGCTTAGATTTGCCTACTCTTGAAATTTATATAACTGGAATCATTAGGTAGCCACTAGAATTTTTCTTTTACTTTTTAGAAAACATTTGATTTTGAAAAATATATTATTTTTGTAACATGGAGACAAGGCTAGGATCTCTTTCTCTCAATGCCAAAACCTCTGGAAAGAGATGTTGGCCCACTATGTACAGATGTTCGCTTCCCTTGGAATCTAAGTCAGACTTTACCAAAATCTTGTTCTCCTGTAATCATTTGAATGGAAGCACAGGACACTCTCAAAAAAAAAAAAAGAAGAAAAAAAAAAAAGAGAGAGAGAGAGAAATGGTGATCTAGGACACAACTATTTTCCTCTGGTGTATTTAAAGTTAGTTCTTGATTTAGCTACTAGACATTGAAGATCTTAGCATGGTTTATAAAGATAGCTCTATCTCGTTTAAGGATTGGATGATGAGTCCTAATTACACAATCCTATTAATAAGGCAAACTGCTTGGGTAGTGATGAAAATGCAAGTTTACTAAACAGAGTTGGGTTTTATCTATCATCAAAAGCTGGACATTCACACTCCACCACTTTATTTATCCATGTGTCTCCAACCTATTCTCCAGTTAGACACATTTTATATACATAACAATAAAACAAATAAAAATAATGTAATATAATACCAAATATAACAATTTAAATCTAAAAATATGAGCAACTGGAACCATCTTTGTAGAAATCTGATTTTCTTACGAACTTATTAATGAGCAGATGTACAAGATCAGAAATATACAGCTATCCATATTCTACCATGAGAATTGACAAAGAGCAAATGCCAGTTGTTACCAAGAAACAAAAATAAAATCAATACACAAAAACAGCAGATTAAACTTTTCTGTTGGTCCAAGTCTCTGATTTTGATTCATTCCTCACACCTATTGTTCTCTCTCTCCTAAGATCCTAGCTAAACTATTATATTCTTATGAAAAAAACCTTTTTCTTATATAAGGACAAGTAGGAATATTTTGCCTGCAAGCAAAAGTCCAATTAAAACTCTATTATGTTTTCAATTTTATGTTCTCACTGAATATTTGTATTATATTCAAATTATAATAATTTAAATTATAATTAAAATTTAAGAGTATTTAGTGGCTGGGATTTGGCAGTAATTACAGTGATGAAACTATTTTAGTTGAGTATTTGACCTGTTTTTATACCTCTTGAGCTCATCCTCTGTGCCTCACACACTGTGCATCTCAAAGTAATATTCTAAATAATGATAAGCACGTATAATTAAAGAGTTGCGACTCTTACTGTCTGTGGCTTAATCAAAAGTGGACTCCAGGTCATTTTTAAAAGAGGGCAAACATATGTGGTTACATTCAATCAGATTCCTTATTCATTAGAAATAATTCTTTTTTCCACCCAAAGAAAATATTTTCTACATTGTGATCAAGAAATGATTCCAAAATGTTGTGAAACCTGCTGCATTGTCTTTGTCAAGCTAGACAACTTTAAGAAACAGCACTTGCACTTGTAAATAATATTGCAGAGTCCATAAGAGAAAGCAAGTTATTTAGCCAAAAGTATGACTAGCTTTTGCCTTGATTCTGGTTGAAACTTCTCAGAGTATTTAAAATGACGTATGGCCTAAAGCAACATCATGAATAAGTATTATTTGCTTTCCAAATAAAGGACTTGAATGTAACTTGAAACATCTACTCAAAGCATTGGAAACATCAGATATAATTTCATTTTAGCTTCTATAGAGAAAAAGACAATCATACATAGTAATTTAGGTTAACAATCCATTTTCTTGTAAAGTTTACTCTGAAATGCTACCTTCACATGTTACTTTTGTAGAAAACTGAACAAAGCCAATTTGTGATACTGAAATATCATAGTTCTTTCTCTCTCATCATTGCTTTTGCTCAAGGACCCCAGCAGTTTATTCAAAGTTTAAACATGTAGCTTCAAAGAAGTATAATCAAATATGTGGAGTCTTATTTAGAAAACAAGTGCTACTTTAAATCCGCTTAGCTATATATACATTCCATACTTTTTTCATCACCATTCCCTACAATTATCTCACTAGCTTTCAACAGTAATGACTGTCAACCGCCTTATTAATAAATCCAATGAAATTTTTCTCATATTCTCTTGACTCCTCAGCAGCATTTGATTCTGCAACTCCTTCCCTCCCAGTGAGCCTCCATCCCTGGCCTTCTAGACCAGCAAATACTCCTAGCACGCTTTTCACTTTGTCATCGTCCTTCCTCTGTCTTTCTACCTCCTATTTGTGTTCTTAATCTCATAGAGTTGAAGTTTTCAAGGTTAAACCCTTGGTTGTCTTTTTTTCCTTATATGCTCGATTCTCTGGATTAATTCATCTAGTATAGTATTTTAAAATTCTATATATATTCCAAAGCCTCACTTTTTTGCTCTAGCAAAGATCTATCTCCTAAGTTCTAGATTCACATGTCCTCCTGCCTACTCACCATCACCATTTGAAGGATTAATAAGCATTAAAAACTTACTATATCATACACTGGACTCATAAAGTTTCTTCATAGCTTGCTGTACCTATCGTTTTCCTCATCACAGTTAATATCAAATATTTTCCTTAGTTCCCCAGGTCAGAATACTGAAATTGTTTTTTACTCACAACTTTTCATACCAAAACATCAATGTACCAGTATATATCAATACATGAATATATCAATACCTCACAAAGTCACGTGGATTTTATTTTCTAAATATATGCAGACTTTTGACCACTTCTCAGCACATCCACTGTTACAGTTTAGATCTACATTGGCCCCAAAGCCTCATGTGTTTGGAAGGTGATTGGGTCATGGGAGCATTACAGCTGAACTGTCCTTAGGAGATTAAGTCTAGTCAAAGAGCTGCGTTACTGTGCCAGTGACCTAGAAGAATATGTCTCTCTTTCCTTCTCCACCACTGATTCTCTGCTTCCTGGCTGCCGTGATGTGAGCAGCTTTCCTCCACCTAGACCTTTCCCCCATGCCTTCCTGTCTTGGGGCCTGACAACAGCAGTCTAAAAATGTGAGCCAAAATAAACCTCTCTCCATTTAAATTGGGGTTTGGGGTATTCTGTCCCAGTAGGAAGAAAGTGACTAAGATATCTACTTACCATAGAGCCGTTGTGCAGTAGTGGCGTGATGGTTAATACTGTGAACCTGGTTGTCTTGAGAGATGAATGTGGAATTAGTAAAGCACACTTCTGGGTGTGTCAGAGTGGGTCATGGAAGTGTGCCCTTGGGAACTGTATCTGGTCTTTGGCTTATTCCTCCTCTATACTCTTCCCCTGTGTCCCACTACCTGGCCACTGTGAAGTGAGTAGCTTTGTTCCACCATGCCTTATCTATCATGAAGTTTCTGTTTTGGGGCTAGCTCACTATGGGTTAAAACCATCCAAACTGTAAGCTAAAACAAACCCCTCTTCCTTTAAATTGTGAGTATTAGGCATTTTGTTCCAGCAATAGAAAGTGACTAATACAGTTAGCACATATTTTTAGGAATTATGGACCAGTTTTATTAATGCATATTAAGTCATTAAGGAGAAATGTAAAATGTTTAATTGGACTTCTAGTTATCTGTGTCATTTTAACAAAGCTAACCAATAATACCAAGGTTCAGTATGGTTGGAAAAATAGGATTAAGATCACCACTTGAAATAATTATGTAAGAATATAATCTTACGTCAAGGTTTTATTGCTAAAAGTATGAATGATAACTCTAAAATATCAAGTAGGGGAAAGGAGAGTTGAAAACTAAATGCCTAATATAATTCTGTTTTGTTACAACTTACACAAGGCTAAACTTTTTCTTTTTCTTTTTCTCTTTCTTTTTCTTTTTTTCTTTCTCTTTTCTTTCTTCAGTTTTGAGGCTGGAACTCAGAGCCTCATGCATACCGGGCAAGCACTCTACCACTGAGCTACATCATCAGCCCAAGTCTAACTTCTAAGTCCCTTGCAAAATCTACTCCATCAGCTGCGTGACATTGTACTTCTAAAGCCAACTTTGTGATAATAAATGGCTTCAATGTCTTGAGTCTGAGTTTTAAATGAGTAACTAGTAAAACTTGTTTTGGAAGGATATGTTAAACTCATGGAGAAAACAAAGATATCTCCCTCAAATAGAAATACTTCCTTGAAGCTTGGTGAAGAGCAGTGGGTTACAATACATAACTGAAATCATGGAAGATGATGTCTTTGGGAAGGAGAACAAAAATAAGATATAAGGAGACAAAGCAGTGGAACCAAAATCTTTTCCAAGCCTTTGGCCTCAGCTTCTGTATAGAGCTCTAGTATCACCCAGTGTAGTAACATTATTCTTTTGTATTTTCATTCTTGTCCAGTGTTATGTTTTAAAGACTTTTCCTGGAGAGTGAAAGGTGTTCTGTTAATTACTTTAATGTACCTAAAAAGCCAACCAGTTTTTCACTAAAATGTTGTTCGTGACATTCAGGCCATTAGATTGCCTTCTACATGAAACACTTAATAAAATAACGTAAATAATTCCGTGCCCTAACTTACTTGAGGAAGTTCTAATACAGACCAAAGTCTATCCAAACTTCTGCTCTGCAGCAAGCAGAGCAAAAGCAGAATTCTGCTAGAAAGCCACCTACCAGGCTTCCGGAGCTCAGCTTCGTGAAGACAGCAGAGATTGTGGATCAGAAGCCTCAGTCTGAATGTAACTACCTCCTCGGTTTTTGCCTTGATAAGTTGCTGCTTCTATGAAACATGTACCTTCCTTACCCTAATCTCACGAGCATCAAATGAGATCAAGTGCCCTGAAAATAAAGCAACTGGCACTTGCCGGCCAACGGCACATATCAGGCACTGTTTGCCTTATTAGCATTTGTCCTAGGGAGCATAAGATAGATCACTGAGCTCTGTCTAAACAGTCATGGAACTACAGAGAAATTAATTTGAAGAATACATAGAATCATCTGCCTAGGAGCCTAAAGTAATTTTCTGCACCGATTGGCTATATTTGAAACTTTCCTTGAATGTTTGCCCTTCTTTTTGAATCAACACAAAAATAATCCAGAAGATAGCTTTAATGCAGTCAATAAAAATGTGAAACATGTTTTCAAGAATATAAAAGTATTTTTATGATGTTCTCTGAGGTTCTAATGTCGTTACTTAATAATCTTAAAATGAAACCAACCGTATTATTGGTTGCTAGCATTACTTTTCCTATAACATGCCTTTAGAAATATAAAACCAGATTGAAATGACAGCTTTATTTTAAAGGTACTTTAATTTAAATGCGTTAATGTCTAAACATCTATGATGCATACCCTTGCCATAGGAACATATGTCAGTTGCTTTATGAACTTGATTCTGTATTAAATATAAGTAGAAAATAAAAAGAGATGCTCAAATACAATAGTAGTATAAAAGAACATATGATTGTGGAAATATTGTCACTGTTGATAGCTTTCTAACTTCAATAAAGAGATGCAATATGACCAATATGGAAACACTTGTTAAAGAAGGTAAAAATCTATTAAGCAGCAGTGCTCTCATTCTAACAATTCAGACTTAATGAAACATTTAAAATATGCTATTACTGATACTGTTCATTTAAATATCCTATTACTGATATTGTTTCATTAGGTATACAATTTCTTGCTCAGTGTTTTCATGCCTAAGCGACCTCTAAATTGGTCTGCTGCAAATCACTGCTAATAGACTCGCAACAATCTACACCACTCAACCGTTAACAGAAAGAAGTGGTTCAGATTTCTCAGGAGATAGATGAATCCACAAAAGCAAAATACGTTTTCTCCCTCTGACATTCCTCTTTCTCTCTTCAACTTTTGCTTTTGCCTCTCTTTCCATTGTTATCTCCCTATCATTTCTTCACTCTCTTTTCTGTTTCCTTTCAGCATCCCCAACCACTTCCCTCATACAAATCCCAACTGGGAATGTGACTGAGTTGCATCCTACAGTAGAATGCTTTCCTTTCTAGAAAAGCAGAACCCATTACTTGAAATTGTAATCTACGGAAATATGAGAAGTAGAGTTTCTGTGATTGCTCTATCTACGTGCCAATTCTATCTCCAAACCTAAGATAATACTACAATAATAGTTGAAAAGTAAATGGATTCTGAAGTTAGATGCATGAGTTCAAATCCTGACTCTCAGTACCACATAACCTGGAATAAATTATATATATATATATATACATATATATATATATGTGTGTATATATATATATATATATGTATATATATATATATATATATATATATATATACTCATTTGGGGTAATTTCTTGATAACTCACCTAGTGGAAGGGAAGTATCCATCATGGACTAAATATCTTCCTTACTAATCTTATTCCCGGGCTGAAAAGCACCAAGGCAATCACTGCCCTGAAGGGTGGGGTGGGGGTGGGGATCAGCCCATTGCGCAGACACAGGGGACTCGAATGCATTCCTCCTCCGCACTCTGCGCAGCCAAATGCCCTCCAACCCCTGAAAGGTGAAAAGAAAGGCCATTTTTTCTGCCCATAAAATACTGTGTTCAGTGCCAGAGAAAAAGAAAGTTGTTATTTTACACTGACAAGGTCCCTAATAAAAATAATATATAAAGACCTATTGATTTTTTGCAGTCAGTTTTTTGTTTTGTTTTGTTTTCCTTGAAGCTTTATGTTTACCATGCCCAAGTAAAAGGGAATTTATTTTGGACACCAGCAAGTTCCATCAAGGAGTCTTTTGAAAATAAGTGCATGCCATAGGATGACCTGTGTGTTCTCATAATTGCAGGCCAGCTGCAGAAAAGGGAAGCAGAGCCCAGCAAGGACTAGGAATATCTGTCCTGTAAATAGGCCAGTAAAAGAGCAGCTTAGAGATGTGAGAGGGAACAGCAGGGAATAAGGAAACAGGAAAACACCCAATTAAAAGTCAGAGGCACCCATTCTATAGACCATTTGGCATTTATGCATATGTAATTAAGCAACAAAGCAATGTGAGACTTGGTATTTGGGAAGTTGCCCTGACTGTCCTTTTACAGGCCACCTCCAGCAACTTCAGAGAAATGACACCATTAAAAAAGGAGCCTGCATCTCTTCCCTGATGTGCACTCACACTTAATTTGTCATTGGAGCCATCATCCCAAAGAATAGCAGTGTTTGGGCTGCTTCATGCTGGATTGGCAATGCTACCGAGTTACTCCATGAGGGGAGTCCAATTTGCTTTTCAATTTATGCTTCTTAAAGCTCTCTGCTTACTGGAATCAATCTAATGGGCCATTTATGACACAATAATACCCATCCGTTTGGGCTGCACCTGCCAGTTTATCAAATCATTTGGAGGGTTTAATGTTGTATAATTTTAGTCCCCCAGAGTCAAACACAGCATGCCACTACTGACTGGAGATTGCTTTGGGGATAGAGTATATACATTATTTTACAAATAATATATAGGTATGTCTGTGAATGTGTTTAAGTACTCATCACATATTGCCTTGGGATAGAAACAGGAAATAGTTGCAGTAATTTGCTACAGGCTGAAGATATTTGTAAACCATGATTATAAATTTAACACATGCTGTAGGAATCAAAGATTATTTGCACTGAAGGCTAAAAGGGGCCTTGGAGCATTGTTGCTCAAGAGTTATAGAATTTCAAATAACCATGGCTGCACCCAATTTTGTCTTACAAAGTCTGTAAGCACAGATCCTCTCCTTTACCACTGTTATATTCATTTGAATTGTTGCTTGGAAAGTTTTGAATCGCTGATGTGCTAAATAGTATTTCTGTAGTATACAGAGAAATTAGCATATTATAGGGTTAGCCTGAGAATGAAAGAGGATTAGTTATGAAAAGTGTGTAGCGCATGGGAAACTAATAAACAACTAATGAGCGTGTCTGAGGAAATGTAAGAAAGTCATTAGTCTGCAAAACAGTGAGTCCAAGATAGGAAGTCAGATAGACACAATTCTCTACACAGTTTGTAGCATTTTCGACTGACATATACTGTTCCTTGACTGTATACTGTGTGGAAGCACAGAGGAAGAAGAGAAGGAAGAAGAAAGGAAGAGATGTTACTGTTGCCATGGTTTCAGATTAGAAATTGTTAGAGCTGATTTGCTCACGTCCATCCATGCTTTTTTTTCTATTGTTAAAAAACATTTTTATTAATGGATTTCATTTTGGCAGAATTGTACATGCACATGACATACTTTGATCATTCCCCTCCATCAATCAGCTCGTCCTGCCCTATGCTCTGGTTTCATCCTGGGGCCCCAGGGCAGCGGGAGCTTCAATTTCAATCTGTCTAATATTTTTGTCCACTGCTCACATTCTCATTGGCCATGAGGAAAGAAAGGGTTTGGGTTTTCTGGTCTTCATTTTCTTGCCTGGTTTTTCTTCTCAAATAAAGAGGCATGTTTGGGATGGCCCAGGTTATTCTTACCCAGAGAAGAGTCCCAATTCCATTTTGATACTTTATAGTTCATTTGTTTTGTGTTGCTATAGTAAAGCACCTGAGCTTTGGTAGGTTTAAAAAGAAGAGGTTTATTTTGGCTTATAGTTCTGTTCATAGTTGATTGGTTAGCTGCACCTGACAGATGGCATCACATGATGGGGATGCATATATATGTGAAAGAACTAGAGAGAGGGGGAGAGAGAGAGAGAGAGAGAGAGAGAGAGAGAGCTGACATGACAAGAAAGGAAGCAAGGGACTGGGAAGGATGGGGCCAGACTAAGTTTTTTTAAAAACCCACTCTTGTGAATACTAACCCACTCTTGAGGACCAAACATACTTATACCATACTCATACTCTAAGAGACTAGCTTCCATCATTTCATGAGAGTAGTTATGACCTGATCACCTCTCATCAGACCTACCATTTCAAGGTGCCACCATCTTTAAATACTGTTAAATTGGGGACCAAGCTTTCTGTACATGAAATTTTGGGGGGCAAAACATCTCTAACCTGTAACAGTTAACTTCAGGTAGGTTACTTTCTGAGTTTTCGTCTCTCTGAAATTAGGATAATAGTGCATATGCCTAAGGATGCTTGTGAAGATGAAATGAGAGCCCTGGGTAGTATGGACGCATGCATCCTTGGAAAAGGTAGACACTAGTGACTGCAGTGGTTTTCTAGTGTGCAGACACACACTCTCCTGGAATCCTTTTTGGTACCACTCCTCTTTCTTTCTCCCCCATGCTTTAAGCCCCCTGCATTACGTACAAATGGTCAGTGGTGGATACATTTTTCTCAAGCTTTCTTTTATCCATACATTCCTCAAAAATGCCTAAATTTTCACTGGGCAGTGATCTCTAGATTTGGCAGTGTTTCTATATCAGTTGGAGTATCAAAATCAAAATGAACTCAACCACGGTTTGTCTATGTTCTCTAGGGTTACTGAAATCAGAACAGATGTCCTTCCCTTCATGAACCAGGCCATTCCACCCCTGAGGCTGCTAGGGAAGGACGGTTGCTCTGAAGCAGGATACTGGCAAAGGGCAGAGAATAATCCTATGGTTGCCTCAAAAGGACAGAGAACACATTTTCTAGAATCCTGTTGTGTTCCTGCAGAAACCGTTCAGAACTTTTTCTACCATACAGCATAAGGTATTGATGAAATTTTACTTTCTGGTTAGCCATCATTAAAAGGATTATCTGCAACAAAAATATTTCTTCTGTTACCTTTCTTTTTTTAACTTCTTGGCCACAAAGCTATAACTCGGGTAACTAGTATTCATTTTTATGTATTCAGCTAATACAAAAGAGGCATTTGGGAGACATACTCTTATTTGGAATAAAATAACATGTCCAGTGAGTCTCAAAATGTACTGCAGAATATTTTGCAGTAGTTATTTTAAAAATAGACTTATGGGTCCTGATACCCATATGCTGATTCAGAATTCAAGAATTCAAGGCCAAGTGCACTACATTTCGATACATTTTCTAGGTAACTTCCATGTAGATTTTAGAGTTGTCCTTGCAGATAACCAATCTCAATAATTTTCTTGCTATTCTAAGGGAAATTCAAACCACTGCTTGTGCAATTGGAAGGACACTAACATGCTTTATAATTTTTGGATACTTACTGTGTACCCAGTGTTCTCCAAGGCATTTGTCATGCAGAAATTCAATTACTCTTCACAGCAAATCCATGAAAAAGTTTAATAATTCCCATTTCCCAGAAGAGTCAATAGATTGATCTGAGAGATTAAGCCAGTCAGAGTCAGTCCCACAGCTTGTAGATGGTGGAATGTAATTCTGCCCACCTCAAAGTCAACAGTATGGCCCCTCCTTGACTAAAGTCTCATTTTTCTTGACAAATCCTTGAAAAATGTTCTTTAAAAGTACTTCCTTGGTCATTCTTTCAATTGATGTGCATCAAACTGAGATATTTTCATTAGTTACAAACTTTTATGACTCATGTTTCTGTTTATTTCCAACCATATGTTTTTTCCTACAGTGCCTTGCAAGTTAAATCCAAAAGTTACCGTCTGGCCTTTCATCAGAATGTACTTATTGCACAATCAGTTCCCTGTACTGTTGTTAATTTCTTGGTCCAGCTGTAGATTAATTATAATACTCACATTTATATTCTTATGGGTGCTGTAGCAAAATCATTTTTAAGTCAGTTATTAAAATATTAAATGACATAAAAATTGTTGGCTATTTTTTGCTTTTTATAACAAATAGCCAAAATGCCTTAGTTCTTAACCGTTAAAACAGAAACACTTAAATTGGTGGAAAATAAAATAGGCAAAACCCTTGAAGTCATAAGTGTAGGCAAGACTTTCTGAACAGAATTCCTGTTGCATAGCAAACAGTACCATAAAGGAACAAATGTGATCATATCAAATAGGGGGAAAAAATGCTTTTGCACAGCAAAAGAAACAACCAACAGAATAAAAAGACAACTTACAGAATGGGAAAAATATTGTCAGTCCTCAGATAGAGGACTAATATCTAGAATATATAAAGAATTAAAAAACCTACACTCCCCCCAATAAAAGACTCAATCAAAAATGGGCAAGTGAAATGAATAGACAACTCACAGATGAAGAAGTACAAATAGCCAATAAATACATGAAAAAATATTCAACATAGCTGTCCATTAAAGAAATGAAAATTAAAACAACACTCAGATGCCATCTTACCCCAGAAAGAATGGCCATTTTCAAGCAATCAAATAATAACAAATACTGCCAAGACTGCAGGGAAAAGGGAACCCTTCTCCATTGTTGATGGGAATGTAAACTAGTACAATCATTATGGAAATTCCTCAAAAAAGAAAGTAGAAGTTCTATTTGATCCAGATATTCCCCTTCTAGGTATCTTCTCAAAAGAGTTAAAGACATCGTATTACAGAGATACACCTATATCCATGTTTATAGCAGTACAATTCATAATATCTCAATCTTGGAAGCAGCCTATATATTCATCAACAGAGGAATGGATAAAGAAAATGTGATGTTTATACACAATGGAGTACTATGCCATAAAGAAAAATAAACTTTAGCTATTTGTAGGAAAAGAGATACACCTTGAGACCATAATATTAAGTGGAATAGACACTTAAGCTTAAATATCACATGGTTCCTCTTATATAAGACACCCAAATTGTAAATAATAGATAGATAGTAAGAAGAAGGGAGATAGATCATTCTCAAATGGAAGGCTATCAAGAGATGGAGGGAGGAAGGAGAGGAGAGGGAAAGAGGATAAAAAAGGAATTAAGATGTGTTATGTATATGTACCAAATGCACACAAGGAATGTAAACATTATGTACCACAAACATATATTAATACAAATTTTTAAAAATATATACTAAAAAAATGCCTGAGTTCTACTTCAAGAACAGAAATTAATTTCGTTGTGTGAAATCGAGGGAAATTTATGGAAGCTAACAGAGGTAAACAAAATGTGATTTTTTCCCCTCATGCATAAAATAAATACTGCCACAGAACTCCAAAAAGAAATAGGCTGCTGTATTAAGAAAACTACTGGCATTTAGCATTACACACATGAATTATTGGATTTCAACCCCTTTAGAGTTAAATTAGTTTAACCCTGAACCATGTAAGATGTAAGGGCTAAAATTAAGGTCCAATATTTAATGCTGCCTTCCTATGGGGTGAAATCACAAGGGCCTAGAGTGGCCTAACCTCAATTTCCTCTGCCCACTCTGCCCCTGTAGAAAAGTTCCTCTAGGTAAGCAATGTCACTTGCAAAGAACCATCTACAGCCCCTGAGTAATAACTTTTACAGTCTATGGAACTATTCCAATAAGCCCATCAGATTCTCCCTGATGGAACTAGAGGGCACCTCACCCTTTAGATATAAAGCCCTCCTCCACTAGCCCCTGGCTGTTCACACTTTCAACTGGGTCATGAACATGCAGCCCCACAGTATCCTCCCACACAGACTGTGAGCACACAGAACTAAATAAACTCATAATCTCATCTGTCCAGCACTGGGCGCCATATATTTGACACCTCTGTAACCCTAAGGAAGAAATCTCTACCTTTCCATTGGAGAAAATAGAAGGAATTACAACACCATGCCATTCTTTCCCTTCTCCATTTCCATGTTCAGAATCTGACCTTCCTGTTAGAAGACTAGGGAATGTGCATATTTTGAGAGGAGACGCTAAGTCAATAGATTCTATAAGGCAATTGTTAGCAAATGTTTGTATAACTAGGAGCACAGTCATGCAGGTTAAGAGTGAAAGTCCATAGTACATTTGGCTTGAAGAGTTTGGAGTGAAATCATCTGTCATTCTGGGCATTCTTATGATACAGCTTACGAGGAATAATTTCCTTAAATCTTACTCTACAACCACTGCCTCCAGTGAAAAATTTCATATTACTGGGGAATTATGCAAAACACACAATTGACATAATTGTAAGAACACAATTCACTCAAAGTCCACTAGGAATAAAAGCTAAACAGGAAAGTCACACATAATTTTACGACTTAAAATTATACATGTTAATAAAACAAAACTGTATCTTTTCACCTCAAAATCCCAGCTCTAAGAATGAACATAATTATATGTATACCTGTACATGAACACACAGTATTTTGTTTAACAAAACCATGATTATTTAATGCACATAAATCCATAACTAGTTTTGTTTTTGTCTTTTAAATTCACAATATCTCATGGTTATATTCTAAGGTCAGTATATATTTATAACTCATCCTTTATTTTCACTGTTATTCTATATTTTTGTAAACTACAATTTAACTACCTCCTTACTGCAGTGGTGAATGTTGTTCGTACTCAGTGTTTTTTGTTATGAATAATGTTGCACAGACATTGAAGTCAGTTAAGGTTTGAGTCCCAGATCTGTTGCTTATAATTCATCTTGAGCAATTAAGTTTTCTGACTATTTTATTTCAGATATAAAATGAAAAAGTAACGTTTTAAGCCCATTTGGATAAAATGACATTATGTGTATAAATAAACAGTATATTTTATGTAACTATCTAATAAAGGACATGATTAAGAAATCTAAGAGCTATTATTAAATACCTTATGTATTTTATTTATGAAATAATTAGTATTTACCTTAGCTCCAGCCACGTACATTAACACTGTGAAGATTTTTCCATACCTGTAAACTACCTTTACCTGTATTTACATAATACGGTATCTAAGTCATTTGTTTAAATATTAAAAGTGGGCTTTTGTAAAATAGAAGTTTGCATTTCTATAATGAAATAATAAATTTAAGTCTAATCACAACTAATAAACATACATTTCAATAAATAAACTAAATACATTTTGTGTTAGTCTGGGTCTAGTCAGAAGAACGAAACTGTACTGGTAATCAAAGAAGGAAAAAAATTAATGTAAGGAGGTACTAATTAGTTAAGTGGCCAAAAAGTACCAAAAGTAGTTAGAAAGCATTGTAGCCACTGTAGGGAGAAGCTACTACGTCTATGACCAAGGGAGAGTATTCAAAGAAGTTGGTGCGATGTTGGGCTTTGTTGATGGAAGACCCTGGAAAGATGTGGGAATGCATAGAAAAGCAAAGGCTGTGTTTTAGTGGTTCTTCCTCTGTGGCTGCCAGGGGTGCACAAGGACACCCAGTGCCACTCACTCTTGCACATGTTTCTTAGGCACCTTGGTGATCAGCTTGTTTGGACCAACTCCAGTTGACTGACATCTCCGCCCCAAGTCAGGCCAGCAAACCTTCCCACCTTGCAGAGAGCTGTATCCAAATGGGAACCTCAGCACAGAGCATGGCTCTTTCACTTGCACAGCTCCTTGAGGGCGGTAGATGGTTTCATGGTCTAGATATAACTCCATTTTAGGAAAGCAAGGCAGAACTCTTCACCTCTTATCACCAGTGTAGCCACCAGCCATACTGAAACTCTTCTCCTATGTTGTCTGATTAGACTTTTTGCAAGACATTTCACGTTCTGAAGTGGTGAAATACAGCATGCATGCATCTTTCTTTTTTCAGAGTATTTAGTAAACTTATTAAATTTCACCTTGTTTCAAATTACGGAAAGGTGACAGTGCATTTAGTTTGAATACACTATAACACTTATGTTTGATTTGAATTAGAAGTCACTGTTCCCTTTTTTTATAACTCCATTTCTTAAAGGTAAGGAAGATTTATTTTAATTTATCCCAAGCTTCTTTACAATGCTTTTACTTTGGAGGTACTATCTGTGATCAGAGTTTGTCAATAAGCTTTGGGACATTCAGAATTTCATTTGGAATCTGTCTAGTCACTCTTTCAAACCATATAGTCCCATCTTTTACAGTGTAAGATTAAGCATCTGAGTGTCATACACCAAGCTTTCTAAGACAGACTTTTTTGTGTCCCAGACTTACATTTCATCATTTTTCACTTTTTGAAAACTCCAAGGGCCAGGAATATAGCTGAGCAGCACAAGAACCTGCCTGGCAAGCGCAAGGTCCTGAGTTCGATTCTCGTTACAAAAAAAAAAAAAAAACCCTCCCAGTGCTCCATTGGTTCTATTTCTGTTGGCTTCTTTGCAAGTCCTCACACTAAAATGTTCCACCATTACTTCTTCTTAACAAATATTATCTATTCTTCGTCTTCCAGCTCAGAGTCCATATCCTCTAGAACACATTACATTCCCTCCGCATCTGTCAGTTTTATACTCCATTACAGTGCTTTGGAAGGTTCTCATAGCATTAAGCATTCATTTGTGGGTAGGTGGGAGTTATCTATTTGAATGTCTTCCTCATGTAAATGAACACAGCAGCAAGAACATACTAGTATTTGTGTCTATATCACTCATTATTCAAATGAACTGAGTATCCACTCCCCAAATTCTTACAGCTTGGTTGTTAATACATTTTCTATTTCATACTACTTTAAGGAAGCTTTTCAGAACATTATTTTATTTATATATGCCCCAAAAATCTGTGCTAATATTTGATCAGCTGTTATCCAATCTGGGAGTCAAAAGATTTATTTTGAGATTGCTTACAGCATCCTTGGCCAAAATCTCTGCATTTGTGGATCTAGGTATTAACAGCACTATAATATCCAAATGTCATTTCTGGTCTGGAAATGCTTCACTTCAGCCACAAATTAATATCGTCAAAGGTGATTAACTTTGTCACCTTAATAGATGAGGATTTCTCCCTGCCTGCCCCTGGAGGGCTGCTCACCTAGAAAAACTGTTGCTTTATAAAGGAATGAAAAGGTAAAAGGGGGCAATCTTGTGGAGAAAAGAGTGAAGCCAACAATTAACCTACTCAGTGTTCAAGGCGTGATTTTAAAGTTGAGTCGAGGTTCAACAACTTGGCATTTTGAATATTGTTTAACTACTTAAAAATTGCATTAGACCCAAGTACTTTTTCCTTAGTGACCCAGGAATGTGTCAGATGAGAAAAGGAAAAAAAAGAAGAATAAAAATAGAAGGCAGCTTCCAATGCTTAATATAATCCAGAATGGTTATTCCACACCTTATTACTTTTAATAAAATGCACCAGTGTTTATGAAGTTTAAGATATGTGTGATATAATTAAATAGAGTATTTGTTTTTTAGCCAAAATATTTATTGAAAAATGAAATGTGCACACAGAGGGCTGGAGCAACTTAATTTCAAAGCATCTGCAGTAAAAGTGTCAGACGATTTATGGGGATCTTTGGAGTTGAGATTAACCTTCAGTTGTCATTTCTTTTTTTTTTTTTTTTTTTGTGGGTACCGGGGGGACGACCTCAGGACCTCGCGCGCCAGCAGGCGCCCGTGCCACTGAGCGATATCACCGGCCCCTTTTTCGTATGTGGGTTCCGGGAGTCGAACTCGGGCCTTCGCGCTTGCAAGGCAGGCGCTTAAGCCGCTGAGCCGTCTCACCGGCCCACAGTTGTCATTTCTTAAGGCAAAGGAACAAGACATTTTTAGCCACATATTAATGAACCAGTGGACAGAGTGTCCTAAAGTAATGGGTGTGATAATCCAAGATGGATTTTTATCTAAGGATAAATGCCCAGAGAAAATTTGACTATCAGATGACAACACTCCTGGCAGTTGGTAGAATGTAGAATCTGAACATGAATCAGTACAGCCTTTCGATTCTCTTGTGAGGTTTTTTACTCATGTTTCATCCAATGACAGTTAGTGTTGTATAGACACATTAAAAATCAGAACCCTTTTGCAATTCCAACATTTATACTCTTGAAAAGAAAACATCTCCAGCTTCAGAATTTCTATAGGTACTCCAAAGATATTAATATTTTCTCTAACTTACTTCTCAGGGTGTTGCTGAGGGGAAAACAAAACCACAAGTGGAGCAAAGATCTGAAAAATTTAACAGGACCTAAAAATGACTTATATAATCTTCTTTAGCCTAAGTTTGAATTAATGTCAGTTTCTAGTGTTCTCACATGTCATAGCTATTTTGGGTGAAATACGATATTCAATATTTTCTTTGAAAACAAAGAATATAATGTCATATAAATTGTAGTTTTTTACACTGGTGAATTTCATCACATTTTGTTTCAAGTAATCAGGGACATACAGTAGCAAGTGGAAGATGTAGTAAATAGATGGACATAGACAATTAAAGATGCATGCTGGTAAGCAACGTACAGATGCCAGCTTTTATCTTACCCTTGAGGATCCCCTTACCCTTCCAGGAAATTACTAGCCAAAGACACTGACATATTGAATAAGAATATAATATAGAATTCTTTTCTCTTTGAGTGACAGGTGAAACAAAACAACCTCCCCCATCTGTTCTAGGTGAGAAGGTGGGGAGGGAAGAGGGAGGAAAAAAAAAGAAGAAAGGCGAGGGAGGGATAGAGGAAGAGAAGAAGAAGGAAGGGAGGGAGGAAGGAAGGAAGAAAGGAAGAAAGGAAGGGAGAGAGGGAGGGAAGGAAGGGAAGGGTAGGGTTCTGTCCCATGCCAAATTATGCAACTGTTAGAGATGAATCAGAACTCATACCACCCACAATGATTGGATAAAATGTCAGCAAAGCAGACGTAAAATACATTATAATGGCCCAATCATCTATTGAATCTGTTTTTATGATGTGAGTAAGTGAAAAAAAATCCCTTTGGCTTCTTAGATTTTTATTAGTTTTAGCAATCAGATTATGTCATGCTTAACTCTGCCTGCAGATGGAACTTCATTTAATTACATCATCCCAATAATGACTGTTTAAGCTTTCAGTGTTAACTGGATTGTGTTGATGTTGTTTATAGTAATTTCCCTGAATAATTTGCTTTCAAGACCAGCTGTTTCTTTCCAATGAAGCAAGCTTTTGCTTACATCCCCAAGAGACACTTTTTGACCAGTAGTGTGACCAGCTTGAGGAGCACAGTCATTTAAAGAGCATGACAAGGCAGGAAGATGGAAAGAAAAACCTTTAGTGACAACATCAAACCTATAAGTAGAAACACTATAGACTTATGTTAAAACATCTAGCCATGAGATACGATCATATTTTCTCCTTTATATTTAATTCATCTTGCATCAGGTCCACTGTTACATCTGAAAACATATACAAGAATAACAAATAAATTTAGAAGGAATTATTTGTATTGGCTATTTAGGCATAAATGCTACTGAACATAATACACCAAAAACTTGAACAATAGATTGTACTCTATTCTTCATTAATTATGTGCCTTCTTTTCAGTCACAACTTTCTCCCATAGATTAAACAAAAATAATAATTGCCTTATCTTTTCTGTAGAATTTTTCGAAAGAGGGTAAAATATGGTAAATGCTATGATTTGAATGATCGTGTTCCTTTTGCCTCCATATGCTCAAAACCTAATCACTAATGTGATGGCATTAGAAGGGCAGGCCTTTGGAAAGTGATTAAATCATTATGGTGAAGCCCATTAAATGAGATTAGTGCCTTTATAAAAGAGGTCCTAGAGAGCTGCCTGTTTCTTGCTTCTTGCCCCACAGGTAGGTAAAGCAAGAAGATAGCACTTTTCAATCATGAAATGGGCACTGAATCTGCCAGTGCCTTGATCTTGGAATTTCTGGCCTTAAGAACTGTGGGAAATTAATTTCTGCTGTGCATAAGGTACCCAACTTTTTGGTATACTTTGTAATAGCAGCCCAAGTGGATTAAGACAGAAAATCTATATTAAGAACTCTGAGAATTACTAGAAATGCAATATAATATGTTCCTTTACAATGTAATATTCAGAGCATTTATACTGAAATTCTAACATGGAGTGTTGTGTCAACCAAATGATGTTCATGTGTAAAATATGTCTATTTAAAGGCATGACGATTTTATGTAAATAAATGAACTAAAGCTTTTACGCCATATCAACAGCCATAGGCCCTTCATACATGCCAATATGATCTGTGGCAATCATCTTGATTGAAAAAATTAAACACAGCAGGTAAGTAAACAAAGATTTCCAGAAAAATACAGTCATAAAATCACCTTCAGGACATAAGGGAATTAAAAACCCTTCATTTATAAAACCATCTTTTCCTGGTAACTTTGATGTGTTGCATTTTGATTTTCAATTAAGAAAAATGACAGAAAAAGATTAGTTCTTCCAGTGGGCTGGTGTAAATGGAATGGATTTGTCTTTAGGGAATGTTTGTTGAATTTTTTAAAGATAAATTACCAGGCCTATCTAAATAATCACATTTGTCAGAAATGATAAAATGTAACAATGTGTAATCAATATCAGGATTCCATTAACTCCATTCAAATTATTCATCACGTAATTCCAAAGTTGACCCCTACTTTTGGACAATACACCAAATCATACTAATAAAGCTGACACAATACATGGTTTTACTATATATTTTTTCTTTTTTTCAATGACTTGCAGAATGTCAGTAATGGAAAATTCAAAGTAAAGTTTAATTACTCACCAAAACATGTTTGATCTTAGCATAGCAAAGGTTTAAAAGGGATAAATCCATCATTTATTGATACTTATTATTTGAAAAGGATTTGACACTCACAGGTAAATTTAATCCTTGCAATAGCTTACGATATTGGAGCCATTATCCTAGGCCTATAGATGAAGATAATAAGGTTAAATAATGAATTCAAGATCACACAGCCAGTAGACTGGGAAGGAGAGACTCAAATCTAGATCTATACAACTTCAAAGTTCATGGTCATATCCATTACTCTATGGAGGCTGAAGTCATCAGAGCTGGATTTTTAACCACAGGAAAACATGCAGATATTTGAATCGAAGAAATGTGGAGTAGATGCTGTTTGTGCCACCTGGTGCTGAATTTTGTGTTTCCTACCATGTTTGTGGAATTGAAATAGAATCCTAGAGATTCAAACCAGATAGCCCACATGAAACATTTTATCATGTACTTATTTTAATGGGTTGCATTTTATATTGAAGGTCAGCAACATATGTTTTTTACCATTTATCTTACAATTTTGGAGTCAGTAATTGAAGACACTCCATGTAGTTTAATAGAACAAGACTAAACTCATCCTGCTAACTCTCTCATCAGGTTCTATCCTGACTGGAGGCACAGTGACCCAAGCAATTAAAATTGAAAAAAGGGAAAAAAGGAAAAAGAAAGGATAGAAATTCAAAGCTTCTTTTTTTGACTGCCTTGTTCAATAATAGCAACAATAATGTCATGAATAATACTAAATAGCATTTAGTGGAACCTGATGACCAGCCAGGTATTGTGCTCAGAATTTTGCTACATTGGCTGACTGTTTCATAAACAGGAAACAAGGTTTACAGAGTACTGTGAGTCTGCTGAAATTAGTGAGAAAATGGAGCGAGAGCCAGAGCAGAGATAGAAACCTATGCCTGTTCTTCCTCAGAGGCTGAACTCAACTTCAGAGTCACTTTAGGGAATTACAAAGACAATCCAAGTTCTCTTCTTGCTAAAGTTTTCCTTTCCTACTATTATCTTATTTGGTGCTTGCAACCCTGTAAAGTAGTTGTGATCATCCACATCTATCAGATTAGGTTACAGGAGGTCGAAGGACTAAATATCATTCAGATTATGCATTACTGACACCTGATTGGCAATTATAAGATATTGGAAAATGAAAAAAAATTATCTTTCAAACAAATCTCAATTTCTCTCTCTTATCTCCTTTCTGAAAAAGAAAATGCACATATTCCACAAGACTAAGGAACATTATTTTGGATACATTTTATAAAACTATACATTTTGATTATGTAAAAGAATTGCTATCAACTTTAATATTTCTAAAAGTGCTCATCTTTTCTTTTTTTAATATTAGAAAAAGAGGAATAAACACTCATTAACACTGACGGACTCAAGAACTTGAATTAAATTTTACTTTGAGATAGTAAATTGGTTCGAAAAAAAAGGCTGCATTAGTTGTCCTGGTCTACTCTTCCTACTTTCCTCCATCAAAATTAATTTATACAAGTAATCATCTTTAAAATCAAAAGTGATTTTACAGTAAACTTCATTCACGTATCTTTTATATTTTAAAAAGCACCAAGCTCTATGAAGTATGTAGCTAAGTGTTAATTTTTCTCTTTCACTAGAGACACTTTCCTTTTTGCCATCCTACATTTCCAGAGGATTGGAGGCAGGGTGGTGGCAGGAAAAGTTGATTATGCTGACTATGCTTTTTGTATAAATTTATATGCATTTCTGTGTGTATACAGATTTTGCATATGTGCATACATGTACATATATGAGGAATATATATATATAAATGCACACATTGCAGAATTCTTGTCTGTTGTGACAATACAATAAAATATAGTATGCATCTTAAGATGCTGTGTAATAGTAAATACCCAAGAACATTAGCTTCTTTTTTTTTTTTTTGTGGGTACCGGGGGGTCGACCTCAGGACCTCGCGCGCCAACAGGCACCCATGCCGCTGAGCGATATCACCGGCCCCTTTTTCATATGTGGGATCCGGGAGTCGAGCTCGGGCCCTCGTGCTTGCAAGGCAGGCACTTACGCCGCTGAGCCATCTCACCGGCCTGAACATTAGCTTCTTTGATGCAATCCTTCCATCTAGGGCAATCTGCAATTGCTTTTAGTTAGTGGCTATATTTGTTCAATTTAATATAATTGAAGAGCTCTTTAGAACTTCACAATTGTCCTGGCCCAGTATCGGCAGGCTAGTAATTTATAAAAGTTACATGGTTTATTCCTCTGTTAGCAGTGTCTATCTCTTTGACTCAGTTTAAGTCCAAATGTGGGTGTTCTATTAAAAACAATGGCTGAAAAAGTAATATAAATTATAAAAACAATAGGAATGATAATATTTAACATGTAGGGGTTCTTATATTGGTCACAGACAACCCTAAAGGCATTAAGGCATTATGTTTCTTTCTTTCTTTCTTTCTTTCTTTCTTTCTTTCTTTCTTTCTTTTTTTTTTCCTTTCCTTTCTTCCTTCCTTCTTTCTTTCTTTCTTTCTTTCTTTCTTTCTTTCTTTTCTTTCTTTTCTTTCTTTCTTTCTGTCTTCCTTCCTCCCTTCCTTAATCTTATTATATCTAGATGTCTCCCAAAGTCTCATGCAATAACAGGCAGTGCTTTTAGAAGGCGAGAAGATCATGAGGTCTGTATAGCTGGCTTGCTGTTAAGAGGTGGGGTTGGGTCACAGGAGATGGGTCCCTGAGGATGTGGCTCCAAAGGGTTTATCTCCCCCTCGGGCTTCTCTCCTCTCTCTCTGCTTCCTGGTTTCCATGAGGTGAGCAGGTTTTCCTCCTCCATGCCCCTGTGCCACACCATCCTGCCTTGGAGCCAGCAGGCTATAGACTGAAATGTAAGCTAAAATAAACTTCTTTAAATTTTGAGTATCAGGTGTTGTGTCTCAGTGTTATGCTTTGTGTCTAGGCGTCGCCTAAAAGCCTCATGTGGTCATAAGGCCTGTTCAGAGGTGGCTGAATCTACAGTGTGTGATCCTAGCATTAAGGGTGTATGATTAGTAAGTCAGTCCATGGGTTAGTTTGGAATAGCTATGGCTAGGATTAAGGGTGTGAGTGCTACACCTGCCCTAGGGTGGCTAGCCTGCATACAATATGAGGGACAGAAAGAGTTTTGTTTCTCTCCCTGGTTGTTTTGCTACTTTCTGCCCACCAGGAACTGTTCTCCTCTGCGAATCCATCCGACCTGGGAGCCAGCCAATTATGGACTGAAACTTCTACAAACTGAGCTAAATAAACCTTTCCCCCTCTAACTTTGGGTGTTGGGAATTTTATCTCAGCAATGAAAGAAATGTAATTAAGACAAGTTACATGATGAAGAAAGTGACTAATGTAGATTTTGGTACCAGAAGTGGAGTAATTTCTGTAGTTGACAACGTGGTTTAGAAGCCTTTGGAAATGTTTTGTGGAAGGAGTTTTGAAAGGTTTGGAGATGCCAGCAGAAGCAGCAGCCCATACATGCTGTAAGATTAGCCTGATGGGAGATTCAGTTTGGAGCTCAGAAGATGAGAATGGTGATAAAATGTAAACAGTAAAGACCAGGCTCAGGAGGTTTCAGTTAAGAACAAGGACTACAGGGGCCGGTGAGATGGCTCAGCGGCGTAAGTGCCTGCCTGGGAAGCGCAAAGGCCCGAGTTCAACTCCCGGAACCCACATACGAAAAAAGGGCTGGTGATATCGCTCAGCGGCACGGGCGCCTGCTGGCGCATGAGGTCCTGAGGTCGACCCCTGGTACCCACAAAAAAAAAAAAAAGAAAGAACAAGTACTACATTTATAGTTGGACTCCAGGCCATATATATGTTATGGCTGGCAGGAAATTTGTGTACATTTTGCTCATGCTCTGAGATGGATTAAGAGCTGTGGACTAATTAATCTGGTAGAAAAAAAACTTCAAGGCCTCCTAATATTCAGGCTATAATATGGATAATATTTGGGTTTTTTAGCCAGGTTTATACTGAAAAATCAAGACCAAATAGCAAAACTTTTTTAAAGTTTTGAGTTTTACTAAGAAGGTGACATCTGTGAGTTGGAGCAGAAAAACCTGGTCACTGAAAGAATTAGCATTAAAAAGATGCCAATTACTTTATATCAGGACAGTAGGAAGGGTGCCTTCAGGGCATTCTAGGAAAAAGCAAGGCCTCATCCTTCACCCTGTAAAACTGAAAGCCTTTCCTTTGAGAAGAGAGCCCCAAGGCACCCTGTTCAAAAATGGTCACCTAAGGAATTAGCTCCTCAGAATTCTGTTCAGTGTGCAACAATCCAGGCACTCAGAGGCCTCTGCAGCTGTGATTCAAGGAGGCATGGCTACTGCTTAAGCTGGTGGCAGACCTTGGCATACTCTAAATGGTGCTGGTTTTAAAGGCACGCAGAATGCAAGAGTTGCAGAGTCAGGAAAGCTTCTGCTCAGATTTCAGAAGAAGGCCTTAAGGGCCAGGAAGTGTACCCCAGAGACAGCAGTGTGTGAAACAGGGAGAGTGAAGCTGAAAGTGCAGTGGAGACCCCAGGAATTTTGCCAACGCTTGAGGAATGTGGAACATCTGAGGAAAACCACAATGAGTGAGCAAATGCAACCCAACAGTGAAGTTGTGAGGGCTACAACCACTGGCAATGTTTTAGGAATAAGGCCACCAAGCTCTTTGGAGTTCACAACTGGCCAAAGATTGCCATGGGTGTTGAACATGGACAAGATTTAATATTTGCTCTGTGGGGTTTGGTCTTGCTTTGATCCCACTGGTTTTTATCCCCATATTTTCCCTTTGTGTGTGTGTGTGTGTGTGTGTGTGTGTGTGGGTGGGTACTGAGAGTTGAACTCAGGACCTCACACTTGCCAGGCAGGCGCTTATGCCACTGAGTTATCTCACCGGCCCATATTTTCCCTTTTGAAATGGATATGTTTTCACTGTGTCATTGTATGTTGCTAGTTTAACTTCCTTTTTCTTTCTTTTTTTTTTTTTTTGTGGGTACTGGGGGGTCGACCTCAGGACCTCGTGCGCCAGCAGGCGCCCGTGCCGCTGAGCGATATCACCGGCCCCTTTTTTGTATGTGGGATCCGGGAGTCGAACTCGGGCCCTCGCGCTTGCCAGGCAGGCACTTAAGCTGCTGAGCCATCTCACCGGCCCTCCTTTTTCATTTTTACAGGGACTCACAGGAAAGAATTTGACTTAAGTCTCAGAGGAGACTTTGGACTTGAACTTTTCAGCAGTGCTAGAAATGTTAAAACTTTGGCAACTCTTAGAAATGGACTAAATGCATTTTGTATAAAGAGATGTGCATGAGCCTTGGAAAGCAAACGTGGAATGTTCTGGTTTATACCTAGATGTCCCCCCAGGGCCTCATATACTCATAAGTAGGGTTTTGAAAGGTGATTGCATTATGGGGGCAGCATAGCTGGATTATTGTTAGGAGACAGGGTCTGGTCAGAGGAGACAAGTACTGGGATTGTGGGTTGGAAGAGTTTCTCTCCTTCCCTAGCTTCTCTCTCCCTCTCTCTCCCTCTCTCTCTCTCTCTCTCTCCCCCCCTCCTCTCCCTCTCCCTCTCCCTTTCCTCTCCCTCTCCTTCTCCCTCTCCCTCTGCCTTTCCTCTCCCTCTCCCTTTCCTCTCCTCTCCCTCTCCCACTCCCTCTCCCTCTCTCTCTCCCTTTCCATCTCCTTCTCTCCTTCTGCTTCCTGGGTGCCAGGGGTGAGCAGTTATTGCTTCACCATTTCCATCTGCCATGCTATCCTGCCTTGTAGTCAGCCAACTATGGACTGAAAACTGAGTCAAAACCAACCTCTACTCCCTTAAGGTCCAAGTGTTGGGTATTTTCTCAGTGACAATAAAATTGACTAAGACAAAGCCCAAGATGTAGGTATTATTATGATTATTAAATTTTTTCATAATGATATATGTGGAATCCAAAATGTGCAAATCATAGAAGCAGAGAATAGAATGGTGGTTACCAGGGGCTGGAGGTGGGGGGTGGCAATGGGGGAAGGAGAGATTGGTCAGAAGGTACAAATTTTCAACTAGAGAAGGAGTAAGTTCTGGCATTCTATTGTACAGCACGATGACTGTGTTTGATAATAATATGTTGTATATCTCAAAGTAGCTAAAAGAGAGGATCCTAAGTGTTCTCATTACGAAGTATTGCTAAATATTTGATGTGATGGATATGCTAATGAGCCTCATTTGATCATTCCAAAATGTATACAGTACATGTATTGAATTGTTACATTGTATCCCATAAATATACAGATGCCAGACTTAAAGTGCACTTATACCCACATAAACCCATAGTAAGTTAAAAATATCAAAAGTCAAAAATACATTTAATTCACCTAAGCTGCCAGACATTACATCTTAGCATACAGAACACTGTAGCATATTGGTTATTTGCCATGGTGACTTCACGTCTGAAGGGAAGCTGCTAAACATGCTAAGAGAGTATCTACTACATATGGTAGCCTGGGAAAAAGCAAAATCAGAGATGTAGCTTCTACTTAGTTTGTAGTATTTTTGTATCAGTATAAAGTTGAAAAAGCAGAAGTTAAATCATCATAAGTTTGGGACATTTTAATTAATTGTCAACTAAAAATCAAATAAAACTTTAAAACATAAATGAAAAAGGTACGGGTCGGTGAGATGGCTCAGCAGCATAAGCACCTGCCTGGCAAGCACGAGGGCCCGAGTTCGACTCCCAGAACCCACATACGAGAAAAGGGCCTGTGATATCGCTCAGCGACATGGGCGCCTGCTGGCACGCGAGGTCCTGAGGTCGACCCCCTGTACCCACAAAAAAAAAAAAAAAGAAAGAAAAAGGTAATACAAGAGTGCATTGAAGTGATGAATTATAAAATAAGTTTACAAATCAACAAAAACTTTCAGGTCTTTGCAAGAAGAAGTAAAAAGAATAGTAAGAAAAAAATGAATGAGATCCTTATTAAAGTACATTTTTAAAATGTTAGAGTTAAAATGCAGTTTTATGACCTTATTTTAATCTACAAATAATTTTGTGTTCAAATAATTGGTAATAGTAATTTTCAATAATTTTCATTGTTATTAGACTCCTGAAGCACCTGTTTCATTGTAATTAATTATTGAAGTCTTAAACTATAGAAGTCTCCAATAGTTGAAATTGTAGAAAGATGATTTGCTAGCATTCTGCTGTTATCAATCATCTTTCCGGTTCTCCTTGAGTGTCCCATTTTTTGGATTTCATAATGAATTTCCCACAGGGTCCCATCTGTTGGCAAGTCATGATGGAAGACAAGGCATTACCACCTCCAAACAGCTGTGTTTAGAGAAGAACTCTCCATCCTCCCCACCGGAGGCACATTCACTGGAGGAGAGATGCCTGTAGATGTGGGCCAAAGTAAACCAGGGGCAGGCTGACATTAGGAATACTGTTAGCTTGAGTAGACATATGTGTCCCCACCATGTCCCCAGTATTTTTAAAGCCTAGAAAACACATTTTCTCTACACTAAAGAAGGTGGAAATCTCTTTAACTTGAAAAACAAAATGCAATGTTTTGCTTTATTTTATTTCATTCTGTTTTGTTTTGTCTCCTTCTCTCTCCTTTCTTCCCCTCTTGTATGAAATGAAGGTACCTGAGAAACTTGTAGAATCTAAGACTTAGGCAGAACTTAGGGGTCCTACTCTGCCTTCTGCTTCTTATAAATATCAGTAAGTAAATAAATAACTACTTTGTCTCATACATAGTCAATGAGTGTGTGAAATGAAATTACCCAACCATGGCTCTACAAGCAGACAGATCTTGGCCAAATTCCAACACTGCCACATTTTGGCTGTGTGAACTTAACCCCAAGTGATAGTATTTCTTTCTGCCACAGTTCTCTTATTTGTAAAATAAAAACAACAATATTGATTATCTAAGGAGTTTGCTGGGATTAAACACAATAATGTATGCAAAGTTCTCAGTATTTTACAATAAATAGTAGTTGTCTATTTAACAATTAAACTGTTAAAATAAATAGCTCTTAGTAATCTATTCTTTAATGCAAATATTTCTACTGGTTGATATTACTTTGAATGCCTTTTGGAAATACAACAATTCCAATGAAGGATAGTCTAATTATAGCGAATTCAGTGGCTCACATAACTTAAATATTCAGAGTGAGTTTAAGCATAATTTGGTCAAGTGTGTAGTTTGTTTGTCTTTATTTGTTTATTTAGTGTCAGTCTCTTGGCTCCACTTGTTTCTGTTTTTCAACTGAATACTCAAATGTTTACCTCATGTTTAAAAAAGTAGCTGTAATCTACAGCCATATCACCGTCAATGTGCCGATCTCATCTAAAAAGTGGCGAGAGACCTTAAACTTCATGTTTGTATCCCAGAATGTTCCAAAGGAGGTCACTGTATTCAAGATCCCAAGGCACGATGCTCACCTACCCTGTGAGTGAACCACAGTGGAAACCCGCCAATATGTTCGGAGGAATCTACAGAGGTAGTTACTGGCTTAGGGTTAGATTAATTACCTCCCAAAATACAACAAATAAGATATGATTAACCCCCTTATTCCAACCAGAGGCCTTGCCTTAGAACTGGTGATAAGTTTCTAAGAATTTTGAATTCTCTATTCAGAGACACTTAGGAGGGAATGGAGGACTTTGGAAACATAGGTACATGTATGGCATATTGCAAGGGCACTATTTTTCAAATAGATTTCATATTTATGTATTAATAGAATATTTCCTGATACTTCCACACTGAGTACTCACAATTGCAGGCATAATTTGTAGTGATATCAAGAGTTCTTGTCATACCGAAGCTTACACTTAAACTTAACCATTAATGAGCTGTAAGATTTTCTGTAAGTTACATCTTTCCCCTGAGCATCAGTGCTGTCCCCTACAAAAGGAACCTGAACTAGATAAACTCAAAATTCCTACTATTTCCGTGGGGCTCCATGAACACAATACATTTCCTTTATAAATGGTGAAGACGGCTGTTAAGCAATCTAACTTCTGTTCTGAAAATTACACAAAATAACACAAATTCCTTTTATCTTTCCTCGCCAAGACTATTTTCTATCTCTTTAATCTTTTTGTTAATATTCTATGGACCTCCTTCACTTTCTCCATATCCATTCTCTACATGAAATTTCTAACTGGAAAAAATCAGATAGAGATATCAATAACATCTCCTAAGTATGGAAAGTTCTATTTAGTAAATCATTGTGAATTCTGGGTATTTAATTAGCAGTATTTTTGTTTTTTCAAATTTCCATCTTAGAAAATTATATAAGTTATTATAGTGCATTGTTTTTAAAGTTAATTTATTGTTGCAAAATTTAGATATAATAAAATGTGCAATTCTTATTATGCATTTACTAAATTTTAATCATAGCTGGTATAACCCAAACCCTTACAAAAAAAAAAAAAAAATAGAACCTTAACACCATTCCAGAATTTCCCACTTGCACCCTTTCAAGTCAGTCATTATTCCTATGCTCCTAGCAAGAAAAATTGTTTCAATATTTTCCGTAATAGATTAAATTTATCATCTCTAGAACTTCATGTAAATAAAATTATGCAATATGTACTCTTTTTGTATGTAAGTTAGTTTTTTTGTACCTGAAATCCAATTGATTATATTTGCACATAATTTCTGCAACCCTTATTCAGTCCTACAGATCTATATGCTTATTATTGGGTTACTACCATACAGTCTTTATTTCTGTGAGTTTATAATAAGTCTTGAAATCAGTTATTTGACATTCCTGCTTCAATATTCTTTTCAAGGTTGTTTTAGCTCTTTGAGTTTCTTTGCCTTCCCTTATAAATTTAAGAATGTGGCTGTTGATAACTGTAAAGAAAATTCTAGCTGGGGTTGCTCTGAATTTATATTATCAGAGAATTGACATTTTCCTAGTACTTAGCTTTTAAAAAAAAAAAAAACAAATAAAAATCTTGAAATTTCTCTCCTCACCTAGTTGCACAAAGAAAAAAGGCACAATTTAAAATACAGTGTGTTCCTTGCTTCACGAACTCAATTCTCTCCACGATTCTGGTCGCAAACCAAACTGGGTGAGAGCTGAATCAGATTTCCCCATAAAGTCAACATTAAACCTAACCACTGAATTTGATTGTGTTCCTGTCCAACTCAGTTTGTGGCCAGAATCATGAAAGAATCAAGTCATGAGCTGAAGTGCCACTGTATTAGCAGTAGCTTTTGAAAGAGAGCAGAAAAAACAAATCCAGAAGTCTTGAGCTGTCTCCAACTAAGAATGAAAATTAAAAATAATAATCTAATATATGAAACAGTAATTTTCAATATGCAAGTGTTGGATTGTTGACACCTAAGCAAAACAATGAGGTTAAGGAGGAATCACAAGAAAACATTTTTGTGCCATTCCTCACATTGATCAAACATGGTAAAGGAAAATTATGATGATATAAAGCATCTGAGAGCCATGACTCATGAAGTAGGCAAGGGATTGATCTATTTAACTCATTCTGTTTTTTAAACTAACTAAATAGAAAACCCTTAACTGAACCCAAGACTATCGACAGTTGCAAGACCTCTTCAAGAGGTCACACAAGGATAAACACAGACAGTGTTTCTGATTTGTTCTGAATCTCTTTTTTCCGAGTACAGGAGTTACTGGGGTTAACAAAAAGTTCTGCAGATGTTCAGTGAGAATGTGTTATGGCTTATATCTAGAGTCTCCCCAAAGCCTCATGTGGTCATACGTGGGGCTTTGCAGATGTGGCTGGATGTAGGGTGAGTGATGCTGGAATTGATTCATGGTACTATGCTAGGATTAAGGCTGCCCAACCCTGGGTGTGAGTGCTACCAGCCCTAAGGTTGGGTAGCCTGGATAAGATATAAGGGACAGAAAGACAGTCTCTGCTAGCTGCTTGCTGCTTGCTTCTTTGCTACTTCACCACTTTGCTGCCTTCTGCCTTCTAAGAAGTGTTTCTCCTCTGTGATGCTCCTCTGCCATGCCAACCTGCCTTGGAGACAGCTAACTATGGACTGAAACCTCTACAAACTGTAAGCCAAATAAAACTTTACTCCTTAACTTTGGGTGTCAGGTATTTTGTCTCAGCAACAAGAAAAAGCAACTAACACAACATTCCAAAAGAAGAGATAATGGAAGAATATTATTTTATTTAGTTCTCACAACACACTTATGGAATAGTTACTAAAATTAGCTCCTGCTTTACAACAATAAAACTGAAGTAAAGAGAAATTAAGGAATTATCCAAGGTAACAAAACTATGTACTAGGTAAGTTAATCTAGGATTCAGCATCAGACCTATTTCAGAGCCTGAGTATCTGGATCAAGTGACTATGAAGTCACTTGTGGCAGAAGTACAAAGAAAAAGGACAAACTGATGTGAGGTTGAAGTGCAGGCAAATCTAAGATTTGTACGTACTAAATAATTTTTTTTTTGTGGGTACCGGGGGGTCGACCTCAGGACCTCGCGCGCCAGCGGGCGCCCATGCCACTGAGCGATACCACCGGCCCCTTTTTCGTATGTGGGTTCCGGGAGTCGAACTCGGGCCCTCGCGCTTGCAGGGCAGGCGCTTAAGCCGCTGAGCCATCTCACCGGCCCCGTACTAAATAATTTTTGCAGAGATGAGGGTAGGCAGGGTGATATGAAAAGACTAAAGATGGTCCAGAGGGCCATAATAAAACTGATAAGGAAGTTACAGTTTTGTAGAGAAGAAAATTAAAGTGACAGCTCTAGTTGAAAGAATGATAAGTGGTTAGAGTTGAAAGCTTTTTATTCAGCAGTCTAAGGCAAAAATGTGTAGCTAGGATAAAGTATAAGAACCCCCTAGCACATTTGTAGGATCAGTAATGACTGATTAAATCCTTGTTCATTGGTGAACAGCCTTCAGCCCCTCTCTCCAACCATCTGTCAACCAGCCCTCCACCTACGATAATCTAAAGGCTTTCCAAAATCACCTCTTTGACACAAATTCAAATATGGTTGGTGCCAAGGGGCTCATTATAAATAACAAAAGGCACTTCTCTCAACTTTATAGCTCAAGAACTGCTCCAAAGAGCCACATATGTTAATAGAGAATACTCATATGCTGTAGTCACACAGGAGTTACCAGGGTTTAGGAGATATATCCAGGAAATGTGGATGAAAACCAAAATATATACAGTCGTCCCTCCATATCTATAGGGAATTGGTTGCAGGAGCCCCATGAGTACCAAAATTTTCAGTCCCTCATTCAAAGTGGCATAGTATTTGCAAAGAACTCCACACATCTACTCTTATATTATAAATCATATCTATATTAGTTATAATACCTAGTACAATGTAAAGGTGATGTAAATAATTGTCATGACATATTATTTAGGGAATAATGACAAGCAACATGTCTGTACATGGTTACTACAATTATAATTTATTTTTGAAATATTTTCCATCTATTGTTGATTGAAACCATGAATGAGGAACATACAGGTAGAGAATACCAACTGTGTTTCACAGTATAACAGTCTTTTACTGGAATATTCAGGCTTGGGAAGGTAGAGTCTACAGTATGACTTGGGCCTCACTCAATCCTGGGTAGCTTAGAATTGTGTATAGTGCAGTTTTACATTTTTCCCATCCCAAGAGAAGGAGCAATTTGAGAGAAATTATTACATCATTCTGTGACTATGTTACATTTGAAATGCAGGCCAGTGTGGCGACTAGGCAATTAAAAATGCAGGGCTGAAGTTTGAACCACAGCAAAGATTCTCAAACTGGGTTTTTGTAGCACTCCTCGTGAATAAGAAAATCCGACTTTGTGTATTCCTATGAATGGAACTCCCTCCACTTCTGAGTCTAAGACACATGGATCCTAATGTTCTGGGAATAGTACACTTAGAGTTTTTGAGTGATCTATGCTGCCTACTTCCTTCTCTTTCCCGCATCATTCCCCTTCACCTAAGGCGGCCTAATCATGCCTCACTTTATAGAAAATACTTATGAAACTTCGAATCATCAGTTTAAATACTCACCTTTCTCTGAAAAGCTCATGAGCTTATTCTGCCTGATTGTAGTTCATTTTCCTTCTCAATTCTTATTTGCTCTGTAAACATGGGGATTAATACCTTGCTGCATTTGAAAGAAGTACTCTTATGTGTATCTCCCCAACGGGTTCAAATATAGTGAAAGAAAGTCAGAGTGCCAGTATTTTTTAACTGTTCATCACTGGGACTAAGCAATGCTTGGCACACATACAGTCTTTGTTTGGAAAAAAATTATTGAAAGTTTCCTTTAGCAACTAAGAATTTTCTGTAAGTAGTTTTCCAAGCAAGTGAAATGTTAAAGCAGATGATTCTGAGGAAAAAAAGCAAGATGAGAAAGATATTGAGCAAAACCAGAAAAGAGAGAAATACAAACCAACCCAGCACCCAAATATCAGACACTCTTAATCAAACAGGCTGCACCTGCTCCTACTACATACCTCTCTGCTCCCTCACCACACTTCTACTTTAAATCCATTTCTGTCTGGAGCCTCCTCACGTCAATGAGAGAGGGATTACATCTCTTGCTTTCTATTTCTTAAAAACAGTAAGTGATAAGTTGTTTCAAATAGTTAGTATGTGCAATTTTTTATCTTTCCTTATTTTCCCATATAATCTCAGCACATTGCAAAGACCCTCACTTCACTTCATCATGCTATTTGAGATAATTAACCACGAAGTAAGTAGTTTGTTATTGTTTCCACTTAAAATTTAAATAACAAAAAGAATTTAAATATCACTATTCACTTAACTAGATTTTACTAAAATATCTTTAATAGAATTTAAAATATAAAATCAAAATTTGGTTGGTACGGTCAAGAGAAATTGTTCATTTAATTACTACATACTTGGGGTTCAGTAATGGTAAAAGACCAAATCTATAACTACATTTTTCTTGTTCAAAAAGTATTCTTAATATCATAGCATTAAATTATAGAGTTACTGTAATTAGTCATATTTATTCATGAGAGGTAATTTGATATCTTACAAAATAAGCCAATACATGGTATAACCTCTTAGAGTCTAATTTTTCATGGATGAGCTCCTGCAAGCTTAATATCCTTGGAGGTTATATTTTAACATAGTCTAATTACCACTTTCCCTTTATTTCTTTTCAGTTTGACACAGCCACTTTGCCTAAAATAATTTAATATTCTTATGAATGAGATAGTGTTAAAACTAGCCTATAGCATCAATTGGTTTTATTTATGCCAACAAGTCTAGTGAATTAACATACTAGAAAGTGAGAACAAATGGCCCTTACCGGGAAGTGAAAATATATTCTTCACAGTTTTTTATATGATATCTGAAGAATTTTTAACATTTCTAGTTTGAATACCATACATCTGTACTAGAAATCTGGGTCTTTGGTAGTCTAGTTAATATGAATAAGAAAGAACTTTTTCACCCCTTTTGTTTTCTGTTGCATCTTTTCTCATCCAACCAGGGAACCATGCTGCTTGATTGGTCCCAAGTGCTTTCGGCAAGACAAGTCGCGCTCGATGAAACATCATGTGGCATTTCTGCTACACACACTCACACAGGAAGCTGGCCTTTCACAGAGGAGGTTGCACACACAGTTACTGGAGGGTGATACTTACAGCTGAATCTAAATACTCACTCTTACCAGATGTAAAACTTTGGGTGAGTTATGTTACTTTCCCTTAGCCTCAGGTTTTCAACTTATACAACAGGTTAATAACATAGTACCTACCTCATAAGGTTGTCAGATCATGAGAACAAAAATGAGATAATCCATGTCAAATAGGTAAAAGCCCTTGTGCTATCAGTTGTTTATTATTATTAGCATTGATTTAATTTTATACAATTACTTATTTACTACTCCTTAGGGAGCATCATTTAATGGAATTTAATAGATAGCAAGGATCTATTAACTTTAGGGACCATAGGGAGATGTTTCAAATGTCTGATACACTTTATAAGACTAAACAGCCATCTATAATACTTATTTTTATTTCTCCAGGTTTTAGATCAAATCCCTGTATAAGCAGTCCATAAAAAGGCTTCCAATAATATCATAAGAAGATATGTTTGTATTAAGATATTGGGAGCAGTGCAAAAACAAAATTAGACACGGAAAAAGAAAAAGAAATATGATTGTAATTACTGCTTTCCATTTCATAGTTAACTGTCTTATTGGAAAAAATTGTAATTTGTAATGAGCCAAAGCTACAAGAAATAACTATTCACAAGATCATGATGATAAAACATTGAAAATCTTTAATTGACATTTATCATTTAATTCTCAGGATGTTATTGCCAAAATATTTTCCTTGACTGAGAGTAAATTCAGCCTATGGCAAATGTGGCCACACGTAGGAGTGGCCAGAAATATATTGATTTATGGATTTCATGGTTTGGTCTCTACCTATCATGCACACATTCTTCCTTAAGTATGGACATTGGCACCACTTCTGCATGGTGACTTCATTGTGCTGATGCAAAAGAATAGTGCTGCAGTCTATAATGTCTTCAGAAAACAACCTTAATGAAAGAAATACACATTTCTTCTTCTCATAGCCAGACTCTAATCTACTCATGTGCTGACTTCAATACTCATCCCGGGACTCTCAAATCTGATTGATGATGTCTTTGAACAGTTTGGAAAAGGATAATCAACCACAAAGCCCGACTTGAGGCTGAGCTGAATTTCAAAGCCTAAACATTTAATGTGCTTTGATTTATACTTTCTGAAGGGCTTAAGAAATTCTGATTGTCTGTGCATGTAGCATCATTCATTAACTTAAAATTTAATTTTTATTACCTGAAATGTTTCTGTTTGTGCAACACACTCCTGACTTACCACCTGACCTTTGGTAAAACGTCTCAGAATCAGGTAGGATGGTGATTGTCTCATGCCATCATTGAATAAGATTTTTTACAATAAAAACTATACTTTACATGTTACTAATATTAATTATATATGGCTACTTATGATCATGAGCCCAATTTTGTGACCACTACATGACTGTTAATGATTCATTGGATGCACAGTGATAACATTCAACACAGGGGTTTCTAGAATACATATGAAATAGAAAGAATTGGAAAATGCTTGTCACATAATATATGTGAGGATAGGGATAATAGAAGATTTTAAGCTTATTTTGAGAAGATCAATTGAAGACAAGAGAATGTCATATTCTAGGATATTACAATTTCATTTCAAATTCTCCTGCCTTGCTGTCAGTGCATTCATTATTTAGTAACAGAGAAATTCTGTGTATTGTATGTTTGTGTAAAAACATGTAATTTGCCTTTCCAGAAAACATACTAGATATTTGGTATGCATAATTACCAAATTTTATTTTCCTTAAGAGCTTATTATCTCTGGTTAGGAAATGCAGGCGAATAAGTGGCCTAATTCTTACTTTCAACTCTCTAAAAAAAGATTTGGAAAGAAAATATTTTTTCACCAAGACATTACTGTTATCTGATGACAGGTTAGGAAAAAAGCAAGAATTACTTTCCTGGGAACTACAGGTTGAAGTCTGTAGTTATCACAGCTCTTATTAGATAAATAAGAGGGCTAATGAGTTCATTTCTGAGCTGCCTCATTTTCCCGAGGATGATGAGTCACCAGAAAGTGTTCTAATAGCAGAGGTAGTTGAAAAGGCACACATGTGTTTCAGTGTAGATTTGAGTGCTGTCCACTTTGGGGCCATTTGACTGCCAGAATGTTTCAGCCACACATCAGAGATGGGCTCTAATCAATCAAAATGCTTCTTTTCACCATAGAAATGTCCACACCACACATGCCATAGACAGCATTAGAGTATTTTAATTCTCTACTCTTGATTGGCAATGAAATCATTGTTGTAATTCATGGCTGTTGATGATTGTGAAATTTTTTACTATACTCTGAGCATTGACAGCAACTCAAGGAAATAACAGTTGAATGAAAAATACTGGTATTGAATAACAACTAGGAACACTTAGATAATTCAGAATTCTCTATTCTTGAACATAATTTTCCATTCCAAATTCCCACGACCACAAAAAAGTCAGTATACTCTCTCACCTAATGATCTTATTTGCTAAAGTCGTTTAAAAACATCACCTAAACCTCTCTTAAGTACGAAATTCTAAAAGAATGTGCCTGACCTGCTCATAATACCTGTAATTAATTTGATAAAGACAGGGCAAAAATAATATAGGTGTTTTTAAAAATACAATTTACATGTTGAAATGAGATTTTATTACTTAAGAAAACTGATAAAATTTCTGTACTGAGACATTCAAAATGGTAAAGCCCCTATTTTTTTTTTTTTGCACCCTCCTGTTTTGCCATCTTTTGGCAATACCAGTGTATTTGAGGAATTAACAGAATGAAAATAAAAACCATGCAAAACAAATAGCTAATGCAATCAAAGCTATTAAATTGTTAGGTCCTAACAATAACCTTAGAGCAATATAGCTCTATACTGTATTCATGATGGCCTTTCCTTCTAAAATTATTTTTTCAGTGTTTACCCATTTTCTTTTGTGTATCTCTAAAGAAAGGATAGACCACATTTAGTAGTCTATGCTACCTTCAATTACTTTAAAAAATAATTATAGGTACTATTATTCATAAATAATTCTACAAAATAATTATATTTATTATTTATACATATTTTTTACCTCTTATCCTAACCTGAAACTCACCTCCAATTTTCATTTACTTTTTGCTGAATGGGGCTGTGCAGAATCTCACCTACGGATGCCAGTCTCATTCAGGTCTAATCAAACTTCTCCAATTTCTCAAAAATTTTCTTCTGTCTCCATCATGCTACTCTAACAGTGTCCCTGTGGAGCAAATGGTTCAAGCAGAATAATCAATTATTCTGTATTCTTTGGTGTGCCCAACATTTCAGACTTTGTTAGGCACTTTTACCTCATGGTTATTTTACAAATTCTAATTGAACACAAAATCATTCACATTTCACATTGTTAGAAATGAACATGTACAATAATAAGCTCTTTCTCTTGATGGCAGATAAGCAAAGATTGGAACATAGGTCTCCTAAATTGCAATATCTGAGGGTCATCTCCTCAGTCCATTTCCTGTGCCTTTGTGTACCTCCCACTCCAACTGAGGACAGTTTTCAGTTGATTGTAAACCCTTATGTCCTCCCAGAGGTCCTGACCTGCACTGATGCCCTCTTGGTTAGCGTGAGTTTCACTGATGGCAACATTTCTAAAGGCGCAGGGGAAAAGTCAGCCTTGTTTCTCAACCATTTCTTTTTTTCTTTCTTTTTGTGGGTACCGGGGGTCAACCACAGGACCTCACGTGCCAGCAGGTGCCCGTACCACTAAGTGATATCACCAGCCCTTTTTTTTGTATGTGGGTTCTGGGAGTCGAACTCAGGCCCTCGCGCTTTCAAGGCAGGCGCTTACACCGCTGAGCCATCTCACCGGTCCCCTCAGCCATTTCTTGTGTAGACATTTTAAGGATAATTTTCATCACCACAGCAACGATGACTATTGCTTAGTCATTCTACATTTATACTCAAAAACCAGATTATATCCAACCCGTAAAATGTTTCAACAAAGAATAATTATTCTCCTTAGTATTGTTAATTTTAATTTTATTTTTTTGAATCTCAAACCTAAAGCATGCTACCTCTTAACCACCAGGCTATATTCCATATTCTTCTTTTAATAATAAAGAAAAGGTCCAGAGAAGTAATGTCGCCTAACATCATACAGCTTGTGAGTAGGGCAAGTGCTCACAAATGTATATTTCCACCAGTAAGTCTCAGAGTTCCTGTAACTATATATCTTTTGCAATGCTTGGCATTGCCAGACTTTGTAAATTTTTTTTGCACTCTGAAAAATACTTACCCTTTCTTGAACCACTAAGAAAAAAAATCTTATTTTAGCCATTTATAAAAGTAATGACAATCCTTTTTTAGCATATCAAATATTTAGCATGTTACCTTTTTCTATTATGCAATCTCCTCTCATTCTATCTTTCTATATATCTATCACTTTGCTTTATTTTTCTCCTTCCCACAGAAGGAAATGGCCAGCAGATTGTCCTTGCATATCCACAAACACCCCTGGCAGTATTACTACCTCTTTAGAGGCATTTTCTCCACTATGGAAGGACGATCTCATTCATCATTTCTCCTTGTCACATGAATTTCATGGGTAAAGGCTTCTCTCTCCCTCTCACATTCAGGGCATGTGCACAGCAGGTGCCTCAGGACTGACAGCTTCTGGGTTTTGATTTTTTTAGCACCCTAAATATTCAGTGTTACCCAGTTGGAGAAATAACTATAGTTTCAAGTGAGCAATTCCTAAAGAGACCAAGATACAAGAATGGACAGAAAATCAGATATGAATTTACAATGTAATATGCTGACATTTGAGGAAAAAATTCTGCCCTGAATATGTATGGACACCGTGTTATGATTCCAAGAGTTGCTAATACTTCTTCCTACAATACCACTGAGGATTTACCTGTAACACTTTCCCCAGTTCAGCTCAATAATGCCTGTCATCCTTTTCCTTTTTAAAAAATATTTTCCACTTAAGCCACTTAGTAAAATACCTCATGATGTTGAACAGCGAAGGCATTAAAGTCGTTTCTTATTTTAGTTAGTGCCTTCCTCCCCCCACTTCATTCCTCTTCTGAAGGCTTCCCTGTAATGTGCTTCAAGCAAATCAAAGGAATATTTTGGATGCAATTTTCCACCCTCAGAAGTTCTTCATCTTACTGTGACACTTTAAGGGTCACCTGGCGAATAGCACTGACGGAATTCTACGTGTGAAAGAGCATTCACTGAACACATAGTTTCCCAGAGAACATCCAAGATTTGATGCTACCAAGTATTCTGTATGCTGGGCTGCCTGAATCACTGCAGTGCTCTTATATTCAGGAGAAATATCTGTAATTGAATAATCTATTTATAAATGGCATCACATATTGTATTTGCTGTCAGTTTGTCCTTCATATAATCTTCATGGAGCTGCATATACTAGATAATGCCTATGTTTTATCACCATCACTCTCTCCATGCTGATCTGACCCTCAGGCCCCTGTTTTTTACCTGTTATCTCCTTTTTCTACCCCAGCAAAAGACGTATGTACTATAAAAACATTTGAAATTAGTGGCAATTCAGTGACAGCCACTGTAAGATCATTATAGATATCTCAAATTCCAGTTACCTGAGAAACTGAGATGCCAATAAAAATATAGTATACTTCCCACCATCAAGTTGCTTACAGTTAAGTAACAGATATAGAGAAGTACACAAATCATTACAGAGCCATGCGAGAAATGCTAAAAGTCCTGTGTGCACTATGTCATGGGCTCATCTTGAATAGTTATCTATTCTTGCTTGGAAATCAAGGTAAGTAATATCAGGAAAAACTAGAGGAGAGAGAAAAGAGAGAAGAATATATAGTACAGCCACAGCCCTAGACATAATTAACTCACACACTGTACCCTTCCTACTTTCTCCCTCAGAGATTTTGCTTACCACAAATGTAGTATAATTTTAGAGTGTGTCCTTTCCAAAATTAAGATTTTTACCAGCATTAGCATTAGAGAAGATACCATCAAGGATAGAGGCTTCATAACTTACTTAACTGGAAATAAAGTGAGAGTGAGTATTTATCTATAGCCAGGAAAATCTAAATTCTAGAATCCCTGGCCTCTAACCCTGGAGAAGCTACATAGTTCTCTGGATCTCAGATTTCTCCATTATAAGATGTCAAATGAGATGATATTTAAAAATACTTACATGCCAAAGAAGCAGTATAAGAAAAGCCTTCAGAGTCATATGGACATGATTCAAATGTTTGTGGAGCTGACAAGTAGCTGAGTGATGTGCAGGTGTTATACGCTGTGTTTCTGCATCAGAAACAAAACAAAACAAAGCACAAGAGGTGGAGATGATAATTTAGGCTGCTCCATAACATAGCAATGAGGAAGACATCCTGCATGTAAAGCACAGAGGGTCATGTGTAGTACAGTATAAGGTAGCTACTACTAGGGAATGCTTACTTACTACTACTACTAATATTCCCATCAGTGGAATAGAAAGATCAGGAGAAGTGATGGTTTTGTGGCTATTAGGAAGACTTGTTTAATATTCCAAGATTCTGCCAGCCTATGTATCATACTCCTTGATAAAATTCAATTTACAACAAAGATATTTTTAGCTTTAGAGGTCATTGTGCTGCCTAGTATATGTATGCTATGTAAAATCAAATTTGAGGAGTTCTGTGCAGAAAACAAATGTCCTCCGATTGCCAAAGAATTAGAAGGATACTGTTAGCTCAGGAACATTTGTAATCAAGATTCTGATTATTCTAAGAACCCAATGTTTTCCCCAGCCATCTAACCCTGCTCATTCATTTTTGCCCTCTCAATGACTTCATGCTATATCAGAGCAATGTCAGATGTCACTCTCCAACTACGATGGGATTCACTGTACCTTAAACAGGGAGGCAAAGAACTACTCATGAATACAGGATTCACAAGTAAGTTGGAAGGTTCTCCATGTCTCATGCAACTAGAAGACACATCCCACAAGTCTCCTTGACAGGCAATGTATCGAAGGCTCACCATACACTGGTGATAGATGGGGCTGTCACTGCTGACAGCCAGCCAACAGCCTCCAGCAAACAAGCAGGGGATGAAAGATGTGAGACTGGAAAAATAAACATGTTCTCTTAGGCTGATGGAAGCAGTGCATTTTCCATATGAAGGACAGTGTGCTTGCAAGCAATAGACAGTTTATTAATGCATGTAAGCCTTTAGTTCTAGGAAAGCTGAGTCCAGTGGAGATGTTAAAACACTGCAAACCAAAAACCTCCTGTGATGTCCACACACTAACCTCTTCAATCTATTCAGGTCTGGGTTTTATTTATGAGACATTAAATATGTGTCAGGTGCTATACTAAACATATTTGAATTTCTTCATTTCATCTTTATGACACCATAGTTTGATGGTTAAGTGAGGGCTCAAATTTAGACCCACAGTTTACTACCTTGTTTAATTTGAGTTAAATTAATTCTTTTGCTTAAGTCTCAGTTTTCTCATCTCTAAACTGGAAAAAAGTATTGTTTTTAACCATGCCAAAAAGAGAAGATAAACTCTGTTATGGTTTTAATGCCCCACTGAAAATCAGGCTGATATTTAATCCACATTGTGAAGTAGTACGAGTGTAAACACTTAATGTGACTATGCTATTTTCTTTTATAAGAAAAAGAGTTGAGGGCCAGTGAGATGGCTCAGCGGTGTACGCGCCTGCCTGGCAAGCACGAGGGCCCAAGTTCGACTCCCAGAACCCACTACGAAAAAAGGGCCGGTGATATCGCTCAGTGGCACAGGCACCTGCTGGCGCGCAAGGTCCTGAGGTTGAACCCTGGTACCCACAAAAAAAAAAAAAAAAAGAAAGAAAGAAAGAAAAAGAGTTGAGATAGGACACTAAGTCCTTCTTGCCACGTGATAAACTGCGTCCCCTTGGTGTTGTTTAAATAGTTCCCACTAGCAAGGAGAGCCTTATGAGATGTGACCACCTGAACTTGGACTCCCCATCCTTCAGAACTGTGAGTTAAATAAAACTTCAGTCTGTGGTATTTGACTAAACTACTTAGTCTGTGGTATTTGGTTATAGCAACAGAAAACAGACTAAGACAGGCCTGCCACACAAAACTGGGTTCAGATGTTGATGATGAATCTCTCTCTCTCTCTCTCTCTCTCTCACATACACACACACACACAGACACGTGCGCACACACAGAATATGAAACATGGTACATGAGTCTTGTAAGATCAGAGTAGCATTTCCAAGTTGGTCCCAGAAGGACTGGAGATCAGGGAAAGGAGTTGGCTTGGGGTTTTCATAGTAGCTTGTGAGTAAGACTGCATAAGAGTCCCATAGTTTTAACTTTCTACAACCACCACCCGAGGAAGCATTCCGGCTGTACAAGGGTGCAGCTGCAAGGGATGAACAGCTCAAAAGCTCTTAAAGCATCTCTTGGTGCTTCCTTAATAAAAATTTTTTTTAAATTTTAAAATAGCTTGTTTCTCTTTTCATGCAGTATCAGGTGCAAGACTTTTGGTCAACTTGTGTTGGGTACATATTGGTGAAGGTAAAATAATCCCCATTTGGGCCGGTGAGATGGCTCAGTGGCGTAAGCGCCTGCATTGCAAGCGCGAGGGCCCGAGTTCGACTCCCGGATCCCACATACGGAAAAGGGGCCAGTGATATCGCTCAGCGGCACTGGCGCCTGTTGGCGCGCGAGGTCCTGAGGTCGACCCCCCGGTACCCACAAAAAAAAAATAATAATCCCCATTTTACAAGTAAGAAGACTGAGGGTCAGAGAGCACTATGAGTAAAGCTGCACAACTGATAAATCAAACAGCTTAAACTCAGGTGTTATGATTCCTAAACACTGCAAACAAATGCACCCCAGAGCCCCAGCCCCAGCATTTTGCATACCAAAGAGAAGAACATTCTGAAAATAGTATAAAATTTTCATTGATAGTGGACACTTCACAGGATAAACTTTGAATCAGCAGGCTACTTGAGTTCTGGTACTTTCAGTTAGAATTGAGTGACCGAGGTTTGCAATATTTAGTAACTAAAAACATAGGACATGCAGGTAAAGTTCAATTTCAGATAAGCAACAGCTAATTTTACTATAAGCACATTCCATGTTGGATCAGCAACATATCATCCTATCTTGTACTATCTTTGCCCAATTCCTCCAATGTTTTTTCTAAATTTATTCTACAGATGAAGATGTTACTCTTTGGAACAATTAATGCTGACTCTTAACTTCACTATACATTAAAACTTACGAACATTGAAATCCATGTACTTCTAGATATATTCATTTCAGATAGCTGTGTAGACAGCCCATCCATACATGCATGCACATTAAGTAAACAGGATTGCTTTTTATCCAGAGAGCTAGTTCCACATGCACCTGTGGTAACTGTAGAATCACACCACTTTAACTCTCAAAAGGCAAATGAATGGTTCTTTTTTTCGCCTTCTCAGGGGAATAGTGCCTTACATTTTGCAATGTCTGAAAAAGTTATTTTGGGATGGAGCAAAATGGTGAATTAAATACAAAGGCTCATACTTCGTTGAGAATATTCCCTTCTAACATAGTGTAGTTTCCTAGCCTCGAGTAAGAACCCCTTTCGGAAGAAATACACATGACTCAGATTCAAGCCAGCTTGGCATCGAAAATCATTCTGTACGGCTTTTCTCTGCTGCTAGCAGCTTAGGCTCTTCCTGACACAGAAAGTCAGGGGGTGGGGAAGAGAGAGAGAGAGAGAGAGAAAGAGAGAGAGAGAAGGAGGGAGGGAGAAAGAAAGAGAGAGAGGGAGAGAGCACTTTTTTTTAACTGCTTTCACCTAAGTGCAGAAAAAATTAGTTTGCCGTATGCCTTTTCTGGCATTTTGCTCTGCTAAACTATAGGAAGAAATCAAATGAGAAGAAAGAGCTTCAGAAAGTATCGCTAAGTGCAAAATACCTGTGAATAAGCACATTGCATGGTTTAGAATCTAAGTGGTGAAGATTAGAGCTGTTACTCTACCAGCATCTCTGCTGAAAAATTCTAGCTCACTGTGACTTGACACATAAGAAGACTAATGTACCACCCTTATCTTTGCATATGTTTATCCCTCTGCCTCCATCATGCCTCACTCCACATCCATTTGTTTTTCCATTTCTCTGTCTCAATCTTCCTGTCAATCTTAGAGATTTCTATCCACTTTCCAAGATTCATCTCACTAGTCACCACTTCATGAAAACCTTCACTATGATCATTCATATGGCCAGGTATATATTTTCCCACCCTTTCCCATAAGATGCCATCTCATTGTTCTACCTTTTACGAGAGTAAATGCGTACTACCTTGATTACAATATGCCCCAATATCTCTTCAAATATTCCATTTAGTTTTAAATCTCAGTACCTATGTAAGTTATAGTTAGGTAAATATGCTCAAATGTGTATATTAGCGGTTATTTCTCTCTCTCTCTCTCTCTCAAAAGCACCACATTATATATGAATCAATAATGTCAACATTAGGATACTTGTAATTTTGTGTGTACAAGTAATAGCTGCCTTTGTGCTTTTATTTGCCATGAAAATTTCTCCTCCGACTCCCACTACTGCCCTTGCTATGGACTGAATTGTGTCCCCCTACAAATTCACATGATGAAGTTGTAACTCTGTAACTCAGAATGTGATTATATTCAGAGGTAGGGTTTTTAGGGAGACAATTAAATTACATTCAAGCCATTAGGGGGGGCCCTCAACCAATCCAAGTGCTCTTCAAGGAGAGGAAACGTGGACACAAAGAGAGATCCAGTGATGGCTGCACACAGAGAAAAGACTATGAGGACAAAAGAAGAAGGAAGCCATCTACAAGACAATGAGGAAGGTCTCAGAAGAAACCAGACCAGCTGACACCTGAATTTGGACTTCTAATCTCTAAAGCCATGAAAAAATAAATTTCTGTTGCTTAAGCCACTGTGTGATATTTCGTTGTGGTGCCTTTACCAACCTGATACTCTTCTTTATCAGGAATTGCCAATAAAATATGCCTTGGATCCTTCAAATCTTGAGTGAGATACCCTGAGATAGGAGTTGTACTCTATTCTCCAAGGGATAAATTTTCAATTATTATGATGAAACTACTGTACTTCAAGTAAACAGAAAAAAAAAAAAACACCTAACAGCTAAGTTTTTCTTTCCTTTTGTGAAATTCACATAAGACATACTATTGTAGAAGCTGATTTTCTGCTATTCCACACTCACCAAATGTCATTTTATGAATGAAATGAAAAAAAAAAAATAAGTTAAGGAGAAGAGTGCTAATTCAGACCACTTTCATTATAGTAAGATATGTACTACATTTCCAAAATTTGCATTTACAGTTATTTTTATTATAAAAAATTTAAAGTACAAAAGACACAGAACAAATAAATATCCGGAAAAGATACCCCAAAACTATTAGGCAAATGGAATATATTGTCATATTAGGCAACTGGAATATATTATCACTAAAATTAATCTTGTAATTTACTTCTAAATTTACAAATTGGCAAGGTAAAATTTGACAAAACAGGGTTATGTAGTTTTATAGTAAAATTCCAGTAACATAAAATCATTAGGGACTCCTTTTGCTTTAAGAAATGAAATAACATTCTGTACATTGTGTAGACTCAATGCCTCCCAAGCATATTTTTTACTGTATACTATGGTTATACATATACAATAAAATATTATTTAGCCTTAAAATACAGGATATTTGTATTTTCAAGAACACGAAACAATTTAGAGAACATTACAGTAAGTGATACAAACCAGAGACAAAAAAAGTACTATGTAATCAGATTTATATGTTGGGTCTTTAAAATATCAAATACAGAGAAACAGAGTAAAACAGTAGTTCTACATTGTTTTAAAATAAATTATAGCAGCATTAATTAAAACAGTAGTTTTCAAACTAAAGTTTTTTGTATTAAGACTTATGCATTTTTAAAAATTCAGGAACCCAATGACTTGTATGTGTTAAATTATCAATGTTTAACATACTAGCAATGCAAACTAAGAGAAAGATACAAGCTTACAGATACTCTTCAATTTATAATGGTTTAACTTATGATATTTTGCTTTCACAATGGTGGGAAAATCTTATATGCACAGTAGAAACTATACTTCAAAATTTGAATTTTAATCTTTTCCCAAGCTGCAATGTGTAGTATGACACTATCTCGCAATTCTGGGCAGTGGCAGTGAGCTGTGGCTCTGAGTCAGCCACAAAATCACAAAGGCATACAACCAAGGTTGTGTTATGATGTTCAGTAAGATAGCTGCATTCAACATATTTATGCATTCATTGGCACGTAACCCCATCCCGAGCTGAGGTGCATCTGTACAAGCACACCTAGCCACCTAACATTCTCAATCAGAGCAATCTCCAGAAACTCCACTGTATATCAGTGAGAGAATTAGATTGAAAGAAACAAATAATGTCTTCATAGTATGAAACTACTACTTTACATGAAATAGCTTCATGAATCCCTGGGGAAAGAATAATGAGGAACCTCAGGGATCACTGGACTACACTTCAAAAAACACTGCATTAAATAAATTTTTCTAACTTTGGTTAATGCTAGAGGACTGTGAGACAGTGAGGCAATTAAATACAAGGGCTTTGGAATTGATCTGTCTGGGATTCATCTCCCCACTCTACCACTTATTTGCTGTGTGACCTTGAGTTTCCATGTACTCATATGCTAAATAGGGGTAAAATGGCACCTGGATTTTAGCTCTGACATTTCTACTAGATGGCTAGAACTGGTTACTTCTATTGTTATAATAATAACTAATCACTTCATTAAAACTCAGAAGTACCTCTTTGGGCATGTAATATAATCTTCAGATATTATTATCTCCTTTATTCAGATTTACTATATGTAGATAGAGAAGTAAATAAACAATAAGAACAGCCCACATATTAATGTTTTAATGATTCAGATGTGCTGTACAGTTCAGTGGTTGTTGAGTGGTTCAGTTGCTAGTATTAATACCAAATATGATCACATAGTACTAACAACAGAGGAGAAGAAGGAAATTGTTGTGGTGAGAATACTAGAGCATTTTTTGTTTATTTATTTTTGACAAATGCAGGCCCCTTTTACTTTAAAATAGGAAAGGTGTAGAATTGCCTTCAGATTAGATAAATTCTTTTCAGGGGAGAATTCTAGAGATGACTTCTAGAATAGCGGCATGAGGAGCAATGCAGGCACTCTCAATGGGGAAACAACCATAACTCGTGAAGAATTCTATTTACGTAAACGTAAATCTTTGGAAAATTTCCCAACACATTATGACCAGTGAAGAAACACTGAATTAAGAAAATCTACTAAAACTCATAACAGTAGGCATGTGATCCAAGACCGCTCAGTGTCGCCGGGGCTTCTCTTTGTTGGACACAGTAAGAACACAGGACTCCCTCCCCACAGCCTCTCAGGTCATCATATCTCCCTGGGAGCTCCGCCCTGCCAATGTTTCTTATCTCCCCAGCTCAGTGCTACAAGATCTCTGTTTCATACAAGACTAGGGTTCTCTCCCTACTCTCAGTCTGCTCCTAGGTGGAAGTATGACCCTGTTGTGACAAACTTAGAACACAGTAGCACCAAGTGCTCTGGCTCCCACTTGCTCATAAGGTAAAAATTATACATTAAAACAGACAGCCTAAGATCAGAAGCTGTTCCTCACATAACTGCTCTACTTAGGAAGTAAGCGTATCATTTCATGAAAAGTGGGGCACTGTCTCTTCCCCCAATTCTGGAGCAGTGGTACAGAGGTTTCGGTTAGGAGGCAGGATGAGCCGTCAAAATAGACTACAGGCTGTAAGAACAATGAATTCTCCAAAAGTACTGACTTTATTTGAAGCAAGGTGTGGAAAAGTTCAAGCTTAAGGGCCCCATTGAGATGGTATGATAAGTAATACAGAGAAAGCTGGTAGCTCCTGGAGAATGAAAAGTGAAACTGTAAATCAGCTAGAAGTTTACAGATAAAAGTTCAAAAAGCTGCAGTAAGAAAAACTCTCATTAGCACAAACATCAAAATATGGGCTCAAACAGGACCCCTACAAATGGTCTAAATTTAAGTGATTTGGATTGTTAAGCAATTTATGTTATCAGGGAACCATTAAAAACAAAACAAAAAAAGGAATCTGTTGACAGTTAATGAAGGCTAGTATCATTTTGTGATTCAAACTAATGCAAACAGCTTAACAGAGAAATCAGGAGAAAAAGATTGATAAGACTTTTGCCTTTTCAGGAGACTGGCAAAATGCTCAATGCTGTGCCCTCTAAAGATAACATCAGAAAATGAACTTTGTGTGGAAACAGACTATGTAATATAGCCCAATGAAGTCACTAAACAAGCAAAAAACAAAATAAAACAACAAAAATTCAACAATGGAGACAAATAGATAATTAACAACCAGAATACTGGCAATATATTATGTAAAATATCCAGGTTTTAACAAAAAATTATTGAACAAACAAATAAAAATGTAACCCCCTAAATGAAAGGGCAACAGAAATAGCTTTTCAGAATGCCCACATAATAGACTTAGAGAAAAATATCAAAATAGCTATTATCAATATATTCTAATAACCAAGAGAAATTATGCCCAAAGAATCAAAGAAGAGTATGATAACAATATCTCATCAAATAGACCATTTAGTAAAGATAAAGAGATCATAATGAAAAATGGAAAATATGTGGTTGTAAAGTACACTAGATGAAATGAAGAATTTATTGGAAATATTCAGCAGTAAATTTAACAGATACAATGAAGAGTAAGGTTGAATGAAGGGAATACGCAAAATGAAAAAGAGAGCAAAATGAATGAAAAATGATGAACTGACACTTAGAGTAACTCTCACCAACCAAAAGACCACGGATGTTTAAAAAATAGACTAGAGAAAGGAAAGAGAGAAAACGTATTTGAAAAATTATGGTTTAAAACTTCCTAAATTTGTAGAAAAATATTTATTTTTATATTTTTATATTTTTATATTTATTAAGGTTAACATTTAGAATCCTCTCCCTCCCCCCAAATACCCCAAGTGTTCAGAAGCAGAATTTTTAGAAGGTGATTGGATCACAGATGCACTAATAAATCCATAGTTGAATGTGCTATTACAAAGTAGGTATGGTTGGGAGAGTGGGTTACTAAGGTTATGGCCTGGAAAAGTGTATAATCATCCCCACATCCTCTCTTCTTTCTCTGATTTCTAACCTCCATGATGTGAGCAGCTTTCCTCTGCCAGACCCTTCCACTATGCTCTTCCTGCCTTGGACAAAGCAAACTATGGACTGAATTCTTTAAACCCATGAGGTAAAATAAACCTCTCTCTGCTTTTAAGTTGTATGTATCAAGTATTGTGCCTTAGAGACAAGGAAAGTGACAAAGACACTCATGTACCCTTGAGAAAGCAGAGCATAAAGTTGTGAGAGTGAAGCCAAAAGCCCAGTTAAGTGAAGCCCCCAGGAATGTGAAGATGCCAGCAGCATGGAATGTCTGCTGAGGAAAGCCACAGGCAGTGAGTGGAGCCACTGCAAGAGGCAGCCCACGAAGTTTGCAACCACCAATGCCATAAGGACAGGATGACCCATGCCCTTTGGAGCTCACTTCCACCACAGCTTCATGCAGACACAGGGTCATGATTTAATGTTTGGCCTACCAGGTTTCTGTCTTGCTTTTGTCCCTTTCCTTTCTGTCTCCCTATTTCTCCCTTTTGGAATTGGAAAGTTTACCCTGTTACACAATATGTCCATAGTGTTTAAGTTCCTTTCTGATTTTCACAGGGGCTCACAGCTAAGAGTTTGTCCTCAGTCTTAGAGGAGACTTTGGACTTGGGCTTTTCAGCAATGCTAGAACTTGGGCAACTCTTAGAGAAGGACTAAATGCATTTTGCATAACAAGATGAACATGAGTCTCTTGAGGGCCAGAGGTGGAATGCTATAGTTTAGATTTAGAATGTCCCTCAAAGTCTTATGGGTCCTGCAGTGGGACTTTTAGAAGGTGCTATATTCATAGGGAAACTACATTCATGATTGAATTAATCCATCAATAAATCCATAGGTGACTGTGTTAATAGAAGGTGGAGACTGGTCAGAAGAGGCAAGTTACTAGTGGCATGATAAGGAAGAGTATAACTTCCCAACTCTTCTTTTCTACCATACCAGTCCTGGTTTGAAGCCAGCCGACTATGGACTGAACCCTCTAAAAACTATGATTCAAAATAAACCTCTCCCTTACACTATGTGTGTCAAATATTGTGTTTCAGTGACAAGGAAAGTGACTGAAACAGCTGCGCTTCACAAACTCCTAATACGAGGCACACAAAGAGATACACACTTGTATATATTGTAATAAAAATGCCAAAGACAATAAAGATCTTAACCAGCAAGAGAAAACCAAGTCATTGCTTGTAAGAAAATTCCAGTATTATTAACGGATGATTACTCATCAAAATTATGGATGATAAGAGGGATGGAATGACATATTTGAAGTCTTACAACTAGAGCATCACATCCAGAAAAACTGTCTTTTAAAAGTTCAGGCAAACTGAAGACATCCAGAGATAAATGTAAACAGATATTTGTACTAGAATATCTGCTAAAAGAAGTTTCTCAGAATGAAAGCATGTAACCTCAGAAAGTATTTCATGAAGAAAACAGAGTACCTATAAGATAATTATGCAATTATAAAAGAAAGTATATATTAGTATTTCATCTCCTTTCTTCCCCAGTTTAAAAAGTAGTTACTTCCAACCATAAGTATAGAATTGTCCTGTTGTACTTATAATAAATAGAAAAGCAATATATTTTACAATAACTGCACAAAGAGAATGGCAGCAAAGCTGTACTAAATAAAGAAATGATACCAGATGGCAACTCAAATAAAAAGAATAAATCAAGAGAATTAAAAATGGTAAATAAGGTTAGAATAAAAATTATGCTTTCTCTTCTTTCTTATCTTAGCATTTTTAACAGACATAAAGTTATATAAAGTAATAATTATAGCAATGTAATGTTGGGCACATATCATATGGAAATGTAATACATTTAAGAATAACAGAAAAAATGAGAGTAAAAGATATTAGAGGTATGGAAGTAACATTTCTATATCCCACTGGATTTAAATTATTTGTAATCAGAAGTTGATTCTGATATGTTAAGATGTATAATGTTGTAAAACCCTATAGTAATGACCAAAAAAGTGAAAAAATAATTAAAGAAATTAAAATGGTATACATTCAATTCAAAAGAAAACAGTAGCAGAGGAACAGAAGAACAAAAATAAGATAGAAAAAATAAAAAAGTTAAGTGGCATGCATTAATTATAAAAAATTAAAATTGAATGAGAGGTTTCCATACATACTGGAAAAACATAATTCAACTATATGATGTCTACAGGATTACACATAAACATTTTAGAATCAAAGACAAGAATAGGTTGAAAACAAAATGGTGGAAAATGTTATTCAAAGAGTAAACATTCAAGTAAGCTTGGGTGGCTATATTAACAGATTTTTAAAGAAAAACAGTCCTAGAGACAGACAGAGATTTTGTGTAATGAAGGGTCAACCCATCAGGAACATACAATAGCAGAACCTCAAATATATGTGAAACAGAAACTGTAGTTGAAGATTTTAATATTCCACTTTAAGCAAATGAAACTAGGTAGATTAACAAAGCAATAGAACACTTTAACAATACCATAAACCAACTAGACCAAACAGACTTCTGCATAGCACTCAACAGAAGCAGAAAATGCTTTCTTCTCAAGTGCAAATGTAACATTTTCTAACATAGACCATATGGTAGGACTTAACTAGGCCTCGATAAATTTAAAAAAAATGAAGTCAAAGTATATTTTCCAACTAAAATGGCATCAGAAACAACAAAATGATAAAAAATGATCCAAATAGAATATATTTGCTAATCATGTGTCTGGCAAGTACCTTGTATCTAGAAAATATAAAGACCACTTATAATTCAAAATGAAAGAGAACACACTTAAAATTGGACAAAAAATTGATATTCAGATGGCCAGTAAGCTCATAAAACAATGCTCAAAATCATTAGCAATCAGGAAAATGCAAATCAAAACTACAATGAGGTATCTCTTTATACACACTAGTATGGTTATGATAAAAAGAGTAGATAATATCAAGTGACAAGAATGTAGAGAATTTGGAACTTTTATACATCGCTGATGGGAATGTAAAATGGTATGGTTACTTTGGAAAACAGCCATTCCATTCTAGGTATATGCCCAAAATAAATACAATAATAACCAAAGAGGAAAAATAACACACATGCCCGTGAACAGAAAATTAACACATGAAATGTGTACATTCACACAAAGGAATATTGTTTGATTGCTAGATGGAACGGAGTAGTTATAAGTGAAACAACGCAGGTTAAACTTGAAAACATGAAAGTGAAAGAACCTAGTAACAAAAACTATATGTCCTATAATTATATTTAACAAAATGTTAGGAACAGACAAATCTACAGAACCAGAAAACAGGCTAGTATCTGTCTACACGAGTCTGAGTATCTGTGGAGGTCGGTGCAAGTAACTGCTGATGGATGCAAGGTTTCGTTTAGGGTAATGAAAATATTCTAAAAGTAGATTTGGATAGTTGTCATGTGACATTGTGATTATAGTAAAAATTCTTGGATTTTAGACCTCAAGTGGATAAATTGTACAATGTGAATTATATCTCAAAAAAGCCACAGGCATCATCATTTTAATTTACTCAAGAAATTGAGCAGACTCGAATGAGACTTCAGTTTTCTGTCCCTAAATCATTGACTATATGACAAAATTCATTAGATACTCAAAAAATGCTTATAAAAAATATAAAGGGCTTAATCATTCAGGAAAATTCTGTCTACATGTCTCTGCTCTAGCTATTTTCTTATTCCTGAATGTCAGGAACATAAATGATGAAAAATAAGGTTTGATAAAATTAATCACAGAGATGAATCATAAGACTGCTCTATTTAATAAAAAATAAAAAAATCCATAAAAATAGAAAGTATAAGTCTTTGGATCAGAATCACTTATATGAACCTGTGCCATGTGTTTCTTTATACCATGTTTATACCCAGTTATCTAAACAATGTATCTACACTTCCAGGATTCTGGATTATATTTTCTTTAATTGTGGTAAGACATACATAGTTTAAAATTTACATTTTACTGGTTTTGGAGTGTACATTTCAGTGGCACTAAGTACATTCTTGCCCCGAATTCTCTTTTAAAATCAGCATTGAAGAGACTGCAGAGATAGAATGCACCTCAGTTAACCATGGGTCTCTGTTTGCCTGAGACTGATGTGGCTTATGTCTCCTGTCCCAGTTTAATTATTATTATTATTTTTTTTGTGGGTACCGGGGGGTCGACCTCAGGACCTCGCGCGCCAGCAGGCGCCCGTGCCGCTGAGCGATATCACCGGCCCCTTTTTCGTATGTGGGTTCCAGGAGTCAAACTCGGGCCCTCGCGCTTGCCGGGCAGGCGCTTAAGCCACTGAGCCATCTCACCGGCCCCCCAGTTTAATTATTAATAAAGCCCTCTTTCATTGCATGAAATATTTTAGTTTGAAAAATAACTTATGTCATCACCATAATTCCACCACTCTGAACGTCCCACCCTCTTCTCTTGTGCTATTGTTTTTCGTACTGGAACTGGATTTTACACCTGGAAAATCTTTACACATCATTGAAGATCATCTACCCTTTACTGTCTCCTTTAGATTGTGAAAGATCTAATAGTTCCCTTATGTGCACCCACATTTCATTTTAAAAATGTAAATCTAAAGCAATTAGGTCTTTTCCACCACGTTGAGTATGGACTTTCAATTTATACCCCCAAATCCACTTTTGCACTTGATTTATACAATGCATGCCACACAAAATACACCCAAATGAATGAATATTTACTATTTGTGCTTTCTACCACATCTGATTTCAAATCTAATTCAATAGGCAATAGCAGAATATCTAACTAAATTTATCAGAGAATACTATTTTCGTACAGTGTCTGATTACTTTTCAAAGTAACCTCATGTATACACACAAATATACAAAGAGAAAAAAAAGATCACTTCCCTTTCTCATAGCTACTCAACAAATAAATAAATAAAACAAGTCATAAAGCTTGTCAAAGCACTACTTCCCACAGGACAATTTTGGTTTTCTCTTTCATTTATCTAGGCAAGTGGAGAGGCTTTTGACCCAATTTAGCATAGATAAATGACCCATGATGTGAAATTTCCCAACAGTTTAATAATGCATTTAACTCAAAGTGACAGTTGCTTCCAGCTGCCTTTAAGCACTTTGGAGGCGATATATGTCTCTTTCAAATGATGGATGGTGAGGAGGCTGGCCTGCATGAAGCAGCCCCCACCCACCTTCCCTAGGGAAGAAGTGAGGAAATCCTCTTTAAATTGCTACAGCAAATTCAGAGGATGTCGGACTTAATTTAATTTAATTGGTGCATTTTCTAATATCATTTATGGTTATGGCCATTAAGTTAACCATAATATGAAGCTTTTTGTATCCTGTATAATATTCCTTTTCTTCCTGTTATACATTTAAAAGGCTTTATTGATTTTCTTCTATAAAACATCAAGAGCAGAATATTTTTGTTTATTGTTTAAAATGCTCCCATAACTCAAAGAGTAATTTAGCTGAAACAAAATTGTTTTATGTGAGTTTAAAATTATATGCCATGGAAATTTTTATCTTCTTTTTGTTAAAATTTATGTCCATAAAATCAATAAATCCAAAAAAAGTATTGTCTGTCATGTTTAATATTTCAGTAAGAAAGAAAAAAGTTGAAAGAGAGTGAACTTCTATTTTGACTTGATTTTTTACGTTTTTTGGAACTACATCCATACCTTATTGAAACAATATGTGTTTTATGGTAGACATTAAGAACAAAGAATTTTGCTATTTAATCTGATCATGTAATCTTTTCCTGATATATCTATAATCCTTTATAATAAACTAGTGAAAACTATTTTGAACTGCTTTATATCTATAAACTTGTTTCATACTGTGGTTTTGGCAATGACTTTGGGAGACATTTCAGCACTTTAGTAGCCAGTAAATTATGACATAGAATACTGGTATGAATTAAATATACCCAAATAATTACATATACATGGAAAATATACATAGAAATTTATTAGAAATACAAAATGGAATGGAGAAAAAGAAGATTAAGCATAAGCTATCCAGAGGCCAATATCTTCTGAATTTCCAAACCAGATTGCCGACATCCAAAATAGATTGAGCTTTATTCTATAGAATCCATCTTTACAAGACTGACTTGAAATTTTCTATAGACACAGTGTGAATTTGTTCATGTGCAAAAACACATGGGTATACATACATAGGCACGTATAATTAAAAGCAGGGAGCAAAGGGTAATGGACTAATATTTATACTCTCAAAGATGGTTATACCAATGACTCTAAATTTCAGATTCCAATTGGCTTAAATGCTGAACCAGTTCTGACAAATGATCACTGTTTAATCATTCAATCTCTTTCAGTTGGCTCATTGGTAACCCACCTTCATTCCTATTCTTATTTTACCTGTGGGTTGTCCCTTGCATGCAAATCGGAGTGGTTCTGACAATTTCTCCAAATTTACCCATGCTCTATTAGTCAGTTTCCCCATTGCTGGACAAGATGGGAAAACCCAACACCCCCAAGTTAAAGGAAGAAAGGTTTCATTTAGCTCTTGTTTGCTGAGATTCAATACATGGTTGACAGGCTCAAGGCAAAAAGTTCTTTGTAAAAGGGCATATTGGAACAAAGCCGCTCAGTTCATGTCAGCTGGAAAGTAGAGCAGGATAGTGCCAGAGAGTAATTGGTGATGGACTAAATATAGTACCTAAGGCAGTGTCTCTATGGTCCACCTAGACACACTCAGTAGGGTGGTTTACTAATCTGCTAGGCTTTTCTTAATCCTGACATATCAAGATTAGCAGTCACCATCTACACCTTGTCAATTCACACCTCAACACATCTCCTTAAACCACATTTAATCTCTAAGTAAACATAATAGCTAGTCCATAATTCAACCTACCATGATAAAACTATCCCATGTACTTCTGGAAATGCAGTAATCCAATCCTAAACTCTCAGCATTTCTAGCATCTTTTAAAGTCCATGTCCAAGTCTCTTCTAAGACTCAAGGCAAACTCTTAGCTGTGAAACTCTGGAAAATCAAAAACAAAATACATAATCCCAAGGCAAAAAGGAACAGGGTAAGCATCCCCATTCCAAAATAGAGAAATAGGGAAATAGAAAAGAATCAGATCAAAGCAAGACTGAAATCAAGCAGGCAAATGTTAAGTCATGTAGCTCTATATCTGGCATCAGGGCACACGATGGCAAAATGTTAATTCCAAATGGTTTGGGCAACTGAACCCCTGTGGTATTGCTAGGTTCATCCCACACAGCCTTTCTAATCATGGCTCCATCCTCAGGTAACCTTCCTTGCTAGATATTCCACATTCCTGGCATCTCTGACATTCCTCCACTGCACCTTTGGCTCCTTCCCACAGCTTCATGTACTGTCCTCTCTGGGGCTCCTTACTTGGCCTCCCAGGCCTTCCTTTGAAATTTGGGTAGAAATTTCCCTGAGCCCCAAACTCTTGCATTCTTCATACTGGTAAAACCAGCTTCATGGGAAAGAGGCCAGGGTTTGCTGTCAGTGGACAGAGTAGCTGGCTGCCCATGAACCATGGCTGTCTAGCTCAGGGTACCGGGATGGCTGAGCAGAGTGTGATGAATCCCTGGGAATCAGTTCCTCAGGAGGTCCTCCTTGAGCCAAGGTCCAAGGGACTCCTTTCTCAAATGAAAGGTTCACACATTTGCAAACTTGAGCCTGCAATAGGTAGAGTCTGGCAGATTTCTGAGATACCTTCCTTGCATCTTCTCATCCCTGTACAAATTAATTGATTTCTTTTTAATGGAGCCTGGTATGTCCAACACCCATACCACTTTTGGCTCCAATATTATACATAGTTCCTTCTGGTCAAAATTTAAAATTTTTTGAAGTTTTCACTCTGCTTTTACCCCCCATTCCCATTTTAACAGCAGTATTTATGCCACATCCTAACACTTTAGCTGTCCTATCAAATTAATTAATTATTTACCATATTAATTAGTCTACCACCCTTAATCTCAGTCTCCTGCAAAGTTTCAGAAAATAAGCAAAATTTAGATAGTCCGCCAGAATGTAATACATATGGACTTTAATACAACTACCAGTGGAGTCCTTGTTCTCAACTGTAACTTCATGAGCCTGGCTTTTACTGTCTGTATTCCTATCAGCATTCTAGTCTTTGGCACTCTGGCCAGTGTCAAACATCAAGCCCAGTTTACAGCATTATAAAGCTTCTCTGACTCACATCTCCAAATCTTTCCAAACTTCCTCTACAACGCCATTCTAATGTCTTCTAAACTATGTGGCAAAATACAGTCACTACAACTATCATCACTCGTGGTGTTTTCACATTAGTTAACTTTTCCTTTGCTGGACACAATACCAAATATCTACAACTTAAAGGAGGAAAGGTCAAATTTAACTCATGTTTCAGGAGATTCAGTCATGGTTATCAGGTTACAAGGCAAGAAGTTCAGGGCATGGTGGAGCAAATGTGCTCAGTTCATGTCAACTGGAAACCAGTGCAGAATGATGCCAGGGATGAGTGGGCAAAGGATCATATATCATACCCAAAACCATGGCACCATGACCCACTCAGCCACATCCAGAAGTGTCCTTTACTAATCTGCTATGTACTTCCTAATCCAACAAAGTTGATATATCAAGATCAACAGTCACATCCGTCCCCTCCACCAAACCATTCAGTAAAGGAAAAATTTGGTATCAAACTGTATTCCACATACTGGCAGTTCTTCCTTCCTATTATACTGCATGGACTCTGGTTTTTATAAGCTGCCCTCTCTCAGTTTTTGCATCTATTGATGACATTTTTGTTTGATCCTAACCACATATCAGATTTTATTATTATTCTGCTCAGGTGCTACTTTAATGATATTCAAAAAATACCTCCAGTTCTTTATCATTTTCCCCATGTGGTTATTCATTCTAGAGAAGTCAGGCGGTCAGGTGACTCAAAGCTATCACAGTACAACTGAAAAATGCTGGATTTGTCACACCATTAAATCCAATCTCTGTGTGACTTGGGGAATAAATTGCGATTTCCTGTGCCTATTTTATCATTTATAAATATGGACATTAATATTTGTCTTCCACAAGATTATTAGTAGTGGTACCTCCGTTCATGAACACTCTTGTTTGCAAACAAATCTATCTATCTATCTATCATCTATCTACCTATCCATCATCTAGCTAGCTAGCTAGCTATCTCCTGGTGATTGCCTCACAAAAAGGGCTTGGGTTAAGAAAACAAAACAAAACAAACAAAAAAACTAATTCCAGTGTAAGAATCCTGGGCTTGACATCCAGCTATTTAAGATACTGTTGAATTTTGAAAATACAGTAAGATTTAAGGATACAGTATTTTGTGGAAGATTTAAAACCAAATTTTAAAACCCAGATACAAGACATACTAGTTGTTTGATCTTTCTAGTTTCAGTGGTCTCATCTGAAAATGATAATAACATAATAGCTAAAAATCAACTATAATAGCAGCTAATCCTTAGGATTAGTGAGAGGATTCACTCAGTTAATATACAAGAATGACATTTAACTTATTGTTAACTGTATTTACTTCTTTTAAACAAAAGGAGGAGGTTGCAGAGGAGAAGGGACAATTATTATTATTTAATATCACTTTTCTTCCACAATCTATATCACTATCCAGGTTCACATGTAACATTTAATGCTGGAGAGAGTTGAGACATATGGAGAGCAAACATACTTAACTTTAATTTGTAGTGCTTGAATACCATTTTTCTGTTAAGAAACAAGGTCCAAGAATATAATTCTAGGGCTGGTGAGATGGCTCAGCGGCTTAAGCGCCTGCCCGGCAAGCGCGAGGGCCCGAGTTCGACTCCCGGAACCCACATACGAAAAAGGGGCCGGTGATATCGCTCAGCGGCACGGGTGCCTGCTGGCGCGCGAGGTCCTGAGGTCAACCCCGCGGTACCCACACACACACACAAAAAGAATATAATTCTATTTTGTCAACATTTCAGCATGAATGAAGCTGTTACAGGCACCAGGTACCATACAGTAAGTGCTGTGGTTTCCCCTTCTCACCTCCTCTTTTTAGAGTCTGAGTACCTGTCTCCAAGCTCCTGAAAATGCTGCTTCACATTTTCTCCAGTTCATGGCATAGCTCTAATTTGATCCAGTAAGGAAAACCATCTGTTTTCACATACATTATAATGTTTCATTTCCAAAGAAACCTGTTCGTTGTCTTAAGATTCTATTTCAGTTGATAAAGATGAAAATCAAACAGAGTAAGCAACAGGCCTGACATCAGTGACAAATTTACAACTCTTAACTTCCAGTCATTGTTATTTCAGGTCCCAGGAATTCCCCAGGATGTCACAGCAACAATTCTGTGGATTTGTCTAAAACATTGTCACTTCCCTTTTGAGAACAAATAAATATTCTGGGAAAAGTAAAATGCTAACTTCATAAAGGTGTAGAAATGTTACATTTTGCTTTTTTTCCCTCCTGAATTTATACCACATTAAAGCAATGTATATTGATGGGTCTTCAAAATATACTTACTAGTCTTCTGATAAAACAATTTTCTGGTGTTTTTCAAGTCTACTCTTGACATCAGTCCGCAGCTGCAATTGATTTATTAATGAATGATTGGCCACTTCCTGTGATTACTCTCTTTCTCCCATGCCTGTGGTTACTATTTTAGTAGAATCCACCAGTTTTGTTCAATTAATCATATCCGGGAAGTACTTATATTTCCCCCATTTGTTTTCTAAATACAAAAACTTCTTTGTTGAAGCGTTTATTCAAATTGTGAACCAAAAAAAACATGTGTCCTTTGTGAATGGATGATATATCCATTCTCTTTTAATACACTGCCTCCTGTTTACTTTTTTCTTGCTCCATTTTTGTTTGTTTCTGAAACCGTATTACTTTTCTTTTAGAGTTTCTGTAGTCTGCATTTTGTTGATTAAAATTATATGGTGATTTTTTTTTTTTTTGTGGGTACCAGGGGGTCGACCTCAGGACCTCGTGCGCCAGGAGGCGCCCGTGCCGCTGAGCGATATCACCGGCCCCTTTTTCATATGTGGGATTCGGGAGTCGAACTCGGGCCCTCGCGCTTGCAAGGCAGGCGCTTAAGCCGCTGAGCCATCTCACCGGCCCCTATATGGTGATGTTTAACATGCTTACTTTTCCAAAAGTTTCTCTATACATATAGTTACATCTAAGCCCTCATTAGATTCCTAGTATACAGATCTGCACCATTTCTGACAAACTTTCTTTAGGTTTTGTGCCAAAGGACATTAAAAAAATGACAAACTTGGAAAATATTTGCCATGCATAATTCATATCCTTAATATGTGAAGAGCTTTTAAAAGAGAAAAAAGCAGTTAGGAAACCAAGAGGAAAGTGCTCTAAAGATAATGGAAAAGGGACTTCTCAGATAAAGAAATGCAAACACTCTTACCCATTTGAAAAAATGCTCAAGTCACACACAATAACATAAATAGAATTGAGAACTACAATGAATTACTATCGATCATCTATACTACTAGGGGTGGGGTGACAACTTGTTCTGTTGGTAGTCACAAGAATATAGGCACATCCATACATTGCTAGAAAATGACATGGTACAATCATTAGGAAAGGGAACTTAGCAGCAGCTAGCAGCTTTATCATTTTACTCAGTAATCCCCCAGGAATCTAAACTAACAACATGCTGGTAAAACAAAACAAAACAAAACAAAAGACTAAAAGACAAATGTGTAGGGCTGTTTCTTGAAATATTTGTTTCTAACAGCAAAATATTGAGAGCTATTATAATGACAATGCAATGCAATGCAAGAGTGAAGGACGTTCATTTGTCTTTAAGCAGAATCTTAACATATTGCCCAATCTGGCCTCAAACTTGCTATTCTCTCACCTTAGTTTCCTGAGCAGCTGAAATTATAGGTGTGAATTATCATGCCAAGCTGCAAAGGATTTCTTAATACACCTTGATAACATCTTTGAAATGTATTACTGTACACTTGGAATAATATGAGGGAATACCTCCATATACAACTATAACATAATGTTTAGAAAGTATTGTGACAAAAGCAAAGTAGAGACAACATTAGTATGAGAAAAAAATTGTTACAGTTTATATTTAAAATGTCCATCAAAGGTCTCAAGTTCAGAGGTGGAGCTTTTGGGAGATGACTGGATCGTGGGGCACTATACTTACTAGTGAATTACTCCATTGCTGAGTTCATGGATGAATGTTTTGATAGGAGGTGGGGCCTGCCTGGAGGTGGGTCACTGAGGACACGACCTAAAGAGTGCATTCCTGTCCCTGGCCCCTCCCTTCTCTGCTTCTTGGCTGGTATGGGTTGAGCAGTTTTCCTTGACCAAGCTGTTTCTACCTCGGCATGAACTAACCATGGACCGAATCCTCTGAAAACCATGAACCAAAATTCAACCTCTCTTCCTTTAAGTTGTCATTGTCAAGTATTGTGCCCAAAAATGAGAAAGCTGACTAATACAAAAAGTATGCTTTAATATGTATATTTATATGTATATGTATATAGGTTATTATATTTATATGCATATAGGTTTACTTTTGTAATACACTATAATTGTAAAAAGAGCAATGAAAAGACAAATTTTTAAGAAAAACTAAACTAAACAAAAAGTACAAGCGACAGAGTAAGGGAAAGAAGAAAGTATGAATAAGAGACAAGCATCAAAGCTAAATTCTTCAAATATACTTTAGTTTGAGAGTTCAATGTAGGACTATGGAAATGTATAAATACTTAAATAAAACAAAAATAAATTTAAAAAAAGAAATCCTAGCAAGCTCAAGGTCCTGAGTTCGATTCCTGCTACAAAAAAAATTAAAATTGAATATTGAACTTAAAAAGTGAATCTACAGAGCCGGTGATATAACTAAGTGGCATAAGCACCTGCCTGGCAAGTGCAAGGTCCTGAGTTTGACTCCTGGTACCCGCATATAAAAAAAAAAAAAAATGAATCTACATTTGTATTCAGTGATTGTTAATCTAATCAAGATGAAATATTCCTTGAGATTTTAAATGTATTTTTTGGTCTGTCCATCCCCAATGAGATATACGCAAAGATTAAACTTTAAAGTACAGTTTTGAAAAGTCATGCTATTGGTGCTAGTGTTTATCTTAACATTCTGAGAGTACTACAAAGGAGTCTTGTCAGTGACTGGGTTTGTGTATCAAAAGCAATTTGACGGAATTTTTGAGAATCAAGGTCTTCAGTGAATACGGAAGAAAATGTTTATACATTATCAGTATTTCACTCTTCTGATTCCTCTGCCTCCAATTTCTTTCTTGACGAATTTCGTTAATACTGTAATGCTTTATTAAATAGTAGAATTTTCATAGGGTTGTGCAAAATAGTCTCTTGTGATGAACCTTTATAAATTCATCTAGTTTGATAATTGTTTTCCAATAGAATTGTTTCTAATTCTATTATGATCTCTCAAGTTTGCATATTTGCTCTCTCTCCTGTTCTAACTACTTAGTCATTTGATATTTTTCAAAGATTTCAAAGATGCAGATTTTGAATTTATCGATTACTTGTTTTCTTAAATTAGGGATCTTTTACTAATTGTACACATTTGAGGAATGACCATGATGTTTTGATATATTTATTTTGATATACACATACATAAAGAAGTCTTTACTACGGTCAGACAAATTAATCTCTAAAGAGATCTGTATTTTTTCATTTTTTTGGAAGTAAGAGAAACTAAAATCTTTCTTGACAAAATAGTATAAAATACAATAATATTGACTATATTCTTCATGTTGTGTATTGTCTTTTTAGCCAATCCATCCTTTGTAGCTCTTTGTACCCTACATCCCCTTATCTCATCTGTCAAAGCATTATTTTAGTGTATTTCTCCTTACTTAATTTTTAAATAGTTCCACACATACATGAGATCATGTGGTATCTTTCATCTGTGTCTGGATAATTTCATTCAGTATGACATTTTCTGGTTTCATCTATGTTATTGCAAATTCTAGGATTTTTTAAAGCTACGTAACATTCCATTCTGTGCACATATCATATTTTACTCATTCATCCAACAACAGACAGTTCAGTTGTTTCTGTATCTTGTTTATTTTTAGTGATGTTGCAATGGACACAGTGCAAATATATCTTTGGGATACTGATTCCATTTCCTATGGCTACTTACCCAGAAGACAGGATTCAGGGCCGATGGTACTTGTCTTTTTAATTTTTTAGAAATTTCCATTTTTTTTATTTTAAAGAAAAAAAAACAATAAAAAAAATGATACGGAATTTCAAAACAAGGTAATAGGAAATTAACCATGGTTAATATATTGCGTTTTGTTATCTTCAAAGTAGTTCCTCTGTTTACAAGATACAAGCATGCAAAATTGATCAAACAATATAAGCACAAACCATACCTTTCAATGAACTAAAAGAAATTAGTAGTATAATTATCTTAGTTACCTTGTGTTCATATATATATATATATAGATATATATATAGATATATATATGAATATGTGCATTTTTTCCCTTCCTTCTTTTCTCCTTTCCCCCATCCCAGAGGCTCTTTCCTTTTGAGCAGTTTCTTTCCCTTTCACAATATCTATTGTAGATATTGGATCTTATTTACTCTTTCAGTTTCTTACACTAGGGAGAAAATACGATGTTTACACATGCAAGTCTGATTTATTTCACTTATGAGTATGGTCTCTAGTTGCATCCATTTCCCATATAAATATCTCAAGTTTATCCTCTGTTATAGCTTAGCAGCACTCCATTGTATAAAAATACCACATCTTTTTTATCCATTCCTTGGTTGATGGGCATTTGAGTTGTTTCCAAGCTTTAGCTATTACAAATTGTGCTGCTGTAAACATGGGTGCCTATATATCACCATGGTATGTTTTTAATTCTTCTGGGAAAATATCCAGAAGGGGAATAGCTGGGTCGAATGGGACTCTAACCCCAGATTTTTGAGGAATATCCACACAGATTTCCACGGTGGAAATCTGGTTGCACAAGCCTATACTCCCACCAACAGTGGAGAAGTGTTCCTTTTTCCCCACAGCCCCTACAGCATTTGTTATTCGTTGATTTCTTGATGATAGCCATTCTTTAAGGGGTGAGATGGAATCTCAGTGTTGTTTCAACTTGCATCTCTCGAATGACCAATTATGTTGAACATTTTTCATGTATTTATTTGCCATTTGCATTTCTTCATCTGAGAAGTGTGTATTCATCTCAGATGCCCATTTTTGGACTGGGTCTTTGAATTTGGGGGCCTGATTTTTTTCAATTCTTTATATGTTCTATATAAAAGTACTTTGTCTCAGGGACAATTGGCTAAAAATTTTTCCCCCTCTGTGGGTTTTCTTTTCATTCTGTTGGTGATTTCTTTTGATGTGCAAAAACTTTTTAATAAGATGAGATCCCAGTTGTTGATTCTTTGAAGTGCTCCCCGTGCAGTTTGGGTTTTGTTCATGAAGTCTCTGCCTACACCTATGTCTTCAAGATTTCTACCTACTGTCTCTTCCAGTAGATTCAGTGTTTCTTTTTTAATATTTAGATCTTTGATCCATTTTGACTTTAGTTTAGTGCCTGGTGATAGACATGGGTCTAGTTTTAGTCTTCAGCATGCAGAGAACCAGTTTTTTCAGCACTATTTATTAAAGAGGCTCTCTTTCTTTCAGTGAACATGTTTGTCCCCTTTGTCAAAGAACAGGTGGCTGAGTGTGTTTAGAATTGTGTCTGCATCTTCTAATCTGTTCCAATGATCCTCAGGTCTGTTTTTTTGCCAGTACTATGCTGATTTTATCGCAGTAGTGTAATTTGTAGTATCATTTCAAGTCAGGGATTGTGATGCCTCCTGCCTTGCCTTTGTTGCCCGGGATTGCCTTTGCTACTCCAGGTCTTTTCTGGTTCCAAAAGAACTTTAGCAATGTTTTCTCTAGATCTGTGAGGTATGCTAATGGTATTTTGATTGGGATCGCATTTAATCTGTATAACAATTTTGGGAGTATGGCGATTTTCACAATGTTGGTTCTTCCTATCCATGAGCAAGGGATATCTTTCCTTTTCCTTACATCCTCTTTGATATCATTTTTCATAGTACTATAATTTTCAATGTATAGATCTTTTATTTCCTTTGTTAGATTGATTCCCAAGTATTTCATTTTTTTGGATGCTATTGTGAAGGGTGTGGTTTCTCTATTTCTCTCTCAGGGAGTTTGTTGTTTGTGTACAGGAACACTACCAATTTTTTGTGTTGATTTAGTATACAGCTACACTACTGAATTTGGTTATTAAATCTAGAAGTCTTTTGGTGGAGTTTTTGGGGTCTTCTATGTAGAGAATCATGGCATCTGCAAATAATGACCATTTAACTTCTTCCTTTCCTATCCTTATTCCTTTTATTTCTCTCTCTTGTCTAATTGCTCTGGCTAATGTTTCCAGAACTATATTGAATAGGAGTGGTGATAGAGGACATCTTTCTCTTGTTCCTCATTTCAGATTGAAAGCTTTCAGTTTTTGTCCATTTAGTATGATTGATATTCACTGTTGGTTTGTCATAGATAGCTTTTATCAGATTGAGGTAAAGACCATCTATTCCAGTTTTCTGTAGGGTTTTATCATGAATGAGTGCTGGACTTTATCAAGAGCTTTTTCTGCATCTATTGAGATGACCATGTGATTTTTGTCTTTGGCTCTGTTGATATGGTGTACTATGTTTATTGATTTGCGTATGTTGAACCATCCCTGCATTTGTGGGATGAATCTCACTTGGTCATGTTGTATAATCTTCTTGGTTTGTGTCTGTCTCAAGATCCTACTTTTCCAATTAATTAAGAGTAAGATGTTGGGCCAGTGAGATGGCTCAGCGGCGTAAGCGCCTGCCTTGCAAGCACGAGGGCCCGAGTTCGACTCCCGGAACCCACATACGAAAAAGGGGCCAGTGATATCGCTGAGCGGCACGGGTGCCGTTGGTGCGTGAGGTCCTGAGGTCGACCCCCCGGTACCCACAAAAAAAAAAAAAAGAGTAAGATGTTGGTATCTGTTTGGCTCAGTCCCCAGTCCTTTGGTGCTGGGGTGTGGTGAGGTTATTACCCCAGAACTTCCCAGTATTGTTACAGAAATGAGAACAACTGATTGCAACAGATATGACATCTAAGCTAAGGTAGTATAATTAGCAATAACAATAGCATCTAGCACAGTTTAGACACTGGCAAACTGTGGTAACTATTAATTTTGTGCCTTTAACCATAGGAGTGAAATCTACAATTATATTACAGAACCAATTGTAAATTGGGAGCTTGTATGCAGTGTTTCTCCTTGGTAGAGTGGTTTTACCCTGTGGTGGGGAAATTTAAGAAAGATAGTGGATAAAACAAAGATAACTGAAAAGAAAGTAGAAGCCAGGCCGGAGGACAAAAGATGATCATGCAAGCTTTGGGAAACTAGAGAAGAAGGCAAAAGAGAAAGAATAAAGGAGTAAGCAAGGTATTATCTGATCCTAGTCTCTGAGTTTGGGGGATGGGATTAGTTTTCTGTGGCTGGATTTCTCCCCGGCCATCTAGAAAAGAGAAAAAAAAAGGTAAGAAAAAAGAAAAAAGAGAGAGAGAAAAGGGGAAGCCCCACCCACCTGCTTCTATTCTGTGTGTCTTTGTTCCCAAGCACAACACTGGCTCACCTAACTTACCACCTGTTGGCTCAAATTGTTGCTGTTGCTTCTGACAGTTTCACACTGCTAGTCCCGCCTGTCCACTGCTAGTCCATCCTGTGCATCCTGGTTGGGGGCCCTACTGTGTGGCTGATGTTCCCACTGGTCTCGTGTCTTCATGCACAGTTCACCTGGCTCCCACCAGTGGGGAAGCGAAGGGCCAGTTTCTACATCTTCCCACACTGCTTTGCACCTGGATCCCGGCAGCCTTCCATATATTTTAGGCATTAGTTCTGACCATCTAAAATTGCTCTGGCAATGCATAATTGTTTCCTTTTCTCCATACCAGCATCAACATTTTTGTTCTCTTGTCTTTTTTTTTTTTTTTTTTTTTTTTTTGTGGGTACCGGGGGGTCGACCTCAGCACCTCGTGCGCCAACAGGCACCCGTGCCGCTGAGCGATATCACCGGCCCCTTTTTCGTATGTGGGGTCTGGGAGTCGAACTCGGGCCCTCGCGCTTGCAAGGCAGGCGCTTACGCCGCTGAGCCATCTCACCGGCCCCTGTTCTCTTATCTTTTTAACAAAAGCCGTGCTAACAAATGTGAGGTGATATGATATTGTGGTTTTGAGATGGATTTCTCTGATGATTAGTGATGTTGAGCATACTTTCATGAACTTGTCCATTTTTATGTCTTCTTACAGAATTATCAACTCAGGTCTTCTCTCTAGTTTTTAACTGGATTTTGTCATTGTTTGTTTTGTTTTTGTGTGGGTTCCTCATTTATATTAGATATTAACTTCTTTTTTTATTTTTTATTTTATTTATTTATTTATTTTTTTTTGGTGGTACCGGGGGTCGACCTCAGGACCTCGCGTGCCAGCAGGAACCCATGCTGCTGAGTGATATCACCGACCCTTTTTTCATATGTGGGTTCCAGGAGTCAAACTTGGACCCTCGCGCTTGCCAGACAGGCGCTTATGCCACTGAGCCATCTCACCAGCCCCAGATATTAACTTCTTATCAGATACATAGTTCAAAAACATTTCCTCCTAATTGTAGGCATCCTGACTCTATTTTTTTATTATTTAAATTTCTAATTTATTTCCACTTTTATTTCAATTAATTCCTGCTGTTAGTTTTTTGTTCTTATTGCTTATAGTGTTGGTCATTTTTTCTAGATCTTTGGATTATCTGTGCTGTAACATGGCATTATTTAGATATGTTGTAAGTTTTCTGGTAAGTAACTGTTGCATTGTTCTTATTTTTTAATTCTGAATTTCATCTTGAGTTTTCTGAGAATTGTTATACCTCTCATTTGGTTATTATTTAGACTCCACTTTCATTTTCTCCAAGTCTTTGTCCAGTTCAGCTTTGATTCTCTTAGCAGCAATTCCTCCTCAATTAGGGTTTATTAGAAAATGACCTCAAAAAATTTTTCTAAGTGCCTTTTTGACTATTTTCTTATTACTAGGTTATTCATGTCGACATCGAAACTCTACAGAAATCAGGCAGTGATGTATATTAGGCAGTTGTAAGCCGAATAGTCCATAAGGTTCTCACAAGTTGTGACATGTTTGAGTTCTGAGTAACCACTGTGGAAAATCTGTGATCATTCAGGGCTCTTACTGCAGGTCTAGAATTGTCATATCTTAACAATAGACCTAAAACTACCTAAAATAGAGATTACTCCAGACCCATGTTAAAAAATTTGAAACCAAGATTTGAAGGTATCAAATTACCCTTTAAGTGAACTAAGCACTTCCCCTAGAAAAGCCCAATGCTGTTTAGAGGAAGACAGTACAATCTTGACACTTGATAATGAGTAGAGAAACCCATGGAGTATTCCCAGGTATACAGAGAAGCATGGCATCTATACTGTGAAACTCAAAATGTAAGTAACAGGCAGGAGAAAACTCATTTCGAACAGATCCAGATACAAGAACGATAATGAACACAAAATAAATTAATAAATCCAATGCAAAAAGCAAATGCTTATAACAGATTATGATAATGAAAAAACTTGAAACTACTCAAATGTCCACAAAGAGGTGAATAAGCAAACTGTGATATATTACTGCAATGATATTCTACTCAACAGTAAAATAAATAATTAAAATAGGTAAATTTCAAACACATTATACTGACTGATAGAACTCAAGCACAAAAGAATATGTACTCATATTCTCAAAAAGACTAATCTAGACTTTGATACATGGCTCCTTTCTGTCCAGAATTCTGCCCCCAGTATTCACCTGCGTCAGTCTTCCTCATGTGAAATCTCTACATCACCATGCTACATTCAGGATTTCTCCATCCACACTGTTGTTCAGAATCTTGCTTATTTCCTTTTTCAGAGATTACACTCCTATAATGCTCCCCCTGTCTCTGAAAAAAAAAAACTATTTAATATTTTCTGTCCGGTATTTACTATAGTAAGATAAATCCATTCCCTGTTAGCTAGATGCAAATGTCACCTATAACAATTTCTAATGTGTCTCACACCTTCTAGTTCTGAGCCCCTTAATCACCACTGCAATCATAATTAATTTAATATATTAACTAGTATTTTAAAACTAGGTAATTTCTTACCTAAATTCATAACATGAATCTCCACTAACATTGCTTCTCAATATTTAAGAAAAGAGTAATCATGTTCTGAAATTATTTGGACTATACATATATGAAATATTGAACCATAAAATACATACTAGGAAAATATTTATAATTAATTTTTAAAAGTATTCTGATTCTCTAAGATCAATCTGAATGGATTTATAACTAATAAGATACAAATATAGTTATTATGAATATATTAAGCAGAAAATCCATAAAATAGAAGAACATAGTGTATATGTTGAAATTGAGAGTAAGAACATTGATGGAATAAATAAAGTATCTAATTTGGTAAGAGTTTTCTAGCAGCAAAAGCCAATTAAGATACTGTGTTGCCCCACTGCACTAAACTACTACCTATGGGTTCTTTCCTAGTAAACATTGGGTCTGTGTAACTTATGGGGAAATTGAATATATTGGAAAGATAATGACTATTTCATATTTTAACAATAAATTAGCCCTAGAAGTGGCCAGGACCTGAGGCTCCTCTGTGTATCAAAGAGATTCACTCTCTTGTTAATGAGCTCCAATAATTTTCATTGTTTTTCTTGGGCAGCTCAAAGTTTATTTATATCACAGGAAGTAATCATGAATTTGATATATCCTCAGGACGACAGGAAATCTTTTTTTTTTTTTTTTCCTTTTGTGACAGATTTTTGCTAAGTCACAATGTTGCCCTGACTGGGTTTGAACTTGCGATCCTCCTGCTAAGCCTCCCAGAGTGCTGAGATTACAAATGTGTGCCACCAGGTCCATTGGATACTCTACCCAATGATGAAGGGAATTTCTCCAGTTTTGTTGTTGTTGTTACCAAAATCAAACAGGATTCTGGACAGTCAAAAAAAAATCACAATGATTGTATTGCATTTTCTTTTCTGAATTACATAACTCACTTTTGAAAAGAAGAAGCCTATCAGTTCTTAAAAGAAATCAGTTATTTCTGGCATAAAGTTATAAAATGATGTATAATGTAAAACTCTGCCTAGGGGAGATGTAAGGTATTATGTACAGAAGTAGTTCCAAAATGATTCTTACAATCACACATTAATTATATAAGATCAAACTAAAGCTCAGTAAAGGACTTTTATTCATTATCTTAGGTAATGTCTAATGCTGTCCATTCATCTGATTGGATGAATTCATAAAATTTAAATATACTTCAATGGTAGATGCTGTATATTTCTTTGACTCCTAAAGCCAGTTAAGGCAGCAACAACTGCTCTATACACAAGATAATTTTTGATAAAAAGCTATATACTATGATCAAATTTATATACATGAAAGCAAATGTTTAATTATCATTATATATGACACAAAAACATGTGTGTTTATTTCTTCAAATAAAGTGTGATAGCACTTCAGTAAGCATCTTAATTCAGCATTTATGTTTAATAACGAAACAACAACTTAAGGGTTTGAGTTTCATAGGTAAGATCTTTTTAATCTGTCAAAGCTAAAGGTAAGTATATGAACATAATGCTTGTCAATCTACCATGTATGGTCCTTTCAGTGAAAACAAAATATTTGATTTCATTATGACTACATTTGTTTTCCTTGGTGGAATAACACTTAGGAGGTAACTTTAGGATACCCGCCTTAGAATTTGCTGTAGGTAACCCTAGAAGTTTATAAATACCCTTCCTTTTTTTCAAAACTATTTTATACTCATGTACTCTCTCAGTCAAATCCTTTAGAATGTGAATGCTACCAGTGTTAACCAAAGATACCCAAACTGAGAGAAACTAACTTATAACTAATTTATTGGATATTTATGAGTGGATCCAGAAATGACAAAAGAAAGAATAACATCTATGAAAACAAGTCTTAGTCCCTTTATTTCATGGACTCTGTTTATTCAGACAGAAATTCTGGAAGTCTGTTTGACAGTTGCATCTCCTCTAGAAACGCTGTCTTATGATATAGCACCGATATGTATGGAGGAAGGTAACAATGTGATTTAACAGCAGGAAGAGAACAAACGGGCATAAACTGTATCACTCCAGCAGAAACACCTCTAATATCTTAAGAGAAGGAGGGTCTGGAGGAAATGGCAGGCCAATTACACTGATTACAGTGGCTGCAAATATGTGTGGCTGCCTTCACGCTTCGGTGATCCTGTAATTATGTTTCTAAGAAATGCTATATGCAGGCAACCTCATTCCTATTTCAATCCCACTGTTTATTTCCTGTCATTTTAACACCCACTGTTACAAGTGAAGTAATATACGTTATAACACATAATGGGATACCCCTGCCAAACTCCCATTAAAGTAACACTTTATTTTGGTAAAAATTCATTCATTCTTTTTCAAATCAATTTGCACTAACAGGGTACTTTAACAAATTTAACTTCTTACATAAGTCTATGGCCTGATTTTAAGCGCTGCAGCAAAACTGCAATAATAACCAGGGATGATCTATCAATAATTATGCTGCAAGATTGTATCCCTTTATTGTCTTGAATGAGCATAACTGGAGAACTAGGGGAAGTATATGAGTATTTCAGTGGTAGGAAGATGTTATGCTTTTATTTTCTTCCTTGTATATTGTTTGTAATTGTGTTACTTGGAGGTATTAGTTTCTCACATGAGAGGACTCATTGCTTAATCTTCTGGTGAACCAGATTTCATAAAGAGTTGATCTCCACGACAGTTTCAACATGACAATATGTGTTCCCATCACCTTCCAAAATCATCTCCTCCCATTTTCAAATCATTATTGACTCATACGCGGGATATGCTTTTTCCTTCCTCTCTTCTCCTAAAATGTACTTTGGAAAAAGAACTTTAATATTCAGAGGATGGTCTGAAGGTCACAGCATGGAGCAGGGAACAGGGTCCTGGAGATAGAATCCTACTCAACAAGAAACCACTACTGGGAGGTTGGGGATTTAGCTCAGTGGTGCAGCACCTGCCTGACAAGCGTGAGGTCTTGAGTTCAATTCCCGGTACCCCACCCAAAGAAAAAGAGAAACCAGTATTGTGACAGACTAAGCCAGGCACAGTAAGTGTTGGCTTGGGAATTCGGTAATGTGTCTGAGAAAAAGTTGAAATCCATGGATGTAAAGCTGAAGGAAGGTAGAGAAATCTAAAAGTATTTCCACATTCTTATTGAGGTACATGGCAAATGTGATGCTATTATAAAGATGATTTTAAAGGAAGATAATAAGTTCAACTTTTACATGAACTTGAATTGTCAATGGGATATTTTTTGGCATAGAAGAGTGTTGTCTGACTCCCAAGAAAAATGGGGAAGGTAGAAGGAAAGAGCTAGGGACTTTGCTGAAGGCTAGAAAATGCATCTACAACTTCCATCATCCTTGAAGTACTCTGAGAACAAATTAGGTATGCTAAGACAACTGCTTCTCTCCACTATATATAATTATTTTCCTGAATCTTCTTTAATGGAACACTTGGTTATCCTAAAGAAGATCATATTTTGGGGTTTTAATTAACACTAACACAGTATTGCTTAGGTAGAAATTTAAACAATTTTGAAATAATTAGACTCAGAATATTGAAACCTTCCTGACAATTAAAGTCATAATTCATTTCTGCTCACTTAAGCACCTGTAGTGAGCTGCAAAAGGTAATTATATTCATGGTAAATTTACATGCTATGCATATCCTGGTAAGCATTCTGCAGGAAAGTGCTGCAGGAAGACACAGGTGCTTAAATTAATAAACATTAGGAAATCAGCAAGAGAATTAAACTACACTAGTTATTGTTTCCAAACTAATTATTTAATAATTGAACATCTCTATACACCTGGTCCCAAATCAAGGGATTCCATGACCTCACGAGGCTTGGGGTCCACATTTGATCATTTAATATCAAATTTGCATAGTGCAGGGCAGTGAACTGGGTAGTTGTTGGAGGGCAATTTAAATTTCCCTGAAGTGCTCCAAAAAGTTCGCAAATCAAAAGATTCACACTTGTAAAACAGGGGTGTAATTAATTGTTAAGAAGCCTTGTTAGTACAGTGCTACAAAACAGAGAACAAACAATGCCTGATGCAGACACTGTGTTCCCTGGCAGAACTTTTGAGGGCTGCACTAAGGGGCTGATTACTCATGGGCTTGTGATAGCAATGGCACTACTCTCACCATTAGGACAACACTAGCTCCTTGCTTTAACGTCTGGCCAAAGGTCCTGTTTCCCAGAATCCCCAGCGGCATTTTATTTCTACTCCAAGAATTAGCTTTCTGAAAAATGAATGTTACTGTGAGAATTTCAGGGAACTTTACACAAGTTAGTAACTATTCATAGCAGCAATGCATTAAATAATTCATGTACACTTCCCCTCTGTCTATGATTATTAACACTTCTACTTCACATTATGTCCAGCACATAGTGCATTAGGTATTTACTAAACATCATTGAAAAATTAAGTAGATACATAAATGAATAAATGACTCAAGGAATGACTGATTAAATGAACGTGTTGATAAATTAATAAATCTAGTGATTTCGTTATCCTCCAACAACAGTGACAGAAGTGTTAATTGCTCACTTCTACTACCTATTCACAATAATGCCACAACTGTTTTCACATCATGGATTAACTCATGTACATTCACTAAGCTCACATTTGCTGAGTACATGGAAAAAAATCACACTTTGCCCCAGATCACGAATGAGTTGAACTCCATGATGCTTCTTTTTTTTTTTTTTTTGTGGCTACCGGGAGTCGACCTCAGGACCTCGCGCGCCAGCAGACGCCCGTGCCGCTGAGCGCTATCACTGGCCCTTTTTTTCATATGTGGGTTTTGGGAGTCGAAGTCAGGCCCTCGTGCTTGCCAGGCAGGTGCTTATGCCGATGAGCTATCTCACCGACCCCATAATGCTTCTTGATAATAGGAAATGGAGATAGATCATTCGCGAGTTGAAAGGGAACCAAGAGATGAAGGGAGGTGGGAAAAGTGGGAAAGGAAGAGGAAAAAAAGAGAATTAAGATGCATTGTGTACATGTGCCATCTCCCCACTAAGAATGTATCACTGTAAATATGTACTAATAAAAATTCAAAACAAATGTTTTTTGAATGTTTGTTGAAGGGGTAACCAGTAACTCACTGTATCATTCAGTGTTTATATAGAAACAAGATAAACAAATGTAAAAGAATTCATAAGATTGGCTTACAATGGCCACCCATAGAGTCATATGAGGAAGAGTGCAGAGGGTTTCTGCACACTGGAGACCAAAGGATTCAGTCCAAGGTCTGGAGCTCACTGCGGTGTCCTGTGGAAGTCTGTATCAGGACAGTGGGTCTTTGATGGAAGGCTGAAGAGTCTATGACGGAAGCCAAAGAGTCTGCACTGGAAGCCAGGAGATGACGTCCAAGGTGAAGGCGAAGACTGGAGCTCCTCCGAAGAAACAGAAGCAGGTCCGCCCTTTGCTTCCCCTTCATACCATCCAGGTGATGAGCCACCCTAGGGTGGGTCTTCCACACACTAGCGTGTGAAATTGCTGAGCCAATTTAGTTAAGCTTCTCTTAACTAAACTTCTCAAGTTGACACAATCTCTCAATCATCACACTCACCTAAAATGAGTCACATACAGGAAGAATTAATGTAAGAAATCAGAAATAGTATTCAATTTGTTTCGTAAGTTATTTAATTAGAATTATTCAATTAATTTTTTTAGTAGCAAAGAGAAATCTATCACTTATGGAGGAGCCCCAACAAACATGAGTGTTAACACCTGATGGGAATATTATACAGGGTCTATTTTTATTTAACAGAGCAAGTGACTGAGACTCAGAAAGGTTAATCTCTTTCTTTAAAATCCAGCTCATAAAAGACAGAACTGGTTGCAGTATCCTTGTTGCTGTGACTCCAAATGCCATCCTGTTTCTCTATCATGAGACCTCTTGAGCCCTCTACAGAATATTGGATGCTAGAATTCAATAGTAGTCTGAAGGATCAAATCTACTTTACCAAGATAATTATCACACGGTTCATAACTAGTTATCCCATAGATAGTCATCGAATTGTGCCTTAGGAAGAAGGCAAAATAGTAAAGAATAGAGAAATTATTTCTATGATAAAATGGTGCAGACTGTTAAAAATCACTCGTTTTTCTAATTGCAGTATAGCTTTCATTTTTAAAATCACCTAATTTAATTGTGCACATCAATGAGTTTTCCATGATCATATCCATGATCATAATTAAAACATAGAACGTGTTATTGTACTAGTCAGTTGTCTCAGCATCCTTTTTAAATCAAATCTTACTTTTAACAAGAACCACTATTCCATTAAGATAGATTAGTTTTGCATTCTTTAACTTGTTAAGAAGGGAATCATACAGTATCTGTCTAGATTCTTTTCTCAAAAATAATTTTTAGATGCATTGATGTAATTATGTGGATCAGTAATTGATTAATTTCTAAGTAGGATTCCATTGTATGAATACCACAATGGGTTTATGCTTTCAGTTTCACTGGATTTGAGGTTTTTTAACTTTTTAATTCTTTTTTTTTTTTTTTTTTTTTTTTTTTTTTTTTTTGTGGGTACCGGGGGGACGACCTCAGGACCTCGCGCGCCAGCAGGCGCCCGTGCCACTGAGCGATATCACCGGCCCCTTTTTCGTATGTGGGATCCGGGAGTCAAACTCGGGCCCTCGCGCTTGCAAGGCAGGCGCTTACGCCGCTGAGCCATCTCACCGGCCCTATTTTTTTTTTTTTTTTTTTTTTTGTGGGTACCGGGGGGTCGACCTCAGGACCTCGCGCGCCAGCAGGCGTCCGTGCCGCTGAGCGATATCACCGGCCCCTTTTTCGTATGTGGGATCCGGGAGTCGAACTCGGGCCCTCGCGCTTGCAAGGCAGGCGCTTACGCCGCTGAGCCATCTCACAGGCCCCCTAATTCTTATAAATGAAACTTCCATGAACATTCATACACTATATTTTGTGGACATGTTTTCATATTCTATAAGTATCTGGAATAAAACTCCTAGATAAGATTAACTTCCTCTTTTAATGTTATGAAAAATTTCTCAATATTTTTACATTGTGCATTTTCCACTATCTCTGACTATCTATGCTCTCAATATCACAGTCACAACAATTCATATTGCTAGGGTATTTATTATTATCATCAATTGTAATGTCTATGCAATATTGTATCAGGTTGTAGGATTACTAATGATGCTGAGTATCTTTTCATACTAAGCACAACGACCATCTTTTCTTTATGAAATAGCAATTCAAGTACATTTTCTTATACTTCATATTTTTTATTTAGTTCTACATATGGTGTCTTATAGACATAAATCTTTTCAGTTACATTCATTGCAAATATTTTCTCCTATTCTGTAGTTGATGTTTCATTTTATACTGCTATCTTTTGAAAAGCAAAAAGATTTTTAATCAAGCTGCACATAACATAACTCACCACCTTACAGCACAAAATTCATTGTTGTACAACCATCACTACTATCTAGTTCCAGAACATTCTCATCAGCCCCAAAGAAATCCCATAACTATTAAGTAGTTATTCCCCATTTCTCCCTCCCCTAACCCTGAGCAATCATTAATTTGTTCCCTGTCTCTGTGGGTTTCCCTATTAGGGACATTTCATATAAATTATGATGAAGTCTACATTATCAAATTTTTATTAATGGGTTAGTGCTATTTGTCTTGTCTATAAAATCCTTACTCATCCCAAGATGGTGACATTTTTATCCTTGAAAGTTTATAATTAATATTTCTTTGATTTATATTAAGTTGGGTCTTGCATGATGTCAGGGAAAGATTGCTATTCATTTTCCCCATGTATGTCTAGTTGTTTCAGCTCCATTTGTTTATGGACTGTCCTTCCCCAGTGGACTTACTTGGTCACTGTTTTATAAAATAGTCCCCAAAATATATTTAAGCCTAATTTCTGTATCCTTCATTCTATTTCATTGCTCTATATGATTATCCTTATGCTAAAAGCATGATATCTTGACTGTTATAGCGTTGTAATAGTTTTGAGGTTAGTACAAATCCAACATTATTATACTTCACAAATTTTTAAAATTTAATTCTAGATTCTTGACTTTTTCTAAAATAATGAAAATCAGCCTTTCAATTTTTACAAAACATTATGTGAGGAATTGGAATATGATTGAATTTCACATGTAAGACTACATGAGAACTGACAGAAATGTGGCATCTTAAATCTGTGTACTTTGCACATCCTGCATTTAACTGGGCACTTTAGAATTGTCTTGGCAATATTTAGTGAGTTTTATTGCATATGATATACAAACTTTGTTGTTAAAGACTGCTGATGATTATATATTTTATTTGAAATGACATTGTTTGAATTAATTTTATTTTCCATTGTCTGATGCTAGCACATAGAGATATTATTTTTGTGTTTCTATTGATGTTGAAACCTGAGAATTTAATTATATTGACTAAAAGAATAGGTAACTTTATTTTACATATTATTTTCATTTTAAATCTAAGAGAGGGCTAGTTTCCTTTCCTTTGAGAATTCAAGTAAGTCTCATTTTTGGAGAAAAGTCTTGTAATTATATTTATAAAAATATAGTCAAATATTAAAATGCATAATACCATATAGTAATATAAGAATTCCACATGAACTTGATTTAAAGTGAAATTCCCCTTTCTCAGCTCAATTATACATTCATGCACAGGAGTTTACAGTGCACAAGTAGGGTGTGATCCATTTCCTCCTTGTCTTCTTCTCTTTTATTTTTTTGACTTTTATTACTACATGTTTGCAGTACATAATGATTACATTCATTGTAGCAGGTTGGTAGATGTGCAAAACGTATTTGAATTATTTTTTCCTCTTCCCTTTACCCCCTTTTATTTTGCCAGCATCAGATTCACTTACTTATAAAAAACGTTACTTACTTATAAAGTTAATTATCATATATGCAGTTCATAAACCAGACTAATAGGCCAAAAAGCATATAAAACACAAAATAAAATTGTACTACATCAGGTATACTTTTAGATATATTGTCTGTGCTGGATTACAATAGCTTTTCTTCTCTCTCTCTTTTTTCATATTATCTGTCTTTTATTTCATACTTTATTTATATATTAAGTTTTGCATATAAAAGAAACCATGTCGTATTTAAGCTTGTGTGTCTGATTTACTTCACTTAACATTAAGGTCTCAAGGTGCATCCATTTTTCCACAAATGACTGAAGTTTATCCTTTAGTGTCTTCTTTGTGGCAGGGTAGTACACCATTGTGTATAACACAAGCTAGCTAGCGCTCCTCCAAGTTTGCCTCTAGAAGAGGAGAGAGAGTTAAGAAAAGACCTTACTTGACTGATCTATTGTAGGCTGATCTTGTGCTTATTGGACAGTGCTAAAGTTTAAAGGTGGAATATAATTTTCAGCCATCTTCCATCATTCTAGAATCCTTTAGATGTATGCTAATGCATCTTCTTACTAATCATTTATTCCTTCCTCAGTTTTTATGAAGCTGGTGATATTTTCAACTCCTGCTAATTTTCTATCTACGCCACCAGGTAGCTCTCAGAAACAGGATTCAAGATGATCCCCTGCCACCTCTTTTCACATCACCCCCATTCGGTCCATGCTTATGTTATGCACATAAATCTCTGAAGGCCGCAGTCACTCACATGACAATTTCTTCTCCTATACCTATCAGCAATTATCACCTCATCGCCTACACTCTGAATTTACTTTTTAATTGACAAATAAAACTCATACACATTTATGGAGTACGATATGAAATTCATATATAGATATAGATATAGATATAGATTGCAAAAGGATTAAATCAGGTCAATTAACATATCCATCAAGTCAGATACTTATCTTTTTTTCTGGTAAGAACATTTCAACTGTACTGCTTTTGAAAATTTAAAGTAAAGATTATTAACTCTAGATAAAATTCTATCAAGTAAATTTTCAGAACTTATTCTGCCTAACTGAAAATTTGTACCCTTTGACCAACAGAGCTCAACCCTGGGGCCCCAGTAACTCTTTGCTCCTAGGATTTCCATATATTTAGATTCCACATATTAGACAGACTATGTGGCATTTGTCTTTCTGGACCTGGTTTATTTCACTTGACATAATGTCATCCATTTGCCTCCATTTTGCTGAAATGGCAAGAGTTTTCTCTTTTTAAATGTGGATTTTTCCCTTTTTAAATTCTACTATGTATTCCTACCACATCCATTGATACACTGAAAGATCATTTAGGTTGCTGCTATATCTCAAGTACTGTTAATAATGCTTAAATGAAACAGTGAGTCAGATATCCATTTGGTATATTGACTCCATCTCCTCTGGATATATACACATAAGTGGAATTATCGGATTATATGAAAATTCTATTTTTAAATTTTTAGGAGAATCTCCACACCATTTTCATAATGGCTGTACCATGTGGGTTTTTAAAAATTAATTTGTTTATTGGTTGTTGTTTTGCAGTGCAGGTTTGAAGCCAGGGTCTTGCAAATACAGAACCTGAAATACATGACCAATAATTACATGCTTGTGAAAAACCTTTGATGATCACAATGTGTTACAAATTTATATTTTGATAGAATCAATTTTCTAATATGTTGTTTAAGTATTGTGGATGTTTTCTGTTTATCTTTTTCAAAAGTAATATTGCTCATTCATTTTCCTTTCCTATAAAACCAGTGAAGCCATTCACGCTTGGACTTTCTATGTGGGGATGTTTTAAATTACCATGGTGTAAAAGCTCGATGTCTACAGCAACCCCGTCCACCACCAGAACCACAGGTTTGGAATGGAATTCTCCACAAGGTTTAGTGTTATAACTTGGTGAGCAGACGTCTAGAAAGTGGTCACTACAATGCCCCACTTTTGGGGGGTTTAGGACATGATCAAAGAGAAGTTAAAAATAATTCGCCATATGTGCCCTTTGGTGAAGATGCTAGAACACTGTAAAGCACTGATGAGGGCTCAGGGAAACATATGCAAAAGGTTTAAGCCCTTTAGGCACTGGCTTATACAAGAGAGATGGAGCAGACCTGGGGACTGAATGATAACGAGTAGAACTGAGCATGGCGGAAATGAGGGAGACAAATGTTCTATTAGTTGGGCATGGTTGAGAGAAGGAAACAGGTCTCAAAGGGGGAAATAAAACTGTATGGCTGTCTTCTGTGGTTCAGGATTTGGCTTTGCCTTTGGCCCCTGAATGTGATTAGGAGTAAAAAGCACAGCGTCTGCTATCTTGTGGTTTTTTCCCTGTCTTGAGTTCTTAGAATGTGGAGCATGGGCACATCGGTTATGAGGATGAGTTTGTAGATAAAGAGGTATCTTGAAAGGGTCATCAGAGGATGGTGGGACATTCTTAGGCAAATAATGAGCCTGTCCTTGGGATAAACCAATGATAACATCTCTCTTGATTATGTCCCATTGATAGATACTAAAGATGACTAATTTGAAACACAAACACATTAATGAGTTTATGAAAGTTTAACTAATAATTATAAAGCAAATGCCCACATAATCTCTTTCCTGTTCAAGACTTACAGTACTGCTAGGACCTTAAAAAACCTCCCTATTATCCCAACTTTCATAACCTTAATCTTGCCTTTTATAGTAACTATGCTTTTCCTTTTCTCTCTCCCTAAAGAGTATATTATTTAGTTATGATTATTTTTGAATTTTGTATAATAGAACTGTATGTCTTTAAAAATTTTATTTCTAAAAGCATATTTTAAAAGGCATGTTTAAAAGCCTAATATCCTTTTAGGGTGAATGCAACTTGTATTGGCATCTCTTCTTTTATTCTTAATAGTAGTGTGTTTGCATATTCTCTCCCCCTTCTCTTCTCTCTCTTTCTTTCTCTCTATCTCTCTTTAGATATGGATCCAAAATTTTAATTAGAATTTTCAAGGAGTTAATTTGGTGTTTTCAATTATTGTTCTTTTGTATTACATGGATTTCTGTTCTTTAAAAGTAGCTCTATAACTTTTCTGGTTTTAATTAGATCTTCTTTTATTAACTTCTCACATTAGAATCTTAAATCATTGATTTTCATCATTTCTTTTTGTCAGATAGGTAGTTAGATAGATGACAATATGAACTATGAGAAGAGAACGTTTGGAGTAATAAAATAATATTACCTATTTGGAATTAAATGGAAAAGAAACAGCTTCAAACTTTTTCTTTAAACTTTCCTGTGTTTTAATACAAAGTATCTACCATGCTACAATCCAGTTGCAAATGACCATTCCTCTCAAAATTTTTCACCCTTTAAATGTGACACATTCTGACAATAAAGGATGAAGTCATACATTAGTATGATTTTCATACTGATTAGGTTAAAACCAATAACATACACAACACTGAGTAATATATCCATGGATCAGATTATAGTACAATGTATAATAACAAAAGTGTTTTATTTCTTTCCATTATATTAAAATTATTTCCAATTTACACCTATATATTGATGTTGGCAATAATTCCATTGGCCCAAAGAGAAAACTGTCACATTTACAGGGAAAAATCTTCAAAAAGCATAGAAACCTATTTGCACTCTGCAGGACTCCATCTTCTCAAGGCCACCATTTTGTAACGCAGAGTTCAGCTAAGGTGTCTTACAGTGATGGCATATAGTTTCAGCTCAGTGAGTGTGCTTTCTGGCATAAACTGGGGAGCTGCAAAAAATGATATTGAAATATTATATGTACCTTGTAAGAAGGAAGAACCAAGAAAAAGGCAATAAATTAAAGCAATAGGAAATTTTCAGCAAGAAAGTGTGTAAAAAACTTTAATAGAAAAGTGTATAAATGTCCTTGTACTTAGAAAATGAGGGCCAAGTTTTGGGAGCCTTCGCTGCCTTTTAGTATTTAGCATACCTTTTGTCTTAGTTACTTTTCCTGTTGCTTAGACAAAATATCCAACACCCAAAGTTAAAGGTGGAAAGGTTTATTTTGGCTTATAGTGTCTAGAGGTTTTACTCCATAGTTGGCTGGCTCCAAGGCAGGGTGGCATGCAGAGGGGCATCACAGAGGAGAAACAGTTCATAACATGGCAGGTAGCAAACCAAAAAAGTGGCAAAGAAGCAGCAACAAGCAGCAAGCAGTAGCAGCAAGTGACAGGAGCAGCCCTCTTTCTGTCCCTTATATTCCATTCAGTGTGGGGCACCCTTAATCCCAGCATCACATTTTTAATCCCAGTATTACATATTCTAGATGGAGCCACCTCCAAAAAGTCCCACATATTGACTGCATGAGGCTTTGGGGAGACATCAAGATACAAGCCCTAACACCCTTACTGTAAAACACTTAGAAAATATAGATAAATAAGAAATATATGTACTAACTGTTCATTATCCCACTATCAAGAAGCAAGTGTTAGCATTTTGGTGGGCACCCTTTTCCCTTATGTGCCCAAATACACACCTCTGGGTTCTTGAGTAACTGCATCCCTTTGCTAACATCTCTGATCAGTGCAGCCGGTCCTTGCTGTGTACATGGCAGGACAAGAAGGCTAGGGAATTAGTGCTCCTTAGCACCTGAAGCGCAACCCTTCAGTGATTGATGGGATGTCATATATAAACACTCTAGCTTCTTTTCCTTTGGATAGAATGACTGCAGTTCTGCAATGTTTCCCAAAGTTTCCTAACAAGTTTTGTCTGCTCTTCAGTTGCCCATGATGTTATCTGTGCTGATAATGACAACTTTATTAGTTTTCTTTCTTCCTGATCTTAGTTCCCAACTCTCCTGGACCAACCACCATTAGACACTATTGTCCAATCCATATGTATGCATACGCAGAAGAAAATTTAGGGACCCTCCCATTTGAGATACTGAAGGAAGACTCTAGAAGTAATAAAATTCAGTTATGACTTACATTTACTTCAAAGTAGGAGATCCAAAGATATAAATGATATGCTTAAAAGTTATCTTATAGAGTTGAAACATTTAAAGTATTCTAAAGTTATAAACTATTTCATGATGATGAAAATATAGAAAGCCAAAACATTTTGAATGGTTTTATTCTTTTTCTTAATGGGAAACTATGTGATGAAGACATAAAACCTTGATTTTTTTGCTGTCCTGAGGCATGGTTGTGCCTGTGATCTCCAATTTCATTGTTTGGACTTTGTGAGATATCTACATTTTTTTTACCTGAAGAATAGGGCCACAAATGTATAATAAAACACTTTAAAATAAGGCAAGCATTATTAGTCTGCATTGCACTGTATCTGGTAATTAGAAATTAATCGATGAATACAAATATTTCCATTTCCTCTATTGGAAGTACTACAGAAATACTTGGGTATTCAACATCCTTTTGCTTTTCGGGGACAACCAATAGCATTATAGATACTACTGCATAAATATATTGCAAATGAGATGGCAGTAAGAAGGCAGAGTAATGTGTGAAGAAGTTCTGCATTTTCTCAAACTGCCCAGATTATTTTTGCTATTATTGTTATTTTAGAAATTTTGATATTTCACTCATTTTTCCTTTATACTCTGTGACTAGCACTGTGGGCAAAATCAATGCGTCTCTCCTTGTAGGTCATTCACAAACTTAACCTGTGTCGAAGAGGAGAAAGTAAACTGTATGACCTAGTCTAGAAAGAAAACAAATTCCTCCAAGTATATTGCATGTTGAAATCATCAGTCTAAGAATTTAAACTGGGAGGTCTAGAGTACAGTTGTCTTCATTTTTCCTCTACCACGCCAATGGCCAATTAATTGTCTCACTGTTTCCTTTCTTGCTCTTCATAAACCAATTCTCTGTTCAGGAGGTATAGTAAACATATAAATATATAATTCATATTCTCTTGCTCTACTGCTGAAATTCCCATCCAGGGCAGCATTATGAATCTAATTCCACTTCAAAAACAACACACGAATCTCTTACACATGTGCATAGTCTGTCTGCTGCAGACTTCTCAAATATCTACATGTTCTAGTCAGCAATTTACCTACTGTTATGTTTGGAATATTGTTTGTCCCCTCCAAAATTTATGTTGAAATTTGTTTGCCATTGAGGCACTGTAATGGCTTTTGTATACAAGTGAGCTCTCTGACATTCCTGCTCTGTCTCAACACATGATGCTCTCTGCCGTGTTTTAATGTAGAAAGAAGGTTCTCACAAGACACAAGCGCCATGCTTTTGGACTTCCAGTCTCCAGAACTGACATGAACAAACCTCTATTATATTTAAATTACTCAGTCTCCAATATTTTGTTATAGCAACAGAAATAGCCTAAGACTTCCACTCTACTTCACCTACTCCACTTGGAGCCAGATCTTCACAACCACTGTGCTAGCCAGTATTAGGACCTACATATTTATAGCTTCCTTACTCTGAAAATATCCTCCCTATGGCCTTCACATGTCTGGCTCTTCTGTTAGTCTTCAGTGTAAGTTTTGCCCACCCAAAACTTCTTTACCTCTCCACACTACTTAAGAGGCATCCTTCACCCATCACTTTGTGTCTATATCTTGAGGCCTTCGCAGTGTTTATTGCATGTAAAAATTAGATAATTATTTATTTGCTTGCTTAAACTTCTTTACCAAACCATACTTCAGGCTCCTTAAGTGTAGAGAATCTGAACATTTTTTCACTTAGTACCAAGCATGGCATGTAATAAGCATCACAATCAATATTTTTGAATTAATAGATAAATAAGTCATGCAGCATTTGAGAGTGAGGTTTCCAAACAAGAAGCTGTCAAGAAAATGAGAAAGTACAAGGAATTGAGCAACTTATCTGTAATGTAAGATAATGCTAAAGTTATGATTCTATTTTTCTGATACGACTATTTTCATAAGTGTTACATCTTACATGAATTCTACTTAGACGGTACTGGTGTTAAAAATCTATCTTTTACAGAATCAGTTTGGTAACTATTGTTATACTCTGATTTTCAAAAGAATGCAATGAAAACACAATATTTGGGGGAAAAATCAATTAAGAGCTAGGAATGAAATTAATAACTGCATGTGCTACCATACAAAAACATCCTTAAATATCAAATTCATTAAAACATTTTACATTTGTAAAAATTTTAAAAGGGTTTTGATGTATAACAGAATTTTAGCATCATTTCCAGAGTCAAGTTGATTCTTTTATGAACTTACATTCTTTTAATTGATATTTAAAGCTATGGAGAAGCTTCAAATTCTTCTTGTTTTAAATGGGGAACTAGAGGGGGTTTTTACCACACTTTTTTGGGGGGGGCGTGGTACCAGGGGTCGACCTCAAGACCTCGCGCGCCAGCAGGCGCCCATACCACTAAGCGATATCACCAGACCTTTTTTTTCGTATGTGGGTAGCGGGAGTCGAACTCAGGACCTCGCACTTGCCAGGCAGGCACCTATGCTGCTGAGCTATCTCACCGGCCCTTTACCACACTTCTGATTACTAGATGATAGCCAACTTACATTTGTTATTACTTAATGTTTAATCTCAAATCAGTATATTCAGTTTAGTCCAGTCATAAATCTGATTTGTTTACCTATGTATGAACAAAATATTTAAACATATCAGAACTTATCAAAGTGAAAACAACCATGCCATAGCTTTGATATTTCAACTAGATTTTTTTAAAAAAATACTTTTGTAGTATTTTAAACTTAAGTATTTTAGTTCAAGTTTTCATTCATTTTTATGTTTTTATAATTGCCTCTCCTTATTTTGGTAAGCTGTAAAATAATTTAAATAGTATATTTGTAAATGTGCATAATAATAATGATGTAAAATACTGTGCATATGTCTGTTTGTGTGCACACACATAAGTAAATTTGCATGGCCAAGGATTTTCTATCTGTATAAAATTATTGTATAGTTTGCTTTCAATAATGGTGGTGAATAATAAAATCCTGTTCAGTTCTGTTAATAAAAAGAAACTGAAAAGCAGAATTTAGAATGTTATATGGAAAAACAGTGAATAATGGTGAGTCTTATTCAAGGACCTAAATTTTCCCAACCTCGTCCTGTGATTAGCTGGGAAATAGAAGTGGTTCATTGGGCATGGTACAGAAAAGAGCTTGATGCACCAACTCTTTGTGATCAAAATATCATCGAGGTAGTGTGGATGATGTTTTCATTATGTGTGCGATACATTTATTGCTTAGTGTTAGCATTTTTTTTTATTCTTTCAGTTTGTGTAGCACATGAAATTGGGAAAATAAACCAATGACCTCAATTCAAAACCATTTTGCAATAATAAAGTGTAATCTTATTTTTGTTATCACTTCTATTCAGACTATCAGTACTACACAGAAAAGAGGGCAAAAGGGCAAATAGTTTTGAATTCCAACTACATCATTTGCCAGTGGGCGACCTTGTACAAGTTATGTGACTTCCTGGAGTCTGAGATTCATCCTCAGCAAAACACAGCTAGTATCACCTTTATCACAAGGTGTTTGCAAAGCCTGAATTATATCATTAGGATTCTAGTGCAAGAAGAGTCCTGTAGCAACTACTCAGTAGAGTTATTTTTTCTATTTCTTTATCCCTGCTCTACTGTTTTCTTTGTCTCTACTTTATTGTGATGGCAATGAAAAAAATCCATAGCCTTTGGGAATCTGCAAGGGCCTAAAGTTTCCCAAGTTTCTTGTAGGATGGCAGCCTGCTACGTGTGGACATTTTGGAGCAGCAACAACAGCCCATTCACTAATTTAACAAATATTTATGGAGACTCTCCTTTCCTAGAGACTCTCCATGTGGCAAAGATACAAAAGTTAACAAAACATTCAGAGCTCTTTCCTTTATCAAGCTTGGTTCTAGTGAGAGAGGCACACACCGTACAATAAAACAAATGGGTGAACGTAACACAACTTTTGCTTGAAGTAAAACAATGTCAGTTTAGGAAAAATGCTGTATCTGTTAGATACTTTATAGTTTTTGTCCTGAGAGGAAGTGGTTGGGCTAGGAATAGTGAAAGGAAAAAGGAGTGACAAGGGTAGTGAAAACAAACTGCTCACGGATTAGGTACTGTTTCAGCATAAATTCAGGGGAAGTGAAAGTGTGAAACATAGAGATTTCTAGGAGAACAGCATCTAGGTAGTGATGTCCAAGCAGGAAAATGTTTGCATGTTTCAGAGGTGGCAGCAAACCTGACGTGGGCTAATGAGGATCAGGTGAGAGCAAGAGTGGGAAGACATGAGATTGGAGAGAATGGCAAGTCTGTTTGTCTTAATCCACCACACTGCACTCATTGTTCAGGAGTTCTTGGAAATATATTTAGACCAAAAGCCATGAGCAAACGTTGGATTATAGAGAAGTAAGTGTTTCTTCTTTTCCTTTCTGTTGATATCTTCCTTAAAAGATGAGAAAATGAAGCTTCATACTAAGACTGAAAAACCACTCATAATTTTGCATTATATGTTTTGTACCTAAATATACATTTAAAGCTCTTATGAGGTGATTTATGGATTACTTCTCTAGTGCAGAATATTCTTCTATATGTTTTATAATTAGGCATGCAAAACTAAAAAAATATTAGCTATATTTTTAGGCAGTGCTTGATATGCTTTTTTAAATTGGCATTCTATCTATCTATCGTCTATCATCTATCATCTATCTATATCGTCTATCTATCGTACTGTGGATGTAACCCAGGGTCTCATACCAAACAAGCACTCTGCTACTGGGCTACACCCTAACTTCCAAATGCGGACTCTTCTTTCTGCACATTATAACTTTCCATTCATGGGTCAGGTGGCTGTGTGTTCCAAAGTAGGTCCATTGCATATTATTCATGCAGCAACTTGGATCTCTATGCTACCTGTATATTATATTGGGCAAGTTAACCAACCTCCCTTCTTCCTCTGAGTAAGGAGACAATTATTCCCTACATCACTGAAAAGGAGCTGACACACTGTGTGACACAAAGTTAGTGCTCTCAACACTTTCTCTTCCCACTCGAAACCTGCTAATTTTCATTAAGTCAGTGTGGCAGGTTTACAATTATGACTCACTGTATAAGTTTGTTGGAACATGGAAATATTAACAGCAGACCAAGGATAATGATTACATATGCTGTAAGCACCCTTATCTTCTAGTACCTAAAAAATGTGTGTTCATTGCAGGCAGTGACAGACGAACTATCTTGATCAAAGTCCTAGTCAGCAGGATGAGTACCTGCTTGAGAAACAAGCCGCAAATTAGCTAGGACTGGATCAAGATGGAGCTTTCTATGGTAGCAATAAACCTTGTCCTTACAATTCTCTAGTTGGACAATGCTCAGTTCTGACAGATGGTGCTGTGGGGAGTCCTTCACTATTAAAAAATTTATTTGCTTACTGCTATGAGCTGTAATTGAGGGCAATTTAGCCTTCTGGTCTCCAGTCCCCATGGGAAAGTGGTTAATAAACAAAGTGGGAGAGTTGTCATCCCTGTAATTGTCCAAAGAACACAGAATATCTAAGAAGAGATTGTGGTTCCAAACTCATTTCTGAATCCTTATAATGTACCTCATTCCCACCTGACCCATCCTCTTATAAAACAAAAGGCTTGCAGTCTGTTTCTGACTCTGAAGTTTCCATATCTGTCTGAAACTCTATGTGTCTATGATAATTTTTAGAGTTACCCAGGTAATGTGCAAAAATAATTTGGGATGTTCAAACCTGTGGTGACATTTAACATCATAGAAATCCCTTCTTTAGATGGTGATATCTATCAAGAAAGATGACAGCTCTGAACAGCAGTTAAAGTGCAAGAGAATTTACCAACTTTCTATTACCTGCAAATTTACAGAATATTTGAAAGTTGCAAGCAAATTCTTAGGTCCATGTTCACTGGGTGGCCTTTAACTTGAAACAGATCTGTGGCTGAACTTTGTCTTTGAAACAAGGCATTTTAATGAGGTTCCATTCCTTTTGAACAAAGGTAAGGAAGGCTGGCAAAAATGCCATGTCTGCTAGACACTTGATAGTTTTTGTCCTGGGCAGGGTTAGGAGGGTTGGCTAAGTTAGAGCCCACATACTTCTATCTCTTGCAATACCCAAAAGACTTTCAGGCACAGGTCAACTCCTCATGTCCTTCAGTACCCACCCGTATCTAAAGATAAGAAAGTAATGGACATATCCAAACTTATGGCACCACATTACCAATTCATTTTTTTCTGACATTTCAAAATGATCTTCTACCTTTGTGACCTTTAGAACAATAGATTATTTATGTAGGTATTTCAGAAGATGTACAGAGCATTAAAGTTACTGAAGCAATTTGTGAGCTGTTGGGGATAAGGGGAAGACTCCAGTGTAAGAGAAACACTGTTCCTTTTTTAGTTACTTTGAAATGGCTTAAATCATCTCCAGAATAAAGGTTACACTAATAAATGCCTCATTTGTTTTAAATGCTCTGAAATGTGAACACTTCCATGGAACATATAAAATCATATACAGTAAATGGGCTGTGGTGAGACATTGTGAATTGCAATAATTCCTTTTTAAAGTCGCTCTTTTATTCTCCTTCTCCTTGCCCAAGTTCTAAATTAGAGTACCATAGGGGTAAGGAATATAGTATAAGGCAGATACCAGTATTTTTGTTTGAAAATAGTATGAAAATTCCAGTGACTCAAATGGCTTTTTCATTGTTAGCATGGCATAAAAGGGATGCTGTGAAGTGACAGTCATGTTCTCTCCAACATCTCTTCATCACTTCCTCCTTACCCATTAGGAACAGCAGGCTACCTATAATTTTCCAAATACGTCACACCTTTGCATATGACTTGTCTAAAATGACCATTCCCTTAGTTATCTTGTTATCTTTGTGTTTTCCTTGGAAGAGTGACTATTCTGAAAAGCACAACTGCACAAAAATTAATCAAAGTCTTCACTATAATCTCTCTCAGAAAAAGCTTAAATAATTCATTCTGAAATCAAACTGTCAGCTGACAAACCTTGGCTTCGTGTTGTATTTACCATAAAACCCTATATGAGCCTTTATCCAAGGTTATCCAAAATATGGAAATAAAGAAATCAGGTCCATATGTCTTTCATAAAAATTATAAAGATATGTGCCAAAATATTTTAAAGTAGTTCTTAGCACAAAATGTGTTCAATATTATTTAGCTATTTTTTATTATATCTCTGTCATCGCACATTTCATGCAACATGAAAATTATGTGAAACCTCTGACACTGTAAACATCTCAGGCCTTTGTGTCCTATGTGGAATGATAATTATCCTTTTGTACAAATCTAATTTGAAACTATGTCGCTGCTCCTTTGGCCTTATCATTTGTACCAGTGCTCTCTGCCTCCCAGCCTTCATCAATCTCTCAAGGACTGTTGGTGCCGATTTCTTGTTTTCTCTCACAAAGGTTGGTTCAGTTAGAGAGCAGCCCCGTTGTCTTTTTCTCCAAACATTATGAAACGGAATTTTCGTTCACTGGAAATTTTTTGTTTATCTATATTTTACATCCAAATAACGTGTGTTCCATGACATTTGTCACCCTCCAGAAAAAAATAATTTAAAAATGACAAAAGTTAGGCTGCCACATTTTTTCACAAGTGCATCTGTTCAATTGCTTATTCAAACTCCAGGCACCATATAAAACACCAACTTACAGTAGACGCATATGGTAATCCTAGACCTGCTCCCCTTTGGTATTTAATGAAAGTATTGTTTTCTGAAAAGAAAACAATAAATCAGCGGAAAGCCTCCTGATTTATAAACTACAAAGAAAAATAAAGCTCTGAAGAGATTATTTAAACACCTGGATACAGCTATGTCACTTATCATCTTTATAATACAATAAGTAATGGGTTTTATTACTACCAGTAGTCATGCTATGAGCAGTTATAATACTTTGTTTATACTTGGTTTTGTGTAGGTTCTATCAGCTTACACTGGAAAAGTACTACTCCTACACTAGACAAGTCTGCTAATCTAAAAAGAGGCATAATGCTATATTGCAATACTGACATATAGAATGGATTCTTTCATACTCCATATATGTTCTGAGTGCACAGTGTACTACTGATGCCACAGGAAACTTACTTACAGTACTGAACACAGATAGAGTCTATGTACTCAAAAGTCTCAAATTTTAGATATATAAGACATTCCTGGGTCTGGCATATGGCAGAAATACAATAGTTATTTTTTCTTTCACTCCTTCTGACATTATCTGGGAACTCAATGCTTTTGCTACAAATCCAAATAAAAGATAAATTGACATGTAAAAAAATGGGAACATTTAGTCTAGAACTTTACAATTTGACCTATAGGGAAATGGGAACATGTAGTCAAGAAGTTGACAGATATTCAAGAACACAATAGTTATTTTCAGTTGCTTGAGAAAATGTCACATAGTAAGAAAATGTAATATCATATGGGATTTTAAAGGAAACTATCAGGATCCGTTAAGGACACACATTGTGACTTAATGTAAAAACTTCTTTCTCATGGTCAATATCATGTTTCTCATGGGGTCAGGAATGAGATCTGTCTTAGTCCAATAAACTCTATGCTTATGACAGCAGGGATGCATGGTAAGCTTCAATAAATACTTATTGACCAAAGTAAGGAAGAACTGAGTGACTGGGTAAAGAATAATGTAATAAGATAAGCTCCTTCATAGTGTCGTATCTTTCTATTCACTTAAACTTTTCAAAAAGCCTGACTGACTTTCTCTTCAAAGTGTCCAGTAAATGGAATATTTTATTTGGATTTGATAAGGGCTAAATGACCTTTAAGGATCTATTTACCACTTGATGTTTACATCCTTTTCTATAATTCTATACTTTATCATAGGTTAATTTTCCCCTTTCCTTTCCTTTTATTATTTTTTTTCAATTTTTCAACATGGAGCTTATCTCCATTTAAATCAACATTACTGTGTTCTGCTCTATTAGTCTCTTAATCTCTTTGCTAATTCCCATATGTTGCTGCATCATTTAATTAAGGGCTACACTGCTGTGTGGCTGAGGCTCCAACAATGTCCTTTCCTGCTGTGAGAACACCCAGGCTCCAGGGAGCATGGAGGGATTCACTCTGTCTGGATTTTAGAAAACACAGCCTAGCTTACATTTCTGGAAAACGTTCTGTGAATGAGATGCATGCCTGTATCAAAAAGAATCAATTTTGTGAAACTACTGACATTTATTCCACGGCTTTTCAATCAGAAAAAGTAGAGTAAAACTATTATTCTAAAATATGAAAACTACATTTTGTAAAGTACCCTACAAAATGCTAGGAAGAGGCCATAACTAAGAAATAGTTTAATCATCTACCAACTATCTGACTCTGAATAACAGTCGTCTCACAGAACTTCAGATTTCTTGCCAGGAAGATGAGAGTGAAATAAATTGTACTTCAGTTTTCTCTATTTACAAGTTACTCTGCTAGGTATTTTCAAAAAGTAAATGTTGTCCTTCAACAATCCCACAAAATACAGTGAAGTTGTATTTGCTTTTTAATTTACAGAAGACTTGTTTTACAGAGTAGAGAGTTGCTGTAATTTTAAAACACATAAAATGTGTTGTATATTGTTGAAAAGTTTTTACTTTTCTCGCAGTCTATTAGGGATTGCCTAATCTACTTTAATCCCATACATACAATAATAAAACTAATGAAAAGTTCATGATTTCTTTGTGCATATTTCTTAACAAGTGTCCATGATACATCACCACTGGAGTTAATACTCAGAAAAATAGAAAAATTACTAGAACAGCTATCTCAAAACATGTTAATAAGGGAAATGATCATTTTCCATATTACTTAGAATACACCTGGAATATTATATGTCAGTTGAGTTTATCACAAATTAAGAGAGTGATTGTGTTCTTAGCTGTTCTCCCTATGTTTTTAAAGGACCTGAAAATCATGAATAATAGAATATATTTGAAAGAACTGGTATTTCATCTGACACAGAGAAGAATCTTCAAAAGGCTAGGACAGACTTCAGTTTTCAGTTTAAGCATGCATATAGCTTGGAAGTCATCATTCACACCCTTACAATAAGAAAAGGTCACGACAATTGAATAACAATAACTTTATTTGGGGCCATTTGTGAATGGAGTTTGCAGGGCAAACCAGCACTCTGAAATCTGTGGAGCCAGGCAAATCTCACTGAATCAAGTAAAAATCTGCTAACGGGAAGCAGAAGCTTATGAATCTATAAGTAGAAATATTTAAGTGGTAACGTTGAAGACTTGCTAGAGGCTGTTGGTGAGCTAGCGTTAAGGGAGGTCCCACACTTTCATGGGTTTAACCTCCAGAAATCTCATCAACTTCTTATAGTAAATGTCCTAGAATAATCCACACATGGCTCTGGCAAGAGGAAAGCAAAAGTAGTGAACATGCCTCTCTATTACTTTCCAGAAGTAAAGGGTTTATCATAGTCTTGTCCTAAGTCTTGGGAAAATGGTACTCCTTTCCACCCAGCCACATATAGTTTTACTGTACTATCTAAATGGGGTAGAGAGAGATATAAAAAAGGAACATTTGTGAAGGTGATAAGCAAGAACAAAGACTCTCTAAAATATTAAACTGTAAATGAAAGATGAAATAAAATTTTCCTCCTCCAAAGCTCATCACTACACCAATAGTAGATGATAGCAGAAGGAGTTATAAAAAGCAGACTGTTTGAGAAGTACTTAGGGAAGTTCAAAGTCAAGAAGAGAAACAAAGAAAGGATAATAGAAATTGAAGCCACCAACCTCCATAGCTACAGCAAACATGAAACAAACCTCAATTCCTAGTTAGGTTAACACAATCCTTACACTTGAGGCCTGTGTTCCTCAGTTCCATTTTTCAAGACAATGCATGTCCACTTTTCAAGAAAAAAATTAATAAAGCACACCAAAAGGCTAAAATGCACAGTCTAAAAAGCCAAAGCAAACATGAGAACAAGATTCAGGTATGACACGGATGTTTCAGTTATCAGACAAGGAATGTAAATAAGTATGATTAATTTATGATTACAGATAGGTAATCTAAACAAGAATGGACATTCTGATAGGTAATCAAAAGGAAATACTAAAAATCAACAACACTATAACAAACATGAAAAGTACCTTTGGTGAGTTCAGAAGTAAGCCAATATAGCCAAAGGAAGAATCGCAACTTTGAAGATTAATAGAAATATTCCAAACTGAAGTGTTAAGAAAAAAATGAATGAGAAAAGATAAAGAACAAGATGCAAGAAGTGTAAGACATTTTCAAAAAGTTGCAATGTAGGCATACTTACAATACTTAAAGGTGAAGAAAAAGAGGGTAGAAAAAGAGGATAGAGGAGCCATATTTGAAGTAATAATGAATAATGTCAAAAAAGTCTGTGAAATTAAGGAAACCTAACTCAGATAACCCAGAAAACATCAAATGGATGACACCTTCCCATACCCCCAAAAAACCTGCATCTAGACCTACTCAAATGTACAAAACCAAACACAAAAAGGTAAAGTTGAAATAAGTTGGAGAGGGAAACTTATCAAAAAAAGAACAAGAATAACAATTACAACAACCTTTTCATCAGAAATCATACAAACCACGAGACAATGAAGCAAATACAAAGAGTTAAAAAGGAAAAAATCACCTGATTCTGTTTCAACCCAAATTATACTATAAAAGCAAAAGAATAATGAAGACATTCCCAGATACCTACACAAATAAGAAATTCATTGTAAGAGACCAGCTTTACAAGAAACTTTAAAAATTTTTCTTCAGGCAGAAGAAAAATAATATGTCATAAATAGGTTAAAAATGTTTGTTATATACTTTAAGGCAATCATTATTTTTTTAAGAAATCAAGAGTCAATAGTGCATCAACAGAGGGGATACAACAGAATCATATAGAATGTTCAGTTGAAAACAGAGAAGTCAGAAAAAGAACTGAACTTTTAAAAATGTCATAGAATATAGCCATAAACATAGTCAACCAAATATGTCAATACAGACTTGAAATGTAAATGCTATGAACATACAAATTAAAAGACAGAGATTAGACTTCTCAAGAAGAGAGCTCCAACTCTAGGCTGACTACAAAAAAACCTACTTTAAATAGAAAGCTTAATAAATTCAAAATACAAGAAAAAATGGAAATATAGTATAGTAACACAAATTGAAAGAATGTGGAGTAATTATATTAATTTCAGATGCAGTAGACTTTAAAACCAGGAAATTTTCAGTATTAAAGGGAGAATTACATAATGATAAAGTAAGCAATTCCCCTTAATACAAAACAATCACAAATGTGGCTACACTTAATGACAGAATATCAGAACAAATGGGGCAAAAACAGATAAAATTTACAGAAAAAATTGACAAATTCAAGTATAATGGTTAGAGATTTCAACAGCGCTCCATTAGCAACTGATAGATGGAGTAGTCAGAAAATCAATAATGTTAAGCTTTACCTGAATAGCACTATCCATCAATTTGATTTAAATTATCCTTACAGAATATTTCTTCTAACAATAGCAGAAAACACATTCTTCTTAAGCTCACATGCAACATTCAGCAAGATAGACCAGTTCTAGGCCACAAAATTCATCTTAATAAATATAAAAGAACAGGCTTATTTTTAGTTAATAGGAAGATAACTCGAAAAACTGCCCCAGATATTTGGAAGTTAAACAGCATACTTCTTAACAGCACATGGGTTAAAAAATAAGTCTTGAGACATTTAAAAATCTTCCTGAATAAATATATTGAAATTTGTGGGATACAGTAAAAGAAGATGCTTAGGGTACAAGTCATAACATGAAAAACATACACCAGAAAATTAAAAAGATCCAAATCAATAATCTAACCTTTTACATTTAAAAAACTAGTGAAGTAAGAGAGTTAAATCAGGCAGAAGAGAAATAATAAAAATTAGAGCAGAAATAAGTAACATTGAAAACCATAGGACATTTAACTGAAACAAAACCTGATTGTTGGAAAGATTTTTGGATAGAACTTCTAGCCAAGAGATATGATGACAATTGTCAGGAATAAAATACTAGTAAATTAAAAACAGTTATCACTGTTGACCTCAACAGACATAAAAATGATAGTAAAGAGTTACTAGCCAGGTATGGTGGCACATGCCTATAATTTCAGCAATCTGGGAGGCTGGGGCAGGAGGATCACAAATTAATGCCTAGTCTGGGAAATTTAGCAATTTACCAAGAACTTGTCTAAGAAAAGAAAAGAAAAAAGAAAAGAAAAGAAAGGTCTGTGGGTACAGCTTAGTGAGAAGGCCTTGGGTTCAATCCTTAGTACACAGAAAAAATTTAGAAAGAAATACTACAAGTAACGTTCTACCCATAAATTTGAAAATTTAGATGAAATGGACCAAATCCTTGCCTGACGTAAACAACAAAATTCGTACAAGGGGAAATGACAATCTGGATCATCTCTTATCTCACAAAAATGAATTAGCAGGCCTCCCGGGTTTTGTTGATGAATTGTAAGAAACAAGAAAACATGATTTTAACTTTACATGATTCAACTCAGAAAAGAGAAGCAAAGCAAACACTTCCTGACCCATTCAAATAGGTCAGCAAGTCTTGATGAGGAAGCAGAGAAAAAAGAACCCTATATACGCTACATGACGATGTAAATTAGTACAGTCACTATGGGAAAATACACAGAGGTTCCATTTTAGAAACTACCTTCACTTTAAGTGAAATAAACACAGCATACAATGGCAGTTATCAGGGACTGAGGCTAGGGGTTCACAGGGGAGATGTGGTTAAAAAATACAATTTTCAGTTAAAAAGGAGGAATTAGGTCAAGAGATCAATGATACAACACAGTGACTATAGTTAATAGTGATGGAATGTATACTTCATTCTAAGAAAATTTGTGTTCTCTCACATGTATGTGAGATAATAGCAATGTTAATTACCTTAATTTAGCCACGACACACTGTATGCATATTTCAAAATATCATGTTGCACACCATAAATATGTACATTTTTGAAAATTAAAAAATAACATGTAAGTAAAAAGAAAAGCACCAACCTAGCACAAAAACCAGATAAATACATTATAATAAAGAAAACTATACCAGTATCTTTCATGAATACAGATAAACAATCCTCAACAAAAGATTTGCACATTAATGCAACAATAAATAACAGGGTAACATACCACAAATAATTGGTCTTTATTCCAGATATCTAGGATTGGTTTAATATTTAAAAAATAATGAACATAGTTAATAAAAAAGTAATAAAGAATCATATGTTCATCTCATTTGAAACAGAAAAATAATTTACCAATATTTACCATCCAATGATGAGAAAATTTCATTAAACCAATGACAAAGGCAAGCTTTCTCAACTTCAAGAACATATACAAAAACCTACAGTTAGCATTACACTTATTGGTAAGAAACTGCATGCTTTCCTCCTGTGATAGGAAAAAAAAGCAAGATGTTTCTAACAGTTCAATGCACTGAAGTGTTAGCTAGTACAATGAAAAAGGGCATGAAAGTACTGAAAAGAATGAACTTAAAGTGTCTTTACTTGTGGATGATTATAGTAGGCCCTTCCCGGTTCTCGTCGCAGTGCGGGAAGTTTATATTTGTAATTCCATGGAGAAGTTAGTGGAATTCTAGCGAGTTAAGTCCAATCTACGACTTTCAGTGCAACCCATACTGAACATAAAGACACTAAGGCACCTTTGTAGTTATGGGGAGCCAAGAGGGTCCTAAGTCCAGCTAGGATGATGGCTAACTGGAACAAAGGCCTCGACCCAGGGCTGAACTGAGTTTTATTAATTCATGAAGAAAGAAGTGGCTCGAGGATGAGTGACTGTGAGAATGATGGGAAGTATGTGAGTGCTGTGAGCTGTTCTAGGAAGGAGGCCTGAAATCACCTCTGCAATATGCAAAGAGAAGGATATACAGAAAAAGTAATCTGCATAACACAATTCGAGGTACTATCTAATGTTTCCGGGTCAGTGCTTCAACTCTGATGTGTAATCTTCTATGTCCCCAGAAGTCATAGCCTTTTATCCTGAGGCTCGATCCCAGCCAGAAGCATGGAGCATGTCTCTCCTTCACACCCGGCTCACACATGTTTTTTGGGAGCTATGGCGCAGAGCAACACTGATTTGTTGCCTTACTTCAAAGACTACACATCAGCACCTTGGCTGGACTGATTTGCATTGCTTAAAGCTGATTGAAGGGATAAAGAAAAGTCCTAGCCAGCTCTGTACATATCAGTACATGGAAATAGGGCCAGGTTTAGCCAAGATGGAGATAATTGCTCTTCTTTCAAGGAGAGTCGTCCAGGTGGTCCTCCACAGATATGTATAGCAAATCTCAATCAACAGCAAAACTCTTACAAATAATGAACAAGTATAGAAGGACATAAAATATAAGGTAAATATGCAAAGGTCAATTAGCTTCCTACACAATGAAAATTGAACAACTGGAACTTAAAGATATATAATTTGTAATTGCACAAAACAGATGGCATATCTGTGTATAAATACAACAAAATATATTCAGGATACATATGGAGAAAAGTACAAATATAAAAAATTTTAAGAACAACATTTTCTAAAATTTAATTAAAATGCATCGACTAAAATACATACATATTACATATTCATGAATTAGGAAAATCGATATTGTTAAAATGTAATTTTTTCTCAAATTGCTTCAAAGTTTTAAGGCAATCCCAAATCAAATACCAGCATACCTATTTATAGATATTGACAAATTGGTTCTAAAGTTTATATGGAAAGGGAAAAGACAAGAATAATCAATATGATACTGAAGAATAATATAATTGGGGGACTTACACTACCCAATTTCAACATTAAATAAGGCTAAAGCAAATACTGCAGTAAAGTAGTAACTAAAAAACAGACATCTAGAACACTGTAATAGAACAGAGAGCCAAGAAATACTTTAAAAAATACATATTCAATGTATCTTTAGCAAAAAGCAGAATGGCAATTCAAGAGTAAAAGGATAATCTTTAGAAAAAATAATTGAAAAACATTAAACTTCCTAAAATTATGCAGCATAGTATTAATAATAAAACTAGAGCCCAGATACTAGATCTTATACAAAAACTAATTCAAGAGGACCATGTGTTCTAAATTTAAAATGCAAAACTCTTTTTTTTTTAACAGTGAATGAGTTTTTAAAACATTGCCCCACATTTTTTATTAGTATATACTGGTTATAGAGAATAATGGCTTTCATTTTAACAAATGTGTACATGCACATAACATACTTAATCATTCCCTCCTATCACCCACCTCATCAAAATTTCCTCCTAAATATATAGGGGAAATTTCACTTTCACTTTTGTGGTGACATTTAAATACAATACCAGTAAAACAATCTATGAGAGAAAAATTCATACATTTGAAATTATTAGAATTATGGTAAAAAAGTACTGTAAAGGTACCTGTTAAGATAATGAAATACATGCCACAGACAGGGAGAAAACATTGGAAAGGCACATATCTGATAAATGATATGAATCCAAATTAAACAGATCATTTGTAGAAAAATGGATGCACCTTGAGTCCATAATGTTGAAATGAATCAGACACACAAGCTTAAATATTGCATGGTTTCTCTTATATGAGAAACCCAAAATATAAATAAAGAACAAAATGAAAGATAGATAAGAAACAGGAAAATAGATTTTTCTCAAATGGGAAGGGGAGCAAGAGATGGAGGCAGCCAAAAAAAGAACTTGACAATTCTAGTGATTAATAAAATTCAAATAAAATTTCATTTTCTCAGAAAACATCAATAAAAATAATAATTTAAAAATGACCAAAAGATCTTAAGATACTTCACCAGGGAAGACAGACAAGAGGTAAATAAAAACAAGTGGAATCATTTGTCATGAGGAATTTAAAATTTAAAAATTAATGAGATACCCCTATACACTTGTGAGATGGCTCGAATCCACAATATTGAGAATAACAACCAGTGGTGAGGATGTGAAATAATGGGAATTCTTATCCCTTGCTGACAAGAATGAAAATGGTGCACTTTGGAAGACAGCTTGGCAGAGTTTTACAAAACTAATCAGAGGGCCGATGAGATAGCTCAGTGGCATAAGCACCTGCCTGGCAAGTGCGAGGTCCTGAGTTCGACCCCCAGTACCCACCAGGGGAAAAAAAAAACTAATCAGAGTCTTACTATATGATTCAAGAACCACTCTTGGGTATTTATCCAACTAATTTAAAATTTCATGTCCACACAAAAACTGGCATAGACTATTTATAATAGCTTTATTCATAATGTAAAAACTGAAAACAACTAAAATACCTTGCCAATGGAGCACCAATAAATAAATCGTCATGCATTTGTACAATAGAATATTACTCAGGCAGAAAAAGAAATGAAGTACTAAACTATGAAAAGATAAGGATGAGTCTTAAATTCACATTGCCAAGCAAAATAAGCCACTCTGAAAAGCCTATGTAATATGTGATTCCAATTATATTGAGGTAAAACTGTACAGATAAAGATATCAGTAGTTTCTGGGAATTCAGTAAATGAGAAGAAGGAGAAGCCTGAATGGAGGAACTAGTAAGTACTTTTAGGGTGGTTAAAATAGTCTGTGTGACACTTTAATGGTAAATGTAAGACATTTAGCATTTGTCGAAATGTATAGAACTTTACAGCAGAGAGTAAACCTTAATATATGCAAATTTTCAAAGAAAACATAAGGAAGCTGGGGAATCCCAGGGTGCAGTGTGGAATATGACAAAAATTTTACAGATATATGAAACAACTTCACTGAAGTGGATGGTGGAATAGGGAGAATAAGGTGATGATTCAAGTAACTTTGAAACTGACTGGAGTTTGTAGACTAAATACTAATATTTACTACATCCTGGTTGATAAAGTTGTTCTTCATAGGTATATGGGTTAACAATTCATTGAAATTCATTAAACATTTGTATGGGTTTAAACAATTAAATGTACAGATACTAGAGATGGGGTCCTCTTGGTTTGGGAGGAATATTTCAGGTAAGCAGTAGAAGTAAAGAGTGATCCATGTAGTAATACATTAGAACTGGAGACAGATGTACTAACTAATGCTTAACCTAATACAGAAATAGATATGGGCATGCCTGTGGCTTAGTGTACACACATATAAATTCTTGCTCTGTCAGTTGAGAGATCCTAGAAGTAACAGCATGCCAGGAGTAATGAGTACATCTAACACCCAGAATTTGCTTTTTAATATCATTCTCCAATAAAAAGAATAAAGGTTCTGTTGATAAATTGCAGATTCTAGGAATAGGGCAAGCAATATTCATGATGAGCCTGGAATGTAGTACAGTGACAGAGGACAAAAGAGCAATAAAAACACACAGTGTTCACTGAGGTGTGTCAAAGGACAAAGAAGCGAACTGAAAGTGCTCCTAATGACCAAAATTAGAAAAATCCGAGAACACAATGAAATAGTCATGGATTATATCCAAAGCATAAAATAAATATATGTGAGTCTATACTAATATAAATGATCAAATAAATAAACAGTGAATGGGGAGAGAGACAAATCTCCCATGCAGTATTCCAATCTGTGCTAACTCTACACCTTTAAATAAGTGGAGCTTAAGTCCCCACTCAAATGTTGACTGCACATTACACTGCAATAGTCACTTTCCCATCACTGGGTAAAAATACCCATCACCCACAACTTAAAGGAGAATTTTATTTTGGCTCACAGTTTCAGTGAATTCAGCTCAAAGTCCGCTGAGTCCAAGGAAGAAATAGGATGGCAGAGCAGCGTACAAGAGGAAAGCTCTTCTAGCATGGCAGCTAGGAAGCACAGAGAGAGAGAAACAGAGAAAGAAGCCAGGGACAGGAATATGTCCCTCCAGGTCCTGCCCTCAATGACCTACCTCTTCCAACCAGGCTCCACCAGTGAACAGTCCAAACATCCAAACACATGTGCCTTTAAGGGGACATTCCAGATCCAAACCATCACATTTTACCCCTGGCTCCCAAAAGGCTAATATCCATCTCATTATACAAAATTTATGTAGTCCACTAAGAGTCACCAAAATCTTAATAGTTCCAGCATTGCTGAAAAGTTCAAGTCCCAGTCTCATGACAAGTTCCTAGCTGTGAACTCCTGTAGAAATCAAAGAGAATTCAATACTTCCAACATACAAAGTCACCGTAAATGTTTCCATTCCAAAATGAAGGAATAAGAGGGGGAGAAAATGGGCCAAAGTAAAACAAAAAACAAGCAAGCAAAACATTAAATCCTGTAGCTCCATGTGCAGCACCCAGGACAGGCTGTGGTGAGATGTGAGCTGCAAAGGGCTCGGGCAGCCTGGCTACCTATGGCCTTGCTGGTTGTAGCTCCATGGTCTCTCTGTGGGGCTGGCTCTGCTCATTGCTTATGGCTTTCTTCAGCAGACAATCTACATTCCTGTCATATCACCGTCCTTCAGTTTCACTCTCAGGGGCATACTACCAGCCTTCCAGGCCTTCCTCTGAAATCTGACTGGAAGCATCCTTGAACCCATAAGGATTACATTCTCCATGCCTGAAAATCAGCACCACGTGAGTGATGCCAGGGTTAGACGCCAGTTTGAGCAGAAGCCAACTCCTTGGACCATAGCTAGAAAGGCCTCTCTGTGGCTGAACTCAGCAACACAGGCAGTCCTGAATGAGCAGACTTTCTTCTCAAATGAAAGATTTATAGGATTTACACTTTTGCACCCTTGAACCTCTGATGTGTTCTCTGATGTGAACTCAAGGCATCTTTCCTCTTTTTCCTATACAAAGTACTTAGTTTCTTTATAATGTTAATCTTTTCAACAACCGTGTTCTCCTTTGCCTCAACTATGCTGGCTCTATTGTTTGTTCCTGATTCTCTCTGTAGATGTGGCTAAAAGCAGCCTGCAGGACCCATGCCATAGCAGGAATGTAGGGCTGCTTGAAAATTTCCTCTGCCAAATTAATGAGTCTATCATGCTTAATCTCAGTCTCCTTCAAAGTCTCAGACATGGAAAAATTTTAGACAAGTTTTCTGCTACAGCATAACACACGTGGTTTATAGTCCAACTGCCAATGAAGTCCTTGTTCCCAAAAGAAACCTCCTGAGCTTGGCCTTTACATTCTGCATTCCTATCAGCTTTCCAGTCTCCTGAGCTCTGACCAGTGTCACTATCAGGCACTACTTACAGTATGCCAGGACTTCTCTAGCCCACATCTCTAAAACTTTCCAAACTCCTCTTGAAAACCTATTCTAAAGGCATCTAAACTACAGGGTCAGGTACAGGTACACGAACCCCCAATTCTTGGTACCAATTTTCTGTTTTAGCCACTTTCCCATCACTGAAACAAAATACACAAAATCAGCAAATTAAAGGAAAAGTTTATTTTGGCTCACACTTTCAGTGGATTTAGTCCATAGTTGGCCAGCTCCCAAGCCAAAAGAGCCTGGAAGAAAGGCGAGGTGAAGGGAAGCTGTCTACTGCATGGCAGCCAGAAATCAGAGCAAAAGGGAAGGAGCCAGGGACAAGAATGCATCCCTCCACATCATGCCCCAGTACTCTAACTTTTCTGACCAGGCCACACCTTTAACTAGGCCTAACCTCTGGACTCATGAGAATTGGGAAATATCCTACATACAAACCATAACAACCAACCTTCTAAAGAATAAAGTGAAAAAAGGAAGAAAATGAATAACTTTCCAGTATAATAAACTACACAGGTGACCAAAGTTAACATCAACATAATACATTGAAAAATATGTGCCCTTGATATGACCTAATGGAAATATCATCTTACCTATTCAGTCTTCCTTCCAAAACCCAAAATTCTGGTCTACTTATGAGAAAAGCATTAGAGATATCACAATTGAAGGATAGTTCACAAAGTATCTGACCAATGATCCTGATAATGCCAATGATCATCATAAACAAAGAATGTCTGAGAAATGTCACAGGCAAGATAAGTCCAAGAAATCATGACTATTAAATGCAATTGGGCATCTTGGATAGGGTCCTGGAAAAGAAGGAAGGAATTTGCGAAAAATAAGGAAATAAGAATAACGAAATGCTAATGCATTGATACCAGTTTGCAAATTGTGACAAATGTGCTATATAAATAGAAGATGTTAGTGATATGGGCAATTCAGTGTGCGATACAAAAGAAATCTTTGTACTATTTTAAAAATAATTTTGTCAATCCAAAACTATTCTAAAATTAAAATATTATTCTGATAAAGGCTATGACAGCTCTCTTCAAGTATTGGAGGAGATCTAGAAGAAACACTTTGCTGCTTCACCACGATTTCCAGGCTCGATCTAAACTGGCACAGTCTAAACCTTGACTTAAAATGAAGAAAAGTAACAGCAAAGACAATAACACAACCACACATGCATGTATATGCTTGTGCACACACACACACACAAATACACACACATCTATTTAGATAAACTGGACTCAAATGGCAGTGAGATATCCAAAGAATTTAAGAGAAGGCTGGATGACTGATGGTGATGTTGTACTAAAATTCTAGCAATACACGGAAGTTATATTATTGGTTAGTATGGCCCCTGGGAAGGTCACATGTTTTTGTAAATAAAGATTTATGGGAACACAATTGTTTATATGTTGTTTATGCTCTTCTCACACAATAGTGGCAGAATTGAATAGTAGTACACAATGCAACCTTCAAAGCCTAAATTATTTACTGTCTTAGCCCTTTATAAGGAAAGTTCTTGACCTCTGCATTAGGTCACTACAAAATTTTGAGCCCTTAAAAACCATGATTACACATTTCAATCTTCTCTACAAGAGCCTGAGTTGAAAGCTTATCTACTATCAATGTTAATCCACGATATTTAAGGCACTGCTTAATAAATTCTTCCCTCCAGCAGGTCCTATTTGCTTAACCAAAGAGAAAGCAAACATTGCTTCCAAATAAACAATAATGATCACACAAAAGCATGACATCAAATGTCTCATTGATTTGGTCCCTGAAGACAGGTGTAAAAAGTGAATAACCAGATAAGCAGTGAAGCACATAATATTCGTGTATGCAACATTACCTGCAGCACGTTGTTTTTAATCCGTTTCTGCACCTCTAACCCCAGACTTCATGTCCTATCAGTGACAGAAAGGTGATGTTAATGCTACAAGACATGTGATTTCATGAGCACAGAAAAGAGAGATGCTCTTTCCTTGCTTCTAATTTCAAAATAGACAATTGTCACTTTCTTCTTTTCTTCCTTTCTTTCTTCCTTCTTTTTTTTGCTTTATTCCTCCTTTCTTTTTAGTTTTGTTTGTAATTTCTTTATTTATCTGTTGAAAATATACTATATGTAAGAGTGATATCTAGGGTCAATAAGATACAACTTCTTAAGGAATTCATCTTCTAAAATAGTCTAAAAATTCCTCAAAGATGTATTATGACTTCTAAAAGTACTAGAAAAAAGGTAGAAATAAGGTTCTACTATGAAAGATCGCTACAGGAACTCACGTTGCATAACATTAATTTCTCCTACCAGGATGAAATGAAGACTTTTGGTTTGCAAGACCTGACACAGGGGCAAAATGACTGACTCACGAGTTTTTGTAGTAAGAAGATTGTTAGTAGAAATCTTAATAATAAAGTAGAACTTTTACTTATAGTATAGTCCACAGCTATAGGTCACTTTAACTTCAATATATTTCAAAAAGAGGCTTATAAAATATAAAGGGTCTGTCAACCAAGAGAGGTGACTATATACACCTGTTGCCATTTCATCCCCAAATCTCTATTCCAAGATACTGTTTCCCACTGAGTTCATTCACCCTTCGCATTGCTTTTCAGTGGGAGGCTTGACAGTCCTCCAAGATGTGACACTCAGGTTGAAAAAATTCATGCATGTGAAAATGGCCATCCTCCCAAAACTGTTCTACAGATTTAATGCGATCCCAATCAAAATACCATTAGCATACCTCGCATATATAGAGAAAACATTCCTAAAATTCATTTGGAAACAGAAGAGACCTAGAATAGCAAAGGCAGTCCTGGGCAACAAAAGCAAGGCAGGAGGCATCACAATCCCCGACTTGAAATTATATTACGAAGCTACTGTGATAAAATCAACATGGTACTGGTAGAAAAACAGACCTGAGGATCAGTGGAACAGATCAGAAGATGCAGACACAACTACAAACACACTCAGCCAACTTTTCTTTGACAAAGGGGCCAAATATGTTTACTGGAAGAAAGATAGCCTCTTTATTAATGGTGCTGGAAAAACTGGCTCTCTACATGCCAAAGACTAAAACTAGAACCATGTCTATTACCATGTACTATGGTCAAAATGGATCAAAGATCTAAATATTAAAACAGAAACATTACACCTACTGGAAGAGAAAGTAGGTAGAAATCTTGAAGACATAGGGGTGGGCAGAGAGTTCATCAACAAAAAACAAATTGTATGGGAAATACTTCAAAGAATCAACAACTGGTATCTCATATTAAAAAGTTTTTGCACACCAAAGGAAATCACCAACAGAGTTAAAAGAAAACCCACAGAGTGGGAAAAAATTTTAGTCAACTATCCTTGAGACAAAGGACTTCTATCTAGAACATGTAAAGAATTGAAAAAAATCAGGCCCCCAAATTCAAAAACCCAATCCAAAAATAAGCACCTGAGATGAATACACACTTCTCAAATGAAGAAATACAAATGGCAAATAAATACATGAAAAAATGTTCGACATCATTGTCCATTCAAGAAATGCAAATTGAAACAACACTGAGATTCCACCTCACCCCAGAAAGAATGGCTATCATCAAGAAATCAACCAATAACAAATGCTGGTGGTGCTGTGGGGAAAAAGGAACCCTTGTCCACGGTTGGTGGGAGAGTAGACTGGTACAACCATTGTGGAAATCAGTGAGGAGATTCCTCAAAAAAGCAGGATTAGAGGTCCCATTTGATGCAGCTATTCCCCTACGGGGTATTTTCCCAGAAAAATTAAGAAATCATACCACAGCGATGTATGTGCCCCCATGTTTATAGCAGCACAATTTGTAATAGCTAAAGCTTGGAAATAACTCAAATGCCCATCCACCAAGGAATGGATAAAAAAGATTTGGTATTTTTATACAGTTGATTGCTACTAAGCTATAACAAAGGATAAACTTGAGGCTTTTATAGGCAAATGAATGCAACTAGAGACCATACTCATAAGTGAAATAAATCCGACTCATATGTGTAAACATCGTGTTTTCTCCCTTCTCCCTAGTGTAAGAAACTGAAAGAGTGGGGGCCGGTGAGATGGCTCAGCGGAGTAAGCGCCTGCTTTGCAAGCGCGAGGGCCCGAGTTCGACTCCCGGATCCCACATACGAAAAAGGGGCCGGTGATATCGCTCAGCGGCACGGGTGCCTGCTGGTGCACGAGGTCCTGAGGTCGACCCCCCGGTACCCACAAAAAAAAAAAAGAAACTGAAAGAGTAAATAAGATCCAAAATCCACAATAGATATTGTGAAAGGGAAAGAAACTGCTCAAAAGGAAAGAACAACTGGGATGGGGGAAAGGAGAAAAGAAGGAAGGGAAAGGAATATGTATACAAGGTAGCTAAGACAATTATACTACTAATCTCTATTAGTTCATTGAAAAGAACTGTTTATGCTTATATTGTTTGATCAATTTTTTCATGCCTGTATCTTGTAATCTGAGTAACTACTTTGAAGGTAACAATACGCAATATATTAACCATTGTTAATCTCCTATTGTTTTGAAATTCTCTGTCATTGTTTTTATTATTTTTCTCTTTAAAAAAAAAGAAAAAATCACGCAATCCTTTTGATAAATTAAAACACCTTAACAATATGAAAGCAATTCGGAAATATCAAAAAAGTAAGAATGGTGAAATAGAACAAGAATGAGTGAGTTTCATTACGCTGGAACTTTCAGTATAAGTCCTAGAACTCCACTTTCATCAAACTAAGGTGCCTCAAGGGCAGTGTTCATATCTCACTCATCATTAGTCTCCTGATGCCAATCACAGTATTCAGTACCAAGGTGCTCAAATGATTTGAGTTTAACTGAATTAATTTTTCTCTTCTTTAATGACTTCAATTCTCCTCAGTAGCCCACAGTGACAGTTTCCTGGTTGACATTTTAGGGGCATTTTCTGCATACCCCATATTTCCCAAAACTGAATTCAGTGGCTTGAATGATCATAGATATGATGCCACTGGTATTTTTAAGTTACTATGCTTGGTCCGCTTGTCCTTTCTGAAAAAGTGGGCTTCTTTTGGCAGGAAATGAGGTTGGACTGTTGTGTGATCAGTTATTCTCTCTTTTCTTTGCTTTTTTTTTAGTTGTCTATAAAAAGAAATGTAGAAACATGCAACTCTCCATCCTGCTCCTTAGTAGACTCCTTCATGAAGCCTTCCATTCTAAAGTAGGTTGATGTATGCAGAGTAGATCCAAAATATAGGTGTAATTGAAAGATATGCTAAATATTTAAATTAAAATAAACTTTATTACAATAAAAGACACATTGCCAAGAATGATGGGATAAGTGCATTCAAAGTTGGGGGCAAGGGAGCTTGAGTATGGGGGCAGTAATGGTAATGTGTCTTTTACTATAATAAATTTTTAAAATTTGTAACACTCACCATAGTTCTTTTATTACATATCGTGTATACTACTCCAAAAGATATAGAGTCAAAAACTGTCCCTCCCTACCAAAGGGCGACCTTTATTCCATGCTATAATGAAATTAATTAAAAGGTGTACAGTATCCTAGACTAAATTAAGTATTTTAGGGATGAGTTATCTATACAACCAAGAGATTCAGATAGATCAAGGGTGATTGATTCTCCTTCCCAAAGTCTCAATGCAGCAAATAAACCTGTCTAAAATACTAGAATTATGTCTCCAATAAAAATAATGTTTAGGGCTGATGAGATAGCCCAGCAGCATAAGCGCCTGCCTGGTAAGCGCAAGGTCCTGAGTTCAACTCCCGGTACCCACGTACGAAAAAAGGGCCGGTGATATCGCTCAGCGGCACGGGTGCTTGCTGGTGTGTGAGGTCCTGAGTTCGACCCCTGGTACCCACAAAAAAAAAATAAATAAAAATAAAATAAAATAAAAGTAATGTTTAAATATAAATATCATTTTGGTAATAAGCTTTGCTCCTATAGCTGTGATTTAGGATAACTCAGGCCAGTTCACAGTCATTTTCTTGGGCCCTTTCTCCTCTTCACAATTATGAATCCAAAAGTCAGTGTCCCATGAAGATTAATGTTGGATAGAAAATCTCTAATGTGAAATTATCTTTAATTATCCCATATGTCTTTATCATGACCTGTATAAAAGTATAAATTCTCTGATTTTCAGTACTTTATAAAATCAGAATCATCACTTTTTTCCCTCAAAGGATTATTTTAAAAATTTTAAATGTTAACTGAAGAAAAATATTTGTCATAGCAATTGCATTTACAAAGGTCTATAAAAGTTAAGTACATTGAATGGTGTAGGCAAATTGGAGACAGTAATTAAAGGAGCAATTTATTTTTCTTTATACATAGATGAAAATGAGAAAGTATCTTTTAACTTTCTCACAATAGCACATTATATAAATAAATAAATTGTCCATTTAGCCAGGGAAAAAGACTTTATGTAGAAAATCTAAGCCAGGCCTGGAAGACTACTATCTATTTTTCATTTTATTAAGACAGGAAAAATGTACTTCATGAAAGAAATCTTCTTTGAATAGGCTAAAATCTCTCATATTCCCTCATGTTCCTTCCCTTGGGCTCTTCAGTGTTACAAATGCTGAGACTCCTAAATGTCCTGCAAAATGCAACATTTATGTTATTTCTGTTAAAACTCCTATCACTGAAGATATTCTTGCTTAGAAGCATGTTCAATTTTTGCGTCCACAACCACATCTTAGGGAGGAAGAAAAAGAGCTCAAGTTTCCTAAAATGTGTATTTCAATGGGTTCATGTCAAAATTGATTACCTTTTCCTAAAAGAGTCTCCTGCATATTCATTTAGAACCTGCATGCTACTGTTTTGCCATTACTATGATAAGAGTTGATATTTGATACCTTAATTTATAAAATATTTCATTATAAAATTAAAAGTGTCAATTACTAAAGAGGGTACACTAAAAGATATAAAGATATTAAATGTAATAGGAAAATAACAGCTAACACAAAAAATTAATCAAAAGGATTTCAATGTAAAAGATGTCACAAGAACAATTAATGGCACAATGTAGTCACTATTTTCTGATAAGTAATACATTACTGCTGTTCAAAAAATGGTCCTGGATGATGTCGGCAAGATGCAAGAAGAGTGCCTGGATTCTCAACCCAAAGATGTACTGAATAAACAGCTACACATGGCTTGATTAACTCTAAGAGGCTACAGAGACTAACTGAATATCTCCTCACACTGAGTGACTAAGAAAATGCCCACACTGACATGGGTAGGAAAGCCGAGGCACAGTTTTACTACAAACCCCTTCCATACCACAGCACCTTACAACTGGGAGGGAATCTACAACTTCCACCTTCCCCCTGAGGAACTACGGGTTTCATCTAGTCCTGAACTTTCTGGATGCTCTTCAAGAAACTGGCCTTTACCTCACCTCTGTTGGAGCACTGATGTGACAAAAATTTGTCACACAAGTTTAGACTCACCAGACCGACGGGTGAGAATTTTCTTCTATACAAGGCCAGTTAGTAAAGATGGAGGTAGCTGTTTTATCTAATGTGCAAAAAACAACACACAGGGAAGAAGAAAGAAGAAGAAGAAGAAGAAGAAGAAGAAGAAGAAGAAGAAGAAGAAGAAGAAGAAGAAGAAGAAGAAGAAGAAGAAGAAGAAGAAGAAGAAGAAGAAGAAAGAAGAAGAAGAAGAAGAAGAAGAAGAAGAAGAAGAAGAAGAAGAAGAAGAAGAAGAAGAAGAAGAAGAGGAAGAAGAAGAAGAAGAAATGGGAAAATGCGTTCCAAACAAAAGAATAAAGAAAATTTCTAGAAAACAATCATAATGAAATGGAAATACATGGTGTACCTGAAAGACAATTGAAAACAACTGTCATGAGAGCAAGGTATCAACAAAATGAGAATTTCAGCAAAGCAATAGAAAATATTTTTCTACAAGATTCTCTTGTGTGAGACCCCAAAGGGTAAATCAATAGCAAAATGGAGACAGATATTGGGAAGTTGGAAAAATTTGATCAAATGGGAAAGGGAACATGGAGGCTGGAGGAAGAAAGGAAGGAAAAGAAAAAGAATTGAAAAAAAAAGAATTGAAGGAAAAAATGGAAACAAAGCTTTTGCAAATGGGAAGGGGAGAAAAATGGGAAAAATAGAAGAATTAAGATATATTATATACAGGTACAAATTCCCCATGAAGAATGAGATCATTATGTATGGCAAACAGGTAATAATAAAAAAATGTTTTAAAGTATAAAAGCTATACATACTGAGGTACTGTAATGATATTTTAATACAGGCATACATTGTGTAATGTTTAATCACATTAAACATACCTCCTCATTTATCTTTCCTTTATAATGAAAACATTTCAAATTCTTCTAGCTTTTTAAAATATACCACATATTATTGTGGTGCGCTCCTTTACAATAGCACACAAGAGCTTTTATTCCTATGAAGTGTATCTTAGTACTCCATGACCAACCTTTTCCTACCCTTTTATGGTATCTGTATTCTACTATCATATTCTATGAGATCAAATTTTTAAAAATATGTTGTTAAAAAGATAGAAATATTTTTCAAATGACAGCTGAAAAATATAATAGCTAAACTGAAATTTTAGAGGGACTTAACAGAAGACTAGATGCAGAAGGAAAGATCGGCCAACTCCAAATCACCCAATCAGAGGAACAAAAGAAAAACAGAATAAACAAGAGTGAAGACCACATAAGGAAGTTATGTGACACAATCAAGCCAACCAATGGAAGTCCTGGAAGAAAAGAAAGTGAAAGGGGTAGAAAGTTTATTCAGAGAAATAATAGCTGAAAATTTCTCAAATCTGAGAATGGAAATAGGCATATAGAACCAGGAAGTCCAAAGAATAACAAATAAAATGCATCTAGAGACTGTAGACTGACACATTTGTAATCATACTGTGAAAAATTATACACAAAAAGAGAATTTTGAGAACAGCAGCAGAAAAGCAACTTGTTACATACACAGAAACTCTAGATGATTAGCAATGGATGTTTAAGCAGAAAACTTACAGGGCAGAAAAGAAAGGGATGCTGTATTCAAAGTATATAAAGTAGTTTGTGCAACCAGTATTTATCTGTAGGATGCAGAGTTGATTAAACATATGCTAGTAAATCAGTGTAGTGTACCACATTAACCAAATTAAAGATAAAAACCACATGACTATCTCAATAGATATGGGGAAAGCATTTGAGAAATTTCCAAATCCAATAGTGATTTCAGAAACTCTCTAAAGTAGGTATGGAAGAAACTTACGTTGGTACAATAAAGGCCATTTATGAAAAGCCCCATCATAACCAATAGAGTAAAACTAAAAGTCTTTTTCCTATGATTCAGTACATGGCAAAGATGCTCCCTATCACCACTTCTATTCAACACAGAACTGGCTAGAGCAATTACTTAAAAAAAGAGGCAAACAAATAATGCAGAAAAAAGAAAAGTTACCTCTGTTTTCAGATACTAAAATAAAAATGTATATGGGATCACAAAAATTCACAAATACTAAAGTTATGTTACACAAAAAGAAGAAAGCAGGAGGCCTCATACTTTTTGGTTTCACACTATATTACAAAGTGGTAGCCATCAAAACAGTATGGTACTGGAGTAAAAACGAATAGTATAGCACTGCCAGGAAAACACAATAGAGATCTCAGAAATAATTCTTTTATAAAAGCACCATAATTGGGAAAGGATTGTCTTTTCAATAAATAGTATAGGGAAAATTGAATATCCACTTGAAGAAAGAAGTTGTATACATCACACATACTAAGCAACTCAAAATAGACAAAAGACTTAAAATGTAAGAACAAAAACATGAAACTCCTTAGAAGTTTACATGGGAAAAACAATAGGAGAAAATTTCCCTCACGGTAATCGTGGCAACAATTTTTCAGAGATGACACCAGTAGCAGGCAGCAAAAGCAAAATAAATAAATGGGACTAAATCCAACTAAAAATTTATGTACAGCAAAGGACAAAACTAACACAATGCAAAGTCAAGCTACAGAATGGGAGAAAATGCTTGCGAACCTTGGGAGTTAATATTCAAAATACATAAGAAAATTATACAACTCAGTAAAACCAAACCACGTAGACTATTTTAAATATGAGCAACTTTGGCTTCTACAAACTAAGAGCACACAGTATTTACACATGTATTGAACTTGCATACGATTTTCATATATACAAATATTATGTGTCAATTAAGTATTGAATTTGCATACTATCTTCATATATACAAATATTGTGTCAATTAATATTTAAAAATAGGTTGGGCCGGTGAGATGGCTCAGTGGCTTAAGCGCCTGCCCGGCAAGCACAAGGGCCCGAGTTCGACTCCCGGATCCCACATACGAAAAAGGGGCCAGTGATATCGCTCAGCAGCACGGGCGCCTGCTGGCGCGCGAGGTCCTGAGGTCGACCCCCCGGTACCCACAAAAAAAAAAATAAATAAAAATAGGTCAATGGCCTGAATAGACATTTCTCAAAATAAGACACACAATCTAAAGTGTATGCAAAGGTACTCAACACAATTAGTTATAAAAGAAGCACACATCAAAATCATGATGAGATAGAACCTCACACACGTTAGAATGGATATTGTTGAAAAGTAAATGTAAGTGTTCGCAAGGATGTGGGGTAAAAGGAACTCTTGTATACTGTTGGTTGGCATGTAAATTGGTACAGCCATTATGCCAGTTCCTTAAAAATTAAAAATAAAACCACAATATGATCCAGCAATTCCACCATTGGATACATATCCAAAGGCCATATATATTTTTTAGCTTCAAAAAGAAGGAAATCCTCTCAGTTGTTACAAAATGGATGAACAAAGAAGACATTATACTAAGTGAAATATACCAGACACACAAAGACTAATTGTAGTTAGTACTTCTGAAAATTTTAAACAATATTTTAAAAAATTAAGTCTTTGAATATGTAGTACTGATGGATTCTCGCCTCTGAAATATATTCCTTTTGAAAAATCATTCTACTAATTCATAGAAACAGACTAGTATTTATTTAAGACTAGAAGTAGCTACAGCTAGACCACGAATGAGGTATGAATAGATTCTCTTTTAAGATTTTAATCGAAAATAACAGGAAAATGTAAAATTAAAAATAATCATTCACTGATTCAAAGCTTATTTTAAATCTTTACTATATACCAGGCCCTGCACACAAAATGATCTGCTTAACTTCAAGGAGATTATATGAAATGTTGATAGGCTGGAGAGATTGGTTGTATACAAGGTCCTCTGCGAGTAATGATGTGGCTCCTCCCATCAAAAAGTAGAATTTATTTCCCACTATGTTGAATCTACACTGTCCATGTGATGTGCTATGACAAATGCAACACAACAGAAGTGGCATTGTGTCAGTATCCGAGTCAGGAAATCAGCTAACATTTGTAAACCTGCCCAGTCAGTATAAACTAGGCTCTCCTGCCACATTGCCAAGAAGCACGTAGTCCAGTTTTTCCCATCTCACCAGCCAACGCTGAGCCAATCCTCTAAAGCTGACTTAAAGATTCACAGGTAAACCCAGCCAAGACCAAAGGGCACCTAGCTGATTAGTTCATACTACAGAACCAACAGCTAATATGGTTATTATCTTATGCAATTAAATTCTGGGGTGTATTTTTAATGGGAAGTTAACTGATACCCTGAGTATCTCTCATAAAATTTAATTAAAAGAAGAAGAAAAGAGCTCCTACAGCTAGGAGAACAGAGTTTTTTTTTCTATGAGATACAACTTTGATCTAAGGAGGAACTGAAACTGAATACGTGCTTATGGAGGAGTTTTGTAAACAAGCAGAAGAACCAACCCCTACAGGGAGCTCTTAGAAGGATGTTTTATGTGGACTAATATTAAGATGGAGAATACCACCTCCAGGATTAAGGCATTTATATCATAGAGTTATTGGAAGAATTTAAAAAATAAACATATGTGAAGAACCTACTGTCTTAGATATCCAGTTGAGGGTTTTGTTTGTTTGCTTTTTAGGTTTACCTAACATATTGTGTTGTGCTATACCATATTTCCCCCAAAATAAGACCTAACTGGCAAGTAAGCTCTAGCATGACTTTTCAGGATGCTCATAATACAAGCCCTACACAGAAAATAAGCCCCAGTTAAGACTGTCAGACAGACAGATGCATTTAGTACAACGGCTGTACCACATGACTAACACTGAATTATAAAATATTAATATATAATTAAATGTGAATAAATAATATTATTTACATCAATACTTAAAATAACTGATAATATAAATTATAATTAAGTATTTGTAAATACCCAAGCGGGCACCTTTGGTCAAAATGTAAACGCCCTTTTAAACAGAAGAATTTGAAACTTACTGCTGAATGACCAATCAGAGTACAGAAAAACGCATATACAACATGCACACTTGTTAATAAATGGACACGGTGTGTTTAATATGAGTCTTCATAATTCAATGTGTTGTGTGTCATAATGGATGTATTTAATGCATTTGTGTGAAATTTGGAAATGTTTTCTGAAATTTGGTGCCTGCAACTTTTCCCTATTTTGTGTAGACCATCATTTTTGTTGCCACTCCTGTCTCAAAAGTCTTGATTTAACAGAAACTTTGTGAGGCCTAGTCTGCAAAAGGTTATGACTTCGGTGAAAAAATTATGGGATAAGATCTCTGACAGCTGTGTTCTCAATGCATCATGAGCAGGCTACATGGACAAGAAGTGATCCTTTAAGGAGGGCTCTATTGCTGGACATGAGAGATTGGGGCCAATGGTTCTAAGGAAATGAAATTGCAAGAAATTCAGGCTGGAGTTCAGGGTTTGGAAATTTATGATGATGTTTTGTAAGAAGATGGCATGACTGTATTTGAATAAATGTAGATTCTTGTACGTGAGTACATATAAATTGTACATGAAAAAAATAAGAGGTGCCCTGAAAATAAACCCTATTGCATCTTTTGGACCAAAAATTAATATAAGACCCAGTCTTATTTTTTTAGGAAATACAGTATGAGCACATGCCTATAAACATGTGTGTATGAGATAGCAAAGCAGAGAAAGTAGGAAAAATACCTTGCTAAGAAAGGCAGAAACATGAGTGCCATATGGGCTATCCCTCTAAATGGTGGTTTGGTGTTTTATGAATTTTCCTACCATTCTTTGGTCACTGCCCATATTAGGCTAAATAATTTATCACATATTTATTGAGCAAATTCTTTATTTCAGGCATTGTGTTAAACCCACTTAATGTAGGAGCAACTAACTGCAGGTGACATTGAATTTAGAGACTCTGATTATCTTGCATCTCAGTAGGAGTTCCTCTTAGGGTTTCCCAACAGGTAACTTAAATAGCCAAAATCTTGCACATGAAGCATCCACCTTTTTATATTAACATTGTCCTGTTTCAAAATTATGCTCTTAGAACAATCATTTTTCTAACATACTAACCTCATGTCTTTAATTTAGCTTTTCCATTTTTGTCATAGAAACATAAACACTGAGTAAACAAATCCTCGGCCAAATTAATCATTCCTAGCTTCCTTTGCTTTAAAAAGGTGAGTCTCAAAGCTACATTCAAAATCCACTTTTCGGGCCGGTGAGATGGCTCAGCGGTTTAAGCGCCTGCCCGGCAAGCGCGAAGGCCCGAGTTCGACTCCCGGATCCCACATACGAAAAAGGGGCCGGTGATATCGCTCAGCGGCACGGGTGCCTGCTGGCGCGCGAGGTCCTGAGGTCGACCCCCCGGTACCCACCAAAAAACAAAAAAAAAAAACAAAAAAAAAAACCACTTTTCATAAACACAGTTCTATGGTGAATGGACGGGAGACTGAAGTAGATTTGTTTACACGTATAAAGTTTGCCTCTGTACACTTTATGTGTCAAACTTACTCCTTACTGTGTCAATATATTAATATTTTAAAATTTGCTTTTTATATTTTTTTTATTGACTTAAGAAAGAGTTTTGCAACCCTGGCACTATTGACATTTCCGATTGAAAGACGGGAAGGGGCTTTCCTATAAAAAGCAGAGTAGCATCCCTGATCTATGGTACAGGATGTTTGCTTCATTCCTATATTTATTTAGAGTGTTGTTTACAATGGCAAGGAATAATCTAAGACTCTAAGTGACTTCTGTCCCTCATAGCTAACAACAAGTTAATGCATGAAGTTATAAAGTATGTCGATGCTTTTTAAATTGAAAAACATAGATTTAAACTGTCTCCAGGGTGACCAAGTTTATAATAAAACAATAGGAAGTATACTTTCCTTTTACGGAAACATATATTTTATTAATTACTGGGTTAAGAGAAAGATTCTACTTGTTAAGCAAATACTGGAAAAAAACTACATGTTTTTATCAAAGCTTTTCTCTTTATTTGCAAAATACCCATAATTCAACTCTGCTGAGCACTTAAAAGTGCCACATTTAATGTGCAATAAGACTGTTATGTTAATATAACAGATGTCTTTCAAACTGTCAAACATTAATTACAATTAACTAGAGTGTTTTTAAAATAAGATTAAATTGTGACTTATTTTGAATTATAGTTCAACAAGCTAATGTTCTTTCAAACAAAGGCTGAATGTTGACTGACCATAGTAAATAGTTATTACAAAATAGATTTTTTTAAAAAGACTACACTCGAAAAATGTGGTATTTTGTGTACTATCTTTGAAGCAGTTCTCAGTCATTCACACTGAATAAAGTGGATATTTGTTACATTTATAGCACAAACATGTCTGTATTCAGCAGAGGCAGAAAAGAATGGCAGTTTTCAAACACTTATCAAGAATTACCAAAGGTTCTAAAAATCTTCTAGTAATCTTTGATAAATTTGTAACAATTTATTTTAGTAATACCTAGTGTCTGCAGAAAAAGAGATTGCAATCTTTAATTTTTAGACGCTTCAAGCAAAAGTCTCAAAAGAGTGAGATTACAGTGAAATACTTAAATATCAGAGTAGACTAATATTGGTTTCATAAATGTAAAAATACCTAAAATGAAAGAAAAAAAAACCTTAAAATGCACTCATACAAAGCATGTCAATTTGACCTGTAATTTTTGACTTATATCACAAAAGTAACTGTAGTTCAGATATTGAATTTCAGCATACTAAATCTTTATAATGAAAAGAGTCCATTCGCTAATTTAGATATTAGCTCTGCTGACCATTTATAACTTATTATTCTAAAATGTACTCTTTAAACTTTACTAAGTTTTAAACTAAATGTAGTCACAAAATACCTGATTCAGCTCTTATGTGAAAGTGAATGTAAAGAAATCAACTGACAGCTACCTTCCCCTAACTTTCTACGGAGTGGGATAATTTAAAGATCCCCAACTATCATTTTGTTATTCTCTTATTTTGTAATATGTTTTGCTTGAATCCATTCTGGCACATCAAAAATGTTGAGTGAATATTATTAGTTCTACTAAATCTCCATATGGGGAGATCCAAAATTTGACTGACCTATGAAACATGTCAAAATTCTTAACATATCTCGGCTGTTTATAAACAAATGATACAACGATTCTAATGAAAATAATATATAAAAAATTCTGTGCTACGGAGAATTTATAATGGCTTCTCAATAATGTCCTAATCTTATGAACTTGTGAAATGCTACTTTACATGACAAATGAATTTTACAGTTATGTTTGTGGCAGTATCTAATTTTTAGACTGTACAAATAATAAAATGACAGGTTACACTTCTGACACTAACTTTCAAAATAGATGAGTCAGCCTTGTACCATTTCTCCCTGTTGAAATGCATTTTAATGCTCTCAGACTCTTTTCTGCTAAAATAATTTTAGTGGAACACATCAGATTATCTGTTATTACCTGAAAAGAAAGGTTAGAGTAGGTAAGGCTAAATAGACCAAAATGCAAGAGATATTTTTGCGACAATGGCAGGCAGAATAACAGCTTCTCAAAGATGCCCAAGCCCTAATCCCTGACACTTACAAATATTTTACATTTCATAGCAAAGGGGAATTATAACAGCAGATAAAACTAGAATTTTTAATTAACGAATAGTAAAATAAGGAGGTGACCTGGGCTTATCTGGGAATGCCCAAAATAATTATAAGGGTCCTGTAAGGAAGAGAGTTAGAGTAAGGTGATATATGTGAAAGATTCAACTGGCCGTTGCTGTTTTTGAAGACAAAAGGAGGACACAAGCTAAAGCATGCCTTTAGCCTCTGGAATCTGAGAAAAGCAAGGAAATAATTTTCACTTAAACTCTCTAGAAGGAAACATCCCAGCTGACACCCTTACTGTAGCCCAGAGAGATTAGCTTTGGACTTCTGACCTTCACAACTGAAAAACAAATACCTGTTGTTTTAAATCACTGAATTCCTGTCTTCATCACAACTTTTCTTGAATTTTTATGTATTTATTTCCATGACAAAGATTGTATATACTATTTCATTGAGACGTCATAAAAATTCTACTTCAAAGAATTGGAGTAATTTAAATAAAGACAGATATTAAACTATGAGCCTGGTATTAAAACTGAGATCTGACTTCAAGATCTATTTCCTGAATACATGGTATATTTTTAATAAAGAAGAAGTTCTTCACCTATTTTATATTCTCATAACCAACTAATATTGAGAAACTAGTCCAAATGTCTTAATCCCTAAAATCATCATCCATTCCTCCATCCAGAAGTGATTGCCCCCCACTTTTGAGTTTCTAAGGTTTATGTCTTGAATATAACTAATATTGGTTTTCAACATACCATGATCGACCCACTGCATTTGACAACTAGTTTTTATTGAAAAAGCAATATACATTCAGAGAAGTAAAAATTTAATAAGATACAGCTTGTTGAATTTTTACAAAGGAAACATCATCCTGTCACTAGAATCCAGATCAGAAATAGAACATTACCAAGGTTTGAGAAATTGTCTTTGCTCTTTTCCTAACACTGCCCCATCCCCATTCTCCAATGTAATTGGTACGCTGATGTCTAAAACCACAGATTTTAGTTCTCAGCAGGTATTAATTTTAAGGACTTTACATGAAGCCTACTTAGTACTGTTGAGTTGTGGGTACAGAGAAACTCTAAATAAGTTACCCGAGGCAGTACAGCTAGTGAGGTTAGACCTGAAATTTAAATCCTAGCAGTTAGCTTCAGAGACCACTCACTTAAACTCTACTTCTGTATGGTTCATGAGACAAACTGTACCCCAAATGTTTTTTCCTCGTTAGTGCTGGCTGTATCTTATTTATCTTAGATAGACACCAAGTTCAAGTTCCTAAATGACAGGGCCTATGTCTAATTCAATGTATCATGTTTAATATTCAATGTGGCCTATGACTTACCTATTCAGAAATATTTGCTGGTTGATTAAATGAAGGAATGAATGAAAGGTAACTAATAAATGTTTATTTTAAGTACTATGCAATGATACTGTAGAATTTTAGTAATATTAAAGTGATATTCCTCTACAATTTATGCAGTGCTTTTACATTTCTTATAACTACCAAGGAACACATTTCACTAAGCCCCAAATTACTCAACATTTTGCAGTAATTGGGTATTTTTTTCATTAAATATTGTCATATAAAATGTGAAAAGCTGTGCAGAACATGTAACATCTGATGGTATTTAGGAAGTAGAATTTTCCCTTAACATGAATAGTCTTTACTTTGGTAGCATCTTTCAGCCTCAGATTACAAAGCAATTGTTTAATTCACTGTTTGTCCTCTGCAGATACTTATTGCTACGAGCAAGATGCCTTTGATAAATAATTTTTTACCATTCTTCAGAAGTAGCAGTTTTGTTAGGTGTTCAAATATATCCTTCTCCCAGAACTTACAACTAATATTTCCATTAGGGTAAAAGATTAAACAAGAGAAGCAACACTGGACAAAGTTAAGGTTAATCCTTCAGAGTTAGCATTAAATACATTTTAGAGGTTCAAGATGAGAGCTCATATCATTATGGCCCATAGAGATGAAATGAGCTGACCAATCTCACTAGCTTGCCAAAGGGACACATTTTGTGGAACCCTGTCTTCCAAACTCTCAGAACCATGTTCACGCCACTACTAACTAATTGGGTCATCTTCTCACTTCCAGTTGAAGATCAGACAACGGGTCACTCCTTCTGTTCCTGCTCTTCATTCACTATTTCTCCCTCTTTAATTTAGCCAAGGCAAGAGGGTCCACATACTGCACTTCTTTGCTTTACTCTGCCACTCAGCATAAAGCTATGGATACCCTCCACCATCTTGACCATGGAGGGGTCAAACAGAACTCAGATATTTTTTGCAATTAAGATGAATGTTTATTGTGTGACCCCAGGAGACTCATGGTGTCTGTCTGCACTTTTACCTAATGAAGGATTACAAATTGTATCTCAGATTCCACTTGGAAGTTGTTTCTCACACTAGACCAAATCGAAATATGTCTCTCATATGTATTTAAATGAAGTTGTGACTCGTGCTAGCAGATACTGCAGATAGCAACAAAAACATGAATTAGAAAAGTTAACTAAGGCACAGTGACTATGTCAGCATACATGACAAAATATACTTTACAGATGTGATTATTTTAAAGGCCCAGATATGTGGAGGTTATGGTGGATTATCCTCAGGAGCCTAGTATAATCATGTTTTCCTTACAAGAGAAAGACGGGAGGGTCATAGTCAGAAAATGCAATGTGATGACAGATGCAGAGAGACAGAGATTGGACAGTAGCATGCAGCTGGAAGGGGGATGACATTATAAACCAATAAAAGCAAGCAGCCTCTAGAACCTGGTAAAGTCAAGGGAATGAGGCTTCCACGTAAGCCTACACAACAAGAACATTCTATTAACCTGCTTTAGATTTCTAATCTCTGGAACTGTAAAACAATATATTTGTGCTCTTTAAAACCACTATATTTGTGATTTTTTACATCAGCAATAAGAAATCAGTATTTTTCATGCTGAAAATTGAGGAACAAAGAGCTCAAGGGATATATAGAGTAGAGGTCAAAAGAGATGAGAAGACACAGGATTAGGTAGAGAAACAATTTAATAGGTAAAATAGGTTAAGGATTTGCATGAATTCTCTAGAAAGAAACAATTTTTACAATATTGAGGTTCACAGTATTGCAATTTTCTTTGTAGAGATCTTTCATTTCCTTGGTTAGCTTAATTCCTGGATATTTCTTTTTTTGAAGCAACTGTGAATGATATTATTTTCATAATTTCTTTTTCATCCCATTCATTGTTGGTATACACAAATGCGAGTGATTTTTCTGTGCTGATTTTGTATCCTACTATTTTGCTGCAGTTGGCTATTAATTCTAAGTGTTTTACGGTGGAGTTTTTTCAGTTGTCTATGGAAAGTATCATGAGATCTGCAAATAACAATAATTTGAGTTCTTCCTTTCCTATATATATCCCTTTTATTTCTTTCTCTTGCCTAACTGCTCTGAATGATGTTTCAAGTACTATGTTGAATAGAAGAGGTAATAGTGGACATCCTTGTCTTGTTCCTTATTTTAGGAAGAATGTTTTTAGATTTTCCCCATTTAATATGATGCTGGCTATTGGTCTGTCATAAATAGCCTTTATCATATTCAGGTATGGACCATCTATACCTGTTTTCTTCGGGGTTTTTATCATGAGGGAGTGTTGGATTTTATTGAAAGACTTTCTGCATCTATTGATATGATTGTGTGTTTTTTACCTTGCTCCTGTTTAAGTGATGTATTACATTTATTGACTTATGTATGCTGAACCATCCTTGCATCTCTGGGAAGAAACCTACTTGATCATGACATATCATCTTTTTTATAATATTCTGCATTGTATTTACTAATATCTTGTTGAGGATTTTTGCATCTGTGTTCATTAAAGAAACTGGCCTATAGTTCTTTTTAGTTGGATCTTTATCTGATTTTGAGATCAGAATGATACTGATTTCCATAAATAAATTTGGGTTCACTTCATCCCTTTCAATTTCTTTAAAGAGCTCGAGGAGTACTGGTGATATAACATTCTTTTTTTTTTTTTTGTGGGTACCGGGGGGTTGACCTCAGGACTTCGCGCGCCAGCAGGCGCCCGTGCCGCTGAGCGATTATCACCGACCCCTTTTTCGTATGTGGGTTCTGGGAGTCGAACTCGGGCCCTAGTGCTTGCCGGGCAGGCGCTTAAGCCGCTGAGCCATCTCACCGGCCCGAAATAACGTTCTTGAAGGTTTTGTAGAATTTGGCAGTGAATCCATTGAGTCCTGGGCTTTTTTTCGTTGTTAGATTCTTTATTACTGAGTCAATTTCCTTGCTTGTTTTTGGGTTGTTAAGCATATTTATGTCTTATTGTGTTAGTTTTGGTACTTTGTATGTGTCCAGGAACCTGTCCATTTCTTCAAATTCACTAATTAGTTGGAATACAATTTTTCAAAATAGTTACTGTCTTCTGGATTTTGACAGTGTTGTGACTTCACCTTTTTCATTTCTAATTGCATTGGTGTGAGTCTTTCCTCTCTTTCTCTTGGTGGGTTTTGCTAAGAGTTTATCTATTCTATTTATTCTTTTGGAGAACCAGCTCTTTGATTTGTTGATTTTACATGTTATTTTAATCTCATGTTTTTTTATTGATTTCTGCTCTCATCTTTATAATTTCCCTACTTAATTTCAGTTTGGGGCTGGTTTGTTGTTGTTTCTCAAGTATTTTAAAATTTCTCATAAGGGTATTTATTTGGGCTTGTTCTGTTTTCCTAATATGAGCATTGATTGTGATGCATTTTTCCTCTTAGAACTGCTTTCATAGTGTCCCAGAGGTTTTGTTGAGTTGTACAGTCATTGTCATTAACTTCCACAGGTTTTAAAATATCATCTTTGATTTCTTCTGTGACCTGTTGCTTGTTAAGAGTATGTTGTTAATTTTCCAGGAGTTTTGCCTTTTCCAAAGTGTCTTCTGTCATTGTTTTCTATTTTCATTGCACAGTGGTCAGATAGTATGCATGGGGTGACTTCGTTTCTTTTATATTTACTTAAGCAGGTTTTGTGGACTAGTATGTGATCTATTTTGGAAAAAGTACCATATGCTGGTGGAAAGAATACATATTCTGTTGTAGAGGGGTGGAATACTCTGTATATCTGTATATATCCATTAAGTCCATATGTTCAAGGGTGTGGTTCAGATCTGATATTTCCTTATTGGTTTTTTGTTTGGTTGATCCTTCTCTTTGCAAAAGCGAGGTGTTAAATTCCCTATTATGATCGTGTTAATGTTTATTTGATCTTTTAATTTCAGCAGTTTTTGTTTTATGAAGATAGGGGCTCCAGTATTCAGTGTATAAATGAAATTCATTCCTTTATCCTTTATAGTATTTGAATATAATAATGTATAACGTTATAGAATGGTAAAAGTCCATGTACTTTCTATTGTGTACATTGGTATGGTTAATTTCAAATTAAATATTGATATCTTCATATAAAGTATTATACTGAAGAACTGTTAGATTTACTATAGACTGAGATATCCTCAACTGATTTTTGTAAAGTTTAAAATTATAAGAGGAAGATTTACATTATGCTACTTTAGGCAGATGTGTGTGTGTGTGTGTGTTGAATCAGCATCTGTTTCTGTATTAAAATACTTAGTACTAAAAAAGGAAAATAAATATAATTTAAGTATTATATATCCTCTTATATGAATTTTTTTGGTCAGCTGAATTCTAGAGGTTTCCCCATGTCACATTGAAGCCAGTTACAAAGATAACTTTTTTGTGGAATTGAAGTAGACAAAACCAGGAAGAGCAAGCATATGGTAAACTGAATAAATATATCCCTTCCCAAAACACACCACATGTCCTAATGCTTAAGGCTTGTGAATGTCACATGGCAAACCAGGACTTGTGGGAATTGATTCCATTGAGGACATTGAAATGATAAGATTATCTTGAATGACCCAGGTGGGACTTATATGCAATCATATGTGTCTTTATAAGAAGGAGATTTGGCACACAAGAAAAGGGGAAAGAAATGTAGCCACAGAGTCAGAGATTAATAGTATGTGGCTATAAGCCAAGGTAGGCTGGCAGTGACCAGAAGGGGATGGAGGCAGGGCTGGTGAGATGGCTCAGTGGCGTAAGCGCCTGCCTTGCAAGCGCGAGAGACCGAGTTCGACTCCCGGATCCCACATACGAAAAAGGGGCCGGTGATATCGCTCAGTGGCACGGGTGCCTGTTGGCGCGCAAGGTCCTGAGGTCGACTCCCCGGTACCCACAAAAAAAAAAAAAAAAAAAAAGGGGGATGGAGGCAAAATCAGATTCTCCCTTAGAGCTTCCAGAGGGAGTACAGCTCTGCTGACACCCTGATTTCAACTTCTGGCCTCCTGAACTGTGAGAAAAATAATATCTGTTATTTTAAACACCCAAATATATTTCATAGGTTGTTGCTGAAAACAGCAACCACAAGAAGCATACAGATTTTAGAACTTAAGAACTAACTACCTAAAAAAAAGAAACAACAAAGCTAAAAATGCTGCAGTTAACTGAAGACTTAGAAACTTTAATGAATGTGTAAAAATGCTGCTGTAACAAGCACTGTACCCAAAAATGTGGAGGTGGCTTTGGAACTGGATAGTATGGGGAGGATGAAAGTATGCTAAAGAAGAGAATGTGAAAAGCCTAGATTGCTTTAAACAGACGGTAGGTAGGAAGACAGGCATTAAAGTGTGTGTTAATCAGGGCTCAGAAGGAAGTTAAAAGCATGGGGGAGAAAGTCTATGTCATCTTAGAGAACACATATATTATAATGAGCCAAATGTTGATAGAATATGAATGTCAAAGGCACCACAACTGAGGCCTCAGAAGAAAACAACATGATTTGGGGAACTAAAGAGACTCTCTGTTATATGCAGGACCACCCCCCCATCCAAGAGGGATATGCTCGATACCCCCAGGGAATGCCTGACACCATGGATAGTACTGAACCCTCAGTGTTCCTATATCCTCTGTTATATTTCAAGATAGTACCAGAGTTAATCTATCCTTTCATATTGGATCACTACTCTTGTGCCGAGCTATGACAGCTGATCTGGTAATTGACGATGGTGCAATGGAGAGAGGTGGCACAAGATTGTGTCATGCTGCTCAGAATGGCACACAATTTAAAATGTAAGAATTATTTATATCTAAAATTTTCTATTGCATATTTTTTGGATTGTGGTTGACCATGAGTAACTAAAACCACAGAAAGCGTAGATAAAGGGAGACTAAGGTAATGACAGAAAGCCCAGATAAATTATGTCCTAAAATTACGTGAAGTGTAGAATTTAAAAGCAATAACTTGAACATTTGTTTGAGAATTCCAAGCAATATGAGAGGGGGTGGCCAGATTTATTTTCATAGCTTATAATATAATACAAGAGGGAATTTATAACTTGAGGAAAATTGTTAAAGAAAAAAGAACCAGGAGTTGATGATTTGAGAAAGCCTCAGTTTATCCAGCTTGGGAAACATGCTCAGACTAGGAGATTCATGCTTAGGAAGCTATGCTCTGAGGAGAAAACTTAGGGCATGGTTGAGCATATTAGCCCAGACCTCAAAAGGATCAAAAGGTAAAAGTATCCTCCCAAGAAAAGGATTTCTTAAAGATTAAGCATCTAATTGATTCCCTCAAGCATCTTAGCAGAAGCCCAGAACAGAGATAAAATTATAAATGAAACCCAAACAATAACATATCAGCTCTTTCGAAGTTTTATTTATTTTTTATTTATTTATTTTTTTGTGAGTGTGGGTACCGGGGGGTCGACCTCAGGACCTCGCGCGCCAGCAGGCGCCCGTGCCGCTGAGCGATATCACCGGCCCCTTTTTCATATGTGGGCTCCGGGAGTTGAACTCGGGCCCTCGCACTTGCCGGGCAGGCGCTTAAGCCGCTGAGCCATCTCACCAGCCCCGAAGTTTTATTTTCTAAGCCAGTAATTTTAATATACACTAATTTTTTAAATACCACGTTATCACTCTATGAATACAGTACAATTATCCCCATGTTATATGTACTTGCACAATATATCAGGGTTTGTTTTTTGTTTGTTTGTTTGTTTTCAGACACAAGCATCAGAGACCATTGCAATTGACTTGAAAAACAGGAGCTAGTAGGATATTATTAGACAAAACATAGAACTGAAGGTGAACCTGGAAAATCATACATTGGATGTAAAAACCCAGGAGGATATTGGAGGTTTGGGCAACAAGAACAAATGGATAGTGTCTTTAGGATGACTCTAGAATAAAACAAGTATCAGCGTTTTACAAATTACATCGCTTTAATTAGTAGTTTATTTCCCTAAAGGGAGAGACAGGTGGACTTAGCTCATGTCAGGAATCTGTACTATGCCTGAGGAGGACACAATACCTGAATTAAAGGTCTCATCAAGAGCACATATGATAGGAAAGAGCAGGTCCTGAAAAATACAGTGAGGTGCTGATGAAAGGGGGAATGGATGCTGAACAAGACTAAAAACACACACAGAGGAAATGAATGTTTATAGTGATGCTTAGGTTGTCCAGTAAATTCCCAAAAGCTACCTATCAAGACAGTGGTTTATTTGAATCACATGCATTCAGAACACACCTGCTTTCTTTCTCCTGTGATTTTTCTATTATCCCATATAAACATTAAAGAAATGAGGAAGGTACACACAACTTCCAAGAGTTCTTTTCAACATTACTGTTCTCCTTGTATTATCCAGCCTGTTGCTTAGGGGCTGGATAGTCTTTATCTTTGGCAACAGATATATTCACTTCATATTTACATAGATGTGCATAGATAGAAGCTGTCTAGTGACAAGGTCTCTTCAAGGCTGGAATACTTTCTTAATAACAGGAACAAAATAGCATCTTGTATCAATCTTGTCCAACTGACTTGACTGTAGTGATTTAAAGCTTTCATTCTTTGAATTCAAAATCTAATTTTTAATGCACTTTCTGTCAGCTGTCTTCATGGATTCTAAATGAGTTACTGTCATCCTGACACATTCCCAGATAAATTGAAACTTAACTAGGGAAAAATGTTAAAAAACAATTTGATTCTCAATAGAATAAGTGTGATATATATTTTGGGTATTTCCACCCTAAATTGTCATTGGCTTCTCTGTATTGTTGAGTTGATCAACTACTTCTGAAATTTACTGCCTGACAATATATTGTAGGCAAATTGCAAGGTTAACTTTGACTGAACCCATTAAGCATCATTCCTTTGCAAGCATGCTGACCTGAGGAAAAGACTCAAGTCATTCTTTTCTCACAAACCTAAAGTTACCGAGCATTCCAGCTATTATTTCTTCCAAGTGCTCACTTTAATTGGATGAGTAATCATTTTACTTAAAGAAAAGCCATTGTGATGGCCAAGGGATGTCGAGAAGGCAATAATGTGGTTCTTTTTCAATGCTACAGAAAAGGAGACAGGAAAATTGAACTTGAGGTGCAGAAAGGAAAGGGAGACAGGAAAGGGAAAAGATTAGAAAAATGGCCTCTAATGAGGTTCAATTTAGTGTACAGATATCTAAATACTCAAGGATTCTACACTAACACTCCAAAGTGCTAAATTCTTTCAGAATACATATAATCATCCACATTTATAAAGCAATTTACTACTTAAATGTAAAGTCCCTTCTCTCCTCAGAGTCTCAAAATAAACTTTAAGTACCAGAAGCTTCACTTATAAATAGGGAACCTGAGGTCAACAGGACAAGTGATTTAATTCATGTTGCACAGCTAGTTGATGGCTGGAACCATGACTCTGCCTCCTTAATCCAATGTAATTTTCTTGTTTCCTCACTGACTGTACACCAGAGGACCTTAATTGACTTCCACTAGGTGTTAATTATATTCTTCCCTCCATGGAACTTCCTGAAGAAAACTTTTTGTTGCTTCTGAGATATGCTCCACTAAGTAACCCTGTGATTTTTGAACCCGGTTTTAGATTGAGACACTGACACTGTAGGTCTCCATGAGAAGACCAGAATGACACCCTTCCTTGTTGTTTGAGAAGGCAAAGCCTTGGTACAATCTGACATGAAGAAATTTCCTCGGCCTAGGAAGCAAGTTTTATGTATGCACTTCAGTTTGAGTAATCTCACTTCTATTTCACTTGCTGTCTGTCTTTTGGCACTGAATATAAAATAGAAACAAAAATATCATTCCTTTAAGAATTAAGGGGCCGGTGATATAGCTCAGCAGCATAAGCGCCTGCCTGGCAAGCGCAAGGTCCTAAGTTCGACTCCTGGTACCCGCATATAAAAAAATAAAAACAAACAAACAAACCTTTAAGAATTAAATGAGGTAAAGCATGGAAAAGCATATTGTATGAATAAGATGTTAATGCCTACTGGATGATAGTTCTTTAAAGAAAAACAATTTAAATATCAAATAATCTTTGTGATGACTGATCATTGTACACAAATGGGAAAGGTATGCTGTTGAATAGCTGTTGCAAATGTGACTAACCCTTCAAGTATGTCTCTTCAGGGCTCAATGTTAGTGTGATTATTAAGCTTAATTGTCAACTTGACTGGATTAAGAGGCCCCTGGAGAGGACACTGGATTGTGAGGGTCTCCTACTCATCACTGGACTAATTTACTGATGTTCATAGCTGAATGTGCGCTTAGAGTGTGGGTCAGTGGGGTCTACCTTTAGCAGATACATCTCTTGCTGGTGATTTTCTCCTGTGCTCTGCTTCCTGGCCACCAGGAAGTGAGCCGCTTTGCTCTACAACACTTTTCTACCATGATCTTCCTGTTAGGAGCCAGCTGACCATGGCCTAAAACCTCTGAAACCATAAACCAAAATAAATCTTCCTTTAAGTTGTGAATGTAAGGTATTTTTGTCAGTAATGGGAAAACCTACCAAGACATAACAATCTCAAACTTACTGTAGCTTCCTAAAGCAAGCACTCGAGCATGTTGCCTTATAGGCTGAGCTGGTGACAGCGACACCAGGATTGTAGAACCTGATACTCCAGAGAATAACACTCAGTCAATAACAAGTAAGAGTTGAAAGAAAAATCCCCCAGCTTCTTCATCCTTCAGGTGGAACAATTTTAAGGAATTATTTTTTAACTACAAATAATCTTCAAGACCTAAGTTCCAAAGCAGCTAAATAAATTGAGTATTTTCATGCTTACTCTTCTACTTACGCCCTCTCCTTGTGACTGATATTACTGCCTTCATGCAGATGATGTGGACATACCAGGCAACTAACCGTAGGATTTTATGACTCTGTGAGAGGATATAATGCCAAAAATTTATAAATATTAGGATATTTTCTTCTATAGATCATAATCCTGATCTTACTGGTGATGGTGTAAATCTTGAAAAATTAAAGAAAATTCCCTGAGAGACTTGGGCATTTTTTAAATGGTTGATATGCTAAAGGAGGGGGGAACTAGAGTACAAAGATGAAAATTTATTTCGATTCCAGAGACCATAAAATCTTCACAGAATGTTTTGTTTATTTTGTCTCTGCTTCAAGCTTGAACTAGTTCATTGCCTGGCCCACAGGACATATTAAATGTCTTATGACCAATAAAATATCATTAAAAATCTTCTGGTCTAGTGATCTATTTCAAATGTGTATTTTAAGTTACTCCAGAACACTAAGGTCATAGAAAGAGAAAGCATGTATCCTCACAGCCACATTTGTATTTATAAATGTAATGTAATCTGTGTCTCCCTCTATCAGTATTGGTATATACTTACTATCCATGCACCAAACTATACTTACACACAAGTATAAAGAAATGTGCATAGGCATTGTACATATAATAGATATGTATATATATATATGCCTCAATCTATTATGAGTTTATGCCTCAATAAGTTCCTGACAACTCGAAAATATCAGAAGTCAAAAATGAACCTATTGAAACATGCTAAGATCAACATTTACATTAGCCTACATTTGAGAAGAACTATCTAACAAAAAGCCTGTTTATTATAAAGCATTTAATAACTAATGTAAATGATTGGATGCCTGTATCCAAAAGCACTGGCAGCACAGAGCACTGTAGAGTATCAGTTGACCCTCCTTTGCCCGTGAACACTAGATGACTAGGAGCTGTGGGACAGTGAACTATTACTGCCAGCCCACAAAAAAATAAAAATTCCAAATATGAAGAATGGTTCTACTGAATGCAGATTACTTTCCCACAATCAAAAAGTTTAAAAAATTATAAGTTGATTCATCATAAATCCAGGACCATTTGTAAAATTAGAGATCCCTACATTTTTATAATCATGCTGCTTGTGTTTGAATCTCAGTTCTGCCAATACTGATCTGTGTGCCATGAGCATGTTACTTAATCTCTCTGTGTTTTCACTGCATTATTTGTAACATAGTGATGAAAACATTACCTACCACATAGAGTTATGTGATGAATATATATACATATATATATATATATATATATATATATATTCTGGTGTAAGCACTATGGTAGCATTTGCATTATCTTAGTGTACAGTCCATCAACCTAGAATATATATACACACCAACTACATACATATACACATAGAATTTGTCCATTTATATTTCTGAATACTATATAGGTACAGTACAATTATAGGCAAAATTAATAAACAGTGTGACTTTAGTGATGATTTTGACTAATCCATTAAGAGGCAAGAACTCCTGTGAAAGTTAAACACGGTCTCTATGGGTGATCCATGATAGATCCTGCCCTAAATAGTTGAAAACCTTCTTAGTGCTACTTGAAATACACCTTCCAAAACATCATTCAATTTTCCTCTGACCGGTTAAATTTCTTTGATTCCAGTTTCAAATGAAGTTATCAATAACCTTAACTGGAGTTATTTTCCTCCTAGATGTATCCAGATAGCATGTTCCTTTCCTGATCAGCCTTCTGATCTGGGATTAAGATTCAGTGCACCCTGCAATGGCTCTTCCCACAGAGGTATGGAGGATCTGATAGAGGAACAAAGAAAAACACAACTACTGGGCATTGTGGCCACTGAAGAATCTCCAAAATGTTACTCTGAGTGAAGACTAAGGGAGTTACCATTACACAGAATTGGAACCATTGTCTTTTGGGATAAGATAAGAAAAAGTGAAAAATTAAAATAAAATAGAAATCTTAAATTTAAATCCTACCTGTTTTAGTCAGTGTTTGCAAGAGAACAAATTCAACACAGGACACAGAACTTTACAAAAGTAGCTTATAATTTTTGCCCACAGAGTCAAATGCAGAAGAGTCCAAGAAATCTGTCCATGTACTACAGATCTGAAGAATTCTGCCAGAGGACTGAATCCCACAGCAATGTCCCATACAAGTCCAGCCAAAGGCCTAGAACCCACAGCATTGTCCTGTGCAAGTCCTTATCAGGAGGTCCAGGAATCCATGATGGGAGACCAAAGGATCTGTGCTGGAAAGCCCAAGGGCTGGTGTCAGAGACTAGGGAGTCTGTGCCAACAGGATGAAACACCAATGCTAGAAGCTGAAGAATCTGTCCTGAGAATTGGGAGACGAAGCTCAAGGTGAAGGTCAAGACCAGAGCTGACAGCCAAAGTGTGTGTGTACCAAAAGGCAGGAGACGATGATAAAGGCAAAGGTGAAGGCGAAGAGCAGGGCTCCTCCCACTAGAACAGCCATCCTGGGCAAAGGCAGAACAGCCTAAGCTTCTCTGAGGGAAATCAGCATAAATCCTCCCCTCCTGTTCTCCTTTTATACCGTTCCCCAGAACCACACTAACGCAGTTCAGCTGGGTCTTCCCACTGGCCTCGGCCATCAGTTAACCAACCACCAAACTACCCATGGCTATTTATCTGGACTTTTCTGTCTTCCGGCCCAATGTCTGTTTTTCAGCCACATAATACTGTCACAAAACAAGATTTTGTCACATTCTTCTTCCTTTTGCCCAGTATCCTTCAAGAATTCCTTAGTTTAGTAAGCTCACAGATCTTCTTAATGGAAGATTTTTATCCCAGGTATGTTTATGTCACGATTTCTCCAGGATTAATTTAGAGGGAGAAACAAAAAGAATTAATATTTAGGGCTTTCTATGTTTTAGATATTTTACCTTGTATGCATTACCTTATTTAATCTCATCTTCACTTTTTCTGAAATATAATTATCTCCACAGTATATTGAATTGCCAGGGGTTTAGATGTGTTGAACATTTTGCCTAATGGCTTAATATACAGATAAATTACACATGTAGGACTTAAACTCAGGCCTATCTTACTGCAAAGCATATTGTTCTAGTTTCCCTGCACTAACAGCAATATATAGAAGAAAAAATATGATTTCTGGAATCAGAAATATAAGAACTTCTCCACGGCTATTTCACAAAAAAGTAATTTACAAATAATTAGCCACAATTAAAACACTAATGCAGAGTTTCAAAATATGGCTTTAAAATTCTTTCATGCTCCTCTCACCTCTCTTCAGAGTCAGGTTCTAAGAACTTTACCCTGAATCGGAGTACGGTTGAGATAGTTTCCTCCATAAAGTGGAGCAGAAGTGATGCTCAGTGACTGCAAAGCAGTGTCATATAAGGTGCTAGGACTTTCTCCACATTTGTGGGAAACACTCGCACTTAGAGCCCTGACCTGCAATGAAACGCCTGACTTCCCTGAAGCCACCATGTTGTGAAAAAGTCACATGACATGAAGGTGTGTGGCTAACAGTTCTTGTCTTTTTGAGTCACCTCAGCCAAAATCTAGACCCACAATTGAATGAGACCCACATCTTCTCAGCTGAGGACCCAGACATTGTGAAACTCAGATGCCACCCATGCCCTGCATGAATTCCTGATCTCAGATTCTGTGAGCATAATAATTGAGCTGTGTTAAGTTACTGAATTTTCACAAGTTCATTATGCATCAAAAATACAGAAATGATACTATGTTTTTACTGAGTTCTAATACTACTGAGTTCTAAAACTTCTATATATTGTGATGAAAACAAATTTGAAGTTCATTTGGTCCCTGAATACAAATCTACCAAGAAAAAAGGCATATAATTCTACTATATTTGATTCTAAAAGGAATTTTAAAAAATGAGGCTTCTTTCAACTCAGGTCCTAAGATGAAAAATGAATACATAATATTTTGAGAAAATCAAAACTAGACAATCATATAAACAAGCTTTATTAATTAATTAATTTATTTATTTATTTGCAGTACTGGGAATTGAACCTAGGGACACTTCCACTGAGCTATATCCCCCACTCTTTTTACTTTATTCTCTTTTATCACTTGTAGATAGGGTCTCACTAAGTTGCCCAGATGGAACTGGAACTTGGAATCCTCCCTCCTCAGACTCCCTCAGTGCTGGAATTAGAGGCATGTGCATTGTACCAGCTTACATACTCTTTTAGAAGGGAAATTTGGTAAAGAATAATCAGGATACGTAATCTGTGGAAGAGAGTGAGAAATCAGAGAGGGGCAGGTCACTAAGGATGTTGAGTATTCTGCTTGGACAGTTAGAGGCTGTGCCACAGGAAATGGGGAATCCTTGAAGACACTGAATTGTAGAAGCATATTTCTAATAGTATCCAGAGTACAGATTAGAATTTGAAAAACAGATAGTAGGAAAAAAGAGGTAATTGATTCTTTCAATACTAGATCACAGATGACAATCACCAAATAGTCAGTCAGTGAAGGAACAGAGAAAGTACTAATGTACAAGTATTTTTTTGGAGGGGGGGAATGATTCAACCAAAGATAAAAATAAAAGAACATGAAGTACCTGACAAATCATAGCAGAGGAAATGCATAGGGATAATAAGTAAGACTTTCAGATCCATTCAGTATATTTTAAAAACAAAGAAATACTTTTATTTATTGCTGTTTATGCATAAAGGTCCAGTCAGGGCCGGTGAGACGGCTCAGCGGCTTAAGCGCCTGCCTTGCAAGCGCGAAGGCCCGAGTTCGACTCCCGGATCCCACATACGAAAAAGGGGCCGGTGATATCGCTCAGCGGCACGGGTGCCTGTTGGCGCGCGAGGTCCTGAGGTCGTCCCCCCGGTACCCACAAAAAAAAAAAAATAAAAAAAAAAATAAAGGTCCAGTCATTGCTGGTATGAGGTATAAACTACATTAGAGATTCCTCTTATTTGACTTGCCTTAAGCATAGGGTTCATGTCCACTAGGTTTCTTTGTTCTTTTTAAAATTACTTCTAGAGATAACATCCCTAGAAATTGATTAGTTTATTTCCCATCTACCCACATACTTCAAATATGGGTAAAATAATCTTTTAAAAATGACATGGTTAATATATAATTTTTTAATTCTCTCATCTCAATTTTAATAAATATATAATTATAAGCCTAAAATAGAGAGAAAAACTGAAGCAAACTCTTGATTGGTTTGTAGGGACTACATGTGACTACATAACCCCTAAACACATCTGCCATATCTTATCATCCTTACACATTTCTTTTTACACCTCATACAATTTATCATATCTGATTATTGTTTAGGAAAATACTTAGCGATTGACTCACTATGGTAATGAAGTTATAGAGGTGAAAAATGAATTTTAAAATTATAAAAATGTGAGAATAAAACAAAGGACTAGATAAGAATTAAAATAAAAGAAAATAAATATTACTTCACTTATCATATGGTTATTCAGTACTATTTGCCTAATATTCTTCTAAGTGCTGAAAAGGTAATAATAAAAGAACCGAAGTACCTACACCCAAGAAATCTACACACTCATGGAAACAGGGTTTAGTGAGAAAATAAATAAAAATCAAGTGTTTTGGAAGATTACATATACATTAACAGCCAACAAGCAGAAGAGAAAGAAGGGGTTTCTGGGGCTGGTGTTATGCTTGATCAGATATACTAAAGCAGAAACAAGTTAGAACAAATCATACAGATGCCCAGGGAGAAAGCATCACAGGGAAAATGATGTATATGAAGTCTCTAAGGTAAAAGCTTGGCATATTTGAGAAATAGCAAAGAGACTGTGTGGCAGGAGAAGAGAGATCTAGCAAGGAAACAAAGATTAAGTTAGAAAAGTACCGGGCAGTGGGAGGCTGTTAGACCACACATGGTCTTTTAAGTCAAATAGTTTGGAATGAATTAAAAGTAGCTGGAACTGCATCTGCTACTGCCTGGCTATGATATCTTAACAAGTTACTCAACCTCTGAGCCTTCATTTTCTCTTCTCTTTAATGCTGTTGAAATTGGATTCCACTCATGAGGTTCCTACAGGGACCGAGTGAAACAAAGCAATGCAATGCTAAGAAATATCTAGCAATGTCTCCGAAAAACAAGAAAATATAATCAATACTGTTACGATTTTTGAAGATAATATGTAATGAGAACTGCAAATGCACTAATTTCAGGAATGAGGTGTTAGATACTGCATCCTAAATTTTTAAAGTACAAAATAATAAAGTAGTTAAAAAGAGATCCTCATATGCTTGCTGAGGATCAAAGGAATTGGCAAAGGAGCATGAAAAAGTGATGAGGAATAGCAAGAATGAAGAAAAGTGCACTTTCTTACCTTTATTTCTTGCCTGAAACAATCTGCACCATCATACCCAAATATGCCATATAGAAGTACCATCCTGCCACCTTCCATAATAAATAAAATCATTCTCATCTGCACTGTTAAAGCCTGAGGCACAGCAGGTATTTTTCTTAGACATTTAGAATAAGCAATCATTCATTTTTCCTTTTTTTTTTTTTTTTTGCCTTTTTATTTTAAGATCTGATACTTTTAAATGGTACATCATGGAGTCTGGCATTAGGTTCAGATGATTTAAGAAATCATATAGTAACATTAAGTTGGAGTACTTTCTACCTACCATTAAGGAAAATTTTTAAATAAAAACTTAAACTTGATGAAGATGCCAATAAAACATAATATTATATTTATAAGACCAAGTGTAAAGATGAATTTTTTTTACTGTCTTCCAATAAACATAACTAAGCCATGTATTTTACGAGTTACTGCCGGTATGCTGGCAGGAGCTCTATCCCTCTGTATCTAAACTCTTATTGAAAGTATTTAACCGGAAGCTTCAGTTAAGCACCTCAACTTCTACATGTTGTTTCTAAAATGCTCTTCTTAGAGTATTTTCCTGTTATGATTTAGAACTACAGTGTCCCCCAAAAGCCTCATGTATTTGGAAGGTGACTGGATCATGGGGACACCATACCCATCAGTCTACCCATCATTGGATGAATACACCGATGAGTTCATAGCTAACTGTGTACTTAGGAGATGGAGTCTTGTGGTTACTAGGGGTACAACATGGAAGGGTGTATTCTTGTCCCTGACTTCTCACTACTCTCTGCTTCCTGGCAGCTATGGGTTGAACACTTTTTGCCTGCCATGCCTCTCTGCCATCCTGTTTCTGCTTTGGAGCCAGCCAGCCATGACTGAGACCATGAGCCAAAATAAAACTCTCTTCCTTTAAGTTATGGACATCCGATATTGTGTCCAGTGACTAAGCCATTACCCCAACTCAGTTATGTCACCATCTATTCAATTGCTTCTTTACACTCCCTTGTGACTGTGCTAATTGTAGTTATAAAATGCTTGTATAAGTTACAGTTGTTGTAGTTATCTACCCATATAGGCTGCCAGGTTTTGAGACTGTGTCAGGCACGCAGATGCTTAATAAATATTTGCTAACTTTTGACCTCAAATTGAAGACTAAATCTTTGGATTTTATAATTTCTATTCAAAGTAGTATCATTCTAGAAATGTTCTTGACATTTGACAATTTTCATGTTTTAGAAATGTGTATCGAAACAACTGTGGGCTTTTGTTTGTTTTTTGTTTATTTTTGTTTATTTGCTTGTTTATTTGTTTTCTCTCCTTCTGTAACAGTAATAGCCTTTAGCCATCTCTTTCTGGTCTTCATGCATTGGGTGATGAGTAGGATAGAGTTGAAAAGGAGAAGAAAAGCATCCGCCCTGGTTGAGGTAATGGCCAGAAGAACACGAGTATCTAGCAAAGGTCAAGTATATTCATACCAGCTCTATCATTTCCACTACAGGGGGAGATTTGGAACATGTAGGTCAGCTTCTCAAAATATTTTAGGAATTCCCATATTTTTAGGAATTGTTTTATTTTTATGCATTTCTCTCTTTTTCTTTGAATTTAGATGCATCTCTTGCTTCTGTGCTGGATAATTTTATAGTTGAGATGGAGTAATACCAGTTTTTGGTAAGAAATGTGCTGGGAGTTACTAGGGTTTGAATGTGCCCCATCCACCTTCCAGATTTATGTGTTGGAAGCTGAATCCCCAAATTCATATGTTGATGGTATTCAGAGGTGGGGTCTTCAAGAGGTAATGAGTGATAGATGTGGTCACGCACGTTGGGCCTCCATATGGGATTATATGAGGGGGACGTGGGAACAGAGCTTTCATACATCCACTTCCTCACATGTGATTCCCCTGTCATGTTATGATGTAGCAAGAAAGTCCTCACCAGATGCAGCCCATTGGTCTTAGACATCCCAACTCCAGAACTCTAAGAAGCACATTTCTGTTCTTTATAAATCACCAGTCTCACGTGTTATGTTACAACAGCAAAAAACAAAGACAGTGCTCTTCATTGCCTACAACAGTATTCCCTGCAACCTTTTTGTGAGACATTCTTAGGTGTTGCATGTAAAAAGCTTCCTTGATCAAACAGACATAGGGAATGGTGGTAAAACCAAGATAAGCAGTTTTTAAAAGACTTCTCAGATATTCCTAGAGGCTAATATATATTTCAACTGCTCAAAAGGCAGACACAGAGTCAGAATCTTCTAATCTTATACATTCGTGGGTCACGTTTTTGAGGGACAAATAATCGTTAGGCTACTAACATCCTGTGAAACTTATATTAGAGATTTGTAGGTTGGATTTCAAGATTTTTTTACTTCTTAGTATAATCTGCTACACCATTGATAGTTCCTCTAACTTCTTCTAGCACTTTCATGCCACAACCACAGAGAACTAACTCATCTTTCTTGAACACAAGGTGATTTTTTTATGTCCTTTGCCTCCAGTGCAGAGAGAACCCTGACAAGTACACCAACCACTGGATGCAGAAATTATCTTTGTCTTTCTCATATTAATCCTAGAGCCTGGCATAGCCATTAGCATTTGGTTCTTACAATAAATAAACAATTGAGCCAGTTCATACAATTGTAGATATAGTCAAGTTAAAGTTAACTGTTACTCTTCAAATATCTTCCCATGTATTACCAATTACTGTCTAAGTATCTTGGCATCATAATCCAGATTATTTCATGTTAATGAAATCACATACAGAGTCATACAGAATCATTTTAAACAAAACATAAGAATTACAAACTTTTCTATGATATTTGATTAATTTTTTTTATAACTAGAGCATTTCACTGCAAATTTATTGCCTTTTTATATTTGGAATGTCATTATTATGAACCTACAGAGGAGAGTAGGAAAGAAGAAAGGAGAGAAGTAAGAAAGGGAGAGAGAGAGGCAAGGGAAGGGGAAGAGGGGCTAGAGGGAGGGAGAGAAAGAAGGAAGAAAGGAAAGAAGGGAGAGTAGAGGAAGATGATAGAAAAGGATAGAAGAAGGGAGTGAAAGAAGAAGGAAAAAAAGAAATCTGTGAACATCAATTAATGGTAAAGTAAAATATACTTGTGGCAACTTAGTAATATATACCCCAAAGTAGATTTGGACCTAAAACTTGATTCTAAAAATTTTGACCCTAGAAATGTAACTCAAGTTAAAACCACAGATGTGACTACATCTACGTTATTTACAGATAAAATTAATGTGGAAAATAATTGCCACCTTTTCTAAGAAGAGAAGAAAAAATATGGAAAACACAATATCATCCAATAGTAGGGGATTCATTACATAAATGATACTATTATATTCTGTAGATTTTTCTGTAGCCATCAAAAATAATATTATAGGATAATCTTTCAAGCTATCTGTAAAAGAGTCACCAGATGACTGATTTAATATTAATCTAATAATTTGGTTTTATGCATGTGCATAGTCTATTTTCTAGCATGGGTTTGTCCATTCTGTAATATGAAATTCTTATTTTGTATATTTCTTTTTAACATTATGACATACAAAAGACAATTGCCAGTTTTCTCTCACTTTCTTGTTTCAGGTTTCCAGAAGTTGAGGTGCTGAGATTCTGTGGGACTGTTTTGAAAGTTGAAGAAGATTCTTGTCAAGTGAGCTGGGTCTGCTCGGCCTCGTGGTCCTGTTTGCAGACCTGGAGCAGATGTGCAGGCAGATTCAATTTACCTTAATTCATCCCAGTTTAATTAGCAGCTGGGTTACTCTTGGCTCCAGGAAAGCAAGAAAGTGACAGTTTGTATAACAGAGCGTCTGTCCTCAGGAAACAACTTTCCCCTCTGGAATGCTACTTCATCAATAGAGAAATCTTATCACGTTGATATCAGAAGGGACATACTTCTAACACCAGTTAATTCTAAACAAAAGAGCTATCTTCATCTTAAAGAAAAACTTGTGTCTTATTAGAATATATGTTGTACTATTAGAGGTAGAATGACAGATGATTTAAAACATAATTTGCACCAATCTTTGAGAGTTAAGATCACATTTGCAAATTATCCATCATTTAGGGAATTTTGGGGGGAGAGCATAATCTCTTATGGAAACGAATTTAAGGTAGAATGCATAAGTTGAAGGATAAATCTACATGTCATTATATTAAATAGAGAAATACAGAGAATCCCCAAGTAAAGATAAGATTTATCAAATTCCTTAAGCCTTAAAAACTATCATCACTCTATAATTAGTACCTAAACATAGTTGGAGAGAAGTAATAAGTTCTAATGTTCTACAGAACAGTGGGAGACTAAAGTTCACAACAAAGTATTACGTATTTTATTAATAACTCAAAGAGAGTAGCTCAAAGTCTCCTAACACGAAATAATGCTAAGGAGATTTACCCTGACTTAATCAGTAAATACATGTATGAAATATGGCACTGTATCCCATAAATATGTATAATTATTATAAATTAATCAAAAATGTAAAAATCATGTAAGAAAATAGAAATGTTAACTAGCCTGATTTGATCATTGCACAGAGTATACATGTAGTGAATTATCACATAGTATCCCATAAATATGAAAAATTAAAATAAAATAAAAGCATTTTAGAGCCACTCAAATAAAACCAATTAATATTAGATAAATACATGTACCAGTTCCCCAAGATGAATATAATTATTGCGTATCACAAACATATACTAAAAAGAAATAAAAAAATTTAAAAAATAAGTCAATAGAACATTACCCATTAGTTGTGAGGCAGAAGCAGACCAGTTCTTTTTATCATATACTGAGCATTGTAAGTTGAGTTTCCTGGAGGTTTTCAATAAACTGTAAATTACGTTAGGCTACATTGGGGATAATATGATTGCTAAGTGCTTCCTTTGTTTTTTGTTTGTTTGTGTATTGCCTGTTCCATTATCCAAATGTATAATGTTTCCTGATCATTTAATACATTCCGAAGTTGCTAACCACTGTCTCGAGTTCCCTCCTATCGATGTTTCTTTTCACTGCTGACACATGTTCTGGATGCATTCTTTCTCGCACACAATGGACAAATACAAATACAAGTTTACTTTGCCCATTTTCTACTTAGATGTACAAATGAGTTCATTTATATGGTAAATGATATTCTTCAGATGTCCAATAAATTACGCAAAAATACACTAACCTATGTCATATTTCTTTGCTGAAAAGGCAAAAGTTTGAATCATCTCATCATATAGTGCCATAATTAAAATCCATTCTAGTTAAATAAATGAGTCATAACCACCAAGTAATCACACAAGAGAATCAGAAGTGACTGAGAGGGTAGAAAAATCCTGCAAGATCATCAGCCAACACATCCTTAGTGAGGATTCTAAAGTTGGGTACATTGGGTTCATATGTTTTGTATTTATTATGTGTCAGTTACCATATCAGGAACCACATTACATGTACATAAATAAATATAATGCACCATCGTCTTCACAGCATCTCTACTAGGTATCATTATTTTCATTTGTAGATTTTTGTTTTTATAAGAGGAGCTCAGAAGCAGGAAGTTGCTATGATTACAGCAAAAACATAAAATAAAAATCAGGTTGGTTCATTTTCATATATTCAGAGGAAATTCCCCACAATAGAGGATAACAAAGGGGAACAAAGCTGCAGACAGAAGACAGTAGAAGTGCATGGGGAAGATAATCAGATAGACAACTGCATGCAAGAAGAGCAGGTGTGCCAGAGTCACGTTCATTTACGAGGGTCTTCTAGGTCATGTGCTTTGTGATGTGTTTCAGGTACATGTTACTATTCATGTAAGAACTCATGGAAGTCGCTTTATGTAATACCGACAGGATTGTGCAATTTTTGAAGATTACAAAAGGCTACGGCACTCTGAGTAGCTAGGAAGGGAGAAGAAGAATTTTATACAAAAAGAAGCAACTAAACCTTTATCTATAACATGCTCAATTCTCACTGGAAGACTGGATTGTGAAAGTTCTACAAAGTAAAGTCTGTGTTGAAATTTTGTGAGAACTATGCAAAAACAAAAGCTTTGCCAGTCGTAATGTAGTATAATGGTTAGAAAATGTGCTCTGAAGCCAGACAGCCTTGACTTCCATCTTGAGCTCCCCATCAAACATGTTCCCATATTTGGAAATTTAAATTCTCTCCACTGGCTGGGTGGATTTACAGTTCTCCATCGTGTCCTAAAATGTAGTTTGATGCCCATTGTACTCTGAGCGATTGTTGCTAATAGGAGAGTTTCTGGACCAACCCATCATACCAAGTACACTTCTGTCCCCTCACTGTAGTTCTCCACAAGATCAAGCTATATCTTTTTCCCTCCATAAACATAATTATGACCCTTATACCTGCTATTATTATTAGGAAGTTTAATTAAATATTGATGTCATTGAAATTTGAATATGGGAAAATAATTGTATTTTAAAGCATGTTGAATACTTTAAAGAAAAAAAAATAACCTATTAGAAAAACAAAAAATTTCTGATGACTTAGGTGTAAGAGATCTGTTTAAAAGGTCTGAACACAAATTCCCTCCTAAGTCCTTTGAAATTCTTGATCTTCTTTCAGTAAATTGAAGTTAGTAATTACAACAATTTACTGTGAGAGTGTCTTGAAATAAAAAAGGCTATATGGATTAAGTCATGGAAGTATACTCAAAGAAAAGACTATGGCCCTATCAGAAGCGTTTGCCAAGTAGAATATAAATGGTCAGATAGATAGATAGATAGATAGATAGATAGATAGATAGATAATTAACTCTTATAGTCTGTAATTTCATAAAATATTTATTATTTCCATAGGGAGAATATTTTGCATACATCAAGTGGCTAAAGAACTTGAAAGAAATGTGCTACATGCTTCTCCCTGCCAGATTCCTAACCAAGCCCAAGATGTTCTTTGGGTATCAAGCCAGGCCACTTATATGCAGTATTCCCTGAGGTCAGGCTATTCTGACATTGTGTGTAAACATGAGACTTTGGGAAAGCATGAAGATTCCTTCCACATTGCTCCTTTCAGAATCCATCCAAAATCAAATTTCTTCATGTTCTAGATGGGCATGCCATGTATGTTATGTTCCACTGTTAAGATAGTGCTGACCTATTTCTTCTGTTAACACTACTGAGCTCTCTAGTATCACCTGTGCTTTCCCAAGGTCTCCCTTCATGAGCACTTGCTCTCCCCTACTACCTTAATCCCTACTTCTGATGAGAAAGACATGCAAAACATGTGTAATGTGTGTGTGAAGAGGTTAAATAATGTAATACAAAAGAGATATTCACAGAGAAAGTTATATATAAATATTGAACAGCAAAAATTTTCCTCAATACCATTATACACATAGATTTAATAGGTACCAATGATTATTTTATACTATTCTGAAACAGTCACATTACCATTGTTTACATGCATGGCCCAAATCACACTCCTTGAATATTACATTTTCTCATCTTGTTCACACCCAACACTTTTGGGGATATGTTGGAAAAGCAATGGCCTCTAGGTGAAGAGTTTTTTAAAAATAATATTTATAAATAAGTCTCAATTATTATTCATTCATTAATATATACTGGGCACATATTTGCCAGTCAGTTTGCCTGTGACAAATTCAGTCTAAGTGTCCTTAAGGAATTTTAATGGCAAAAGTCAACCACATTAACTATACTACAAATACTATAAATTTTTCATAACTTCTATAAATAAGGATGGTGTGGTAATTTATATTTATAAAAGGCACCTAAGCAAAACTAGTGGTCTATTAAAGACTTCTGGACAAAGGAAAGTCTAAGATAAACCATAAGGATCCTTTGGAGTTTCTGATTTATTCATTCATCCTATAATAATACATTGAGAACATTGGCAGGCATAGCAAGTTTGCACAGAAAAAATAAGTGCAAAATAATTAATGTTTCAGGGTTTTTAAAGTTTTTGTCATTCATTGAAATAGGCAATACCAGGAGAAACATGTTTGAGAAAAACATTATCATTTTGGACTTGAATTTCAGGAGCTTGTAGGTCATCTACAAGGCAACATTAGATTCTAAATTCAGAGCAAAAGGTAAGAAAGTTAATAAAGTAAAAATTACAAATAAGATTTGTAAATTTCACAGATTTCATTTACAATTACGTTTGTTTCTCCTTCTATCCTCCTTTCTGATATCTTAAATCTGACAAGTTCTTGGACTTATTCATACTATGTTTTTGAGAGTTGCTATGTCCTGGCACTAGAAATGTATGAAGAAGTGGCCATGGTGGCATATATCTATAATCTCAGCACTAGGAGGCTGAGGCAAGAGTATCTGGAGTTCAAGACCAAACTGGACTATACAGCAAGACCCTGTCTCAAAGAAGAAAAGAAGGAAGGGAGAAAGGGAGGAAAGGATAGAGAGTGAGAGGGAGGAAAGGAAGGAAGGAAGGAAAGAAGGAAGATGTGAGGGACGGAGGGAAGAAAATGTATAGATAGATACAGATTACTTCCTGCCACTAAAAAGTTCAAAAATCATTGATTACGTCAGTTTTTCTAAAACATTACTCCTTCGACAATCACCATGTATCTCCCCCAAAACTCTCCTTCCCTGAGCTATATTACTGGGAATTTTCAAAGAAGGGTTAAATGATCAAATGCATTTAGGAAATAGCTTATATTTATTTTATCTTCCTCTTGCTGACTTGCACTAGAAGTGATGCAGATCATAACAGTGCCAAGAAAACTTGTGTCAAAGTTTGCTTAAAGTTTAAAGCAAACTTGTGTTAAAGTTTGCTTGCTAAACTTAATTTGGCCACAAATTTATAGTTTGTTTGTCTAGGTATTATGTCAGTTTATTGACATTCTTCCTTTTTTTCACAATGATCACTACAAAAGCACACCTTCAGGATTGTATAATTTTAATCCTCCCTGCCACATACAAAACTGGACTTTGAATCACACATATTTTCCAAGAGGCTCACATAACACTTCCCTAGCTTACTCTCAGCTGAATTTTGAAAGCTACCCTTCCCCAGTAATCTTTGATTTCACCAATAGTTGAAAAATTCCACATTACTTTCATCAAATTTCCAAAGCCCACACATCTTTATCTAATATTTTTTCTAAATCTACCTTAATACATTTTGCAATTATTTATAATATGTGTGACATAAGGTATGTCATCAGATTGAAATACTCTTTGCATTTGCTACTACACATTAAGTTAAATAATAAAGAAAATTCATGAATTACCTTAAATCATCTCATGTTCTACGAGTGCTGTGTGGGTAACATTATGTGAAAAAATAAATTACATAATAGAATCTTTCTGCTTTCTGTAACTAGATTTATAGGTGTAAAGTACCAAGATTTCCTGGAAAAACAGCTGGAATACTCATGACCAAAAGCATCAAGTTGGTTTCTGTTATCATTTATCCTAAGCAATTCATGTAAAATTGCAGAGATTATTAGTAATTAGCTTAACCAGATATTTAAGTAAGATCCAATAAAAACAAATCGATCATCTTGTCTTAAAAATAATTTAATGGGAACATAAATGCCCCGAAATGTATATCATAATGAGAGCATGAAAACAAATTATACGTGGATGAAATACTTCAAGACGTACTCAGGCACTGAAATTGTGGTTGTTGACAAGTGAGATAACTATGTTCCCAATTTTTCTTGAAAATAAAAATGACCCAAAATTCCTCTTGCCTTGCAATTTTAGCCAGAGATGACTGATTTAAGGATTGAAGTTTGGGTCCTTGTTGCTGAGACTAAGAATGAAGGTACATCATTTCCAGTTGAATTTGAGATTTGCTTCTTCACAGCAACAAGTGTTATCAGAAACTCCAAATATTTTGAGGTCTATAATGTCAGAGACTTGTGCTATCCATTTGGATATTATCAAAATCCATTCATTTTGTTTTCCTTGGGAATATCTGAAATCCTAAATAATAAATCCATGAATGTGTAAGGGGGACACTTCAGGATTTAAGAGAACTATATAGTCGTGATAATAAATCAGCCCAGCTGTATTACAAGTTAAATGAGCTTCTTAGGTCTTCTTGAACATCAAATCATAACATCACCTTACAAAAAATACTAAAATGGAATATAGATTTTATGTGCCTATAAAATATTAGAAATGTTATAAATATTTAGTACATGAATTATTCATAAGCTGGAAAATTTGTTTCTACTACCACCACTATCATTATAACTGCAAGTAATGATAATTAAGTTTTTCTGAAAAGGTTATTCTTTATAAGTTAGTTCTCTAGGATCTTTATATGATCTCATTAATCCTCAAAATAATGCTAAAATTAAGTAATGTGATTATCCCCAATTTCAGATGAGGACATTGAAACCTGTACAAGTTGCAAACTTGAATGTATTCATTCATATTTATGCCAACATGGATTTATACAACACATGAACAAACTCTAATTCATATTCTTTCTTTGAAACAACTTTAATGACCACCTTATAATAAATGTAAAGTATGAGGTGCAATGCTTGGCACACATAGATATTCATTTTAGTTTTGTAGTCCTTCCATAACAAACAATACAGTAACACAAATGGTTGCTTTATTCATTTTTCTGTTCAAATTCATTGAATTATTAACAATTATTTGGAGTGTATGGTATTAATGATTAATAAAGGCAGTTGAAGTAATTTTCCCAAATCATGTTAGCAATAGGGCCAGAATGAAAACCAAGTGTAGAAATCCCAGCAATGATGTTCCATTTCCCTTCAGCCTAAAGGATGATCTCTTTTGCATCCCTTAGAGGTTGGGGTGAATTCTATTATCGTATAAGAAATGCAGGTGAGGGGCCGGGGATACAGCTCAGTGGCACAAGCGCCCGCCTGGCAAGCACAAGGTCCTGAGTTCTGTTCCCGGTACAAAAAAAAAAAAAAAAAAAAAAGAAATGCAGATGAATTTCAGGACACACTTAGGTCCTTGTAGAAAGGGAACAGTTAAGGAAATGACAGGTAAAATGAATGAAGAGAATGATGATGCAGTTTCAGGCATGTCAATCTGCTTGGAAGGTCCACAATTTTAACCAGAGTGAATGGTGAATCTACTCAGTAGCAGTAGCTTTCAGAGATGAAAAATGGATTGTAAAAGTGTCTATATTTCAACTAAGTGTTCAACATATATAAAATGAGATGCTTTCAGGAGTTTAACAGGATTAAACCAAGGATCATACCAAAATGACAGCTCCACTTAAAGGATGAATTGTAAAGTCACAAAAGTTACAGAGAGAGGTCAAGCCACAGCAGGAGTTTATTGCTAAAGGATTGATGAAGTGACATTTTCCAATAAAGGGAGATGAAGATCGCTTTGAAAAATAAAATCCAACTCTGTTCTGGGCTCCTAGAAAAGACGATAGAAACATTATCAGGAATCCTTTTTAAAAGCACAAATATTTTTTATAGTATATGACCAAACAGCTAACAACGTCCCTTTTCAGAAATACAAGTGTTAAAAACACATCATCTTATCTTAGCCTGTTAACTGTATTATTTGTTAATTCTTTGTGCTGAAAATGAATAATATCTTAAAAAATGTTTAATTAGTATGCACACAAGGAAGCAGAAGGTTTTCTTTTGACATCCAAAAACACAAGACTGAGAGAATTGCAAAGGATGTAACTTCTTAATTCCAAACACATTTTATTGCATTTATGTCTAAAGATTCAAACATCACTTCTGCTTTTTATTACTACTTTTAAGACCTGTAAAGTTTTCTATGCTTATTTTTTAATGTCAGTTTTGGGGGACTTTTCAGTCAAAAGAAATTTAAGGGTAAAATGTAAATTAATTATCATTATCTTTGATGAAATAAGATGGCACAGGATGTATGAACATGCCATACAGTCTACAGAAGGTTACAAAGTTACTTAAATTTATACAAGAAAGTGGAATGACTTCCTCAACATCACATTACTCTTTAGGGGCACAACCAGTTAAGTCTAGGACATCTGAACAGTAAATCATGGCTCTGAATCTAAGGTATTTTCTTCATTGACTTATTTCACCCTATTTAACTACTACTTTGCAATTATTTTGAGTATCCATAGACTTTCCTTTGAATTAAACTATGTGGGACTAGAACTATAACTGTTTTGCCTACCTTCTATTTTCCTAATTCACATCTTGTTAAAATGGGTTGTTTTTTTTGTTCCTACTTGACGGGAAGAGGAAGAGTGGAGAGAGTTCATGAAGAAGAGGAGTATACACTGCACACATCTTAGGGAAGACTACCATACGGACACTCTAGGAGGAATTTCAGAACAAAAAGTAGCAGAAAGAACCACATAAATCTGGTTTATTATGGACTCCATTAACAGGCTTTCAAACCCTGGGTGAAGACACACCCAGACACACCAGGTTTCTAAGGCTGAGTTGGCATTTTTTAAGAATGGGAGGCAATGGTTGATCCTACACACTGGTGAGCTGAGAAGAAGCTAGTGTAAAAAAAAAAAAAAACTTCAGTTATTATGACCATTTTCATAGGTTATAAAAATTTCAAAGCTGGGCTACACAAAAATCAAGTACATTGGCAAAGTGATTCACTGTGAAGATACTAGCTGAGAATGTAAATGAGATCATTTAAAAGCAAAAATCAAATTAGATGTTTTCCAACTGAATGGTCACTATTTTTCACAATGTTCGAATCATCTATAAAATGTCTGTGCTATGTCCAAGAACAGCAGGCATCTTGTGGAGCAAAAATATCAACTGTAAGAGGATGAGTAGTAACAATTCAGATTTTCAAAAATGTCAAAACACAGACTTTGATCATTGGTATCAAAAGGACACCTGATTTTGGTGTTCTTTCTCTCTTCACTTCTTTTTTCCCTTAGATTCACTTCACTTTTGATGATAAAACCCTCAAGATAATGATTTGTTATAGCCACAATCTGAAAGTATTCAATAACACACAAAAAGAGCTTCAGATTACATTAAGAATTTTTTTGAATGGCACGAGACAAAGGCAATTTTTTGTAGAAAGGAGAAAACAAAAAAATTGAAAAAGAAATTACAAAGGGAAGTGTTTCTGAATATGCAGGCACAAAGGACTAATGCTTGTGCACTCCTCCTGGTTATTATTTTTACTAGTGGGACATTTTATCCCTTAGGATGACACTACATAATGTGCTCGGAGCCACAATTAAAAGCTTCCTCAGAAATCTCTTGCAATCCTACATATGATTCAGTGTTGGCAAAACTATCAGCAAAGTTTGTCCCTCTGTGTATAAAGACCCTGGCAGCTTTAAAAGGAAGCAAATGAAAACTTTCCTTAGGAACCATTTTCTATTCCACCTTTCCAATTGTTTTATTTATTTATTTATTTTCTTTTACAACCAATCCCCCATAACAAGTATCCCACATTCTGGATCTTCACTTTCATCACCTCCACTCTTGTTTTAGTCCTTTCCAATTCCCCTCCATCCAGACTTTAAAATCTACTGGTGCTGCTGACCTATCTCCATGGTCACTGCTTCTCAGTCCTCTTTGCATTTTCCTTCTCACATTTTTGAACATCAGGATATCTTTTTAACTCTTCTTTCCCTACTGCCCCCACTTCTCTACCCTCCTGCATCCTCCATACTGACTCTTCATGAGGGAACCTTGAGTCTCATTCCATGGTTTAATGAAACATGATTTATATCTCAGGCAGAAACTTAATTTCTAAGCTTTGGACTTAAATATCTTATTGCTTGTCAAATCTCCATTGTAAAATATATTTTCCTTTGATACATGTCTTCATCCTATGTTATAGTCAATGTATAATGACTATATATTCTCAAACAAAACAACACACATTATCTGATAATGATAAGCTATGTTATTGAGTATAACAGGTCCTAGTAAGTGCTTAAAAGTAAGGTACAGGGTTTGACCCATGAAGAAATATGGTACACTCCAAAAGGACTAGTTGAATATTTTCTAGCAGAAATCTAGGAATCCAAGCATGGAAATGAGAGTGATACCACTCACTATGACCTTGAGTGATCCACTAGTAAAATTTTGCTTCCTGTTCACATGCCTTTATAATCTATTAATAAAGATTATAATTAGATTTGTTTTGTTTTGTTTTTTCTTCTCTTTAAAATAAAAAAAGCAAAAAAAAAAAAAATCTTCTAATCCCCCAAACTAGTCATACATTTCGTAGCATCTTCTGATGGTGTTCAAAATATAGCACGTTGGTATTCGAGAAAATGGTCAAAATAGACAGGTTACCCTGCGAAGACTGATGAAAAGAGACAAAGAAGGTCACTACATCCTTGTAAAGAGAACAATCCAAGAGGAAGAGATAAAAATCATAAATATATATGCACCAAATACCAGTGCACCCGACTATATAAAACAAATATTAACAGACATGAAAATCAAATAAGCACTAATACAATTGTAATGGGGCACCTCAATACCCCACTGTCACAAACAAACCATTCAACTAGACAAAAAAATCAACAATGAAATAATAGAACTAAAACAAACTTTGAAGAAATGGACTTAGTAGATGTCTACAGAGTGTTCCACCCAACAACACCAGAATACACATTATTCTCAGCTGCACATGGGACATTCTCTAAAATAGACTACATACTAGCTCATAGAGCCTGCTTAAGTAAATGCAAAGGAATTGAAATTATCTTATGCATATTATTAAAACATAGTGCAATGACTTTGGAAATCATTGGCAAAAGAAACCACAAGAACTTCATAAACACACTCAAATTAAATAACACCCTCCTGGAAAACCAATCGGTCACAAATGAAGTGAAAGAAGAAGTTCGATGGTTTTTACAATTAAATGATAATGCCAGTACAACATACTGGAACTTACGAGACACAGTGAATGCATTCCTACAAGGGAAATTTATACCAACAGAGTGAAGAGACAACCCACAGTGTGGGAAAAAAAAATTTTGCCAATTGTTCCTCAGGCAAAGGATTACTATCTACTATCTAGAATATATAAAGAATTCAAAAAAATCAGCCCCCCCAAATTTAAAGACCCAATCCAAAAATGGGCATTTGAAATGAATAGACATTCTCAGATGAAGAAATAGAAACAGCATATAAATATATGAAAAAATGTTTAGTATCATTGGTCATTCAAGAGATGCAAATTAAAACAATACTGAAATTCCATCTCACCCCAGAAAGAATGGCTATTATCAAGAAATCAGCCAATAACAAATGCTGGCGGGGCTGTGGGGAAAAAGGAATCCTTCTCCACTGTTGGTGGGAGTGTAGACTGGTGAAACCACTGTGAAAATCAATGTGGAGATTCCTCAAAAAACTAAAACTGGAGGTTCCATTTGACCCAGCTATTCCTCTTCTTAATATCTTCCAAAAAGAATTAAAAGCATCACACCACAGTGATACATGCACACCAATGTTTATAGTGGTGCAGTTTATAGTAACTAAATCTTGGAAACAGACCAAATGTCCTTCAACCAACGAATGAATGGATGAAGAAGATGTGGTTTTTTTTAATAAAATGGAGTATTACTCTGCCATAAAGAAAGATAAACTTGAGACATTTCTAGGTAAATGGATGCACCATGAGACCATACTCTTAAGTGAAATAAACTGGACACACATGTATAAATACTTCATTGTTTCTCTGTTGTGAGAAACCAAAAGTGTAAATAAGGGCCAAAATGTATAATAGATATTATGAAATAGGAAAAAATTGTTCAAATGGGAAGGGAACTAGTGGGGGGGGGAGGAAGTAAGGGAAAAGAAGAAAAAAACAAGAAAAGAAGGAAAAAATGGAAACAAAGCTTTTGTAAATAATGGAAGAGGGATTGAAGGGAGGTAGTGGAATGAGAAAAAATAAAAGGAATCAAGATATATCATGTACAGATACAAATTCCCTGTGATGAATGTGGTCATTATGTATATCTAAAATGTACCAATAAACTTTTTTTTGATACTGGAAAAAAAATAATAATACAACTAACTAAGTTATATTACTAGGGAAGTCTTAGTTCCAGAGGGAGAAATGCATGTATGGAGAGATAACAAAGATTTCACTGAACTGGAAGAGAAGACTGTCACCTGGCCACACTGGGTCCTTCAGGTCTCTGAGCCAATATACAAATGAAGGAGTTTTAGGGTGGCTGGAGTTTGATCTGGTCTACCACAGGGGAAACTGGACTATTACTCCACAGGGGCAGTAAGAAAGAGTACACCTGGAATACATGAGATCCTAGGGGATCTCTTAATATCACCATGCCCCGTGGCTAAGGTCAAAGTTAAACTATAATGACACAATCTAGGAAGGATTACAAATGACTTAGACTCTTCAGGAATTAAGGTATTTAGTGAAGGCAAAAGGAACATAGGGGGCCGTTGAGATAGGTTAGCAGCATAAGCACCTGCCTGGCAAGTGTGAGGTCCTGAGTTTGACCCCCGGTACACACACACACACAAAAAAAAAAGGAACATAGAATGGGTAGTAGAAGGTAATTACGAATACCTGCTATAACACATGACTAGTTACAAAAATGAACTATAATCATCATGACTGCCCTTTCCTTATTTTGTGTATTTATTAATATCTAGATTAACTGAATGTCTTTATTTTCTTTCTGCTCCCATTCTCTTATAATAATATAAAATGAACTACTGTTAGGAGAAGAACATTATTCAAAGAACTAACTGCCATTTTTTGGAAAGGATTAGTGGAATTTGGCTACATATGGACCAGCTGTATCATGTGATATGGATTTAAACCACATTCTTGTATGAATTTGGAGACTAAGTGTGGGCTAAAATGCATATGGGTGTCAGACTGATAAGGAGTGAACTTGGAATGGTTATGCTATATATCAACTGACTAGGTTAGGTAATGCCAGATAGCCAATAAAACATTATTGTGGAATGTGCCTGTGAGGGTGTTTCCAGAAGATGTTAGCATTCTATTTGGTAAAATGGATAAAGAAGATCTGCCTTCTCCATTGCGGGTAGGTATTATTCAATCCATTTAGAGAAACAGTAGAACAAAAAGGCAGAAAAAGGGTGAATTCACTCTTTCTCATAAGATGGAACATCCATTTTCTCCTGCTCACAAACACTAGAGCTCTCGCCTATAAGGCCTTCGAAGTCCGGGGTTTATGCCAGCAGTCAGTTCGTGTTCTCAGGCCTGTGGACTCAGACTAAATAACACCACAGCTAAACTAATTCACCAGTTTACCGAGGGTAGATCATGGCACTTCTTGTTCTCATTATTGCATAAGCCAATTCCCACGTCTCTTACTGATTCTCTTTCTCTGAATACCCCTAACAAATACACCTAGAAACATCTCTTTTTAGAAGTGTTTCCTTTGATATTCATGTATTTTTTTTGACGTTATACAATAATCAATTGACAATGGCTATGTATTTCCAAACAGAAACAATACACAACACCAATCATAAAGTATATATTAATGAGTATAAAAAGACAGGTAGTAGAAATAGAATAGTTTCAGTAAATCTAGTTATATATTTGCTATATTAAAATACAAATTTTCTGTTCGGCACGTAGTCTCTTGTGCCGTATGATATGTTGGAGGATTTTGCTTTTTGCAGTTTTATGCAGTCTTTTCTATAGCTTTGTAGCATACGAAAGATAGTACCTGTCAAGTCATGTCCATAAAATTGAATTATACTAACAAAGATATGAATTCTCTTCCTAAATATAAAAGCAACTAAATTCAAAATAAGTCATACTTGCCATGCAAGATAATATACATACACATAAGTTTTTGTAACAAATCATCTTACAGAACTATTGAAAAATTTAAAATTCAAAAAGTCTCAAACAAGAAAGAAGTGTTTGGGCCGGTGAGATGGCTCAGTGGCATAAGCGCCTGCCTTGCAAGCGCGAGGGCCCGAGTTCGACTCCCGGATCCCACATACGGAAAAGGGGCCGGTGATATCGCTCAGCGGCACGGGTGCCTGTTGGCGCGCGAGGTCCTGAGGTCGACCCCCCGGTACCCACAAAAAAAAAAAAAAAAAAAAAAAAAGAAAGAAGTGTTTAAGAGCAGTCCAGAATGTTCCTATCCCAATAGATTAGATATGCTCCTTATTTTCTAGCAACAGAAGTAAAAATAGCCTGGCCTGAGAGGAAAAAAAAAAATCTCTATTTCAGCTTATTTTGATTTTTTGGTGATTGTTTTTAATCGACAAATAATAACTGTAGATAGTTATGGGATAGATTGTGATATTTTGATATGTGTATACATTGTAAAATGATTAAGTAAAGCAAATCAACGTATTGGTAACCTCACCTGCTTACCATTTTCTGTGGTGAGGGTATGTAAAGTATATACTTTGTGTAATTTTAAAGTACAGTCATGTATCACTTAACGATGAAGGTACATTCTGAGAAATACACTTTAGGGTAATTTTTTGTGTGGCCATCACACAGTGAACTTACACAAACCTAGATGGAGCAGCCTACTTCACACCTTGATTATAGGCACATATGCACCATGTATGTGGTCTAAAATTGACCAGAGCATTGTTATGTGGGGCATGACTGCTTACGATATAGAACCATTAATTTTTGTCACCATGAAATCTTACTCTAAGTGTGACTTTTCTGCTCATATCCTTCTTTCCCTTAGAACTTTACCACTTTTTTATGACATGAAATAGTTGCTTATGTTTATTTCTGATATTAGCAACCATATTATAAAATCTTGCAGGAAGAAGCCATTTCCAAATAATATCTGCATCTATTTTACAATAATTATTTTATCTTGGAGAAATTAAAAATGTATAGTTGCATCAGTTAGTTTTTGCTGCATAACGAAGCATTCCAAAAGAGTGGTTTATTTTTATAAAAAGTATTCAGCTCATCATATTTAGGGTTGGCTTTTTAGACATGGTTAAGCCACATGGTTAAGCCATGTAGTTCATCAGCTTGGCTGGTCTCATTCAGGCATCTGCAGTGGGCTCTTTCTGCAGCTATGTCAATTTTTGCTGAGCTCGCTGCATTCTACCATTATTATTTTAGCACTTTTCAAATGTCATTGATAGTTTAGTACTCCCATATACTTTTGGTATAATGTTCCACATACTTTTTTAAAATGAATAATTATAATGAGAATGTACTGCTGTCACTGATACTTAACACTTGATGTGAGAATCACTGACCCATACAATGACAGAACTTAGTAAGAAATACAGTATATTTACTAAATCCTGAGAACTGATGCCTGAGGAGCCCATAACTTGCTTAAAAGTTGAACTTGCTTCAACAGTTGAATCATCTCAGAAACTAAAACTCCTGGCAGTTACTCCAATTGATTTTTTAGCCATCCACATGACAGCCATACTGATGTTAAAAATTTCAAAATATTTCATTGTAATACAAATATATTTCTCATTGTTCCCATCACAGAAATTCATTTATAACTGATGTATCTTATAGCCTTTTTTAAAAATTTTTCCCAAAGAGCCTCCACTTTGAGTACTTGTTTTGAAACCAGACTTTTGCAGTTCTCATTCAAAATTTTGAAGTATGTGTATTAAACATTCAAATACAAGCTGCTAAATGTAGTATATCTGTGTTGTTTGATTTAAATAGCCCTAATTAAGAAACTAAAAATGTTTTAACATTCTTTATACTGATATATTATAAAATAAAAGAAAGCATGCAAAATTACAAATTTTATATATAAAAGACTAAATATTAATTTCTTTCCTTATTCATCATCTGTAAAGAGTCTTTCAGTGATCTCTCTTTCATGAATTCTGTCAAAAAAGAAAATAATAATGATGTTAATGAAAGGAAAACCAAACATTTCTAAGCAAATTCACATGGCTGCTTTGATTTCACTGGTAACTCTCTAAAAGTACAGCATTTAAAATAATGTATTTAATATAAGAAAGAGCTATGTCAGTAAGATCAGTTATAAAGATGACAAATGTTCAGTACTAGATCAATATGAACTGCATTTCTTATTTGGAACTTTCCAGAAATTTAAAAACAGTAAAAATCCAACAAATCTGCCCACCATTTCTATTTTGCCAAGAGGGATTATTTTGGCCAATCATTTATTTATTATATTTTATTATCATTCATATTTCCATTTATCCTACCCTTAGTCAACCAACCACCTAGGATTTTATTCAGTGATGGCTTATCTACAGGCAGGTGAATATCTAGTACTAATAAATAAATGAGACCACAGGTGGAAAATCACATTAAAGACTATAGGACAGTATATATTGTCTAAAAATGATGTATATACAGCTGCTTTACTGATGAAGAGATTGCCAAGGCTCAGAAACTTGAAAGTAGGAGCAATGTCTTATCTTCCTTCTCATTAAATCATGTGTGCTGAAGAAGAGCTAGGTCATGACTTACAGGAGAAACTGAAGAAAGGGCCACTGGAAGAATAATATTTCTAACAGAGTTAATGTCATTAGAGATTTCAACATGGTACATGTACCTCAGTTAAGAAAGTGTATTAAATTACTAAATTAAACATTTTATGTTATTATAGCAAAAATGAACCTAAAAGTAAATTCTTCTTTGTAGTCACAAATCACACCTAAAGCTGAAACCATGATCATAAAATATATCAAAACAAAGTTTCTTATATCAGCTATTCTTGGAGGTAGAAATTTGCTTGATTTATAATTATGAACAATTTTATATTCTGTTTTACAAATTTGGAGTTATCATTCATATGTTTATTTTTTCCTAACAATCTGACTAGTCATTTTATTCTGATAATTTAAAAGTAAGAATAAATAAACTCAACATTTCTACTATGTGAGTTGAATCTTACTATCAGATATTTTGTTTATACCAGCTTTGTCCCCTATAGCAAGGATATATCTAACTCATTTCCAGAAGGACTTTGTCTTGTTTGCCTCACTTGAAAATTTACTCTTCTCAAAAACATTTACTCTGAGTTTTAGAAAACCAATTTTAAGCAGATTCCAAACACACATAAATAAAAGGACAAATGCAACGAAGATAATAGAAAGAAAAAAAATTAATCCAATCACAAGTCTCTAGAGAAATTACCAAAGAAAGGTAGCATACCCATACACATGAGGAGAAAATAAATATTATAACTTCAATTAAAAATAGAGTATTTAATGGGCTGTAAAGGGAAATGGGAATTAACTGGCTGGTAGATTTCAAACTGCTGAGTTAAATCTATAATATCTGTTTGCCTTCATATAATTTAGAGTCTACACTTGCCTGGAGGTCACCTTTAAAGAAGCAGAGAAAATCAATACACTTCACCATAAGTTAAATAGTGTCATTTACCTCTATTAAATAAGTTTTTCATGAGTTAAATGGAAGAGAAAACACACACACAAAACAATCAAGACCAACAGTAGATTTTCTGGTCTGTGCACAGACATTCCTTTATTGTTCTTCCTAGTTATCAGGAGCTTTCTGACATTCTGCAATACATTCTTAAGGGCAAACCTAGGAGGGTTTCTAGACAGGGTACTAACACTAGGGTGGGATTTCCGGGGACAGAAATGATCATCAAAGTCTAAGACTAGAAACAGCCAAAAGATTAAGTGGAATATCTATCCCAGGAAATTTTGAGGATCAGAATAGAAGAAATCTAACAGAAATCTAACAGAGTCTAATCTGTTAGAACTCTAACAGAAGAAAACTAATAGAAGAAATCTAATCTAATCTAAGATTTCTATTAGAAATTTTCTAATAGAAGAAATCTAGCACACACACAGTGTGTGTGTGTGTGTGTGTGTGTGTGTCAGACAGGGTCTCACTATGTAGTTCAGGCCAGTCTTGAACTCACTGTGTAGCCTGGGCTGGCCTGGAACTCAGAGCGATCTTCCTGCCTAAGCCTCCTGAGTGCTGGGATTATAGGCTTGTGCCACCACACCTGGCTAACAGGTATATTGACAGAGCCTAAAGAATGTATACAACTTGAGTAATAAAAAACTAGGCAAAAATGATCAGGAGCCAGGTAGCTCCTAAACTGGAGTTTGGAATGACAATAATGAATTATTAATAGTAAGCCATTTATTTATTTGGCTTCAACTGAGCTTTAACAACACGGCAGACACTGCACAAAAAAACTGGAGCTAAATAATGTACAAAACAGACATGTCACTTCTCCAAAGTTATCACTATTATATTAGTTAAAGTCACATAATTAATTTTCCGTGGAATGTTTTGATTACCACTTATGCTGATATTGAAATGTTGAATTCAATGCAGATCCCAGCAAAAGTTTTCATTATTAGACTCTGTCTTTTGCAAAGGGATTTTTTTGAAACTTGGAGTCTGGCTTCTACCATTGAAAATTAATTTTAATAGGGTTCATTCGGCCACATAGATCCTGAAGGATGTAGACATGTTATTCTGGTCAGAACCATAGTCATTATCAATAGATTGACTTTTTGAATGACTTTTATATATGCCAATAATCTCCTGCAGAATATTTTCACAAATCCATTACAATTTAATGATATTTCTTTTCAAATAAATGGGGAAATGAACTAATAGATTTGAAGTAAGATAATAGGGCTTGTGTGGCAGTTAAGTCATAGACTTTGGATCTAAAGAGCCCTACAGTCAATTACTAACTTGTCTATGTATCACTAGTGTGAAGTTGGAAAATTTGTGAGAATATATGCATATATATGAAAACTGGCCAGGATTAAATCCATTAAAATACAAAGCTTAATGCTTAGGACATATTTGATCACTATAAGCTGTCATTTCTAGAAAAATATTGGTATTTACTAATTATTTTCCTAGTAACGATATAAGGAATTATTATTTTCAGGTATCACAACTTCCTGTGACTTATAGCTACATTACCAAATATTACATAAATCTGTAGCCCTATGACAGAACATTGTTTTAATTCAAGATGACATAATAATAAATCAAAGGGAAGCAGCAACACAGAGTACAAACCCATAATCGGTTATCCTTTTAAAGAGTAAGGATGAGCCTTGTAGTGTAAATACAACCCTTACTTAAATTGTTGAAGCAACACTTACTTAAATAGTTGAAATAGAACATAGAAAAAAAACCTTATCAAACACCAATTTGCCTCAGATCAAACAAATAAATCACCAAGATTAGAACAAATCAAATTTCTAACTTATATGCTTCATGTTCCTGTTGATATTTTTTAGATTTAAACATAACTATCACAGTAGGAAGTAAATAACATACTTTCTGTTGAAAATCATGAATGTGGAGTAGAACTCTTACCTTTAAATGTTTGTAGCTATATAAAGAAGCTCAGAAAATTTTGATCAAATGCAGAAAGTACCTTCATGGAAACTATGAATTACTTTTGTAATTTTTCACATTATTTTCAGGCTAAAAACCAAAAGCAGTTTTCTCATTTCTGTTTTGGAAGATGTACTCATCTCACTGACAGTATCAAAAATTATCTCATTTATTTGCTATTAAGATAGTAAATATCAGTTTGAATTTCTTCATTTATATCCCAGAAACACGACTGAAACAAGAATATATTATTTGTCTACTTCTCAAACTACTGCAAGTTCTTTTGATAAGAGAGGGAAAAATAGGAGGGAGAGAAATTTATGTTGGTTAAATGGACATGTGTTTGATTTGGGGATAACTAATGAAATCTTTGCAACAATTTTATTCTCACAGTAAACAGAACAATATGTATATTTTGCAAAAGGTGTGACTAATAAATTTTAGCTCCATCCCTTACATAGTTAATTCCAAGTACAAACAATTGTTTGCAAAGGGAAAACAAAATGTGAAACTCAGCGCTCTGAGAGTATGACATTACAAAGATAATTAACAAGAAAAATATATCCAGTCAAGGGAGAAGAAAATACGAAGGATGATTCTTTGCTCGGGATTAGCTTAAAGTCTTGGGACTATTTCCTCCCCAAGGGTGACATGCACTGCTCTCCGTCAGCACTGTTAACACCATGCTAATCAGACAGTACTCCTGCATGTGACATCACACCTCTTTTTACAGCAAAATTATTCCAAGTGGTTGCAGCATAACAGCACATTCTTTGGGAGATTGAATTAGTACCAAGCCCTTAAACTGTTAGATGCTGATGACATCACTTTGTAGGTGTAATGGGAAAGCCAGAGAAGACATCATAAACATTTTTTTCAATTAAATCTTTAGAAACACAAACTGACTCAAGTGGAAAACATTCAGTAAATCTCAGCTCACTCTCACTGAATATGGACACACAGCAAAGCATTATCCGTGTTCATAATGTAGTGCTGGAGGAACTCATGCTAGCCCTTAAAAGAAATCCCAAGAGATTACGATGTTAGTTTTCATCGGAGCCAGTAAAAGAAACCACTTTTTAAAAATGAACTGAGTGATAAAGTTGAATAATTAAAATGTAATAAGACAGGCAAAGTAGAATGACAATTAACAAAGTGAAAGAAACTGCCATTTATATTGCAAAGGACTGATATCCCAAATATATAAAGAGCATCTTAAAAGTGGGGATGAAAAATGTCAACAATGCTATAGAAAAGCTGAGCGGTACAGATGAAAAATGATATAAATTCTTCTCAATCATTTGAAAAAAATATTCCACATTACTCAGAGAAAGAGAGCTGCAAATTAACACTTTACCAAGATAGCTTTTCTCATCTGTTAGACTGGCAAAATTCCAAAAGCTTGACAGTATACTCTCTGGAAAAGCTGTGGGGAAATAAACTTTTAATACATTTGCTGATGAGTATGCAAAATTCTAAAACTCTAGGGAGATGAAAATTTGGCAGTACTTAGAAAAAATTACATATTCATTTGCTATTTGATGAAACAGTTATACTTCTAGGAATCTATCCTCCCTAAAATCCAGTGGCAACATATTAGACAGAAATATAAACAAAGTTATTAGTGGCAGCAAATATCTGAAGAACATAGGTATTTTGCACCTGTAGAAAGAAAAGACTGGTAAATATGAATGACTCTAAACAACTATGGAGTATTTCTTAAGACACATTAAGTGAAAAAATCAAGATAAATGAAGGTGTAGGATTCAGATTAAATTCACACATGCATTATCTATTATCCCAAGAAAAATAATGGAAGTATAAATCGAAAAATAAAAGTTATCTTTAAGCAAACAGATGAAGAAGGATGGAGGAAATGAGGCTAGAAAGCAGATTTTATGTATACATCTTGTCGAGTGGAATGAATGTGAAATTGTACATACTTTACAAAATGAAAAAGCAAGTCCTAAGAATTCAAAATGCCAAGGAATATATTATGTATTTATGCACTTCTCAGCAGAACTCAGAACAACACTGACAGAAGTTGCTACAAATACCTTTTTTAAATTTTAATTTAAACATATTTTAACTGATACCTAAAACAGTAAAAACTGTGTATATTAATGGAGTAATGTAATTTTTAAAGTTTTGATTCCTTTTCCTGAGACAAAGTCTCAGTTTGTAGCCCACACTGGCCTCAAACTTACTATGTAGCTCTTGCTGGCCTTAAACTCATGATCCTCCTGCCTCAGCCTTCCAAGTGTGATGTTTTGATACATGTATACATTGATGCTTAAATCAGGGTAAATATATATATCTTGTCTATGATTTTTTTTCAAATAACTTTAAAAGCTAATTTGTTTACACATCTCTAGTAGGATATAATCTTCTAAATATAAAGAAACTGAAAGTATATAAACTTGTAAACAAACCATAAAAACTAATTTCAGTAATCATAATTCTAGCAATAATGTTGATATTGCTATACAGTGGCATAGCGGAAAGAAAATAAGTAACTTGGTTGTTATTTGAGATTTACGCTGCATTATAAGAAGGATAAGATTAAGTAAAAGGCTGAATTTGGCTTAGTGTCAATAAGAACTCCTTATTTTTTGTACCTAACATACACTATTTTTGTGCACTAAAAAATCTTAGAAACAATTACCAACTTAAAATACCAATAACCATTCATTAGATATCTAGATTAAGACCTCTTACTACAATTTCCCACTAAAAGAAATCAGAATTTAAAGAAATACTGATTATCAGTCTACGGCAGGAAATACAAAAGACAGCATCGTGTCATAGCTAAAAGCAGGCAAACTAGAAAAGGCATGCTAGATCCAATCTATATCTATCTGCCAAATCACAGGGAGTATGAGGTTGAACTGCATAAAACTGTCCTTTTGCAAATCAAAGCCAGTTGAATATTAGTAATTTTTACATTAGGAGCAACACCAGGGATAGAGAATCATATTAAATAACACCATGGATATGTAAACACTAAGTGTACAAACAGCGAAGAAAATCTACAAGACCAGCAGCACAATTTCTGTTACAAAAATCTTCAAGAACAACAGGCTGGGAGACCTCAAGATGGCGGATGAGTAAGAAGCAGGCAGCAAAACTCTCTCTAAAAGTTACCATTGGAACACGGGAATATAGCGACCCAGAAAGTGCAGGAGGGGGGGAGATGCCTCCCCGAAACCCAGAGAAGTTCTGAAGCGCAATCTGGGACCCCCGGCACCAGTGACGGGTGACTTCCAACAAAGAAGAAGGAAAGAAGGAGCAGACCGTGCGCGTGCACCTTCTAATATCCCGGGAGTTGGAGCGCCGGCGGAGGCTCAATTCTACGGACACACGGTGACAGCTGGCGCCCAGGGAGCCCCCACGGAGGATCCTGAGACAGCGGCGGGGCAGGGGAGCGGCGGAGAACGGCGCTGACCGGCGGTGAGTGTCTCTCAGCCACAGCTGCCCCGCGCCAGAGAGCGACCGGCCGGGCGCCATTGTGGGGGGTGTGGCGAAACTCAGAGCGGCTCGGAAACTGCTCTGGGAACTTGTGCTCCGGACAGGGCAGCACGGGGCCTCTCAGGCCCACGAAAGTGTGCTGAGGTCAGCAGGCGAATGAGACTGGACTCTCAGCCGCACCTGTCCCGCACCAGAGAGCGACTGGCCCGGCGCCATTGTGGGGGGCGTGGCGAAAAACCAGAGCGGCAGGAACCAGTGCAGGGAACCCGCGCTCCGGACAGCGCGCTGAGCCTCTCAGGCCCAGGGATCGTGAAAGGGCGGCGAGAGCGGAGGCAAGCTAGACTGGTCTCTACCTGAAAGTACGCGCCTCTGCTCACCACCCGCCAGAGGGCGCTCCTGGCTTACTGGGACGGACCTACACAGAACAGGACTTTGTCACAAGGTACCTGCCTACAACAGAGTCAACACCTGGAACTGATTCTTTTTATATTTTTTATTTTTATTTTTATTTTTTATTTTTATTTTTATTTTTTTTTTTTTTCTCACTGATTTGTTTTTTTGTTCTGGCGAAGGGTTTTTTTTGTTTTTGTTTTGTTTTGTTTTGTTTTTTGGTGGGGTTTTATTTTTGATCTGTCTGTTTTATTGTTTTTATCTTTGTTTTTGTTTCTGTATGTGTATTTGCTCTTTCCTTCATTATTCTCTCTGGTTTTTTATATGAGTGTAAACAGCGCCTCTAACTTCTTTGTGATTGTGGTTGTGATCTCTTCTTCCTTTTATCCCTTCCTTCTCTTTTTACCACCTGTCCTCTGCACTAGTGTCCCAATTTTAGTGGGATCCCTCTTGGTCCTCTAACCTTACATCTAATTCCTTCCTCTTCTCCCAATACTCTATTTCCTCCTTAACTCATCTTAAATTTAAACTCCTCAAGGAAAAATTGACATACATAGGACTTGTATACTGCATATAATTTTTCTGGTGTGTTTTAGATTTTGTTATATAACCGCAACTCTATACAGCTAAAAGTGGTAAATAACTGGTTAGCTCAGTCTGTCATTTTTTAGGCTGTGTTTGATGCTTTAGTTAACATTATAGCCAAATGTGAAATAATTGTTCTAAACATCTTTCCTTCCTGATATTTCATGATTGAGATTGACTAAGGGACACAGAAAATACAGTGGCACAGTACCAAAGAATCAAGGACTGGGCTAAACAGGTAGCAACTTCGCATACCCAACGAATTGAAGAGGTAGGATCTGGCAGAAAGCTCAAAACCTAAAAGCAAGCTCCACTTGGAAGATACTGCAGAGAAGTAGTCATCTTCTAAAGATCTTAAACACTAGCAATAAAGTAACCTACTATAGGTAATTTGCAAACATCACCCCAGGAATTAAAGAAAGAAAAAATGAGACGACACTTAAACAAGATGCAACCACACACATCCAATTCACCAAAGGCAAACCTAGGGAGCAACGAGGTGGGACAATCCGAAAGCCACCCACCTGGCCTATCTGAAGTGGTAACAACAAAGCAACTGAATGAGGTTCTGGAAAAAATTAAAACAGAAATAATCTCACAGATAACTGCAGAGATAATGTCTACAATGAAGACCATGCTTAAGGACACTATAGCTGATACAGACAAAAAAATAGATGAACTTAAGAAAACTATAGAAACCATGAATGCTCAGCATAGGAAAGAAATGGAATCTATAAGGCAGATTCAAGCAGATATCCAAGAGATAAAAAATTCCATTGAAAGTATTTGTAGCAGAATAAGCCAATGCGAGGACAGGATCTCAGATATAGAAGACAGGCTTGCAATTAGTGATCATGAAATGGAAAAATTCTTAAAAATAGCAAGGGACCATGAAAAATCAATTCAGCAGCTGCTAGATGACTCAAAGATAAACAACTTAAGAATAATTGGAATAAATGAAAAAGCAGGAGATAGCATCAACGACATTAAAACCTTGTTCAAAGACATAATCAGGGAGAACTTTCCTGGAAGAGAAAAGGAATTTGACACCCCTATAAGTGAAGCTTTTAGAACACCAACTAGACATGATCAAAAAAAAACTTCAGCCAGACATATTATAGTCAAGATCCCAGAAATTCAACAGAAGGGCAGAATCTTAAAAGCTGTTAGGGAGAAGAGACAAATCACCTATGAAGGAAAACCCATCAGAATCACAGCTGACTTTTCAGCACAAACCCTCAATTCAAGAAGAGCTTGGAATGATGTATTGCAAGCTCTAAAGGAAAATAATTTTCAGCCCAGATTGATGTACCCTGCAAAACTATCTTTCAAAATTGATGGAGAAATAAAATACTTTCATGACAAAGAACATCTGAGAAAATTTATGACCACCAAACCAGCACTCCAAAACGTTCTGAAGGACATTCTAGAAAGAGATAGGAACCCCAACAGAAGGAATCCACCAGGCAGGGCAAATACTTAAATAGCCGGAAAGCGGAAAAACAAAGAGTGGGAACCAACAACAGGAAAATATCATGACAAGTCAATACATATCAGTTTTTAACCATCAATGTTAACGGTCTCAATTCACCAATCAAAAGGCACAGACTGGCGAAATGGATCAAGAAGCAAGATCCAACAATATGCTGTATACAAGAAACACATTTAATTCAGAAAGAAATTCATAGACTGAAAGTCAAAGGATGGAAAACAATACTCCATGCCACAGGAACCCAGAAAAAAGCAGGGGTAGCTATTCTTTTTGCAGACAAAGTGAACTTCAAGCCAAGAAGGATTCAGAGAGATAAAGACGGTCATTACATCCTTGTAAAGGGAACAATCCAAGAGGAAGAGATAACGATCATAAATATATATGCGTCAAATACCAACGCACCCAGCTATATAAAACAAGTACTAAAGGACATGAAAAATCAAATAAGCACTAATACAATTATATTGGGAGATCTCAATACTCCACTGTCACAAAAAGATAGATCAACTGGACAGAAAATCAATAATGAAATAGTAGAACTGAACCAAACTTTTGAACAAATGGACTTAGTAGATGTCTACAGAGTGTTCCATCCCACAACATCAGAATACACATTTTTCTCAGCTGCACATGGGACGTTCTCCAAAATAGACCACATACTAGCTCATAAAACCTGCTTAAGTAAATGCAAAGGAATTGAAATTATCCCATGCATATTATCAGACCATAGTGCAATGAAATTGGAAATCAATGGCAAAAGATCCCACAAAAACTCCCTAAACACATGGAAATTAAACAGCATCCTCCTGAACAACCAATGGGTCACAGATGAAATTAAAGAAGAAATTAGTCACTTTCTACAACTGAATGATAATGACAGTACAACATACCGGAACTTATGGGATACAATGAAAGCAGTCCTAAGAGGGAAATTTATAGCATTAAACACTTATATCAGGAAAATAGAGCAAGCGCAAATAAACAACTTAAGGGTGAACCTCGAGCTTCTAGAAAAAGAAGAGCAGGTTAAGCCAAAAGCCCGTACAAGGGAGGAAATTATGAAGATCAGAGCAGAAATTAACGTATTGGAGAATAAAAAAACAATACAAAGAATCAATGAAGCAAAAAGTTGGTTCTTTGAAAGAATAAATAAGATTGACAAACCCTTATCCAACCTTATTAAAAAAAGAAAAGAAAAGACTCAAATCCATGCAATTGAAAATGAAAAGGGTGATATCACGACAGACCCTGCAGAAATCCAGAAGATCATCTATACCTATTTTGAAAATTTATATTCTACTAAGATGGAAAATGCAGAAGAAATGGACAGATTCCTAGATTCGTATGAATTACCAAAGCTGAATCAAGAAGATTTAAAAATCCTAAATAAACCAATATCAGCCAATGAAATTGAAGATGTAATTAAAAACCTCCCAACAAAGAAAAGCCCAGGCCCTGATGGATTCACTGCCGAATTCTACAAGAAATTTAGAGAAGACCTAACGCCCCTACTTCTCAAACTTTTCAATGAAATTGAAAGGGAAGCAATACTCCCAAATTCATTCCTGGAAGCAAGCATTACCCTGATACCAAAACCAGAGAAGGACCCAACTAAGAACGAGAACTACAGGCCAATCTCACTAATGAACATAGATGCAAAAATCCTTAATAAGATACTGGCAAACAGAATCCAACAAATCATCAAGAAGATTATACACCATGACCAAGTTGGATTCATCCCAGGGATGCAGGGATGGTTCAACATACGTAAATCAATAAATGTAATACAGCATATTAACAGAACCAAAGACAAAAATCACATGATCATCTCAATAGATGCAGAAAAAGCTTTTGACAAAGTCCAGCACCTTTTCATGATAAAAACCCTACAGAAAATTGGAATAGAGGGTCTTTATCTCAATCTGGTAAAAGCTATCTATGACAAACCAACAGCCAATATTATACTAAATGGCCAAAAACTGAAAGCCTTCCCTCTAAAATCAGGAACAAGACAAGGATGTCCACTGTCCCCACTCTTATTCAACATAGTTCTGGAAACTTTAGCCAGAGCGATTAGACAAGAGAAAGAAATAAAAGGAATAATGATTGGAAAGGAAGAAGTTAAATTATCATTATTTGCAGATGACATGATACTCTACACAGAAGACCCCAAAAACTCCACTAAAAAACTGCTAGATTTAATAAGCAAATTCAGTAGTGTAGCTGGATACAAAGTCAATACTCAAAAGTCAATAGCCTTCCTGTACACAAATAACAAACTTACTGAAAGAGAAATTAGGGAAACAATACCTTTCACAATAACATCCAAAAAAAATGAAATACCTAGGAATCAACCTCACGAAGGATGTAAAAGACCTCTATACTGAAAACTACAGTACTCTGAAAAAGGAGATTGAAGAGGATATCAGAAAATGGAAAGATATCCCTTGCTCCTGGATAGGAAGAACCAATATAGTGAAAATGGCCATACTTCCAAAATTGTTATACAGATTTAATGCAATTCCAATCAAAATTCCAACAGCATATCTCACAGAATTAGAGAAAACAATCCTAAAATTCATTTGGAATCAGAAGAGACCTAGAATAGCAAAGGCAATTCTGGGCAACAAAGGCAAGGCAGGGGGCATCACTATCCCCGACTTGAAATTATACTATAAAGCTACTGTGATAAAAACAGTGTGGTACTGGCAAAAAAACAGACCTGAAGATCAATGGAACAGATTAGAAGATGCTGAAACAACCCCAGACATACTAAGCCACCTTATCTTTGACAAAGGTGCCAAACACATTCGCTGGAAGAAAGATAGCCTCTTTAATAAATGGTGCTGGAAAAACTGGCTCTACACATGCCGAAGATTAAAACTAGATCCATATCTTTCACCATGCACTAAACTAAATTCAAAATGGATCAGAGATCTAAATATTAAAACAGAAACATTAAATCTGCTGGAAGGTAGGATAGGTAAAACCCTTGGAGACATTGGTGTAGGCAAAGACTTTATGAATAAAAACTCAACCGCACGGGAACTATCCCAAAGAATCAATAACTGGGATCTCATCTTATTAAAAAGCTTTTGCACAGCAAGAGAAACCACCAACAGAGTGAAGAGACAACCCACAATGTGGGAAAAAATGTTTGCCAGCTGTTCCTCAGACAAAGGATTACTATCGAGAACATATAAAGAACTCAAAAAAATCAGACCTCCCAAATTTAAAGACCCACTCCAAAAATGGGCATCTGAGATGAATACACATTTCTCAGATGAAGAAATACTAATGGCAAATAAATATACAAAAAAATGTGCAACATCACTAGTCATTCGAGAGATGCAAATTAAAACAACACTGAGATACCATCTCACCCCAGAAAGAATGGCTACTATTAAGAAATCAACTAATAACAAATGCTGGAGGGGCTGTGGGGAAAAAGGAACCCTTCTTCACTGTTGGTGGGAGTGTCGACTGGTACAGCCACTGTGGAAGTCAGTGTGGAGATTCCTCAGAAAACTAGGGTTGGAGGTCCCATTTGACCCAGCTATTCCCCTTCTGGGCATCTTCCCAGAAGAATTAAAAACATCGTACCACAGCGATATATGTGCACCCATGTTTATAGCAGCACAATTTGTAATAGCCAGATCTTGGAAACAACCCAAATGCCCATCAACTGAGGAATGGATAAGAAAGATGTGGTATTTTTATACAATGGAGTACTATTCAGCCATAAAGAAGGATAAACTGGAGACTTTTATAGGTAAATGGATGCAACTAGAGAAAATACTCATAAGTGAAATAAACCAGAAGCACATGTGTAAGCATCGTATTATCTCTCTGGTATGAGAAACTGAAAGAGTAAATAAGATCCAAAATGTACAATAGACATGGTGAATCAAAAAGAAACTGGTCAAAAGGAAAGAGAGACTGGAATAGGGAAAAGAAAGAAGGGAAAGGGAAAAAAATTGTATATATATATATATAAGATGGTTAAGATAGATACACTACCATTTTTACTTAGTTCATTGAAGAGTAAGGTTTGTGCCAATAATGTTTGGACAATTGAATGCTAATGTCTGGTGTCCTGAATAACTAACTTAAAGATAGTAATACGTAATGTATTAACCATTGTTACCCTCCTATTATGTTTGTTTGAAAATTTGTTCTTCTTTTGATTTGTTTTGTTTTTTCTTCTCTTTAAAATAAAAAAAAAAAAAAATTGAAGAACAACAGGCTGAAGAAATCTTGCAGAATAAAAGAGAATAAAGGATGTAGAATACATAAAATAATTATAGGAACTTTACTAGGCAATGATTCAAATTAATCTTTAAAAATCAGAAATGTGAACTTTGACTAGACATTGATTATATTAGACAGGAATGAATCTTCTTTTAAATTTGATAATGTTATTAACAGTTATTTTTCTTAGGGATTTCATTTTTTAGTGATACTAAAATATTTCCAAGAAATAATTTGTTTTCAAAATGAACATGGGAGCTACAGTCCTAGCTCAGCAGTACAGCACTTACCTATGATATTCAAGGCCCTGGGTTTGCCTTTCAGAAGAGGGAAAAGAAGGAATGGGAAAGGGGAAGGGGAGGAGAAGGGAAAAGGGAAGGGGAGAAGAGGGTAGGGAAGGGAAGGGCTGAGGGACTGAGGGACAGGAGGGGAAAGGGAGGGGAGGGGAGGGGAGAGGAAGGGAGGGAAGAGAAGGGAAAGGGAGGGGAGGGAAGCAGAGAAAAGAACTCGGGAAATGAACAGGAGTGGACATGGCATAATAGATAAGATACGTGTGGGCTACGTGAAGTTTATTAGAACTCTGCTTTTGTTCACAATTCTTTATTATAAATCATTTTCTGTTTTAAAGTAAAACAAAGGCAGACTTGGCTTTTTGTCCACCTTGCTACGAAAAAGCACAAATTCTCAGGCGATTTCTAGAATTTGGCTGATTTAGGAACTTCTGAAAATCAACTACAATTTATTGACTCCCTATTTCATAACAGACAATATACTTGAAAATTTGCATATGTTAACTCGAGTTAGGTATTATTTCAATTTTACATTGTTATATTTATATTAAATCCATGAAGTAAAATGTGTATTAGTAAGACATAAGATTACTCAGTTAGATGCAAATAGAATATATTTTGGCTCTTTTCAACTCAAAATATTATACCTCAATATGAATCTATTTCTGGTACATGAGATATTGGAACTTCCATGCACTTGGAAAATAGTGGAAAGTCAAAATTCAGCATTAGCTTTCACAGGATCTAGGACATGTGGCAAAAGAAGAGGAGCACAAAATAAAACAAAACATTCCAAGTGGTAGGTGGTGGGAATGAGAAGGCACAAACTGGTTTATCTTTTCCTACTCACCATTTGGCTGTTTCATAACTGAAGCATTCTCGCTATGCGTAGGATTGATAAACTGCTGAGCAGATTACCTCAACACATACATCACAAATATACATCCTGTTTAAATGTTCTGAATACTACAAAAAGTGACTTTAATCCTGCCTCCTACTGATCTTCACTGTAACATTCCTTTCATTTGTTAGTCTTGCTGTGTTGAGAGATGATACGATTAGTGCGGTTATTGCTTTGTGAGAATTTGGCTTGGTACTTATTTTCATTAAGTCACACACATTGCACCCATACAATGGGGAAATGTTTTTTGAGTACAGCTTGCTTGTGAGGATTAATGTCTCGAATGCATGCGAGTCTCTTGCACGCATAGGTATCATCCCCCAGGTAACCTGGCAGCATGTTTATAATTAATAGAATTAATAGACTTTATGTTAAATCCTGGCTTTATCATTTATGAGCTGGAAGCTTTTGTGCAATTTACTTTCACTCTCTCTGCCTTAATTTCTCTGCTTAAAAAATCACTACTTCACAAACGTGTTTGAAAGACTTCAATAACGTAGCACTGGATGAATGAAGTACTTACTTCGATGTCTGGCAAACAGTGCTCAACAGTGATGACTCATTCTTTATGGGCTTCTAATAATAATTTACTAACATTGTTATTATTATATTTTATATGGAATTTCATGTTCTGCTATTTTCAATTAACATCAGAGCAGTAAAATTTAGCATGCTACTAAGGATACTTCATAAATGTCCCTATTAATAGAAGAAGGACTGACAGGTGGCTATGGATGCAGGAAGATTATTTTCTGATGGAGAGAATCTCTTACTCATTTTCATGAGCAATATTTCCCGGGTGGTAGGTGGTGCCTGTTCATCACTTTGTCAAACTTTTTTTAAGGCTTCAAATTGTCCAGCCATAACCAAATGCCTATATTAATTTTGTGCCACTTAATTTTGCTAAATTCAGTGTACCCTTCCTGTGTGTGGCTATGTACATGGAAAAGCTTTTGCTTCCTTGAACATTATTGTCCATCAAGAAAAGGGTTTCATTTTAGGGTATTTTGTTTTGCTTTGTTTTACCACAAGGACAGATATGCTCCTGAGTGACAGTTAAATTTGTTGAAGGTATTAAATTGCTAATGCTAATGCATTTTACAATCTTCTGAGCTGATTTAATAAATTAGGCTGCCACTCAAAGTTATAATAAACAATACCACATTCTTAGTGGAAAATCATTCTGTCACATCTGAAGGCTTTCAAAAATGCCCACCTATGTTCAGAGTTTACAAATAGACTTATTTTTCTGTGGGCTGCCCCATAGACCAACGACATAAATACTTCAATTTGCAACTCTTGTCTCAGAGTTTGGAACCAGTGTGAATCCATAATAAACACCTGGTGGGAAATCTCTAAGGCTGGGAAATAATTCTCCACTTAAGGAGATAGAAATGCTGTTTCACATAAGAGAAACACATTTAAAACTTATCAGCTATCTTCATGTACTTTTCATGACTTCATATGTGCCTCCCAGGTTTAGGTAGAGTACAACAGGCAGAGCAGCAAAAACTGAGAAAAGAAAGTCAATCCTGCTGAACAGTAGCAATAAGATTGAGATGTGACCGAGATAAAGAAATATACATATATATGTAATATACATATATATGTACATATATAATTTTATAACATATATCTTTATAAAATTTCTCCTAAGATGAAGTTTGGCTGTCAAGAGAAAGTCTTTGTTCTATGTTTAATTCAATAAGTGCTGTAATAATGTCCCAATAACATTACAATTTAAAATTTTTAATTTTTTTTTTATTTTGTGGATACAGGGGGTCAACCTCAGGACCTTGCGCTTGCCAGGCAGGCACTTATGCTGCTGAGGTATCTCACCGGCCCTCTTAAAATATTTTACATATGCTATCTCATTTGATTTTCAATATGCACATGGAAAGTAGGGAGGGAGAGCATTCCCTTTCACAAAGGACAAAGTAGGAATTTCAGAAGGGAACAAAATCAGAGAGAGGGTAAGCAATAGGTAGATAATCTGTGTGGAGATGGGAAGGGGGTCTATGGGAGAGGGAGAAGGGAGCGTGCAGAGACCGGGAGAAGGAATCAAAATGATCAAGATGCAATGCGTATATGTACTGATTCCCCAAGATGAACACAGTTACTATGTGTCTCAAATATATACTAATAAGAATGAAGAATGATAAAAAAAAAAGCACAAACAGACATAAACCGGAATATTGCATAATAAATTGCATAAATTATACAGGAATAAAAAGTCAAGATGCAATCAAACACTTCTATCATTGTACACAGGAGCTTTCTGAGAAGAAAAATATAATTTCCTTATATTAGTTTAGATGGAAATCTTTGTAAAATCATCTAAGCTTGAAACTTGTTTGGGATCATGTCAATCTAAATAGACTTTAGTAAACCTAATTAAGTGGTTCCCAACAGTGGCTGTACATAGTGAGACTGGAGACAGGAAAGAAAAAAAGGCAAAGCTCCTGCCCTCAGGGAAAGTACTTTTTGAGAAAAGAAATAGAGTGCAAATGCTATCAGCATCTGGTATTGTACTACATAAGTATTAAGAGGAAAAATCAAGCAGGGTTAGAGATAAGTTTTGTGAAAAGTGCCACATCAGATGAAGAGGTTTCACTTCTGGGAGACTGAGGCAGGAGGATTCCAAGTTTGAGCTGCTGGGAAATTTAGCAACTAAGCAAGATTCTGTCTCAAAATAAAAAACAAAAAAGGGGCTGGGGAGGTATCTCAGTGTGAAATTCCTGGGTTCAATCTTCAGTGCCACAAACACACACACACACACACACACACACGCACTAAGAGTTTCACCTCTCTAAGGAGAACAATGTTGAGCAGAAATAAGAATAATGTGAGAGAATCAGGGATGTAAAACATTGGGCAGAAAAATCTATGCAAAGCTACAGAGGTGACTGATAAGGTGGAATCTGGTCATATTGCTCACCGCTGAATTTTTTTTCAGAACCTACTTTGAGAAAATGTAAGCAAATAGAATAATCAAAGTAACGTGCCAGCTATTAAAGATTTCTTTGAAATTTTCAGGAACTGTCCTGAACCCAATAGATTTTCAATGAATTTACTTTACTGTTTCATCCAATCTCCCATTCGTGCAAATGCCAAAACTGCCCCTGGAAACATGCTCTTTGATGCAGAGGAATGTCTCCAGGAAAGGCTAGCTGGATGCTTTCCAAAAGAACTCCCTGAGGTTGCATTCATGACTATAGCTCAGGGCCCGATCTGAGGATGCAGGCTCAGCAACGTTTCTGTCAGCTCAGAATAAACAGTTCCAGGTATCCATGCATGTTGGTAGGGCGGTGGGGGTGGCAGCACACAGTCCTCAAACCTGCAACCGATGAATAAATTCAAAAGGTCAATTTATTTATCAACAATGAGAAATTTAATCATCTATTGAAATGAAATACTCTTAAACACAGAGTAGTTACAAATGAACTACTCTTAAATGCAGAGAGTAGTTACAAACCCTTCCCACAAAGTGCCTGACACTTAGTTTGAACTTAATTAAAATCTGAGTGTATATGTGATTAAATGCATGGTAATCACAATGGATGCATTGTGAACACAGTTCAAAGCAAAGAGAATTTTCCTTGGAAAACTTGGACAGACTGACTCATGTGGTCCTACAGTATGGATATCCTGACATCTGCAAATACTCATAAAGGAAGTATTAATTTATCCTTTACCCTTGCTGGATTTAAACCAAATAGTATTGAATAGTACTAGCTGACTTTTCTACTCTCCTTTTCAAGAGTTCCCATTGTCAAACCCTTCAGAGTTTCTGTATTCTTCCTTCAGAAGTGTTAATACTTTCCATCTCTTTCAGGCCCAACAACCATGCTACCTCTTAAAGTGGACCTAGCACATTTCTTCTTGAATAAAGTCTGTGCTGGTTCGAGGCTCCTTCTTTCAGAAGGCTATCAGTGCTCCATTCTGCCAAATGGAAGGTTATAGACCAGCTTCTCAAAATCCTCACACAGGTAAGAAATACATTCCCTTGCAGCCACTCTTCCAGAACAGTCTTATTAAGGGAAATATGACCATATTAGTTTATTTTCCATTGCTATAACAAAATAACCTGAGGCTGGGTAATAGATAAAGAAAAGAGGCTTATTTTATCATAGATTTGGAGGTTTAAGAGCATGTTGCTGACATATGCTTATTTCTGGTGAGGGTCTCCTTGGTTGTATCATACTGCGATGGTATTACTGAGGGAGCATTTGTATGTACATAAGATCACAGGGAAGACCGGAAGCCAGAGACAACAGAGAGAGGTAGCCTTGCTCTTCTATGATAAGCCTCTCAAAAGAACTAAGCAGAGCCCACAAGAACTACCATGATTTCCCCTGAGGGCAGCACGGCCAAGGAACTTCAACCAGGCTCTACCTCTCAAGGCTCCAGCCCATTGGAGTTCTCACATCCACACACCGTGGGCCAGGCTTCTACCTCATGAGCCCTTACAGGACACATTCAAAATACATCCAAACCATAATGCCACCTTTTTTGAAGTATTTGTTTAAAAATACTGTTATAGGGAGTGAAATTGGATGAAAATTAAGATTCTTTGAAAAACAAACAGGTTTAAGATAATGTTAAAAAAAAAGCTACATATAACAGATGGTTAAAATATCAGGTGTAATGATTAGTAGCCCCCATTTCCAATGAAAGTCAGCTCCACATTCTTAGCACTTATTCATTAAAGTTTTATGCTCCAAGTAACATTTGCACTGCAAGCATTGTGCTTGTTCTTGGGATGTAAAGATGATGAAAACATAGTCTTTTTTGATTGAGTGCTAGATTAACTCTGCTATCTTGTTTTCCAACATTCCTTACCACAAGTTTAAGCAATTGGACTGTGAAAACTGGCCCGGCTGTTTCCAGGCTCAGGTCTCTGGTGAACATTTTCCTATGTGTGGACTACCCTTCTTACTGCCGCAACCTGGCCAGCAACTTGTCCTCCTTCAAGTCCCAAACCTTCTGACTCACTCATAATAATTATTTCCAGTGTTTTAGCTCCTCTTACCAAGTACTTGCAATGTTATAATACCCACTACCTGGTAACATCATTATGTGTGCATTTATCAGACTCAGACTTTGAATGACTTGAGGTCAAAGACAATCCTATCCTCATTTATGAATCCCCAGGTTCTGATTCAGTATCTAGCATTCAATACATGGTGAGCAAATGCTGGCTGAAGGAATTAATGAATATGTTATGACTAAAAATGCTGTAACTGTTAGTAATGAAAAGAGTTAAGTAAGATGGGGCCAGAGGTATGCTGGTAAATGTTTAACAATTGGTTGCCTAAGAAATCAAAAGGCTATGATTTATAGCATTTGATGGTTTTCATGGTAGAAATTTCATGGTGATATGATAACACCAAATACGGACTTGGGAAGTAGTAACACACCATTTTAAAATATGCCCACTATTCTCACAAAATACATATAAATAAAAACCAGAGCATAGGTTATAAGAAAAGTATAGCAAAGTAATTAGTATTATTTTGCTCTTAAATATAATTTAATTAATTCTAAGTTTATGTAATTATTCTTATGTAATGATCAGGTGTAACAATTAGCTTGCAAAATTCTTGAAAATCCTACGAACAGCTTTCTTGAGCTGATAGGAGTTGGCCCCAGCACCCAATTAAATGAAGCATTTTGAGGTAAGGTAGGTTAAATAGCAAGAACATTTATAGGTAGAGTAGCATTTAATATTCTTATGATAAAATTATTTCAATAAGACAATTGACTTGAATGGAGATATGATTCGTTAGAATACTGATTTTCATCTGTTTTGTTTCACTGGCTTAGTTCTGGACACATACATAATGCTCGTTAAATATTTGTTAAATGAAAACATGTTCAATAAAAACACATTTTATAGGTCTCTTGGATGCCATGCTAACGCAGCCTAAAGGGAACTCCTTTTGTGAGGTAAGGAATAAAGGGTAGGTTACTGAATTCCACTCATACGATGTTTACTTTTTGCCTGTATAAGAAGAATGATAAGAGTCCTGCCCAAGAAGAAAACTCCAAAAATGCTTGGTGGGGAAAGAAGCATGGAAATTGCTAGACTATCAAGTCAATTTCGGGTTCTTCCCTGGAGGGATCACACCAATGACTTTGTACATCGTTTGATGTTAATGCAATCAAAGCGAATTCTGGAGCCTCCAGCAGGACCACAGAGCTACCTAACGGTAGGATTTAAAGGGTAGGAGGAAAAGGGTCACAGGCTTAAACCACAGCAGTATTGATGATGTGTAATTTTGTAAGAGACACTGACCTGTGCTGCACAGTGTCATCCTTTATAGGGCTTGAACTATGGGCTTTGTGGAAATGCTCCGAAATCTGCTTTTGCAGTAAATGATCCATGCCCTGAAAATTCACAGAGAACAAAAGGGGGGGGGGTCACTGAATGTAAGAATTAGCTTTGTTGGAGAAGATCACTAATAAGGTAAAAAGCACAAGGTTGTACAACTGGATCCCTGTATCCATTACGGAGCCTACTGGACTGAGACCCAAAAACAATTAAGTGGCAGTTACCACTTTGAATAATTCAGTCCTGGGAAGGAAAGGACATTGTAAGAGGAGAGCCAGTAGTTAAGAAAAGGGTTCTGTGCGAACTATGCTTTGAGCTACTTAATAGTCTATGCCCTAGTTTCACTATCTAGAAAAGGGGATCTTAATATCCACCTCATATTTTTTTGAGAGGATAAAATGATATAATGTGTAAAAAGAGTTTAGCAAAATGTTTGTAGATAGAAAGTATTTGGTGACAGTTATTGCTATATATTTTTATTATTATATTATTATTTGGTCTAAATTAAGAACAGAAAATTGTTTGAATTACAGCATAATGACTCTTTATGGGGGAGTGCTAAAATACAAGGCAAAGAACCAGGAAAGAAATGCACAGGTGTACCATGTTGAATCATTTTCCTTCACTTAGAATTTATTTGATTTTATCAGCAAGAGTTTTAACTTCCCTGACAAAGTTGGAATTGCTGTGTATTTCCCTATATTGATCAATGTTAGTACCAGTAAGTGGGCTTATAGAGAGAGAAAGCAAAAACTCAACTTTACAACATGTTAAATTTGAGATACTTAACAGACTAGATTGAATAGAGGCAGGAATTTAGGAGAGTTATTAATGGAAATATGGATCTGGAAGTCCTTGGTGTACAAATAAACAAGGCCTCTTGATTACCTGCAGAACAAATTATTTTGGCAACCTCATTCTTCTTAGACATTGATTGGTCCAAGAACACAAAAGTGCCTTTTTCCTCTCTAAGGAGATATTTAGAGAAGTCTTCTTGGAAGAGTTCTCTATCTTCCTCCTGAATACATATACAAAATCCTTTAAGGAAAACAACTTTGCCTGCTAATCTTTTCCCCACTTTCTAGCACGATGCCTAAAGGTTAAGTGGCCGCTCTACACCCATGAAGAACAAGGCTAACATTATAAACATGGTGGAATGCAAAGATAAGAAAAGCCAGTGTCACTGAATGTACCCTTGAGCAGCTGAACCAGTAACATAGAGACCACCTACTTCAGGGTTTCTAAGTACATGAGAAGAATAACCTACCATTCGTTTAAGGTACTTGAGGTTGAATTTTGTCTTACTTGCAGCCAATATGTTTTCTAAGTAATGTATCTAACACAACACGGCAGAGAGCTGTTTTTCCTCAGCATGTGGGGAGCAGAGAAAGGTAAAATTGATCATAGGACTGGCTGGCAGCCCATATGCAAAACACCTGGGACTTCTCAGCAAAACACAAACTTGTCTTTCTTCCTGGCTCAGGGCCAATTTATCATGCAAGAGCTGATAGCTATGCAGCACATATGGAGAGCCAGTGTAGAAGGAATACCTAAATAAGCTGCCTACAATAATGGAAGAATGTCATTGAAAATATTTGACATTCTCTGTATAGTTTGAGAAACTGATAAAATCATACTTGCAAAAATGGCATGCCGTATTGCCAATCCATTGCTGCTTCTCACGTGCAATCTGGCGCATACGTCTTACTGCTCAGCACAAGCAGCAGAAGGAATGAACAAAAAGAAAAGAGCAATTTCCCCACCGTAAATTGGAAAGCCTGCCAACCAGCTAAGTGATCTGCCATCAATCACTGCCATCAATCACAGCTAATTCTCCTTAGCTGCAGAAAATTCAAGGGCTAACTATTACTGAGAGATTTCACACAGTGACTAATGGTATATGACAAACACATTTAAAATCTGCATAGACCAGCACCAGTTTAAAATGTAACTTGAATAATAAATAATTTTAAAGAAATCCTAGCATGCAAAATAAGACATAATCTTTTCTGACATAAATTACACAGAGAAGATTATAGTTCTGGAAAGGCATTTGCAAACTGACCAAAACAAACTCAAAAGTGTAATTCATTCAGAAGGCAACTATATTTGATGATTTTTCACATAAACAGATTTTGAAAGGGTTAGGCAGATAAGGTATCAAATGGTGGTCACTGAGGTATAGCCAGAAAAAAATCCTAGGTCTCAGATCACTTATTCTGGACAGACATAAATACAGTAAGACAACCTTTCTGTTTTCTAAGAAATATTCACAGTTCTTAGAATAATTAGAAAATGTTCCCCTTTAAAAATCAAGCTGAGGTATATACCTGAAAAAAAGAAAATTATGGTTGGAGGGTGAACACTAAATACACAATTTCTTAAGTTTATGGTACTTTGGTATTCAGGAAACAAAAAAACTAGCAGTGGATTTAGAAACCTCACAGAGCCTCTATTCCCAAACTTACTATGTCTCAGTTTTCTCATAATTTCATTTTATTAACGTGACTAATTTCAAAAGGCAGTTGGGTTGAGCAAATAAGATATTATGCACAAAATTCATTACATTAATAAAGGATTATTAATTTATTTCTTCTATTATTTAATTTAAATTCAGGGGTAAATGAGTAGTTAATGTGTCAGAAGAAAAACTCTTGCAAAGGAAAGTAAGCAGGGTGTCCTTAGCCTGTCTTTAAAAAAATACGGCAGCTTTTATAAAGTATTTAGGTTAGCAATGCAAGTTTACTGGCATTATGCATCTGGAGGTTTTGAGAACTTTGGAAGCTATATAAGCAACGAAACAAGGAAAAGCAATTTTTAAATCATGAAAACTGAATCTTGCCAATCATTTCCCAAATATTAACACATTTTTTCTTCAATTAAGTCCCATTTTTTGCAGGTGCATGAAGATGGACTATTTTTCCTCAATTAGATTTTAATTGTAATTGCCAACAAGAGTTTAAGATTTTTGACGACTGTATCATCTCATGCCTAATTCTCAAACAGTAGGACGCAATATACAACATCTCCAAAGAGATTACTTGCCATTTAAATAGAATTAAAGACCCCTAGCAATTGTGACAGCATAAATAGTAAAAATAAATCTACTGATTGAGAAATTTAAGAAAAATATACAATATTTTACATTTCTCAGGCCTCCCTGTCCCTTACAATGGGCCCTGATGTGGGAGGGACCATCACTCATATTTCCTTTTGAAAAAAGGAATCAAATGCTACCATATTCTTGTAAAATTCCCCAGCAAATTCATATTGGCAGGATAAGAATTCAAGCCCATCCTTGATCTTCTAAGCTATATTTTTCATATCAAACTCAGTAATTTTCAAAGCAACCACTCTAATTTACTATCTGAAAAAATAGCATAAATTGGTAAAATATAATTTTGAACACTTTAAAATTTAGCTTTACTTTTTTTTGGGGGGTGGGTGTACCAGGAACTTAATTCAGGACATCACGCTTGCCAGGCAGGTGCTGCTGCCACCACATCTAGCTAAATCCCCAGCTAGCTTTACTTTTTAAAATAATCTAACTGAAACTGGATGGATTGATAAAAGTCATTTTAAAATCCACTTTAGTCTTACTTATATTACACATAAGACTTGTTTCATAATTTTTTTTGAAAGTTTACAAATTTAAAAGTAGTGTGGTAGAAGCTAGATTTCTAAAGTATTATTTAAGGGGAAAACATGCTTGTATATTGAATGTTCTATTAAGCAGAAGTAGGCTAGGTTCTATTGTGGTAACAATTCCTAAACTTCAGTGGCTTAATGTAACAAAGTTTATTTCTTGGTCATTTAAAGACAGGGAGATTCCATTCAACCCTCCAGGAAGTACCATCCACATGCTGGCTCAGCAATTCAGGGAGCTTCTATTTTACAACTCCATGACCATCACAGCAGAGGAGGAGTGGGCTGGAGTTCCAAAGACTGGCAATTAGAAGTTTCTATGGACAGCTTATTGGCCAGGGTAGGTCAGTGATATATTACTGTGGACTGAACTATGCCTCCTCCAAATTTGTGTGTTTAAGCACTAACCCCTAACATGATGGTATTTGGATAAGGTACCTTTGGGAGGTAATAAGATTCATATGAAGTCATCAGGGTGGAGCCCTCATGGTGGGCTTAGTAGCTTTACACGAAGAGAAACTAGGGGGCTTGTGTGCTCCCTGTTCGTCTCTTTCAATCTTGCTTTCCGTCTCTCTGTTGCTCTGTCGCTCTCTCTCTTTCTCTCTCTCTCTCTCCCTCTCTCTCTTTCTCCTCACTGTCTCCACAGCACTGAGAGTACAGGAAGATGGTTGGCTGTGTGCAAGCAGAAGGAGAACCTTCACTGGAACCTGACCAGAGTGACTCTCAGATCTTGGACTCCTAGATCTTGGACTGCCAATCTCTAGAACAGTGAGGAAGTTTGTTGCTGAAGCTACCAAGTCTATGGTATCTTGTTACAGCAGCACAAGCTGACTAATATAGAATGAAGAAGCACAGTTCTCCAGTATGTGATGAAGGGGAGAAGAGACAGGTACCAGTAAAATAACACTAATATGTCCCTATCACAGGGACATATTACATGCCACATTTCTACAGATTAACACATTAGCCCAGAAAAACCCTTTAAAAATCCCGAGAGCATGAGTATCCTTCGCCATATATCACTAAAGAATCACGCACAGAGGATGTAAGGGATCACTGAAAATGTCCTTCACACTCATCCTCTGCCCGGAGCTCAGTGACTGTCACTGTCACTGTGAGGTCTGAAGCTCTCTCTAAAAACTAAACGGGTGGTGTCAACATATTAACAGTGAATGGCAAAATGCGAATAGTAGTAGTTTTGTGTGTAGATATCGCCTACAATGTTCAGAAAAATAGATCCATTGATGGGAAGAAAAGCTGTACAAGAACAAGACAACTTGCATTGGAACAGAAAACAAAACAGAGTCAAAAAGCAGAACCATTGGAAACGGGCACTTATATAAATATACATGTGTGTGGCTATATATCTATTTATAAGGTCTATATAGATCTCAATACTAGATAAATGTTTAGATATCGATATCTATATCAATACAGGGGTCTGTATAATCTCTGAGTATATATCTGTATAATTAAGTTTTTAGCCTAACACATAATTGTATTTTTTAATGCTAAATAATAAAGTATAAGTTCTGAAAACTAATGTTATCACAAAAATATTTTTCAATCTTAAATTTTTGTAGTGAACCGATAGCTCTCAACCATTCTGTCCAGTATTAATGGGACATTTTAGTTAATGGTCTGTATACCTAAACACATGTAATCTTTATAATGATATAAAATGCTACAAATTAAACTTGCTTTAAAAAATAAGGAAACAGAGACACAGAGATTATGTATCTGCCAAAATTTATCTGAAAATTCCAAACCAACTCTGTTAAATCCGAAGTCTGACCAGTTGAATTGCCCAATCCTGCAGGGCAGGACTTAGCTTTTGGAGTTGTGCTTTATTTTAGGGGTTGGCTTTTTTCTCCCCCCTACATAGGTGCACTTTATTTTATTCCTTATATTGCAAGAATAATATGGTCATAGGCAATAAAAATGCAACACATTATGTAATTTTGTATCTAAAGAAAACAATATACTAACACGCAAATTTTGCTATAGTTGATCACTATAAAATCAGATAACGTGAGAAAGTAGTAAACTGCTGCACCATATAAGGATTCCATGTCTGAAATTAGAAGATGGCAGTCATTGTAACTTTCTCTTCAGCAACTCTGTCTGCACCAGAGAGGAGAGTTAGAATAGAATATTTCTATTAAGGAGCGGGACAGGAACAGTGTATAGGTTTGCTGTAATTGTTCCATGATTCAGCAACTGAGTCACTTCATGAGCCCCACGTATATACCGAGTCATATAATTTTAAGAAGGGTCTAGTGTGTGGACCATCTGTTACAATAAATCCACGCTGCCTTGAGAGATAGGTGGGCAATGTTTGTGCTGCCCCCTCTTAAGTAATCAAGCTGTACTTTTACTGAAGGTGAAAAGCCTAGAAAGACTGTGTTGGAATTCAGTCAGCTGAGGATTTCACATACTTAATTTTAATTTCTTTGTGAAACAATAACAACAACAAAAAGAATGAAAGAAAAGAAAGAATGCTGCAATTGACTAACAATTAGTGTCAGGATTTTGAAGTTCTCTTTAAAAATGCCTATAATTTCATCTATATCTAATTTCATCTACATCTAATTTCATCTCTATCTATATATCTATATCTATATCTATATCTATATATATATATATATTCATGTCTACATCTATCTATATCTATCTTCTGGCTGGAGGAAGGCATGTACAAGATGGTAATTGTCCCAGATTCTACACTCAGTGACTCCTTGAAGTTAAAATAAGGCAATCTCCTTAATATATATTTGAAACAGATGGACAGATAGGACTTAAGGACCTAAAAAAGTGCTCAAAGGACCAATGTAGACCATCAGTCCATCATGTGTTAACTTCCTGTGATGTGTATAACTCAACTTGAGGCACTGATGAAAAGAGAAGTGTAATCAATCTCTATGTCATTAAGGAGCTCATATTCTAGAACAGGATGCATAAAATCTATGGAACAGAATTACAAGTGCTGTGGCAGAGCTAAGCACAGGCTATATTACTGAAGTATAAAACCATGTCTGGGGATGCAGGGAAGAGGATAACTATCATAAATGTTAAATCCAGGAGATGATAGGGCTTGAAAGAAGTGTTGAAGGTGCTCTCTCTTTGAAATCCACACAAGAAATGCATTTTCTTTCAGGCAATGCATTCACCTTTCAGAAACTCACTGAAGACTTGAGCTGGGAATTAGCCACCAAAAACAAACAAACAAAATACATTTGAAGTCTCATGCATTGATAATGGGAATGTAAAATGAAAAGCCCTAGGAGGAGAACTTGGCAGTATCTAACAAAACGAAATGTGCATTTACTCTTTGATTTGGAAATTCTACATCTAGAAATTTACTAAAAGACACACAGGTAAAAATATTTTTAAAGTATGCACCAGACCATTTACTTCAGCAATATTTGTGAAAGCAAAAGACTGGGGAAATTTCCATTAATACAGGGCAGTTTGTAAAAACTGCTGTATAGTTACATATTAGCATATTGTGAAAGTTGATAGAATAATACCCAAAAACTTTCCATGAAATATTGTCAAATAAAAAAATAAAAACAGCACTAAAGAAGGGAATACAATTATACTATTTATTTATTTATTTTATTTTTTTGTGTGTGTGGGTACCGGGGGGTCGACCTCAGGACCTCGCGCGCCAATAGGCGCCCGTGCCACTGAGCGATATCACTGGCCCCTTTTTCGTATGTGGGATCCGGGAGTCGAACTCGGGCCCTCGCGCTTGCAAGGCAGGCGCTTATGCTGCTGAGCCATCTCACCGGCCCTATACTATTTATTAATAAGAGTTTTCATCCACAAAACTTCTTTTAAATGGAAACATAGATCACACAGTTAAATATGGATTGCTTAGAGAAGGAAAGAGCAAGGTCAGGATGATCTAGTCTACATCACTTTAAATACACCTTGTTCATTAGATCCGACTATGAAACATGGAATGTTTTATATAACTAAGACATAATAATTCAATTAAAAAATCCTGAAAACAATCATATGTGAAAGAAAAATAATGAGGACATAACAGTGTATCTTTATTTCAGTAATAGATAAAAGTTCTGTAAGAAACAAAATTTTACAGCATTTTCTGTCATGGAGTATACCCTAAGACAAAAAGACTAAAAAACAAAACCTCAAAGTGCTTTTTTAGTAATCATATGATGAGCAGTAGTGGAGGTATTATCATTGCAACATTACTTCGTAGGATCAAGAAAATGGGTATTTATACTGATATCACTGAAAACCAGGTTTGTAAACTGGGAGAAATTATATATATCCATTTAAAGTAAAAAATAAAAATCTCATAGCCTTGAAATTGGATATAAAACTTCACTATGAGCTCATAACGTGTTTTATTTAGAAACAAAATAAAACCTAGATTCTAACTCTACCTACTCACAAGATCTGGAACAGTGAAAAATTCAGTGGTCATGAGTATCTCTAAAATCTTCAAGTTTGCTCTGTATCATATCTTATCAAAAAGAACTAGGCTTGGAGGGAAAAAGATGGCAGATGAGTAAGAAGCAGGCAGAGAAACTCTCTCTAAAAGTTACCATTGGAACACGGGAATATAGCGACCGGGAAAGTGCAGGAGGGGGGGGGAGATGCCTCCCCGGAACCCAGAAAAGTTCTGAAGCGCAATCTGGGACCCCCGGCACCAGTGAAGGGTACTTTCCATCAAAGAAGAAGGAAAGAAGGAGCAGATCGTGCACGCACCTTCTACCATCCCAGGAAATGCAGCGCTACAGAAGTTCAATTCTACGGACACACGGTGACAGCTGGCTCCCAGGGAGCCCCCACAGAGGATCCTGAGACAGCGGCGAGGCGGGGGAGCGGCGGAGAGCTGCGCTGGCTGGCGGTGAGTGTCTCTCAGCCACAGCTGCCCCGCGCCAGAGAGCGACCGGCCAGGCGCCATTGTGGGGGGTGCGGCGAAACTCAGAGGGGCGCGAAAGAAGAGCAGCGCTGGACACTGTGCTCCGGACAGGGCAGCGCGGGGCTTCTCAGGCCCACGAGAGTGTGCTGAGGGCAGTAGGTGAACGAAACTGGTCTCTCAGCTGCACCTGTCCCGCGCCGGAGAGCGAGTGGCCCAGCGCCATTGTGGGGGGGCGTGGCGAAAATCAGAGGCGGGAAACCAGTCCAGGGAACCCGCGCTCCGGACAGCGCACTGCACCTCTCAGGCCCAGGGATAGTGAAAGGGCACTGAGCGCGGCGGGTGAGCTAGACTGGTCTCTGCCTGAAAGTACGGGCCTCTGCTCACCCACCGCCAGAGGGCCGCTCCTGGCTTACTGGGACCGACCTGCACGGAACAGGACTCTGTCACCACACAGTGCCTGCCTACAGCAGAGTCAACACCTGGAACTGATTCTTTTTATTTTACTTTTTTTTTTTTTTATTTTAATTTTTATTTTTTTTCTCACTCATTTGTTTTTTGTTCTGGCGAAGGGTTTTTTTTTTTTTTTGGTGGGGTTTTATTTTTGTTTTGTCTGTTTTATTGTTTTTATCTTCGTTTTTGGTTCTGTATGTGTATTTGCTCTTTCCTTCATTATTCTCTCTGGTTTTTTTATACGAGTGTAAACAGCACCTCTAACTTCTTTGTGATTGTGGTTGTGATCTGTTCTTCCTTTTATCCCTTCCTTCTCTTTTTACCACCAGTCCTCTGCACCAGTGTCCCAATGTTAGTGGGATCCCTCTTGGTCCTCTAACCTTACATCTAATTCCTTCCTATTCTCCCAACACTCTATTTCCTCCTTAACTCATTTTAAATTTAAACTCCTCAGGGAAAAATTGACATACATAGGACTTGTATACTGCATATTTTTTCTGGTGTGTTTTAGATTTTGTTATATAACCGCAACTCTATACAGCTAAAAGTGGTAAATAACTGGTTAGCTCAGTCTGTCATTTTCTAGGCTGTGTTTGATGCTTTAGTTAATATTATAGCCAAATGTGAAATAATTGTTCTAAACAGCTTTCCTTCCTGATACTTAGTGATTGAGATTGACTAAGGGACACAGAAAATACAGTGGCACAGTACCAAAGAATCAAGGACTGGGCCAAACAGGTAGCAACTTTGCATATCCAACAAATTGAAGAGGTAGGATCTGGCAGAAAGCTCAAAACCCAAAAGCAAGCTCCACCTGGAAGATACTGCAGAGAAGTAGTCATCTTCTAAAGATCTTAAACACTAGCAATAAAGTAACCTACCATAGGTAATTTGCAAACATCACCCCAGGAATTAAAGAAAGAAAAAATGAGACGACACTTAAACAAGATGCAACCCCACACATCCAATTCACCAAAGGCAAACCTAGGGGGCAACGAGGTGGGACAATCCGAAAGCCACCCACCTGGCCTATCTGAAGTGGTAACAACAAAGCAACTGAATGAGGCTCTGGAAAAAATTAAAACAGAAATAATCTCACAGATAACTACAGAGATAATGTCCACAATGAAGACCATGCTTAAGGACACTATAGCTGATACAGACAAAAAAATAGATGAGCTTAAGAAAACTATAGAAACCATGAATGCTCAGCATAGGAAAGAAATGGAATCCATAAGGCAAATTCAAGCAGATATCCAAGAGAACAAAAATTCCATTGAAAGTATTTGTAGCAGATTAAGCCAATGCGAGGACAGGATCTCAGATATAGAAGACAGGCTTGCAATAAGTGATCATGAAAAGGAAGAATTCTTAAAAACAATAAGAGACCATGAAAAATCAATTCAGCAGCTGCTAGATGACTCAAAGATAAACAACTTAAAAATAATTGGAATAAATGAAAAAGCAGGAGATAGCATCAATGACATTAAAACCTTGTTCAAAGACATAATCAGGGAGAACTTTCCTGGAAGAGAAAAGGAATTTGATGCCCCTATAAGTGAAGCATTTAGAACACCAACTAGACATGATCAAAAAAAACCTTCAGCCAGACATATTATAGTCAAGATCCCAGAAATTCAACAGAAGGGCAGAATCTTAAAAGCTGTTAGGGAGAAGAGACAAATCACCTATAAAGGAAAGCCCATCAGAATCACAGCTGACTTTTCAGCACAAACCCTCAATTCAAGAAGAGCTTGGAATGATGTATTTCAAGCTCTAAAGGAAAATAATTTTCAACCCAGATTGATGTACCCTGCAAAACTATCTTTCAAAATTGATGGAGAAATAAAATACTTTCATGACAAAGAACATTTGAGAAAATTTATGACCACCAAACCAGCACTCCAAAATGTTCTGAAGGACATTCTAGAAAGAGATAGGAACCCCAACAGAAGAAATCCACCAGGCAGGGCAGATAATTAAATAGCAGGAAAGGGGAAAAAACAAAGAGTGGGAACCAACAACAGGAAAATATCATGACAAGTATAAGTCAATATATATCAGTTTTAACCATCAATGTTAATGGTCTCAATTCACCAATCAAAAGGCATAGACTGGCGAAATGGATCAAGAAGCAAGATCCAACAATATGCTGTATACAAGAAACACATTTAATTCAGAAAGAAATTCATAGACTGAAAGTCAAAGGATGGAAAACAATACTCCATGCCACAGGAACCCAGAAAAAAGCAGGGGTAGCTATTCTTTTTGCAGACAAAGTGAACTTCAAGCCAAGAAGGATTCAGAGAGATAAAGACGGTCATTACATCCTTGTAAAGGGAACAATCCAAGAGGAAGAGATAACGATCATAAATATATATGCATCAAATACCAGTGCACCCAGCTATATAAAACAAGTACTAAAGGACATGAAAAATCAAATAAGCACTAATACAATTATATTGGGAGATCTCAATACTCCACTGTCACAAAAAGACAGATCAACTGGACAGAAAATCATAATGAAATAGTAGAACTGAACCAAACTTTTGAACAAATGGACTTAGTAGATGTCTACAGAGTGTTCCATCCCACAACATCAGAATACACATTTTTCTCAGCTGCACATGGGACGTTCTCCAAAATAGACCACATACTAGCTCATAAAAACCTGCTTAAGTAAATGCAAAGGAATTGAAATTATCCCATGCATATTATCAGACCATAGTGCAATGAAATTGGAAATCAATGGCAAAAGATCTCACAAAACTCCCTAAACACATGGAAATTAAACAGCACCCTCCTGAACAACCAATGGGTCACAGATGAAATTAAAGAAGAAATTAGACACTTTCTACAACTGAATGATAATGACAGTACAACATACCGGAACTTATGGGATGCAATGAAAGCAGTCCTAAGAGGGAAATTTATAGCATTAAATACTTATATCAGGAAAATAGAGCAAGCACAAATAAACAACTTAAGGGTGAACCTCGAGCTTCTAGAAAAAAGAAGAGCAGGTTAAGCCAAAAGCCCGTACAAGGGAGGAAATTACAAAGATCAGAGCAGAAATTAATGTATTGGAGACTAAAAAAAATACAAAGAATCTATGAAGCAAAAAGTTGGTTCTTTGAAAGAATAAATAAGATTGACAAACCCTTATCCAACCTTATTAAAAAAAGAAAAGAAAAGACTCAAATCCATGCAATTGAAAATGAAAAGGGTGATATCACGACGGACCCTGCAGAAGATCCAGAAGATCATCTATACCTATTTTGAAAATTTATATTCTTCTAAGATGGAAAATGCAGAAGAAATGGACAGATTCCTAGATTCATATGAATTACCAAAGCTGAATCAAGAAGATTTAAAAATCCTAAATAAACCAATATCAACTAACGAAATTGAAGATGTAATTAAAAACCCTCCCAACAAAGAAAAGCCCAGGTCCTGATGGATTCACTGCCGAATTCTACAAGAAATTTAGAGAAGACCTAACGCCCCTACTTCTCAAACTTTTCAATGAAATTGAAAGGGAAGCAATACTCCCAAAATTCATTCCTGGAAGCAAACATTATCCTAATACCAAAACCAGACAAGGACTTTAAGAAAAGAAACTACAGACCAACCTCCTTAATGAACATACATGCAAAAATCCTGAACGAGATAATGGCAAACAGAATGCAACAAATCATTAAAAAATCATACATTATGACCCAGTTGGATTCATCCCAGGGATACAAGAATGGTTTAACAAATAGAAATCAATAAACATAATACATCATATAAACAGAAGCAATGACAAAAATTCACATGATCATCTCAATAGATGCAGAAAAAGCTTTGACAAAGTCCAGCACCTTTTCATGATAAAAACCCTACAGAAAATGGAATAGAGGGTCTTTATCTCAATCTGGTAAAAGCTATCTATGATAAACCAATAGCCAATATTATACTAAATGGCCAAAAACTGAAAGCCTTCCCTCTAAATTCAGGAACAAGACAAGGATGTCCACTGTCCCCACTCTTATTCAACATAGTTCTGGAAACTTTAGCCAGAGCAAATTAGACAAGAGAAAGAAATAAAAGGAATAATGATTGGAAAGGAAGAAGTTAAATTATCATTATTTGCAGATGACATGATACTCTACACAGAAGACCCCAAAAACTCCACTAAAAAACTGCTAGATTTAATAAGCAAATTCAGTAGTATAGCTGGATACAAAGTCAATGCTCAAAAGTCAATAGCCTTCCTGTACACAAATAACAAACTTACGAAAGAGAAATTAGGGAAACAATACCTTTCACAATAACATCCAAAAAATGAAATACCTAGGAATCAACCTCACAAAGGATGTAAAAGACCTCTATACTGAAAACTACAGTACTCTGAAAAAGGAGATTGAAGAGGATATCAGAAAATGGAAAGATATCCCTTGCTCCTGGATAGGAAGAATCAATATAGTGAAAATGGCCATACTTCCAAAATTGTTATACAGATTTAATGCAATTCCAATCAAAATTCCAACAGCATATCTCACAGAATTAGAGAAAACAATTCTAAAATTCATTTGGAATCAGAAGAGACCTAGATAGCAAAGGCAATTCTGGGCAACAAAGGCAAGGCAGGGGGCATCACAATCCCCGACTTGAAATTATACTATAAAGCTACTGTGATAAAAACAGTGTGGTACTGGCAAAAAAAAAACAGACCTGAAGATCAATGGAACAGATTAGAAGATGCTGAAACAACCCCAGACATACTAAGCCACCTTATCTTTGACAAAGGTGCCAAACACATTCGCTGGAAGAAAGATAGCCTCTTTAATAAATGGTGCTGAAAAACTGGCTCTACACATGCCGAAGATTAAAACTAGACCCATATCTTTCACCATGCACTAAACTAAATTCAAAATGGATCAGAGATCTAAATATTAAAACAGAAACATTAAATCTGCTGGAAGGAAGGATAGGTAAAACCCTTGGAGACATTGGTGTAGGCAAAACTCAACCGCACGGAAACTATCCCAAAGAATCAATAACTGGGATCTCATCTTATTAAAAAGCTTTTGCACAGCAAGAGAAACCACCAACAGAGTGAAGAGAGAACCCACAATGTGGGAAAAAATGTTTGCCAGCTGTTCCTCAGACAAAGGATTACTATCGAGAACATATAAAGAACTCAAAAAATCAGACCTCCCAAATTTAAAGACCCACTCCAAAAATGGGCATCTGAGATGAATACACATTTCTCAGATGAAGAAATACTAATGGCAAATAAATATACAAAAAAATGTGCAACATCACTAGTCATTCGAGAGATGCAAATTAAAACAACACTGAGATACCATCTCACCCCAGAAAGAATGGCTACTATAAAGAAATCAACTAATAACAAATGCTGGAGGGGCTGTGGGGAAAAAGGAACCCTTCTCCACTGTTGGTGGGAGTGTCGACTGGTACAGCCACTGTGGAAGTCAGTGTGGAGATTCCTCAAAAAGCTAGGGTTGGAGGTCCCATTTGACCCAGCTATTCCCCTTCTGGGCATCTTCCCAGAAGAATTAAAAACATCGTACCACAGCGATATATGTGCACCCATGTTTATAGCAGCACAATTTGTAATAGCCAGATCTTGGAAACAACCCAAATGCCCATCAACTGAGGAATGGATAAGAAAGATGTGGTATTTTTTTACAATGGAGTACTATTCAGCCATTAAGAAGGATAAACTGGAGACTTTTATAGGTAAATGGATGCAACTCGAGAAAATACTCATAAGTGAAATAAACCAGAAGCACATGTTTAAGCATCGTATTGTCTCTCTAGTATGAGAAACTGAAAGAGTAAATAAGATCCAAAATGTACAATAGACATGGTGAATCAAAAAGAAACTGGTCAAAAGGAAAGAGAGACTGGAATAGGGACAAGAAAGAAGGGAAAGGGAAAAAAATTGTATATATATATAAGATGGTTAAGATAGATACACTACCAATTTTACTTAGTTCATTGAAGAGTAAGGTTTGTGCCAATAATGTTTGGACAATTGAATGTTAATGTCTGGTATCCTGAATAACTAACTTAAAGATAGTAATACGTAATGTATTAACCATTGTTACCCTCCTATTATGTTGTTTCGAAAATTTGTTCTTCTTTTGATTTGTTTTGTTTTTTCTTCTCTTTAAAATAAAATAAAAAAAAAAAGAACTAGGCTTGCTTAAAGAAACAGCTTGCTCCAGCTCTAAAAATAAGAAATACATAAAATAATCATGGATTGGAAGACAGAAGTTTTCTAAGAAAATAGGTTCATGTCTTGTCAACTTGCATAAAGTACCACTACCCAAAAAACAGAAAAGCTTAAAAATCAATACATTAATGCAGGCAATGGACTGGAGCATGTAGGTGTTGCAATTCATAATTCTAAAAAATGAAGCTTGTTTTTTGTTTTGGAGGATGATAGGGAATCAAAATTATTTGGAACACGATCCATGGAAAAATTCACCTATTTATCTTTCTTAACAAAAAAAGGAAAGGCAACAGTATGTGTATATAAATTAAGGATAAACACATAAAGTTATTAACTATTCACTCCAAGATCATTTAAGATCCAAGAGTACATAGGCTTTCAGACACACAACTGGTGCATTAACTAGACTGGGTTTCCTCCTCATTTACTTCCACTAGAACTGCAAGTAAAGATCTCGGTGTCAACTTCCAAGGCTTCTCTCAGGGAGGGTGGGAGTTTCTGGAACCTCCTCAAATGTTCTGTAAAACTGTTCTCAATACACAAACTTTCTAAAATATTGATGAATAATCTATATGTAACAATACAAATGTAAATTCCTCTAGACGTATAGGGTAAAAAAATAAAAACCAAGTGTCGCTGTCCTAATGATCAAGTATCATTTATTAATAGTAGAAATAAGAGTAGAAGTGAAATTGGTAGTGGTCTTTTAAAATACAGGCTACCTAAAAGCTAATGTTTTCATTTGCACCATTCTTGGCAAAGAAGACAACTTTATGGTTATAATACATATAGAAATAGAATAGAAAATCAAGGCCACAGAAAAAAATACATTAATACTAACTATACTGATGACAGTGGCTGTATTCAGAGCTTCCTAAAAACCAAGGGGAAAGGGAGATGTAAGTGTTCGGATTAGTTGTCTTTATCAGACAGAGGGATACCCTTGTTCCTTAAGGCTTTCCCCACAAATGAAGTTTAAAAGATATTGCTTACGCAGAACTTTTGAAGTAATACAAACATATAACAAAAATACTCCACTTAGGATGTCAATATTTTTATATCTATTCCTTAATTTTGATCTAAATAATACTCAAGATCGTCATACACACATACACAGACAAGCAGAGAAAGCGATTCTCATCATCATCCAAAATGCAAAGATTTATTTCTAAATACTGTATCTTGGGGAGATTGGGGGTGGCTTCTTTCCCTTGCCTCTTTCATTTTTGACTGTGACTTATAATCTGTGTAAATGGCTTACAAGTATCTTGTTCTCTGGTTATAGGTTGCCTAAAAGCCTCTTTACAAATAGGCAGAGTTAAAAGGCAAACAAATGGGGACCTCCCACCATACTTAGAGGGAAAGACCTTGCTTGTTGTTTCTGAATGACCAAGGCAAAATTTGATTCAAGTCTCCAGGCTGAGGAAGAAAAAAAAATCAGAAAGTTAATGAATAAAAATGAAACCAGAAAAGAAATGCCTGGAGCCTTAGAAAGTGCAGAGAACAAAGAGACAGCAAGAGCCATGAATAGTAATGAGATTCCCACTACTCTGATATCAGGAGTTATTCTTTCCTATCCATTTAACCAAGGCCTCAAGTCACCTTCTCTGCCCTGGTGAGAGAAACCCAATCTATTAAGTCTTCTCCAGAATTGAAACATTCAGTGACATCGGAAATTATGTTAGCAGCAATCTCAATTTGGCTTTTTGTGTTATTGGGGTAGATGCATGCCCATTTTGAATGAATATATAAATATACCACCACGAATGCTAAATTGAAAAGTATTAATCTAGGATGTGAGAAATATATTCCTATACTAATTCATATACTTTTGTCCTCGTGGTGAGTAATGGTGTCTTTTTTATAATAAGGACCATTATTTTTTATTAATTACTTCACCTACAACAATTACTCGGACATTTAGAAAGAGCTCAAGAAAGAGTAAATATTTTATATGTTATCCTTCGTTTGGTTCTAAAAGTAAACATATAGGATAAATATTTCTATTTTAAAGATAAGAATAGTACACTGGGGGCCGGTGAGATGGCTCAGCGGCATAAGCGCCTGCCTGGCAAGCACGAGGTCCTGAGTTTGACTCCCGGTACCCGTATAGCAAAAAAGGGCCGGTGATATCGCTCAGCGGCACGGGCGCCTGCTGGCATGCAAGGTCCTGAGGTCGACCCCGGTACCCACAAAAAAAAAAAAAAAGAATAGTACACTGAGCCTTAAAGGAGCAGTTTTGTTGGATGAAGTTCACGCAGCTAGTGGCCACAGAACACTAGAGGAAATGAATTTGATCCATATGGTCACAAAGGCTGAGCCTGTAGTTAACCAATATATTCTCTCAACTCTTAGAAGCACACTAGATTTTTAGGGGTGGGGATACAGCTCAGTAGTAGAATGCTTCTCTACCATGAATAAGGCCCTGGATTTGATAGCAAACCCTGACGGTGGGGTGGGGTGGGGGGAGAAAGCAAAAGCACACTGAGTTTTAAAGGAGACGCAATAGGCTGGTCAGATAGCTCAGCGGCACGGGCGCCTGCTGGTGCGCGAGGTCCTGAGTTCAACCCCCGGTACCCAAAAAAAAAAAAAAAAAGAAGGAGACCCAATAAAAATGGGATGCTCAGGCTTCTCAATGACTAAGAGAATCACAGGAGGCAGGCACAGTGCTTACCGAGAAGACAGCTATGATGCAACTAATGATAATAATGCTCATAAATTTTATTGTGAATTTAGCATTTATAGCTATATATAAATTTATACAAATATTTTGAAACTAAGGACAGAGCAGTGATGTAGAAGGCCCAAGATTACACAGTTAAGAGTACAGGGCCAGAGTAATCAGCATACCTTTAACTAAAACATTCTACGGGAATAACGGTGCCCTTAAGTTAAACTGTCTTCTCTTGGAATGGAGTGTGTACTCTGAAAACTTTTCTCAGTCTCAGTGGTGCTTTCTTCCCCTGTTTTGTATGGCACATGATTTCTATAATGGTAACTATCCTGCAATTCTCATAGCAATTTTTTAATAATGAGATGTGTCCCAATGACAATTTTGTAAAAAAATTAGAACAGAAATACATGAATGAGCGGCACAACTAGGTCATCAGTACTATAGACTTGAGGTTGGAGGTTAGCAAGGATTCAAAGGCTTTTTCCTCCTGGTTTTGTGTTGCATTGTCAGCCTCATTGAAATCAAAACTATGAACATTAATCAAAAATCTGTAATGGTATCAGAATTCAAATAACCATAGACAATTAAGGGGGCAACTTTGAGATTCTTTTCATATTTGAAATGAAAAGACAGATAATACAAGTAAGCATCCCTTGAGAAGGCGTTTCTGATCATAGCACATACTTCCTCTCATGCACTATCCCTCCATTAGAATCTACCCAACCATGTGGTTTTTCAACAACTATGTATTGAGTGTCTAATACTCTAGACAAACGAGAGAGAGAGAGAGACAGTGTGAGAGAGAGAGAGTGAATGAGAGAGGATGAGAGAGGATGAGAAAGAGAGAGAGAGGATATTTCTACCTCTTGGGACTTAGAATCTACAGGGATAGCTATGTTTCTGAGTCAAGCATATTATAAATATGAAATGATTACCAAGAAAATGCTACAAAAGAAGAGAGACACACAGGATGGTGGGACATTGTAAAAAAAAAGACTTACCCATATTCAAGGAGATCAAAGTAGGCTTTCCTGAGGAAGTGCTTTTGAGGCAAGATAGGAAAGTTGGAAAGGAGTAAACTCTATGAGGCAAGCATATTCTAGACAGAAGGAAGAATGTATTTCAAAGGAAAAAATGCTTCTAGAAAATATGAGTATAGTCTGAGGAATTGTGATGTAACTAAAGGGTGGCAAAGTGTGTGTGGATGAGGCAGAGAGCAGGGTGAGCAGTCCAAGAGGAAGAACTGAGCTGTCTGGGGACCACACATGACCATGTTGTAGGCCATGTTAAGGACGTTGCTTTTGACCCTCAAAACAATGGTGGTCACGGGTAAGTTTTAAACAGACAAGTAACTTAATCAGGTTTGGATTTTTAAAAATTCTTTTGGTGACTATGTGGAAAGCAGCCTGAAAGCAGGTGACAGTAAAAGCAAGAAAAGGTAGGAGGTAATTGCAGAAATACAGGGGGTATGACAGTTTTCCAAAAGAGAAGCTTTGTTTTATACCTGCGTCCTCAGTGACCTACATGGGATTTGTCTTATACCTGCATCCTTATGACTTGCATAATACTAATATCCGTAAGTGCAACACAGTGTGATAGATGCAGTAATGGAGACATACATTTGATAGAGTGAGAAAGGACAGCAGTGGGAATAATCAGCTGTTACACATGGCATGATAGCTAAGGATTCCGCTTCTAAGATCATGGATAGACATGCATTTCAATCCTGGCACTGAGACCTATAACTGTGTTAACATTGGCTAAAGTCATGACTTTTCTGAGAAACTTCGCTTTTCGCATGATAGAATAGAGTTATCTACTTCGTAAAGTTATTACAAAAGTTGCGAAGAGTAAGTTACATGACAAAAATCAAAGTGCTTGGTCAAGTATCTGAGGAATATTTGCCAGTTAATGATAATTTTTGTTTTATTTGTTTCAGTAATCATTACTTTTTTTTTTTTTTTTTTTGGTGGATACCGGGGGTCGACCTCAGGACCTTGTGTGCCAGCAGGTGCCCGTGCTGCTGAGAGATATCACCGGCCCTTTTTTCGTATGTGGGTACCGGAAGTCAAACTCAGGACCTTGAGCTTGCCAGGCAGGCACTTATGCCACTGAGCTATCTCACCAGCCCTCATAACTTTTAATATTTGGTAGAAAGGGGAAATAATTGATCTTGATGTATGGAGACTTCAGCAAGTAGACAATAGGAATTACGTGTCTACAAAAAGGGCAAAAAACAATATTTGTAAAATATTATTTGTTTTTATATCAAAGAATCCATATATTATTGTATAGATGCCCCTTAACTTATGATAGGATTATACTGCAATAAACCCATGATAAGCTGAAAATATCGTAAGCTGTAACTGCATTTAATGTATCTAAACTACCAAACAGCATAGCTTAGCCAAATCTACCTTAAACATGTTCAGGAACTTTACATTAGCCTATATCTGGGTAAAATCATCTAACAGAAGTCTATTTTATTTTTTAAAAAGTGTTGACTATTTCATATACTTTACTGAATACATATATCAAAAGCCAAACTGAATCAAACAAACAAACATAAAACCAAATACAAGTAATTCAGTACAGTGGGGGGTGAATTGTTCCCCTGTTGTGATTCTGAGGCTGACAGAGCTGCAGCTCACTTCTGTCTCCCGGAATTGCAAGAGAGCATCATGGGGCATTTCACTAGCCCAGGAAAGGAACAAAATTCAAGATGCAAAGTCTTGTTTCTGTTGAATGTTTATGGATTTCCTAACACATTAAAGTGGAAAAATCATTAGGTTGAACCATCCTAAGTAAGGGACCATCTGTATAGCATTTAAAGAAATTAAACTGTAATAAATTTCAAGTGGAATCTGCCAATTAGCTATTAAGGCTCAGAACACCTTCACGTGTTTTACAAATACTAAGAGGGCACACAAAGGTAACTGGCTGGAAACCAAATCTTCGTCCAGGTTTGACACCTGCTCCTGTGATTCAGCCACTATAATCTGTTGCTTCTTAATTTTCCATCTGTCCCTGTCTTGTGCCCCAAGTGTCTTTAAGACTTTCAGAGTTCTCCCTTCATGCCACTCTGATTCTGCCCTTTGCCCCTGGTTCGTGAGACTCAGAGCAGAGATCCTACAGAACACTCTGCATTTTAACTTTCAGCACCTCAACAAAACTGTCTTTTCTGGCTAACATTATTTTACCTGTAAATAGTGGGACAATTCCAACCAAACATACACCAGCCATCTAAGTGCAGCACCCAGTTCCCCTGGAGTTACCCCTAATGTCCTCAGGGCTGACATATGCAAGGACTTAATGCAAAGTTTCTGGGATCCCTGATGTTAAGCAGAGAGCCAGAAAAAGCAAGCTTTTCCTTCATTTTGGTGTTGGACATCTAATTAGGCAGCATTTCCAGTTAGGCTGAAAGCTGAGGGAGAAGGAGGGCTTTTTCCACAATTCTACCTGCCCAGCACCTTAATCCCAAGAAGAAAAAAAAAGAATGGTTTATAGTAAAAGTACTGGTTAGTGCTAAGTTGTATTTAATGACAATGTTACATCAGTAGTTTAGAATTCTGTAACTGTACTCACAACCAAATAAACAAAATAAAGAGTTAAAAAAAAGTATGTCATTTCTCAAGGACCTAAATAGTTCTTTATTGCAAACATAACAACTTCCAGTTGGAATTTGTTTCTTGATTCTCCCCACAGTTGCTGTAGTTAAGACTGCTGCTTTTTATTTGGAAGTGTGACTTCGCTTGTAGTTTTGTCCTTTTTTTCACATAAAGACTTCATAAAAGCTTAAGGGGCTAATATTTTTTGGTGTGTGTGTGTGTTAAATATTAATGGCAGTTTGTTCTGAGATTCTTGCCTTCCCCACAGAGCCTTTAAAAGCTGAATTATACCAAAAGTTATGACATTACACAAAAGGAGCAGCAATCTTCTCGTAATGAAGTCATTTGTTCACCAGCCTTAAAATGGTGTGTGGGTTAAGCCTCCCTTTTTCCTCCCTCCCTCTGAGTCAGGCAAGAAAGCATCAGAAATGCAAGTAACACACCTAGTCATTAATTAGCACCCATTTTAGCTAAGGTCTCCCCCTTGATGCCTGACTGTTCAACATCATTATATTAAGAAAACCATTGTGTCCCTCTTCTCTGAGAATAAGCACAGTAGCTCAGCAGTAGCTGGGGAAGGGAGCTCTTTTATTTTACTATTGGAACCACTGTGTTATAGGTTGGGTCCTTATTATACTGTCAGGCATGGTTTTGGCTGGGTCACGGTGGAGTGTGAGAAGGAAGCATAAGGGGTGCCTACACATTATGCCCTTGGGCTTTGGGGATGAGCTTTCCTGTCCTAAAGAAGTCAGCGCCTATAAGTGTTACAATAAACATCTGCAGGTTCATAGGCTTTTACTGAAATTTACTTTGTTCTGAGGACTTTGCTCTGAGCTGGAAAAATAAATATGAATAAAGCACTGACACTATCCCCAGAAATCTACCTTCCTGGAAGGAGATGACCACATGTAATGTAACAAAGAGAAGAAAGAAAAAAAAAATCAACTAACTTAGGAATAAAAATGAAATAACTTGGCTTATAAAATTGGAAACTCTAAGGCCTATCTTTAGAAAATAATCCCTCTGGCTTGATGGCTCTGGGTTAGGGTGAGGAGGGGTTTGGAAAAGAGGTTCTACCCATCAGGCATAGCGAATCTTTTCAGCTTTGAAGGGAACACTTATAAGCAATACAAGGCTTGACAGTCCCACTAGAGAAACATGAAATAAGCAAGTAGTCACTGACAAGGCAAAATTAGGGTACTATGACCAAAAGAAAGAAGAAAAGCATTGGAAAGTCCCAAATATCAATGTCCCCTTCAATAATACCTAGTTCTTTCCATTTTTGTTGGAAGAGATTTCCTTAAACTCAAGCAGATAATTTGGAAGAGGTAATAACCAGTAATAGGTCATACATTTGTACCATACTTTATATTTTGCTAAGCACACATACTTGCAGTATTGAAGCCAATGCTTTTAAAATTCTGAAGTTCAGATTTAAAATAGGAGGTAGGTGGGTCATATACTCAAGACCACGGATGTAAGTATTCTAAATTTTAACCTCTGCTTTATTACTGTGAGCCTAATTCAAGGAGAAAAAATGATAGGTATAATATACTTAACATTCCTCAGTCTCATTTTCTTCCTCAATGAAGTGGAATAATATAATGACATATAAAATAATTTCATGAAATATACTAGTGCTTTGTCAATGTATGAAATAGGTGAGGAAAATTTCTCAGTAAAATGTTTTCTAATCATTTAGTAGACAAATAGTCTTACCCTACTCTATAATATTTCTATGCCTGCTCTTTTAAAATGTATCTTGTTAATCTTTAAATTATTGGTACTAATTATGTTTCACTTAGTCCACACTTAATGAAGAAGGAATTTTCTGTGAATACAAATGGGTGAATGAAGAAAACTTACTCTAATGCAATATCCTAACACATATTTTCTTTATCATTGTGTTTACTAAACTTCTATTTTTTCTTTTTTTTTTTTTTTTTGTGGGTACCGGGGGGTCGACCTCAGGACCTCGTGCGCCAGCAGGCGCCCGTGCCGCTGAGCGATATCACCGGCCCCTTTTTCGTATGTGGGCTCTGGGAGTTGAACTCGGGCCCTCACGCTTGCCAGGCAGGCGCTTAAGCCGCTGAGCCATCTCACCGGCCCAAACTTCTATTTTTTCTAGACTTCTAAGGATCACATATCATAACCAAGTAAGATTCATCCCATAAGTGCAAGTTTGTTTCAGTATTCCCAAACTAATTATTGTAAGTTACCACACTAGTAGAATAAATGAGAAAAGTTAAGTGTTTATATTAATAAATAAAGAATAGTATTTGATGAAATTCAACACCCATCCTAAACAGGTAAAGAAATATTCTTAGCAAATCTTAAATAGAATAAAATTTCAACTTGAAAAACAGCCCCAGCCTGTTGTACCTAGGGAAAGTGGTGGAACCTTTAGCAAGAGATGCCTAAAGGAAGAAAGTTAAGTCACTGGGCCACGCCCTTGGAGAGGACTATGGGATGGTGGTCTTTTCTCCTCTCCCCTCCCCTCCCCTCCCCCACCTCCTCCCCTCCCCTGCCCTCCCCTCCCCTCCCCTACCCTCCTCTCATCTCCTCTCTCCTACTCTCCTCTCTTTTTCTCTCCTCTTCTTTCCCCTCCCTTCCCTCCTCCCCTTTCATTGCCAACCATAAGGTCAGTAGCTTTGCTCCCCCCCACACTCCCCACCATTATGTTCTGCTTCACTGTAGGCCCAAAAGCTACAGAACCAACCAATCCTGCACTCAAACTCTATAACCATGAGCCAAAGTAAATCATTCCTCCTTATATGTTATCTCAGGAATTTCATCACAGCAACAGAAAGTGAGCAGAAACAATCATTTACAAAAATGCCTACTGTTAGCATCATACACAATGGCTAAAGTTTATATGGTTTTTCCTCTAAAAAATTAGGAATGTTCACTCTTAAAAGTTTTATTCAGGGCCGGTGAGACGGCTCAGCGGCTTAAGCGTCTGCCTTGCAAGCGCGAAGGCCCGAGTTCGACTCCCGGAACCCACATACAAAAAAAGGGGCCGGTGATACCGCTCAGCGGCACAGGTGCCTGTTGGTGCGTGAGGTCCTGAGGTCGTCCCCCCCGGTACCCACAAAAAAAAAAAAAAAAAAAAGTTTTATTCAATATCTACTAGGCAGTGCAATAATACAAGAAGTAGGAATAAAGTGCATACAGACAGGATAATAGAAAGTAAGACATAGCTATCTAGAAAAAATATAAAGAATATACAAAACACTGCTAGACTTAATCTATAAAAATTGCAGGTTACAAAGTCAATATATGAATTTCATTCATGTTTCTATCTATTAGAAATATTTTCTGTCTCTGTAGAGTTGCCTGTCTTGGACACGTTGTAAATGGAGTCATAGAGTGTGTGGTCTTTCGTGACTGGTTTTTTTCACTTGTGTAATGTTTTCAAAATTCTTCCATGTTATAACATCTACAAGTTCTTCATTCCTTTCTATGACCAAACAATATTCCCTTGTCTGGATATACTATATTTATCTCTTCATTAGTGAATCGGTATTTGAATTATTTCTACTTCTTGGGCAGTATAAACATGAATGCTATGAACATTCATGCAGGTGTTTATTATGTGGGCATACATGTTTATTTCTATTGAGTCTATATCTAGGATGGAATTGTTCAGTCCTATGGTAACTTCGCATTTAACTTTTTGAGTAGCTGCCAGACTCTTTTCCAAAATACTGCTGTAGGAATATAAAATGATGTGACTGCTTTCTAAATATTTCTTAGGCAAAAATAGCATAAAAAATTTTAAAAGCTCCAATAAATAAAAAGCATACAAACTAGGCTTCGCTTAAATCCAAATCATTTGTTCTTCAAAAAATAATATTTAAAATGCTAGGATAAGAAAAATTATTCTGTGGTGGCGATAGAAATCTTATCAGGGCTTATCAACAGCACATTCAAGCAAGATAAATATTCCTGGGATGGGAATATTCTCTATCTTAATTGGGAAGTAGTTGTAAAATGTATACTTTGGGAAAAAATTATCTACTTAACAATTAAAATTTGTGAATTTTCTTCTATGAAATTGTACCTCGATAAAATATTTATCTAAAAAAAGGACTATAAATCAGTTATTACATTCCAAGTACTGGTGTGTACACTGAGTAGAGAATGAAAACAGAAACATGGGAAGTCCTGCTAGGGCTAGAACATGATCTAATTGTATATGTATTGTCTGTTTTACATTTAACCCTCACAAGAATCTTATAAGAAAATGTAGGCTAAAAGTATTATCTGCTATTCAGAATTGAGGAAATAATGACTCAACTATTTAAAGCAAATAGTTCAAAGCCATACCATACCATAGCATATGACAGAGACTTAAAACCAGGTAGATTTTCTAACATCTAAAGATAACTTCTTTTCTTAAAACTATAAAATGATATATTGTCTGTATTCATTAGCTTTTCCCCACATGACAAAATACCTGAGAAAACAATTTAAAAGGTGAAATGATTTATTTTGGTTTATGATTTCAGAGATTTCAGTCCACGCCCATTGGCTCCATGCCTTCTAGGCCTGTGATGAGGCAGAAATATCATGGTAGAAGGGTGGGGCAAAGAAAAACTGCTCACCTCATGGCAGACTGGAAGCAAGGAGCACCAGAAAGAGCCAGAGCAGAAGGGAGGGAAGAGCCAGGGACAAGTTACAACCTTCAAGGAACAACCCCAGTGACCTACTTTCTCCAAATGGGATTAATCCATCGATGAGGTTCGCACCCCCATGATCCCATCACCTCAGTAGGCCCACCTCTGAACACTTGCACTGGTGATCAAACCTTCAATACATGAGTCTTTAGGGGACATTTCCTGTTTTAACCATAGCAGCATCATTTCACAAACATTTATAGAACACAAACACAGACATCCATACACATAACAATAAAAGCCTAACTATCAGGAAGCAGCATATCAGAAAGCTCTGCTTTCTTTCTAGTTTTGTTATCATGGGAAATGTACCTAAATATTTTGAGTTTCAGGTTTTGTTTTCTCCCTAGGACTGGAAATACCTGCCTGTTTACAAATATAACTAACCTGGCTTCAGAAATATATTCTACACTTCCTTCTATGCTTACAAAATACGCATAAGCATGTGTATTATTACTGCAACTTTGGGTAATGGGAAAATTTCTATACATATTGGCCATAGTTTGTAATTAAGTATCCCCAAAAGTTCACGTGGTAAAGACATGGTCCCCAGTTTGTTTCTAATAGGAGATAGTAGAAACTTTATTCCTCTGTCTTTTTTTGTCTTCTGGCCATAATGTGAATACTTTTCCCCCAACACGTGTTCCCACTATAACAGGCTGCCACAGGCCCAAAGCAACAGGTCAACCAGCCATAGACCGGAGCTTCAAAAAGATGAGGCAAAATAACTCTTTATCTATTATAAGTATTTCCAGTATTGGTTTTAATAATGGAAAGCTAACACATGTTCTTTCATGAATGTGTGTCTGCGTGTGAGCAGCATGTATTTTCACTCAACATAACATATATAATCCAGGTCATTACATAAAAAAAAACTTCACTCTATTTAAGAGGTGTATACCAATCTTTAGCAATGCCTTGACATTTCTCCATTATTTCTGTTACTGAAGAAGTTCCAAAATTGTGTATTTGCAGATAGACTATAAACAAAACTGTAGATCCATATACACACAACATTGATGCTATTAATTCTATAGGCAAAAAAATAAAAAAATTCTATAGGCTATGTTACTAAAAAAGGAAAACTGCTAGTTGAGAAGCTTTGCATTTATAACCTTAATAAATATTATCAAAGTATTGTTTAAAGCATTTGTTGTAATATGCATCCTTACCATGAGTATGAGATATACATCCTGTTTAGTCATTTGGCAACTATGATTTCTCGTTTTGTTTTGTTTTGTATTTTCTGGTACTAGGGATTTAACACAGGGCCCTCTCACTGAGCTACATTGCTATATCCCCAGTCCTTTTCTTTTCTATTTTTTTTTTAATTTTGAGACAGGGTCTTGCTAAATTGCTAAGTTGTCCATGATGATTTCCATTCTAAACCAATGAATGCAGTTACATTCGTTGTGTCACATCCACTCCAAACCTAATGCCTATCTTTGTTTGTCCTAGGCAAATGCGATCATATTGGGGTTGGTCTGTGAAATGCCATTCCCTCAAACACAAGCCTGGGCTCTGACCAGAGAGTTGATGTCCCAAGGTCCAAGGATCAGGAACAACAGAGGCTTTTCCTTCACTCTAACAGCTCATGTATTTACTCTTTTCCACATGTCTGAGCTAATGACTCTGCCAATCTGGAGCAGAGGATTACACTAAGCCAGTCTTTGTAACGCTTGCTTGACTGAGGATGAACTCAGGATGAAATGATGTTTGTAATGTTCTTTCAGGAACTGCAAGCCTTTGAGTTTATCAAATATTTATATTAGGCAATTTTTAGGTACAAAGCACACCCAGCATCTGTCTGTCTGTCTTTCTGTCCAAATCTATCTACAAAAACCTGCTATTGTCCCCTACAGTTTTTGAAGGGTTCACACATATAAGAAAGGATATGATCTAGATAGGATACAACCTCACTCAGAGGTATGGAACCAGATTCCCAGTGATATGATACATTATGAAATAAGATACGATCTGACCTCACAGAAAAATGGGTACCTTGTCCTAGCTGGATGAACTGGAAAAGCAATGATAGATGGCAAGGCATTCAGAGATGAGATAAGAAAAGACCAAAATATCACCCCAAAATCAGTGACCATGCGGTGGCAATGCCAACTCTAGCACTTTGAAGTCAGTGCCACTATGTAAATCTGAATTAGAACAATTAAATTAAAAACTCAAATTTAATATTGAAAGTCTAATGTCCATAAAAATTCCATTGCAAGAAACTGGAGAACATTTTGTTAAAATAATCACAAGTACTTTTTCCAGTTTGTCATTATTTCTCGCTTCCCAGCTCAAGCCCCAGTGCACATACTGAATCTCAATAGCTCCAGAAGTCTCTGCACACAAAAGAGAAGGATGGGCAATTTACAGTCAGGGAAACAAGCCACTAGGGACACACTCAGAGTGGCAATTCTAGGCATTGTTACTGCTGACCCTGTGGAAATAAAGTCTAAGGACATCAGCATAGGCATAACCAACCCTTCCAGCTCAAAACCTGCAAGGCCTTATCTTCATAATGATCAGGGCCTAGTGAGCCCTTGATTCCTTGGATATTTAGGAAGGCACCTGAGGCCAGGTCTGATAAACTGGGCTTTCTTTGTTGAGCATACAGAGCAGGGTTATGACAGGTGACAGGTCCACTTGCTGTTAATGCCAGTGAAAGGATACATCTCACTTTCCTTATAATTAAAAATAGTAGGCTGCTCTTGTTAACACTGTATTGGATAAAAATAAAAACCATAGCAAAGGTAACATAAAGAATACATACAAAAGTAAAGAAAATAGTTACCTGGAAAAAAGACCTGTGTCAATATGGATTTTTGTTGGTAATTAATATATACACAAATGAACAAATTTCCTTGCAAAAATCAAGCGTACAGTCAGCATTTTGCCCCAGATAATGAAAATGACAGGTAATAGAATTCACATTAAATGCTATTAGTTGGATGAGCTCATAGGAATTTGAGGGGGAAATATTTCATAGAACAGCATTTGCCAATGTATAAAGCATGTATTAGGAGATAACAGGTTTGGAAGTACAAAGCAACTGGACAGGTATAGATTCATAGATCTGGTCCTTGAGACCACTGCATGTACTGCCCTAATACAGAATTTGGCCCCCTTTCCCTCTCAGCTTGCTGAAAGGATGATCATTTCCTTCTTGTTTTACTCTATATTGTGTGTGTGAGTTGAATGTGTGTCTGCGTACACATATGTGTGTATCTGTGGGCCCTGGATGTATGCATTTTAGTGTATGCGTGACTATGTAGATACTGGATAGGAGATAAGAAGTTTTCAATACTGGAATTGGAATACCTAAGATAAGCAGGACTTTGGTTCATTAAAATAGGCTGCTTCTTAACAATACTCCAATATGCTACTGTGCTGACACTTTTTTTCTTCCTTTGCCTCACGCTATATTATTAGGTCCCACCTTTGTTAACCTGTTTCCAGGCTCCAGGACTTAGAATTAAATGAGGTTAGATCAGGCCCTGGAATGGAGAGGATCCATAATATTATCCTTAACTTCAATTAATTTCTTAAAAGAACAAAGATGTGAAAAAGTTAGGATATCACTAGATTTCATACTTATCATTACAGAAAAAACAGATTTGAAGACTACCTTTTTTCTTCTCTGTGTTCTTTCTGGTCCTGTGGTTTCCTGCGATGGACAAATGTTCCTTCTCCCCACTGGCTGATTTAGCTTTACATGGGTAATGCACTCCTGATGATCTTGCTGACTAGTAAAATCCAAATCACATCTGCACAGAAGGCATTAGCACCACCATGGCAGATAGAAAAAGCATTTCCAATATATTTTTAATTACAGAAATTTAGAATTAGGAAAAAAAAAACATGAAAAGGGTCAAAGCATTTTGTATCATATCGGATGAGTTTGTGTGTGTGTGTGTGTGTGTGTGTGTGTGTGTGTGTGTGTGTACCGGGGGTCGAACTCAGGACCTCGCGCATCAACAGGCGCCGGTGCCGCTGAGCGATATCACTGGCCCTTTTTTCTTATGTGGGTTCCGGGGATCGAACTCAGGACCTCGTACTTGCCAGGCAGGCGCTTATGCCACTGAACTATCTTACCGGCCCCAGATGAGTTACTGAAAGACAATGCCAAAAGTTGCTGGCCGGGCTAGCACAAGGAACAAGCAAGATTACTGATTTCACGTCCAGGGATCTTATTGCTCTCTTATTTATTCTTCACAACCATGCATTTGAAGAGTATCTAACTGATTACATGATACACAGTATAATAAATACTATAAAATAGGGTGTGCATATAAAGATAAGCAAAGGAAGCACCCTTGACCTCAAGAAGTTCAGTCCTCAACTGAGAAGATGAATCTAATACTTACAGTATTTGAGGGTGCATAAGAGCCATAGTCACTCACTTATTTCTTACTATAACTGTACTAGAAAAACAAAAACCCTAAGAAGTACAGAGATCACATTTGTAAGCAAAGTATCTGAGAAACATAAATGCCCATTGTTGATTATAAAAGCAGGCACTATCCTTTAGTTCAAGGGATTCTAGGTGTTTTTATGAGTCATGAAGTGAATATTTTTGCAATAGTACTTACTACAGTATTTTTACCTTGGAGGAGTCACTTTATTTATGAGTGCATAATTGTGCCCTGTCTAAAATAAAGTCTATCAGCTTGATGTTGCAGTATGCAAAATAATTATCCCCAAAGATATCCATACACTAATTCCTGGGACCCATAATGTTCCAAGTGAAATTGAGATTGTTACCGGATGATTTTAAAACCCCGAGATTATCCTGGATTTCATATGAATTGGAACAATAATAATAGAAAGTGTTCTTAAATATAGATGAGGAAGGCAGAAGAGCCAGTGTCAAAGTGATACCACATAAAACTTGACCAACCATTGCTTACTCTGAAAATGGAAGGAAGCATTAGCAAAAGAATACAGGCAGCCTCTGCAGGTGAGAGAAGTTGAGGGTACAGATACTCACCTAGAGCTTCCAGAAGGAATACAGCCCTGACGACCCCTTGACTTACACCAAGAAAGACTGCTTCTAGATTTGCGACTTCCAGAACTATATGACAATACATTTGCACTGTATTATACCATCAAATTTATGGTAATTTATTAGAGCTGCAATAGAAAATAAAGTGTCCAATGATCTTACAAGGCTCCACCTTATAAGGTTCCACCTTATTTCCAAACCCAAACTCTTTGTCAGTCTGTCTCTCTTTATCTTCCTCCCAGAAATCTTAGAAAACTTAATCCATGCTACACTGCCTTGTTTTATAGGCCTCTCTCAACTCTTCCCTTGTGTTAGGCCTCCTTTCTTTCTCTTCTTTATCAATATTATTTATTCCACTAGAAATCAATAAAATCTGGCTTGGTTCCTCTTAATTCTCTCTCTAACTTGTAGACTTCATAAAATGATAAGGCCCCTGAACAAAAATAAAACAAGGATCAAATATCCCTTAAGAGAAGGAGTGTAACAAGTCAGGAATATCAACATTTATTTAGTTAGATACTTATTTCGCTCATTTCAATAAATTTTCTGATGAGCTTAGTTTAAAGGATAATCATGCCTACTTCACCAGGATTATGCAAGGTTACTACTAATTTATAAATAATTCTTAACAGTAATGCATATGCTAAAAATATAAAAGTTAATGGAACTATTAACTTCAGTTCATGTCCAAAACATTGAAATAGACATTTTTTTTTTTTTTTGTGGGTACCGGGGGGTCGACCTCAGGACCTCGCGCGCTAGAAGGCGCCCGTGCCGCTGAGCGATATCACCGGCCCCTTTTTCGTATGTGGGTTCCGGGAGTCGAACTCGGGCCCTTCCGCTTGCAGCGCAGGCGCTTAAGCCGCTGAGCCATCTCACCGGCCCTGAAATAGACATTTTGAACCCTTATCGAAATCCGTATTCACCATGGAAGATGTGTAGTAAGAAATAGAAAGAAGATATACAAGGATTCAAAAATATTCCAGTTTTGTAAATAATACATCTTCAATATACTTGAATTAGCCATTCAGTTGGATTTATCAAAATGCAGTATTCAGTTAAGCCGAAAACTAATCCTGTTTCAAACATGGCTCAGTGTGCATTAAAGAAAAAAGAAATGACTCAGTTTGTGGAAGCCCATTTGAATATGCATTCACTGTAAACTAATAGCAGCTGGGGAAATAAAATGCTTTTGATGCAGATGGGTAAGTGTTCTATAAAAACATTTTCATCCTTTTTTAATAGAAGGATATTTTCTCACTTGTAATACAGATATAACCAAGAAAATGTTAAAGAATTCACTGTAAACTACATGCTTGTAAAAGTCCATCAGGTTTTTTAAATTCCCTCTCATCGTGTGTGTTTCCATATCTACTCTGCAAATAGTTTAGGTTGCGTAAGTTTATTTTTAAGAATTCATCTGAGACTCAGAATATGTTCCCCATGACTTGAATTTTTAGATACAAACCAAAAGTATATTTAACCCACAATATGCAAAAACAATAGATTTTACCCTAGTAAATAAAAAAAGAATGCTGCTCCTGGTGCTCCTTCCAACCACTCTCCTCACCTCAGCATGAAGCTGGTTCATAGCCTGGTGTTTCAGCCACGAGTGAGTTTTGTTTACTTTCGAAATGTATGTGAATGAAACACTGCAGTGTACATTCTTTTAATGTCTGGTTTCCTTCACATTACCGTGTTTGAAAACAACCATCTAAAAGCTAAAAAGCAATAAACTTTAAATATATAAAGCATTTAAGCGAGCTTTTTTTTAATTTGGATAAGATTCCAAGATTAAAGAGAATTTCTGTTTCCCAACCCTTCTTCACCTCTCTTATAAATTTACTCTTTCCCTTTCCCTCTCTTTCTCTCCTCTCTCTCTCTACCTCCCTCTTTCCCTCCCTCCCTTCCTACCTCCCTCTCCTTTTCAGACTAGAGATTAAACCCAAGGCCTTCACACTAAGCTACATTCCCAGTCTTTTCTTTTCTTTTTTTTTTAATTTTAAAGAGAAAAAAATAACAATAAAACAGAGTTTCAGAACAGGTCGGTAGGAGAATAACAATAATTAATACATTGCGTATTGTTATCCTCATAGTAGTTATTCAGAGTACAAGATATAGGCATGAAATCTTGTCCAAACAATATTCTATTTTTTTTTTTCATTTTGCAAAAGGGCTTCTCTTGCTTAGTTGCTAGGTTGCCCAACTTGCTAAATTGATGGCTCAAACTTGCCATCCTCATACCTCAGCCTCCCAGAGTGCCGACGTGTGCCACCATGTGAACTTGCTTAAAAAATTCTTGATGAATTTTACGCTAAACATGTTACTTTTTCCACATAAATGGTAGTACACGTTACATACGGAGAAGTATTTAGGACATTCTAAATACAGAATTTCCTGAGACAGCCTACTTTTTCCCATTCTCATTGCTATTTCATCTATTGATGAAGAGTACAGGGCTGTTACTTGAAAGAACTGTCATTTACTTTGGGTTTGTCTGATGTTTCAAAATGACTGTATTCAACATTTTTGATAACAATACTCCAAAGAGATATTATGTCCTTCTTAGTGCACTATTTTAGGAGGCATCTTGTGACATTACTGGTGAAATGGACTTAGACCACGTGGTTAACGTACAGTCAGCCAGGTTTCTCCACTGGAAAATTGTTAATTAATAAATAATCTGGGAAGAGATTCTTTGAGACCATGTATAATATGGTACTTCATCAAGCGTTTATTTATGTTTTAATATCCATTGAAAATTTTTGCTTAAATAAATCATAACTATAATGGCTAAAAATGATACCCTTTAGATTTACTTTTATTGTCCTCAAGGCCTGAGTTCTGGAGCCAGGCTGTGTCAGTAAGGCTGTAGGATGCCACCTGTATCTGTCTCTGTCTCCTGAAGTCCTGATGATCATCTGCAGAAAGTTCAACTCATGTTCTCAGCGAAGGGGTCATCACCAGGAAGAATAAAAGGCAGTTTCAGGGCCTTAGGCTTATAAAAGCAAATGCAATGAATTTGTTTTCTGTCCACCTTATTCTGGACCCAGAGAAATAAGACACTTGCCAGTAAGGTAAATGACATCTTGTATAGCTTCTCACCTTAAATTATCCTTTTTTGTTATTATAAAAAGAAAATCATATTTTAAATTTTTTATTTTTATTAGTACATATTTGTAGTACATAACTGTTACATTCCTTGTAGGGAATTCACACATGTGCATAACACATCTTAATTCTTTTTACATCCCTTACCCACCCCTCCTTCTCTCCTCTATTCATCTCTTAGTCCATTTCCCTTTTGCAAAAGATCTATCTCCCTATTTCCTATTATCATTTATTTTTACTTTTAATTTATTTATATTTTGGGTTTCTCATATAAGAGAAATCATGTGATTTTTAAGCATGTGTGTCTCATTTATTTCACTTAACATTATGGTCTTAAGGTGTATCCATTTTCCTACAAATGACACAGGTTTATCCTTCTTTATGGCAGTAGTACTCCACTGTGTACAAATATCACATTTTCTTTATCCATTCACTTACTGATGGACATATAGGCTGCCTCCAATATTTAGCTATTGAGTTGTTCCGATAAAAAACATTACTTTGAATTATATTATCTCAGAGAACTTGTCTCTGATTTTATCTTTGATCTAAGGCCTTATCAGATTCTCTTTTTCTCCAGGCATAGGATATAGATCTTTGCTTCTGAAAACATATTTATACTCTTAATTCTGGAACCCCAATTTCTTTAGCCAGTTGTTCTTTCAAATCAATCCAGCACAGGAGTTGTTCGTAAATGCTTTGATGAGAGTGTACTATTGAAAGCAGTTTCAGGTGGTAGGAAAGCATCTGGCTTCTCTATGTGGAGTCTTCTATTCAGAGTGACCTTGGCCCTGGCTTGATCTTAAGGCCTCCTGAGATTCTGGTCTTTTCTGGAATCAATGCCTCAATTTTCATTCTGAGCCCAAATCTGGATTCTAGACTCTTCAGTATTGATTTCTAAAGCAAGTTTTCTTCTGATAGCATAAACAGTATAAAACACTTGGTTGAAGAGGATTTCCAGTGAATTTGGTACTGTTGGTCCTATGATTTGTTGCTACGATCTTCAATGGAGAGTTGTCCTTGCCTCTTCCACATTGGAAGAGAGTCCTGGTGTCTATCAACATTTAACTAGGAGAGTTCCGCCTCAGTTTTCATCTGCAGCACAGACGCTTGTGGGCATGAGGAGCCGGATCTGAAGGGTATGGGTAAGGCAAGATTGACTTAGAAATTTGTTGGGTTGTCAGAGAAAGACTTGATGGGTTCACATGAAAATAGTCAATTTAGCAAGAACACAATTTAGAGAGGGGAAAACGTAGCTCTGCTCACTGACGCATGTGCAATGAGAGATGCTGGCAGTGGCACTGTTTGTTTATGATAATTTTGCTATTGCAGGGCAAGGGAGGCCATCTACCAGGGAATTGCAGTAATTAGATGAGGAAAGTGATTGTTCCATAAAACTCAGCTAAAATGTTACAGTGGAGCAGAGAGAAATGAAGAATAAAGAGCATTTCCCAAATCAGAAAAGATTGTTTTATCGTCTATTTTACAAGTATAGTTAGTACGTTAAATTGGAAGCAAATATAGCTGGAAAGCAGAAACATACCAGATTTGGCCATCAAATTAATTCTGTTGTAATGGAATGTGAAATTTGACTGAAATGAAGAGGAATTAGATTTACACTGCCTATGCTGGTGGCTTTCAATTATAACATAACATAATCCACATCCTTTTGTTAAACATAAAAATAAATGCTGAGCAAACAGAGGCAACTACTGAACAAGAAACATAAAAGGAGTTGCCAACACAGGGATTTCCAAGGTTTACCTGGGAGGTCATCTGAAAAATGAGGGGATCAGAGCAGATAAATTTCAAAGTCCTTTACAGCTCTGCTGTAAATGATCGTAGCCATACATTTAGTTCTTAGGAAGAACCAACGTGTCATGATACGCAGCGAAGTATTAACATTGGCAAATGTTTTCTTCTTTAACAGTTAAATGGGTTCAGGAATATCTCCTTTAATGATGCCACATTTGCTCCCTTCTTTTCTGCATGTTTTCTTTTTCTTTTTTTTTTTTTTTTTTTTTTTTGAATAGGCAAATTTATTGGAGAAAAGGAATGGGGAATAGGAAAAGAGGAATGGGGAACAGGAATAGATCCTAAGAAACAGGAGGGGTCTTGAATGGGTTGCCCTTTTCTGCATGCTTTCTTAACATGAAAAGAGACTGGTAAAGTTACAGTGAGCACTTTGGTAACCTACGTAACCGTGTATGCTTCTAGAACATCATGTGCACAGCATACTCACATTATATTTTAGCCATAGGGCATAACAAAGGAAACTTCCATCACAGCTTCTAGGTCTTCTCTCCATCCCTTTATTGGTTTCTTTCCTAAGAAAGAAGAACCAGCCATATTTGTTCTAATTTGACTCATCTACCCAGACGCAGATAATTGAGGCTCGCTGTCTAACCTCATCTGAGGTTGTTTCCTTAAACTCAGGGCAAAAGGTAAAAAAGCCTCAGTTATGGCTTTTATTACAAACTTGCTTTTATAATATTAATTACTTGTTACTTTTAAATGTTAAAATGATGACATTTTATTTTATTATCTATTAGCAAAGTTTTACATTTATTAAAGGTATTTGTGTGTGTGGGTACCGGGAGTTTACCTCAGGACCTCGCGCTTGCTGGCAAGCGCTTGTGCTGCTGAGCGATGTCACTGGCCTTTTTTTTCCTTTATGTGGGTTCCGGGAGTCAACTCAGGACCTCACGCTTGCCAGGCAGGCGCTTATGCCGCTGAGCTATCTCACCGGCCCAGAAAGAATATTTATAGAGAATCCAGACAACAGGAATCAGGGTAGCTATAGAGGTTAGTGTCATGGGCAAAAGAGGATTCTGATGTTCCGGTCAACCAACATTAAGTTTGTAAAACAACAATCATTTTATTAGTATTCAACTCAGAGAGTTATTTGAGGAGTCAAGGGAAATTATCCTGTCACTGCATTTGCCAAAGTAGAATCTCCATAAATACATGCTCAATGAATTTATATGCAAGTTCTATTTTCCAAATTCCAAAGGACTACATATATTTATAGCAAAATTATTTTAAATAGTAAACTATATAATCATAATGTAAATCTTAGCACATATAAGAAAATAGCATTAAAGTTCTCTTAAAATCTCAAAATCTTATTCAAATAAAATTTGAATTGTTTTCCCATTTTGCATTTACCCTTCCAATTTTTCAAACTATTTCTTGTAACTAAAGAAAGGAAAAAAACAGAAACTCTAGGTTTGTAGAGAGAGAAAGCTGAGCATAGGCTAACATGCCATCCTTCTCTCAGGCTGAAACATGTTCTGTAGATTGGACATTTGTTATATCCTGTTAAAACTCTACCCCAGACTCAGTACACTGGAGGAGAATTCTAAAATTGTTCTTAAAATATCACAGTTGTGATTCTTACTTGAACGTGTCTTTTACACTTAATTAAAAATAGTAAAAATGAACAGGAACTCTCCTTTCCTGATAGTATTTTGTCAGATTTTACTTACAGAGCTGGAAAAGCAGTAAAAACAGTCTTTATTTCCAGTGACCTTGCTAGGAAGAAATGAGTTAGTTATGTAACTCAAAGCTTCTGGAACAGACATTAAGAACAACAGATGTAATAAAAATAAAAATAGAGGAAAAAAAACAGACCCACAAATCATTCTTTGTACCTGTCCAGTTATATTACTCCTTGTGAAATTTACAGTTCAAATAAGAATAATGGAAGTTTAAAGATCTAATGTACGACAAGAGAATTATAGTTAATAATCGTGTAATGTGTTTAGGACTTTTGCTGAGTAGATTATAGCTGTTCTTTCCACAGAGGAAAGAATATGGGTAACTACGTGAGATGATGGATGTGTTCATTTGATTCACTGTAATGATCATAATTATATATACATAGCATAAGATTATGTTGTATATCTTAAATATACTATAATATTTATGTTCAAATAAATAAATAATTACATGGCAGAAAAGAACTACAGAGATCGTTGAACAAGTAGAGACTATTACCCGTAAAAATGATTGCTAAAGTCAGACTCTGGCAGGGTTTCTTCAATTAATTGTGACTAAAGAAAATCTGGAGGAGACAGAAATCAAATCAACAGGTGATTTTAAATATTCACTTAGTGTTAGGCACAGTAGAAGTAAAAGTGCTGCCAAGAAAAAAAAAAAAGAAAAAAGAAAAAAAAAAAAGAAAAGAAAAGAACTCTAAGAGCTAGCAACTAGAAAGAGCCTGTATATGGTAGGTAGGTGGCAAATGATTTGCATGTATTGCTATCTTCAATCTAAACAACTCTATAAGGTAAGTACTATTATAAAACCCATAAAATAACTTACATTCTATTTGGAGAAACAGGAAACTAAATTTAATTTTAAAGCTATGTATCAGTATCATGGTTAGTTAGTTTATGCAGAATTCCTTTATGGGATTTTTACAGCTGTTCTTAGTAGTAACTTTGTCAATGAAGAAACAAGTTCTGAAAGTTTAAATACCTTTTTCAAGCTGAAACAACCTTGTAAACCATAAACTCTGAATGTGAGTCCATGCTATGTGAGATGGTTAACTGTGGTGTTAACTTGATTAAGAAACATCCACTGCTTGGTTTAGCACTGTTCTCTGGGTGGGAATGATGAAGACCCACCCTGGGTATGGGTAGCACCAACCAATAGGATGGAATACAAAAAGAAAGGAGGGAGTCTCAGTTCTGTTTCTTTGGAGGAGCTTTAGTCTTCACCATCACCTTTGAACTTCTCTCTCCAGGCTTCCAGCGCAGACCCTTTGGCTTCCTGAAACAGACCGCCAAGGGACTCTGCAGTGAGCTCCAGGCCTTTGACTTTTGACTGGATCCTTCAGATCTCTAGTGCTCACATGGCCCTTTTGCACTCTTCCACACCTGCCTCTGAAGGTAGCCATTGTAAGCCTACCTCGCAAACCCTCACATATACCTTATATTAAATCTGTTCCTCTAGTGAACACTATTTTCTCTATATCCAATAGACAACTGCAATGACAATTTAACAGTATGAAAATTGCCATTATAAGCTAATAGAGCTGTGAAGGATAGTTAGGGAACAGATAAATGGAGATAAGATAATCCATCCAGGACATGCACCAATGAGAGCACACAGGAAAAAGAAAGACAAGAGACAAATATCTGAAGACAGAGTGCTCATTGTGTGGATGGAGAAGAGCACTGATACAAAGAGGAAATGTAGATAAGTAAGCAAGGATTAGTAATTGGCTCCAATATCCCAAATAATTTAAATCCAGTTTTAACTTCTTTAGAGTGGGAAACATCTCAAACACCATTCACTATTCTCCCCCAGAAAGCTATCTCTCTCACGTTTTTTATTTCATTAAATGTCTCCACCATTCATAAGTTGCTCATGGGGAACAAAAACAGGGAGCTATCTTTGATGCATTCTCTCCCTACAATTTAATATCCAATCAATTATTAAGTTCTATAGATGTTACCTCCAAAACACTGTACAATTCCATTTCCTTATCTCTAGACCCACTAACACCTCCCTCTCCTCTTGGGCTGTGAGACCCTTGGTGAAATGATGACTTTCCTATTTATTCCTCGCTTAGGTCTGGCACACAACTGGCAGATGTTCCACCACTTTTGGGCACTTTCATTGTAACAATGTACAATGGTTAACACACTTTTAAAACATTCTCTCTCTTAATACTCATCAATTTGTTATGAAGATTGTTCCTTCTATTTTTTAGGTAAGGATATTAATGCATAGAGGTTAAAATTATTTGCCAAACGGGTAGAGGCGGGATGTGAATCAAGGCAGCCTTAATGCTCCAACCCTCATACTATATGTCTTCTCCTTCCTCTACCACCCCATCACCCCCTTAGAGTACACAGAGGAGCTTCCTGAGTCTTTAGCAGCGTTATAATGGCTAAGACTCTCTGACTATGTTCCCTGAGGACTTTGATTCTAGTTAGAGATCAGCTCAAGTAAAAACAAATGAATTTTGACTTTGAGAGGCGTCATGCAACCTGTGTAATCTAAAAAGTAGTCCATAGTTTATAGTAATCTATTCTTTGGCAACCATAAAATCTGCTGCTCAGTTGTCTTGCTGCAGAGAGCAAAGGTGACTGGCAGCCGAAGTTGCTGTCCCTCTGGGTCTGTAGTATTGCTTACATAACTTGTCAAAAGTCAAGAAGTCAATTAGCAGTAAAGTGGCTTGAACCCATAATTCAGGCTCAAGTTTAGGATGAGCCAAGTAAGAGAGCTGGGGTCCCAAACTGAACGTCGCACCTGCTGTCAAGTTCATGCAGGCAGCAATGCTGCACTTGTACAACTCTGAGAATGAGTGTGTCCTTAAATATGCAACCAAGGTGTCTCTGTCCCTTACTGTAGTCCTGGCCTTGCCATAATTCATATTCTAGAAAGAAAATCACACTTTTCATGATGATTGCAGATTGTTATTTTGCATGGTTTCCACTTTGAATGTGTCCATACAAATAGCTTTAAAGGAGCACCGCCTCTCATTCGAGCCTTCCATTGATCGACCCCTTCCCTAGTTTCATTTGAGACTATGTGGATAAGCAAAGCATGGAGCCAGCATAATACCGTTTGTCAAAACTTCAGTATTACCTGTGACATTTGCGCTTCCCCACACTCTCTTTATCTCCTTTGTTTCTCTTTCCATTGCTCATCTTTTCTGGAGCTGTGCTGGCGATTAGATCATTCCCACTGTCTACCTGAAATCTGGCTAGGTGAAAAGGGCAATCTTTCCTTTCTTTGCTATTGCTCTTAGAAATGAGAGGTATGGTTTCGTAACAGTGAACTTTTCTATTGTTAAAGTAAATTATCCAACTTCATTTTCATTGGTATTTTAAACGATCTAGTCAGTGGCACCCCGCAGTCCATATACTTTATATATTTCATTACACATCTGGATAAATTATTATTTGGAGATATGGTTACTGATGCAACATTTATATAAACTTCCATTTTTAAAGCTTTACCTCAAAGTGAAATTACAAAGCTAGAGACAGAAACTTTCAAATATGCTTTTTCTAGATAGTTATTTTTCTTAAACAATAAAATGGGTTATGAAAGAAGGGTTTACTTAGGCACAATGATGTTACATAAATCACACTGGGAAATTTAAAGTTCATGAAGCTAACCTTCCATTTCTTGCCCTCAGCTTAATACCAAGTGTCTTCAGATAGATGCTTTTATTAGTAAAGTCTTTTTCTTTTGGAAATTGCAATTCTGAAAATCTTTCAGTATTTTTATGGCCTAGCAGTTTCATTCAATGATATAACATCATGGCTTAATATTTAGCACAGAATATGGAAAAACACCAAAGGGGATAATTAAATTCACCAAATGGGACATTGGATTCCTTCATGAGCCAATGATAAAATGGAGATTATATTACTAAACTTACATAACAACAGTTCCAGTCTCTGACTTTAAATACATGGACATGTTGGTTCTTCTTGGTCATTTTTTATTCTTCAAAAGAAAACAGCCATGAAGTTGGTATAATGTAAAGAAGAAAAATTTAAATAATAGAAATAAAGTGATAGCATTCCCTCACATTGATACCTTCCCTAATCAATCATGAAGCCTCCCTAAAATAATTGAGGAGCAGTAAGAATATTTATATAAAATTGTTATTTTAAAATCTGTTACATCATCATGAATTTCTTTATTCATCTCAGGATATAATCTCAAAAACCTCTTGTATCAGTGAGAACAATTTGGAATTACTTTTGGTCCTCTAAAAAGGCAAATTATTTTTTCCCCATCAAGAAGGGTACCCAGAGCTTGATCAGAGTAATTCCTTTCACAGTCATAATCCAATGTCTATTACTGAATTATTTTATTGAAAATTTACAGCAGCATTTGCCAAGACTTTTTTTAACCTTTTTTTTTTTTTGTAACCACAATAATTTTTGTTCATTTTCAAAGTGGCAAACCTGAAAGTGGCCACATCACACCTGCCTTTTTATTTTAGTTTCCTCTTATTTCTAACACTAACTTTTCCTCTTCATTTCCTACTTGCTCCACTGGGATCCCTAAAACACAATTTACAGTTGCTGCAAACCCACAGCATTGCCTTCCAATCACTACATGTTGCTGCATCGGGATTCACAGCTTAGGTCTCCTTAAAATTTTAAAAAATATCTTATGAGATGTGATGTGTTTCCGTAGAGACTCAGTAGTATAAATCATTTTGTAAACATCCCAGGTCATTATGGAGCTCTTTGGAAAGAGGCTATAATTTTACTAGACTCTAGTGTTTTTTGTATGTACAGTATATGAGAAGGTAGAAACTGACAGTAATAATACAGGCTTCCAGAGATATTTAGAAACTTACATAGAAGTTGATAAAAACATTTAGGGCCCAGAAACTTTAACATTTAAAAAAAATACACCTTATGTATAACATAAAGATTTTAAGAGCTGTTTCATTGCAAATTACTCAAAGACTACGATTATAGCAATCTTCTTAAATACATTATATTCTCAATCCTTAGTATATATAACCATTAATTCATTCAAAAAAAATGTTTTCTGAGCAGCTTTAAGTCTCAGAAATGACAGAGGTCAGCTAACTCTTTTCCAGGGCCTTAAGGAAAATCCTCTATGATTCAACTCTGTCCTCTTGATCCTATGCATTTTTAGTTTGTTTGTTTAAATTTTCCCCAGCTTTACAATTCCTTCCAAGTTCTAGGTCATTACCCAATTACATTAACTCAAAACATTTTTAGGCCTAGTTCTGGTGTCCTGGAATGCTCTTCTTTTAATAAGAAATACTACTGGAAGGACTGAAATTGGGAAAGGGAACAGAGTATGCTATCTTCCTGGAGAAGACTAGTATATTATTCTCTCCAATGTGCAAGTGCTAGGTGAAGTGACAATGCATTTTTGAGAGGTACTTTCCTGAGTCTTTCAGGGATTTCAAGAGAAATGTATTCATTTGAAAATGTTTTTCCCCTAAAGGAAATAAAATCATCTCTCAGCATCTACAGAGGATTAATTCCATGACCTCTGCAGACACCAACACCTGTGGATGCTCAGGTCCCTCATATAAAATGGTGTTTCCATTTAAACTACACACATCCTCCTATATACATACTTGAGATCATCTTTAGATTACTTATAATACCTAATGCAATAGAAGTGCTATGTAAATAGATATTATACTGTGTGTAGGTGACAGTGACAAGAAAAATAACTCTGTACATCTTCAGTACATATGCAACCACTGTAGGCCTATCTAACAGTACACATCATCAACAGTGTAACATTTTCTATCCATGCCTGGATGACTCTATGGATGACAAACCCACTGATCTTGAGAGCTGACTATATAAAAGTAATTTCCAAAGTGGAAAGAGAATAAAATTTTAAGAGAATAAAAAAAAAGAGAATAAAACTTAGCTGATGTAGATTTCATCTTCTGTTAAGGATAGAGAAGCTGGCCTTCAGAGTTTTCTTCAAGCTGCACTTTGGGTGGGTAAAATTTGGTCAGCTGGACCATGTAAGAGACGGACAGTGTTGATGTTAACAGCATGAGGTATCAGATGTTATTATAGACAGCTAAGCTAGGTAAAATTATTATAGGCAGTCAGACAGGGCTAGGTCATCAGGGGAGTCAATACAGAGGATGAAAACACATTACAACTGCGGCCAGAGGCATATCTGTTGGAGACCAGGCCTCAAGATAAAGACAAAATGACCAGGCCTACACACCTCCCTGAGAGATAAACAATAAATTAATATCAGTCACCCCAGTGGGTGACCAAGACCCCTTGATTCATCTCTTCCTAAAAAGGTCCTTGTTTTTTCCATGTACATTTGCTATGTGACCTGCTTCCCCATTAGATCAATATTACCTAAGAAGCTAAACTTGTAATCTTACTAGTTGATCATAGTTTTGTCCCACACTGTAGCCACCTCGTGATTTTGCACCCACCTCATGATTTTATTCTATAAAACTTTCTCTGTAAAGTGGGGTCCATGGCAATCCATTTTTCAGGTCCTCTCCTGTCTCTCAGGAGCTATCTCTCTGTCTCTATAAATATTTCCTACTCACAACCTCCATTGTTCCTTAGAATTCATTTTTAGGTTTTGGGGAACACAAACTTAGCATGCCTGACATCTAGCAAGTTAGGAGTTACATTTATTTCCCCTATATCATTATGATTTAGCTGAAGCTGGATCCAAGTTTCAGTTTCAAGTTTAGAAAAGTTGGATTCAGGATTTGGGCAAACTTTTCAATCTACTTGCTAGGAAAGCTCAAAATCTCCTCTAGTTGACCCACATTCTCCTCTAACTTTGTCATAGCTCTATGAGTAAACTCTGCTCCAGTCATGGCCTTCATGGAGTAAGATAGATAGGAAGAGTACAAACTGCTTGGAAATGAGCTGAAGGTTGCTATCACAGGTACGAAGGATTCTGTCTAGTTTGAATGTCCTCCTGAAGCTCCAGGATCCAGTTTCCCAGCCACAGCTCTCTTCTCTATTCTGAGTCTCTACAACATTCTTATCCCCTTTCACTGACACCCATATTTCCATCACAAGTCTTGAGTCCTTACCCTATGCTTAGCCCCATGCTTGGCAGTACCAAAATACATGAATGAAATGGACAGTTCCTACCCTTGTAGAGTTTACTTCTCATTTCTTACCCTTATAGGTAATAAGATACTCACAAAAATAAAAGCAAATACAAGCCATATATCAAGGCAATATGCACAAGCACATGTTTCAAAATTGTAGAGAATCTGAGTCCAATAATGAATAATCAAAAGAAAACTACAGGAAGATGAATCTATTCCCTGAGGTTATACATCAGGATGATTATTTATTTGTAAAAATATTTCTCCCTTAAAGGAAACAGGTTGCATGATAAAGCTGTACGAAGAATCATAAAGCATCACATGGATTTTTCTCCCTCCTTCTTGCACTTGATAGCTGAAATTCCTTCACAAAGCACACATTTCAACAGCTATGCAAACAAAGTCAAAGCAACATGTCTAATTTAATTTTCAATATTAAGTCTATTTGTGAAATATCTCACAATTGCCTTTCAATTTACATCCCAATTCTTGTCGGAAGGTGATAATCATGAGGACTGCTATTGCAAGAGGCAGGCAGTTGTCACAATTTAAAAGCCCTTCATTCCTGACATACTCTAGCACAAGGCAAAAATGAGCTTGCCCTTTAAATACTGTGACTGTTTTCCTTTCACATTGCTCCTTTATTATACAAATGGAGTACTCTCCAGTGATTGTGCTAGAATGCAAAGCAAGAAACCTCCAATTCACATTCTACAGAGATCTGAACTCACCCTAAGGACTGCTGACTCCTAGAAAAATAAGAAAGTATGAATATCAATACTAAGACAATAATTTGGCAAGCAAATTTAAGAACAGGAATGACTTCCAAAGTTTGAGAGTCTTTTTGAATACTCCACTTAATGTTTTAGAATTTTATATCATCAAACAGAATGATTCAAAGCCTTACTGAGACACCTTCATCTTACACCAGACAATGGAAAAGATTTACAGTATTTAGCTGAATAACTTAATGGTTATCTGTTTATAGGTTGACATTGAGCAAGAATGATGGTTAGGTTTCATCCCAGGTGTGAATCAATGGTATCAGCTAGCAACTACCTGTTCTGTATTCTGGTTTGGCACTAAAATAGATTATAATAGAATCGTACTCTAGTTGTTCTTTGTGAAAGATCAGTAACTCTATTGGCCCAATTTAAATATAACTATGGGATAGTATCCTGGATTCTGGAACCAAAATGCCTAAGATTTTACTTCTTTATACATAATTTCACTAATGTTTGAGTGTACAAAATAGTACCCAGTTAAAGTGTGCTATTTCCTCTGTTCAAGGTGCCTGGCTGATAACACTGATTTAGACACAGCTGGTTCCAGTTCTCTTCCATGTTCTCCACATATTTAGCTATGTGTCCAGGAGAAGTTAAGCTCCAGAAGCCTGAATTTGCTCACTTTGAAACGGGATGATAACACCTACCTCCTGGAGGAATAACAAAAATGAAATACGCACACATTATGAATTGTTTAGCTAAGAGTTTGGCACATAGTAAACATATGAATGAAATTTAGCTATAATCTTTATCATTCTTTTCCAGCCCAAATCAATAACTTTTCAGGCTTTAAAACCAGTGAAGCAAAAGGAAAACTTGTTTACAAACATGTCAGAACATAGTTATATCAAATGGTAAAATATAAGTAAATAAAAAATTTAAAGGAGATTTCAAATAAATTAGGCTTAAACCTATTTCTCATTTTTAGCTCAACATTTCTGAAGCTGTAGAAATCCTTTCAAAGTAAATATCTGATGAGAATTTAGGAACACATTTCATTAAGGGGAGTTAAGATTCTAAATTAGAAATATAACAAGCTTTAGCTGATGTTTGAAAAAGTCCATTAAGGTAAGAAGAGCCCCGATACTAGTCATATTCATTGATTTAGCTTGATGAAAGTCGAAGATAAAAATGTAGAAAAAAATAAGGATTAGACCAAATCCTATATAATCTTTCCAGTAGGATTACTTACGTCTGAGGGTTTTTTCTCGTCTTAAGATAGCACCTTGAAAATTCTGGGCTTACTGGGAACAAGAAGATAACATGAATCCTTTCAAATTTTTTAAAATAACTCACACTGGCTACATGGGAAAATGGCTTAGTCTGAGAATAAACCCTGGGGCAACATTTGGATCTACATTCCCTGTACTCTGTGCCAACACCATATCATTACTTCAGGTTCAAAGAGAAATCAATAGCAAATCATTTGACTTTGTAATAGCAGAAACGCAAGACACCACCAACTTAATCAAAGAAAGCTGTCTTAGAAAAGGTAGCTACATACACTGCATGAAAATAATTGTGAAAAACTCCAGGATCAAGTATAACAACAGCCTAAAATCTAACTTTTATATGAGTACACACACACACACACATATTTGTATATATGCACATATGTATATATATTCTTACCTAGAAAATTAAGATGGATGAATATCTTGATGAAACATCAGAGGTGTTCCTCTAAACTGAAAAAAGTAATTTTATTTGCAGAAACTTTTTACATATGAGTAGAGATGTACCCCAGCTTCTAGTGGCTTTAACTGCACATATGATTCGATTCTCTTTCTGTTAATAGCTGGGAAGGAATGGAAGAGGAAGTTAGCTATTGAATGAGATTGGTATTTCTCATGTACAGCCATGAGATTTACCATTGGGCAAACTAGGTAACATAAAATATATATATTCAGGGATCTTCAGGGCAAGAGAGTCACTTGCCTACTTGTTTCCTGAGATATTTAGATGTTTTCACAATATCCTTTCTGTTAAAATCAGAATCACTTCCCAGATGACACAGTTAAGGTGGACCACCCCTCCTAGGCATTATGATTGGGAGAGAGAAGGTGAAAGTATGTGGGTGTGGGTGACCTTTGAGAAGCTATGTATTTCATCAAAATAATAGATTATGTGAACTTCAAAGAACTTAAGGCAACATGTAATTTAATTTTTAAGGTGAGTATACTGAGGTGCGGGGAGTTACATGATTTACTTAAAGGGTATTTTTTTAAAAATAATTAAAGAACTCTAATAATCTAAATTTATTTATTTTTCTTTATTTCAATTGGCCTTGGCCTCTGATTAAATTTTTTAGGATTCCAGAGTAGATTAATAAATTTGCTGTGTGGTTTCAGAAAAAAAGCAAATACATGAACAGGAGAAAAAGCATCGGGTTAATTTATTTCCAAAAAAAGCATCATAAAATTAAGCTATGGAAATTCCGGGCAATTTCTTTTTAGTGAACTAAGGAGTGAGGTAGTAATTATATTCATTTGCTAAGTCTGTTAGCAAACTAACAGCTTTTAAACATTCACTTTGTTGATTAACTCATTAATCCCAGCAAACATTGACCGTTATTAAAACTGTTGTATTCAAGTCTAAAATTTTCAAAGAACATAACATGAGGATTGTACTCAAGGAATTCCTGGTCTGTAATGCTTGTTAATAAAATCTTCTGATAAAATCTCCACTTCAAACATGAACAAGCAACCAGAAGAATAAACCAAAATCAGCTTCATAAAAAAGGATGGGGTTGTTTATCCACTTATGTTTGGGAGACACTCAAAACTCTGTCTTTAATTATTATTAATTTATTTCTAATGAAAAAGATCTTGTTTTTACATTATTTATAAAGAATTTTAAGTTCCTGGCCTTTCCAATGTTGGAAGAACTTGGCTTACTCTTGAACTACTATTAGTAGCAATAATGTTTTAAAAAATAGTACTAATATTTATTAATGGCTACTCTAAGGCCCCACGTGTTTTAATGTATTTAGTTAACCACAACCCTAAAGAATAATTATGAGTACAGTCAGCCCTTCATATCTACTAGTTCTGTACCAAAGATTCAATCAACCATTGATCAAAAATATTTTTTAAAAAATTATCTGTACCTAACATATATAAACTTTTTTCTTATCATTATTCCTTGAATAAAGTATAACTATTTATATAGCATTTGTATTGGATTGGATTATAAGAAATCTAGATGTGACTTAAAATATACAGGAAGATATGCATAGGTTATATGCAAATACTATGCTATTAAAATTATGTAAATATAATGGACTTTAAACATTCATGGATTTTGGTGCATATGGCAGGATACGATATGTAAATACCAAGGGACAACTGTATTATTGTTATTACACTTCTAAAGATGAAGAATCTAGAGCACAGCATGCTTTTATAACTTTCCTAAAATCACACTGCTAGGTGGGGAAACAGTCAGGATTTGAACGCAGGTTATCTCTCCAAAGGCTCAATTTGGCAATGATCTTATGTTGCCTTTTATATTCTCCTTGTGAGTAAAGGAGTTAAGAGCTTGGGCTTTGAGTCAAGAAACTGAGTTCAAATTCCATTGTTTCTTAAAAGCATCACCTTCAGGAGGTCAGCTCCACTACATTTACCCACCTGAAAATGGTAAGCCTATGTATTCCTACCTGATAGGACTGTTACAAGAATTAAACGAAATCATGTGCTTGAAGCCACTGGCATAGAACCATAATAAAAGTTCAGTAAATGGTAAAGCTCTTCTTATTGTTTTTATTAAATGTTACATTTGATAATAACTTAAAGGCAAACAGACTTTTAACCACCCAATAAAGTGTGGTATATGGCAATAAAAGCACAGAGTGATAAAAATCAGTAAGTCTTAACAGAAACTGCCAAGGGACACAGAATAAGATTAAGTGAAATAGGAAAGGGAAAGATCATCTGCCTCAGGGAGAAGAATATAGACACTACTTCTGATCTGCAAGAATTGGAAGAAAAGGTCAAGGGAAAAATTAAAATAATGCAGTTGATAAATATTAGGATCCAATGTCTAGAAGGTCATACGTAATTAAGGAAAAAGTAAGAGTGTGCACAAAATTAACTTTCAAATACATGACAAATTTATATGTCAAACACTCTTCTATTCTTCTAACTGTGTTGATGTGTAGTTGTCTTCTCTTTTAAGATAGATAATTAGAAGGGAGATGGGAAACTAATTTTTTAAAAACCAGTGTGATATAGAGTGTTGGCTAAGACTGAGGAATCTGATTTGTTAATGTGGTATGGGAGAATAATTTACTTAAATTGGCAACTTCTCTTTTCTCCCTGTTTTCATCTTTTCTAGCTAGCCAGGCCTTCTTTTAGCTGTAGGATATTGGTGAAGATAAAATAGAAGTAATCTGAAGTCAACTGCTCTTGAGATGGGGCTTTACACCACAACATAAGTCTAGATCTCAGGAAAAATATGATGGGATGCTCAAACTTGAACACTGAGAACAGTTTAATAAAGGCTTTTACAAATATGTGTAGAGAGTTCATGGAAAACAACTATAATAGTTCAATGCACAAAGACTAACTGAAGTATGGTAATATTAATACTCTTTGGCCTTAAAGTAGAAAAAGAGAATCCAGTGTAGGTCTCTATAAGAGGACCTGTGATCTTCAGTAGGGTGATGTGATGAGCCCACAGTATTCAGCAAAGGCAGATCTGAGGGGATGGACACCCTAACCTCACTCTCCCCTTACTGCACCCTCTAATCTTTTGCCAAAACATCCATTGTCAGAAGATAATTGGCAACCAGAAAGCAAAACTTTCTTTGATACTAGCCACACACACCAGGCTTCTGGCATACAGAACAGGGTAAACAGGGGTAGAAAGTAGATCTGCAGGAACAAACAGAAAATATCTACTATGGGCACAAAGAGAGAACAGGAAAAGTAAGTCCAGCACACATACATAGAAGACACAGCTATAGTTTCTTCCAGCTGTGACAGTGCCTCAAGGAAATGGAAAGACGTGAGGATGGAAGTCTGCCTTCTCAACCTTGGGTGTTTTGATCCTGGCAAGTAGGTTCAGACTCAGACAAGAGTGTGGTCTAGGAGCACAAAGGATCAGGACTATAGAGGACATCTAAGGGTTTCGACTATGAGAGCATCTTTTTTTTATATCATGGTGCAGAGAAGATATACCTTCTGCTTAACACCACACAGTCATTGATTGGTTAAATTGAGCAGTGTTAACTATAGTTTCAATGATGTTTTTTCATTTTGCCAAGATGCTTTGGGAAATTAATCTCTGTGCTTTTTATTTTCATTTTCATAAAAATGTTTTTACAGTTATTTATATAACCTGTCTTTCCTAATCAGTGGTAAATTAGACTCAATGAAACACTCAGATTAAATGAGAAATGGAGATTTGGATATCTTTCAATACTTTCACTCTTATCGCCCAAAAATAGGCACAAATGAAAAAAGAATAATGGGTAAATTACATGACATTTTTTCTTCTAACAAGATTGTTTATTTTGATACTCTAAATTCCTAACTTGTATAAAAGGATTCAAAATACTTGTTGGCACTTGGATTAAGAGACAGATTCTCAGATTTGAAATCCAACTAAGCTTCACCAGGTTTAACAATAGTTTTGTTTAAACAGCAATTTAGACTGGAAAATAGATATTTCTTTTAGGAACAAATGTCAAACACTTGGAAAAAGGGAAGGAAGATTATTGAGCATGCCTTCAGAAAGGTGAGGATTGTCTATTTTAGAACAGAAGCACTTTGATTCTACTGATTCGCTGTACTGTAGCTCCACAGGGGGTAAAAGTGTAGTTGTAGAAAGCAACAGTCATGCAAATCATTATTGTCTATAACAGGAAAAATGAGCATGATCGGTTAAGTACGTAATTGATTTCTAATCTGTAGAAAATTCGATAACACACATCTTACTTCCCAGTAGGAAACGAACAAGTTTTCCATCTATTATTACATTCACTTCAGTGTTCTTAATTATGCAATTATTTCCTTGTCCTTCAAATTCACCTTTGAATTCAGTTTTAGCATCTAACTAGTTACCTCGTTACTGAATACTACCTACATATTCGACAGACTGTCATTTTATGTTCCTATAACAGTCATAACCAGCTTGTAAATGTTACTTTAGAACTTTATACAATTCATTTAAATTTACTTATTGATATGTGAGTAGAATTCATTTATTCACCAGATATTCACTTGTGCGCACTCTGTCCAGGAGATGTGTGAAAGAGTGGGGACAGAATGGTGAGGAAGGCAGGAAATAGCCCAGCCTCCATGGAGGTCATAGTCTAGTGCAGATGACAGTCATTGAAATTTATGTTTGGGTCACTGTGCATCGTCAAAAGACAAAAATGAAACAAATTTAATTTAAAGATCTAGTGTCTTTCATTGTGATTCTAAAAGTAAGCAACACTTTATAGAATATCACAGATGTGGAAAGTGTGATATTATTTTATGTCATGGGATAATGAATTTGATTTCATATAGGATGGACAATAGCTGCTTTGAGACTTCCAAGTGGGCACTGAAGTAGCTAGGTAAGAGAAAGCCCTCCATATTGTGGGTTCTATATTCATGGATTCAGCCAACTATGCAATAAAAATACAAGAAAAAAATTGGGTCTGTACTGAACACATACAGACCTTTTTGCATTATTTCTTAAACAGAGGGTAACACCCATTTACACAGCATTTACACTGTAGTAGGTATTAAAAGTAATCAAGAGATAATTTAAACTGTTCAAGAGGATGTACATAGGTAATATGCCACACTATCCCAGTCTGTGTAAGGGACTTGAACATTTGCACATTTTGGTATCCACAGAGGTCTTGGAACCATCCCCCACAGATATGGGGGAAAGACTGTAGATATCAAGTTCAGCCCATTAGAATGAGCTGAGAGAAGTAGATATTAAGAGAAAGAAACATCAAGTGTAGACACCTTCAGGATCATAGATTTTACCTATGACTCATATGTAGGAAATTATTCATGTATTTGAAAAAGTTACCAATAGAAGTTGAGTCTGAAATTATTCACTATTACATAAAGAACTGGGAAGAGAAAGAGCTCAGCGGCAGGGAAACCTGTACATTAGCAATATCCCAAAGGGCAGGCTACACAAGAAAGAAGAGTGGATAGGGTACCCTTCACCAGAGCAATTTTAACACAAAATTAGATGACCCAATGTAAGATGCCTTGGAATTCCTTGTGGATACAAAGTTAGCTACAGCCTCTCCACTCTATTTGAAGGAATAAGACTTCTTCAGTCTTCTATCTTTTTACATATCCAAAATGTTATACTACATTAGAGCTTCAAAGAGTTAGTTGGTCTGGATTATGTTACACAAGCTCCCCACAGATATACTTTTACATGCTTAGTGGAGTAAGTCTGACCATGGTCCCTGTAGACAAATTCCTGGATTTTATCTACATAAAAAGGCAGTGGATAATATATTGGGGTTTTTCATAAAACCAGTGCCAGAGATAACATCATCCTCTTGCAGATCATATCAAAAATTAAGTTCACTTTCAAATTCTTCGTCAGATATATGTATACCCATCATCCCAAAGAATAATGAGGACTTCTTAACCAAAATTACAGCACTTCTCTTAAAAGGAGTATAATGAAAAAAGTCAAAGTGGTTATCTATTTGTACTTTTACAAAGTAGGGAGTGCTTTGTAAAATAATACTGTAATATTAAAATATGCCAATGATAATATCATTTTTAGTGTGCTACTGCTACATACTAAACGTACTAGATAGGCTTTAGTCTTAAATTTAATTTATTTGTATATTTATTCTACTGATCCTATTCCCAACAAGATTTTTACTAACATGTTTATTGCATGCTTTCCTTTTGGTAGGCACCAACTAAGGTATGGAGAATTAAGAAGAAAAAAAAAAATAGAAATGACTGTGGTTCCTGACTATACAATTAAAATTTAAAACTAGAGTTCCAGATGCTGGAAATTCTTCTGAAAATAGAATAACAATATTTTAAAAATATTTCTTAAACTATATCACATGGAAATTTCTAGTCTTCTAGGGCTTTCTGTAAGAATTCCAGATTCCCTTCCTTACATTCCCAGATATTGACTAAGTTATAAAAAGTTATCCAAATAATTCAAACAAGGAATTGAAATGGAAGAGAATGGATGTATGCTGAGTACTTCCTAAACAAGGCGAAGGGTATATCTAAAGCCTTCACTGTGGAAATGATCTAAAAATGAGGAAACAGATTTAGAAAGGCTGTTCCTTGCTAAGCCCAGCAACTTGTTACCACAAAAGCTACAATGTGAAACCCAGCTTCTCGGAGTCCATCTTCTTCTCCCATACCATCTGGTCTTATGTTAGTACGAAATTAATTTTTATGGTTCCTTTCAGGAATCAATAAACATCTCAATAAAAAGTGGCCAGAAACCTGTCCTGATCTAATGTGCTATCTTCTTTCTGGTACAGCTGTGGTGATATTGCTTGAAGCTTCTGAACAAATGCTACAACAGTTCCTAAAACAAATCACCTTACAAGGATTTGCCTGCTTTAAAAACTGATCAGATAATCTCTTTACAAAAAGAGAAAAACTTCCAACTATGGAATACTTATACTTTATAGCTATTCATAAAACCCTCTCTTTTACTGTGGATCATTCCTCATTCCCACATTTTTATATCATGTTACATGGTTTTCTATTTTAGTCTCTCTCCCTCTCTCTCTCTCTTTCCCTCTCTCTCTGTCTCTTTTCTTCCCTCATGCACATGCTTACATACACATAAACATAAAGGTTTTCCTGTAGGCATTCTTTATACTAACATTTTCTTACCTTTCTTTCCAGTTACATTATTTTAGATTATTACTGATTCAGTGGGGAAAATAGATAGATTTCTGAAATTCATGAGGACTGGAATTGTAGACTGCTCCCTAACACTTTCTTCAAGCCTAAGATACTCAATAAGTACTAATTGAATTAATGAATGACGTATCCTTGCAGATAAGATAATATGCAATGTCAAGTTACTAAGCAATTCAATAAGGGACACATGATTAAATTTATATTTTAAATTATATTCTATTGTAAATCCACTTTATGAAATGAATGAAGACAGGTAGGAGTGAAAGTAAGGGTGTAGAAAATATAATAGTTCAGATGGGAGAAATAAGGATAAATATCCTTTTAACATATGAAATTTATATTTTGAGGAAGGCTTTCAGTTACATTATCTGATATGATATATTCAAACTTATTTTTGTGAATTCAAAAAATATTTCGTGACAGATAATTGTAAACTTATTTTGCAAAATAGACAAAGGAGCCTCAGAGTTTCTAAACAGTTGGCTCGCTATCTCACAGCTAGATCGGTCATTGAATTCTAGTTCTGCCCCTGTCCACTTGATGCCAAAACCCATGGTCTGTCAATGGTGTTAAATTGCTTATGGAGATGACATAGGAATTCCTGCCTATGCAATGATCCTCTTTTTATTCAGACTATACACACATAAAACTATGTATATAATAAAATCAATGTTGGATTTATGACATTAATTTACAAAATGGATGAGCCAGCCCTGTATGCCATTTTTTAATATCAAAACAGTTTTCAGCACTTTTGATTTTTCTTTATGCTAAAGTCATGTTAGGGAACATCTCATTATTTTTCATCAAGGGCTGGCTAGGATGGAGTTGAACAGACTAATATTCAAGGGGCAGTTTTGTTTAATTGTGCTAAGCAAAATAATGGTCTCCCAAATACGTTTACATTCTAATCTCTGCAAATGGTGAATATGTCACATCACATGGTGAAGAGGAATTAAGACGGCAAATAAAAGTAAGGTTGCTATTCAACTGACCTTAAAATAAAGGTAGATTACCCTGGATTATCTGGGAGGGCCCAATGTAATCATAAGGGTCTTTTAAAAGTGGAAGAAGGAAGCAGATTAGTTATAATGATGCGTATTGAAAAAGGAAAGGGGACAAAGAGGTGAAAGGAGAGGGAGTGGGAGGGGAGGAAAGGGGTGTGAAGAAATAACTGAGATGTGTTATGTACTTGTACGAACACCCCATGAGAATGTGACCACTGTGTACTGCAAATATATACTAATAAAAAATAAAACTTGAAAAAAAGAATGATGCATAATAAGAAAGACTCAAGAAGCCATTGCTGATTTTGAAAACTAAAAGGGCCACAAACCAAGGAATGCAGGCAGCCTCTCAAAGCTGGAAAGGGCTAGGGAACAGTCTCCCCTAGAGCCTCCAGAAGGAATTAGCCCTACTGGTACCCCTGACTTTAGCACAGTGAAAAAGATTTCAGATTTCTGACTTCCAGAAATATATGATAATACTCATCTTAGGGCCTGATAATAAACATCTTGTTTTAACTCACCAAGCTGGTGGTAATTTATTATAAGAGCAATAGGAAACATAAACTTACGTTGTGGAAATCTGCCATAATCCATCACCACCCCCAAACCTGCTGAAGTGACTAAGCTGAGCTTCCTGGTCAGACCTCTTGGTATCAAATAAAAACAAATTCAGGCATAAGGAAGGAGTAACTTCACTCCAGTAGGGTGAGGGGAATACAATAGGGAAAGGGAATTATAGAAACAGGGAGAATCTTCTGACTATAATATGTGTAAGGATCTCAAAGGTCAAGCAGAAAAAATATTTTTCTTTTATAGAGAGGAGTAAGCAAGTATATTAAACATGTCTTTTTAATCTATATTTCAGATGTTTTGACTTCCTGATGCCTTGCTGATGCTGAAAGGGACTGGCCTTCCCAGTCGGGTCAATTCCTAGAGATAATGAACCACTCACCTGTCAGGGAGGGCACATTTCATAGCAAACCAACCAATCTAGAGCCCATGCTCCAGCCATCTCCTGCATTAGCTTTTCACTGGGCTCTTCCGCAAGGAGGGAGAGGTGTCATTTTCTCCTGCCCTAATAACTCCAAGGCCAAGTACCAGACAACTAGGAACAGCCTCTGTGCTCCAGAGCCTCAGGAAATTATTCAAACTAACCAACTCTGAGCCTCCTCTGTCTGCCTCACTCATTCCTTCCTGTGGAAGACACAGTAAAGGCTCTTTCCCATGTTTTCTGCTCGCTCCCTCTACCTCCTGATGGAACCTAATGCTTCCCCATGTGGCCGAGCATGGCTTTTCGTTTCTCTTGCTTATAGCTATGTGTGTAAGAAGAAAACTTCTTTCAGTGTCAGTGATCCTCATTACTGTATATTTTACCACAGCTGATTAGAGCAAATTCCCATTACTCTATTAAAACTATAAGGCTGGGAAGAACCAGGTTTGGAGCCCTAGTATGAGCAGGTGGGATGACTGGACAGTTATTAGGGAATATTCTTCCCTGAGGTCAGCCACAGATCATGAGGAGTCACTAAAGAAGCGTGTCCCTGTCCCAAGGCTCAAGGGAAGGTCGGCATTCAGGGCTCTGAGTCAAAGAGAGAAGACTGATTATTAAAGTTTACCAAATAAGTAGACATTCTCTAATGGGCTAGATAAATTAATATAAAAAAAAAGCAATTTTACAGATAATTTATGAGACAAAGAATGGGAATATGAAGGTCTCTATCCAGCCTTGTAATGGGCACAAGGGATCATCTTTAAATATTATCTAACTCGTGTAGAGAACAGTGGATTTGGGCAGTAAGTCATTTCCAGTACCATAAAAAACTCAGGGAAAAATCTTGATCTTCCCTCTTGTCTTTGATTTTAAAGAACACAGAGTTCAGGAAATGTTCAACTTTGCCGCTGACCTTTTTAGAATAGGAGAAATCTTATAATGGCAGATCACATTATTTAACTCTGTCTTTAATTGTCTTTTTTTTTTTTTCTTCTACCCTTGAGTGCTTTAACAGTGCTTTTTGAATGAGATTAAACAAAATTTGAGAGTAAATTGTATTGTTTGTGAGATGCTATTAGACTCAAAACCAACTTTGCTGATGTAAAGAACTAGTGCTAAAAATAAACATTCCTTCTTGCAGGAATTATTTCACTCTGTCTCAAAAACTTGTGGAATGTTAATTCATTTTATATGTTATCAGACATAACTTCCAAAAATTAAAATATCTTGTATACTTCTCGAGATACTTTCTGAGTCTAATACACACTATTTGAACACAAGCATGCCTTTGCATTTCTGAGCCTCCCATCCATGAAATGCTACATGGTCTGTTTCACTCCTGCAAAACACTATGTCAACCACCACTCTACTGTTTGGGGACTAATGGGTAAACAAGAAGACGCATGAAGAAGAAAAATGCAAAGAATTAAATTTAATGTATGAATTTGCCTCCCACGGGGTCTCAATCACAGAACAGTGAGGGATTCATAACATAATGAAATTGCATTCATGCATATTCTACAAGAGATATTATTTGATATTAACAATGTCTCAAGTCATCATGATTTAGCTAATAAGCCAGCAAACAACAATTCATATTGGGATTGTTTGACTTCCTGTCAAATAGCTACATTCTTGGACATGCAGAAAGAAAGGAATAAACAATTTAACTCAGAATTAATGAATTAGAAAATACCTGAAAATCTTTGTCTCTGATCTGGGTCCTTGGATGAATTCCAAGTAGTAGTCTTGATTTTGATTAATATTACAATTTATCTTGTTAAAGAAGTACCTCATAAATACTCATGAAGCATTTTATTAGATGATTGTAAATACTTAAACTCTTATTTTGCAGTCCTTTTAATCACAAAGAGAAAGAGCACGCTGTGAGCTGTGTCATTGAGCTTTGTTCTTTGCTAACCAAAGTCATATCATATGCTTGATTTGCACAAGCTTACATTCTTACAGATCTGTCCTTGAATAAATGTGATGCATAAAACTGATGCTAGGATGACATATTCTCCCCTACACCCTCCATGGCACACCTTCCCTACAGTCATCACAATAACATGTTCAAGACCATTAACACCTACTTACAGGAACTTAGGCAACACTCAGTGAGGTGACAGAAGTACTAAACTTCTTATCTCAAAACTACATCATGGGAGGAAAGTTTTGCAAAACTTTTGAAATTTTAACCATACTTTCCTTTCTCCACATTACAATACACATCTCTCCTCTTCTAGCCATCCATCGCCACCAGTAGCATGAGCACCCTGCTGGTTTCTTCCCTCCATAAGCATAATTATTATGCATACAGGTCATAATAAAATAACAAAATAAAAACCCAAAGTCACACTTGCACTGGCCTATCAAAGAGAAAATGACTGGTGACTTACATATGAGAGATTTGATTAGAGAACAGGCGGAATTGGATCTGCCAGGACTGGCAGATCCTCTCAATCCTCATTTATAATCCCCCTTTAAGTTCAGGCGACATGTCCACTTGTGTGTCAGTGATATTTCTGTCTCAAACATCCAAACAGGTATAAATCAGTTGAAATTCAATTGAAACATCTTTCTTCAAAAGAAACTGAAACACTTTCTTCCTTTACTCAAGTTTCTCTGGGCCTTTCTGCCTTTCTTTATCCTGTGTTTTCAAACAACTATCCTGAAGATCTCTTGTTTGTGAGCTGAGCCTGATCCACTCTGTCTTTTTATGAAACTGACCTTCCACACAAGCACATTTCTTCCCAGTAGTCTTTGTAGGTACTAGCATTCTGGTTCCTAAAATTATCCAGAACATTCTCTCAGCCCCAAGTCCCCCAAATTTGCTTAACTATCACCTGAGAATGCTTATTCAAAATATAAATTCCAAGGCCCACTTCTAACTTGGTGAACCAGTGTATAAAAGATGATTCGGGATGCCTGTATTTTCAAACAGGCTTTCTACCTAATTTTTCACGGAGATGTTTGACCCATGCAATGAAACTACCTTTATTCTTAACTAGATGGGTCCTTGCAGAATCACTCTCCTGAATTGGGACATTGTACTTAAGAATAACCTTCCATGACTATAATCTTTGGCTAATATCCTGAGAAGAATTCACTCTTTGGCCTTTGAATCCTACACTTCTCACAAGATTTAACTTCTAACATTTGCCCAAGGCACCGAAGGTAATAAAATTACAATTCCCAATGCATTCTTCCTCGGGTTTCCTCTTCTGAGAAGAGCCATTTTCCCATTAACAACTTCCAGGCTGGAAATGGATAGATGAGTAATGTAGAGTTCCATTCTTTCCAAACAGCAATTGTTCCCTCTCATTATCCCATGATGCTATTCATTTCAACAAAATTATGGCTGCTTATTATTATTGTTTAAATAATTTTGGAAAACGCATCACATCAGACTTCTCTCTGGGACAGCAGTTTCCAAACTTTTTCTGGTCTCATAGAAATTATACACTCAAAAATTATTGAGGACTCCAAAGCAGTTTTGTTTATATAGGTTAAATCTATTAATATTTAATGAATAATTTAAAATGAAGAACTATTTAAACTTTTATCAATTCATTCAAAAATAATGATTATGGGATTTTGTGACGTTTAAACTGGATTGTCGATTTCATTGGCTTGAGAGTTGACCAGGGGGATAAGGAAAGCACACTTCTGGGTGTGCCTAGGTGGGTCCAGGGGATATGACCAGGGCTACTATGTCTGGTCCCTGGCCCTGCTGCTCTTAGCACTGTTCCCCTGCTCTGCTTCCCGGCTGCCACGAATTAAACAGCTTTGATCAGCCATGCTCTTCCACCATGACATTTTTCCCTTGGAGCAGGTCTATTATGGATGAAAAGCTCTGAAAAACGATGAGCCAAATTAAACCTCTCCTTCTTTAAATTGTGGGTGCCAGGTATTTTGACCAGCAACAAGAAAGCTAATACTGTTTCCTTAGTCCATTCTGACTGCTATCAACAAATACTATAGAATAGGTGCCTTATAAATAATAGAAATCTATTTCTCACCATCCTAGAGGATGGGAATCCAAAATCAGGGTGCCAATAGGTCTGGGGAGGACCACTTACTCACAGACAGCCTTTTTCTCCTGTAACTATGCAGGGCCAGTGAAAAGTCTCTCTCCCTGGCCTCTTTCCTGAGGGCCTATTCATGAAGCCTCTGCCTCCATAATAAAATCAATGCCTAAAGCTCTAACTTCCTAATACCATCACCTGAGGTCCGAGTATTTAAACATACTGGTTTTTAGACAAATTCCAGGGAGAAGAACCCAAGCATTCAAACCACAGTACATGCTAACATAAATAACAATTATAGTTTTTTTTTTAAGGGATGAGAAATGTAGCATCATTTTATGTTTTATTTTCCAATCTCCTTCATGTCTCCCTTAATAAAAGACAGCTGGATTCTTCCATCTGCTTCTGCATTCAGTCTGCTGCATAAGTAATTTGGGTACCTGGAAATACAAAGCATTTGGCTTCAGAGAGGTACGTAGTTGAAAGACAGGGAACTCATTTACCTTCTAGAAAGGTCTCAGGAAATCCAAAACATCCTCAGCCCACCCTTCGAGAATCTCTGTTCTGGAAAAACTCATGGTACAGTGATATGTCTGGGAAGTCTGCTGTTAAAAATAGAAAAACTAAAAGAAAGTTTTCAACATCCTTTAACCTAGTGATTATGAAAAGCATTGGACTTACAAAGTTTATTGACCTGAAGGTACACTATATTGGGTTTGAATTTCAAAATCTCAATTAGGTTTATTTGCCTTTATCAGTGCACATTTAACCAACACATTTAACTTCTTTAACGCCATTTGAAAAAGTACCCCCTTTTCTCCATCTCTATCTTGCTGTGAAAAGTCTGAAGGAGTAGTGGTGCTGCCAATGGATCTTACTACCCATCCTCTGCACTTTGGGACAGTTCTCTATTAAATGTACTCTTGGGCAGGTGAGATGGCTCAGCAGCATAAGCGCCTGCCTGGCAAGCGCGAGGTCCTGAGCTTGACTCCCAGTACCCACATAAAGGAAAAAAAGGGCCCGTGATATGGCTCAGCAGCACAAACGTCTGCTGGCAAGCGCGAGGTCCTGAGTTCAACTTCCGGTACCCACATAAAAAAAAAAAAAAAAAAGATAAAAAAATAAATGTACTCTTGCTCTCTAATTCTCTCTCTTTTCAGGAAATATCTTAGCTCAAAACTTAAACACAAGGCTGATCTCACAGAAGAAAATGATTTTTATAACGCATTTACTTGGCATTCTAATAAAATACAAATTACTCCCTATTTTATCGCTTTCCTTCAACCTCTCTTACTTGAACACATTTTTCTATAACATATTGAATCCAGAAATAATCAGTATAAATTTTACAGGTTAAAAAAAGTTGTTTGATGACTAGGCATGACACTCTAAACCAGAGATGGCAAACCTTGTATAGATGAGTGCCCAAACTGAAACCCAAAACCCACTTATTTATAGCAAAGTGTCAACAGTGTAATTAAACCAGAATACTGAGGTTTTAGTTTAGAAAAAAACAACTTGTACATTAACATCTTTTGCTCTAAAAGAAAAACAAATAAATGCATGCTATAGATTCACCACCACTGCTCTAAACCTTCAACTGTCATCCTACATACATCCTTTGTAACAGTTTGGAAAACCTGGTTCTAGACTACAACTACTGAAGCATTTAAGAAGCTGCTGGTGGGCTTTTTGGATCATTAGATATTCCTGAAGCCCTTTTATTAGTAAGACACAAGCTATCCCTATGGAGGCCACATTTCTACTTTTTTTGTAAAACCATGTATCACTCTAATTATAGGTACACTGGATAAAAATTACCCAAAATTCCACTACTATGAAAAAAGCTTAAGAAACATGGAAGAGAAGCTTCTATTCGCTCTGACAAATTACTAAATCGAATCAAACAGCTTGGTAATTCATTCTAAAATGACCACTCTTAATTTTGCTCACTTTCTTAAAATGTTGAAACACTAAGAAAACAAAAATTTTAAAAATTAGAAAAAGTGCTGAATGTGAGCAAAGAAAAATATAATGTTTCTTCTACTGTGAAAACGTTTTTATTTTAGGTACCTAAATATGACAACATAGCCTAACAAACACCTATAGGGTACAAGAGAGTGAACTGTGATTAGTTCAACTATATATTGACCTTCCATATTATCCAGAGCACTATTTCAGGCAAATGGAGAAGAATAAGCTATGATCTGTGACCACACTGACTTTATGCTCTAGTAAGAATGTGTGACTGTTACCAAATCGGATTACTGCTATTACAGCAAACATTAAAGTACTTTGAAGGAACAGAAAGGATATAATAAGCAATTCCAATAAAGTTTGGGTGACATTTGATCTGTTTTTTATAAAAGATATTGAAGTTTGAAAAAAGGAGTTTACAAGTTGGGAAACATAATGGGATCCAAGCCACTAATATGAGAAAATATAGAGTATGTTTGGGTATATTTGGAGAAATTTCTGCTTCAGAGATTTAATGATAATAGTCAATGTATTATAAAGAGTATTTTCCCATCTGAACTGTATTCACTCAGAATTAGATTAAGGACTTTATAGGCCAGAAGTCATTCGAACTCAATACGGATGAGCAGTTGTCAAAAGTTAATAACTTGCACTGATTATTTATGATCCCACTGAAGTTTCTTTAATTAAGCTGGCCTTCATAATCCCTTTCTAATGCCTTATCAGTTTGATTTGTATTTGTGTAAGTGCTGGCTGTTGCAGACCAGGGGGTCTATTATGAGACTCAAAATGATAGAAAAGAATTTTAGACTTAAATGAACAATTGATTAGCCAGCTACCCAAGCATGACCTACAGGAGATTTGGTATCTGAAACCCTCTCTCTGGAGACTGTGGTACGTCATGCTCTACTCCTAAAACTGGATTAGTTGTCCTTACACTGCTAAACAATCCTTTACCTCTGTCCAGTTCAAAGTCTTAGATGGAATCATGTTAGGGTCCTGGCTGCTATCAAACCATTCCCTTTACATAAATTCTCAAATTTCTTAGAATATTTTTCTAAACAGGCCCAATTTTGCAGTCACAAATTTACTGCAGTCCAGCAAGCTTTTCCTGTATAGAGCCAGATAATAAATATGTAGACTTTCTGGACCATAACATCTCTTTTGTAATTGTTCACCTCTACATTTGTAGTGTAGAAGCAGCCAAAACAAATATATAAATAAATGGAAGTGTCCAGATTTATTTTGAGGGCTATAGTTTTCTGACCCCTACACTAAGCTATTGAACTTATAGAAAGAAACTCTTATTGAGATCCCAGTGAAACAAATTAAGAGAGAAAATGGAAAGAATGCTAAATATACTAAGAGAAAGTACAACAGATAAGTCACAGCTTCAAAGCAGCTTATAAGCAAGAATGAAAGAAAAAAAGGAAAGGAAATAAGTAATGTAAACAAAACAGAAAATGTCTTATGCCTCATCAGCACTATCTTTATGTCTCAAAACAAAGTCTGTCAGGCATGCCTCATCATCAGGGTTACCTGAGAATCTCTTTACACGTGCAGTTCCTCAGGATGGAACCCAGGCTGCTTGGACCATGTCTTCAAGGTACACTCTAGTTTAAGAAGTACTGTTGTATAACCTCTTGAATTTATAGTGTACTCTTTATCATCCTAATTGATAACTTTTTACCACAATGTGAAGTCTCAGGGAAGAGATGAATATGTTGGCCATTCCCTTGGAATTGACACTTAAATTTACTCTTATGACCTAGGTCTTATCCACTATAGTTAAAGACCATCTTTACTACCAAAAACATCTGTTCCTGATTTCCACACCCAACCAGGGTCAGAACTGCAAAGCCTTCCATTTAACATATTTCTTCCTGAAACTGTGTGGCCAGAGCATTAAAGAAACACCTCTTAATTATGGAAAGAGTCTTGATAACATTGTTTTCCTATGGACATCTCTGGAAATGTCCCACCAGCTGAAAAAACTTAAAGAAAGAAAGAAAGAAAGAAAGAAAGAAAGAAAGAAAGAAAGAAAGAAAGAAAGAAAGAAAGAAAGAAAGAAAGAAAGAAAGAAAGAGAGGGAGGGAGAAAGAGAGGGAGAAAGAGAAAGAAACAGAAAAAGAGAGAAAGAGAGAAAGGGGATTGGGAAGGGATTATGAAGGCCAGCTTAATTAAAGAAACTTCAGTGGGATCATAAATAATCAGGGCAAGTTATTAACTTTTGACAACTGCTCATCCGTATTGAGTTTGAATGACTTCTGGCCTATAAAGTCCTTAATCTAATTCTGAGTGAATACAGTTCAGATGGGAAAATACTCTTTATAATACGTTGCCTATTATCATTAAATCTCTGAAGCAGAAATTTCTCCAAATATACTTAAACATACTCTATATTTTCTCATACTAATATCTTAGATCTAAATATATATATATATATATAATTAATAATAAAACAAAATTCTTAGAAGGGAATGTATTTGATTTCTCTACGTTTGAGGCAAAAACAAACATAGAGCGAGTGGAGAGATTAGACAATATTCTTTTACTCTATCTTTGAATTAGAAACAAACCTGAAATTTTGGATGAAACCCTGCTTTTGTACCCCTCCAACACACACTCCACACCCTGTGTGGTATAAATTAATAGATTCAATCACCATGTAACTTGATAATAAAAAAAATCAATTCAGAGATATGAAGCTTAGAGAAAGATGGTTATGAAACAGATGGAATCTTAGATAATATATTTTATAGATTGGAGGTATAGCTGGATTGGAGGTATAGCTCAGTGGTAGAGCACCTGCCTAGCAGATACCAGGCTCTAAGTTCAATCCTCATGGGAAAAATAAATAAATGAAGTAAAATAATTAGCCAAGGACTCAGAAACAATGGTAAACCTTTTCATAAGCTGGTACCTTCCTATCAAAGTGAATTTATACATTATTTTAAGTCAATTTATCCTTAGGAACAAAGTTTAGTGTAAATTGGGCTAAGATTTAATTTCATTTTGTCCTAGAGATGGACTTTAGAAGTGACTTTTGTTTTCTTTGATTTCAATAGCTTTGAATGATCTTCTCTTAAAGATACAAAAATGGCTTTGCAGTCTTTTGTTGTTTCTTTGTTAATCCCCTAAGATTTCCGAATTCTATTAAGTATTTTTTATCTTACTTGTCTTTTTTCTTGTCCACTTTTCTCTGCTGGACTTTTGTATTTATGCAAATCTCATCAGTAGAAGACCATACTATTTAAGAATAATATTCATTTTTTTCTACTTCTGTTTTAACCTGAATTTCTTGAACCAATCACTTTCGCTCTAGAAGCTCAAGTTCATCTTGAAGAAAAGTTATTTATTTCTCAGGGGATGTGATTATATCATTTTTTTCTCTCTCCTCAAATGACTTATTGAAATAGATTTCTGGGGACTAATTTACATTAATTCCAAAGTATGACTTTGAGGGCATGAACATTAATTGAAAGACTATTTTTATCACCTTATGCTCTCCTTAAAAAATAAGTGACATTTTTCCTACATTTAATTCAACTTTTACTTTTGACTAGGGTATTAAATGTCAGAAATAAAACTTTTGTGTATGTGTGTCTGTTTAATAATTCTCCAACAAATGTAATTAGTCTTAAGAGGATCAGATTATGATATGTTTCTTTGAATTCTGCAAAATAAAATAACCATTTCTGATGAGGCAGAAGGTTCTTGTAAGTACTTTAGCCATCAGTAGTAGTTCACAAATATGCATACCCACTACAAGTAGCCTATATAAGCAAAGTTTAATTTAGATTCAAAATTTACAGAACCAATACATGTAAGAACTAAGATTGACACATAAACCTTTAGATTTATAAAAAGCAAGTAATAATAGCAGTTATACTAACATTTGTTGAGTGATTTTTGAAGTGCTGAGCATGGTGCTGTGCTGTTTAATTTAATCATCATGACAACCTTAAACATGCATTCTTTCACAACTACAAAAAGTAATACATCTCAGAAGTAGTAGAACCAGAATTCTAATTCAAGCATTTTAACTCAAAACCTCTGCATTTAGTCCCTTGGTATACCTGGATATCTCAACAAAATTTTAAAATGCAAAATAAGGTTCTTTACAAATCTCTCATCATCTCCACAATGCTGAATGCATTTGTTTGTATGAAAGGATTTTGCTGATGGTATCTATACCTGATTAAGATTTGTCAGACTCAAACTTGGTTAGATAAAGCTCACTATCCATCTCACAAAGATCAGTCTTTGGACAGTTCTCTGCATTGTAACATCCATTTTACCTGAAGAACAGTGGCCCCCAACATTTTAACTGCAAGCAACAGTTTCCTGGAAGACAATTTTTCCACAGACGATGGGGGAGGGCAATTGACTCAAGATAATTCTGTGCATTATGTTTACTGTGCACTTTATTTCCTTTATTATTATAATATACAATGAAATAGTTATACAACTCACCATAATGCAGAATCAGTGGGAGCCCACAGCTCATTTTCCTGCAATTAGACAGTCCTATCTGGGAGTAACGGGAGACAATGACAACCAAAGTGTGTTGCTTATGTGCAATCTAGTCTGGTAATCCCATATGAGTTGCTATCACTGCACAAAACCCTGCTCCACAAGGATAGGACGTTCAAAATGGAAGTAGGCTTTTCGATGCTTTCGTGGAAATCTCAGGATATTTCACTTTGACTTTAATATAGAATATATGAAGGTCCGAAGTTGTCTCACACACTCTTAAGGCCACCATCACTTGTGACTTCACACAATTGATCCTCTTTTTGCAGGGACAGCCAATTCACCTGTCTTATTCACAAATGAGTTGTGTATCCATTCCTTTCCTGCTCAGAGGTCTTTTGTGCATGAGAAGTAATTCTCAAACTCTATGAAAAGTGGAAATAAGTGATCATGCATCAGCTAGGAGAAAGAAGGCCCTGGCTCAGTCTCTTTAAAAATCGCTGCTAACATTTCAAACATGTCAAAAATGCCAATGTTTACTCATCACCCCCATAATTCCAGCTTGGGTTGAAATGCAGCCACTTTACCTGCTGACTTAAAAATAGTTGCTATTCTCCCCTGAAGTGACAGATTGAGTTTGTTGAGCAGGTTGAAAATATCACATGAGTAAAACAGCTTTGTGACCCATTCTGTGTCACTGAAATGTGCTACCAGAGGTGATTGTTTTTCTAAAAACAATCTCTGGAGTGGCTGTTACAACTCAAAAACTCTGGTAGTGATATCCCTTTAGAAAGCCATCTCACATCTGTACATAAGAAAAGACATGTGCGCTCTGTGTCCATCTCCTCAAAAAGGGTGACATGTGTTTCTTTTTTGGCTACCACTATAATAAGATCAATCTAGATGAAATGATGAAATAGCAGAGGTACTGAGGCACAGTAGTTAAAGAGGATTAATGAGTCACTGTGCTACACAATCCAGGTTAAAAAGTGTACTGAAGTGTACAACAAGGCAACAAAGCTTAGTTTTGTGTGATATATTTTTCAGGAGGATGTGCATGAGGATATGTTACGTAGACTTTGTGGCCAATCCACACCACAGCTGCAGAACTACTGAAATCTTTACATAATTACATAGAAGGAAAACTGACATGCTCACTTTGTGCTGGTATGTGCATGGACAGAGTGGCTGCCATCTGATTGTACTACAAGGGTTGAAAAGGTCGCTTCTGAATGTGAGTCTAAGTACCATATCATCCATAGAGAAATACTGGCTACCTGAAAATTTTCACCTGAACTTAAACACTTACTCTGCAGGGTGTGATTAAAATTATCAACCACATTAATTACAAGCCCTTAACTTGTGTCTATTCACGCAGCTCTGTGAGGAGATGGACACAGAGCACACGTCTTCTCTTATGAACAACCTCACCTAAAAGTTCATGACAAATGTCCTTATCAGCAAGCAGGATCAACTCGTCACCAATAGTAAAGGGTTTCTGCTTAAGCAGTGTGGTTAGCCACTAAAAGTGAAGCTCTCTGCAAATACACTCGATGAAGTGGTGGCCTTTAATAATTGCTTCTGTTCTTTGTGTCCATGTTTTGTTTTTGTTTTTGTTTTTGTCTTTTTACTTTTGAAAAATTCCAAAGGCTTGTTTTGTAATGCTTGCTTTTCATATCAATAGTAGTTTTGAAGGTTTTATGGCTTTGTTGGGTAACTAGTTGCCATATATTTTACAAAGCAGGCTTGGAGAATATGAATCCCCTGTTGCAACCCATAATTTAAGTAGGACTCAGTATCTTCTTTCAAATGCAGCCTTATTTTTTTGACAGTCTTAGATTATTCTACTGTTTCATCATTGGATCTTTCCCCCTTTTTAAAGAAGCTCTCCAGGGAAATTTGTTTTTTACTCATTTTGCCTAGCTTGTTAGTTTACCAAAACTGTGACAGAGACAAGTGTGTAGTGCAGGAAAGAGGTGCGGATGGAATTGATAAATCAAACAATGAATGAACCATGCATGAAATAAAACAAGAGTCACATTCTGCCACAAGAAGAAGTGTGACAACTGAAGTATAACAACTCACTTGCCATTATAAAACCTGCTTCCAGATGCACCTTAATTGTCACTTGCCACTCACTGATAGGGTTTTGATATCAGTCTGCAAGCAGTTGATTTATTATGGTCTCTGGGCAGACCTCTCTGCTATAATCTTTATTTGCAGACATTTCCTGGTGCTAGTGTCATTACCTCAGCTCCACCTCTGATCATCATGCATTAGCTTTTCATGAGGACCACACAAGCTAGATCACTGGCATGCTCAGTCCACAGCAGAGTTTGAGCTCCTGTGAGAATGCAATGCCACTGCTGAACTGGCAGCTGGCAGCTGGCAGAGCTCTGGTGGTAATGTCAGTGATGGGCTTCCCAACAATCATCTCCCAGTGTGCAGCCCAGTTCCCAACCAGGCACTGCTCAGTGACTGGTGTTTGGGGACCACAGTGTGGACCACAGTACTGTTACCAGTTCATCTTTCTGTCTCCTCATTAAAAAAATTCAGCAAATACTCATTAATGGTTGAAAAATAAACTCATGAATTCAACCAATGACCTCTGAAATGAAGATATTCAAAATTAATATACCCAAATCAAAATAACTGCAGAAACAACTCCTACAAAAATTACACTCTTTCCTAATTCTGGCCCCTTTATTCACAAACACACATACACACCCACCCACATGTCCACACAGCAATAGCTGCTTCATCTTAAAGTTCTATTTTGTACAAAGAATTGTGGCAAACCATGTGCCATTGTAGGGTATGTGTCCCTTGCAAGGTAGGTTTCCAATGTACGGATGTATGTTTCTGTTGTGAGGATTTCTGTCGCCCGCTGCCACCTAAGAGCATCACTATTAACCTCTACAGCAGCAAGATGATGTTTTTTGGTGCAGAATTCTAGGATAAAAAGGATTTAGACTTCCATTTCCTCTTTTTACACTGAAAGTGGATATATCAGTTTTTTTTTCATAGCTTTGTTGGCATATAATTCATACAAAAAAATTGCACACATTTAATGTGTACCTCTTGATAGTTTCATCATGTGCATACAGCCATGATACCACTAGTTCAACTCAGGTAGCAAACCCAAGTATATCCAGCACCTCTGTATGTCTCGGGTGTGTGTGTGTGTTTGTGTGTGTGCGTATTTCATTGGTAAGAACATTTAACATGAGCTCTCCCTTCTTAACATTTTTAAGTGCAGAATAGCAGATTGTTAACTATATATACTATGTTGTACAACGAATCTCTAAGATTTGCTCATCTTTCCTAACAGACTTCTTATCCATTGAAAATAACTTTTTATTTCCTCACCCCAGACCCTGGCAACTATCATTCCTTTCTCTACTTCTATACGTTTGACTATTCTCGATACCTCATGACACGGATTTATACAGTATTAATCTTTCTGTGACTGACTTATTTTACTTATCATGTCTCTGGGCTTATCTATATTATCATAAATGACAGAATTTCCTCACTTTTTATTCAATATATAGGTAAACAGTATGTAATATATAGGTTCATGTATGTATGTTCTTTGCCCATTCATCTATTGATATTGATTTGGTTTGTTTCTATATCTTGGATAATGCACAAACATGGGAATGCAGATTATGCAATATATATATATATATATATATATATATATATATATATATCCCAGATATTTAAATGCTTTATCATGGTATATAGTAGAATTATAATTGAGAGCAAATTTAGCAAGCATGCACAAAAATCACAAATAGGGTGGGTATCATTTTACCACCAAAGAGACTCAGAAACTTAATTTCACCCTATCCTGCTGTCTTAGTTACTATTCTCGTTCCTGAGATAAAATATGCAAAATGCCCAACCCCCAGAGTTAAAGGACAAAAGATTTATTTCAGCTCACAGTTTGTTGAGGTTTCAGTCCATAGTCAGTTGGCTCCAAGGCAGGGTAGCACGGCAGAGGGGCACTGCAGAGCAGGCAAGAGGCAGCAGAAGACAAGCAGCAGCAACAGGAGCAGCAGCAACCTGCCTCTCCCTTTTATCCCTTCCAGATCACCTTCCCTTTGGGTGATGCCACCTATACCCAGCAAGGGCCTTCTCATTATCCACACCCAGAATTATGCCAAACCAATCAGTGAACTAACTTATAATCACACATCTTAATCCCAGCATCACACACCCTAGCTCCAGGCACCTCTGAAAAGCTCCACCTATGAGCAATCATGTGAGGCTCTGAGAAGACATCTAGACACAAGTCAAACACTTCCCAATTTGTTTCATGTATATTGTTAGGTTTTATTAAAATTGTCTGATATACAAAAACCTAAATTTATCAATCTTAGAGATTAATTGGCGCTATTTGGTAGGAAGAAAAGATTAGCTACAAATTACTCATACTCCTTGCTGTGCGAACACATTCTGCAGCTCCAAATCAACCAAACTCACACTGAGGTCAAGGGCTACTCCACATGAGTTATAGAGGAAAGAATTTTCCATCTGTTGGTATATTGTTCATTTAAAATATTCAGAGAATTGCAGATGTGCACAGAGGACATTAGATTGAATGCAAGGCCTCCTATGCATATGCAAACAGCTTTATGTATCCTTCATGCATCCAACCAGCGTGACTAGATGAGAGGGCTGTGGTAAACAAGAGAATACCGGCAGTCCTCCACCTGACATGTAAGCGACTAGGCCACTGCAAAATCTTCAAGGTCAAGGCCAGTGAGATGGCTCAGCGGCGTAAGCGCCTGCCTTGCAAGCGCGAGGGCTCGAGTTCGACTCCCGGATCCCACATACGAAAAAGGGGCCGGTGATATCGCTCAGCGGCACGGGTGCCTGTTGGCGTGCGAGGTCCTGAGGTCGACCCCCGGTACACACACACAAAAAAAAAGATCTTCAAGGTCAAATAAAGTAATTTAATACAACGTGCACTATAATCTTCTAAAAATATTTCTATATATGTTAAGCTATGATCAGAAATGCTTTTTGTCAGTTCTTGCAATATACCAAATATTGCCATAAATTTTTCATGGTTTTAAGGCCTTTCAAGGGAGCTTATATTTGGAAAATATGTTCCTGTCATATATTACTCTCAATTCAATCATACCCAACATCAAGTTAACAGAAGAAAGAAGACTCTGGTTCAAGGCTGTACTCGAATGTGTGTGCATCTGTGTGCGTGTGTGTGTAGATGTGTATGTGTAGATCTGTTTACCTACTTAAATATGTTCTGCATTTTTATATAAATTTATATGATTAATGAATACAGATCAGAAAATCAACATATTTTTACTGAATATTTTAAGTTTTCTTTTCATGAATTAGCTGGCCCTATATAAAATATTCCAATTAAGATATATGTTAAATAGTCATCTATGTGAAAAGACAATAGATCTGCTATTGATGAAATTAAAAGAAACATTTGCTCTTTTAAAAAACTGGCATGTTTAAACAATGAAATTAATATCTTAGTTAGTTCTCCAATTTAATTATCTAGTCTGCTGGTTTCCTCGTAAACTTTTCCAAGTTTAAAGTTTGTACTTCTGGGCCAGTGAGATAGCTCAGCGGCATAAGCGCCTGCCTGGCAAGCACAAGGTCCTGAGTTTGACTCCCGGTACCCACATATGAAAAAAAAAAGGGCCGGTGATATCGGTCAGCGGCACGGGAGCCTGCTGGCACACGAGGTCCTGAGTTCGACCCCCAGTACCCACAAAAAAAAAAAAAAAAGTTTGTACTTCTTCACAAAGGGGCAATATCACCTGTAAAATCACTTCAAGTCAAAGTACACTTTTTTTCCTCACTTTTCTTACCAACAGCAACTTTCTCCTTTCAAGGAAACATTTTTACCATATTTTGTTTATTGTAACTCCTTGCTCACCTAAAGAGCAACGTCTAACAATTTTACAGCTATGGATGCACAAAAGTAAAGAAGTAAAGTTTCGAATATAAAAATAGTTGCCTTAAGGTCCGTGCACAGAGTCTTTGATGCATCCTTGCAGAATCTTACAATGTGCCTCAAATGTTCTTTGGGGCAGCAGCGCACTACTTGCTATGGATAATGGCAACAACTATAGGCACCAGGAGACCAGCAATATCCAGCATGTTGGGGTCACTTCGGACTGGGGCAAATCCATTCAACCCAGCAGTAAACACTGCAGGTGCCCTGAATTATGGAATTAGCATTACTAGTAGTGCGGACTCCAGTCTGCATGCAATTAAAACAATTTAGCATTTTCATCACTTAATTCTCCACTATAATCCTTGTCTATAATAGTAAGCAACTGTTAATTTATTTAGGAACTATTTATTGAAAACAAGTCACAAATATATGACAGTGTTACATATATTTTATCTTAGAAGGCAGGGAAATGTACATTCATGTCTGTAGATATTCATATATATGCATATATGTGCACACATTTACATCTATAAATGTATGTATAAATATACATATACATGTATAGGTTTGTGAGAATGCTTTTTGTATTAAATGTATTTACTGCATAAATAAAATATAAGCACAAATAAGCATCTGCTTTGAAGAAAATATTCTTTTCTTTCCTTTCTGGCAATCTATTAATCCATGGCAATGATCAAATAATCAGCAGCTAACTCTTATCCAAACATGCCCCATCAGTATTATGTAGTTTATTTGCCAAATTTCTATTCCTCTGATGATCACTGATCCCTTACCTTGTTCTCTAAGAGCTTCTAGTCAGCAATGTTTTTGATGAAAATCACCTTTCACCTTTTCCACCTTCAGTGACTGTAGAATGTCTGCACCAGTTACCACCATTTGCAATAGGCATTGTAAGGTACTATTAAAAGCTATGATTACAGATCTGATAACACTGTTGGATCATGCTTTGGTGTGATTTACCTGGGTTTCCGGATGTCCTGCATTGTGGTTGACAATATGTCCACGTGTGAGCTATGTTGGGTGATATTCTCTGGCAGATGTATTACCCTTACATATTGAAATAAAGCTGGTTTTTTTTCTTCTGAGAAAGATTTATCTGGAAAGTGACGCTGCTTCTATAAAAGACACGTGCATTCAGTGGATGATATTTTCTGTTTAAATAGGAAAGAAATTTAAGATTTTAAATCACTTTGTGCCATTATTTATTTTAAAGAAATCATGACTCCTGATACAGAATTTGAAGCTACTATTTTCTACCTAGGATCTGAATTTCCTGTGCTAATTCCATAGTCAAAGGTACTAACAGCTGAGGGTTTGATCACTTTCAGTAATGAGACATTATTCTTGTACTCTCAGGAGCCAATCAGTTAAATATTTCCAAAGATGAAACTATTAGACTGTGATTTTTTTTAATCAAACAAGAGTGTGCCTTACTTTTTGACTCAGGTTTTTGAGTTTAATTTTACACAAAAGGAGTCCTACCCCTCAGTTAAGCATGACCTTTTCCTGACTCAACAAAGCAAGACTTTTACTGAGAAGTAGCTGCTAACATCCTCCAGTCCTGGGCAGGGTATATGGACCCCTATGAGTGATACTTTGCCAATTATATGAGAACACAATTTTGTACATAGGTCACAATTCAGTGGGGATGTGATCTGTAATTCAGTTATTTGCTAATCTGTTAGAACTCAAAGGAATTCTTATATGAGAGGTCTGCTACTAGGAACTCAAGTTATTTCATTAATTCATTTGTCAGAATTTTTCATTTGGCAAGTTCTTGAGTTAAGAAAACAAAAACATCTGTCATCAAGGTGGGCTGTATCAGATTCCCTCGTGAATTCACCAAATTTCTGTGTTGTGTAGTCATCAGCTCTGCTTATCTCTGGATATGAGTTTGATGATATCAAGTGCTTCTTCCAGGCCATCAGGGAATATGATACTGCCAACTCAGGTTCACAGCTTGTGAGTCCAGTAAAGGCACTTTCTTTCCTACTGATTATCACATTGCTTTAAAGGATCCCAAATGACCCAGGCACAAGACACAGCTCTGCTGTACCAGCCCAGCAGTACCGCCTGGGATGAGGAGCGAAAGTTCTTAAAAATAACAAAATTTGTGCAATCACCTTGATCCATTATATATGGGTGCAAAATTTCAGAATAAATGGATAAACTAGAGTCCCAGTAGTCCCCAAATCTGGCTTCAGTTAACTAGTGAGAAAAATAAAACTTCCATTTTCTTTCCAGAATGCTTAACCATAGAGAGGGTACATCAACATTCATAGAGGTTGCATTGTGTTATAGATATTATTATCTGTACCTGAGACTTTCCATTCAATAAAGTTAAGGAATGAATAAAGAGGTAGGATCCAAAGAGTGAAGGAGATGGAAGATCACAATTTAGTAAGATTCCAACTTGCCAGAAAATCAGGAATAGTCAAATGTGAAAGCAAGAAGGTGAAGATTAGTACAGTACAGGGTCCCATGCTAGAGAGTAAAAACCAAACCCCTTTGTGCAATATAAGGACATTTCATGAATAATCTAAACGTGTTATTGGAATGAAGTTTGTCTCTGTGGTAGGCCTTGTAACATTCTATTTACTAACCACAATAAAGAAGGTTATCTTGCTCAAAACATACACTTCTGCTATATATTTGACAGTTTTAATCTATGAAATGTGATTTGGGCCCCTATATGACACTCTATCAAAAATACATACACAGGGTTAAGTCTAGGAGATGTGTCCCAGGTAACTCTCATATTGTCCTAATAATCACCAGTACCTAACTCAGTGACTGGTTCACAGGAGTTACTCAATAAACGTTAAATCGTAAGACTGAGAGTCTCGGGTAAATGATTGTTAAAGTTTATATCTAGACATCACCTTCAATGTACATAAACTCAAAAGTGGGGTTCTTGAAAGGCAATTAGATTATGGGGGTTTATAGGTGACTTGCTGTCAGCAGGTGGGGCCTGGCTGGAAGAGGCAGGTCACTGAAGCTGTGGTCCAGGAGGATATCTCCCTCCACAGCTCCTCCCTTCACTCTCTGCTTCCTTTCCGCCATTTGGTAAGCAGCTCTCCTCCGCTACGCCCCTCTGCAATGCTGTCCTGCCTGGAAGCTAGCTGATTACGGAATGAATCCTCTACAAGCCATGAGCTGAAATAAACCTTGTCTCCTTTTTGTTGCAGGTGTCGGGTATTTTGTCCAAGTGACAAGAAAAATGACTAAGACAATGATTTCAAAGGTGCTTCCAATTTTTCAATTGTCCATTTCAGGTCTATGTTTCTACTTATGTAGCAAATAAACTCATGTAATTTGTACCAGATCCTCTTTTGCTATTTTCATTTATCTTTTGTTTTAGAATAAGGCATATTTTCAAAACAGGAAATAGGTGGAATATTCTAATGCCTTTATGTTACCATGTTTAATAATTTAAAAATTTTGACATTATGTCATTTCCTCTTCAAAGCAATCCTATCTTATATTACTGCCATTTCATTATCAAATGATGAGATTGGCTCATTATAGAGCAATGGGTAAATTTCTACTGTTTTAGTGATTTTACTGGCATCTATTTTACTCTCCCATTCTGATTTCTGACTGGAACAGCATTCAAATGCCTTTTCTGCATAAAACAGAGAAAAAAATACTGTTAATAGGGGGGGAAATCCTCTCTGTCTAAAACTTGTGCCAAACATGAACACAAAAAAGAATGCCTAATTATGTAAAGTTTACTGCTTAATTTAAAAGCCTTTCTATTGCACAGGATCTTTTTAATTACAGCTGTGAACTGCATCTCCTGTGATCTTTCATGTATACTGCCATATGTTTTTAAAACATCTTATGATCTTGAAATAACATTACATGTAATCCACAGCCTTTTATTCAGTCTACTGGGACAATGTGAAAGACCCCACACAGTGTGACTGCAAATCTCACTGCTTCCTATGAAAGAACGTAAACAAAGTCAACTACAAAAACCCAGTGTGTTTTCAAACTTCATCTGAATTGCAGCCTCTGAATTAATAAAGTTTAAGAAATAGTCCTGACGCTAATTAGCTGGATGACATTAGGTAGTTAATGTATCTTGCTGATTACAAATTTTCTGACTCGTTTAAGGAAGAGATAGACAAGATGAAAACTAAAGGACTTCCTAGATCTAAGATATCTATGGGCCATGGACTCAGAATTTGAGTTGTAGAAGGCCTAAGATTATACAGTATCATCCACCCATCCCTGGAAGTTCTTTCTGTGTCTACACAAAACACACAGACACACAATATTTTATCAAGGCTTTGAGATAATCACAAAATGAAATCTTTCTTTAATAGTTAATGCCAGGCTTTGGTTACTGAAAGAATAGTGTAGTGGAAAGCATTGAACAAAAGTAATTCCAATTCATTATTTAAACACATTATTTATTATTTAAATATATATACCCAAATACGAGTTTTATTATGTTACTGTATATTGTATTATCCCTGAGAAAAAGCACTGTGCCTCTGAAATGTCACTTTTACATTCTCAAGACTCTCAGCAAGTTAAGGGCCATTGTAAGTGGAATGTCCAGATAGTAAGTATCTAAGAGACAGTGGAAACTGGACAAATCATTGCTATCTGTAGAAACTGCCTTCTTGCCCATATTCTAAGTCAGCTGTTACATAAAATGCTGGTCATAAAATAGAACAAAGAGATCTACCGACATCATTGTTATGTAATTCCATCTATAAAGCCCCTCCCTACATTAACCTGCTGCTAACCAATTCATCTAACCAGCTGCCACTATACTTGCCAAGTGACACTGTTGTTAAGTACACATTCCTCATAGATTCTGGGGAATGGTACTGTTGTTGACTATGCACTCCTCGTAGAATTTTGTCAGGTGGTGCTGTTGTGGAGTACACAACCCCGACCAGATTTGACTAGCAGTGCAATTGGGATTTTGTCAAGTGGCACTGGCAGACCTTCCTTCATTACTAGTCACAGTTAATTCTATCCTTTCCTTTTATTGCCTTACATCTTCTTATTCACAACCATCTCCAAGCATTTCCTTCTTCCCTCTGGCAACCTATTCCACCATCCCAATACACCCAGGCTGTGAAAGAGACATACATGTTTATGGTTTTTCACATGATGAAGCACAGACATTTGTTAACAATAAAATCTCAACTATTTTAAGCCTCCATAAAGTGAAGGAAATTTGCACAACCATCTTTATCTCTTAATAAGCTTAAAGCTTTTCTTTGCACATAGTAGATAATAAAGAAATATTTACTGATCTCTAGAACTTTATGATTCCGTGATTTTAATTATTTGAGTGGAAGGAGTAGTAAATTCTTGTTAAAATAGCACAGTCTGCTCAATGAATAATAAATAGCAAAATTTAACTTTAAGTAATATGTTTATTTAAGCCAAGAAAATTTGTTCCAAATACTTCTTTAAAAAGCTCAGCTTTTTAATCTTTCTGAAATTATATCATGAACATTCTAAAGAAATAATTTTAAAAATATGAAATAGTATATTTATAAGAATGATCAAGACAAGGATTTATAATGGAAAAATACCTGATATAATCTTTTAAAATTAAGTTGGTTAAGGTTATCATAGGACATCTATATTACTTATTTTTAAAAGGACAATCATATATAAAATTGTTATAAATAAAAACAGAATAGAAACTGTATATTTGTCTAAAAAGATTTAACTATATATGAATATAGTTTACTAGTATAAATTAAAATTTTATAAATTCTAAAATATTTTCTTATCTTGCATCATATAATTATTGTATTTAACAAAGTTTAGTCAATATATTAGTTATTATAAATAATAAAAATAATAAATAATACTACATATCAAGATCTTTTATTACAGACATTGGCAATCTTAGCTCTTCAAGGTATGGGTAGATTTTAATTCTTAATACACATTACACATTTTGTATAAAATTTAAGGAATGTTTTATTTGACTCATTTTTTTACATATTTATGTTTCAACTTTAGTAATAATATTTAGTATTGGTTGGATTTGGACAACTCAAGTTTTCTTTCTCTTCTCTATAAAAGGATCAGCTGAAAATAACTTGCACAAACCAAAGAAGTGAACAAGCCAAGTGGAGTAAGTTTATCAACCAACCATTGTTTAACATATTAATTGTTGAGTAATGTGGCAGCCCCTACTGCCTTACATGTGCTTTCACTTTCCCCAGTTTCAGTTAGGCATGGTAAACCACAGTGCAAAAATATTAAGTGGAAATTTTCAGGAATAATCACTTCATAAGATTTAAACTTCATGCTCTTCTGAGAGTTACTTGAACAGAAATGTCATGACAGTTGATCTGATAACAGAGACTGCTACTGATTAAAGGTATGCAGCATGGAAAATCTGGCCAAAGGGATACTTCATATCCCAGGCAAGACAGAATAGAAGGCCCAAGATTTCATCTCGCTACTCAAAACCGCTTCCTGGGAAATATAGAGAAGGTCAATAGTTGCCTAATGCTATACTGTAATGCCTTCATCATCTCATCACATGGGCATTGTAACATCTCATCTTCACAAGAAGAAGGATGAGCACAACACAATACTCAGAAAGACCAATTCACATAATTTCATAATTTCAATTTTATTACAGTATATTGCTATAATTATTCTATTTTGTTATTAGTTATCATTGTTAATCTCTTACTGTGCTTTATAAGTTAAACTTTATCACAGGCACATATGCACAGAAAAATGGTGTATATAAATATACATGTATACATATACATACACTTACACATACACTTACACATACACATACACATATACATATACATACTATAGAGAGTGGGTGGTACTATCTGATACATCAGGCATCCACTGGGGGTCTTGAAATATGTCCCTACAGATACCGGGCAATTACTATGCTTGAACTACCCAGCTATATCGTGCATTCATTAAAAGACCTTTAATGCAGAAGACACAAACTCAAATCCCTACAAAGAATACACATTATGCAAGGAATACTGTACAATAAAGATAACCAAGGTTACCTTGGTTAACACCTTCATGGCCATGTTTTTCTATACTATATATGTGAGCTTCAATTAGACAAAAGGTCATTCCTTTAACTGCCTTGGGCCTCTGAGTTAGCCAAATGTGCCATTCATCATCAGAGTCCCAAGAGGAAATGACAGCACACTCAGATGAGAACAGCTGAGGGGGATTTATTTACAAAGGTAGACAGGGTTGGGGCCGGTGAGATGGCTCAGCGGCTTAAGCGCCTGCCTGGCAAGCGCGAGGGCCTGAGTTCGACTCCCGGAACCCACATACGAAAAAAGGGGCCGGTGATATCGCTCAGCGGCACGGGCGCCTGCTGGCGCGCGAGGTCCTGAGGTCGACCCCCCGGTACCCACAAAAAAAAAAAAAAAAAAAAAAAAAAAAAACAAAGGTAGACAGGGTACAGAGGAACTGCAAGGGATCATGCATTAATCTAGGACAAGCAACACCAGAAGAACAAGAAGAGATGTTTTACCAAAACTGAAATCAGAATCCTGAAGACGAGGGTGTTTTGATCAAAATAGAAACTTTCAACTGAAGACAGAGTCATTCTAAGACAACATCACAGGCAACTGAGCCAAGTCCCTCCTACCTCTGGCTAGAGCCTTCCTCTAGCCACAGCAAAGCGAGCCATAGGGGGGCCTTTGATGTGATCATACAAACCAACCTTCTGGGCCTACAGCAAAGTTAAGACAAAGGGGGAGAGAATTCGGAGGACCAGGTGAGGATGTCTGGTACAACTCTTAAATGATTGTTTATAAAGAAAAGTTAAAAATAAGTCTATCTCGACAGTGCTTTGTACCTTTCAGGTAACCTGCTATTTCCCATTTCACGCAGGATATTTACAACCAAATACAATCATTTTGCCAAAGTGTAACCAAAGATAAATTAATGTATGACTTTATACACCACAATCTAACAGGCTGTTAAACAGCATGATCAAATTAAAGGTCCTGAAAATGGCATAACTAATGGCACTGTCTTGAAAAAAAAAATAGTGCTAATGTGGAGGCTCATGAAATGTGTATGAACCGTATAACATATTCATGCCCTATTACCGAGAATTTCAAACTGTCTCACTGCTCAAGATAATAGGCCTTGATTCAATTCAGTCTGATGTGGCATAAATTTCATGTGCTAATTAGTAAAGCATTTCTTAATGATTAAGGAGAAAAATCAGATAACATTTGATTGGAAACCCAACTGTCAGAGATAAAACATAGCTACAACTGAGGTTAGAATGAATGCCATTCATTTTGAATTCAGGTGTCTTAATTATGATAATTAATGATTGTATTCTCTCTATAAATGAATTCAACCAACATGATAAGCATATGGTAATTAAAGTGCTTTTTTAGAGTAGGAAATTTAAACAAATGACATCAATAATAACCATGTCCTTTTTGTGTTTTAACTTTAGTTTTATATCAAGGTCTGTTTTCTCTTTTAGTCACTTCTGAGTTTTATATACTGTTACTACTTTAATAACATATATTTCTAGGAGTTGGTATCTATTAACATTGAATTTCTGGCAAGAATGTAAGTTATTTCTTAATTCTTGAAGTCACAGATTGTGAATCCTGCTCTGTATCAGTGCTTTGAAACTTTAAAAGAAATAGTACTGAATTCATCAGATACCAGTGTCTAGAGTTAATACAAAATAAGTAACTGACCTGGTAGATACAGGTTAAGATGGATAGCATCACATAAAGACGACTACACAAAATTTGATAAGCCATTTAAATTCTGAAAATTCTAAGTGTAATCACAGGGAATGGGTTTTAAAGGCTCACATTTATTATTACAGGGTTGTTCACATTTCATATATTGATTCAGACTTTGTCACCTCTTGACCAAACTTCTACAGTAACTGCCCTGCCTCTGTTATCTCTCCACTCCATGACTACACATATTTCCCTGTACTTTTTTTTCTCACATGTTAACTCAAAAGCCATTGATGGTTTCCCAATATCTAGTGAATAAACTTCAGTTTAATTAATTGGATGTTAAAGATCCTCCATGATGTGATGCCAATCTTCCTTTCCAGGCTTATCTTCCATCTCTCTTCTATTGGTGCCTTACTCTTCTGGCCAATTTGCTTTGTCCTGCATAGAACCTTTACTCTTCTGCACCTTGAAAGCCTTCTTCTTCTCCACTTGATTTGGATTCATTCTTTATGAAGATGTTCTGAAAGGTCCCGAAGAGATACCTCTTTGAAACTGAGCTGGATGTCTCTGATTTGAATGTGAAATTAAGCATATTCACATATTTTTACCAAAAAGACTGTGATATAATAGAGTATAGGTATATTTTCCTCTCCCCAATGCTTAGAATTTGTTTTGGCATTAAATCAATGTTTAATATCCTCAGTGCATAAGACAGATCAATCTATTTTCTATACTTTGATAAAATGACAAGAAAAGGGACTTCAAGAAATTATATTATGTCACTATTTAAGGACACTTCATAAGATTTACTCTTTTATATTTAGACTAGCACAGGAATCCTTCTGTACTGCTATATGTGTCTTTGGACAACACCCAGCCACTAATATACAGAGAGAGGAATTAATTGCTACATGGAGGGATAACAAGTGAAGAGGTGGATAGATATGCTCCCAAGCCCCAAAATAAATTTATTTCTCAAAGCAAGAGGGAAGTCTAGCTCATAATCTATATGAAAAGTATCAGATAGACATTTTTTTTGCTCTTCTGCAAAGAGAATTTTCTCAGTTTTGTATGGCCCAAGAAAAATTGTAGAGAAATGGAAGAAACTGGTCAAAGGAAGGAAGAGTCTTTGGTCCAAAGCAAAACAGATGAGGCTGTGACCTTATTTCCTGATGTGGAACTAAAGTTCAAGTAACACTAAGCAAATAGATGTATCCCTCAGTTCAAACCATTGGTTCATTCGTCTATCTACTCTTTTGTTCATTATCTAAAGCACGAAGTAAAAGAAATGTTTCTCTTAGTCTCAGGAAAAAATCCAATCAGGGTGTATCCCAACAGACAGTCGGGAACAAAGTTCCAGTATAATCTACATGAAAAAAATAAATAAATAAATAAGCTTTGTGCAGTGGCCATAAAGGTAGACTGTGGCAAACTGCTATAAATCATTTTTTCTTTCTATTCCACAGCTAATGTTGCCTATTATTAAATGTTTTCATATGGAACCCATACTAGTCTGTCATTTTAATTAGGCTGGTCTTAAGCCATTACTAAATCCATACTTCTTAAATATCGATGTTCAGTAACTGTGTATTTTACCATGTTTACATGACTTCAGCATACTCTTGTACAAGAAAATAATATTTCTGATTTTATTGCTGAAAACCAATATGCTGTTCACAGAGAATAACAAGCAGTAACTGAGTTACAGAATACCACACTTACAACTTTCAATATTAAAGTCTACATTGAGTTGGTGATGATTACTTTCCTTGTGTGTCGCAGTGATTCACATTGCTCATGGTGGGAGCAGAGCAGAGGAATAGTTGGAAATTTTTTCTTTTAAATGTTCCAGCAAAATACCTTCTTATTTAATCTTTTGTCATTCTGTGTTAATGCAATACTATTTAACTTCAGCAGTAGTTAAATTCTGGCTTTTTGCCACAGTTTTGGCTCTGTATAGTTTTATACTATATCATTAATGAAATTAATAATGTTAAGATAATCTATATTTCTTTTACTTGTCAGACTTTTATAAACCAAATCTACAAGACAGACAAAAATGTCCCATCAAATGTATGTTGGAATATGTGTTTTCTCCACTGTGATACAATTTTAATTCTGTGAAGGCTATGTCTAGGACCATGTAGAGTTGAGAACATGTTAGCAAAGATGCTGCCAATTCAGAAAAAAAAAAATAAACTCTTATTCGTATTGTGTAGCTCTAAGGACAAAGCAAATAGAGCTCTAAATCCATCCATGTTGTGTAAGGAAAAGAGGCTATACAATTATAAGAGAATTTATGATCAACACCATGGCAACTTTACCTCCTATAGAATAATTCCAAAAATTAATCATTGAATGTAAATTTATAAATTCATAAACCACGTAGTTTTTAAAATGAAGATGCATCACTCTGTTTCTCTTTCTGAAAAAAAGAAAAAAACTAAAAACAAAAATAAGAAAAGATAAAAAACAATGTCCTAAAACAAAGGAACACAATATTGTTGTTCTCTCTTTTTTTTTTTTTTTTTTTTTTTTCCTGTGAAGCAGCTTCTATCTGTTGAAGTTGCTTTGCAAAGAGAAAAGTATGAGCTAGGGGCCAATAAATTGTGTGTTTCCCCAATCAGTTCCTCTGCCTTTGCACCAGGAATTTCCCCTGATAGCAAAAGCTTTCCATAAGCCGTAATTCTTGCCTTTCCGCCCACATACACTTTTATATAGAACAAGAAAGACTGCCACTGCATGTACTTCAGAGCAGTCAAAATGCAGTGCTGGGAAGTCATTCTGTAGTTTTCTAACTTTACTCTGTCTCTTCTCTGTTCATCATTTAGAATGCATGTTCTGAATTGTCAATTGATCACAACATCTGTCTCAGACACTGGTTAGTGAGAGAGGCTGGTCTTACTATGCATATTTCATTTTCTGATCATTAGTAACACCATCTTCCTCATCCTTATTAGATTTCATAATGCAGTGGAAATCTTGGGACATTATTTGCCTGGAAAAAATGCCTTTAAGAAATGCTCAGTGGTCACCCATCAAGGAGATCATTGTTTTCATTCTCATTTCCTAGACATTTCTTCTATAGTGTGTTTAAGATGCTTCTAGCAATGCTAAATGCATATATGGTTGAAATAAACTGGTTGATGGACTAAACTATAATACAGCCCATTTGTGAAAGGGTAGCTTTTCACTTCAGTGGGCAAAAATACAATTTAAACATCTTAAAAGTGTGGTTTTCAGTAAAATCAGTAACAAATGGGGTGTGCGAAAATGTAACTGAACAACTTGAACCTTTTTTGTTGGAAAGTAACTTGAATGACAAGCTTTAAGGAGACTGCGTTTTAACTATGATCTCCGTGTGAGTTAGAAGGTACAGTAACTGCAAATAATAAACATCAGTCTTTAAGAATATAAAAAAAATAGGCACAAACGAAAGCAATGTTTACAATGAGTAGTGTTCATCTAATTTTTCCTATATATTTCTGGAACAATGATGTTCACAGTGATGACAGAAGGTGCTTTCAAGTCGTCACTATTTAGAATATTACACAAACAATTGTGAGTACACTGTTTCATTCAGTCATCATTTCAAAAATTCAAAGATTTCCTGATATTATGGTAAGGTATACAAGAGGGAAGTGTGATAGGTATTACTCAGACATTGAGGGCTTGGTACTGGATTCAATAACTGAGTATGGCATTGGCGTGGGGAAGAGGCACGTATTTCCAGTTTTATGTGAGACAGTCATAGTTTGTTAAGATGATTACTCTATGGAAATTCTGCCAGTTGCTGAGTATGTCTATTCTAATTATGCCTTCAAGAACTCAGGAAGTAACCCTAGGATTTGGAGAATTGCTGAGTCCACTAAGAGATAGACATGAACTAAAGCTCCGCTGATAATCTGGCCTCCAAAACCACCAGCTTCACTGTAGACCATCGTGATGTTTTCAGTCCCCTGGCAGCCCATGTCTGTGATTCCCTGAAAAGTATTATTTCCTTTTTCCCAATGCCTGGTGAAAAGCTACAAGTCCCTTTGAGGAAGCCTGGGAGTGATACAAACAATATAAATTTTGGGCAGTGTAGCACAGTCCTTCCTGAAAGGGACCTTGGGATTGAAAACTAGCTCAGTTCTAGGAATTGATTGAGGGGTTGAGACACTGCTTTACTGATTCAAATTATACTTGAGTTCACTTGACCTAGAATTCTTTTTCTTATACAGATCAAGTAAAAATTTAGTAGAATGACCATCAATTTCTTTCCTAGGGACACAATGACAAACTGGATAAAGTCATAGGTCTTTGAAAGTCAGACTGTTCTATCACGGCTTTAACTCTGCTGTCCATTATGGTAACCACACCCACCCTGTCCTTGAAGATGAAGTGCTGCCACCTGGCCCCTGTCATCCTGGAATCCAACTGTCTCCACTGTATTTAAGGATCCTAGATCGGTGACAGCGGTTTGTGTGGTAATTTCTGGCCTACTAAGAAGAGTGATCACAGAGCTCGTCAGTGATGCTGGAGATTCTTCATGAATTTGATTCTCAGTACAGGTGTTTCCTCTTAACCCTCCTCAGGGGATCAGCACCCCAGATCTGAACTGATAAATCCTGTTCTAAAATTTCTATTTCCCTAAGGCTTTGGATACCTTCCTCTGTCATATCAAGGCAGTTCTCACATTTCAGCTTCTTCTAATTTAGGATACATTTGTTCCATACTGCAGCCAAACAACCAAAAAATTAAGAGTACTTTCTTAACCCCCCAGCTACTACATTGAATCCAAAATCTTTGCTTAGTTAGTCTTAGTTACTTTCTTCTTTGCTGGTACAAAATGTGGGACATTCACAATTTAAGGAAAGAGATGTGTATTTTGGCTCACAGTTTGTAGAGGTTTCAGTCCATAGTTGGCTGGCTTCAAGGCAGGGTGGCTTGGCAGAGGGGAATAGCAGAGGAGAAAGAGCTCATGGCAGTGCAGGCAGGAAGCAGAGCGCATGGGAGGGAGGGATACCCTTCCAGGCCACGCCCCCAGCAACCCATCTCCTCAAACCAGACTTCAACTCCCAACATCACATTTAGCTATAAACTCCTCAGTGGACTAATCCACTGATAACTATCACACTCTGTGATCCAATCACCTGCCAAAGCCTGATCTATGAGTACATGAGGCTTTGGGGAGACATCTAGATATAAACCATAACAGAGTTCGTAACAGTAGTGTCATCCTGATCCAACTTGGTGCTCCTTACATTATTATCCAGTGTCCTTAATATACATTCTCACACATATTTTCCAAATTTCTGCATGAAAAGAAGTTCGTGTTTATGTTTAGTGTACATGTGTGCATTACTTAGGCAATAAGGTACGGCAATGTGCTAGTTTATTTTTTCATTTTCCTTTTTTAAAATGACAGCTTTTAATATTTTATGTTTTTCATGTCTAATCCTGTTTAAAATATTGACACAAAATATTCATGTCAATGGTTTATTTTGGTTTAAATGTATGAATATATACATGTAAAATTTAAATAATCTTTATTGAGAGCACTAATCTTATCTTTTTCATAATTTGCTCTTTCCTATTTTATGAACTTTTGGCAGAAATTTCTTTTGTTAATTGACATAGTTAAAAAATACAAATATCCAACAACATTTGACAAGCTTGAAGCCATTTCACTTTTACTAACAACAATACCATATAAATAAATATAAACACCACTTTACCTGCAAAATAATACATACACAGAAAAAATAACTAGCAAAGGAAGAATTCTCACAAGTCACTAGGTGAAATATAAGGTAATACAGAATGTCTAGCAAAATGTGACCTGTCATTATTTTACTTGGATAATATTTCTATAAATATAAATTCAGTGATAATATTTTTAGATCTATAGATAATGTCCACAAGTAGGAAAAGAATAAAACAAAAGGAAGCAAAGTCTTATGATATAACACAATCTTCCAAATGCAAATTTGTATGTCTATGAAAGGGTATGTACAAACCATCTTCAGGGACAAAATAAGCATTATAGTTCATGTAATTTTGCATAAAAACTGGAATATATATAGCAACATATTAATAGCTGTTGTCACTGGAAATTGAAAATACAAGGAATTTTTCTTTAAAAAAACATAGTTTTAAATCCTATTGTTTTGCAATAAGCACATATTAGAAACAAAGAACCATAAGCATCCTTATACTGAAAATCTTTATTATTTTTTCTGAATGTCAGCATTTTCACCCTAAGAGCTTTTGAAATTCTCCAACATTGAAATTAAATGCACAGATTCTCCATGTTTTATCCCAACTTTTTCCAAAAAATTAAACAAAAACAAGGGTTTTCATGCAAGCAACTTACTTATGGAAATTATCCCCAGGAACAAGATTCATGGAATTAAAAGAGAAATAAGAAGGCGAGAAAACAAATTCAAAGGTGGGTGTAAATAACTAGGGCTTAGTCCCTTACGATTACCTCTTAGGAGTTACAAAGAATGTGCCTCAGAAGTCCCCAAAGAAAGATAGAAAAACTTACATACCAGCACCTAGTCAGGACTTGTCCCATTATATAGCAGCACCTAGTCAGGACTTGTCCCATGAAGTGTTAATTCTCATCTTTCCAGATATATATAGATATATATGTGTGTGTGCATATATATTTTTGGTGTATAGATACATATATGTGTGTATATATTTCTGATATAGATAATATACATATAATCTATGTAATTCTGATATATATATATCTGATATATATATATCAGAATTGTAATTCATATATATATTATATATATATAATATTTATATAAGAATTACAGTGTATAGGTATTTCCCAAAGCAAGGACTAGAGTTTAAAAAATGACGCAAAATGAAGTTTAAGATTCTTTCAAAGAGTCTTTCTAGCTGATTGCTATTAGTATCTCTGTGAATGTAAGCCTATTTAATTATTTCAGGGTTTTATGCTTAAAAATTTGTATCAGAAGGTTATTTTACTTACTTTGTATGTGTGGATTATTATGAAGATAAACTTTTATTAATTTTTATTAAAGGATGACACCATGCTTTATAAGCATTACCTTGTTAATTTGCATATTCTTCAAGATGACAGATGATAATTATTAAATATATTCTTGTAGTTAAACATAGATTCTGCTACATTTTGACACAGAATAAGTTAGCTTCTATTAGACAAGTTTAGTAGGGCACCATGATCAAGGGAAACTACAATATAGTAGCAAAAGCCTAAAGAGAACCTTTCCACTGACCAGTTTAGCCAGATACACACTTTAAGATATGTCAAAAAGATGCCACAAAAGGATATTGTTGAAACAAATCATCAGTATTTCACAACAATGCAGAACACAAAACCAAAAAGGTACCTGTAATCCATATGCAGTTTACACACTTATGCACAAAGATAGTATATGACCCAAGAATCACTTTCATGGTGACTTGTTCTAAAGAAATAATACAAAGTAAAGCTTAATAAATAAGGTTGTCAAGTTAGCAGTACCCTGTAAATTATAGGATAGGGAAATGATCAATTAAATTACTCTTCCATATGATAAAATTTTAAGCCAACATTAAAATTATGGTTTCCAAAATAGCATTGCATCATAAAACTATGTTATTTATGAAAGAAACTACAGAGACATACATAATACCATTTCAAATATGCATACATTTTCCTATATAAGGGAAAATGACAAGGAAGAATATGAATAAATGAAATCTACAAGGATGGGCTACAAATCTAAATGATGGTCTTAGTTTTTATTTTTAATATTTTAATAATATAGATTTTTATTCACAGGCATTATAGCATAGTTGTTAACACAGAAGATAAAACCAACTGCTTGACTTAAAATTCTTATTTTTATATGTTAAATGTGTGAACTGGGGAAAATCACTTAATGGAGATTTCATATATCAATATTTGAGGTCTTTTAATATGAATATTTTCTTTTTTTTTTTTTTTGTGGGTACCGGGGGGTCGACCTCAGGACCTCATGTGCCAACAGGCACCTGTGCCGCTGAGCGATATCACCGGCCCCTTTTTTGTATGTGGGATCCGGGAGTCGAACTCGGGCCCTCGCGCTTGCAAGGCAGGCGCTTACGCCACTGAGCCATCTCACCGGCCCATATTTTCTAAAATTTTGTGATGTTACTACATTCAGAAATGCAGTTTAAACTTATTTAAAAACCTCTCGTGTGACTGTTCAGCTTAGCTATTTCAGTTCACGAATACCCTGACCTATTTGTGGCACATGTGGCCAAACCAAGTAATGCAAGATCTTTGCTTGTGAGGATATCTCCTACTTCATTATCACTTGTAGTACTTTCTCTTTCTAGCCAGAATACATGCAAGCCATGGACAGTGGAACCAGTACAAAGGTAAGAGAATCTCAGACTCCGAATTCAGGGAGGTGAACATGATTCTTTTAAGCCGCTGACATTACTCAGAGCTCTGTTACTAAAGCAACTATACGAGATAATCAACTTACAGAGAAAAAAGTTGCTTGTGATTCAATGTTTCAAAGAGTCTAGTCCATGATTAATTAGACTTGCTTTCAGACATCTTAGCAACACATCTTGTGGGAGCACATGGTGGAGAAAATGACTCACCTCAAGGACAGGAAGCAAAGGAGAAACAGGAAAGGGCTGGGGTCCCACCATCCCCTTCAAGTGGGATCCCAACAAAAGGACCAAATAGGGACGACCCCAGTTAGCTGAAGAACTTCCACTATTCCCCACCTCTTGGAGGTTCCACTATCTCCCAAGGGGACACAAGGGCCTTTGAAGCCACAAGCTACTTAATTCATGGCATCTATGAATCAGAGAGCAGGGGGAGAGCAAGAGAGGATGAAGATAGTGACCGGATTCAATCCTCCAGGTCACATCCCCATGACTTACCAAGACACAACCAGAAGTATACTTTACTAATCTCATCTTTCAAGCCAATCAATTTGACAGTCAAGATTAACCATCACAGTGGATTATCTACTTGTTGGTAACTCAATTTTGTTCTAACTTCACCCTAAACCATTCGTCCTTGTTCTACGGCATAACAAAAAAAGAAACCACATGAGAAACAAAAATAGTACAAAGGCTTTGAGATGCCTGATTCAGTCATCACTAAATTAAGCACTTACTAGCACTGAAAGTCTATCAAACCTCTCTTAGCTTCATTTTGAGCATCTGCACAATGGTGAAATATGAGGGCTAACAAGAGTTTTTGGTGTATGTTAAATGAGATAACGTATGTTACAAACTTGCATGCCTATATTTATTGCTAAGTAAAATAATGCTATTCCTTTAATATTATTTCTGCCAGTGAGCTTTGAGAGACCATGGAGTATTCCATATAGCTCAAAAACAAAATGTACTAACAATAGCATCATAATATATCTGTTATAGACAAGAATCACAAAAAAGTTTTAAAAAGTGACAAGATATAATACATATATGTAATAATTTTGTAATTTTTTAAGTTACAAAATGTTTAATATGATGGTGTTAAGAAAAAACAGAAACATTATCATCATATAAAATGTTTCTAGAAAACATTACCATCATATAAAATCCTAGAGGGAAATATTCCTTCTCTAAAACAATGTACTTCATTTATACACATTAAAGAAAAAGATAGATTGATTTCTTTAGGAAAATAATTTTGCAAATTAATACTTCATCAAATTACAAGCCTATGATAAATATCTAATCAAGTGCCTGATGCAATAACTTCTAATTGTTCAATGTTTAAAATAGTTCACTTTAGAAAAAAATGAGTAAAAGTTATGCTAATACAGCTGCCTAGATCAATAAAATTTAGTCATAAAATTTAAATATCTATTAACATTCTACAAAAGACTTGAGGAATGAAATCAAAGTCCAATTATTTACCTTGCATTTTTCTTTTCCAGCCTATATCACTGTGACTGCACCAGAACAACTTAGAAAATTTCTTCTGAATATGCTAGCACACTCATGAGCTTTTATCGCAGGTATTGTGTGTGCCCAGCATTGTGCTTAATCATGGGTATACAACAGGGAGCACATCAGATATGACTGGTGTCCCTTATAGTTCATGTTCTAAAGGGGATGGGAGGATTGTATCACATTCTTCGATAACACGATGGCAATGTTTAGCTAACAATGGTGATCTGTATCATATAGTTCCGCCAGAGAGCCTTATTTTGTCTCCTTTCAAGTTTGTCTTCACTTCAGAAGCAAGAACACTGATTTTTTATACCATGGCTATCTTTTAAAGTATGAATAGATGTGGAAAAAGCCCTCCATGAAATCCCAAATCCATTCATGATAAAAACACTGAAAAAATAAGTATAGGACTATATCTCAATCTGACAAAAACCACTTATGACAAACTTACTGCCAACATAATTTTAAGTGGGAAAAAACTGAAAGCTTTCCTCCTAAAATCAGGAAGAAGCTAAGGGTGTCCACTACCATTACTCATGTTCAATATAGTACTCGAAACATTAGCCAGAGCAATCAAGCAAGAAAAAGAAATAGGGCCGGTGAGATGGCTCAGCGGCTTAAGCGCCTGCCCGGCAAGCACGAGGGCCCGAGTTCGACTCCCGGAACCCACATACGAAAAAAGGGCCGGTGATATCGCTCAGCGGCAGGGGTGCCTGCTGGCGCGCGAGGTCCTGAGGTCGACCCCCGGTACCCACAAAAAAAAAAAAAAAAAAAGAAAAAGAAATAAAAGGGACATACATAGGAAAGGAAGGAGTCAAATTATCACTATTTGAAGATGACATGATCCTTTACACATAAGACCCAAAATTTCCATGAAAAGACTCCTAGAATTAATAACTAAATTCAGTAATGTTAATAACTAAATTTAATATTTAGAATGTAAAATCAACACACAAAAATCAATAGCATTCCTGTACACCAATAATGAACCCACCAAGAAACAAATTAAGGAAACAGTACTGTTTACAATAACGGTAAGAAAAATTAAATATTTAGGAATTAACCTAACCTGCGGTTTTTGCTGCATTCTTCCACATTGTAAGAGAGTATATATACACACACACACACAAACTACAGATAAAATCCATTTTTAAATAATAAATGTTATTAAACTTTTTTCCTTGTATAGTGACATAATTGCACGAATTTGATGCATTGTATATTTCTGATCTTTAATTTCCCTTTCTTATTTTTGTCAGGTCTGATATCAAGTCACTTGCACCATTTGTGTTAATTTTTTTCAAATTTAATGATATATATATACATAGAGACTATATAGGGATTATAACTGTAGTGGTTTCTTATACCTAATATTTTTTAAATTCCTTATATTTCCCAACAATCTAGTCAATAAATTGTCCATTTAATTATTCTCGTCAAAGAAGCAAACTTTTCAGAATTGTTAAACTTCATTCTTCAGGGTTTTTTTGTTCTGTTCTGTTTTGTTTTGTTTTTAATGCTCCTAGGTTCAGAAAAGCATAGGAGGAAATTGCCATATCACCCTAAAATCCACATGATTTTATATTAGAGATATCTCCTGTTCAAGAGGTTGCTGGGCCCACAATGACATTAATAAAAAATTAACGAATAATACAATAAAAAGAATACCTAATAGTATATGACATATGGAAGACTTATTTTAGTTAGTGAAAATAATTCCTTTTCTGGGTTTTCACCATCAGAATGTTAAGAGCTAGCTGATAAAATCCAAGTATCTACAGGAAACGACCAATTGTGCTGTTTGGGGATGTTTCTTATAAGGAAGTTAAAAAACAAGCATCAAAAGACAAAGATTTAGACTTATTACTAAATTAATGTGTCTTTCCCATCTGCCCAGTATGCTGAGCACTACCCAGCCCATTAAACTCACTCTAGCTTATCACATGCAATTTGTGCTCGGTGCTTAGTGACTATGTTTGCCTCAGGACACTTACTGGCATAGTATAAGCATTTGTTTACATGCTTTATATAAATTATCTCTTTGGTTTGTAAAATTCATTAGCGATTGGTGGCCAAGTAAACTGGGACTCTTTACATTAATCTAGACATTTAAAAGTGTCTCTTGAGACAACAATCATGCCATGTATCAAGCAAAGTGTCTAAAATAGCTGTTATTACAATTGGTATATTGAAACTCCATGGCAGTTAGTTGACTGAAACATGCAATAGGGTACTTTCAGGCAAAATGTACAAAAGCATGAAGTATCCTAGGCGAGATGGATACAATTCACTGACACTGAACTGGACACTCCTCTCCCAGCTTTGTGTAATTTACCTGTTTGCTAATGAGTCTTTTTAAATCACCATTCACCTTATTGATTATAATATAACAAAGACAAAGTACCTGTTACTTGGTGTGTTATGTAGGAAACTTCTCAATATTTATCTGTTTTTATAATTCATCACATATTTTGACTGACTGTAATTATTGATCTAGAGAACACAATGAACCTTATTTTCCTTTACATAATAAACCTATCTCTTAAACATATTCTTGTTTCCAATTAAACAATTCTATAATTCTATTTAATATTAATTTTTGGGCCGGTGAGATGGTTCAGCGGCATAAGCGCCTGCCTGGCAAGCGCGAGGGCCCGAGTTCGACTCCCGGAACCCAAACACGATAAAAGGGCCGGTGATATTGCTCAGCAGCACGGAAGCCTGTTGGCGCGCGAGGTCCTGAGGTCGACCCCCTGTACCCACACACAAAAAAAGTCATAATAATATTAATTTTCTCTTAAATGAATAAATTCAAATGCATTCAGTCAAGATGTGTTACTGAATACCCCTTGAATTTTTTGATTCTCATGGAAGCTTTAGTAAAACAAAATCACCTCCAGTATAAATTTTTAGGTACTAATTTTAGATTCTATTGACTCAAGTTTTATCTACATTTTTATTTGTGTATATTATTTTATATGGATATAAAAGGAAGCTTTACTCACTTTTGTGTTATCTTATTGATGCAGAGACGAAATATTTCTATATATTATCATTAATTATAAGTGCCCTGATTCTTATAGTAGTGGATACAAATTGGAGTTTTATGTTATCAAAAATTTGAAATATTAAGTAATTATGAGTTTATCAATTAACTTCAATTTTTCATCAGTAAAACAAAGTTATTAATAATTTACCTATAATAAAAGGTAAACTTTAGTAAAATAATGCATGAATTAAAGATTTGAATAAGAAATGAAATAAGTTATAAAGTATGAACTTTTAAAAATGTTACCAATCAAGAATTAAAATAAGCTCTTTTCTGTAGAGGTCCATACAGTTAATATTTTAAGTTTTGTGGATCATATACATATATTCTTCTTGTCTCTAGTTATAATCCTTTAAATAATGTAAAAACTATTCTTAGATTTCAGGTAGTGTAATTTAGCCTGGATATAGTTTAAATATAGTTTGCTGACCCTTGCTCTATATTGAGTCATTACATTTTTTATTTATAAAACTATATTATTCTGAGTTTTTGAAATGTTAAGCAAAACACAGTTGTATAATTTTTATTATAAAACACTTACACATAAAATCTTTATGTTTTTCAGCTTTTCTATAGCCAGGGCAAAAAAAGCAAATCAGCTTAGAGGATGTTTTTCTTAATCAAGAATATCTGTTTACGTAACAAGAAAAGAGGTCTAATTCCCCAAAGAACCAAATCCCTATAACTTGCCCTAAAGAAAATAAAATGATCATCAGGGAATCAATAGATGGAGCATTCAGAGTGGGGATCTAAATGCTAAACTTTCAGTGAGACCTCTCTTTTCAGTCTTGTTTGCATTTGTTTGTTTAACCAGACACCTGCTCTCTTCTCTAGACTAAAAGTGAGTCCCCCTTTCTTCCGCCCTCGCTCCATCTGCCAGTTAGAACTGCTTGAACTCTTGCTAAGAATTTACCAAACTCTTACTAATAATTAATCATCTATTTACTCTGTGTAATCCCTCTCTCTCGCTCATTTGTCTCTAGACTGAATAAAAAAATAATTTAAGCTTCTTCACCATAGACCCATAAAATGCAATTCCTAGTATGTACTGCCTTAACTTAAGAGCAAGACAATGAAGATACTAAAAATATATCCTTATGGTGAAATCAAGCTCATATCATTACTGTCCAAACAAGTGAATATAAAACAGATTTCCCAATTCTGTCAATAATTGGCCTTTATGTATGTAGCAGGGAAATTCAAAAGAAATGAGTTTCCTAGTATTGTCTTGGTGGCTGGACAAGATTGCCCTAGATCTAGATTAAAGAAGGTTAAAAACTACTCAGATATGCACAATTCACACATCTAAAATGACTCAGCACAAAACTACAGTAGTCATAGTATAAAGAAAAAAATTAAGCCTTTGGGGTAGGGAATGTGATGGAAACAAAAACATGAGGAGCATTATAAAATGTAACATACAATAAGGCTGCATAATATATGTTTTAATTCAAACTCTTTAGCATTTAATATTTAAATGTAAACATTCTGTAGAGCCCTTGACTCAAACCATTAAGGAATTTTAATCCTAGTTCTGCTTTAACCCTTATAAAATCATGTCACCTCTGACTGCAGTATCCCTATCTGCCTCTGCCATGTTATGGTTTTTGAGCATTAAAGAGCAAAATAGACTCACCCGGATTTCTGAACAAAATAGGTGCTCAATCAATACACTATGCTTTTCCTCTTGATATCATCATCTGCAAACTCATATAATAAACACTTTCCCTACTGTAAGGAGAAGGAAAATTATCACATATATCTTGGGGGTGCTCTCTAGAGAGGAGATTTGGAGTTGGTAGGTAGGAATCCTGCTTATCTATTTCCAGGACTGATACTTGCTGGACTTGGGAAGATAAATATTCAGTCTCTTTGATTCTCAGTTATTTAATTTGTAAAATTAAAGAGTTTGACAAGATACAACCAGAAGCAGAAATCCCTGATTTTCATATTAGTATGGCCTAACACCTTTTGTGTATTCAAAGAGGGGCTTTTATGTTGCTGGGACACAGTATCCAACATCCACTATTTAAAGGAGAGGGTTAACTTAGCTCTCAGTTTCAGGGGATCCAGGATATGATCAGCCAGCTCTAATGCAGGAATATCATGGCAGAAGGGCAAGGAAGCAAAACTGCAGAATTTATGCCAGCTGGGAAGCAGAGACCAGAAGCAGTGCCAAAGAAAGTTGCAAGGGACCTGACATAGACCTCCAAGGCCACATCTCTGTGAACAACCTTACACATGCAGAAGTGTGCTCCACCAATCTCCTCTGTGGCTCCCAAGCCAGTCAAGTTGACACAGTCAAGCTTAACCATCACTGTTTTAATAACTCAGGCGCATGTTCCTATTCTGGAATGGTTGATCAGTAAAAAGTTATCCCATGCAAATTATTCAACTTCTCTGAGCTTCAGTTACCTCTTTTCTCTTCTGCTTTCTTCTTGATATAGTTGAAATCATGTGTCATCCCTGTTTAGCAAAAACATTACTCAAAATTTTGACAAAATAGTATAACATAGCATAACATAGTATAGTAGTTTCACAGTCAAAACTTGATTTATGATACATATGACGAATCTCAAGACAAAACTCAGGTATTGACTCTAGACTTCTCCCACACCCTCGCTCTCCTGCCGCAGATTAAAGGGAAGCAACCCTTCTCATCATTATGCCAAGACACCTGTCACCTAGAAAAATTCTAGCAGTTAGCATGATTTTCAGGAAACTGGTATGTGGCATACAATTTCAGTAGCCTTAACAGACATCACAAATACATGATAGCAATACTGTCCTATACCCAGATGAATTCTCACAATATTTCGCAACATAGTATTGCAGAGGATGTTAAAAATTTAGTAAGCATAAAGATGTGAAACTCAAGTTTATTCCAACTCATAGCCTTTCTGGATGACCATGGTAAAGAATATCCTAGTGACACTAGGGAGACAATACAATGTTTACACATGTGCATCTGGTTTATTTCACTTATGAGTATGGTCTCGAGTTCCATCCATTTACCTATAAAAGTCTCCAGTTTATCCTTCTTTATGGCTGAGTAATACTCCATTGTATAAAAATGCCACCTTTTTTATCTATTCCTCAGTTGATGGGCATTTGGGTTGTTTCCAAGATTTAGCTATTACAAATTGTGCTGCTATAAACATGGGTGCATATATATTGCCATGGTACAATGTTTTTAATTCTTCTGGGAAGATACCCGGAAGGGGAATAGCTGGGTCAAATGGGACCTCCAATCCTAGTTTTTCAACACTGACTTCCACAGTGCTTGCACCAGTCTACACTCCCACCAACCGTGGAGAAGGGTTCCTTTTTCCCCTCAGCCCCTCCAGCATTTGTTATTGGTTGATTTATTGATGATAGCCATTCTTTCTGGGGTGAGATAGAATCTCAGTGAGAAGCTGAAAGAGTAAATAAGATCCAAAATGTACAATAGATATTGTAAAAAGGGAAGAAACTATTTGAAAGGAAAGAGAAACTGGGATGGGGGAATGGAGAAAAGAAGGAAGGGAAAAGCAAAAAAAAAAAAAAATATATATATATATACACATATGTATATATAAAAGATAGTTTAAGATAGATGTACTACTAATTTCTCTTAGGTCCTTGAAGAGAAATGTTTGTGCTTATATTGTTTGGATAATCGAATGCTGATATCTTGTACTCTTAGTAACTAATTTAAAGATAACAATACGCAATGTGTTAACCATTGTTACCTCCTATTACCTTGTTTTGAAATTTTGTTCTATTTTTTTCTCTTTGAAATAAAAATAAAAAAAATAAAATTCTATAAAGATTTTACAAAAGAATATCCTAACGAAAGGAGCTAATGATGGCCTTCTAGCTATGAAAAATAGTGCTGAAATAAATCTGGCACCTCAACTTTACAGTTGAGGAAATTGGGGACCCACTGATTAGTAATTTACCAAAGCACTCATGAACAGTAAAACTGACATCAAAAATTCAGCTGTTTTCAGTCTAGGGAATCTCTTTAAGAGCTTAAAGAATGTGCCCATCTATGGCACAACAGAATGTGACCACGTCCTTCAATATAGTGGTGCAGGGACATACCAACGAAGCATCACCTGTGTGGCCAATAAAAGGGAAACTCCCTGGCCTCGATGTGCATTAAAACCATAATATAATAAGCAATTATTTAGTAAAAATGTTCTTTTATTTCAAGGACTTGCAACTATAACTATAGTCATAATGATGATAATTAAATGTATAAATATCATCTACTCAACATCTTTAGTTATTATTCATCTATTTCAGTCAACTCTTGATGTTAAATTCCTGGGACCACCAACTGTTCTTTAGATGTAAAAGCAATTGGAGAGCATTGCTTGATAAAACCAAGATTCAGGGAGAATCACATGGTTTATCATGGGTACATAAGTATCAGAAATCATTTTCCTTTTTTCCAGAGGTGTGTGAGCCTTTGCACATAAACACACATAAACCTTCACTCGGATGTCACTGATGTTCCCTTGAGGGTTACAACACAACTTTGGCAATCAGCAGGAAGTTGGCAATTTCAAGATCTGCCATTCAGCAGATGTGAATCTCAGTGGCAGCTAATGGAGCTATTAGGAATGGAAAAAATTAAACCCATCAATACTAGCATTAGAATAAAATCTATTTCTTGGTTAATATTGTTGATGTATGTATCTCCATATACCCAATGCATGAAACTAGTGCATTTCCTATATGGCATTAGCATTTATTTGTTCAAAAAGCTAAGGAATTTCTTCATTCATTCTAAGAAATGGTAAGTGAAGAAAAGATCACAGCAATAGCTAGGACTACTGGAATTCACTTCTGCTTTTTAAGGCAATGAAAAGAATAAAACTAACAAATAATTTTGTATAATTATTCACGTTAGTGACATGTGGACACCTGGAATCTATTCTTGATGTATATGTCTCCTCTAGCTTTCACCATATAACTCATACATACTGTCTGAGCCTCATATCCCCATCAGTGAAGTAAAGAACTGTTTTGAGCAGATTTATAAAGCCTGCTGGTCCTTTCTTTCTAGATGTATAGAGTTGTGAAGTAAAGAAGATAAACTGCAACTCATGTATTCTTAGAAATGCCTGGAGGATAAATGTTCTTTTTCCTGACCTATGGCCTTAAAAATGAATCAAAGCCCATCTTCAATTTGTAGAACTGGTTGGTATGGGAGTGTGCTATTTCCACGATGAATTTTAATTCCTAACATTTGCTGGATATGATGTTTGCCTGGCCCTCTATCCATTCCATTTCTACTACGTAGACAGAAGGAAGATTATGGAAGACTGGAATATTATTAAATAATGAAATAGAGTTCAAAGGAATTCAGTGACATCCTGTCAACTTCATGCCTCTCCAAATATACAACTCATTTAAATTTGAATCATTCCACTTCGGTAATAGTCTCACTTAATTCTACAAGCCTCTGATGAACAATATTTTACCACCACGACTATTAAAGTTTTAATTTTATTTTACATCTGTTTCTTGCCAATGCCAGATACAGACACTTCTATTCTGGTTGTTCTTCTCACTTATGATCCTTGGAGTTCAGAAAGGTGTTGGTCATTCCCCATAGATCACTGGAATTGTCCAGCCTACTTTATGAGTTCTGGAGCCTCGTCTTTGTACAAAGTCCTAGCAAAGTGATAAATGACTTGGACTTTATCTGCTGAGTGTTTTGGTTTTATATTCTCAACTCTAGCCTTACAGATGTTCCTCCTTTTATAAAAAGAATGTTATGGGGGAAAGGAGAAAAGAAGGAAGAAAAAAGAAAAAAATATATATATATACAAGATAGCTAAAATAATTATACTACTAACTTCTTTTAGTTCATTGAAAAGTTTGTGCATATATTGTTTGGTCAATTTTGCATGCCTATATCTTGTAATCTGAGCAACTACTTTGAAGAGAACAATACACAGTATATCAACCATTGTTAATTTCCTATCTGGTTTTGAAATTCTGTATCATTATTTTTTCTCTCTAAAATAAATAAATAAATAAATATATTTATTTAAATATATATATTTATTTATAAATAAATAAATATATATATATATATGAAGAATGTGTCACTTTTCTTCTTGTAAGTCACTGTGTTTATGGTGCAACCTACTGCAAGTTAATGTGCAGAGGCAAGAAAGAAATAATGGTTAGATGTAGCAAACTTCAAATGAAGTTCATATTCTGTTTCTGTAGCCTAACTCCCCCAAGAAACATCATTGAATTATGAAACACTGTTCTCTCTCATGTTCTTTTTAAATTTTCATCTTCTATTAACTGCCTGGAGAATTTAGGTCATTGGAGACATCAAGGCTACATAGCGGTCTTTTCTTTTTTTTGTCTGTCTCTCTCTTTTTTTCTTTTTTAGAAATGCCTAGAGGAGAAATAGTCTTTGTCTTGACCCACTGTACATTGATTTCACATCTGACTGCAAATACAACCATCTCCCAAAATGTTATAATCTTAAGTATGACTCCCAGATATTATATATATTTCTCTTTGTAAAATAGTATGGGTCATATGTTATTTGTTCCAACAAATTTGTATTTTGCCAGAGACTTTGCCAAAGTCTGGACACACTATTTACACACAAAGGTGGAAATGTCACCCAGAGATGTCTAACTTGATGCTGGGCTATGAATTTATTGTTTAGAGAAAAATTTACACTAGATGATATTGTCCAGAGAATTTAACAATTCTTAGAGAATTTGACAAGTTCCAAATGACTCCTCCAGGGAATGCATTTGCCCCCAAAGGGCAGAGATACTGAAAGAGGTACAAGAGGTTAATGCTATTATGGGTGATTTCCCTCACTCAATTCCAATTAATAGTGTGACTATAAAAACCCTGGCATAACTATTAACATCTGATGACTACACTAGAATAATAATTCCCGACAAGTTTTAGTTTATGGCACTTTTCCCTATTGAAGGATAGTAATCTTTAAAAATGTGAAGTTCTTTGATACAAAATGGAAATAACATTAATAGATCTGTGGCTAAGTTAATTCATGGAGACAGATCACACTGAAAATATACTGTATATTTCCTTTGAACTATACTGTCTAAATAACTGATAATTATTTTTAGCAAGATATATTTTTCAAATAGAATTGAATTTTCTGATTATGCATTTATTGAGCAGCCATTATGTGCTAGATTTTTTGGGAGGAGGACGATTCAAACTTTAAAATAAAACAATTCCAATTCTCCCATAATTCAAAGTCTAGTGACTCAAATAGATATTTTTACAATGAAAATCACTTTCCTATTCATTCAAGCAGTACCCTTGTACTGTGTGCCAGGTGCTGTATTAGATTCTTTTTCTCTCTTAAGGATCTCTCCTATTGTAAGTGCATGCCTTTGGGATAGACCTAATAATAAGGGCACCAGACCAATTTTAGTGAGTCAGTGAAAGCTTCTGGGAGAAGTTTTATCTCATATGGACTAAACGCAAATGTATGACTTTCTTCCTCCATTCACCTAGCGTAAAACGTCTAGAGAGCAGGTTGTTAATGAAAAGCCCTTGAATGGAGAGACAGGAAAGGTATTGCCTTCAAAAGACAGTGAAGCTACTCTGAAGACAGCAGTTTTTGCGGAATAACCAAAAGTCTGTTGTTGCAGCCACATAGCTTATGAAGTGGAGTTGGGAATAGTGGTAGAAGAGACTTTGAATGTCGGGCTAAGGAGGCATCGGTCTGATTGAAGAGCCTGAGAAAGAAAAGCAATGATTGCCCTTTGAGAACAGAAATGATCAGAGCAGTAAGAGCCTGTATAATACCTTGTTCATGTGTTTTTCAGTTAACCTGGAGACCAGAACGCTCCTTAAAGTAGAGCACAAAGCGAAACTAATAGAAGGCCTGGCAGAAAGATATAGGATGACCCTTCTGTTAAAAAGGAGAAAAGGTGTCAAATCAAGCACAAAATATATTTCTACAAGGAATAATTTTTAACTCAACACATGCAAATGTACTTTTATGAGACAGACAGATGGGGAACAGGGAGGAAGGGAGACAGACTAACATGATTGTTTGTAGTTAAAAATGATATTTTACTGGACAAAATGTATCACAATAGGCTCCTTTTTCCGTATTAAATTATTTTTAGGGCTGTACATACTCTATTCAGAAAGGAGATCAATGTCACTCTCACTGGCTTTGTGAAAACTGGCAAACAATTTAACCTTCCTGTCCCTTCATTGATAAAATGTGATTTTGAGCAATCCTACCATTTAATCAATGGTTTGTAGACTATGTGATATTGTCCAGAGAATTTAACAGTTCTTGGAGAATCTGACAAGTTCTAAATGACTCCTTCAGGGAATTAATTTGTCCCTAAGGGCAGAGATACTGAAGGAGGTCCAACTAACTATGGTGTCAGTTTGGGCCCTCCAGAAAGGAGATGCCAAGAAATTAACCAGCATGGCTGCTTCTCAAAGATAAAGGAGAGGATCTTCAGTAGGCTGGGAGCACCTCCTGACTGTAACATGGAAGGACAGAGGACATAAAGGGAGAGTCTCAGAGGGTGGTGCAGTTCTGAGCACATCTCGGCCAACTCCTGAGTACCCCTGGTACAAAGATGCTCCTAGAGTAGAGTGGCATTAGGCAGAAATGTCCAGGTCTAGCACCACACCGTGTTCACTTCCTGGCTGGGAGCCGTACAGGAAGGACATGGCCTACCCTAAAGCACAGGGTGGATTCTCTAGGGGCTATCAACTAACTGCTCTCCTCGTAACAGGTCACAATGGTTATCATCGTAAACCACAAAATAAGGATCAAACTGAATTGTACACAAGCATTCAGAATCATAACCAAAGGGTTACATAAAACTTAATGTGCACAGCTTGTTTAAATGCACATTTATATTCCTGCCAGTTCATTTTTAAATTACATTATTCAATAAGTGAATTATGCATGTTTCCTATTTTATTAGATTTTTAAAATTTTTTTCTTCTAATCTCTCCTCTATGACTTTCCTTCCCAAGACCTCTCCTAAATATCCATAACAATTTTTTCCCTAGTACTTCACTTAGATAATGCATTACTTTTTGCCTCCCAATGTTTTGATTTGTACATATGATATATCTGTCCTTCTCAGCTGTCAGTTATATGAAAGAAGAATCCTGTTCAAAAATATTGCTGTAATCCTCACCAACCTCTGTGCAGTTCTTGGCCCACAGTAGAAGCTCAATAAACATCTGTTGAAAAGAATGATGGTTGTTATTTTTCCATAGATGTGATCTCTCTCTAGTCCATCTCACTGCTTCCAGCAATAAATCATGTTAACCAGGCTTTAGTGAGAATGTGTGTGCGTGTGCAGACAATATGTATTAAGACAGCTATCCCTAAATAAAACATTTAAGCTATTCGAGGTTTCTCTCACAGATTTATAGAAGTGTATGTTTTAAATCCAGGATGCTAGACCACATTTCTTTTCTTTATTTTCTGCATTTAGGAATCATGATACTTTAAGAAAAATGAAAGGTGAATTGCTCTCCAGCAATAAAAACATAAAGACTTCCCTTAGGAATTTCTCATTATGGAGAGTAAAACATGGATCCTCTATAACACTTCCATTTTGTAATAAATACCTGCACCTCAGTGAAATGAAATGTGTTACAGAAGGGGCTTGGTGAAAATTGGAATATTATGGCTGTCTTGACAAACTTGGCAGATTAGTCAGACATTAATACGGCCACAAATCTATCAGGAGATTGTTACATCTAAATATGGGTGTTTAGTTGTGCCTGTAATTACCAATACTACATTGGAAAGTCCTCCTATCCTTTTGCCTCCAAGTGAACAGATCCTCTTCAAAGCTATAGAAAATAAATTAATCCAACAAGGTCTTTACCCATCAAATGAGCTCCTTGATCGCTAAATTTCTGTCCAAAAATGACACACATTCACTGTACAAGCAGGGGATCTTAATCAAATATTTTCTTCCAAACCTTTTGTTTCTCATGGGTAGAAACTCCCCATTTTTTTTTTTTTTGTGGGTACCGGGGGTCGACCTCAGGACCTCGTGCATCAGCAGGCGCCTGTGCCGCTGAGCGATATCACCGGCCCTTTTTTCGTATGTGGGTTCCGGGAGTTGAACTCAGGCCCTCGCACTTGCCAGTCAGGCACTTATGCCGCTGAGCCATCTCACCGGCCCTCCCCTTTATTTTGACTAGGTTTATAAGATTCAAATGCACAGCTCATTTAAGTCTACTGCCTTCTTTACAATTATTGAGAAGGATACAAATATCATAAGAGTACGTTTGAACACGTGAAGGAGAATTTTCTCTCATTTCTCTAAAGTAAAGTTTTAGCTTTGGAACTTTGAGAAGTCATCAGAAAAGAAACCAGCAATAGGAAATTGGAAAGCAGGGAAACCTTTCATTGCCGCCTTACAGATCATTTAGTTATGCCTTCTGTTATTATTCGCAGAGAAGAGAAAGGGTTGAACTGACACAGATTCCTTAATGCAAACATTATCCCAGAGATTAGATCTTGTAACACCCAGTAGTTTAAGTACATTCTAATGAGAATGAAACTGCGTTTTGTAATATTTCTTGAATAATAGGAAGAAAAAAAATTCTCAAGTCCTTGATTCTAGTGTTGTAATGAAATGTCACACAGAGAAATAGCCATTTCATTAAATGAGGAGTTGCACTGAATTCTTTCCCAGTAAGATTATAATTCATTATCTATTATCACAATGTACCAAACACAATTTAAAGTGACATTATAATATACACTAATCTAATAACTATCATTTCTTTACCATAAGAACTTTAACAATCGACTTTCTTTTTCTAAGCAAACAAATACCTACAATTAGAAATATGATGAAATTCAAGATTATTTGGGTGCCTTTGCGATCTAGAGACTATTTATGCCAGGAAGAAAATGAATGGCAGCTCCTGCTAGAGAAAGTGTGGGGAACTGAGAACAGGACAGTCCTGGCTCTATCACTCACTACCTCTCTAACTTCCATGCTCAGGGATGTTAGTAAGTTTCTAGATCTCTACAAAATACCTGCATCTCTGCATCTATAGTAGTAATTATTCAATAATTATTAAAGGTAGATAATTATTGACACACAGATACAAAATTCATTCGTTAAATGAATGTTTTCTCCATGCACTTTTCTTAAAATGAGCTTTATAGTTAATATAAGACAATTTATCCCATGGGAAACTAATATTCAATTTGTGATTTTCCATGAAATGTACTGACTGTTCACAAATGGGAGATGAAACTTGTTTAATACAACATCTCTGAGTGGTCAAATGAGCATCAGAAAATAGACATCATAATCACAGTGTTAGGGCTCCCAAGCCTTCCCTTTCAAATCATCTTTGAGGACTGAAAGCCACTGAAGAGGAGTGACTTTTCAGGCAGAAAACACAAAGAATGGCAAGCCTTGCTCCGACATGAGAGGCTGACTGTCACAACCAAGGGAGCATTTCTGCCCTTTCATGCCTATAGCTGTAGAATATTAATAGGCAACTCAGTAACAAAGTTGATTTTTTTAAAAGTATCATTTATGCTCATGATGGCCAATCTTGATTAACTTAATTGGATTGTTCCACACCTCGATTAGTAAAGCACACTTTGGGGTGTGGATGGGTGAGTTATGGGGCATGACACTGATCACCAACCCTTTCCTCCAAGCCTGCTTTCTGGATGCCATGAAGTGCGCAACTTTCTCTCACCATGCACTTCCACCTCAGACTGAAACCATGGAGCAAGCTAACCATGGACTGAAAACTCTGAAACTGTGAGCCAGAATCAACCCTTCCTCCTTTAAGATGTGGATGTCAGATATTTTGACCCAGCAACAGAAGGCTGACTAATACAATGCTATACCTTGATTCTTTCATTTGATTATGCACAGTGGAACCCTGTGACTGGGTAGATATCTTTTGTAATGCCAATAATTTGATAGATTTTACAATATAGTCAAAGATTTGGAGGGTAGAAATACTGGAGTGATCATCACTTAGTGAAACTGAGAAACAACATAGCTAACTGAACTAATTTCAAGGATAGGAGTGGTCACATTTTAATTTGAAATTCCCCATGCAAACCTCACATTCCAAATTTCACAGGATCATATCTAGATATAAATAGAAATAAAAACATGACAGTACACAGAAACAAACCTTAAAGAGGAGTTTCATTACCTTTGGAATTGTGGAAAAATAAAAAATATGTTCCTTTACATTTATGCTCCTGAGTATTAATCACTTATTCTTCTTTATAGCTTTGTTCCTATTTCTTCTATTGTCCTAAGACATATTTGTTCAGTTATTTCTATTTGGTAGCTAATTAAAAGTCATAATTAAGTACTATGGACTTGGTTTATTTGTTCACAATTAGCATAAAATCTTTCTGAACTTACAAATTGTAATATCTGTTATGTTAGGTAGGTCTCTTTTTCTTTGGCAAGGAAACCTCAGCCAAATTTTACATAGATTGTACTTACTGAAGAATATCCATTGTACTCAATAGTCCATATGGCCAGACCACAAATAATTCACCCAGACCAGTATAAACCTACACATTGACTACATATTACTGCTCCTTCACTCCTACACCATACTGCAGGGTAGCATAATTGTGTCTTAAACTGGATTTTATTTTAATGTGATGCTGCCAGCCTATGCAGAAGAATGCTATAGGGGACTGTTTTATAAAACTTGCCACAGTTACTGTAAAAATGCTGAGTATACATTGAGAATGCTGTACATTACACTATATAGTGTCTCTTCTGAGATGTCTCAAGAGCATATCCCACCTCTCATCAACATTTCTTCCTCAACAGTTCATTCATTTTGATATATTGAATAACATGAACGTTATAACTGATCAAATTTCTTCAACATGGGTTGCTGAAATTTTTAGAAACAATAGAAAGTATAAAACAACTTTTATAAAGGTTTACTTATATCTTGCCCTATTTCTGGTTCTACTTAAGGTTCCTAGTCTTGTTATTTTTCTACTTTCTCACCTATTTCTAATTATATTGCTTTGATGTATTTTAAATATCCTCACAAGCCATCTTAAATCCATTTTTAGAACAAAGTAAGGAATAAACAAAAGTATAAGCAATTTCACAAGTGCAGAATAAGATGGTAGATGAATATTCAAACTAAAAAATTAGGTATTTTAAACAGATCTATGTCAAATAAATTGGCCTTTTCATCATTTTGTTGTCTTAAATCACAGCTTTTCTTCTTTCAGTAGCTCAATGAAGTCTTATTTTACATTTTTCTCCTGTAACTATCTCTGTTCTGATTAATAGTGTTTTATCTCTGTCCACTTAAAATAAACATATACTTAAAATTAAATGATCTTCTTAAAGCATCATAAATTTATCTACTGAGAGATTCAACACAATCTTGGCTAACAAGTAAAATATTAAGAATGTCAGTGTTATCATTTAGATCAAAAATGTTCTCCAAAAGCCTCGTGTGCTCAAATGTGGGGCTTTAGGAAGGTGATTGGATCATTGAGGTACTTAACTCATCCATGGCTCAACCACGTGGTGTTAGGAGGTGGAGCTGGTGGGAAAATATGGGCTACTAGGGGCATAACCTGGAAGGATATATTCTTGTCCCTGACTCTTCCCTATCTCTGTTTCCTGGCAGCCATGAATTCAACATGTTTCCTGTTCCATGTTTCCCGTTATGCCTTGTGTCTAGATGTGCCACCAAAGCCTCATGATGTCATAGGTGGGGCTTTTTCAGAGGTGGATAGATCTAGAGTGTGTGATGCTGGAATTGATTCATGGTGCAATTCTAGGATCAAGGGCACTAGGATTAAGGGTGTGAGTGCTACGTGCCCTAAATAGCCTGGATAAGATGTAAGGGATAGAAAGAGCTGTGGTCATCCCTTGTTGCTTTTCTACCTTCTGCCTGCCATGATGCCTGTCCTCTGTGACATGATGTCCTCCTCTGTGATGCCTGTCTGCCATGCCACCCTGCCTCGGAGCCAGCTAATTATGGACTGAAACCTCTACAAAATGTGAGCTAAATAAACCTTTCCCCCTTTAACCTTAGGTGTCAGGTATTTTATTTCAGCAATGACAGAAAAGTAACTAAGACACACTCTTAATCCACGTTCACACACTGTAGATCCAGCCACCTCCAAAAAGCCCCAACCACGAGCTCATGAGGCTTTGGGGGCACATCTATATATACACCATAACACTTTCTTTCTACTCTTCTTTCTACCTATTTCCATAAATTATGGAAACAATATTGAGAAATTCTAAATATAATTATTCTTTGGAGTTTTACTTTACTTGATCAGGACTAACAATCAGTATAGATAATTGTACTTCTCATCATTTCACTTTATCTCTGGGAAGACATTTTTCATGCCTTTTCATTTATTAAAGCCTTTTTGGCAGTTATAGCTTAGGACACAGAATGCCACTCAGGTATCCATTATAGAAGTGAAATAATTACCATTGTATAACTGTATATATTTTGCCTTATCTATTAACTTCTGAAAACTCTCAGGATAAAATTTTACCTTATTTGTATTTATATCCCAACCTAGTGTCTGGCTCAAGCTAAGTTTCAAAGAATAGCATAAATAATTTACTCAAAATAGTCCTTGTTTTCAAAGACTATACTTGGAATAAAAAGTATTCAGATAACTGAATACTAAAAGAGAAAAGACAGCTGAAGTGGGTGTGGTGGGAAAGTCTACAAGAGTACTTCAAAATGAGTGATTTGGTAGGACAAAATAGTACAAAAGGTGTAATGGCTTGTATCTAGATGTGTCCCCAAAGGCTCATGCATATGTTTTTGAAATTTCTTGTGTATCATTACAACATACAGTTTGAGTGAGTGGCACTACCTCTGGAAGGAGTGGGGATGAAGGGAGAGAAGCTAAGTATGAGGAAATGACGGGAAATTACCACTGGATAAGTAAGTGGAAAAGGAATGTATTGATAAAGCCAAAAATCTGCTGTCAGGGCCGGTGAGACGGCTCAGCGGCTTAAGCGCCTGCCTTGCAAGCGCGAAGGCCCGAGTTCGACTCCCGGAACCCACATACGAAAAAGGGGCCGGTGATATCGCTCAGTGGCACGGGCGCCTGCTGGCGCGCGAGGTCCTGAGGTCGTCCCCCCGGTACCCACAAAAAAAAAAAAAAAAAAAATCTGCTGTCAGAGGTAGGAGGAGAACCACAAGAGAGCTGTGTGCAAACAACTATAAGTCAGAAAGTTTTAAGCAGCTGAGAGAAATCAAAAGTCAAAGACCACAGGGATTTCGATTAAGATAAAGACTGAATATTATTCATTCAACTATATGAAGAGGCAGTAATCAATAGCATTAGTGAGGGCAATTTCAGGAAAAGAATGAATGCATAGGAAATCAGAATACAAGAAGTTTAGGAAGAACTGTTAAGGAAAGTTAGGCCGCGAGTGCAGACATTCTTTAACAGATTGTACCTAGGAAAAGAAGAGAGATAAGGGGAGACTTGATTATATTTTAATGGAAAATTCTTACACAGATGATGCTATATTTATAGCCTACTTGTTGTTAAATGTATGAAGAATTTGATGATTGAACTGTAAATAAGAATGTCTCTCTTACAATTAGAAACAGCTAATGAAAAGCCTAACAAATTATCAGTTATGGTAACTGTATTCTTTAAAACTAATGTACAAATCTTTTTTTCACTTTAGTCTTAATCTACAAAATTCACCTGCAAAAAGAGAACAGGCTCAATCTAGAGGCGGTATTTATTTTTATCAATCACAATCTGCAATTACTATATACAAGTAAATATTTTGTTTGCTCATTTGCTTCAGGAAATACACAAAAATGCAGCCCACGAGATGAAAGAGGTGATAACTAATAAAGAAACAAGGAGGTGATTTATTTTTAAATCCTAAAGCCAAATAGTCAGTATATTCAGAGTGTACCTTGGAGGGAAGAAAACAGATATAAGGCATCAGATAAGCGGAGATTTATTTGAATAGCTTAACTGCTTAGTAATCAAAATAATCGATTTTCAAAAGGAAATTAAGGGTAAGACCACTCTGTGTACATATACCTCTATGTGTCTATTCTATGTCTCTGTCCATGTTTATGTATTTTTTACCCAAACAAAAGGCAGCCCAAGGGATTTAGTCAACTCTGACCACAGTTTTAATAGTTTTCTCACTTACTAACAGATAATTGGTTCCAAATTCACATTGTGTTAATAGAAATAACACATGAAAGTGATTTGTTACTTTCAGGAAAAGATATTAAAATATGTGATTGAGTGATGGCACAGGACATTTGACTATTTGGGGGAAGACAATATATCTAAACACAGTTAAATGTTCATTATCTGGATAAATGTCACCTTGGATTTAGATCCTACCTGTGACAGTTACTCTCTAGGAGATGATGGTCACAAATTATCTTTGCTTGGACAAACTTGAGTTAGCCTCCTCAAACTTTTTCTAGGCCCATCTGTTTACGTCTTTGTAAAATACATTTTTAATTAAGAGTCCTGCTAAATTAGTTTCTCAAGAAACCTCACTCTCAACATCTGATCACTCCTGACAACTAATTAGCTTCTTCATCCTCCATCCTTTCCCAAATGATGTCTGACACACTGGCCTGTCTTCAGCAAGAATCCTATTAGGTTGATCTAATGTTCCCTTTTAGTAATTTTCAATCCACTGATCCCCACACTGCTCTTGGCTATAAATTCTCACTCGCCCATGTTACATTTGGAGGTAAGTCCAATTTCTCTACTCCATTGCAAAAACCCATTACTGTGGTCCTGATACCTACAGCAATGGTCCTGAACAAAATCCTCCTTTATCCTGCTTTAATAAGTGTCACTGAATCATGCTTTAATGGTGAGACAATCTTTTTTGAGATCACCCTGTGGAAGATATTATTAATATCTTCATTTACACATGAGTATATATCTATAAAGGGTAGTGTGATAAAAATAGTGATACTATTTATCATTATTATTGTTGTGATGATGATGGTGATAATTCATTTACCAGGTTTTAATTGGCATCTGGAGTCCAGCACATCTGATAATATGAGTTGAATCAGAACTAGCTTTTTGGAATCATATAAATTACTTTATAAATATTATCAAATGCAATTGTCTACAGTGTCCTATTGTGATTTCACAATTTCTTCAAGAAAAATACCAATCAGTATAGAATTCCTTTCAGGCCATAGTTCTGCCTGCTTCCCAGTCACCTCTATCAATACCCTTCATGGGTGTAGATGACAGGTATATGGAACTACAAGGAAACAGTCAACATGGACAACGATTTCCCTTACTCTGCAGCTGCCTCTGTGTGGATTCGCCACTCTGGAACTGCTGTGTCTGTTGTTAAACATCATTCGAGCCTGCCAGATGGCCTTTGCCAACTGTGACAAAGACACCCATCCATCACTTGTACCCTGCCATTGGCTCCACAGTCAGAAGAGTTGGTTAGCATCCCTGTTGCTTTGTCTCTGGACACTGGCACTCTTCTCAGTCTCCCATGCAGAGTGAGGCTGGATTGGACAGGGATTTTAAGGTCCTGCAGCCAAGTGCCTAGGGAAGTCATCACTGGCAATGCGGAAGCTCTGATCTTCCCAACAGCCGCCAAGAGAGGCCAGGTAGCCTAACTCGGAAGTGCAATGGAACTAACGACCCATGAAACACACTTTGCTCAAAAAGAGAGGAGAGAGGGAAACGAAAGACACCAGAGTCCATGTGGCTTGTACGTATATCCAACCTGACTAAGCAACCTACTAGATTTTCTTGTGAAATTATGTACAATTTTGCATCTTACTCCCCAAATCCTACTGCTCAATTTCCTTTTTCCCTCAAATTTTACTGAGGTAAAGTCTCATTCTTCAAGCTCTTTTTTTTTATACATAATGTGGTCTAGGACATCAACACAGGTACCATGTCTTAGTTTTGTTATTATTAACTTCAGAAGGAAATCAGGCTGAATTCTGAAATATCAGTTAGAATAGTGTTTCCTAATCTGCAACATGTGGGCACCTCACCCACATTTCTGGTTTTTTGTTGTTTTTTTTTTTTTTCCTACAAGTCCTTACTACCCTTTAATGTGACAGTGGCACTTATATAATATTAATCATGTTGTAGTACAATTACTTCTTTATCTGATATTCTCTTTTAATAGAGTCTAAATTCCTTGTAGGCTTGGACAATGACTTTTCAACTATATCCCCAATTCTGAGCACCTAGGCAAATATAAACTCATAAGCAAATGAATAAATAAACACATAATCATTTTTAGTGTCATCAATATTTAGGTGAATGCTGGCTTTACTGAATAAATACATGAGAAATAATTGTTTCATTCTATACACTGAGGATGTCTGAACCATCATGAAACAAAAAAGCTCACAGAGTGAGATCTGGAAAGAACAATAGTCTAATAACTGTCGCTTCCCCCCATGCATACTCTAATGTGCAAAAAAATCCAGACAAATCCAGACATAAGAACCCAGTGGGTATAAGACAGAATGAAGTGGCCCACACTAAATAAAAGGAAGAAGGAAGAAGGAGTCGGGCGTGGTGGCGCACACCTGTAATCCCAGCAATCGGGAGAGTGAGGCAGGAGGATCGCTGTGAGTTGAAGGCCAGCCTGCACTACATAGTGAGACCCTATCTCAAAAAAAAAGACAAAAAAACAAAACAAACAAACAAACAAAACAATTAGTTTAAAAAAAAATGAAGAAGGAAAACCTGGACGTGGTACCACATGCCTCAAATCCCAGCACTCTGAGAGGCTGAAAGAGGGGGACCACAAGTTCCTGTCTGGGATCCTTGGTGAATTAGTGAGAACTTGTTTCAAAAATAAAAATAAAAACACCTGGGGATTTACCTCAGTCCCAAGGCCATGGGTTCAATCCCAAATACTGCAAATAGATAGACAAAAAAGAAAGAAAAGGAGGAAGCGTAAGGGGAGGAGGGGTAAAGAATGAATCATAAAAAAGGGAGGATGTAAGAAAAGAAAAAGAGAGGTAAAGTGAGAATAAAAAGAAAGCAAAGGGCAAAAGAAAGGATATAAACCAATGAATTCAAGTGGTGGTATTTGTATTGGCCACAGGTGAAGATTTATTCTACTTGGAAATAAACCAAGGCCTTTTTAACCACTCTAATGTCTCCCATTTTCCAGATTATACAACTTTCTTTTCTGAACTACTCAGAGCTAACTGAGAATGTGTTTCCACATTTACCAGCTATAGAAAGTCTGTAGTTGAGATATGTTCAGAGAGAGACAACTTGCAAGACAGCAGTGTAGCAGAATGTGTAGTAAACCAATGACACTATTGTGATCATGAGAGATTTTTAAAGCAATTATTTTAGATCTATTCCTATTACCACCTCTATCAATTAAAATGTATGTATACATCAGTTTTCAAGTAGCCTCTGCTTTAAGGAAAAATTAAGATTAATTATAATGTCATGCCACTACACTCCATTCCCCTGTCATTTCTTTGTCATACTATATAATCACTAAACTTAAAATTAGAATAAAAACATCAGAAGCATTTTCCTTTCAGGTAGAAAGTCAGGACACAAAATAAAGGTTTACATAGCATTGGGATATGTAAATTCTAGAATTTCTTCCTGTTTACAAAAAAAATAAAGTAAATTAAGAGCAGTATATCAGGAGGCAGGAGACCTGAGTATTATCCTCCATTCTTCCATTTGTTTCATTTTATTTTTATTGTACTTATACTTGTGTGCACTATAATAACATAATCACTCAACATTTTCAGTATGTTTTGAACTCAATTAGTTTCATCAAATCTCCATGGACATTTAAATAGTTTAACTTCATCCAAACTAGTGCCTTCCTAATTAAAGAAACTTGGCCTCAGAGTACATGTTGCACTGATATCTCAAGAGAATTGAAAGAAATGTTATAAAATGTATCATATCCTCATTAATAGAGAAGCTGGGATGTGGAGTACATGTGACATTTTTAAAAACATCCAACTTTCAGCGTCCTTAAACAAGAAGTTACCACACACCAGAACATCCCTTTTCTTAAAAGATTTATGTCTCAATAGGTATCTTTCCACATTTCCTGGATAATTACAAACATCCTCATAGATAACTTGGCACAGAAAAAATGATCCAGACAATAATATTCTTAGAACATAATCTCACTGTACTATCATAAAGTAGTTGGATAATAACATAAAGATAAGGTCTTATCTGAAGTCGCCTTCCTGGGAACTATGGAAAAATTAAGAAGAAGATCATTGCCAGAATGCTTTTGGCGGCCTTTTCCTTCAACTCTTTTCAAATAAAAAGCCTCTGAGAGAGTCTAAGAAGAGTAGGCTGCGAAGTTTTCTCTTCACTCAACTCTCCTGAAGTCGTGTAGGCTGCAATACTTACTCCTCAAAACTTCTCTCAAGTGATAAATCCTTTGTGAAATATTCCAATCATCACCCTTCATATTTAAAATTAATCATTTTGGTATTTCCTTGATTTGTTACTTATTTGTCAATTTAAGGAATAAGCAAATTGAATAGCCAGCATACTGAAATTAGTGCCAGACTTTCATTTAAATTAGAAAGTTCTATGTAGAAGAGGCTGACATTTATTCCAATCTCTATTCCCTATTCAAGTTGAAGTCATTTGGAAAATCGGCCTCTCCCTTCATTTTACCCCAATTATATGTAAGAAAAGCATTACCTCAGCATTATTGACTTTCTGTGCTAAAAACTATGTTAAAACTGATTTTTACAAAAAAAAAAAATGAACTCAGTGATCAGTAATTCTGGAAAGTATCTGAAAACTGCCCCCCTAGCATGATAACATATACACAAACAAACATGCACTTACAAATGTGTACTTTCAACAACTTAACGCGATAATCAAACCTAGAGCCAGGTAACTAAATAACTTAAATTATCAGATAAAAAAATGTTTCACGGCCGGTGAGATGGCTCAGTGGCGTAAGCGCCTGCCTGGCAAGTGCGGGGGCCTGAGTTCAACTCCCGGAACCCACATACGAAAAAAGGGCCGGTGATATCGCTCAGCGGCACGGGTGCCTGCTGGCACGCGAGGTCCTGAGGTTGAACCCCGGTACCCACAAAAAAAAAATTTTTCAACTAGTTCAACTTACTCATTACATTAGGGAAACTGAGGCACAAAGTAACCATTGTCAGACAGAGACAGTAATAAAAGTCAACAAAACAAAGCCATAAAACAGGCCTTAGCCAGTTGCTCAGCTACAAAGTACTTTGATACCATTGTCTCATAGGATAATTTAAAAACAATCGCCAAGTTGTGAAATTGTTGGAGAGTGTGAATAATGGATTTCTGTATCATAATTACCTGGGTAACTTAAAAGCTGAAATTCTAAGGTGAGAAATATTGGGCGGGGATGGAGCACGAAAGCTAGAATTCTTAACTAGCTCTTTGAGGGACTTCATCCTATCGAATTCCAAGCTACTGGTTACTATTTTTGAAGAGCTAAGTGGCCCATTTAGCTTTCATGGAGCTCATCTATGTCATACGAATGTGTGGAGCCTCAGCTTTGGATTGAAATCTATGTCTGAACCCTGATCTTGCTCCCTGCTCTTACTCCCTTATTCTTGTCAGTTTTATTATTTGTATCAACCACTTTCCACCTCAACGCTAATGTTACTCTTATGGAAACTGTAACAAGATAAAGATCACTAAGGAAAAGACTAGATTACCAGTTTTCTAGAAGCTTTAGATATAGTACAATCATTGGTAGCTCTTGTATAATTTATTAAAATTAGTAATTAAATAAAAAATTATATTTTTATGTTTATCAGAACTATAGAATTGTTCTAAGATCTACATTTGTGTAGGAAGTTTTCTATCATTAACTCCAAAGAAATTCACAGAGACTTTTTGTTTAATTCATCTTTGGTTTTTAATGTCTAAAGAAAACTCTCCTTTTTAATCTAAAACATTTTATGAATATACTAATAAAGATATGAGTAAACATATGTAAGTATGTGTAAATCATATAAGTGTCTATAAGACTACATAAATAAATACAGTGAACACCTTTTTTATCTAGGGTTTCTGTGATATTACTTTACTAGAAGAAATATAATTTTATTTGTAATAAAGCTGAATTATATCTTAACAAAAAGATTCAATTTTTAAAAGATAAAAAAGAATCTAAGAGCTTGGTTACACTGGATATAGTTCTTTTTTTTTTTTTAATTTTTAATTTGGAAATTCCATTCTTTGCGGCTCATGAGGCATTCACACAGTTCTACCGGTCTATATTTGGCAATGAGACAAGTAAAACTGCATGCTGCTATCAAACAGGAAAAACTTCAAAAAGGAAATTAACATTTCAAACAGAAGAAAGGGGAAGTGTTTACTAAGATGTGTTCGTAAATTATTGATCTGTGATGATCTGTGGATGCCACGGGGGGATTCAGAACACTCCTGAGAGAATAGGGGCACATGTGCCCAAGAGTTATGGGCAGTGAGTCATCAATCACAACAATGAGACATTCCATGAGTCAGAATCCAATAATAGGTTACCAATAATTTTTGGTTCACAGTCTTCCTTTGGCAGTATACATTTTATCCTTCAATGAAGTGGAGACTCAGAAAAAACAAACTCCCACTAATGAAGTAAACTATTCTCTGAAATTGCTGCTTAATTTATCATCAACCTAAACATTCTTATCCAACTCCCAAAGTCGGGGAGTTTCACTAGTAAATAAAAGGAAGGTCCACAAATATTTATTTGTTTACCTGTGTATTATATGCCTCTTCCTACAGGGTTCATGAATGAGTCTAGAGTTATAAAGCCTGCCTTATTTTTCTTGGTAGTAGCACAGTCCAGAAAAGATGTACAAAAATATTTGTTGAATGAATGAACAAAAGCCATAGTTACCTGGGCGAAGTATCAGTCCAAACATCTCAAGTGATAATAAAGCTACATAAGGGAGGACAACTGTGTTGATTCTAACAGGGACAGATTCAGAGGATGCAAAGAAAAGAAAATGAAAAAAACAGTGGCTGGAAAATCACTATTCAGATTTGTGAGGCATGGGTTTACCAAGTAGTGCCAAACTGAACCTATGAATGCTGGCACCTTAAAGGTCCTTGTACATGATGACTGGCATATGTTGAAAAGTACGGAAGCATGAATTTGCCACAAAGTAGAATGGTTTCCAACCTGTCAACATGTTATTTTCACAAACCAGAAGGGGATATATTGTGTCCAGCCCAAGGGAACACTAACCATATCATACTGTAACTATAAAAGTCCCAATAGCTTTGAAAAGAAGCAAAAGCAACTTTATTATTCCCCCTTCTAAAATTCTAGAAACAAATGTTTCTGTTAGGAAACATGTGCTCTCAAAACACATCAGTCTCCCTGAAAATTACATTTAGACAGTTAAAATCGGTATTGAATTGTTTACATGAATAAATATTTCATGTTGAAAACACAAACATTTTTACTTGGGATGTTACAAGTTAATATGAAATAACTTTTCCTGGAAGGAAACTATGATGGTTTTATAGTGATATTTTAATGCAACTTTTTACATTTTAGGTAAGAATAAATTCTTATGATTCGTAAAGATCACCCTCTTTTTTTTTTTCCACATATTTTGTTTCTCTTCTGACTTTGGATGCTTCTGAACTGTCCAGGCAGATAAGAGCATGAAGCATATTCACATGTAGTGAACGTACTATCCAGATTTCACTTCGCCATGACCTACACCCTCCACAAATACACGGCTGACAAATCAGACTAGAAAATTCTTACATTTTTGTTCCTCATAATGTCTGATTATCTTTGCAAGAATTTCCCTAACACTACATTTAAAAACTCTTATTCCTCAGAAATCTTACTTTCTGTTAGATTCTTAATCGGCTATAAATGCTAAGTATAATTTAAAGTGTTTTGATCTTATTGGAGATTGTTTCATTTGTGTTCCTTTCTATGTAATATAGCTGCTTCACAGAAATATCACATGTGCAAGTATGGCCATAGCTGAATTTAGTTTACTGCACAATAATAACTAACTTTCCTTTTTTAAAAAGTGCTGTCCTGAAGTAAAGGAACCACACAATCTTGTAAAAGCAGTTAACTATTGGAATAAACTAAATGAATATATATTTTTAAGTCTATAAGCAAAATAACAGTTGGAAATATAAAATGTGAGACTATCATCACTGAAGTCAATGATAGACCTCTTTAGACTCTATTAATATGATTAGGATTCAAAATTACATATAATCAAATTAATAATTGCATCTTTTACCTAATTTTAAGAACAAATCTTTAATAAAATCAGTATGCATTCTAATTGTTTATTTACACAATATTAATATTCAGACAGAAGGATCACTAAAGCACAGTTAATTAAATATAAATTAATGTGGTGGAATATTTAATTATCTTTTCTACACCTCACGACTAATGATTATGTAAATGTCTTGCATTTAATCTTGTTGCCAGGAAATTAACTTAATGGCCTTCAACAAATGAACATTTTATATGCATTACAGGACACTTTATCTAAATTTTAACAGCATGGTATTAGTTTCAGATAATAACATGATTACACAATTTAAAATGTAAATATATACAATACTTTTGCCCCTCTCCCATTTTTTTCATAAAGAAGAGACTAAAATAGTTCAGATAGCATTCAATAACTCAGGTTTTGAAGTATAAAATATTTTCTATCTATAGAGATTTTCTATCTACAGAGAGAGCCAAGTCCTTTTAAATAAAGCGCCTCTACAGAGGAAAGTCAAGTCCCTTTGCAGTGGACAGTTAAATCGATGATGTCACATTGCCACCTTTAAAAGTAAATCACTTTGAATATTAGAGGGTGGCAGGAACATCAGCACCCTAAGCAATTTCTCCAAGCTTTGCGAATTTTCTGAAGTGCTAGCACCTTTGGACGTGTTAAGAAAGTCTGGAAACTTGGAACTCTCTCAAGGAATCTAAGCCCAGGATTAATTACAAGTCTCTTTAAATATCACCAAAACTGTGGGAGACGGAGATTTAATTTTCCAGAAAAAGAACCTTGTCTTGAACAGTTTTATTGAATAGCCATTCCAATATAAAAATGAATGGAAATGATCATCCACTGGATGGATGATCTTAGCACAGGAGTTCTAGGAAGAGTAATCAGGGATTTCTCTTTTCATTTGACGGCAGCAGATGTCTATGCCACCACATATGTCTTAGCTCTTTTCACTTCGGAGCACAAGAGCACAATTATCAAAGAACATCACCAGCATTTCCTTTCCCAGGGTTTTGTTTTGTTTTTCCATCAGAGCCCAATTTGTTGCCTGATTGGCAGGTCCAGTTAATTACCAGTGTCTGGGATTTAATACATGCCATCTTGGAAGCCCTTACTCAGTGATTAGAATAGGAATATTAATGACTCACCTACGTTTCCCTGTGGGTGAGATCATTCAAAGGAACATGTTTTATACTGACTCACAGAGATTCCCATTAGAATTTGGCTCGGGTTACCCATGGAAAGTGGCTTCTTAATGCATCCTTTATTGACCCCTTTCTCTTTCTCACTTCCCAGCTCCCATACCAGAGTTCATGTTACCCCTCAATGAAATCTCTTGAACTAGCATCTTTACTCAACCTCTATTTCTGAGGGACTCACAACTGAGACACTAAGTCTGTTTGCTAGATGGAACTCAATGCAATTATCATAAGACTGAGATTGGGACATTATGAATTTGCACTAGGATTAGTGCAAAATTAGCATTAGTCCAGGAATTTCTTGGTTTAGTAGATCACAGCCATCCTTCACTCCCTAAATGAGGTATGTAGAAAAAATTAACTCTTAAGATAGTTACTATTTGAGAGTCCATTATGTATCAGACATTTTTAAGTGATTTACATGTATTATATTGTCAGAAAACTCCACAATATAGTAACTATTATAATTCCCCCAAGTATAGTGGTTTATAACAATAGTTATTTTATTACAACTCATGATCTTATGAGTCAAGAATTGAAGTAAGTTTGGACTGAATAATTCTTATGTCCTCATGACACTGATAAAGGGCACCTGACTGTACTGAACTGGAGAAGGGCCAGTCTAGATGGCGGGCCCTGGTTGGTTTCACTCCCTCATCTAGCACATCAGTAAACATAGTTGCAATGCTGGGTTCCCTAGGATTGCCAACCAGAGCACTGACACCTGATCTCTCCAGCATTGAGATCTCATAATAGTTTGACTTCTTACATCATGGTCCACAGCTCCCAGAGTGCAGGTTGTAAGAGAAGGGAGTGTAAACTATTGGTCCTTAAGCCATGAACCTAGGTACTGGGAGTGCTATAAGGAATGTGAGAGCACTTGTAATGTTCTCGTCACAAACTTAACTGTGTAAGCTGATGACTGTGTTCATTAACTTGGCATAATCATTCCACAGTGCATACATGTATCCAAACATTTCACTCTACTCCATAAATATATACAACTACTTGTCAATTAACATAAAAAAAGAAACTAAAACTGTGTCACATCTGTTGTGCTCTACTGGTCAAAAGAGTTGCTCCTCATGTTGGAGAAGAGGGGGAGAAAATTGTAGCCAGTATTAATTTTCCAAAATAAGTTAAGTAGATTACCAGAATAATTGGTAGAACCATGATTTCAAACCAGAAAGGCTAACTCCAATATCTACACTCTTATCCACTATAGTTTGCTTTCTCCTACATAACAAAAAATGAAAATGGAAAAAGAAATTAATATTTTACTCATATTTGGAGCTTCCTGTTCATACTTCACATCAGATAATCTTTACGATTTGAACAACAAGCATCATTTTCCCATGCTAGGTAAAATAATTACTAACATACAGAGAAGGCCCTGATACACAGTAAGTGATAAATGGCACAATCATTTTTAAAAAGTCCAAAACTAAAGTTGAATAAGGAGGAAATGCAAAATATAACTCTAATTTTCAGATAACACCCTTCCTTACCCCACACCAAGACTTTGTTTCAGATACATGAATGTTGCTTCACTATGCAACTAAATTTCAGATTTTGTAAACCCTAATGAACGTACAAGTTGCCTCATTCATGAGTGTCTTTACAAACTGTGACCAAAACTATAGTGAATGCTGCAACTAAATTTCAGATTTTGTAAACCCTAATGAACGTACAAGTTGCCTCATTCATGAGTGTCTTTACAAACTGTGACCAAAACTATAGTGAATGCTGCTGCCAAGTGCCATCCAGCAAAAAGGCCGGTTGATAAAAATATTACAGTGAGTCTTCATCCACCTTATTCACCAAATCTGGCACCATGCAACTTCTCACTCTTCTCCAAAGTCAAAATGACTTTGAAAGGTATACAATTTGAATTGATTGAGGACATCTATGCAGTTAGACAGTGCAAATAAAGATACAATAGAGGAAAGTGCCAAGCATGATGAGATAAATGTGTTCAAAGGGAGGGGGAGTATTTTCAGGGGAATTAATGGCAATGTGTCTTTCACTATAATATTTTTGTATTAAAATATTTTTTCAATCATACCTCATACACAAGGGCTAATCAATATAGTATCTATATTTAAGTGTATTCACTAATGTAGTTATTAAGGATATGTCTAATTTTTTAATAGATCCTGTCTTTCTCATTTGTTGTTACATCTAGAAAACACTGTATTATCAGCTTCTGTCTCCTATATAAGAAGCCCTACTTCTTTGGAGCCTGTCTGCTTCATCACCAGATGTCTTCAGCAGCTAGAAGTAGACCTCTGGCTGTTTCAAGGTCCTTGCTATATTGTGGCCATTTCAAAGTTCCACTTCAACTTGGGGATACACTTTCCTTGTTTGTTAAAAAAGAACTAAATGAAAGATGCTAACAAAATTTTTCTTGTATTTCCTTGGGTTCTTTGTAATCATTTAATACTCAGGAATGTGGACTTCCATAGTGATAGACATACTCTTAAACATGCAGTATAGATTGTTTTCACTATTGAGGAAAAAGAAAAGTTGTCTATTCATTATTTAAATATGGTGGGTTTAACTTAATATTTTATGGTTGCTATTTAATGAAATATCACAATAGAATTACTACATGCACTGTAATTAATATGCTAAATATTCAGTCATTTTCCTAAATAATATTAGATTTATATACCCTATTTAATATATATACACACATATAATCATATACAAGTAGTATATAATTATTATACATAAAGACTGATTCAAAGCACAAAACGACACAATGTTCTTAAATGTACATCTCATGGATCGATTCTGAAAATATTTCAGACCTTCAGAGGCAACTATCATATCCTGAACTATGCAACAAGGATTTATGTCTTACAAATTCATCATGGTTCTCAATGCATAACTACGCTAGCTATCAAGCAAGAAGACAGTTGTAACCCCCCCCCCGATTATGCTACTTCCTCTATCATACAAGAGTTTTGTGTGAGTTTAGTATATGCTGAAAGAATCTCAAACTTTCAACTCTGTGTAAAAATCTTCCACTTGGTTTTCATCTGTATGCAACTAAACCCATCAAAATAAAGCCCCACATGTCCCCTTTCTGAGCGAAGCTGCGAATAGTAAGAAGGTAAACATTCCCTTTGCTCTTACTTCAGGAAGCAGAAACTAAAAGAGAATCAAGGAATATTTCCCTTCTATTATTTCTAAGTATTCTATACTCTAATGTCATAGATTTGATTTTCTTAGTTACACTTTTTCCTTAGACGGATTCTGAAAATATATGAATCTGAGGTTTCTCTCATTTCTTCCTTTTAATAGTTTAAAATGTCACTGTGATTGCCAAAAGGAGAATTTGATGACTAGAAATAAGTAAAGTCCAAGTCTAAAAATTGCCTGAGTTAAGTTCAGGTGCAAAGGGAAGAAGGAGGAAAAAAGTAACATCAACACATAAATATATACAACACAGACATATACACAACTGTTATACAGCACACATCTAAATAGTATGTGGTTATTGAAATAACATACACACTAAGTATGTTTTTAATAGCATAGGTAATGTTGATGCTTTATATTAAGAAAGATGTAGGAAACACCATGAATATGTTCTATTCTCTGCTTTATAAAATATTTCTATATTGCTGTATGTAATTGTACTAAGAAATACATTTTGTGGGTGTTGGACTTATTATCAGCATATTTTAGTATAATTTCTCACATTAGAAAAATCTTCTAAGTGTACAGAAGTTGAAATTGCGGTTTGTGTTTTTTTGTTTGTTTGTTTGTTTGTTTGTTTGTTTTGTGGGTACCGGGGGTCGACCTCAGGACCTCGCGCGCCAGCAGGTGCCCGTGCTGCTGAGCGATATCACCGGCCCTTTTTTCGTATGTGGGTTCCGGGAGTCGAACTCGGGCCCTCGCGCTTGCCAGGCAGGCGCTTATGCCGCTGAGCCATCTCACCGGCCCGAGGTTTGTGTTTTTTAAAATAATTTTTAACACAGAGGAAGAAAAAGTATATAGACTCTTTGAAGACAGATTGGTTGCTATTTCCATTGGCTCTTTGAACCCCTCACCTTACTCTTTTCCATCTTGCAGACTGCACTGACTGCTCTTCTGCCTCAATGGCTTTAAACTGTATCCAACCCATGGGAAAACTGGCAAGAGACTGGGAAGGCAAAAAAGAGCTTGGAGCCTAGATATTTACCTCGCCAGAGACTGACAGTGGCTCGTACACTCCTGATGTCCAAGGCTTCTGTCAAGTAGAGCTCTCCAACAGCTTTCTCAAGAATCTAGAAATGGGCTGGTGAGATGGCTCAGCAGCTTAAGCGCCTGCCCGGCAAGCGCAAGGGCCTGAGTTCGACTCCCGGAACCCACATACAAAAAAGGGGCCGGTGATATCGCTCAGTGGCACGAGCGCCTGCTGGCGCGCGAGGTCCTGAGGTCGACCCCCTAGTACCCACAAAAAAAAAACAAAAAAGAATCTAGAAATAAGTCCTTCCCTGCCTTTTCAGGTTTATCTTGCAGTAATGGCTCCCCATTGTTAGTATCCCTGGAGTACATTACCATGGCTTTTCCTTTTACCCTGCCATTGCCTTTACAAATAGTTCTTCCATTAATTCTCCTCAATAATCTATTTGTCTATGACAATCTGTTTCCTGTTGGGATCCTGATGAATTGAAGGAGCTCATATTTGTAGTCATTTATTTCTTACAGGGCTAAACATCCTATACAGAAACACTGAATTGAACAGATGTACACAGCAATGTCCTTCACTAACACATTTCCTGAATGGGGCAATGCCCCCTCCCCCCAAAAAAGGAAAATGGAGATTTTTAAAAATGAGATTTAGAATTTACTCATACATTTATTTTCAGCATTAATGTCCATGTTCTTTTGGAAAAAATCATTTAATTTAGAGCTCGTGGCTTCAACTTTAGCATAAAGTACTTCTGTGGTAGCAGTCTGAAAGCTACACTAGAAAAAATACTTCCAAAGGGGTAAAAGATTGCTCAGTGTTTCTTTCAACTTATATTTCATTAGGCTCTACTATGTGCACAGCTAACATTCTGAATAAGATTATGTTGTGAACAAAAACAACCACTGGCCAATTTCATGAAGCTTACAATCTAGAAGAGGAACCAAACAATACCAAAACAAGTGAGGTCAAAAGACATCAAACATATGTGTTTTAAAGATAATGAATATGTGTATTAGAAGCCTTGTCATCATGGGACTTAAGTGCAGTAGTTAAGAAAGACACTGTTAAAGAAAGAAAAAGATAAGTTACACTTAATTTTTACTGACCATTTCAAGGCAGGGAAGGGCCAAAGGATTTTTGCAGAGCTTTCTAAATATACAAGCTCCAGAAAAGGGCAGAGTTGCCTTTAGTGAAGGAAGCATAGTGAGTTTGAGCAAATAAAAGTAGCAAAGGAAGGCACGAGCACAGACATGAAGGAGGGCAAGTAGAGGAAGAAAAGATGGAAAATTGGGAATAAGTGGTACCAAACGCTGCAGAATTATATTGCAGTGCTATAGTGCTTCATAATTTCCTTACGGCAGGGGCAACTTTCCCAATTTTAGAAGGCTTTAGACAACAAAGTTCAATTTATTTGAACTACCATCCTGAATATGCTGGATGAATTTGCTAAGCATTTATAGCAGGGTTCTTCAACTGCCAGGCCATAAACTAGCACCACCTGCATTCCAGTCTGAGCTCTTCCTCCTGTCAGATCAGTGGGGCATTAGATCATCATAGGAGTGAAACCCCTACTGTGTACTATGTATATAAGGGATGTGGGTTGTGTGCTCTGTATGAAAAGTTAATGCCTGATGATCTGAGGTGGAGCTGAGGTGATGAAATGAGTCCTGGGAACTGGCTGCAAATACATATTTTCCTTCGCAGGGAGCTTGAACAGAAACCATAATAAACCAGTTGCTTGCAGACTCATCAAAACCCTATCAGTGAGTGGCAAGTGACACTTAAGCTGCAGGCTAATAATGGCAGACTTTATAGTGGCAAGTGAATTGATGCATCTTTTCTGACTTTAGTCTGTGTGTGGTTTGCTCATTACTTTCATTTGCCACCTCTATGCACAACTCTTTTCCCACACTATGCTCTTGGCTCAGTCACAGTTTTCATAAGCCCATAAGCTAAGTCGAGCCAAAATGAGTACAGAACAAACATCACTAGAGGGCTTTTTTGAAAAGGGAGAAAAATCCAGTGATGAGATAGTACAAAACTAATACTGGCAACAAAAAGAAAGTTCAGTCTGAAAGAAAATACCGAGAGTCCTACATAAATTATGAGTTCACTGAACAAGTGATTCACATTCTCCAAGCCCACTTTGTAACATGCAGTGACCGGCTATGCAGAGAAGCCATGAAACCTTCAAAACTGCTTTGTCACATAGAAAAAAAGCACCATGTTTTAAAAGACAAGTCTTTGGAGTTTTTCAAAAGAAAAAACAAATGTGAACACAAAGAACAGAAGCAATTATCAAAAGCATCACTTCATCAAATGTGTCTGGACTAGGGGCATCATTCTTACTGTATAATTGCATTGTTAAAGCTAAGAAGCCCTTTACTGTTGGTGAAGCGTTAAGCCTGCTGCTAAGAACATTTTTTGTGAACTTTTAGGAGAGGCTGCAGTTGAAAGGGTGGCACACATTCCTCTTCCATATAACACCACCACTAAATGAACTGATGAAATAGCAAAGGATACTGAGGCACAATTGTAAGAGAGGATTAATGAGTCACCAAGGTACACAATCCAGGTTGATCAATCTACTGATGTTGACAGCAAGGCAGTAATGCTTGTTTTTGTGCCATACATTTTTCAAGAGGATGTGCATGAGGATATGTCATGTGTACTCTTGTGGCCCACCAACACCACAACTGTAGATCTATTCAAGTATCTGAATGCTTACATATCAGGAAAACTGGATTTGTCAGTTTGTATAAGTGTATACATATACAGTGTCCCCTGTGACAGGGTGGTTTTCTGGTTTCACTACATGGGTCAAAGAGATTGCTTCTGAATAAGTCATCCATAGATAAATGCTGGGTGGCCCAAAAATGTCACCTAAACTTACAGTGTTTTGCAGGATGTAATTAAAATGATCAACCACACTAAATTACATGTCCTCAACTCATGTCACAGCTCTGGGAAGAGACCAACATGGAGCATACGTCTTCTCTCATACTTAGAGATGGTTTTTGAAAGGCCAGAGTTTCAGAGTTATAAGAGCCACTCTGGAGATTTCTTTTTTTTAAAATCACCTCTGGCAGCAAATTTCAGTGACACAGAATGGGTCACAAAACTTTCTTATTTGTGTGACATATTCAACCTTCTCAACAAACTCAATCCGCCACTTCAAGGGAGAGTAGCATTTGTTATCAAGTCAGCAGATAAAGTGGCTACATTTCAATCCAAGCTGGAATTATGGGAGTGACGAGTGAATACTGGCATTTCTGATGTTCTTGAAACATCAGGAGAGATTTTGAAAGATACTAAGCCAGGACCTTCCTTTCTCCTGGCTGGTACATGATCACCAATCTTCACTTTCAAAAGAGTTTGAGCATTACTTCCCAACAACAAGAGACCCCTAAATTTGGAAGGAATAGATCTACAACCCATTTGTGAATAAGCCAGGTGAATCAATTTTAGCCCTGCTAGAAAAGGATCAACTGCTTTATATCGCAAATGACATTGCCCTCAAGAGTATTTGACACAACTTCAAATGTCCATATATATGCTCTAGATTAAAGTCAAGGTGTTATATCCTGAGACTGCCTTAGAAGTACTCGAAAGCCTGCTTCCATTTCAAACATTCCATTTCAAATCTTGTGAAGCAAGGTTTTCTGCAATGAAACCAATGCAACAGAAATGAGATTATGAATTAGACCACACTTAAGTAACACCATCTCCATCGCCCCCAGGTGGGACTGTCTAGTTGCAGAAAAATAAGCTCAGGGCTCCCACTGATTGTGCAATGTGGTGAGTTGTATAATTATTTCATTGTATATTACAATGTAATAATAACAGAAATAAAGTGCACAATAAATGTAAGGCCTGTGAATCATATTAGAATCATCTCCCCCTATCCTGCTCCATGAAAAAACCATCTTCCAGGAAACCAGTCCTTGCTGCTCAAAAAGTCTAGGGATCACTAGTCTGCAGATAAAGTAGATCTTATAATACACTGAGCTGTCCAAGAACTGATTTTTGGTGAGATGGTGAACTGTACTTAACCAACCTATAATTCCAACACTCAAGAGGCTGAGGCAGGAAGAGCACTTGAACTCAGGAGTTCAAGAGTGGCCATGGCAACATAGGGAGACCCTAACTCAAAAATAAAAATAAATAAGGAAACCAAAATATTTCTAGATATTAAATTTTAAAAAGATTGTATGTAAAATTAATGCTGTTAATCAGTTGACCCTAAAATGAAGAGATAATCCTAGGTGAACCATATGAGCCTAAGGTGACCATAATGGGTTTAAAAAGTACAAACGGGAGGTAAAAGAACCACAAAGACTGCAATGCAAAACGGACTCAACCAAATCTTGCTGGATTTCAAGTTGTAGGAATGGGTTCACGAGCCAACGAATGGAAGTGGTCCCTGGAAGCTGAAAAAGGAAAGGAAATAGATTTTCCCCTTTAACCATTAGAATGAATGCAGCCCTGTTAACACCTGAGTTCAGCCAAGTGAAATTTCAGTCTTCAGTTGTCCAGATTGTTAGACAATAAATTTGGGTGTTTGGTGTTTTGTTTTGCTTTGCTTTGAGACTGGGTCTCACTGTGTAGTACAGGCTGGCCTTGAACTCACTATGTATCAGCAGGGCCTCCAATTTGCAATCCTATTTGCTCAGCCTCCTGAGTGCTGAGATTATTAGCAGTGTGCTGCACTTGACTTAAATTTTTTTGTTTTAAGTCCCTAACCTTGTTGTGATTTGGAAAGTAATACAGAGGTGCTAACATGTACATGGTTATTCAATTAATCAAAAATCTTGTATAGATAATCTTACCGGTCTGGAACACAGGGGCAACTGTACTGTAAATAAAGTGACCACAAGTGTTCCCAGGCCTTTTTTTATACTTTGCTGGTCTATTCATCCATCTTTACACCAATATTGCATTCTTGTAACAATTGCAATCTTATCATAAATCTTGAGAGGTGACAGAGTAAGTCTTTAAGCTTCTTGGATGATATTTTTTGCCTATTTTAATCATTTGACAATCTGATTCTAAAACTATGTAAAATTAGTTTCAACAGTAAAATTTTCATTGGAAATTTGAGACTTCACTGACTATATGATATCTTAAAACTATTGTCTTCAAATTCATGAATATAGTAGAGCCTTCCTTTCTGTCTCTTTTGCAGTGTTTTCGTTTGTGTGTTTGTTTTTTCTATATCTGTGTGGACATACTGCCATCTGGAACTATAGTTATTTTATGGAAAAGTTTTAAATTTCAGATTCAAATTTGGAAACATTTTAATTTATTTTTGTGCAAGTTTGTCTGAAGTGATGGTTTTCAAGTGATTTATTTCACCTAAACTTAAAATTTTGCTGGCATTACAGTTCATAACATGCTCTTATTATCATGTTTTGCTATGTCCCATTACATTCTTAGAAATTAGGTTCTTTCTCTCTCTCTCTCTCTCTTTCCCCTTTTCTTTCTCTCCCCTTTTCTCTCTCTCCTCTCCTGTTGTTACTTGTTTTAGATCAGTTTTTCCAGTGGTGATAATGATATTAGTCTTTAACATGATATTTCCTACACAAATAATACCAATGTCAAAATGTAGACCATCATCATTAATAATAATAGAAGAAAGTAAATGAAGCTTATGGAATATGAGATATAAGTACAAATTATGTAATCACTATTAAGTAGTAATTATTTTTAATTTGGTGAGAAAACATAATCATGGTCCCACTAAATTAAAGTTTATAAATATCTCATTAGTATATGATGTTTAACTTAAAATTTAAGAATTTATTCTAAATTAATTTATGATCAGACATGTAGTCTCAATGATCGATGGCCAATGAAACTGCATACACTAAGAAAAGTAGAAGAAAACAATAGAATATACAAATTGGAATTATATATTTCAGAAGGCTGAATTGAGATCCTGATTAGTTGTAATCTTTTAAAAATGCCATAGTTTATATTATTTTATGGTAAATGATCTCAAAATGATTATATAAATCGCCCAAGTCATGAAATCAGATTACAAATACTGGTGGTTAACTTCAGTCTTGGTTATCTCACACATGACATGGTTCTTCACATCTTTGTCAAAAGAAATTTGAAAACAATTTCATTCTACTAATTGGATTGGTGGGATTTATACATGTCACACCTTGAATTGCAACCTATAGCTAGTAATCAATTACCATAATTAAAGGATGAAGTTCTTCTATTTTTATTTTTCCCATAACATTAGAAAAAATTTAGTGTTAATATTACATTCTGTTGCTTTCATCTGTGAACACAAGTAATTTTTCAACATATCCAAAGAAAATCACCTTATATTGTAATGTATATTATGTAAAACTTAAACTGATATTTGTAGAAAATTGGGTAATAATATAATTTTGTAGGGAGATTTAATAATATTTTTCTTATATCCAGTTGAACTTATAGCCAGAAAACTTGGAGAACATGTTGGATATCTCAGGCACATTTCAATGCTCACTTACTGTTCTTTGTGAAAATGCAATATAAATATAAGACCTGTAGCATCTGTCTTCCCAGTAGGCCACACTGAGATGACTTTGGGACTTGAGCAGAAAGGACATAGAGGCAAGGAGGCACTCTCAGTTTCCCTCCTCCCCTTCAGTTGAAAAGAAATATTTTAACAGCGTTTTATTTTTAAGTTCACATAAAAGTGTTGGGGGAAAAAAAGATTACACTTTTAATATAGTTCAAAAACTGGTCCAAGGAGCAGTACAGAAGGAAAAGAAAAAGCTGATCAAAGTTACTCCTCGTGAATCACTCAAGCATATGTTAGATTTGCTGTGAAAATACAATAATCATTTCTATATTGCCAAAATAGGAACCAGAGGGAGAAAGAGACAAATGAATAACATTCCTATTCCATTGCAATTCAGTAATAGAACCAAATAACACATCTCCTTAGGGTGGTGTAATAACTATTACCACAGCGCTGCCAACTTGACTATTTAGAGAGGAAAAAGATTCCCTTCTTACCTGAGTCCCAGCACCTCAAGTACTACAAACGGAAATAGCTATAAAAGGCTGTAGAGGAAAGAAACCCAGTTCCAGCTCTACAGTTAATGATAATGGTATGTGTTGGAAAGACGAAAGAGAAACTTCTCATAAACTCAGTTTTAACTTGGCCATGAATTCCCAACATATACACAAAGCTCATCATTTTATTAACACCCAAAAAACACACTCAAATCTACAGGTTTCATTACATGAATCCGAGTCTGAGTTCCTCTGGTCTAACTTGGAAAGTTAATGTAAAACTCCTATATGCTGCACTTGAGAAGCTGGGCAAAGCAGTGGGGGTTTCAATTAAAAACCACAGGAATGGAAAGGAATACGTCAATAAAACCACCGACTTGTAAGTACTGCATACTAGTTTGCAAACAAACACAGCAAGCCTTCTTAGAGTACAAGTCTATTACTGTAGATTTAAACTGAATGTGGGATGGTGGAGGTGACTATCTCAGCGTGGCTTTCTCTCATTTTTTTGCACAAGGGAATGCAAACGTGCATCCCTGGCTCCTTGTAGCAAATGCAATGTGGAAGCTACCTAACAGAAGAATGCATCACCAGAGTAGGAAAAGCTGGAATGACACTAAATCTGCCTTTTAAGTAGGAAAATCATCAAAATAGGAGAATTTTAAGGCTGAACTAATATGCAAGCAGTAATGCTATAAAATTTGTCTTTTCAAATATAGATATCAGGTTAATATCCATTTAAATTCCCTGGTTTTCACTATAAGGTTTCTGCAAACTGTGCTAACATGAGAACATATCCGTTGAGTAATCAATTGGTTATAGAAAAGTATAATCACTACATAAAATGTAATGTAATTTACAAGGCTGATATCAGAATAGAGCCAATCAAGTTGAATGGAACACAGGCAAAGTATTTAATTCATAATTCACTATACAGGGCCGGTGAGATGGCTCAGCAGCATAAGCACCTGCCTGGCAAGTGCGAGGGCCCGAGTTCGACTCCCGGAACCCACACATGAAAAAAGGGCCGGTGATATCACTCAGCGGCACGGGTGCCAGCTGGCACGCAAGGTCCTGAGGTTGACCCCCGGTACCCACCAAAACAAAAAAAAAAATCACTATACATAGTCACGTGGCTTTTTTAAAGAGGCCTTATGTTGTGAACATATAAAGGAAGATAGGTACATGCCAAAAATGTATAGTTTACCTAGTTAATTAACTAGACTATATGTGGCTTTACTACCAGTTAATAACTAGTTTTCTTATTATGTTTGACCTGTTCATGGACTAATCTTATTGACTACCTACTCTATTAAGAGGTTGTTTCGAAGCTCAAAGAAAAATTTGCAACATTTTTACTTAAGAACTATCTCAGTTGACTTGGACATAAAAAAGGTTTCATTTCCTTTCTATGGGAAACATGTTTACTTCATCCATATCGAAAGATAACAGAAATAAAAGTCAGGCTTGTTTGGTGCCCAGCATTTTGATGCTTTCCGTATTGTAATGACTGTGGCACTTACTTTATGCAGGGCTTCTTTTCTGAGTAAAAGATAAAAGGCTGGGGATGAAAGTGAATACCTTACTTTCTGAGATTCCTACTTATTGTAAAGGATATACAAAGTGGTATTTCAGAAAAGTCAAAAGTTGTGACATGACTGGCACTTCCTAAAAAGTTAATTTTTATGAATTGCAGCAAGTTTCAATAAAATTTGATAGAAGTTTAATCCTCAAAATCTTGGTTATCTCACCAATCTGGTATGGAAGCTTCTTATTCCTAAAATGATAGGGTCTGATGATTATGGAATGTATTCTTTTGAAGTCAAAATATGAGCACAAATTATTTCAAAATGGAGTAGACCAACCTTGTATTTGAAAAAGGGATCTTAGTGATTAAACATAGAACATAGGCCAAGTTCTATCCTTATTTGTTCACTGCTATCTCTACCTTTACTCAGTCTAACGCACAGATTCTGTATTTTATAAACAGCAGTTGGGTGAATAAAGAAAATCAATTAGTAAGAATGGATATTACATATACACAAATCCAAAAGGTAGATTTCCTAAAATGTGTCCATCTTTGATTTTTCCTTTTTTTAAACTAGAACTTGTTTTACCACAAAACTCATGTAGAATACCTTGCTCCCTTTCTCGAATTTGAGATGGCATCTCCACCACATGAATAAAATTTAACAAAGAGCACCTGTTTAGATATGGACACCAGGAAAAGAAAATCAAAGCTTATGTTTTCATTGGATGGATTATTATACAAAAAAGTTCAAGTCATTATATGATCATGAGTCAAACATTTCTGTGAAAATGTGTAGTTGCTGGAAATTATACAAACAAGCCATTATCCCTAGCCTACTAAAATATAATATTAATAAATATCAAACTTTTTACTGAAATCCCTAAATGCTGCTTAGTTATATATTAGATTATTAAAAAACAGTTAGCAAGAGCCATATGGTAGTAGCTGCAAGTAGTTATTTACCTGATGTAATGTGCATACAAATTATAAGGTTGAAGTTAATAATAAACTAAGAAAGCAAAACAAATTAGGAAATAATGCATTTATCATGTGCTAAATGGCTTGACATTTATTTAAAATAAAGAATATTGCTAAATCAGCTCCCAACATAAAACACAGTCAGCGTTAGGTATTAAAATGTATACCCACTAAAACTTGAAATATTTTGAAACTCTTAATGTAAACATTAGGATTGCATGTGTTTATACTGAGGGATATGAAATGAATAGTGTACTACAATAGTAATAATAAACTAACCATAGTTGAAAGGCTGCTATGTTCCAGCATTGTTAAACAATTTTGATACCTACTTGTTTCATCTCAGGGTGACTACCAAATTTTGTTTTAGTCCCAATACAAACTGATTAGAAGTGCCTAAGGCAATGAACCTATTAGCCAAGACCTATTTTAAACACAAAGGTCATGCATTCTCCACAAACTGAAACTGAATATATATGAAGACTTGTCCACACACCTGCCCACGCATACACAAGAGACTACATCAGTATGAGAAATTACTTTTGCTAGTGAGGGATTGATGGAAATAGTGGTTTTTGAAATGAGTTTTGATGCATCAGTAGGATTTCACTGGTCCAGTAGGTAGGAGACACAGAAAAGAAGGGAAAATACACACAAAGAAATAGTAAAATGAATGAAAAAATTATCTAGACCTTTCAAGTTCTTGTTGGCATCATCCCCTCTCTTCAACATCATTCCCAAAATATTATTCTCAGACCTTTTAATGGAAAGGGTTGTTTCTTTGAGAGAGCTATACAAGATAATAAACACAGATCAAAGCACAATTATGATTTAATATTCAAAGAAGTCAATATTGCATGTTATCTAAATTAAATAAAACAAATACACAAAAATATTCAGTTTGAGCCTATTAAAATCTTGGATAACATAAAAATAGATAAATAACACCTTGCCTGTATATTTCTTCAGCTTGCATTATTTTATACACTTATGTACATATGCACAAATTTACAACATGTAAATGACAGTTTATGTTACTATTTTGATCTTCACAGATCTTACACTAATAGTCAAAGATAAAGTTTAAACTTTTTGTCTGTTATAAATGGTGTATGTCTGTCAGTGCTAATTTAGGAGAACTATTCTCAAGCTCAGGAGAATGGGGAGCATATAAAAACGATAAACCATTGAAAGACATCAATCACCCAAAGACATATTTTCTCTGGAGACTAAAAATATCTTACACTCTTAGCCCATTATCTCAGACATTTTATAAGTAACAGAGATATGGAGAACATTTTTATTGTTAATATATGATAAACTTTTCTCAAACCCATAGTGGTAATTAAAATGAATATAAAATGATGGAGGGCTGGTGAGATAGCTCAGCGGCATAAGCACCTGCCTGGCAAGCACAACGTCCTGAGTTCGACTTCCAGTACCCACATGAAGGAAAAAAAAGGCCAATGATATCGCTCAGTGGCACAAGTGCCTGCTGGCAAGCACGAGGTCCTGAGTTCAACTCCTGGTACCCACATTAAAAAAAAAAAATGATGGAGTGTAAGCCTCTCGCCATGCACATCCTTGCATATATACACATAAATATGCATGTAAGTATGAAATATATATAATTTATATAGATCTTATATAAAAGCATTTAATTGAAGATGATGGCATTAATGAATAATCATTTCAGCAAACTCATAAGGCAATCTATAGAAATCTTTGTTATTTGTCAATTCCAAACTCAGAAATAATTAATATTTCACAATAATTTCTTGCAATATTGTCCTATACATATATATTTATGGTAATGAATATAAGCTAGATGGAGGAGACCTCCAAAACCAAAGTTATAAGACTATTTTAAGTCATTAAATATTCTTACATGATTTAAACAATGCCTAATATTTCAAGCATGCGTGCTTCAATATGTCTCACCACTTTCTCACTTATTATACATTAAATTATCATTAACCATAGTTGTAAGTAAAGCTGTGATATATAGTTGATCAATTTTTTCATTATTTTCCAGGATCAAACTCCTCAAAGTTGGATTCCAGAATCAAAGTGTATTGATATTTTTAAAGCTTGATGTAAAAATACAATTTTTATGGTGGGTGATACGGATGTAAATTATTTTAAAGATGAATATGTATAAAGAGATGAACATTTTACTCAGAATTTATTAAAACATAAAAATATAGGGTCAAAATTAATTTTGAATAAAATTTTTTTAAAATATATTGTCCAACAAAGCACTCAAAAAGCACTTCATGCATTTGAGTATCACTTTGCATTATTGTGTTGTTAGTTAAGCTGGCTTGAAGCTGTGATAAATATTAACTGACAAAAAACTGAGAACATAATTTTAGTAAATAAAATTCAGTGTCTAAAAACAAAATAGTTTGTTTTAACAAAATAAATTGGTAGAGTTTTATATTTATATAAATTTATCAACCGTACTCAAAACTAAACAATTATGTATGAGAAAACTGTGCCCATCGTTTCAAGCATTCATCGGGAGACTCCTGAGGCACACATGGCATCCGTCACTAGCAACCCACTCACAGCCCAGTGATCTTAACCTGCCAGCTGTCTGCACACAATGGATGAAGCAGGGAACGATTTTCCAGAACTGCCATGGGAGCACTGAACTGGCAGGGGGCCGCATCACCTTCGATAGCCAACTGGCACCTGGAAGCTCCTTAACTCTCAAAGCGTGAGCCATGCACACTATGCCCAAGCCATCAGCACTCCTTGCTGGGGAGTCTGCATTCAGCAAGGCATTCTCCCAAAGATGCCGGCAGAACTTCCCTTCATGAATTAACTGCCTCACCCGCAGGTTCGAGCATGTCAGTAAACACAGAAACGTGAAAAGCCGGCACTGCTCTGGAGGTTTATTTGCTCATTATATCTACTCATTTATTTGTTGACATTCAGGCAATGGATTTTTATAGGACATTCAGTAGAATTCCTACTAACTGGTAGTCACCCAGCTCAGTCTACCTTAAACAGCCTTCCTTCATCATTGTGATCCTGACCCAGGCAGAGCACCTCCATTCTCAGCAGGGTAATTGTTTAGAAAACAAGACTGGGCCACTCCACTACTAAAAACTACATATCCAAACTGATAGTTTAGCAATATATATATATAATGACCAAAATTGTTGATTCTTGAGCATAGTAGTGAAAAAACAAGGAAAAGAAAACTCTGTACATCTTTTTTAACTTTACTTATAAAAAGTTTCAGGCTTATATATAAGCAATATATTACGAATCTCCATCTATTCACCACCCAACCTCAGCTATCATTTTTTTTCTAACTTTTTCACTCTAAGCTCTGTTTTTTATGAAAGAAAACGTGACTTTTTGGAATTCTCAGTCTACAATCACAATTTAAGCCAGAAGTATTTACCAAAGTTGGTGTTTCATGCAAAATTAGTGCTGGAAATTATTTCACGGGGGGCATAGTGAAAACAGAGTTGCATGTTGAATCCGTATTTTGAGATCATAACGCACATTCATGCTACTACAGGAAACACAAACTTGTTTGTGTTTTGAAAACAAGGGAATAGATGATAGATCAACGCATTAATTTTTTCATAAATCAATTCACACATATTTAAGAATCTACAGAACCAATGTTAACTTCAAAACTTTAATCTATAAATATAAGCAGGCAGTGTTTTTCCAGTGATAGTTGGAATGATATAGGCTTATAAAATTAAATTTTATCCAGGTACTATATCAAAGTATCATTGTTCTGGAAACAGGGAAAATAGCATCTAGGGAGAATATCCATGTGTTGTTTTTCATGGATGAAAAATTATTAATGTCGTATCCATATTCTCATTATAGCTGCAATGTGTTTCTAAGTGTGTTCCAAGCAAATTTATATCTTCACACTCAAAGTAGGTTACTCTTTTATCAGCAGCCATATTGATGTCATTATCCAAAGGCAAGTTGATAAGGGTATTCTTCCCATACATTTATTAACATTATCTGGGTCAAAACGATAGTCATGGATTGTCAAGGGCCCCTATATATATGTAAATGTTTTTATATAGTATTAGGCTATCCTCATAGCAATCTTCTAAGGCTGAGTGCTTTTACTTTTTTATTTGCATATTTTTATTTTGATTTTTTAAGACAGGACCTCCCTGTGTATCTGTGGCTGGTCTCAAACTAATGGACTCGAGTAATCCAAATCAGTCTCTTGATGCTACCAGTAGGGATACAAGAGCACATCAGTATACCTAGCTTCTTTTTGCTTTTTTTCTAAGAATTTTTTCATTATGAAACACAATATAGATAGTGAAAGTGACAAGTAACAAAAACGTAGGTTAATGTGTTACTGTAAGACAAAACCTTTCAAAATTCCACTCACATCAAGAGAGAGAACTTTGACAACCACTGCAGAAGCAGCTTCCCACACATTATTCCAACAATTATCCCCTCTCTCCTGCCATAAACAACTATTCTAAACTTTTTGATAATCACTTGTGGTTCTTTAAAGTGTTTTCATCTAAGTTTGGAGATATATATGCAGTTATATATGGACAGACTTAGTTTTGCCCATTTTAACAAATATGTCATTTTACAATTTTTGTCATCCTTTAGAGGCTCCTGCATCATCCTTTGTTTTTACAGTTTATTTGCTGAAGAATCAAAGTTATTTGATACAATTTATCATTGTCTGTATTTTATAGATTCATATGGTAAAGACAGCATGTTTCTGAGTCCTTTATATTTCTTAAAAACTGACAGACAGACCCAAGACCTTGATCAGACACGAGTTGAATTCCCTGATAAACTATAGACCATAGTGAGTTCCTTTAACAGGAGCCACATCATATCTGGCTGTGTAGCTTTTTGAGATATTTGTGGCTGTTTCAACTCAAAATCCATGTCCATTATTTTACTGCAAAATGGTAATATGCATTTTTCATTCCCTTATTCCTTGGAATACATTTATAAGATGCTTTCCCTCATCTAATATTTAGTTACTCAATTGTGCAGTTCACACAGAAAAAGAAAAATACTTGAAGTGATACTTAGCAAATTTGGTTCTCCATTGGTCTATGAAGATAACTAATAAATTCCAAATATCTTATGAATACATAGGTTTAAGTATCTATGATGATTTTTCAATTATTTGCAATGATTTTTGATTTTTTTTTTGCATTCATTGACCTATTTTTAGCCAGCAGAAGTTTCACCAAGTTGTTTTTGAGTCATTTTAGTACAAGCTTAGTTGTCTTTCCTAGTGCCTTTGCTGTCTCATACTTTTCAAGATTTTTCAGGCAGATTTTGCACATGATTTTCTCTAGTTTCTTTGAGTAGAAGTTGCATTTCAAGACCATTATACAGCTGTGAAGGATGCTCATTATAACAGAGTTGGTGATTACTTCCTGATCACTTTGATGAACAGAGCCAAGACTGTAATACACACACACACACACACACACGCATACATACATGACCACACACACACACATGTGCATGTGTGCTTTTACATTAAGAGATTAAGAGATCTCAAGTGTTCCTATCAACTCAGTTTCAAATTGAACACCAAAAATTTTGTTTCTTCCTTTGTATTAACTTATATATTGTATTTAAGGTTCCATTTTTCCACACTGAGAAATCTGATTTTTCAATGACTCAGGAAATGACAAAATATTTCATAATTACTCATTTACTTTATCCAACATTACTCATTGAACACAACCAATAGTGCAATGGCTGAGAACATTTTTGGTGATTTCTGTTCTAATTTTTAGAGTTAGGTTAATGTTATGGTAGTTCTATTTCTCATAATTATTCTGAGAAACTTCTATAATGATACCATAATAGCTGGATCACGTCGCATTTCCACCCACATGTACAGGGTTCTACTTTCCCCATATCTTCTCCAACACTTGTTATCTTTCGGGCCTTCTGACAACAGCCAACTAATCAATTTCTTCTAAAAAATAAAAAAGGATGTATTAGAGATGCAAGAAAGGCATTTTCCTGAACTTCCCTGGATTCTACATCTTCCCTTCTGTCTCAGTTATCCTTGCTTCTGATACACTAGAATCAACCCAGTCTTTCAGTGGCTCACTGTGCCAGTCTTGATTATCAACTTCACAGGGTTAACAGATTCCTGGCCAGGTGACTGTATGGTGAGGGCACTAAACACATTAATAGATTAACTCACTGTGTGTTCACAACTGAAAAGGATAAAAGAAGGCAGTGCCTAATTGGAAGAAGTAGGTCCAGTCAGCACAACCCTGGGGATGATTCATGGTCTTTGGCCCTTTCTCCTACACTTTTCCCCTGCTCTCTACTTCCTGGTTGTTATGGGTTGAACAGTTTCCTGACATACGGAACTTCTACCATGATGCTTTCACCTTGGAGCAAGCCAACCACTGACAGAAACCTCTTAAACCAGGAGTCAAAATTAAACTATTTTTTCTTCTAAGTTGACTTTCCCAGGTATTTGGTCACAGCCATAAAAAAGCTAATACAGCCAAACTGACCATATTGCCTTTAATGTGATGATAGCACAGAAACAAATTATATTCTGCTTTGTCTTATTCAGTTGCCAATCTGTTTGACCCTTGTTGACTTCTGCCCACATGGCCACTGGTGCTTTAACCTTCCTTTTGACCTAATCCCTGGACTACTTACGTATCTCTCATACAGCTTATGGCTACTCTGATCTCAGGGCCTTTGCTCTTGTAGTTTTCTCTGCCTGAAAGAGTCTTCCACCTGGTATTCACATGGTTTGCTCTCTCATGCCCTGTAAGTGTAGCTACTAAAATGCCTTTTCATCAGTGAATGTTTTCTGACTACTGAGGATAAAGTAGCAACCACCATTTATCTTATCAGCGTTACCCTACTTTAGCTTTTGTCTTTTAATTATCAATATATATATATATATATTTCTTTTCTTTACTTTTCAAAAATTGTCTTACTAATCTAGGCTGTACATTACATAGGAGAGAAGCAATTAATCTTATTTGTTCACTGTTGAATTGTCAGCTCATTAAATTACCCTTAGGCTGAAGTAGATGCTCACTGATGAACAAACAAGCTAATGAACAAGTATAGCTCTTCCAACCTTAGGCTGTTTCACACTTTTCCTTAGAACATCATGATGCGAAATGGACAGTATCAGGCATAAAATTGACAATGATCTGCTATGTAGTAAAGAACTTCTAGTTGATGTTGTAAAATAACACGGATCAATATTACTTACATGTGGAGTGTAAAAAAGTAGAATTCAGAAACTGAATAGAAGGGTAACTACCATACGCTGAGGAGTGTGGGGATTCAAAAGATGCTGGTCAAAGGACACAAAGATTCAGTTATGCAGAAAGAATAAATTCAAAATACTGTCATAATCATAGTGACTACAGTTTATAACAATATATAGTACATTTGAATACTGCTGAGAATAGATTTTAAATGTTCTCACAACAAAAAAATAAGTATGTGAGAGGATTCATGTACCACATAGTTTCATTTAATCCTTCTTCTATATATATATACATACATATATATATACACACACACATATATATCATGTTGTATGTTGTACACATACATATATGTTTTTTTGCTTGCTGATTAAAAATAAACCAAACTAACAAAAAATAATAATAATATGGATTTATTGTGTGTCCTTTCCACTGAGCTTGCTGTGATTAATTTAACACAAAACATGCAATGGAAAACCTTACTTTTGAGTGTCACCTCTGATAATCATTAGATATGCCATCTAGAGCATTATAACATGATCAGTCTCAGTTTTCATTTCTGTATAAAAAAACGTTTTTAAAACTACTACAAGATTAGAAAATCTGTAACAAAATAAGTGTGGTTGTTAAAATAATGTCAGTGGCTAATTCACTGCTGCATGTGGCATACACTACCAAAACTTCAAGTTGATCTACCACTGTAGGATATGAACAGGATGCCCTCACTAACGAAAAAGAGAGTTCTTCTCCTTAGGTTAAATGGAAGAAGTAACAACTATTCCTTCCATGCATTTCAGATTTTATAGGACAGTTTCATTCTAATATACACTTGCAAAACTGTGTGGAGTGAGGTGTTAAATAGCACGTGTTTTTAATTTAAAATCCATTAGCATTCTACATAATTAATTAGAATTTTACACTCCAGTGGCTTTTGGTTCCCTACAGAAAATTGAGCACACAGAATATAATTCGATTTAATTTTTGTTCTAGGTTTAATCTACCCTAAACTTTTTTTTAATATCTCAGGAGAAATTTTAGCTACTTAAAATTTTGTAGATTTTTTTTTAATAAAGCCAGCATTCTATTGTTTCATTCTTTGGAAGGAGGGACAAAAAGCTCAGAAAAGTATAAGTAAAGAAAATATTTACTTCAGTTTTTAGAATCTAAAATACAGAGACCATATGGTCATGTACTTAAGAAAAATACAGAGAGTTGATGAAATTTTGTTTACAGATTTCACAGTCCTTGTTTTACTAGAGTTATAGAACACTACTTCCACATAGGTCTTTTTAAGTTTCAGTCTGTGTAACTAAAATGATCTCTTACAAAAGATATTGCATGAATTCACATTCTTGTAGAACATTTATTGTAGCTCAGGAAGCCAAGTACTGGCTCATAATTCTATTCCATTACAACTTCCGAGGACCACTGCTGTGGGTGAGTCCTCTGTTGGATTATTTATAACCATGGACTTAAATCACAAGATTTGGAAGGCCTTGGCCTAACTTCAAATTGTTTTGAAACAATTATAATAAATATCAGGTCTTTGGAATTCACTGACTATTTGGTTTAGTGAGTTACCAATCTTTTTGACAACACTTTCTTTTTATCTTCATGTTCATTTAATTTCTTGCCTTCTTTTAGTCACTGTTTTAGTGTATGCCCCATAATCTCAGAAGGTTACATTTTCCTATAGAATTTGCTAGATAACAGTCATATTTATTTATTACTCACCTCGATAAGACTTTTCTATATTGCATTATTGTTACACTGACTTATAGTTCCAAAGTTTTAGTACAAAATAATTTATCATATACTAAAAGAAATTATAATATTAAAACCTATTTTCTTAAAAGGCAATAAAATTCAGGACTATGGTAACATAAATTATTTAGTAAAATACACATACACATGAGTATACACATGTACTACATAGACTGAAAATAAAGCTATTGAATAACAAATTTAAAAATTTTAAGATAACATAATAATGTTGATTCAAGGATCTGATGTTTCTTCTGCTATAGAAGTAGTGGTTTGAATAGTATATTTCACTACAAAATATTTTAAAAGTAGTACACAGCTAGAGGTATGGTGACCTTTTTATACTTTCTAAATCTTGGGAACATAATAGCCTATAGTTTCCACATACAAATTTAAATAACAGGCCTAGCCAATATGGCCATTTTATAGAATTTAATTTTGTCTATAGGTAGAACATTTAAACCACTTTACATATTTATCATTTTAATATAAATGGTGGCTTCAGGCTTACTTTCATTTCTCATTCTATTGTAGAATAATTATTTAGCTCACTTTGTTATAAACTTTTTTAATATTAAGATTTCCCACAGAAAACAAAATATGAAACACGAGTAAATTAAAAGAGGCATGGACAGGATCAGGTTACTGTGTGGAAAAATGTTATTCATTGGTTTTATGTCATAATGTGAATATGCTAATAACTATGAAGATAATTGATGCTATGGAAACAAATATAAACACATTTAATGAGGTTATTGATTTTTTTCCTTCATAAATATTCTTACATACTTTATATTATAACCATATCACTAATGATGTATGCCTTTTCATTACAGCTGGCATAGTAAGGATGACAATAAATTTTTAATGTATCTGTTAGGGAAATTTAATACTGAAAAATTAATAAAGCAAGCTTAATTTCATTGCTGAGTCTACTATTAGTCTTATGTGTACTAGCAAGCAAATTTACCAATACATATATTTATATCAAGCAACTTGATTAAGAAAAGTATTCTAATCCTAAATCTCTATGAGGTTAGTCAGTAGATGAATAAAATGCAGTTCCTCAAAGAATAAGCCAAAGCACAGAGCTTTGGAGTTTTGTAATCCTAGAGGACCCATTTCTTCTGCCATACAGAGCATTCATGACAGCTGTACAAAGGTCAAACTGTTAAGTAAAAGTTTCCTGATAGGCTTTAAATGAACTGGAGACTGCTCGAGGAAGCCTTTGGATTAGCTGTGAAGTCTGCAACAGACTTCTTTTGACAAGGATTATAGAAAAGGAAATTATTATTCCTGTCCACTTATACCAGCTACATTAATATACAGTCTTATTTAAGCCCTTTCCTCTCTACAAGATGTGTATTATTGTCTCCATTTTATAAGAGGGGGAAAAAAGCATCAGAGAGTTTAAAAAGCATACCATCAAATTTTAAGCCCCATTTCTAGAACAACTTGGTCTCACTCCAGCATGCTTGCTTTTTCTAACTTGAGAAACCTCTGGCCTTTTTTCCTATAAATTGCATTTGAGAAAAATGACAAATGTGTTTTAAGATTCTGAATGGGATGAATCAGTCATTTTATGAAAGAAAATGTTAAGCTCAGAACACTTTCCTTGTATGATTAAATCTAGCACAGATTTTATTTTATACCAATTCATTCAAAGACATTTTTAAACGTAGCTGTCAGTTAAGCTATGTATCCTTTTTCTTACTCTATACAATACATGATACAAGTATCCCTCTGGTCTATCATTTGTAACTTCTTCTTTTTTTTTTTTTTTTGTGGATACTGGGGGTCAAACTCAGGACCTTGCACACCTGGGGGCGCCCATGCCACTGAGCAATATCACCAGCCCTTTTTTCGTATGTGGGTACCAGGAGTCGAACTCAGGACTTTGCGCTTGCCAGGCAGGCGCCCATGCCGCTGAGCCATCACACCGGCCCTATCATTTGTAACTATTATGTCTCTAGAAAAGCATGAATTTTAAATGGGTGACCAGTTCATTTCACCCTCTCTACAGACACAGGCAGAAGATCTGAAAGAAGGCAAATAGGTAAAACAAAAAATACAGCATACTTTACTTGATCTGGGGTGGTATAAAGTCTTTCAAAAGCTAACAAATTCATCATAGGCACAATGATAGTGACTATATTCCTGATATAATTGTTTTCCAAGAGAATAGAAAAATATAAAATATAAAAAAAGAGAAATTTTGCCTCAATAATATCATGAGGTGTCTTATCATATGATGTTAAAGCAATTTCCTAAAAATAATATATTTTCATCACCCATTTAGTCAGATCATCTATTTGTTCACTAGTTTGTTCATTTATTTATCTTGGGGTGCGTGATGGAGGTTGAAGGTCAGAGATATCTTGTAAACCCAGTGAGATACTACTGAAACTGATCATCCTTACAGTCTATATTTCCTTAAAACAAAACAAAAAACCTACACAAAATAAATGTTATATGATTTAAATTTTGGCTCTGTCACTCATTACTGCTTCTGGAAAAGTACCTTATTTCACACATTCATATAAAAAGCTACGACATTATTTAAACAAATAAAAAGCTAAGCATATTTTAAATAAATAACTGAAAAGATAAACTAGTAGGCAAAAGTAGATAGAAAACCTAGAGAAAGCTAAGAAAAAAATACATAGCCTAAAACTAAAAACAATTTTTAAACTAAAATTAGGATATAACTAAAGTCAGATATATTTGTCATGTAACTGTAAAAAAGCTGAAAATAATTAGGAAAAATTATAAGTTGGACACATTATAAACTAAAACTAGTAAAATTTATGAGGGGAAAATGACAGTATAGATTTTTTTTGTTTCGTTTTTGTTGTATTTTTGTATTTACCGGGTGTTGAACGCAGGACCTTGCACGCCAGCAGGTGCCAGTGCCACTGAGCGATAACACCGGCCCTTTTTTCATATGTGGGTACCAGGAGTCGAACTCAGGACCTCGTGCTTGCCAGGCAGGCGCTTATGCTGCTGAGCTAGCTCACCGGCCCCAACAGTATAGATCTTGACAAGGTAGAATTCAGACAAAAAATAACAAGTGAATAAATTAGACTAAGAAAGACAATTTAAAATCACAAGGAAATACACACACACAAACAAAAAGCCAAATCGATATTAAGAACCAAGAACAAAGCTAGAGGCATTATATTACCTTATTTCAAAATCTACTATATGTTATAATAATCTGAACAGCAAGGTACTTTCATAAAAACATACACAGAAAGCAATGAAACACAACAGAGAGCCCAAAAATGAACTCACACATTCACAATCAGGAACACATGATGAAGAAAGCAAAGAGCTGTCTCTTCAATGAATGTTGCTGGAAAAACAATATCTATCCACCTATGGAAGAATGAAATCAGACGCTCATCTCAGATCATATCCAAAAACCAACTCAAAATGGATTAGAGACTTAAATGCAAAACCTAAAACTGTAAAACTGTTAGAAGAAAATGTAGGAGAAAAACATCATGATGTTGGTCTTGGCAATGATTTTTTTAGATGGAATCCCAGAAATCACAGCCAGCAAAAGCAAAAATAGAAAAATGAGATTACGCCAAACCAAAAAAGTCTGCTGCTCTAAGGAACTAATCAACAGAGTGAAGATGCAACCTATGAATCGGAAAAATATATTAGCAAACCATATTTCTGGTAAGAGAGTACTACCTAGAATATGTGAGAAATTCAAATAACTCAATAGTGAGAAAATAACTGAATTTAAAATTGGATACAGGACCTGAGCACAACTTCTCAAAATAAGAAAAAAAATGGCCAACAGGTATATGAGACTATACTCAACATCACTACTCATCATGAAAATGCAAATTAAAACCAAATGTGTTATCACCTCACACTTGTTAGAATAGTTATTAACAAAAAATGAAAGATAACAAGTTTTGGCAATGACGTGGAGAAAAATAACCTTGTACACAGCTGGTAACAATGTTAAATTGATATAGCTATTACATAATATGGTGTGAAAGTATCTCAAGAAATTAAATACAAAACTTTCATATGATTCAGGAACACTACTATGGGATACATATGCAAAGAAATTGAAATCAGCATGTCAAAGAGATACTGGTACACTCTCATGTTCATTGCAGCACTATTCACAATAGCTAAAATATGGCATAAACCTAAGTGTCCATTAAAAGATAAATGAATAAAGAAATTTAGTAATATGCCAAGTGATGCACCAATAAGCCTTTAAAAACACATAAGTCTGTTTTTCATTACAACATAAATGAACCTGGAGAATATTATTCATTAATTTGAAATAAACCAGGCACAAATACATCGTCTCACTTATATGTAGAATGGGGGTAATTGACTTAGAAGCACAGAGTAAAATGATGGTTACAAGAGGCTGGGTAGAAGGAAGACTGCGGAGATGTTGGTCAAAGGACACAGAATTTCAGTTAGATAAGATACTGTTATGGTTTGGATCTTAAATATCCCCCAAAGCCTCATGTGTTAAAAGACCCATCCTTAACTGATGACACTATTGAGAGGTGGTGGAACCTTTAAGAGAAGGGGCTAGTGGAAAGAAGTGAGGTCACTGGGGGGACCCTTGAAGGGGATATTGGAACCCCATCCCCCTCACTTTCTCCTCTCCTTCTCTACCCACCCCTACCTTCACCCCCTCTCCTTCCTAGCTGCCATGGGGATAGCTACATTGCTCTACAAGGCACCACTTCCCACCATCATGTTCAGCATCAACATAGCTCAAAAACAATGGAGTCGGCCAACCATGTAGTGAAACCTTTGAAACCATGAGCCAAAAGAAGCTTTTCCCCCTTAGAAGTTGTTTCTCTCAGGCATTTTGGCACAGTGAGAAAAACATGACTAACATAGACATGTGTACCAAAACTTCACGTTGTACAAAATGAATATATATAATTTTTAATTGTCAATTTACAAAAACCGAAAAAAAGAAAATAATTCGTAATGCTAAAGTATGAAGTCTAAATAAACACATAGCACTAAAAATATGCATAATCTAAATAGTGTTCCACTGGTAATAAATGAAAAACTATTTTTAAAAGTCTAGACAGATTCATACATAAATATATAACCAGAGGAAGCTTCAATTCAAAAATCCCAGTCCGTGAGATATTGAGTACATAAAACCCAATTCAATAAAAGAATGTTTAAATAACATTAAAAGACATAAGTAATATATATTAAATTGTCCATTCTAAGGTGGGCATGGTGGCACATGCCTGTAATTCTAGCAATCAGGAGACTGAGGCAGAAGAATCATAACAGTGAATCCAAGACAAACCTGGGCTATGTTGTGAGACCCTATTTCAAAAAAATCATCCCCGCTGAAAATAACACACCTTCTTTTATATGCTTGTGAAATAGTCACTATACATGTATGTGACACAAAATATTCCTTGATAAATTTCAACTAATGTAGAAATAAAACATTATTTTAATTAAGTGCAATAAAGCTGAAAAATGAAATGAAGATATGAATTAACCTTACTACCTTTATATTAAGAAACACATAAGTTAGTAAGAACACAAACCAAAAATAGTAGAAGAGCCTAGATTATAATGTAAATAAAACAGTAATTAATATCAATTTGTTTATCATAAGAATATGGATTAGCAATTCTATATACTAGGGTTGAACAAATGAGCAAATATATTAGAGATATAAAAGAACCAGGTCAGAAAGAGAAGCTACACATGAGCAAGATGGTAAGACTTGAATGAGCTCTGTGGGTCTGAATTAGAAGTAGAATTTCAGATGGAATCATATTTACATCCATATGCATGTATATATATATATATATATACATGTATACACACAGAATACACACAGACTTCATAACTTAAAACAATACAAATTTATTCTTTAGGTTTTGGAAGTTACAATTCTAAAATAGGTCTCACTGTGCTAAAGTCAAGGTAGCAGGAGGGACATGCTCCTTCTGGAGGCTCTAGAATGATATCTTTCCTGGCCATTTCACCTTCTAGAGGTGTCTACGTTCTTTAATCTGTGTCCTGGACCTCCATCTTCAGAACAAACAGCATAGCATATCCAAGTCTCTCTCTGACTTGGACCTCTTTTGCTTCCATCTTCCCCTGTAAAAAATGCTGATTGATTATGTTGAGCCTACTTGGATAAGCCCAGACAAACTAGCTGTAAGGTTAACTGATTAGTAAACTTAATTTGATCTGCAAAGAATTTTCCCATGCTGCCGTGGAGCCTAGCACATATACGAGTTCCAGAGATTAGAATACAAGCCGCAGTGGAGAGCCATTATTCTGCCTATCCAAAAACTCAAGCTGTTTTGAAAAAAATTAAAAAGCAATTAATTCCAATGTTTTTGAACTGCTTCAGAGAATGAAAGAAGTAAAAGTTAGTTCTTTCTTTTAATTAAGCATAGTAACATTGATATTGTACTTGGCAATGTTAGCCCCCAAAAGATAAGAAACAAATCTCACTTTTAATCATCAAAGCCTATTATAATGAATAAAATATTAGCAATTAGACTTCAGTAGCATACCAAGTGTTGTTTTCCTTATTAAACAATGAAAAGGTTTTTCTACAGTTTTTATTATTTTAAAAACCTCTCAAATATTAATATTATTGTAAAAAATATGTATGTTAACCCAAAGACATCACCATACTTCATGGAAAAAAAACAGTAAGACATAAGAACTATGAAATTGGAAAGTACAAATTTCTCAAATGGAACTCAAAAAGAATCAACTAAAACCACAACTCAGTGGCTAACCTTGATTGGCAATTAAACAGGATTTAAGAGATGCCTAGGAAAGTGACTGATGTGAGGCTGCTAACCTCACCAATGGATTGATGAGTTTGTAACTGAATAGGCAATTAAAAGGTGGATCTTAGTTGCAGTCAGGAGGACAGTGGGACATGCCTTTGAAGGGTGTATCTTTTCTCCAGCTCTCCTATTCCCTTTCTTCTTCCCCGGTGCTGGGAGATGAGCAGCCTTTCTCTGCCATGTTCTTCTGCCATGATGTTTCCATCTTGGAGCCAAGTAACCATGGACTGAAACCTCTGAAACCATGAGCCAAAATAAACATTTCTTCCTTTAAGTTGTTTTTTCTCAGGTATTTGGTCACAGTACAAAGCTGACCAATATACATTATAAACAATAGAACTCAGTACAGTAGCTTAGTAATGTAAAACTTTAGTATTTCAAGCAATAGTATTTTAGTATTTCAAGTAATAACATTTTCTAGTAATAGTATTTCAAGTAATGGCATTTCAAGTAATAGTAAATAAAACAAAGAAAAAGACTTAATGAAATAAATATCTGAATTTACAAAATAAAAACGTGATGAATTATTAAGAAATGTCTGTGAGAACTATACATTTATTAAGAATATCTTTAATAAGTGGAGTTTTGGCACATCTGATGATTATGTTTATTAAAAGCATAAAACAATGTCAATATCTCTAAATTACAGTACTAAAATAACAATATTAACAATTGCTTTCATAGTGATTATAGTGAAGTTAGATAAATGAGTTAAAATTCATATGGAACAAAACCACAATAAGATACAACTTCATACCCACTATGACTACTAGCACTAAAAAAATCGGATGATAATAATAATTACTTCTGGATATGGATAAATCAGAAGCCCCTACTCTGTCTTTATGAAAACAAATATGTATGACCATTTTAGAAAATGCCTAGCAGTTCCTCAAATAATTAAGCATAGAATTACCATATGATCCAGTGATTCTGCTTCTAGTTATGTCCCCAAGACAAAAGAAAACATTTATCCACATAAATTCTGTACATCAGTATTTTTATAGCAGTATTTACTTACAGTAGTCAAGACGAAAAAAGAATAATCCAATACATTAAGTGATGAATGAATAGGTCATATGTAATATATTCACATATTAGGCTATTATTCAGCCATTAAAAGGACTGCTGCATGTTACAACATGGGTGGACCTGGAGATATTATGCTAATCACAGAAGACCGCATATGTAATTCTATCTACATAAAATGTCCAAAAAAAAGGAAATCTATACAAAAGAAAATTGATATTAGCTTAAATTTAGAGATATGGATGGACAAGAAGCTGATCGCTGAAGGGCACAGTTTCTTTTCAAGATGAAAACAGTATTCTAAAATTGGCTGTGGTAGTGCTCATGCATATCTGCAATTACAATGAAAACCATAGAATTTAAGCTATAAATGGACAAAGTATTTAATATGTGAATTCGTTCTGAAAAATCTTTAAAAATTTTTATAGAAATAAACAAGAACCACCAGGAAAAACAAAACAAAACAAATAGGGGTAAACTTTGTTTAATAATGAGAAAATTGTGAGGTTATGATATGAGCTCATGTACAAAAGGCCGACAAATGGAACACAATATGTAGAGTGAACTCAAAACCCAGGAGGATAGTATGAACTTCGTAAGAGGCACATCAAATCAGTGGAAATGAACTATTCAAAAAATTGATGCTAGCTACACTTGGATAGCTAAAGGAAAAATATAAAATTGAAACCATATGTTATATAAAAAACCTAAAATCTCATATATATATTAGAAATATCACTGTAAAAAACAATAAAAGGAATACAAGAAAACTTTGGATTCAAATTATTTTACAATCTCAGAGAAGAAAGCCTTTTTAGATATGTCACTCATAAGAATGAATGAATTAAAATTTGAAATTTACATGGTAAATATATCTAATTTATAGCATATTTGTAAATATATACATAAAATTTTAAAACACTGTGTCAAAATGCAAGGAACAAACCAAGAGTATAGCTTATAAACCACTGAGCAGAAAAAAGACTAATTTTCCTAACATAAAAAGAGCTCTTAGAAACTAATAAAAGAATGACAAACTGATTTTTTATTTGGCCAAAGAATATAGACAAGTATGCACAGAAAAATGAATGTTTAATGGGCTCATAATTATGAAAGGGCTCTTAAGCTAAATCATAATAATAGAGAATTTAATACTTGGATATCACATTTTCATATTTGTAAGCTTCTTGGTGTTTGATAACACACAACATTGGCAATGCTATTGGAAATAAACCTTCACAAATAGTTGAATTGTAAATTGACAAAATCCCTGATCCATGAAATCTGCCAGCATCAAAATAACATTTAACATTAACATTTAACTTCTTACAAATATTGTCTATCATATGATATAAAGCATGTGTAGAGTTCACTGTGATATTGCTATGACAACATTTTGGAAATAATGCAAATGTGTGTCAGCTGGAAAAATACAACTTGGGGTACATCTATATAATTCAGGAGTTTTCAACCTCAATACTATTGGTATTTGGGATCAGATAATTCTTTGGAGGGGATGGGATTGTGCATTGTAATATGTTTAGCAGAGTCTGTGGCTATTACTCATGAGGGAACAGTACCAACCTTCCCCTTGGCTGGGTCTAAAAAAAATTTCTCCAAACATTGTCAAATGTATTATGTAAGGCAAAATTATTCTCCCTCACTGAGGCCCACTGATGTAACGGATACTATACAGCTATGTTTTTTAAACTGAGAATAGTTTGTACCAGTGATGGCAAACTTTTTAGAGCTTTCAATGATACAAATAGCCTACTCTGGCACTCATTCCATATTTCACCACCTCTGCTCTATACATTGACTTGAAAAAACCAATATATATTTTGTTCAGTGACAAATCCAAAATACAGAACAGATGCATAATATACCACCATTTTTTTCCATAAAGGACAAGGTACAGGAAATATTCATCTTTAGCCTGTATTCATAGTAAATGTTTTGTTAAGAATTCAAAAGGAACTAAAAGCTACCTGTTGTTTGGAATATAGATGAATGGATGGCTAGATAAAGAGGGATGTTTTAGATGGTACTTTTATGGTAGACTTAATTTTAAATGATGGAAATATTTGTATAATTAAGTTCTATATATTGATCAAAATTGACAAATGGATTTGAGTCTTTTTCAATTGCCATCTTAATAATCATCAACCATAAGGTTGCTGGATCTTGACTTCCATCTCAAGGTACCAAAAATCTTTAGTGTACTGGGGTTTTCTTTCCCTGTATATTGGTGTGGGCTCCTGTTTTGATGACTTTCCCAGTGGAAAATTTAAGGAAGAAGAAATACTGTAGCTTCTTGTAACTATTGGTCTGAAAGGTCATGACTGCAAAACTAGGGCCCTTCTGTTGGGAGTCAGTTTTACCAGTCTTTGCCAGCTGGTACCTGGGAAGCAATATCCTGTTTTAGAGAAATGAAAATGTCGGAATTAGGTCCATCAGGGAAGTTCTTTTTCAGGACCATCATCTGGAGGACTGGGCAGGTCCTCCTTCTCAGCATCCTATGTAGTATATGGTGGCAGGGCTCTCTCTTCACAGGTTGTTATGTTTTGTGTCTGAATGTCCCCCCAAAGCCTCATGCAGTCATGGGGGACAGGCCTTTCAGAGGTGGTTGAATACAGAGTGTGCGATTGTACAGGGGCTCACAGCTAAGAGTTTGCCTTACATCTCAGAGGAGACTTGGAACTTGGACTTTTCAGCAATGCTGAAACTGTTAGGACTTTGGGAACTCTTAGAGATGGACTAAATAAATGCCTTTTGTGTAAAGGAATGTACATGAGTCTTTGGGGAACTGGGGGGAATGTTACAGTTTGTGTCTGGATGTCCCTACAAAGCTTCATGCAGTCATGGCAGCTGGCTTTTCAGAGGTGGCTGAATCTACAGTTTGTGATTGATTCATGGTCTGATGCTAGGATTAAGTGTGTGAGTGCTACACCTGCCCTAGGGCGGGTAGCCTGCATACAATATAAAGAATGGAAAGAGGCTTGCTCTCTCCTCCTCTCTTGTTCCTTTTCGTATCTTCTGCCTCCATAAACTGTTGCTCCTCTGCCACGACACCCTGCCTTAGAGCCAGCTGATTAGAGACAGAAACCTCTACGAACTGTGAGCTAAATAAACCTTTCCTTCTTTAACCTTGGGTGTCAGGTATATTGTCTCAGCAATGAGAGAAAAATAATTAAGACACAGGTTGATGTGATTTTCTATTGTCTTGTGTGGTTCCTTTGGGAAACCTCAGAATTGTTAAATTTGAACACAGGCTCTGAATAAAGAGGCAACTTTGAACTCCAATTCCCAAATTTTACCTTGTTTCTGTTTTGTAAATAACAACTTCTCATACCTTTATGTTCTTTATTGTGAATCCATGGACATAGATACAAACTCCCTGGAAAATATTTTAAGTGACTTGATAAATTTCTGGAGAATTAGGATGTTATAACTGCATACTTAAGCAATATAAGCAATATTCTTATACAAAATATATTTCGACTAACTACCTAATTTCCCAGATACAGAAATTCAGTTAGAGAGGTTACACAAGTTAGTCAATTTCAAATAATTAGGTAATCTGATAAGTCTGAAATGATCAAAATATCCCAAATCAAATAACCATCTAAAAGTCTGTACTTTGAAATTCTAAGGTAAAATTTAGGGAGACAATTTCTGGCTGGGATAAATGAGAATAAAGGTAATAACTGAAACTACAAGGGAAGGGACATTCACTAAGAGACAATATAAAGATCAGAACGCTGAAGCATGAGTTTGTAGGAATGCCCACAGTTGAAGCAGCAGCAGAAGAGAGGACAATCTTTTAATATGCCATTTTTATGACTCTGTACTGTAGTTTAAGTTTCATGGGGAAAGGAAAAAAAAATAGACTGTGTTGTAAATGTCATAGAGTTTATTTCTCAATCATCAATGATACCTTCTACATTGAGCCAACAACTTCAGCTGTCATTTCATTTGGAACATTGATTCTGTCAAACATTAATCGAAATCTGTATTGGATTAACTTTGTTAAACTCAGTATTTCCAGAAGTTAAAGGCTATGAAAAGTCTTGAATTAAATCAACCTGTTAACAGGATACTATGTCTCACTCTTAGAGATTCGCTAATTTATCTAACCACAAAATATTCCACCTTGAGTTCAGCAGATTATCTCTCAAAAATAAAAATATATGGGTAAGCTTTGGGTGACATCTCTCCAGTTATCTTCCTGTGTCCCCTGAAACATTCACAGTCCTGGAGTTGACACACATTGCCTAATTGTACCTGGTACGATCATTGTCTTTGCTTCTCTCCATTCTCCATATTTCCTTGCTCTATGCCTGAAGGATCTGTCCTGCTAAGAACTACATCACCAGGAATTCCACACCCCTAAGCTTCTATATTGAAAGCCAACAGGAAGCAACCTCTTTAGAGGCAAAGGGAAAGCAGAAAGAGTATAATGCATTTGTTCTTGACTCCCTTCATGCATCTGCATTGAATCTCTAGGTGTGGCTGAAATATTCTACTGTTAAGCAGCCCTGTGATCACCACAACCCCGGCTCTCACTGGTCTTTGCTGCCATCATTTCCTCCCCATGTATTCCAGCCCTTTGAGCTTCCTTGTGTTATTATTTCTGGAATCATTTATTATTCTTTATTCCCTTAAAATCTTTACCTATGAACCAACTGGGGAGAATTGTGTTTTATGTTCAAACTCTGTACACTAAAAATAGTATTTTGATAAATTTCAAACATTTCTATAACAAAAAGACCAAAGAATATTTGTCCATCTTGCAATTTTCACCTTAAATGTCCATAAAATGTCATAAATCTGATATTAAAATATCAGCCTTGTATGTGAAAAAATCATACACTTTTTGGACTATTAGTTAATTTTATAGATGAAGTTGCAAGCCCCTTTTCAAGGGAGAACTGTCTTTCCATTTTTATAACTGTGTCCATAATTTTATCCAACAGAACAGTAAAAGACTTGAAATCATTGTTTTCTATTTCCAAGGGACACATATGGAAATAGCATTTTCTTTTAATCAATATTACAAATGCTTGCTGAAGGGAGACTCAGCCTTTGCATAAAGTTCCTCCATCGATTTGTCAATGGTATTTAAAAGTTTCTTCAGCTGAAAAGCACTATGAAATGCTAAAAATGAGGCAAAGGAAAGCCACTTGTAAACTAATAAGGTAGCTTCTTAATAAGGATTGTTTTGCATCATGTAATTATCCTGCTGGGGCTTTGCAAGTTCAGTTTTAAATGGCTTAGAGTGATTGGGGTCAGTTGCCATTCCTGGGAGATGAATCTATGACATACATCCTTCTGTTGGATAGTTTCCCTTGAAATGATCTACATTACTCCTTAATGACACATTAGTCCTCAGTGCCATTTGTTATTGCCTTTGTGTGTACATATTTTGCATGTCTATTCAGGGGACATTAATGAAAACAAAATATCCCCATCTGCCTGTCATGGGGAACCTGCGCGCCTTCTCTACATGGGGCATCAAGTAAGAGTTTCTTCTGGTTTCTTTGTTTATGCATTCTCAGGTATTCACCAAAAACAAGGTCCCTCAGTTGGCATTGGACATATGTCTCTGGTTCTGCAACCTCACTTTTAACAATTTCATAAAACAGAATTTGGTAGAAAATAATATTTCAAGAAAATTACATATTCAAATATTCATAAATACTAGTGCTTTATCTACTGACTGATTATTTATTTAAACTGAAGACCATTTGTAAAAAGCTAACACTAAATCTAAAGAACATTTATAGAATCAACATGTTTTGGAGGAATTTTCCACAATACCTTTACTGACTTGACAGTACTATAATAAGGAGCTAGATAAAAAGTAACTAGCAAAATATATAATAGCATATATTAATTTATGTATGTTTATAACTATTATAAATAGATAAGCTTCCAGTTATAATAGAAAAACACTACATATGCCCTCATACTTCCTTGAAAATAAACTGGGTCAAAATGCCTTCTAAACTCCAAACCCCTTAATCAAACAAAGAAAGCATTTGCTGACTAGACCACAACTTTCTTTCTCATCATTTTGCATCTGTTATACTATATCTCATATATAATCAATATATTGTCCCTTTTCCTGACTCCATGTCTTCAGAAAAGTTGTGTTTACTGCATGAAATCCCATTTTCCTATCCTTTAACTACTGGAAAACTCATCTTTACCCCTTTGGTCTAGCTTTAATGACCTCTGCAGCTTGAATTTGAATATTTCTGAATATGGTCAGGCAGACAGAATTGCTTCCCCTATGCTACCTCAAAGCTATGCTGAAACTATCATGAAGTTCATCATGGCCTGTTGCAATTCTAAATACTTTAAAGTACTTATTTATTTGTCTCCATAAACTTTTTTTAAGCCCAGAATGGTTTCTTGGTGCTAGACCTGAAGAATATACAGATGACTGCTGATGATACAAGGCATATGAAAGCAAGTGCCATGGAGTGGTGGTGGAATTGCTGTCAAGTTAATTTTACAGATAAAGAAACTAGGGATTTATTCTGATCAATTAGTTGCAGGAAAGCTAAATACCTAGTAAAAGGCCAGCCAGGATTGAAAGTCAGGGTTACAGAAGTGGAACTTTTTGTTGTTGTTGTTGTTGATGTAACCATTTAGAGACAGTACTTACAAGTATTAGGATCACTTCTCTAGCCCTAACCCTTCTTCTTCATTGTCATATTAGGCACTAAGTATTACTGAAGGAAAAAGTGCATAAATAAATAGGTGAATAAAACTGAAAGCCTTGCCCAAACTACAGTCTCACTGAGCCCACTTCCTTATCCATCAAATGGAGCTATCTATCCCCATTTTGTTGAGCTCACAGGATTAGTTCAACATTGCGTTAGATAATAATACCTGAAACATGTATGTGTATCTGTATTATATATTCATATGTAGCTTACGAACTATGCATTGTGTATTTGTTATAAAAATATAAGTCTATGTAAGTGTCTTTGAATATTCGTTCACATTTGAATACATTGACATCATTTCCTTCTTTTTTTTTTTTTTTTTGTGGGTAGCGGGGGTCGACCTCAGGACCTCGCGCACCAGCAGGCGCCCGTGCCGCTGAGCGATATCACCGGCCCCCTTTTTCGTATGTGGGTTCCGGGAGTCGAACTCGGCCCTCGCGCTTGCCAGGCAGGTGCTTACGCTGCTGAGCCATCTCACTGGCCCCTCCTTCATTTTTAATAAGTGCCTTTTTTGTTCTTTAATCTTCTAATTTAGAATAAACCTGAGGCTAATGAAGTTCCCTGAATTCTCAAGTATCCTTCAACTCCATCTGAAAAAAAGTGCTTTGATACATTCTTTTTTATATTGATATTAAGGAAAAAGAACAAAGTTGTTTCTAAGGTGCTCTTAGTCATAAATGTAGTTGGTACCAGGGTTAGAAAAATGTTTTCTTCAGTATTTCTTACCACAAGTTAGAATTATGAATATATAACAGTTTCATAGCTTCATATCTTGTTGTCCCACTTTTTAGTAGTGAGTCCTTAAGAAGTGTATACATTTCAATCTCTGTTTTATAAATTAGGAACCTGGGGCTCAAAGTATTCATTTTTCACAAGGTTGTCTTGAGAATTCAGTGAGAAAGTACAGGTAAAAAATATATATGTAGACAGAATTGCCTGGCACATACAGATAATCAATAAGTTGATTTTTATTATTACCCACAAGGAGAAATTAATGAGTTGTTGAATTGTGGACTTTGGTGAAATTGCTACACAGAGGATCTCAGGACCTGTTATGCCCCCTATATATTCCTTATCAAAGGAAAAGAATCAGGTCAGTATATTGCCACTCTGCTGGATTAACTAATGAAAACTGAATCCACTGCTTATACATTAACTCTGGAAAATAAGGATATAACAAATAAAACAGCATAAATAAGAACAGTTACTACGACAAAACCCTCAAACATCACACATGCCCCTCTATCACTTTCTCTTTTACTTTAGACTTTTATGTAGTCAGAAAACTCTCATTTTTTTCTCTCTTTTCATATAAATAAAGAATATTTTGGCTTGGTTTCTACAGCCCAGCTCTCCTTTTACATAACTGGTACATGGGAAGGAATGACTAGATAGGATATTTTCTAAGATAGAGATCATTAGACATTTTTCATTATTAATATAGCTATCAAATACACCAAATTCAGGTGTTAATAGATCGCCTCACAATCTTCAAAACTATATGTCCTCAGATTTCTTTAATCACCACTGAATAGTTCCTCTGACATCTCATTATACAAGTGGTGTATTTGTTATGCACCAAACATCAATAAATGAAAGCTTTACTTACAGATGCGCCTATGGTGTTATCACTTCCATCCTGCATTTTTGCAGGTAATTTTGGGATACAATCTAAATATTTTACTTTACTCCTGCTGCTTAACTTATAATCCATGTCAATATTTTTAAATTTTGGCTTCCCCATTTAACCTACCAATCTTCTATTCCTCTATATAAGTAGAGATGAGGAGGAGATTTCACTAAACTTGCTTACCTTACACAATGGACAATGGGTCCTTAGACTGTCAACTGACAAGTATTCTGAATCTAATGAAAATAAATGCTATAATGAACTAGGGAGGACCTCTATGGGTTGGAGACATGGAAGTAGCTTCCCTTTTCACCTGAAGAGCTCAGATATAAAATAAGTAATTCATGAAAGTTTTCTGGATGTCCCCATACATGGTCAGCTTATATCATAAGCTGTTTTCTGCTATTATCTGTTCCATAGCCCACATTTTGAAAGGTCATATATAATCAGATGGCACTTCTCCCTACTCATGTCCAAGTCTAAAGTATTTCACTTGTTCTTCTCAAGCCAAATGTAATCATGAATATTATTTGATTGGTTAATTATATAAATGGAAGAGAGAAAAGTGGATAATTATTATATAAAATAAATTATCACATAAAATGTAAGGCAATTTATTTATTGTGAAGAATTTCTGTAGATATTATCAGATTCAAGAACTATCCAATAGAAAAACCCACATATGCATAAAAAGATCCTCTTTTTTTTTGCACAAGGAGAACATTTTAATCATCAGAAAACACATATAGAACACCATATATTAATGTGGATGTCTAATCACACTTAAAGTTAAAAACATAAAAGTACTTTAACAGTTCTTTAAACAGAGCTAAAAATTTAAGTGATACAAATTATTGTCACAATAAGAAGCTTTTAAGAGACAATAGTAAAAAGGATGATGATCACAGTCCCAAGCCCTGAACAAAAGGCCTCTCATGCATTATTTGATTTAGTCAACACAAATGAGGAAGCAGGTAGCATAAACATCCCCATTATACAGAAAAGGGAATTTATCTGATGGGTTAAACCCGCTCAAGGTCACATGGTCGTAACACAGCAGAACTGGCTGTGGCTCATAAAAACTACACGATACTGGCCCAGTAATAGTATCACTATCACCCCCAGTAATTCTTACCTTCATCCAAAGTCAGGTCAACTTCCTATACTACACATAAAAGGGACTGTGATACTAAGCATAGCAGTGTAGTAGTATAAATCCCCCCAAAAGTTGCATTTATAAAGATCCAGCGGCAGGGCTTTTTATATTTCCAGTGCCCTATACCTCTGCCTTTCTCTCTCAGTAGTTTTATGATCTGTCACTACTGTAGCAGACAGCACATCAGCAAGTTTGCAGGGTAATTCTTTTGGACTGATCTCATTTATGCTTGCCCATTTCTTGCCAGTAACAAATCTTGTAAAAACACTTAGCGTTCCAGGGCTTTTCACATATAACTCATCTATCTGAAGGTTTAAAAAAGTAATTCATAACATAGCTCTCCATCAAAAGAGGTAATCATTTCTATTTCTGTCTTCATGTAAGATATAATAATTCTGCAATTTATGGGGCCACAGAAGCTCTGTGACTTATATCATTTGGAGCATAATGTGATCTTTTCTGATTAATAGCTGCCATTTATTCAGAGACTGTGCAGGACATTTTATATTTATTGAACATTCTCATTTAATTCTCACAACAATTGTAAGGAAAGCTATCATTATCTCCACTTTATAGCTGCAGCAACAATTGTAGATCACGAGGCCAGCATCAAACATGGGGAACTTCGATTATTCTGTCAATGAATAAAGGGGTCAGAAAGTTGAATAAGGTTGAATACCATCTGTCTCATGTTAACATTTGCAATTTTATGATTTATATATTCAACCACCTTTTACAAAGCTTTACTTATGTATAAAATACAATAGGATTATTGGATTATACATCCAATGGTCGATTATTTAAAAGGTATCACCACCAAGAAGCATTTGCTTGGCTGAATGATCACCACTTCCTTCATCTGCCTGTTCCTTCCCATCATTTTAGACTAGGGTTTTTCAAAAGTAGCATTATTGACTTTTGTGGCAAGATAACTTCTTGCTGTGAAGGGTGCATTGCAGGATTTTTAGGTATACCTCAGACCTCTATCTACTAGGTTCTAGTAGCATTTCATTCTCTAGACATGACAATCAAAAATGTCCACTTCATCTGGGGCAAAATTGGCCCCAGATGAAGAAATATGTTCTAGACTGAAACTTCATTTTAATATATATTTATATTATCATACTTTCAATCTAACCTGTAGTTATATTTTTCTTTAGTTAAATATAAACTCCTTTTATGTATGACTATAACCATGGCATACGAAACCTTCTTCCCTTACAGAAAACTTCACTGGGTCAACATGTCTAATAAACTCAACTAATGTATTCATTAAGATGCTAATTTAAAAGAAATGCTTTAATGGCCGTGGTGGATTAACTAATGGTAAACTTGTAACATCCAGCTGAACTGAATCAGCTTTCTGGGTGTAGAAGGCCCACCTGAGGATTGTTGCCAAAAGCAAAAAAGCAGAACTGGAGGGAAAAATGGCATGCTATTGATTCTCCTGGAGAAGCTTGTCACATTGGTTTTCCTGATATGAACTCAGCTGTTCTTATCAGAGGAGCTGGAGTCCTCACTGTCACTGAGGATGGCTGCGGTTCTCTTCAGGGGAACTCTGGTCCTTATCTTGACTGTTGCTTCCTGGCTTCAGCGCAGATCCCTCAGCCTGCTGGCCCAGATCCTTCATCCCGCTGGCGCAGACTTTCCAGCTTCCACCACGGACCTCTGGGCCTTCCCAGTACAGACCTTTGATACAGACTTGCATGACACATTGCATGGGCTCTAGGCTTCCAGTTGGTCTCGTGATGGACATTGCCATGGGCTCTAGGTCTTCAGCTGGACTCATGCAAGACACTGCCATGGGATCCAGGCCCTCAGCTGCATTCTTTGTGTCTCTAGTGTATAGACAGATCTCCTGTACTCTTCTGCATTTGACTTTTTGGGTGAATATTATAAAATAATCCTATAAATTATGTGTCCTGCATTAAATCTATTCCCTTGTAAACCCTGACTACAACAATGGCTTTTCAGGCAGCCAAATAGAGTGTTGATTCGATTTTGTTTTTATGTTGCTGTTTTGTTTTGATAAACATGACCTTAAGTAAAGTGAACGTAAACTAATAAAAGCCAGAGAGATATGCTAAGTTTGGCATTTATCTAAAAATATATGCATGGCAAATGGCTTTAACTTTTCTGACAGTCATAGATTTGACACTGATCCTCCACAATGTAAGTATCAATATTTTATGGTCATCTTGTTGGTTTGCTACCTCCAAAAAAGAATCAGAAAACATGTTTCACAATGCAGCAAGTATAAATTTTTAATATTAAATTTTATATTAATCATATTATTCATTCATAAGTTACTCCTTATACTGTAAATGAAGCAAGGTCAGAAAAACCTTGCAGTTTTGTGTGTTTATAATATTAAATAATAAATTTTATAGAGTGAAAAAATGCATAAATGGATGGTGAACGAAAGATAAATGTTAAGTCAAAAGATAACATCCTTCTCATTCTAACTAAAGACCCTAAGAAAGTTATTGCCCTGGGAAAATTTTACAAATATAAACCGCAACATGCCAGGCATGTTGGTGCATGCCTGTAATCCCAGCACTTGAGAGGCTGAGGCAAGAGGATCATTATGAGTTTGAGGCCAGCTGGGCTACATAGTGAGACCCTATCTCAAAAAAAAAATTTTTTTTAAACCACAAAAAAATCTCTTTTTTGAGAAAATTTTAATTCTTCATTGATATTTCTGAATATCAGAATTAACTACCTAAAACACCAAACTTATCTGAAATCTCCAAATTTAAATCAGTGAGAGGAATACAAAATATTTGCTACACCTTGGCAATAGAAAATGTCTCCTCTATCTTTGAAAGGTGGGAACTATTTGGCAATTTATGGTAAAGTAACCTCTATAATTTTTCTGGTTATTAATAATTGTAGAAATGTATTAGGAAATGATATAGTTCTACTTTTCTCCAGAAATACAAAATTCTTTTGTCATGAACTTCAAATAAAAATCAGTTTATCCAGTACGTAGTAAAGAATGGTCATTTTAATACACTTCTAAAAGATTACCTGGATATATGTCTTTAAATCAGAAATGGGTGCTATATTTTGTTGGTGGTGATGCAGAATTAGAAACAGTAACAGTGTCTATTCTAATAGTACTTTTCAAGAAAGTGTTAGTTGAGTTTTCTGTGAAAATACATTCCATGTGATAACTGCCAACACCAACTATGAATACTTAAAAGGACACTTGATTCCAGACTTTCTCCAAAAGACTTGGGATTTGATCAGCCACTTGACATTATATTCAATAGATAAGTATTAAACATGGCTGTTTCTGGATATTATTTTAAAAACAGCAAAAAAGTAAATATGCCAAGCACTACAAACCTAGCTTAAAGTTGACTTGGAAAAAAAAATCTTGGAAAGTATCCACCCATATTTACAACTCTGTTCAAATTAGCATTACTGTAAAATTACTGGAGGCACAGTGGTAGTATCTTCCCATGCAGTTGTTCCAACATTGAGCTTTCTTTTAATTAGCAATTTAAAACATGCAATATGTTTGTGTATATTCTATATTTCAGAAAACAAAAATTACAATATTATGTTTCTCAAAATAACCCAAAGGAAATTCAGCTATCAGACCAGCCTTTATTACTGCCAGACACTGATACATCTCAGAACACAATCTCAGAAGTGATGATCTCTAACCTCATTGGTGATGTGTGTGTGTCTGTCTGTCTGTCTGCAATGTCAAACGCATATAATAGAATATGCCATGTCATCCATACTCATATGGATGGAGCTAAAAAGATCTTTCGTGTACTCTGTCATTGTTTCTCTCTGCTACATAACTGTGAAGTTTATTTGTCCTCACCTACATATCTGAATATGAAATTGGGAGCAAACCGTAGTTATGCCTTTTCCCACTCTCTATGAAATAGATGTGTATCCTCCTTAAAATCCATAGATCCAAGAATCTCTAGGAGACAGACCTAAGTTCTGTCATTCAGGAAGCTAGCAATCTTGGTTTCCTGAATTGTCACAGGTTTATCCTGATGCCAACCAATATCTTTTCCCCTTATAATTGGTCAATACCTTCTTTCAAAAACCACTACTAACTTCATACTTCCTCTCTTTTGTTTAAGGCTGACCACTAAACTTCACTTATTTTTCTGGTGTACCAAAAAGTATATTACCTGTGCTTCCTTACTTAAGCAGTGGCTTGTTTGGTTTCTGGACAAACAGCCACATCATTATGTATACTCCTTCTATAGCTGCCTCTCAGTGCCTGAGAATTTTTCCACTCATTCTCTTTCTCTACTCTATCTGCTGGCCAGAGGCAGAAAATACAAAGTGGACCACAAGACCCTAGACGATGACAGAATCATTGGGTACATAGAAGGATGGTGACCGGGTCCTTGAACAACTGTATGGAGGACAGTACCCTTCCTATCTGCATTGGACTGAGATGGGCATAAAACCTTGTGTCTCAATATTCCACTGAACAATGAGGGATATTTTTTCAGGCTGAGGAAAATGTAAGACACCAATCTCAAACAGACATTGAGACAAATATATGTAAAAACATACTATAACAAACAAATGTATATTGTATCAGTCAGTTTTCCCATCACTGGGAAAAACTACCTGACACCTACAAATTAAAGGAAGAAATGTTTCTATTTTTGTTTTTTTTTGTTGTTGTTGTTGTTGTTATTGTTTTGCTTTTGACTCATGGTTTCAGTCCCAGATCAGCTGACTCCAGTGTGAAAACATGGCAGGAGGGCATGGAGGAACCAAGCTGCTCAGTTCATGGAAGTACCAGAAAAGACCCTGAGAGGAAGCAGCCAGGGGCCAGATATAGTCCAAGGTCATGCTCCCGTTCCCCACTCAAACACACCCAGAAGTGCGCTTCACTAATAACCTCCTAGGTGTCTCCTAATCCAATCAAATTGACAATGAAGATTAACTACTACACAGGTATATCTTTTTAAATTGCTACACTATATCTAGCTATAAATCAAGTCACTAAGAAATACTTCTAGAAGATAGGATTTTTTCATGAATTCCACATATCAAAATCTCGAAGGGTAAAATATTAAGAGTATCAAAACATCATTGTTGTTTTCTTTATCTATCAGAATCAACTGATACCCTTTAGGAGTTAAGTCAAATCTCTATAAAATGAAATAACTGGAGCGTATATTATTGACCTCCTTAAAACTGCATTGATAAATTTAAAGAGCAAGATGAAAATGACAAGATAGGAAGCATGCAGGTGGACTGTGTGGAGATGGGAAGGGAATCTGGGGAAACAGAGAGAGGGGAAGGCCGGGGGAGAGTAAAAATAATTAAAATTGGGTGCATATATGTATCAGTTCCCCAAGATGATTGTAATTATTATGCATCACAAACATACACCAATAAATTTTTAAAATAATTATAAAATTGCATTGATAAGCTTGAATTTGACATGTTTCTGGTAATAACAGGGAAGATACTGAAATACTGCAATTGTTTCGCATTGGAATGTAGTGTCTTCTCTAGGAGGAGACATATTAAGGACCCCATATCAGAAATGATAGTACTGGGCCGGTGAGATGGCTCAGCGGTGTAAGCGCCTGCCTGGCAAGTGCGAGGTGCTGATTTCAACTCCTGGTACCCACATACGAAAAAAGGGCTGGTGATATTGCTCAGTGGCACGGGCACCTATTGGCGCACGAGGTCCTGAATTCGACCCCCAGTACCCACAAAAAGAAAAAAAAAAAGAAATGATAGTACTGTGTCTAATGATCTTGTTATTTTTATACAATGGTCATGACCAGAAATGTATACTGTTGATTCCTGGCTGTATTTCACACACCCCTGGCAACTTCTGGGAATGAGACACTAATTGAAAGCCCCAAGAATACATTGTACATTCTTCTGCATCACCAAATGTATTCAAAAAATTTTTCTTTCCTAAAATAATACGCTGAAGATCTTAAAAATATAAGGGTATTTTTACAGTAATATTCACAGTAATAATGGGAAAATTAGCAGGCCTAAACTGTTAAGCTTTATCTTAAACATTAACTTTTAAAAAAAACAGCTTTTGCTCACAGTGTCCTGTTTCACCTCCCAACACACAGGCCAGCATAGACACACCCACTCCTCATCCCTTTGTTTCGTCTCTTCATCTTGTCTGCCAGGTTTCAGTAGCTGCATAGAAGATCTCAATTGTCTGAACTCCATTATAAGGGTATATGTAGGGTTTTTGTCATTTCATTTCCTCTCTCACGTGACCTAACTCTATTTGTCATTAGTGCAATTATTTGATCTGATTGCATAATCACAAGAAAACCTTCTGGTTTCTAAATATGCCTAAATTCTAGAGATCGCGCTGGAGAATGTCAGAATTCCAGGGTTTGTAAAGGTGTTTTCCCCTGTGAACAGTTGTAAGTGTGGCTTCCCTGTGTTCCCATGAGGTGGAATCACCTAAGTCTCCCATTTGATTGCTCACTGAAGCAGTCCTTGCTTACCAGGAGGTTTGCACTGTTAAGGGAAGGAAAGAGGGACAGTGATGACTTGAAAATATAATTACTTTTGAATATGAAATAAAATTTGGTATTTAAAATGCCTGATAATATGAAATCTTTGTGTTCCTCAGATTGGAAAACACTAACAGTATATTTTCTGTTTAAAAAGCTAAAATATGTAATTTAAGAAGAATTTAGAAAATTAAAAGAATAAAATTAGAAGAAATAAAACATTGCATTTGGTTCCATCATAAAACCTATATTTTATAAACTGTGTACAGTGCATGTATTTGTATATGCACATATATACATGTATATATTCTAAAGAGGTATACACATAAATGTATCCATTAATAAATGTAAATAAATAAATATATACATTTTACACACATGGGTTGCCCATACTAATGTGTAACTTGTTATTTTTAATCTAATAACTGGATAGCATTTTTCTATCACTTGCTATTCATCTACAATATTTTTGCTAATTTTAAATACTGGATTTCAGAAGAATTATCATTTAATTAATGCCTCCATGTTATATTTTTATATTTTTATATTTTATAGTTTCTGTTTTATTATAAATATCACAATAAACATCCTATCATGTAACTCCCCCATAAGCAAAATCTGCGGGCCAAAGAACACAATCAATTAAAATCTCCTTTGCATAATTTCATGGTAAAATACGTTGAATCTTACATAGTTTTTTGCTCTACCATTAAGATAGATCACAACAATTGGAAAAATGGTTCTCACTGGCAATGCACATATATGGTACAGAACTCCAGAGCTTGTTTGAAAGAAACAAAACATATTATTATTAGGGGCATGTTAATTACTTGCTCAGTCTTCTGCCCATGAGATACTGTGCTGGTAAAGTACTTTAATTCATGTTCACCTATTCTGGCTGATGCCCATCTCAGGAAGAAACAACATTAAGCTTATCATGGAACAGTGAAACAGGTTGTTTCAAACATAGGTACAGATTCTGAAATGACCTAGCATTTACAGTTATTTTAGTAAAATAAAAACTTTTCAGAAACAAGGCTAGGAAAGTTATTTACTGTACAAAAGCTGGAAGTCTGAAGAGAAGGGTTTGATGGAAGGTCAGAAACGTCTTCCTGCTTTTTTACATTAAACAGCATAAATGAGATTGTGGATTATTATTGTTTTGTAAATTGTCTAAATGATGGGGTTATGTACTTATGAAAAATCAATAACATTCAGAAAGGGAGTTAAATTAGAATTAAGTGCATGAGCAAAGGGTATGAAACTGAGTAACTAAAAGCACAAATATGGTAATTAACAATAACAAAAGAAACCTGTGAAACCTTTGCTTTTATGCCAATTAAAATCAAAGATGAAAAAACAAGAAGAAACCATTTTATGGGTAATGTTTATATCATCTAATTGACTATGAGAAAGGAGACGTTTTCATTCATTATTTCATTGGCACTTCATCACACAAGTGTCCCTTTCTCTACAGGTCTTGCTTATACATTATATTGCTAATTCCTTTTTATGTGGGGTATAGCTTGAATAGGAATAAGAATTCTGTTCTCCTTGAAGGCTATGGAGTATACTCAAGTCATCTTTATTTTATTTAATGAAGGCCTGAAAACTGAATGTCACCCTCTTACATATTGTATGCTCTCACTGATAATGGCTTAATTTGGCATGAATCAAATATGGCCCAAATTGTCCTCACTTTTCAGTAACAAGGTAGAGAATTTAAAAATTATCATATAACATGTTGAATTATTCAATAAATAACTATGAATAATTAATACCAAGGAGTACAACAAAAGCCATCACAGCTTGCTTTCCTGAGAGTTTCCCTCAGAAGATAGGTGATATTGATTTTCAAAAGAGAGCTTTGGAATTGAGAGCCCAAAACCAGTAAGTGAAGCAATTCATATAAGAAGCCTGCATATGAATAAATAATAGTAGAATGAATGAGTCACCTCACTAAAGAAATACTTCGTCGCAGGGACTGAAATAATGGTATATCGAATATACTTACTCAAATGTGTTGAGTGATCATGAAACTAAAATGAGCTTCCAATTAAAAAGATATCGGAGAGAAGTTTTTACACCAGAAATAAGGTGGATGCTTACCTAGCATCGATCAGTTGGTCTGAGTTAGATGCCTGTAGAGGTGATAATTGGGTTTGCTGCAAGAATGTAATTCTGACTCCTCTTTGTTCATTGTTCTTTGGTATTCTCAAAGGTTCTTCATTCCTCATGGTGGGGAGGGGTAGAAGAGAAGGAGCATAGTAGATAAAACCCAGGACCTTTAGTTAGCATTTCACAACTGTAGTTTCTGATATGACAATCACACCATTTATGTCACTTACCAAACTTATTTTGGCCCATAAAGCTTTAAAGATCCACCTTTAAAGGTTTAAGGTCTAAGACCCATTCTTAATGAAGTTTTATGATAAAGAGACAAATATAAAGGTGCAATAATATGCCTGTACTTTACAACCGCATGAATACTCCAAACTCAGTGCATTAAGCTTCTAAAATGAAGAGATCTTCATGCAAAAGTCCAAGCCAAATTACAGTTTCAACTTAGAGAACAATGTAATAATCACAGTAACTAACAACATGGAGCTTTTATTTTATGTAGGTGAATTTTATAAGCCAAAGTTTAGAACTTTTATCTATAAAGTAACATGTAGTAAATGTTTTAGCCTTTGCAGGCTCTTTAGTTTGTCACAGCTACTCAATTTTGCATTTGTAGATTAAAAGTAGTCATAGACAATTCATAAACAAGTGAGCACGATTTTGTTATTTATGGAAACTGAATAAGTGGACACTTAATTTCATATAATTTCATGTACTATAAAATATTACAATTATTTTTAATTTTTTTCAATGTTTAAAATATGTGAGGGCCGGTGATATCGCTTAGCAGCACAGGCGCCTGCTGGCACGTGAGGTCCTGAGTTCAACCCCTGATACCCACAAAAAAAAAAAAAAAAAAAGTGAAAACTATTCTTAGTCCCTGAGCCATATAAAGCAAGCAGCAGGCAGAAGCTGGCCCACAAACTAGTTTGAAAACCTTACTTTATAATTATGTGTATGTGTACACAGACACACACACACACACAAATTGCCATAAAAACCTTAAAAAGTGGGCACTATCATTATCCTCCCTCAGAAAATGTAGGTAATCATGTATAAAGAGGTTAAGTAACTTGTTCAGCCATACAACAAATAAAGAGTATTTGAACTGGCTTCAAAGTTATATTCTTAAACACTCTTCTTCCAAGGCCGTAGAGCCTCCTCCTTGTGATGTGCAGATAGTTTTATATCCCTTTCACCTTGAAATGCACTGGAAATATTTTACATGCACATGATGTTTTCTGATGCTTAGCACTTGTGAATAACCAGAGCTAAGGCTTGATTTTCTTTTCTAAACTTTGCCTATACTTTGTTACTTGCCTTTGTTACTTGTCAACTTCACCACCACCAGAAGTAGACTGAAATATAATGGGCACTCAAAAATATTTATTGAGTTAAAAAATTTAAATGCATGAGAAACTATGTTGGGGGAGATGGTCCCAACAAGAAATTTATGTCATGCCCTAGTCGATTGCACTTACTGAAAACAAAAGTAGTCCTAAAGAATAAAAAGGAAACCCTCCAAATATTCTTTCATTTTAACGTCTGTGAAAATGACAGAGAAGATTAAGTAGTATCCTTATGTAATCAATTATAGGATTGGATATTTGGTTCAACTAATTGTCCATTTCAGAGTTGATCATCATTTTGGAAGATTACATCTGTTTCTTAGTAATATTATCAAACATGAGAAGTACAAATGCATTAAGAAAATTAAATCCTACATAGTTATACAATTTAAATGATATTCAAGCAAGTCCTTTCCTTTGTCACAAACTGCAAATTGCCTCGCTTATAGAACCAATTATTTCTCATTTCACTGGCTGGCACAAGAGCATACAGAATTAATTATACTAGTAGTGCCATTCATGACAGCCATAGACTTGAGAACTGTGTTCGTGATCCTTGGACTTTGATATTTCTTGTAAAACTAGGGCTACTGGGCAATCAGAAAGTGTTTAGTCAGACTGGTGAGCCTATCCCCGAACACTACAAAGAGAAAAAGAAAGAGAAGGTAGAAAATTAATTTTTTAACATCTCAAAAAATTACCCCAATATCTTCCAGCCCTTTGTGATACTGGCCTAATTTTTGTACTTTTGATAGAAGCCCTTTCCATCCAGTTCTGTACTCAGTACAGATAGGGAACAGCTGGTCACCCCCCTCATTACAATTTCCCTCAAATATATGATGGCAGTAATTAAGTTACATTTCAGCTGTGTTCTCTAGACTCAATAATTCAGGATACTAAATTGTAACATAAAATTCTTATGAAATTACCTCATTTCTAATTTTAGCAAACTAAATCATTAGCTACATTAAATCTTGGACCCCTCCCCTTTTCCCTTAAAATGGGATATCTGCTCAGTAGAAGTTTTTCATCATGTTTAGTGGCCCCAGATGTGACTTTGGAATCAGATATTCTTTCAGTAAACATTGTTGACATGAATAGTGCCTTTTGAGTGGCAGGCATTATGCTACATGCTGGGAATGCAAGAGAGGAAACACAGAAACAAACCATATTGCCATGAAGCTTGCATTTTGGTGGAAGAGAAAGGAAAAAAATAAGATAATTGCACATTGTGATAGAGGCTATTAAGTATATAATCAAGACACCAAGATAAAGAAAGACGAATGATACAGGGGTAAGGAGGGTTAACATTTTTGATTATGCTACTTACTTGCTTGGGTAATTTATCTAATTTTTCTAAGCTTTCACTTCCTCATCTGTTAAATTGGTAGAATAATATTATCTACTGTATAGAATAAGGTTGTTGAATAATTTGAGAAAATAATTTTAAAAGCATTATGGGCAATGCCAAGGACTTTATAAAAACTCATTAATAGTAATAATAATTACATTTGCTAACATTTATTATCACTATTTTCAATAGGGAGACCAAAGTCAGAGTAACCATTTGATCAAGGGGCCTATGCTGCAATGGAAACACAAAGCTTTATATATCATTAAATAACGTTAAAAAAAAGTCATTGATTGTTACTGTCTATCAGTTTAATTGGTAAATTACTCAACAAGTATGTATAGGATGGATCAAAATGTCGTAAATGTAGTTTTCATTCACTTAATATAGTACAGAAAATCATTATTAAGACTTCACTCTGTGCCTTATCAAGATACGCACAATATCTACTAGTAAGCAATTTACCTTCTGTTGTGGAAAAAACTACCAAATGTGAAAAATGAAACTAAAAATTAAGCTTATATTTAGAATAAATCCTTTCTTTCTCTAAACTATAATTTTACTATAGGTAAAATGCATAGCTTAATCTGCTGTCTCTCAGAGGCGTCCTAAATTTGTAGCTTTAATTCTGTAATTCTAAGGCAATATGCTACAAAATGAAACTAATTATAGTGACATCACTCTTTCCTGAATAATTGCTGAAGGTTATATTCACTGCCATTACTAAAAGTTTAACTAAATCCCAATTTCTACATAACTGATTGATACTTGTTCCTTTTTCCTTCCTCAACCATCACTCCAAAGCCAGTGTTCATTTCTGTTTGAGAAAGTCAGTTACAATATAATTTCCAACATTCACTGCGTATATAACATTAAGAAACTAAGACTTGGTTTCCTCATACATTAAGAAGTGCTAATAAAATATCTACATAAAAGCCCTATTTTATTAAAGGAAACAAGGCAATAAAAGGATATGCTTTTACTGATAATTTCTCGATAAACATTAGGTAATCATTACTCCAAGTTGTTTATTTCTGTTCTTTAAATGTACAGTGTGAATAGCAGTACCTATAACATAAATCTTATACAATTTAAATCTGATTTCTGTGGCGAGAAGAGATATTCAACATCATTAATAACAAGAATAGACACACAATGTCTACAACAATAATTGCATCAGTTTCCCAAGGTTTTTCCCACAAAATATTAGCTAGAAAAACTTTGTTGGAAACAAAATCAAAGCCCAACTTCTATCTTTTGAATTCACAATACACAACAGAACATTAAGCTCACTGACCAATGAAATCCCAGCACAAAGCAAAAGTTGCAGAGGTAGAAATATTTCAACAAGTTGGAGCAATGAAGCCCTGCCTAGAACATATTCATAGCTCTGTAGGGAATGTAGTAGTGATAGTGTAAGCATTCCCAGACAGAATTATTTAAGACTCTACATTTTAACAGTGAGATCATAAAGGCATTAAAGTGCATTAAATATGTATCTTCACATTTTAGATCCATTATGGTTTATCATCTCAAAGTAAAATGTTAAAACCGCCTACTCTCTAAGCACAAATTAATAAGATGGGTGAAAGGGGTTCCAGAATATCAGCAATATACACACACTGATTCAATTTGAAAGTTGTTAACGATGTTTTCTTTTCTCCAGTTGCTCTGAAAATGAATGGAAAACAATGCAACAGGCCTAATCAACACAAAATACAGTATCGGCCTCCCAACAATCCTTAAGTTAGAAGTTTATTGTGGAACAATTAAGGCTATAATGGTAGATGTTGCATAAAGGAAAACTAAGTAAGATTATAATTAGAATTATTATTATTTATTTTTTTTTATGAGTACCGGGGGTCAACCTCAGGACCTCGCACGCCAGCAGGCACCCGTGCTGCTGAGCGATATCACAGACCCTTTTCATATGTGGGTACCGGGAGTCGAACTCAGGACCTCACGCTTGCCAGGCAGGTGCTTATGCTGCTGAGCTATCTCACCAGCCCTAGAATTATTATTTTAAAGATAAAAGTAATGCATTATCAAATCTTCTTGTAGTGGTGACGATAACCTGAGTTCAAATTTTAGGGTCATTTTCCCTTTCAAGAGATCAGTTTCTAAGAAGAAAATAATCTATATATTAGAAACAGAAAATCTATATACTACTGTAACATAAGAGAACTGAAAATAGAGAATCAATGTGGACAATCTTGGAAATAAAACATAATTCTATATTTGCATTATTAGTTCATTTTTCTTTATGACACATTTCTGATTACACATCTTGGTTTAACTATGAATTGTTTCAAAAGCACTTCCCAGCACCAGGCAGACAACATGACTAGAACAAAGAAACAACAGCGTAAATATCCTATTCACTCTAATTGTTCCATATGCATTGAAAAAGTTTTGAATTTCAATCCCTCACCTTCCTCTCCACTGTCTTTCCCCTTCAGGGATTAAGAGTTGATCAATAATAGTTCATCAATTTATTTATAAATTCAGATCAGGTGAGAAGTTATAAATAAAGGCACATAAATAGAAAAGAAAAAGAATATGGAAAAGAAGGAATGTAGTTCTTTTTTTTCATAACTCTCAGACAGTTAAGTAACTGTCGAAGCAGTTACCTTTGCAAAAGAATTTAAATGTAGAAAACTAACATCACAAACAAATTTGGGACTCTCATTTTAGGCAACATTAGATATGCTATGAAATGACCCTACCACACAATAGCTAAAGGTGCTGAATAATGTATTTCTAAAACTCTTTTGGTTTAAATAAAGAAAGTCCTTAACATCCACAAACAAAACAGGAGCAGAAATCCAGAGGGGTAAGCCAAACTTTTAATAATCATGTCAAGCATAAGAGGCATTCCCCAAATCCACAAAACCTGATAGGGAATCATAAATTTCCCACATAGTGCTGAGCTTCCCATGGTGCTAAACTTTCTGTACAACTGTAAACTAAGAAAAAAAAATTACCTCTCAATGAAACCTGGGAGGAAAATCGTCTGTAAGTACCAGAGAAAAATGAAGGGTCCCTAGAGAATGCATCACATCACTCACTGGCTATCATTTGCTCTCAGATCCAAGTTCAAGTAAGAATTTACTTTATTTTTTAACATTTTTATTAGTACATATTTGTCATACATATAGATCACATTCATCATAGGGAATTTATTTGCATCTGTACATAATAATATCTTAATTCTCCTTTTTTTCCCATTCCCCTCCTCTCCCTTCAACCCTTCTTCCCCTCCCCATTTACAAAGCTTCATTTCCATATTTTGTCTTACATTCTCTTTCCACCTCTTTCCCTTCCTCTTCACCTCTCCTTTGTTCCCTTTCCAATTTGAACATGTTCTTCCTACTTCCAGTATTTATCTTCCATTATTCTCCTTATTTACCCTTTGGGTTTCTCACACAAGAGAAACAATATGATATTTAAACTTGTGTGTCTGATTTATTTTATTTAAAATTATGGTCTCAGAGTGCATCCCTTTTCCTACAGATAACTCAAGTTTATCCTTTATGGCAGAGTGGTACTCCATTGTATATAAATACCACATTTTCTTTACCCATTCAACTTTTGATAGGTATATAGGCTGTTTCCAGGATTAACTATTATAAATTGTGTTGCTATAAACATGAATATGCATATATCACTGTGGTGTGATGCTTTTAACTCTTTCAAGAAGTTACCTAGGAAGACAACAGCAGGGCCAAATAGAACCTCTGGTTTTAGTGTTTTTTAGGAAACTCCATACTGATTTCAATAGTGACTGTACCAGTTTATACTCCATAAGCAATGGAGAAGGATTGCTTTTTCCCCACAGCCTCACTAGCATTAGTTATTGGTTGATTTCATGATGACAGCCATTCTTTCTGGAGTGAGATGGAATCTCAGTGTTGTTTTAATTTGCATTCCTCAAGTGACCAGTGATGTTGAACATCTTTTCATGTATTTATTTGCTGTTTGTACTTCTTCATCTGAGAAATGTCCATTCATTTCAGATGGCATTTTCTGACTGGGTCTTTAACTTTGGGGGGGTCTGATATTTTTTGAGTTCTTTATATATTCTAGATGTTAGTCCCTCTTCTGCGGAATAGCTGGCAAAATTTTTTCCCACTCTGTGGGTTTTCTCTTTTCTCTGTTGGTGGTTCGTGTTGCTGTGAAAAGCTTTTTAATTTGATGTGATCCCAGTTGTCAATTCTTTGTAATATTTCCTGTGCAATTGTGTTTTTGTTCATAAACTCTCTGCCTATACCTATGTCTTTTAGAGTTTTAACTATTCCATATTCCAGCAGATTGTTTGTTTTTATCTTTAGATCGCTGATGCATTTCAACTTTAGTTTGGTGCATGGTAAGAGATATGGCTCTAGGTTCAATATTTGGCAGGTGGAAAGCTAGTATTCCCAGCACTGTTTATTAAAGACCATCTTTCTTCCAATGAAGGTCTTTGGCCCCTTTGTCAGAGAGAAGCTAGCTGAGTGTGCTTGGAGTTGTTCCTGCATCTTCTATTCTGTTCCATTGATACTCAAGGGTTTTTTGTTTTGTTTTGTTGGTATTTTTTGTTGTTGTTGTTGGAGTCATGCTGTTTTTGTCATGGTGGTTCTGTAGTATAACTTCAAATCAGGGGTGGTGATGCTTCTGCCTTGCCCTTGTTGCCCGGAATTGCTTTTGCTATTGTAGGACTCTCTTCTAATTCCATATCAGTTTTAGGATTGTTTTCTGTAGTTCTCTGAGATATACTATTGGTATTTTTATGGGGATTGCATTAAATCTACATAACAGTTTTGGAAGTAATGCCATTTTGACTATATTGCTTCTGCCTATCCAAGAACAGGGGATATCTTTTCATTTACTGATATTCTCTTTGTTCTCCTTTTTCAGAGTACAGTAGTTTTCAATGTATAGGTCTTTCACTTCCTTTATTAGATTGCTTCCTGAGTATTTCATATTTTGATGCTAATGTAAAAGGTGTGGTTTCCCAGATTTCTCTCTCAATGAGTTTATTATTCATGTACAAGAATGCTATTTATTTGTCGGTGTTGACTTTTTATCCTGCTACACTGCCAGATTTGGTTATTATTTCTAGGAGTCTTTGTGTGGAGTTTCTGGGGTCTTCTATGTAGAGTATCACGTCATCAGCAAATAATGATAATTTAACTTCTTCCTTTCCTATCCTTATTCCTTTTATTTCTTTCTCTTGTCTAATTGCTCTGGCTAATGTTTGCAGAGCTGTATTGAACAGGAGTGGTGATAGTGGGCATCCCTTGTCTTGCTCCTGGTTTTACAGAGAAAGATTTCAGTTTTTGGCCAGTTAGTATGATGTTGGCAGTTGGCTTGTCATAGATGGCTTTTATCAGATTGTGATAAAGACCATCTATTCCAGTTTTCTGTAGGGTTTTTATCATGAATGGGTGTTGGACTCTGTCAAATGCTTTTTCTGTATCTAACGGGATGATCATGTGTTATTTTGTCCTTGGTTATGTTAATGTGGTATATTACATTTATTAATTTGCATATGTTGAACCATCCCTGCATCCCTGGGATGAATCCTGCTTGGTCACAGTGTATAATCTTCTTCATGATTTGCTGCATTCTGTTTGTCAGTATCTTATTGAGGATTTTTGTGTCTAACTTCATAAGGGAGATTGGCCTGTAGTTCTCTTTCTTGGTTGGATCCTTCTCTGGTTTTAGTATCAGGGTAATGCTTGCTTCCAGTAATAAGTTTGGGAGTATTGCTGCCCTTTCCATTTCATTAGTCTCTGGGGAATAGTGGCACTAGACCTTCTCTAAAGTTCTTATAGAATTCAGTCTTGGGCCGGTGAGATGGCTCAGCGGTGTAAGTGCCTGCCTTGCAAGCGCGAGGGCCTGAGTTCAACTCCCGGAACCCACATACGAAAAAAGGGCTGGTGATATCGCTCAGCGGCACAGGTGCCTGCTGGCATGCGAGGTCCTGAGGTCGACTCCCGGTACCCACCAAAAAAAAAAAAAAAAAAACAGAATTCAGTCTTGAATCCATCAGGACTTTGGCTTTTATTTGTTGATAGTTTTTCAGTACATCTTCAATTTCATTGACTGATATTGGGTTCTTTAGAATTTTTAAATCTTCTTGATTCAGCTTTGGTAATCATATATATCTAGGAATCAGTCCATTTCTCCTGTGTTTACCATCTTATTAGAGTACAGGTTCTTAAAGTACGTATTAATGATCTTCTGTATTTCTGCAGGATCCATTGTGATTTTTCCCTTTTCATTCCTAATTGCATGAATTTGAGTCTTTTCTTTCCTTTTTTTGATAGGGTTGGCTAAGGGTTTGTCTGTTTTATTTAACCTTCCAGAGAACCAACTCTTCAATTCATTGATTCTTTGTATTATTTTCTTAGTTTCAATTGCATTAATTTCTGCTCTGTTCATTATAATTTCCTCCCTTGTACGAGCTTTGGGCTTGACTTGCTTTTCTTTTTCTAGAACCATAAGGTTCTCCATTAGGTTGTTTATGTGAGCTCACTCTGTTTTTCTGATATGGGAATTTACTGCTATAAACTTCCCTCATAGGACTGCTTTCACTGCATCTCATGAGTTCCAGTATGTTGTATTTGCATTATTGTTTAATTATAGAAACTGTCTAACTTTTTCTTTAATTTCATCTGTGACCCACTGGTTGTTCAGGAAGGTGTTACTTAATTTCCACAAGTTCATGAAGTTTTTGTGGTTTCATTTGTCATTGATCTCCAATTTCACTGCACTATGATCTGACATAATATGCATAGGATAATTTCAATTCCTTTGCATTTACTTAAGCATGTTCTATGAGCTAGTATGTGGTCTGTTTTGGAGAAAGTCCTGTGTTTTGCTGAGAATTTATATTTTCTTATTTTGCGGGGAAATACTCTGTAATTATCTACAGTGGTGTCTTGGTTCTTGAACTTAATTTGTTCTCTTATTCTAGAGAAGATGGATGCATTTCTGTTTGTGTGGGGAAGATGGCCACAGTCATCTTCATCACCCAGTGCAAAATTCGTGAACAGAAGCAAAATTTTACCAAATGCTTCTGTTTGCAAACCAAATTGTGAACAGAAAGCATTCATGAACTGAGGTACTACTGTACTAAGTCCATTCGTTCAGAGGTTTGGTTCAGCTCTGATGTTTCTTTGTTGGTTTTTTGTCTAGTTGATCTGCCTATTTGTGATAGTAGAGTATTGAAGTCCCCCATTACAACTGTACTAATTCTTATCTGACTTTTCATATCCATTATTATTTGTTTTATATAGTTGGGTACACCAGTATTCGGTGCATATATATTTATGATTATTATCTCTTCCTCTTGGATTGTTCCCTTAACAAGTATGCAGTGACCTTTGTCTCTTCTCATCAATCTTGGGTTGAAATCCACTTTGTTTGCAAATAGAACAGCTATCTTGGGGCCGGTGAAATGGCTCAGCAGCATAAGCACCTGCCTGGCAAGCGCGAGGTCCTGAGTTCGACTCCCAGACCCCACACACGAAAAAGGGGGCCGGTGATATCGCTCAGTGGCACGGCGCCTGCTGGTGCACTAGGTCCTGAGGTCGACCCCCGATACCCACCAAAAAAAAAATAGCTATCTCTGCTTTTTTCTGGGTTCCTTTGGCATGGAGTATTGTTTTCCACCCTTTGGCTTTCAACCTATGAATTTCTTTTTGAGTTAATTGTTTTTCTTGTATGCAGCATATTGTTGGAGCTTGTTTCTTGATCCATTCTGCCAATCTGTTTCTTCTGATTCGTGAATGGAGACCATTCACATTGATGGTTATAACTGGAATGTATTCATTTCTCCTTGTCATATTATTTTCCTGTTGTTGGTTCCCTTTCTTTCCCTTCTGTTTACATGCTTGCCTTGCCTGGTGGGTTCATTCTATTGGCATACTTGGAATTGTTGTCTTAATTACCTTTTTAAAAATATCCTTCATAACTTTTTTGAGTGCTCGTTGGGTGGTCATGAATTTCTTCAGTGTTCTTTATCATGGAAGTATCTTATTTCTCCATAAATTTTGAAAGATAATTTTGTGGGATACATCAATCTGGATTGGAGGTTGTTTTCTTTTAGGGCTTAAAGTACTTCACTTCAGTCTCTCCTTGACTTAAGGGTTTGTGTTGAAACATGTATTGATCCTTTATAGGTGATTGGTTTCTTTTCTCTAACAGCTTTCAATATTCTGTTCTGTTAAATTTCTAGAATATCGACTATTACATGCCATGTTTTGTTTTGATTTTTTCTGATCATGACTTTTTTGAATTCTGTATACCTCAATTGTTGGTACTGCAAGTTCTTTTTCCATGCTTGGAAAGTTTTCTGTTATTGCTTCTGTGAACAGGTTTTTTATGCCCTTTGTGCTATCTTCTGATTCTTCATTGATTCCAATTAATCTTATATTAGTCTTCTTTTCATCATCTAGCAACTGTTGGATTCATTTTTCATGGTCTCTTGCTATTTTTAAGAGGTCTTTCATTTGATGATCACCAACCCCACCCTTGTGTTCTAGATCTGGTATTCTATCTTCACACTGGTTGACTGTGCTCTGTATACTTTCAGTAGAATTTGTAATCTCCTGGGTTTCTATTTCAGATAGTTTTATGGAATCTTTTCAGTGTTGGGCATTAATAATTTCCATGTCTTATCTAAGGTCCTCTATCTTTATCTGTATCTACTCTAGATTCACTAATCATTTCCTTCATTATGGTTGTCATCTCTTTAATATATTTTGTTTTTATCAAGAGACTTATTGGTTTGTTTCGTTACTTCTGCTGCCATGATTTCATTAAACTCAGCTGGAAGGTTTTTGATTTCTCCCACCTCAAAGCCCCCTTGATTTGCCTTGGGCAAGTTGGGGATTATAGGTTGCACTTTGCATCCATGTTTTCTCAGATTGTTTGTTTCTTTTTTTTTTTGTTTTACTTATTTGTTTTCTGTGTCGAGGCTGGTAAATTGCTTGTGGTATGTAGCTTTATTACTAGTATTGAGACCTCTTTAGGAAATGACTACTTTTCAGAGATGTCTTCTAAGCATAGCTGGCATTTGGCTTTTGAGTCTGTTCCAGGATCCTGCCTCTTCAAATTATTAGGAATGAAAGGTTACTACCGGTTTGGCCTGGCACCCCGTTCTTTGGTATTGGACTATAGTATTTTTTATGACCCCCAGACAATCTAGGTATTGGCATACAAGGAAGATCAATTGATCACAGCAATTATATCACTTTGGCTAAAGTAGTACCACTTACAACAGTAGCATCAAGCACAGACTAGAAAATGACAAACTGTGATAACTAATAATTTGCCACCTTAATCTTTATGTACAGTATGCATATTTATACAACAAAATCTAAGACAAATCAGAAAATTATATGCAGTAAATATCCACTAAATAAATCAGTTTTACTTTAAGGGGAGAAATTTTAAAAGGGATAAGAGGAAAAAAATAGAGAAATAAAGGAGGAGAAAGAGATGAGAAGCAAGACTGAAGGACAAAGGAAGATAGCCCAAGCCTCGGGAAACGAGTGAGGAAGACAGGAGGGAAAGAAAGAAGGAAACAAACCAAAACAAAACTAAAAACAAAGTTCACACTCATGAGAAAAGAAACAAAGGAAATGAACAACAACAAAAACCAAAAGCAAAGAAAAAACCAAAGATATTTCTCTGTGATTTCAAGCCCGTGGTTATCTTCTGAGGTCTACAGTTTTGTTGCAGTGTCCAATTCAGGGCATGACTCTGCTCTTGCTGGTAGAGAAAAGAGGCAATCAGAGCCCAGACCTATGCTGGATAATCCCAGCAAGGCTTTAGTAGGGAGGGGTGCTGATTCTGGTACTTAAAATCCGCAGAAGTTGTGTAGAAGCAGTCACTTGGACTGGAGTCGCTCAACAACTGTTGTAGCGCACAGCATCCACTGCTCCTATTCCACTGGCGTGTTTCTCCCTGGAGGCCTCTGGAGCCACCTGCCCTCACTGTGTCTCTAAAGATTTGATCTTCCTCTCTCAAGCCACAAGCCAGGAGCTGGGGAAAAAGGGCAGTTTTCCCGCTTCTTTTGCTGCATTGTGGTCTGTCTCTTCACTTTGTATGTGAGCTCCAATTTTCCCTTCAGATCCTTCCTGTGTCCCAGGGATCCTCTTTCCTCCTTTTCTTCCCCAAGTTATTATTTTCCAGTGTCTGGATTCCAAATCTTGGAGAGGACAATTTGTTGCTGCTTACCACTCTGTTATCTTCCTAGAAGTCTACCAATTTACTTTAAATGATTTAGTCTGAAAATATTCCCATGTATCTGGAAAAGGGGAACTCAAATAATCTTTAGAAGGATACACATACACTAGAACTCAGAAAGGATCTATAGATAAAGGTCCATGGAACAGAATTAATGTTATTAAACAAGGTAGATTCAGGGCTCATGAGCAACAGCCCAGAAGTAACAATTTATGCAAATACATCAAAGTAACTGAAATTGTAAACTGAAAATATAAGAAAAAGACAATCAAAATTGATCATTTAAATTGAAAAAAGAATAAAAGATATTATATATACATATATATGTGCATATATATTAGATATATAATAAAGACACACACATGCTGAATGGAAATTCTAATTGCAGAGAAGATACATATAGAGAAAAATCATTAACTAGAAGACATAGTTATGGAAAATATCCAGAATAAAGCACAGAGAGACAATGAGATAGAATATATGAAAGAAATCTGACGTAGTTAAGGCATAATAAGAAGTTCTTAAATACCTATCCTGAATTCTAAAATTTGAAACTAGTCTATGATTAGAAGCACTAGTCAATGAGATAATGATTAGAAATTTCCTCAAATTAATAACAGTCTCATATTTTTAAAAGAATATTTAATCTTATGCCAGTAAGTAAAAAGAAAGAGACGAAAACAATTGATTATATAAAATTTTAAAAATACATTCAAGGGCCAAGGATTTAGCTTAACAGTAGAGTGCTTGCCTAACATGTTCAAGGCCCTGTGTTCAACTCCCACATGACAAAAATACACAGTGCAAAAATAAGACTTGTGACTGAAAATTGCTTGTAGAGAATCACACAGAGTTAAATTATCATTCAAGAATCAGAGTGGGGCTGGTGAAATGGCTCAGAAGCATAAGTGCCTGCCTGGCAAACGCGAGGTCCTGAGTTCGACTCCCAGTACCCACATTAAAAAAAAAGAAGAATCAGAGTGATCTTCTGATGTTCACAACAATAGACAAAGAGAGAAACTCAGTCTACCTCCAAAAAATTATCAAGAAATATATTTAAGAATATTCAGGAAAATGAAACTATCCCAAAAGAATGTTCAAAGTTTCAAGAATGAGCAAATAAATTGAAAAATACAAAAGCAAATTTAAATAATCAATGAAAGTATTAAATTGCTTATTTATGGTGCTAAAAAAGAAAAACTAAAATATTGAATAACATCTATGTCAACAGATAAACTATCTTTCAAAATCTAAGTTACTTCATTTAGAAAAAAGTAAAGAAATTAATTAAATTTAGACTCAATACCTAAAAGGTGTGTATTAGTTTACTAATGCGATAAAAATAAAACTGCACATACATCCACATATAGGAGATATCACAGTAAGTACAAATTGAGTAAAATCTCTAGCATTAGAACAAAGACTGAGACAAGATTAAAAACAAAATAATATGGGGCCGGTGAGATGGCTCAGTGGCTTAAGCGCCTGCCCGGCAAGCGCGAGGGCCCGAGTTCGACTCCCGGAACCCACATATGAAAAAGGGCCCGGTGATATCGCTCAGCGGCACAGGCGCCTGCTGGCGCCGTGAGGTCCTGAGGTCAACCCCCCGGTACCCACAAAAAAAAAAAAAAATAATAATATGAAAACCTAATAATATGTTTTAATGATACATATACCCAAATAATAAGAAAATGTAAAGATTGAAATAAAAAAGTCAGAAAAGGGGAAACCATTAAAACAAAGAACAAAATAATGTAACAGGAAATATAAATTAAAAATGCTTGCGATCTGGGGGTGTAACTCTGGTAGAGCAATTGCCTAGCATGTGTAAGGCCCTGGGTTCCGGCACCACCAAAGGAAAAATAAAAAATAAAAAAGCAGGTACCAAAGTAAGCAATATGGCTAATGAAAAATTTTAAAGTTTCTCTTGCTATATAGACAAAATGAAAGTCACTTCTAGAAATAAAAACAGCATCATATTATTATTTACACTTCTATTTTGTATATCTACTGAAATAGTTCAATTAAATAGTTCAAATGAAAAAACAGGAAAAGTTATATACAGTGATGTAAACAATATCAATATCTCTTAATAACTGATAGTTTAACCAGACAAGAAATTCAACACTCCCCAAAATGAAATAATAAAAGCTAATAATAATTATAATAATAATAATAAAAAGCTAATACAATAGATAGAGTAGATCTAGTGGACATGTTTGGAGTACAGTGGACAATAATTGTAGAATGCATATTAAAACAGACATGGAATATTTGTTTTAAAATATTCATTATCAAATTAAATGTCTCGACACATTTTAAAAAGCTGTATAACATAAACCCTCTTTTTAGACAACCAAAGTATTAAATTAGAAGCCAATAACAAGATAATTATTTGTGCAAATATACATGAATTATTTTCTATTTGTATGTGAGAAATGCATGAGAAAGTTAAAAACACTTCAGAATTTATGAATAATTTCTAAATTACAAATAGGCCAAATAGAAATAAAATAAATGATCAAAATTAATATATTTCTAAGTTTAGAATACAATGAAAATGACAATATAAAAGTACATTACATCAGCTAAGGTAATTGATAGATAATAAGGAGGCTGAAAAATCAATTCCAACTCGAGAATTTAGAAAAAATAAAAATAGTTTAAATCCAAAAAATAATAAATTATGAGTAGAAGTTAATGTAATAGGGCCAGGGATATAGCTCAGCGGTGCAGTGTCTGCCTGGCAAATGCAAGGTCCTGAGTTTGATTCCTGGGACCGGAAAAAAAAATTAATCAATTAATGTATCATGTATACATTTCTAAAAATATAAGAAAAGTATGACTGAATAAAATTGGTTTATTTCTAGCATATTAACTATATGGTTTATTGAGGTAGTACCTATAAAAGAAAAACATTAACATTAGCTTAAATTTCAATATATTGATGCTCATCAGCATTACAATTGTGAAAGGTGGGCCAGTGAGATGGCTCAGCTGCATAAGCGCCTGCCCCGCAAGCGCGAGGTCCTGAGTTCGACTCCTGGAACCCACATAAAGGAAAAAAAGGGCCGGTGATATCGCTCAGCGGCACAAGCACTTGCTGGCAAGCGTGAGGTCCTGAAGTCGACTCCCAGTACCCACATAAAAAAAAAAAAAGATTTTTGAAAGTTAACTGCTAAAATGAAGATTCATTTACACAGAAAAATGTATATTAAGTACTGTTCTAGAAAGATAAGTTTAAAAGTTATCTAAAACTCTCCTAATTTTGTTATATATTTATTTTAGTATGTTTTAAATAAAGAAACCCCTGATGACTGAGAAAGAAATATGTAAGAAAGCACATATAAAGAGGATTAAAATTTTTAAAATGAAAAATAAGCAGGATTCTACTGTATCACAGATTTAAGGAATATTATGAACAGATATCTAGCAATAATTTTGAGAATTCAGGTTTAAATATATAAAAAATGTACATGGCTCAAAAAACAAAAAAAATCCTATAAAAATACAGAAATGGAGTCAGTTTTATAACTATGTGCATAAGGAATCAGCAGACTCAGAAATTTTTTCAGATAAGTTCCACTTCTATTCAAGAAATAGATCATTACTGTCATAAATAAATACTCCCAGAATATAGGAAAAAAAAAAAAAAACACAGCACACTTCTCTATTTATTGACTAGTGCTTTTTAAACCATGGTACCAAAATCTGGCAGAGACAGCACAAGAAATGAAAATTACAAGCCAACCTCATTCACTACTATTAATGCTAAATATCTCAAACAAATATTAGCAAATTGAACATAGAAATACAAAATTTATTTATAATAATTATAAATAAGCCAGAATACATTAGAGTCATCCTATAAATATAAGTTTGGCTTAGCATTACAAGGCAGACATACATAATTCATGACATTAATTTAAAGGAGATTTTAAAAATAGGATTACCTTAGATGAAAAGCTCAAACCTGGCCCTTCATAAAGTCAACTCAGACTAAATTACCACCTTCCTTTTTTACTGAAGTTAATGTCTCTCCTCTTCTGACCAAATGGAGTCTAAATTGTGGATGGTTAAGGTCTCCTAGAACTCTGTCTTATGTTTCTGTATTCAAAATTAAATAATACTTTAAGGTCACCAAGCATCTTCACCCGAACACCAGAATACACTGACACTTATTTAAGGTACACCCTATTCAATGGTATAAGCTTCAGTTGCCCCCATTCTTTATTTTTTTTTCCTTTGGTACTGGGAATCGAACTCAGGACCTCGTGCTTGCCAGGCAGGTGCCATGCCACTGAGCTATATCCCCAGCCCATACCCATTATCTTTTACAGAACAAAATAAACACACTCCGGCACAATTAAAAAGACTGGGGCCAGTGAGATGACTCAGCAGCGTATGCGCCTGCCTGGTAAGTGCGAGGGCCTGAGTTCGACTCCCGGAACCCACATACGAAAAAAGGGCCAGTGATATCGCTCAGCAGCACGGGCGCCTGCTGGCGCGCGAGGTCCTGAGGTTGACCCCGGTACCCACAAAAAAATAAAATAAAAAAAGTAGACTGTTCCTGTTTGAATGGAAACAATGTCAGAATAGATCATTTCTATTTCTGTGTCTTTCCTTTTGCATAGACCCAGCCCATAATGCCCCCCAGCACCATTTTCACCAATACTACTAACCTTTCTTTCCTGACTTAGTACCAGCTAGTGAGTAGAACCAAGTAATAGAAATTTAAATATTGCTGTGATACTTTTTGTAGGATTGATCAGGAGAAGTTCACATTGAATATACAGAATACAGTTTTTCTTCTTCTTTAATTCACTGTATACCTATCTTTCCCCTACCAAGATTGGGACATATTCAGAAGATAAGGACCATCTTATATAATTTTGTACTAATTATACTGCCTTATATAAAGACTTAATCATAATGGTTTGTAGTTAATTTGTGGCCAATAGTATTTGATCTGCTGATCAAACCACATTAACATAGCAATTAGTGCTGATTCAATTAATTGCTTATTGTGTGGCTGCATCACAGAAGACAAAGTGAAATCTGAGGCCATTCATGCAAAGTAGGATGCTGTGGTGTGAGAGAGGATGTGGTTATGCAAAAGAGAGATAGGTCATTTGCTGGAAGCCTGAGGTCACAGTGGACCACCTCTGTTTTGGCTGAGGACACCTACATGGCTGACATCATTGGTGCCCTTCCCTTTTCTGCTCAGCATGTCCCATTTCCAAGCACACTCACATGCATGGACGACTCTTTTCCAGAGGGCTTTGTCTAGTTGTGGGAGTTTCTGCAATTCATCAGTACAAAACAACCCCATACTCTGGAGTTAATGAACCTGTGGAAGAGACCTGAATTAATAACCGACAGAAGCTGCTAGATAAATAGTCCAACTCATTGGTAACTCAATTAGGATAATTCTGAAATATGCTCTATACTGTCTCCCACAATCCTTCTGTGGAACTAAGCCCTGAATATTCACAGGAGCAATTAGCTTAATATTATACTTTTTATTAGATCCTGTTCTTTCACATCCCATGCACTTCTGCTATTTCCCTGGATCATCTCCCCAAGACAAATCACTTATACACATTCCCTTATCTCAGGTTCTAATTCTGGGGCAATCCAACCTAAGACATTGTTTTCTTTCTATGTTTTTGTCTAAAAACAGATATTTGAAAGCTAAGTGGAGTTTCTCAGTAACATTCATATAACAGGAATTATGAATTCATACAAATTTCATAAGATCTTAGGGGGATTTCAGATCATTCAAAAACAAGGTGGCTGTTATCTTGCTGCAATTGCTTAGCCTACTCTGGGCAACGCAAATCTTGACTTCCAGTGGGTATGAACTAAATGACTGTCCGAGCAAGGTGCGCGTGCACACAAATACAGGTGTTTTCCTGAAAGTCAACTGAAGACTCTTTGAGTGACACCCCATTAAAGATGATAAAATGCATTACACATAGTGTATGTATGAGCTCTGAAACGAAGACAATGGATAATCATAAAATCTTCCGATTCAGCTAAGAATAAAGCCACTTATTGTTTAGCATCATGGTTTGCTGTCTCATTTGTTCCATAGGCAGAACTTACATGTTAAAGTTAAGACCACAATCTCTCCAGAAAGTTCTGGATTTAAGAGATGTTATTTATACACTGTGAAAGATTATTTAGTTTCTAACTCCTCTGTGTACATTTACTTCATGTGAAAACTTGGCAGATTGTGAGAATGAAAGGAAATGACGTATGTAATGAAGTTAGCACATACGCACTTCATAGATCTCAGTAGTCATTTCTCTCTCTCTCTCTCTCTTTCTCTCTCTCTCTCCATCTCCTCTTGCTCTGGCCCTGTGTTTTCTTTCTTCTGCTCCTCTCTTCATCTTCATTTTTGTTCTTTTTCTTTCTCCTCACCATCTTCTTCTATTCTCTTTTTCTTTTAGTTCTCACTATAATTTTTACTAAATTTAACTTTTATTATCAAAATTATTTTCCTGCTTTTTACTCTCAATCCTTATTGTTGCTTCCTATAGCAAATTTTTTCTCACCAGAAAGACTTTGTGTAATGCTAGGGGGCTGAATGATTATAAAGATCCCTTTCTTCCCAAATCCAGAACTCCTTGTCTGTGTCCTTGGTGACATAATCAGATTTTGCTGGACTCTGAGACAGCCCTGCAACTCTGTTTGATCTGTAGAGTCTCTTCTTACTTGGAAATAAAACCAAAACAATGTCTACTATATAAAATAATATTGGTATAATATCACTGAATTCTCTCTGTGAGAGAAAAAGATGTTTTGCCATTTTATGCTTTACTCAATGGGCTATGTCGATTTTCTAAAACTCCTAAGGCCTTTTTTCTGTGTTGTCATATATTAGCTTCACAACACCATTTCAGTAGATATCCTCCATGAGCCACAATTTCCTCATCTTAAAACCTGTGAATAATAATAGCCATTACTTCAGAGAGCTATAAAACAATCAAGTAAAAAGTCCTTTGCACAGTCCTGGCACATAGTAAGCACTCAATAAATGGTAGATATTGTTACATTAAAGTTACCATGGGTAAGGAAAAAAGTTTAAATTATGTGCAAATCAAAAGACTGAGCTATATTAAATATATTTCAGAATAATTTCCAACAAAATGATTGACATAAAAAGTATGTACTTTGAAAAGCAACCTCAGCTCTCCAGATATTTTTCCCATGCAGAAAGGCTCGTTCTTTAGGATTTTGGTTAAGTGATGTTTTATGGTTCACACACATAAGAGTTTAAAGGGCACTGTTTGGGGTCCACAGTTCTCTGCTTCCAATCTCCCTGCTGATCAAGCTCTCTTCACAAGTTTTGAACCCTTTCAATGCTTAGTTTTCTCAGTGCATTCGTGATCTTCCCCACTTCCTAGTAAATACAAGCCTGAGTTTACACAGAACATGGAAAGCTAATAGCATTCCTTTTATAATAGATGTATCATCATCCTTTTTCAAAAATTCCTAACTTGGCTTATTAGGGATACTTTTTGAAAAGTATTCAGAAAAGGAATAACAACCTATCACTGTAAAACTCAAAGAAGGCATCTTGGAGTTACCTTGCTAATCCATATTTGTACTATTAGCAGTCCTGTTATTTCTACTGATATTCTAAATGAGATTCTCTCCACTTCCACTCTCTACAATCTACCCTCTCACACAACACCACTACAGCAGTGCCTACTTCCAACTGTGTTCCCTACAGAAGGCTGTTAGTAAAGAGCAAATTCTTTTACTGCCCTGCATAAAATCCTCCAATAACTTTTAAAGACTACGATCAAACATTTGATATATGACCGCATACCTCACTCCTCCTTCTGTGCTTCTGCTTACGTCTCTGTCCTCATCACATACTGATCACTAGCGACACTCCTGCCCCTGTGACTTGCTTCTCCCTGGACTTACCGAGCTCTTTGCTCCACGATGTCTTTTCTGTCTAGGTCAGCACATGACTGGATCTTTCTGATGCTGCAGCTCCCAGCCAAAATCTGACTTTCTAAAGGTAAATTTCATCATCACTCCATCAGCAAAGTCCTCCCCATGCTTGTCATATTTCATCACATCACGACCATCATCCATTTGACAAGCTTTTATCTTGTGTCTAGTACCTGCCAGACAGTGTCTGGGCGAAGAGAGACATATTACAGAATAAGCCGGACAAGCCCCCTGTCTTCCCGGAAAACACTTATGACTACCTTAAATAAACTTCACTTCATTAATTGTCCCCTTGGCCCATATCAAAGAGACCCTCAAAGCAAGAACTTTACATGTTGTGTTCATATCATTTAATTCTATGTAAGCTCTATGGATAAAAGTGACAAAGAAAAAGACTTAATTAATGAATAACTCTATCACATTTTTGAGATTCTAACTTAGCCTATCATACTTGTAAAGAGAGTCTACATAGGAAAAGTCTAAACAAAAAAAATTAAAATAAGGAGCAAAAATTAACAAGCATATTCCTAAATCACTTGCATTCCCTTATTATTAATGTGATCACTTATAAAGCATGAAAGAGATTTTAATGTAGCTTCTGAAGGAAATTTATTCTATCAATTAAGGACACTTGAAAGCAAAAGCTAATGAGATGTTGTGAAGTCTGGGGCTGTAAAGGCCACTTAAAGAAAACATTTTTTATGGACTTATAACTCTTCAGAGTCGGCTCTGGCTGAAGCAGCTCTCAGAAGCACTTATTCTTTCCCATAAGCCAGAGAGTGATGCTTCTTTGTCAAGGAGAGTACCAAAAGGGCATTTTTGTACCCCCTGAATTTGATGGGAAGTTAACACAGATTGACGACAGGTCATCTGAAAATGCTTGTCTCTTTTATTTTCAATTTTTCTGGGTGGAAATTGCCCATATTTTGTGTGTTGGGTTCATATTCCATGGCATTTTGAGTGGCTGACAAAAATCTTCAAAACAGTTAACGTTCAATGAATGTGGAACAATTTCACCATTTTACAAGATTTTATCATGTAAACATTTTGCACTATCAGTTCTAAAGCCATTGTTACAAATCAAGTTAGCATATGTAGAAAAATCAATTATGTCAGGGAATAACTATATAGTTACAATTTATAGCTGTGGCTGGAATTTTTGTTCTTATAAATAAGATCACATTTCAAATATTTATACCAAAGAAATATACCTGTTGTAATAATCAGAAAAGCATTTGGTCTACAACTCAGAAGAGAACTATGATATTTATAAGAAACCATTCTTTTATCTTTTTATTGTCACTGCTTTGAATATTATCATTTTTGAAAGAATAAGTATACAGACATAGCATATTTATTTTTCCTTAAAGAGCAACTGGAAAATAAGGGAAGCAAAGTTAAAAAGAAACTCCTAGTTGAGTTTCTCCCACAGAAAATCCAATTTCATAATGTTACATAGATCAAAATACCTTCATGGGAATTCCAAAATCCAGGTAAAAAGTTGCAGTAATCCAGCATGGAAAAAGTCAAGAGAAAATACATTGAAACAGATTTTTATAAAAGCAATTTCACTTTACTCATATTAGCTCTTTCTACAAACTTCCAGACTAGGAGAAAATGCCCAGGCAAGTGATTTCACCCTTGGTGGCAAAGAGTGTGGTGTATACCAATATTCCAGGTTTTTGAGGTCTGCCCAAGAGACTGATTGGTTACCGCAGGTTCAAGGTGCTAACAGCCAGGCAACATACTTCAGGTATCTGGTAGTCACTAGAGCGAGGAAAGTCAGGGAGTATGCTGCTAGAGAATCAGAAAGAGCAAGAAGTTATGAGCTAAAGAAACCAGCAATCTACCCCAATTGAGAAATTTCACACACCAGCCTAGAGAATTCACATCATTTCCCTCCCCTCCCAGCAAAAAGGCCCCCAGAATGTCTAACTAGGCTGACTGGTGAGGATCTTCCTATGTTCAAAGGCAATCCATGGTTGGGCACGATGGCACGTGCCCGTAATCTTGGCACTCTGGGAGACCGAGACAGGAGGATCATGAGTTTGAGCCCAGCCTGGGTGACTCAGGGTCTTAGCAAGAACCTCTCTCAAAAATAAAAAATATAAACCACTTCTGTTTTTGGAATGTTTTGCCAATTAACACTAACATTTATCATAATTATTAATATGGCTATTTTAGGTGTAATTTTTATTATTTTCATTTGTTACTTGGTCTCCTGTTTTGTACTGTTTTGGTCATCGTGGTTATCATCTGCTTCCTTTCCTAACACCTTTAACATTATTTCATTATTTTCAGAATTCCACTTTTATTCATCTATTAGATTTTTAGATCTGTTAATATTTTTAAATAGTTGCTCTAAAGATCATCATATACATCTTTAGTTTTTCAAAGACTTTTTAGGATATTGTACTAATTCGTGTAAAATATTCAAAGTATATCTCATGTATATTTCATGACTACAGAATATTTTATTTCATGTAAAATGAAGACTTGTAAACCATATGGGTGCATTTATCTTCCTCCTTTGTGCACTAGTTCACATATACATTATATCTACATATTTACAAGCCTATAAGAATGTGCTCAAATCATTGTTTGAAGTCATATATAATATTTTAAAACTAAGAAAATATATTTATTTTTACAGGTACTTAGCATTTCTGGTGCTCTTTATTATTTCCTGAAGATCTGAATTGCAACCAATATCATTTCCTTTCAATCTAAGAAACTTATTTTGGCATTTCTTTGACAACAGTTTTGCTGGTAACAAATTCTCTTAGTTTTGTATTATCTAAAAATGTCTATTTCACATTTATTCTTGAGGAAGAGATTTAATTTATTTTTACTTTCAGCACTTTAAAATGTAGTCGTCTGGCCTCCACAGTTTCTGATGAATTATTCAAATTATTTTTCCCTTTTATAAAATAGTTCAATTTTTCAGGCTGCTTTGAAGGTGTTTTACTTTATCTTTGGTTTTTTAGCAGGTTGCCTAAGATTTCCCTAAGTGTGTGTGTGTTTTTTTTTTCCATAATTTGTTCACCTAAAGTGTATTGAACTTCTTTGATCTCTGTTTATATTTACCTCTAGATTTGCAAAAATTTTGGCCATTTCTTTTTGCTAAAATGACCTTACTACCATTGTACTTTTTATTCAAATTAATGATAAATCTCAAAATTTGGTAGCCTATCTTCTGTCTTTATACTTTCTGAACTATGGGCCAAATGAGTTGATTACCACATCTGGATCTTTTATTTCCTTTATTTCCATGTCCCAAAGAATATGAAACACGTTTTACTCGAATTCTTTGTGTCTGGTAATAGTGCCTCTTCTTTTTATTTTCAAACTTCTGTGTTTTATATTTTTTTAATTAGGTATTGAAGGAGCAATGAGGACATTGTTTCACTTTTCCATTTTTCTTAGAAATACCTCTCTGAGATACACCTCATGGAAAAAAAAAAAAAAAAAAACCTAAGTAGAAAGTACAACTGAAATATATCTGAAATGCATCTATGTAAAAAGACACCTAAAATGTTTATAAATGTATGTTTGCATGGAATACAGTTTATAAAGAATATGTATTTCTTCTGTAACCTGTATAATTATTGTCTGAAGACAGAGACTAGGAGCATAATATAAAATATATTAGCTTTTAATTTTGTTCTGCTTTTCACTGCCTATTTATTTCCATGTGCATGTTTTCTTTTCATAATAAAAATAAACAGAAACTAAGAACGTCTTTACTCAAAGGAAACAGCACCAAGACCTCCAACCTCCTGAACAGATCCTGACTAATTAGTTTATCTATACCCTAAGCAGGGAAAGGTAAGAAGGGGGGTAGATACCAACCAGTTCAGAAAGCTCAAACAGTGCTTGTCATTGGGAAATAAGGTTGCTCACTGGGAAATAGGGATGACAAAACTGGAAATCTTATTTTTTTGTTGTTTAGAAAGCATCAAGGTACTGCGAAATGTGAAGATCCACTGTATACTTCCAACCCATCTATGATTCCCATCTAAGAGGAACAAGGTTAGAGACCATTTCTGAGGGTCTCTAACACTTCTCAAGTAATGTACTCTCTATAAGACAGAAATCATTTCTCCTTATGCCTGACCTGTGGGTTTTCTGTTATACAATAAAGTCAAAGTACTTTATGTTCAGGCCGGTGAGATGGCTCAGCGGCGTAAGCGCCTGCCTTGCAAGCGCGAGGGCCCGAGTTCGACTCCCGGATCCCACATACAAAAAAGGGGCCGGTGATATCACTCAGCGGCACGGGTGCCTGTTGGCACGCGAGGTCCTGAGGTCGACCCCCCGGTACACACAAAAAAATAAATAAATAAAATAATAAAGTACTTTATGTTCATCAAAGATCAAGCAACAATTAAAATCTCTAAAATTAGGTGCAACCGGATAATACTTGAGATTAAAATAATAATAATAATAATAATAATAATGTCTAGGCTTCTTAGAGACATCCTGCCTACAACTTCTTCACACTTGAAATACAATGATTTCTTTCTAAATTCTTTTCAGTTTTGAATTGACTCAGGTTCTAGACTCAACTCCCAGTTGCATTACATACAAGAACTGCTATATGACAAATTAGTTAAGGTGTCTATATCTTGGTATCTTTATCTATAAAAAGGAGAAATATAACAATCACTTGATATCTTTGTGATGAAAATAAAAATACAAAGCCGGCATGGTTACTATCATAGAATAAAATAACAAAGCTAGTAATATTAGTATTAAGTTTAGAAATCCTTTCTTATAAGAAAAATTACCTATGTGTTAGATGCATATAATTTACCAATTTTCTCCCAAGCCTGGAACAGGCCTGGTGAGTTGGTTTCATTTTCTGTTTGTTGACTGCTTCTACTTCATTTATGGTAGTAGGTAAAAGAGCACAGAGCTGGTGACTTGTGTACCATGTGCCCCATTGGGAGAGCTGAAAGTCTTGTTAGTACTTAACGCTAACTCTGGTATCTGGAGCCATGATGCTCTGCTTTTGGTTTATTCACAAAATGTCTAATAGTTTTGGGTCCCACACATCCTAGACAGGCCAAATTGCAGTATTTTGTTCTACTGTCCATATGAGTGGAATCCTAGTTGCCAAGTCATAAAATATAAAAACAGAGACATCATACCAATAGCTCAATATTATGGAGAAAGAAAATTATAACCCATTGTATACTAAGTGAATTATTGGATGTAATTTCTTGTGCCAGTACATTTTATAAGTCTCATCCTCTTTAATCTTTATAAGAATACTTTTAGATACAAATTATAGCCCATACCATAAAGGAGAGGCAACCAATATTGACAGTATTTGTGTTCACTGACACACAGATGGTTAGTGTAAAGACTGAGATTCAACCCCAATTTACACAGTGGTCATATTTTTCATTCTTTTGCAGATCTGCATAGAAAGATATGTCTAGTTTTAGACAGGCCCCTGATCATATCCAGAGCAACTTGTGAGATAAGATATTCATTTGACTTCTTTGGGTTTGGCAATGACAGAAATCATCACAGTCCTGGATGATTCACGCCACTTTCTCTGGATATTTGTGTCAATCAATAAGATATCTTTGCATACTGTGAAAAATTGGAGGCCTTTACTGATTAGCTTAGTATTCCCAATGCTCAAAATATAATAATAACTAAAAGTACATTAATTAGACCATTTTTAAAAAAATATTATTATCTAGGTCTTCTAGAAATATAATTGTAGAAGCAGATGCCACACGGTTAATGATCAGCAGTGCCTTTGCTTACCAGCAATTAGTATTTTTTCTCTCTGGAAGAGTACTGATTAGCCAAAGACACTCAAAGTCTGGCTCCAACACGGAAGGCTGGGTCCTCAGCCAAGTTACATGGCAGCTCTGTAAATAACAATATGTCCCACAGACCAGATTCCTAGCCTGCAGGCACCATTATATCACATCTTCCAGCCTGCGTACTGGCAACTGCCCACAGACTCAGAGTTTGGAAGAAACTCAGTTGGAATTGGAAAGAAATTCTGGCTTTGCTAAACTACTACTTCAAATACGTGAGCAAGCCTGTACGAAAACTACATTTCTAAATCAAGGAATCCCCATGATTCTCTTGCTACTGGTAGTAGAAAAGAATGGAAAAAGTTGTCAGCTTCAAGGGTTCAGCATAGGCAGATCACAGAATTCAGTGTTTCTGTGGATAACACTTTGCAAGTTACTTAGCCTCTCTCAAACTTAGGTGTTATTTCTGAAGAAAAGGATAATAACCAATGAATCCAGTTGTTTTAAAAGTTTGTTATTAATATGTGAGAAAGTATTTAGCTCAATCTAGGACATGTCTGCATAAAATTGCTACATTTTAATTGGAAAGATGGATTGCCTCTTTAAGTTTCAACTGTTCAGTTTCCAGAACATGAAATCATTTAGGAAACCCAATTTGATTTCCAAGACCTTAGCAAATTTGAAAGTCTTACACTTAGGCCATGCCTTCACTATTTCCCCATGTCTACTGAATATGGCACCTATGTATGAAAAGTTCACATGTTTCAGTTACTGTGTGAGATTCTACCATCACACTTCCTCTGAAAGTCACTGGGCTTAAAGACAGACACCCCTGTTGCACGCTGAGATCAACTGAATGTCTTCAGAAATACACCTTATTACTCCTCAAGGTACACTCTATGCTGATACGCTCAATGAAATAAAAATATTCGTCTGTTACATAATGATTTACATTGTAAGGAAACAAAGGACAAAAATTTTAAATGATTTGCTTAATTCCCATAAAAGCCTAAATCAGAATTAGGACAAGATCCCAGATTTTCTGGCTCTAACTCTGGCTATTTATTACATACATAAAAGTATAAGAAACTCAGTTTATCCAACTGAATTGCGTGTTTTGGGGAGGGCTAAGGAGGGCTATCTGTGCCACCATTTTTCTTATTCTCTCTGTAACAATCAACAAGGAAACAGTAGCAAACCCTCATAAAGCAAGTAAACCTTAATTCTAGAAGGAATGAACTGAAAGATGGAAATTCCAATGTTTTGAGGTTTTATCAAACTATCAAAAGTGGTATGTTTCAATAGAATCCCAATATTAGAGTCATATAGTGTCTCCTTATTTGAGCATTGTTTTAAAGCAGAAAGTTTCCCTTTCTGTGAGGTTTAAATATCTCTCAGACATTTTGCTTAAAACAGGAGGTTGAACTCTTATCCAGTGGCACCATTTGTCACTTGTTTCCAAGAAGCTGATCACGTTCAAGGATATTCTTCCATCTTCCCAAAGACTAAACTTCAGGTCTGCGTTATGCATAAGTCCACTGGCCAGTCACCTCTAGTTCTTCGGCGTATATATCCAAGTCCAGCTTCTAAAGTCTAGATACACATTTCAGTGACTGATGGATAGCACCCCCGGGTATGTTGTATCATGGGAAATCCCAAGTGATTCAAGTTCAAATTGGTAATGTTCTCTTTGCACACAGGAGTCTATCCATACAATTTGATCATTTTTACTTCCGTGAACTTTTTCTGTGTTACTCTCCCTAGGTCCTTTGTACTTCCTATCAAGCCTAAAGCTATCTAGTTTCACAAGAGAAGTCTTCTATTTGAAATCACAACTTTCTGTTTCTCTTTCTCCAACCCAATTTACGTACTGTAGAAGAGTAATGTTTTTTAAAGTACTGCCTTGGGCCGGTGAGATGGCTCAGTGGCATAAGCGCCTGCCTGGCAAGCACGAGGTCCTGAGTTCGACTCCTGGAACCCACGTACGAAAAAAGGGCCAGTGATATCGCTCAGCGGCACAGGCGCCTGTTGGGGTGCGAGGTCCTGAGGTCGACCACCGGTACCCACAAAAAATAAAATAAAGTACTGCCTTGATCTTTTCTCTGTCAAAAACATTTAATGTCTTCCCTGTATCCACAAAATATATTTCACAAGCCCAGGCTATCATTCAAAGCTGACAACAGTCATCAGATTACATTCCCAACCTTTCTATCTGTTTTGGGCTATGCTTCCCTCCAATTCATTAAAAGTCTCAAACTCCAGTATCTCAGAAAATAACCCATTTACAGATAAGATCTTAAAGAGTTAAGTCAAAATGAGGATGTTAGGGTATGTTCGTAATCTGATATAACTGTTGTCCTTATAAAAAGAGGAAGAGACACTAGGGATGCTAACCAGGTAAACAGGGGGCAAGGGGATACCGATCTACAAGCCAAGGAGAGAGCTGAAGAAAAGCTCCAACCCTGTCACAGCACCATGATTTTGGACTTCTAGCCTCCAGGACCACAAAGCAAATAAATTTCTGTCATTTATTCTGCTCAGTTTGAGGTATTTTGTTATGGAAGTCTTAGCAAATATATATATTATCAAAACTTAACTAACTGCCAATTCCCCCATATCCATGGAATTCCCACATCTATGGTGTTCCCTCTGGGATAAAGGCTTCCTTACATTAAGTTTCTAACTCATATTCATTCTTCCAGATCCATCTTTAAAAGAAAGTTTTGTGTTATTATCTGTTTGTTTCTTTTTGTAAGAATCTTTTTGGTATATGTATTATACTCTGAGTAACAACTCTGAAGATAACGATATACAGTATATTAACTATTGTTATTCTATTATTTTGTGAATTTTTGCTTTACTTTTTCATAAAATAAAAAGGAATGTTTTGAAAATGACCAATTCCATCACCTCATACACTTCCCACCCAAAACTAAAACAAATCTTATCCAAATCTTAACTCCCAAAGTCCCCTTTTAGGGTGTTCAATGGATTCATTTGTTAATAGTGTGTTTTTATTAATAACTCATTTGTTCTTTATATGTGAACACTATATATTTACATTCTTTCACATCCTTGAGAATAGAAAGTAGGAATCATTTTCTTCCCACTCTCCCAATTCCTGCCCCACCTCATGAATAGCTTACAACATGAATGCTGTTCCAATGATAAATGACTAAATGACACTAATGATAAGTGACAATAATAGTTAACAGATAACTGTCACCCACTGTACATAGATGCAGACTCACTCCATTGAATGGTCCCTGATACATTTTAAATTAGGTGCAGCTATTATCCCATTTGAAAGTTTAGAAAACTGAACAGTTAGAGGGCTTAAGTATTAACTGCAAGTACAAACATTGAGTACAGTATCTGTGAGCTCCACATCTGCAGAATCAACCAATCACAAATGGGAAATTGTTTTTAAAATAATATCTGTACTGAAAATGTACGGTCCTTTTTATCTTGTCATTATCCTTTGAACAACATAATGCAACAAGTATTTACATAACATTTACATTGTATTAGTATTATGGTTTGTGTCTAGATGTCCCCTCAAAGCCTCACGTGGTCATAGGACTTTTTCAGAGGTGGCTGAATCTACAGTGTCCAATGCTGGGATTAAGGGTCCTGGAATTAAGGGTGTGATTGCTGGATCGGTCCACTAATTGGACTGGTACCGCCCTAATCCCAGCAGTCTGAATAAGATAAAAGGAGCAGAAAGAGGCTTGTCTTCACCCTTTTGCTCTTGTTGCTTTTGCTTTCCTCTGCCGCCATGAACTGTTGCCCCTCTCCTATATGCCAACCTGCCTTGGAGCCAGCAGATTATGGACTGAAACCTCTACCAACTGAGCTACATAAATCTTACCCCTTTTAATTTTGGGTGTTGGGTATTTTGTCTCATAATAAGAGAAAAGTAACTAAGACAATTAGGTATCATAAGTAGGACACCTAAGGATAAAGTAGGATGTGCATATGTTATATGCAAATATTATGCCATTTTATATAAGGGATTTGAATATCCTCAGACTTGATTATTGGGAGTTGGGGGCTCCTAAAACCAATCTGCCATGGATACTGAGGGTAGACTGTATATGGTAACAAAATACCTACTTTTTCCATCATACTTCACTGCCTTGCTGTGGCAGCAGAATTTAAAACCCAGCCATCTAAAACTCTTTTCAGAATGGCAGGCTAATGGTTTAGAAAAATCCCCTGGAGAGTTGCCTTCAAGTTATAGGACTATTTCTCCTGAGGCAACAGGACAGAGAATATGTTCTTTTGTCAAACGCCACTCTGTTACCTGTGGATAGCACACCCACACAGGATGAGAGCAGCACTCCCACAATGGACAGCTTCTCTTGAATTTGTGTAAAAAGTCAACGTACAAACCCATGTCTCTCATACCTAGATAAAGATAACTAGACCTGCAGACAGCTATTATATGATGTCTTCAATTTCAGGGACTAAAAACTACGCTCACAAAAGTCAGCACTCCTAGTAGGGTGGGTTTTTCTAAAAGAATACAGAATTGGGGTATTTTAAAACAACTCTCACTTCTCTAAAGTATTTATGTGGCTTTTTAAAAAACCTTATTTTACAGGAATATATTTCACATGACAGGACCTTATAATGAAGTGCAGCATTTTCCAGCAAGGATTTAAAAAGAAATTGTAAAAAGTACTTAACAATTACAAAGAGAACAAGTCAGTTGCACATTGCGTTCATATTCTGGCTGTTAATGAAAATTTCCTCCCATTAAGGAAGTAACATGGTCCATTATCTATTGCATCTTTAAGTCTTCAAAAGACAGAAACATAAAAGAGAGGATTTAGAGAGACAGTACTTTTATAATATACTTATCTGTAATTAGATAAGATTTATACATTACTATCAGTTTAATTCCATCATTCTAAATCTCATGAAAAAGTAAATAAAAACTGAATAGACTGGACTATATCCAGTGTGGTACCTGTGGTAGCTTGTGGTACCTTGTGGAACCTTGAACCATCCACAGGAAGACTCAAGAGAAAATCACTTATCCATTCACTCTAATATTTAGTGAATATATACGCTGAGCCAAAATGGGAGGAGTAAATTCCTACCTTGAACAATGTTTATATAAATGAGGAAGACAATTTAGTACTATGAGTGCATCTTGTAAGTACTAAAAATACTGGAGGGACAGTGTGTTTCTACCTCTCCAATTCAGGATGTAAGTTCTTTGTGAATGTGAATTGCTTTGGAAATAATTTTTAAGTGAATATTTCATATGCTGAGTGGGTGGGGTACCATCATTTCAAAAATAAAAATATGAACTCAGTGGTATGACACACCCTCTTAAAATGGAAAGTAGTTTTCAGTCAGTCAATTTCCCCCTACCAGCTGGAATTCTTAAAAAAAAATTAAATAAGATTGAATGTTTACTCCTTTCTCATTCCTAAGCCCCAGAGAAAGAATGTAAGAACCATCCTTTTCTAGATTTCAAACTTGAAATATGTAGTAGGAGCCCTTATATGTGAGTTGAATTAAAGGTGGTTTTTTTTTGTTTTTTATGTGGGTACCAGGAGTCGACCTCAGGACCTCGCGCTTGCCAGGCAGGCGCTTATGCCGCTGAGCTATCCCACCGGCCCCCAAGGTTTGTTTTGACAGCTGCATTAAATGATAAAATCAGGGCCGGTGAGATGGCTCAGCGGCATAAGCGCCTGCCTGGCAGGCGCGAGGGCCCGAGTTCGACTCCCGGAGCCCACGTACGAAAAAAGGGCCGGTGATATCGCTCAGCGTCACAGGCACCTGCTGCAGTGGGAGGTTCTGAGGTCGACCCCCGGTACCCACAAAAATAAATAAATAAATAAATAAATAAATAATAAAATCAATGGCTAGTTCACAAATTATGTTAATAAAATCAATCAACAATACGCTTATTTAGTTTTTCCCCTTGAATGTATTGTTTTCTCATTTGTAAAATTTTTGGAATATTCCTTGATATTTAAGATGAGTAAATAACTGTCTCATCTTCCAGCTGAGGCAGTATTTTATTAATAATGTATTTTCAATATTTTTTAAAAACCTGAATGCAATTAAAAGATTTTTAGTTCTGTTCATTTTTTTTGATGATTTATTAAATATTGAGACATACTATTTTGTCATTTGATTGGCTAAATAATTTCTTAAAATTGTTCATAAAAATAATGAAATCTAGGTTGAAGTTTTTTGTCCAAGCTCCACAGTAAGTGTGGAGTGACAGGAGATGGGAATTTTTGCAAAGGGAATATAGCTGAACTGGACAATTAGTAGGAATTGAGAATAGCTAGAAATGGATAAAGAAAATAATCTAGGCACATAAAACATATATGAACCAGGTCCTAACATATAAGATCTTAACAGAACGATTTTTTCAAGAAATTTCTAAGACTTATTCAGAGGGTTGGTTTGAGAAGAGATTTGTGAGATATGTGTGTATTAAATGTCAAGAAGGATAAACTTGAGTATTTTGTAGGAAAACAGAGGCACCTTGGGAACATAATATTAAATGAAATAAATCAGACACTCGAACTTGAATATCACATGGTCTCTCTTACATAAGAAATCCAAAATATAAACAAAGAACAAAATAAAAGCTATTGCAAAAAGGGACCAAGATATGGGGTGGGGGGAGAAGAATGAAAAAAAGAATTAAATTGTGTTAGGTACATGTACCAACTCCCCACAAGGAATGTAATCCTTATGTACTGCAAACATGTACTGATAAAAAATTAAAAATAGAGAAAAATAAAATAACAAGTTTTCACCCCTTCCCATAAATAACGTCACTTTTTTGTTTTGTTTTGTTTGAGACAGGGTCTCACTACATAGTTCAGACTGCCCTGAGCTCACTATGTAGCCCAGGCTGGCTTCAAACTCATGGCGATCCTCCTGTCTCAGCTTCCCAAGTAAGCCGGCCCTATAAATGTCACCTTGACAGAATGTAGGGGATAATTGGCATTGAGAAAGTCCACTAACACTAAGTCACCACAGGAAGAAAAAGGGAGAGATCTCATATCCTTAATGGAAAATTACCCTATAGCCCAGTTTGCCCCACTAAGTCCCAATATATGCCTGTTGTACAGGTTTAATTTTTAATAGCATACCTTTCAATTTCAAAAAACTCCTGCTTGAATGATAAATTATGTAATCATCTTACTAATTAACAAATAAAAAATACGGTAATGTTCACTGTCCTGAAATTGTAAGAAAATCTCACCAAGACATCTGTCTTTCTTCCAGATTTAGGGACAGATGCAGTTTGGTGTCAGAGGTTTGTTTCCTCAAAGAAATATTTAGAAACTCAATGTAGAATAACAGATGTAAAACAAGAAAATGTCATAAAAGATGAGAAAACCATAAAAATGATGAGCCCATTAAACAGGACTTGGACAGCTTCCTTCATCAGCCAGGAACAAAATAAAAAATTAACAATATACAAATACAACCCCCTTAAATGAGCAAAATCTCACAAGGTACATATGTGCTGGGATAAACATTCTTTTATTTCCAGAAGTAATGTGAATAATTTGGAGTGGGATTTTGTTTTGTAGCTTGTAAATATACATACACAAAGAGACAGGGAGAAATAATTCAAAAGCAAAAAAAATGGCTTCCTTTTATTTTCTGCACTAAAAAAATCCCCAAATACATTATTAAATGTTAAGAAAGAAAAACATTAACTACGTTTTCTCCTGTTAGACTTATGTACAAGATAGAAGGCATCTGTCTAAATTTTCATTTCCAAACATCTACCCTATAGACTCTCAAACTGCAAAACTGCACTCAAGATACAAAGTTCTAGCCAATTCTTGATCTACACAATGAGTCACGTCGTGTTCCTACGGTGAAAGTAAGGAGAGCTCAGTGAACCAGGCGTTCACACCTGCAACGGCAGCACTCTGAGAGGCGGAGGGGGCAGGATCACAAGTTTGAGCCCAGCCTGAGCTACTTAGTGAGGTAGTGAAACCCAAAAAACAAAACATTTTTTAAAATGGCCTGGAGATGTAGTTCAGCCCAAAGACCCTGGGTTCAATCCACAGTATTGCCAAAAAAATTAATAAATAAAAAAAGTTTAGTGAGAAAGTAAATCTGGAAACTAGTGCATATACACAAGCCTATTGAAATATGAGATAACTTTTATTTTGGTCAAAGTGCCACGGGCCATTTAAAACTGTCAAATCTATTCATTTTAACTGAATCTCTAATACTTTCCAGAAGGGATGAAGCTGTTGCCGATAACATTAGGGAACAGTGGGAAAGGCTCAGAATAAGTATTTGGAACCAGACAGCTTCTTATACAGTCTTTATATAATCTCCTATGTAATTTCAAACAAGCTTATTATTCTCTTTGAATTTCAGTTCCTCATCTGTAGATTAGGTTTTGCCCACTTTCTTTCCTGGATCACATTGTATATATTTTCTAGTCTTTCTCCTGGCTCTCCCTAATAAATTCAGTATCTCTGGATCCAGCCTTCAAATCAATTTACATTAAAATCCTTGATGTGCAGAAGAGTTCCTGATATTAACCAATCAGATTTCAAGATCCTAATGTATTTGAATGTGCATGACAAATATGGGATATGGAAAGTCATGGCTTTAACCTGTCTTTACCATTGAAATAAATGTCAGTGGTCAAGCAATTTGTCATCACTCAAGTTTCTCATCTATTCATTCATTTATTCAGTACTGGGGATAGAACACAGTGCCTCACACATGCTAGGTAAGTATTCTACTACTAAGCTATGTGCCAACCGTCTTTATTTTATTTTGAAACACAGTCTCACTAAATTGGAGCTTGGCCTCCAACTTATGATTCTCCTGCCTTAGCCTCCAGAGTAGCTTGAAATTACAAGTAAGTACCATCCTGCCCATAATTTAAATTTCTTATTTTAAAATACATGTATGGGTTTCCAAACATTTGTAAACCTCTTAAAAGTATTCTGAGAATTCCATTCTCTGTGTTGTAAATAGGTACTTTAATACTTCAGAACTACTCTTCCAAATGAACATTAATTATGAAAACTGCTTATACAATCAGAGATTTATACAGGATTCTGATTATTGTCCAACACAAATTTAGATAGGATCTGGTTTCTTCTTTCAAAGATGAGAAAGGAATATGCTTATCCAAATAAAGGCAGCATGACCTAGAGGGAAAAGGACAAGCTCACAGGTTTAAGAGTGTGTATCATTCTGTTTGCCTCAAACTTCATGATCCCATTTCTCTAAGAAAAATAGCACATTTCTAGTCATTCTTTTCCACCAATATTTCGCCCTTCGCTAGGGATGCATAAATGAGTCAATGGAAATGGAAAATGGAAACTTTCTGCTTTCTAACACAATTCATGAAATCTGCAAGTTTACTTAAGAAATGGAATGCTTATGACAATGATTAAAGGCACTGTGTCAATGGGGTTCTAAAAAGGACTTTTATATTTCTGAAAAAATACTTCAGCTTCCTTTCTCTGTCTGTGTGGGCAGGAACACAGAGTATATCTGTTTTAAAATATTTAATGACATCTTACTAGTGACTAGAGCACAGGACTTGTCACTTATAACCTTATTTTAAACTAATTAAACTATCAGTCTTCGTCGGTTACTCTAAACAGAACACAGTCCTTATGCTCATTTCTGGTCAGTTCTTAATGGGAAGAATGTGAAGTCATTTATCTTTCCCAGAATCCCCTCAGCTATATCTAAACTACTTTCCTATAAATGCCTGAAGATTTTTAATTCAAACTTACATTTAACAAGATACATAGCAGCCTGTTTGACAGCAACTGGGACACACACCATGACAAGCTCTATAAAGAATGTTGAGAGTCTTTGCCATGAAAAGAGCAAGTGGAGTCTTGCTGTTTCTAACACTTAGAAATTGAGATTTAATATCATTTGACATTTGAGCATGGAAACTCAACCAGACTTATAAAAGTTGTTCTCATTTAATTCTTAGTTTTGCTTAAGAGGAGAAAATGATTGGAATAAATTTAGCCTGTTCTCTATGTAGATACAAACTTTTATTACCATCTCTTAATTTTCCCACTAAGTTGCTGAGGATTCTCTTGAAAAATAATTTCCATATGGCCTTTTTTCTTTTCATTTTAAGAGTAGAGATAATGTGACTTTAATCGAAAAACTCATGTTTTATTTTTGCAAATCGCCAGTGATACTATGTAGATCTTGAATGTCTCGAAAAAAAACCATGTGTTCAAGGTCTAACCTGTTGGCACTCCTGGGAAGTGATGGAACATTTAGAAGGAGGGCTTACTACAAGGAAATTAGGTCCTTGGGGATGTGCCCTTGAAGGGACTATTGAGACCCCTGACCTTCCTCTTCCTGCTGCTGCCTCCCAGCCACTATGAAGTAATGTGCTCTACGACAGGCTTCCATCATGATGTGCAGTCTCACTACAAGCCAAAAATCAAGCAATATAGCCAAATAAGCATGGATTGAAACATATGAAACTATGCACCAAAAGAACTTCCTCCTTACAAATTGTCTTGAGTACTTTGTCAACAATGACAAAAACTAACACAAGAAATTTAGCAAATTTTCCCTAAGTCCCTTGGAAAGCACTATGTAGGGACACAGGAGGTGAAAAAGGATAAAAAGAATGATAGTCATAGACTCAACATTTCTTACAAAATGCTAAGAAACTTTAGTCTCTTCTCTCTCACTCCTTCTCTGTATATACATACATAGAAATAATATTAGATGGTTTGCCTGAATTTGTACTGTTATCTATATAAAACTTCACTCTCAGGAAGTTGGGAATGCCAGGAACGTGGAACATTTGCCAAGGAAAACTATAGGTAGTGAGCAGAACCAGCCTAAGAGATAGGCCTGGAGGACTGAAACCGGCAAGGTCATAGCCCTTTGGAACTCACAGCTCACCACCACCTGCCCTTGGTACTGGACAAAGACCTAGGTGATGCTTTGGTCCAATTTCTTTCATCCCACCAAACCCTTCCTTTCAGAAGGGAATGTAAACCCTGTGGCATTATATGTTACATGTGTTTAACTTTCTTTTTGGTTTTAATAGGGCTTTAAAGATAAGAATTTGGCATGAATCTCAGAGGAGACTTTGTACATTTTACCAATGCTGGAACTGTTAAGACTTTGGTGATTCTTAGAGATTCACTAAATGTATTTTGCATAATTAAATGAGTAAGAGCCCTTTAGGGGTGAGGGGTGGATTGTTATGGTTTAAATCTAAAATCTCCCCCAAAAGTCTCATGTTCAGAGGTGGGACCTAGTCAGTAGGAGCAGGTCACTGGTGGCATGACTTAAAAGGGTATATTCTCATTCCTCCCTTCTCTATTTCCTGGACACCATAATGTAGCTATTATCCTCTGCCACGATCTTCTACCATACCATTTTTGCCTTGGAGTCAGCTGACTGTGGATTGAACCCACTGAAACTGTGAGCCAAAAATAAATCTCTCCTCCTTTAAATTTCAGGTGTCAGGAATTGTCTCCAACAATGGGAAAGCTGACTAATCCACCCTCTCCTCCCTCCCACTGATCCCCTTTCCCATGTCCAGAAGTCCACCTCCTGGTTTCCTGCATCTCTCCTTTCCTTTACTCACTTATTCATTAATTTATATATTTTTAGGTCTCATGTAAGAGAAAACATGCTATCTTTAATTTCCAGAATCTGGCTAATTACACTGAACATTATGACTTCTAGGTCTAAAATTTTCCTGCAAATGATGAAATTTCATTCTTCTTTATGGCTAAGTAATATTCTAACCACTATACACCATATTTTCTTAAGACCTTTATCTGTTGATAAGCATCTAACCTGTTTCACAAGTTATCTGTTGTGAATTGCACTGTTATACACATGGTATGCATATATCACCATAGGGTGGAGAACTTCATTCACTCAGGAATATGCCCAGGAGTGATACAGCTGGCTCAAATGGCATGTCTCTATCAGGCTTTAGAGAAATCACCAAACTTATTTCCATAGTGGCTTTTCATTCCCACCAAGAATATAGAAGGGTTCCTTCTCCCCACATCTTCACCAGCATTCACTGTTTGTTTTGGTGGTGGCATTTGGGTTTGTTTGTTTGTCTGTTTGTTTTGGAGGTAGTATGAATTGAACCCAGGGCCTTCACCCTGAACTATATCCATAGTTCTTTTCATTCCCACAAAAGTTCTGGTTATGATGCTAAGTTTCCCAGGCTAGACTCAAACTTGCAATCCTCCTGCCTCAGACTCCCAGAATGCTGGAATCACAGGTGTGTGCCACCATGGCCAGCTACTTTTTGTTTACTTGATCATAGACATTAAGACTGGGGTGAGACAGAATCTCAGTATAGTTTTAATTCCCATTTTTCTGATGGTTAGTGTCTTAGTCACCTTCTTGTCATTGAGACAGAATACTCAACACCCACAATTTAAGGAGGAAACGATTATTTTGGCTCATAGTTTGTGGAGGTTTCAATCCATAGTCAGCCAGCATCAAGTCAGAAGGTGCATGGGGAAGAGCCCATGGAAGAAAGCTGCTGGTGCCACAGCTTCCAGGAAGCAGAGAGAGAAGGGAGAAACTAGGGAGGTGGATATACCCTTTCAGGTCATAGCCCCAGTGACCCACCTCTTCCAACCAAGCCTTATCTTATTTTATCATCACATTAAACTATGGCATCCTCATAATTCAGTTACCTTTCAAGAGCCCCACCTATGAGCACATAGGTGCACCACATTTTGAGGCACTAGGGTGACATCTAGATATAAACCACAACAGCTAGAGATGTTAAACACTTTTTTTCATATGCTTTTTGTCCAACTGAACTTCTTTTGAAAAGTATCTGTTCAGTTCATTGGCCCACTTTGTTGAGTTCACTGTTTCATGGGAGTTAATTTTTTGAATTCTTTATATATTCTTGATATTAATACTCTATCTGAAGAATAGCTAGCAAAAATTTTCTCTCATTCAATAGGTTGTCTCTTCATTCTGTTAATGGTTTCATTTCCCACGTAGATGCTTTTAAATTCCATGTACTCCCATTTATTGATTCTTGATATTATTTCCTGTGCTTTTGGAGTCCTTTAGGAAGTCTTTACCTGTGTCTGTGGCTTCAAGTGTTTCCCCTCTATTGTCTTCCAGCAGTTTCAATATTTCAAGCCTTTGATCGATTCTGATTTGAGTACAGGGTAAGAGATAGAAACCTGGTTTTGATTTTCTTCATGTGGATGTCTAGATTCCCCAGCCCTACTTGTTAAAGATACTGTCTTTTCTACAGTATTGTTTCTAGTCCCTTTATGAAAATCAGGTAGCTCTAGGTGCTTGAGTTTGTTTCTGTCTTCTATTCTGTTCCATCAGTCCTAACGTCTGCTTTTGTGCCAGTACCATGTAGCTTTTGTTACTATGTCTTTATATTATAGCTTGAAGTCTGGTATAGCAATGTCTTCAGCATTGCTCTTTTTGATTAAGGTTACTTTGGCTATTCTGGGTCTTTTCTGATTCAAAATGAAATTCAGAATTGTGTTTTCTAGTTCTGTGGAGAATGTCGTTGGTATTTTAATAGGGATGGAATTAAATATATTGATCACTTCTAGTAATACATTCATTTTAACAATATTAATTCCACTGATCCTGGGCTGGTGACAGGGCTCAGTGGCATAAGCACCTGCCTGGCAAGCATGAGGTCCTGAGTTCAACTCCCGGTACCCACATAAAGGAAAAAAAGGGCCAGTGATATCGCTCAGCAGCACAAGCGCCTGCTGGCAAGCGCAAGGTCCTGAGTTCAACTCACGGTACCCACATTAAAAAAAAAATTCTGCTGATCCAAGAACAAGCAGTATCTTTCCAATTTCTGATATCTTGAATTTCTTTCTTCAGAGAACTGTAATTTTCATTATGAAGGTCTTTCACCTCCTTGGTGAAGCTGATTCCTGGGTATTTTTAAGCTATTGTGAATGGAATTATTTTCCTAATTTCTTTCTTGGTAGGGTCAATGCTGATATACAAGAACATGATTGATTTTTGTTGATTTTGTAAACTGCCTCTTTGCCAAATTTGTTCATCAGATCTAAAAATATAAGTTCTTTGGAGTATTCTAATGTAAAGAACCACATAATCAAAAAGAGAATTAGGGCCAGTGATATAGCTCAGCAGCATAAGCGCCTACCTAGCAAGCGCGAGGTCCTGAGTTTGGTTCCTGGTACCCACATAAAGAAAAAAAAAAGAGAGAGAAATTAATTTGAGTTCTTCCTTTCCTAATCATATTCCAGAATCAACTCTTAAATTTACTGATCCTTTGTATCGATTTTTAAGTTGAAATTTCATTATTCTCTACTCAGATCGTTATTATTTATTTTCTTATTCTGATTTGGGTTTGGTTTGTTCTTGTTTGTCTAGGACTTGAGACACATTATTGGGTTATTTATTCAGGCTCACTCTTTCTCTAATATAGGCATTCAAAGCTATAAATTTTCCTCTTAGAACTGTTTTCATTGTGTCTTGCAGATTCTGATATGTATTGTCCCATTATCATTTGATTCTAGAAAGTTTTCAATTTCACCCATAACTTTTTCAGTGAACCTTTGATCATTTAAGAGCATATTATGCAATCTCCATGTGTTTATGTACTTTAAATGGTTTCTTTTGCCATTGATTTCTAGTGTAATTCCATAGTACTGTGATAGAATGCATTAGATTATTTCCAATTTTTGTATTTATTGAAAGATGTGTTATGGTCTAAAATATGGTGTACTTTGGAGGAAGATCTGGAGAGGGCTAAAAAGAAAATATATTCTGCTGGTGTTGGATGAAACACTCTATAGACATCAATTATGCCCATTTGATTTATAGTGTAGTTTCTGATTATCTATGTTGATTTTTTTGTCTAGTTGACCTACCTGTGACAGTACATTATTGAAGTACCCTACTATGATTGTCTTGGGGTCTATCTACCCTTTAATGTTTGTTTTATGAAACTGGGTATACTGCATATATATATATATATATATATATATATATATATATATTTTCCCTTTTTGGTAACTTATTCTCTTTACCAATATGTAGTGACCTTCTTTGTCTCTTCTGATTAATTTAGGTTTGAAGTCTACATTATCAGATATAAATATAACCACTCCCACTTACTTTCAGGCTTCTGCTACTTGGAGCCTCATTTTCCATCCTGTTACTTTCAGACTGTGTATGTTTTTGCAGATGAAGTGTTTCTTGCAGACAGACAACATAGGGATGGCTCTTGATTTTTGATACAGTCTGCCAATCTGTCTTTTAACTGAAGAGTTAAAACCATGTATAGTAAGTGTTGTCATTGAAAAGTGTGTACTAATTCCTGTCAATTACTAGACCAGGAACATCAGCACTTGAGAAGCTAACCACAGATTTTCTGATACTTTAGAACTTGATGGAAAAGGTCGCTACTAGTTTACTAACTCAAAGAAAGACCGAGTATAGTATAGTAGGCTGGAAAAAATTAAGGATTAAAGAGATTCAGAGTATTTCTAAAGTACATAGACAAAAGAAAGAGATAAAATGAAAAATAGAGAACAAAAATAATACAATAAAAAAGAAAAGGAGAAGAATATAGAGACAGAAGCAGGTATAATGAAGTGAAGTAGAGAGGGTAGAAAAAGGAAGGAAACATAAATGGGAGATGACAGAGTGAAAAAAAGGAGATCATATGTAGTTTTTGATCAAACAATCAAATTTAGATATTCAAAGGATCATCATTAGTGTGGGAATATATGACAAAACAAGGTAGGATGTTATGGAGTGAAAACAGAAAAATGATACTTACAACTATAGCCACCTACACATTTATAAAAGACCAGCCATTGACATATAAAACATACCAATGATAAAAAAGGCAAAATGAGAAACATGAGAAAAAAAAATGTCCTGTTTTGTTGGTTGAGAGGAGTGTCCCTGTGCAGGTTTTCATTGCTGCTGTCTTTAGCTTGCCAAATTCAGGAGACTGCCATGCTCTCAGGATTAATGGCAAGGAATTCGCTCTGCTGCCTCCGGGGGTCACAGTACAGTGTTCTCAGCCCCGACTTCACAGGAAGCTCTGCCCTGTTCTCTCTCTCTGCAGCTCCCGGCTCCGAAGTCTCAGTACACTCAGTAGGGGATTTCGGTGGAATCTGGGGCCAGGGAGGAAGTTGTCTCAGGCAATGCAGGTTGTTTCTTTCCACACAGGTGTGCACTGGTCTCAGCTAGTCTGGATCTTTGAGTTTCTCTCTGGCATTTGTTTCCTACTGTGACGAGTGGCAGAGAGGCAGAGGCCATGACAAGATTGTCCTGTGTGTTGTTTGCCACTTCTGGCCCCAGCTCAGTCCCCTGAGTCTCTCGTGTCTGTGATTTTCTTAGGGCCCTGTGCCAAGTGTGGATCAACTGGTTTATCTCACTCTGTTCCTAGAATTCACCACTTATGGCCCGGCCACAACCCTCCAAGTCCCAGTCTTGTTCCCAGTTCCCATGGTGTCCATGTAATGAGGAGGCTCTCTTCTGTTACTATTTCTGACTCTGGCCCATGTCCCAGCAGGGGAACCCTGGGCTTGGCTGGCACTGAGGGCAACAGTTGCTATGGTGAACACCTAGCTGTGGCCACCCTGTCTCCTTCCGCCAAAAGTTTCATGCATTTCACAGAATGGACACTAGACCTGGGCTGGAGCAGCACTCTGTTTAGAAGGCAGCTTTGCTTCTTATTCTAGCTTCCTCTTTTTCTATATTTCACCTTTTCATGCTACTGTTTAAGGTATGGTTGGTGTGTCTACCTCCTCATGTAGCACCACACTATGAAGTCAGGAAGTCAAGAAAGTGGTTAACCCACTTTATGGGTTGTAAGTGACCATGGGAAAGAAAAGGAGAATACTGATGGATTGCTGGTAATATTATGCTTTTTAATCTTGGGACTAAATACCAAGTACATTTAGTTTGTGCAATTTAAGTGAGCAACATGTTTACAATATGTGCATATATATTGTATAAATTTGTAGAAAAATAATCATTCTTTCTTAGCTTGTCTTAGTTACTTTTCCCTCATTGCTGAGACAAAATACCCAATGCCCAAAATTAAGGAAGTAAAAGTTTATTTAGTTCATGGTTTATGGAGGTTTCAGCCCAAATCAGCTGGCTCCAAGGCAGGGTGGCAGATGGCAAGGAGCAACAGTTCAAGGCAGTAGAAAACTGCAAAAGCAACAAGAGCAAAAAGGGGAAGAGCAAGCCTCTTTTCCTCCCTTATACTGTAAGCAGGCTACCACCCCCTAGGGCCATCTCCCTGCCCTCCTCTTGCAGAGGATGAGGATGTTTACAAAGTGAGGGCCCTGGCCCCCTGCTGAGTGGCTTAGATAAACTTCTAAACTTCTCAAGTTTACACAGTGTATCAACCATTACAGCTTGGTTTTGATAAAGCATCCAAATACTAGCTTAGATATTTGGCCGGGTATTTATCTCTACTTCCAGAAGGCCAAACCAAAGCCCTTGAACAAAAGAATTTTGTAACCAAAGGAAGAAATAGCCAAATACCCATTCCCTTCTTGTATTTTGAATGCTTTTAGGCAGGCTTTCAGGGTTCTACTAACACTAATATTTATATTATTTTATTTATGACAAAATTTGCATCATCTATTTTTTATAATACTAATACAATTAGGTTCAATGGGCATGGTATAGTGGTAACTGAACTACTAGAAATGTCACATTATAAAAGTAGGACTATTGGCATAAGAAAATAATAATTTTGAGCGATATCTTTGCTGAGAGCTTACATTAAGATATTGTACAAAACTGCTCAACCTCTCTGAGCTTCTGTATTCCCATCTTTTAACTATGAATAATAACCTACCCACATGACATGTGAAGGTTAACAAGATAAATAAGGCAAAAAGCTTCCTATCCTAGGACATAAGACATGGCTTTTGCTTGAGTATTCAAAAATGGTACATAACTTTGTCACAACACTTGTTGTGTACACACATGTGTATACCATTAAAACTATTATGTATCCAGGCATGGTGGCACACGCACATGATTCCAGAATTCCAGTAGGCTGAGGCAGGAAAATTGCAAGTTTGAGCCCAGCCTAGGCAGCTCAACAACTCAGCAAGATCCTGTCTCAAAACAATAAATAAATAAAATTAAGAACAATAAAAGAGAGCTGTGTGAATTTTGAAGTCTCTCTGGGTTGAATCCCCAGTACCACACACACACACACCCACACACCAAAAAAAATACTATTATGTATTATTCTAACCCCTCTTTAACCCAAGTTCACCATATTTTAAAACACAAAAAACAGTAATCATGTGTACAAGAATGCATGTACAAATGATGTATTCATTTATTTATTTATTCAATGAATTTTATTGAATATCAACTCTCAGCACTGTTCCATGTTCTCCAGATACAGCTATGAATCCAACAGATGTAATCCTGTTCCCATGTGGCAGCTTTAAATCTGATTAAGTATGCCTAAAATGTGATTTATATAACCTAAAGAATGCTTTATGTAACAAAAGCAACAATGAAGCAAATACTAAACAGAACCGCTGGCTCATTAAAAATCTGATTTATGGGGCCGGTGAGATGGCTCAGCAGCATAAACGCCTGCCTGGCAAGAGTGAGGTACTGAGTTCGACTCCAGGTACCCACATACAAAAGAAAAAAGGGTCAGTGATATCACTCAACGGCACAAGCGCCTGCTGGCGAGCACGAGGTCCTGAGTTTGATCCCCGGTACCAAAAAAAAAAAAAAAAAATCAGATTTATAAGCACTGTCATTCTTTAGTACACTTAGGATTCAGTCACTGACACTGAAATTAACTTCGCTAGTCTTGTGTTTTTTTTATACATACACACACATTATATATAATGTGATATATTATAGAACACATATAAAAGACTATTATATATTTTGCATACAGCATACATTATAGAACACACACATACATAGTATATACAGCAGCAAGACTAAGTTAAATCCTTGCCTATAAATATCATTTCAATATAATATATAAATATATATTGGGCTGGTGATATAGCTCAGTGGCATAAGCACCTGCCTGGCAAGCATGAGGTCCTGAGTTCGACTCCTGGTACCCACATATTAAAAAAAATATATCTATATATATTTATAGTATTATATATTATAGAGTATATAGTAAAACATATGTTATTACCAATTTGATTATTTAGTTTGCTTTTGGCCCAGTAAGCCCATAAAGAAAGGTGCCTCACACTGACATATGAGACTGATAACTTCTGACCCACACCGATACTGTACACACATAGTACAGTACCTAGAACATGCTGGACATTTGCTAAAGTTGTTAAGCAAATACATTTGTGCTGAAGAACAACATGATGGCACCTTAGGTTAGTTTCCAGTATGCATCAGCATCTTCCTTTGTAAGAAAATTGTGTTGAGAACTACTGAGGTAGCTTCCAAAGCTGACATCTGGTGTTTCTCTAACTGAGATGCAGGTTTAAATATATGAATTTTGGCTGGAGAGTACAATATTTTCAAATAATTGGATCATTTCCACTATAATTCTATTTCTCCCAGATAACTTCCATTAAATACATGTGTGGGGACATGGGAAGACTTTTGCTAAGATTTTGCTAAGACATGCAATGTAGAATAAGACATAATAAACTGGAGAGTTAACTAAACCACAATTTAGCACACACTTGTGCTTTTAATTTGTATATAATCCTTTCTGGAAAAAAATATTACAAACAGTGAATGCTTTTGAAAAAACTGTTTTGCAATAGATTTTTCCCAAATGCTTACAATTCCATCTAAATTCTGATGCTCTGTTGTAGGATTTAAAACAGCATGTCCAGTTTCATGTCCCTATACTAATATCACAAGCCTAGAATATTAACCATATCACAAAACTCTAAAGAAAAAAGAATGTGATCACCTTCAGTCAGCACCAATATTTTAAATAATGCATAGCAAAGATGTTATATGAAATCCATTATTCATGCCTTTTCTCATACATATATTTGAAAATGGAATGGTACTGGTTGCCCTGGGAATTTTTGTCATGGTGTGTTATGTATTTCATAACTTTCAACTCTGCCACACTTTTTTGCCTAAAAAGAATTCCCTAATTGGATTGTCAGTCATTTCTACATTACTTTCTGCATACTTGGCAAATGACATATAACCTTTAACTGTTTTTCTTCCCCATTTCAGCTATTTGACTGTTTTTGCTTCTCTGTTCCACATGCATATACATCCTTCCACTTGTATAGTGCCTTTCTATGTTAAATGTAGGTTCTAATATCAATTCTGTAACACTTGGAATTATTCGGTAAAGGACTGCTTGAAAACAAGGATGTGGTGGGCTATGTACTTAAGAAAACAATTGCAGAATTTTTTAAATCTCTAATAATTATGATGAAAGAGCATCAATAGTTCCAAAATTCCAATGGATGCTTGACTTGGATGATTTTATATATATATATATATATATATATATATATATATATATATATATATATTCCTAAAGCAAGTATCACCCAACTGTGGTTTTTCCATTTAGGATCAAACTCATTACTTAGTGTCCTCAGTGTCATAATTTTCATATAAATGCCCTCAGATCATACTTAAAAGGAAAAGTAAATGTAGAGTAAATTAGAAACTTAATCGATAAGTGCAAAGCAAAAAAGCCTCATTCATAATGGTTTTGAGTGGTCAAAATGATGTAGCAATTGATTCAATTAATTTCTCAAAATTCAAAAATTTTTTGCAAAGAACCCTGCTGAATATCATTAAGAATCAAAAGATAAAGAGGATATGAAATAAATTTGCCCTCAAGGAAAAATGTAATCTTTGGAAGAAGACATGTACACAGGCTGCAGAAATGAAATACGATGCAGCAACACAATAATGAACATATTCTTTAGGTCAAATAGCAGAGATTAAGGACAAAGGAGTGACCTTCATTGGCATTTATGCTGTGTTCTAAGAATGGACTATACTAGTGGAGAAGGAATGCACTGAAGCAAAAGAAATTTGCTTTCACAATGAGTAAATGCATGATAGTGAAACTGCAAAGGAATCTACTTGACCTACATGAATAAGACTAGAGAGGTTAGAGTGGAAGATAAAGTTGCAAACGTGGACAGGGACAGAAAAGGGAACATCTTAAAGTTCGTGCAAGTGATTTTAATCATTATTTAGAAGCCAGGTAGAGACGTTAAATATTTTGAAACTAGAGCGCAATATGCCTAAGGTGGTGCTTTAATAGTAAGAAATTCAGGGAAAAGACAAGGTAGAGAGAATATCCAAAATTCTAAGACACACATTATCATCTGAACTAGGCTGGGCCCACTGGGATAGAGAGAAGAGAGCTGTAGAATCATTAGGGAGTAAAATACACTGCCACACCACCCTGAACAACAAGTCACAGCCACTTATACGTTATGCATTCTGTAGAAGCAAACTCAGCTACATTTTTTAGTCAAGTCATGCACATAACTGAACCCACTGCTTGCTCATTCTGAACTTACTCTTAGAAAAGTCCAAGAGCAAGTATTCTAAATTCTTTAGAGTTATTTTTAAGTACATGATAAATATGTTACTTCTGGGAAAGTTTAATATATGAAATTTAACCAGATACCTGCTGACAGATCCCTACAGAGGCATTTTCTGCAAATGTCTTTATTCCCAACCTAATCTATCAGATAAAATTGGGGAATTTGGGACAACGCCCCCCAAAAATGTACATATGTAGATATAATGAGAATCATTTGGAATCTAAACAGGTTAACTTTAGGCTTTTTTTTTTTTTTTGAGACAGGGTCTCACGGTGTAATTCAGGCTGGTCTTGAACTCATTATGTAGCCCAGGCTGGCCTTAAAATCAGAGCAATCCTCCTGTCTCAGCCTCTCAAGTGCTGGGAATTCAGGCATGTGCCATCATACCTGGCCTAATTTTAGGCTAGTTAGGCTATTTTCTAAACAATGACATTTTAGGTCCCCACATATGTGAACATGAGGGAGAAATTCTGAGAGATTTCGGACTGGATTATGCACCTTGGAAGGTGCTATTCTTCTTCCACCACTATGCTCACAAATAAAGAAAAGTCCTATTAGTTATAAAGCAGCAGATCTGTAAAAAACTTTCTACTCATAGACTATTTGACTCAATTTACAATGTGATTCCTGAAAGGAACATAAATGAATTAACAGAAGATCTCACAGCTACTTCGTGGCACAATTGACAGCATAATCCAGGGTTCTTGATGCCATTTTTAATTACTTTCTTAGAACACAATGGCATTTATTTTTCCAAGGACTTATTGTATCAAAATATAATTTTAATTCTATCTTTCTGTCTCTGGATGCTGATCTCCAAAATGCAGAAATACATATTTGGCTCAAAATATAATACATTCACTAGAATGATGACTCCTAAACTAAGAAGATGTGTTTCGGTTGGGCAGGATTTGGCAATGTCAGGTCTCAATGATTTCATGGAAAAATCCTTCCCACTGTATTAATATTTTGGTTTAGATCTAAAAGGTCCCCCAAATTCTCATGTGTTTGGAAGGTGACTGAATCATGGGGACACTCATCAGTGGATTCATGTGCTGGGTAGCTAAATATGCTACTCAACCAGGTGTGCCTGGTCGGAAGGGCAGGTCACCGCAGGAATGAGCTGGAAGGGTGTATTCTCCTCTCCTCCCTGGCTCCTCCCTTCACTCTGCTTCCTGACCACTGTGTAAACAGATTTCCTCCACCATGCCCTTATACCATGGAACCAGAATATCATGGTCTAAAACCATAAGCCAAAATAAACCTCTCTTCCATTAAGTTGTGGGTGGTGGGCATTTTGTCCTAGCATGGAAAAGTGACTAAAACTGATGTTGGAACCAGAGAAGTGGGGTCACCACTGTGACTGTACCTGACCATATGGTGTAGAGGCAGAAGGAGCTTGGAAAAGTTTGTAGATGCTGACTAGAGCAGCTATACAATGCTATAAACTGAGCTTGATAAGATACTTTCTGGTCAGAGCTCAGAACACCAGAACAGCGATAGGGATATAGAAAAGGGCAGGCCCATTAGGTTTCAGGGGGAACAAGGACTCAATTTGCATTTGGACTAGAGGCCACGTGTGTTATAAACTGGCAGAAATTTGTCTTCATTTTGCCAGGCAATGGACCCCTGAGGGAACAGTGCATGAAGCTTTGAGAATGAAGCCAAAGGTGCAGGCAATTGGAGATCCCAGAAACATGGATAATATGTTGAGGAAAGCTGCAGGCAGTGAGTGACATCAGCCCAAGGGAGGAGCCATGTGGGCTACAACAGGCAATGCTACTGGGAGAGGGGAGCTGCAGAAGCCTTTTAGAGTTTACATTTCTGTGTACCTTGCCCATAGCGCTGGACATAGAACTACAGGATTTAATGTTTGTCCTGCTGGGTTTCAGTCTTGCTTTGGTATGATTCCTTTTTATCCTCTTATCTCTCCCTTTTGGAATGGGAATGTTTGCCCTGTGCCACTGTATATTGGAAGTATTTAACTTTCTTAAGTACTCACAGCTAAAAGTTTGCCTTGAGTCTCAGAGGAAACTTTGGACTTGGACTTTTCAATAATGCTGGAACTGTTAGAATTTGTCAACTCTTGGAGATGGACTGCACGTATTTTACCTAATGAGATGGACATGAGTCTTTTGGGGGCTAGTGGCAGAATGTTATGGTTTAGATTTAAAATGTCCTCCAAAAGTCTCATGTGTTTGGAAGGTGACTGGATATTGGGGTACTATACTCATCCATGTATTTGTATTCTACTACCTAAACGTGCTATTAGGAGGTGAAGCATGTTGTAAGTGGTAGGTCACTGGGGGAATGACCTAGAAGGGTATATTCTTTCCCTGGTTCCTCTCTACTCTCTGTACTTCCTGGCCACTATGCCATGAACAGTTTTCCTTCACTATACCCTTCCATCATGCCATTTCTGCCTTGAAAGTAGCCAACTATCGACTGAAATTGTGAGCGAAAACCTCCCCTCCTTTAAGTTAAAGGTTTCAAGTATTTTTGCCCCAGCAATGGGAAAGTAACTAAGATAATTAATGTTTTAAAGTTTTGTTGCAATTTGCCATTTCTGAGGTATCCTTTTGATATTTGGATCAGCAAATCTTACCATACCCGTTTTGAGGCAAGTGAGTATATTAGTCAGCTTTCCCCTTATTCAGATAAAATATCTGACACATTCAATTTAAGGAAGAGAGAGTTATTTTGGTTCATGGTTTCAGAGGTTTCAGTCCATGAATTACTGCCTCTAAGGCAGAAATGGTATGGTGAAACCTGCTTAACCCATGACAACCAGGAAGCAAAGAGAAGAGAAAGAGCCAGAGCTATACACCTTCCAAAGCCCCTCCTCCCATGACATACCTCCTTGGGCCCCACTCCTAACAACACATTCAACTATGAACTCATCAATGGATTATCCACCAGTGAGTATAGCTCCACCAGCCTCTAAACACATGAGACTTTTGAAGGATATTTTAGATCTAAACCACAGCAATGAGAAAACAATGCAGATATTTAAGCAAAGACAAAAAGAATTATTCCTTTAGGACAATAGAATTAGAAGTCATTGCCAAGTGCTTTGAACAATAACAGGTTTCATGGCAATAAATACAACTTGGAACCCAGACAAAAATAGAACATAATGGAAAAGAATTGTTCAAATAGATCTTTCTCCTGATGCAAAAGACAAAATTCAATTTTGAAAAATGGCCTTATAGTTGTTAATTTATATCGTGGCAAATAATAAATAAGCCTTCGCCCTTTTTCTCCCAATTCACTTTGTTTTCATGACAGCCATTTTCATGTTTTTCTTCATATATGCAGTTATATATTAAGATTAGATTAGATGGATGCGGCTACCCCAAACTATTCAATGAGAAATAGTTATGTTTTAACTGGAAAAGTACCTTTGCCCTAGCTCTGAGTTGGGGAGGAGTTGCTATAGGATATTGAAAAAGAATTATCATTCAGTAAGTCAGAAAGTCATAAAAATCAATACTAAAGTATCATGTAATGACAGATGCTAAGATACCAGTATTTTAAATAGTAGTTCATCAATGGATTAATAAATTGCAGTGGGAGGGCCAGTGAGATGGCTCAGCGGCGTAAGCGCCTGCCTTGCAAGCGCGAGGGCTCGAGTTCAACTCCCGGAACCCACATACGAAAAAGGGGCCGGTGATATCGCTCAGCGGCACGGGTGCCTGTTGGCGCGCGAGGTCCTGAGGTCGACCCCCGGTACCCACAAAAAAATAAATAAATAAATAAATAAATAAATTGCAGTGGGATATCACAATTTTCTTTTTATAAGGTAAATCATTTGTGTTAACATTGATAAAGATGCAATGAAAGAATAACATTGGTTTTATTATTTGTCAGTTTCAATCATAAAAGCCAGAGCTAAGAATTTTCAAAAGTAATGGGATAGAAGGGACTGTATTCCAACATGAGGGATTTAAAAGCTCTAACAGCATAATTTCAAAAATAACTATGGACAAAATGGTTATGCAAAAAGAGACAAAAACTAAAAGTCCCTATCGCCTTTGCTTTCTTGCCTAACTGTCAATCTTTATCAACCCTCCCAGAAATGTGAATGCTTAGGTAATAATTTATTTTTATATTATTCCCTATATTTAAATAATGTTATATAAAAATAGCCAAATCTACGTTAAAGTACAACAATTAGAAAACAAAATGAAAGATTTCCTCCCCTCCAAAAATGATGTTATTTTCAAGCAACAACAAGGCATGCAGCTATCAGCCAAACTGTATAATATAACCAGCATAAGTGTGTGTGTGTGTGTGTACGTGCATGTGTGTGTATTTTAAACAGTTATACTTCGTTAGCTCACAGAAAGTAAATTTAGGAGCTACTCTGTGTGTAACAAAACATTTCTCAAAGTACAGTACCTGGAAATTTTTTAACTTTTCCTGAGAGCAGATAGTTTTGGAAATGGGTAAGTTCACAAAATAAAATGTTTATGTATTAAAGAAAAACCATGAATCTCAACAACAAGACCAATCTGAATCAATTTCCTCAAATTAAATCAATCGCTCTTTCTCTCTCTTTTTCTTTTTTTTTTCTTTTTTTTTTTTTGTGGGTACCGGGGGGTCGACCTCAGGACCTCGCGCGCCAGCAGGCGCCCGTGCCGCTGAGCGATAGCACCGGCCCCTTTTTCGTATGTGGGATCCGGGAGTCGAACTCGGGCCCTTGCACTTGCCGGGCAGGCGCTTAAGCCGCTGAGCCATCTCACCGGCCCTCTCTCTCTCTTTCTTACCCATGCCTACAAATTAATTTTTAGAATTTCTTTTAGTTTAACCAAAAAGTCAACCATTTGCCAGAAGATAATGGCTTCAAGATCTGGATATATACAAATGATTTGATTTTTAAAGCTATTACGGACATGAATGATGTACCTAAATAGAATAGTTTCTCTCTCTCCCTCTCTCTCTCTCTCTCCCTCTCTCTCTCTCTCTCTCTCTTTCTCTCTCTCTCTAACTTTATTGTGGAGACACCCTCAGGTTCAGAATAAATTCTGAGGAGTCCAGAATTTTCCTGTCTACCCTGTTAATAATCAGAAACAAAGAATCCTGATGAATGTTTGGGACACTACTGGTGATTTGAGCTATATACCTTATTAATATACTTCAAAATTACCAATTTTTTTCTTCATATTTTATGAATGACACCTTTATCCAGAGATAATAAGGATGACCTGCCATGGGTAATTCTTCCATATTTAGACTAGTTTACCTCTTATTGATGAAGATAGATCAAATTAGTTGTGTTAGTTTAGAAACAGGGAACAAATTTCTACTGAAGTACTGTGGGGTTTATTATCAGTAGTGTTTACTGAACATCCCTCTTTTTCACTTTCTCAGAAAAAAAAATAGTGATACTTTTTAAATTAGTCCTACTCCCATTTTAATTTCAACCAGAATTCTTACATGTACTGAGTTATTAGTCATCTCAAGTATCTTGACTGAGAAAAAGTTTTGTACGTATGCCAAATAAAATTTATGCCTATTTAAGATAGGAAGATTTTGAGGTTTGGCCACTAAAGTGTTAAATATTTACGGCCAACATCTTCTCCTGAGATCTCTTCCTGATAAAGATTTAAAGGTTCTGTAAGTTAGAGCCATAGTCTCCAATTCGTTCTTCATCTCCTTTACTGTTTCCCTTTTGAAATCTTTGGTGCAAGCAAAATAAAAGGAAATGATGGGCTTTCAAGCTATTGTTTTATGACTTTCACGCACAAGTTCCACATTTCGAATTTTTAAAATGATCTTAGGTATTTCAGTACTGTGGAATTTCAAACCGAGTTTCCGCCTTTCAGAAGGTAAGGTCTTTTTTTGTCTTCCCCCCCTCCCTTCATCATTTTCCTCTAAGTCATTTTTAACCATACTGCTACCCAGTTACAAATGTTGTTCTTTCAATATCTTTACTCTAGCTTCTTCCAGTGGTAAATCACAAATGTGCTGCAGACGGCAGAGATCCAGGATTGTTCTGAAGAGCAGGAGTGTAAAGATGAGTAAAGTTCATCCCTGTACTTTTCCTGGTTTTTATTGTTCCTGATTTAACATTGAAGATGAGTATGTAATAAAACCTGAATCTGGAGTTAAAGTTTATTCAGAAATCTTAAGGTATTTGGTTCAATTGAGTATAGCATTTCTCAGTCTTTAGAAAGTAGAATAGTTCCTGAGAAGCAGGGATAAAAATTTCCAAACCCTGGCAAAAATCCAGCAACACAATTCCATAAAATACATGGCACACACATTTCTGCAAACTGAAGCTTCCCCTGGACTCTAGGGAAAATACTGCGCTTCACTAACGGCAGCAGGTGTTTTTACTAATGATCTTTTAACAGCATTTTTGATGGTTTTAATTAAACCCCAAATATTTTATTGAAAAAACAAAGGACAAATGGTTTCCAGAGTGAACTACATCGTGTTTTTAAGGATGCATTAAAAAGGAAAAATGCAAACTGCATATTGTCTCATTTAAAAAAAATGAAATAGCACTTTAGTAAAGTCCAACTGGAAGTAGAAAAATCGAGAAGAAATTAAATTATTATGATAAAGTTGATAAAGTTACTGTTGGAAAGAGAAGTTTAAAAGATTTGTTAAAAATTATATCCTGTCCCCAAACCAATAAAGAATATAGTATGTATACTTGTCACGTTATAATAGTTCTAAATACATATATGAGCAATGTTGATTTCTGTATAATGAAGAGGATCAATATCTCAGGCAAACCTGATTCATCCATAAGAAATGAAACTGAGTTAAAGGTAGCTCTGGATGAACAAGGAGCTTCATGCTGGTAACCTGCTTGCCAAGTAAGACTAAACTAGCTCATGGCTACAGACGTGATAGAATCAGAGGCACACGTGGCTAATTTTATTATTTGTTGTTTATATTTCACCTTGTATCAAAAATGCCTGCACAAAAGCCCTATTTATAATCACATGCAATAGAATATCTCAAATCTCTCCAGCTTAATACCATAATAGAAACAAATACCTCAGGACAAAGGAAAGATTCTAGCTTAGTATATCCAGTCTCCCCAGAAAACACGTTCTCTACTCTCCTTATATGTGGTTTCAGTGCTTACTGAAGAACTGGATTCAGAAGCTATTTCCATTCTTCCTTTGTGAAAGAATTCAGCTTTAACTAAGATATTTTTGTGTCTCACAAGAGATAGACAGTTCTACTTCTACTCACCAGTACTCTCTGCCTTTCTTTATGGTACTTCAAGACCCACCCCCAAACATGCTATTGTCACAAAATGGATCCTTATTGGCCACCAAAATGGGCAGCATTTCTAACAGTAAGTTAGAGTAGTTGGTTTCCTCATCACTTACGGGGAAAAAAATTTCAACTTCGCACTGTGGTGTTCAGATCTCTATATAGTTTCTGACTTCTTTTGCTGCCTCCCAACCCCAATCCTCCCATCCTACATCAATATCCATCCAAGCTCCAGAAATAGCCCAGAACTACTACTTGCAGTTTCAAAATCAGGATCAGGAGGTTCTGCACATGCTATGGTAACCTGCCTGGAATTTACTTCCCCACGCATTGTATCTGACAATAAGCCTCAGTACCCCTTAAGATCCTGTTTAGATGAGATTCTTGACCTTCTTCTCCAGCTTCTCAGCAGAGCCTAAGTAATTAAAACCAGACAGAAAAAGCTGAGAGCACAAAAGTGGTTTAGATGACTCTTTTATCATCTTTGTATTCCCTATCTTTTTCAACTTACAGTTTGTATTATTTAAGACAAAGTTAGCCATTGAATTAAGCAAATCCCAGTATATATCATGGCTCATAGATAATAAAAGTTTATTTACTATCCATGTAAAATTTAAAATGGTATTTTTGATCAAGGACAGAGCCTCCAAGAATAATTCTGGGACCAAGCCTCCAATATCTGATATCACCACCACTGTCCCTATGTGACATCCAAGGTTGCTGTGCTCAACTACATTAAGCTGTAAAAATGGAGACAGAGACTGAAAAATGCACACCTACCTTCTCATAATCTTGTCCATAAACCCATCATTTCTACTCAGATTCAAACGGCAACAGTGAGTCATGCAGTCTCACCTAAACTCCAGTGTGCAGGAAAATATCATCTCGGACTGGACACATACTTCCTAACAACCACTCTGAACTATGACAGAAGGGTCATGAATACAGACGTACAGGTGTACTATCTGTTACACTGGACATATTTCAATTAATTAAAGGATCAACATGTGGCAGTGCCTGCATCAACATGTGGCAGTCCTTCATTAACAAGTTAAATAGAATTACCTTATGACCCATTACTAGGTATATGCCCAAAATAAATAGACATGAGTGTTCAAACAAAAGCTTGTACACAAATGTTCATAGCTATTTACAATAGCCAAAAAGTAGAAACAAGCAAATATCCATCAAAAGATGGATGGCTAACAATTCCACACAATGGAATATTATTCAATCATAAAAGAAATCAATTATTGATAACATGCTGGAACATGAATGAATTGTGAAAACAATATGCTAAGTCAGAGAAGGTTGACAAAAAAGCCTATATCTTATGTTTCTATTTATACTAAATGTGCAGAATAGAAAAACCCAAACAGAGAATAGATTTGCAATTGCCAAGAGTTAGAAGGAAGGAGGGATAGGGAGCAACTACTTAATGGATAAGGGGTTTACATTTGGTATAATGAAAAATTTCTGAAACTAGATAGTGATTATGATTGCACAACATAAGTAATACCATTGATTTGTTACAACAATAAATTTTAAATGATGCTTATTTTATCACAATTTAAAAAGAAAGACAACATGGCTTTCTGTGAATATGTATGGAATCAAACCTTCAGCCTATAATATTTTATTATGGTAGAACATAAGTAGTAGCATAAAACCTTAAGCAAAAAGAATAGTTAGTACTATTCCTTATTTATTTTTCTTTTGGAACTTCATAATGTTTTCTTCCTTCAATTCAACAAGTATTTTTGAACAATTTTTTGGATAAACTCAACAACATGGAAGAGTCTACAGTTATATTTAGAGAGGACACAGATATAAATAGAACCCCATCCATAACCACATACACTACAAAAGGTGGGACCTGTTTCTCATTAAAGGTACTTGACCTCTAGAAGACACTAGTATAGTGATGCTAGTGTCATGTTGTTTTACTGCATACAATACTCAGAGTCAGACAAAAGCCTTAACCAACCTAAACCTGAGTGAACATCTGAGGACTTTTACATTAAGGATGCTGCTCTCAAGGACTTTGATAAAACAGAATCTCATCATCTCATAATTCTTCATGCAAATGGATAAGTGTGGCATCCTGAATGATAAATAACAGAATAATCCAAAATCCATTTATATTTGAATTTGCATTTTTATTTTTTCTTTGTTGTCATTTTGCATGTGTTTTCCTAATCATATTTTAGCTAAAGGTAAATGTGGTTCATTCTTTTAAATGACAGATGATAACAAGAGACAGTCTTAAATAATCTGACTGGCATATTGAGCCAGTTGGATTTAAATTTAACTGAGAAAAAGTCATATAATCCTAGAACTCAAATGGCCCTGAGGGATAATGTAACTTGACTTTTTCAATTTGCATTTAAGGGTAAACTAAAATTCAGAGGTGCATATTTCATCAGCCATTTACCAAAGGACCGTATGTTTTGGTCTGAACCTCTTATTCTAGTATAATTAATAATGGTGTCTCTCTTCATTCCCAAAAATATCCCTGTTTAAAAGATAAATTAAGCTGGGTGTGGTGCTATAATCCCAGCACTTGGGAGGCTGAGTCAGGAGGATTACTGAGAGTTTGAGGCCAGCCTGGGTTTCATAGTGAGTTCATGGCCAGCCTGCACTACAAAGAGAGACCCTGTCTAAAAAAAAGATAAATTAGATGTCTATCTATAATATTTTACATGTTCTAGATTTCTTAGATTGTATTATATAGATAATGTATCCATAAAAAAGCATACATGTACATCTGTATAAAATTTGTATGTAGTTTACCAACAAATCCAATCTGAGAACCTTTGATGTACATGGTACACAAATCATACAAAGGCTCAATAAAACTATATTGATTGAGTCTTGTGTCCTACTCACACAGCTGGGAAAGCAATCCTGTCTACTAAACCTCCCCAGTGAGGTATATCTCACTGTGCCCATCAGACAGAAAACTAGGCTAAAGGTGCTATCACATGATGTAGTAGAGTCAAAACTTGGGCTCAAGTCTCCAATCCATTGACCTTTTAAGAAGTGCTGAGTATAGATTCATACAAAGGCTCTTAGCCTGTATTCTAAATAACACTTACCAGCTATGAACCTCAGCCAAGTCATTTTGTCTTATTTTTCTAATTTGTGAAATAAAAAATACTAGAAGTAGCTACCTTATTTTAATTTATGAGTATTATATAAAATAATATACCATCAGTTTGGAAGACTACCTGGAATATAATTATCCCTCAATAAATGTTGTGTATTTTTGCTAAGCAACATTGCTTCTCTGAAAATACACAACACATGAATAAATGCATCCTCAAAGAGATTATTGCACGATCCAAAAGTCAAGAGTTCGGAAAGAGTGCAAAATTTAACAAAATAGGAGTGTCTTCACAGTACACATGTACCCTCAAAACATCTTATCCCTTAAAAGTGATATGAACCAGATAGTAGAATGGAGGTTGAAGAATAGGATATGATGAATATATGTCTAGTTTAGCTTCAGAAAACTTAATGATTTTTAAAGAAACGTATGAAACAAAATATCTTGTACCATATGCACCATTATTGTGCCACTTATTCTACAAAAACCATCAATAGCTTCGGTAGACTATCAAGTCATATTTCCATAATAATTCTTTTATTCCTAAAGTACCCCCTTGTGTGGAGCACACTGTAGCTACATCTTATTCTACAGATTTATTAATTTCAATGTCCAAGCCTGGAATGGGTATCAGTAATTTGAAGTATTCATTGGTAGGAATTTATTAGTCTATAAATAATGAACTTGTGCATTTTTTGGCCAGAGCAAAGTCTCCATTTTAATATAGGACCAGCTTTCTTATCACAGCCCACTGAAAGGAGAAAGAATAGCAAAGAGATAATGTTCTAGTTAAATTAAGTCCTCACACGCTCGTACAAATTTTTCATTTTCTTCAACTACCAGAATGTGACTTTGAAATTTTTTTATTAGGCAGAGATTTTACTTGCAATGACACAAGCTAAACTTTAAATGTCTTGAGCTGACAAGGTGCTTTACTGATGGGCCACAACAGCTTTAAAGGAAATCAGGGTCACTTCCAGCTCTGCCCGGCACTAGCCTCCTCTGACGAAAACAAAGCACCCAGATACTGTTCATTTTCATTTTATATGAAGATAGTCTTTTTCCAAAAAGAACTCCTGCTAAATAAAATTCTGTTGGCATTTTAGCATTTACTGTAATCAAAAATCATGGAGATCGGGGAAAGAAACAGTTTCCAGCATATATATATTCTTAACTTTCTAAAAGCCATATATATATAGAAAGAGAGACAGACAGATAGACACACACACACAGAGACACGGAGACACAGACACAGAGAAACAGAGACAGACAGACAGAAAGAAACAGAAAGAATTATTTGGCCACAAGGAAAAACCAAATTCTGTCGTGCACTGGAGACCATAATGTTGAGCAAAAAAATAAGCCAAACTCAAACATAAGTATTGCCTGTTCTCCCTAATACAAGGAATCTAAAAAAGATGACAAGAAAGTAGAAGGGGGACTATTAGTAGAACAAGAGAAAGGGAATAGGAGGGAGGGAGAAGAGGTGTACAGGCAGGTAAGAAGGGTATGAATATAAGCAAAATATACACATTGAATCCCCCCAAATAATATGAAACTAGGAAGGAATGCAGAGCAAGGAGGGTGATGGGTGAAATTGATCAAAGTGTATTACGTGCATGTAGCAATCTGCCGAAATGAAACCCATTAATCTGAATAACCAATAAATAGAATGAAAAAAGTGGCATTAACTTTCTAAAAGTCATTAAAGGAAATAGTTGACTTTTAAAAGCTCACAGAATAGTGCCTGAAATACAGTAAGTGTTCAATAAATATTATTTCAGTTTTCATTAGTGTTTATTATTAGAGTTATTTTATTACTTAGCAGGAAGAAAATTAAGGGCAGCTTTTATAGCCCTTAGCCATAAGATACATACTATTTCCCCAAATTACACAATCAAGAATACTTTATAATAATAGACTACTATTATAAGTTTTTCAACAGGACTTGCAACAGGCATACTGTGCTATTAAGTTCATATGTTAAATTAGGGGTCAGCAAACTTCCACATGAAGAGCCACACAATAAATACCGAAAGCTAAGAAACAATTTGTCAACTCTTTGAGCAACTGTTCTTATTAATAGGCTAATAGTCTCTTATATAATTTATAATTTACATTTGAAAATGTAAACACCAATCTTCTCTTGTGTGCTGGGTTTGACAAAGAAGGCTCAGTTTGCCAACTCCTGCGGTGGATAATCACTTAAGAGTCTCATTTTATATTGTAGGGAGAACTTGTGCACACACACACATACGACTATGTGTGTGCTCCTTATAAGGCTCTAAGTAATTCTGCCCTTATTTACAGCATTCTGGCTTCATGAATACCTACACACACTATTGAGAACATGACCACACAAACGCCTTGAAAAATTTTATCTTAAGAACTGCCAGGTCAATAAAGCAAAAGTAGGCTACTTTTTCCTTTTCCTCCTTTTACTTTCATAATAAAAGCTTTAAAATCCATATATTTATTATTAAGCAAATACTGAAATGCCTAAAAGAGAGTAAGCTGATTCCTTCAGGAAGAGGCAGTCTAACCTGTGAGCACTTCATAACACTAAGGCTTAGGAAGGTCTAAAAAAATTTTTTTGAGTTGTAGAAATATTTCACATGGAGAAGAAAGTACCAGGCAACCAAAGCAAAGCTTTTAGAACTTTATGTACCATATCCTGCATGGTTTATTTCCTATACCTAAAGAAATCAAGAAGAATTGGTAGACTACATTTCTCTTCTCTTAGTCTATTAGGTTTATTGTTTATTCAACAAATATTTTATTCAGCAGTCCCTAACTAGGGACTAGCATAGCACACAGTAATCACAGAATGTAAATGCCCATTCATTTTGGTCCTTTCCATCCTGGAAGTCACATTGCAACGATAAGGGTGATGAATAAGTAATAAGAGAACAAATAATCTAAAAATTATTAGGATAACTATGATCTAAAGGAAACAAAGAAGGTGCGGCTCTGGACTTCTTTAGGCATTGAGTTGATGAAGGCTCCTTCAGGCAGTGGGCATTTCAGTAGAGCCCTGAGGGTTGAAGAGGATCTGGGCAGGAAAAAAATACATGGAACTTGTTACAAAATAAGAAACAGTAGAGGACAGTCCCAAGGCAGAATTTTCAACACTGAAGAAATTGTCAGGAAGCACGTGGCCTGAGCAGAGTAAGGAAGGAAGAGAGCATAAGATGAGGTAAACAGAAAGAGCCCATAAAATGTTGAAAGTAACTCAAATGCAATTCTGGGAAGTTTGAATATCACCTAAGAATTGTGGGAAACCATCAAAGAGGAGTTAAGCACCTTCAAAACACAGTGGTAAAACACAGTGAACTGACCAAAACAGTGAAGTGTTCACTTAGACTTACTACTTATTTTTCTTTGTCTCTAACATTTGTCTTTCTAGTAAGTCTAATGGTTGAAATAAGACTTAAAATATCCTTTGGTTTCACTGTGGTCTCCGTGCCTGAACATTCATGATTGACAATCTTGAAATCCCTGCTCACATGCCTCATGGGGCCATGTCATAATTTTAGTAATCACCATGGTGATTTAACCACCCCTACCAAAGTGAAAACAACATTGTCATCCCCCATGATTTCTCTCGCGCTCTCAACACTTACAGTGTTAGGCAGGGGAAAACAATCCCCAATTTAGAATCATCATGCAGATCTTCGCCCCTCAGGGAATCCGTGGTGTTGGCTGTTGTCACGCCTCCAGACACTAACATTAACTCCTCTGAGCACCCTTTATCACTGCAAATTATAATGGCCATGAACTGCTAGCACATAAGGTCAAAGCAAGAAACTACTTTCTCCACTACTTCCGTATTCTCAGTATACATAAAATAATGCATTTATTCCTTCAAGTACAGTATTTCAGGGCGCTGTTCTAGGTGCTGAAACCTGAGACAGATCAAAACAAAATTCCTACCCCCCCTCATGAAAATTATTTATTTATTTATGTTTTAAGACTAAGTCTTGCCATGTAGTGCAGGTTTGCCTTGAACTCACTATGTGGCCCAGGCTGGCCTCGAACTTACACCAGTCCTCCCACCTCCTGAGTGTTGGGATTACAGGCGTGCACCACCTACCCCAGCTAAAATTACTGTCCACTTCTCTTTATTTTTCTTGAAAAATAAAATCACTTCCCAGAGTCAAAGCTCTGAGCTGAAATTGTATCTGCCTGTGCCTCCAAACTGGAAAGGGGGGTTATGATAGTTAATATTAGTTGTCAACTTGACTGAATGAAGTAATATCTAGATAGCTGGTGAAGCATTATTTCTGGGTGTGTATGTGAGGGTGTTTCTGAGGGAAATTGGCCTGTGAGACAGTGCACTGAATGGGGAATATCCATCCTTAATGTGGGCAGGCACCATCCAATTGGCTGGAGCCTAGATGGAACAAAAGGAAAAGTGAGATCAATCTCTCCCCCTCTCTCTCCCTCTCTTCCTCCCTCCCTTAATGTCTCCCTTCTCCTCCTCACCTCCTCTGCCCCCTCTCACTGTCTCCCTCTCTCTCTTCCTTGTTCTATCTCTCCCTCTCCCCTCTCCTTCTCCCTCTCCTGCTTTCCCCCTTCTCCTCCAAATCTCAGACCTTCAGCCTCAAACTGAGTGATATCATTAGCTTCCCTGATCTGACACTTTCAAATTTGGACTGAACCATGCTTCTGGCTTCCTTAGGTCTCCCCTTGTATATGGCCTACAATGGGACTTCTCAGCCCCCATAATCCTGTGAACCAAATCCCCTAATAAATCTTGTATCAATCACCTTTCCATTGCTAGGACAAAGTACCTCATATATACAACTTAGAGGAGAAAAGGCTTATTTTGGCTCATAGTTTCAGAGGTTTCATTCCATGGTCAGATGGCCCCAAGGCAAAAACATCTTAACAGAAAATCATGGTGGAAGAAATCTATTAACCTTATGGCAGGCAGAGTGCTGAGCGAGCAAGAAAGAGCCACAGAGGAAAGGGCCAGGGACAGGTATATTCCCCAAGGTCACATCCTCAAGACCTACCCAGACACAGCCACTAATTTCCTAGGTGCCTCTTAAGTCAATCAAGTTGATAATCAAAATTAACCATCACAATCCCCTCTCATCTAACCATCCATTCATCCATCCATCTCTATATTTGTACAGATATATAGATATCCTATTGGTTCTATTCCTCTGGAGAAATCTGACTAATACAGGAACCAAGTTCGGAGGCCACATGATCTGCAGGCTGAGGATTCTGGATCTAACAAACCTTGGAAGACAATAAAAGCATCTGATCAATTTTAACACAGTTTTTACAAATGGCTAAGACCCAGAGTAGGGAACCAGCCCAATTTAATTTACACACCAACATGGTAACTATTGAATTCAGGAGTTGTCTCACTGGTGGTGCTTCTGCCACCTCTCAAAGGAAGCTCTCAATGTCCTCTCATTTTATGGGCAAATTTGGGTGGGGGACTTACCCAAAAGACACATTTAAAGGAACAGATTAGAATTAGAACTCAAATTCTCCTATTCCAAGTCTAGTCCTCTTTCTACTAAATAAAATACCATCAATTACACAGGTATTATTTAGTAATATGATCCCTTCAGTATGACATATTTTACCTTATATTGAAAGAATTTCATAGGATTCATTCTTGAGAAAGTCAACTTTTCTTGAAATATTGCAATAGGTGTAAAAGGATGGTCACAAAAACTGATGTAAATAGGAAAAATATGTTAATTAAAAGACTGAAAGGATACAGCTAATAATGAGAAACTCATCCTGCTTACAGCTAATCTTAAAATCTTTAAATAATAATAATTTTTGAGTGATGTCCTCTATCTAGCAAGAATTATACTTGTGCTAGACATGGCACTAACACCCACACATGTATCATTTCATTTAATGAGATTTTTAAGCTGTTATTTCTCACTTATCAATAGAATAGATGTGGGTTATTTCCCAGAAATAAAGATCGGATGCTTGTTGATTCCCATACATCCAAAACAGAAAACTAAGCATTTTCTCAGAGACAGGTCCAGTGCAAACTGAGATACCTGCTTCATATCCAGACTACATTCTTAATCCTGGTCTAAGATTGGCTTCTTAGCACCAAAGCAGTTTATGAAGTTGACTATGTAGGAAGAGGCAGAAATCAAAAGCAGGAGGCTGCAGATTATTGAACCTATTTGTTATTTGAGGTTCTGTCTGAAAACATATGTGAGTGCAGTCAGTACTGCTGCTTAGTGTAACTAGTAGGGAAAAAGATGGTGTGAGTGTAACACACTTCCTCCATGTCATTCAAATCTAAACTCACAAGGTTTCTAAAACACGGCCATTATTGAAGGAAGCAATCTGTGTGATGGATCTATTACTGCAGGGTTGCTCAGATTTTACACACAGGATACTGTCAATCTCAAGGAATGGGCTGTGCTATGCAGTTTCCAAAACTTACTTGATACAGATTTCTTTTGTTTTATGACACATCTTAGGAAGTGGGGAGGTCTGTGGAACATGAAGGGGCCTGTGGACATAATGAATTCAACACATTCAATCACCGAAAGCTCACGATATCCCAGGCAATGTGCTGCGTGAAGAGGAATGGTTAATCAATTATCAAACTAATCTGCGAGAAAGGCAGAAAAAGCAGAAGCAGAAAAAGTTAACGCACTTTGGCATCTGATGTGTCACAGCTGAATTCTGCCACCCCAAGTACTACTCCTCTGGGAGAACCAACTGCCCTTTCTTTTGCTTCTTACCTATGAGTAAGGAAATTTTGTTTTCACAAAGAAGTATCTCCGATGGAAATTCTAGCTTCCGATGCAGGTAGAGGCTTCCTATATTGTAATAGAAAGATTAGTAGCTGCCTGAGAATAGAAGCTTTTAAATTCTCTGGTTGCAGGTTTGGAAGAGCTTGGATATGATAACATTGTTATTGGTTGAGAGAAATATATCAACTCTGTACAAAGGCAAATGTTCTAAATGCTCTGGCTACTTCCACACTGCTTCATGGGCTTTGTGATTTTAAATGTTCATGCTGCCACCTTTGCTGATCTAAGTGCCACGTTCAGAGATGTGGCACCAGCATCACCTGGGACCTTGTTAGAAATGCAGAGTGTTAGGCCCCATGCCAAACCTGCTAAATCAGAATTTGCATTTTCAAAAGATCCCCATGTGATTTTGGTGTAGAGTAGCACTCAGGAAGGACAGTTTTTATGCCATTTGTAGGAGCAGCTGCAGGGAATCTTCCTTACAGAGAAGGATTTACCCTGAACAGTTCTATGATCTTTGTCAATGGAGAATGACCCAGATTTGGATCTAAGTTTGCCTAACTAGCAAACTTCCACACTTCCCATTGTAAAATATCGTCCCCTCCCAGCATTAAGTACCTACACTCTTGAGCTTTCTCTCTCCCATGTGTGAAATGAGGGTAACCATTTCTAACTCAAACTTCACAGGATAATATGTAAAGTACCTAGATGAGTTATTGCTTAGTAAATGATAGCTAGGGATAATAAAAAGAAAACGGGTGACAAAGAAAAGTGATAAAAATAATGCTAATAACAATAATTGTTTGAAGTAGTAAAATAGCTATGGGTCTTGGAGCCAATTAAAACATAGGGAGTGAATCTCAAAAAAAAAATGTTGACGTTAAAAAATAAAGAACAAAAATTGAAAAATGAAAGGATACCATATTCCTATGACTACCAGCCTCATCAGAGACTCTTCCTAGAAAATCTCTTGTCCCTCCGTCTGTGAGATTCAAAAAGAAAGCTCTAAACAACTTTATCCATGCGAGAGACCACAGGGAAGACACAGCCTCCTGTGACCACAGAGAGTGGCCAATCCAGACTGAAGTGCAATCTTTAAGACGTGTGCAGTGTCTGTTACACCTGATGCAGGCAGTGGGGTCCCAGGCATTGCCAACAGGGTTCATATGGCAGCAAGGTGTACTAACCCTGATTCTTTATGTAGCAGGTGGCAGAAGTCAGTGTAAAATGGACTAAGCAAAAAGGGGGTTTTATCAAAAGGATTCTGGCCAGTGAAATGGTTTTACTGTGACTTAAAATACCCCTTAACTTTGTCAACCTGCTCAGTAAGCCTCAGACTCTGAGTTTCAGCACTGAAATGACAGCATCATGGAAAACCTCCTTTGTCCGGAACAAAATGGAATAGTTGGTCACCCTAGTTTAGCTTTTAAGAGTACCCTATTCTGATTCAGTCTATGAAAACATTGCTTTTAATTCTTTTAAAATCTACTTCTTTATGAAATTAGTTTAAATACTATATCATAAATAAATGATAGACAGACAGTCAGATACCTTTAAGATTATTTCTTCATGCAAATAATCTTGAAGGCTATTTCTTTAGTATTATTTCCTTATGGAAAACAAATATGGCAGTGAACCCAGAAACAAAACCAATGATCTAATGGCAGGAAGAAAGCATTATGAGATAGGTACATTTATGTCAAGTTTTTTAGTTTTCTGTTAGCTGCAACCCTCTCAGGTTTCAGGGACAAACACCAGGACCAACCTGAAAACCTTCCAACATGTGCAGAACAAAAATATCAGGCTAGAACAAATAAGCAATTCTGGTCTGGAAGTGCAGTCTGGGATCTGCCCTTTCAAAGGGCAGCAGTCTAACAGCTTGTTAGTTAGCCTTTTTAAAGGCCAGCAACCAGGAAAATAGACCACTGGGTGCGGGTCACTCCACAGAAAACAACCACGTTCCTATGGCTATTTGCAATGCCATAAGAAGCGCCTGTCTAGGAGTAAAGCCAATCACTTTGGTCAGGGCACTAGAACAGAATTTCAAACTATTGTAACTCTAGAAATGCTTGACCTGGAAACACCTTTATAGGATTATAGTCAAAGGAAATAACCTAAGTGCCCAAGAAAAAGATTTATATACAAAAATATTCTTTACAAGGTCACTTAAAAATCATAAATGCATTTTTAGGTATGATGAAATTATTATATAAACAATAGTATGCCTGTTTAATGGTTACCACAAAATTCAAAGTGATAATATTTGAGTGAGGCAGTCTACTCCATGCCTTTAAACAGCCTATCTCACTTAATCCTCACAATAAGTCCTTGAAGTAGGTGCTGTTTTCCATCCTCATTTTATTCATTAGAAAATACAGGCTTAAAGAGATTAAAGAGAATGGCCCAAAGCCACACAGCTCATAAGTTGCAGAAAGAGGATACAAACCAAAGTCTTACATATTCCAGAGCCAAAATTTATTTGCTGTGCAATATTTTTAAAAAACATTTAAAATATGAATACAAATTTTTTCCTCCTTTCTAATAAAATTAGTATCTGTTGTAGCCCAAACTCTGCCTATATTTTAGTAGGATATATTCAGGCCATGGGGACAATTTTTTTTTACATTAAATGCAGTATTTGAGAAACAGCAATGGTGAAGAGTTATGTATCTTAATATTAAATATTTTAGCTGAAATAATCTAAAAATAACTGTCCATGTGATTAATTTTAAACCTAATTTTTACAGTTTTTAATTCTTCTGGCCTACATAAGATTTGCCTCTAGATTTTATTTTACTTTCCATTTATCTTCTACTCAGAGGTTATATTATCTTTAAATAAAAAGGCCAATGTTATTTGAGCAAAGGCTAGAGACATATTCTGTGCCCTTAATACAAATAATTTCAAGCCAGTTGACAGATAGAGTGCCATTACATCATTTGAGTTACTAATGGGCATAATAATTCTTCAACTACCTCCTGAAAGAGAGCTCCTGAAAGAGAGCTCCTGACTGAAAAGAAAATGCCAAGTTATTTATGGCTTCCATCACTGCTTTATGACTCACAGATGGAAAGTGGTCTCTTTGTGAGGCCATGTATCTAGCTTGACCTTCTCTGAAAGGGGCATTTGTTGCATTTTTTTTTTTTGGCCAAGTAGCATCTTCTTCCTCTCCTTCGGGTCTCCCTACACAGATTTGGAAACCACCCTTCCCTGATCTTGGTGCACAGGGTTCAGGGAGACTGGCTTATCTCCAGCCCCAGGGGTCTTACAATAAAAGCCAACATCATCAGAGCCTTGTGTCTTCTTGGCAGAGATATTTCAGCACAGACACATGGAACCAATAGGATTCAATTCTAGGACTTTTGCTGGAACAGTTAGGAAAGAGAAGGTACTCCTCCTAAGAGCTTACTCAATTTAAAGGAAAACAAGTCTGGAGGTTCTTCAGTGCCTTGCCTGTACGAGCTTACTGTCGGAGCACACCCACACACATACATGGGAAGTGTCCAACAAGAGAACGCTTGGTCACCAGAGAAGCAGTATCTTATTAATGTAATAATCCAATTCTGTAACCATGAGAATTAAAATAAGTCTATCTTCTGCAGGGGAAAAAGCTTCCCTTTAATCAAAACAAATTATTATTAACTTATCAATAATTACATGTTGATCATAACTAATCCAAAATCTGATATCCAAAATGCCACCAAATCTACTTTTTGGTAATAATTTGATAATTTAGTTTCTATGCTAAATTATCCCCAGTGCAAATGGAGTTTCATATGATCAAGTGGTCTTCATTCACAAAATTATTGAAAAATTTTTACAAAATTATTTTCAGACTGTATGTATAAGGTATATATGAAAACATAAGTGAACTTCATGCTCAGACTTGGGTCCCATTCCCAAGATATCTCATTACATACATGCAAATATTCTAAAATCTGAAATCTGAAACACTTCTAGTCCCAAGCATTTTGGAAAAGAGATTCTCAACATGTATTCAAACTAAACACAGATTTTCTTCATCATTTCCTGTCATGTAAAAACCCCAGTGAGTTAACAAAACAAGCATCAAAATTCATTTTTATCTTTCTCCCAAGCATCCACACTAGATTACATTTATAGAGCTGAAAAATTCATTTTGCCCAGTTGTTGAGTGTTTGCATTGAACTGTAAACTTAATTCGAAAGTGTTAAGGGGGGCATAACGGAGGAGATATGAGGATATTGAAGGTCATCTAGCCCTTTGGGAAATTTTCCCAAGTCTCACAGTTAGTTGATGCAAAAAAAAAGAAAGAACGAAAGAAAAAAATCTGGTCTTTACATCTTCAACTCAGTATTCTTTCCATAGCAGTAAAAATATTTTCTTTTGTCACTGCAATAATCATCTTTACATATAAAGATACCACCCACATACAAAACATACACTGTGAATATGCTTTAATTTTCTGTAAGTTTTATCGTGTGTTTGGAAGGCTCCTTGAATTAGGACATCTTCCCTTCACTTGCAACACACTTTCTAGTTTTGTCCTTAGAGAATTATGAGCTGTATTTGGGATCTCAGGTCAAATTTTGTTCCTTTCTCTGACTCCTACCATATGCAACATGTTCATCTGTTACATTACTTGTGTTCTTGTATAATAACTATTTATGGGTGAATGTGTCTCTCATTAGAATATGAGGCAGTTACTTGCTTTAGAGATTTCTTTCTCTGGTTAGTAACACAAACCAGTGTGTGGCACACAGTAAGCAGTGTTTATCTGTTACTATTGATATTACATCATGATGATTACTGGACTCTAGAAATATTCTAAATAATATAAATAACTACATTGCATTTAATGTTTATTATTAACACCTTCATGTTATACACAAGGAAAATGAAACAAGTTGGGATAGAGAGACAGATAGTAAGAGCTAGAGCTAGATTTAAACCCAAAAGATCTGGTTTAAACCCAAAACCACTGCCTGTGGTTTTGCCACCATAATATAATGTCTCAATGCATATTTTTGAGTGAATCATGTGATATCCAGTTTGAAATTATGAATTCAGATGCTCAGTATAGTTGATGAAATCAGTACAAATAGAAGCTGACCTATGAAGAAAGTCTCTTGTAAGCCCTCTGAGAAGTTTGATGTTTAGTTAGAAGTGCTGACACACCCGATGTGGTCCATCAGTCTTTGCTGAATGAATGGATTCAAGGATAAATAAATGAAACTGGTAAACTATACAAATCAAAAAAGAACCATTAAAAGTCATTTGAAATCATATCTGAAAATGTATAGTATTATCAAAATTTCAAAATTCTTTGTGTTTGTAGTTGCTATGCTTTATTTGTATAGGAAAATAAGACCAAGTACTGAGGAAAGGTTAGAGGAATACAAATCCCAAGGCTAATTCTTTGTATCATGCAAGTTAGAAAGTTCCTTACTTGCACTTTATATTTCGTCTCCTCTTTAAAAACATCTCATTGGTCTACCATAAATCCTGAAATGTTATATTTAAAATGTCAACACATTATTAAATGTTCATGTAATTTCTTCTAGATATCAATGAGTTTTTCTAGATATAATTTTCTGATTAAAAGGAAACTGATTAAAAATAAATTAAAAGTAAACATTAGATCATTTTCTACTCTGATCTTGATTTGGAATTAGAAATAGGAATGCTTTACACTGTTCAACCTAATCTGGCCAGTATGGAGGAGCTTTGATAATTTATATGCAGCAACTGGGAGTTCTTCGTTCTTTGAATTAAAGACATAAGTACCACCAACAGTTATTTGAATCAGATAATATTTTGTATTACTCAGATGTGACTTCTGTGGTTGTAACCAAATACTTGACATCCATATGCCTGCAACATTGTAGGTAGAGGTGTGTTTCAGGGATTTCAAAGATTGATATAAAATTGCTATTTGGAATAAAAGTAAGGATTTTACTTTACAATCATATTTTTTAAATTTAAATCCTTATAGGGCCGGTGAAATGGCTCAGCGGCGTAAGTGCCTGCCTGGCAAACTCAACAGCCCGAGTTCGATTCCCGGAACCCACATACGAAAAAAGGGCCGGTGATATCACTCAGCAGTACAGGCACCTGCTGGCACGCGAGGTCCTGAGGTCGACCCCCGGTACCCACAAAAAAAAAAAATTAAAGCCTTATGTATTGTCTTATGCTTACAAACACACATGCACACACGCTTCACATATGCTAAAATTGTAAATATTTACACTCTCTTCTATGACTGATTCTTCCAGTTCTCTCCCAATATTACAAAGACAGCACATGGGGAACATTATTTTACATGTCAAAAATAATTGCTCTGTGACTGGCTACTGAAATTAGAAACCTACCTATTTTACCAGTTGCATTTCTTTCTTTTTTATTATTATTAAGTTTAATGGTACATTTTAGATATACAAAATGATCATATCATAACAAATTTGTACCTGTATGCGACATATTTTGATTTCTCTTTTTTTCCCAATCCTCTCTCCTTCTCTTTAAACCATCTTCCCCTCCTCATTTACAAAGCTTTGTTTTCATTTTATCCCTTTTTTTTCTTTTCCCTTCCTTTCTTTCCCCCTTCCCCCACCCTAGTTCTTCTTTCCTTTTAAACAATTCTTCCTGCTTCACAATATCTATTGTATATTTATTTACCCTTATTTACTCTCAGTTGCTCACACCAGGGAGACCATGCACCATTTACCTAGAAATGCCTCAAATTTATCCTTCTTTACAGCAGAGTAGTACTCCATATATATATATATACACACACCCACATATTCTTTATCTATTCCTTGGTTGATGGGCATTTGGGCTGTTTCCAAGATCTGGCTATCACAAACTGTACTGTTATAAACATGGGTGCTATATCTCTGTGCTATGATGTTTTTAATTCTTCCGGGAAGATACCCAGAAGGGGAATAGCTGGGTCAAATGGGACCTCCAATCCTAGTTTTTTGAGGAGTCTCCACACTGATTTCCACAGTGGCTGCACCAGTCTACACTCCCACAAACAGTGGAGAAGGGTTCATTTTCCCCGTAGCCCCTCCAGCATGTGATTGGTTGATTTCTTGATGATAGAAATTGATTCTTTCTGGAGTGAGATGGAATCTCAGCATTGTTTTAATTTGCATTCTCTAATAACCAGGGATGTTGAACATTTTTTCATATATTTATTTGCCATTTGTATTTCTTCATCTGAAAGTATGTATTTATCTCAGATGCCCATTTTTGGATTGAGTTTTTAAATCTGGGGGGCCTGATTTTTTTTTCAGTTCTTTATATGTTTAGATATAAGTCCCTTGTCTGAAGGACAATTGGCTAAAATTTTTCCCACTCTGTGGGTTGTCTTTTTACTCTGTTGGTGATTTCTTTTGCTGTGCAAAAGCTTTTTAATAGGATGAGATTCTGGTTATTGATTCTTTGTATTATTTCCTATGTGATCAGGGTTTTGTTCATGAAATCTTTGCCTACACCTATGTCCTCAAGACTTCTGCGTATTCGCTCTTCTAGACCCATGTCTATCACCATGCACTAAACTAAAATCGAAATGGATCAAAGACCTAAATATTAAAACCAGTTGCATTTATATCTAAAGTCTGACCATGTGCAACACTTTGAGAATGAATTTAACCCAATGGAACTTGTTTATGGAATTATGCAACTATATTAGATTATAGCATATCAGCTTGAATCATATACTGTATTTCAAATCCTTTCCTGCAGAGTCTACTTTATTTTCCCAAAGAATTTCTTTCCACTCATTCACTGACACAAAATTAGCACATTCATTTGGTGGTAGTTGTTATTATTTCTGATGTTTCTCCTAGGACGCATCTTAATGTTATAACTTTGAAAAACAGTAGACGTTATCAGCAGGATATCAGATATTTAGAATCCTAAGGAGCCTTATTGGTTATGAAGTTCAGCTAACATGTGCTTTTACCTAGTTTTGCAAAATCTGTGTAACAATACTTTAAAAACAAGAGTAAGCATTCTCGGCTCTCCCTTTTCTTCTCCAAGAATATCTTAGAATTAATAGCATTCAGCATTAAGACGTACTAGATTTATATCCTTTCCCCAGAGCAATTAGGGTGACAGATACCCTCCTTTCCATTGACCACTGAAGATTTGGTGGCCTCAAGTTGTAATGGTTCCTGTGGCCTAATTATTGCCAAGAAGAAGTCAACATACTCTCTGCTAAGATTAACTTTTGGCAGCTATTCTTCACAAGACAGCTTTACAAACACTACACAGGCATTTTCCATTGCCTCAAGTAGCCAGCAAGTTGGTCCAAGGACACAGTCTACCATATGACCTGGAGTAAAAGGAGTGACAAACCAGACTTGCAGATGATCAACAACTGGCTCTCCAAGAGGGGCTGGAGCACCAGAGGAAGGGAAGATTTTGTGGTGTGTGCCAATTTCTATGCTGTAAATATTCCCACCATGGCGTGTTTCAAACTACCAACACAACGTAAGTGGGTTTGTGGAACAGTCAGCTCCTGTGAGCCACTGCAAGCTGACTCACACCACTGAATATACAGCAAATCCTTCCGTAAATAAATGAAAAATGACCAGCGTGGTAAACTGTACAAAGAAAAGAATGTAACTTCAAAGATGTGTATAAAAGGAATGTTTTTCTTTGACAAGGAAGTCAATAGAGGAGGAGACATGCTGTCATACACACATACAAACACACAGGCACACCATGTGCCATGGGCATTCACCATTTCATTATATGCTAATAGCATTCTACTGCAAACACCTGAGACTTTCCATCTGAGGGCTTTCTCTCAGACCATGCATGGGGCAAATAAGAAGTGCCAGGGAATTAATGCCCTTGGGAGCTGTGCTGAGACAATGACAGATGGGTACAGGCAGATAAACATCTGAGATTCATTGTTCCCAGATGGGACAACTCTAGACTGCGTTCCACACCATCCCTCAGAAAGCATCAGCCAGCTTGAGCCTCAGATGCCTATACAGGTAAACTGCCCCTTAATGCTCTTTGTATTCATGGTAAGCCTACTACCCTGTCCAAGTAGTTTTTCCTGAAATCAACATACAAGTAAACCACATGCACTCCAAATCCTTGTCTCTGTGGACAATATGACAAAGCCAGTAATCTTATCCACAGTAATTGAGATAAATCTGAAGAAAAGTCCAGTAGCAGAACAAAGAGAGCAGAGGATACCAGGCAAAGGGAGGAGTGCGGAAGGTCTACACATATAGGTGTTTTACTGCACAACACACATTGTTCCAAAAAATTTCCATGTCACACAAAACCTCAAAATAAAAATTAAAGGACTTCCAGAGTTAAATGCAAAATGCTCAAAAACTACATGAGTAGCACACAAAGCTGACAGGAATCTAGTACAAATGGTAGTGGTTTTTATACGTGTTGTCTAGCTATAAATGCATAAATCATTTGTGGAACCGCCAATGAGAAAGTCTGTGGATCATATTCGTGTGTGTGTGCTTGTGTGTAACACTTAAAATATACTGACTGGCAATCTTTAAGAGTACCATCCATTGTTATTAACTATACTAACCATGTTGTACACAGATGACTTAAACTAATTCTTCCTATCTAACTGAAATTTTGTATACTTTGACCATTATTTCTCACGCATTGTGTAGATGAGATACATAATGTGTATTACTTCAAAGCAACATGTTATACATTATAAATGTTTATAACTTTTTTGTCAATGAAAAATATATAGAACAGAAATGTCAAAAAGAAAAGATTTTAGTTTGTGACTTATTGGAGGCAGTTGAAGGAGGTTAACAAAATTTCAGATGTTTTGGAGATGAATCCTGGGACTTGTTTTTTGCCTTTGAGTCATCCATTTGTAATACATATCCATTTCAGTAAAATTAAAAATGCAATCCAATGAATACCTTCTCCAATTAACTTCTGGTATCACCACTGCAAATCCTTTTTGTGGTGTTCTCATCTGCACTCATGGCTTTACCCAACAGCTGAAGCATTGGAAATTCTTGCAGTGTTTGAAAAACCCCCATAGTGGCCATTCCTAGCAGTAAAAGCAGCCACTTCTGCAGAATCAGATGCTTTCATTTAAGGTCCTCATATAAAGATAGAACTTTCTCTTTGATTGTGAGAAAGGTTGTTCCTGATTTTTCTCCTCTCTCTCTTTGGTCTTCAATCCATATGCTTAACAATCTTGCTGTTTCTTTTATCTCCTTAGACAATGTCCTTATTGACTTCACAGCACTTGAATTTGCAGGCCTTTCTTTTATTTTTGTAGCATTGTCTCTCATGCTCTGCAATGTGGATTCTTTTATTCCTGTTGCTCAGAGAATACCACATAGTCTCTCATTTCTTTCAATATTTAAAGCTTTCCTTTTGCATGTATTGCTGGTGATTTTGACCCAGCATATTTAAACGTGTTTCAGGTGTTGAATGAATGGCATTTGTTATACAGAAAAGTTCACAAATACAAAAGAAGAGCAAAATACAACATTGTAAAGTAACACATGCGGCAAATTAAGGTAGCTGGTAGTTTTTTAGCAGAATGTATGTGAGTGTGGGCAGGTGCATGTATGCATTTTTTTCATATCCCTGCATGACTTGGGTCAACTCAGTGTAACTTCCTGAATTCACCTAATATTTATCACAGGCACATAAGTAAGTATGAAATTAAAGTTATTCTCAAACTGTCCTTTACATATCAATGATGTTGGAACAAATGCATCTTTTCAAAATAGGCATTGCAGCAGAACTCATATTTATATCTGTACAATATAAAATAAGTCCTAATTACAGATTAAGGGGTTAATTACAGATGTGGATCAACAAAATAAAGAAAACACTGTGCTCCCTGATTGCTCTATTGGAGGTCTCTAATATTTTGACCTCTTTTAATACATTAATTTTGGGAAAATTTTTTCTGATGTAAATGCACAAAGAGCAAGGGATATGCTTTCATCTCCAATACTTTACAGTTATAAAGACAGGTAAGAGATATCTACTAGAGGAAAGCAGACTATTAATATATCTGAAAAGCTGAATATTGTTCTGTTTCTGCCAACATGGAGTCAATGTTTGAATAGTGTCTTAGGACAAATTTCCTGAAAGCAGAACATGAGATAGATATTCATGTACACTACTCATTAATAAATTAGTGATTTATTACAAAGATGCTCCCAAGGACAGATGTAAGGAAGGAAAGGATGGAGGCTTGGGAAAGGCTGAAGCCAAAAAAGATGTAGTTTCAGGTAAAGTCTAACTTCTGCCCGAGCTCCCTGGGAGCACTAGAAGATAAACTGAACTTCAGAGTCTGCCCCACCCTGATTCAAGGGAGCTTAGGTTTTGAATCTCTGTCATTGGAAAATGTTGGCCATAAGTGTAGGAGGTAACATAACTCCAGCGTTTGTGCAGGAAAGTTTGCCCAATCAAACAAGAAGAGCATTTCTCAGACAAAGCTGTGGGGGTGAGCTGGACCACAGCACCTACAGCAGCCGGTGAAAGGGTCTGTCAAATAGGTAAATATAACCCAGAATATCTGAGCAGTGCACCAACAGTCTGATATAGAAGGCAAGCACTATTTTTGAAGGCTATATGTCAGTATCCAATACATTATCTTATTAAGACTCCTCGATTACTTTTTATGATAGACAATATTATTATCACCATTTTACAAGTAAATTCAAGACTCTTAGTGCTTCAGCAATTTGTTCTCATACGTTTGTCAATGTGAAAGTCTATTATACAATCCTTTTTAACCCACAGCTCATTGCCTTTCTCTACAGTAATATATTGCATGCTTGTTTTAGTTTTTCTCATTGGTGAGACTAGTTTGGCTTTAACCACAGATAGCTTTCTATACATGAAAGCTTACAGAGAAACCCATTATGTGAAACATGAAACAGGAGTAACCGCTCTTGGATTTGCATCTCATCCTGCCTATGGCAGCATGACTAAGGTACCATCACAAAACCGCACTGTGTGAATACCCTGTTGAGATAATTCTGCATGGGTTTCTGCGTTTCTCCCATTTTCTGAGGAAGCCACAGAGCGCTTTTATTTTGGACCACTTTTTCAAAGATACTTGTACAGCAAACAGCCTGGGGTGATCAAGAGAGTTTCTCCTTCTGAGGCAGAGGGTGGATGTGTTTCCTGAGCAGAAGACCTCATGGCAAAGTTTAGACGGGCTTGCTGGCACACCGCCATGAGCCTCTGTAAGACTGGATCTTTCCTAAACTCAGCTCCTCAGCTGAGACACAGACCCACTGTTTGTGTAGTAGCCGTGCCAGTCCACTTCGCCACTGTCTCATGAAATTTGGATGGCAATGTGATCACGAAGCTCATGCCACAGATAATAAAGTTCTTTAGCCCTGCCTCAGGAGTCTGTGTCCTCTGCCAGCATCTATGAAACTAACTTGTTAGCGTTCATGAACAGTAAAATCTCAAAGCCTTCAGAGTTCTTGGTATTTCCACCTTCTGGTCCTATGTAGGTCATACTGAGATATAACTCATTAATCGGCCTTGCCAAATAGTGCATGTTCTAGATTTTGCTACATCATTCTGTTAGGAAGCTAGGATATTCTCTAAGGATATTCTAAAGCAAGCTGGCAGCTGAGACCAACTCCAGACAGACCCAGGGTGCTGACAGGCAGAATCACACTCAGGCATGCCAACAGCTCACTGATGTGCCATGGATGTTTCCAAATGAAACAGTTTGGAACAAAGCTGGCAGGCAGAATGGCCCTCTCAAAAGCTGGGAAGGGCATTTGGCCATTTAGGCTACTCACTGGAAGCAGTGTGAGTTTGGGTTTAACTTGATTGCCTGGTGTTTCTTCTCTGTGTGAGTTCCCTTTATAAAATCAGTGCACGGTGTGATTTTGAGAATTAGAAAAAATATGGATACTACAGGATCTGTTACAAATATGAAGACAAGAGAGTCTTCAGAAGAAACTATAATACTTACAAAAGCTAGAGAAAATTTCACATAATACATGAAACGTTTACTACAGTAATATTCACTATACCAATATTGAAAACATCAATTGGATTCAATAGCTAATGCTATAGATACATATAGCACTGTACAAAATATATCATTGCTTATTAAAGATTTTCAGGCTGGGCATGGGGGAACACGCCTGTAATACCAGCACTTGGGAGACTGAGGCAGGAGGACTGCTGTTCCGTTGGAGGTCAGCCTACACTACATAGTGAATTCAAGGCCATCCTGAACTATATAGTGAGACCTTGTCTAAAAAAAAAAAAAATTTACAGAAGTTAGGCATATGACTGTCTTCCTTTTCAGTTTGTGAAGCATGAAGAAAATGAAAGGCGTATTTATTATAGTTTATGTAAATAATAATTACTAACATTTATGGCTTATTTATGATATGCCTGGCTCTATGCTAAGCCTTTACCTACAGTTCCCTATTTAATTTTAACCCCAACCAATGAGAAAGTGATTTCAAGCAGTTTGCAAATAAAGAAACTGCATCTGCGGAAAAGCTAAATGTATAATCTAGCCAAAGTCACACAACTAATAAGCACATAGCTGGATTCGGTTATTTTCTATTTCAGTATCCAAAATTTGAAGACTTTCTCACTGGGTTTGGCACAACAGGACAAGCTCAATAAACTGTAGCTGAGATAATCAGTGATATTAATGTTAATAATACAAACATGGAAGTATATATGAGACATCAAACTTGTACAGGTGACTCAATTTTAGATGACCCACTTCTAAGAGCTAGGAGTGAATTTAGAAAGCTAATTCCTGGCTTTAATCTTCTGTAGTTCTATGCCATTTGATTCTCCTCTACAGGGACTAGAGCTTACAGGTTCTCAATATATCAGACAGAACATCAGTGCTTATGTTCTGCCCTCTTCAGATGGTCTTCAGCATGCTGGCCCACGGACAGTCCTCAGCTCCCATCTGGGCTGGCCCTGGCTGTTATACTCTTCCCTTATGGGCAGGCTTCAGCACTCATATCTTTCATTTGTTCTAGGTCCAAATGATGAAAATAAGTACCCTTTCATAGTGTTTCCTAAGGAGCTTTCCTTTCCTTATACTTTAAAAGGAGAACTTCTTTTGGATCTGTTTTGGCAAATAATATGGTGTATTTCTGAACAGATGGCACATTGTCCTCAAGGAAAGAACTGCCTTTGTTTATTTGGAGCCCACTCTGACCCTGACCACAAGGGGCTTCTTGCTAAGTACACATGGATGTTATTTCTAACACATGGAGAGTCAGCATGGTGACCCAGAAACATGAGGGAACCCCAGGGGAGTGGCTGTGAACAACTTTCTCTTTTGTGATTTTCATTTTCCATTATGTTTGACATTTTTGAAGCTGAGCTTTTTAAGAAATACCACTTTTAGAAGAACAGACTGGGGATATATTTCAAGGAAATGTAGAGCAATCACAAAAGAAAACAAGTTCAGCAGAAAAAAACATGCTCATTTGAGGTGGGAAATGGCGTATATGCTGTGTCTTTTATTTTCTCGGTTAGCCCAATGAAGTGTCAGTGTATTGTTCACAGAACTTTCGGAAGTAAACAAATAATCAAATCACATTTGTCTTTTGTTTATTTTCAAACATCTGTGATGTTAGCTGTGGGCCTGGTGTTTGATGTTTCCAATTCCAGAATGTATCTGCACAGTAGAGAAATTTCAAAGTACCTCTCACTGGAGGTATTAAGAAGGAATCCACACTAAGTAACTAAGGCTGAAATGTATTGATCTAACAATTTATTTGTTGTATTGTTTCCATTCTTCCTGGGATATAAATGTTCTACAACTTGACAAATAGAAATGTGGTTATTCACCTCTAAAATCTCTACCATCTTCTCTTTACTGGCAGACTTTAATAAACTATAAAAGAGAATTATCTACAGAATATTTGGAAGTGACTATGTCCACCCATTAGTGAATTTATTAATGACCATTTACTGAGCACAGGTTATTTATTATCAGGCTCCTGGCACTGTAGTAGGAGTGGGAGAGAAGAGCAAGTGGAGAAGCTGGTTCCCTCACTGATGTGCAGCGTGGGTTACAGGTATGCTGGGTGACTACGCTGGCTTCACAGAGATAGGGATGAGCACAGTTTGTTCAGCTTCCTAGCAGGTCACCTTCCTCTAGAAGTAGGTTTTTCCAGGACTGTTAGCTGAGTAGTATCTGACCATTTTCTCTCCTACAACCCTGTAAGTTGGCAGATCCAGTGAGCTTCACCTGGCCCTGCCCAACACAGAACACCACACGTGGACAAGGAAGCCCGGTATCACCTGTGCCGCTCTGTCAACAATCACATGCAAATACGTTAACTGGGGATGTCTGGAAACTTTGTATTAGTAACTGCTGAAGGAGATTTGTTCAAGGTAACCGAAGAACATGATGGATAGCCAAAGGTGTGATTTGTTGATACCAAGGAAAAGGTGAAAAAGTCAAATGGAGTATGCTAAGGAGACAGTCCAGGAAGTAAGCAAAATTTTTTTTTCATTTCATATTTCTGCTATATCTATGTCTTTGCAGCCTGTGTGTCTTGTTTGGATTTTTGCAGGACAAAAAAGGTAACTTTCAGATGACTTTTTTTTTTTTTTTTTTGATGGGTACCGGGGGTCGACCTCAGAGCCTGGCGCGCCAGCCAGCGCCCGTGCCGCTGAGCGATATCACCAGCCCCTTTTTCCGTATGTGGGATCCGGGAGTCGAACTTGGGCCCTCGGGCTTGCCAGGCAGGCGCGTAGGCCACTGAGCCATCTCACCGGCCCCCCAGATGACTTTTAATAAGAAAGATATACTCTATAAATTAAAGCCTCATCATTGTTTTGAAATATTTGAAAACAATAATTTGGAAAATTTTGATTACATTCTAAAACTATTCCCCATGATGATCACGAGTTTCAGCACTATCTTTATATCAGAAATATAAGGAAAAGCAGCTTGATTACTTAAATATAATGTCAACTGATGTAAAATTTTAAACAATTGCAAAAAAATAATTTAATGTATTAACACTCATGTGAACAAAGCTTCTCTAGTAATGATGACTTCCAGGAGTTTGAGGAGATCAAGTGGCCATTTGAAGGACAAATGTGATGCGATGCTAAAATGATAAACAGTAATTTCATTTCTGGAAAGATGAAACAGTGGTGTATTTCCCCCCAATCCACCCATTAAGTACAACTGCCGCGGATGAATATTTCCCCCTCCCGCCACAGAAGAAAACAACTTCATAGGTTGAAATGGTGAGATGAGATGGTATTAGGAAGCAGGGCTTTGAGGTCCTAAGGTTGGAGGCTTCATGATGAAATTAGTGCCCTTATAAAAACAGGTGAGAGTGGGCCTGGCTCTTTCTCTGTTCTCTGCCATATGATGATACAACAAGAAGACAGTGCCTGCAAATAAGAAAGTGGACTCCCACCAGACAACAGATATATGAGGACCTTGATCTTATATACTTCCCAGCCTCCAGAATTATGAGAAATGAATTTCTGTTTCTTCAACCACCCAGTCAATGTTGGTGTGTTATAGCAATCTAAGAAAACAACTAATAACCATGGACGGTAAGTAAATATAAAGCAAACAAAAGAAGGCTTTGAAAGGTAGGGAAGGAGGCAGATAGACCAAAGACTGTGGGACTTGAAGAATAACACACCAGTGAGTACCCTTGCTTTTCTTCCTGGGTTGCATATCCCAGATTTGGAGCTGAAAAAGCCAGAAATCCACAAAAATGCAGTCACAAAAATCCTAAAGAAAATGTTATTCTCTGCAGCCAACAGAACCAGAAAAGAGGCAGACAGAAACTTTTTAGGCAATAACCACTCTATTCCAACCACACAACTCTCAGAGTAAACACTGTACTGAATGAAGTTAAACAGTCATGCAAGGTTACTGTAAGAAGGCAGAGAGATTAAATTCCACTTCAAGGTAAAGCTGGAAGTGTTTTAAGTGCTGTGTGTGAAGGGTTAAAATTAAATGTAGAAAGGTCTGCTATTTAGTGGGCCTCACTGGTAGGGGGATTTTGGAATCTCACCCATGGAGAGCACACTGTGACGGACTCTTCCCAGTCAGAGCCCTGAGAGCTGTGTAACAGGACGCCCTGGGGTTGGAATTGGAATTTCAGGTGTTTAGCTCTTCCCATCTGGTGCAGTAACCTTCTTTCTTTACTTTCTTTTTACTCTGTGTAATAGTGTATGTGTTAACTAATAGTTTATTAAGCTTTGTTTTATTATTTCACCTTGGTTTTAGAGGCTTTTGTTGTTTGCAAGTCCAGACCTCTAAATTAAGCCACTGTGGCTGTGGTCTCTTTAAGTATGAACTAGTGGAAAAGTACTGAGGTTGCTAAGAGGAGTCTGGTCAATAGGATGAGCCCCACACAATGCATTGTTCCGAGATGGCCAATGTCCTTCTCTGTGATTAGGTCATCTGTGCTTGCTAAGTGGCACCCAAGGAAGTCCTTTTACTACTCTCCCACAGAGACTGGGAGATGAGCTATCTCCTTCCCAGTTGACATTTCAAGGAAATGATTCCCAGGCCCTTGAGAAAAACATTCCTGGGTTGTAAAAATGGCAAGAGGCTTTTAAAAAGATTTACATCTCAGACACATAGAAAAGTATTATAATTTGTCTAACATAAATACTGTAAGGAAAAGAAGTCAAAAACCTAGAGACAGAGCATGTCTAAAGTTTGGTCAAGCTGAGGAAAATATCAAGGCTGTTTGGGTTATACCACAGAACAAACTATGACCTAGGCAAACCATGCAAAGGTCAAATGAGCAGCCTGACAGCACCCTGAAATCCTTTATAAAGGTGACCCAACATCTCAGCCTAAGTGATATCAAGGGTGGCCAAATAAAGTGTCAGAATTTTCATCCCCACAAGGGGATAATCCCCATAAGGAACGAGGCAGTTTCCTTGCCAGTGGGATGATGTCAACTTCATGGCAAGTCGAGATTTCTACAGATACCCAGTGGTAAAGAAGCCACCAGCACTCCGCTGTCAGTGAGAAGCCATAAAAGACCTGGCACTCTTACCTCTACACAGCAGTAACAGGAAGTCCTACCTCCCCCTTGAGTTTCTGAAGGACAAATATGGCCTTTCGTCATCGCTTGGCCATAATAAGGAGGTACGCCTCCTTATAAAACCCAAAGGAGGAATAAACAAATACACAACTATAGTGAGAGACTTCAACACCCTCTCTAAACAACTGGTAAAATAACTAACTGGAAAATCTGCAAGGATATAGAATTGAACAACAGCATAACCAAGAGGATGTAGTGAGCTTTTATAGAACTCTGCAATTTACTAGAGCAGAATACACATTCAAGTGCTCAGGGAACATGTATCTTGGACCATAAAACAAACCTTAAGGAAATTAAAAGAATTAACAGCAAACACAATCCGTCTTCCAACTATGATATAGTCAGACCAGAAATCACTAATAAGAAAAACAAAGATAAGAGGAAAATCTCCCAAACATTGGCAACTCAGCAATAGATTTCTAATAATCTATGGAAGAAAGAGAAAGTTTCAATGTAAATACAAGTTCACTGAAGTGAATGAAAATATAAAATAACAAAAATGTTAAGATACAGCTAAATCAACACTGTGAGGAAAACTGATAGCATTAAATGGTCACATTAGGAAAAAAGGAAAAACCTTAAATCAACCATCTAAATTCCTACATCAAGAACCTAGAAAAAGGGCCGGTGAGATGGCTCAGCGGCGTAAGCGCCTGCCTGGCAAGCATGAGATCCTGAGTTTGACTCCTGGAACCCACATACGAAAAAAGGGCCAGTGATATCACTCAGTGGCACTGGCGCCTGCTGGCACGCGAGGTCCTGAGGTCGACCCCCGGTACCCACAAAAAAAAAAGAAAGAAAGAAAGAAAAAAAGAACCTAGAAAACAAAAAGCCAAATAACCCCAAAGCAAGCAGAGGAAAAGAAACAATAAGGACAAAGACGCAAATCAACTAAACTGAAAACAGAAAAAAAGCAGACAAAATCAATGCAGCAAGGAAATGCTTCTTTGAAAATATTAACAATATTCACAAAACTCTAGCAAGAGTGGCAAAGGAAAAAAAGGAGATGAAACACAAGTTACCAATATCATGAATAAAAGTAGGAGTATAACTACAGGCCCTCCAAATAATGAAAACATAATAAGCAGATACTACATGTATGCACGAGTTTAACAACTCAGGTGAAATGGACCACTTCTTTGAATTTGTAATGTTAAAACTCCCCAAATAGAACTTTCCAGGTTTGGAGGCTGGGAGTATAGCCCAGTGGTAGAGAATATACTTAGCATTCAAGTCCCAGCACCAAAAAATACATATGGATATAGATATATAGATATATAGATATAGATACACATATACATATATAGAAAATATATATGTATAGATACATAGAAAAAGATAGAGATAAGGAATTTCTTTCAAATCCATTTTATAAATACATTATTAGCCTGATACAAAACTAGAAAAATATAATACAAAAAGGGACTAGTATCTAAAATATATAAAGAATTCTCAGAATGCAAGCAGAAGCCACATCATCCAATAGGAAAATGGGTAAAAATTACGAAAAAAATATTGGTGATAAATTGATAAAGTGATAATGATGGTGATGATGAAATGGTGAACTAATGGCAAATATTCATAGATAAAAATAAATGCCAAACTCACCAGGAAAATGAAAGCTAAAATGACAACATACTAAAGCAGAATGGCTAGAAAAAAACAGTGACAATATCACACAGTAACAAGTACATAAAGATGCTGGATTATCATATACTGCTAGTGGGAATGTAAAATGATGCAGCCATTATGAAAAACAGTTTGGCATTTTCGGGCCGGTGATATCACTCAGAGGCACAAGCACTTGCTGGCAAGCGCGAGGTCTTGAGGTCGACTCCCAGTACCCACATGAAAAAAAAAAGAATTATTTGGCATTTTCTTTACTTAAAAAATAAAAACTACAATACTATCATAATATGACCCAGCACTTACAGTCCTGGGCATCCATTCAGAAAAATGAGGACTTATGTTTACACAAAAACCTTTTGACAGGTCTGGTGAGATAGCTTAGTGGCATAAGCACCTGCCTGGCAAGCACGAGGGCCTGAGTTCAACTCCCGGTACCCACATATGAAAAAAGGGCGGGTGATATCGCTCAGCAGCACGGGCGCCTGCTGGCATGCGAGGTCCTGAGGTCGACCCACAGTACCCAAAAAAAAAAACACCTTTTGACAGATGTTTATAGGCTATTTATTCACGGAGTCAAAATTCTGAAGCAGTACTATGTCCTTCAAGGGGTGAATGATTAAATAAAATGTAGTACATGTTCAACATGGAATAATATTGAGCATTAAATAAGAACAACTGCTGATATCTGCAACAACCTAAGCAAATCTCCAGAGAATTCTGCTCAGAGAAAAAAGCTATTCCTGAAAGGTTACATATGGTATTATTTCACTCACCTAACATTATAAAGAAATTACAAAAATGAAGAACAATGTAGTAGTTACTAATGTATAAGTAGGGGTTGGGATGAAAGAGAAGTGGGTTTATCTACAAAAGGGCAACATGATAAATTGTTCTGTATCTTGACTGTGTCGATACCAACATCCAGATTGAGATACTGCACTATAGTTTTGCAAGATGTTACTGAAGGTAATTAGGTAAAAGGGTATACAGGATCTCTGTATTTTTTTTTGCACATTGTATGTGAATCTGTAATTACATCCAAATAAAAAATTATTATAAATAAATGAGTAACATATTCATAAAACAAGCTGAATCTCTCATTTTAAATTTTGAAAATATTTACATTCAATACTTTGAAATTTCCCTAATTTTTATCTTATTTGTCATAATAATTACATTAAGAAATTGCAATTTTTTTATGAACCTCATCACAACTATATTTTATCTTAGATGTCAACCAAATATTATAAATTACATGAATTGCATGACATAGAACAAAATGGGCAACTGACTTGAATTCACTACAACAAGTTTAAATCAGTAGGCATTTTTAGTATTCACTTTACTAAAATTTCAGTGCATTTTCTCATTTAAACTTCAAAAGTAACATACACAATAGCTATTATCATTTTTATTGTTTTGATGAGGAAACTAATACTGAGAAAGTTAGTTAAATTGCCTAAGAATTCAACAAAATCAACTGTAATAGAGGCTTGGATTTTTCAAAGGACATTTTCTAATATGAAATCTTCTGATTTCTAAGCTTCAGTTACTGTTTATTTTTCTTGGAAAATCATGTCTACACTTAATATTCCATCCCAGGCTGACAATTTGCAGCCTCTACAATAAACAATAGGAAATTCCTTATGTTATCTGAATTTAGGCCCGCCATCATTTATCAGTAATTCAAAAATCCAGAAAGCTCTAAACCTTGAAGGTTTATTTGCATTAATTCAAGGTAAACTCATTTGGCTACAAAAGTATACTTGAACTAATATAAGCCAATTTTAAGTCCTAGCATGAATATTTATCCTTTTTGCCACAGATATATTAATGTATTTGATTATAGAATACTGCCCATCCTTGCAGGTACTAAGCCATACTATGTAGTATATGTTCATATTACCTTTTATATCTACCCCCAACTCCTAAATCCTGAAACCTAAAATACTACTACTCCAAGGAAGCTTGGATAAAGGATCATAAACCTGCGTTTAAAAAAATAACTGGTGGCATTGTGAATGACAGATGTTTTCTTTTGAATCATTCTGTTTCACACCCATCCTCTTTAAATGTTGTCTTTCCTCTGTCTATACACTTAGTCACTCAACAACTATTTGTTTAAAACATAGATATAATTTTTCTACCTGACAAGTGTTGTATAGGGCACTGGAGATAAACATACGAACATGAATCCCCACTTATCCCAGATTAATGAGAGGAGCAAGGGCCAAGCATGCAAACACACTTAAAATACTCCAAATAGATAATATACATACATGTGCGTAGCTGTTGGTGGCTTGTTTGAAAACAAACAAACAAACAAAAAAAGGCAGCATTAATTTGGTGAAAATATAGTCAGGCAAGCATGAGTAAAGAATCTGGTTGAGGGCCGCTGAGATGGCTCAGCGGCGTATGCACCTGCCTGGCAAGCGCGAGGGCCCGAGTTTGACTCCCGGAACCCACATATGAAAACGGGGCCGGTGATATCGCTCAGCGGCACGGGTGCCTGTTGGCGTGCGAGGTCCTGAGGTCGACCCCCCGGTACCCACAAAAAAAAAAAAAAAAGAATCTGGTTGAGGCATGAGACGAAATGTAGGATGCTAGCAGATGAAAATTAAAATGTCTGTGACAGAAGGGTGCCAACTAAGCTGCAGTGGGAGGAGGCCACAGAATAAAGACTTGCTCATGATATAAAACAATAAGAAGGGAAAGTGGATTAGAACTTAGCACCTTATAAAAATGATTTGTGTTACAATAACATCCAAAAAAATGAAATACCTAGGAATCAACCTCACAAAGGATGTAAAAGACCTATACACTGAAAACTACAGTACTCTGAAAAAGGAGATTGAAGAGGATATCAGAAAGTGGAAAGATATCCCTTGCTCCTGGATAGGAAGAACCAATATAGTGAAAATGGCCATACTTCCAAAATTGTTATACAGATTTAATGCAATTCCAATCAAAATTCCAACAGCATATCTCACAGAATTAGAGAAAACAATCCTAAAATTCATTTGGAATCAGAAGAGACCTAGAATAGCAAAGGCAATTCTGGGCAACAAAGGCAAGGCAGGGGGCATCACAATCCCCGACTTGAAATTATACTATAAAGCTACTGTGATAAAAACAGTGTGGTACTGGCAAAAAAACAGACCTGAAGATCATTGGAACAGATTAGAAGATGCTGAAACAACCCCAGACATACTAAGCCACCTTATCTTTGACAAAGGTGCCAAACACATTCGCTGGAAGAAAGAAAGCCTCTTTAATAAATGGTGCTGGAAAAACTGGCTCTACACATGCCGAAGATTAAAACTAGACCCATATCTTTCACCATGCACTAAACTAAATTCAAAATGGATCAGAGATCTAAATATTAAAACAGAAACATTAAATCTGCTGGAAGGTAGGATAGGTAAATCCCTTGAAGACATTGGTGTAGGCAAAGACTTTATGAATAAAAACTCAACCGCACGGGAACTATCCCAAAGAATCAATAACTGGGATCTCATCTTATTAAAAAGCTTTTGCACAGCAAGAGAAACCACCAACAGAGTGAAAAGACAACCCACAACGTGGGAAAAATGTTTGCCAGCTGTTCCTCAGACAAAGGATTACTATCGAGAACATATAAAGAACTCAAAACAATCAGACCTCCCAAATTTAAAGACCCACTCCAAAAATGGGCATCTGAGATGAATACACATTTCTCAGATGAAGAAATACTAATGGCAAATAAATATACAAAAAAATATGCAACATCACTAGTCATTCGAGAGATGCAAATTAAAACAACACTGAGATACCATCTCACTCCAGAAAGAATGGTTACTATAAAGAAATCAACTAATGACAAATGCTGGAGGGGCTGTGGGGAAAAAGGAACCCTTCTTCACTGTTGGTGGGAGTGTCGACTGGTACAGCCACTGTGGAAGTCAGTGTGGAGATTCCTCAAAAAACTAGGGTTGGAGGTCCCATTTGACCCAGCTATTCCCCTTCTGGGCATCTTCCCCAAAGAATTAAAAACATCGTACCACAGTGATATATGTGCACCCATGTTTATAGCAGCACAATTTGTAATAGCCAGATCTTGGAAACAACCCAAATGCCCATCAACTGAGGAATGGATAAGAAAGATGTGGTATTTTTATACAATGGAGTACTATTCAGCCATAAAGAAGGATAACCTGGAGACTTTTATAGGTAAATGGATGCAACTCGAGAAAATACTCATAAGTGAAATAAACCAGACGCACATGTGTAAGCATCGTATCGTCTCTCTAGTATGAGAAACTGAAAGAGTTAATAAGATCCAAAATGTACAATAGACACGGTGAATCAAAAAGAAACTGGTCAATAAGAAAGAGAGACTGGAATGGGGAAAAGAAAGAAGGGAAAGGGAAAAAAAATTGTATATGTATAGAAGATGGTTAAGATAGATACACTACCAGTTTTACTTAGTTCATTGAAGAGTAAGGTTTGAGCCAATAATGTTTGGACAATTGAATGCTAATGTCTGGTATCCTGAATAACTAACTTAAAGATAATAATACGTAATGCATTGACCATTGTTACCCTCATATTAGGTTGTTTTGAAAATTTGTTCTTTTTTTGATTTGTTTTGTTTTTTCTTCCTTTAAAATAAAAAAAAAAAACTAAAAAAAAAATGATTTGTGTTAGAGTTTCCCAATGCAGTCAAAGCTTATTAATTCAGACTGAAAGGGATTAGATCGGTTAGCCACGTTTCTGAATTGTTTGTCTCTAAGGTACTAGTCGTGGGGAGAGAATATATTCAATTATGGCTTCAGAGACAGAGTTTCAGTGAGTTTGACCCCAAAGCACAATTCCCAGAATACAAGGCACTAATTAAACGTTTGTTGAATAACCTCCACTCTCTCTGTGCAGGGTCTCCATATTCCACGGGGCTTGTTTCACTGTCCGATATTAGAGACTGTTGATGCAGTGTGAGTGGTAGCAGAAATGATGCTTATTGTTGTCATAAAGTACCACGCTATTTGGTCCTGTATGAAAATCTAGAGTTTGCTTGTTCCTGTAAGAAAGTCCTTCATCCTGTAAAATGTCTACTGTCACCACTTAATGCAAAGGATAACGACACAGAATGGAAGACAATTGCCCAGGAAACTCACAACACATATTAGAGAGTAGTAAAAAGCTGTTCTAAATGTTCAAGGCCATTGTCACTCTTGCTGTATTCTATGGAATGAAGACATTATTTTCAACTGTATTGTGAATTGTCTTTGATTTCTTAGAGCACTCATCATTGAAAGATTCATTTTTAAAGATAATAAGAAGAGTTTACCTCCATTTTACAAATGAAAATACAGAATTTAAGAATTTTGCCTGTGGTTATGAAGTTATCAAATGATGAGATCAGAATTTGACATCAGGTTGCCTGATGGTTCTTCACTGTTAAGCTGTACTCCCTCTTGGAAGAGGCATTGTAGAATTTTTCTCTATGACACCAGTCCTTGCTCTGAAGTCCAGTCGACCAGCCTTGCACCATTCCACAGAGATGTCCCTTGAAAGCTGCGTTGTTGGAAATAATGAAAACCTCAAGTCCTGCAGCAGTCCAAGGCCAGAATCTATTTATGCCATGCTTGCTGTGTCTGGCATTGAATGAGTCATGTTAGACTCTCCATGAAGATAATGCATTCAGATTTTTCTTTCTGGTTGTTCACTCTCTCACAACATGTGCTATGCACACTCAACCCAGCGTACTTAAATAATTATGCTTCAGACAAATTGCTGGCTATATCCCTTGGGTCCAGGACAGACCTAGGCACATAGTATTTACTCAACATAATGTTCTGAATAAATAAATAATCCTTTCTTTCCAAGATTAAAGACAGAAGATTCTGATGTCCAACCCTAACAAAATACTATGCTCTTTGGCATACCAAGATAGTTTTCTAAACTCTGATATAACTTGTAAGAATCAATAGGAATTAGAGTTTGAAAAATGATTACAGTTCTTTTAACTTAAACTAGCTCATACAAGATATTCTCTCACTCCTGATTCATTTAAACAAAGTTATAAAACCTATATTTTTCCTCTACCCCCAAAGCAATCCTAGTACCTACCACAACTATAAAATAGGCCATCCACTTATTTACTTTTAGCTAGAATGCTCAGGGAGTCAACACGCTTCCAGTATATTTTATCTTGTATCAATGATATACAAGGTGCCTTTCAAATGTGATATTCCAAGAGTTTCTGTAATCAACAGCACTTTGTCCTGTGAAATAATGGAGCGTGGGAATCCTAACCATACAGAATTTTGAAAGTGAGCTTTTAGTATCTGAGGATGGGCCAATGGCAACCATTGAGGTAAAATGGCTATTCTATTCTCTAAGTGCCTCAGTGGGCACCTTCAAAGCAATGTCTTGTTTAATCATCCTAAACATTGTGGCACCCACATATTCAAGTTATCAGATCTTTTAATAACACCCTGTCTGTCTACACATTCTCCTAATGGTTTGGATAAAGTACTGTCCTCGCTTCACACCATTATCTGAGGCCATGTTTCCAACATTCAACTCATGAGACACATTACTGGGTTTCATAATGACCTTTTATTCTTTTATTCTGCATCAAGATTTAACTCTTGACTTGCTCCTTAAATTTACTATTTTATTCTATTTACTACACACACTCAAAAACTCCCTCATCATTCATTCATTGACATATTTGATTCTGTACTCTTCACCAGGCATTGTTCTAGTTACTTGGGACTCAGTGATACACAAAAATGCATATAGTCACTTCTCTCTTAGAACTTACAGTTTAATGGAAAAGACATGTTATTCAAATTATTACAAAAATGAAAATAACACTGTAATTCTATATAACACTACGAGAGAAGTTTTGAGTTAAATGAGAGCATACAAAAGCATTTCTGAATTTCCACTTTCAGTAATGCTCTACTAACTTGTAGCAGCTAATGGATCTCTGGATATCCTCTTGAAGCCATCAGAACTATCAAGATATCACGATGGGAGAGGCCAAGATCCTAGAGAGAAGAAAACTTCAATGACCTAAGCCCAAATGCTTCTTACATTCCCCCTTGAACCAAAAAAGAGGAAAATGGCTGAAATAAATATAAAAATACATTAAAGACACGTTAAAGTACATGTAAAGACCTAAGAAAGAAACTATGCAGAAGCAATTTAAATAACAGCCAAAAATTTTTCCAAAACTAATGAATATTATCAAACAACGTATATCAAACATTATAGACCAGTATATACATTAGAAGTCAACATAAACCCATAGAAAAATATGACTCCTGTAAGTTAATAATATTGGTAGAAACAAAATAATAAGAAAATCTTACAATGTTTTTCATTAAGAGAAATAGTCTCTCATATTTCCTTATTATTCTGGTATTAATACTGTTCACAAGTCTAATCAAGAATAAACCTGTTTAGGTCTGGGGATGTACCTCTGTGGTAAAGCACTTGCCTAGCGTGAACAAGGCCTTGGGTTGAATTTCCAATACTACATATATACATATGAAGTAAAAAGAAAAAACTCATTTATTTCTCTGCAGAAATACTGATATTTTTAAGTGTTGAAAGGAAGTAAAGCTACTTATAACAGCCAACTTTTGCAATTAAGTATGTATTAACAAAAGAAAAGTAACTCCATTATTTTCTTATAGAATATGTCATTTAAAATAAATTATCTAAAACTGTACACAGCAACATGGATGAATCTCACAAAACACTGACACAACAGATACAGATGAGAATGTAATTCATGCTTTTATTTACATAAAGATCAAAAACAGAAAAGATTGATCTCTTGTAGAAAACATGACAGAAGTTACCACTGAACAGGAAGGTTTAGTGAGTGGGGGGAACCATGAAGTATATTTCTGGGGTTCCACTAATATTTCCTTTCTTGGTCTGGATGGAATATTTTTCAAGCTCTAAAATTATGCTTTAAATACTGTTAATTTATATTATAATTCAATGACTCAATTCACATAGAAAAAACAATGCAGTAAAAACTTCTCATTTTGAACTTCTCTTATTAACACTGCTCTAATATCAACCACCCTGATAAATAAGATATGAAAGTGTTATAATCATTTTAAGGAAACAAAGTTTAAATTCATTCTGCTTTAGGACATCCCACTGCCAAAAAGGTACCACATCCATAAAAACCTGAAACAGCACCAATGCTACATTATAATATAAATTGTGCAAAAATGCCTGAAAGAAGTTTTAAATGTCTATTGCCAATGTCAGTTTTTCACAGTCGCTACATAAGTTATTTCATCTGTTATTGCCTTCCACTCTGACAATTGCTGAACATAATGGAGAATTATAAATTAAACTCCTGGGTTCTGAAGCAAACATTTTACAAGTTTATCTCTGGAGGAAATATATTCCTCAAATTCAAAGGCAAAGATCCTCTTTGTTAAGTTACAATGGATTGAATACAAAGGAAATTATATGATATCTATATTATCTTAGAACCCACAAAAAAGTAAAAGAAAGAACTTTATCCTATAGCCAGAAATTATGTATTTTAATTAAATATAAAGTTTCACATTATCATAGTTTGAAGTTAGCGCTTGGTTAAGAAATGTCGGAGGATTTCTTACATAAATATAAAATATAGTCTAAAACTGGGACGACAATTACTACCAAATCATATGATTCCGATTATGTTTAAAGTACAGATATATGTGAGTCATATCTATTCTTTTTTTTTTTTCTTTTTTTTGTGGGTACCGGGGGGTCGACCTCAGGACCTCGTGCGCCAACAGGCACCCGTGCCGCTGAGCGATATCACCGGCCACTTTTTTGTATGTGGGTTCCGGGAGTCGAACTCGGGCCCTCGCGCTTGCAAGGCAGGCGCTTACACCGCTGAGCCATCTCACCGGCCCCGTCATATCTATTCTTAAAACCATTTTGAAAACAAAACATGTGAAGATGCCTTAAAATGCACAATCACTATGCACAAAATTCCTTGTGACAAAATACACCCATCATTCTACATAGAGTTCTTGACTCATGGGTTTGGAGTTCTCTAAATTAGGACATAGCCCTGCTCCCAACACTTCCTATCTCCTTGCCAAAAATAAGCTACACGGACTTAACGTTGATTCCAATGTTCTATTCCTTGGCTGAGATGAATATGGTCCTCCAGCTTTTCTTGCCTGCATTTAAATTCTAACCAAGAGCCAACTTCACTAAACTATACTTCTTTCATACAAGTTGTTGAAGAAATAATTACTTCACATGCTTTAGTCTGTCAATGGAGAAATGCAGGTGATGGTATAAAACAGGACTCATAAAAAGACAATCAGTCGTAATCTAGCCTGTGACACCCAACCAGCTAAAAGCAGATCACTTCAGAGTCGTCTCTGCAGCGGTGTTGCTATGGACGTCCAGACTGCTGATGACCACGCAGCAGAGGCAGATAAGGAACGCGCTGGGAGGCCACGCCAGCCAGTCTGGAGCACTCTGATTACAGTTAACTTACACAGTCCCTGTTCCAACAGCGCCCTTTTGGTTAAGTGTAATAAATCTCCTCCTCGTTAAGTGACAGGGAGTCAGAATTGCTACTTTGGCTTTCAGCAGTGAAAAACGGGAGAGCTCAACCTACCTGCATTGGAAAAAGCAATTTAAAAAGAAACTCTCAAAAAGCCACCTTCGTACACAAAATGTGAATTTTGTTATAGGCTAAACTGAGAAGTGATTTTGTATTTTGCACATTATTATATTTTTTAAATTCTCTACAATATGTAATTCCCTTTCTAGAATTCTTTATTTTATAAGCAGAAAAAAGGGAAAAAGTTACACCAGTTAGTTGCTAGCCCTTACAAATATTTTGAGTGATTTATATCCTTGAAATACTGCTCGCATTCTCTCTGTGAAATACTCTGCCTTCCTCTCAGATTTGTGAGGGTAGGAAATTTAATAGAGCATACATCAAACAAGTGACATCTGTAGATCAAAACTGAAACTGGTTTCACCTAGATAAAACTTGCCTCTGACTCAGAACATTTCTCAGAGGTTCTTGTGGAAACTTGGAGAGTGTAATTTGTACCTCGTTTCCCATCACTTCATAGTGATTTGTTCAATTTGAACAGGTGTTCAGTAAAGACAACTCATGTTTGTTTGGTGGTTCCCAACTTGGGTGAAAATGTGTGTTTTTTCAAAATCCCAAAACAATGCAAAATATGTATTTTTACATTTGCCATTTTATGGGTAAAGAAACTGAGAATTTCTAAAATTACCATACAGCTAAAACAGGTAGCAATTTCACGATTTTATCTCGTCCATATGCTTTGAAATTTACATTTGTCCTCAGTCTATCATGTCCCTCTTTGCCAAGAAATAGTGCTACTATTCATTTTGTTTTTGCAAGCTAACTAGATCAGTCTTCCTAATTAAAAGCTTAATACTAATAGTAGTTTTTCTGCATTTAGTGCCCAAATTACATCTCATATACAGTGTTTTCTAATACAGGATCTCTCGACCTTGGCATTACTGATACTTGGAGCTACACAACTCCTTTGGCAGGGCAAGGATGGACTGTTCTGTGCATTGCAAGATGTTCAGCAATATCTCTGGCTTCTACCCCCTAGCTACTAGTAATATCCTCCCACCTAAATCATGACTATCAAAAATATCTTTAGGCATTTTCCCTGTCCCCTCCACATCAGAAGCATGAGCCCAGGGAATCCAAATAGCATTTAAAACTTTGGACAAGAATCTATATCCACATTCCTTTCACTGAAGATATTCCACAAGTACTAAAGTGATCTATTTTCCCTATTTGTATAGCATTAAGACTCAGATTCTTCAATATAAAAAAGAGGACTTAATAATGCTATTCTTGAATATTAAAAAAGACAGAGTAAAGACCAGTAGCAAAACATAGGCTCTCTGGGACCTGGAATCAAGGCACCAGGGAGACAATCACACTGTAAAGAAAAAAAGAAGTAATCTCTGGGAATGGAAAGAGAACTGACAAGAAAACAAGAAACTACAGCGAAGCGGGAGAAACGGAGCACAACTTACAGAAAAGAATAAGCAGCCTAGAAATCTAGCCAAATCCTGGGAAGAGGGCAAGTATCTCCGCTAACCAAAAACCTCGAGAGGACCTGCAGCTCCAGGAAGAAGTAACAGACTGGCCTAGCAACACTAGCCCCAAAAAGGAAGAAGTCAAATTATCTTTACTCTCAGACAGCATAATCTTTTACATAGAAGACCCGAAAATCTACCAAATGACCCCTAGAACTAAAACAAATTCAGGAAGGTAGTAGGATACAAAACCAACAAACAAAAACAATAGCATTTCTGTACACCAATAAGGAACTGTCTAAGAAAGAAATTAGAAAAACAGTACCCTTCACAATGGCTGCAAGAAAAATTAAATACTTAGAAATGAACCAAAGGAAGTTAAAGCCCTCTATGATGAAATTGATAGTATTCTGAAAAAGGAAATCAAAAAGGACATCAGAAAAAAGAAAGATATCCCCTGCTCCTGGATAGGCAGAAGCAGTATTCTCAAAATGGCCATACTTTCAAAACTGATGTACAGATTTAAGGCAATCCAAATCAAAATACTGTACCAACAGCATTTCTCACAGAACTAGAGAAAACAATCCTAAAACTCACACGAAACTAGAAGATATCCAGAACAGCAAAACCAATACTGGACAACAAGAAGAAAACAGGGGGCATCAAAATCCTGGACTTGAGGTTACATTACAAAGCTACAATGATAAAAACAGCATGGTACTAGTGCAAAAACAGACATGTGGATCAATGGAAAAGAACAGAGGATGCAGAAACAAAGCCAGGCACATCAACCCATCTGACCTTTGACAAAGGGACCAAAAACACATGCTGGAGTAAAGACAGCCTCTTTAACAAATGGTGCTGGGAAAGCCAGTGGTCTATATGCAGAAGATTGAATCTAGGACCATATCTCTCACAGTGTACTAAACTAAAATCAAAATAGATCAAAGATCTAAATATTGGGGCTGGTGAGATGGCTCAGCAGCATAAGCGTCTGCCTGGCAAGCGCGAGGTCCCGAGTTCAACTCCCGGTACCCACATATGAAAAAAGGGCCGGTGATATCACTCAGCGGCACAGGTGCCTGCTGGCGCATGAGGTCCTGAGGTCGATCCCCGGTACCCACAAAAAAAAAAAAAGATCTAAATATTAAAACAGAAACAATCTGCTAGAAGATAAAATGAGTGAAATTCTTGAAGTCATAGGCATCAACAAGGACTTTCTGAACAGAACCCCACTGGACAAGAAATAATATCAAGAATCAACAAATGGGATTATATAAAATTAAAAACTTTCTGCACAGCACAGGAAACAACCAACAGAGTGAAGAAACACTCTACAAAATGGGAAAATTTGACAGGTACTCCTCATACAGAGGGCTAGTATCAAGAATATACAAAGAACTCAAAAAAAAAAATAGACCCCTCTGAAATAAAAGACCCTGAAATAAAATGAAAAAATGGGCAACTGCAATGAACAAACACTTCTCAGAAGTACACATGACCAATAAATACATGAAAAAATGCTCAGCATCTCTGGCTAATAGAGAAATGCAAATTAAAACAATACCGAGATTCCATCTTCCTCCAGGAAAAAAAATAACTATCATCCAGAATTCAAACAATATCAAATGTTGATGAGGCTTGGAGGAAAACAAAAACCTTCTACATTGTTGGTGGGAATGTAAACTAGTGCTACCACTATGGAATCAGTATGGTAATACCTCAAAAAACTAAAAATAGGGGGCAAGTGAGATAGCTCAGCGGCATAAGCACCTGCCTGGCAAGCGCGAGGTCCTGAATTCGACTCCTGGTACCTGTATATTAAAAAAAAAAAAGAAAAACTAAAAATAGAAACCCCATTCAATCCAGCCGTTCCCCTTCTCAGTATCTTCCCAAAAGAGTTAAACACATCATATTACAATAATACATGCATACCCATATTTATAGCAGCACAATTCATAACAGCTAAATCTTGGAAGTAGCCTGCTATTTATATACAATGGGGTACTACTCTCCCACAAAGGGTAAATCTGAGTCACCTGTAGGAGACTGGTTGCACTTTGAGACCGTAGTGTTTTTGTTTGTTTGTTTGTTTGTTTTTGTGGGTACCGGGGATCGACCTCAGGACCTCGTGCGCCAGCAGGCGCCCGTGCCGCTGAGCGATATCACCGGCCCCTTTTTCGTATGTGGGTTCCGGGAGTCGAACTTGGGCCCTCGCGCTTGCCGGGCTGGTGCTTATGCCGCTGAGCCATCTCACCGGCCCCCATAGTGTTGAGTAAAATCACACACAAGCTTAAATATTACAGTTTCTCTTCTATGAGAAACCTATGCTATAAATAAATTAAAGAGCAAAATAAAAAATAGATAACAGGAAACAGAGATAGATCTTTTGCAAAGGGGAAGGGGACCAAGAGATGCAGAAGGGTAGGAGGAAGGGAAGGAGATGTAAAAAAAATTAAGATGTATTATGTGCATGTACCAACTCCTCACAAGAAATGTAATCATGGGCTGGTGAGATGGCTCAGCGGCATAAGCGCCTGCCTGGCAAGCGTGAGGTCCTGAGTTCGACTCCCAGAACCCACATATGAAAAAAGGGCCGGTGATATTGCTCAGCAGCATGGGTGCCTCCTGGCGTGCGAGGTCCTGAGGTCAACCCCCGGTACCCACAGGAAAAAAAAAAAAGAAATGTAATCATTACTGAAAATATGTAGTAATAAAAATAAAATTTAAAATGATAATAATACTATTCTCCTCTCTAGGAAATTTACCAAACCTCACATTGCTTATTTGTAGCTGCATCCGTTAGGTGTTATTGGGCAGTTTCACAAGATTCCTTCTCTCTGTGTGCATATGCCCTAAAACATAGAGCACAAAGGAGCATCAATATTAGAGAATTGGATTTGAATCCCGCCTCTGACATTTATTACTTATGCAATCCTGAGAGGGTTGCTGAAACTCTTCAGAGTTTTCTTGTGGGTGCAAGAATTTTAAGATTCAAAGAGCAAAGTAATGCTGTAAGAGCTAAACATAACTATAACGTAACACTGCAGTGACCTTGAGCCACTAGACTAACCTCTTTGACTCCATCTTCATCTGTCAAATGGTAGGTAAGGTTATAGCAATGGTTTGACAACCACGCATCTGAAATTTTACTGCAGGGTCTGTGACAGTGGAAAGAGATGAATAAACATGGCCTGTTACTTTTCACCTTTGAAGTCCTACCATAGTACACCAACTTCCTCACTATTCCTCCTGCTCGCTCACTGCTTGTGAACAGACCACTCCTTCTGCCTCTAACATTCCTCCCCCGGAAATTTACACAGTGCCTTCCCTCATCAAGTTCACATCTTTGATGAAACATCACCTTCCCAGTGAGAACATCCCCCCCAAAATGCTTAAAACACCCTTCCGAGTCTAGAACTCCTAAAATAAACTTGCAAGATTGTTTTCATCTTATAACACTTATGTTATTGACATGATCAATGTAATAATAATGTATATATTATGCTTCTTTCTGCTTTCTCCCACTTGATGTCAGCTCCATGATGATAAGAATCCTGTTTATTTTATTTAACCCAAAAGCCCATGGCTGGTACACAATAGAAAATGCCCGGTACACAATAGAATAAATTGTGGATAGCTGAATAAAAGAGGAGACAACTCAGATTGATACACTCATATCCAATTGTAAAAGAACATGTCTGTTTTTTGCTATTTAAATCCAGGAACCCATGAAGGAATTTCTATGGAGATATTTAGGTTCTTTCTCTGTTTCAGTAAAATAGTCTTAGAAACATTTATTTCTTAAGCTTTCATTACTAAATCTAGTTTGGTTAAATATCACAGGATATGGCACACTTGTCATCAACCTGCTTTTAACATTGTGTTTGTTTTTGGTTTTTAGGTGGCAGAAAAAAAATTTAGGATAAAATGTTTTCTATTAAACCCATTCTGGAAAATTGATAAAAGATATATTTTATTGCTGCACATTTATTTTATAAGTTCAAAGGTATAATGAGAATAATCAAATCATTTTGATGCATGAAATATTTTGGAATTAGGAATTAAGCACGAGAACTGGTCTTCCATGAGTCTCAGATAATTTATTTCCACAATTTATTTTGGTTTCACAACATTCAGCTGACAATGAATCACCTAAAAAAGTAGTTCCAAATGGTTAGATTTATTACGAACTCATTCACTATTTCAGAATACTTATGAGCACCTACGAAGGCATCATAGAAGAATAGTAGAAAATGTGTTTCTGAATTGAGACCTACAAATCATTTTACAAACGATTGCATTATTGCGTTCCTAATGATAACATAGGAAGTCCGCATATGCTTAAACTTTTGTTTAAATCAAGAAAGTCTCAGTATAGGGAAAAGACCAGTAAACTAAAAGGGTTGTCTAGCAGGAAGAAAAGAGTTATTGACTAGAGGTGGAGAACTAGGAAAGCTGGAGGCAGAATATGAGAGCAGGAATGAAGAAGGAGATTTTTGGATAACAACTCACTTTACAGCAGGGTGGTTTTGTTTACTTAGGTTTGGTTTTGTTTCCCTCAGTACTGGGGGCTGAACTCAGGGTCTCGCCTACACTAGACGAGACTTTAACACTGAGGTATATCTCCAACCCTGCAGAAGGACTTCTGTAATAGACCAGACTTATTTGTAGGCTCTCTGCATTGGTAGAGCAATCCAATAAAAGTAAGATAGATGCTGATGTTTGAGCTATTTTTTTTTATTTTTCTGTCTTTGACACAATCTGAGATGAAATAAGAGAAGATTAAGACAAAACAACAAAGCTTTAAAAATATGAATATGTATGTATGTTTGTGGGTATACACACACAAATAAATATTGGTACATATATAATGAGTATATATGGTGGGTAAGTGTATGAGTATGTATGTAGATGTATAAAAACATGCATTACAACAACATGATTTGTGAGACATCATATCAGTAGTACTTGAAGTATCCCCCACTCCTCTGTAACAACTATGCACCCTAAATATTTTATAGAAAAAGAGGAAATATTCAGATATTCAAGTCAACTAGTACAAGAATATTCCCTTGATAGAAATTTAGGGCCGGTGAGATGGCTCAGCAGCATAAGCGCCTGCCTGGCAAGTGCGAGGTCCTGAGTTCGACTCCCAGTACCCACATACGAAAAAAGGGCCGGTGATATCGCTCAGTGGCATGGGCACCTCCTGGTGTGTGAGGTCCTGAGGTTGACCCCTGGTACCCACAAAAAAAAAAAAAAAAAGAAATTTCATAACTTGTTTTCACTTAAATGTGCATACTGAACATAATCCTGAAAATTATATCATGCCTAGCACATGATTTTTCAGTTGTTCTTTTGCTTCGCATCTCTTGCAGAATGAGTTGGGATTTACTGTTATAAGTAATTGTGAGTTTCACACATTATGTTTATAAAATAATGGAATATGTATTTCTTATATCATTTTATACACTGATCGATGAATGGAGACCATATAATTTTAGCAGTTGACTATACATTTCATTTTCCCTCATCTTACAGGTAATAAAAAATAATGAATACATCACTATTCTTTACTGTCTTATGTAAATGTTACATGCAGTTAAAGAGTTATAAAGTCAAAATGAAATGTTAATGGCAGAGAAAGGAAATGGCACGGCATGAGTAAAAGGGGTTTTCTGGTACGTTATGAATAAAAGATAGAAAGAAGTTCTATTTTGGTCTAGCTGTGCTACTGCTTTAACTGCTCTAGGGATTGGTAAACTATAGCCCATAGGCCAAATGTGCTCACAACCTGTTTGTGTAAATAAAGTTTTGTTGGAATACAGCCACACTCATTCTTTTACATATTCTTTATGACAACTTTTGTGCTACAACAGCAGTACGAGCAGTCATAGCAGAAACAATAAGTCTTGAAACCTATATAATATGCACTATACATCTCTTTATATAAAGGGCCCTGATTCAGTCCCTTTTGCCTTCTAGAAAGTATAGAGCGAGTTTCTTTAGGCAGCTAATTGGACCTAAAATTGCACCAGCACCATCACCATTAAAGGCAGTGGTAGGCACGGGCAGCACTCCCTCACACCCAACTCACCTTTCTTCAAGGACAGAGAAAACTGCACTCAGTCCCATACCAGGCTGTCTGCCTCTAGAACCCTTATGTTCTGTCCATCTTATTACTGTAAAACTTGTCATTGGGGCCTATAGTTTTACCTGAACCATATAAGCAACAAAAATGTTAATACTGCTTCATATAATAAATATTCCTTAACAACCTCTACTAATATTTACCAGACACCTATAAGGTTCTACATATTTCGCTCAGTAAAACCTTATCTCATTCAGTCCTCAAAACAAGTCCCAGAGGAGGAAAAAAGATGGTGGATGAGTAAGAAGCACGCAGAGAAACTCTGTAAAAGTTGCCATTGGACCACGGGAATATAGTGACCGGGAGAGCACAGGAGGGGGGCAGATGCCCCCCCGGGACCCAGAAAAGTTCTGAAGCTCAGCTTGGGACCCCTGGCAGCAGTGAAGGGTACTTTTCAACAAAGAAGGAGCAGACCCCCCACGCGCACCTTCTACCATCCCAGGAATCACGGCGCGACAGAAGCTCAAAGCTGTGGACACACGGTGACAGCTGGCACCCAGGGAGCCCCCACGGAGGATCGCGAGACGGCGGCAGGGCAGGGGAGTGACGGAGAATGGCGCTGGCTGGCGGTGAGTGAGTGTCTCTCAGCCACAGCTGTCCCGCGCCAGAGAGCGACTGACCGGGCGCCATTGTGGGGGGTGCGGCGAAAATCAGAGCGGCTCGAAAACAGCTCTGGGAACTTGTGCTCCGGACAGGGCAGCGCGGTGCCTCTCAGCCCCACGAAAGTGCGCTGAGGGCGGCGGGTGAACGAGACTGGTCTCTCAGCCACACCGGTCCCGCGCCAGAGAGCGACTGGCCCGGCGCCATTGTGGGGGGCGTGGTGAAAATCAGAGCGGCGCGAAAGCAGTGCACTGACAGCGGCGGGGGAAGGAGACCGGTCTCCGCCTGAAAGTCCACGCTCTGCTCACCGCCCCGCCAGAGGGCCACTGTTGGCTCGCTGGGACGGACCCGAACGGAACAAGTCTCTGTCATCACACGGTGCCTGCCTACAGCAGAGTCAACGCCTGGAACTGATTCTCTTTATTTTTTTATTTTTTTTTTTTCTCTCTCTCTCATTAGTTTTTTGTTCTGGTGAAGGGGTTTTTATTTTTGTTTTTATTTTTATTATTTTTTTTTTAATTTTTTTTTAATTTTTTTCTTTTGTGGGGTTTTATTTCTGTTTTATCTGTTTGCTTTGTTGTTTTTGTCTTCATTTTTGTTTCTGTTTGTCTATTTGCTCTTTCCCTCATTATTCTCTCTGGCTTTTATATGAGTGTAAACAGCACCTCTAACATCTTTGTGATTGTGGTTGTGATCTGTTCTTCCTTTTATCCTTTCCTTCTCTTTTTCCCACCAGTCCTCTGTACCAGTGTCCCAATGTTAGTGGGATCCCTCTTGGACCTCTAACCTTACATCTAATTCCTTCCTCTTCTCACAATACTCTATTTCCTCCTTAACTCATTTTAAATTTAAACTCCTGAGGGGAAAAATTGACATACTAAGGACTTGTATACTGCATATAATTTTTCTGGTGTGTTTTAGATTTTGTTATATAACTGCAACTCTACTTTATACAGCTAAAAGTGGTAAATAACTGGTTAGCTCAGTCTGTCATTTTCTAGGCTGTGTTTGATACTTCAGTTACCATTATAGCCAAATGTAAAATAATTGTTCTAAACAGCTTTCCTTCCTGATATTTCATGATTGATATTGACTAAGGGACACAGAAAATACAGTGGCACAGTACCAAAGAATCAAGGACTGGGCCAAACAAGTAGCAACTTCTCACATCCAACAAATTGAAGAGGTAGGATCTGGCAGAAAGCTCAAAACCCAAAAGCAAGCTCCACTTGGAAGATACTGCAGAGAAGTAGTCATCTTCTAAGGATCTTGAACACTAGCAATAAAGTAACCTATCATAGGTAATTTACAAACATCACCCCAGGAATTAAAGAAAGAAAAAATGAGATGACACTTAAACAAGATGCAACCCCACACATCCAATTCACCAAAGGCAAACCTAGGGAGCAACGAGGTGGGACAATCCGAAAGCCACCCACCTGGCCTATCTGAAGGGGTAACAACAAAACAATTGAATGAGGCTCTGGAAAAAACTAAAACAGAAATAATTTCACAGATAACTGCAGAGATAATGTCCACAATGAAGACTATGCTTAAGGACACTATAGCTGATACAGACAAAAAAAATAGATGAGCTTAAGAAAACTACAGAAACCATGAATGCTCAGCATAGGAAAGAAATGGAATCCATAAAGCAGATTCAAGCAGATATCCAAGAGAACAAAAATTCCATTGAAAGTATTTGTAGCAGATTAAGCCAATGTGAGGACAGGATATCAGATATAGAAGACAGGCTTCCAATTAGTGATCATGAAAAGAAAGAATTCTTAAAAACAGCAAGGGACCATGAAAAATCAATTCAGCAGCTGCTAGATGACTCAAAGATAAACAACTTAAGAATAATTGGAATAAATGAAAAAGCAGGAGATAGCATCAATGACATTAAAACCTTGTTCAAAGACATTATTATGGAGAACTTTCCTGGAAGAGAAAAAGAATTTGACCCCCCAATAAGTGAAGCTTTTAGAACACCAACTAGACATGATCAAAAAAAAACTTCAGCCAGACATATCATAGTCAAGATCCCAGAAATTCAACAGAAGGGCAGAATCTTAAAAGCTGTTAGGGAGAAGAGACAAATCACCTATGAAGGAAAACCCATCAGAATCACAGCTGACTTTTCAGCACAAACCCTCAAGTCAAGAAGAGCTTGGAATGACGTATTTCAAGCTCTAAAGGAAAATAATTTTCAACCCAGATTGATGTACCCCGCAAAACTATCTTTCAAAATTGATGGAGAAATAAAATACTTCCATGACAAAGAACATCTGAGAAAATTTATGACCACCAAACCAGCACTCCAAAATGTTCTGAAGGACATTCTAGAAAGAGATAGGAACCCCAACAGAAGGAATCCACCAGGCAGGGCAGATAATTAAGTAGCGGGAAAGGGGAAAAACAAACAAAGAGTGGGAACCAACAACAGGAAAATATCATGACAAGTATAAGTCAATACATATCAGTTTTAACCATCAATGTTAACGGTCTCAATTCACCAATCAAAAGGCACAGACTGGCAAAATGGATCAAGAAGCAAGATCCAACAATATGCTGTATACAAGAAACACATTTAATTCAGAAAGAAATTCATAGACTGAAAGTCAAAGGATGGAAAACAATAATCCATGCAACAGGAACCCAGAAAAAAGCAGGGGTAGCTATTCTTTTTGCAGACAAAGTGAACTTCAAGCCAAGAAGGATTCAGAGAGATAAAGACGGTCATTACATCCTTGTAAAGGGAACAATCCAAGAGGAAGAGATAACGATCATAAATATAGATGCGTCAAATACCAATGCACCCAACTATATAAAACAAGTACTAAAGGACATGAAAAATCAAATAAGCACTAATACAATTATATTGGGAGATCTCAATACTCCACTGTCACAAAAAGACAGATCAACTAGACAGAAAATCAATAATGAAATAATAGAACTGAACCAAACTTTGGAACAAATGGACTTAGTAGATGTCTACAGAGTGTTCCACCCCACAACATCAGAATACACATTCTTCTCAGCTGCACATGGGACATTCTCCAAAATAGACCACATACTAGCTCATAAAACCTGCTTAAGTAAATGCAAAGGAATTGAAATTATCCCATGCATATTATCAGACCATAGTGCAATGAAATTGGAAATCAATGGCAAAAGAAATCACAAAAACTCCCTAAACACATGGAAATTAAACAGCACCCTCCTGAACAACCAATGGGTCACAGATGAAATTAAAGAAGAAATTAGACAATTTCTACAACTGAATGATAATGACAGTACAACATACCGGAACTTGTGGGATACAATGAAAGTAGTCCTAAGAGGGAAATTTATAGCATTAAATACTTATATTAGGAAAATAGAGCAAGTGCAAATAAACAACTTAATGGCGAACCTCGAACTTTTAGAAAAAGAAGAGCAGGTTAAGCCAAAAGCCCATACAAGGGAGGAAATTACAAAGATCAGAGCAGAAATTAATGTATTGGAGACTAAAAAAACAATACAAAGAATCAATGAAGCAAAAAGTTGGTTCTTTGAAAGAATAAATAAGATTGACAAACCCTTATCCAACCTTATTAAAAAAAGAAAAGAAAAGACTCAAATCCATGCAATTGAAAATGAAAAGGGTGATATCACGACGGACACTGCAGAAATCCAGAAGATCACCTATACCTATTTTAAGAATCTATATTTTACTAAGATGGAAAATGCAGAAGAAATGGACAGATTCCTAGATTCGTATGAATTACCAAAGCTGAATCAAGAAGATTTAAAAATCCTAAATAAACCAATATCAACTAATGAAATTGAAGATGTAATTAAAAACCTCCCAACAAAGAAAAGCCCAGGCCCTGATGGATTCACTGCCGAATTCTACAAGAAATTTAGAGAAGGCCTAATGCCACTACTTCTCAAACTTTTAATGAAATTGAAAGGGAAGCAATACTCCCAAATTCATTCCTGGAAGCAAGCATTACCCTGATACCAAAACCAGAGAAGGACCCAACTAAGAAAGAGAGCTACAGGCCAATCTCCCTAATGAACATAGATGCAAAAATCCTTAATAAGATACTGGCAAACAGAATCCAACAAATCATCAAGAAGATTATACACCATGACCAAGTTGAATTCATCCCAGGGATGCAGGGATGGTTCAACATACGTAAATCAATAAATGTAATACAGCATATTAACAGAACCAAAGACAAAAATCACATGATCATCTCAATAGATTCAGAAAAAGCTTTTGACAAAGTCCAGCACCTTTTCATGATAAAAACCCTACAGAAAATTGGAATAGAGGGTCTTTATCTCAACCTGGTAAAAGCTATCTATGACAAACCAACAGCCAATATTATACTAAATGGCCAAAAACTGAAAGCCTTCCCTCTAAAATCAGGAACAAGACAAGGATGTCCACTGTCCCCACTCTTATTCAACATAGTTCTGGAAACTTTAGCCAGAACAATTAGACAAAAGAAAGAAATAAAGGGAATAATGATTGGAAAGGAAGAAGTTAAATTATCATTATTTGCAGATGACATGATACTCTACACAAAAGACCCCAAAAACTCCACTAAAAAACTGCTAGATTTAATAAGCAAATTCAGTACTGTAGCTGGATACAAAGTCAATACTCAAAAGTCAATAGCCTTCCTGTACACAAATAACAAACTTACTGAAAGAGAAATTAGGGAAACAATACCTTTCACAATAACATCCAAAAAAATGAAATACCTAGGAATCAACCTCACAAAGGATGTAAAAGACCTATACACTGAAAACTACAGTACTCTCAAAAAAGGAGATTGAAGAGGATATCAGAAAATGGAAAGATATCCCTTGCTCCTGGATAGGAAGAACCAATATAGTGAAAATGGCCATAGTTCCAAAATTGTTATACAGATTTAATGCAACTCCAATCAAAATTCCAACAGCATATCTCACAGAATTAGAGAAAACAATCCTAAAATTCATTTGGAATCAGAAGAGACCTAGAATAGCAAAGGCAATTCTGGGCAACAAAGGCAAGGCAGGGGGCATCACAATCCCCGACTTGAAATTATACTATAAAGCTACTGTGATAAAAACAGTGTGGTACTGGCAAAAAAACAGACCTGAAGATCAATGGAACAGATTAGAAGATGCTGAAATAACCCAAGACATACTAAGCCACCTTATCTTTGACAAAGGTGCCAAACACATTCAGTGGAAGAAAGAAAGCCTCTTTAATAAATGGTGCTGGAAAAACTGGCTCTACACATGCCGAAGATTAAAACTAGACCCATATCTTTCACCATGCACTAAACTAAATTCAAAATGGATCAGAGATCTAAATATTAAAACAGAAACATTAAATCTGCTGGAAGGTAGGATAGGTAAATCCCTTGAAGATATTGATGTAGGCAAAGACTTTATGAATAAAAACTCAACTGCACGGGAACTATCCGAAAGAATCAATAACTGGGATCTCTTCTTATTAAAAAGCTTTTGCACAGCAAGAGAAACCACCAACAGAGTGAAAAGACAACCCACAACGTGGGAAAAAATGTTTACCAGCTGTTCCTCAGACAAAGAATTACTATCAAGAACATATAAAGAACTCAAAACAATCAGACCTCCCAAATTTAAAGACCCACTCCAAAAATGGGCATCTGAGATGAATACACATTTCTCAGATGAAGAAATACTAATGGCAAATAAATATACAAAAAAATGTGCAACATCATTAGTCATTCGAGAGATGCAAATTAAAACAACACTGAGATACCATCTCACTCCAGAAAGAATGGTTACTATAAAGAAATCAACTAATGACAAATGCTGGAGGGGCTGTGGGGAAAAAGGAACCCTTCTTCACTGTTGGTGGGAGTGTCGACTGGTACAGCCACTGTGGAAGTCAGTGTGGAGATTCCTCAAAAAACTAGGGTTGGAGGTCCCATTTGACCCAGCTATTCCCCTTCTGGGCATCTTCCCTGAAGAATTAAAAACATCGTACCACAGTGATATATGTGCACCCATGTTTATAGCAGCACAATTTGTAATAGCCAGATCTTGGAAACAACCCAAATGCCCATCAACTGAGGAATGGATAAGAAAGATGTGGTATTTTTATACAATGGAGTACTATTCAGCCATAAAAAGGATAAACTGGAGGCTTTTATAGGTAAATGGATGCAACTCGAGAAAATACTCATAAGTGAAATAAACCAGATGCACATGTGTAAGCATCGTATCATCTCTCTAGTATGAGAAACTGAAAGAGTTAATAAGATCCAAAATGTACAATAGACACGGTGAATCAAAAAGAAACTGGTCAATAAGAAAGAGAGACTGGAATGGGGAAAAGAAAGAAGGGAAAGGGAAAAAAATTGTATATGTATAGAAGATGGTTAAGATAGATACACTACCAGTTTTACTTAGTTCATTGAAGAGTAAGGTTTGAGCCAATAATGTTTGGACAATTGAATGCTAATGTCTGGTATCCTGAATAATTAACTTAAAGATAATAATACGTAATACATTGACCATTGTTACCCTCATATTAGGTTGTTTTGAAAATTTGTTCTTTTTTTGATTTGTTTTGTTTTTTCTTCTCTTTAAAATAAAAAAATAAAAAAAAACAAGTCCCAGAGGCAGGTCCTATTATCAAACTGCTTATGAAAGGAAATTGAAGTCTAGAGAGTTAATAACTGGAACACGGTCAGATAGAACTGGCATTTGTACCAAGATTGTCTACCTCCGAGACCCTTGTTTTCTTTAACAAAAGCTGATCCCAGCTACTCATGTCTGCGCCGGTTTCACTACTCACTGATGCTACTAAAAGTGGCCAAGGCCGCTGGTGCTAGAGACCAAGGACACTAATATCTGTGCCAGTGGTGCCAATGCCTGATGTTGGGAACATGGTAGATAACTCCACTGAGGGTACTTCTGCTCTTGCTGCCAGAATTGCTGCCCTTGCTCATCACACAATGAACACCACCACTGGGATGGGACCTGTACCACCTCCCACCCTTTGTGACCACTACAAGTTTTGACAGCACCCTATGTTTTATCATCTGCTTGCACAGGAGTCAGAGTCTAGAAGGATGAGGATGGTGTGAATCTGAAGAGCAAATCTCTCTTTCCTTCTGCTGAACAATGCTTTGTCATCAAACTAAATTTCATCCTATTCTTTCCTCCTCAGTATAAAATAGTCCTATCCATCCAAATTCAGTAGTGTAGCAGGATACAAAGTCAACACTCAAAAGTCAATAGCATTCTTGTACACAAGCAACAAACTCACAGAAAGAGAAATTACGGAAAGCACACCCTTCAGAATGACTTCCAAAAAAATGAAATACTTAGGAATCAATCTAACAAAGGTTGTAAAAGATCTATACAGTGAAAATTACTGTACCCTAAAAAAGGAGATTGAAGAGCATATCAGAAAATGGAAATATATCCCTTGCTCTTGTATAGGAAGAAAAAACATAGTGAAAATGGCCATACTTCCAAAACTACTATACAGATTTAATGCAATCCCAATCAAAATACCATTAACATACCTCACAGACCTAGAGAAAACATTCCTAAAATTCATTTGGAACCAGAAAATACCTAGAACAGCAAAAGCAATTCTGGGCAACAAAGGCAAGTAAGGGGCATCACAATCCCAGACCTGAAATTATACTATAAAGCTACTGTGATAAAAACAACATGGTATTGGCAAAAAAACAGACCTGAGGATCAGCAGAACAGAATAGAAGATGCAGACGCATTCCCAAACACACTCAGCCACTTTATCTTTGACAAAGGAGCCAAACATGTTCACTGGAAGTAAGACAGTCTCTTTAATAAATGGTGCTGGAAAAACTGGCTCTCCACCTGCCAAAGACTAAAACTAGACCCATGTCTATCACCATGCACTAAGCTAAAGTCAAAATGGATCAAAGATCTAAACATTAAAACAGAGACAATAAATCTACTGGAAGACAAAGTAGGTAGAAATCTTGAAGACATAGGGGTATGCAGAGAGTTCATGAATAAAACCTAAACCGCACAGGAAGTACTTCAAAGAATCAACAACAGGGATCTCATCTTATTAAGAAGTTTTTGTATATCAAATAAATCACCAACAGAGTGAAAAGAAAACCCACAGATTGGGAAAAAATTTTAGCCAACTGTTCCTCAGACAAAGGACTTCTATCTAGAACATATAAAGAATTGAAAAAAATCAAGACCCCCAAATTCAAAGACCCAATCCAAAAATGGGCATCTGAGATGAATACATACTTCTCAGATGAAGAAATAGAAATGGCAAATAAATATATGAAAAACTGTTCAACATCATTGGTCATCTGAGAAATGCAAATTATAACAACACTGAGGTTCCATCTCACCCCAGAAATAATGGCTATCATCAAGAAATCAACCAATAACAAATGCTGGCAGGGCTGTGGGAAAAAGGAACCCTTCTCCACTATTGGTGGGAGTACAGACTGGTACCGTCTGTGGAAATCAGTGTGGAGATTCCTCCGACCCAGCCACTCCCCTTCTGGGTATTTTCCCAGAAGAATTAAAAACATCATACCACAGCAATATATGTGCACCCATGTTTGTAGCAACACAATTTGTAATAGCTAAATCTTGGAAACAACCTAGATGCCCATCAACTGAGGAATGGATAAAAAAGATGTGTTTTTTGATATATATATATCAAATATATATATATGAATACTACTCAGCCATAAAGAAGGATAATCTGGAGACTTTTATAGGTAAATGGGTGCAACTCAAGACCATACTCATAAGTGAAATAAATCAGTCCCGTACATGTAAAAATCATATTGTCTCACTAGTGTGAAAAACTGAACAAGTAAATATGATCCAAAATGTACAATAGATAATGTGAATTGGGAAGAAACTGTTCAAAAGAAAAGACAAACTGTGATGGGGGAAAGGTGAAAGGAAGAAAGGGAAAAAGAAAAAAAAAGTACATATACACAGGATAGTTAAGATAGTTATACAGCTAGCTTCTCTTAGCTCCTTGAAAAGAATGTTTTTTGCTAATATTGTTTAGACAAGATATCATGCCTGTATCTTATACTCTGAATAACTACCAGGAAGACAACAATACACAATATATCAACTGTGGTAAATGTCCTGCTAACCTCTTTTGAAACTCGGTTTCATTGTTCATTTATTTTTTTCTCTTTAAAATAAAAAAATTTTTAATTAAAAAAAACAATCCTATAAAAAAAGTGCCAGGAAGTCTCCTTACCTTCTGACTCAAAGACCTTCTAGATTTATCCATGTTTAGCTGTATTTTAGCTTGAGGACATGGTAAACTTGACACTTGTGCCTTACAGTATGAAATTTTAACATCTTCCTAAATTCTTTTAGCCACAGTTTGTTGCATAATGCTTTTGATGACCTTGTAGATAGACTGCATAGCAATCTAATAGGCAGACAGGGGCAGGTTTTTATCTTCTTGCAGGAAGGACTAGTACGTCATCACAATCCTGGTGGCCAGGGCTGTGTTTTCATGAGCTCACAGGCATGTGTAGTGAGACACGGGCACGTGTAGTGAGTCATAGTGTACTAGTTACTTGTAGCTGGGGCAAAATACCCAACACCCACAACTTTTAAAAATGAGGTTTCTTTGTCTCACAGTTTCTAGTGGATTCAATACAAAGTAGGCTAGCCCTGAGGCAGAAACAACATGGTGGAAAGCCATGGCAGAAGACAGCTACTTACTTCATGGTAGTCAGGATGCATAGAGAAAAGAGAGGGGCCAGGGACAAGAATATACCCTTCCAGTGACTCACCTCCAGTAAAACCCTCTGTCTTAAGAACCCATTCAGCAGTTGAACTCATCAATGGATGAATCCAGTGATGGGTATAGCTTCTCCATGATCCAGTCATCTTCCAAATATGTGAAATTTAAGGGAACATTTTAGATTTAAACCATAACCTACCACTCCTGATCCCCATTTACTCATGTCCATCTCATCATGCAAAATACATTTAGTCCATCTCTAAGAGTCAACAAATTCATAACAGTTCCAGCACTGCTGAAAAGTCTAAGTTCCAAGTCTTCTATGAGAACCAAGGCAAACTCTTAGCTGTGAGCCCTATATAAATAAAAAAAAAGAAAGTTAAATACTTCCAACATACATACAATGGCACACTGTAAACATTCTCATTAAAAAAGGGAGGAATGGAGGCAGGTAAAAAGGAATAGGTCTAAAGCAAAAAAAAAAAAAAAGGCCTGTCAAACATTAAATTTTATAGTTCTGTGTTTACCACCCAGGACACGTTGTGGTGCAATGTGAACTACAAAGGGTTTGGGAAGCCTTGCCTTTACAGCATTGTCAGTCACACCCTTCATGACCTCTCTCTGGTTGGCTGCACTCACAGCCTGTGGCTTTCCTCAGCAGATAGTCCATGTTCCAGGAATCTCTAACTTCCCAAGTTCTCCACTGCACTTTCAGCTTCACTCTAAGTTTCATGCCTTTCAGGAGCACAGTAAAATCTGGGTGAAAGCTTCCACGTCCCCATAATCCTTGCATTCTACAGGCCTATAAAATCAGCACCAAATGGATGACACTGAGGTTTACTGTCAGCTTGAGCAGTGGCTGAGCCCCATTGGACTATGGCTGCAGTGGCCTATGAGTCCCTGATGGCCGAGTATGTTGAAATGAACCCTGGGGAACCAATTCCTTAGGCAGCCCTTCTCAAGCAGAGTACCCAAGGGCTCTCTTCTCAAATAAAAGGTTTAGATTTTTACACCTCTGTGCCTGTAATGGGTGTGGCCTTGCTGATTGGTGAAACTGTCTGATTGGTGTGATTGCCTGATTGATGAGATAGAAAACAGACATGTTTCTACAGTCCTGATGCAAAGTACTTCACTTCTTCTTAATGCTATTCTTTCAGCAACCCCACTGTCCACGGCCACAACTTTGCATATGCTTCCTTTTCAGAAATAATAGGAACTTTTTTATTATTGGTTCTGCCTTTTGCTTTTGATTCCCACTGCAGATTTGGCTAACAATACTCATGCCACAGCTTGAACATTGGGCTGCTTTGAAATTTCCTCCGCCAGACTAATTAGTCCACAATTCTTAATCTCAGTCTCCCACAAAGTCTCACATGAGAAAATGCACAAATTTTCTGCCAGAGTGTAACAAATACAGCCTCTAGTCCAACTGCCAATGGAGTCTTGCTCCCAACTGAAGCCTCCTGAGCCTGCCTGCTACTATCTTCATTTCAGCATTCTGGCCTTTGGAACTCCAACCAAAATCTCTCATCAGTCTTTCTCATAGCACTTTAAGGCTTCACAAGCTGGCATCTCCAAACATTTCCAAAATTCCCCTGCAAACCATTTCCAAAGCCCTCTGAACCACATAGTCAGGTATCACCCTTGTCATGGTACTAATTTCTGTGATAAGTCACTTTCTTATCACTGGGACAAAATACTCAACACCAACAGCTTAAAGGAGATTTTTTTGGCTCATAATTTCCAGTGGGTTCAGTATGAAGTCAGCTGGCTCCAAGGCAGAAACAGCATGGTATAAGGTCCTGGAGGAAGACATTTGCTTATTCCAAAGCAGCCAGAAAGCAGAGAAAGAAGACAGATGTCAGGGACAAGAATATACCCTTCGGGCCGGTGAGATGGCTCAGCGGCATAAGCGCCTGCCTTGCAAGCGCGAGGGCCCGAGTTCGACTCCCGGATCCCACATACGAAAAAGGGGCCGGTGATATCGCTCAGCGGCACGGGCGCCTGTTGGTGTGCGAGGTCCTGAGGTCGACCCCCCGGTACCCACAAAAAAAAAAAAGAATATACCCTTCTGGGCCGGTGAGATAGCTCAGTGGCATAAGCACCTGCCTGGCAAGTGCTAGGGCCTGAGTTCTACTCCTGGAACCCACATACGAAAAAAAGGGCCAGTGATATCGCTCAGCGGCACGGGTGCCTGGTGGCGCACAAGGTCCTGAGGTTGACCCCCGGCACCCACAAAAAAAAAAAAAAAAGAATACACCATTCCGAGTCATGTCCTCGGTGGCCCACCTCCAACCAGACCCCTCCGCCTAACAGCAAATTCAGCTACTGATGAATCCACCAATGAGTACAATTTTCCTATGACCTAATTATCTTCCAAATACATGAGATTTGGGGGACATTTTAGATCTAAACCATAATACATAGTAAGACCTAGTAGGGGTGAAGAAGCCTGGTTCATATTGGACACCTGGCAATTTAGGTATGTAGAGATAATACATGATGATAATCTTGAGTGCCTGCTTACTATGAACTGTTCCTTAAGAATTCAAAACTACCTGATGTAGTTTTGAAATGTTAACATTTACTTGTTTTTAATAAAACCCAGCCAGAGGTTTTTTTATTTTATTTTTTATTTTTTAACTTTTTATTTTATTGCTATATTTTAGATATACATAATAATATTCATCATAGGGAGTTTGTACCTGTACATGATATATCTTGCTTCTTCTTTTTTCCCATTCCCTTCCCATTTTTTGCTTCCTATTTTTTCTTTCTATTCTTTTTTTTCCTCATCCCTTCTTTTCTTTCCCCCTCCGCCCTCCCTCATTCTCCTTCTCTTTGAACATTTTCTTCCATTTCTGAATATTGATTACACATTTTGGTCCTTACTTACATTTTCAATTGCTCACACCAGAGAAACCATGCAATATTTCAACATGTGTGTCCGATTTATTTCACTTAGGAGTGTGGCCTCAAGATGCATCCATTTAGCTAGACATGTCTCAAGCTTAGTGAGAGGGCAATCTGGCTGTGACATCTGTCACCCCATTGATAACCAGGGTTGATTCGGCTGATCTGGCTGCCTGGGAAGGTGTCCCCTTCCTCCCTCACCACTCCATGTGCATTCCTCCCAAAGCTGCATGGTGGGTCAAAAAGGAGAAGCACCCCCTATAGAGGAGGACCCTTTCCTCCTCAAGGGTATATGAATGTCTGCACTCTCCTGCTAGAACCTCCAAACAAACTGTCAATGTCCAACCAGGGATTTTAGAAGTAAGCTCCAACTTGTTAGGAGCTACTGAGGAAAACAATAATCTATTCCAGAGAGGACAAGAAAAATTGTTCTCTTAAGGAGATCTGCAGCATTTAAAGAATCTCTGACACTCTATAGTCTACTAGCAACACCTCCTATCAAATAAACACATTGCAGAGCTTTCTTGAGTTATGATAATGATCTGTGCAAGCATGATGTGATGGCATTGTGCCTCATACTTCTTAACACACATCAATCACGCCTCTTTCCTTGCTGCTCATGAGGACTGGCTCAGTGCTTAAGCAGGGCCTGACTGGTCACTTGGTATCCATGAACCTCTAAACTCCGGGTGGCCAGATACAGATTGTCCACGGATTAACTCATATATTCTAACTTGCTTCATGGATCCTCCCATTATTTTACAATTAGGCTTTCCTGGTAACTCCCCAGAAGAACTACTGCAAAAGGCCTGAATGGAATAATCTAAAAGTGTGGGGCAGTTTAGCATACAGTGGGGACAACTTTAGACACTAGCAGATGAGAATCTGTGTAAACATTCTTTTCCATTCCCCTCCCAAGTCTGACAATTTAACAAAAAATATAGACATTTCCATATAGACATTTGGAAACATCCTTTAAAACAGCTTTTCACATTTAAAAAGCAGTACCCAGCTAGGTCGCTAGGTAATGGATCCCCTGTATCTGCCCTCTCTCCATCCCTACTTAATTTTTGTTTTAACTGACTTCTGCTTCCCCAAAATTGCTTTCTCCTATAATATATTACCACATGGCTTATGCCTAAGGCTCTGCTTTCTAAAGAAACTGGTCTAAGACAATACCTAGCAGAGTTTTATTTAGGTAGAAAAAGTATATATAGTCCAGATGTGTAGTACATGAATACTTGAGATTTTCAACAGTCTATAAATCAGGGGGAAGGGAAGTTATGGGGCAGCAAGAAAAATGAGACAAACTGACTACTAATCCTGCCCCTCCCTGCAAGAGGCTTAAGGGTAAAGGCTGACCATTTCTGAGTCTGTTTCCTTGACCCTAAAAGAGAGAAATTAATACCCCCAGGCAGTAAGAATGAAATGAGATAACGGATAGGAAATAAGATAGATTACGCCATGGTTAAGATAGGTCGTTGAGTCAGGCAAACTTTAGTTGAAATCCCAGATCCATCTTTTCAGACTATGTTAACTCTAGCAAGTCAATATTTAACCTTGGCAAAGTACTCAGTTTCTAGAATCACTGTGAATTACAAATAAGGAACTATATGCACAGTGCTTAGCACAATGCATGGGACAGGTGCTAGAAATGTTATCTACCATTATCTTTTAAATTTTTTTCAATGCTTAAAGCATTATACAAAAAATTACCTATTGCTAGTTCATTATAACTTTGATAATTGTCTTTTTTATAATATATATTTTTATCATTTACATTAAATAGAACAAACATCTTCCAGAAAAAGAAATGATTCCTACAATAGGTATAAGTGATCAGATTATAAGACTTCCTTTTTAAATAGTGTCCTTTTGTCACAAAGAGAAGCCATATATTGGAATTTGTGAAAGTGAACTAAATATAATGTGTATATAACACCAAGATTTATAAAGGTTCTTTATGTGTCAGAGACTAGTAACTAAGAAAAACATTTTCTTCAAGAAACTTAGAGGTCGGAGGGAAAAAGGAAATACTTCAATTTAACTTGACTATAATTAGACAAGTGTAAAGTATTATTAGACCAGACAGAGAAACACCTAATTTAATTGTGAGTGGTCTTGACTGATAAAGAGTCAAGCAAACAACCGTTCCCAGTAAAATCCAAAGAAGCCAACAAAGGAAATAGACTTTTCCTTATTATTTTGAGGAATAGCAACATTTAAAACAAGAAGTGGTTTTATAAACCAAGTTACGATTGTCTAAGTCCATCGAGAACCAATCAAATTTCATGAGCTTCAACCAAGAAAAAGTTAAGGAAATTAAAAATTTGGAGAGGAAAGAGCATTAGAAATAGTCTTTCCATGGGGCCGGTGAGATGGCTCAGCGGCATAAGTGCCTGCCTGGCATGCAGGAGGTCCTGAGTTCGACTCCCGGTACTCACATACGAAAAAAGGGCCGCTGATATCACTCAGCAGCACGGACGCCTGCTGGCGCGCGAGGTCCTGAGTTCGACCCCTGGTACCCACAGAAAAAAAAAAAAAAAGAAATATTCTTTCCAAAGTGATAATCCATCCCTTTCAACAGCATAAATTTCCTGAGGAAGTGTGTCTAAAATCTCCTTATTGAGGATGAAATGTACATGTTTAAGGTGAGCTGAAAAGATAGCCTCAGCTATGATATACAAGAATTTCTGCAAAGCAATTAGAAAAAAAGTCAGTGACAGCCTACATCTCTAAAATAGGAAGACAAGTGGATGTTCAACAAATAGTAACATTTGCCAGTGGCAGTAACGAATCTAGTCTCTTTCAGACTGTGGAAGCAGCAATAAAATACAAAAAGGTGAACAGGTGTTTGATATAACCTACTTCCCTGAATTTGCATGGTTTCCTTGCCTTTGCCTGGGGGATGAAAGAACCAAGTAAAAGCACTCACTTATGATTCTTGGAACATTTCTGTGAAGTAAAAAATAGAAACTAGTAAATATCTATCTTGGTTAAATGAAGACTGTACTGGGTAGTAAGCTGTTTGGATGTGGATGAAAAAAAGAAACTATAGCCCAAGTCTACTCCAAAAAAGAATTAGAAAAGTTCCTTTATCCTTCAAAGTTATACAGAGCTCCAGCTCACCATACAGCGCAAAAGAAGAATATTATCATTTTATTACCATTGGTAGTTGTAGACAACTTTCACTGAAAGCTGACTACAGTGCTTTATACGCCACAGTTTGGTTTTCCTTCGAACACAGCTTAAGACTAAGGCTTCCTGGAATGAGTTCTTTGGGGAACCTTCCTTGTAAACAAGAGAGAGAGAATAAGATAAGGAAGAAACCAAAGGTAATAAAGTGTCCTTTGCTTAGGTTGTTAATTTTGGCAACAAGGTCTTGATCGTGCCAAGACTTCTGAGAAGCATGCAAAATGACTTCCAGAATTGTTCTTCTGACCAACAGGAGGCTGGGGGTCCCACTGGCTCCCAACTACCAGTGGTTAATGGTGATCTCCTCTGTAGTTCTTCCCAACTACCAGTGGTTAACGGTGATCTCCTCTGTAGTTCTGGGTTCCCCCTGGACAGAGATAAGGGAACTCCTATGGTTTGGAGAAAGCCCTGAGGCACAGAATAGGGGCATACACAGTGATTCAGGTGGAATCTGGATCAGCATGAGTCAAAATTTTCCACCAAGCTATGGCTAAATTCAGAGGTTGCCAAAGGGATTTTGCAAAGGCAACAAACGGTCAGAGATATGGTTTGTTTTATTTAGTTCTCATAACACCATATTACACGAGTATCCTCCCCATTTACTGAAAAGGATATTAAGAGGACTAACATTATTTGTCTGACTTCACATAGCTATACGCAAGCAATACAGAAATCTTAACCACTACATACCAGTTACAACTCTTATACAATATACTCATTTTTACTATGCTAAGTAATACAAATAAACTGTTTCCAAGTATAAAACCCATGGTTCAATAGATTTTCCTCACTTGAATTTAAGAAGAATGTACCTTCAGAAATATGAGGTATTTAAATGAAGTTGTTGCTACATAATTGAGTTGTAACACTTTCAATGAAATCTTACAATAAAATTATCCACCTAGATTACTGGATTGGCCTCCTGGGGCTATTAGTTATAAGGAAGATATTCTTATCTGTAAGAGTAAAAAGATTTGGGGGCAACAATCATGTTTCTGTTAAAATTACAGGCTAGATTATCTCCATTTTGAAAATCAAAACATTGTATTAAGTGAGTGGAAGTATTACGGTTTGTATCTAGATGTCCCCCCAAAGCCTCATGTAGTCATAGGTGGGGCTTTTCGGAGGTGGCTGGATCTAGAGACTGTGAGGCTGGGATCAAGGGTGTGTGACTACTAAATGAGTCCACTGATTGCTTTGGCATAGTTCTGGGTAGGATCGAGGGTACCCCACCCTGGGTGTGAGTGCTACTTGCCTTTAGGGCAGGTAGCCTGGATAAAATATTAGGGACAGGGAAGGGCTAGTGTTGCCACTTGTCACTTGTAGCTTGCTGTTTGCTGCCTTGCTGCCTTCTGCCTTCTACCTGCCATGAACTGTTTCTCCTCTGCAATGCCACCCTGCCTTGGAACCAGCCAACTGTGAACTGAAACCTCTAAAAACTGAGCTAAATAAACCTTTTCTCCTTTAACTTTGGATGTCAAGTATTTTTTCTCAGCAACCAGAAAAATAACTAAGTCAGGAAGTGAACTGATTTTCCTATCCACCAAGAATAAAACATAAATTAAAATCATCTCTGGGGTATATAAGTTTTGAGATGATGCACACTTTTTTAAAGTGAGAAAAAAGCCTACTTTGTTAAATAGTGAATAGGAAAGACTGTGAGATATTTGGGGAAAATAGTCCCCAGAGAGTAGCTAACAAAAGAGTTATTTCAAAAAGGTGCATTTGGGCCGGTGAGACGGCTCAGCGGCTTAAGCGCCTGCCTTGCAAGCGCGAGGGCCCGAGTTCGACTCCCGGAACCCACATACGAAAAAGGGGCCGGTGATATCGCTCAGCGGCACGGGTGCCTGTTGGCGCGTGAGGTCCTGAGGTCGTCCCCCCGGTACCCACAAAAAAAAAAAAAAAAAAAAAAAAAAAAAAAAAAAAGGTGCATTTAACATCAATGCGTAGGCTCATAAGTGACCTGATTGTGTATGTATCAATCACTCAAAGGTGAAAGGAGACACCACGGATAATTTTACTAGATCAACAGGTATAAAGCAAGACCCACCCCAAGCAAGCCAGAATGTGCTCTATTCATAGGACAAGAGGATAGACTGTGTTTTTCCCAACATGAAAATATCTGCAGATTCTTGGGTCCTATCCCTGAGTTACTGTATCAGAATCTCAGGCACAAAGCCCCCAAATTTGTATTTCAATGATATTTCCCAATGTTTCTTAAACATACTAAAGTTTAAGCACTGATGATTGAAATAGTCAAATTCAATGTTTATGTGTGTGTGTGTATAATCCATATAGAAATTTAAAGAGTGAAATGGCTCAGCACTATGAACAAGGCCATAAAAACTGGAAAGAAAAGAATTCTGCTTGTCTTATGTACAAATTAATCTCTATGTGCATATTTATTGAATACCATGTATATAATTCAGTTTCACATTACTACAACGAAAATCTGAAATTTATAAAGAAAAAGGATTATTTTAGTGCACAGTTCTGGAAGTTCACGATTGGGTGACCTCATTACTGTGGCCTCTGGTAAGGGCACCAGATTGCAATGTCAGGGAGCATGGTTCAAGGAAAACCACTCACATCATGATCCAGGAAGCAAAAAGAAAGGATGGACCGGGGTTCCACAATCTTTTTTTTTTTTTTTTTTTTTTTTAGTACACAACCCAAAGATTTAAGGACCTGCCACTAGGGGTCACCTCTTAAAGGTTAATAGCATCTCCCTACAGTGCCATTCTGGCGACCAAGTATTTAACCCATGGACCCTTGCGGAACACTCATCCAAATAACAGCACTAATAAACACAGTTTGGTGACAGAAACAAGGAAAAGAAAAATAATGTAATCCCTGACTCCTATCAATTTATAGTCAAGTAGGGGAGGCTATTGTTATTGTTAACAATAACAAAATAAATGGTAATAGGAATTTATACATCATAATGATGAGAAGATTAGGAATTAACAGAAGACTGTAAACTTCCTGAGGTAAAGAACTCTACCTGTCATATTCCAGAATACAATGAAGGGTGACCAACTGTGTTAGTCAGCTTTCTGTTACTCTGACAAAATACCTGAGGTAATAAATTCCAAAGAGAAAAGGTTTATTTTGGCTCACAGTTTGGGAAGTTCTCGTCCTTGAGTGGTTAGCCCTATCGCTTTTGGTTTGTAGTGAGGCAGCACATCATGGCAGAAGGGCATGTTGGAGCAAAGCCACTCAACTCACCACCAGCAAGGAAAAAAAAAAAAAACAGGTAGAGGCCAGGGTACCCACAAACTCTTTTGGGGTATGCCTCCTGACATCAGAACATTCCTCTACTCCCCACTTCTCAAAGTTTTCATTACTTCCCAGTAGTACCACACGTGGGACCACGTTTTTAACACATAGCCCTTTAGGGAATATTCGAGATCCAAACCAGAGCACCAACCACCCTAATTTTCCAATGTTTAGTGCCCAAACTAGAAAAGTCTCAGCCAAACAAGGATAATCCAATCATCCTATTAGTGAATAAAATGATCGAAAGAGATTCTAATAAAATATATGAATACATAAGTGAGGTTAGTAGAAGCCTTAGGTCATATTGAATTCTGCGATTTTCTAAGTTCTTCAGTGTTTTATCATAACAAGAATCTAAGGTAAGTAAGAGAAGAGGAAACAGAGGCTCAAAAAATTAATTACAATTGTTCCTTGGTATACATGAGGACTGTTGCCAGAAACCCTACAGATCCAAAATCGAAGGATATTCAAGTCCCTTATATAAAATGCCACAGTATTTGTACATAACATCCACATCCTCTCAGATATTTCAAATCATCTCTGCATTACCTATAATACCTAGTGCAATGTTCAGTGCTATGTAAATAGTTGCTATAGTATACTGTTTAGGGAATAATGACAAGAGAAGAGTCAGCACGTGTTAAGCACACATGTGATTTTTGGTTCCCCAGATGGGGGCCGTGTGGATGTGAGAGCTAAATGTACTCTGCTTTGGTTCCTGTAGATTGGAAATGGCTGAACTGAGGCTGGGGTAAGAGTCCAGGGCTGTTTTAATCCAGAGGCCTCAAAGGTAAGAAAAGAAAGTGGTCTAAGTTCTTTGCTCAGAACCTCAGAATAGACAGAAAGGTGGAATCAGAACTGAGTTCTTCATCCTAGGGAAACTAGCCATGCTTTATTTAAGGAAAGCCATTTTGTTTTACTCACACACTTATACACACATGCCCAGCGTAGTTTGCTTACCTCCCTCCCTTCCAGCAGCTGCTTTGAAGCCAAGCAGAGGCTCCAGAGGGAGCCGAGCTGTTTCTAGCAGCTGTTTCTCAAACACCTAACTTCATTTTCAGATCAGAGCTGGGGTTTGAAGCTCTTAAAACCCGTGCTGCTTCAATCAAACAAGAGCGGAAGCAGCCAAAACAATCAGCACCTCACAGACAACCTATTCAAATGCCTGTCTGTGTACCAGTGCCTCGGGCACAATGTAGTATGGGGCTGTTTGCTAAGTCTACTTGCAATTTCTCTCCCCTTCACATCACTGTAAGAGAGACATACTGAAGGAGAGGGGATGTCTGACTCTCTCTTTCTCTCTCCTCCCCCTTTTTGGATGATATAGTATCGAAATTATAAAGAGAATGAAAAAATGACATATGCATCCTAAAAATGAAAAAAATTAGTATTTTGTCATTTTTGATTAAAATCCTTTTATAAGAAATCAAATGTTACAGATAGGGTAGAAACTCACAGTTCCTGCCCAAATGTATTTCCCTTCTTTGCTCCCAGAGGTAACACTATTCCTTTCCATCCAGGTTCCTATTAATCCAGGTTTCATTAATATGTATGTGTTCACAACAAATAGGAAATAGTGAATAGTGTTGTGTGAGTTACATTTGTACTCTCCACTGATAATTATATACTCTATGTCTCTACATGGTTTAAATTTTCCTTGAGCCATTTTTCTTTCATAATGGACACATGACCTGTGGAACACATGACAACTTAGCACATTGATTTCAGTTGTTTTATGCTATTTCATTACACAAAGATTGCAGAGTTCTCTTTTTAATTCTCCAGTGTTAAATGCTTAAATTCTCATTACTAACTCCTTCTTGCATTTCTGCATTTCAGTAACCATCTGAGGCAGATTTTTGCCTTATTATCTGTGTTGTACAAATAAATAAATCAAAGTGGAGAAACATCAAATAACAAGCCAAAATCACGTCACTGATAAGTGTACCACAGACATCAAGCAGCGGGACAGAGGAAGCTTAGAACTGTTTTTCACACCCAGTGGACTCCGTGTGAAAGAAAGAGAAAGGAATAGCACTTTGAGCGATTAACCAAAAAGTCCTTCATGTACCCCTCAGATAGGTTCCTTCCTGACTATAGGCCTCCTACCTCCCTTTTTTTACAGCATTTATTATAGAATATTTTCAATTGTACATCTCTTCTCCATCCTTTGGAGTTGTAAATCTTTCAGCCTCTTGCTAGTTTTATAACTCAGGAAGTCTTTCTCAAGGATATGGAAACCATTCCTTTAAAATAAAACCATCGAGGAAGATAGAGCCTCCGTCTCCCAGTCTCTTTGGGAAAATAGGTGCTTGGCTTCAGTAAGCAGCAGTTAGCAAACACAGATGCCTCATCACGTCAACCAACCCTACCCCTAATATCCTCAGTACTTTTCCACTAGCTCACTGCAGCAGATAGAATTTTTCATCTTTCACTTCAGAGAAGTACAAGTCAATCTCTCCACCTTATTTCAGTAGTACTGACACCTACTGTAATAGCCTTGAAATGTTTTTTTTTTTTTTGCATTTTAACAAATTTCAGAGGCCACTTTTTCTTCTTTTACTTTTTCTTTCTACTGTGTGCTATATGCCTCCACAGACTAGACTCTCCCAGAGAAAATCATTACCCAAATCAGGCTACTGTTTCCCTTTTTGTGTTTCCAATATTTGCTAAAAAGCAAAATGCAGAGTTGTGGGCATTCTAAAATTTTTAACATCAGTGATGTTCTTCAAAGCTTGAGTTGAAGATACCAAATTTAAGGGTACGACCATCTTCATTCCCCATTCTGTAGATTCTATCTCTTTCATTCCAAATAAGGAGTTTTCTCAGGAAGTCAGAGTACTGCAGGGACGCTCCCTAACTCACAGCCTTGAGACCACTCAAACACCACTAACATAACTCACATCTTGATAACAAACCAACACTCTTTAACTGTAAGTTCTGCTGCTGCAGATGTAGTTCCTCTTCTGCCGTGTAAGGAAAACAATCTAGAGACCATGTAGAAGCTGTAGAGTCCTGGCAGAATATTTCTGTCTCAGGACCTATAAAAGTGATATGACAACAGAATAATTCAAGCCTATCATGCTTACTTGCTCCTGTGACATTTCCTAAACAATATTAGTAGAGGTCAGTTTCAAGTAGGCAAATGTATGCAGCCAGAAATAAGCGGTGTTTTTAGAACAAGTATAGAACTCTGAGTTGTAAAACAAGTATATTTTACATAGTATGAGTAAGGGATTATAGAGTAGGACAGAGAGGAAGAGACCAAGAATCATGTGGCAAGGAAAACCCAAAGGCAAGTTGTGGTTGGCCCTCTTCCTAAATGCTACACCCACCATTCTCCTCTTTTACAACTCTAAACGAATCAAATCATATTATTTTGATGGTTAAAAATGCCACACTTTCTTTAGCTGGTTCAAAAATTTTCCGAAACTGTCTCTAGAATATAAGAAGCACATCATTAAAGTTTTCAAGATGAAGCAGAAGAGCGATATGGAAATAAAAATCCCTCATACTTTAATCTGCACATGGACAGGGATACAGAAGAAAAGCAAACCCAGCTGGTGACTCCGACCAGAATGGGCAACAAGAATGACAATTTACCATACCATGTCAACATTGCTTTTAAAGGTATTTGTTTCCACTGTTGTATTCAAACAACTTGGCAGGATACTAGCATGCAGCACATGTTAAAAAATACATGTTAAGTCAGTGAGGTGAAAGGACAGAGACCAAATCTCATGGAGACCCTAACGAAACAAGTTAAGGGCTTAACTCATACAGACATAAAATCATTAAATAACAAAGTGCTTAAATTGTTTTCTCAGGAAAAGCCTTCAGAATCCACTCCAGGCCAATTTGAAACTGACTTTTCAAGAATGGATATGTACAAAAGCCAGCTCCTCTGATCAATGACATTTTGACATCACAATCTCAAAATCCTCCAAGTAGAGCATAACACCCCCCTAAGAAACCTGAGACCTATAAAGAGGCATAATGACCATCTACACATGCACCAAAGAATCCTAAACCACCACCCCCATCACCACCTAATCAGCATGCAGCTGCTCCTCTCTCCCTATAATTCCCTTAAATGGCAACTGATCAGAGAGGTGGAGTGTTTATTTCTGACCTCCTTGCTGGTTGAACATACTATAAAGCTCTTTCTTTCTGCAAAAAACTCAATGTCATAGTAATCAATGCCATGGCTTAAAAACACCTCAGACAGTGAGTCTTTGACTGGCATCACTAATATGTTATCACAGAATTCTCCACATCTAACACACATAAGCTAATATGGAACCAAAGGACCAGAGATGTCAAGAGTAAGCAGTTGGATACCAAGTACATCGTGGCTTGAATACATCCAACAATGTAAGGCTGAGACCAGTACTGGGGTCTTACATGTCATTAGTGAACACAAGTTTCAGGCACTTGTATGGAAAGGAGATGGGATAGTGCAAGCCTAGAAAATTTTACCAAGTTACTGAATAGTACCTCATATTCTTCCTCTCTTCCACAAAATAAATTTAGTTATTATCAGCTATCAGAGTTTTTTCCACTACATAATCCTAAGCTTAAGGACATGCTCTATTTTTCTTCTACCTCAGTATACAATACTAGCCTATAAATCACAAGTTTAGTTGGTTGCCATTCACAAATACCTATTCTGCACACAGATGCCCAGATGTAAGATTAAATGAGGTACAATGCATAAACCACTGAGCAAAATGTCTAGCATATAAAAAGCACTGAATTCAAATAGGCTTCAACAATACTACAAATAAATAAGGGATGGTTGTACGTACTTTTTATTTGATGACTAGAAAAAATTTCTTTTCTTAAATATTACTAGTAAGTGGCAGCAAGTTTTATTCAGAGAGGGGCAACAACACTGCATTGCAGCTTTTGTTGTTGTTGCTGATTATTTTCCTGAATATCACATAATGCTTATAATGGGATAAATCCAGTTGAACTCCTCTAACCAGAACTTTTTAAGCTTCTTGAGATGCTTAACAGACAGTAACAAGGAAATTCATATTTTTTCTCAAACACTGCTCAAGGCAAGTACATTTCAGTATTTTTCAAAACCTAATGTCTCTATCCAGGGAAACCAACTGAATTACTCTACGCACACGTGGAGCATTAAGCTCATCCACACATCGGGATTCTGAGTGCACCGCGGTACATGGCATGGATGGGACCGCGCCAGCCGGCCACGGAAGAACTCGAGAGGAAGGTCTGAGTGGCTCATTGTTTGCATTCATAGAAATCCTCTTTCCCAGCTAAGGAAACTGCTCTACTAGAATGTATTTTTGAAGCATATTTTGGTTTTAATGAAGGAAATATTTAAGCCATATTGTGAAAACCAGACTGTCAGTCTCTCAGGATTGTGTAATCACCCAGCCGTGGGTTGACATTTAAGACTCCCAAGGATACACTGAGACAACCCAACCACGTAAAAATCAAAGGTAGGCTGTACACGTGCGTGCATACGTGCATGTGTGTGTGCGTGCGTGCGTGCGTGCGTGCGCGTGTATGTGTGTGTGTGTGGTTAACCACAGCCAGAGACTGGAAACGCATCAGCAACAAACCACATACAGTACCTCTAATTTCAGGAGGTTTCAACATGAAAGAAAATCCTGATAGTCTTCAGCTTCATCCCACATGCGAGAGGAGTCCTATCTAAATCTGAAAAAAGAAAAAGTAAAACTATTCACTCTCCTTCCACAGAATTACAAAACACTCCCCAGGTAAGTGGAGGCCTTGGCGGACAATAGTTCCGTTGAACTGGGAGTTTAGGGATAAGAGCTTGTTAAAGCCAGCGGGATGTAGTAATACAGTGCTACTCACTGTCTACATCATCATCCTGAAAGTGGCAGGAATGGCTGACTATATAAGACCTGTTTAGCAGCAAGAGAGAAAAGGGGAGGTGTGTCCTAGCGTGGCAGTTCTCCAACCTGGCAGCTTACCAGAATCAACTGAGTTATTCTAGTGTAGAACCAAGGTGATAAGAAGATTTAAACAGGTATTTTTTCCTGCTCAAGGGTGAAACACACACTGTATATTCTGAATATACTTGTGAGTATACTCTGAATATACTCTTTTAAGTATTCTGAATAAACTTAATCTCAACATCTTTCTATGTATAAAGGTGTGCCACATATAGGAATTTGTTCTATTGTAATGAATGAATAAATGATTACCAGCTCAAAAAATTACATAAAACAAGCTTTACTTTTACTGCTCAAAAATCCTGAAATTCACATAATATTTGATGAGACATCATAAAAAATTTATGAAAACATTCGAAGGTATACATATAAGGTATTAATTACAATACATTTCGGAAGTCAATTATGATATAACCATACCATACAATTCTATGATGACATTAAAATGTAGCGTAGGTTATTTTCAATAGAGACCCCCCCCTTTTCTGAGGGATTGATTCCAGGCTTTGTACATGCCAGGCGAGCACTCTATCAATGAGCTACACACCCAGCCCATGATACACTACTAATAAGGAAAAAGCATATTACAAGTAACACTGACAGTAATGATTTTGACTGTGCATATTAGAAAAATTCAGAAGGTAAAAATAATTTGGTTTTCTATAAAAGAGGAAAACAATGATTGCTTTCATTTTCTTCTATCTTTGCTCAATTACACAGTATTTTTAAACAATTACAATTTCTTCATATGTAAAATTCCTTTTCCAAATTTGAGAGAAGCTCTAGCACATCCTCATTCCATGTAGACCTTCATATCAGAATCCTCACCATTTGTGAATAGGTTCAGACCAAGACAGCAAAAGTGGAAAGTGAGAAGTTGATCTTTGAGGCTGTTTTGCGTAGAGATGAGTCAGCCCCCATTATTTATGGTGGCCACCTCCATCTTTCAAATCCTCTCCAGAAACTGACGATATTGTTTGACCCTGTATAGCCTGTTATATCCATAAAAGCTATTTATTCAGGACATGTGCTTCTATATATAATGAGACTAAGTTATCTGGCATAACTATTTCCTAATGCGAATTCACACATTGCTTAATCTGTCAGCATTCTTAGAATAGTTGCATTTTGAGGCAAAGATGCCTCTAATGTTATATGACAGTTTTTAAAAGGTAGGACCATGGGAAAGATTCTATATTTCCCTGATGGGGGAGAGGGGACATATTGGGGAGAGATGTAAAGACACATAATAATGACAGTGAGAAATGCCTGAATACTTTCTTTGTGCCTGATACTATAATAAACACTCTCAAGGATTAAGGGATAGAAATATTATAGACAACATTGTGATATGTAGAAAACTAAAATCAAACAGTAAAGGCTTATTGAGATGCTCCCAAAATACCAAGCAGAGAGGGCATGAGAGATCGGGTTTGAGGCATGACTACCTCTAAACACACTTTGGACTCTTGCTACATCCTGTAATTCACATAGCAAGAGATACGGTTCTCATTAGAACATTCTAAGCCCACAGACAGCCACCAGAGTCATCTCACCCTAACACCTTTTCTTTCCCACAAATTTCTTTGTTTTTATTCTTTCCCTCTTCCTTTTCTGGTAAATACCTTAAATACATTCTTTAGATTGCCTAATTTCTCTTTTTTTACAAGACACCTTGCTTCCCTGCCTGCATCAACCTAATCCTGACCATCAACCGATATATATAATCCTTCCCCCACTTGCAGGTTTTGCCTTAAATACTTGTTTGAAATCGTTAAGACCCCAGAGCACACATTCAACTGTGCTTGAACCTCTGTTTTACCCAATTGTAATTCTGATCAGGCCAAATAAACTCTTGCTTCTTTTTCTTTTTTAATATGCGGGTACCGGGAGTCGAACTCAGGATTTCATGCTCGCCAGGCAGGTGCTTAGGCCGCTGAGCTATATCGCCGGCCCAACTCTTGCTTCTTAATCAGTTTGGGTCCCATTTTCTCTTACAGACCTAGAGATACATGTACTATAACTACACCCATTTTATGAATGGGAAAACCGATGACTTAGGAGTTTTAAACAGTTGACGGACACATAACAATAAGCAGCAGGGCCGGTGATATTGCTCAGCGGCATAAGCGCCTGCCTGCCAAGCGTGAGGTCTTCAGTTTGACTCCTGGTACCCACATATTAAAAAAAAAAAATAAATAAGCAGCAAAGCTGGGATTACACTGGGTCAATCTAACTTTAGTTTCTGCTCTTGGGGCAACAATCCAATAATGTTGTATAGTATATGTGTTTCTACAGCTTTAAAAGTCACAGCTCAATTTGATACTGATAGTATTTTTCCTTGGATAAGTATAAAATGGGTAAATAAAGCGAAATTGGAACCCTCTGGGCCCTAGAGTCTAGGGTAGTGATGGAGAACCTTTTAGAGATAAGTGCCCAAACTGCAACCCAAAACCCACTTATTTATCCCAAAGTGCCAACACTGCAATTAACTCTGAATACTGAGGTTTTAGTTTAGAAAAAACAACTCATACATTAACATCTTTTGTCTTAAAAGGAAAACAAATAACATGTGTGCCATATATTTGCCACCATTGGTCTAGAGGCTTATACTGTTACAGAAGTAGCCATTTATCCCAACTATGGCAGAAAACCAAAACTTTCAAATAGCTTTTACCTTCTAGGATAGTAGTTCTCCAAGTATGGTACTTAGACTGGCATCATCTGAGGCCTTATTTGAAATGCAATTTCTTGAGCCACATCCCAAACCTACTGAATCAAAACCTCTGGAGGAAGACCTGGAATTTGTATTCAGTGAGGGCTTCCAGATCAAAACCATTCTCTAGGTGCTGGGTCATACATTTCACAAGTTATCTCATTTAATCTTCATAATAGACTTTTCATGTGAATTCATAATTCCAGATAAGGAACCTGAGGCACAGGAGCTGAGTTAATATTCCCCCAGAAATGCAGCTAGTCAGGGCTCAGACTGGAGATCTAACCCAAATCTGTAGGAGCTGCTGCAGAGGTGGGGTGAATACGATATGACACATCTTTAAACTCTGTCTGTCTTAGTTACTTTTCTCTCATTGCTGAGGCAAAATACCCAACACCCAAAGTTAAAGGGAAAAGGTTTACTTAGCTCACAGTTTGTAAAGGTTCCAGTCTATAATGAGCTGGGGTTCCAAGGCAGGGTGGTATCACAGAGGAGAAACAGTTTATGGTGGACAGAAGGTGGCAAAGCAACAAGGAATGACCACAGCTCCTTCTATTCCTTCTATCTTATCCAGGCTACTTAGGGCAGGTAGCACTCACACCCTTAATCCTAGTGCTCTTGATCATAGCATTGTACCATAAATCAATTCCAGCAGCACACACTCGAGATCCAGCCACCTCTGAAAAAGCCCCACCTATGACCACATGAGGCTTTGGGGGGACATCTAGACACAAGCCATAACGCTGCCTCTACCTTTGACACAACTTTGTTTGCATGAGTCTAAGCTGTTGAAAGCACTCTACGAAGGCATCCCTAGGAATACAATTGAATGGGAAACTAAGATACATGTGGGCACTTATCTCATAATAAGATTCTACTTGTGAAAGTATATGATAGTGTAATTAGACTCCAGGAGGCCAGAAAGAAAAAAGTAGCGCTTATTTTAACTGCTTCATGATAATGGAGTGCTGCAAAAAGTTATTCACACAACAGATGCTGTGAAGATATGTGTTGATTCTGTGGGTTGCTACATAACCCCACAACACAGCCTGCAAGCCTCGTGCATATAGACGTAAGTTCTCCTTATGCAATGTCTAAGGCATGCAGTAGAACTATAAATCGAAGCTAATAGGAGAAAATGCAACTCCTTCACGCAGACTTTCTGAAAATATTTACCTGTGATATTTTGTGCAACCACCAAGATTGCACCCCCCCAAAAAAAGTATTTATTCTGAGTCAGCTTCATTTGAAGAGCTAGATTAGGGAAAGTAATAGAATGCATTTCACTTTTGCCTAGTAAATAAGCTAAATGGTCCCTGGGTTATTCATTAAAACTTTTATGGTATGTTCATCAATTACCAAACAGCTTGAACAAAGCAGAGGTAAATTAACTTTCTGAAATCCACATGGCTTGCCAAAAGAAGTGCACTCACTCAAAGCAATTTCATTGGTTTAAAGTTCATCCAAAATACTATTAGCTTAGAGTCCAATTTTGAACTGTCAAGGGGAATATATACAATCGTAATTTGAGATCATTATCATGGCATTCCAATGCAAATGGCCACAATTTAATTCATTATCACTAACATTACATCTTTATTTTGCTACCAACTGGTGACTGACATTTCCAGGGCTACAAGAAGCAAATTCTAATTAGGCCACGGTGTACTCTTACCCTTTCTTCTTTCACTGTATTTTTCTATCTTTAGGGAGACATGCGGAAGACTACTTCTATCCAGCTGCTGGCCCCTGACACTCCTTCTCTCCAGCCTTCAGCCAGACCATCATCCCTGACATAAGATGAAGTTTGTGTGGATTTCCAACTCTGTGCATGGTGCCTCTGAAAGGGAGCCCATATATAATGAAACTACCTCTTCTGTAAGCCACCCACCCAACCTAATTCAGGAAATCTAAAGCCATCTCCAGGGTGACAAAGCATAGGCATTAACATGCAAACAAACTGCTATGAAAGTTCAAATTTGCATTTAGACTGGACTAAGAGGGAAGAAATGGCTTTCTATGCTGTTTCTATGCTGTTTCTATGCAACTATGATGTTGTATCATCACAGTTTCACAAATCCCATACTAATCTCTGAAATGATGCCAGAGGGAACTTCTTCTGATCCTCTCATTCATTCATATGTGGGTTCATCTCTAAAAACACACTTTTTCATTCTCACTGTGACATGAGAAAGAATTATAAAATCTCCAGTAGCTCCAGTGAAATGTTTAATGTGTTAAAATGAAAGCAATTAGAACAAAATTGAAGAGCCTCAGTTTTTTGGGCTACAGGCTCAGAGAATAGATATACAACTGGATTTTTGTCACTTCCTTGATATGACACAATAATTCTGCCTCTAAGATGAGGCCTATCTCCAGAAGGTCTTTGAAAATGTTATTTATTCAATAATTACGTAGCTTTAACAACAACAATAATAATAAGAGTTGGCATTCAGTAGATGATAGTTATGCAGCAGGTAATATGTGTTGCATACTTTAATCTTCAACACAGCCCTCCGAGATATAAATTTGATGACCAACGAGAAAGAAGCACCCATTAGTGCACAGCAACTCCAGATACACAGGGTGATGGGGAACATAAGAGTGTAACTTTCATTGGCTTTTTCCCTCCCTACATCAACACTTTCCTACCTATATTCCCTGTCCTAACCATGTCAGCTCCTTTGACTCAAATCCTAGTCTCAGGGTCTGGTTTTGAGAAATCTAAATTAAGTCAACAAGATGGCAGATGCTCATTAAACATGTGTTGAATTAATAAATAAACTGTTTTCTTACTAGAGCAAAAAGCATACAGGGTAATATTAGATGACAAGAATTAGGAAAAAAAAAATGGAAGGATTCAAAATACTTTTCTCCATACTAAAACCACTTGGGCTAGAAAACTTTATTCCTCACCATGATTGATACATATATAATTTAATTGACATTTAAGGTTTAAAGCACTGTTACAATCAGGTAGGTGTACCTTACTTGGTACTATGCTTTAGAAAGCCAGCAGGTGAAAGACACTGCTGTAGTTATAATAGTTAACATCTGATGCAGCCCTCATAGCATGAACTTGGACCCCCCCAAAGGAAACATTTCTCAATAACAATTTTCCAAAACTGGTTTTCCTCATCCATCATCAAATCATTAATAAATTTCACTTTAATAAGTCTGTACATTTCAGACTGAGAGCAAAGGAAGTCTCATGTGTTACTTGTGCTACTGCTCCCATACTTCTAAAAAATGTGTCCTGCTGAAAAAGTATGTGCCCTGGGGCCCAAGACTAATAGGAATTTCAAGGCCTGTTTTATGTTTGCAACTTAATCTTTCTTTGTCCGCCATCTCAGCCAGCAAATACAATTTCATAATAACACAACTCATCTCTATGTTTTTGAACTTGGCTTTGGATTGGGGATCATTGTGTCTTTGCCTTCAGATGTCTCACTTTGATGTATTCTATTTCAAAGGGAGAGATAAAACCCAAAGTTCATTCTCACAATGGGACATCCTTTAAAGCCAAAGAGAAATGTTGGTCCTCTTTGTGGCACACAGCAGCCCAGACTCACTTTGAGATTCTCTCTTGAAAGTCTCTGGGCAAGTGCAAAACAGCTTTCAGTGATTTATTTTGTGCCACTGTCAGAACAGAATTGCTGCAGCTATCTCCATTGCACAAGTGGGCAGCCAGAAATTGTGGGAGTGAAGCAGGGCAAAGACCTCTGGGAAATAGGTTTCCTGGTTGTCTCTTTCTAATTACTAGCTATGTACCTAAGCTCTTCAGCACTAATAGTTCCACTAGGTATATATATATATATATATATATATATATATATATATATATATCTAGTGAAGGAGGAACAAGGGATCTATTTAAACCTACATTCTTTTCTTTCTCTCTCTTAACTACAATTATACAGAAAAAAAAGACTTTTGTACATTTCTCTATTAGACATAACACTTTCAATGTTCTAAAATTGTTTTCTATTGGTCCTTTAATTTATCATTCTATTTGCCTCTTCCTAAATATACTTCCACCACTTTCAACTTCTTCTAATAGATTTTTGTTTCCACAAAGATGTATAAGTTCTTATTTCTTTGTATATCTCCAGTACCTAAACAAAGTCTATAATGTATTACTCACCCAATAAACATGTTATTGAGAGAAGGAATGATTAAATAAAATTTTAATTATTTATTCTTCTCTGAATCTTCCCTTTCTTTAAACATGCTCAATCTATCCTATCATGCAAAAAAAAAAATGCTTAATGCTCTTGCACCCTGTACTCCCTGAATGAATTCATTAATTTAAAGCAGAAAATACTATACCCCCTCTTGCCAGAATATTATCTCAGCAAAAGCTAAGGTTCACGGACTATCATCCTGTAATCTACATTCACTCTCATCTCTCCAGGATAGCATGTCATGTCAACACCCTAATACTGTCATAGCTCCCACTGGTAAAATATCAACCAAGATTTTAATGGTAACAATGGAGGAATAGGGCATAAGTAGAATCCTGGATCACTGGTGGGCTAATCCTTTAATAATTAAATTTGTGAAATACTTTCCAAGGGTTAAAACTTCAAGTATCATGCTAAATACTTTAATTTAAAAAAAAAAGTCAAATAGCAATCCAGCTCCTACTAAACTACGACTTCAGAAAGAAAATAAAACGTGGATGTGGATAAATGTCATTGCTTCATGGTTGTTAATTATTTATCTAATGAAACAGCTTCAAAACAAAATGATATGGTGAATTTAGAGGAAAGAGGTTGAGATTAGTTGGGCAGGTCACATAAAACCTCAAAAAGAAAGCAGCATTTTAAGACATACTTAAATTAATTAATATATGAATACATTCTAGCAGTAAATTCTTAAAAATCAAAATCTCTAATTTGTTATGCTTTACAATTTCATGTTGTGAATACTCTTATAGCCAGCAACTAGCTACCAAAATTCCTGAAAATTTAAAAAATTAGTTCTTATGAGCCAGTTGCAGCACACCACTACCTGGTAAATTTCAACTCAGGCAGCTCTCATGAATTTACATGAGTTACATAAGTTGAAAAAGTCCAGCTGTCTCCATACGACAAACATGTTGTTGCAGTGAAGAAAAAGTGGTTTAGGGAAGAGAATGTGACAGATTCTGAAGAGCTTTTATCTGACCTCAGTTCAAAGAGTCATGGTTACGCTCAGGAAAATGTTTTCTATTTCTGGATAGCTCTGAGTCTTAACAGTGTGAAGAGATATGGGCATCCTGTCAGAATTAGAGTACGTCATTAGAAATTTGATCCTATGTCCCCATCTTCCAAAATCTAGGAACTCTGTAGTGCTACAGGAACACTAAATCTACAAGCACATTCTACAAAGATTTCTTAAAAGACAGTCATGAAAGGAAGAGTACAGTTAAATCAGAAGTAGAATGAGTATTTCTTCCATGAAACCCAAGTTGGCTGGAAGTCAGGGTTTCTTTGGGCATTTGCCTGTTGATGGGAGAGAATCTGGCAAAGGTAACCCAGGCTTCTGGATGTGCTTCTGTTTTTGTTTACTGAGCCCCAGGGTTTATTTCTCAAATGAATTCCTTTTTTATTGTGATAGTAGTAATCATGAAAATCCTCCTGGTAATAAGCTCTGTGAAGTTTCCTTGGCTAAACAAGCTATAAATACTGGCCATATTCCATATTTCAATATTTTGGTTTGAAATGCTATATCCAAAAAACTCAGGAAAACTTCCAGATAATAGTCATTATTCTGATCCTCAGCTGGAGTCCTGAAAAATGGCTTGATACACTGTCTTGCTCCCATCATCCTGGGCACAAACAGAAAAGACATTTCTCCAATTACAATGCCTTGTGTCCACCCCCCAGAATGAGGAGACTGACAGGTGAAAGTTTTTCTGTAGTGAGTGAAAGTGAGCTATTTCAACACTAAGATCCTTTATCAGTACCTAACACTATGAATCTAAGCCACTGGGTTCTGAGAAAGCTAAACTGCAAACGAAAATTGTATTATGGCGGGTAAACCAGAAAACATAGCTTTTAGACCTGAATTGACCAGGTTGCCAGCAACCCAGTCTCTTCTAACACGAAGGTGTCGGATCACTAAACTCCTACACTTGCTTCCAAATCTGGAAATACTACCCTCCAAGGGAGTTCAAAACTTTTCTTTTCCCACTTAACGCTATCTAAAAGACCACCACTAAGCCGCCATATTGACTTTCATGCCTGTGGTACCTACTAAATTTGACATTGGAGGATCCAAGGATTAAAGATCCCTGTATTACATTGCTCACAGTTGGGTAGGAAAATCACCAGTGAAGAGACAATTGAAATATAACAAGTTAATACAAAATATGTCTCCCATTCTCCAAGAAGTTAGTCCCCCAATGGATATTGGAAATATATAACAACCAGGAAATGTAAAGGTACATTGGGTCAGCTTAGTCTCTCCTGAGGTTTGACCTAGACAGTAAAATAGGTTAGGTCATACAATGAAGTCTGCTCAAACCATGCTAAAAGTTCTCATCTTAGCCAACTGCATCTTTTCCTATTCACCAAAGTGACTTCAGTGTTAGCCCCATAACTATGAGAAATATTTTGCTCCAAGCTCTACCTCTTATGAGCTTTGTGATCTGACACCATTTGCACTTGTGTATCAGTTTTCTCATCTGCAGATGGGAACAGTATTTTACTCCTCAACACAAATCTCAAAGAGTTTCTGAAAAGAGACCAGCATTGTAGGCACTCAATACATGTGGTCGACTATGAATTTTAGTATTATATACTCATAGAATATAGACTTTCTGCTTATTTTATCTAGTCCATAATATTTATTTGAAGCAGTATTTTACTGGATCTGTAAACTATTCACAGACAGTTATGATACTATCTTTAATTTTTTCCTTTTTAATCAAGACTGGTGTATCTAATTTAGGGTACCAATCCTACATAAATCCTCTCTCTCTTCTCTGTTGCAAAATATGAATGCCACTACATTTCAACTAATAATTACAGCTACTCTTTAGAAGGTTTATTCAGGTATCTATGAAAATAGAGAAAAGAGAATCCATATTTAACCAGGTCAGCTGCGGTATGAAGGGAGATTTTTAGGAAAAAGTGACATCCCTTGAGTTAGTTTTGAAATAACAGTGGACATTAGAGAGGACACATACAGGGACTCCAGGGTTATGCAAAGGCACTGGGACACAAAAGCTTGTGTCACCTCGGGCAGCTTAAACCATCCAGAGTAAATAGTGCGACATTAAAGAATGTCAGGTAGGACAGGCAGTAGTTGGGGACCAAATCTGAAAGAACCTTGAACACTATGCTAAGAAACTTGAATTTTTTCTAGAAAACAAGAGTAAGACCCTGACTGCTTTGAAACAAGGGGTCTGCATGATCAGATTTGCATTCTTAAATTTCACACAGGAGTAGCACTGGGGAAGTATTATAGGAGCAAAAGTTTAACAGTGGGGAACTCCAGATTAGGTGGTCCCACAATTGTTATTTTCCTGATGGCTTTTATTATGGAAAAATATACACCATTAACTATTTTTGATTGTTCTGTTTAGTGGGATTAAATATATTCACATTCTTTTGCAACCACTATAGCCATTCATCCACAGAACTCACTTTTTGGGGGTCTGTTTTTTAATTCCCACCTAACACCGACTTATTCACCAACATCTTCCAAGTTTTCCATCATCTCATGTTCATGAAATGATAGATAATCACATATTCTGGTTTAAATTTGAACAACTGTGTATAAGTACATAAGGGAACAAGAGTACAGTATGAACAGCAAAAACTTGTTATCTACTGCATTACTAATTGGCTGTTCATGTCTTGATAGTTTTATGGACATTTCCCATTTGAGAATAAATCTAGGATATGATTCATCCCTAATTATCACAGAGAGAGAGGAAAACAAACATAAACAAAGGACCTCATTTGAATTGTTTATTTCTTTTAACTACTTAAAAATTATAGCCACAGGATTTTCACTGACTGATAGGAAAGGAAATACAATAAATAGATAGGTGAAGATTATTCTGCAGGGGGTATTGTGAAACAAATCTCATGCGAGAAATGCTATGGAGACATTTGACATGGATGCACCCCTCTGCATATCTAAATAATACCCCTCTTCCACTTCTGACTGCAGGCTGCTGAGGACTCTGCCATACAGGAGAGGGTCTTGTTATAAAGGGGATATAGCAGTGCTTAACGATAATTGTTACATGATAAAATTTTACTTATATATAAAATGATTATAATATTAATGATGTGCAGGTCCTGATTTTTTAAAATTATCTAATTATTGAGCGTAAATTATATGCCATACACTCCAATATGGTGTGAGAGCTCACTTTGCAGGATTTCCACCTCTTTACATACATTAAGGTCTTTCTTGTTGTTATGCACATGGTATATTTTGAATATAAATAAATCAATTAATTTTCAGAATAGGAAAATCTATGAAGATATACAGTAGCTCAGTGCTTGCCTAGATTTAGGAAGGAAAAATTGAGAGATAATAGCTAGTGTGTACAGTGTCTTGTGTTGAGATAATAAAAATGACCTAAATTTGATTGTGGTCATGGTTGTACAACTCTGTCAATATCTAAAATCTACTGAATCATACACTTTAAGTTTGTAAGTTGTATAGTGTCCAAATTTTAGTTCAATAAAGTTCTTATTTTAAATTTAAAAACAAAAACTAAAGTAGCAACATTGATTCCGATTTTACAGATGAAAAACTGAAGGTAGACGAATAGGAAAGTAAGGTCCTTATTACAAGTTTGAAAGAGAGAACATGGATTGAATTCCAAACTTTATGACACTAGAAGTCATATTCTTAACTGCTTCTTACAAAGCCTAGTGATCCATGCTGGAAAGCCCTTAACAGTGGAACAAAATGCAATGTGTTCTCTTCAAATTTCTGTTCCTTGAATTTTTCTAGGTAACACATATGAGTTTCACGCAAAAATTCAAAAAATTCCATTCTTCAGCATAAATGGATTAACACTGCCCTCTCATATGTGACCCTTATAGCCTGAATCCACTGAGTTTTCCACCACCTCTCTATGTAGACTTCTCTCAAGGAGGTCACGCATTCCACGCTAATTCACTGTTAAAAAAAATCTTTCTGGAGTTTTCTTGCTCCTTTTTTATCTGGTCCTTTTCCACTTCAATGTTCAGTTTAGATATCATTTATTCATTACAGGAATTCTAGCAACTAACTAACCAAATGATTCCCTCCTCCACTTCTCAGAATATGAGCTAAATCAAGTCTGGCATCCTGTGTTACACATCTGAATAAATGTATACTGGATTAGAAGTTAAATTTCTCTACTGATTAACATAAAAATACTAATGGATATTCCAGCCCTATTACTTAAAATTAAAATTAAAATGTTATGAAGCATTTACAGCTGAAAAAGGTGTTCTGAGTTAATATTTTCAGTCTGAAATTCAGAAATGTAAAATTCCACAGAATAACCAAACATTGCCAAAACCCTAAAAATCACTCTTCTAAATGAAATACTGGATTTATTTTAGAATAATTTTCAGAATCTGGATATATTCAATTATCATTAAGCTTGTATAAAAATGAAAACACTCACATATTTTCAGAAATTGATCAACAAATATTGTTGATCAAAAGGAGGTCCAAATATACTAGATGGAAATGAAAATTGGAGCTATTGCCTGGGTGCAAGCAGTGCAATTAGATGACAGCCTGCAGCTCTGAGCTTCTCTGGGGTCACTTGAGGTTTACAGCCAAACTCCTCTGCATCCCAGCGTATCCCTTGGGCAACACCTGAGCAAAATGGTGATACAATAGCCTAGCCATTTCTCATCTCTGTTCTGGAGCTCCATTTTTCCCCAATACACTTTTTGCACTCTTTCCTCTGCCTTGTGTTTTTTCCCACAAATTCCAGCCTTTAGATATCACACTCACACACACACACACACGTAGGCCAGGCGTGGTGGCACATACCTGTAATCCCAGCACTGGGGAGGCTGAGGCAGGAGGATCATCATGAGTTCAAGGACAGCCTGGGCTACACAGTGAGTTCAAGGCCAGCATGAATTACATAGCGAGACCCCAGCTCAAAAATAAATAAATAAATAAATAAATAAATAAATAATGCACATGCACACACATACACATCAGTAGGCAGGAATGGCAAGATAAAAATGCAGGCTTTAACATCACAAAAACTATAAATAGTTGAGAAACAGTTCTAGAGTCTTTATAAAACCTTAACCCAACATAGGCTCCAAGAAATAGTAAAAATTCCATTCCTGTTCTCTGCTGTTTTCTCCATACAAGAGGCTACTTTTCTTGTCCTCGTCACAGCTAGAGATGCAATTTAAAAACATATATTCAACTCTGAATTATGCTGCTGTAATGCAATTAATTACTCAGCCCTCATACTCCTCACTATGGTAAAATAAAAGCAAACGAACAGAAAACACACACTGACATCCTGCTTATATAAAGTACTGAAAACTTGGCTCATATCTAGTATGCACATAATACAAATTAGTTCTGGTTTTCCTGGAGGAATTATACTCGTTTCATCTCTTAATGCTCATATATTCCTATTAACAATTCTTATACTATTAAAGGCATCATATTCTATATCTTCTTCTCAGCTCTTATGCATGAGACCTACTTTGATAATACTTGCGATTTACCCCATTTATTAATGAGATTGGTATTAGCTTATGGTATGTTTTGTTCACCAGAGTCCAATTCTGGCTAGTGACAAAAAACTCCCAGATTTTCTCTCCACCTCCAGCTGTTGGCCATGTCATTCAAAGGACTATCAAGGAGTTAAAGAGATAACCCATTTCTGCTCAGGGACAGCTTTTGTCTCTACTCCCTATCTTAGCAGGGTGCCAGGGAACACAGCAAAAGAGAGGTGAACTGGAGGATCCAGGTGTGAAGTCACACTGAGAACACTCAGCCATTTCCTTTCATTTGTTCATTCCTCGTGCCATTTATTCAATTACAACAACAAAAAATTGAGACTCTATACATGCCAGATGAAGTAGTAGATGCTGGCATTCATAATTTTCAGAGTCACTGCCCTCTTTGAGTGCACACTCCAGAGAAGATGATAAAGGTATTATTCCTCATGTTGCCTTAAAGAGAACTTTCTTTTCAAATATGTCTCAATGTCCCACAACATATTAGAAACTTTGGTCTAATAAAAATATGCATTTAAACTTTGAAAAAAATCCAAACATAAAATGATAAATGCTTTTTTTTAAAAAAAAAAAAAAAAAGCTTTCCCCTTGAATTACCTTCTACCCTCCTTCCCCAGCTATAATCATGGAAGGAATTTTGTACACATGTGTGTACATATGTGTACAGAGGTGTCCACAAAAGATGAATACATATACTTTCATGAATGTTACAAATTCCTTTGTATTGGTAGCTATTTTACTTAATTGAATCACACAGAAACATTTTGAGCTGAGTTTTACCTCTCATCTTGATCTCCCAAACCCTCCCACTCGACTTGATACTATCATCTGTAATAGTTTCTTTTTTTCTGTATTAGCCTTCTATGTACCCTTTGGCCCAAGAATCAAGTAATCATTAATTTAAGGGAGGGGGGGAAAGAGAGAGAGAGAGAACTAGCTCAAGATCTTTATTATGTACCTAGATTTTTTTTTTTTAAACTGTGTCTTCTGAAGTTCAACTTTTGATCCTAGATTTTTTTTTTTTTTTTTTTTTTTTGCTTCAATTGTACTCTTGGGGCAAGAATTCATAATGTCATCTCTCAAAAGTACTTCACAATGACTTGCGGAGTAGCAGGATTTGTCAGAAGGGCAAATGTTTATCCCTGGTTAACTCCCACCTTTGCCCCAGGCATATTTCTACCTACTCTGTTCTAAGGATGTGAGTGGTACAGCTGTCCTCAGGCCTCAGGGGCCAGGTCAGGCTATACTTTAGAATGGCTGCTTGTCCTCATTTCTGGGCAACCACTCCCTGAAAATGAAGCCTGTCCTTTAATGGGACACTACAAATAGGACAGTCTTAATCTCAGCTGTAGTTCCACCTCCTTATTAATGAAGAAAAGCAAAAGGAGAAATGAGGAAGAGAAAGCAACCCTTTGTTTTCTTTTCTGGGCCTTTTCAGCTTTGCAGATACATTTTTTTAAAAAATGAAAGAGAGTTGCTTTTAACTCTGAAAATATTCACCTTTTAACACATGGACTCTGCCCTTGAACTTCAAAACTGTGTCCTGCCTAAAAGACCAAAGGGTTTCTACGATAGATTTGGCCTCATGGTTTCTGACACTTTTCCGGTCGATTTACTATTCTCATCTTGCGTTTGACTTCTTTACATTTTTTTCTGTGTGATCTAGAGAAAGGATTGAACTAAATTATAAGAAGCCTCTGTAACAGGTATTCAGAAGCATTTAAGAGGGGAAACCTCTGGCACAGATCTGACATTCTCTCCCTTTATATGATTGAGAAAACAAAGTACAAAAAGATAGGAAAGCTATATCAAGCTTGGATTCCAGCCTACTACCCACCAGTGAGATAAAACTCAGACTTTCTAGTTAGTTACAGGTATGTGAACATCTTTTTTTTCCAGGTTATTTGTGTTCAAGCATATTGTGAGGTAACTGAAGACAGAATCTGACCATGCAACATGCACGGCTTTATTAATAACTCACACTCTGGATATTAAAAAAAGATCATTTATAAAAAGAATGTACTAAAACTACAATTATTGGCAAAAAAAATCTAGCTAAAAGCATTATAACAGTGTTACCAGGCACCAGAAATATATTGGTCAATATAGTAGAGGCCTGAAAACAAACAGATTTGTGATTGATATAAGATGATAATCATATATCATCTTGAATGTTGATAGTCACTTGCTTAAATTGAAACATTCTAATTCTTTTTTTTTTTTTTTTTTGTGGGTACTGGGAGTCGACCTCAGGACCTCGTGCTTGGCAGCAAGCGCTTGTGCCACTAAGAGATATCACCGGTCCTTTTTTCCTTTATGTGGGTTCCAGGAGTTGAACTCAGGACCTCGTGCTTGCCAGGCAGGTGCTTAGGCCGCTGAGCTATCTCACCGGCCCAACATTCTAATTCTTAATGATAGAAACATTGCACTACAACATCATCCAGAACATAGCCAATCTTAAGATTTCTATTCTACCATGACATTTCAGAGCTGAAAAATCAAACACAGAAAAACATCTGAAGGTTTATTATATATCCTTGGAACAATTCGAGAAATTACCAGGTAGCATAGTTCTGACACATGCATATCCCATCTTAACTAATCCTGTAATTCCATATATTTACATTTTAAATAATAATTATATAAAATTACATTAGAAATATATTGTTTGAACAGTTACAGTAGATTGACTATGCCCAGCAATGACAGTATCTCTAACACTTACTAGTTTTGTGGTCTTAAGCAAATTATTTAGTTATATTGTGCCTTAGTTTGTTCATCTATAAAATGCCACGAGTGAAGCTGTATCTGGACAATTACACACGCTGAATGGTCCTCTCTGGCTCTGTTCCATCCACATGGACCCCAGAAGGAACGGAGGCCTTGTGAGTTCCTCCCACCTGACCTGACTCCAGGAGGCCAATATCATCATTAACATCGTAACAAGGCACACAGTTTTAAACTCTTACAAGTCGAAACATGGAGAAGTTCAAGGATAAAGAAAAAGTACTGTCTTCCACTGATTGCTATTAGCATAACCCATAATTGTGGTACCAAAATGCTGAACTATTGAGGGGAAAAAAAAATACGTGCATCGTGCTCCTCTTGAAAAGTGTGCTCCTGGAAGTTTGAGCCAAAAGACCTGAAAGGTAAGTCAGAATTGTATTTAGTCCTTAGTCCTGTGACTTAGTCCTGTGACCTTGAAGAAGTCACGCTGTCTAAGCTTCAGTTTCTAATTATGTTAACAAGTGATATTACATGTCTATTACAATGCTTGGAGCCAAAAACTGTTTACTTACAAAAACAAAAGCCAAAAAGTAAGATTCACTATTTACCACTGTAAGTAGTGCTTTTTCCTATGCTGTCTCATCTCATCCTATCAACAACGATAATGGGTAGGAGTGATTTGTTTCCTCTTCTATAAAATGGAGATCAGGAGGCTCATAGAGGTGAAGGAAATTCTCCCCGGTTACAAAGGTGGTTAGATTCCACTTCAGTTCCAAGAACCCCAAATATAAGCCTTTGTGCAGCATTATATACTTTCTTAAGTTACTGAATGAAAGAAAAAAATGAGTTGTCTAGCAATGAGCTTTTTGCAAAAAAAATGTATTTTTTATGAAACAGAACTCCATGAACAGAAAGGGTTATTATCATCACACACCTCAGCCCAAAAACATGAGAGCATTTGATGAATGAGGTAAATTCCTACATTCCGTAAGAAGTGTTGGATCTACTGGAACTTCTTAAACTCAGGAAAAGGATAACTCTTACTGAATCTCTACTAACTCAGATTTATGAAAAAAAATAAAGAGAATGATCCATTTCTCCATCACTTTCAACATCTCATATGATTTTCTCTAACCTTCTTCCATTTAAGTTACTGAAACAAAAATACCAGAGTAAAACACATGGGAAGCAAGATGTTGTACATGACTCAGGCTCTACGTAATTTCGTATTTAATATTCACTATTTCGTATAAAATAATTCAATAAAAAATTAGTTCAGCTTTTATTATTTGTGGTGCAGGGTGTGTAAGACACAAGGCACGGCCACAGGCACGCACCTGCCTTCACAGAATATCAGACAGATTAAAACTACCTCACAGCAAAGCTGCCAGAGAGTATTATCACCAAATTATACATGAATTGATGCTCAGAGATTTTTTTCCCATAATCGAGGGACTAAAATATGTTAGTATTCCTTCTCAAAAAATTCTATATTACCTTAAAACTCTACTACATGGCCCTGTCTCATCAAGTTATTTGGGGGTGGGAAAGAGGACAAAAAGAGTAAAATAAAGAAAAAAATATTTTATTTCAAGGCATTCCAAGCTCAGAAACACTGACCGCATGGCCGACGGGTCATTTCTATTTGATGTCAGGTGGAGGTGTTTAAATTCTCAGTTTTGAGAATGATTGAAAATCAGATCATATCATACTGTCTGCCAAATCTCAACTTTCAGCTATTATTCTCAGCTTAACTTTTTCTTTTAAACTTTCTCCTCCATCAAAAGAATAGGTCTGTTCTCTTATTCTTCAATTTTCTGCAGCTCTTTTGGGGATCATAAGCAATTGACAAAAGAAACACACTTTTTTTATTATGTGCTTTGCTCTTAAAATGTGTCCTTTACTTAGGAGCTTAGGGCAAATCATAATACTATTATTTTTCAAGTCTTTAACCAAAGCATCTGAAAAATCATTTTTAATACTTTCCTGGCCTGAAATGTTTGGGTCAGATTATACAATTTCAGAAAACACAGATAAAAAATATGACTAGATAGTAGAAATATAGTAAGTTTACTGAACGTTTTTACCTGTCTCTAGAGAAAGGATTCTAGATTTTTAAAAAAGCTCAATTTCCACTTTCAAAAAGCTCAATTTCCACTTTCAAAATATCTGTTTTAGGGCCGGTGAGATGGCTCAGCGGCATAAGCGCCTGCCTTGCAAGCGCGAGGGCCCGAGTTCGACTCCCGGATCCCACATACGAAAAAGGGGCCGGTGATATCGCTCAGCGGCATGGGTGCCTGTTGGCGTGCGAGGTCCTGAGGTCGACCCCCCGGAACCCACAAAAAAAAAAAAAAAAAAAAAAAAATATCTGTTTTACACAGCACTTGTCTTCACTTTAATTTTACATTATCTTTCTATTGGTGATATCCATGTCTTTTATTTGGTGTACCTTATATTTTAATTTTTATTCTGTTTTAACATCTGAGTGAAGATGAAAGGATGGTTCTTCTCCATTCCAGAAGTTCTGTTCCATATGTCAAGAGCTCTCTGGCTTCTCTCCTTTGACCTTCAACTGAGTCCTCTTGCAGGTATGAGTATATTTCATTTGGTAGTTTGGAAGAATAAATTACATGTGCATAATTTATTCCCTTATCTTTCCTTCTATTCTTTCTGCATATGTTAGCTGCAGAAACAATGTACTGAACTCTGCCTTTGTGGGGTTGGGGTTCATCCCACACCAGTGTTACAGGAAACTTGGCAATGTTTGCTTAATTTTATCTTTCACTATTGACTTTCTTCCGAGTTATACTCCTGAGTATCAGCTTGTATTCATAGTTTTATTTTTGCCCCTATGCATCTTCTTCCTTTTGTAATTTCACTGGCACCAAACTGCAATGATAAAGAGGGTTTCAGTATACTATACCACTCAAAAACCCTGAACAGAATAAAAGAGATCAAGTATTCATAACACAACAGGAGAATTTCCTCCTTTATATAAGCATTAGAATTCCAGAAATAGTCCTTTAGCAAAGGAAAATTCAGGTCAGTAATCCCATGAGAAAAACATGTATCCTACTTTACTGAGAAACATCTGTCTCTAATCCCAAAAGATGAGTCTCTAAATACATGGGGGAAAATGAAGACAGGAGGCTAGGAGAGTAAACATATAATAAGATAAATGAAAAAGATGATTCAAGTCCAAGAAGGAGGGAAAGCTATATATTTACCATATTTTGTGGTCAAAGTTGTCAATAAATCACAAACAATGGTGTAGTGAATGACAATATTTGCTCTGAATCAATAATAGCTGGACTTAAATCCTAGCTCGGCCATTACTTGTTTGGTCTTGAGGGTTTCATATCACATTTCTGAGCCTTAATTTCCTCTCTAGAATAATACATTGTATCAAGAGTTGTTGAAGTTTACTGACACAATGCAAATCAAATATCATGCATGGACATATGAACAATGTATAAAATGTTGGACAACAGTATCATTACATAAGGTAAGATGGGTTTGTTGGTGATTATATATTGAAAGAAAAGATGAAAAGGTGATTAATACTATGTTTGGGCTTCCTTATCTTATAGAGATGATGAATCCACAACCAAAACCAATAGTGAACACAACACATAAGACATACTGAGAAATATACTCACTATGTCATAATCTTACATTTTTAAAATGAAGTAACTGTATTTGAATTAAAAGAACATGTTATAAAATGTGCTGGTATTGTACATCTCTGTAATTCTTCCTGCCCTCTATACTTCTGCCAAAAATGCCTTTTTATTTTAGAAACTATTTGAGACCAAGTCCCAAAGTCATCTTTCTGAAACCTGTCCTGACATTAGGCATTCAATTAGAAATTGTTAAAGAAAACACAAGGCAGAAAATAATGAGAATAATATTCATTAAAGAATATTATACCTAACATTTTGAAATCATTCTTTAAGTTCTTTGTTAGATTTATACCACATCCACAGTATGTGAAAGCTTAAATTGTTCCTTTATAAATTATAGATATTTTGCTGCCTACATATGAAGAAGACCTTGAAATTAACTTATGACAGAAAAGCCATCTATTCTAAAACATGTGATGCATACTATCATCTATATGGACAAGACAAAGTGTGCTTTAGCAATCGATAACTAAAAGCAAACATTCTTGATTTGTTTGCAATACATGGCCTATTAGAATAGTGTAAACATCTGTTTCTATTATCATACAGCTTACTAATGGTTGGTATTAATCATCAGATACAAAGAGTTTCTCAAAAAAAGGGTAAAAATAATCTTCCCCTATGGTCAAGGAAGACAAGTACTTCATTCACTTGTGGGAAAATCCCTTAATTCCAAGTATAAATTTTTGTAAGTAATCATTAGACTTTAAGGAGTACATCACTTTTTATCACACAAATAGATATATAGTTAGTGAATTTGGTTCCTCCCTATATCTAGAGAAGCTTATTTCCTCGGATCCTCTAAGATCCTCTAACACAATATAAAGGAATTTTATCCTGGGGTCTGTAGATCCAGAGAGTGCTAATATATGGGTTTTAGGTGGCCTATTAATTCTGCACATAATATTGATATTTTATATGTGTTTGTGTGCTTTCATTCGTGAATTTTTCTGGAAAGATTTTGTCAGTGATTAAATTTGGCAAATACTGCAAAATTAAACAAACAAACAAACAAGGACAAAATATCTCAATGAAGAGGTTAAGCACTACTGGTGTGTGAACCCACTGAGCCTGCTGGTGCTGGCCTACCAAGAGTGATAAGGTTCTGCAAAACACTAAGAAATTCAAGTTATTTCATAATCTATGGGATCAACTTACAAATCACTGATAGGAGAATTACTATGGAAAAGAAAATACTAATCCTATCAATTTTCATTTATAAGCAAGTCTTTCCTAACTTCATGGAAGGTCCTTTTCTATATGCAGGGTGAGTTGAGTGTATTCAATACCAGAATTCCAAAACAGAGTTACACATTTCTCTTCCTTATATCCATCAGGTGATGAGAAGTGGTTGAATAACTGAATAGCAGTTTTTGTACATATTCTAGGTACTTATCTAAATTTTAATTATAAAAATTAAGAAGCAAGATGTCTCAACTAAGGATTGCAGATTTGGCATGCAAAATACATTCTCTCTTAGATTTAAGGTTCTGCTTGGGGTAGAGGGAGACCAAAACAATTCAAGCTTCTGAGACTACAGACTTAGAAAAATAGCTTTTCTTTCTCCCAGGAAAGCAGTATCTGGCATAGATACTTATACTCTATGCTTCAGTAAGAATGGAATTAAAAGGGAAGTGAGCTTCAAGTCCCAGGATCCTAGTTGCAATAGCAATAACCACTTATTCGCTCTACTTTTCTTTCACAAATAACAATTCTTGTAAAACATTAAGCTTGCTACATAAAACATAATGAATATGCAATAAATAGTAACTGTTCTTATCATTATATCATTATTATTTTATAAATGGAGAAGTCAAGATTTAGAACTTTTAGATAATCTGAAATACAACACAAGGCAAAAAAAAGTGTCAAAGTCATGATATAAATCTAAAGCTGAAAGAGAAGTTTCTTTTGGAGGAAGAGAAGTGGAACTTAAAAGTCTGAATGCATCAAGTTAAAGATGTCTACCGGATATCCAGGTGTGCACGTTGAGCAGACAACTGGTCTACAGTTTGAAGAATGAAGCTGGAGGTACAGAACTAAGTAGAATTTGTAGATAGGCTGTGCTGAAAGTAAGGAAAAAGGTTGAAATTTTAAAAGAAAATGCAGAGAAGAAGAAAAGGTCTCCAATGTTTTGGTAGGTAACCATTTAAATGCTAGTGGAACAGTATATCTAGTTCTTATTTCTTACTTGAAATCTGAAGGGGAAATCAAAATGGTAAAAGAAGAAAACCAACTGAACCAAATATGAGAGATACAAAAGCAGTAAGAAGTGATAGTTTTTAAGATGGGTTCTCAACAGCTCTCAATGCTACAGAAAAGTCAAATTACTTTGTGCAGTCACCTGAATTTGGCACATTGAAGATGATTTCCAAAGCCCTTTTAGTGGAATGGCCAAAGAAAAAAGCATACCGAAATAGATTTAAAAGAAAACAGGCAATGGAGTTGAGAATATTGTTCACAAGGAGAGCTTGCTGATGACAGAAAGAAGAGACAAGGGGAAAAAAAATTAAGAGGGGAAATATTCTCTCTGACCTTGTTTTTGCCCTCACAAGAGGAATTTAAGGTTTTGATAAGCTGTGGAGGGGAGGAAGCTAAAAGGAAATATTAAAGAGGCAGAAGAGGATGAATCATCAACCAAACCAGTTCATGGATGAAATACAAGGAATGAACTCAAGAGCATAAGTAAGCAAATTAATCTTTACACATAGAGTGAGGGGAGTTTTTTTTGAATGTAGAATGGGGCTAAAGAAATAGAAATGTCCAACCCAGAGCAGCAAGTAGATGCATGTGGCATAGCCTCCATTTATGAGTAGGAAGAGGCCAGGACATTGCCTTAGAGTAACAGAACAGCAAGTCAAAAGGAGTGATTACAGCTTGAGTGGAAGTCTTACTGCATGGAAGAAGTCAGTGTCCAGCAATATAAAAGGCATGATTAAAACTTATGGTGAATGTTAAATTAAAAAAAAAAAAAACTATTACAGTAAAAGACATATTACCATTCATTCCCCTCAGAATACTCCTCCTTGCTTCAAATACACTTGTCTCACCATTCTTGCTACTCTCTGAAGCAGTTCTAGAAGTACTCTTTCATGAATATCTTTAGTTGCACTGTCGCTACCTTGATGTCCTGAATAAATTAAAAACATTTCTCTTTCCTGGTCATTTTGACTTTGGGGAAGAACCAGATGTTGCACAGTGCCAGATCAGTGAATAAGATGGATGAGGATGTACCATAATGTTTTTATAAGCCTGCCTTTCTGCTGGATGGCACTCAGCAGCAGCATTCTGTATTTTTTATCACATCTTATAAAGGCACTCATGAAAGTGGACTGCCCGAACTGCTTCAGAGAGGCAACAATGGTGGGATAAGTGTGTTCAAAGCAAGGTGGAATATACTGAGGGGGACTGATGGCCATATACCTTTTACTGTAGTAATTTTTTTTAATTTAATTATCCACAATATATTTCAATCACACTCATATTAAAGATTCTTGAATAGTTCTTAGGGTATATCTGAGGATAATGATCATAAATCTCAAGAATTATAAAATTCAAAACAACACCCAGGGTTTAAGAATTAAAAAGGAAGAGAGCTAGCAGATTGGTTATTTACTGATAAAAACTATCTTGAAGGGAAGTATTCTAATTTCCTCTCTTTAGATGGAGACGTTGATGCCTTACCTAAGTAATGCAGATAGCAACAGGCAAAGCTGAGTCCCGACCCCACACACTTTGCTTGTCTGCTCTGACACAATCTCTTGTGGTGCAGTCACACACATGTATCAATGGTTTCCATTACAAGTACTCAGCTTATATGGAAGACACCTGGAGAAAACACTTACCTTGAACTAAGGGCTTTAAAGAAATGTATGCTCCCATTGAAGGGCTGTTTCTATAGACAATGGAAATGTCACAAATTTTAGAAGGGGAATGTATGTGTTTGTGTGTGTGCATGTGTGCACGCACACCTGGGTCAGGGTCTGGGTCTGGGTTTTAACTCTTTTATGCAAAATACATGTACTAGAGTTTGTCTTTTCTTCCAAAGAAGATGTTTTGTTCATATTCTATGGGGGAATTAAGCCATTTCCCTTTACTTACAAAGAATAAAGAAATTTCTTAGGAGTTCAATCATCATTTTGTGGTTAAAATCCAACCTAAATGATTATAAGTGCTTTTGTCTCTCAAACCCCATCCCACGTGATTCATTTTAAAATGATTTCAAAACTGGATTTTTAATTAGGAAAAGAGGATAGATTGTAATGTACTTTTTAAAGAGGGGTTAGAAAAAAGAGCTGATGACTTCCTTAAATATCGAAATTTTTGTCAAAGTATTTTGGGCCATAACGGTGTCTGACATCCATGGAATTAGTATTAGTCAGGATATAGAATTTAGCTGTTACAACAAACAATCTACGAATCTCAGTGGTTCAAGTCTATTTGTGGACCGCATGACAGGGAACAGGTCTTCAGGTAGTTTTCTCCAAGTGGTGACTTAGGGATTCAAGATCTTCCCAAGCGCCATCATTACACGTGACAACTGCCATGGGAAGAACAACTGAGAAGATGAGTTTATAGCCAAGCCTACAAGTGGAAAATGCTTCTATCACTATTGCGTGGGTCAGAACTTAATCATATGATCCAAAACTAACTGTAAGGGACGCTTGGAAATACAGTCATCCTGTGTTCCCAGGAAAATAAATAAGGTTGATGTGCATCTAGTTAATCTCATACACAAATAAGCTGCTAGTTACTTTCTTGTTAGGGTAAACTTGCAAATTTTAAAGTTATACAAACATGCAAAATTTCTAGGTGGTTAAGTGCACTTAATGGAATAAATGACTTTCAGTGACTTAATTCTCATCACTTCTCTTACTTACAAGTTATTACCTTTTGTTTACTTCAGTTGAACAATGGAGAACAAAACCTGTAAGAAAACATTTACTATGATTCAAAATGACACAAAATTTCAGAAAGGTTAATGAAATATTCAAGGCTGCTAAGAAATAGGGCTTCAGTTCTACCTTTAGGAGTCAAACAGCTTTACACAGAATTACAAGCATTTGAATGGTTTTCTCATGATTAAATGGTACCCATATTTTAAGGTTCATTTTAAGAAATATTAGAGATTTTTCCATAGACTTCAAACATGCTGTCTTCCATGTCGAGAATGTTCTTGCTTAATTTTTCATCCATCAGCTCTCAGAACATCAGTAAAGAAGACATTTTTTAACCCTAATTAATGTCTTTCTCACTTTATTTTTCTTTCTTCCAGAACCCTTCATTACGTATTTACTATTAACATCCAATTTAAAAACAAGAAAATAACATGAAATATAAAACCACACTCTTTATGATTGAACCTTGAGATAGTTGTAGTATATTTTGTTCCCCTTTACTCAGGGGTTTCCACCATGGTTAGCATCCCATAGAAGATTCACAAATGAATTAATGAATAGATGTGTTGCTAGGCTTACTACAATATTTGGAAAACAGTATTTTTCAGTAAATGGACCATTATGACCAGTTAAGATACAAAGACTTGGAAAAGTTATTTGTCTGAAACACACATCTAAAATTTGTTGAATTTCTGACTCCAAAGCCTAGGATTTTTCTACTCTACCACATGAACTAAAATATTCATTTTGGTTTCCATGATCTATTTACAGGAGCATGTTAAATGGTGAGTCTTCAGTCACTACTATGTTTATTTGTAGTAAATACGCTCAGAGTTGGTTTTGTGTCTTCCTTCAACCTTGGGTTTAGTGCTAAGACTATTTGACAGCTCTTTAAGTTTCCTTTTAATTCTGTGTAGCTATTTTGAGGAACGCGATTTATCTAACAGTTGACTTGCTGCCACACATCAAAGTAGGTGCTAAATATCTTTGTAAATCCAAACAAAGCCCCTTTTTCATAATTTTAAAAATAAGGAAACTAGGCCTCAGTGAATTTAACTTTGTGATCTTTGAAAACTGTGATGGAGCTAGGACTCAAACCCAAGTTTGCCTGTGGAAGCCACATTTTTAATGATCTATAAATACAGACTGTCTGTGGATCCTTACAACTATCTCTGACCCTCACAAGGCTGAGTGGTTTTGACGGTCTTTAGTGAGTTAAGTCTGACATAACAGGACTATTATCCACACTTCTCATCCCCCAGATTTTGACAGGTATGAAGACAAGCACATCTCAGGAAGCAGGTTAAGGTTTACTCTCCATTGCCTCCTCTGGTATTTCTTCTCAGAACATTTCTATTTGTGTTAGGACTGACAGGTAGTTTTTGTTTTGTTTTGTTTTGTTTCAGATATATGTATGTTTGTGTGCTTTTCATTTGCATATTCAAGTGTCAAAGTATAAAAACAAGATAAATATACTGTTATCTTTCTGTTCCAAATATTCTTTTTTTTTTTTTTCATATGTGGGTACCGTAAGTTTAACTCAGGGCCTCGCGCTTGCCAGGCAGGCGCTTATGCCACTGAGCTATCTCACCAGCCCCCAAATATTCTTAACAAAATATTTAAAGAAACAAAAAAAACAGAACCTTTTTTCCACTTTGCTCTTGTATTCAGAGTTATGTGTTAGGTTTCAAAAACGTGAAAATCAGGAGGAATCACTATCAGAAGATTACCACTCCTGTCCCCAGGAAAAGGCTACTATGAGGTGTCTCGGAGTTCTGAAGCACTCATTTTACTTAATGTCCTTTTTTATTTTTTGCAAGAGTTTCTCTTGCAAAGTGGTTACATACAGATATCACAGAGGTAAGACTCAAGATAAAGTGGATTAAAATAATTTTGAAATCACTTCAGGATGTTTTCATTATCACTATCATTAATCATATTGATGACAGATTAAAATGGATTCATTGAAATATCTATAATATAGTAGTATAAACACGGGCATTTCACATGCTTCATGTTTAGAGAACACTGGCGCTACATTTTTAGGGTAAAACATGTAGTATGCATCTGCTCAGCCATTTGACTGGGTTTTCAGGTGTTATTAGGACTATCTCACTAAATTTATTTCTTAAACTATTATTTCTATCACACCTAATTCATAAGCGTCCCCTATGAATAGAAATATATATGCTTGAGGTGGGCACTAAGAATAAAATAAAGGGCCGGTGAGATGGCTCAGCGGCTTAAGCGCCTGCCTGGCAAGCGCGAGGGCCCGAGTTCGACTCCCGGAACCCACATACGAAAAAGGGGCCGGTGATATCGCTCAGCAGCACGGGTGCCTGCTGGCGCACGAGGTCCTGAGGTCCACACCCCGGTACCCACAAAAAAAAAAAAAAAGAATAAAATAAAATTCCTTCCTTGAGACTGTCATTGTTTGACAGAGACACAGGAACGGCCGTATGGACAGATTATCTTTTTTCCAAATATTGAACAACATGATCTGTGAGGAAGCTATGGAAAAACAGCACTCTAATATTTTGCAGCTGGAAATGTAAAATAGTACAGTCCCTGAAGAGAGAAATTTGGGTAATATCTAGAAAGATTACATACACTCCTATCCACTAACTCAGCAACCCCACTTCTAGGAATCTTTTTTTTAATTATACATAATATAGAAATCAATGTAAGTTAAATAAGGACAGCCATGGTAACCCACTCGGGACCACTTCTGTCTCTCTCTTGGACAGAAGCTTTCTTTCTCCCAATAAATATATTCTGCTCTTAAAAATAAATAAATATGCCGGTGAGATAGCTCAGCGGCATAAGTGCCTGCCTGGCAAGCACGAGGTCCTGAGTTCGACTCCAATTACCCGCATACATAAAATAAATAAATAAATAAAGACAGCCTAATGGATTGCTAGGTGTGAATTAAATCATTATACAAATAATGTAAACTTGCTGCGTGCCTGCACAGTAAGAGAGAGTAGATAAAGCCTGTTTCCCACTGAGGTTAGTCTTGGCCACTTGGCCTGCTTCGTGAAAAGGCCTCTCAGGAGACACAACAGGAGCACAGACTTTAAGTGAGCTGTGTTCTTGCCTTGGCCTCTCAGCCTTCTGCCATCTGTTCTGAGGAAAACAGGTCTCAGGTGGCCGCAGACCTAGGGCGAATGAACAAACAGGTAGTTGATCTGAACCCAGCCCAGAACCTAGAGCCAAGACCAGCAAGCATCAGGAGACATGCAGATTCTCGAACAATAAAACATGCTTACCTCATGAGTACTGAGATCGTCGGGTCCACTGATACACATCAAAAACTGATAAATACAGAAGATGCCAGTATAAAATAAGCATTTTCAAATGTCTTGGGAGAATCGGTCTCTTGTTCTCCATTAGCCTCCTGACAAATGTTGAGAAAGTGACATTTTTACAGACTTTAGTTAATACCAATGTGAGATTTTACCTACTCTGTCTGAAATGCCTAAAATGTGAAGTTTGGTAAATGCAAAATAGATAGTTTTCTGGCACCTCAAAAAAAAGGTTGAAGTAAATTTAGGAGAGAGGATTTTAAAAGGACTTTTGAAAATCTGGACCTGGGTCATTAAAATCATATAAATAAATTAGACTCTAACCTGGGGACTATATCTAACACTTTTGAGATAAAGATTTTTATGTGAACATGGGTGCTGTATTAATTGCCTTTCGGAAGCTTCTTGCTTGTTTGAAATGCTTTAATAAAATCAAGCAGAAGCAGACAAAGTATCTGTACTGATGATTACAGAAAGACATCTGTCTGGATACAGTAATTTTTGTTTTTTTGGTTTAAAATGTTTAAACTTTAATATGCCTGAGAGGTCCTTAGAATGCACCAATCAGAAACCAGCAAAACTATGTCATTATTTCTCATTCTTCCTCTCTTCCTCTGTATGTTATTCATGCACATAATAAAACATTAGGAGATTTTTTAAAAAGGGGAGAGAGAGAGATCAAACCTCCCAAAAGGTCAAAAATCAATGATCCTTACACAGATGGGACTCCTGGGACACCCACATACTTTGCTTTTAGGCAGGGTCTGAGATTCCTTGAATACTTGGTTTTTGATGATATAAATCAATAATTTCTTTAAGGGAGGTCCTCTTGGGGCCAAAGGGATGCTGCCTTTGAAATACTGCATAGTCTCTGTCAGTGCAGGAAAATCCTCTAAGCATATTCTTTGGTTATGCATTGCCTTTTAATAGGCAAAAATTAAATTTCAAGAAGAATGCTTTTCCAGTATGAATGTTCCTCAAAATATTAAAAATACAACTACAATATGATCTAGCAATCCCACTACTTGTAAATATCCAAAGGAAATGAAATCAGTAGATCAAAAAGATGCCTCAACTCCTGTGTTTATTGCAGCACTACTGACAATAGCCAAGATAGGCAATCAACCTAAGTGTTTATCACCAGATGAATAAAGAAAATGTGGTGCATACACACGGGATACTTCTCAGCCATAAAAAGGATGCAATCCTGTCATTCACAACAACATGGATAAACCTGGAGGACACAAACCTTGCACAGAAATCTAAATACTACATAATCTCATTCATATGTGGCATCTAAAACACTGATCTAGAATTTCAATAAAGTGATGGTTACATTAAAGGGTGGGGACAGTAGGGTAGAGGATGATCAATGGGTACAATATTACAGTTAGATAGAATAAATTCAGGTGCTCTGTTGCACAGTATGGTGACCGGAGCTCACAATATAGTTTAGTGCACATTTCAATGAAGCTGGAAGAAAGGATTCTGAAGGATCTCACCGCAAAGGAATGATAAATGCTTAAGGTGATAAATATGCTAATTGCCATGGATTGATTGATCATAGCAAAATGTATACATATAACAAAATAAAATATTTACTCTCATAAATATGTATGAATTATTAAGTGTCAAAAATAAAATAAACTAGCTTTCTCTTTAAGACACACTAGCTTACCCAGGATGGCAAAGAGCTGAGGAAAAGGAGCCTTTATAGGCTACTAGTGAAAAGAAACTGGATAATTTGTTAGCACACAGTGTGAAAACTCAAATGATAAATGTAGGAAAGAAAACTGAACATACTTTGACCATTAAATTTCATCCTAAGAAAACAGCCACTGGTTTTGTGAATAATGTATAGCACTTATTTGGAAATAACCAAATACCTACCACAGTAACTGAGGTAAATTATTCGCTTAAATTCATAAATCAGAATACCACATTCTAAATGACTTTTCAGAAACTATTTAGTGATATGGAATGGTATTTCAGGTATAGTAAAGCAGCAAGTTGCAAAACAGGCTACCAAATATGCAGGCAATAATCCCCTTTTCAAAATATATAATTAGACAGGAGAAGGGATGATAAGATTTTTTAAAAAATTTGTTACCAAGGGGCCGGTGAGATGGCTCAGTGGTTTAAGCGCCTGCCCGGCAAGCACAAGGGCCTGAGTTCGACTCCCAGAACCCACATATGAAAAAGGGGCCAGTGATATCGCTCAGCGGCACAGGCACCTGCTGGCGCGCGAGGTCCTGAGGTCGACCCCCCGGTACCCACAAAAAAAAAAAAATTGTTACCAGAGGTTACCTTTGGGTATGGGGTAATGCATGATTATTATTTCCTGCTTTATGTCCTTATTTTGTTTTTCCTCAACTGTTCTACAATGAACATGTACATTAGAAAACTGAATATGTACATCTTTGTAATTAGATCTTTATATAAGTGCTACTTTTTAAAAATCCCTAAAGAAAGAGTTCTAAACTTTAGCACTATTAACATTGAGGCTAGATATTTCTTTGTTGTGGCAGATATCCTGTTTATCACTTAATGTTTAGCAGTATCTTTGGCCCCTACTCACTTGACATCAGTAGCACATTTTCCCCCCACATACACACAGTTGCGACACCAGAAATGCACCTAAACATTGCCAAATGTCACCTGGGGAAAGAAACAAAATCACTCCCAACTGAGAATCAACACCTGAGTAAAATTTAGAAGTCCCTAAGGATCGACTAAAATAAAGCACTCTTACTAATGACTATACATACATTTCTGATCTAGTTAGGTATAAAATAAAGGCAATAGGTGAGGGTTATATCAGTTTGTTAAATTCAGTGTGGATGATTTCAACAAGGAAACCAGCTTTTGTGGTTCCAATTTTCATTTCCATGTGAGTTCATCACTGTACTCCAGAGAAACTGAGTGACACTGTGAGGTCTTTGGTACACCAAGGATACTCCCGCAGGGCAGTGAGATATTCAGATGTGGGATTGGAGGACTCCAGATGGACTCTCTTCCTTAAATATATGTTTAATTACCTAAAAAATGTTTCTTCTCAGGGGTGTGGCCTGAAAGCGTTTATCTCCCTACCCAGCACCTCTCTTCTATCTGGCATCCCGACACCACACCATGGGCAGCTCTCCTCTGCCATGCCCCAGCGCCATGCCATCCTGCCTTGGAACCAGCCAACTGTAGACTGAGTCCTCTGAACACTGGGAGCTGGAACAAAACTCTCCTTTGAGTCTCAGGCGCCAGGTATTGTGTCTCAGCAGGGAGAAAGTGACTAAGACAGTGGCCCAGAGGTGTAACTATGTGGCTCTCTGGGGAATCTTGCTCTTGGGAACACAAGTCTGAAGCTGGAAAGAAAGACAGCTCTGGGACCTGCAGGGACACTGCCAGATGGAATGAGCCAGGAAGAGGAGCTCAAGGCCCCAAAGGAGTTTTCGGCAGTTATGACTGAAGCAGAAAGAAGGAAGAAGAGAAAGCCCAGCGTGACATGGCAGTGGGTGGCAGCATGGAGCTGTGGCCCAGGGAGGGCAGCCCAGCAGCTGGCATGAGAAAGCTTCAGCCAGGGAGGACATAGCAGGCAGCTTGGCCCCTTCCATGGCCCAAGTGTGGGAGGACCTGGGAGGCTGAGATGGGACACAACCTGAATCCCTCCAAAGGAAGAGAACGGAGGCCATGGTCCTGCAGCCAGCAACCAGGAAGACACCTCTCAGGAGGCTCCATGGGGAAGAGACACTCAGAGCACAATGGAAAACCTTCACAGCATGGTGGAGTCAAGGATGCAGAGGTGCAAGGCTTTGAGCAAACCCAGCTCTAGACAGATCTGTCCTTGATGTCTGATTCTATCAGTTAGCTGGAGGAAGTTTGTGAGCCTGGCACAAACTCTGAAATGCAAACAGAGGAAAATCCACCCCATTTTAACCTGCTTGTGGCCATTGATGACTTTCCTCTTGGCTGAAGATTTGTGAAAAACACTTTTCACCCTGACAGTGGACAGCCTGGGGGATATGCGGGTTGTCTTCCTGGCTGGGTGCATCAGCCGGAGGCCAGAGGAAATAGAGTCTTCAGCCCCAGTGACCCCACTGATGAGCCAGAGGCAGTCATAAGAAGACAGATCCGAGGCTTGCCCTGAGCTCTGCCCCCAAGACACTGTCCCACGCCCTTCCTCCTGGTCTCTGTGTAATGCCCATAGGTGGCATTCACAGGAGATTCACCAAAGGCTGATCATCTGGGCTTGGCAGCTGTGCAGATGACTGGCAATTGACCCCAGGCATTCTCATCGGACACTCTGCTCCTGGCCTAGCCCCAGCTGCTGGGAAAAATCTCAAAGCTGGAGCTCTTCCAGCCTCCTCCAGCTCCCCACTGGGGCCTCTCAAGCAGCAGCACAGCCAGGACCAGCCTTGGTGCTGCAGCGCCAGGTCTCCGGTGCTGAACCTGCCACAGGAAGAACTTAGTTCCCTTGCAGTCAGGTGTAGGTGCTGAGCTCTGAGCTTCCCCTACTGCCCTCTCACTGCCAGGGACCACAGTGTCCACCCAGAGGTACCATTCAAGAGGCTGGGCCATCCTTCGCTTCCCCTTTGTGCAAGGCACTAGGACCTCAGCTGGCTTTGGGGACAAGGAAAGGCAGGTACCTGAGCCTTCTAGAAACATTGTCTGGGTGTGCAGATGAGGCTGCTTCCACTTGTCCCAGGTTTGTGACATTTCTTCTGAATGCGCTCAGATTGACTGGTCCCCCTCCCTGAATCTCCACAAACAGCACATCTTATCTAGCCAAACACACATTCACATGTTCACACACTTTCACCCATGTGCGCTGGTGTGCTTGACACTTACACTGTCACCCATGCAGGTCCATGCACACTCATTCTTACCTGTATGATTCACCCTTCACACTACTCCTTTAGACACCTGCCCTGGCTCACATAAGTGATCCTTACACGTGACACACACCATTCACACTTGTTCATGCATACACATTCTCATGCACACATTTTCCCCATAACCCCCCCATGCCAGCTTGCACATTTGCTGCTGGGCACACTCTCACCTTGCTGTCCACTCCTGTAGTTACCTGTTGATTTTTCTGTGCTGCGGTCTTTCCAGGAGCTGGATGAGAGCAGCGGTGAGTCCAGTGATCTCCAGCTAGAAGGGCCCAGCTTCCTCTGGGTCTGGACCAAAGCCACTCTGGTAGAACACCATGACCTCATGATTGACAAAGAAAGTGTGTTCTCCCAGAGCCCAACCCATCTCTTTCTAGCTTAGTCTCTTAGTCCCCAAGAGAAGTGCTGCCATTCGCTCTGGGCCTCCCCTGGAGCAGGAATCCTGGCCCTGGCCTGCAGTGTGGACTCGATATTGGTGCGAGCCCCATCAGCCAGAAGCAGCAGCTCAGCTTAGCCAGATGACTGCGGTGAACAGGGAAGGCAAGCTCTTAGTGCTCATCCGAGGCCTTAAGCAGAGTCTGCACCACGGCTGTCTCCTAAAGGCGAGGCTACAGCTCTTCTTCAGGAATCCATGTGCTGCCCCATCTTGGCCTGCTATTAGTTGTAGGGGCCCGGCCTCCCCAACTTCTTCCAGGCCCTGTTGGACATTAATAATAGGGGTGTGTGCCCGGGGCCAGGAGCTTCAAACTCAAGAACCTGGCCAAGGCCTAGCTGGCGAGGAACATGAGCAAGTGCCGTGCCCTGGCCGCCATGCTGTGTTGCGACCTGCGACACCCATCGAGGTCTCACCGGGCCTGCCGCTGGCCCAGCAAGTCTACCCCTTGGGCAGCCTGCAGTGCTTCTCCTTTCTGCAGCCCCTGGTGTGGGTTGCCATCTTCCCCCAGGCCGAGGCTGGGCTCCTGGCCTTGCACAGCTCGAGCTTCCGGGAGCTGCTCACCGTGCACCGCTGCTTCCCACAGCGCAGCCTGAAGAATTTTGTCTGCTACTGGAATCCGCAGAGTGCCTCATCTCCCGCATAGCGTATGCGCCACTTGCAAGCCATGAGGACCTATGTGGATGGCCTGCTAGAGGAGCCTGTGAGGCGTCTCTCAAAGAAACAAAACAAACAAACAAACAAAGAAAAGGTCTCCTCCTGAACTTAGCTCCCATTCCCAAGCCTGTGGGCCCCAGGCTGTGGTCACTCCAGAGGTCAGCTAAAGAACCCAGGATGATCAGGCTTATCCCTTCCCCCATCTTCCCCTCTCCACATTCTTCCCCCTGCTTCTCAGAAAGCCCAGACACCCACCTTGGTGACTGGTGGTCTTTGCTTTCACACAGGTAAAGGTTGTGTACCCCACACCCCACCCTATCCAGTGGGCACCCCGGGATGCAAGAAGATGTCCCATAGGATTTGCTACCAGCTCTGGGATGCTGGTGCCCACAGAAACTTGGATGCATAGAAACTAGATTTCTGTTTCAGCTCTGGCTCTGAACAGGTCATAGAGAGGAAGAAAGGAGGCCAGGACCAGGCCTGGTGGTGCCAACCCGCTTGGTAGCAGGCAGGGCGGCACAGGGCCCTTCCTCTCTTACCCTCAGCCTCTACCAATCCCACCCCCACCATGCTGGTTGTTTTCAGATGCTGATGATCACAGATTTTATAATAAAAGGGCCCCCTGCCATGTCAACACCATCGCAGCCTTTAACAAAAATGGAATCTAGCCAGGCGTTGTGGCACACACCTGTAAATCCAGTAGGCTGGATCCGGGAAGCTGAGGCAGGCAGATCGCTGTGAGTTCAAGGGCAGCCTGAACTACAGAGCAAGATCCTGTCCCCCTGCCCAAAAAAGTGATTCATAAAAGCCTGATGGGCCAATCACAAACTCCACTCAACGCAGCTCAAAGGAGCCACTAACATGCCTCTTGCCTGGGGAGAGGAGCTCCCAGGCATGGTGGACCAGAGCCTGCCCCACACAGTCATATTTTGTGGGATCCTTCAGAGCATGGCAGAGCTGAGAGGCCCCCTGTTCAGTGTCAGGAGAAAGTCAGGAACCTGAGTCCAGGGTATGCAGAAGCTGGACAGTCCTAAACTGTTATACCCCAACAGTGACCAGTGCTGAAATCCTAAAAACTAGAGGACAGGGAGGCCCAGGGCATGGACAGTGTGTAGATGTCACAGACGGAGCATACACCACCACCCCCTGGGACTCCCGCCATACAAGGACTGGAATTTAGTCTTCACAGCCTATGGCCATGGTCTGACACATTTACTCCCTGACCCTCCAGCTCTCCCTCTGTAAAATAGGTCAATGCAAATCATTTGTCCTTCACAGAATCTTCATATGAACCAATCAGAAAATATTGGTTAAAATAACTTTTTATTATGTATGGAACAGAATAATTATAAGATCTTACTTCACAGACAAAAAAAAATGTGGCATCTATGTTACAGGGACTTAGTTTCTTACCTTAGAGTACAAGATAGATATGATTTTTGATTTTGAATTATGTAGATTACTTGATCATGTTATGCTCATTCCTCAATTTTCATCTCTTATATGAGAAATGTAGAGTAAATGGTGTATTTGTCAGTATCTTGGTTACTTTTCTCTCATTGCTGAGACAAATTACCTGACATCCACAAGTTAAAGGAGGGAAGGTTTCTATAGCTCACAGTTTGTAGCGGTTTCAGTCCATAATCAGCTGGCTCCAAGGCAAGGTGGCATGGCAGACGTGCAACAGTTCATGGTGGCAGAAGACAGCAAAAGCAACAAGAACAAAAGAAGGCAAAAAGGGAGGAGCAAGCCTCTTTCCCTCCCTTATAGTGTATGCAGGCTACCCACCCTAGGGCAGGTGTAGCACTCACACTGCCAATCCCAGCACTCGACAATGAACTCTAGATTTAGCTGCTTCTGAAAAGCCTGCCCCCCTGTGACCACATGAGGCTTTGGGGGGGACATCTAGACACAAACCGTGACAGTCAGCTTTCCCATTACTGGGACAAAATACCTAACACCCACAAATTAGAGGAGAGGTTTATTTGGCTTACAGTTTCCAATGGGTTTGGTCCATGGTTCTGCCTACAGCAAGGCAGAAACAGCATGATGGGAGGACATGGCAGAGTACAGCTGCTCATCTCGTGGCAGCCAAGAAGCAGAGAGAGAAAGGAGGAGGCAGGGGCAGGAATATGCCGTTCCAGATCACGGCCCCAGTGACACATCTCCACTGATGAGTACAGTGCCCCGTGATCCAATCACCTTCCAAACACATGAGACTTTGTGGGGACAAGTTAGCTCTAAACCATAACAAATGTTGTACTGTTGGCCACATAGGGATGTCGTGATTTACAGAGTTACACTCCAATGTGTAAGGGACTTTTCCTCAGAAACTTTAGTAAAAGCATCAGGCAGTAATATAAATACACCATTATTATTTTTACTCCCTGTTAGAGGCATATTTACCTCTAACACCGGGAAAATATTTAAAGTTACAGTTTGACTGCATTTATAGAATTAAGAAGTTGGAAAAAATAATAATTTTTAGTGGTATTGTTCCAGATAAATCTGCATGTTAATAGTGAATGACCACAATGAACAAATTATACTTTACTGGTGTCTTTTTCAAATAAGAATGTTGAAAAATATAAAATAGGGACCTGGAAATTGAAAGATTTACAAACTACATTAGTTAACAAATATCCAAAATGGTGATATAATAGTAGTGAGAGATGAGGTTACTAAATTCAGATACCATTATGAGACACTTTCAGTATTATTTCTATTCTACAAATGTATTAATAGAATGTATGTGGCCAATAATGTTGGTGTTACCTATCAGATCCAATTAAACTACAGTTATAATATCATCTTACATTCGATGACTTTAAACTGATGCTTTATGCCCTAATAATATTTATCATTAAAGTAATACTTTGAAGTACTCAAGGCAATTCAGTTTACAGTACTTTAGTGCTTATTCATGGTCGACATACATTGGGGGCACACAGCTGCATTTGTACCTCTCTGTGCTACATTCCCTTCTACAATATCCATTCGATGGGCAAGGACATTCAAACATGAAGATGTGACACCCCAGGGTTTACTACTTATCTAAAGTGATGTTACAATAAGCAGCACTCACTTGCCTACATTTTGTGAACGATCTCACTGGCATTGCCTTCATAGACCATGTGGAAATTTTAAGCAACTTTTCCAGTCCTTTATAAATGAAGCAGAAAGTTCCTGGAGTGAGGCTCAGTAGACAGCATACAGAGTATGATAAAAGAATGCTAGTTCTGAACTCCTTTTTTTTTTTTTTTTTTCTCAGCAACAATCCTCACTTTCTCCCCCAGTCTTTTATTGTGATATTCACTCTGTCTCGAACTCCACCAACCCCTACTCTGCACCTCTTACCTCTGCCCACCTTCACCTAAATATCAACACATCATCAAGGCTTGCTTTTAAGGCTTTGATGCACACTTGCAGGTAGAGATTAGGTGCCCTACCTCAGGACTCTATCCTCTTTTTTAAAATTAAAAATACAGTCATACACAACATAACCATCTTTCAGTCACTGACTGCCTTTATGAAAGCAGTCCCAGAAAATCATACTGGAGTTGAAAAATCCCTGTCACCTAGTCATGCTGAAGCTGTATGACACATTACTCACTTGTTTGTGGTGATGCTAATGTGAAAAAAAAAAGCCCTACTGCTCTGCCAGTTTTATAACAGTATATAGCATGTATAATTATGCACAGTATATAATACTTGATAAACACCTATGCTATTGGTTTGTGAGTTTTTATTATTTTAAAATATATTCCTACTTATTAGAAGAATATGTCTACCAAAAAGCAGTCTGCCATGCTACGCACCTGCAACAGCCTCATGCATCTCTTGAATGTGTCACATTGAATGACTGACCTGTACCATCCAGGTTCACATGAGTGCACTCTATGACATCCACACAATAATGAAACCACCTAACTATACATTTCTGAGAACATAGTCCCACTGTTAAGCAATGCATAGCTGTATTTATAACCCTCCATGTAATTGCTGATGGTGAATTTCCAGTGGGTCATCAGGTACCTGTAGGTTAGCCTGGGATTCTTCACAGGGCAATTGCAGGGTTCCCAAAAGCAGTAGAGGAAGGAAGCACTAATGTGTCAGTACTTACCATGTTTCCATTTGTACCAGAGATATCCCGTTAGCCAGAGTCGGTCACATGACCCAGACCAAACAGTGTGAGGGGCACTACCCAAAGCTCCATTGAGATGTGAACGAATCACAGACCAACACTGCATTTTTGCCACATTTTTCTTTCTCCGTAAATCTTATGACTTATTCTTAAGATGAAGTGTCTCTTTTCTCCAGATACCCCTGTCTGCCAGCACAAAACAGTCCTTTCTTTATCAATAATACATACAACTGTGACTGTGCTCATTAACTCTTAGAGTGAATTACTCTTGAGAGCAAATAGTAGTGAGAAGAAGAGAGGAAGTAAGATTGTGAGGCTGTTTGCTAAATGTATTATGCATTTCCTACTAAATCATTCTCCAAGAATGGAAAAATCTCAGTTTCCAAGATGTTTAAAATACAGTTGATTGTACTATCGAAGCAAACGAGGTACATCACTCAAGATATGTTGATTCATTCATTCCCTTTTACTTGCCTCAGTCTCTTTCCTCATCCTCTGATTAAATAAACTCCTGACAATAACGTGCCCACTTCCAGCAAAGATTCTCAGTCACAAATCCGCAATGCAACTTGTTTGGTAAAGCTGATTAAAAACAAAAATGTGCCATTTTAGCCAGTTCCCTCCCTTTGTCATACATCCTAAATCTCTTGCATTACCCAGCTTCCCTTTCCTAAGAAATTACAGGGGGTATTTACACTTTTAAGTCTCTTAAGCCAACTTCAACTGACCGTATCAGCCTGTGTTCAGAGGCTTATTTCAGAGAAGCCCCCGAAACAGAAGAATGTGTTTACTAGAATGTGGGCTCCCTAGGGATGAGCCAGGCACATCTGTAATTCTAAGGAGAGTGTAATGAGGAAAAACTGGTGGCATCCTGAATGGTGCACAGCTGTTCTGGAAGCTGATAAATAAGATGCTCGACAGGAGATCCCTAATTGGAGCCAGTTTTTCTTAAGTGGATACACAATACCATGCACGACTGGGTGTTGGAATGGTGATAGCGTTGTTCACATGTAACTTAGTTTGTCTTGTAAACAGTTCCAATTTTAAATAAGAGTGCTTTTATTTTTTCAAAAAGGGAAAAAATGTTTACTTTCTCAATTTTTTTCACATTAATTAGGATCAAGCTAGCATTATTTTTCCTGGTGTTTTTCTCTACAAAAACTCATGTAGTTTATAACCTGTCTCTCTTTCTTCCTTACCTTCTCCTTGTTCTTTCTTCTTTCCTTTTTTTTGCCTTTTTCCATTGGCCCTCCCCTTCCTTCTCTTTCTGTCTGTTTTTTCTCTTTTTCTCTGCCTCACTTTTCTTTTTCTCTCCAGTTTCCTCCCCTTGTTCTTTCAACCTTTCCTATTATCAGAGGCATCTTTTCTTTGGTGATAAGATCAAAAGCATTAAATTAATTATTCCCTTTCCTGGGCTGATCCTGGGATTTACTTACTGGAGAATTGTGGTTTTGTAATCCTTTTGAGAGAATGACTGTGCCATTTCAATTTTTATCTGAGATATGGCAAAATAGCTTTTAATGAGAAGTGATTTCATGTGCAGAAAAAGACTTGAATATATTCCTCCTACAGTTACACTATAAAAACAACTGAGGGGCCAGTAAGATGGCTCGGCAGCACAAGCACCTGCCTGGCAAGCGCAAGGTCCTGAGTTCGACTCCCAGTACCCACATAAAAAAAAAAAAATAGAAGCAACTGACTATAGCTTTCCTCTTCTGGATGCTATGCTTAATTTGTATTTGGGTAGGAAAAGGTATTCCTCTTGCTCTTCCTCACTCTGTTTCCTGGCTGCCATGAGTTGAGCGGCTTTCCTCTGCCATGGCCTTTTCCCATAGCATTGCTGCCTTAAAGCCAGCTGATCATAAACTGGAACCTCTGAAACTGTGAGCCAAAATAAACCTCCTCTCCTTTAAGTTATGGGTGTCAGGTTTTTTGCCCCAGCAATAGGCAAGCTGATCAATATGCTTCCACAATTGGGGCCTTTTACTAGTTTCCATTTAAATAAAGTAAGAAATTTGTCCCACCATGGAATATTTTTACTTTATTTTTTAATTTTTATTTTAAAGAGAAAAAAATAGAACAAAATTTCAAAACAACATAATAGGAGGGCAACAATGGTTAATACATTGTGTATTGTTCTTTAAATTAGTTACTCAGAGTACAAGTTATTGGCATTCAGTTGTCCAAACAATATTAGCACAAAACTTTCTTTTCAATGAACTAGGAGAAATTAGTAGTGTATCTATCTTAACTATCTTTTATATATATATATATTTTTTTTTGCTTTTCCCTTCCTTCTTTTCTCCATTCCCCCATCCCAGTTTCTCTTTCCTTTTGAACAGTTTCTTATGTTTTACAATATCTATTGTACATTTTAGATCTTATTTACTCTTTCAGCTTCTCACACTAGGGAGACAATATGATGTTTACACATGTGCATCTGGTTTATTTCACTTACAAGTATGGTCTCAAGTTCCATCCATTTACCTATAAAAGTCTCCAGCTTATCCTTCTTTATGGCTGAATAGTACTCCATTGTATAAAAATACCACATCTTTCTTATCCATTCCTCAGTTGATGGGCATTTGGGTTGTTTCCAAGATCTGGCTATTACAAATTGTGCTGCTGTAAACATGGGTGTACATACATCGCTGTGGTATGATGTTTTTAATTCTCCTGGGAAAATACCCAGAGGGGGAATAGCTGTATTTTTACTTTTATAAATATTAATTGTTGGGCCGGTGAGATAGCTCAGAGGCATTAGCGCCTGCCCAGCAAGTGCGAGGTCCTGAGTTCGACTCCCAGAACTCACATAAAGGAAAAAAAAGGGGGGCCGGTGATATTGCTCAGCAACACAAGCACTTGCTGGCAAGCGCTAGGTCCTGAGGTGGACTCCCGGTACCCACATTAAAAAACAAAAAAAAAACAAACAAAAAAAAAAATATATATATATATTAATTGTCACAGTGATTATTTTGTCTTTCCTTATGGAACAGACTCTATCCATTCTATTCAGAGCATCTGAGCCACTCACTCCAGGTATTAAAATATCTTTTAAATCTCAGCATTAAAATTTCATGTGACAAACAAGCATCATTTCAACACTCTGAGCCACATTATCCTATAGCCAACATAAAAATATAAAAATAATGTTTCCACACCCGCCCACTGCACTTATTTTGGAGATGAGGTGGGATTACCATTCTTCTACACATCCGCTATGTTCACAATGTGGGAGCAGAATTAGAGGCTCTATGAGCAGGTAGCTCTTGGGGTGAATGGGGAGTCATGAGGAGCAAGAAGATCATCCTTCTATCACCCATTGGTTGTTCCCAAATGAAATGTGAAAAGGTACACAGTGTAAACATAACTTCAAAGCAGGAACAGAGTTCAAAGTATTCATATGTTCGTCAATCCTCAAAACCTCATTTGTGGCCCAGGCACTGTTAGATGATAAAGATATAAAGATAAGAAAATCGCACCTTAGAAAGATCTTTCTCAAATGAAAAGGGGATCAAGAGATGGAGGGAGAGGAGGAAAAGAGAAGGAAGAAAAGGAATTAGGAGCGTTATGTACATGTATTAACTCCACATAAGGAATGTAAACATTATGTACAGCAAATATGTAATAAATAGAAAATCCCACTTCATCCTCAAAAGTTGCACAGTATTGTGAGCTACAACCTGAAAACTAAGAATATAAGGAAAAAGAAAGTATCATCAAACCAGGGTTATGCTGTCTTAATGGCCCCTATCACAGTAGCTCCTCCTGATGTGGGAAATAAGTTGTTTTGCAGGCAGCCATAAATTTAAAGCAGGAAGGGCCTTCACTCCTGTCCATCATGTCTCATCCCCAGGGAACTACATTAGACAATGTCAGTAATTTTAAATACTTAACCAAACTAGTGATGAATTATCTGCCACCTAGCTCAATCCCGTAGAAAAATGTTTACCCCCTATAAGGTCTTGACAAATAAAGAAAGAAAACTTTGATGAATCAAAATAGATGTTGACTTTGATATGATCTTTTTGAAAAGATCAAGTTTACAAGGATAGATTTCAAACTTAAGGACAAAAACTCCAATGTTGGATTAACAAGAGCCAGTCACCAAGTTGCTGATACGTGGAAATCCAGACAGGTCTAGAAAATATGCTCCTGGTGAAAAACAAAGTTGTAGTCATGCCAGGCAAGGTATGAAAGAAGAGCCAACGAGGCCAGAATTGTGATATTCCACGCCTATATCGATCAATAGCCACAAATATAATACTTACTTCCCCCTTTTCTTGAGGTTTGACAGTATAGAGATTTTCCTTGACATATTTTCTTCTCAGCTAAAAAAATTACAGTGGAATTTAGAAGAACTAAGTGTTCTCTGACAGATTACTTCAATTCTTTAAAGGTAAAATATTGCTTTATCTCTAAAACAAAGACAAAAAAGTAATAGACTGTTCTACCAAACTCATAATGAGACTCAAACAAAACTGTCATCCTAATACACGTCAGTGACTATGTATCGGGTGAACTATTTCATTTAATACCATCAAGAAATCTATGTTACACATATTATTATCTCAATTTAAAAATAAGGAGGCTGAAGCTTATAGAGAATAAATAAAATGCATGAAGTTAATAGCTAATAAGTGACAATACAGCTATTAGAATACCATGTTTTATGAAGTTGCATGAATCATTTACAGCAGGGCCACATTTTGCCTTTAATAAAATGGCAAAGCAAAATTCAGCTTCACTTTAATTTTAACATCCTCTGATGAGTTAAAATTAAAATAAGAACACAAGGACATTTATTATTAATTGCACATTCATTCATTTTTCATTTGGGCAAATGTAATCAAAAACCAAGTGGTGACTTCCTTGCATACTCGTTTTTTATACTGTGCTCATAACTCTTTTAATAATGCAAATATTTATTATGGGCATCCCTGGAGAATCAAAGGTGCTCAACGAAGGGATTTCTAAATATCATGATCCACTGCAGAGTAGAAACACCAGGACACTTCTACTGTTTAAAGGGTCAGAGCCACAGGGTCTGTCAAAAGGGTCAGGCCACACAAAAGCAAGGCAGAAGGTTATCCAGTTTCTGGAATAAAGTAGCAGCAGGGATAATCTTCACCAACAGAGAGAAAGGAGACATGAGGAGAATTTCTCCAGGGTAGCTAAAATTACATCACAGGCGAGAAATGGCACCGATGACAAAAATTACATAATGGACTTGAACACTATCAAGATTCAGGTTTCCACATATTGTTTTCCATACAAAATAATTCAATGCAATCTAGTTAGTATTTGAGTACTCATTACTATGTACAAACCCTATCCTATGTTCTGAGAGTATTTTTTAAAATGAATACATTTGATTCTTCCTATAATAATCTCAACTGAAAGACAGAAACAGATGAAGTTCAGCTCACTGAAAGACTTGTATACCCTGCTGAGGATTTGGGACTTCCTTTTAGAAATGTTAGCTAAGCCACTGAAAGACTATATGGTCATTCACATATAGATAAAGAAAAGTCTGTAATTATCTGGTATCAAAGTTGAAAACAGAAGGGAGGGTGCCATGTTAGACATACAGCATCCCCTTAGGAGGTCACTAAAAGAGTCTGAACCAGTACCAAATGAGGATGGTGTTGTAGCAGTAGTCACAGGGACAGAAGAGACACATTAGACTTGAGACATTTTTGAGGCTAGTAACTGCTGGAAATCATGATTGACTGATATGAGATATAAAATAATAGCACAGCGACTTAGGCTTTCTCTTTCGGGTGCTCCAGAAGGCTTCGTGGGGGTAGGTGGAGCTAAGGAATAAAGGAGAAACAGTACATTGTTACTATTGTGATAGAATCTGAATTCCGTATTGCTAAGTTTGATGCCCCTGAAGGCATCAGAAGGATGTTCTTTGGATATCTGCATGTAACATAAGATTTGTAAGATACGACTAGTTCTAAAAATCCATTCTTTTTTCCCTAATGAATTGCTCCAACTCTCATGAGCAGGAGTCCTCATCATACCTTTGGACCTCCTCTAATTTTTGAATCTTCTAAAGGACCCAGGAACTTAGTCCAACAGAAGTTAATCACAGTTCCAAATGCCAAGCAAAAGGTATAGTCAGAACATTACACTAATTCTTATAGCTACACGTACCCTGGTCCTTCTGGTCTAAGAGATGGAAGAGAGCTCCTTGGTACAAGCCTCTGAACAAAGCTGCAAGATAAGCTGATTCCCCAGAGATAAGCCTGTCAAAGAATACTGTGTGCTGGCACTTCCAAGTAATGGTTTTCAGTGTATTCTAACATTCTCAACTTACGGCTCTCCAAGCCCATTTGCACCAGGGTGGCTCATTATGAAAGAAATAATCATGACAATCTCATGTTGGGCTAAAATTTCCCTCTTCCAGGCACTTCCAGTCCTTGAGGTACTCCAGATGATTCAGTCTATGTATTCTCTGATCTCCTGATGATTATTTCTTTCCTTGTCTGTAATCTTGATTGAGGCTATTCAAATAGTGAAAAAATAAGTCACAGGAAAGCCCAGAAAGAAGAGGGTAGGCTTTCAAGCTCTTACCTCCCCAGTGTCCACAGATCTCTTTCACAATTTTCATATCTAGAGTCATGGAGTGTCACTCATGATCCAGTCAGAAAAGTTCCTGATCCTCTGCGCTCCTGCGACCTGTGTCAAGGACTCTGTATGTTATTATTCTATCACTAAGAGAGAAAGTGGGTGCCTCCTAGCAGTAAAATAATATGAACATCTACAACTGACATAATTCCAATGCTGCCTGAAGATGGTTTTTCTTTAATGGGAGACTGTGCAGAGAAAAAACCTATACAATGGGCTCTTATTTACTTATTTAATTCACCTGCTGTTTCTGTCAGTAGATTTGCTGGTTATGAAAGCTGGAGGTTCCCACTCATGATCCTGAACAACACTTAACCCTGTTGTTCCCTTGTAGCCTAGGGCCCATTACACAACACATACATGGAACGAGTAGAGAAAGAAGGACTATCACTTAATGAGCAGCAGCAATGTCACAGGAATTGTCCTCAGAACTCCAGTGACATTAATTGAAGGTTTTGATGAGGCAGTAGAAGCTGTCTACATTAAGAGGGCACACCTTTTATGAATGCTACCTGCATCGTGACAATTAACTCAGGTCTATCCTATTTTCAGGCAAATATCTTCAGAGTATACAGTTGAGAGAGCAATTCTGCACAAGAAAGGGAAGTTGGTCTTGTTTATTCCAGGATGTTCCTCAGGGGGCTATTTCTCAGTGAGCTTTGGCTTCTCAAACTACAGATATAAAATATCAAAAAGTATAATTTCCAGAAGGGGTTCACATATAGTATATATGAACATTTGACATTTAATGATTGAGACCTTTTATTTCAGAACTCCATAAGTCTCCTAGGCCAGTGATGGTGAACCTTTTAGAGCTTTCAATAATAATAAACAGCCAGCTGCAGCATGCAGGCCATAGGTTCGCCACCACTTTTAGGCAAATCAGCTCCATTTCCCAGGTCTTCCTAATAGATACTTACTGTTCTGTGAGGGTGTGTTTGCAGGTATGGACCATCTGAGAACATGGGCCTTCCACTAGAGGTACATCTGTGTCTAGTCTAATCCATCCCAACAAAGCAACAAATTCCTATTTAAAACTATTTAGCTAAATACCCCAGAGATCAAACATAATTTCCCTTTAGTTGCTCTCACACTGTCAAAATGCTAACTATGACCCTGTTGGGAATACTCGCTTTCTTAAAAAATGTAAAATACAACACAAAAATTTATGAAGCAAATTATTTCAGGTATAACTGTTCAAGGGTGCAGTGGTCTCTTTGTAACTCAGTTTCCTCAACTAGTGCCCTTTTAAACTTCATTTTATGGTCAATGTGATGCCTCATTGAAAAAAGAATATTAAAAATAATTTATTAAGATTAAATTGCCTCTTCAGATGGCACAGTTTTATCTTTCTCATATTATAAGAATCCCATTTTAATTTGCTTCCTATGCTATCCCTAGCATGAATTTAGAGATTTAATGGAGTAAAGATTGAAGGCTAATATCAATGAAATGACTAATTTTACATTCAAAGGATTAGTTTGTTTGATTTAGAAGAAATTTTCAGTGGTCAATTATCTCTGGGCTCTATTTAGTATTAAGTGCTGGCCAAATAGTAATTCTCATTCTTCACTTACCAAAGTAAATCAGAAAAGACATCTTTGTGATTACTCTTGACATATTAAATGTGAATAGTGAATAGAAATACTGTTGTCCATTCCACAAAGAGTGAATAGATGATTTTTCCTAACAAAGCTAAATTTTCAAAACATATTTATACCCTAAAGTATAGTTCTCTGTATATGCATAATCATGTTAGCTCTGTGCTCAGTCAACCTTACTTATTAACAATGTCATGTCTATTGTCTGTAGTAAAAGAAACCATTTAAACCAATAACAAAATTAGAATAGGTTTAAGTATTTGAAACGGGGGATTTTATTTGAGGACTTATTTTAGAAAATGAACAAAATTATCAAAAATAAGGTTAACAAAAATAACAGTAAAGTGAATGATCAGTTTATAAGTGGACAAAAAGACCATAGCTTTTTTTTTCTGACATATGCTAAAAGCATATGCATGATTCGAGGTCACTTCTAAAATAACCTAGAATTAGGAACAGGGAAGGAACCTAATATAGAGGAACTTAAACAGATGGCCCCTAAATTCCAGGGGCAGCAATGATGTGTCTTAAATTTATGTAGAAAATAAGTGATGAGATTGTCTGGACCTCTGATGCAGAGTATTTAATATGAAGGTCTTCCCAATTCTAAAATTTCATGCTTTTTGATTAATATAAACTGAGTGTTATAACAGGGCAAAACTGGTTACACAAGAAAGATAAATTTGTTGTACACATTAATAGAAATTTCTTAATTGCATTAGAGATTCAATGGATACCTGGGGGGAGGAAAAGAAGGACTAAAAGACAGACAGACAGACAGACAGACAGACTGGTATGTACCAGGCACTGAGTCACTGCTTTCAAAGAAACAAAAATGCATGCTGTTGTGGTTTAACTATGAAGTACTGAGGGCTTGATCACCAGTGCAGCAATGTCCAAAGGTGGGGCCTAGAGAGATGCTGAGAACATGAGAGCACTAACCTCAATCAATGGATTAACTCACCGATGAATTCATAGCTAAACATGCTGTATAGAAGGTGAGGCCCAATTAAATGAAACAGATCACAAGAGCATGGCTTTAAAGACTGTATCTTGTCCCTAGTCCCTTCTTCCTTTATTTGCTTCCTGTCTTCCATGAGGTGAGCAGCTTTCCTCTACCAGGCCCTTTCACCATAATGTTTCTGCCCTGCCACAGGCATAAAAACAATGGAGCCAGATGACCATGGACTGAAACCTCTGCTGTCATGAACCAAAGTAAATCTTTCTTCCATTAAGTTGTTTTTCTGAAGTATTTGGTCATAGTGACAGAAAGCTAACACATATGAAATTGTGATTCAGTGCCCTATATGCTCTAAGAAGACAATTTAAGAATAAGAGCACAAGGACTGATATATTATGCAGACAAGGCAATTTTGGATGAATCTAAAAGGAACTAACATTTAAGCTAAAACTTAAAGTATATATTAGACTTAACCAGAAAAGGGGGTGGGGGCATTTTACACCCATGCAAAAGTCTTGGAAGAAATAGGAATAAAGCATCTTTGATACAGCCTGGTATTATAATGGCTCAGGACACAATGGCAAGAGATAAGATCAGACAGGATAGAAAGCATTAGATTATGAAGGGACCAGCAAACCACACTCAGTAGGTTAGACTTATTCAAAAAGTAATGATTAACCATTCAAACATTAGTACTGAGCAGGCATGATCATTTGTGATTTTTAAAAGAATAGTTTGTTGGACCACAGGGAACTAGAGGTGAAAAATAAGTCTTAAAAGGCACAAAGATGAGTTTGTGCTAATAAAGACAATGGGCGGATGATAGTCTGTGAGAATTGTATCACTATGCATATGTGAGAATGATCTGGTCATATATAGGTAATAGAATGGATAGAATTCAATGTGAGTAGCAAAGTATTAAGGATAAAGCCCAGGATTTTTATCTGTGCAAATAGAAAATGACTGGATCATTCACTGAGATAGGAATGGCTATTTCCAGGGGATAATAGATGTGTTCAGTAATTGACATGTTCTGTTTGAGGTCCTCTGTACATCCAGGTGGCTACATATCCAATGGTCAGCTGGAAGTTACTATAGGAAAATTATTACAGAGATCTGGGCAGGAAACAATTACCTTGGTAATTTCCAACCTACACATAGTAATTAAAAGCAAGATCCCTAGTCCAGAACACCTAAAGACAGTCTGCATATTGAATCAAACAGATGGTTGAAAGTAGATTCTTGAGGAACAATGCATGAGGTAACCAGCTTCAATTATTTGGGAAAAAGTACAACCTTAAAAAAGAAATGATGATCCTTACTGAAAAGATTCTCTAGAGATGAAAACTGAAAATAAATCTTTTGGTTCAATTTGTTCATCATTCTAGTCCATGGTGCTAAATCTTGAAAATCTCTTGGGGGTGGTTTGGGATTACAAATAATGCAGAATGCTGAGCTCTAATTTGACTCCTCACTCTGATGGATAAGACAACTTGTAGAAATTAAAGTTTCCCCAAGACTCAAGTACCTCCTGTAAAAAAGAGAAAACTCCTAACTCAGAGAATGACTGTGAAGATTAAGTGTTATTCCAGTTGGCCAAAGTAGAACCAATTAAACTATTACTTGGCACTTAATATCTGTCCAATAATTGTTAGTTACCATTCTTTCCACATGTTTACCAAGATGGACTAAATGAATGAATAAAACATATATTGTGGCAGAACAGTAAAAAATTTTATCTAGTTATTTTATACCTATATATGTAAAAATAATTCTAAAAATTAGTTTAAACTTAATTTGTTGAATCAGCTTCCTCATATATAATGAATATTTGCTTTTTACTTTAGCACCAAAAGGAAATTGTCTATTCATATTCAGGGTCCACTTGGTTTCATGGGACATAATAGTCAGTTTTTATGCAGTTCATTGACTCAGCACTGGATGAGCCAAATCACCCATTAAAATACTGTAGTCTGGTTATTTAAATTGCACAGATATAGCTCAACTAAAAAAAAATGAAATAAAATTGCATTCTGGATTATATAATAGAATTTGGCATTTTACATTTTGATTATTTTGCTATAAGATTGAGACTAGTATTACTAGCCAATAAACATATCTACTCATTTAAAAATAGTGAAAAAAAATGTTATTTTGTGTGGTTCAGCTGAGACACAGGACATTCAGGATAATAATTACAAGGCTTGATTTTAAAAGTAGGAATAACTCAGGTTAAAGGTTCACTGCTTCTCAGTGACCCAAATCCTGGATTTACGGAATTCATTTACACAATAGATACTAGACCATTGTTTCTCCAATCTTCCTGTTTAAAGAGCGATTGGAAATTATGATGCTCTGCAGAATACCATAAGTCATAAAATGTTAAACTTAAAATAATTAAAGATATTAGCTTTATGTAATTGATCTGAGATTAGTGAGACACAGTATGACAGTGATTCAGGTCATAAGCTCTGAAATCAGACTGCATTTTACAAGTGGAGAAACTGAGACATACATAAAGTAATCCCCTTGTCTAAGGTCATACAGTTATTAAGTGGCAAAACAAAAATTCAAGTCCAGGAAATATTAATAGCAACTCTGTCACAGAATAGTTGTAATATTTAGTAAGTCATGGAGAGAATTTAGCACAGTGTCTGGCTATTAGTAGCTACTAAATCTTTACTAATATAAACAAGACATTGTATAGGCTAATATTTAAAGAAAAAATAAAAGGCGGAAAATGCAACTGAAAAATTCTATTCACTAGATTGATTGTCTTCCTGAAATTATGGAAAATATTTTTTTATTTAATGGAAGAATGATATGGGTGCTGTATTCTCAAATGTGGTTTGCAACATAGAAAATTATCTGCTGTTTGGTTGAAAAGGAGGATTATACAGGGAAACTTCCTGTAATCTAATCAGAGCACTGACCTGTAATATCTCGACAAATATAATCACTCTGTGTTTTGATCATAAAATGGGCATACTTATAATAGGAACCTGGAGAGGACTGAGTGAGTTCATATATTCCTGTATACAATAGTGCTTGGAATTAGTAGAAACTCAATTAGTGTTATTATTATTATTATTATTATTATTATTATTATTATTTCCATAGTACTTTTCATACAGGGTATAAACAATGATAATTCAAAGATGAAGTGGAATCATTTCCAATGCTAATACATATGCTCCTACATGTTCATATAAAATTAGAAAACTACTTTCGTGATGGAGTCACATAATTTAGAAGTCCAGCTACTTTCATATTTTTCAAATTAGAATTTGACAAAAATACAGTAACATATAGATTATGATGACAGAGAAAGATATCTAAAAGGTACAAATGATATTTTAAAGAAAAAATAGAATTGCAAGTGCATTCTAAGCAAAAAAAAAAAAAAAGATGCTTTTTGTGCCCTCTCCTAGGAACTCTTTTCTCCCAATTCTTCACGTTGAAGTATCCACAAGTTTTACCTGAACATCATCTTCTCAGACAAAACATGCCCGACCCCTCTGTTTAGAACAAGCTTCCATTTTTATTTGAAATCAAACCACCAGCCTATTTATTTTCTTCATGACATAAACAACAATATGTGATTGTTTTATGTGTTTGCTTTTCTTTCCTATCAGAATAAAAACTCAGTTAGAGTGAGATTTCTAACTCATTAGTTGCTTAATCCAGTATTTGGTACATATTGGCACTTAACAAAAATTTGTTGACCAGATTGATAAAAGACATAAAGATTTATATTCCACTCTCATTAGGTGCTTTATATCCAGAAAGACTCATTAATTTGGCCATGACTTTAAAAATATAAGCTTTGGCCATCTCTGCTTAGCCCTTGGGCTCCTTTGAAAGGGTTGCGGGGACCTCAACACCCGGGCTAGTGGAGTAGGAGGGCCTTGAGGATGGGCAGAGCAGGCCTTGACGAAGTTCCCAATACTTAGGACTAACGTACAGAAGACACAAAAGTTTGTGTGCACTAGGATAGTCAGTGTTAGTATTAGCTCTTGTCTGATCTTAAAATAGACTCATAAGAGGTCTCTTTGTCACTGCTTCATCTACATGTTGCTAGATTTCTGAAATAGAAATCTCACCACATTTGTTTGCACAGGGCTCTGCAGTAGCCCCAGAAGTTTTTCTAAGGACTAAGATTTCTGGCTGAAACGTCAGGCTGGTGTTTCTTTGTCAGGTGGCACAGTTTTATTTCCAAGCTTCTCCACAGACTCAGGATCATATGTACTGGGTGAAAGATTTACAATTCCAAGAACATCTCCATCTCCATTTATCCACGTCTTTGCATATTTTTCTTCATTTTCTCCTGCAGAGAATACTCATTCTTACCTTTCAAAACTTCTTTGGGCATTTTGGGTTCAGAATGGTGTACTGCACGCAGGTATCTGTTCTCACGTGTGCCTTGCAGTACTCTCCCTCTTTCTTCCTCATAGTTTTTTTCGCCCTCTGGAGATCCTTTGGGTGAAAACAAAAAGGCCTAGATAGTGTTAGCATAAATAAACATCGGGCCTCTGAAAAAGGGGTACTAAACATTCACACTCAAGAACAGAAACATTATTCTAGCCACCACATAATTGTACTACTTTCCTGGCTGTCAGTTGGGATGTCAGTTTTGCATAATTAGGCAGTTTTATCAATTTCCCTTTCCTCAATATAATGCTTTCCAGTTAAGCCCTAAAGCCTCTCAAGTACAATTTCCCACTAGTCAACTATACCTTGATGGCCAGCTGCCAGTTAATATACACAAAGAATGTACAAATCTAGCATTATTATAATAATCATTGTTGTTTCTCGAGTTCAATCTTTGAATCTGCAGTTTCTTCAGATGAAAAAAAGCTGATGTAAGGTCTCTGCTAAGAATTCACATTTCAATATTCAATTACTAAGGAACCAAATATAATTCACTGTATTGTATGTGAACAAGGAACCAAATATAATTCCCTGTATTGTGTATGAACAATGAAAACTTAAGAAATGAACATATGGATTTTGCATGTACACTTATATATATGTGAATATATCAATATAAAAATTGGAAAAAAATGCATATGGAGATTATATATAATCCTTGTTACGTGAGGTAGTTGTATTCTATAAGGTCATCACAAACACTGAATTACTAAATACCATTGCTCCTAGAGGAATTCAGGTTAGGTTTCTATGAGCCTCTTCTCACATTTTCAACAACCAATCAATACATAATCTTGCTTTATTTGTATTTCTGTTTAGACACATTATTTAATATATGTCATTGATTCATTAACACTAAATATACAACCAACATCACTATAACTGATGCCTGAACTAACTTATGTAACACATTTGCTTTCTGTGTAAGGTGCATAACCCTATACTACACAATAGTACTCACTATTATCCATGGAAAAATTTTAGACAGCAAAGTCATCAACAAAAAGCACAAAACTACAAAATAGGTGGTGGCACTAAATAGATCACAAAATTGACAGTGTTTACAGTATGAGATCTGAAATAAAAAGGCAGATTATTGATTTGCTTAACTTCAGCTGGGAATGTACACATTAAGCTACTCAAATATTTTGCTGCTTTGTGTATATGCATTTCCGCATGACTGATGCTGCGTATACGCGTGGCCAAGAGCCACGAAAGTAATCCACCACTGCTTTGGGATTACAAATGCATTTTAGTGAGCAGGCGAATTCACAAGTATAAAATCTACAAGCAATGAGACTTGACTGCATGTGTTTATATAATACATGAATTGTATAAAGTGTCAAAAGTCTTTCACATGAATTAAATCTGGAGGGTCAGTGCTTATCTTGTACCCTATTTACCTATCACATAAGAGAAGCTAAGTATGATTAAAATTAAGGAAAGAATAGAAATCTACATGTCTTTCATTTTTAATCATGATCCTGGAAATGGTGGCTAGAAATATTTTGAAGAAAATATGTTCCATTATTCCAACTTCTATTAAAATTAAAATTTAACATATTTTTGCAATTTCTAATGATAAAGATATATTATCACTGGCAAAAATATGGAAAATGTTCGTGAAAAAAGAAGTATGGGGTCATCAGTATTCCCAATGTAAAGATCATTAAAATTTTGATGCATTTATTCCCAGCTTTTTTTTAATACAATGCACATACAAGTACATAAACATCTTTAAATATAAAATTGGAAGTATACTCTCTTCTCTCCTGCATTTATTATTTGTTATTAATGCCATTTCAGCATTCCCTCTCATCACTGTATATCAGTTTTAGCTTCCTCCTGATCTCCCTTTTCAAAGGCTTATACTTGCTAAATCCACTCAAGGCTCGGCAATCCCTTCCTTTGCTGAGTAAATGTATGTGACAGTTTCTATCACAGAGACTTAGAAGAAAAAATGTAAAGACTCTACTGCTTGACTTTTTTCTTTAATTTTTGTATTCATCGAGAGATTCTCACTTAGCTAAAGAAGGAATCATTTCCAAAGGTACAAGGAAGCTTACACTAAAATAGATTGCCTGTATCATAACTGACCTTTGAATAAATGCATGCCTTTCTAACAATTCAGCTCAATCAAATTTTCCAGGAAGACATATTCGGACAACTTCAACACCAGAATTAAAGTTTTAGGATGTATATTTTAGCAACTCTCCAAAAGCCGAAAAGTTCAATCTCTCATGACATTGATTTTCACTACAATGAGAGTTAATGTGGACTTGTCTGTCCCTGTGAATTGCAAAAAGCTACTCTGGGCTGGAAGAAAGGAGCAATTCCCCTCTTTTGTTCTCTTGGGTATTGCATGATTATATTACAACAGGTAATTACTAAGCAAACTTAATCACCTAAAAAATACAAGAGTTTCATAAAAAAATTCTCAGGCCCAACTGATACTTAAAATTTCCAATTTCTCTTTTCTAATTCTTTGCTCTAACAAGAAGAAACCACATAATTTCAAAATCAAAGAAAACTGAGATAATTATGAATAATTTAGTGAATTGAGTCCACTTAAAATATCATAACGTACATTTAATTTGTTTAATATGTGATAAGAATTAATTAACCACTTTATAAGAAAGTTATAGAGGGAAAATTAATATGTCATACACTGACTTATTCTGGATTCTTTGAATGCCATTTTGATTGCCATGTAGTTGTTAGTTAATTGTTGAAATTAAGCTAATTTTAGGTTGTTAATTCCAAAATATATCTAAAAAGTTAACCATTAAAAGTTATTTACATATTAAAGTTGATTAAATTAACAGGGGAGCCTTTTTTTAAATTAATTTTATTTACTTTTTTTTGTCTTTTTGAGACAGGGTTTCACAATAGCCCAGGCTGGCCTGGAACTCTCAGTAGTCCTCCTGCCTCAGCCTTCTGAGTGCTGGATTACAGGCATGCGCCACCACTCCCGGCGACCCATTTTTAACCATGAATTAAAACAAACATCATTTCTGATTCCCTTAAAATGAAAAATAATATTGCTTTTAAAAGCATTTAATCTCGGGCTGGTGAGATGGCTCAGTGGCATAAGCGCCTGCCTTGCAAGCGCGAGGGCCCAAGTTCGACTCCCGGATCCCACATATGAAAAAGGGGCCAGTGATATTGCTCAGCGGCACGGGTGCCTGTTGGCGCGCGAGGTCCTGAGGTCGACCCCCCGGTACCCACAAAAAAAAAAAAAAAGCATTTAATCTCTTGTGAAAGACATGGCACTAGAATGTGGCTCAACAGAATTCGGTTCAAAATCAGCCTGAGAACTTCCAGTTCAACAAGCCAAGAAGGGTAATGATTTTCTTCACTTCTTGCTGTTCTGACAAATGCTCATTTGCCATCATTGGCTCTTAACAGAAGTTTTTCTAACCACTCAGTGCAAGTCTTTGCTCTTTGTCATGAGACATCACCCTACAAAGGATGGTTTTTATCCACCACCATTCAAACAACAATCATACTGACACCGGCATGGGTGCTACCGGTAAGTCACCAGAAGTTGTACACAACTAATAATTATCTTGTGTGGTTTTTGTGAGAATGTGATGAAATGATGTGGGTAATTAAAACCTTATAAGCCTTAGTTTGTTTATATGTAAAATGGGAGCTAATTAGTATGGAAGCCCAGTACATAGTGCTAAGTTAGGTAGAATTCAAGTACGGATCTGTATGTCTTATTCTCAAGCTTGAAGTCAATCCTACCTTGCTTTTAAACATTTTCAACTAATTAACTTTGGGCAAGTAAATAACTTGCCAGTTTTCACATCTGCACTACAGAGATAATGTTATTTACTTTATGGGAATATTGACAAGATTGAATGCTGTAAAGTGTGTGGATCACAAAACAGTTCATCTGGTACACACTGGAAGCATCGCAAATATTAATTCCCCTACACCAAGATTTAGGCTATTAGCTTCATGACTACAGCTAGCAAAACTGAAACATGTGGCACAATAAAATATTTTAAATCAACACCATCTTCATCACACTAAGCTCTATGTACAGCATAACTGAGGGACAGAAGTGACTGGAAATGAACATATGTAGTCAAGCATCATGTCAATGGCAGGGACAGTCAGTGCAAAAATTGGTCAAAGTTAAGCAGACAGGGAAGACTTTACTCAATGTTATTGTAATATGGGAGAGAAATCTGAAGTCATCTCCACTAAAATAAAGTGCAGGGAGGAGTTTTGAGTTCTGGGGTGACAGGAAGAACAGAGGCCATCTTCATTTGCTAATTAGCTTTACAAAAAATAAAGTAAATGTTTCTGTATATTTGTGAGAAGAAGCAGTTTTACAACCTGAAGCAAAGAACACAAAAGTTAGGCTCCTACCCTAACTTTGAGGAAACTGCAAGAGATGGGTGCTATTTCCCTTATCTATCCATTTGAAAGAGATGATACCTAGTCCTGAGAAAGATCTTCTAGGGCACCAAACCTGCAAGGGCGTCTTCAAAGATTTACATACATCCTAAATAGACAAAGAAAGAATGTACAGTGACAAGTTTTCTAAAGTAAATACTCTAAGAAATTAGAAGTCAGGGCCTATAGTTCGGAAGTTTGTCAGTCAGGCTGAAGGGAACATTTCGGCTGTCTTGATCAGGATAACAATGAGGAAGGGCAGGTGATGGGCGGCAATTCCTCTTTCTACCCTCTTTCTACCTATATGTGCTTTTCTACTCCTTTCTGATACATTGTGTGATGGGTTCCTGAAAGACAAATTCCAGATTCTCGTGTACTTCGAGCAAAGAATTGCAAGTATACACCTGATGGTAAAAGAAAAAACTACCTTATTGAAGTTAACAGGGAAGGTGTCCTCAGGGCCTGCAGGTCTGTGCCAGCAGAAACAAAAAGGTGGCACGAATAGGGAATCAGTGGTGCTGGAGCAGCAGGAGAATAGGAAGAAGGGAAAAGTCAGGCTTTTGGACTTAAAAGATGTGTACTCCATCCAGGTTGCCTCTCATTGGATCTCTCTGGTTATGACTGACAGGGTGCTAAGTCATCTCAGGGGTAGCCAGTATGCGTGACTTTCCCATCATTCACTGTTTTAATCATATGCATGACATGCAGTCCCTATTTATGAACCTTTAGTGAATTTGGGGTGGGGAAAATTTACTGTAGGTCATGCAACATGATCTAACAGGCATGTGCTGTGGTCTGAAGCTTTAAAGATTTCCAGGGTCTTTGTTATTCTTATTTCTGCTTTTCTTAGGACATTGGAAGGAGGATTGGCCCTGGCATGTTGGCCAAGTTCAGGTGGATGGAGGGGGAATCGTCCCACGGCCCCAATTGTGCCACCTGCACAATTTCCATAACAGGTACTTCCAATAAACGAGTAGAGAGAGAATCTAACAAATCATTTCAGATGAATAGAACATAAACAATCTGAGGAAGTTGAATTAGTTTACTGCTATAGTTTCCTTAGAGATTGTCTCCAAAGGATTTCTTTTTTTGGAATTTGGATTCCACTGTGGTAATGTTAAAAGGTGAGGTGGAGATGTTTAAGAAGTAGAACTTACCAGGAGGTTGTAAGGCCATTGGACATGCTGCATTTGGAAAGGGTTAACATAGTTCTCCTGAGATCATTAGTCTCTGGATAGTGTTATAAAAGAACAAATCTAGCCCCTGCCTGGTTTCCTTTTAGTTTCCTGTCCCGCTCTGTGTTCTCTCCCTCTCCCATGTGCTACTCCACTGTGAAGCCATCCATATGAGTCTCTTGCTAAAGCTGAGCCAATGCTGACTCCATGCTCTTGATCTTCCAAAATTATAAGCTAAATAAACTATATATATATATATGTATATATATAGCCTCAGGTGTTTTGTTTTAGTAACAGAAATGGACAAACAACTGAGATCCTTAAATCAGCTACTTATTCAGCTAACTGGGTTCAAACTTAGGCTAAAAACATAAGCTTTAGGGTTTTTTATACAATCTCCAAATGCCACTTCTAGAAATACCCTAAAAAGGTATCAACGGAGTCAAAAATAAATGAGTATTTATTAAATAAGCAATGTAAATAGTTAAGCAATTTTTTATACACTTTTTTTAAAAGAGAGGCCATAGTAAATGCCTCTCTCACTAGGATGCTGATTTACAGCAATATTTAGTATGGCATGTAAGCTCTATCTTATTATATTTCAGTTAAGGAAGAGTTTGTTAATTTTCTGAATTGTGTTGACTAGAAGTATCCTGTGGATTCAATCTTGTCAATTGGTTTATTAGTTAATTAAGTGTCATTTTATACCTTATTTTCTAAATTCCAGACACCCAGAAGAGTTCACTCTAAGATGCTCTTCTCTATCAGGTCTTTGCATAATTAGTCTCATCTTAGAATACCTATTATTCAGTGCTCAATAGAACAGAACAATTAATCTAGACCACATGCAATTATATTGAAAGGTCAGGTGCTACCCATAATAAAACTCTGTTCAAAAGTGTGTTTTGGGAGACCGTCAATATGGTTATCCAGGAGATTTTTAGGGGCAGAAAATCTCCAAATGCAATTAAATAGGCCATAAAGTAATCACTTCCAATTTTTCATTTTTAAAGCAAGAGACTTTTTGAATGTTGTGCAAATTTAATACTTCTAAGACTAATGAACTTTGGAAGATTTACATCAAGAGGTGGCAAATTCATACCCTAAAGCAGAAAGCACATTATTTGGCCTGAAAGTTCCTGTGCGAGTTTCAAAATATAAAGAGCTTTCATGGCACAGTAACAAACCCCTCAAATACAGTTAATAATGAAAATGCTGGCTTTATCCATTTTTGGTAATTTGGACTGTATAGCCATAAAAAATTAAACTTACAAGTATGGATGTGTGTAGTATAAAGAAACCCCAGTACCCAAATGGCCATGAATTTATAATTCTGTGTTCTTCAATAATATTATGTTTGCCTGTTAAATGCAAATTTCTGAAGTAGATTTCACTCTGGAGAAAGTTCCAAAGATATCTCTGTCACTATTAAAGGCACATGTATATTCATAGCCCTAGGCAGGTTTATAAAATGCTCATCATTTTCCTCATTTGGGGAAGATTTTGCTGATAAAAGAAAAATGGTGGAGGGACAAAAAAAGGCAGAAAGGCACTATAAGAATTGACAACAAAACAATTTTCTTTGTACTAACAAATTACAGCATACACATAGATGCAAAGAAACAATATTTGGTTTAAGATTAAATAGGAAGAAGTATTTACAACATGGATGATGAGGTATCTTTACTTACTTATTTCATGATAACAAAAAGACAATAAATGTGGATTACTTATAGAAGTATTCAATAATTTTTCATGCATCAAACAAGTACCTATTGTTTGATGTAATAATAACTGTGTGCATTAAAAACATGATTAAGGCATTGTCATTATTGCAATGGTTTCCCTTTAAAATGGAAATATTTGCATACCAGATAAAGGATGGCACTCTGGAAACAGATTCCAATTTTACTCTTCATCCACCTTTTTACTAGCTATATGACTCAGGCAAGTTCCTTAAACTTTGTGTGCCCTGATGTCTGCATCTGTAAAATGATAACTTAATACTAATAAGTACCAGGTACAATACTCTCTACTGTTAGTGACAGGATAATTTGCTCAAACTAGTTTAAACAAAAGAAGCACTAATTTGCTCATATATCAAAGATCAGAGAGGGTAAGAGTGGAATTTCCTTGAAAAAGTCTAGAATCTAAAACAAAATCCTGTGGATTTTGGAATTCAGAACCCCATCCCTTTATTCATAGTTGTTACGTTCTCATCAAAATAATTTGCCCCTTTCTGTTTCTCAATTCTAATAGTGTATTTAGAGCCCCTATTCCACCAAGTCAAAGAGAAGAGTCTCTTTGCGAAGTATAAAATTAGATAACAATATGAATATTTAGCCAGGCATGGTGGTGCACGCCTGTAATCCTAGCACTCGGGAGGCCGAGGTAGGAAGATCACCACAAGTTTGAGGTCAACCTGGACTACACAGGGAGTTCAAGGCCAGCCTGAGCTACATAGTGAGACCCTGTCTCAAAAAACAAAACAAAACAAAAACAATATTTATTCAGAAGGGGTCTGTGCAAATAACCTGAAAGTTGACCACCTGGCAAATCCACCTCTTCCTAAGTTACAAATTCCTAAGATCAGGAAACTGCTTTTTTAATCTCCATAACCCATCTTCTATTTGCTAAGTAGGGGCTAAATAAATATCCTGAATTTTATGTATGACTGTGTTTGCATGTGTGTGTTTGTGTGTTTATGAAGAATGATGGACACATCAATCTCTAGATGAAAACCTCTCAACATCTTCATATTTCATAGATTACAAGTCTAATTCCACCAGCACATTATTCAAAGCCCTTTACAATATGCCCTGTAGAGTATACCTTCCCATCTCTACATTCTCCTTCATTCCTATTCACTTCAGATGTATTGGATTGTCTTAGTTATTTTCTTGTTGCTGAGACAAAATATCCAACACCCACAAGTTAAAGGAGGAAAGGTTTATTTTGGCTCACAGTTTGTAGAGGCATCAGTCCATGGCTCCAAAGCAGCATGACAGGAGAAGCAGTTCATGGCATTGCAGGCAGGAAGCAGAGAGAGATCAAGGGATAGGAGGATGTATACTTCCAGGCCACACCCCAGTGACCTACCTCTTCCTACCCAGCTATAAACCCTCAGTGGACTAATCCAGTGATGCGTAGCACACACTCATGATCAGTCACCTCTCAAAAGGCCCATCTATGTGTGCATGAGGCTTCGGGGGGACATCTAGATATAAACCATAAGCCTGATTAACTGATATTTTCAAACATGCTAAATCCTTCTCCATCTCCAAGCTTATTTTGAGTGCATCTCTTTCTGCTTGATGTGATTTTTTTCTTATCTGCGTATTCTCTGAACTTCCTATTTAAAAAGTTATTTGAATAGGCATGTTTAGTATCTAAACTATCCAAAATATTTGAAATAAAGTGATGAATATGGCATACATCTTCCTTTGAGGAACTCAAAAATTTAATGGGTTAAATTTTTGTGTATGTATACTACTGGGAACTAAATTCAAGGCTTTTATGCTAAGCTACAACCCCAGCTCCTTTTATTATTTTTAAAATTTTGTGACAAGGTCTCAGTAAATCATGGTTACCCAGGCTGATTCAAACTTTAGATGCTCCTGTTTCAGATTCCCAGACTTCTGGAGTTATAGGCCTGCACCAACATGCCAGTTTGAATTAGATTTTTTAACTACGATGTGATGACATCAAATGGAAATATGCATACAGTAGTCTGCAGATCTATCTTTTTAATTAAAATATTAGTAATAACCCTAATAATAATCACAACAAACTTGTTTGGAGTCCTTACTATATGTCAGTCCCTGGGCCAACTGTTTTTCATGGACTGGCTCATTTCATGTTCACAGCTGTGTATCTGTGAAGAAATGTCAGGACCATCACTGTGATTTTACCTGACATGTTATAAGCTGGTTAGGTCAGAGAAATTGTTCAAGCAGAGACAGTGATTGGCTCAGGGAAGGATGTATAACCAGAAATGAACCCACAGAATTCCACCCTTTGCTTTGCTGTGGAATTCAAAGTCCTCTAAGTCTTTCCCAAGGCTATTCCATTTGCCTAGAAGACCATCTCTGTTTCATGGACCTGGTAAATCCAAGATTTACTCTCAGACACTCTTCAAATATGGCTTATGTCTCCTTCTTTTAACCACTCTCTTTCTTAAACCCATCTCCACTATGTCTCTTCCCATTGAGTACTAGTTGCACATAAACTACACACTAAAGTTTGATCTGTTTGAAAGAGAGCCCATGATTTATCTTATTACCAATATTAATTCCAGTGCCTAGCATACATTTAGAAAATGAAGAAATGAATTGAAAAATGAATGAAATTATAAACCTTAGTCACATACAATGCCATCTTATTTACCAGGAGTAAATGGGTGCCCATCTAATCGCCACCTCCTCTTACTTTCTCAGGATACTTTGGGTAATTTTTCTCATTTGTTACCCACATGCTAATTTCTATTGACTATCCGAAATTCCCATTTTCTATTTTTCTATGTTGTATTTTAAAAATCTCAATTGTTGATGGATTTCTGCTGAAGTATATCATTAATCCCGCCCAGATTGTGGACTGACTTCATTGACAAGAGTAGTGCTCATATTCTGAGAACTACTACTAATTTTCTCAACAAAATTTTTAGACTTTTGGTGCTAATTGTCTCATTTAACAACAAACTTTGGGGATAAGATGTCAGAATCATGAGTTTACATCTGCATCTCATTGTTACTCTTCCTAAGTATGGATGAGAATATTTGCATTATTCTGAATGAAAAGCAGTGAAGTAGGGAAGTTTATATCTCTGGCACATGAATCCACCATATCAGAGTTTCTTAGCAATGATAATCCTGTCACAGCTGTTAGAATTTACTCCCTTATCCATGTGACATTTTAACAGGAGAAAAATCCAAGTTATTATAAACAGATGTAAACCATCGAGTCCAAAATGGCTTGTATGAGCAACTTCGTCCTGCTGACAAGCCTTGTTTCAGAAATTTGTAAACATTATGCTTGTGCACTTAATCTTCCCCCTCCACAAATCTGAACCCACTTCAGGCTTTTTTCCTATAAAATTCAAAACTGCCAATTTAAATGTTTATATAATTACATCATGGGATGTGGGAGATGGAAATATATAGCCATTTAACTAGCTAAGTGATGGAGAAAAGGTGGGCCATTATTGTTTGCTTGATGGTACTGTTCTCTCAGTAGCAGCAGCCTCAGCATCTAACTGTGGGCATTGAAGAATAAATTGAATGTATCTGGGAAAGGCATTTTAGTGGGAGGAGAATAAGAGCTTTCAAGTGAATTACTAGTGTATATATATTTCCCAGATGACTCTGAATACTTTATGTGAACTGACATGGGTTGGATAAATATGTTACTATCCTCCTTCCCCCATCCAAACAAAAAACAGACAGAAAAGGTATAAAATTTAAACAGTATATGAAAAACAAACACATGCTAGGTAGTAACTTGAAAGTTCCTAGGTCCATAACAATAAAGCATCTATACATATACCCAGCCTTACATAGTGCTTGCAATTATTATTATTTCTTTTCCCCTGGTGGGTAAGTGCTCAGCTAATGATGCTTGCTGAATGAATTATGAAGAAGGGTGGCTTTCTCCCTCTTTGAGTAGGCAGCCCTGTTTTCAAACCAAAGGCACAACAGTAAAAGCTATTGTAAAAGTACAATAAAACAACGCGTTCCAGACAGCATTAAAAGGTAGAAATGTCCAAAATAGTGGGGAATGGTTATAGTAGGTATTTGTACCTGCACAGCATTTAGCTTCCCAGGAAGGATTTGCTTACACTGAAATATAGTTGCTTTTGCCTTTCTTGAGAGTTTCTAACTACACTGAGCAAAAGAATCCATGGAGGATAAGGCCAAGAGAGAAGTGACATCGGGTCAATCAGCAATCTGTTTGTCTTCTGGTTTTGCCTAAAGATGGTGATGTGCCTAAAAATATTCCCTGACTTAGAACTTTACTCATATTATATTTTATGCCCAATCATAGGCAGAAAGTATCTTAGTCCCAATTCTTATAAGGTATCGTATAGCGTCCCTAGGCTATTAGAGACCAGCTTTGAACTAAAACAGTGGTGTCCAGATTTTATTCATTGTGTTACCAATTAATTAAATGTGATTTTAAATATAAATTAAATGCATAAAACATATATAGTGAAACATCAGTTAAGTTGATACTGAGGTAAAGATACCAACAATTCATTTCCTTTCCCCCTCCTTCCTCCTTGAGGGAACCTGAACAGCCATTAGGCAAACCTAAACTACCTAACTATACCAGCTAAGAAAAACCGCACCATACAAAGGGTCTATGTTTATAGTGAAAGCTAACCAAATAAGATTACTGGGATGATCTAAAAGACCAGGTTGTAAATCCAGGCTCTGACATGGACTTGATAATGAACAGGAGAAGTCGTAGAGTCTTAGATAAATATGAGGCATTTATCCCTACCTTTATTTACAATTTTCTTTCATTCACCATGACATTAACTCACATATTCTCAAATTTTGAGTGATTTGACTAAGATTACATCACTCAGATATAACCCTATATCACTCAGAAGTAACCCTACATGCAGATCTTGCTAGTTCAAGCTAGCTTCTCATCAGAGTATACTTACTTGTACCATAAGAGTCAATGACACTTGTTCAACATTTATCTCAGGAGAGTAGAGAATCTTTATTTGAAGACTTAATTTTATCATAGAAAAGAGGGAAAGGATGAACAACAGGGAGAGAGACAGACAATATGGATGAATGAATGAATCAATGAATGAATGAATCAATGAATCAATGAATGAGAACCATCCTGCATACATCTGTGGCCTTTTGAGATGTCTTTCTGTAATAATTCTTGTACTACATTTTGACCCTAGGACAGATTTTCTCTCTCAATACTCTCATCTTTTACTTCTAAAATCTCCAAAATAGCTGTAATGTCAACAAAGAAGTAGCAACTACTTTTTTTTAAGAGAAAAAAATAGAAAATTTCTCTTAGTTCATTGAAAAGGAAGGTTTGAGCAACTACTTTTTATATGAATGATTCTGCATACTCAATACTTACATTCAAAATGTATAGAAGGAAAAACAAGGTGATATTTTACGCACTTTTCAATTGTGAGAACCAGAAACAGCATTCAAAAGTGACGTAGTACACATCTCTGATGCTCACCCAGATCTTTTTTCTCCAGCTGTTACACTGTGGCACCTATGTCCCAGCTATAAACTCAAAACCACTCTGTTATGAGAAGTGCCTCCTACTGTTGGAACCCATAGCATCTGGAAATGTCTGCAAGGCCGCACGCTTCATCCTAGGTTGGATCATAAATAAGGACTGATAAAGCAGTATAATTGGCTCCCTTTCCTCAAGGTGAGACAATTCTGGTTTGCGCATAGCTTAGAGCTCCCAGTGTGACAGAGTACATAGATTGACAAATTTTCATCAGATTAAGCAACTACAAAATTGAAGAAAACAGTCAAAAACAACTACCTTAGTACTCTGGAATTTGACTAAAGGCAAACAATAAGCTCATAATGTAGTATTTATGCCTGGACCGTTCCCATCAGCCCCGTTACCTGCACACATGTATACATCTTCAGCTGTGTTGGGCCATTAGTTCAACTAGGCAAAGCAGTTAGGCAGCCATATCTTTGTCCCTGCTGCTACAGATGTTCACTTGGTTTCAAGTGTTGTTAGTTGAAAGCAACAATCTTAATGGCAAACAAACAGGGAAGAATAGAGTACCTGCCAGCCTGAGATTGAGACCTTGTTTGAAGTAAGCAATGACCCTAGTCATGACCCTAGTCTGGGAATTAAAGCTGAAACAATTCCAAGAGGTAGGACAACCTCCAAACACATCCCAGGTTGATTTTAGGCTGTGCATATGTACAGCAGAAACAGGAGAGGTTCAACTCAAACACACATGCCTGGCTGGTAAAGACTGAGGTAACACGTTGGCGATGCAAGAAATTCCAGCAGACAGTAAAAGTCAAATCTGAAGTTTGGATATACTCCTGAGGCCACTTACAAATCCACCATCAGATATTTGATGAATCTATGAATAGTGGTTAAGGTATGCAGACAGGGGGGAAAACCTGAGGAAGTCAAGCCTAAAAATAAAAGCAATGAAAAAGAATAATAATCAGATACCTCATTAGCCACACAAACTTCACAGTTTTAGTTCAGGCATATTACTAAAACAAACAGCAGTGCCTCTCAAAATGAAAGAATTGTGAATACAGAGTCATTGTGAAATGTTATCTAAAATGGTTAGTATTCAGCCAAAGCGTATAAGGCATGTAGAGATAAGAAAGCATGACCTGGGCCAGTGAGATGGCTCAGTGGCATAAGCGCCTGCCTGGCAAGCGTGAGGTCCTGAGTTCAAATCCCGGAACCCACATAAAGGAAAAAAAGGGGCCATTGATATCGCTTAGCGGTACAAGTGCTTGCTGGCAAACACGAGGCTCTGAGGTCAACTCCCAGTACACACATTAAAAAAAAAAAAAAAAAAAAAGAAAGCATGACCTGTACTTAGAAAAAATTAGGCAGCCTCTAGAAACTATCTCTAAGCGTCCTCAGATATTGAATTTAGCAGTGACTTCAACTGTTAAATATATCCAAAGAACCAAATGAAATCATGTTTAAGTAAAGTAAGTAAATGAAAATATATTGGCAATAATTCAGTGAATAAAAAATCTCAATAGCAAGGCATAGTGGCACACACCAGTAATCCCAGCACTCTGAGAGGCTGAAGCAGGAGGATGGCAAATTTGAGCCCAGGGTAGGAAACTTAGTAAGACATTTTCTCAAAAGGAAAAAATGAAAAAGGTCTGTAGATGTAACTCAGTATTAAGGCCCTGGGTTCAATGTCCAGTTCCCCCTCCCCAAAAAGGATCTTGGTAAAGAGTTTAAAATCATTAAAAATTGAATATTCTTAAGCTGAAAACTAAAGGAAAATTTAATGAGAGGCACTCAACAGATTTGAGATGGAAGAATCAGTGAAACTGCAGAAAGACCACTCAGAATGATCTAACCTAAAGGATACAGAAGAAGAAAAGATGGAAGAAAAATTAACAGGGTTTCAAAAGCATGTGAGAAAACATTAAGCATACCAGCTGTTATGGCTGGGTTCCAAAATGTCCCCCAAAAGGCTCACTGTGTTAAAACTCAGTTGCCAGTTGATGGCCTTTCAGGAAGTGATTGGATCATGAGGGCTCTAACTTCATTGTGTATATTAACCAGCTGATTAGTTCATTAGCTGAACAGAGTTATCAGGAGCAAGGGCCTAATTGGTTGAAGAAGGTCGTGGTGGCAGGGCAAGGATTTGAAGGGTATATTTTGTCCCTTCCTCCTCCTTCTTTGGCTCTTTCCCTTTTCCGCTGCTTCCTGGTTGCCATGCATGAGTTCAACAGTTTTCTGCCACCAAGCATTTCCACCATGATGTTCTGTCTCACCACGGCCTAACAAAATGGAATAAGCAAGCTTTGGGCCAAAGCCTCTGAAGCCATAAGCCAAAACAAACTGTTATTCTCAAACATTTTTGTCACACCAATGTAAAGCTGACTGATACACCAGCACACATGTACTGTAATGGGAATTCCAAAAGAAGAGCACATACAGAACATATAAAGAATATAAACGGAAAGCAAAAAAGTTTGAAAATATTAATGCCTGAAAACTTTCCAAATTTGATAAAGAACATTAATCTTCAGATAAAAGAAGTACAAAGAACTACAAGTAGATAAACAAGAAAACCCATACCTGGTCACATCATAATCAGACAGAAACTCTTGAAAGCATCAATTGAAAATGACTCGTCACAGAGCCAAATGTTAGATTTTATAACATCTATAAGAAGAGAATAAATGTGTTAAATCCCTTAAGAGATGGGAAGATGAAAACAAACTAAACCCAAAGGAAACAGAAGCAAGAAAATAATAAAGATTGCACTGGAAATCAATGAAATAAAATATAGAAAAAAGAAAACAAATATTGGGTTTTTTTTGATTGATAAATATACTTATTGGTACTTCTTTTCTTGACCAAGAAAATAAGAGGGTAAATTCATGTTAACAATTTAAATATAAAACAAGGAATATCATTACTTATCCTACAGAAATTAAAAGTGTATAAAAGAGTATTATATAAAATTTTATGTGAACAACTTAGAGGAAATGAACAAATTAATAAGAAAATTGAAATTACTAAAACTGTCTGAAGAACTCACAATATGAATAAGATAATAACATGTAAATAAATAGAATCAATCATTTAATATCTTCCCACAAAGAAAAGTTTTCACTGATGAATTTTATCAAATATTTAAAGAAGAAAATACTACTAATCCTTCAAAAAATCTTTTCTATATTTTTCTAAAATATAGAAAAGGAGGGAACAATTCCAGCTCACTGTATGAAACTGGTATTAACTTTCACTAATGGCAAACAAAGACATCTCAAGAAAATCAATATTCCTTCTAGTTATAAACACAAAACTAACAATCACAAACTGAATTCAGCAATGTACGAAAATGATTACATACTGTGCCAGTTAATCATAATTATCAACTTGAGTGGATTAAAAGATTCCTGAAGAGGTGAGTAAATCATGGCGTCCCTGTACTCAACAGTGGATTAATCCTTGATGTTCATAGCTGGTCACAGGAGGTAGAGCCCAGTTGGAGGAGGTGAGTCACCAAGTGTGTGTCTTTGCAGGGTAGAGCCCTCACAGGAGCTCGTCCCCTGCGCTCTGCTTCCCAGCTGCCATGAACTGAGCAGCTTTGCTCCACTGTGCTCTTCTGCCATGATGTTCCTGCCTTGAAGCCAGCCAACCATAGTCTGAAACTGTGAGCCAAAATAAATCTCTCCTCCTTTAAGCTGCAGGTGCCAGGTATTTTGTCCCAGTGAAAGAAAACCAACTAATACATGTAGTGTGCTATGTAGGGTTTAGTCTAGCAATACAAAGTTGATTAGACATTCAAATCTCAATTAATACACTACCCCATATTAATAGAAGAACAGAAATCACACGACCATCTCAAGAGATGCAGGAACAGCATTTGGCATGTTTTCTAGGGAGTGTTACCTATGAGTTTCTGAGATGACTTGGGGGGTAGAGGTATCATGGTTACTGATGACTGACAAATGGAGTCTGAAAGAATAGAACTGGCAAACATTTCTACATATGGCAAAAACGTGACCTTCTGAAAGGCAAAGTAGGTAGTAAGGCCTAGATAAGAATGGGAAGCGTCTTAATTGAGTGCTCCCATTGCTGAGTGCCATGGTAATAGGATGGAGGTTCTTAAGTTTGGTGATCTTTCTTCCTTTCATGGGCCTTCACACCACCCCAGACACAAATATATCTGAGAACTGGTCTTAGGTGTGACTCAGGCAACCAGTCCTTCAGAATCCCAGAAACTCAATTACTGTAATTATCCTTTCTTCCTGATACCCAACTCTGTAACTACCACAACCAGTTTTAGAGTGCAAATAGGCAGGCGCTTCTAACTCCCTTTCTCTAGTACCTGTAGACTATAAAATGTCTCCGTATGAATTCAAGTTTTATCATTTTCAACACATTTAAAGTATTTAAAAGATTGATATCTGACTCTATGACACCATAAATTACATTTATGATGTAATATGATCAATGAACATAAAATCTACTGTCACCACTAATTCAACTTATTACTTGCTGTGCAATCTTATATTTTCTAAGTTTCTGTATCTATAAGATAATGACTGTAATAACAGTACCTGCCTGAAAGAACTACTGGGAACATTACTGGAGAAAATATATCTAAAGTACGTATTTCTACTTGGTTATAGTGAGAATTAAATCAATTAATTTTAGTTATTTTGTTATTAGGTGTCATATTAGTCTTCAAATATTAAAACTTTTCACGTGATCTTCAAAGACTTCATATTCTGCCCTAAAACATTTCTTTTTGAATCTACCTCTTATTATATATTTCCATTCACCCTGAACCTCAGGCTAATTGAAGGACTCAATCTTACTTGGATGATATATAATTTAGCAGTATGGAAAATAGTATAGCATCAATAAAATTAAACAAATACTTTCTTACATATTATTTTACATACAGAAAATTATAATTAAAGTGATTTGAAGGTACCTGGACTTTTGACAGTTTTTTCCTAGGGGGCTAGTTTGATGCTACTTTTTTTAAAAAAGTTTCATTTTATCTACTGAAAATTCAAGAGGAATATTCTTTACAATTCAAAAGACACAAAAATCTCAGAATAAAAATTCATTTTCAATTCCTGCTGAGTTCATTATGAAAAACACAGTGCTAGAATTTAAAACATTTAAATTCACTTAATAAGGTTCTATGATAGAATGACATTTATGTTTAGATAGATTCTGTTTCTTTCTCTTTCATCCCTCATCCTTCTAAGTTATACGGTTGGGGAAAGAGTGAACTGCTGATGTGATTTAATTGGTTAATTATGACTGAATTCATCAGCAAAAAGGTAAATCAATTATCTAGATTATTAAAGTTTAGAAACATTACAATGTCTTGATATTCCAGTCAAAGTGGGTAATAATTGTTGCATTAATTGAGACCAAATTGTTAATGGTTGTGAGATGTGCATGCTTGGAAAATAAAACTGGAGTAGTTAGACCAAAATTAATCAGAAGAGGAAATTAAGGCAACCTAGTTACATAATTTTTAGCTTTTCTTATTTCCATTTCATATTCTGTTCAACTAAATTATACATATATACATATATAATTATACATATTGTATATAAAGAAAAAATACCTTTGCCTAATCATGCCTAAAATTAGCTTAAGGCTATTCATCAATCCAGTGTGTAGTATTTGTTTTGAAATGTTATGAAAATATTTGAGATTTTAAAAAATCATCCTATATATATTTAATATAACTATTAGGGCCAAATATATTCTTGTTAAAAACTCAACATTGAACATACCTTATTACCAGTGTCTTTGTGGGAATCCCTTGATTAAATCTGAACACAAAATTCTATGCCATGATCCACCTCTAAATTATTGTCTTCCTGCAGCTACAGACACTTAAGCATAAGTCCAATCTAATGGATGCTTATACTTAATTTTCTTGTCCTTGGTTTATCATACACCTTTTGTAATACACCAGTTTTAAATAGCAAGGAAAAATTAAATAATCATATTTATTATGATAATCCAAATTTTGTTATCTGTGCAAACTCTTTATCCTATATAATTCCCTATATAGTTCCCCAGATAAGATTTAATTAAAGCTGAACTTAATTTTTTAAAAAGATATATTATCTTCATATTGGGTAGTTACAATATGCCAACTTGTACCTCACATAATCAAATTTTATTATACACACACTTTTATTGGTCAGGATCTTTAGTTGCTATGAAAAACTCTGGGATAAATTTTAGGCTGACTTTTTAACATAGTTTCATCAGGAATTTGTCTTGTTCACTCACCATCTCTACCTTCTTTTGTGTTAAATTTCACGCACAGATAGGCTGTTCCAGGTGATCTCTGGAATACATAAATCTACATAGTATCTTTTCATCAATTCAAGTGAAAACAAGTGACCATTTTAAATAGCACCAGCAGGATTTCCTACATTAAATCCCCCTAACCTGATCTACCATTCCCCAGCCAATTAGTTGTGTCCAGAAAAATGTAATGCTAGGCTGACCTATACCAAGTGGTATGTTGACTCTTGGATCTGATGTTTGCATGAGACTCACTCAAAATTTTATGGAGGCATTATGCACAAAGCCAGGTATGGAATCATTTTAAGTTTCCATCAAAAAATGAAGGAATAAAGAAAATGTGATAAGCATACACAATGGAATATTAATCAGCCATAAAGAAGAATGAAATCCTGACATTTGGAGCAAAATGGATTGAACTGCAGAACATCATGCTAACTGAATGTAGCCAGACACAGAAGCACTGCACATTCTCCTTTATTCATAAGAATTTAAAAAGTCGGGCCGGTGAGATGGCTCAGTGGCGTAAGCGCCTGCCTGGCAAGCGCGAGGTCCTGAGTTCGACTCCCGGTACCCACATATGAAAAAAGGGCTGGTGATATCTCTCAGTGGCAGGGGCGCCTGCTGATGCACAAGGCCCTGAGGTCGACCCCCAGTACCCACAAAAAAAAAAAAAAAAGAAAAGAATTTAAAAAGTCAACCTAAAAAGAGAATAGTGAATACTGGGGACTGGAAAGGGTACAGCAAGGGAGGAGAAGGGTGTTGAGTATAACTGATATATGCTGTATGCATGTATGGAAATAACACACTGAGTCCCATTATTAATGTGTGTTAATAAATTTAAAAAATGAAAGAAATCCCACTGGATCGATTATATTTTACCTAATTGTCCTGTAGTAACAAAGACCTTAAAATCAAGGCTTGTAACAACAAATACTTATTTAAGATTCAGTTGTGATGTCAGCTGTAGACCATGGCTCTGTTTCTACCACCGTCTAAGATCTAGGGTGAAGGAACATCTACATTTGAGTCATGCCACCTCCAAGGTAGAGAATAAAAAGCAAGTAGTCATCTTTCCTATAAAAGACTTTGAACGGCATATGTTATGGCATATGCTGATACTGGCACATGTTACATCTGCTCACATTTTACAGGCTAAACCAGGTCACATGACACAGCCCAGGCATGGAATAAGAAAATACATTTTCCCCGCAAGACGAAATTATCAAGGCAACGGGTGGGGCTCTGTAGTCCTGTTTCAGGGTAGAGCAATTGTAGAACGATTCAGTCTACCATATACATGCATGCAGAAAGAGTTAGCAAATGTTGATTCCCCAAGGGGTTTTCTGACAGAACTACAACATATTTCCACTACAATATTACTCTCATACTTTGAAACTCCCCCTAAATTTTCAATTTAGAGTATCCTTCTGTACTAGAAGACTTGACCTTAAGATCATACATGTCAAATAGTAGTCAGAATACTGTGTATGCCTCCCAAGCTAGATACAGTGATATGTAACAAGGTTAAAACAAGAGGGGACAGGATACAAAATCATGAATGTGCTGAGAAAGAAATCAGAAAAACAATTTGCAATAGCTTCAAAAAACAAAATACCTAAGAATCAATCTAACCATGGAGATAAAAGACCTCTACAATGAAAATTACAGAACACAGAATAAAGAAATTGAAGGTGACACTGGAAGATGGGAACGCTGCCCATGTCATCCACTAGCAGAAACAATATTGTTAAAATAGTCATTTTAGCAAAGCAACCCACAGATTCAAGGCAATCTCCATCAAAATTCCAATGGCAAAATGAGAAAAAATAATTCTAAAATTCATACAAAAACACAAAACACCCAGAATATCCAAAGTAATCCTGTGCCAAAAGGCAAGGCTGCAGTCGACACAATATCAAATTTCAAATTAGACTACAAAGCCATAGTAGCAAAAACAGCCTGGTTTTGTACTAAAATAGACATAGAGACCAATGGAACAGAGCAGAGAACATAGAAACAGGTCTGTGCAGCTACAACCATCTGATTTTTGACAAAGGAAGCAAGAACCTATGTTAGAGAAAAGATAGATTCAATGAAAATGGTGCCAGGAAAACTGGATATTCATATGTAGAAGAGTGAAAATAGATCACTATCTCTCACCCTGTACAAAAATCAATTCAAAGTAGATCAAAGACTTAGGTACAAGACCTGAAACATTAAATCTGCTGGAAGAAAACATAGGGTAAATATTTGAAGCCATAGGCACAGGCAAAGACTTCTTGAACGGGATTATTATAACACGGGAAATAATAGAATCAAAAAATGGAATTACATCAAATTTGTGAGTTTCTGCAAAGCAAGGGAAACAACCAACAGAGTGAAGAAAGCCTACACACTGGGAAAAAATCTTTGCCACCTACTCTTCACTATTCTTCTACCAAGAATATATAAAGAATTCAAAAAAAACACCAAAATATCAAATAACATAACTGATAACAAATGAATTGAAGAGACAATCCTCAAAAGAAGTACAAATAAGTACATGAAAAAATGATCAACATTTTTAGCCGTTACTGAAATGCAAATCAAAACTACACTGAGATACCATCTCGCCCAAGTCCAATACCTATCATCAAAATTACAAAATACAATAAATGAGGTGAGGATGTGGGGGAAAAGGAACACTTCTTCATTGCTGGTGGGAATGTAAATTAGTAGAGCCCCTATTAAAAGTGGAACTACCATATTATCCAGCTACACCACTCCTTGGTGTACACCCAAAGTCAGTTTACTATAAGAATGTTTGCACACCCATGTTTATCGCAGCACAACTCACAATAGCCAAGATATGAAACCAGCCTAGGTGCCCATCAACAGATGAATGGATTTAAAAAAGTGAAAATAATATATACAATATATATATATATATATATATATATATATATATATAATTCAGCTGGAAAGAAGATCTGTCATTTTCTGTCATTTGCAGAAAAACGGAACTAGAGATCATTAAGGTAAGTGAATTAAGCCAGACTCAGAGACAAGTATCACTCAGTTTTCCTAGTATGTGGAATCTAAACAAACACAAAAAAGAAATGAAAGTAGAAAGGCAACTGTTATTAGAGGAGAGGGAGGGAATGAGGTGGGAGGTAATCAGGGAGATGGAAAAAAGGCTTACTAATTATATTATTGAGAGATCATGATGCTGACATGATTTTATTGTGAAAAGGTGTCCACTACACTTCTTTAAGTGAAACAACAGCTTACGAAACAGTATCCATGGCATTGTAAATTTTTATCTTAAAAAATGCATTAGTGTACATAAAATATCAATAAATCATCTAGAATAGTGTTCACTCAACTGCTTTAAAGCTGTCTTTGGGGTTGAGATGCTCAGAACATTTTTGTCCTGTTTATTTTTTGACTTCTGCTAATAAAAAATATTCCTAAAATGAAGAAATAAAGAATTGCTATAAGTATATGAATTGATGGATGTTAATTAACTTGATTTAACAATGTATACACATCTCAAAACATATTTTAGACTTTATGTATATGTATATAGATTATACATATTAAATTATATAGATTATATATATTAGAAATATATATACAGATTTTTTCAACACACAAAAATCAATGGCATTCATGTACACCAATAATGAACTCACTGAGAAAGAAATTAGGTGAACAATACCATTCACAATAGCATCGAGCAAAATTAAATACCTAGGAATTAACCTAACCAAGGAAGTGAAAGACTGCTTCACCGAAAACAACAGTACTCGGAAAAAAAAAGAGATTGAAGAAAACATCAGAAAAATGGGAAGATATCCCTATTCCTGGGCAGGCAAAACCAATATTGTCAAAATGGCCACAATTCCAAAACTGATATATAGAATTTTTTTGCAATCTCAATCAAAATACCTAAAGCAATCCTCACAGAACTAAGGAAAACAATCCTAAAATTCATTTGGAACCAGAAGAGACCCAGAATAGCAAAAGCAATCCTGGACAAGGGCAAAGCAGGAGGCATCATAATACCTGACTTCAAGTTATACTACAAATCCATAGTGATAAGGAAAAAAAAAAAAAAGCACAGTATTGGCACAGACATGTGGATCAATGGAACAGAATAGAGGATGCAGAAACAACCCCAGACACATTCAGCCACCTGATCTTTGACAAAGAGGTGAAAAACACACACTGGAGGAAAGACTGCCTCTTTATCAAATAGTACTGAGAAAACTGGCTGTCCACATGCAGAAGATTGAATCTAAATCCATATGTCTTACCATGTACTAAATTAAAATTAAATGGATCAAGGATTTATTTTTTTTATGTGTGTACTGGGAGTTGAACTCAGGACCTCACGCTTGCCAGCAGGCGCTTGTGCTGCTGAGCGATATCACTGGCCCTTTTTTCCCTTTATGTGGGTACCGGGAGTCGAACTCAGGGCCTCGTGCTTGCCAGGCAGGCATTTATGCCGCTGAGCTACCTCACCAGCTTTGGATCAAAGATTTAAATATTAAAACACAAATACTTAACCTGCTGGAAGATAAAATCGGTAAAATTCTTGAACAAGTTATAGGTGTATGCAAGGACTTTCTGAACAGAACTCCAATTGCACAAAAAAATAACAGCAAGAATCAACAAATGAGATTTTATCAAATTAAAAAGACTTTGCACAGCAAAGGAAACAACTAACAGAATGAAAAAACAACTTGCAGAATGAGAAAAAATATTTTTGCCAGGTACATCTCGGAAAAAGGACTAATATTTAGAATATATAAAAACCTCAAAAGAAATCAGACCCCCCCAAGATAAAAGTCCCACTCAAAAATGGGCAACTTCAATGAACAGACACTTCTCAGAATAAGAAATACAAGTGGCCAACAAATGCATGAAAAATTGTTCAACTTCTCTGGTCATTAGAAATGTAAATTAAGACAACACTGACATTTCATCTTACTCCAGAAAGAATGTCAGTCATCAAGAAATAAAACAACAACAAATGCTGGGGAACTGTGACAAAAAAGGAATGCCTCTATATAATTAGGGGAAATGTAAACTAGTACAACCATCATAGAAATCAGTATGGAGATTTCTCAAAGAACTAAAAATAGAAATTCCATTTGACTCAGCTATTCCTCTTCTAGGTATATTCCCAAAAGAGTTAAGGACATAATATTACAGTGATACATGCATACAAATGTTAATAGTATCACGATTCATAGCTAAAGCTTGGAAGCAGCCTATATATCCATCAACAGACGTGTGAATAAAGGAAATGTGGTATCTACACATAATGGAATACTACTCAGCTATGAAGAATGATACGTTTAAGACATTTGTAGGAAAATGGATGCTTCTTGAAAACATAATGCTAGGCCAGGGATATAGCTCAGTGACACAGTGCCTGCCTGTCAAGAGTGAGGTCATGAGTTTGATTCCTGGTACCAAAAAAATAAAAAACATAATGCTAAGTGAAATAAATCAGACACACAAGTTTAAATGTAGTTTAAACTTGTAGTTTAAACCATGTAGTTTCTCTCATATGGGAAACCCAAAATACAAATAAAGTGAAGAGCAAAATAAAAGATTGCTAAAAGGAAACAGAGAGCTAGATCTTTTGCAAAGGGGAAGGGTACCAAGAAATTGAGGATGAGGGTGGGCAGGATGTAAAAAGACTTAAAATGCATCATATATGTGTACCAACTACCCACAATTAATACAATTGTGTATTGCAAACAGGAACAAAAACTAAATAAATATGTGGGGAGGAGATCAGGAGGTGGAGGAAGGGAGGAGGATGATGAGGGGAAGGAGAATAAAAAGAATTAAAATCTGTTAAGCACATGTACCTACTCCCTGAGATGAATATAATTATCATGTACTGCAAAAAATTCAGTTTGCAAATAGAAGCATTTGGCAAAATATTTTTTGTTTGTGAACTCTCATGGAGTGACAAACACAACCTTGGTCATCTTTCCCACACAAACACAAATGTAGCCATTTTTTCCAAAATCGTAGAACAAATTAAGTTCATGAACTGGGGTACCACTGTATATGATTTTGTCAACTATACTCAATCAAAAAAAGAACCCTTCAAAAACAGATGCATAATCGCTAAAGAAGTAAAGTTCACTTCTCTCCTATGTTTCCTAGATACACTTAGAGGACTCTATAGAACAAATTTTGGCATCAAAAAAAGAAAAAAAAAAGAGCAGAATGTGTACTTCTGGAGATATTAACAAGCAAAATGGGGATCTATCCCAGAGAGGGCAATTGGACATCAAAACTTAAAAATTCGGGCCGGTGAGATGGCTCAGCGGCTTAAGCGCCTGCCTTGCAAGCGCGAGGGCCCGAGTTCGACTCTCGGATCCCACATACGAAAAAGGGGCCGGTGATATCGCTCAGCGGCACGGGCGCCTGCTGGCGCACGAGGTCCTGAGGTCGACCACCCGGTACCCACAAAAAAAAAAAAAAAAAAAAAAACTTAAAAATTGGCCTGAAACAAGGCAGAGAGATAGACATATATGGCTTGATTTAGAGCAACGATGGAAAAGTAAATAAAATTCCAAGGTGAAAAGAAGAGGAATAGCAAGTTGGGGGCTAACCTTCAACATGCTATTAACTTTTGAAGGATCTTAGCCCACTTATATGCTTTCTTTAAAAAAAATTTTTTAAAGCATTTTCTTACAGATTCTCTAAATCTCTAAACAGATTCAGTAACTACTATCCTTTATATTCCATGTTTGTTCTCCATATAATTGATCTCAATGATTGATACCTAAGATCTAATTGGTCTGAGTTAGCACCATTTTTTGTAGTAGAGTTGTTTATAAGTCAATTGCCCATATATGAGTGAGTGTGTAGTCACTCTCATTTTCTTTATTTTTTTCTATTTTTTGATCCTTATATCAATGCCATGCATTCTTGTTTACTATAGTGAGAAGTTTTTGATCAGAAATTACACTCTTAAATTAATTAAACATTGGTCCAGTTAATTATTGTACAGTAAGAAACTTCTTACGATGAAAGAACCAAACAGTGTCAGGCCAAAAAAGACACTTATGCCAAATAATAAAATTTTTAAGAAAGCAGGAATTTTATGTGTGGTAGCTCTCTATTTGGAAGTCATAACATGTGACCACTGGCTCTAGGGTTACTGTGCTAATTTGGCTCTTAAAGAACCATGATAGGGCTGGTGGATAGCTCAGCGGCATAAGTGCCTGCCTAGCAAGTGTGGGGTCCTGAGTTCGACTCCCAGAACCCACATAAAGGAAAAAAAGGGCCGGTGATATCGCTCAGTGGCACAAGCGATTGCTGGCAAGCATGAGGTCCTGAGGTTGACTCCCAGTACCCACATAAAAAAAAAAAAAAAAGAACCATGATAAACCCCAGCGCATGGCACATCCCTGTAATCCCAGCAGTTCGGAGACTGCGATGGGAGGATCCAGACAGCCACAAGTTCAAAGCCAGCCTGAACTACATGACAAGATCCTGTCTCCAAAATAAAGAAAAAAGAAACAAAGATGATGTTAAAGAAAGCATTGTTATGAAGACAAATAATTTTTCTGTTCTTGCAGCTGACTGTTGATGGTATGTAAACCAAAAAATAAATAAGGCAGGCCAAAATGAAAAGAAAAATTAAGCATAAATAAATAAGTAAATAAATATCTATTCTTTTCTCAATTGAACTAAAAATTATAGAACCACAGCGTTCTGCTATCTGCTTTATTCACAGTCAGTAGTGTTTTGGGGGTCTTTTAGCGCTTTTCATTGTTTTGCAATTGATCTAATCTTCTATGTATTTCCTAGTTTTTTATTTGTTTTTGATTGCCAATAAGCTGCAATCGACAATACTTAAAAACACCTTAGTTAATCTGAGTAGGTTTCCCAACTGAACTTCATAGTATCAAACTTCGTACCACACACATGATTCATCTGGGGATTGTGCTACAATTCAAATTCGAATTCAGTAGGTCTGGAATGGATCCTTTAGAGTATACATTTCTGACGAGCTGGTCTAATGTCATTGTCATCATGTCATTGTTGCCAATCCGCAGACTACACTTTAGGGAACCAGGGCTTACACAGAAATTTGGAAATATTAAATCAGCATTAGGATTGGAAAATGGAGTACAGGGACTTTTGAGAGGGCTGGAACCCTATTTGTTAAGAGTTTTCAATTTACTGATCTGAATTAGGAATCAAATATACTACCAAGTAAGAGCTACATTACTATTGGCCTCCTCCCTGTCTGTCAACTATGCTATTTGGGTGCTAATTGTGTCTCATCCTGATTAATACAACAGCTCACTGACCAGCCTTCCCTGTCCTTCTTGTGCTGTTCAAAATTTCTTTTCTACTTGAGACATTAAAGCAATCATTTGAAAAAAAATAGATACACATCATGCAAGTAATTTTTTTTGAAAAAAGCAACACAGTGAAGCCCAAATAATTCAGCACTGTAACCATTCGCGGCGTTTTCTTATATCTGGTTGCTTGTGAATCTCTTTTCAATGTCATCTCTCACCACATCCTGATTTACAAGTTACCCTCAGCACCTAAATATGAAAACAACTCTGCTGCTTCACGTTTCACCTTGAGAAATGACTTTCCCAAAATGCCCCTCCATATATGGCTAATTAGTCTTCATCTTTGAAGATCCAGGGTAACATCAAACAGAAGAAGGGCCTCCCCATCCTTCTGCAGCAACGTTCCTCTCATATAGACACACATAAATTTGAAGTAAATCATTTTTCTTTGTATCACCATCACACACACACACACACACACACACACCTTTATCACTACACACAGTGCATCCTATTGCCACCATCTGTTGAGAAGTATCTTCACCAGTAGATGAGAAGCTCCTTGAGGGCAGGCTCTGGGTAATAAGCATCTTTGTGTATCTTTTCTCTTTAATTCATAATAAGGACTATGTAAATGGACTCCTTTTTGAACTCAATGGAGACATTAAAAATAAAACTCATGTAGTTTATATATTTTTTACAAAAGAAGAGATGAGACATATACATTAATTCAAGCTTTTCTTTTTCTCTGTGATTTATTATTTAGAAGAAACAGAATGGTATTTTATTTTAGCAGGCTATAAATAGTAAATACATACAAATAAAATAGTTACAGGGTAAGATAACACAGTACTGAATAAACAGTAATATGCACAGTGTTGTACTTATTGTTCTTATTTTTATTTAGTCCATAAACAAGATCCTTCTATATTGTCTATACCTCTTAACAGTCTTTCTGCTATTGCTACTTTTTTATTTCCTTTAGATCACACTTTTTTTAATCTTTGCATTACCATTTCCTTCTAGTGACAGGTAACACTCCATCTTTTAGCAGATGCTTCAAAGGATGGCTCCCTAGTTGGTTTAGAAAGATATACTAAATCTTTGATAAGCCCGTGAAAAAGGACAGAATCTTCTAACGTGTGATCAAACTTCACTACCTGACCTGTTTAATTGGGCGGCCAGAGGGAATTGGGAGGATGTCAAAGCCATGGGCTGAATGTACCAGGGTAAGGACTAAATGATAGGATCCTCGTGTCTCAAAACTCTTAACTCTATGGAAATAATACAATGCATCCAAAGCTTTGTGAAGAGATATTGAGCAAATGTTTCTAAGATAATGTAAATAGATGATTGGATTGGTAAAATATATTTTTCTTTTAAAGGTCACTCCAAACCGAGGACCAAAAAAATGAACATTGATGGGAAGAAAAAAGAAATAGTTCTGATTCTGTGACCCCCTTGGGTGGCGTCGTTAGGAGCCACGTTAACTCCCTTTTTCCAACAGACATGGGAACTTCAGTGTTTCTGAGACACTGCAGTCATGCTTGTATTCTGAAGTGTAGGGCAACTCAAGTACAGTGAACTCCAGACATCCTGGGTGATTTCCTCTGCGTCCTCTTCCACAAGTACCCTAGTCATACCCTAAACCTACCTAGCCGCGGTGAAAGGGAGAAGAGAGAACAAGAGGGGAGGGAAGGTTAGGACAGGGGAGGTGAGGGAAGGGCAGGGAAGGAAGGTTAGCACAAGGCAGGGGAGAAGAGGGGGAAGAGGAATGGGAGGGGAAAGGAGGAGCAGGGAGGATGCTTGCTGACATGAGCGCCTATCTTGATACACGATTACATTTATTTGGTCTTTCACTTGACCAATTTTTCCCAGTATGTGACTCATCCCTATATAATAGTTGTCTAAAAAAATATTTAGAGGCAGGAAACTCTGTGTTTGCATTATTACTTCTTGACCTTAGACAAGTGTCTTATCGTTCATGAGCCTCACCTTTCTCATTTGTAAATTGGGGATAGATAGACCATTTTGGAAGATAATTTGTAAGAATTCAATAATATGTAAAGAACGCCATTTTAGGATTCTCCAGAAAACAGAATCATTAAAAATCTATACATAGATAGGTTGATCTAGTGAGTGAGTGAGTGATTTAGCATCAGAAATTGGCCCCGTTAGTGGAGCCTGCCACGTTTCAAGATGTGCATTTGGCAACCTGGAGATCCACATGAGCCTCAGGCAGAGCCCCAGTCCAAATCTAAAGGCCTAAGGACCAGGAAAGATTATGTTGTAGTTCAAAAGGCTAAACACAGGAAAATAGATAAATAACAATGTCTCCATTTGAAGGTAGGCAGATGAAATTCTTTTTCTCAGGTTTTCCTTCTATTCAGAACTTCACGAGAGGAGGCCTGCCTACATTAGGGATGGCAATCCTCTTTATTAGGTCCACTGACTCATATTATGATCTCATCCAGAAGCACCCTCACCCAGAATAATGTTTAACCAAACATAGGAACATCCTGTCACCCAATAAAGTTGGCACACAGAGTGAGCCATCACAAATACAGAACTTAGCACAGTTACTGGAATAACCTAAGATGAATAAATAAGATCTATTATTAGGATCTTAACTTACATGATTACTATAGGATCTAAGGTCAAGACTCCACTCATTCCTTGTTAAGAAAACAAACCACCACCACCACCAGTCCTCCAGTCCATGTCCTAATTATAATGCTCTAAGGTTGAAGGTGCAACTAAGAAAAGAGACCTCTCTAAAGCAAAATGTTCAAAACAGAGGGCATTTAATACAGACAGCTGCAACAGGTAATGGAAGAGCTGGAAGGCCTAGCAGGGCTTGGTGGTGGAGAAAAGGGAAGCTGCTCCAAGGCTAGTAGGACACCTGCCCTATGGGTCAGACCAAGGGATCTTGGTGCATCATAAGCCTCTGAAAGTAGCTGGAGGTGCAAAGAAGATATAATTCCAGCCAATAGAGAAGAACGAGCCCCACTCTGGGTTTACCTTTCCTCCAGCAACTTGATGTCTGACCACTGTCCCAGTGAATGAGCCCAGCCAGAAGCCAGTTGACCCAGGCATGGGAAAGCACTCTACAGTGTTCTGTTGCTAGAGTTGGCAGATCAGGACAGGGCAGAGGCAAGGGACGGATCTGAAGAAAACAGGAACATAACCCACATGGGCCCTGTCACATTCTCTGTAAATGTCTCGCATTCTCTCAAGGCCCTCACCAGGCTGCAAGCTGTTCTGGGGAGGGGGCTTTCTACACGGAGCCCTGAGCCCAAAAATACCTATGAAGTAGATACTTCCTGACTGTCCACTACTTTGGCTCAAACAGTTGAGCCATCTTTTTTTTTTTTTTTTTTTTTTTTTTTTTGAGGTTACTGGGAGTCGACCTCAGGACCTCGCACGCCAGCAGGCACCCATGCTGCTGAGCAATATCACTGGCCCTTTTTTCATATGTGGGTTCTGGGAGTTGAACTCGGGCCCTCACACTTGCCAGGCAGGTGCTTATGCTGCTCAGCTATCTCACCGGCCCCAAGAGCCATCTTTGAATTCCTTCCAGACAACATTTGTTCTGTGTCTTCTCCATCTTAGGTTGGAATTACCAAAATCAGGAGGCCCGATTAAATCTGAATCTCAGACAAATAACAAATCATTTCTTAGAATAAGCATATCACAAACATTGCATGGGGCGTGCAAATGCCAAAGCAAATTAGTCTATTTACCTGAAATTCAAATTTAACTGGGTGTCCTATACTTTTGTTTGCCAAATCTTTCGACGTTAGCTTAGAGAAATGCAGAAAGGATGCATCCTTGGATCACAGTGGTGTCTCTGCTTTATCATACATGTGCTGTGCTCACCTACCTGTGCAGGCCGGCTTCACCAGCTGAGGATTTTAGGGGTGTCACAAAGTATGACGATGAAGTCATGGCTGATAAAGACTAGCAGGTCCTCTGACATTTTTCACAGTCGTCGTGGGAGTCCAGCTGGTGTAGGAAAAGCTCCAGAGACTCAGGGTGCTCGTCACTCTGCCTGCGAAGTGTAGAAAAGCCCTGGTCTGTGAGCTCCTCGGCAGATGGACTATCCACTACACCAAACACCCAAACTCTCCCTCACAAAGGGATCACCGGTGCCAGAAAGAACTGAGGTCGCTGCGACCGCTGTTAAACACTTCGGAGCGGTTACTTAATCACAATGTTCATATTCATCAAGTAGGCTACAAGAAGACTGGAGCCAGACTGGGTAGGTGCCTGCCACTGCGGACTGACACCCAATAGCTCTGAACCCTTAGGCATTAAGTTTGTTTTCTGTGTCTCATTTCCACATGTGTAAGACTGTGATACTAATAATTCATGGGGTTTTAAAAATTGAGAGTGATATCATCCATTTCAAGTTAAGAAAGGTGTGTTTACTATGCTTATTCACAATTAATTGAGGCTGAAATATATCAAATGATGGCAGTTTAGGGCTCCTTTAGATGTCTTCTAGGCTTTTCTTCATGCTGCCCCTCCACCCTACCTAGCCCACTTCTGGCTGATTTCTAGCTGAGTGGCACGACCTGGTTCAGGTGGGCCCCCACAAGAATCCTTCCTCAGTACCCTTGACACTATAGCCACAAGGTATGAGTGTGATAATGTATGATTCTGGCCTCTTTCCTTAGCTCTGAGCTCGTTGTAACAGAGATTATTCTATCATCTCTCTAATTGCAATGCCTAGGAAATTTTATGGGATGTCATAGTATAACAATAAATGTTTGGTGAACGTTTGGATGACATTTTCTGTCCTACAGAGAGAGATAATTAGAAGTTAAAAATTTTAATAATGCTAAAAATATTAACAATAACAATGGCAAATAATATGTGAAGGTAGTCATACAAGATATAATCAAAAATACAGTAAATGTTTAAATTTAAAAATGTATTACAGTAAAAGAAATATTGTCATTAACTCTTCTTCAAGACACTCCCCTCACTTCAAGAACACTTCTGGCCACTTTCTGAAGCAATTATGAAAGTCTTCTTTCATGAGTGTCTTTAGTTGGGCTATCATAGTTGCCTTCATGTCCTGAATTGACTCTAAACATTTACCTTTCATGGTCATTTTGATTTTAAGGAAGAGCCAGAAGTTACACAGTGCTAGATCCAGTGAGTAAGGTGGATGAGGACACTTTGTAGTATTGGATAGCACTTGGCAGCAGCATCCTAAGTATTTTTGATCGCACCTCATAAAGACACTTACAAAAGAAGACTTCCAGAATGGCTTCAGAAAGTAACAACAACAATGGATAACTGTGTTTGAAATGAGGGAGAGTGTATTGGGGGAGGTTAATGACAATGTGCCTTTTACTACAATAATGTTTTTAATTTAAACATTCATGGTATATTTTGATCACCCCTTGTATGTACTAGATACTGTTCTCAGACCTCCACATTTAATATCCATAAACCATTCCATGGGATTGCCACTACTTCTAATAATAATCCATTTCACAGATTAATAAAATGAGGCATTGGAAGAGTAAGTGATTTTTCCTGCTTCCCCCAGCTACAGTACTGAAGACCTACTATTACAGTAGCCTGAGATGTCATCATATCAAGGGCTCATGTGATATATATCTATTTACTGAAGTATCAGCTCTAGTAAGCAAATGAAAGAGCAAGACAGAACCTGGTTTAAAAAATATTGAAATCCAAATAAGCAGCACACAGGTTTCTTGCTATGGGTGGAAAATGCCAGTGATACTCATTTTGAAGTTACCTGTGCTCCAGGTTTGGAGAACCCTAACCGATCATGAGCCTATGTGCATTAACATATCAGGAACTGAGTGAAAAAAGGGTTTGCTAGATCCTACTATCTTCTTATTCTGCTTGTAAACACCTACATTTGTTTTCTATTTCGTGTGTCAGTTACGTAAGAGCATCTCTATATATCTATCAATTTTCAAAAGAAATACTTCCTCATAAGTAATGCTTACTTACTAAATATTTTAGTCTCTACTCTTTCACCTTGATTCTTACTTTAGTTTCTTTCCTACTCTTTGTGAAGTTCTAAATTCTAAGAAGAAAGCAATATTCTATCTTGCTGGTTTGCTGGCATTGTATTACAGGGAAACAGAGTACAGCCTACAGGTAGCCTCTACTCTTGCTTGTAACTGATCATAATTTAAAAAAATAAACCCCATCTTTCTTCATTGTTCCAAATTATTGAAGTGAGCTGCAGGCAACTTGAATAATAGCATATATACCATTTCCAAGCAAAAAATTTGTGTGTGCGCACAGGGAAAGTCAAACATATGTAAGTGCACACACTCATTCCATCTTTCTTAGCCTTTGATCACTGCTTTCTGGTAAGGGACATGGCATCTCAAAGTTTCTGTTGTTATGAACATTTCTGTGTTAGAAGCTAAAATGTCCCCAAAGCTCCACAGCATGGATTCATCATGGATTCCCAAATTTTCTTGAGGAATAAAAGCAGAGCTTAGATGTATAATAGTTTCGATCTTTTTCTTGAAATCAACTTCTGGATTTCCCACTTCCATAAGGAAATAGATCTATTTAATAATCAAAAGGGGAAAGAGATAATTCAACATTTTTACTTTTTTGGGCCTACAGAATATTTTCTAGTCTCTTTGTTCTTTTCTTGGAGTTTTCCGTCACTAACTTTGGTTTATAAGTAAACAGGGTGCATTCATTACTGCTGACTTCCTATGATTAAAGTGAATACAGTATTCAGAATTTAAACTTTCATCCTTTGAAAGCTTCTAGTCTCCATCATGTTAAATTTTTTCTCCTTCGAATATGCTTATACTTTCTCTGATCTGTGATGAAATAACTAAACTGTGCCAGCTGCAGGGGAGGCAAGACAGTGTTTGGAGCACTTGTGGTAATTTCTCAATCTTGGCACTGCTGACATTTTGAATTATTTGATTATTTATCCTGGGCACTAGTCTCTGCAACGTAGGGTGGTTACCAGTATCCCTGGCCTCTATCCACCAGACATGAATACCAGTTCTCCCTAGTGTGACAACCAAAGATGTCTCCAGATCATACCAAGTATCTTCGGGGGGTGCATAATTGCTCCCAGTTGAGTGTCACTGCTCTAGAGGAAAAAAATAAAAAGTAACCAGTATTTGATAAGTACCTATATATGCCAAGCACCCAACCTACATTCTCTAATTCTACTCTTCCCAACAGCACTCTAAGATAGGCAGTAATATCTTTGCTTCACAGATGGAGAAAATGATATTCAGAGCAATGCGGTAGCATGCATGTGGGCTCTCCACTTCAAACAGGGGAGGATGAGTCTGACTCTAAACCTTTTCTACTCTCTCCTCTAATCTCTGCCACCTGAAGCACTGATCTACCATTTTACCATAGGTGTCCCATCATCCCAATGACTACACCCTTTTCTTCTGCCAGCACAGTCACATAATCACTAATCAATTTTGTGTAATTTTACCTCTTTCTCAGTCATAAGGTATCTCAGACTTCTTAAAATGTTAAAACTAAACACAAGACCATAAAATTTTAAATATGCAAAAATGTATAAATATGCTTAGAATTTACATTTTATTTAAAAATCAAAGTTATACAAAATTTAAGGCTGTGACTATAGCAACAAATTAGAGTAAATTAGTTCTAAAGCAGATTTTACTAATTTTTAGTTCACAGAGGATATTTGCTCCATCTTAGTCTTCCTTTTCAGAGTCCTTACCAATGAAGGACCCATATTTAGTATTGGACCAAATGGAGATCAATGTGAGAAAACTTTGTCATTGAAAGGTTTCTAAGAACACTGTTGAAGAAGATTGTGATAATTGAGGTCAGTAGCTTTCTATTTTCTACTCACTACAAGCTGAAGGCTTTTTTAGTGTAAGCAATCACCAATATGTGTTCAACAGAACTCTAGACTGATCCATGGGATATCAATCAGTGTTTCTGTAAAAAAAAATCTTAGATAAGTGTTTTTGGGTAATGATTAAAAACAGCAATATTAAACACAGTCCTTCCCTTTGGGCTGTGTGTACCTTTAAGAAGAATATGTATTGTATCACGTGTCCCCCACTTATTTGGCTATTGATTCTCCATGCCCATACTTTGGAATAATTAGTGTCTTGAGGAATATTTTCTAAAATATTGCATTTTTTTCTCCTCTAAGGAAGTTATGTTTTGTCCTGAATGAAATCCTCTAGAGCCTCTGTTCTTAATTTTTCCAGCTATTTTATGGCAATTTCCTGTAACTACTCCATTTGTTCAAGCATTTTAAATAAGAACACCTAAATCACTTTTGGCCTATCCATAATTTGTAGAACCTTAGTAAAATCAGATATAAAGTATAGTAGTTTATCATTTTCAGACAAGCAGGCAACATAATGTTCAAATTCCAGTACTAAGCAGGAAAGCTTACTGTCATCTTTCACATACTTAGTTGACAGTTTCTCTAACAGAAACACCACCGTCTACTCAGAATATAAGGGTAAATATAGTATCAGTCAAAACTCATCTTTGGACAGAGCAGATAAGCTACCAAAGATATCTTGCCTCATGAAAAGATACAGGGATTAATTTTTCAAACATGCACATCATTTAATGCTCACTGCTGTTTATATTCTGTCTTCACTGATGTAAGTGATAAGGCCTTATGAAGGCATGAACCTAGAATTTGGAGATTAACACAGACATTTCTGTTTGAAAGGGTGCAAAGAGAATAATTACATTTCATTTGCCCAAGCATTTAGTATTTAGCTGGCATGAATAAGAATCACACCAGGTCAGCAAAACTCACCCCTCTGCGAACACAGCTTCACATTTAGAGAGGGATGTGCTCTGTGATGACCCTGGACCACTCACCCAAGTCAACAATTTCCTCCTCCCTGGTTGAAGGAGGGTACAGGAGCTGGTAAATATTATTCCTTGATTGCAGGAAAAGACCGTTTTAATAAGATAATAATAAAAGCTCAGCTTCATTGGCCTAGGTTGATGCTGTTTTTACCTCCTCTTATCACTATGGTTGGATGGATGTCCATTCAGTTTGGAAGGAACATATGTGGATAGTCAGGGTAGTATTTAATGAAAGTAGATTATATGCCTGAACAAATTATTACTTGAATTATTACTTGATCTAGTAATAGTACAACTACTATGATATTGGTTTTTTTCTTTCTTTATGGTCAGTCGTTGTAATGCATTCAGTACATACTTTTAAATTTCTCATGGCTTTAATCCTTTTTGATCCTCTCATGGCTAGGATGATTTCATGTTGATCCAGCTGTGTATATGGTGAAAACACTTAAGATGCAAAGCAGGAAAGCACTCTTTAACATAAAATGGCCCGTAAGTGGCTAAGATAAGATTTGAATCCAGGCAGCATAACTTTGAAACACATGCCCTTAGGCACTATTTCATCCCACTAATTACATATTGCTCATAAATTTAGTGGCCATTTAGAATGGGGTAGAATGACTTTGTTCTCCAATGAGCAAATCTGTGAAAAATGAAAGTAGTCTATTTAGAAGAAACATACAGTACGCACTAATACACAAAAAGAGATATGACAAGTAAAATTTGAGCTGATTTTGAAATAAAGATTAAGTTTGGGAAAGAAGTATGAAGAGCGCATTTAGGAATGGTAGTCCTCAGGTCTAGACCTTGCTTGCCACTGGCCAACTCATTTCCACATTCTTGCTACCTACTAGCAATCATAATAATAACAATATAACAATAACTAAATGTGTTCTGATTGCTGCCCATAATTCTTGGGCGTCACTCCTAGAGTGAGACTATAAAAACAATTTCATATTTAAGGGCGACTTGTATCGCAGTTCAAAAATTCAGTTTACAAAAAACAAACTTCTATATCTAATATGCAAATATTACAATTTGATGTCAACTCTTAATTCTTCATCCATTTACAATTCTTTTTCCTTCAAATGTACTTTCTGTTATTGTTTCTTTTCATCAGTGAATAAGCAGGTCTCACTCTCTCATCCATCCATTCTCTTCTTGACTCTAATTCTTCCTTAAAAAAATAAACTTGTATTGTTTCTCCTTTCTTCCACATGCGTGAACTTCTGAATGGAATTGTATGTAGTCACTGTGGCTAAGTCCTAACCTCTCTTTCACACCTTAAAGCTACACGACAACATATTTCCCATTCCAATGAAATCATGTCATCCAAAGTGACCAATGGCTTTCCCACTGATATATCCAACAGAGTGTTTACCACTTTTCAACTCTTCTCATTCTTCTTGTATTGTGAGACTATTTTTCCTTTCTATTTTTCATAGGCTTTTCTACTCCACAACTCCAGATTACAGACAGTCCTAGGAATGTGCACATCACACACTGCCTTAAGCCTTAAGCAAGGCTTCTAAAAATCTATACCCCAACTCAAATATCTACCAACATGCCATAGTATACTTGAATATTAGTTATCTGCTGCGTATATGCAAATGGACATTTGCAAATTCTCATTTTCCTACATTTTCATTTGCTGTTTCTTTGTTTTGTTTTGTTTTAGCAGTTCTCTCTGATAACTATAAGTCTGGTACTACCCCTTGCTACCTGTTATGTTAGTCAGCTTTTGTCATTGTCTTAGTTACTCTTCTCATTGCTGAGACAAAAACCCAACACCCAAACATAAAGGAGAAAAGGTTTATTTAGCTCACAGTTTGTAGAGGTTTCAGTCCATAATCGGCTGGTTCCACGGCAGGGTGGCACATGTCAGAGGGGCAACAGTTCATGGCAGCGGAAGCCAGGAAAAGCAGCAAGAGAGAGAGACAAGACTCTTTCTGTCCTTTATATTGTATACAGGGTACCCACCCTAGGGCAGGTGTAGCACTCACACCCTTAATCCCAGCAACCTTAATCCCAGCATTTCACTACAAATCAATCACATACTCCAGATTCAGCCACGTCCAAAAAAAACCCTATGACCAGGAGGCTTTGGGGGGACATCTAGACACAAACCATAATGGTCACTGTGACAAAATACCTGAGAAAAACAATTTAAAGGAGGAAAGATGTATTTTGGTTCATGGATTCAGAGATTTCAGTACATGGTCACTTGGCTCCATTGTTTCTGGGCCTGTAGTGAAACCAAACAACATAACAGAGAGCAGGTGGCAAAGAAGAGGGGCTCATCTCATGGAGGAGGCCAGGAAGCAGAGAGAGACAACATTCCAGAAAGGAAAAGGCTGGGGTAAAGATACAGTCCGTAAGGGCACACCCCAAAAAGCCACTCTCTTCAACTAGATTCCATCTCTGAGTTTCCATCACTTCCCAATAATGCCATCAAATCATAAATCTATCAATGAATTAACTCCAATTGAGTTAAAGCCCTATAATCCAATCACTTTCCAAAAGCCCCCCTCTGAACACTGCTGCCTCGGAAACCAAGGCTTTAACACATAAGCACATAAAGAACATTTTATATCCAAACTATAAAACTTGTCTCTTACTTTCCTACCCTTCAATGAACAGATCTTGATGATATTATTTCCAACACATTTCTCTGAGTTTCATCCTCCTTACCATCTTCATTTCCATTGCCTTAGTTGACATAGTCATTATTTTTCTTTAGAATACAAATTGTTGTGTTCACTTCTTCCATGCAAGCTCTTCTTTCTCTTCATCAGGCTCTAGAATCACCTATCCATCCAGAGAATGTGAGAGGGGCCTGTAATCTGGTTGGCTTTATAACAGGCTACAAGCTTTATTCAGAATGCAATTAGAAGTTATGGAAAGGATTCAGGGATAAGTCGTATTCTCACACTTATCTTTTATTCTTGACACTCAGACCTTACACTGCAGCAACTGAAGATGCACAGTGATGTTTTCATTTCCACGTCTGTGATAGTCAGTCTATTTTTAACCCTCCAGTTTTATTCTTCATTCTTCTATTGCTTCAAAATGACCAGATTCTGATGCCTTTTGACTGTGTTGGGTTCAGCCTAGGGAGAATTCTAGAGGATCTCAGGGTTCGTGGAGAAAGAGGTGAGGGTATTTACTTTTCTTGTTTCTTCCTTTCAGGTCATGGATTGGCAATGGCCATTTCTCTAATGAAAACAATATTCATCTTTGAAGCTACAGCTTTAAAGGTCTTGCTATAGGTCTTGCTCAGTTTAAGCACTTTTCTTTTTTCTCGTCCCTTTAAGACTAAGGGTAGTGACAACTTCTAGATTTTCCTTGACCTGGGGTTGCTTCATTATCCCTTGTTAGTTTTCCTTAACTTCACGTTTAGGTTTACAAATGGCCCCTTCATTAAAATATCTTTAATGTCTTCTATGAAGTGTGCTACATGCTGAGACCCTTACCAGCCAATGCCCTTAACTAAAACCTAGTTCCCACTTACTATTCCCTACTTCTATTTCTCTGGTTGCAACATGTTCATCCTTTGAGATTCACGCTAACCTGAGAGTCCAGAAAAGGTTATTTGAAATATATGCCAAATATTCTTCTTATACTTCTCTAACCCCATTTACCACTCTTTTAAATAACCTATATCCTCTACTAAAAGATGAAATTAGGAGACATCCCCCCAAAACCTCATGTGCTCATAAGCAGGACTTTTGGGAGTTGATTGGATCACAGGGGCACTATACTGGTTGGTAGATTAGTCCACTGATGAGTTTATAAGTGAATGTGCTGTTAGGTGGGGGGCCTGGTTGGAAGAGGTGAGTCATGGCGGTGTGGCCTGGCAAGGTCCATCTTCCCACCACCACCCTCCATTCACCCTTTGCTTCCCAGTCACCATGAGGTGAGCAACTTCTTCATCATGCCCCTCTGCCATGCTGCCCTGCATTGGTGTCAGCTGACTTTGAACTGAAATGTGCACCAAACTAAATCTCTCCTCCTATAAGTTGTGGGTGTCAGATATTGTGTCCCGATGACAAGAAGGTGACTAAGACACGAAGTTACATATAAGTGATAATTTGGTTTATATTCTTTGTTTCTATCTCATATATAGCAAGTTCTGACTGCATAAATAAATGAATTATTGGAAAATATTTTGACCAAATTCCCAGTTTGCAATGACCTTGGTTGATATAGTTCCATGCAGTTTTGTCTCAGAGCTCATTAACTGGTAGGCAGGATATTCTTTATGACTACAGCGGCAAACCTTTTAAAGACCGAGTGCCCAAACTGCAACCCAAAACCCACTCACTTATTTATCACGAAGTGCCAACACTGCAATTAAACCTGAATGCTGAGGTTTTAGTTTAGAAACAACAAGTCATATATTAACATCTTTTGTCTTGAAAGAAAAAGACAATAACAAGCATGCCATAGGTTTGCCACCTCTGCTCTATGATAATGGACATTCATCTTTAAAACTGAAACTACCACTGGAATATTAAAGAGATTAGTAATTTATATATTGGTGTGAATCAATTTAATGACAATTCATGTTAAATATTAACTTATATTGATAAACTAATAAATTCTGGAAATAAATATTTAATGTCATTAAACACTTTAAAGTTTAGGTACAGTACAGTAGAATGTATTACTGATGGTCCAACACTCAATAATGAACACATATTTCTCAGTATTGGCATAAAGGACCTCAAGAAGTCACAAGTCCTATTAAGCAAAGGGATTGAACTTAGATTAGTCTGTTAGCTAATTAAATCTCTATTACAAAATACTGCCTCAATTTCATGTAGGAAAAAAATAGAGCCTTTACTTTTTCCTACTCTTCAATTTGGATTCTTTTTTTCTTTTCTTTTCTTTTCTTTTTTTCTTTTGCCTTTTTACTTTATCTGTTGTTGTTAATAAAGCATGAAGCCTTTGTTCTTTCTATTACAGACAATTTTCAAAATCCAATCTACCAATCAACTGATCTATCAGTAGTTTTACTTTTTGGAGGAGGGCAAAGGAGAGGAGATAAGAGATACACATTCTTCCTGTTCACCATCCCAAATAGGTTTCTTGTTTTAATATCAAATTTACCTTTAACTTTGCATAGTGCATCTTTTGGCCATTGTAGTGAGATTAAGCCTACCAACTCAGTATAATAAATACTAATCAAATACATAACATGGTAAGTAGTGTGAATAAGAAGAGAGAGCTGCCCATATCGACCCTCAGTTTAATCATTTCTTTTGATATCTAACTCCTGGACCACAGAATATACTTGATGAAATATAAGTGTACTTTATTGGCTTCACTAGAGCAAGAAGTACCATAAAAAGAGAAAAATGAATAAAGTATCCAGAGTCAATGTAAAGAATCTTCAGGAGAAGCAACCAACCAGATAAATAAATATCCCCATGCTTAGGACAGTGCACTCATTACAAGAATACAAGAAATATTGTGCAGACATGAGGGATGCAAATCAGGGTTGGAAAATTTCCTGACTTCTGGTAACATCATTGTACTGTACAAACCATTTTGTACAACTTCCTTTCTTCTTTGTCATGGAATAGCATGCGTGCACTTTACAAGCTGTATTTTTTCCATGTAGGCTTTGAAATCTATAGAGACATTACAATAAAGAATATAATTATTCAACTTCACTGATCTTGTGTTATTGTGATATTTGAGTTTGGTCACAGAAATCTCAGAGAATCTCCATCAATTAAAAGTACTTTAAAGAGAAAAACAGAGGGAACTGACAGATTCTGTCTTTGAAGGGAACCACTGAAGCAGCTTTTAGAAAATATAGTGTTTTTTCCCATGCTATGCGGACATTTTGAACTTACTGCAGAGCACAACTGTCTGTGTAGAGGCTAAAATACCAGCAGCTCTGAATGACAATAAAGGCACAATCGTGAAGGGCATTAAAATGGGAACCACTTGAAGCAAGTGGCAAAGGGAAATCAATCAGCATTATGTTTTGCTTTTCCTGGAGAGCTAGCAAGGCCATGCATAAAGACTATGGCAAAAATTTGCCTTTGAAAAATCTCACTATAATTATCTGTTTAATGGCATAGTGTAGCTCCCATTCAAGGAAAGGGCAACATCACCTCTGGGTGTCAGGTCCTACATTGCATGCTGACTATTAATCACTATAATGGTTGTGATACCACTGTGCACCTGTCTAGCGCTTTGGCTTTTCTGCTGCCCATTCGCAGACATGGAGAAGCAGAATGGCAGAGAGGCAGGCTTTGATTCCAATTCCAACTCTGCCACATAAGCTTCGGTAACCCTAAGCAAATGGCCTAATGTTTTTATAGTTTTCTGAGTGGAAAATGAAGATAATGGTACTAATTTTAATGAGCCATAGTGAAGGTTATAGATAAGGAAGTTCCCATAAGGTACCTGTAACATAAAAACACAATAAAGAATGATCATTGGTATGACTAGCATCATCAGAACCTCAAAGTTAACTCTAAACAGGGCATACAGAAGATGTTCAGAAATAAAAATGAGAAAATGGTCCCAAAGGGAACAATAGTTGCCTAAGATAACACAGCTTGTTAATAAAAGTATTAGACTTTCATGACCTAATCTTGAGTTCTTACTTAATACACTGGTTTGTCGGGGGGGGGTTGTTTTCTGGTACTGGGAATTGAACTGAGGATCTTCACACTGAGCTAGCTCCCTAGCCTTTTTTTATTTTTTAATTTGAGACAGGATCTCACTAAATCACCAAGTCAAACATGTGATTCTCCTGACTCAGCCTCTCTAAATGCTGAGATTATAGGTTACCACCATGCTGGCTGGTAAACTAGTATTTCTTTTTTAATCTTTGCAGCACCATAGATTGAATCAAAAGCTTTCACACTGTGCTACATTCCCAGTTCCTTCCTTTTTTGAGGCAGGGTCTCGCTAAGTTGCTAAATTGCCCGAGCTGGAATAAAACTTGCAATCCTCCTGCCTCAGCCTCCCAGAGTAAACCAGTATCTTAAATATTCATTTTTATTGGGAGAATATTGACAATAAGAATAGTTATTAAAGGAGAATGGGGACATAGAAAGCATTTCATTGACATTTCATTTGAGATATTAGGAATACTACATATTCCAAAACAGTTCAAATTTCCTTGGATTAGTATACCATATATCCCAATGATGACCTTAGAAAAATACATTTCCTATATCTGTATAAACAATTCTGATGCAAACCAAAATCAAAACAAAAAATTGGAAGAGGGAGTCAGCCTAGATTTAAACCCTTGATTCATCTGGAAAATTTTTGACTAAAAATTTTGACTAAAAAACTTATATCAAGTTATATTCTTTGCCATAGATGCTGAGTCAAATTAAGCAATATAGTATGTTCTAGAAATGCACATCTTGAGAAGCTTCATACCATACACTGCACTTTCCTTCAATTAAACATCATTTTCTGTTGTCTAATAATACCAGTACATTGCATAACTGAAATTGCAAAAACAGGTAATAGGGTGGGGTGATAGATTGGGAGGAAGCAACTGAGGATCTTATTAAATTACCAATTTAGGTAATCTGCTGGTGGCAAATCATTATTTTGTTACCTGATAGATCTGCAGGGCTTGTAGAACAAAAGATCTTTTAAGCAGCAGGATTGATGCTTTAAGTTGGGAAAACGTCCATCAATAAAGATCAATGTGACAATACGATTTATTCAGATACAATGCTACCGCAAGCAGTTTTTACATTTCTGAATTTTTATTACCGCAAGCAGGTATTTTTTATTTGTCTTTGGTTTCCTCACAGAAACTTGTTTGAAATGTTTCATTATAGAGATGAAAGAGGCCAATTTATTTGCTTCGCATATCATCTCTAACTGGTAAGAAAAGACAGGGACCTCCAGAAAAATTTTCAACTAGTTAATGAAATAGTTAATTGATGAAGTGTTTGTTCTGATGAGTCAAAAGCAGACAGTGTACAACCAAAGTAAGGGTGCTTAATGAAAATGGGGCTGGCTGAACTTAATAAATGTCTGCCATGTAGATAGAAATTAATGCTGGAAAGACATATGCATTTACTATTATCTTGCAGAATGAAAACATATTAAAAGTAACCTAAATAGGCCTTTGCCTTAATGTACTCCACATAAGGCACTGTGGCTAGTATGCAGTTACAAAAAATTCTAAAAATCATTGTTTCCCAAAAGAGGAGAACCCATTAGTTGTATATTTTACATAATATGGCATATAAAATACAAAATGGAACAATTTGCTGAGATATTCTAATTTTTTCATAAATTATGTTTTTATTACATATACATGTGTTATGGTTTAAATCTAAAATGTTTGCAAAAAGTCTCATGTGTTCAGAGGTGGCACTTTTGGAAGGTGACTGGATCATGCAGGGGCTATATTTGTCAATAAACTAACCCATTGATGAGGCCACAGCTGACTGTGCTATTAAGTGGCAAGGCCTAGTCAAAAGAAGTGGGTGACTGGAGGCATGACCTAAAAGGGTGCATTCTTATTTTCAGCTCCTCCCTTCTCTTTCTGCTTCCTACCTGCTATGGATTGAGAGCACTTGTCTTCCACCATACCCTTCCACCATGTTGTTTCTACCTTGGAACCAGCTGACTGTGGACTAAACCCTCTGAAACCATGAGTCAAAAGATACCTCTCCTCCTTTAAGTTGCAAGTGTTTTGTCCCATTGAGGGAAAGTGACTAATGCAGATAGTGAGGAGGTATTTTGAAACCTCACATTTGCAGAAGATTTTGCAAACTGACTTTTTTAAATAAAATGGAAGAAGATCGACAAACAACAACCAACCCTGCCTTCTGGGTATATTTGTCATATTATGGCAATATGAGTGATCCTGTCCCCAAATGGAGAAAGTCTAAATTACACTTAGAGAAAATGGAGGTTTTTTTCTGTTCTTTTCACCACATCAATGATTTTTTTTAATTTTAAAAATCAGTTTTATTAAGGTAAAATTTGCCTATAAGATTCACCAATTTGGTATACAACTCAGTGATTTTTTTAATAGCATTATTGGGGTCTAACTGATATCCAGTTATACTATTTAAAATATATATTTGGACAAATATATGACTCTGAAACTTTATCACAATCAAGATAAATATATCTTATCACTAACAATTTCTTCATCTCTTTATAATCATACTTCCAATTTCTCACAACCATTTCTTTTTTCCCTGATAACCACCAATATTCTTTCTGTCACTATAGATAAATTTGTTTCTGGGATTTGAAATATTTATTTAAATTTCAGAATATGTGTGTCAATTTCTACAGAGAAAATACTTCTTGGATTTTTATTAGGATTATATTGAATCTGTGAATCAATTTAGGAGAAATTATCATCATCATCACATTAAGGTTTTGAAAGCACAAACATACTACGTATATCTCTCCATTTATTTAGGTAACTTTAATTTATCTCAACAATGTTCTGTAGTTTTCAATGTACAGATATTGAATGTTTTTCTCATGTGTACCCTGAGCAATTCACATTTCTGATGCTATGATAAGAGGTTTTGGTTTTCATGTCAATTTGTGATTAATGTTAATTCTTAAAAATATGACTAATTTTGTACATTTATTCTTTATCCTGACAACTTGTTAGACTTGCTGTTAGTACTATATATTTTTTGTAATCCCATTGAATTTTCTACATGGATGATAATGTCACCTACAATAAATAATAATTTTATTTCATCTTTTCTAAATTGTATACTTTTTAAAAATTTCTTGCCTTATTGCGTAGGCTAAATCCTTCACATACTGATAAAAATAGGTGGTGAAAGAAAACTTTATTTTCTTCCTGAAGAACATTTTCATACAAATATTTCATTTACAAACTTATTCTTATTCAAGTCATCTCTTTTTCTTGAATGAACTTTGATAGTTTGTGTCTCTCAAGGAATTTTTTGAGACTAAGTTTACAGTCACAAGGTGTTCATAGTATTCCTTTATCATCCCTTTAATACCTGTAATGATACGGCTTCTCTTTTTCTTGACAATGGAAGTCTTGTGTGTTCTTTTTTCCTAACCAACCTGGCTAGAAGTTTATACATCTTACTGATCTTAAAGTGCCCACTTCTCATATTCTTTTCACCATTGTTTTTCTGCTTTCTATTTTACTGACATCTAATATTATTTTTATTATTTCCTTTCTACCACTTACTTTGGGATTTATTTTTCCCTTCTTTTTCTAGTTTCATATAATTGAATGGGCAAACATTAACAAGATCTAGTTTTGTTTTCCTATATAAGCATTTAGCCTTATGAACATCCTCTCAATATACTACCTTAGCTTTTCCTCGCAAATATGGAAGTTACGTTTTCATATTCCTTTAACTAAAAATAATCTCCATTTTTTTTATTCTTCTTTAGCCCATGTGCTTAGAAAGCTGTTTTTCAATTTTCAAATATTTGGGAACTTTTTAAGTAACTTTCTGATACTGATAGATCAGTTCCATTGTGATCAGAGAATATACTTTCTATGGCTTAATCCATTTCAACTTTTAAGGCCTTGTTCAAAGAACTAAACATGGTCTTTCTTGGTCAATGGTCCATGTTCACTTAAAAAGAATATGTATTCTGCCATTGTTTATAATTGTCAAATATGTTAACTTGATAAAAGGTGCTGTTTAGGATTATATGTTTATTGATTTTCCATCTGCTTATTTTACCAATTTTCGAAACACAGATATTGAAATTTCCAACCACATTATGAACATATATTTCCCCTAACAATTCTATAATTTTTTTCTTCATGTATTTTGAAGTTCTATTAGTAGGTGTATAAATACAGTATTTCTTCTAATGATTGATGCCTCTACCATTATTAAATGTCCCTCTTTATCTCTGATAATACGCTTTGTTCTGAAAATAATTTTGGTTACTTTTAGCATGTTATATGTTCCCTTTCAACCTATTTGTTTCTAGGCTTTTACTTTAAACCTACTTCTATTTACTATGAGTTTCTTACAGGGAGCATAGAGTTGCCTTTCTTTAACCAATCTGACAATCACTGCCCTTTATAGAGAACAGGAGGTCTTCAAACCATTTACATTTATTGTGATTATTAACATGGTTTGGTTTTAGTCAACCATCTTGCTCTTCATTTTCTATTTATCCCATTATTTTATTCCCTTCTTTTTCTGTCTTATTTTAAATTATTTTTTAAGATTCCATTTTAACTCCTTTGCTGTTTCAGTAGCTCAACCCTTTGGTTTTGATATTTTAGTGGTTACTTTAGGGCTTATAGTATCTATATTTAACTTCTCACAGTCTACCTTCAAGTCCTTTTACATCCCTTCATATGTAACATAAAAAACTGTGACAACACTCTTTCCTTTTTCCCAGCTTTTGTGTTTTTATTATCATATATTTTACTCTGATATATGTTACAAAACACACCTTGCCTTCTTTGCTTTGAAATTTATTATATTACCTTTAAATAGATTTAGATGATAATAATGTTTATTTTTACCCATATAATTATTATTTCTACTTGAAGGATTTTTATAATATTATAATATTTATATTATGCATATAATATTTTGTAATATAATATTTTAAGGGCAGATCTACTATGTGAAAGGTTTTATCTCACATTTATTTTTGAAAACTATTTTGTCTTAGTAAGAACTCTAGTTTGACAAAGTTTTATTTTTCTTTTCATTATTTTAAAGATACTACTGCCTTTTTACATTACCTTGTTCCTACAGAAAATCTTTCAACATTATTGCTGTTTCTCTGTATACAGTATTTCTTTGGGGGGAGGGTGAGTTTTGTGTTTTTATTTTGCTTTTAGTTTTTTTGTTTTGTTTTGTTTTTATATTGTTTTGTTTTTGCATTACTAGAGATTGAACCCAGAAATATTCTCCAGGTAAATTTATTATTTTATTTTGAGACAAAGTTTTAAGCTAGTCAGCCTAGCCTCAGATTTGCAATCTTCTTGCCTTCATCTCTCAGACAGCTGGAATTACAGACATGTGCCACCGTGCTCAGTATTTATTTTTTTCCCTGAGTGGCTTCTTTTTTGTTTTTCTGCTTTGTCGTGGACTTAAGCAATTTGATTTTCACAGACTTTGGTATAACAGTGTTCACATTCCTTATGCTTGGGCTTTTGGTACTATGGCTTTAGAATTTCTAACAAGTTAGGAAAAATTCAAGGCTAGAATTTCTTCCAAAACCGTTTTTTATCCCTTCTTACTGTAAATCCAAAAACTTTGTGTGTGCGTGCAAGTGGGTGTATAACTGAAATTTTCCCATAGCTCACTGTTATGTTACTGTTCTTTTCTTTTTCTTTAGTCTTTTTTTCTGTTTCATTTTGTATGGTTTATACTGCCATGTCTGAGTTCACAAGTGTACTTTCTTTCATAATTACTAGTCTTCCGTTACTCCCCTCTGTTTATTTCAGACATTATCATTTTCATCTCTAAATGCTTTATATTTTTATGTCACCCATGTATTTTCTTAACATGTTTAATCTTTCTTCTAGTTTCTTGAACATTTGGAATGCAGTTATAGTAACTGTTTTACTGCCCTTGCCACTAATTATGTCCTCTACCGCTAATTATGAATAGAATTTTCCTGTTTTCTGCATCCTTGTTAACTTTTAATTGGATGCCAATCATTATGAAGTTTACTTTACTGGATGCTGGATACATTCTATCCCCTATAACTATCCTAAAGCTTTATTTTGAGACACAGTTAAGTTAGTTGGAAACGGTCTGCTTCATTTGGGTCTTGTTGTACCACAATTTCATCATGCTAAGAAAAAAACATATGAACAATAAATGTGTACCAAGTTAGAAGCCTTGGAAGTTTCATATGCTATAAAGAGCAAAGATAAATCCTGCAAAGTTTTAAGAATTGGCCATATGAGTAAAGTTTTAGAGATTCAGTGGTTAGGACCATACTGAGATACGCCCTCTAAAGTAAAGGATAAATTACTACATCTTGTTTCTTACCCCACAAAGCAGGAAGCACAAGGTGGACCACTTGATATTTTCTCATCCATACATCAAACTTTCAGGAGGGGCCAAAAAGGCCTGTACAAGAGGCCCAGATGTGCTCCCTTGGGCTATTTGAGCCTGGATAGCATACACTGGAAGGGGCTATCAATGGTGAAACAGATGCCATGTCTTTATGAGAAGTCCCAAAGTGACCAAATCACAATGAAGATCCCTAAGATTCTAAAGCAGCCATGCCATCTGAAGTAAGAAAATATAAACCTTTAGAAAAAAAATATAAGTCCTGACATTCTACTAGGTCCCAGTTAGGGGCCTAAACTTCCCAGAATCATTCCAGTAGTTCTGTTGCTGATCAATAGCCATATGGGATTTCCATATGAACAGCTGCATCTTTTTTCTTTTCTTTTTTTCAACTCAGGGCCTCACACACATACCAGGCAAGTGCTCTGCCACTGAGCTATGTCCTTAGCCCTTTTTATTTAAATTTTGAGACAGGGTCTAACTAAATTGCCTAGGCTGACATGAAACTTTTGATCCTCCTGCCTCAGCCTCCCTGTAGTTGGGATTACAGTCCGGTGCCTGTATGCCCAGTTTGAGAAGCTGCATCTTACAATCAAAAGTCTTAGACAAGGGCCGGTGAGATAGCTCAGCAGCATAAGTGCCTGCCTGGCAAGCACGAGGTCCTGAGTTCGACTCCCAGTACCCACATAAAAGGAAAAAAAGGCCAGTGATATCGCTCAGTGATACAAGCACCTGCTGGCAAATGCAAGGCAGTTCGACTCCTGGTACCCACATAAAGAAAGAAAAAGTCTTAGACAAAATAGAGTGGTTGTTAATGGCATTCAAACTATAGAAAGTGTTTTTAATACGCACAACAAATTTTAATTATTATTGCACAATAAATTTAGTTATTATTAAAATTAATTTAATAATTTATTTTAATTATTTGCTAGAATTCTATGATGAGAATTAAATCAATGATCAGATTAAATCAAGCTTTTTGTAAATTTCAATGGGAAAGGAGAAGTCTTAGCATTTCAGACTGATGATGAAGTGCTGACCGTGTACCAGAACCTGTGCTATGCACTTAGTTTGTATTAACCCACTGAATCCATAGGACGAATGCTAATAGGCAATTATCAGTACCACTTATTGAAAGATTAAGAAGGTGATACTTGAAGAAAATAAACAATTCAACTCAGTAGACACAAAATGTTGGTCAACTGGGAAGAAAACTCAGTCTGGCTTCAAGATAAAATTTTCCCATATACCACACTAGTTCACAATGAAAAAATTTAATATATAGTATCTCACTTATTACTTGATCTTAGTGCTTATATATAAAATCACATAAATCACATACACACAGAGTTTAATTTGGGAAGGGGATTTTTTTGCTGCCCTGTACTCTCTCCCATTCTTATCCTAACCTCTATTTTTCTCCATTCATCTTAACAAGTACTGAGATTAACCTTCAACGGATTAAAAATTCCTTTTTGGATGTAACATCATGGCTTCTTTGTGCATTTCCCACAGTACTTAGAGCTCTGTTATAGGTGATTAACTTAATGTAGAAGTCTAGAACAAAATTAAAGATTCCAAGAAACAAAGTTATATTTACATTATTATGGGATCATAAAACTGAACATTTTCTTATAAGCAAGTCCAGTTTATACATTTTATGAGGGCGACTTACAGTTCACTGATCCACACACGTTCTCAGAACCAAGAAGTGGCAGAACTATTTCTGTCAACAAATGTTAAGCAACTATTGAGTGTGTAAAAAGGACTAGGATCATAATGAAGATCTTCTATTACTAAATTCAGTACTCTCTCCAAAATACTAGAAACCCATTTTAAATTACTCTTATTGGAACATAAGCTCCAGGAGAGAGAAATTTTGTTCTCTTCAGTTCTGTACTAGTTCCACAAACTGAGAAGTTATCTGTCATCTGAGTATTTGATGAATATTTGAAGAATAAATTAGTGAACTATCAATTTTCAGACTATGTAAATACTGCTTGATGACTTGCAAGGTACTCAAGAATCTTGCCAGATTATCTTTGGTAATGACAAGGACTGCTGACTATTCAAATATCTTAAAATTCTGATCAGGCATATTTCTCTTTCTCATAAAAGTAGCATATGTTTAAGAAGGGTTTCAGCTGCTTGTGCTTTAGGATTGCATTCAATAAAGCAAGGGTTGATTTCTTCTTTTTTAGAAAACATTTGTGTTTGGGTGAATTTTTTGGCATTTCCTCCCCTTGTTTGGGTACCTCATGGACACAGCCAGAATCTATAATTGGCCTCGCTATCACTGAGCCCTCACTTACCCGATGGAACATCAGCTTCATGAAAGCAAGTTTGCTTTTCATGTTCACAGTAGTGTGTTGCATTTTCTAAAATGAGGCTCTTCCAAGCCATTATCAATGAGAAATAATAAAAAACTAGTGGGCACCAGGTTTACATTGCTTCTTTTTAAGTCTTTTTACAAAGGCATAGTTGGGAATGCTGTTTCTCAAAATCCTGTCCTGACAAGTTAAGTACTAGAAGTTCTTTGTTGAAAGAAAGACCTTTCATCTTTTTTCTCTTTTTTCTTTTTCTTCTCTTTCTATTTAGGAAGGTTTCCTCCTATGAGATAGCCTTCTTTGGTCTGCAACATGCCTATTGTACAGCAGAAGAAATTTGCAGATTCTCTCATGCTAACTATCTTTTATTTTGACCATAGGAAAATGGGTAGTTGTATAAACTGCTTGGGTCTGACAATAAGGTTCATTCTTCATGTTTCAGTAATATGTATTCATTTCCCACAAATACTTTCAAGGTGGCTAAAACATGCAAAGGGCCTACATAGAAGGCTATGAAGACACCCCATCCCTTACAATTAAGATAACTGTGCAGTGGAAATTACCTATGCTGCCTGCCTTCTACATCCTAAACCCTGTACTAACATCAAATAATTTAACACTCAGAAAATCCTCCATATATTGAACAATAAAAACAACAGATGTTTAATGGCCTTACCACAAAAAATGGTAAGGTGATGGATATGTCAATTAGTTTAATTGAATCTTGCAACAATGTATACACAAAACACCATATTGTACCCTAAAAATACACACCATTGCTACTTGTCATTTCAAAAATTTTTAACAAATAAATGAGATTTTGTAAAATAAAATAATTTACAAAGGTCACATAGATGCTGATTTCAAACTGGTTTTTTTTTTCCTTTGGCCTACAGTCCTCATGTTCTATCAACATAACAGATTATTCAAATTTGAGAACCCTAAAGGTTGTACATGGACAAACAGACCCACAGCTTGCAAGATAGTTTTATATCATGGTTTAACATACCACAGAAAAGGGTAAGGAAAATTTATGAATCAAATTCAATGAAAGATGTCAAATAAAGCATAGGAATAACATAACATTTATAACATAACAATATTTATAACAACATAAATAAAGAGCAATTATAACTTATACATTTATATATGATTAATATTTTGATATTTTAAAAATTGACCTTGGTACTTAAAATCCATGGTTTTAGAGGTTTATAAAGCTAATTTTAAGGTTTGAATGAGCAAAATTTTATATTCATTGGCAAGAAAGAGAAACATAACTGGGAAATGTGTCCAGGCAACTTCCAGACCCCAGTCTTCTGATTTATAAAACAAAGAAGCATGTCCGCTCAGTGGTTTTCAAACCGAATGCCTCAGAGCCCTTCTTTCTATGCCGACACCCCAGGAACCCAGGAAAAAAACAATTATTCATATTCCTAACCTTCCCACCTTCACCCACCTATCCCCCAAAACACACCTTCAAACACAACTGCTGCATTTTCTTTAAAGAAAATATTCCAACTTATAACAATACATTTTAAAAATCAGTTTTGATAGCCACATGACTACTGATTCTAGAATCGAAATCCCCTTTGGACTCAATGATTCTAAGGTTAATCTGAGCAGTAACATGTGTGTATATCAGGAGTCACAAATACATATTCCTTCAGGGGCCAGATAGGACCAATAACCTTTTTTTAAAAAATTAGTTTGAGACTACCTATACAATGCTAGTCTCTCACAATGTGAGAGTGTACGCCCTACTTAAAGGAATTTAGGCTCTACATAGTTGTCTTTAAGACCATTAACACAAACACATCTGCATCTCCAAAATGTGACTTCACAGGCTAAAAATCACTAGACTGAAAAACTGTCCACCAAGATAGATCTCTGAGTTATAGAAAATGAGACAGGGAGGATTTGGTCCATATTAACCATCTAGTATTGAATAAGCATCACTGTTATTTCATTCAAGGACAACACAATGAAATGAAGCTATGTTTGTGAACCTTCTGCCCTAGCATCCACATTGAAAGATGAGAAAACAGATCAAACACAAATGCCTGGGTTATTTACTGCCCCCTCATTTTGCCTCGATTGCCCCATATATATACTGAACTTTAAGAATGGCTATCTCTACCACTGCCATTGTCCAGGCTGTGTGATCTCTCTCCCCACTTGTGATCCTGGGTGAGTTATTTTCAAATAATAAGTCACAGACTATTCACACTGACTTTTGCTAAGAACGAAGTGTGCATGTATGCATATACACGCACACAAGGGCATAATGTGGGTATGGTGAAACTTAATAATCCCTGCTGTTCATTGTTCATGGCATCAAAGGGAGCCTGCCAGCCACTTCTCTGTGAACGCTCTAGTCTCAGAGCAAGGTCAAGAAGAGCCTCCTTCCCCTGGCTCCCAGCATTAGCTGTCTTATGTCTGACATGTCGTGCTGAGATGCCTTACTTGGCTGGAAGCTCTGCACTAACACAGCTCAGTCTGATGAGGCACTTGGAAAAACCAAGTTGAGGCTGTCTTGAACTGCAAAAAGAGCCAGAGGGTCAGTGTAATCACTTTGTAAAGAATCAACCTGGCTAATGAAGGGACTAGGAAAGTCCAACTCACTTGGGTAAGGCTGTTTTTTGATCCTGCAGGGGAAAGGAATTAACGCTTTTATTTTACAGTAAATGTGCTTAGTACCAGTGAAATTCCATTTTATTCCATCTTGGAACATAAGTTTTCAGAGAGTATAAAAGGAAAGGTAGGAGTCCCTCAGGGGAATCAAGTGCAAGAGAAATTTGGGAAACTGTAAGTAGTGAATCCAGGACAGTGAAAAGAATGTTTGAGGAGGTTACCTTTGGGAACATCAGAAAACATGTTACTGGCTATTGTTTTCTCCCAGAAAATGATAGCTGCAACATGATGTTATTAGCAATTAAATTAGATACATGCCAAGAATCTGCTTCACAGAGCTCTTGGTACATACTAAGTGATTGATAAATGGTGGTTATAATTTGTCGTCAACACTGTTATTGGAAGGAAGGACTTTGGTAATATATTAACAAAATTAATGTTGATAAAGCTTATAAGTGACTATGTGGTGTGTTTTACATATATTTATTCATTTAATCCACCTACAGCCCTAGAAAGTAGATACCATTACTGTGTCAGATGAGGGAACCATAGTAGAGAGAGGTCGAATATGCTCGAGATCATCCAACTGGAAAGTGGATAGTCAGAATCCACACTAAGCCAATGTGCTCCTGAATCCAGGTTTTCCTCACCAGATTCCACAGTCTCCCCAGATCTGGAATGACCAAGATTTCCAGTTAAGGAATATCTACTTAATTTTCTTCAATGAGAAGCTATTTTGAAGTAATTAAAATAATCAAATCATGCAAAAGTAGAGTAAATATTGGAGAATAGAAAGGCTACTCATGTCAGAATCACTTAGGAGACTATTTACAGACAAGATAAGGCACAAAGCAAAGGCAGTGATGACATAAAAACAAAAAGAAGAGAAACACAACAAAACAGATGCAACTGATCTGAGATATGAGAGAAAAAAAGAAAATCTGAGAGAGGTGTGAAGGAGATAGTGGAGTTGTCCCCTCACTCCAAAAAAAAAAAAAAATGGGGAAATGAACAAGAGAAAAGTGAATAAATTTAGTTGAGGTGAAGGTCATAGAAGGACATCATGCAAGGGGTGATCAAAAATACGTGAATGTTTAAATTTAAAATAAAATTATTACAATAAAGACACGTGACCAAGAACAATGAGATAAGTGTGTTCAAAGTAAAGAGGAATATTTTGAAAGGGATTAATGGCAATGTGTCCTTTACTGTAATAGTTTTATTTAAACACACATTGTAGTTTTTAATCACATCTCATTGATTAAGTTTATGGCAACTTCTGGCAAATAAAAACATTATGGTGTGTCCTCACCCACTTTATTCACCAAATCTGACACTGTGTGACTCCTGGCTGTTCCCCAAAATCAAAATGACCATGAAAGGTAAATGTTTTGAATCAATTTAAAGCATGGAGGCTACAATAGCACAATTAAAGACACTCACTAAAAAGGACATCCAGAACTTTTTTAGAAAATGGCAAGAACAATGGGATAAGTGTGTTTAAAGCAAGGGGTAGTACAGTAGTACCTTGGTTCACAAACTTAATTCATTCCAGGATTCTGGGGAAACGGCCACATTTGTGTTTATGCAGGGATGATGGCTGGGGTTGCATTTATCACTGATGTGGAGTTTGTGAACAGAAGCAAAATTTTGCCAAGTGCTTCTGTTTGTGAACTGAATTGTTAGCAAATTGAAGCATTCATGAAGCAAAGTATTGCTGTATTTTTTTGATGGAGATTAATGGTAATGTATCTTTTACTGCAATAACTTTTAATGTAAATATTCACCATATTGTGTGATCACGCCTCATATAGGGAAATGAAAATATTGATTAAAAAGTGACAATGTCTTTTAAAAGAAGTGATTGGAGGGACGGTGAGATAGCTCAGCAGCATAAGTACCTGCCTGGCAAGCGCAAGGTCCTGAGTTCGACTCCCAGTACCCACATATGAAAAAAGGGCCGGTGAGATAGCCCAGCGGCATAGGTGCCTGCTAGTGCATGAGGTCCTGAGTTTGACCCCTGGTACCCACAAAAAAAATAAAAAAAGAAGTGATTGGAGTATCAAAATTTCAACTATACTGGAGGTTCCAGCTGAAATAAGACAAGAAAAATAAAAGGCATAAGGATGGAAAATGAAATAAAACTGTCATTTTTCACAGATGAAGGAATATAATCAATAAGTGAACTACCAGAATAAATAAATGTAGCAAGGTGCCTGAATATAAGATCAATATATAAAATTTTATAGCAACAAAAGTTAAAATATATATTTGCATAAAATCATCCAAAATGCTTCAAAATATCAAATATCTAAAGATAAATTTAACGAAAAATATGCAAGCCTGCTACACTGAAAATAACAAAACATTACTGAGACAAATCAAACATAAAGAATTACAAAAGTTATCAATCTTCCCAGAAAGATCTATTACTTGTATCCAATCAAAATCAAAACATCTACAGGGTAAGTGTGTGTGTATAAATTGACTAGCTAATACTAAAACATGAACAAATCTAAAAAGGTCAAAAACAATCATGACAATCTTAAAGAAGGATAGATATATATAGGATTTATATTGCCAGATATCAAAACTAATAAGTTGTAAGAATTAACAAATTGCATATTACTAATAAAAAAATCAGTGAAATTCATCAAGGAATAGAATATCATTATCACTAGAAACAGACCCATACATAGTCACTTGTTTTCTTAGTATGTTTATGCAGTATAATGAAAAAAGACCAGTCTTTTCAATAATTAACACTGGATCAAATATCCACAAGGAGGAAAATATTAACTTTAATCCCTGTCTCCCACCATACACAAAAGCTGATTCCAGATGGACTACAGAACAAAATATATAAAAAAGTAATAAACCTTTAGTTGAAAACATGTAAGAAAAACTTAATTAATTCAGGATAGAAATATATTATTTAAACAGAAACCCAGAATTCCCAGTACAGGTGCTTGTCAACAGATGAAAAGGTAAAGAAAATGGAGTATATATACACAATGGAGTATTGTTCAGCTATAAAGAGCAAAACCATGTCATTTTCAGGACAGGGATGGAATTGGAGATCATTGTGCTAAGCAAAATGAGTCAAACTCATAAAGACAAGTACCACATGCTTTCTCTTATACAAGGGGTAATCAAAAACAGTGAATGTTTAAATTTTTAAAATATATTACCATAAAAGACACATTATCAATAATCCCCCTCAAATTACTCCACCTTACTTCAATTACACTTGCTCCATCATTCTTGCCAATTTCTAAAGCAATTCTGGAAGTCCCCTTTCATGAGTGTCTTCCAAGATCAAATATACAAAGAATGCTCCTGCTGAGTGATATGCAACACAAAGATAGACTTGTAAAAACATTAGAGTGTGTCTTCACCCTCCTTCCGTCTGGTACCATGCAACCTCTAGCTCTTCCCCAAAGTCAAAATGACCATGAGAGACAAGCATTTTGAATCAATTCAATACATCAAAATAGCCATGATGCCACAGCTAAAGATGCTCACTAAAGAGGACTTCCAGAGTTGATGGCAAGAATGACGGAATAAGTTTGTTCAAAGGGGAGGAGGAGAGACTATTTCGAGGGGGATTAATGGCCACATGTCTTCCACTGTAACCATTTTAATTTAAACATTCACCATATTTTTTATGATGCCTCATACATAAAATCTAGACAGCAAAAAGATGATATGAAACTAGAAACTATTGGAGAACAAGAGTATCTTGGGAGGAGGGAAGAGTGAAGGGAAGGCAAGAAGAATAATAAGAGGTGAATATTACCAAAGTATTTTATAAGCATGTATGAAAGCACCACAATGAATCCAGCATGTGGCACACACCTGTAATCCCAGTACTTGGAAAGCTGAGATAGGAGGATCACCACAAGTTTGAGGCCAGCCTAGGCTACATAGCAAGACACTGTCTCAAAAGAAAAATGTCTCAATGAAAGTCATCATTCTGTATAATTAATAAGCACTAAAAAATATGAACAAATTCTTCTGTTAACCATCAGATATTTTACATCCCCCACAGAATTTTAAGGTACTGTAATATATTTTGATATTTTGAAACCTTTTATTTATCACACTTATCTTCTATTTTGTTACAAAAATATGTGCATAAATCGACTTTTAATGTTGTTTGTAATTTGTAGGACTATACAGATCTAAATATTGAAAAGAAATTCTTCTTAAATGGAATTACTAAACAAAAGGAAAAAGCTTATAAATTATACCCTATTAATATTAAAAAGTCCAGTTTATCATTAAAAGGTGAGAAAGCAAGGCACAAATAGAAGAAAACATTTATAATACATATGTAATGGATTGGCTAGTATCTCCCAAAAAGGTATGTCCGAGTCCTAAACCCTGGTACCTCTGAATATGACATTATTATTTGGAAATAGTTTCTGAAGAAGTAACTAAGTTAAAGACCTAGAAATGAGACCATATTGGATTTAGTGGGGAGGGAGAGTTTAAATTCAGTGACAAGTGTCCATATAAGAAATAGGAGAAGGCAATTGGAGACAAAGAAACACAGGGAAGAAGGTCCTGGGAAGATTCAAGAGCAACGTGGAAATACAGTCATGTAGCCCCAAAGGGAGGAATGTCTCCAGCCACAGAAACTGAAGAGTTGAAGGAAATAAGCTCCCCTTATAGCCTCAAGAGGGAGCATGGCCCTGCTCACGGTTTCACTCAAATTTCTGGCATTCACAATTGTGAGAAAGTAAATTTCTACTGTTTTAGCCACCAAGTTTGCAGAAAGTTGTTACAGCAGCCCCAAGCTATTAATACAATGCACAACTAGCAAAAGACTTGTTTTCAAAATATACATTCTTTTATATACTTCAATAAGAGACATACAACCTATAGAAAAAGGAGAAAATACTTTAGCTTGAAATTCACATAAAAGAGTATATGTAAGTGTCCAGTCAATATTAATTTACAGTATCCTCAACTTCTTTCATTATTGGGATGGTCAAAATCAAAATGTGATAGAACTATATGGCTGGCTTGAATGGACCCACCAAAAGGAATGTGAAATTTAATACCCATTTTGAGGAATAAGAGGTGGGAATGGGTACAATTAATGCATTATTTCAAGAGTGAGTCTGTTATAAAAGTTGGCTCTACCTCTGGAATGCACTGCCTTTGTCTTGTGATGCCCTGTGCTGCCTTAGGACTCAGCAGAGTTCCTACCAGCAGGAAAGCATTTGCTGGATGTAGCTCTTCAACCTTGGACCTTCCAGCCTCCAGAAACATGAACTAGTAAAGCTTCTGTTCTTTAGAAATTAGCCAGTCTAGGGTATTTTGTTATAGAAACAGAAAATGGACTAAAACACTACAGTACACCAGAATAGCATAAATGACAAAGGTCAGTGTGATACAGAGTGTAAAAGAGGATGTGGAAGAGCCAAAATCTCAGGAAGTGTATTACAGAGAGTATGAATTGGTGCCACCACTTTAGAAGATGGTTGAACAAAATGGACTAATGCTCAACATACATGTACCTACCACTTAGTAATTCTACATTAACTAAGCATTTACGCCCATTATTTTTATCTGTCCTCACAGTAATCCTGTGAGACATATATATTCATCTTCAAGGTGAAGGGAAAAGGGAGTTCAGAGAAGTGAAAAGAATTTTTTCAAGGTCTGAAACTCACACCAGGTCTATTTTTCTCTAACATCTCTATAATATGCACAGAATTGTCTCTCAGAGAACACAGACACATTGAGACTATATTTCTGGAGAAAGATAAGAGTCCCAGAGTAAAAAGAGATAAAGCCCCAAAAAATCATAATAGGTGAAGTGACAATATAATTTATAAATTATTTTAGTTGAACAAAATCTCTAGAATCATATTTCCCAATAGCCCCACTTCACAGAACAAACAAGGCATACTGCATCAACTAGCAGAAGAGCTAAGATAAATTCCAGATCCTCTGATTCCCAGTTCCACATATTTGCCTTTGCCCTATACAGTCTTCAAGCCCCAGTTCCTCCCAATATCCAGATTAAACCTAGTCTCACAAAATTGTCAGTTTCTGTACTCATTCAGCAAGATGGACAAAGCGAGGGAATGTTCTAATTCTACCAGGCACTCTAATGATCAAATGTGGTAGATTTTATGTAGAAGTGACTGCTTGTTAACCGACAGTGTTTATGAGTATATTAAAATAATGCAATGTGACTAGAGGACCTATGTTTTCTAACCTGGATGCCTCCATCTGCTGCACTTGTTTCCTCATAACTAGTGATATCTCTGGATCTCAGAGCACTTTTAAAATATTGCACTTCTACTCTGAAGCATTTTCACTGCATTTTGTAGACTATTTAAATCTCTTGTAAGTTTGTCATAAATTGAAGTGATCCAACAGTTCCAAATAGGAGGATAAAGTCTAACCCAGTGGGAGAAGCATTAAACCTCCTTGCAAGTCAGCAAAAGCAAAAGTGACAGTCTGGTAGCAATTTAAAATTACTCCGAGACCACAACTGCCAATTAAAATAGACTTTCATGGAAACAGATGAACATCTGGTATCTTCCATTTGGAAAAAAATTAAAAAGAATTTACATTTCGTAGTAATGAAAAACTTAGATATAAGCCTACAATATTTTAGTTTGTGCTTTGCTTCAATTATACTTTCTTTCATTATGCCTACCAACAGTACAATGTTTCTTTTGTTGTTGTTGTTTTTTAATAGCCATAAAACGTTCATATCAAAACAAACCAGGGAAAAGTCAGAATCTGTTATTCAACCAAAGTCATTCTAAAAGCTTCACATTATCTCTTCTCATCCCCTGCAAAAATAGATTTGGAAAAGATTATCCTAAAGATGCTACTTTGATAAAATGTATTCAATCTGAGTTCTGCAAAGACATTCCTGGTAAATGACTGTCACATATCAGAGAAAGGAAGAGAGAGAAAGAGGGAGAGGGAGAGGACCAAGGAGGGAGGGAAGGAAAAATGAAGAGAGGAAGGAAGGGACAAAAGGGGGAAAGGAGAGAGGGTAAGACAGATGGAGGGAGGGTGGGTGGGAGTTAAGGAGAGAGGGAGAGAGGGAAGGAAGAACAAAGAGAGAAAGAGAAAAGGAGGGAAAAGGAGAAAGGGTGAGAGAGACAGATTGATAGTGATCTAACCATTGAAGCTTTATTCTTACTTCAAACTCATATCCCTCTATCTATGATCAAGTATTTGAACATATGGATTCTTATTTTGAGTGTTTAATATTGAGTGTTTAATCAATTGTACCTAATGAAAGGAAACTACACCAAGCATTATCTTACTTTTTAAGACAAGGAGATGAGGGTGAATGATAATCCATTTAGAGAGATAAGTCTTCAAATGTTACATCTTTTGAGAAATATGCTACCTCAATTCATGCATTTTACCTTCTTCCTGTAATACGCATATATGCCTCTATTATAGTAATTACCATGGAATCACACTGCTCCTTGTCACGTTTTTAGTCATGTGTTCCCAAATACACCTTGATATATTTCTTTATACATCTCACCCATGAACAAAATTGGTACCTAAAATAGAACGGACACTGAATAAAATTTTGATGACTAAGTGAAAAAATGCTATCTTACAAATCCAATAAAAATTACCAGGAAGTGAACTTCAGTCATTTCTGCCAATCATTCACTGCTCAATTTCTTTGGCTTAACAAGGAAATCCTAACATCTCATGCTTACAATCTATACTTTCTACTTTTATGTTTCTTTAATAATGTGTAACTTGGACATATTCATAGCATTAATAGAAAGTATTTTCCACCGTTCCCTGGCACATTTCTCAGTACCATTTACACCCTAGGAAAACTAAACTTTACCCATGTTAGTTAGGTGTATCCATTCCTCCCACATCTTTTGCTCATCACCTGTTTAAAATGTTTCTCGTGTTATTCCCATCCCAGACACACAATTCACCTATCTGCATTTCGGATCAGTAAATTCAGCTTTTCTTCACACTGTTCCTCAAAGCCCGCAGTGAGATTAGGAGCCAAGGTCTCTGAACCTGAAGAAGAAAAACAGTAAAGTGATGTAAAATTCTTTCAGCCCAACACTGTGAGACCAGCCTGCCAGGTAGGTAATGTCACCCCTGCTTTTTGCACAGAATGACATTAAAATGTGGTCTCAGAAAGGACTGAATGATGTCTTTTTGTTCGCTAGAAAAAATAAGTGTAAAAACTGCTTCAGTGAGACCACAAGCTTCCTGAATGTAGGAGCGGTCTTATTTATCTTTATGCCAAATTATTTCATTAAATCCATTATGTCTCTTAAGCAAATGGGCACAATGTGCCTAACATGGGACTTCTTCCCTAGGCTATCTCCCTCCCATCATCTTCTTCAAGAAAAAAGAATTAGGATGTCTAAATTATTCATTTATTACCAGTTTCTCTCTTATTTAGGTAAGAAAGTGGAAGATCAGATAATTTAAGCAACTGACCTAACAACACACAGCTAGTAAATGAACAAGATTCAAACACCAATTCTATTTAAATTTCATAAACCATTTACACTGTTTTCTCTTTCTCTTGTGAACAACTCATTAAGACATTTATACTGCTTAAAAATTGTGTATCAAAACACAGACTCCAGCCTTGATCTATAAGACATATACAGTCAAAAGTTAACTCACTCTATTCTCATTGTTATGTCACCAACAAAACATTACATTGCATTAGTGCTATAAATATTTATGTAAGCATGGAATTATTGGAAAGGAGAGCAATTAGTCCAATATCTTTGTTTGTTTTATGCGAATAGAAGTAAGTTTCCCTGGAGATCAAGTGATTTCCTCAAGTTCTTCCAGTAAATCTTGTTAGAAATGAAACCTGGCATCTGTCCCCAAGACCAGTCCTCATTCTGCTATGCTATTCTCCTTCTTTTAATTGTTCCTTGTATTATTAATATGACAATTTGAAAGTCCTTGTGGCTAGTGTTACGTGTCCAGTCTAAGACATAAATAAGAGGTGATATTAAAATGTGGCCTCACATTGATGCCTTTATTTAACAATAAAACAAATCTGTCACAGCACTTTTTGTGGCAGGCCTTGGGATTGCTCCTTGGGGGCACAGAGATAAAACGTGCCCCAGTTCATATTTAACAAGCCTCCTAACATGGAAAAGAGAACAGCTTCTGTGAGTTGGGCAAAACATACACACACACACACACACCCCTCTTGTTATTCAAAGAAAAACTCCCATTTATCCTTACTTCCCTTGCCTCCTGCCCATCGTCCTCCTCTTTATTCTCTCTGGCCAGACTGATTAGCTTGTGAAGCTGAGCTAATCCTGTTAGTGCAGCAATGACTTTTCTCACACTTGTGTGTCCCGTGGCTTTTAGAAAGTCAGAAGGAATTACTGGGCATTGAATTCACCTTGCCAGAAAGATGACAAACAGGCGGAGGGAGGGAAAGGGAGCACGGATGCCCAGCTGACCTGTTCTTTAACCTTTCCCTCTAGAAGCCATTCTTCCCTCTGTGGGTGTCTGTGCTGGCCAGAGGCATGGCTAACTCTGCCCTTGAGATACAAAGAGAGCAAAGTTGACGTCAGCTATTTCTTCCTGAGCAATCATTCCACTAATTCCACAGCCAGACAGCTTGCAAAATTGCCTTTGTAGGACTGCTGAGGTCTCCTTTCCCGTCAGGTTCACTTTGTATTTATTCAGCAAAGATGCTCCTACCGCAGAGTGCACCAGGAGACACGGTGTCAGAGTCATGGCGAGTCCACTTCATGGGTGATTAGCATCCTCTGACCTGGCCACCATTTTCAGTCACCTGCAACCATAGACATCTGGCTGCAGCAATTACTCCTATCCTTCAAAACCTTTCCTCCTCAACAACATCAGAATAAGTTTGTTAAAGTGCTCTGCTTCAAACGATGCCCTGCTTGGAGCAGCTCTCTTTGACAAAGCCTGTATCAAAATGCACATATTCTAAACATACTCCACCAAAATAAGAATTCTGTAAATCTCATGCATGTCACCCATTAAAAAGCATGGAATGAGATGAGTAACTGTACATCTATTTGATATTTATCTATAACAAATTCCTGAAATTATTGCATTTGTTTTTTATTGAGCGTCTACCATGTCTTAGGCCATTGTGCTAGACCAGTACACTTCATAATGTGATGTGGAGACTGGCTGCACCTGAGACTTGCTGAAAATGCAAATTCTTGGCAACTAGTAAATACCTACTGAATTAGTGTCTTCAGTGCAAAGACCCAGGATTCTGTGATTTAATAAGCTTTCCCAGTGGTTCTTATAGGATTTGAGAAGTACTGTTGTATACTATATCTAAATGTGAGAAGAAGGCTATTTAGCCATGTAAATTCAAATATAATTGTTGAAACCTGGATTTCTGGCCCAGGTGGATTATGTCACTAGGCATCCCCTAAAAAGTACCTCAGATTTGGTGGTTTAAACAATAGTAATTTATTTTCTCACAGTTCTAGAGGTTAGAAGTCAAAATCAAAGTCTCCACAGGATTGATGCCTTCTGAAGATTATAAGGGAAGGAAACATTCCGGGCCTCTTTCCTTGGCTTGTTAATAGTTGCCTTCTTCCTGTGACTCTTCAAATTCTCTTCCCTCTATGTGTATCTCTGTCCAGATTTCCCCTTTTTGTAAGAACACCAACCACACTGCATATGGTTCACTCTAACGATCTTATTTTGACTTAATTACCCCTGTAAAGGCCCTATCTCCAAACAAGGCCATATTCTGAAGTACTAGAAGTTATATCATAGGACTTTAACACATTACTTTGGCAGCACGGTGGGGAGGTGGGTACTGGGACACATAATTCAACCCATCTGCCTGGAGAACTTCCTAAGTTTAAAGATGATCTTACAAATATATGGTTTGGCCATCACACTCAATCTTATTTCACCTCAGGGATGATGCTAATCTTTGGTTCACATATGAATTCTAGTAATGCAAGGTTTTGTAAAATTTTACTACATCCTCAAGGTAGGTATCTTGGGGAGAGTAGTGTTGATTATAGCTTAGCACCTGACCCTTCCTCTTTCCTCTCCTCTCTTTCCCTCTTCCATTCTTGACCCAATTTTTGAAGCATAAACTCTTTGCCATAATCTATGTGGCTACCAGTGACTTAAAAGATGGAAAAGACTCTACCTTGAGCCCTCTTGTGTATATTTAAAGGCTGTGCTTTATTTTAATCATCCTGATTTAAGATAATGTGGTTAAAATTGATGGCCATGTAACATTTGCTTCTAATGTGCTTTAAAGTGTTTGGTGTGAACATTTTAATTTCTTAGGAGGGAAAATCACATTTTCCCTGATGCACATGATTGATGGCATTCTATACTTTCAAATGCTTTTCTTTTTTGAGTACCTGAAATGTAAACCACATATTCAACCACAGCTCTTTTTATTTTTAGGGTGCTTGTTTTCTTCCTCCTTCTCTGAACGTTAATCTATACATTTTCCATAGAGGCATTGTCAACATTAATACCAAAATAAACTTCCTCAAATTTTTATTGTTATTGGGGTGGGGGGTGAATGTGGCATAAATAAATCCCATAGAGCACATCAAACACTTATTCATTTGTTAAATCAACTAGCATCTCACATTAATCATAGTACTTTCTACTTTACATGCCTCAATAGAACTCATGATATCATCTCTCTCAAACCTCTCCACTCCTCCCTCCCAGTAAGTGGTACCATCCTCCTCTAGGTATTAACACCAATTTCTCAACTTTCTTACTTCTCATATCCAATCCACAAGCAGATTTGTCTAGTGTTACCTCAAAAATAGATCCTAAAAAGATCACCTCTCTCAGCCTCCATCTTTTCCGTAGTCCACCACGCCTACAACTGCATGTCTGCAATAACCCCCTGGCCGCTCCATTTCATCTCTTAATCTCAACTTTTCTATTAAATCACAGCAGCCAAAATGATCTTCTTAAAACTTAGAACATGTCACATCACTTCTCTAGTTAAAAGTCTCTGAAGCTTTCCTACTGCATTTTCAATTAAATACAAATTCTTCATCTTGATTTATAAAATTTTGCACATTTCCCTTTCTGATTTTATCTCAGACGGTGCTCATCTAGGCCAGACACAGGCCTAACTACCCAGCAAGGAATGTCTCCTTTAGCTATCACAATGACACTTTGGTTTATTGGCTGGTATAGAGAACACAAAAGATGGGCATCTATTATGTTAAAGAATTTTCCCAAGTATACATAATTAGTAAGCTTTGCACCTAGAACTCACATCCATTTTTTAACAATAACTAGAACTTTGTACATATCGTATTCCAAACACTGGGCAAAGCCCTTTAAAGATTGTTACTCATTTAATATTTATATCACCTCTGTGATGTAAGTATTATTATTACCCTCATTTTATGGATAAGGAATTTGAGATTGAAAGAAAGTAAGTAACTAGCTTATAGTCACAAGGCCAGGAAGTGGGAGAGCTGGGATCTGAACCCAGGCAAGTGGCTCCCAGTTCACATTGCTAACACTAGGTAGTCTGTTCTTCTTTATTACCACTTCAATTCTCTAAACCTCAGCTTCCTTACCTTTAAAATATAGTTAAAATACCTACCTTGCAAGGTTGTATAAGGATTAAAAAAAGAATTTGTACACAAAGTTCAAAAAGTAAAGATAAAAAATGAGTATCATTTATGCACTGTAAAGAGAAAGAGTCTGGCCCAGAGCTTAAGTGTGAGATAAGAAATATAAGCCTCCATGTCTGACAGTAGATTAAGACAGGATGAAGGGAATAGAAATAAGATCATCAAGAAGATAAACATAGATTCATGCAAATGCATCTTTCATCCGAAAGGCTCTGGGGATAAGTAATGGTAGTCTAAAGACATAGATGACAGAAAGTTCAATTTCTTAAATATCCTAATCCCAAAGCAATTGAGTTGAAGTGAAATCAAAATTCTACTATACTCATTTTCACCTCCTCCTAGTCCTGTCCCTCTGCATGAGATGTCCAGCATTCCTGATGCAAACCTAGCAACAGCCAGCACAGTGGTGTGATCCCTGGAGAAAGCCACTGACTCTGACGTGGTGTAAAGTCCATGTCCAACGTCTTTCACAGTTTTATTTGGAGATGATTCACAGGATGGCTCCTGTAGTTTCTGGTCCAGCCAGGGACACAAAAGTGCAATTCGACTTGCAAGAAAAATTAATTTTTCTATCTAGGTTGTCAACTACTGTGACCCATTGGGGACCTCCTGCCCCTAGCTGCACTCCATGGACTATATAGTGAGAGAAAAACAAAACTGTTCTAGCAATCTCTGCCTGTGTATCTCCCCAGAGATATTGCAGCAGTTGCTAGTAGCAAAAATGAGTGAATAGCCAGGTTGCTTTGTATTTGCCAGGGCTTCCTCTCTTACTCCCTCCCCCTGCCCGCTGGATTCAGCCACCAGCCTGCTGTGTCTCTAACTCCCCAAACTCCTTTCCAACTCAGGGACTTGAACGCGTGTTTCATCTTCCTGGAACATCATCCTTCCTGCTGTTAGAGTTTGAATTGTGTCTCCCCCAAAAAGATATTGTTGAAGGCCTAACTTCAGTACCTCAGAATGTGACCTGATTTGGAAATGAGATCACTGCAGGGTTAAAACAAGGTCTTGAGGGTCACCCTTAATCCAAATAATTGTATAAAGGTAATTTGGGCACAGAGACAGGCACATGGAAGATAACATGAAAAGACATAGAGTGAAGACAGCTAACTACACACCAGGGGATGCCTGAGGCTTCAGCCAGGAATATATTCTGCCCTCAAAGGGAGTATGGCCCAACTGACCAGAATTTTGACTTCTAGAAAAATAAATGTTGTCCTAAGCTTCCCACTTTGTGGTACTTTCTTACATCAGCTCTGGTAGACTAAAACACTGCTTTTTGAATAGCTGTCCTCATTTTATCCTTCAACCCTCAGCACAGCATTCTCTGACCATCCAATCTAAATTACCTCCAAATATTCTTATGTCTGCACTTTTTGTTTCCTTCCAAGTACTAAACACAACTGATATGCATACACTTTCTCTTGCTTGATCTCTTCCTGTCTTGCGCTGTGTGTGTGTGTGTGTGTTTGTGTGTGTGTGTGTGTGTGTAATGTGTATTTCCTAAGGGAAAAACTATGATATTCCTATTCATATTTATATTCCAGATACCTGACTTCGAGCACATAGTACTTACTAAAGAAATACTTATATTTAGTGAATGAACAAGAGCCTAAAAACAAAATTAATTTTCAAAAAATAACAAACAACAGCAAATAATGCCCTCTGAAATATGGCTCAAAATTTTGGGAGTTTGTTCCATCAAAATGCAATTAAAAATGTGGCCACGGTCGAAAGCTGTCCCAAACCCTTGGTAAGATCCTTCTCTTTCACTTGCCATCAAGCTTCTGAGAACGTTTTGATTCATGTTATATTCACCAGACTTCTGAGTTCATAAGGAGCCACTCAATATTCATTTGCAGACTGTGAGAAGTCTTGCTGAGCTGTGCTCTGTAGGCGTCTTCCTTACTAGGTGAGAAAGAATTGATCAAACAAGAGTGCTTCATGACACATCAGGGAGAGTGAAGGGAATGGCAGAAAGCTTGGCTGTGTTATTTACCAGCCCCTGCTGGCACTTTCATGCCTGCAAAATCAGCATTAGGGAAAGGAAACATAAAGCTACCTATCATTGCCCATAGCTCAAAGGTCAGAATTGAATAAACGCTAATATTGCACACAAAATTGCCTCTGAAAGGTTCCCGTCTTCTTAGATCTGTATCCAACATGCAAATGTAGTACTGTTTTATTTTCCCTTCTTAACTCCTATGGTTTGTAGATGAATGCATCACTTTCACACCTATGCTGGTGAGAATTTAGATTGTGGGCCTTAATTCTGGCACCCACAGTTTAAAAGGCACATTGATAAAACAAGACATGATTGGAGGAAAGTCATAGGTAAGGTCATAGAAAAGGATGAAAAACTATAGAACACCATCATAACTAAAGAATCTAACCTATTTATTCTAGAATATAAAACATGCATAATGAGGGTCAGGAGGAAGGAATGAGACCTTATTGTACACTGAATCTCAAAAAGTCAAGATTTATCTTTGACATAAATGTTTTATTCTTCTCAAATTCTGTTAACAAACATAACAGAAAGTTCTTTGTTTTAACTTGTCAGTATTTTTGGTCACACTTCTGCCTTCCAGCTTTCATTTCCTCCTCTCTTTGATTTTTGCTCTTTCATCCTTTAACATCAACCTACTGTCTGACTCTGGTAACTAAGCCACTCATCGCCTCCCTTGGCAGTCTTCTTCTCCTCTTCCAAAATATTTTAAAGGTGTATACTAGACATGAGTAATAGTGAGTTTTGTGGTAGAGGCACAGAAATTAAGGAAATATGTTTTTAATTTAATGATCTTATCATCTACTGGAAAGAACAGACAAGTGAAGCAATACCTAAAATGCATGGTAAATTTTGTAATGAAAGTAAGGATAAAGAAATACCAGAACTCAGAGACAGGGCACCTCCCTAGCTGGGAAGGCTTTCTGGATGTTTTTTTCTGGCTCTGTTCCAGTTTCATACCATACCATACCATACTAACTTGCACAAACCCCATAACTACAATCAGTGTTCTTGTAAATGGGAGATTAAGGAAAAGTCTACTTTAATTTCCTGGATGAACAAATCCCCAAACCACTGGTTATGGAAGTCATAAGTCACTTGCTTCTATTCCCATAGGAGCCTGTAATAGTTGTATCTTTTCATTCTAGTCATTTTCACAATAGACACTAACTGCTGAAGGACCATACTGATCTTGCGGTAATGCACAGCAGGTGTTAGGAAAGGCTAGAGGCACAGTGAAGGTAAATATGATCACAGACTGATTTCTACAACTTAATTATCATGAAAGACTTAAAATGTTCAGTGATTGAAAAGCTGCCTAACTAAATAGCAATGTATCTATAAGGTGAAATACAGAAAATCCAATAAAAATAATAGCATAGATCTACATTTATTGACTTGAGAATATATCCATGACATATTTTGGGGTGGAAGACAGCTTATGCACAGCATATATAGTGCCCTGTTACTTAGGTGAGATGTGTACAGTCACAGATGTGCATAAAGGGATGCAGAGAGGAATCTGAGCATGATATTAATCAAAAGCCATCATTATTTACATATCTGGTGGGAAAGTGATGTCACAGTTATCTTTCCTCTTCACGGCACTGTGGATTTATTTGATTTTTTAAAAATGAGTATGTTATTCAAAGAGCAAAAATAGTGCTTAAGAGCAAGTCTCCAGAATGTGACTGCTAAATCCAAGTCTTTCATTTACAAACATAGAGACAAAGAGCGAGCTGTCAACCAGTCCCCTTTGTACTTCAATTCCTCATCTGTGAAATGGCAAGAATACCAGTAACTACCTCAGACATGTGGTCTAAGCCTTGAGAAACACGCAGAAAATGCTAGAACAGTTCTTGGCGAAGAAGTGCTTACTGAATTTTAGCAATTACTAACTGTAATTCATACTAAAAAAAAGCAATGAAAAACATAATTTTTATATAAAATTACAAAAAGATAATTTAAATCATTTGGCTTATCCAAGTCTAATGTTGAATGCTACCTCTTTGGCCAATCTTTCCTGCCTACTCCCCATCCCCCACCACAGGCATTCTCTCTCCTACCCCACACTCCCCTTTTTTTCATCCAGAATGTCTTTCCCTCGTTTATTTATCTACTTAGTACTCATATCATTGAACACATTACATAATTTATTTATTCTTTTTACTGTTTGTCTCTGCCCAATACCAGCCCCATGAGAAAAGGGATCTTGTCTGCTTTGCTTACTGATGTACCCTCAGCATCTAGAGCAGTGATGACACACTGGAGGCACTCAGTAAATATCCGCTGAGTGAGTGAATGATAATAATAACTTTTAATGACACGATATATGGCATAGAGTAGACATGTCCATTCAATTTGTCCTTTTAGTACAAAGTATCTTAACTAAAACCTGCCCCTCTAGTAAAGCCATAGCAGGCTGCTGTATGTGCAAGACCACTGGTTGAACTGGAGATGAGCCTGATCCATAAAGGGCCATGAGTCAAATAGGAATGATGTAAAAATGATCTCTCTCTTCCTCATTGAAAGCAATGGTAAATCATTACATTTCCAAACTGGCTTCTCCTGGGACATTTTCAAGAGACTATGGAAAGGATGAACCAGGTGATGAAAGGAAGAGAAGAAATTCACAGAGAAGAGAGAGACCATGAAACAAATCCAAGAGTGAGAAAAAAACTGACCAGAGCTGCCTCAACTATTAACCAGAGCTCTCAGTTCCAAATTCAATCCCGAGTTGCCATTCAAAAACAACACCCTCTGCATTAATCAGCTTTCCATTGCTGAGACAAAATACCTGACATCCACAACTTGAAGGAGAGTTTTATTTTGGCCCATAGTTGGAGCATGGTCAGCTGCTCTGAGGCAAAAATATCATGACAGCAGGCCATGGAAGGGGAAAGCTACACACTCCACAGTAGCCAGAAAGCCAATTAAGGAAGGGACAACCAGAGAGGAAGGGGCCAGGGCCAGACATAGTCCCCAAGGTCATACCTCCGTGACCCACCTAGACACATCCAGAAGTGTGCTCTACTAATCTCCTAGGCAGTTTTTTTTTTTGTGTGTGTGTGTGTACCAAGGGTCAACCTCAGGACCTCACACGCCAGCAGGCGCCCGTGCCACTGAGCAATATCACCGGCCCTTTTTTCGTATGTGGGTTCTGGGAGTCGAACTCAGGCCCTCACGCTTGCCAGGCAGGCGCTTATGCCGCTGAGCCATCTCACCAGCCCCTAGGCATTATTTTTTGAGACAGGGTCTCACTCTGTAGTTCAGGGTGGGCTTCAACTCACTATAGCACAGGCTGGCTTCAAATGCACAGTGATCCTCCTCCCTCAACCTCCTGAGTTCTTGGGTTACGGGTGTGCACCACCACACCTGGCTTCTCCTATATATTTTCAAGGCAATCAAGTTGATGAGATTAACAGCCACAGGTCCACTCCTTGTCAACTTCACATCCAAAAACATCTCCTTAAATCATAATCCCTAAAGGGAGAAGCCCACCTAATGTGATGTAACTGTATCCATCATACCACCAAAAACTAATTACTTCCCCAAAGCCTCAAGAGTTCCAGCATTGCTCAAAAGTCCCACACTGTTGCTTTCTCCAACTTCCTGGAGTCTACACTGCAGATATGGCCTCACTCCCATACCTTTATGCATGATCATCCTCTTGGGAGGTCCTGACTGGGACTTTGACCATGTCATTCACTGACTGCCTTCCCAGGCCTTCCTTGGAAATCTGGGTTGACCACTCCATAACCCCATAACTCTTACATTCTGTTTGTCTGCAAAGCCAGCATCACATGGACAATGCCAAGGTTTGCCACCAAGTGACCATGAGTAGCTGACCATGCACCAGCTGTGGACCAAAATAAATCTCTCCTTCTTCAAGTTGTGGAAGGCCAAGTATTTTTTCTTTTAAGTTTATTTTCATTTTTCCAAGATCGTCCTGCCTAAATGTGCATAGCATCTTTAATTTTTTTTTTCTTTTTTTATGTGGGTACCAGGAGTTGACCTCAAGACCTTGCGCTTGCCAGCAAGTGCTTGTGCCACTGAGTGATATCACCGGCCCTTTTTTCCTTTATGTGGGTACTGGGAGTCGAACTCAGGACCTCGTGCTTGCCAGACAGGCGCTTATGCCACTGAGCTATCTCACCTGCCCAGCATCTTTAAATTATAGGTAAATCATTTTATACATATTTGTAAATTAAAAGACCCTCCCGTGTGTAAACTGAATTGCATTTGCATATTATTACTTTAAATAGTCACATAAAAATATACTAAAGAGAAATAATCCATTGCTTCATGTCACAAATAGTTTCTTGTGTAGTGGGATTCAGTAATTTTTATTCTTCATTTTTAACATATTTTAATACTTATCTTCCCAATTTGCTACAATGAGTACGAGGCTGGAATATCCAAAATCAAGATGGAAGCAAGTTCAGTATCTGATGAGGACAGCTCTTACTTATAAAATGGCCATTCATTGTTGCATCCTCTGGACCTGGTCCTAAGGCACCACAGGCACAAGCTCACCCTCTTTCAAGCCCCTTTGTAAGGCACTAATCTACTCAATAGTGTGGAGTTCTCATGCCATAATCATCTGCTAAATGGCCCAACTCTTAATACTGCTGTTTTCTAAGTTTCATCTTGCAGCAGGTACAGGCACCCCACCCTGTATCTCACCCCCTCCCTTGTTGATAACAGTATGCAAGGCATGGAGCAACCTAGAAGTCAACAATGCAAGCAAAGGTTTGTGAAGAGTTAGAGTGGATTGGGGTCCTGCTAGAGCCTAGCTTGTATCTGGCCAAAAGCACATCTAGTAAAAGCCAGCTCACTAGCCCACAGAGCCTGGGTCTACAGTGTGGGAAATCACACAGGCTGAGGTTTAGGGACCAGGGCACCACAGGGCATGGGAGAGGTGGCAGCTACTTTTCCTAAGCTGCTCAACAACAGCAGCTTCTTAAGGGAAGGAGAGTGAGGCATGGGTGTGCAACCATGTGTCCTTCCCTGGGGTTCTCTGGTGGGAATGACTATTCATTATCTCAGTAACAAAAGATCCAAGTCCTCTGTGGAGCAGGCCACTGGGGACCATAGTGGCTTCCTCCAAGTGGCTGATCCCAATTTACCTGTGCCTTTTTATTTATTTCTACCCATCTCCTGGCTCTCAGGTCTGCCAGTCTTACCAGTGATACTTTATGTGGCTCTTCTCCCATTTTTCTAAGAGCAAACATGATAGGTACTTGTTGCAATGTAAAAAGTATTCAATACTTGTATCATTGTTCATTTATTCACCAAGGAAACTAAACCAATTTGCCACCTATCTCTGTGGAATAACAAGATGCTGTCATTAGTAAGTTTCAAGAGTTATTCTGAATTATTGGTGATAATGTCCTTGTAAATTAACATTATATTTTAAAACTATTGTAAATTCTAATAACACTTTCTTATGTGGAAATTAATTGCTTTTGAGAAGGACAAGGTTGCAGAAAAGACTTTTCAGCTATACCTTCAGGGATGATGCTCAGAATTTGATATTTTTACCTGTAGAAGAAGATGAAGGTCAAAGTGTTAATTTCACTATCATTAATATTATGATTCTAATTATTATCATTATACATTTTTATGGCATGTTTCATCTTAGAGATTGCCAGTAACTAACTGCTTTGTCTACAAGCTGATTAACTCTGCCCTGACTCAGAGGAAAATTTCTAGATGAAAAATAAAGTCAATTGTCATAATGGGGTTCACATATCTCCCCATGAAGTGGAATGAAACAGCCGTGGTTAGTTTCACCTTCTTTCAAATCTGTTGTAATCTGAGCTGAACGGAAACTGACTAAAAAGTCCTGAAATTGTCTCCCCCAGAATGTGAAGAGTGACAGTATCTGATCCAGCAATTCTAGAGAGTGCATTCAACTTTGAAAGGCCAGTTAGATAAGGGAATATTGGCGCAGCTCTCCAGATATTCGTGCCCCAATTAACAATGTCATTTTCTGTTTTTCTAAGTGGAGTTTTGGATGCTTGTCTGGGTCTCTGCTTGGAGCCTATTCTTTGCACAGGTGGTCACTGCTCCAATTTGGCAGCCTTGGAAAGATACGGGCATAGGTGAAGAAGGTGATGGAGAAAATGAGAATAATAACACATATATAAACAATGAACATCCAACTGTTCCTTCAGGGACTACTATATTCAAGTTTCTACTTAGAGGAACCCATATTTTGGTGAGAAGACAGATCACTATCAGGACACTCTAATCGTCAGGTATGGTGGCACATGTCTATAAACCCAGCTACTTGGGGAAGGGGGTCAGAAAGATCACAAGTCCAAGGCCAGCCTGAGCAATTTAGCAAGACCCTGTCTCAAAATAAAATGTCAAAAGAAGGGCTGGAGATATAGCTTAGTGTGAGACTCTGGGTTCAATCTCCACTACCAAAAACAACAACAACAAAACTACTCTAATAGAAATCAACTACGTGGGTTTTCCTGTGTGATTTTTTTTTCTTTGACTTTACATACATCTAGGAAATGCACATCTAAGGAAAGTATGAATGCAAGGATTAAAAATAAGCTGAACTTTTCTGTTAAAGAATTTTAGACGTGATAAATTTAAGCAAATTTGTTGTTCATTTCATTGTGGTAGAATACAGACATGGTAAATGTTAAGCATATGTATGATGATTTGTGTGTGATGTGGGGGATAAGTGGATATAAATGACAAAGACTTCTGTATGTGAAGCACAAAGAATGACACATCAGCTCTACTCTTTATGCTGGTAAACTTCTTTATATCTCCCTATTGTGGAAGATATTAGATAATTACCTCAAGGAAAAAAATTAAGAACAAGGGAATTTTGTGAACCTTAAATTGTTGCTTTGGTTTGCAGTTACACTAATCTTAAATCTCAATGATCTGCCCTCTTATGCCAATCAAAAGTTCACGCAGCAGCCTAACCCAAAGCTTACTAGCTATTTGACTTCTAGCCAATAATCTACGTCCCAGCTCCTTCTTTACTTGATATCTATTGAAAGAGCAATTGTATTTTGTGCTTGACTAATCTAGGAGTACACGAACAAGGGCCATTTTCTGTGGCACAATTTTCTATTCTGTAGTGAGACTCTAGTAAAGAAACTTGGAGTTTCCAGTATCAGAAACTTTGACATCAATTTGCATGTCACTATCAGACACCAGCCAAAGAGCCTTCTTTTGGCTCTTCCAAGAATGTTGGATGCTGAACCATCAATAACTAGCAATAGTGACAAAAAGATAGAGCTATGTGACGAGAACTCTATGGAACCTGTCACTGGAAAGAGCTTATCGCTGCTAAACACATGCAATGTTCCACTGGTTAAATATGTCTTTTGAGTGAAAAGTAATAACAGCCACTTGTTTAACTGATGGGGAGTCCATGCATTCAAATTTTATCTGGATAAACTCAAAGAAAGGAACTGATATTGTCAGAGTGTGTATGTGTAGCAATGGGGAGAAAGCTGGTTGATATGCCCCATATCGAATAAACTCAATTTTTAGAAGCCACACAAAAGTAAGTGAAGAGGAATTTAAAGAGTTGTACAAAAATATTCAAAACAGTATTCATAATAGCTAACAAGTGAAAGCAATGAAAATGTTCATCCATAATAAATTGTTTATTAATACATAACAATTTACTGATAAAATGTGTATTAGGCAGGTTTTCTTGCTGGGACAAAACACTTGATATGCACAACTTGAAGAAGGGCTTAATTTTTGCACATGATTACACATGCTTCACTCCTTAGTTGGCTGGCTTTTATGCAGCAACATCACGGCAGAAAGGTGTGCTGAAAGATAGTCGCACACATCATAGCAGCCGAGGACAGGGAAGAGCCAGAGAGGAAGGGGTCAGGGATCAGAAATAATCATCAAGTTCACACCCACACGACCCATCCATACTCACCCAGAAGTGTGCTTTACCATGCTCCCAGCTATCTCTCAAGCCAACCAAGTTGATAATCTGGTTTGCAGTTACCTTACTCTTACATTCAGTTATCTGCCATTTTATGCCAATCAAGAGCTCGGACATTAGACTAACCTGCTATTAAGCAATTTTATTGAAAAAGTGAACAAACTATTGATACCTTAAACAAAAGAGATTAATCTCAAAAACTTTATTTTGAGAAAAGAAGTCAGAAATAAAGGTACATGCTGTATGGTTTCAACTCTAAAAACTCTAAGAACAGGCAAACTACTACAAAAAATTAGTCATTCTACCTGAGGCACAAGTGCTGAAGTAGATTAGCAAGATTATGGGAATAATTACCAGTGAAACTGAAATGTGCATCCCCAAACACAGGCTGCCTCCTCCTAGCTCATATCTATGCAATCAATGAGTGATTGTGGAGCCTACCTTATTTCCAGGTGCTATGCTAGGCATGGAAATCAAATGACGAAAATAAAATTACCCTATGTCCTAATTGGCAGTAAAGCATAGAGTGTAGAATGTGTATTATAAACCAAATGTACTGAATTGATAATATATAGAACAAAACTTCTTAAAAAGGTATGTCTTGTTCATCACACACCTTTAAACCCTCACCCTTGCCCCATCTAGAGAGGAATGTAAGCGCCGATTTCAGTCGCTAGGTACTAATCTTCTGTAAGGAAGACACAGAGGCTGGACGTTTGTCCTTAAATGCAATCATCTGAAAGGAACAAGCCATATCTCCAAAACTCTCACCCACTGCAACTCTTTCAGGAAATTCAAGAATTTAGTTCTTTTTCTTTTTATTAAAGCAGTATTCCAAGTAGTTGTTTTAGCTTCTATGTGTTTTCGTCACAGTATTGTGAATTTCTTGAGGACAGAGCATTCCCTTATTCATCTTGACATCCATTGAGCCCCAAAATGGTACCTACACCCTATGTGCCTACTGCCTGAATAGTACACATTGCCTGGCAGTCTGGCCCTTTTCCATCAGCCACTACTACATTCTGACTCCACATCTGTAGACCTATCTAATACAGAGGTTCTATAGTCCAGTGTAGTTTGTACTCTAGAGGGATAATGAGCCCTATGAAAGGTTCTAATAGAATATAGAAAATTTGATCTTAAATTAGACCAGAATCCCCAAACTTCAGCTATTCTTCCATGGCCTCAGGATGAACCCATTCTAGCTCATTATTAGTCTATCATGTCCAATCTAGTGATCAGATGAAATCTCATGCTCTTAAAAGAAAGAAATAATATGGAAAGGATGAAACTATCAGATTCACCACATTGCTGTTGGCCTCCTAGAAGCAGTCATCTGAACAAAGAGTAAAATATCCCTACAGGCTAAAATCTGACATTCCACATGAAATTACAAGATTTAGCAAAGTAAAACTGATTTTTATTGGAAAATAATCCTCATTTAAAATTGCTTAGAGGGGCCGGTGAGATGGCTCAGCTGCTTAAGCCCCTGCCCGCAAGCACGAGGGCCCGAGTTCGACTCCCGGAACCCACATACGAAAAAGGGGCCGGTGATATCGCTCAGCAGCATGGGCGCCTGCTGGCGCGCAAGGTCCTGAGGTCGACCCCCCGGTACCCACAAAAAAAAATAAAATAAAATAAAAAATAAAATGCTTAGAAATAATTATACCACGGCAAAACAGTCAATGAAAAAATAGACAACTCAAACTGATTATTTACTATCAGAAAGACAAAAAGCCTAGTACTTTCACTGAACTTTTTTTCTTTTTCTATTCAATGATGTTGCAGTGTAGACAAGAGTTTATCTGGAAAGAACAGAGATTGTGTATGTGTCTTCTTGGCACCACCAACCCACTTAATTTGATGGGAAATATTATCTTCCAAGATGCTTATGGGCCAAGCATTGACTGATTGGAAACCCTCCTCCCATCCCACATCCCCTCTTCTACCATTATTTAATCAGAAAGTTAGATGCTGTGTAAACAACCTACACTGGAGCCTCAGGCATGACAAAATAAAGGTTTTAATACTTCCTTGGTATTGCTACTTGTACTCTGTAATTCCTTAAAAGTATAGCATATCATTGAGTGCATATTTGGATTTCATCATAACAATTGAAACAAATAAACTTTTAATACCAAGTATATTCATACTTTTTTGCCATGAGCATGTGTTCAGCTTAAGAATATTTATTCAGGACCCAAGATATAGCCCCAGGCTTTTCTCTTTTTCAAGTTCAATCACAAGTTACAACGAGCCTTCATTATGAAAATTTAATTGAGCCATGTGATTTTTGTGTCAATATCCACTGTGAAATATTTTTGCCTCTCCCAATTGAAAAGATATTATTCTTAGTTACATTTATAAAATTCTACAACTTTCATTATTCTCTATCATTCTGAAATAGATCTGGCTTCTGGCAAATTGAGTAAGAAAGTAGAATTTATTTATTTTTCCTTGTAATTGTTTTATTTTCCTCAAAAAGAGGTGCAACATAGAAAATAAAGCAGGACTGGAATAAATGGCTGTCAACTCAACAAACCTTAAGTAAATTTTATGCCTGGTGCTGCCATTGGTATTCAATATCACTAGATATTTTACCTTGAATAATCACTGATGGACATTGATTTTGTCTTTGCTCTTCACAGCACAGCAAAATTAATGTGAAAGTCAGACTCAAATGAGTCCCAACGGTGTCCTCCGATCTCTGCTGAGAAGCACATTTCAAATACAGCCGAAATGGCAACCAGCTGAGACCCAGTGTATCTTGTATTGTAACAATTAATGGGTACGAATAGCCCTCACAGGAGCGCTCAGGTTACCTTTATATCAACTTTGGAAGTTAGAGTCTGCAATAGTTCATTGAGGTTAATATGTAGTGGTTTTATGATTTGATTAATCCTCACCAATTAAAATGATGATGTTTCTCTTTTTCCACATTATACTTTCATAACTATTCTTTTGGGCATGAGGATGTAACCACGAAATGTCAATAAGGGGGCAATAATTGTATAGGAGTTTAGAGTCAGGGAAAAATATTTTCCTGAATGCAGTTTAAAAAAAGAGAAAAGGATAAATGTAATACAGTGTTTAGTGGCAATAATAGAGGTAAACACAGGAATGGCATAGTTCTTTATCTGTGCCTCAAGAAGGCATGTTGGTGATCTACCATGTCTACAGTGCCTATGAATTCCATCATACTTTTTATTTGATCAAACTAATTCAGATCATGTGGTGTCCTACCTCCTAGGCAATCCTCCTAGGTGAGCTTTGAATTATTAAATATGATGAATCTTCACAAATAAGGAATGCTTCTTCATCTTTTTTTTTTTTTTTTTTTTGCATTCCCAGCATCTAACCCAATTCTGCAGGCAAAGGGGAAAATTTTAGGATGAAACAAATAAAAGACTTGCTTTGTGCAATAGATATAGTTGGTACCCTATCTTAAGCCACTGGAGCTCAGTCTGACTCTCTTCTCACTAACGATATTTGATGGCAGACATACGAAACTCTTGCCTAAGGACTTTTCTGATCACCCAGTAATCCTTGGCCAGTTATTTTTTATTACTAGATACAGACTCAGTGGATGATATCAGGACTCAGGGAGAAATAGAGACCTCAGAACTCAGGTAAGAAAGCTCTAAGAAGCAGTCTGCAATGTCCACCAGAGTTCCTTAGAAGTATTCGTCCCAGGGTTGACAACACTAATTATCTGATTTAATACATTCTGTATTTTCCTCTTTCTTGACCTGCTTGACTTTTGCACTCCCTTCTGGTGCCTCCTGGAATCATCTTTCGTACATATACCAGATGTACTTCTTGTCATAGCTCTGCTTCTAGGGAAAATCAAATTAGGAAACATTTTTGGTCAATATGCCTAAAGGTGGGCTGGTGAGATGGCTCAGCGATGTAAGCTCCTGCCTGGCAAGCGCGAGGGCCCGAGTTCAACTCCCGGAACCCACATACGAAAAAAGGGCCGGTGATATCACTCAGCGGCACGGGCGCCTACTGGCGCGTGAGGTCCTGAGGTCGACCCCCGGTACCCACAAAAAAAAAAATATATATATATGCCTAAAGGTGCTCAGAAAAAATAAACAAAACAAAAAATTGATGGTACTTGCTTCCTATGCTACAATGTGCTTTAAAAGGCAATGCAACAAGAAAGCTATAATGCTCAGCCCCAGTATCTGCAGCTAAACACCTCCGTATCATAATATATTCTCCAGCATGTATGCTAATTGTAGATCTCCTGTAGGTGTTGGCATTGCATTTACAACACCTGCTCTTGGACTAAAGCAGTTTGCACAAAAGCAAGAATGTTCTATACAGTGAATCAGGTTGCTTTATGGACAGAAAACATCCACTCATTTTTCTCCAATGCTTTTCTTATCCCTTGAGATGTTTATACAACATATACTGAAGAAGAGGTTTGGCAATTATTTGGTATAATTTAATTCAAATAGCTGGCAAATAAAATAACAAAAGGCATAAAGTTACACAGGGACTAGATTTCATCTGTGTTAATGATACAGCTGCCAAATAACCACGTTAATTTCTCCAGAATCTTTACCTTCTTTAATGGAACCAGTTGTAATATCATTGGATTTCCTTTTGACCGTTTCCACAGTCAACAGAGTTTTGATTAATCGCATTGATTTTCTCATTCACAGACCATCTCAGCATTTGGAAATATGTCAAATATTAAGCCTAGATTAGTCTATGTTTAAAGCAGATGCTTCCATTAATAAGCAATGAAAGGGGAGGGGAGAAACAAGATTAGAGGATCCTTGAAGGAACATACTGCTAATTAAATTTATTACCACTCATGTGACCTTGAAGAAATTTCTTGATCCCTCTGAGCCAATTTTTTCATCTGTATAATGGAAATAATAATTCCCAATTTTCAGAGGGTTTTTGAAAATTAGAAATAAAATAATTAATGCTGCCGGCATATTGAAAGTGCTCAAAGTTGTAATTTTTGTTTTGGTATTGCTCAATATTTCTAGGCTAATATCTAGTCCAGTGGTATTAATTGCCTCTGAAATTGATTATGTTTCTTTGGAAGGCTTTGTCTTCCATGTTTCTCTCAATTCACATAGGACCCATTTTAGCCAAGGCTTTCATAGTCTTACAATTTCAATCAAGTCAACAAAGAAAACTTTGCATGGGTAGCTAATGAGCTACTATTGGAGGTGTCTGTTTCCTAAGGTGAAATGGTCTCTACAGAAAAAAAAAAAAAAAACAACTTTGAGATAAGCCTAACAACTTCATAAAATGTAATATGTCACTAATTCAGGAAGAAGAACAAATTTGAAATTATTATTTGGAGTTTATATTTTACAATTCAGTCTACTAAACTTCCAGCTATAACAAATAGCTATCATAGTATTCCAAAGACTAAATGATATTATATAATTAAAGTACCTGGCACAGTAGCTGGCACAGAAGGCAGTGCAAAATGTACAACAACTTCTTTACAAAAGAAAAACATAACTCATATTATTATTCTTTTCCTATCATGACACAAGATAATTTGTATTGACATACACTATTTTGCCCTAATGTTATACACCAGGGATACTGAATATACTTTTTCTTATGCATTTAAAATCCAGACATATTCATAATGAAGCAGTATTTTAAATGCCTCCTTCGCTTTTTTGCCCACAAACTGCATTTGCCTTCTGTCTTGAAACTAAACCACAGGGAAATGTTCCCAACCATTCCTTTGCAGTGATTTAAATTTAAGATTTTTAGTTTTAGGAGAGAGTAAAATATACCAGTCTTAGGAATTGTTTCCTCCTCTGGACTCAGATTGTCAGAATAAAAGCATCCCATAGCACACAGCTCAATTTGTACAGGCGATCTGGGTTAACGAAAAACAATTTTATGTCTAGAAAACATTCCCAAGCTTTCCAGTTGAGATTTGTGCTCCCAGAGGTATGAAACCCTACAAAGAGAAAAGACTTCTTCTACCCTATTAGAAGTCCAAGAGGTCATAACATTTCAGATCTGTGCCATAATAAACAGTGCAAATCCAACACACACACACACACACAAGCACACACACAGAGGATTATAGCTGGCATTTTTATTTAATATGCCATTCACTTTATTTTAATTTAAAAACTTTCCACCAAGCAACTGATTGGAAAAGTTAGTGCTATGTGCAAAGAACCTTTTATTTTCAATTAGTCATGCCCATTAAATAAATGAATGTTAGGGTATGGGTCTTCTCCACCCTCAAATTAGCAGGTACATTAACTAAATTTGGATGATAAATCATTTAATAATTCATAAGAAAATAAATATGACATAAAAGATAATTGCAAATTTATACTATTTGCCTTCCTCTCAATTATAACTGTAGAAGAGAGCTGGCCCTGTAGGTTGTTGATTAGGATGGAAATGAAAATGGGAAGCTTATTTTATGAGGCTAGTCCCTGGGCTTGGTAAGCTTGGACTTCAACACTGTAAATTAATCCAGCAATCATCATCCTACACTATAAATGCTCCATCCTGGAAACAGGATGGGAGTCAGAACTCCTTTCTTATTTCAGTAATAACCTATTGTCTGGCATATACCAAGAGGTACCAATGCCAAATTCTTTGTAAGAAAATGAGTATTAGGTCTCATTGCATGAATAGTAATTAAATTTGGCTGTTTAACTACACTAGATGTGACAGTCTGTTAGGAAATATTCCATTAAAGAACTAAAGTATTTGGATATATTACATTCAGATTGGGTTTGAAGGGCCTTCTGTATGAAATGCAGACATGATCTCAGAATTATCTTTGCGGAACCATGAGTTTATGGACATGCCTGAAGGCCTAAAGTATCTACGGATTTTGTGATCTCAATTCCCTAAGAGACTAAACTCTTCCAAGGGAAAATATGTTTAGCAAATCTATCTATCTGGTTGTCATGAAATTTCCATCAAGTTGAATGTTGTTATCACCATGTTAGGAATGGAAACTGAAGCTCAAAAGACATCAGCAACATGATAAAAGTCACAAGGTGAAGCAGATTGTATTTTCCAAAGACAGTCTCAACAAACCTTCCTACCCCACAGACACTTCTACAATGTAAACTTGAGGTGAGAATTATGCCTTATTTGGGGTAATCTGTGACTACTCTTAACCAAAAGAGTATGGCAGGAGTGATGCTATTTGACTTCCAAGGCAATAATAAGGCCAGTGCCTTGTTCTCTTGGATTCTCATTCTGGTAGAAGCCAGGTACCATGTAAAAGCCCAACTACCCTAGAGAGTCACATATACCTGCTCCAGTCAGTAGCCCTCACTGAGCTCCCATCCAACAGCTCCCATGAACTGCTAGTCACACAAGTGAACTACCTTAGACATGCCATCCAGCTGACCCTTGAGATGACCCAATGCCAGGCAATATCTACCTGCAACTACATAAGAAACCCCAAATGAGGACTTCCCCACTTGGCTCTTTAAAATTTTAGAAATTTTGGTTCACAAAATTGCAAATAAACAATATGTAACATTTCTTTAGGTCTTAAGACTCCACTATGGTTTGTGTCTGGATGTTCCCTCAAAGCCTCATACAGTAAGGCGGGGTGGGCTTTTGGGAGGCAGCTAAATCTAGAGTTTGTGATTGGTTCATTGTCTAGTGCTAGGACTGGGGGTGTGAGTGCAACACCTACCCCAGGGCGGGTAGCTTGCATACAATATAAGGGAGGAAAAGAGGCTTGCTCTCTCCTTTTGCTCTTGTTGCTTTTGCAATCTTCCACTGCCATGAATGGTTGCCCCTCTGCCAAGCTCCTTCCTTGGAGCCAGCTGATTATGTACCGAAACCTCCACCAACTGTGAGTTAAATAAATCTTTCCCTCTTTAACTTTGAATGTCGGGTATTTTGTCCCAGCAACAAGAGAAAAGTAAGACAGACAGACTCAGAGACATCATTCATTCTCTTATTACGATTTGAGATAATAGTAAGATACACACAGGTAGCAAATCATCAAGCCACGATTTGGAGCCATGTGTTTAATACAGGTGTGTCAGTCAGACTTCCATTACTATAACAGATAACTGAGATCATTGACTCATAAACAGAAAAAGGCTCATTTTGACTTATAGTTTTAGAGAGTTTGTTCTGTGATTAGTTGAACTCATTGCTTTTGGACTTCTAGCAAAGCAGCACATCATGGTGGGGAGCACACAAAGGAACAAAACCACTCACCTCAACTCATGACCAGAAAGAAAAAGAAAGGAAGACAAAAGAGCAAGGGCCAGCCCCACCTCTCAAAGTTTCCACCACTTCCTAATAGCCCTATGGGCTGTGGACCAAGGCTTTCACACACGGACCTGTGGGAGGCACTTATCCAAACCACAGAAACAGGGGTGTCATTTTTCCCTTTGTTTGAAATATTAAATTTCAGTATAAAGAACATATGGCTATCAAATTACCTTTCCTTTAGTGGTTAAATACGTAGCTAAAATGAAGGCTAGGGTGGAAGCAAGGTAACAGTATGAGATGGAATGCTTTATTAATCCATTTTCTGTTGTTAAAACAATGAGGCTGAGTGCTTTATAAAGTAAAGAGATTGTTCAGTTCATGATTCTGGTGGCCAGAGGTGGGGGGGGGTCCAAGCAGCATGGCACTAGAACCTTGATGAGAGCCCTTAGCTGCATCACAAAATGGCAAAGAAACTGGAAAGAAGTTGGCCAAATGCAGAAGGAAGAGATCACATGGCGAGACAGGAAGCCAAGAGGACTCAAGGACCAAGCTTGCTCTTTTTATAACAATCTGCTCTCAGGGGAACTAAGCAGGGTCCTGTGAGACTTACGTAATTCCCTCCTGAGGGTGCTGCCTCAGCGATCTAATCACCTTCCACTAGGCCCTATTTCTTAAAGGCTCTACTACTTCTCAACACTGCCACACTGGGGACCAATCTTCCAGCAGTTTATGTTCAACCCACATCCAAACCATAGCAGATGCTGAGGTATAACATTCAGTAAACCCTTAAGCTAAACCAGAAGTACAAAGGGAGTCTGGAATCTAGCTCAGTTCTTAAGATTTAGTGACTACTTAGGAAATTTAAACACATACCAAAATAAAGGTCTCTACCTTATCCCCACTTCCCTGAAACATCCTCTTTTATGTAACTTAGAAATCAAATAAAACACATAGTTGAAAAAAGAACAACTATTTATATTTTAGCTTCCATACAACCCACAGAAGGGATGGGACAGATAATGGGTACAGAAATTGAGTAGAGGTAAGCATCTTTCCTAAAGGTAATGCGGAGCAATTGAATTGTTCGTGTCAGTCATCACCAAAAGATACACTAAGTATCCATCAGGAACAAAAAATTCAGGAAGTGGAGGTGTTACTTAATTTCTACTCCCAGAGAACTTGGTCAAAGTACTCTACAGACAAGAGAACCACATGCGAAATATATGAAATGATGGCATAATTAACTTTCTTTTTATTTAAGTACATGTATTTCTACAAAAACTCTGAGGCATCATGAAAACAAGAAGAAAAGAATCCAGATATAAGAGAAGTAATGTAACATTTGAAGACACACAGAAGACTTTTGCTGTAAAAATAGCAAAACTGTAAAATTCATTTTCTCATTTGCAAACAAAAAAGGCACAATTAGAGAAGTAAGGTGATTTGCTCAAAGTCACACTAGAGTCAAATGTGATTTTGGAGCCTTTCAAGTTAGAACTATTATTTCTCTTACCATGCAGTGAAGATAGAAATGGACAAAGATATACAATAGAAAATGAAGACTAGCTGGGAATGGTACCATACTCTGGAATCTCTGCACTCTGGGAAGTTGAGGCAGGAAGACTATAAGTATGAGACCAGCCCAGGCAACTTAGTGTCTTAGTGAGACTCTTTCTCAAAATTTAAAAATTTTAAAAAGGATGGGGATGTAGCTCAGTGTGAAGGCCCAGGGTTCGATCCCCAATACTAGAAAAAAAAAAAAAAAAAAAAAACCTGAGGATTAGGCTCAGGATAGTTCTTGAAATGCAGAATTAGTAAGAATGAATGATAAAATACCCCCACCCTCCACCAAAACTTTCCACCAGTAAAGTATCCAAGCTAATTAGGCTCCATGTCCCCTAAATCATCTGATTTTCTGAATTCTTTATTTCTCTTGTCCTTGAATTGAATTAAAGCTGAAATTCTTACTACTTACCCTACTTAATTCCTGGGATCATCTTTATACACGCTGCCTTTTGGGCCTCTAGCTTACCTCCAAGCCACATATGTGTAACCAAATCATGTACTATTATTTTTAAATCTTGCATGCATTTGTCTTGATTCCTTGGTGAGATCAAAGCCTGATAAGGCTTATTCACATTCATCTATGCTTCTAAACTATGTTTCTCTCCCTTGGACTTGTTCTTCTGATTGTCAAGAAACTTAGACAATCATACTAAAATAATTCAGAGAGAAAATGTAGCTGGCTCTGATTTTGTCAGAAATCTTTTCCTTGATTAAGCAGAGTTTAAGCATGACATGAAAAACAATGGAATGAATGAGATTTTCAGAAAAAGTAGGAAGAATGGAATTCCATGAAGAAGTTGAAGGTATGCTAATTTCAAAATTCAATTGTTTAATTTTTCAGTCAAACATTATTTTTACCTACAATTTAAAAGTTATACTTTCATCAGGCACCTGGTCTGCCCCAGGCATTTTGTGTGCACTTATTTACGATGCACTTTGATAATTAATAGGTTTGTATAGAAATGCTAGCTAAAAATGGAGACCCCAAGGTAGGTTAAATAGCAGGGCAGGCTAAATCCAGTGAAGCCTGGGGGCTTTTTCTCATCACAAGACAGATGATGTAAAGCAGCAGCAATGAGTCTTGGGAAGAAAATTTTGTACTAAAGACTCTCTCCCAGATGCAAATGGATGTCTGGAGTAGTTACTTTAATGCCCCCCTCTACTTTCTCACAGCACTTACTGCTTCCTTTCAAAGGATTTCTACCCTTTTAAAAATAACATTATTGAAACCTTACTTTAACCATCTTTTGGGGCATTGAAGAAAGGGCCTAGATGTTTATAACTTTTAACTCTTTTTATACCAAGGTACTCTCCAGCTGAGTTGATTATAAGGATTCTTTCTTTCTTTTCTCTAATTCTTTATTTTAGTTTAGTCTTTGGTATCAAATTGATGATCATCCACATCAGTTAAGCAAAAACTTGTCCTTTTTAAACATTTCAGCAAATCTCACAGCTCTAAATGTCCCCCTGAAATTCATATTTCAAAACCTGAACAGCCAAAATGATGGTATTAGGACATGGGGCCTTTGGTAGGTGACTAAGTCATGAGGGCAGAACCCTCATAAATGGGATTAATTCCCTTATAAAAGAGATCATGGAGGGCTTCCTTGCCTTCCCACCATGTGAGGATGTAGAAAGAAGATGGCAGCCTGTAAAAGAGCAAGTAGACCCTCGTGAGGCACAAAATTGCTGGTAGCTTTGCCTTGTACTTCCCAGCCTCCAAAACTGTGTGAAATATATTTCTGTTGTTTTTAGCCACCAGGTCTGTGGAATTTTGTTATAGCAACCTGAATGGACTAAGACACTTGCTACTTTCTAATCACTTATGTAGAATGTTAGCATAAAATGCATGGCTCTGGGACTAAACCACCTGAGCTAAAATTCTCATCTCTGCTACACAACACAACAGGACCATGGACACCTTGCCTAGTCTTTGGCTTCAGCTTCCCTATTTGTAAAATGAGAAATGATAGTATGTCCCTCATAGCGTCTTTTAAAGGATTAAATAGAGTAATTTAGGAGATTCCTGCTCCATCTTAAGTCCTTTCCATAAGTATTGGGATGGAAGATTCAAGCAGGCAGGAATTTTTGTCTGTTTTATTCAATGGTGTGGATGTTATAGCTAGCACAGGGTCTAGCTCTATGAAGAGAAGCGTTATGCATGAAAGTGTGAATGCAATAATACTCAGAAGAGGAAGGACAGTAGGGGTAACTTGGACTAGTGGTTCTCAATAAGTAACCTGGAGCCAGCAGCAGCAGCACGTGGGAACCTGAACAAAATGTGAACTTTAGACTGCCCACCCCCCAGAACTACAACATCAGAAAGCCTGGGAGTGCAGTCTAGCAATTTATGCTTAAAAAGCTCTCCAGAAGACATGTTCAGTAAGTAAATAGTGCCTACCATATAACAGGGGCTAAGTACACAATTATTCAGTAAGTATATAATTTCATTTGTTTATTTTATTTTCATAATAAAGTAGACTCTGCTGAAATTCTGTTATTCCAGAAAATTATAAATAAAGATTTAACTAAAGATGAATATTAAATTCTGCTGCTGACCAAGTAAATTAGACTAACATTTACTCATACCACTGAAGTAGCTCTAACTGCCCACTAGAATAAACACATAGCCCAATTTCAAAGTGAGTTGCAGTAATATTTGTGGCTGCAGCAAATACTTATTAACCATTTACTATTACCCAGGAACTTACATACATAACCTTACTGAAATGTAGGATAACCTTATAGGACACATTGATTTTATCCTAATTTGACAGATTAGGACCTTGAAAATCAGGAAAGTTAAATAACTTGCCCAAGGTCACATGGCTGGCAAGTAGCAGAGCCAAGTATGGAACCCAAAGACTTTCAGATTCTAGAGATCAAGTTTTAACTACTTCTCTGGGTACTAGCATATTCCATTAATAAACAATGCATTGAAAGTCTAAATTATGTCAGTCTGTATTCTAAGTACTCTGCATATAAAAATGTGGTTGAAAATGATTTCAAGGAAAATATGGTAGAATTGCAACAGGAAAATAAAAGAGAGTGGTCATCTTAGTAACAAATGTAGAAGGAGAGCAACTCAGAGTGAGCCACGTTGAGATATTTTCAAAATATGTGGGGATCAGGCCCTAATTACCACTGATGGTCAGTGACTCACAAAGTTCAAGCAGACAGTGAAAATTCAACTTACAATCATGGTATCTGTGTGCCTTCCACTAGTGCATGACACTGCAAAATATTTTTGTATGAGCTCAAAGATATCTATAACTGTGTTAATCTATGTATACATTGAATTGTGTATTATATATTCTCCAGAGAAATCTAAATCAATCAGAAAGTCAGTAGCCTCTCTGATGTGACTCTGTGAATATATGGGTACAATAACCATCTGTGTGATAATAATACATCACCTAGCACATTCCATACACCGTGAAAGGTTATCTACTTAGATCAGCAAGATGTGGCCTGAGGGACAAATTTGGTACCTGCTATTCTACAGCCCACAGGGTAAGAATTTTCTTTTTACATTTTAAAATGGTTTAAAAAGATCAAGAGGAGAATGGCATTTCATGACACCTGAACATTATATGAAACTCAAAATTTCAGAGACCATAAATAAAGATATTGGAACACAGCCACACTCATTCATTTATGTATGTATTTCTATAACTGGGGTTATGAACAGAATTGAGTAGGTACTGTAGAACTGCATGGCCCACAAAGCTGAAAATATTTTCCATCTAATTCTTTACAGATGAAGTTGTAACCCCCTGACAGATTACTTTTAGTACTTGTAGTAACACTGTAAGCAGCATTCTTTGCACAAACAAGGGCACTGAACCTTAAGTATGCAGTCACCTTGCTACGGTGGTTCAAAAATTATGGCCACAAATTCTTTGGCATTTAACCCCTTGAGAGATTAGCTCTATGTCTCCTCCCTTGAATGTGGAAGATTGGGGGGGATGTTAGTTTTCTATCACTATAACAAAATACCTGAGATAATTAACTTATAGAGAGAAAAGGGTTGTTTTAGCTCTTACCGAAGAAGGTTGCAGTCCATGATCAGTTGGCTCCATTGCTTTAGGCCTGTGATAAGGCAGCACATTTTGGCAGAAGCACATAGCAGAGCAGCCTTACATCATAAGCCAGGGAGCAAAAGTAAGCATGGAGAGAACCAAGTTTCCACAATCCACTTTTAAGGCCCTACTCCCAATGACCTAAAGACCTCCCACTAGGTCCCACCTCTTAAAGGCCCTCTTACCTCCCAATAATGCTACACTTGGAACTAAGCCTTTAATACAGGGGTCTTTGAGGAATACTCAAGATCCAAACTACAGGAAGGGAGGAAGACTGTGACTACTTCAATGAATAGAGTATAGCAAAGCGGTATTGTTCTTGGCTCTCTTGAATAACTCCTCTCAGGAAGCTTGCTCTCCTGGAAAAGCCTAAGCTGGAGGCTCCATAGCTGAGCCCAAACTTTTAGCTGTCCCAGCCCAAGCTCCAGGAATGTGAATGAAGAAGTCCCTATGATCCCAGCCATTCAAGTCTTCCCAGCCCCAGGGATTCCAGGCCCAAGTGAAACTATCTATTCTCATGTGCTCTGACTATATCTCTGAACATATATTATCCATGAGATCTCTTGCAAAAGGCAAGGGGGTCAAGACATGAAAGGTGGGTAAGGAAAAGAAGGGGTGATGAAAAAATAATTAAGATGTGTTATGTACATGTACCAACTCCCCACAATGAACGTAATCATTATGTGGTACTAATTTTTTTAAGTGAAAAAATAACACAAAAAAATTCACATAAGAATTTATGGTAAGCAAAATACATCGTCAGAATATACTTTTGTTATGCTATGCCAAAACAAAAAACCAACTTCACTACAAAAAAAGTGAAAAAAATAGTTGTTGCTTCCCACAACTAAGTTTGGGTTATTTGTAATGCAATAACAGATAACTAAAGCTCCAGCCATTCTCCCAAAAGTAAAGAGCACTTGACTTAAAGCTTACTCTGGGGCCAGTGAGATGGCTCAGCGGCGTAAGCGCCTGCCTGGCAAACGCGAGGTCCTGAGTTCCACTCCCAGAACCCACATACGAAGAAAGGGCCGGGGATATCGCTCAGCGGCACAGACGCCTGCTGGCGCGCGAGGTCCTGAGGTCAACCCCAGGTACCCACAAAAAAAAAAAAAAAAAAAAAAAAAAAAGCTTACTCTGCAATAAAAGTCTTTAAAACTCAAAGAACATTAAAAAATAAAAAAGATGGGCCGGTGAGATGGCTCAGCGGCGTAAGCGCCTGCCTTGCAAGCACGAGGGCCCGAGTTCAACTCCTGGAACCCACATACGAAAAAGGGGCCGGTGATATCACTCAGTGGCACAGGTGCCTGTTGGCGCGCGAGGCCCTGAGGTCGACCCCTGGTACCCACAAAAAAAAAAGAGGAAAAATTGAGACAGTCTAGTACATTGAGACCCCAGAAAAACCATACACTCTGAAACACAGACTTTAAAGTCACAAACAATTTCAAATGTTGGCAACTGTAACTTCACTGAGAACCAAGAAAAACTAGGAGACCCTGCACAGGGCCACAGAATTCATAATTGGCATGGTGGTGTTCCCACCACAGTGACCTGAACCCACTCTTAGATCCATCCCTATCCACAGTGCCCCTTTGTAACATGGTATTTTAAGCCTCAGGGTCTGGCTTCCCAATTCTGACCATAAAAGAGTTTTGAAACCTCATCTTCTGGACTAGTCCCACCCAGAAAGTTCTCATTTACTTTATGTTATGGCTTATGTCTACATGTCCTGCAAAGCCTCATGCAGTCATAAGTGGGGCTTTTTCAGAGGTGGCTGAATCTAGAGTCTGATTGATTCGTGGCATAATGCTAGGATTGAGGGTGCTAGGATTAAGGGTGGGGGGTTTACTAAATCAGTCCCCTGATTGGATTTGCACCACCCTAATCCTGGTAGACCAACTACCAGGACACAATATAAGGGATGGAAAGAGGCTGTCTTCCACTTGTTGCTTTGCTACGGTTTGCCCTCCATAAACTGTTTTCATCTGCCAAGCCACCCTGCCTTGGAGCCAGCCGATTATGGACTGAAACCTCTACAAACTGTGAGCTAAATAAAACTTTCTCCCTTAACTTTAGGCACCGGGTGTTTGGTTTCAGCAACGAGAAAAATAACTAACACACTTTCACTTCCTGACAACTCCCCAATTTTGAATCGGGGAAATGTTTGCAATTATCTGTTCTTTTAATAATTCATGCTAATTCCTACAGTGTAAGAAATTCACACAAACACTTTCTAAAAAGTTTCTGGGCTAATGATGCATACCAAGTTTTCCTGACAAGACACAGCACAAATCTCACTATCTCATGAATGCAAAGATAAAGTCACAAATAATTCAAGGAGTATTGAATGTTGATGAGGTCCTGGAATTCCTCAAAGGATGCTAGCCAGTACAGACACAAAGAGGGTGCTCTTCTCCAATTCACAATGTGATTTATTTGTTTTTAATCAGCTCTGGTTCTTACTACTTTTTCTACACTCACTTTTTTCTTTGCTCTGATTTTGTCATTTATTTATAAATCTGGGAATTTTTTGCATTAGGTATTTTGTAAAATCATCTCTAAACTTTTTTGCAACAATATATAAAAAATAAATTTCTTAAAGATATCTGGGGTATTAAATGAAATTCACAAAGTCATGAAAAGCCGTAGTCAGAAAGAGTAGTTAGGGCTGGTGAGATAGCTCAGCAGCATAAGCGGCTGCCCAGCAAGCACGAGGTCCTGAGTTCAACTCCCGGAACACACATAAAGGAAAAAAAGGGCTGGTGATATCGCTCAGCCACACAAGCACTTGCTGGCAAGCATGAGGTCCTGAGGACTCCTGGTACCCACATTAACAACAACAAAAAAAGAGTAGTTAGAAAATATTTAAGCATTTGTAAATGTTAAGACTGGAACAGTCCTTATAGAGACAAACTGGGGTAACAAAACATACAACTTCTTACTTAACATGAAGGTGGGGAAACCTTGTCTTGTGTTGGGGCAGCACTGTGACACAGGATACCTGTGCCACATGTGCATCTTAGTTACATTTAATCTAAAACCCTAGCTGAAAAAATAAGTTTATCTTTTTCTGGTTGTTATTTTAATGTGTAAGCCAGAAAACACTGCCCATATAGTTTGCTAAGCAAAAAAAGTAGAAATCATCAAATAAGAAAGGAGACAGGAAGAAAGCAGTCAATTACAGGTCAAATGAAGAAACACAAAGGTGATCCTTAGTGAATCCCATGGCATGCCATTCCCTTCTACTTTTTCTCCTTGAGTTGGCAGATGTGAAGGGATGCTGCTTACCCACAATGACTCTAGACCACCTTCTAAAAAGAGCGCACTCCACCTATTCATGACTCTTAACCCTGTATATGTCTTATGTCCGTATTATGAACCTTCTGTAGTTCATTTAAATGGCCCTCACTAAATACCACATTCTCATGCTCAAGGTCCACGTCTTTACTGATTTAAGAATCACAGTCCCTGTCTCTACAGTAAACATAAAACAAAATTGAGTGAAACAAAATTGCTTATTACAAGTTTGATAAATCCAACCTTAGAAAGTGGGAATCATCAATCCAAGAAAGCCTGGGATAAGGTTTAGGGCTGGAATAGTGTCCTAGCAAAAACCCCTAGACCTATGGAAAAGCTTATGTGGACATAAAATCAGCTGATGAGTCAGGCCAAGTTATAGTTATGGCAGCAGAAGTTAAAAAAAAAAAGTTTGTGGCTTTTGAAGACATTTCTTCCTTGAGTTATTCAATATTTCTTACATAAGGAGTCACATACTTAACTCCCATTAGAGTTTAAGGTAAGGCAACACAATAAACAGATTTATCAGAAAGCAGAACTATGTGGCCAGTGAGATGGCTCAGCAGCCTAAGTGCCTGCCTGGCAAGCGCGAGGGCCCGAGTTTGACTCCCAGAACCCACATACGAAAAAGGGGCCGGTGATATCGCTCAGCGGCACGGGCGCCCACTGGCGCGTGAGGTCCTGAGGTCGACCCCCGGTACCCACAAAAAAAAAAAAAAGAAGAAAAAAAGAAAGCAGAACTATGCATCCACTAACTCCCTTCCCATCTTGTCTTCCAAGAAGCTCAAGCTATAACTAGTCTTAGCCTCAGCTGCAATACATTAGTTTAATTTAAATTTCTACTATAATTACCCCTTTTTTCTCCATTGTTTATTTTTGATATTTACCTCATTTCCCCACAGTCTATGGACAATGTAGATTGTTTAAGAGTAACACCACCCTCTATCTTAATAGATAAATATTCTTGAATGTACACAAGACCTATGAAAGAAATACAAAAAATTCTTCAGTGTAGACAAGATTAATTAAAATTAATTCCTTTAAATTAATGTTGTTATTCCTCAACCTACACTGAAAACTTGACTCTTTCAGCCTCCAAAAAACAGAACTTCAGCATGTATGAACCTTGAAACCATGCTAAGCAAAAGAAGTCAAACACAAAAGGCCACATGTTGTATGTTCCCATTTATAGGAAATGTCCATAATAGCCAAATCCATAGAAACATAAAGCAAATTGGTGTTTTCCAGTGGCTGGGGAAGAAAAGGGATTGAGGAATTGCTGCATAATAGTGATGGGATTTCTTTATGTGTGATGAAATAGTCATGGTTGCATGACGTTGTAAATGCACTAAAAGTCAATGAATTGTATACTTTAAAAAGATTAAAATGGCAAATTTTATGTTATATGAATTTTATCTCAATAAAAATAAAAACAAACCAGGCATGGTGGCACATGCTTGTAATATCAACTATCTGGAAGGCTGGGATGGGAGAAATACAAGTTCAAAGCCAGTTTGAACAACTTAGACTCCATCTCAAAAAAAGAAAAAAAAGAAAGAAAGAAAAGAAAAAAAAAGAAGAGAAAGAAAAGAAAAGAAAAAGAAAGGTTGGGGATGTAGCTCAATGCTCCCTGGGCTCAATCCTCAGTATAACTCTCCCGCACCCCGCAAAAAAAGAATAAAAAGAAAGAAAATACACAGAAATATTAATGGGATCTTTTGCATGAGAATATCTTTTTAATTCAATTCCAAACCCTCAGGATATTTGTCTGAAATCAAACACATTCTGGAATTTACCAACATCTCCTTTTATAAAGATGGAGAGATGGAAGTAGAGAAGACTAAGTAGTTTATACTTACAAAAAAAAAAAAAAAATAGTTAGCCTGTCTTTAAAAAACAGTAATCTCAATAAGGGAAGAAATCATCCAAGATCACTTTTTCCCAAACTGCTTCTAGCAGTGCTGCCCTGCGACCTAAGGACAACGTGATATGTCTTGATTTTGATAACAGAAAATGAAAATACTTTAGGAAAAATCATCGTAGGTAGCACAATAACATTAAATTTCTGAGTAATGATTAAAGATATATTAAATAATTTATTTTTATATTAAATAATTATAGTGAACATTCAATAAGCATCTCATGCCTATTTCGGTCTTCACTAAATTTTAGAGTTTATATACTAATTTTTTACTTGTAGGACTTTTACATTTAATCTCTTGCCATTTTATATAGTACTGTTCCTTGTCACTTTTTGTACCCTTCCAATATCCTACCCTGACTTTGAGTAGATTGATTTCAGCTTCTACGGGATTTCTCACTGCAATTCCCAACTTTGTCAATGAGCCAAACATTAGTCAACTGAAAAACCGATCAGGACAATCCTTCCACTTCCATTTGCCTTTTAGAAAAAGACTAATATGATGATGCACAATCTCAGGGATGAATCTGGAAAGTCTGTTCCCAGCATGCAGGGCATGTGCCTTCTGCATAACAGCTGTCTCTTTCTGCTATAACTTCAAGCACAGTATTGTGCTAAAACAGCAAGTAATGTAATAAAAATGGGACGATTCTGTTTCCCCACTGCGAGCTGGGACATGTGAATAGGAGATAAATAAAGAAAAAACTCTGAGTTTTCATCAGTGAAGTGGAAGAACTGCCCAAAAACAGCTGGGGTACAGGAAAGGTCTGGAAGATGATCTTTCCATTTCTCCTTTGCTAAAGAGAAACCCCAATTATTGCCTCGCTTGCCTTCTGATCTCTTGCCAATAGCATCAGATTCTCTGAAATGAAGGTGAAGAGATGCTGACAGCTGCGCCCAGCATGGAAACAGCCAAGCTGCAACAGACCTTGTATCCCATCATGTGGCATCAAGCCAAAAGAAGATATCAGTGACGCACTTAATGAGATCCAAAAACAACTCACAACTATCAGAGTAGTTAAGGGGATCAGAGGGCAGAACATTTAGAGGAACCAGGGACTCTACTACATAATTCTTTGCTCCAAAGCACAAGAATCACAGGATTTCCATGAATGTGCTAAGTGAATGGATCCAGTAAAAGACAATATCACTCTGCATGATATCAGATGAAATTCAGGTGAAAAAGAAGATAACACTTTTTAGCAATCACGCTATTTCACATGTAGCATTCAATGACCTCGTGCTAGCCATATGAATTAAGGAGAACTTTTTTAGTTGATAGAAGCTGATATTAAACTAGGTTACACAAAAAAAGAAAATTTATTGGCTGGTTTGATGAATATTAGATGTCCTAGAGTTCACTCTTGTCAAATTTAATTGTTTTATCTTTAGATAGAATTCCTGCTCTTGAAAGGTAGGGTTGATTAAAAGAGAATGTCTGAAGTTTTCTCCATGCTCAATTCCCTCCCCCATTTTTTTTAAGGAAACAATCAAGATTTCTCCACACTGTTGACCTGTTGACTATGCATAAAAGATCTCTGTCCAAAGAGAAGGAGGGAGGAGCAATGGAAATGAAGACGTAAGAAAAAGGAGATAATCGATGGAATGTGAAAATGAATGTTTCGGTGGGCTCCGATTTTCCTCTAAACATAACAATAGTTTAGGATTTTATTAATCTACAAGAGTACACTAAATCTGCACTGTATAATATACTGGCCACCACTTGTACTTCCTTCCATTTATATTAACTAAAATTGAATAAAATTTGAAGCTCGATTCATCAGTTTCACTAGCTGCCTGTCAGGAGCCCAATAGCTACGTGTTGCCAGTGACTACAGTAATGGGCAGCATGAATATCGAGCATTTCCACCACTGCAGGAAGTTCTACTGGGCAATACTGAACATTTAAAAAAGAAAGAAAAAGGCAGTATGGTATAGTGGGTAATAAGCTGGAGTCCAGACTAAAAAAGAAAAAAGAGAAAAAAAGAGAGGAGAAGAGAAGAGAGAAGAGGAGAGGAGTGCATGGGAGGGGAGGAGAGGGAAGGGGAGAGGAGAGGAGAGGGGAGAAGAACTTCAGATTTTTAAAGATGTAATTTTGCAAAAATAATGAGATATACTATTTGCATGGGAAGAAACAGAATTTTGAATTAAGGAATAAAAGGAGGAAATTAAGTTTCTTATTGGGGAAGTATTATATCAACAGGATCTTACAGACAAAATAGGAAGCTAACAGAGAGAAAGTACATCAACCTTCAATGGATAGATCTTCCTATACCAGAGAGAAGTAAGAGATAAGGTTAAAGGAGAAAGTGGGAAAATGGGATCTGTATTGTGAGGTCTGGCTGCCATCCAGAGCCTAAATTCAATCTCAGATCTGAGGATCAGGGACATGGCACTCACAGTGAAGTGCTTCCCACCTGCCTGGAAAATGTAACAGTAGTTGGTTTTCAGTTGAATCAGAATAAAATTTATTGTAAATTAGCTAATTGATCAGGTTGCTCTACCAGCTTAATTTCTTAGGTCAAATGCTAGTGCATACAAATTTTAGTATGAATTAAATGCCAAGTAATGGATTTTCTTTTAGTTTCCTTAGACAAGCATCATACACAAATGTTGCTATTTGAAGAGGCAGAGTCCACAGACACAAACAGCCACAACTTTAAAATGGGAATGTTAAAGTATTTTTAAACCTTATATTTAGCATGAAGTGTGTCACAAGATGTCACTACGTGTACATAATCTGAAAATTTTTACATATGAACCTATTTGTGATTTGAGGCAAAATTTATTTTTTTCACTAATCTTCCAGACAGATTAATACATTGGCCCTGGTATCAGAAAGTCTTATAATTGTTGCTATACCTACTAAAACTGAGAAAGAATGTTGATATTTTCTCTTTTTTTGTGACTATGGAGTGACCAATAAAGGGAAGTATGGAATTTTTAACTTTAAAAAGTTAAAGATGTGTTTTCAATGTCCTTGACAGATGATTTTAAGTGTTAAATTTTAATGTATTTATTATTTCTACAATAATATACATTCACTGGAGACAAGTACAAAATATAGGAAAAACATAGAATAAATATACTAATATACTTGGACAACTTAAATACAAGGCTTGTTGGCATTTTGGTAAAATACTACTTTTTATCTTTTTATTATTTGTAGCTTAAATAAACATCTTTTTATCCTATACTTAGATTTATGATTATTTTTTCAAAACTGTCAATATAAAAATTTTCTAGATATCATTTTATGGTATATAATTTTAACCATCCACTTTACTTTCAAACTTTCAAATCTTCATAAATATAATGGCAAAAATAACTTAAACATAAAATTTTACACAAAATGTTGAGGTTTAGTGAATATGCATTCAAACACTGATATTAGATTTCCTGGCTTAAAAACATTATTATGGGCAGCTAAGTTAGATAGAAATTAATACACAGTCAAAGAGGGATAGGGCCCTCAAGGAAGTCAGCAGAAAAAATTAAAGGTATCGGAATTGTGGCTGGAGGTACATCTGAAGAAGACCAGGCATCAACATAAAGATGCAACAACCAGACCTACATGCCTCCCCAAGGGATAAGCAGTAACTTGGAATTATACTATAATTAGCACCACCTGGTCCATTAAAGTCCAGACAGACATCAGTCACCAAGTGAGTGACCAGAACCTTTGGACCCATCCCTTCCAAAATGCCCTTGTTCTTTCCATGTACCCTTGCTATGTGACCTGCTTCCCTATTGGAGCAATATTAGCTAAGTAGCTATACTTGTAATCTTATAGGTGAAGGCAGTTTGACCCATGCTGTGATTTTGCTGTATAAATTACCCCTGACAAAGGGCCTTGGTGCAACCCACTTCTGGGACCCCTCCTGTCTCTCAGGAGCTATTCTTGTTTCCCAGTAAAATTTCCTGCCCTTAACCTCTTTTGTCCTTTGGAATTCATTCTTCAATTTCAGGGGATGAACTCAGCACATTTGACATCTAGCAGGTTGGGAGTTATATTTCCCCCTATATCAACCTGACTCTACTATTTACTGTCTGTGAGATCTTAGAAAACTGCTAAAACTTTTTGTGTCTCAGTTTTCTCATGGCATAAAATAGTAGCCCCTTCTCATCACAATTAATCAGATCTCCCTAAGACAGAGTCCCAGAACTGAAATTACTTAATCAAAGCTATAAAAATCTCATGTCTTTTGAAAACTCTTGTCAAATTTGCACTTCCAAAGGTTTATGTCAATGGTAAATGCCATCTGTCATTTTTAAGCATGTCCATTCTCAGTCACCTGCACTATTTCTAATTGATTTCTAATCTTTAGCAAGTGATCATGCAAATAACAACTTTTCTCATCCAAAATAGAAAAATAGAGTAATATTATTTAAAAAGGAATGAAGCCAAATTTAGCATCTTGCTCTAAGACACCTGGAAGGAAATAATCTGTGCACCTATGTTTATAAATATTTAGCACACCTTTCTCAGAGGTCTTTCTTTGTAATGACATTCTCAGTGGGATAAACAATGTTCTACCAGCAAATGGAATATTGCTGCTTATAAGTAAAAGTAATGGTATTTGGGGGATTTTGAATGGAAATGATAAACATCAAATGATAAGGGTTTCATCTTTCTCTTGTGTTGCAGCTAAATAAAGCTTTACAGTAGATCCCAGTTGAGGAAATCCACTAGCAAGTTTTGACTACCCAGAATTTCTATTGCATTTCCCAAGGTTAAATACTTTGCCTTGAGGCAGCTGCTCAAAATGATAAAGGGGACACTGTAGGACAGTGGTGCTCTTTGTAATGTTAATAACCCTTGATTCTGGTATCTGATACAACTCTGGGGAAATCTGCCAGTTCCAGACTTTAAAAATCTAACTCAGTTAAGTGCACATTACTGCAAAAAATATTTTTTTAATTTGGCAGGAGCAAGAAGATAATTTGACTTCCACATATTCAGATATGTTTGTTATTTATCTCACTGAATTGAATTTCCACAGGATAACATGTTATGATATAAAATTAATGTGATTTTTTGCTATAAAAGCAGATGGTATTTTATTTCAAAATTCACATGTATTTATATGCTTATAAGATTCATTTTTATGATATAAGCTAACCTGTGTAGTGATCTTTTATCATATTTGGTACTTATTTATTTATTTATTTATTTAATATTTGTGCCCCATCTGGCTTCAGAAGGGCATGAGAAATTCTGCAGATGAATATAGAGGTAAAATGTGACACAAATATATGGTAAATTTAATCAAAAATATCCAAGGGCATAGCACATTCAGAATCAGACTTAATGTATGTACTGCTTTGGCTAAATAAGTAAGTCTTCTATATTTTTTAATTGCTAATTTAAAAAGAAAGTAAACAAATGTCACATAAATATTCCAGCCTCCCTCTTATTTTTAATAAGAAACATCATATAAATCCATCTAAACAAGAAAGAATGTGATGAAAGTGTGAGGGCCTCACACAGAGAGGTCAGGAGGAAGAGAAGAAAAGAAAATGAGAAAGATAATGAAATGGAAAGTTTCAAAAGGGAAGAAAAAGAAATGCCTTTTGTGGAGATGGCATGCACTCTGGTTGCCTCAGAAGGTGACAATGAATAAAATAGAGTTATCTTTATCACGGAACAAAGTTTGGCAAAAAGTAATTGTTTAGTAAACATTGAAAGCAAATGAAAAAGTACTTTCCCTTGTTACTTTCCTTAATTAACACAATGAGTGACTTGGACTTCCTTGAAGACAGTGGGTTAACCATGTAATATACTAAAGCACTGTTTGACAGAAAATACTTTCACATTATTCAATTCACTATCACATTAACTATTAGTAAAGGTTGAGGACAAAAGACACACTGTAATCTTTACGCTGATGGCCTAACTTTAAGGATAGAGTTTGGAAAACACCAGAGCAATTGATGAAACAACTATAAGCTCTACAATGCTGACTTTCTCAAAAATCCACTCCCTTACAAATATAGCAATTATTTTCCTTGAGATTATTATGGACAGCTAAGTTAGATAGAAATAGATATGCAGTCAGAGAATATCGGGCCCTCAAGGAAGTCAGAACAAAACAATAAAGACATTAGGATTGTGGCATCAGACATACAGGTGGACGACCAGAACATCCAGACCCATACTTCCTCCCTTCCCAAAAATGCCTTTGTTCTTTCCCTATACCCTTGCTATGTGACTCGCTTCCCTACTGGATCAGTATTAGTTAAGTGACTATACTTGTAATTCTATAGGTTGATTGTAATTTACCCTACATTGTACCCAGGTTGTGATTTTGCTGTGTAAATTATTCCTGACAAAGGGTCTCAGTGGTCACCCACTCGGAACCCCTCATGGAAATCCAGGAACTATTCTGCTTCTCTCTATTTTCAATAAAACTCTAACTTCCTCCTTTGGCTCAAAACTTCACTTCTTGATGTTGTGAGACCACAAACTTGGCACATCTAACAGGTCAGGAGTGATATCTATCCATATCAACATGACAGTACCACATGCAAGACTCATTCACTAGCTTACCGATTCATAGAATGTGTCTTTCCAGTCTATAGTTACACCTGGTCATGATTGTCATCTAGTTATCACTTCATACTTATGTATGACAATGTACACAATAAGTATGTATAAATACTTATGTATACGACAATGTTTTAACTTTTATTTTTGAACTGCAGTCGTAATAGTGATTTCAGTTGTGTTTTCAGTAATTTAAAAAATTAAATCAGAAGATTCAGGCATTAATCATTATTGAAGCAGAGAAAACGATGTTAAAACTTGTGATCTACGAAAAGCAAAGTTATAGGCCGTTTTTTTTAAAAATAACCCAGAGATGGTAGAAAATGTGAAGTTAATCCAGTTACATTTATCCTTTCTCCAGAGGCCTCTGGAGATGGAAGGTGACTTGCTAAACATCATGTAGCAATAAAACTGGTACAGTAGATTTATAACTGAAGCAGGCATTAGCTCTGCAATAATCCTAACTTTTGGGTTCCCCAACACTAGGATTCTTTGGGAACTAAAATAACAAACTCTACAATTAAACACCAAGGTCTTTAGCTAAAATCAGTCTCCTCATCTGCACTATGGCTTTAAAAAAAATTCTTTATGGTGCTGGAGATCAAACCCAAGGCCTCACACATGTTAGACAAGTCCTCTATCACTAAGCTACAACTTCAGCACCTGCAGTATGTGTCTTTATCAAAAATTTGGAAACAAAAAATTACAACTGAGTTACTCTACCATGATACCTTACAGAGATGGCCAGTGATTATTGTTCCTGATGCTCCAAGAGTCCTTCAGGCGCCAAGCTCCTTCATGAGATAAATGTGACACTTTCTCTCTTTCTACAAATTTTCTTTGGGCTTCAGATAGTTAGAGTTGTTGTTCTGTCTTATAGACAAACAAAAATATTACATAATACGAGGCCTAGAATTACTAACTCCTGGTTATCTTTTTTACTGTTAACATAATTTACATTCTGAGAATTTAAATGATTTCTCCTAGACCACAAAGCCAGTAAGTGATGAAGCATTGTTTTTTTTTTAACTGCAAAAAGTCAATCACTAGTTTCCTCAATAATGCATGAAAAATACTTCAAACTCTTAAACACATATTCCAAACCATTCCCACATACAGTCTTGTTGATAGGTGTGTGTGGTAGTTTTTCCCAATGTCTTTAGGTAGGCCTATTTTAAAAGTATTCAACATAGCTTTTGTAAATCTAGTAGCTGGAAAGAAAAAAGACAAGTAATAATAAAATAATAACAATAAGTCTAACATTACCTGAGCATTTCCTAGATCTAGGTCAGTGGTGGCAAATCTATGGCACACGTGCTGCAGCTGGCTGTGTGTTATCATTGAAAGCTCTAAAAGATTCCCCATTGCTGGTCTAGGTGATGTTTTTATCCAAGCAATAAATATGCATTTACTAATTTAATTTTCCCTGAAACTCTAGGCTATAGCTGTCTTATCAAATTTATCTTGTATACTGGAAAACTGAGGCTCAGAGTAATTAAACAATCTACCCAAGGTTGCCCAAAAAGCCCCATTCTAAATTGGTAGTTTTAACCACAGTTCTACAGTGCCTCATGTTATGTGTGTGTCCCTAAGATGTTCCAGTTTGTTTCCTGTCCAGTCTATATATCAGGGGCATCTTCCCACTTCACCCACTGAGGCCTGAGGAAGACAATACCTCAGTGAAACACTGACAGAAATATATTTGGTACTTGATAAAAGCAGGACTCAAGTTGAACATGTGGGAAACAACGATGTGTGCAAAAAAAATGTATAGAAAGGAGTTTGTGAAACCCTATACTAAAAATGGGAATAATAATATTACTTGCTACCCATCATAGGTTTGCTATCCCTGCCATCATAGGTGAAAAGTAGATGAGCTAAGCCACGTAAACAGTTTAGTTCACAATATGCTCTATAAATTTAAAGTTGTTCAACCTCCATCATCACCATCATCGTCATCATCATCATCGTTACTATTATTAAACCCCTGCCTACTCCCTACACCTCATTGTGTATTGCCCCAGAATTTTGTCAGCCTTAAAATGTGACATCATTTCTATTGTGAGCTAAAATCTGGAGAACTGTCATGGGTCTTGCTGACCTTGGTAAAATTACACATACTGTAATGAAGAAATTATTCTTATTGGAATATTGACAGAAAATTTGTGTGGTACTTGTCTTTGCTGGCACAGAGTAGATGTTCAGTAAATCATTGGTTATGGAATGTTTTACTTCTATAAGGTGATGTAGGGTCAGAATCAAATGGGTTCCCAGCTAAAATCATATGGCATTTAGAAATTAAGACAATCTGAGGAGAGTTCAATAAACAGACTATTTTAAAACTCAAGAAAAGGATATAGAACTCACTGAAAAGATTTCAGTACCCTGAAGTTCCATTTCCATCCCCAGTCTGATGGAGTAAGAAGAAAGGGTGTGACCAAACTGGGAGCGGCTGTGTACTGAGGGTCGTCCTGTGGCTGCTGAGAGCTTCAGATAAAGAGAGAGCGAGGCCAAAATGAGCAGCCAGGGGTCTAAATTCCTCACACTCACTCTCTTCCCTCCTTCATCCCATGGATACAGTCTACAGGTCAGCTCCACATAGGGAGAAACTGTCCCATGGACATATGCATGTGTTCACTAGCAAGTCAGATGTATAGTTTTCTTCTGTTACATTATGTATTCTCTATAACAGGTTTCCTTTTAGCTTGCTTTGAGGGCAAGGATTCATCCTTTGTTTTATCTTAGTTTCCATTGTCCTTCAATATATGCTTAGTCCAAAGTAGTTATTCTTTGAGTGCTTATTAAAATGAATTCAGTTGAATGTTTATGGAGGCTACTTTTTCATTAAACAATGAATTTCACTCCTACATGACTTTATATCTGGAAGAGAATCTTATAGGAAAGTTCAAAGGATGTAGTCAAGATCCCAGCCTAATGAGCCATGATACTGGATAAGAATGAAGGTCCCAGTTTCTGATCTGGTCTTTTTCTAGTAGGACATTCTTCATGCAAAAACTAGTGTGAACTTACCGAGTATGTCCATTCAGCATTTATGAATGGTTCCTAACACATGAAACCAGGCTAATTTCTGTTATTTGATCCTAGCTCAAATCCAGGAACCCTGTAGGCTCTCCCTACAGGCTTGTTGTGGAAGAAATGGTTAATAAAAAGAAAGAGAAAAAGGAAGAAAAAAGTTGTCCTGAGAAAACATATTATTTCTTCCTACTCACCAGTTTTTGCCCCACATATGAATTTACATGGGTACCCTTTGGGTGCATGTGTGGAGGTGCACACTGATGAAGTACACTGCATCGACAGTTACATGCTTTGGCAACTTGAATTCTTAGGGATATTCTCAATCAGCTGATTTCAGGGCCACAGAAAAACCAAAGGAAACTGTAAGTAGAAATTTATGTAAAGAAACCAGTCACTTTTCTGTTCTTTTTCACAGGATTAAAATACTATTTCTTATTTAAATATCAAAAAAAGTATTTCATATACTGAGCTCATTCTGGGCTAATCTCCCAATCTATGGGTAGAATGACCAAATCTGGCTTTTCTCTCAATGAAAAACTATTAATGGAAGAGTTTTAGAAATCATTTCCTTGTGAAATATAAATCTGTCTCTTTGAATAAAAGCATTCTGACAGGCAGCCTGGGAAGTACTAATACAAGGTAACAATCTATCTCTACTACTGAACTTTATTTGACTGTGAGAAAAACGGTATAAAATTCTATTATGGCACATCAGAAAGTCCTGCCTCTACCCAGGCCTTGTATTTCTTTTACAGAAATCCTCATCAATCATTTAAAATCATTGACCATATCTTACACCTTCCTTACAGCCATAGTTAGATGGAAGCTGTGTTATACTCTAAATGGCTTGCTTCTCAGATGTAAAACAGAATTTATGTTTACTATTCTTCTTCAGACACCCACACTTTCTTCTGCAATATAAACCTTATAACTGCTTTAAATCATCCCCTTTCTTCATGTGATTACGGAGAGAATGACAGATTTACAGGCCTAAGACCATCTGTGCCAAGAAAAGAGGATGTTTTTTTTCTTAGCAGATAAGATGGCATTGTTTACTGTCACTTTTATAATCTTACATATCTGCACCAAGGATCCCTCCATGTGTGACCTGTACGTATTCACTTTGCACAACGAGAATCTTCTCTACTTCCCTACTTCCCCCATGAGACGAATGAAACAGACCCACCTTTACTAAAGCAGTGTTTCTCAGGCCAGGCACTGATGACATTTGGTAATTGGCAGTTTGATAATTCTTTACGGTGAATGGATACCCTGTATATTTGAAGATGTTTAGCAGTACCCCCCACTTTTACATGCTACACACCAGAGCACAGCCAAAGTCTAGGCTGTGACAACCCAAAAGGTCAAATGATATATTGTGAAATGTGCTCCGGAAGGCAAATTACACCGAGGTTGAGGACCCCTGTGAAAGTACTCCATACCTACCTGGCAAAGTGTGCAAAAGAAATTAAAGGTAAATCCACTAAAGACGCCAACAGAATTTACTTTAATCCATCCATCCATTCATTTGTTCACCAGCACATTCTATCACAGACTCATTTTTCCTAGCATTTAGGGGTTCAGTTGTAGATCTTGCCATCAGTAGATAACATTCTTATGGAAAGTTGGTTTTAGAGGTTTTTGAATGGTATAATTATTCACTAAGTCCTTGAAAAGAATTGGTTGGTAAATCCAAGAAAGCAAAAATCAAATAAACCTAAAACCCTGACTTATGAACTCATAAAATCTGGGAAAGATATTCACAGCACTTATAGTCACCAAAATTTTATTTTATGTATTGAAGTCAGAGACAGACAAAATACAGCAATGAGTTTTAGGGTGCTGATGCCTCATAAGATACCTAATGTTTTAAATGCTAAACCTCCCTTAAAAAATACATTTTAGTAAACAAAGAAAGATTTGAACATATTTCTCAAGACACTTGGAGTAAATTATAGATAAAGCCTGAATAATAGATACTGTAATTTTATTTGCTTGATACTTGTCTGTAATTTCAAGTTTTTCTACAATGAGTATGCATTTCTTTTATAAGTAAAAACAATAAGCTTTTAAAAATGAAGCTAATTAAAAACTCTGGTTCCCATATATTTGGAGTTAAGCCCAGTGCAGTGAACACTTTATAGTAACTTTCAGCCTCCTAGGGGATTATTTATAGACAACCACTGAGTACCGCTAGAGAGCAAGGAAATAAAGTTGACATGGCAGCATTTTCCAAATTGCTTCTGACCATACAAAACAGCATCAGGCCTTTGAAGACCAAGCCTGCAGCCTCTGCTCAGGGAACAACAGTCCATGTAACAAAGTTCTCTCTCGGCAGTCATCCTCGCTTCTCCCCCAAGTGACTGCTGCTGTAGCAGCTGAAGCCCCTAATACCCACCTGCCCAGACCTCTGGAAGGTCACATTTGCATTGGCTGGAAAGACAGTCCAGGTGGTGCTGCCCAAGGGTACTGACTGGTTTTGCTCGCTTGCTTAATTATAGATTCTTCCCCTGCCAGCACTCCTTTCTGGTCATCTCCTGCTGTGTGCTGCTTGGGCTTTTAGCTAGAAATTGGAGAGGAAGAAATACAAAGCAGGGGATCAAGCTACATATCTGTGAAAAAGACAACCTATAGATCCATCCATAGATCCTTCCAAGATTTGCTTGTAGGATATAAATTTAAAGAAAAAAATTTTGCTTGGAGGAAAATTATTTCCTGAAGACAAGAAAAAGATCTTTTAAGGTGCTGTATTGTCAGAAGCACTGGGCTGAGTGCCATGGTGTCCTGGGTTTCAATTCCAGCTCTATCAGCTATGAGCTTTGGGGCTACAGGGTAACTCTGTTAGGCTTTAGGAGTCTACTTTCCCTGTTTTGAAAATGGGTTTAATAAACCCTTTCATAATATGTAAATTGAATAACTACTACAATGATACCTCAGTTGTTGAATGGCTCCAAGCTCGAAATTCCCACTACTTGAACAGTACTACTTAACAAAGTTAAAAAAATAATAATAATAAAAACCTGCTTAGTGTTCATAACTTTGCTCCATAGTCAAACTGAAAATCCAACTTGAAAAAACCTGTACTCCCAAGAGTGAGTCACGCCTCACATCTCTCAATGGATACGAAGGGGTGACACTTCAGTCTAACGACTGCTTTCACCCAGACAACATACAGTGCTTGTGTTAGCGCATTAAAAAATTTGTTATTGTGATTTTCATTTTTTTGCCCTTTATTTGCATAAAATATCATAACCATGACTCTAAAAAAAGTTAGTGATACCAGCAGTAAAGCAAAGAAGAAAACTGTGAGAACCGTAATAGAGTTAAAGAAAGATATCATCGCAAAATTTGTTAAATTCCTAGAAAAATGAATTCATAAGTGTAACTTTTGGACCTCAGAGCCAGTTATTTGATTTTCCATTATTTCTTACAGGAAAAATATGTTCAGTTCTCAAACTTTTCATTGTTTGAACACAAATTTCAAACAAATTGAGTTCAACAACTGTCTCAGTTACTTTTCTCATTGCTGGGACAAAACACCCAATACCCAAGGTTAAAGGAAGAAAGGATTGTTTTGACTCACAGTTTGTAGAGGTTTCAGTCCTTGATTGACTGGCTCCAGGGCAGGGTGGCATGGCAGATGTGCATCACAGAGGAGAAGGCTGCAGCAGTAGCAGCAGCAGCAGCAGCAACCCTTCCTCTGTCCCTTATACTGCATCTAGTCTACCAAGCCTTTGGGTGGGTAGCACTCACACCCAAAGAGGGGCACTCTTCATCCCAGCATCATACCCTTAATCTTAGCATCATACACCCTAGATCCAGCCAACTCTGAAAAACACCACATCACCTCATGAGGCTTTGGGGGGACACAAGCCATAACAACAACCGAGGTATCACTGTATATCCCAGATTAAGGGTACTTTCCCAGTTATTCGTTAATTCATTCAAATTGTTGATGCCAATATGTGCCAGAAACTTTGCTACATGTTGAATACAACATGGTCAACTAAAGTAGAAGAAACAGTTCTTTCCCTTGTGGAGTCCAATCTAATTAGAAATCTTTATATTTAGCAACATGCACATAAATAAGTATATAATTGTAACAATGATATGCACCACAAAGCAGAAGTTCCTAGAGGCAATCTGAGGATTGGAAAGGCTAGATGAAGATCACGAATTGGAATCTGGAGGATAGAAAATTAACCAAGTGAAAAAGAAAAGGAAAGCATTCCACATGGACTAAGCAATAGGGCAAATCACTCTTCCATGTATTTTGCTGCGGTGGCTTAAGCCTGTAGCACCCAAGTGTCCAGGCTTTCACGAGTTCCCCGAGGTCACAAAGCTAATAACTAACACAGGTGGAACATGGGAGTCTCAAATATTAATCCCCTTTGAATACTCAGAACCTAGCATAATGCCTAGAGCATAGATGTCAATAAAAGATATTTTGAATGGAAAAATTAGATCTCTAATTTGTGAGAGCCGCTCATAGCAATACAGTCTTTGGCAAATCAGTCTGGATAAGCATTGGTGTCCTTATTTGTAGACTATTAATGTTTGTAATATTGATATGTCCAGAATATTTGGGGGATCATACAAGATAATGTTCATGAAATAATTTCTCTTATAAAGAGCTGTGCATACCAAGCATTGTGGTACACACCTATAATCCCAGCACTTGGGAGGTTGAGGCAGGAGGATTGCCATGAGTGTTCAAGGCCAGCCTGGGCTACATAGCAAGACCTTGTCTCAAAAAACCACAAAAAAAAAAAAAAAAAAGAGCAGTGCAAACATTAGTTAAGTCTCCTACAAAAACCCATCTAGTGATAAATATCACTAGAAGTCAAGCCCTTCAGACATAGGAGGCAAATATCTTGATTCATAACATCCAACAAACTACCTGGACCAAAGTAGATGCTCAATAAATATCTGTAAATATTGACATTGATACTGATTATGCATTAACTTTTCAAAGTCTCTACAATCGTTATGTGCATATACATCACTCTGACTTAGGATCCATGATGTTTCTGTCCAAGGCATTAAAATACAAGATGTCGACAGCAATATCAAACCGAATATGATTCCAGAGTCTTCCTAGTTGTGCTCCCTGCACTCTCCACCATCTCTGTACTGTTAACTGGCCTGAAAACGTTCTGAAATATTCCTAAGCAAAGGTGGTGTTTCCAGCAATTAGGCCCATCCCTTATCTAACTCAATTTGCTTCTGACAAATAGGAATGGGGCACAGGAAGGAGTGTGAGATTTACCTCATAATTTATTGAAAGAGAGGATTGTTTTGGCTTATGGTTCTTGTCTAAGATCAATGAGCCACATCTGATGATGGCCTTGCTGGGAGAGACCCAAAAAGGCACAAGGCATAGTACTGCGAGAAGCGGGGAAAGTACTTATGTGTATTCTGGTCTCTGTCTCTGTCCCTGTCTCTGTCTCTCTCTATCTCTGTCTCTGTCTCTCTCTGTCTCCTCTAAAGCCACCACTTTTTCAACCATGGGGACTGTACCCTGATGACCTTATTTAAACTTAATCATTTCCCAAAGGTTCTACCTCCAAACACCATAGTTGAATTGAGTGTCTACCCTTTCTTTTAATATCACTTTCCACAATGGGAATTGAACTCCGATATGAACTTCAGAAAAGACAAACCATACCAGATACTAATATGGACACTTCAGTGTTCCAAAAGCAAGAAAGCACAGTAAGTGTTGGGAGAGGCACTCTGTCCTAGGACTTGAGTATACCTATAAATTTTGTAGGATGTGCTAAGGTTGTAAGGCCCTGACCTGTCTCTCTCTGAACATTTTTCAGGACTGTGCTCGTAGAAAGCAACTTTAAAGCATTAGTTAATGTCATTCCTTCACCTTATCCCACTCCTAAAAAAGAGCAGGCTTGCTTCCACTTACGATGAAAGTGGTAAATCCCAGAACCCAGAGTCCCTTGCCTGTAATACACCCTGCTCCATGTAACGGTATCCATCATGGACATTTTGAGCTAACACCCTTAGACTTCGCACAGTAGAGAGGTAAACAGCACAAAGAAATGTGAAGTTCTGGTTACTGTTTTTGCTGTAATAATGTTCTTTGTCTTCAACCAGAGGCCTCATAGCTTCAGTCAATGTCCATGAAACTAAGGGAGACTAACTTGTTAGCTTTTCAGTAAAGTCAGGAATCTTTCATCATTCTGGACACTTGATAATATGTTGCCATTAGAATATGACATATCTAGGTCTCTTTCCATTTAACTTTTGGAGCTTTAGTCTTGTCTTTTGCACTCTGAGATTATGACTCCAACCCAAGTACTGAGTAAGAATTGTATTCATTCAGTTGTAACCAAATAAGTATGACTACAAAATTATTCTAACAGTAAACAGTACAAAATAATCACACACACAAAAAAATCACAATCTTACTAGAAAGGTTGAGAAAAATTTACAGAGTCTAAAAATACTTAATCTCATCATAGGAAAGTCAGAAATAGACTAGTTCTGAAATCTAACAGAGGAGAAATCATTGACCATCTCTATACTGAATGAGGCAACTTCAATTACCTCTGTCTGTATGCTCAAGATTCAAATTCCTAGGCGAGGAACATTGGTTAGGTGACCTTGAGTATTTTATTTCATTCTATTTTATTCTATTCTATTTTGGTCAAGGTTGTATGATAGGGATAGAAAAGGGGGTAAGCATATTATTAAATACTTGGACTGGTTGGAATAGTAAATTCTTTTTTTTTTCTGTGGGTACCAGGGGGTCGACCTCAGGATCTCGCGCGCCAGCAGGCGCCCGTGCCCCTGAGCGATATCACCGGCCCCTTTTTCGTATGTGGGTTCCGGGAGTCGAACTCGGGCCCTCGTGCTTGCCGGGCAGGCGCTTAAGCCACTGAGCCATCTCACTGGCCCTGGAATAGTAAATTCTTAAAGAAAAACCAAAAGCACAGATATTTGTCATATGTGATTCCTGGCATATGTAAGTGCTTAGTATGAGTTAAACATTACTAGCTTGTCTTTAATTTTTTGTTGTTGCTATTTTTTTGTTTGTTTCTTTGTTTCTTTGTGTCTTTGTTTGTTTGTTTTGGTTTTTTGGTTTTTTGAGGCAGGGTTTCACTCTGCAGTTCAGGCTGGCTTAGAACTCACTATGCAGCCCAGGCTGGCCTCAAACTCATGGCAATCCTCCTGTCTCAATGTCCTGAGTGCTGGGATTACAGGCATGCACCATCATGCCTGGGTCCCTTAATGTTGTTGTTATTATTAAAATAATGAAAATCTCATTACAAAGCTGTTACTGATAATATAAGGTCATTAGTAAATGTTTTTCACTGTTGGAAAATATGGGGAGCATATCACAGATGCCAGCTTAAGAAATACTGAATTTTGGTCCATATTAAATTTATGCTGGTCAAGCAACTGGTGAATGTGAAAGTCTACACTGACAATGCCTTCAATTTAATAAGAAAACGATGACTGTATCATTGGTTAGAAATGTAGACTCTGGCTGCTTGGACTCTTAGTCCATCTACTTCTAAATTATTGGAAATTAAATAATCTTTCCACATATGAGTTTCCTCACATTTAACTCAGAGAGTTAATGGAAATAGACAATCCATTTAAATCATGAGCTCAGTACCAGGAATGTAGCTCAGTGGTAGAGCACTTGCGTAGCAGGTATGAGGCCTTAGGTTCAGTCCCCAGCACTGCAGAAAAAGAATGAAAAAGTTCCTGAGGCTCTGCAAGTGCTCAGTAAATATTAACGGTAGTTATTTTTCAGCGAGCTGCAGAAGTTTATACCTTCACTCTTCCAGGCCATATCATATAAATGAGATAGACCTGCAAACTCAGGCATTGTCTCTTGTTGCACATTTTTATAAACAAAAATAGACAATCAGGAAAATTCTGCATGCTGATGATAAAGACTTAATCTGACAATATAGGGCCGGTGAGATGGCTCAGCGGCTTAAGCGCCTGCCCGGCAAGCATGAGGGCCTGAGTTCGACTTCTGGAACCCACATACGAAAAAGGGGCCAGTGATATCGCTCAGTGGCATGTGCGCCTGCTGGCACGCGAGGTCCTGAGGTCGACCCCCCAGTACCCACAAAAAAAAAAAAATCTGACAATATATTTTTCTGAGAAAAAAAGAACTAATCAAAGAATACAAAATTTTAGCGAGACAGGGAAAATAAATTCAAGAGATCTATTGTACATTATGGTGACTACGGTAAGCAATAATATATTGTGTGCTTGAAATTGCTAAAAGAGTAAATTTTCAGGGGTCTCACAACAACATAGTATGTGAGGTAATATATATGCTAATTGACTTAATTTAGTCCTTCAAAATGAAAACATATACATATCAAAACAATATGTTGTATATCATACATACAATTTTTATTTTTAAATTAAAAGATTTTTTTCAAAAAACCTGATAAGACTATAAATTTGCTTGTATAGAAAAAGAACACTTAAAGAGTGATTTGATTGTTTGGCAATAAAGTTCCTCTTCATTGTTCTTTCAGTGTGTAATTTAGCTATACAATCCTTTCTGCTCTTGTGTGTATACATTCTAATCATTAACTGTCTCAAATTAGCTATTTGTCCCCTTTGTCTTAGAAACTGCTTTTCTTTTTTACTTAAGTTTTGGTGTTAAACATTTGTTTTACATAATCACTTTTGAGGAGATAAAAAGGTTTATTCATTTCTATTTAATTCTAAGAGGTATAGAAAAAAGTGCTGTCTTACTCCCATATTTTCAGAGTGTGGTTATGTAAATGTGAACCACGAGCAAGTATTTACTGAGCTTGCAGACATTGACGCTGAGGGAAAAGAGGACCCAGGAATTACAAAATGTGTCAGTTTATTGATCTGTAACATCTCTTCCCAATTATACCTATGCCTTCTAAAAGGTGCATAAAAATCTCAAGAAAGATTTGCCAAACTATTAGTTACATAACTCTTATTAGTTACTTAATAGTTACATATTATTTACGTATACATAATAGTCGCTGATCTCAATTGCTATTCATTAATTTCCACCTCTCCCATTATTGGCTCTTGCTTTGGAAGTACTAAATCCTCTGAACCTGGATCCAAACAAACCTAAACCCAAATTCTAACTTCAGCACTTACTCCCTGTCTATTAGTGTTGCTGAGCTCTAGTTCTTGGGGATCCTGGCCTTTTACCTTATTGAGTTCTGTGGGAAATGTTGTTTCTCTATTTCTGCTTGTGGTCTCAATCTTATCACAATGGTCCACCCTCTCAGAGATGACTTCACTCTTAACAACCCAGCTGGCTTTCTTCCTCTTCAACCTTGATACCCATGACCAAAAAGCTGGACTTCCATAATCAGCCCCTGTTTTGCTTTTCTTCCCACGTCTTTCCTTATTCTTTACTCACTATTTTTGTCTCCTCTTCTTACCAGCCCAGGCATGGGCAGGCCTCACACAATGAAGTCCTTAGCCCTTGTGTTCCAAGTTCCCTTATGTCTTCTTTCCTCGAAAACCTTTTTACGATTTTTTTTTTCAGGACAAAGGATTGAACTCAGAGCTTTCAGACTAAGCTATATCCCCACCCCTCAAAAATTTTTTTGTAATCTTTTGAGATAGATAGTGACTAAGTCACTAAGTTGCCCAGTCTGGGTTTGATCTTGCAATTCTCCTGCCTCAGTCTCCCAGAGTGGTGGGATTACACTCATGTGCCACAACACCCAGCTCAACTTTTTAAAATTCTTATCCCATTAATCATTGGTACCAGCTAGAATGGCAGACATTCTAATCTTTTTAACAGAGAGGAAGGAGGGAGGAGGAAGGGAGGGGATGAATAGGGGATGAAAAAAAGAATTGAGATATGTTACATACATGGACCAACTCCACACAAGGAATGTAGAATCCTGTATTACAAACACACACAAAAAGGAAAAAGCAAGGAGATCAAGAAATGGGTGGAGGATGGAGGGATGGAGGGAATGGAAAGGGGATTAAAAAATCATAGGAATTAAGATATGGTACAATGTCCCACAAGGAATATAAACATTATGTAGTATAGACATATTCTAACAAAATAAAATTTTAAAAAACAATTATATAAATTCTATTTTTTTCCTCTTTTAGACATTGGTTTTATTCATCTCCTTCAAAAGAAAGCTTAAAACCAAGTTTTTCTGACTCTAATGATCATACACTTTAAGCTATACCCACTGATTCTTTATTTATACCTCTTGACCCTAGACATGGTCACCTAAATTCTTAACTTATGTGTACAGTTAATTAGGTTGGGTATTTCCAACTAGAGGGTTATCAATTTCTTACAGACAGACTCTCCTATGTCCATCCCAATTTCTGTCCACTAGAATCATCATTGTCCTTGACATTTCCTTAACTGCTGGGGTGATGTAACACTAATCTTGGTGGATCGGTTATAAGGACAAAAATAAATAAGTATTGATAGGGAAGTACATGGCACATTGTCCACTATCAATTTTGTTCTTAATAATAGCAATTATCTTGGTAAGACTAGAATTAGTAAGTTAATTCCTGTCATAGTTATTGTTATTTTAATATTGTTACCACTTACTACTATTACCAATACTATTACTACTACTAACTGCTCTAAAAGTTTAGGATCTAAAAAATGAGTTAGAGATATGCTAAGAGCAACAACTCAGTTGGTCAAGTACTTTAGCATATTTACATAAAATACTCTATAATCAGAGTTGAGAGTGCCTAAACATGTACTGCTTGCACTTTTAATATTTCCTCATTGAACATACATACAGACACATGTACAGTGACTACATGTGTGTCCCATATTGGGAGAGGGAAAGTGTATTGGTAGACACCCTCTAGACCATCCCCCATGGGGTCTGTAATTCTTCGTGAATGCCCTTTGAGGTAAGAATTTCTATCTTCAATTACCAGATTGCCCCCTGAAGTAATTGAAACCTATAAGCCTTAGATAGAAAGCTATTCAGTGCCACTGATTAGAATAGACCAATTTGGGTTTAGGTGACAATACTATTTTTGAAATGGAAGGGTTTTGAAATGGAAGGGTTTGCTTGGCTACATATATATATATATTTGAAAAAAGATTCGTGCGTGAATGACCAAGCTCCTGAATCTGTAATTACATTTAATGTAGTCAGTCAGCCTACCCACGGCATTCTGCTCTTCTGAAAAGAACTGGGATAATACTCAGTGAATTTTATGAAGGGAAAGCCCATTGACTCTCTCTCTCTCTCTCTCTTGCTCGCTCTCTCTCTCTCTCCCCATACAGAGCCTGAATCTAATCCATGCTACTTGAAATAGAAGGACAGTTCCTTCTTAACTGCTACCTGAAAGGATTAGAAACTAACCTAACCACTAATTCCCTTCATTTTTTATCTCATCAGACTGGAAAGGAAGAAAATAGGTGGATTCATATTCATTGTGTTTGTTAGCTTTACCTTTGAAAAAACTTGGAAAACTAATTCTTACTAAGTCTAACTCAGAGGAAGAAGTAGATGAATAGACAAAGGACTGCATGCCTTTTTAAAAAAAAATTTATTAGTGCCTGTTTGCAGTACATGAAGTTTACATTCATTTTAGGGTGTAGGTACATGTACATAGCAGATATAGATTCTTTTTTATTCCCCTTCCCCTCCCCACCCACCTCTCTCTCTTTCTCTCTCTCTCTCTCAATCCCTAGATCCCCTTTCCCCATTCCATTACTATCACTATTACTATTATTATTATTATTGTTACTGTTGTTGTTGTTACTGTAGTTATTGTTATAGTTCACATCTACAACATATAATGTTCACAGTCATTGTGGGTGTTTGGTACATGTACATGACACATCTTAAATCTTTTCATGTCCTCTTCCCCCATACACACACCCTCAGTCTCTTGGACCCCTTCCTATATGCAAAAGATCTACCTCCTTGTTTTATTTTAGCAGTCTTTTATTTTATTTTGTTCTTTATTTGAGCTTTACATTACTCAAATAAGAAAAACCATATGGCATTTAAGATCATGCATCTGATTTATTTTACTTTATATTATGTTTTTCAGCCATATCCATTTTCCTAAAAATGTCTCAAGTAATATTATAGCTACATAATATTCCATTATGTATAAATACCACACTTTGTAATCCATTCATCTATTTATGGACACACAGGCTGCCTCCAGGATTGAGCTATTATGAATTGTGCTGCTACAAACATTGGTATGCATGTATTGGGGTAATATGATTTATTTAACTCTTTTGGGGAGACACTAAGAAGGGGAATAGCTGGGTTGAATGGAATTTCTATTTTTAGGTTTTTGAGAAGTCACCATACCAATTTCCATAATGGTGGTACTAGTTTACATTCCCACCAGCAATATAAAAAGAATTTCCACTACAACCATGCCAAAATTTGTTACAGATTTCTTAATGATTGCCATTCTTTCTGGTATAAGATGAAATCTTAGCATTGTTTTAATTCACATTTCTCTAATGGTCAGAAATGCTGAACATTTTCTAATACATTTATTGGCCATTTGTACTTCTTTTGAGAAGTGTCTATCCATTTCACTTTTGGAGATTTTTTTTAAATTTTGGATGGTCTACATTTTTTGAGTTCTTTATGTATTACAGATATTAGTCCTCTCTCTCACAAATAGTTGACAAAATTTTTTCCCATTCTATAGGTTGCCTCTTTATTTTGTTGATTGTTTTCTTTGCTGTGCAGAAGCTTTTTAATTTGATATAATCCCATTTGTTAATACTTGCTATTATTTCTTGTTCTACTCAGAAAGTCCTATGATTTCAAGAGTTTTACTTATTTTATCTTCTAGAGGGTTCTTTCTGTTTCAATGTTTAGATCTTTGGTCCATTTGGATTTTAGGTTAGTACCTGATGAGAGATATGGGCCAAGCTTCAATCTTCTGCATATAGATAGCCAGTATACCCAGTACCATTATTTTTCCTTCACCATATGTATTTGGACCCTTTCTTGAAGATCAAATAGCTGAATGTGCCTGGGAATGTTTCTGCATTCTCTATTCTGTTCCACTGATCCTCATGTCTGTTTTTGTCCCAGAGCAATGCTGTTTTTATTACTGTAGATTTGTAATATAACTTCAAGTCAGGAATCATAATGTTTTCTGTTTTGCTCTTATTGTCCAGGATTACTTCTGCCATCCTGGGTCTCTTCTGGTTCCATGTCAATTTTAGGACTGTTTTCTCCAGTTTTGTGAAGATTACTGTTGGCATTAAATCTATGTATCTATTTTGGGAGTATGGTCATTTTGACAATATTGGTTCTGCCTATCCAACAACAGGGGATATCTTCTCTCTCAAATCTCTCTCAAATCTGGGCGGGTTTAGGATTTCCAACAATTCTTTAATATTAGCTGGATGTCCTACAATTTGATCAAATGAAGACTTTCAGGTTCAATAATTTTCTAGAATAACTTGCAGAACTTAGGAAATCATTATACTTACTGTTAATTTTTCATTATAAAAGATACAAAGCAATAACCAGATGAGGGCCAGTGTATAGCTCAGCAGCATAAGCACCTGCCTGGCAAGCGCGAGGTCCTGAGTTCGACTCCCAATACCCACATATAAAAACTAAATAAATAAATGACCAGATGAACAGTTATACAGAGCAAGGTCTAGAAGGGCCCCAAGCACAAGAGATTCTGTTCTCTGAAGTCAGTGTGCCATCCTCCCAGTAGTACATCAATATATCCACCAACTGGGAAGCTGTCCGCACCTCACAGTTTAGAGTTTTACCCCAGGCTTCATTGGATCAGTATGACTGATGAAATCATTGCCTCTGTGATTGATCTCAATCTTCAGCCTCTGCAAAGTTCACAGGTGAGGCTGAAAGTTCCACTTCTTAAACCAGAGGGTTGGCATTTCTGGCAACAAGCCCTGAAGTTATTCAGGGACCCCACAGTGATTTTCTCACCCCCTCTTTAACATACATTCAGGTTCAAAAAAGCCATTTGTGGGTACCCTAGTTGATAGTGGTGACCCCCATGTCTTCTAACTGAATGATAAGAGATGATAGGGCCATTTATTGACACACAGAATAATAAACAAAGAAGTATAACTGTGGTGAGGGAGAGATGATGATCCACCAAAGTTTGAAATTTCTTTGGGAGTTTAGTAGGACATATCTGGCAAACTTTCATAAGTCTAAAGCTTGAGGGGAAAGTAGGATGGAGAGATGGTAGACTTGAGAATCAACGACATTACAGTTAAATAAAAAAATAATTAATCATCAGAAAAATGGTGCAGAATAAGCAAAGTAGACAATCTCTAGGGAATGTTATTAAGAGTTTTACACAGTAGAAATGACTAAGGAAACAAGGAAAAAAGGAAAGAATAATGAAAGGGGAAAGGAGTAACATGGATTTCAAAGAGGAAAGAATTTTTAAAACCCTTTATTGTTCCCTATCATCAAATACATCAGAAAAGTCCTGGGCCGGTGAGATGGCTCAGCGGCGTAAGCGCCTGCCTGGCAAGCGCGAGATCCTGAGTTCAACTTCCAGTACCCACATAAAGGAAAAAAAGGGGCCAGTGATATCGCTGAGCAGCACAAGTGCCTGCTGGCAAGCACAAGGTCCTGAGTTTGACTCCCAGTACCCACATTAAAAAAAAAAAAAAGAAAGAAAAGTCCTGCAACCCTATGCCAAGAACTTTGCAAGATACTGAGACTATAAATTTCAATTCATCATCACCCTATCTATCACAAAGACATAGACAGGCAAATAATTATGCAACAATAGAATGGAAAGGTGCAAAATAGAATTGTGATTTAGTAGAGAGTAAACTTGAGGAAGAGGAACTTAACTTCTCAGTGAGAATAAAGGTCTTCAGGCATGTCACATATCTAGCTTTTGTCTTCTAAAATAGTGTGCGAGCCACTTGAATCCAGAACATTTTTCCTGGTCAAGCCTGGAGGACCACTACTAGAAGTTCAGTGAGTTAGTGTACATGCTGGGCCTAAAATTCAGAATTCTCTGGGAAAGCCTGAACTAGATCATTTGCGTAAATGTGTTTTTTTAAATCCCACCAAGAGAGGGAAAGGGACTGCCATTCATATCAGTCCTCAAAAGAAACTGGACCTGTCTCCTTATTTGGCATCAGTGCAACTAATCTGTAAACTGCCTCTCTACAAACAGGACCTCCCTACTACTGTTCTGACCTTCTGCCATTATGAGAAGTAGAGAGCAATTGAAAGAAGCATTTATCACTGCCTTCAGTGGAAATCCAGAAGCCAGAAGTGTTCAGGAGCTAAAAGCAATTTATTCCTAGGCTTTCATTTTCATAAAGTTGAGATGATTTCCCCCCATCCTGGCTTTCCATCTGCACGTTCCAGGCTAGGAGCACAGGATTTGAGATTAGTTTAACTCAAAATGGTAAAGGGTTAGCCCATATCTAACAATTTACACAAACTCAAGTTTTGTCTCTAAAGAAACCAGTATAGAAAATTTTCTTCCATAGCCAAATGCACAAAAGCCCCTAAGTACCATGGTTATGACTGATAATTTTAATAAGCAACCTGACCTTTCGCGTACTATCGTAATGGAGGGAGGTAGATAAGAGAACAGTAATTTTTCAGCTAGGTATGATTTTACTCTCCAGGGGATATTTGGCAATATCTGGAAATATTGTTGGTGTTCTCACCTAGAGGTGCTACTAACATCTAATGGTTAGAGGCTAGGATGCTGCCAAGTCTCCTATAATGCACAGGACAGCACTCCACAACAAGAAATTTTCCAGCCACTTAAGAAGTCAATAATGCTGAGTTTGAGAAACTTAGAGGCAGAGAGAGACGAGGAATCAAGTAATTAGTGTTATTTTCTGCACAAAAATGAAGCCTCATCTCAGGGCTGAGAAAATATTCCAGTCACCACATAGTCTCCTATGCTATGAAATACTTCTTCAGGATGGCAAGATGGGTTTGTGCATTACAATTCCATTAGACAGGCTTGCTTCAATAAAAAAAGAAAACAGAGCAAACCTCCATGAAAAGGCTACAAAAATGTCTCCTTGGTGTTATGACTAAAAAGAGATAACCCCTCAAGCTAGCAACAGAAGGAAACTGCCTGCATGAGGAGACAACAAGAGAGAAAATATGTTTACAGTTCCATTTGGAAAGAAATGCCTGCTAGATGCCACTTAGAGATGGCCTTACAGATTTAAGAACCAGAAGGGAAATGGACTTGACTTCTAGGGGATGCAGGAAGATCCCAAGGAAGAATTTTTGAGTCAACATCAGACTTCTTGGGTGTGTCAAACAGTTCTTTTGTGTGTGAAATTTTGCCACTTCTTGTTAAAATATGAGCAATTATCCCAATTTTCATACAGCTTCCCTGAGGCTTCAGCTCATCTGGTTGGCCACACTCCTAGCTGGAATTCCTGATACCCAAATTCTCTCACTGTGTGTTACTTAGAAATTCACTGTTCTAGGCAATAGCATGGGGTTCCTTCTTGTCTCATGGCTCACTGGGCAACACATGTCCTTGTGGAGATTTCAGCAAGTTGGATATATATTCACAGTAAAAGAAACATGAGCATGAAGAACAGACAAACGTGTTTGGATCCCAGCTAGTCCCCTATCCTACTGTGTGACCTTGATAATATCCAAACACCAAATTTCAATTAATGAATAAGTAATGAACAGACACAATTGTTGTAAGAACAAGTGTACCAACACATTAAATTCTCCCAGCATCACACCTATTTTATGGTGGATGGACATTCAGATTACTATTATTGTGATAAGTATTACTTTTTAGAAGAAAGGTATAAAAAATATTTTTCTATTCATGATCAATTTTTGTTCCTAAGCAAACTAAGGCAAGTACCAAATGGAGGACTATTGGTTGTACTTCTTATTTGCTAGTCACTCATGTGACAAAGTAATAAAACTAAAGTCTACACATAATGGGATAAAAGGTACTAGAGGGCCAGTGAGATGGCTCAGCGGCTTAAACGCCTGCCTGGCAAGCGCAAGGGCCCGAGTTCGACTCCCGGAACCCACATACAAAAAAGGGGCTGGTGATATCGTTCAACGGCACGGGCGCCTGCTGGTGTGCGAGGTCCTGAGGTCGACCCCCCGGTACCCACAAAAAAAAAAGGTACTAGAGATTTATTTTTTCTTAGTACGTGTTTGCAGTAGATAATGTTTACATTCCTTGTAGGGAGCTGGTGCATGTACATAACACATTTTAATTCCTATTTTCATCCCCTTTCAATCCACTCCCTTCACCCTGTCTCCATCTCTTGATCCTCTTCCCATTTGAGAAAGATCTATGTCCCTACTTCATATTTTATTTTGCTTTTCATTTATAATTTGGGCTTTACATATAAGAAAAAGCACATAATTTTTAAGCTTGTGGGTCTGATTCATTTCATTTAACATTGTAGTCTTAAGATGCATCCAGGCTGAGGATATAGCTCAGCAGCACAGCACCTGCCTGCCAAGCATGAGGTCCTGCGTTCGATTCCCAGTACCAAAAAAAAAAAAAAAGATACATCTGTTTTCCTATAAATGACTCAAGTTACCTTTCTTTGTAGCAGAGTAGTACTCCTTTGTGCGTAAATACATTTTCTTTACCCATTCATCTGCTCATGGACATATAGGCTGCGTGTAAGATTTAGCTATGAATTGTGCTGCTATAAACATGGTCATGCATGCATCACTGTAATATGATGTCTTTAACTCTTTTACAAAGATACTTAGGAGGGAAATAGCTGGGGCAAATTGAATTTCTAGTTTCAATTTCTTGAAGAAGCTCCATACTAATTTCCATAGTGGTTGTCCTAGTTTATATTCCCACTATCAACATAGATGGGTTCCATTTTCCTTGCAGCTTTACCAGCATTTATTATTTGATTTCTTGATGATGGCCATTCTTTCTGGAATAAGATAGAATCTGTTGTTTTAATTTGTATTTCTCTAATGGCAAACAATGTTGAACATTTCTTCATGAATTTATTGGCCATTCAGACTTCATCTATGAAAAGTCTATTTATTTCACTTCCCCATTTTTTATTTTTTATTTTTTTGTGTGTGGGTACTGGGAGTCGACCTCAGGACCTCGCGTGACAGCAGGCACCCATGCCGCTGAGCAATATCACCAGCCCTTTTTTCATATGTGGGTTCCGTGAGTCGAACTCGGGCCCTCGCGCTTGCCAGGCAGGTGCTTACGCCACTGAGCCATCTCACCGACCCAACTTCCCCATTTTTTATTAGGTCTTTTATTTGAGGGAGTCTATTCTTTTTAGTTCTTTATATATTCCAGATATTAGTCCTTTGAGGAATAGCTGGCAAAAACTTTTTCCCATTCTGTCTTTTCATTCTGTTGGTTGTTTCTTTTGATGTGGAGAAGCTTTATAATTTGATATAATCCCACTTGTTGATTTTCAGTATTATTCCCTGTGTAACCAGGCTTCTGTTCAGAAAGTTCTTGTCTATGCCTACAACTTCAATAGCTTTACCAGCTTTATCTTCCAGCAGGTTAGGTGTCTCTGTTTTAATATTTAGTTCTTTGATCTATTTTGATTTTTAGTTCAGTATGTTGTAAGAGATATAGATCTAGATTCAATCTTCTGCATGTGGACAGCTAGTTTTATTTCTTTCCCTTTTATTTCTTTTTCTTTCCTAATTGCTCTTGATAATATTTCAAGTACTATGTTGAATGGGAGTGGTGATAAATCCTTATTTTGTTCCTGATTTTAGAGTGAGAGCTTTCAGTTTTTTTTCCATTTAATATCACGTTGGCAGAAGGTTTATCACAAATAATTTTTTACCAGATTGAGATAAGTTCTTTCTATTCCTATTTCCTTCAGTGTTTTTTATCATGAAAGGATGTTGGTTTTGTTAAAGGCTTTTTATGTATTTATTGAGATGATCATGTGATTTTTGTCCTTTATTCCATGTATTGGATTTATTATTGATTTGTATATGTTGAGCCATTTTTGCAACCCTGGGATGAAGCCTACTTAGTCATGATGTATGATCATTTATCTGGTCTTTTATGTCTTATAAAATTGGGTGTGCCATTGTTTGGTGTATATATGTTAATAATTATTCTCTTCCTGATGGCTTGTTCCTTTAACCAATACGTAGTGACTGTCTTTGCCTCTTTCGATCACTCTGGCTTAATGTCCACTTTATCTAACTATAGGATAGCTACACCTGCTTTTTTTTGTGTTCCTACTACATGGAATATTGTTTTCCATCCTTTAATTTTAGTCTGAGTTTCTTTTGGGGTTAAATGTATTTCTTATATACTGCGTACCATCAGATTTTGTTTCTTGATCTATTCTGCTGGTCTGTGTCATTTGACTAGGAATTGAAATTATATACATTGACAATTACTACTAATAGCCATTGGCTTTTTCCTGTCATTGCCTTATTTTCCTGTTGCTGATTCCTTGTCTTTCTCTTCTTCTTAACTGTTCACACTATAGAGTATTTATTCTATTAGACCTGTGTCATTGTTAGCTTCATTGTCTCTTTCTAGGATATCCTTCAATTTTTTGGAGTGCTATTTTTGTGATCATGAAATTCTTTAGGTGCTCTTTACCATAAAAATATCTTATTTCTCTATCAACTTTGAAAGACAGTTTTGTAGGATATGTCAGCCTTGGTTGGAAATCGTTTTCTTTCAGGGGTTAAACGCTTTACCCAAGTTCTCCTTGCCTTTAAGGTTTGTGTTCATCAGTCTGCTGCAATCCCAATGGGCTTCCCTTTATAAGTGAATTATTTTTTTTCTCTAACCTGCTTTAAGATTATATTCTTGTGTTGGACTTCTGTGATATTGACTATAATGTGTTGAGGAGAGGTTCTTTTCTGACTGTAGCTATTTGGGATTCTATAAGCCTCACTCACCTGTATGTTAAATTATTTTCCCTTATTGGAGTTTTCTGCTACTACATTAGTAAACATATTTTTATGCCATTTGTGGTGTCTTCCAATTTTTCACTAATTTCAATTAATCTTTGATTAGTCTTCTTTGTGTCATCTAGGAGCTGTTGGATCCATTTTTCATGTTCTCTCATTTTGAAGGTATCTCACATTAATTGTTCCTGACAATAGCCTTGTCTATTAGTTCTAATTCTTTCTCCCCACATTGGTCACTTCTACTGCCCACACTTTTGACAGAATTTTAATTTTTCTTAATTATTTTATTGGTTCATTTTATATACACATAATGATAACATTCATCACAGGGAATTTGTACCTGTACATGATATATCTTGATCTTCTTTTTTCCCATTTCCCTCCCCTGCATTCAACCCCACTTCCCCTCCTTATTTACAAAAGCTTTGTTTCCTTTTTTTTTCTATTTTCTATTTTTCCTTTTCCCTTCCTTCCTTTTCCCCTCCTCCTTCCCTACATTCCCTTCCCATTTGAATGTTTTCTTCATTTTCACAATAACTATTATACATTATGATCCTAATTTACACTTTTGGTTTCTCACACCAGAGAAACCATGCAATGTTTAAATATGTGTGTCTGATTTATTTCACTTAAGAGTATGGTTTCAAGGTGCATCTATTTACCAGGGAAATGTCTCAAGTTTATCCTTATTTATGGGTAGTACTCTATTGTTTTTTAAAAAAAACATAACTTCTTTATCCATTCATCACTTAATAGGCATTTGGGCTGTTTCCAAGATTTAGCTATTACAAAATGTGCTGCTATAAACAGGGATGTGCATATTTCACTGTGGTATGATGCTTTTAATTCTTTCAGGAAGATACCAAGAAGGAGAATAGCTGGGTCAAACGGAACCTCTAGTTTAGTTTTCCACAGTGGTTGCACCAGTCTACATTCCCACCAACCACGGAGAATGATTCATTTTCCCCACACTCGTGCCAGCATTTAGTATTAGTGGATTTCTTGAAAATAGCCATTTTATCTGGAGTGAGATGGAATCAGTGTTATTTGAATTTGCATTTCTCAAATGACAAGTGATGTTGAACATTTTTGCATATATTTGTTTGCCATTTCTACTTCTTCAACTGAGAAGTGTCTATTCATCCTGGAAGAAGTGATCCTTCTTCCAGTGAAGGTGCTTTGTCCCTTTGTCAAAGACAAAGGGGCTGAGTGTGTTTGAAGCTCTTTCTGCATCTTCTAGTCTGTTCCATTGATCCTCAGGTCTGTTTGGGATTTTCATTTTTTGGTTTTTGTTTTTGTTTGTTTGGTTTTGGTTTTGGTTTTTGCCAGTACCAGGCTGTTTTCATCATTGTAGCTTTGTATTATAATTTCAAATCAGGGATTGTGACTCCCCCTGCTTTGCTTTTGTTATGCAGAATTGCTTTTGCTATTCTAGGTCTCTCCTGGTTCCAAATGAATTTTAAGATTGTTTTCTTTAATTCTACGCAGTAAACCATTGATATTTTGATCAGTGTCTTAGTTACTTTTCTCACTGCTGGGACAAAATACATGACACCCAAAGTTAAAGGGAGGAAAGATGTATTTAGTTCACAGTTTGTAGAGATTTCAGTCCATAATTGGCTGGCTCCAAGGCAGGGTGGCACACAGCAGAGTGGCAACCATTCATGGCAGCAGAAGACAGCAAAAACAACAAGGAGGAAACAAGCCTGCTTCTGTCCCTTCTGTTGTTTCCAGTCTACTGGGATTAAGGCAGTGCCAAACCAATCAGTAGACTGATCTAGCAATCACCCACCCTTAATCTCAGCACCCTTAATCCCAGCATTGTACCACATATCAATCACACACTCTAAATTCAGCCACCTCTAAAAAAAGCCTATGATCACATGAGCCTTTGGGGGGACATATAGACACAAACCATAACAATTAGAAATGCAATAATTCTATATGACTATTTTGAGAATATGGTCATTTTCACTATATTTGTTCTTCCTATCCAAGAAGAAGGAATATCATTCCATTTTCTGATATCCTCTTCTATCATTTTTTAAAGAGTACTTTAGTTTTCAATGTAAAAGTATTTTACTTCCTTTGTTAGATTTTTTTTTTGTGGGTACTGGAGGGTCGACCTCAGGACCTCGCACGCCAACAGGCGCCCGTGCTGCTGAGCGATATCACTGGCCCCTTTTTTGTATGTGGGATCCGGGAGTCGAACTCGGGCCCTCGCGCTTGCCAGGCAGGCGCTTACGCCGCTGAGCCATCTCACCGGCCCCCTTTGTTAGATTGATTTCTAAGTATTTCATATTTTTGGATGCTATTGTGAAAAATGTTTCCCTAATTTCTTTCTCAGTGAGTTTGTTGTTTGTGTACAGGAATGCTATTGATTTTTGAGTGTTGACTTTTATCCAGCTATGCTACTGAATTTGGTTATTAATTCTAGAAGTATTTTGGTAAAGTTTTGGCATCTTCAATGTAGAGTATCATGTCATCTGCAAAAAAAGATAATTTAACTTCTTCCTTTCCTATCCTTATTCCTTTTATTTCTTTCTCTAGTCTAAGTGCTCTGGTCAATGTTTCCAGAACTATATTGAGTGGTGACAGTGGACATCCTTGTCTTGTTCCTGACTTTAGATTGAAAGCTTTCAGTTTTTGTCCATTTAGTATGATGTTGGCTGTTGGTTTGTCATAGATGGATTTTATCAGATTGAAATAAAGACCATCTATTCCAATTTTCTGTAGAGTTTTCATCATGAACGAGTGTTGGACTTTGTCAAACGCTTTTTCAGCATCTATTGAGATGATCATGTGAGTTTTGTCTTTGGCTCTGTTGATATGGTGTATTGCACCTATTGATTTGTGTATGTTGAACCATCCCTGCATCCCTGGAATGAATCCTACTTGGTCATGTTGTATAATCTTCTTGATGATTTGCTGCATTCTGTTTGCCCATATCTTATTGAAGATTTTTGCATCTATATTCATTAGGGAGATTGGCCTGTAGCTTTCTTCTCTGGATTCTTCTCTGGTTTTGGTATCAGGGTAATGCTTTCTTCCAGAAATGAGTTTGGGAGTATTGCTTTCCTTTTGATTTCATTAAGAGTTTGAGGAGTGGTGGCAATAGATCTTCTCTAAATTTTTTATACAATTCAGCAGTGAATCCATCAGGACCTGGGATTTCTTTGTTGGTAGGTTTTTTTTGTTTGTTTGTTTGTTTGTTTGTTTTAGTGGGTACCGGGGGTTGACCTCAGGACTTCATGCACCAGCAGGAGCCCATGCCACTGAATGATATCACTGGCCCTTTTTTCATATGTCGGTTCTGGGAGTCAAACTCGGGCCCTCGCGCTTGCCAGGCAGGCGCTTACATCGCTGAGCCATCTCACCAGCCCTGTTGGTAGGTTTTAAATTACATTTTCTATTTAATTGTCTGAGGTTGGGTTATATAGAATTTTTATATCTTCTTGATTCAGTGCTGGTAATTCATATGTATGTAGGAATCTGTCCATTTCTTCTGTGTTCTCTTTCTTATCAGAATACAAGTTCTTTTTTTTTTTTATGTGGGTACTGGGAGTCGACCTCAGGACCTCGCGCTTGCCAGCAGGCGCTTGTGCCACTGAGCAATATCACCGGCCCTTTTTTTCCTTTATGTGAGTACTGGGAGTCAAACTCAGGACCTCACGCTTGCCAGGCAGGCACTTACACAGCTGAGCCATCTCACCGGCCCACAAGTTCTTGAAATAGGTATTGATAATCTTCTGGGTTTCCGCAGGATCTGCTGTGATTTCACCCCTTTCATTCCAAATTGCATGAGTTTGAGTCTTTTCTTTCCTCTTTTTTAATTAGGTGTCCTAAGGGTTTGTCAATTTTATTTAATCTTTCAAAAAAGCAATTCTTCAATTCAGCGATTCTTTGTATTGTTTTCTTAGTCTCAATTGCATTAATTTCTGATCTAATCTTTATAATTTCCTCCTTTGTATAAGCTTTGGGCTTGACTTCCTCTTCTTTTTCTAGAAGTTTGAGATTCAACATTAGGTTGTTTATTTGAACTCACTCTGTTTTTCTAATATGGGAATTCACCATTACAAATTTCCCCATAGGACTGCTCTCATCACATTCCATAAATTCTGGTTTGCCATACTGGCATTGTTGTTTAATTGTAGAAACTGTCTAATTTCTTCTTCAATTTCTTCTGTGACCTATCGGTTGTTCAGGAGGGTGTTATTTAATTTCCATGTGTTTATAAAGTTTTTGTGGTTTATTTTGCAATTGATTTCCAATTTCATTGCACTATGGTCTGATAATATGCCTGGGATAATTTCAATTCCTTTATATTTATTTAAGCATGCTCTATGAGCTAGTATGTGGTCAATTTTAGAGAATGTCAGTCAGAAGAATGTGCATTCTGATGTTGTAGGGTGGAATACTCTAGACATTTACTAAGTCCATTTGTTCAAAAATTTCTTCAGTTCTGATATTTCTTTGTTGATTTTTTCTCTAGTTGATGTATTTGTTAAAGTGGGATATTGAGGTCCCCCCACTACAATCATATTAGTGCTTATTTGAATTTCCTTCTCTGTTAATATTTGTTTTATATAGTTGGGTTCACTGGTATTTGGTGCATATACACACACACACACACATATAATTGTTCTCTTCCTCTTGGATTGTTCCCTTTTAAGTATGCAATGACCTTCTTTGTCTCTCTTGATCAGGCTTGGCTTCAAATCCACTTGGTCTGCAAATAGAATAGCTACCCCTGCTTTTTTCTGGGTTCCTGTTATATAGAGTATTGTTTTCTGTCCTTTGACTTTCAGTCTGTGAATTTCTTTTTGACTTAAATGTGTTTCTTGTATACAGCATATTGTTGTATCTTGCTTCTTGATCTACTCTGCTGGTCTGTTTCTTTTGATTGATGAATTGAGACCATTTACACTGATGGTTAAAACTGATATGTATTGACTTACCTTTGTCATGTTATTTTCCTGTTGTTGGTTCCCTTTTTTTGTTCCCTTCTGTTTAATTACTTTCCCTGCCTTGTGGATTCATTCTATTGGGGTTTATGGAATTGTGGTCTTCCTCTCTTTCTAGAATGTCCTTCCGAACATTTGGAGTGCTGGTTTTGTGGTCATGAATTTCTTCAGGTGTTCTTTTCATGAAAGTATTTTATTTCGCAAACAACTTTAAAAGATAGTTTTTCAGAGTACATCAATATGGGCTGGAGGTTGTTTTCTTTTAGGGCTTGAAATACTTCACTCTAAGCTCTCCTTGACTTGATAGTTTGTGTTGAGAAGTCTGCTGTGATTCTGATGGGCTTTAATTTGTAGGTGATTTGTTTTTTTTTTTTTTTTCTCTAACAGCTTTTAATATTCTCTTCTTGTATTGAATTTCTGGAATCCTGACTATTATATGTCTTAGTGTAGGTTCTTTTTATCATGGCTAATTGGAGTTCTATATGCCTTACTTATCTGCATGTCAAATTCTTTTCCCATGCTTGAGAAGTTTTCTGCCATTACTTCTGTGAACAGGTTTTTTATGTCATTTGTGCTACCTCCTGCTTTTTCATTGACTCTGATCAATTTTATGTTATTCTTCTTTGCATGATCTAGCAGTTGTTGTATTGTCTTTTCATGGTCCCTTGCTATTTTTTAAGAAATCTTTCTCTTCATGATCACTAATTGCAATCCTGTCTTCTAGAGCTGATATTCTGTCCTTCCATTGTTTCAATCTTCTGTGTATACTTTCAATAGAATTTTTAATCTCCTGGATATCTGATTGAATCTGTTTCATGGATTCCATTTTTTTCCTATTTGGCATTCGTGGTTTCCATCATTTTCCTAAGCTCCTCTATTTTTTTATCTGTATCTTCTCTAGATTCACTATTCATGACCTTCATTATGGTTATTGTTTCTGAAGTTATCTGGGAATTATCTCTGATTTGATTTTTTTCTAGATCTTCATTCATCTGCTTTGTTACTTCCTCTGTTACCACTTCAGAGAGTCCAGGTGGGTGGCTTTTGTATTGTCCCACCTCATTGTCCCCTGGGGTTGCATCTTGCTTCCATGTCTTCTCCTTTTCTATTGTTAGTATCAAGAACCCCTAGGAAATGACTACTTCTCAGAAATGTCTTCCAGCCTAGCTGGCTTTTGGGTTCTGAGTCTGTTGCAAGATCCTACCTCTTCAGTTTATTGGGGATAAGAAATAGCTGCCTAGTTTGTCTAGCCCCTTGTTCTTTGACACTTGCCTATAGTATTGTTTATGACCCTCAGGCAATCTGTCTTGGCATACAAGGAAGAATGACTGATTAGAACAATTATGTCACCTTGACTAAAGTAGTGCAATCAGTAATAACTATAGCATCAAACACACTCTAGAAAATGACAAACTGTGGTAACTATTAATTTGCCACCATTAACCACATGGACAAGATCTGTGGTTGTATAAAAAAAAATCTAAAATAAACCAGAGAATTATGCACAGTAAATATTCCATCAATATTGTGAGTTTACCCTCAGGAGAGAAAATTTAAAAGGGATTTGGGGAAAAATAGAGAAATACAAAAAGAGAAAGGGATGAGATACAAGGCAGGAGTACAAAGGAAGAGTAAGAAAGCTTTAGGAATTCATGAAGAAGACAGGAGGGAAAGAAAGAAGGAAGAAATAGAAACAAGAACAGGACAAAACAACAACAATCACAAAAACTAGAAACAACATTCTCACTTATATAAAAACAAAAACAAACAATCAAGAAAAAGAGAAAAATAGAAAAAAATGGAAAGCAAAGAAAGGAAGAAAAGCAGAAAAAAATGTCCACTTTAGGGCATGTCTCTATTGTCACTGTTGACAGAGGGGCCAGACAGAGCCCAGAGCTGTGTTGATTGATCCCAGCAAGCCAGTAGTAGAATCATGGTGGTGGTGAATAATCCGAGCAAACCTGGGCCTTTAATTCCATTTAAATTCAGGCTGCTTCTGGTTTCTGTCTGTGAGTCTGGGACCCAAGTTTTTCAGCCCACAACACTCTGTGTGCTTCCTGCCATCTTGAACTCAGCTCTTTGATCTCCTGCTAGCTTGAACTTGGTTGCACCTCACCCTGACACTTGGAGCCACTGGATGGAACAGGCTGTAGTGGCTCTGAGTTCTGATTTCACCTGGCTCCTTTCCAAATTGGCTACTAGCCAATCACCCTGTCCTGAGGGGCATCTGAACCCAAATAACTCACCAGCCACTGAGGTCCACAGCATCCACTGCTCTGTTCCACTGGTGTATTTCTCCATGGAGGCCTCTGAGGTTACCAGTAGTCACTGTGTCTCTACAGGTTCAAGCTGCCCCTCTCATACTGCAAGCTGGAGCTCAAGGAGATAGCACCACCTCTCACTTCCCTCATCTGCACTGTGGTCCCGCTCTTCACTCTCCCCATCAGCTCTTATTCTATGATCCTTCCTGGGTCTCAGGGGACCCATTTCCCTCTTCCTTCTCATCCTCACATTGCTATATTCCAGTGTCTGGATTCCAAATATCAGAAAGGCTATTTCTCTGCTGCTCACAATTCCACTATCTTCCCAGAGGTCTGACAGAATTTTTAAACTGACTTTCTATTTGGAGCCATTTTATGGACTCTAGTTTTTTTCTATGCTGCTATTCACATTTTGCATTATTTTGTTTAGCTATTTTAGCTTTTTATTAGTGTATTCTGTAGAATTGCTGATCATTTTATCTTATTGCTTATATCTTCTGTGAACTTGCCAAATGCATTACTTATCTGTTTTATTGTCTCTGCTGATATCATTTCAAATAATTTAGGTGTGTGGCTTTTGGTTTCCCTTCTTCAATGCCCCATAGATCAGTTTTGGGGGAGTCAGGAGTTTGGGGAGGCATTTCATCAGCTTGAATTTTCATGTTTATATTTTTTGTTTGTTTTTGTGTTGAGGCTTGTGGGTTCATTGTAGTGGAAAACTTTGTTTCTAGTGTGAAGACTTCTTTAGTCAATGTCTACTTTTCACTGGTGTCCTCTGGGTATGGCTAACCACTAGATTTTGCTTCTGTCCCAGTATCCAACAATCTCCCTTACTAGGGATGGGAGGTGCAGCATATTTGGACTAGTACTCAATTCTCCAGGAATGGGCCACAGTATTGATAATGACCCCAAGGCAATCCAAACACTGGCGTCCTAAGAAAACCAATTAGTATAGCAATGGCTACATCACCTTGGCTACAGTAATAAAATCAACATCAACTATAGTATAAAATACAAACTTAGTATTGACAGACCCTAAGAACTAATAATGTACCACCATTAACCACAGTAAAGAACTCTATAATTATTCTACAAACACTATGACTAACCAAATGTTAACCTATTATTAACCTACAGCAAATATCTACTAAGTGGAGTTTTACCTCTACTAACAATATAACAGTATTCAACTGCAATAGGATGAAGTTAACTAGCTATCTAGAGATTCATAAAGCTTAGTAATTATACTAGTAAAGATAGAAGGGATGGGAAACCAGAGAATTAAAAAAAGCAAAATTTGAGAAATTAATGTAATAGAAGAAAGAAAAGTGAGACAGGTGTCCTATTGAGATTAAGTGAAAATAAACAGCATTATAGAATTTCACAGGAAAGAATATGAAAAAGATAAAAGAGAGCAAAATAGAGAAAACAAAGGAAAGATAAGAAGAACTGAAAAAATTGAAAAGAGAAAAAAGAAACTAAAAGAGGGAATAAAAGGAGGAAAAACCAAGCCCCCATAAAACCTTATGAAGGAAAGATAAAAATAATTTTTAAAAAAGTTTTTAAAGATTGGATAAAATAAAAAATCAGTGTGTCTTTAAATGAGTGGTTTCATTGCAAAATCTGCAGTCCTGAGACCCAGCCAGTCACAATTTTCTCTGCCTAGCTTTAGGGCCTGTGGGTTTTTGAGGTACCTTCCCTGCACCATAGGCCTCCTCTATCCATTCACCTGAGATTGTAGTTATCATCCAACCCAGGGCCTATCCTTGATCCCATTGGTAGGTGGGAAATGTGATTAGCCCTCTGGTCTCTGCTGGATGTATATCTTGGGGCAGGGGTTCAAGTGGATTGTGGAACTTATTGTCAACAATCATGGGATCTAGTTATTCTCTTCTCACCCCACGCAGTTTCCTCCAGGACCAGGTCAGTTGGCTAGTCCTTGCCTCTGCTATCCCAGCCAATGTCAAACTAATTTGCCAAGGGGAAGCAAAATGTAGGGCCAACTTTGAGTTGGTGGATGATCTCATCCTTGCATGGGGGGCTGGGGCATGCATCCCATGCAGGCCTACTTGCTTGCATAAGTGAGGGCGCACCATGCATCCAACACAGGCCTACTTGCCCTTGGTGGGGGGCACCATCAAGGCAGGCCTGCTTGCTCACCAAAATCTTTTTAAAGATTTCTAGGAATTTAGAAAGAAATATGTTTTCTGTTGAAATAAATTTTAGAATCTGCACATCTTTATTTTTTTCTGAATCTCTTCATGGTAGAGGAAATAGAGTGGAATATCTTTAATTAGAGCAGATGGGGAAAGGTAATCCATATGAATGCATAGCCTCTCAAAAAAAAAAAGAAAAACTTTTCTATACTTAGATACATTTAATATCTGTAGAAGCATAATACGAATCATTTTTCCCTCCACGTGTCCACCCTTCCCATTATTTAGCAATGATCCCCAAGCTCAAAATAAAATCCAGCTTTTCAAGAGGGATGTGGAAAGGAATAAATGCGTTCATTCCTAAGTATCTCTAGAGGATTAGTTCTAGTATTCTTGAAGATACTAAAATGTATGGACGCTCAAGTTCTTTATATTAAATAATGTAATGTTTGCTTATAACCTATGCATATCCTCTCATATAAACTATCTCTAGACTACTTTTAACACTTAATATAATGGAAATGCTATGTTAGCAGTTGCTATGTTATATTTTTTAAAGAATAATGATAAGAAAACATCTGTATATGTTTAGTACAGATGCCATGTATTTAAAATATTTTCAACCCATGGTTGAATCCATGGATATGGAGCATGCAGACACAAAGGACTGTTTTAAAATAGAGTGTAAAAAATCTCATGTGGTCACAGAATTCATTTGTGAAAAATGGCTCTAGTTGTGTCCAAAGGAGTACAATAATTACTTTCATGGTGTAGACCTTAAAAATAGAGAAAATAATTTGTAGTTCAAAATCTAACACTTCAGTCTTAACATCTCAATAATGAAATTCTAACATCCTCTACCTTCAAGTATCTTTCAGAGCCAAAGGGATAAAGGGAGCATCATTGCAGGACAAGAGCAATGCTGGAAATAGCATGCATGTGAGTCCTGCCTTCAGTGCTTACTACCAAAGGTGAATTTGGCAAAGTACTCTCACTCTTGTGAGTCTGTTTTCTAAACTGTCATGTCAGATTCTTTTCATGTACCTTCAAGGATTATTGCAGGTATTAAATAAAATTATGCATATAAAGCATGTATGATAGCCCCTGACAGTAGACTTACTGCTGCTACTCTAAATTCCCATTTCATCTTTTCTTAGAAAAGTTGCCCAGTGCACCTGTGGCTCTGTCTCAACTCTATGTGGTGACTTGCTACTTACTGTCTTTGCTCAGTCCCTAACCTGAATATTTTTTTTGCATACTCACAAATCACAGAAGAAAGTGTTCCTTCATTCAGACAGATTTCCAAATGGCAGTCACTGCCTTACTGGATTTCAAACAGAACTATCCCAGCCAATGTCAAACTAACTGTCATAAATAATCTCTATGATTATCCTAACTACCTCTCACCTTCTCAGAGCTTTCTGGAGCCTTCACCCTAATATTATCTTTTAAGGCAGTTGTCCCAACATACTGATCCAATACACTCAACCCTAATTCAAGGCTTCATTTGCTGCTGGTTCTTCTTGTCTCTGTTTTGGCACACACAGCTTCTGCTGCTCTGAAACTGGCCCTTACATGTCAAGTACTAAAGTGTATTTATTTTAGGAGATATACCATCTTTCAAAATCACAAACATCTATATTCAGACCATCCTACAATAACCATAGTACCCAGCATTGTATTCTTAAGACAGTAATTTGTATCACAAATATTTGTTGAGGATATACCAAGTTCTAGGCTTTCACAAGACTTAAATATGTAGTGGAACAGGAGGGAATGCTATACCTCGCAAAGATAACTTTGTACATTTGGATGAATTAGAAATGAAGGTGAATTATTTCATCATACTTATCACAATCTGAAATTTTAAAAAGCATGAAATAGAGTCTGGAAGTAAGGAGAAATTTAGATGCAATGGTCAGGAAAAGTCTCTCTGAGTGTGACAGTCAAGTTGAAACTGAAGAACCAGAAAGAGCAGGGCATGAAAAGAATTGGAATAATCTCCAGGCAGAGGAGCAGTGTGTAAAAGGATCTTGAGATGTAAGAAAAAATATGTTCATATATGTATTAAGCTTTCCCATCACTGGGAAGAATATCTGACTCCCAAAACTTAAAGAAGGAGAAGTTTCATTGACTCATGGTTTTGGGTATTCAGTTCATAGTCAGCTGGCTCCAGGGTAGAATCAGCATGGTGGAAGGGCATACCAGAGGAAAGCTGCTCACCTCATGGCAGCCAGGAAGCAGAGAATGGAGAAGCTGGGGCCAAGAATACAACTTTCTAGGTCATGTCCCCAGTAACTAACCTCCAACCAGGTCCCATTTCCTAAAATCACACTGAGCTTCAGAATTCAACTGATGAATATCCTGATGAGTGTAGTGCCCTATGATCCATCATCTTCTTTTGGGGGACATTTTAGATCTAAACAACAATATGCTGCCTCTTGCTCCCTAAAGTTCATGATCATTTCATTATTCAAAATACATTTAGTCCATCCCTAAGAGTCACTGATATCTTAATAGTTTCAGCACTGCTGAAAGTCTGAGTCCAAAGTCTCCTCTGAGGCTCATGGCACTCTTCACTGAAAGCCTCTGTGAAAAACAAAAAGAGAGTTAAATTCTTCCAACATACAATTGCACAGGGTAAATATTCCCATTCCAAAAGGAAGAAAAATAGGGATAGAAAGGAATAGGACAAAATCAAGATGAAATCCTGCAGGGCAAGCATTGAATTTTGTAGCTCCTTATTCAGCACCTGCAACAGATTTTGGTGAGACATGAGGTGTTGGGGACCAGACTACATAAGGATTAAATTGCTGACCATGAAGGAACCTCTGGCCATGTTGGAAAAGCTCATATTCATAGTGCTCTGAAGTCAAGATAACACCACAGCTGAGGCAGCCAAGGACATGGGCTGCTGACATTCCCTATTCTGGAGCAATAAAGCTGCCAACCTTAGAGATCAGACAGTTCTCTTAATTGGCAAGATTTACTTCCTTTGTTTTTCAAGGCCTTGGTCATTTTCATGGGCATTTGCCTCTAATGTGCCCTCCTCTTCCTACACCCCTCGAATCTGTGAAAACCTAACAAACAGGAGTGATCTAGAAAACTCGTGGTCCTTACTCCCCGAGAGTCTTTACTCTCAGAGAGTTTTGACCTTCCTGGATTCCCCAAGAACCATACCACTTGTCTCTTTTTATTTAAGCCTTTGCCGTAACTCATTTTAGTAACTCATAATGAAGTGTCTTGTCCATAATGCATTGCAATTTGCAGCCTCAAAGGCCTCTTTCTTGGGCTGGCTCTGCTCATTGTCTGTAGCTTTCCTCCGCAGACATTCCACCATGATGTTTCTGCCTTGAATCCAGCTGACCATTGATTGAAATTCCAAAGCTATGGCCAAATTGAACCTCTCCTCTTTTAAGTTGTGGCTATCAGATATTTTGTCCCAGTGATGTGAAAAGTGACTAATATAGAAAATTGGTACCAGAGAAGGAGTCATTGTAGTGACTGTACCTAACCATGTGGTTTAGTAGTCTTTGGAACTGGTTTGCAAGAGGAGCTTGGAGAGGTTTGGAGAGGTTAGCTAGAGAGGACTTAGAGTGATGTAAGCTAAGCTTGATGGGCAATTCTGCTTGGAGCTCAGAGGACCAAAATGTGGAAAGAATTCCTGTAAGATTCCTAATGTTTCACTTGGGAACAAGGACTCTATTGGAAATAGGAATAGATGTCATACATGTTTCATTTTGGCAAAGAATCTGTCTATGTATTGTCTGTGTCCTAAGACTTTGTGTAAGGCTGAATTTAAAGGTGATGGACTAACTAATTTAGCTGAGGAAATTTCAAGGCAGTAGTCAGGCTGTAGCACAGGTACTGCTATCTGCTTTTATCCAGATTTATAGTGAGAATCAGGAACAAAAAGGAGAGTCTAATGATTTGAAAAATATGCAGCTTGGCCAGAAAGAAAATGCCTGTAAAATTGAGGTCAGAAAGAATATAGTTGCTGAAAAGATTAGCATTAAAAGAAGTTAAGTACTTTGCATCAGAATAATGGAATAGGTGCCTTGAGGGCATCTCAAGAAATAGCCAGATCACACCTATTAGCAAGCTCAAGGGTGAAAAGACTTTTCATTGAAAAGAGAGCCCAAGGGCAACCTGCTAGTATAGGGCAAACTGGGGAAGAATTTCCTAGAGTTCAGCCATCCAAGTACTCAGGCTGCTATAGTCACAGTGTAAGGGGTCAAGGCTACTGCTCAAGGTAGACCTTGGTGTCAGCCATGTGGTACTGATTTTTTAGGCATGCATAATGCAAGCGTTATGGGGGCCACAAAGGCTTCCACCCAGATTTCAGAAGAAGGTCTGGAAGACCAGGCAATATTGAAGCTATGAGAAGACAATATGTTGAAGCTATGATAATGAAGTCAAAGGTGCAGTGGAGACCCCAGGAAGGTGAAAATGCTAGGAAGATAGAACAGGCAGCAAGGACAGACACCCTGAGAGAGGCCATGTGGGCTGCAATCTGTAAGATCATCGGGGCAGAGTTGTGCACACCCTTTGAAGCTCACATTTCATCACAACTTGCCCCAGGTGCTAGACATGAAGTAATAGGATTTAATGTTTGCCCTGGTGAGTTTTGGTCATCAATTCCTTTTTATTTTCCTATTCCTCCTTTTTGAAATGGGAATGTTTATTCTGTACCACTATATGTTGGAAGCATTTCATTGTGTTTTTGAATTTTACAGGGGCTCACAATGAAGAGTTTGCTTGATTCTCAGAGGAGACTTTTAATTTGAACTTTTTATCACCACTAAGACTGTTAAGACTTCAGTGACTTAGAAATAAACTAAATATATTTTACATAATGAGATGGACATGACCTTTTTGGGGGCTGGTGATAGAATGTTATGGCTTAGATCTAGAATGTCCCCCCAAAGTCTCATGTACTCAGAAGTAGGGCTTTTGGAAGATAATTATATCATGGGGACACTACACTTATCAGTGTGCTGTAAGGAGGTGAGGCCTGGTTGGAAGAGGCATGTAACTGGGGCTGCGTCATTGGAAGGTATAACTCCATTTTCTTCCCTTCTCTCTATTTCCTAGCTACCATGAGCAGCTTTCTTCCACCATGCCCTTCCACCATGTTTTTCTGTCTTGGAGCCAACTGACCATGGACTAAATCCCCTAAATTACAATCCAAATTAAACCTCTCCCCTTTTAACTTGTGGATGTCAGCTATTGTGTCTCAGTGAAGAGTAAATTGACTAATAGAGTACATACAGTTAAGTGTACAAGTTTGGAGGTTGGGGAAACAAGATCATATAAGGTCAGATAGCTATGAAGTGTTTATATTTTATTAAAAATGGAAGACATCAATTCACATTAAGTGGAGATATGGGACTTGCCAATTTATATTTTTAAACATTCCTTAGGCTTCTATGGAGAAAAAAAGAATGAGGAGTTGGTCCACAATATCTGTCCACACTCTACAAGATTGGACCTTCTCTATTATATTTACTTCAATTCAGTAGAGTTGGGATATTTAGTTTAACATTATAATCATCTCATTTGTTTTAATGGTTTAATTTCTACCTGATTCTTATTAGTCCTACAAGAGAAATTTAGTCATAGTTTCAAGTAAGCCTTGAAACTCAAATAGCCTTTGTTTCAACCTTAATCCATTCTCATCATTCTTTTAAGGAAGCAAGATCTATTTACTTTGTCATACTAAAGGATATATTTTAAAAGACAAATAAATAATGAAGTCATTTTGTAGTGAATATGTACTATGTGTCAGCCACTGTGCCAAGTGGCAAGGTTATAGTAATGAAGAAGACTTATGATATTTAGGAGAATGCAAATCAAAACAACTTTAAGAGCCCATCTTACCCTTGTCAAGATGGCTATCATCAAGAACACACACAAAAAAAAAAAAAATGGGTGCTGATGAGGATGTGGGGAAAGAGGAACTCACCTACATTGTTGATGAAAATGTAAAATAGTACAACCACTATCAAAGTCAATATGGAGATTCTTAAAAAAATAAGAACTTCATTTGACCCAGCTATACCACTCTTGTGTGCATTCCTGAAAGAATTAAACACATCGTGCTATACCAACACATGCATACTCATGTCTGTAGTATTGCAATTCACAATAGGTAAGCTCCAGAAACAAACTGTATGTCCATCAGCAAATTAACAGATAAAGAAAATGGAGTATATATACACCATGAAATATTATTCAGCCACAAAGAAGAATGATGTCATATTATTTGCAGAAAAATGGATGGAACATGGGACTACAATGCTAACAAAAAGAAGTGAAAGCTGAGGGAGGAAAAAGATGGCGGATGAGTAAGAAGCAGGGAGCGAAACTCTCTCTAAAAGTTGCCGTTAGAACACGGGAATATAGCGACCGGGAAAGTGCAGGAAGGGGGGAGATGCCTCCCTGGAACCCAGAAAAGTTCTGAAGCGCAATCTGGGACCCCCGGCACCAGTGAAGTGTACTTTCCAACAAAGAAGAAGGAGCAGACCACACACGCGCACCTTCTACCATCCCAGGAATCACAGCACGACAGAAGCTCAATTCTGTGGACACACGGTGACAGCTGGCACCCAGGGAGCCCCCACGGAGGATCCCGAGACAGCGGCAGGGTGGGGGAGTGGCAGAGAACTGCACTGGCCGGCGGTGAGTGAGTGTCTCTCAGCCACAGCTGTGCCGCGCCAGAGAGTGACCAGCCGGGCGCCATTGTGGGGGGTGCGGTGAAACTCAGAGCGGCATGAAAGAAAAACAGCGCTGGACACTCGCGCTCCGGACAGGGCAGCACGGCGCCTCTCAGGCCCACGAAAGTGTGCTGAGGGCAGCAGGAAAATGACACTGGTCTCTCAGCCACAGCTGTCCCGTGCCAGAGAGCGACTGGCCGGGCGCCATTGTGGGGGGCGTGGCGAAAATCAGAGCAGCAGGAAAACAGTGAAGGGAACTCACGCTCCAGAGAGCGCGTGGCGCCTCTCAGGCCCAGGGATAGTGAAAGGGCACTGAGAGCGGCAGGCCAGCTAGACTGGTCTCTGCCTGAAAGTACAGGCCTCTGCTCACCGCCCGCCAGAGGGCCGCTCCTGGCTTACTGGGACCGACCTGCACGGAACAGGACTCTGTCATCACACAGTGCCTGCCTACAGCAGAGTCAACACCTGGAACTGATTCTTTTTATTTTTTTATTTTCATTTTTATTTTTATTTTTTTCTCTCTCATTTGTTTTTTGTTGTGGTGAAGGGTTTTTTTGTTTGTTTTTGTTTTTTGCTTTTGTTTGTTTGTTTGTTTGTTTTGGTGGGGTTTTATTTTTGTTTTGTCTGTTTTATTGTTTTTGTCTTCGTTTTTGTTTCTGTATGTGTATTTGCTCTTTCCTTCATTATTCTCTCTGGTTTTTATATGAGTGTAAACAGTGCCTCTAACTTCTTTGTGATTGTGGTTGTGATCTGTTCTTCCTTTTATACCTTCCTTCTCTTTTTCCCACCAGTCCTCTGCACCAGTGTCCCAATGTTAGTGGGATCCCTCTTGGTCCTCTAACCCTACATCTAATTCCTTCCTATTCTCCCAATACTCTATTTCCTCCTTAACTCATTTAAATTTAAACTCCTGAGGGAAAAATTGACATGCATAGGACTTCTATACTGCATATAATTTTTCTGGTGTGTTTTAGATTTTGTTATATAACCGCAACTCTGCTCTATACAGCTAAAAGTGGTAAATAACTGGTTAGCTCAGTTTGTCATTTTCTAGGCTGTGTTTGATGCTTTAGTTTCCATTATAGCCAAATGTGAAATAATTGTTCTAAACATCTTTCCTTCTTGATATTTCATGATTGAGATTGACTAAGGGACACAGAAAATACAGTGGCACAGTACGAAAGAATCAAGGACTGGGCCAAACAGGGAGCAACTTCGCATATCCAACGAATTGAAGAGGTAGGATCTGGCAGAAAGCTCAAAAGCCAAAAGCAAGCTCCACTTGGAAGATACTGCAGAGAAGTAGTCATCTTCTAAAGATCTTAAACACTAGCAATAAAGTAACCTACCATAGGTAATTTGCAAACATCACCCCAGGAATTAAAGAAAGAAAAAATGAGATGACACTTAAACAAGATGCAACCCCACACATCCAATTCACCAAAGGCAAACCTAGGGGACAATGAGGTGGGACAATCTGAAAGCCACCCACCTGGCCTATCTGAAGTGGTAACAACAAAGCAACTGAATGAGGCTCTGGAAAAAATTAAAACAGAAATAATCTCACAGATAACTGCAGAGATAATGTCCACAATGAAGACCATGCTTAAGGACACTATAGCTGATACAGACAAAAAAATAGATGAGCTTAAGAAAACTACAGAAACCATGAATGCTCAGCATAGGAAAGAAATGGAATCCATAAGGCAAATTCAAGCAGATATCCAGGAGAACAAAAATTCCATTGAAAGTATTTGTAGCAGATTAAGCCAATGCGAGGACAGGATCTCAGATATAGAAGACAGGCTTGCAATTAGTGATCATGAAAAGGAAGAATTCTTAAAAACAGCAAGGGACCATGAAAAATCAATTCAGCAGCTGCTAGATGACTCAAAGATAAACAACTTAAGAATAATTGGAATAAATGAAAAAGCAGGAGATAGCATCAATGACATTAGAACCTTGTTCACAGACATTACCAGGAAGAACTTCCCTGGAAGAGAAAAAGAATTTGATCTCCATATAAATGAGGCTTCTAGAACTCTAACTAGACATGATCAAAAAAAACTTCAGCCAGACTATCATAGTCAAGATCCCAGAAATTCAACAGAAGGGCAGAATCTTAAAAGCTGTTAGGGAGAAGAGACAAATCACCTATAAAGGAAAACCCATCAGAATCACAGCTGACTTTTCAGCACAAACCCTCAAGTCAAGAAGAGCTTGGAATGACGTATTTCAAGCTCTAAAGGAAAATAATTTTCAACCCAGATTGATGTACCCCACAAAACTATCTTTCAAAATTGATGGAGAAATAAAATACTTTCATGACAAAGAACATCTGAGAAAATTTATGACCACCAAACGAGCACTCCAAAATGTTCTGAAGGACATTCTAGAAAGAGATAGGAACCCCAACAGAAGGAATCCACCAGGCAGGGCAGATAATTAAATAGCAGGAAAGGGGAAAAATAAAGAGTGGGAACCACCAACAGGAAAATATCATGACAAGTATAAGTCAATACATATCAGTTTTAACCATCAATGTTAACGGTCTCAATTCACCAATCAAAAGGCACAGACTGGCGAAATGGATCAAGAAGCAAGATCCAACAATATGCTGTATACAAGAAACACATTTAATTCAAAAAGAAATTCACAGACTGAAAGTCAAAGGATGGAATACAATACTCCATGCCACAGGAACCCAGAAAAAAGCAGGGGAAGCTATTCTTTTTAAAGACAAAGTGAACTTCCAGCCAAGAATGATTCAGAGAGATAAAGACGGTCATTACATCCTTGTAAAGGGAACAATCCAAGAGGAAGAGATAACGATCATAAATATATATGCATCAAATACAGTGCACAAAGCTATATAAAACAAGTACTAAAGGACATGAAAAATCAAATAAGCACTAATACAATTATATTGGGAGATCTCAATACTCCACTGTCACAAAAAGACAGATCAACTAGACAGAAAATCAATAATGAAATAGTAGAACCGAACCAAACTTTGGAACAAATGGACTTAGTAGATGTCTACAGAGTGTTCCACCCCACAACATCAGAATACACATTCTTCTCAGCTGCACATGGGATGTTCTCCAAAATAGACCACATACTAGCTCATAAAACCTGCTTAAGTAAATGCAAAGGAATTGAAATTATCCCATGCATATTATTAGACCATAGTGAAATGAAATTGGAAATCAATGCCAAAAGATGTCACAAAAACTCCCTAAACACATTGAAATTAAACAGCACCCTCCTGAACAACCAATGGGTCACAGATGAAATTAAAGAAGAAATTAGACACTTTCTACAACTGAATGATAATGACAGTACAACATACCAGAACTTATGGGATACAATGAAAGCAGTCCTAAGAGGGAAATTTATAGCATTAAATACTTGTATCAGGAAAATAGAGCAAGCACAAATAAACAACTTAAGGGTGAACCTCGAGCTTCTAGAAAAAGGAGAGCAGGTTAAGCCAAAAGCCAGTACAAGGGAGGAAATTATAAAGATCAGAGCAGAAATTAATGTATTGAAGACTAAAAAAAAATACAAAGAATCAATGAAGCAAAAAGTTGGTTCTTTGAAAGAATAAATAAGATTGACAAACCCTTATCCAACCTTATTAAAAAAAGAAAAGAAAAGACTCAAATCCATGCAATTGAAAATGAAAAGGGTGATATCATGACGGACCCTGCAGAAATCCAGAAGATCATCTATACCTATTTTGAAAATTTATATTCTACTAAGATGGAAAATGCAGAAGAAATGGACAGATTCCTAGATTCATATGAATTACCAAAGCTGAATCAAGAAGATTTAAAAATCCTAAATAAACCAATATCAACCAATGAAATTGAAGATGTAATTAAAAACCTCCCAACAAAGAAAAGCCCAGGCCCTGATGGATTCACTGCTGAATTCTACAAGAAATTTAGAGAAGACCTAATGCCACTACTTCCCAAACTTTTCAATGAAATTGAAAGGGAAGTTATACTCCCAAATTCATTCCTGGAAGCAAGCATTACCCTGATACCAAAACCAGAGAAGGACCCAACTAAGAAAGAGAACTACAGGCCAATCTCCCTAATGAACATAGATGCAAAAATCCTTAATAAGATACTGGCAAACAGAATCCAACAAATCATCAAGAAGATTATACACCATGACCAAGTTGGATTCATCCCTGGGATGCAGGGATGGTTCAACATATGTAAATCAATAAATGTAATACACCATATTAACAGAACCAAAGACAAAAATCACATGATCATCTCAATAGATGCAGAAAAAGCTTTTGACAAAGTCCAGCACCTTTTCATGATAAAAACCCTACAGAAAATTGGAATAGAGGGTCTTTATCTCAATCTGGTAAAAGCTATCTATGACAAACCAACAGCCAATGTCATACTAAATGGCCAAAAACTGAAAGCCTTCCCTCTAAAATCAGGAACAAGACAAGGATGTCCACTGTCCCCACTCTTATTCAACATAGTTCTGGAAACTTTAGCCAGAGCAATAAGACAAGAGAAAGAAATAAAAGGAATAATGATTGGAAAGGAAGAAGTTAAATTATCATTATTTGCAGATGACGTGATACTCTACACAGAAGACCCCAAAAACTCCACTAAAAAACTGCTAGATTTAATAAGCAAATTCAGTAGTGTAGCTGGATACAAAGTCAATACTCAAAAGTCAATAGCCTTCCTGTACACAAATAACAAACTTACTGAAAGAGAAATTAGGGAAACAATACCTTTCACAATAACATCCAAAAAAATTAAATACCTAGGAGTCAACCTCACAAAGGATATAAAAGACCTCTACACTGAAAACTACAGTACTCTGAAAAAGGAGATTGAAGAGGATATCAGAAAATGGAAAGATATCCCTTGCTCCTGGATAGGAAGAACCAATATAGTGAAAATGGCCATACTTCCAAAATTGTTATACAGATTTAATGTAATTCCAATCAAAATTCCAACAGCATATCTCACAGAATTAGGGAAAACAAACCTAAAATTCATTTGGAATCAGAAGAGACCTAGAATAGCAGAGGCAATTCTGGGCAACAAAGGCAAGGCAGGGGGCATCACAATCCCTGACTTGAAATTATACTATAAACCTACTGTGATAAAAACAGTGTGGTACTGGCATAAAACAGACCTGAAGATCAATGGAACAGATTAGAAGATGCTGAAACAACCCCAGACATACTAAGCCACCCTATCTTTGACAAAGGTGCCAAACACATTCGCTGGAAGAAAGATAGCCTCTTTAATAAATGGTGCTGGAAAAACTGGCTCTACACATGCCGAAGATTAAAACTAGACCCATATCTTTCACCATGCACTAAACTAAATTCAAAATGGATCAGAGATCTAAATATTAAAACAGAAACATTAAATCTGCTGGAAGGTAGGATAGGTAAAACCCTTGAAGACATTGGTGTAGCCAAAGACTTTATGATTAAAAATTCACCCGCACGGGAACTATCCCAAAGAATCAATAACTGGGATCTCATCTTATTAAAAAGCTTTTGCACAGCAAGAGAAACCACCAACAGAGTAAAAAGACAACCCACAATGTGGGCAAAAATGTTTGCCAGCTGTTCCTCAGACAAAGGATTACTATCGAGAACATATAAAGAACTCAAAAAAATCAGACCTCCCAAATTTAAAGACCCACTCCAAAAATGGGCATCTGAGATGAATACACATTTCTCAGATGAAGAAATACTAATGGCAAATAAATATACAAAAAAATGTGCAACATCACTAGTCATTCGAGAGATGCAAATTAAAACAACACTGAGATACCATCTCACCCCAGAAAGAATGGTTATTATAAATAAATCAACTAGTAACAAATGCTGGAGGGGCTGTGGGGAAAAAGGAACCCTTCTCCACTGTTGGTGGGATTGTCGACTGGTACAGCCACTGTGGAAGTCAGTGTGGAGATTCCTCAAAAAACTAGGGTTGGAGGTCCCATTTGACCCAGCTATTCCCCTTCTGGGCATCTTCCCAGAAGAATTAAAAACATTGTACCACAGCGATATATGTGCACCCATGTTTATAGCAGCACAATTTGTAATAGCCAGATCTTGGAAACAACCCAAATGCCCATCAACTGAGGAATGGATAAGAAAGGTGTGATATTTTTATACAATGGAGTACTATTCAGCCATAAAGAAGGATAAACTGGAGACTTTTATAGGTAAATGGATGCAACTCGAGAAAATACTCATAAGTGAAATAAACCAGAAGCACATGTGTAAGCATTGTATTGTCTCTCTAGTATGAGAAACTGAAAGAGTAAATAAGATCCAAAATGTACAATAGACATGATGAATCAAAAAGAAACTGGTCAAAAGGAAAGAGAGACTGGAATAGGGAAAAGAAAGAAGGGGAAGGGGAAAAAAAATCATATATATGTAAGATGGTTAAGATAGATACACTACCAATTTTACTTAGTTCATTGAAGAGTAAGGTTTGTGCCAATAATGTTTGGACAATTGAATGCTAATGTATGGTATCCTGAATAACTAACTTAAAGATAGTAATACGTAATGTATTAACCATTGTTACCCTCCTATTATGTTGTTTTGAAAATTTGTTCTTCTTTTGATTTGTTATGTTTTTTCTTCTCTTTAAAATAAAAAAAGAAGTGAAAGCTAAATATCACATTTTTTCTTTTATATGATAAACTTTATATGATAAATAAATGAATAAATAAAATAGAGATTATAGGAAACTAGAAGACAGACTCTTGGAGATAGGGAAGGCAGTTAGGGGTTGATACAAAGGAGGAATAAAGTGATGGAAAATGATACAGATATGTTATATCCATGTACAAATTCCCTAAAATGAGCATCACCATTCTGTATTACAAATATGCACTAACTTTTAAAAAGACTTATGCTATTTCTACTTGAATGGGAATAAATGAGTCAGTGAATCTTAAAAGATTCAAGTCATACTAATTAAAAAAATTTGCCTCTAACGTAAGAATGCTTCTTCACCTGGAAATGGAGGTGACAGAGGTTTAAGACTCATAGGAAGACTCATAGGATTGTCCTAGGAATCAAATACTTTCAAATGTTTGTGTAGTAATTAGCACATAGCTAGACACATATTTTAAGTAGCCATATTTAGAGACTTCATGAAATCAGAAATAGATGTTATTTGAATTATAGCACCACTGTGATTTTCTGTCTTATAATCAAGGTTTTTTTGAGCTGCAAATGTCAATAGATTTTAGAGTAGGATTTACATATGGTTTGTTATGGATTTGCAATTTCTGGAAGACCTGGAACAGTTAAGTGCACACTCCAGTTATACTATATATGCTCGTGTATCGTGATATACGTTTTATCTATTAAAGGAATCATGAGCTTAGCTCTAGAAACAAAATTAACTGTAAGAATTCATTTTTATATGAAGAGAAGGATTTCAATCTGAATCTGGCTGAGTATCACTTAGAGGCCAATGGAGAGTAGATAACACTTTCTTCTAGATGAAAGAGAGGTGAGATATTGTATTATAAGTATAGTGATAATTCATCATTTGTATTGAGAAAAATGCAAACTTTGTGAATAATAATCCATTCTCCAAACTGATGATGATAATAATAAATAGCATTTATGGAACATAATAATAATTGTATTAGTTTTTATTGTCCTAAGCACTTTGAATCTTAGTTCTCCAGCAACCTGATGAAATAGTCTAACTCCATTTATATATAGTAAAACTAGGGCTTGTAAACGTTATGCCCGACATTGATGGAAGTGAGACTTACAGCCAGGCATTCTGATTCCAGAGGCACACTCAGAGTAACTCTACAATACAGCTATATGGCTGCAAACATATACAGGTATACCTACCAAGCCAGAGACATGCTTCTCTAGATGAGCAAAGAAAGCTCTTCAGCAACTGTCATTCTACAAGTAAGCAATTCTACAAGTACCAATGGCATTGATGCTGAAACCAAGACCACTGGGGTTAAAAATGAACCTTTTATAAAAACAAGCATAGAGGGCCGGTGAGATGGCTCAGCAGCGTAAGCACCTGCCTGGCAAGCGCGAGGGCCCGAGTTCGACTCCTGGAACCCACATACGAAAAAAGGGGCCAGTGATATCGCTCAGCAGCACGGGCGCCTGCTGGCACACGAGGTCCTGAGGTCGACCCCTGGTACCCACCAAAAAAAAAAAAAAGCAAGCATAGGCAGCCAGGCTTTGCCAAAGATATAGTCACACGCTGGCTGAGAAAGCCACACTCTTTCTGTGAAACCTGCAATTCTGCACACTTCTGTTGTACTGTATTACTTCTGAGCATGCTGAATTTTAAAGCATCCTCTAGGAGGGGGAAAAAAGCAAGCTCAGTAAATCCCACTATTTTTACTGCCTTTGCCAAATTTGACATCTTTCAAAGTAACTGTGAGAAGCACGCACAATCTCTGCCAACTGCATGATTTAGCAGCTATAAAATCCTCCTGAATCAAACCCATTTTGAAATAAAAAGGAACCTGCTTGAGAATTTCATTGCACTGTTGGATACCTACTCAAAGATCAATCACCTCGTTTCATTCTGCATTCCTGGTATATTTTTAAGTTTAATCTTTTTTGCAGCTTACCCATTTAGTTAAGGGTAGAATTTTCAAAGACTAAAGATTGAGCAAGGAGGAGGAGGACATAGAGTCTGAACAAAGGGTTCCTTTATATTCTACACAATGGAATTGGAAAAGATGGTCTATTTTCCATTCAGCTCTTTCCCCAATGGTGCAGTACCTAGATTCTCAAAACTTGAGTGTCCTTTCCCCCATGGAAAATGGTATCGCTCAGCAGGCTGCCTAGTAGGATAAAACAGCTGTGTTTCCTGCTCCACAGGGAATTTCTTTCAATGAAAGTTTATTTTTTTAGACTGAATATGATTGGGTGAGCAGAAGGCTAAACACATTGCTTATAGTTTGGCCTCCAATGACAAGTGGAAAAATAAAATGTGTTCATGAAATGTGGTACAAATGCAATTAACAATCTTGAAACTGAAATATACATTGTAAATAAGATGCTGGCTACAAGGAAATATAAAGGTGTGAACAGCACTGAGCCTCAAGGGAATAAAAATAAAACTGCTTGAATTTGAATTTCTATAAAGATTTGGGATACAAAGAAAAAAGACATTTCTGGGATCTCACTTTGAGTTTTACTAATGCAAATATTTTACTTGGGATGTTCATACATTTTACTCATATAGATACACATATATAACATGCATAAAGGTAGAAGCAGCAGAGGAGGGCTTTTTTTAACAATAAGGATATTTATAAAAGACTAATATATGTTTACCTATATATTTCCTAAGAATATATTAAAAATCAGATATGAACTAAATTCCCTTTAGTGGAAAATGTTTCTTATGTTACAAGATACATATATATATATACACACACTCAAAAAGAAATTCATAGTCTAAAAGTCAAAGGATGGAAAACAATACTCCATGCAACAGGAACCCAGAAAAAAGCAGGGATAGCTATTCTGTTTGCGGACAATGTGAACTTCAAACCAAGAATGATCAAAAGAGATAAAGAAGGTCACTACATACTTGTTAGGGGAAAATTTCAAGAGGATGACATAACAATCATAACAATCATAAATATGTATGCACCAAATACAAGAGCACCGAAGTATATAAGACAAACATTAATAGACATGAAAAATCAAATGAGCAATAGCACAATCATAATGGGGGACCTTAATACCCCCCATTACAAAGAGATAGATCAACTAGACAAAAAATCAGCAAAGTAGTAATAGAACTGAACCAAATCTGTGAACAAATGGACTTAGTGGACATTAACAGTGTTCCACCCAACAACATCAGAATATACATTCTTCTCAGCTGCACACAGGACATTCTCTAAAATAGACCATATACTAGCCCATAGAACATGCTTAAGTAAATGCAAAGGAATTGAAATTATCCCATGCATATTACCTGACCATGGTGCAATGCAATTGGAAATTAATGACAAAAGAAACTGCAAAAACCCCATAAACATGTGGAAATTAAACAACACCCTCCTGAACAAATGGGTCACAGATGAAATTAAAGAAGAAATTAAACAATATCTACAATCAAACAAAAATGCAAATAGAACTTACTGGAACCTATAGGACACAATGAAAGCAGTCCTAAGAGGGAAGTTTATAGTAGTGAATTCTTGCACCAGTAAAACAGAATAAGCACAAATAAACAACCTAATAGTGCACCTCATGCTTCTAGAAAAAGAAGAGCAAGTCAAGCCCAAAGCCCATACAAGGGAGGAAGTTATAAACATCAGAGCAGAAATTAATGCAATTAAAACTAAGAAAACAATACAAAGAATTAAAGATTCAAAGAATTGGTTCTTTGAAAGAATAAATAAAATTGATAAAACCCTAGCCAAACTTATCAAAAAAAGGAAAGAAAAACCTCAAATTCATGCAATAAGGAATGAAAAGGGAAAAATCACTACAGATCCTGTGGAAATTCACATCATCACTACCTACTTTGAAGATCTTTACTCACATAGAATGGAAAACACAGAAGAAATGGACAGATTCCTAGATACATATGAATTACCAAAGCTGAATCAAGAAGATATAAAAAGTCTGAATAACCCAATATCAGTTAATGAAATTGAAAACCTAGTTTAAAACTTAGCAACAGGGCCAGTGAGATAGCTCAGCAGCATAAGTGCCTGCCTGGCAAGCACGAGGCCCTGAGTTCAACTACCGGTACCCACATATGAAAAAAGGGCTGGTGATATCACTCAGCGGCATGGGCGCCTGCTGGTGTGTGAAGTCCTGAGTTCAACTCCTAGTACCCAAAAAAAAAAAAAACTTAGCAACAAAGAAAAGCCCAGATCCTGATGGATTCACTGCTGAATTCTACCAGAAATTTAGAGAAGATTTTATACCAATACTCCTCAACCTCTTTAATGAAATTGAAAGGGAAGTAATTCTCTCTAACTCATTCCTAGAGGCAAGTATTACACTGATTCCAAAACCAGAGAAAGACCAAACCAAAAAAGAGAACTGCAGGCCAATCTCCCTAACGAATATAGATGTAAAAATCCTCAATAAAACAGTAGCAAAAAGAATGCAGCAAATCATCAAGAAGATTATACAACATGACTAAGTGTGATTCATCCCAGGAATGCAGGGATGGTTCAACGTATGCAAATCAATAAAGTTAATACAGCATATCAACAAAGCCAAAGACAAAAATCACACGATCATCTCAATAGACCCAGAAAAAGCATTTGACAAAGTCCAACACTCATTCATGATAAAAACCCTACAGAAAATTGGAATAGATGGTCTTTATTTCAATCTGATAAAATACATCTATGATAAATCAACAGCCAACATCATACTAAATGGACAAAAACTGAAAGCTTTCAATGTAAAATCAGGAACAAGACAAGGATGTCCACTATCACCACTCCTATTCAATATAGTTCTGGAAACATTAGCCACAGCAATTAGACAGGAGAGAGAAATAAAAGGAATAAGAATAGGAAAGGAAGAAGTTAAATTATCATTATTCACAGATGACATTATACTCTACATAGAAGACCCCAAAAACCTCACCAAAAGACTTCTAGAATTAATAACCAAATTCAGTAGCATAGCTGGATACAGAGTCAACACTCAAAGATCAATAGCATTCCTGTACATAAACAACAAACTCACTCAGAGAGAAATTAGGGAAACATTTTTCACAATAGCATCCAAAACTATGAAATACTTAGGAATCAATCTAACAAAGGAAGTAAAAGATCAACACTTTCATTTTGTCTTGTTTTTTGTACCAGGAATCAAACTCAGGACCTCACGCTTGCCAGGTAGGCACTGTGCCATTGAGCTAAATCTCCAGCCCAAGATCTATACATTGAAAATTACAGTACTCTGAAAAAAAAAAGATCAAAGAGGATATCAGAAAATGGAAAGGTATCCCTTGCTCATGGATAGGAAGAACCAACATTGTGAAAATGGCCATACTCCTGAAACTGTTATACAGATTTAATGCAATCCCAATCAAAATACCATTAGCATACCTCACAGATCTAGAGGAAACATTCCTAAAATTTATTTGGAAACAGAAGAGTCCTAGAATAGCAAAGGCAATTTTGGGCAACAAGGGCAATTCAGGGAGCATCACAATTCCTGACTTGAAATTATACTACAAAGCTACTGTGATAAAATTAGCATGGCAAAAAAAAAGACCTGAGGATCAGTGGAACAGATTAGAAGATGCAGACACAACTCTAAACACACTCAGCCACCTTATCTTTGACAAAGGGGCCAAATATGTTCACTGGAAGAAAGATAGCCTCTTTAATAAATGGTGCAGGAAAAACTAGCTATCTACATGCTGAAGACTAAAAGTAGACCCAGTCTATCACCATGCACTAAACTAAAGTCAAAATGGATCAAGGATCTAAATATTAAAACAGAAACACTAAATCTACTGGAAGAGAAAGTAGGCAGAAATCTTGAAGATACAGGGGTAGGCAGAGTTCATGAACAAAAACCAAACTGCGCAGGAAGTACTTCAAAGAATCAACAACTGGGGTCTCATTTTATTAAGATGCTTGTGCTCAGCAAAAGAAATCATCAACAGAGTGAAATGAAAACCCACAGATTGGGGGAAAAAATTTAGCTAACTGTCCCTCAGACAACAAAACTTTTATCTAGAACATATAAAGAATTGAAAAAAAATCAGACCCCCCCAAATTCAAAGACCCAATCCAAAAACGGCCATCTGAGATGAATACATACTTCTCAGATGAACAAATACAAATGGCAAATAAATATATGAAAAAATGTTCAACATCACTGGTCATTCAAGAGATGTAAATTAAAACAACACTGAGATTTCATCTCACCCCAGAAAGAATGACTATCATCAAGAAATCAACCAATAACAAATGCTGGCAGGGCTGTGGGGAAAAAGGAACCCTTCTCTACTGTTGGTGGGAGTGTAGACTGGTACAACCACTGTGGAAATCAGTGTGGAGATTCCTCAAAAATCTAGGAATAGAGGTCCCATTCAGCCCAGCTATTCCCCTTCTGGGTATCTCCCCAGAAGAACTAAAAACATCATACTGCAGCAATATATGTGCACCCATGTTTATAGCAGCACAATTTGTAATAACTAAATCTTGGAAATAACCCAAATGCCCATCAACCGAGGAATGGATAAAAAAGTTGTGGTATTTTTATATAATGAAATACTACTCAGATATAAAGAAGGATAAACTCAAGGCTTTTATAGGTAAATGGATGCAACTTGAGACTATACTCACAAGTGAAATAAATCAGACTTGCATGTGTCAACATTGTATTGTCTCCCTAGTGTAAGAAACTGAAAGAGTAAATAAGATCCAAAATCTATAACAGATATCGTGAAAGGGAAAGAAACTGCTTAAAAGGAAAGAACAACTGGGATGGGGAAAGGAAAAAAGAAGAAAGGGAAAAGAAAAATAAATAAATATATATATATACACAAGATAGCTAAGATAATTATACTACTAATTTCTTTTAGTTCATTGAAAAGAACAGTTTGTGGTTATATTGTTTGATCAATTCTGCATGTCTATATCTTGTACTCTGAGCAACAACTTTGAAAATAACAATACACAATATATCAATAGTTGTTAATTTCCTATTATATTGTTATGAAATTCTGCATTATTGTTTTATTGTTTTTTCTCTTTAAAATAAAAAGATATATATATTCTTTTACATGTACAATTTTTATATATATAGTGTTTTTATATATAGTGAAATATATAGATAAAAATAAAGATAGAGATGTTAGAGATGGAGAGATATGGAGAGATAGAGATATAGTGATAGAAAGCTCCCCAAAAGAATCACACCTTAGAAACCATTAATAGACTGTAAATATATATTAGGCCATATTTCTCTGATTTGAACAGCCAATAGCATCTTATTAATTATTAGCACAAATTGATTTTAACAACAGTTAACTGCTATGTGCATCCATTCATGTGGAATTAGCATGCAGCTCGCACCATCAGGAATAGATTTGCAATTTTATCATCATAATGTAAGATTTTGGAAATGGCATGTGTTCACTTTGAGTAAGCCACCAAGTTGCTGAAATTGTGATTAATGTCTTGGGTGCAAAATACATCAAAATGTGTCATCCCGCCTGCAACTTCCTTATAAAATCCACCATAAACTGGATTGTGTGTGTGAGTGTGTGTGTGTGTGTGTGTGTGTGTGTGTGTGTTGGAAAGCCTGGCCCATAGTGAAATTACAGCTAGAAATAACTTGCCACCAAAGCATAAGCTAAAATGTGGGTTATTAATGAGGATATCATATAATATAATCTATTTTCTAAGATGAATAAACATAAGAATTAAAAACCACTATTCATAATTATACTAAAACAATAAGCATAACTAGAATGTATGGCTATACTTACATATTTGCAAAACATCCTCACCCTAATCAGTGTACAAATAATAAGAGCATGGTAAGAAGAGGTTGATTTGGAAACAGCTGTGCTTAAAATATGAATTCTGACAGGTATTGGTTATATTAATTTGTTCTCATGTGTCTATTTCCTCATTTATAAAATAATAGGACTATCTAAATTTGATTTAGTGTTTTCAATGTGCTAAAAAAGATGGCAGGGGTATAATATTGCATTAGTCAGATTTGCATCATTAGAGCAAAATACTTGACATGTGCTACTCATGAAGCAGAGGTTTATATTTATACTAGCTGATGGTTCTGGAGGTTCAAGTCCAACTCTGAGGAGCCCCCATGAGCCTCTTACAAGGACAGCACATCATGATGGTAGCGTGTGCTGTAGTAACAAGACCAGGGTCAAGGACCTAAGGACCTATCATAAGGCCCTACATCTTAAAGGCCCACTGCACCTCCTAATACCATCACCCTGAACCTTTATATATGGACCTTTAGAAGACACTCATGCAGACCACAGCAAACAACAACTAGCTTTATTTAAATCTCATGACTAAATTATGTTGTTACTATTTTCCTATTTTACACCTGAAGCAATGGATAAAGTGACTTGCTCATGATTACTGACCAAGTAAGTGATGTAGCTGAAATAGGAAACCTGGTAGTCTTCTGAGTCCATATGGTTAAACTTGGTGGGATATTAAATACAATAATACCAATTTTTCAGAATTCTTGTTAGGGCTAAATGATACTAGATGCCAGGAACCTACCACAATGTCCAAAACATGGTAGAAAATAAGTCCATGGATTAACCATGGAATTTAATAATTCTACATATGCTTTTTTGAGGTAACCTATAGGATCAGTTTGGAGGTGATAACAATGTATAATAAAGCCCTTTGGTAATTCTGTATCTAAAGCTCCCACTTGATTAGAAACCTTTACTAACCTGATCTGTAATGAATAATAATTAATAAGTCAGAGGGTGAAGATGAGGTAACGGTATATTTATTTGATATTCTCAGCAGTCTGGGATTACAGCCATGACTGAATATTTTCTTTTACTCAAGTCACTCGATAATTTTTGTCTAAGTATTTCTTTTCAAGAAGTGGGAAGAATCCACTAGGTTGAAAATGCTTTGTCAAAAAGCATTTGATAAAAGTCTCCATCCATCCATGGCAAGTTACACTCAGCAAACTAGGAACAGAGGTAAACTTCTCGAGGGACAAAAAAAAAAGAGCATGGAGGAAAAAACCTTCAGTTAACATCATGCATTACTGTGAAGGACAGAATGCTTTCCTCCTGAGATGGGGACAAGGTAAGGCTACCCATTTTGATCACTGCTATTCCACATTGTACTGAAGTTCCTACCAATACAATTAGTCAAGAAAAATAAGCCAGGCAAGGTGGTGCACACCTGTAATCCCAGCACTTGGGAGGCTGAGGTAGGAGGATCGCTGAGAGTTCGAGGCCAGCCTGGACTACATAGTGAATTCAAGGCCAGCCTGAACTGCATAGCAAGACACTGTCTCAAAAAATAATAATAATAATAATAATAATAGTCAGCATATACATTGAAAAAGAAGAAATAATAACACTATTTTCAAATTATAAGATTATCTACAAGGGGTATAGTTGGATAGGAGAAATAACCTAATGTTCTATAGCACAGTAAGATAACTAAGGTTGATAATAATTGTATATTTCAAAATAGCTAGGAAAGAGAATTTTGAACATTTCTCACACAAAGAAATGATAATTATTGAAGTGTTGGCTATGTCAATTACCCTGATCTAATCATTATACACTGAATACATGTATTGAAATATCACACTGTATCTCATAAATATGTACAATTATTTCAATCAGTTAAAAATAAAAATTTGGGGCTGGTGAGATAGCTCAGCAGCACAAGCGCTTGCTGGCAAGCATGAGGTCCTAGGTCGATCTCCCACATAAAAAAAAAAAATAAATTTAAGATGACTATTATAGGGCCTATATTTTTAAAAACTAGAATTTATGAGTTTAGCAGTTCCAAGATGCAAGATCAACTGTATTTCTACATATATATAGCAACAAACTATTGGAATCTGAAATTTAAATACAGTCATCTTCTTTTTCTTAGTTATCTAGAAATCAGGAAAGAATATTACTCCCAACTAGCTGTAAGGAAACACCATCATTTTTCCCAAAATGATCAAAGAGCTGAGTTCACACAACCAAGCAGGCTGAAATCCAAGGAAAGCAGGCACCTCCAAGGAGAGGTGCCTACAAGCTCTGCCTTACTCAGAGAGAGCACAGGGGGAAGAGAAAGCCGCAGAAAAGCAGGTAAAAACATTACAGTTAAATGTTTTAACAAACTGCTAAAGGACAGGTGCGAGCCAGTTGACAGCACAGCCTGTCTAGCCGGATAATCTGCCCATTTCTAACCCTCCTCCACAGAACTTATAGGTGCTTAGTACAGTTTGAATTGTGCGCCCACAACCACCAAACTCCTATGGAGATTTTGACTTTGTTTGGAGACAAGATCTTTATAGAGGTAATCATATTTTTTAAAAAAGTCAGTGGAGGTGGGGACTCTAATCCAATATGAATGACTCTTGTCCTTATAAGAAGGGAAATTTGGACTGAGCTATACCTAGAAGGAAAAGGATGAAGAGAAATAAGGAGAAGATAGCCAAACACGAACCTTGAAACCCACCTTTTCCTCCCAACCCTCAGATGCAACCAAACCTGCCAACATCTTTAGTTTGAACATTTAGCCTCCAGTTGTTAAAGTCATCTAGTTTGGGGCTCTTTGTTAAGGCAGCCCTAGTAAATTAATACAGTCCTCATGAGAAAAATAGGGTAGAGTGGAAAACCGAAGACAGCTTCCCACAGGGGCCAGCCTGAAGAAAAGAGAAGCCTTCAGTGCAGGAAAGGCAGAAAGCCCCAACTTGTTCCTCCTCTCCTACCTCTTCTATCCACAAAAAGACATAAACAGCAAACTCTGGCCCTCAGGGCGCAGATAAGGAGACATAGGGAAACAAACTGTCATCACCATCATCATCATCTACCCATGAGCAAGAAGCAGGAATCCATCCTGAGCTTACACTGTTAGAGTTCTCTACCACTAGTAAAAATAAGAATCTACTATTTTCAGTGAGAATCAAGTACAACGGTAGATATTTTTATTTAAAAGAATGATAACAGAGATGACAAACACCATTGATAGGCTCATCAGTAGATGTACAGCAGTAGAGGGCCAGTGAGATAGCTCAGCGGCATAAGTGCCTGCCTTGCAAGCACAAGGTCCTGAGTTCAACCACCAGTACACACACACAAAAAAAAAATTTTAAAAAGATATACAGCAGTAGAAACAATCTGCTAACTTGAAGTTATGTCAATAAAAATTAACCAAATTAAAATACAAAGCCAAAAGAGTAAGGAGAAGGAAATATCAGAATATACAAGAGTTCTAAGACTGTAAGAAAATGTCAAAAGTTTCAATGTACACTTAATTGGACTCTTCAAAAGACAATAAAAAAAGAACAGGTCCAAAGGAACTTTTGAAGAGAAAATGGCTGAGGATTTTCCAAAACTAATGAATGATACCTAATGAAAGATCCAAAAAGCTCACAGAATACCTAAAAGAATTTTTAAAATAAATAAGTAAAACTAGACCATCACATTCAAAGTACTGAAAAACAGACAAAAAGGGAAAATTTTGAAGACAGCTAGAGGAAAAAAGATATAGTTTGTCAAAGAAAGACACTAATTACAAAAATATTCATCACAGGGTGTACAACCAAGAAGGCAACAAAAAGTGTCATTTTAAGATGCTTAAAATGAAAGATGAAAGAAAATTCCCCAACACAGAATTCTGTACTAAGGGAAAATATCCTTAAAAAGTGAAGAACAGGGCTGGTGAGCTAGTTCAGTGGCATAAGCACCTGCCTGGCAAGCGTGAGGTCCTGAGTTCAACTCCCGGTCCCCACATATGAAAAAAGGGCCAGTGATATCAGTCAGTGGCATGGGTGCCTCCTGGTGTGCGAGGTCCTGAGTTCAACCCCCAGTACCCACAAAAAAAAAAAGTGAAGGACATAAAACAGCAATGAGATACCATTACACGTGTGTAAGAATATTTAAAATCCAAAATACTAACAATACCAAATCCTGGCAAGAGGGAGGAGCAGTAGAAACTTGGAGCCACACTCTTGCCATATAACTCAGCAATAGCACTCCAGCATTTACCAGAATGAGTTGAAAATATGTCAGCACAAAAACTGGGACATGAATGTTTATAGGACCTCCATTAATGATTGCAAAAAGTTGGAAGAAAAATAGATGTCTTTCAATGGGTGGATAAATACATAAATTGTGCTATATATATATATATATATATATATATATATATATATATATATATATATGGACATTATTCCAGGTAAAAAGAAGTGAGTTTGAGCTATAAAAAGACATGGCTGAGCCTCAAATACATACTGCTAAATAGAAGCTGCTAGTGGGGAAAGGTTACCTACTCTATGGTTTCAAATAGATGACATTCTGGAAAAGACAAAATTATACACAGAACAGTGCTTTCCAGGTATTTAGGAAGAGGAAAAGACGTAGTGCACAGGGCATTATTTTAGGACTGTGAAGTTATTCTGGATGATACTGTAACAGTGCATCTATCTAAACCCTGTACATAGAATTACACAATGCAGAGTGAACCCTAATATAAACTATGGGCTTTAGTTAATAATAATGTGTTTACATTGGTTTATCTGCTGTAGCAAGTTTACCACACTAATGCAAAATGTTAATAATAAGAGAAACTACATGGGGGAGCTATAAGAACTCTACTTTGTGTTCAATTTCCTTGTAAATCTAAAATTACTTTGAAAAACAACGTTTATTAATTTTCAAAGAATGAAAGTTATAAATTGAAATAAAAGTCTTAATAATCTAAGCATCTGCACTAATAACAAGAAAGAAAAAAGTAGATGAAACTAGTCAAACAGAATGAAGGAAGTAATGCAAAGACACAAGCAGAAGTGAGTGAAATTAATAACAGAGGCACAGGTAAATTTTTTAAAACAAAGTAAAATCTATTCCCCTGAAATGAACAATAAGAATATACTTCTTGTAAGAAAATTTAGTTAAAATAAAGGAGAGGGCTGGGGGTATAAGTCAGGGCAAGAGCACTTGCTTAGCATGTGTGAGGCCATGGGTTCAATCCATAGCAACAAAAAAAAAAAAAAAAGAAAAAAAAGGAGAGAAGATATAAATTACCAATCTGGGCAATGGAATATCATTACAAACCCTTTGGACAGTAAAGTGACAATAAAGAAATATTATGAACAAAAATATAACATTAAGTTGATGAATTAACTGAATTTATCAATAAAGTGATAAAACTCACTGAGGAAGAAATAGGTTACCTGCAGAATTCTATATCCATTAAAGAACTTTAATTTGTGGTCTAAAACCTTCCATCATGTCTCCCAATAAAGAAAATTAAACCCCAGATGGCTTCACTGATCAATTCCAAAAACCACTTTAGAAAGAAATAAGGCAAATCCTAAACAAAATCTTGCTCATTATACAAGAAGATATATCTTATTTTATGAAGACAGAATTCACCTGGTATCAAAATATCAAAGCCAGAAAAAGATCCAGATAAACACACTGGAGGCAAACAACAACAAAAAACAAAAAATGAAACAAACAAACCTCAGACTGAAGCAGATTCCTTGACAGCATTTGAAAAAAGAATTTAAAGAAACAGAAAACCTTCCAGAAAACTTGAAGAAATAGATAATTCTGTCCTAGACACATACAATCTACCAAAACTGAGTCCTGAAGAAATAGAAATTCTGAAAGAAACCAATAACACATACGGAGATTGAGTCATCAATTTAAAAAGTTCTTCAGTCAAAGCCAAAGGTCTCATAGCTTCACTGATGAATACTACCAAGCATTAAAGATTTTTTCTTTTCTTTTTACAGTACAGAGGATTGCAGGGCCTCACAATGCTGGCCAAGTGCTCTATCACAGAGTGGCATCACCAGCTTCAGAGGGATAAATACTGCCAAATATTTTTAAAAGGACTTAATAACAATTTTTTCTCAAAACTTTCCAAAATCGAGAAGGAATACTTGCTAACTCATTTTACAAGGACAGCATTATCTACCAAGCCTAGACAAGTTCACTACAGGAAAAGAAATCCCAGCACTTGGGAAGGCTGAGGCAGAAGGATCACAAATTTAAGTCCAGCCTGGCCAGTTTATCAAGACCCTATTTCAATATTTAAAAAAAAGAAAACAATGGAGGAGGACTGAGGATATTGCTCAATGTGCAGGCCCTGGGTTCAATCTCCAACACCACAGATAGAAAGACGATAGATAGATAGATAGATAGATAGATAGATAGATAGATAGATAGATAGATAGATAGATGATAGATAGATAGATAGATAGATAGATAGATAGATAGATAGATAGATAAGTATTCAAAATCAAAGTAGCAAAAAAAAAAATCAAAGCAGCCTGGCATGCTGGTGCATGCCTGTAATCTCAGCACTTTGGGAGACTGAGGCAGGAATATCACAAGTCCTAGCCCAGCTTGGGCCATGTAGCGACCTAGCAAGACCCAGTCTCGAAAATACCAAAAAAGGGCTGAGAATGTAACTCAGGTGGAAAGTCCTAGGTTCAATCCCTGGTACCACCAAATAAATAAATAAATAAATAAATAAATAAATAAATAAATAGAAATAAAATTGAAAGTATTACTTGCCAAGTAGAATTTTCCCTGGGATCCAAAGATAGTTAAACATGTGCAAATAAATAAATGTGATAAATCACATTTACAAAGTGAAGGATAAAATCCATATGTTCATCTCAGTAGAGGCAGTAAAATCACTTGGCAAAAATTAAACATGTTTTCATCCTCAAAAAACAAACTCAATGAATTATGTATAGAAGGAATGCAAGTCAACATATCAATAATAAGGGTCATATGTGACAGGACTGAAGCTAACATATTCAGTAGGGAGAAGCTGAAAGCTTTTCATCGAGGATCAGGAACCAGACAAGGACGCCCACTCTTGTCACTTCCATCCAACAGAACACTGAAGTCCTATCAGGGAAATTACACAAGAGGAAAAACTAAAAGGCATCTAAATTGGAGAAGAAAAAATTAAACTATGCAACTTACAGGTGATATGTTGATCTTATTCACCAAAAATCCAAACTAGTAAATAGTTATAGAATACAAAATCAACATACAAATATCAAAGTAGCATTTTGTATACTAACAACAACCTATCTGAAAAAGAAATTAAGAAAGCAATCCTACTTACCATAGCTACAAAAACACAATACTGTTAGAATAATTAACATTGTTAAATTGTCCACACTACCCAAATCAACATACAGATTCAGTGCAATCTCTATCAAGATTCCAATGACAATTTTCAAAGAAACAGAAAAATCCAATTCTAAAATTTATATAGAAACACAAAAGAATATACCCAACAGAAACTCATACAGCAACATTTATGCTGCATTATTCATAATAGCCAAAATGTGGAAACAACCGAAATGTCTCTCAATGGATAAATGAATGAACACACTGTGTTATATGTAAAATAGTACATACATATATATTCACATTTTAAGTTTATTAGAGTAAAAGACACATTACCATCAATTCCCTCAAAATACTCCCGTTTGCTTCAAGGGCACTTGTCCCATCATACTTGCCACTTTCTGAAGCAGTTCTCTAAGTCCTTTTTCATGAGACTTTACAGATTTGTGATTAAAAAAATAATAATGTGAATGCTACTGCTGGGTGCCTTCCAATAGAAAGACAGCTCATAAAAACATGGTGTGCCCTTGTTTACCTTATTCACCAGATCTGGCACTGTGCAAGTTCTGATTCTTCTCCAAAATCAAAATGAACATGAGAAGTAAATGCCTTGAATCCATTCGGGATATTAAGGCAGCTATGATAGTGCTACTAAAGACATATATATCATATATAAATCATATCAGCAGACCAAAGAGTTACCTGCATGCCCATGTTTACTGTGGCACTATTCACAATAACTAAGATATGAAATCAGCTTTGGTGATTTCTGTGTATAAAGAAAATGTGGTATATATACACAATGAAATATTACTCAGTCATAAAGCATAATTTGTCCTTTGCAGCAAAATTGGATGATACTTATGTTAAATAAAACAGACGTACCACCTCTCTCTCATATGTGAAAGTTTTAAAAGTCAGTCTGAAAGTAGAATAGTGATTTCTTAAGATTGGGAAGTAGGGGAGAAATTGGAAAAAGGGTGATTGGATTTGATCAGTGCATATTATATGCATATATAAAAATATCACACTGAACCCCAATAATATGTAGCAGTAGTCTAATCCATAAAATGTACAATTAATACATGTTAATAAAAGTAAAATTTAAAAAATAGCAAATTTGAACAGATACTTCACCTAAGAAGAAATTATGATGGCAAATAAGCATATGAATGATGTTAACATTGCTAGTCATTATAAAAATACAAATTAAAGTCATAAATGACAGCTGATGCCAAGCACTGGCAAATTTTGCACTTGGAACTCTTATACATTACTTGTAAGAATGCAGAATGTTACTATTACTTTGGAAAAAGTTTGGGAACCTAATAAACACACACATACTATACGACAATGTAGTCCCACTCTTATCGGTGTATACTCATAAGAAATCCAAACATGTTTACACATAAACTTAGACATATTCATATTCATAATCACATATCTTGGAAACTACTGAACTGTCTTTTTTGAACTAACAAACTGATCCATCCATAGAGTGGAATACTGCTCAGCAATGCAATGGGTTAGATTACTGCTACACACAACCCGTATATCAATCTTAAATGTATTTGGCTAAGTGCAAAATACAAGAAGCATGAGGAAAATCTAGAGATGATGAAATTCTTAACAGATCTCAGTTGTGGGGTACTAGCTACATGGCTATGCATTTTGTCTGAACTCAGAATTCTCCACTGGGAAGAAAGAATTTTACTGTGAAACTTCTCCATCTAGCATTACTTAATGTTTTCTCTCACATTATTTAGAATCAAAGAAAAATTTGCATCTTCCACTTGCACTTTTATAGAACTATAATTAAAATCAAGGAGTGATGGATAACATTTTAAGGACTTTGCAAATAGAGAATTATTAGAAATTAATTTGCTGTTTCATTCTCTCAATCACTTATAAATATACCCATGGAAGACAGTCTATTAAAATAATGGATTCATATAGCAATCATCTGACCAAGGAGCCAATAAGTTAATTAAAGTTCATTCATTCTACCAGTTCATTTCATAAGGAAGAAGTGGACTGAATTGAGTATAGTAAAAGATTTTTGTGCCCAATTTTACTTACCTTCTAAATAAATTTTACATGCACATTTGTAGATTTTTTCATATGCTTATGTAAGATTTAATAACTTGGAAATTGTACCAAAATGACACATTGAAAGATATTTTAACAAAACTCCTAATCAGACTTTTTAAACCTTATGACTATGATTTAGGATGCTAGCAATAGATAAAATTATTTTCCATCATCCATTTAGAATATTTGATTACTAATTTACATAGGCAAGTCACCAGAATATAATGAATGTTTAAGTCACCTCTGAGAGAGAACCTTTTCAGAATTGAAAGTGAGTACCCTGTTGCCTTCAGCCAGAGCAACTTAATGATTCAAATACAATTCTATCAGGCAAAAACACCTTATGGCACTAATATGCTGGCTGATACAATGACATGTGGGTAGATGAAGCAGTCTTTTAGTATTTGATTATGAAATGCCACCTTTACCCTTGAACTCTAAGTGTTTTATGACGAGATGATTAAGATGATGTGTTGATACCCATGAACTATTTTGATTTATGACAATTCCCACACAAAAATCACAATTTTCTCATTTAGAGTCATTCTAAGTTGCAGCCTATGTGTAAATACAGAAAAGTATTTAAAAGTCCACCCAAACAATTTGAAATTGCCACCCATGTTTGGGTTCACAGCGGGCGCCTTGTGTGTTTCTGTCCTGACAGTTGCTCCAGTCACTCTTGTCTAGGACATTTCCAGACTGCATACTGGGGGTGATAGTTCAGGCCTCATAGGTCCAGCCTCTAATCCCACGGCTCAGCGGTAAGCTGTGTTATCTCCAAAGACAGCTCTTTTTTAAACAGATCTTATCAATCTCTGGAAATTTATTATGTATAATATATATAGTAACATTTTAATGGGAAGTTCATTAATATCACTCTAAATCTATTATATATGAATGACCAATAGATTGTGATGAATGTTTGAATACTGAGTTATATCGGATTCTACCAAGAATAAATACCTCCAGATTGATGAATAGATGACAGCATAGTGTAAACTGTCAACCAACTAAAATCACTTTAAAAAAAATAGCCCAGGCCTATGTTATCCAAACTGTATAACTTTGAAAGTGCAATGCAGGCCAAAATACCTGGGAACCTGCACCAACTAGTTTGAACCATGAAATAGAGAACTTGAACCTTGTAAATAGTTGATTTTTCTTAATGTTATTATAGTTCGAATAGTGGGCAGATTTTCTTGTTTCTTACGGTCTCACTGTGTAATATGTTTCTACTTTCCTTTTCTCTTTCAGAAAGTTTTCAGAATGTCTCAGATTACCTCATTTTTCTCTACAACCAGGAGATTTTGTTACATCAGCACTCTGTGCTTTAAGGGACAGGGAAGGAGAGGCAGGCAAAATTCTCCAGCAACTAGTGTTGACGACATCTCATACACTGATTAGAGCAACGTTTTCCATCTGACCTTCCCTATCTGAAGATTTTTTTCTGTCCTGCTCCAGGTATTAATTATTAAAGGAGACAAGTTTTCCTTTTGAGAACATCATATGAAATTTTTATTCTAGAGTTGTTAATTAGTAATACTAAAGAGTTATTGGGAAAAATGATTTTTGAGAAAATAAAATCTGGTCTTTTAGTATTTGATTTGGCAAAGCATCTCGCGTATTCACATATTTTTCATTCCTCCTATGAATTCAGTTCCTGACCTCAATTTTTTATCCATTAAAGGCAGTTTTGTAGTTTAAAATGTATTTTTATCATGTATTACTACCTCATGAGAATTGGTGACTACAAAATATTCTTCACTTACATTAAGGTATTTTCCAACATTTGAATAGACAAACTTTGGGGTAGGGGTATTTGTTTGCAGCTTTTGCATTGTTGTTTTGGGGTTTTGTATGAGTGTGTGTGTGTGTCTGTGTGTGTGTTGCAAGTAGAATATATGAACCGTGTACTAATTATCATTCCTTTAGAGTTTTCATGGGTTGCTAAATGTGAAACTTGCTACCCTTTTCACATTACATCTCAGTAGGAGATTCTAGTAGTCTGACACTACCCAGAGAAGAGCAGTGTAATTGTGAAAGCCTCTCGACTTTTTGGAAATTTTTAAGAGCTTTGCATATTTTATTCTATGATTTCAGAAAAACTAAAAAGAGCTGCTTTGTAGGTCACACACTGTCCTGCCAAGGGTAGTTGGAAAAATGTAGGCTCACACTGCTTCTTTCTTCCTATCAGATATTGATGGATGTACATCACCTGTTTCTAGCTACTGAACTGTTTTTTCACCTAGCATAGTCAAAGATGGCCTCATATTACTAAAGGACCTTCAGTTCTCCAAGAGGCCACATGTCTACATGGCATGGTATCTCAGCTGGAATTTAGCTTCTGTTACTATCTTCTCTTGTGACCTTTGACAAGTCTCTTAACCTTTCTAAGAATCTCTTAACCTTTCTCCAGTTCCAGGCTTTGAAACTCTCAGATAACAATAGACACGGTGCTTGCCTTTCAGAGGTGGCTTGAAGATTAATTAGCTAATGTTTGTTAAGAGCTACATAAATGCTAAGTATTATGATTATTCTTTACTCATGTTAGCATTATAAAATGTCAGTGTGTTGAGTGGGAGAAGACGATAGGGTTATAGGACCCTGGTGAAGTATAAGTCTCTTATAAGTTTCCCTTCTCTAATGAAATTACTGGAACTGTGTTTAGTTTCCATGATTAATGGCTTCATTATTACCAGGAGATAGCAATTAGCTCATTTGAAATGATACATGCAACTATAATTTAGAGCTCTATACAGACCAGAAGAATTAGAGAAAGACCTCGCAGAATAATCTGCAAATCACTGACCATTTTAGAGGGCTATGATTGATCCTTAGGGCATAAAGTCCATATCTGACTGCTTTGATTTAAACATATTCTGCATAAGACCAAGAACATCAGGTTCCCCAAAGAGAATTGGGCCATTCCACGAGCTGATGGCTTTTATGCAAATAGTAAGTCTGGCTGGCAGCTCTAGGATCATTTACCACTTGTATGTAAGTCTCTCTTCTTGGACCAGCAGTGTTGTGCAATAGACAGAAAGGTTAAGCAAAGAAATATACAAAGGCAAGGGGCCATTTAGCCAATAATTCCTTAAGGATGCATAACAATATTTGACTCTGATGGATCTCCTTCCTATTCCCTCCACTATTGCATATATTTTAGTGTTTATTATCAGGCTATTTGAAAGCCTGAAGTCAGTTTTGCATACATATTTTTAAAGCAATGAAGTCTTAAGGAAAAATATTTTATCACTTATATTTGGATAAAAGTAATGATTTTTAATAGATATCCCAAGGCCTATGTAGACTTTAGCATTAATAACATACTTCATTAAGATCATGTATTACACTATTGGCATTCCAGGACAAATAGTCCCCAATCCTGGCAAGTTACTAGCAGTCAGTGATATTTTTCCTTAATTTATTTGCATTTAATACTTGATAATCAAAGGCGCTAACTTTTTTGATGAGTAAATAGAACTCTCAATGTATTACCTGCCCTAAAAGAAAAAAAAAAAAAAAAAAAGGAAATTCTCAAAGAGGCACATGCTTGTCTGATCTATTTCCTCATGTTAGGTCAGTTCTCCAACACAATGCAGAAATTGAAATATGTTGTTAAACATTCATACTTCACATTTTCACAGGAAAAATACCGTATGAGCAATAAGAGCTGAATACTAGCTGCAGACATCATGTCGTACTCTGCTGCAGCCCCATAGTCCACGATACCCTATCTCTGATGTCAATATTATATTACCAATTGACACTGATTTGTATAATACACCAGAGATAAGTAATAGTTGTTGATTGGCAGATAAAGATAGTGAATGCACCAATAAATGTACATTAATAAAAATCCAACATGAGTTAAATGTGGAAAATCAGGCTGCCTTGGGCTGAAAAGTTATAGCATATTGCCAACATGTCATGTAGCTATTCATAGCTCAAAGACTTCCTCAGAGTTTGGACAAATATTTCTTTCATGCATGTACCTAAATTTCTTTTTTATTCCAGAAAAAAATGAATTGTGTTTGTCTTTTTGTTTTTCCTCTATGAACTTCTAGATTATTATAAAAGAGCACTTTATATAGGTAAGTATGGTATATCAATTCAAACAAAATTGTATCATTATTTCAAGTTCAATAGGCACAAAATATGTCTCTTACTTGGCAATTCCCAGATTGTTGTCAGGAAATAGACACAAATCAACTGAAAATCTTATATTTATTCATACCTAAGAAAGATTTTCTTGTCAATAACTATGTATGAATTTTTCCCTGCTGATTTAAACAAAAGGAAGATACAGAATGTTGTGGCAATTTATTTTTGTCTTCATTTATAACTCTACAGAGGTAGAGTTAATATTATATGATGCCAATATATTTTGAACAGAGTAACACTCTCAGTACAGCTATGACCTTTTCCCCTGTAATTAGTTCCAACTGAAATTAGATTCAGGGAAAGCATGGCTCCAATTAGAACTAAATCAAAACAAAACTCAGCGCTTGATTTCATATAGCACAACTGTTGTGACAAAAAAAAGAGAGTGGCGGAAGAAGGGAATCTTCTTCAAATTTAGTTCAGCAGATTGAACCAGATGCTAAATCCTTGAAACTCTGACCAAAATCTGCATTTATTTCCAGACAGGCCTATGTTAATATTTCCTATGACTCATAGAAATTTGTAGCCTCACCTTGGTTGACCAGTTTTCCAACAGTCTGCAAACAGCAAATCAGAAATCTTCACAGTTCTGATTTGAGAAAGATCCATTTTCTCTAAAAGAAAATAAAGATAAATCTCAAAGTGTAACTTGGAAATAACATTATACAACAGAAACTCAAAATTATGAGGCTTAGTGGAATGCATTTGGTAGTTGTCTTATCCTGAGCAGCTCTAGTATCTTCCCAACATGCAACTGAGTCTATGTATTAATTGGTTTTCTGTAAGTACAACAAAATACTTGAGGCTGGATACTTATGAGACAAAGAAGTTTAAGTCACAGCTCCGAAAGCTGAAAGTCCAAGATTGGACTGTCCCATTGATCGACTCTCTAGAAGGTCATAACAGTAGATGGCATCACAGTGGCAGGAACACATGATACAGGGAGACATCACATGGTGAGATAGGAAGCTATAGTGGGAGGAAAAGCCAGGCTGGGGCTTTTACAGCAACTCACCCTCGCAAGAACTAACCCTGGTCCCACAAGAACTATATCAATTCCTTCCAATGGTAATGCCTCCAATAACCTAAAAGCTTCCTACTAGACCACACTTCTTAAAGGCTCCACAGCACTTCAAAACACTACCACACTGGAACCAAGCTTCCAAGATATGGACCTCTTGGTGGAGTTACTGAAACTGTATCTAAACCATAGTAGCCTATGACATAGAAATTCTTTCTAAACTCAGTTTCCCTATCTGTAAAACAAACATACGAAAAAACAAGCAAATGAGGATTCTAAGACTCAATTCTAATTCATGAGCCATTCTATGAGTTATGTTTCTTCCACTTTCTTATTAAACTGATATTGAGGCACCAAATAGGAAAGTCCATGTCCTAAGCAGAATGAAGGTTTCCCAAAACACAACAGTGTAAAAATTAGGCTTCAAAAAATAAGATTAGGATTAAATCATAAGAGTTTCAAAGTCTAGGTTAAGGTATTATGGCAAGTATAAGAATACGCCTCACAGGCCTACAAAGATAGACAAGTATTCTAGCTATGACTTTGCTTTGCATTCATTGACAGCCTGTTTTAGCGCCACTGTTTGGGGACTTACAGAATTCCTGGGCCATATGCATGAAATCCCACACAGCCTGATATCTACCCAGGCAACCAACCAACTTTACAGAAACTAAGGTACAGAAGTTGATCCACTGCTATGGGATTAACTGATCATTATCACATACCATAGCATCCAAAATTCACAAAATACTGCAATCTTTTCTAAAGGGATAACCAAGGCACCAGCTTTGAAGAAACACTCTGAAAGAATGGGGTATCACTCTTTAAAATATAATATGCTTAATAAATTAGAGACCACTGTGCGTTGCTGTCTTCCCAACAGCAGGGATACATGGGCTTGGAAACCAAAGGATGAACATAGAAGGGGCCAACTTACCCTGTCTCCTGATAATTCACAAAGAGAATTTTTGTTTCCTGCCCCTGAAATTTTGGGCTATGCAACAGTGGAGATCCTAGTCTTAACAGGAGGTGTACTGTGCATGTGTTTTGTGTGTGTGTGTGTTTTGCTGGGTATCAAGTCCAGGACCTCATGCATACTAGTCAAGCACTCTATCACTGAGCTAAACCCTCAGTCACTGAGACGGTACACTCCTATATGCAAACAGTCATTTCCAGGCTTTATTCCACTAACCTACAAGATATAGTTGTCAAAAAAAGAAGATACAGTTGTCTTCAGACAACTTTGGACTGTGTGTCCATATACGAGCAGTTTAAAAATAAGAGTCATTGTATCTGCAGGGTAATTTACCCTAATCTACAAGAGGAGGTAAGATTGCTTGTGCACAATAAGGACAAGGAGAAATATGTGTGGAACCCAATCATACTGGGAGTTTCTTTGTACTTGTCAGCCCCAGCACAACTATGAACACACACCTGTAGCAGCCCTGCCTGTGGGAGACATGATTCTCAAGTGTTCAGTTAGATGATCGTTTTGCCATATTACTAAATAAGTGACCTAGATCTGGAAAGATGAAGCTGAAAGTGAGGAGAATTTAGAATGAGTGATGGAGAAGAAGATGAGTACAAGTGACAGTCCCAGGACCAATTGCCATGGTAGGAGCTGTAATTAATCCCACAAGCTTCCTTTTTGAAATCTCCCTCAAGAAGAAAGCCCCCACACCACCCCAGAAACTGTGGAGGAGTTGTTTACTGAACAGGGAAAAAAAAAAAAAAAAAGATCTGTGGACTGCAGCCAAGGGGTGGACTGCAGCCAGCATGAGGATGTTCTTCACAGGCCTCCTACTACAGCTGTGGGAACTAAGAGAAACTCGAAAGTTCTGTTTTAGAGGTCAACTGACCTTTCACCTAGAAATCTGCTTGTGCTCTGGCTCAGCCCCCACCTTTACTCACTATTTTTATCAGTATAAATTATCATATAAAGAATGTGACTGATCTAGCTTGGATTCGGTGTCTAACTCTGCAGTCCTCACTTCTCCTTGGGGGTGGGCTGCCTAGCACAAACTGGCAGTTATTGCTTCAGCCTAGAGAAGATTCCCATTGACCAGACCCCATCTGCTATGATCAAAAGTAGCAGTCTAAACTGATATGACAAATATACCCTCTACAATTGCTCTGATGCAAAAAACTCACTTTCTTCAGAAGCAGGATATCCATCTGGGGATAGTTCTAAATATTTCTCTCCATCTCTGCATATTTTTGGAACTGCATGAGGCCACTGCCTCATAAGGTGACACAGACGATATCTGCAGCCTCTCAGAATTTCAATAAGTGACCAGAAATATTTAATCTTTTGAGTTTCTGAAATTTCACTATTTGATGTCATTTCAACCACTTTTTTCTGCCATTCACTCCATGCCCCACCTGCCATTGCAGACAAGGAAAATAGTGTAAATACATGTGTTATTCTCCAAAATCTGTTTGAGATAGTCACTAGGAAGGGTCCCAGTGCCACAATGATGTCAGAGAGAGCAAACCTCTATTTTTCTTACACCAATAAAGGTTGACCTAGAGGAGAGAGGTTCAGGTTTCTCTTTTTTTTCTGCCTGCATTTCCATTTTGTTTCCGAAACTTCAATCTCTCCAGAATGTAGTGTTTATTAGGATTCTGCATCTTGAAGAACTTCCATTGTCCAAAGCTCTTTTACAAGTGAAATTCATCTTCCCAGAGTAGAAGGCATCACTTAGAGTGAATCCCTTTGGGAGAGACATTAAAGTAATATTTCAGACTTATCATAATGGAGCACCATACTTTCAGAAATTGCCCAATGCAAAGACATTCTTTTTCTCCCTGGCTGCTTGAGAGAGTGTGCTTTAAATGAATTCTTGGAATTATGCTGCAAAACACTGATAGAAGTGAAAACATGACTTCAAAAAACTGTGGCATAGGTAAAGAAAGGGAATGCTTATGGAACCCCCCTGAAGCCAGAAATTATGCATTTATTTGTTTGACATCAAAGGTATTAGCTTATTTGACACCTATAAAGAGCCTGAGAGGTGAGCTTTATCCTCATTGTTTCTATGTAGGGAAGAAAGTTTAAGCAATTTTTCAATATAGTTACATAGCCCATAGATTAGAGAGATGGGATTCAAAAGCAGACCATCTAATCATCAAAGCACATGTTTTCTTTTTCAAAATCATAGTGCCTCATTCTTTAGTCCTACCTACACTTCCCCCTAGTTTGTCATTGAATATAGGAAAAACTTGAAGAAGGCAAATATTGTGTGTGACCATACACTGAGTAGGCAGATGCCATGCGTCATAGTGACGTGCCTCATAAAGAAGCAATGAAGACAGCCTTCCCTCTCAAAAAAGAAGAGAAAATTACAGATTAAAAGCTAAACAAGCCAGGTGTAGTGGCACACACCTGTAATCCCAGCACTCTGGGAGGCTGAGGTAGAAGGATTGCAAGTTTAACCCCAGTTTGGGAAACTTAGCAATTTAGCAAGACTCTGTCTCAGAAATAAAGAGCTAAAAATGTAGCTCAGTGCAAAGGCCCTGGGTTCAATCTACAACAATGACAAAAAAGCTAACAAATGAGACAAATGAGTTAAAAGGTTAGTATCAATGAAAATTTTCTAAAGTTCGACACTGATTCCTACCCTATGTGTGTTGAAATAAAGAAAGGTTTATGTCCATGCAGCAAGGAGAACGAGAGTTTACTGAACAACACTCTGTCCTTTGCATTTTATATTCCCTATCTTGTTAATCCTAACAATCTTCTCATTCAGACAATACAGCCCTCATTTTACAGATGAACAAAGTGGAGCTCAAAGAGAGTTTAACAGTGGAACTGGTCAGGTACACGATAGAGAAAATCTGACTGCTGGTGGTTTGGACAAGCACTACTTCTCATTCAGTAAAAGTCCAGGCTGGGCAGTAGACACTCGTGCAGAGGTCACCATGACCGTCAGGGACACGAGCTGCTAGCATACCATCCCAGCAGATGGCATTTATCCTTATTCTTTAAGATGCCTGGGGCTTGTGAATGTAGCCTAAATAGGAAGGTAAAAGAATATCGAAGATCAACAGGTAAATAAAAAAGGACCAGGTCAGCCAAGTCTTTCCCCCTTTATCAAAAGGACAAAATTATTTTCTGGAAGCCCAACCCAAAGTATTATCTCCTTGCACAAAACCATATTATATAACCATGTACATTTGTAAAGAAAGAAGTGGTTATTCTAAATTCAGTGTAGACCTAAATAAAAATCAAAGTTAGTAATGAGTTAATATATATAAAGTTTTAGACAGAAAGAAAGTGCTATGTATTTAATAGATGACTGAATGAAGGAATGAAGTAATGAAAGAATGACGAAATTGAGAATGGTATTGTGTATGCAAATGCAATTATTTAACACAGAGATAAAAGACTTGTCTGAGTTCTCTGGCTATCAAATGGTAGTGTCATCATCTCTTCTGATTTTTTCTGATTTGAGGGTTTCCTTTGTCATCTTCTTCTTCTTCTTCTTCTTCTTCTTCTTCTTCTTCTTCTTCTTCTTCTTCTTCTTCTTCTTCTTGTTATGTAACAAAAAACCAATACACACAGTTCTAAATTCCAATGTGAATGCCTATGAATATCATACAATTGTCATAAATATTGCTTAAAATATTAGCACTACAAGAAACAAATACAGTTATAATAAGAAAAGATATGCCAGTCTAACCAATTTTATTCTCTAGTGGGTTCCTTAGCCTCCGATATCCTATGCTAGAAAAAGACCAAGAGTGGCAGTGGCATTCACAGAATGGTTTAAACTTAAGAACCCCAAACTATTTCTATGATCTTGCCACTTAACCTAGAGCCCTGCAGAAAGAAATCTCACTTGTAAAACTTTCACTTCACCCTAATGCTGCCATTGGTGTCTACTGCCTTGTTTTGACAAAGGCATCTGATAGGTATTTCCAGATAGAGCCACTGATAAAGTGGGAATGAAAGAAGCACATGACTCCCTAGTAAATATTGACAAATGAGCTCTATACTGTAATGTGGGGACTGCCTTTTATTAACTACTTTTCTAGTATTCCTGGTTTTTAGCCCGCAGATTAGTGAGTGATCTTAGCATGCTATGTCAACTAGCTGCGGTACATCCATGTATCAACACTCCCCTTCCTTTGTTTGACTTCAGAAGTCCTTAAATGTCAAATATCATCTTCCATATACAGACACACAAGGTCAACAAAGGTTTGTCCTAGATGGCAGAAGAAAGTTTCAAAGATCAGCTCTTATAAAAATTCATTACTGATGAATATTGATACATTCCTGGAAAATTAATCAGTATTTTTAAACAGCAAGAGATTAATGCCAGCTTGTTCTATGGGAGACAGAACCAACCACACCAGAAGAGCTATTAAAAGTGCTTATTGAGGATTTTTAAATATATATGTATATGAATGTGAAAATGACTAACTTTTTGAAGGTCAGTTAAGGACAGAAAGCAAATGGATAGCTGAGTATGAAGAGCTCCACGGTAAAGATAGTCTGTGGTGCTTCTCAATAGTCCAGCCACATCCAGAGCTCTTATTGACTCTACCTGAAGTATCTTTTTACTAATCAAAGAAAAGGGTTTGGCCTTTTGCTTTAGTCACGATCCACCATGGATTCAGTGGATATCCACTGACTAGGTCGAGACCTTAAGAACCCAATCAAATAATGAAATCTCATGTGCTTCCCAAAAAGAAATTACTGTTTTCTTTTCATGTGGATTATGACTTGTTTAAACACCTGTGACTGTTCAGTTTCTGCTCACAGAAGACAAATATTTGCTAATTAAGGATAAAGATAGATAAAACCAGAAGGTCAATCTGCTTATTCCTTGCAAGAAATCATATAAGGAGACTGATATCTTCTGAAGTTGTTTTACAAGACGTTTAGAAATTGTTGTCTTAAAAAAAAAAAAAAAAAAAAAAAAAAAGAAATTGTTGTCTTCCATACACACTGACACTGTTGCCACACTTTTGCCTGCTTTCCTTTATGAGATTGTTATTGTGAGATCAAGAATAAGAACAAAGAATGATTTGCATCTTAGACACTTGAACTATATCATCCTGCACTGTGGATAATCTCCAGGTCATCTCCTGTGATCAGACGGCCTGAAATTGAATATGTGTATCACTAATGACTTCAAATATGATCTAAGCAAGGTAATCTTTTAGTCAGTATTTTCTACAAAATGATGGTATTGATAATATATTTACCTTGGGCTTGTAATTAGACTTAAAAGAGAATTTACATGTGAAATATTTAATTCCTGGGCACTTAATAAATGCTTGGTGTGTGACAGTATCTATTACTTAAAGTGCACTTTCTTCAAGTATATAGCATCAAGTCTTTTTATAGTAGATATGAGGTAGATTCATATATAATATTTTCCCTACTCTTTCCTTTCAAGTTATGAGTAAATAACCTAAATATAGGAATAAACATTCCTAAAATACCAAATGTGTCTTAATATAAAGATAATTCTCCAACACTCAATGGCTCACCATCTAATTAATGGGACTAACTCCATTTTTTTTTTTTTAACATGGAGTGATAGATACAGTGGAAAGAATGCAGCCCTATCACCAGAGTGTGAAGCATCATCCCTCCCAAGACGAGAGGGAAGGACTTTAGGGAATGTCGGAGTCCTCTGCTTGTAAGGCTCAGTGTGTAAATGGATATGTATCAAGGTGCTTTTCATTTGCTTTAGTAAAACCTCCCTTTGAGGGACATTAATTAAAACATTTAAGAATCACAGCTGAGTCTACAATTTGAGTAGAACCCGGATGTTAAAAAAGATCTTCCTTCCATTGTGTTATTTATTGTTGAAATAAATATTCCAGCTACTCCTCAGAATGCTAAAACAATACTTCAAAGATGTTATACATTTCATATCACCCTGTCCCAAGAGGACCAAAAGAATGAACCATGATAGAAGATGGTTCTTTCGCAGACATGCTCGTCCTACAACAGTGGAATGAAGGGAAAGAGACATCCTGGCCTCAAGCAAAAAACCCAGAGTACAAAATGTCCTAAGAATCCAGGGACAGGCTGGCCCAAAGTCCAAATTATTGTGCCAACAAGTCAACATCTGTGACCTTTCTAGATTTTACCATGTCAAATGCAGCAACAAACTGTCAAATAATTTCACTCCTAGAATTCTCTTCTAATAAAATGGTCAGAGCTAATGTAATTCTCACTCCCAAATCTCTATCCTATTCCTCCTCAGACTTCTTTTTAAATTTTGCATAGCAAACTGTCCATTCTTTAGGAACTTCTCACAGCTTTCAAACAAATACATCTCCACAGTTTGGCTTCTTCTTGTTGTCTCTAGTATATAGCACCAACACTGACCCACTAAACATCAGAATCTCGTTGCTGGTTTAAAAAAATTTATTTTCTCCATCCTAATTCCTACTCTCTTACTACTTTAGGTCAGCTATTATCATCTATGTTTCCATCATGGGAATAATTTCCTATCTAGCCTCCCTGTTTACCTTGTTCCTAGCCAATGCAAGCTCCCACAAAGCCTTTTTTTTTTTTTTTTTTTTGGTGGGTACCGGGGGGTCGACCTAAGGACCTCGCGTGCCAACAGGCACCCGTGCCGCTGAGCGATATCACCGGCCCCTTTTTCGTATGTGGGTTCCGGGAGTCGAACTTGGGCCCTTGCGCTTGCTGGGCAGGCGCTTAAGCCGCTGAGCCATCTCACCGGCCCTCCCGCAAAGCCTTTTTATAAAGCATTTCCAATTATGTTGCTCCCTGCTTACATTTTAAAGACTTTCATTGTCTTCAGGATTTTTAAAAAATCCTTAAAATTTCATAAAACTCCTTTCGTAATCTGCCCACAACCCGTGTTCTCAATGAATCCTATGACCCTTCATACTCAATGTTTCAAATGCACAAAATTACTTACAATTTTTCAAACTTGTAATGCTTTTACTTTTACATGGATCTTACTTACTACTTACTATTATTACTGTTTTTACTATTGTTGCTATTTCCTATACTTAGAATATTGATTATTACCCAACATTTTCATTTATCTGGTTATCTTACTGATCCTTTAAATTTAACTCTAGAGGCTATCTCTTTCTTGAAGTTTTTACCGACTTCAATTGTGAACGGTACTCTTTGCCTGCAACACTTTTCAGACAGTAATAGAATTATCCACTTTTCTATTCCTCCCCAGACTTCTTTTCTAATTTTTTAAAATTTAGCAATTATGTTTGCTGAATTTCCAATACATGAAAAAGAGACTCACACGTAACAACTTCTCAATAAAAAATTTTAATAAATAACAATATATTCATTGAGACTTGACTACAAAAAAACAGTGATAACAGATCAGAATGTCTAAGTATGGAAATGGGTAAATGAATTCTGGCATATTTATAATGTAGAAAATCAGCATTTCTCTTTCTTTTTTTTTTTTTTGTGGGTACCGGGGGGTCGACCTCAGGACCTCGCACGCCAGCAGGCGCCCGTGCTGCTGAGTGATATCACCGGCCCCTTTTTCGTATGTGGGTTCCAGGAGTCGAACTCGGGCCCTTGTGCTTGCCGGGCAGGCGCTTAAGCCGCTGAGCCATCTCACCGGCCCTAGCATTTCTCTTTCAAATTAAAAATGTTCTGAAAATTTTTCATAGATAATAGGATAGAATGACAAAGTATTGTGTGAAATCACAGCTAAAAATCTGCATTAATGGGCCGGTGAGATGGCTCAGCGGCATAAGTGCCTGCCTGGCAAGCGCGAAGTCCTGAGTTCGACTCCTGGAACCCACATACGAAAAAAGGGCCGGTGATATCGCTCAGCAGCACAGCCACCTGCTGGCGTGCGAGGTCCTGAGGTCGACCCTCAGTACCCACAAAAAAAAAAATCTGCATTAACTATAGAGTATCAATCATGGATATAAGTAGACATACAGACATATGGATGAGAGATAAATAGATAGATATGCGTAGAAAGATACATAGATACTAACTAGAAAAATATAGAAATAAGAGCACTTATATTTGTCTTGTGTATAATTTTTGTTTCCATATTATATTTTGCAGTATATTTCTGATTCCCTGAGATGAATCAAGTAAAAAAAAAAATACAAGAGGAAAAGTATGACAGTGAAATCTGACTTCATTTAAGCCAATATCTATAACCAAAGAGGTAAATTTTCAGGTACAAAGTTAAGTGCTAGATTAGTGTTAGACATCAGGATCAAATGCAGAAATGAAAACTAGAGAGTCAAGAGCAAGTCCAGAAAGCAAAACTTCATTAATGATTGGTCAGGGACCTGTTGAAATTTTCTAGAATGGTTCCTAGTGTCGTGAATAGATTTGAATAGGCCAGCAAAGCTAAAGGGTAAGAGTAGACACCTTAATTTCTAGGACCAAAGTCAAATCTCAGCTACTCACTAGAAACTGAAGTAAATTTATATTATATAGGTCTAATATGCATGTCCAGAATTAGAGTAACTCAAATTTATGGACATGAGAATGAATATAAGTTATCTAGACTTGCTTCAGTAAAATTCATACTGGACCCCACTAGCTCAAGGAAATTAAACCCCCCTATATACACACATGAGTTTATTTTCCTCAAAATATCCACTAGCCCTAGACAAGGGTTAGAGCAATAATGAAAGTATTGATTTCATGTTTAAGGAGACTAGGAAGGCAGAGACAGAAAGAGAAAAGGTGATTTTTATGACAATTCTTGGATAGAGAAAATGTTCTAGCACTCTTCAGGAATTTTCAAGATGGCATTAAATAACAAATGTTCTCTTTAAGAGAACAATTACCTAGTTAAATTAGAGAGTGTTTTCTTATGAGGTTGCAATTAAAAATAGAGGGCAAGAGAAACTTGCCTTAGCCATTTGCCTGCACCCTAGGGTTTGTTAATCAACTTTATGTGCCATTTATGTCTCTATAAATCATTCCATGGAATTAAAAGTATGTAGCTGACATAAATATTGCCCACTTTGCAAATGAAAGACAAGGAACAAGAAAAACTTTATGCAGAAGCATGAGGCTATCATACAAAAATCCTTTGCAATTATTATCTCCACTTCACCACAAAAGTGAGATTACTCTCTTGGTGGATGTCATGGAATTGAGGCTTTGAAACGGAGATGCCAAGCTGTAAATTACATTTCTGAATCAATTATGCTTCTATCAGAAAGGCTATAAATAATACGCAGAATTACCAGATGTGTAATTTTTTGTTACACTTGAACATTTGGCACATTTAAAACGTCTGAATGAGGGACTTGGGTTAATCTGTGAATTTCACGGATTCATCTGACAAGATGACAGAAAATGTGGGTGAGAATTATGATGACCTTGCCTCAAGGAGACTCATCAGAACAAGGTCAACTCAGGGATTTGCCTGCATATTTCCAAAAGGAACTTGGATAGCAAATGATCGTTAGAGCCCCTGGTTCCATTGGCTGAATTCTCAAAAGTGTTGAGCAAAGGACACATTTAGTTTCAAAAGGGGGACTTGAGCAAAACATAACTCAGTGATGAGCCTTTCTTTTGACAGCTTTACATTGATTTTATTTTGTCCCCTTCTTGGGAAGACTAAGTGAAAAACTGCTGGGGAGTTTATTATAATCAGTTTCAGCATCTGAAGTTTAAACATCAAACAGCAGGTACAGGAAAGAGCTGGAGTTTATCAAGCAGCCTCAGGCTCTGACCTTCCCATGAATATCACTTATTCCTGGGTCTGTTGCGTAGAAGAATTTTTTCCCCTGTGGCAAGTTAAGCTTTTATCTTTCTTATTTGTAAGTGAGCATGTGTGCTATTAAATTTAGAAACTGTCAGTAATAAGACTAAGGGAAAAATATGCATCTCTATTTAAGAGAATATAAAATCTACATGATCTTGAGAATTGCTAGAGATACGTAGGAGCTATTTGTCACTGTGCTAGAGGAAATCTGGCTCCCTCTGCAGAGTAAGGTAAATGCTGTTAAATCATATAAATTTTCATTGGTTATGCCTTGCAAAAAATTTCCCCTAAGCAGAACATAGTAGAATGAACAAAGCATTTAGAATTAGGTGGGGTCTGACATATGAAATATACTTAAGATCATACTGTTAAAAATGCCAGTGAGATAGCTCAGCGGCATAAGCGCCTGCCTGGCAAGCGTGAGGTCCTGAGTTCAACTCCCGCTACCCACATAAAGGGAAAAAAAGGCCGGTGATATCACTCAGCAGTACAAGCACCTGCTGGCAAGCACGAGGTCCTGAGTTCAACTCCCGGTACCCACATTAAAAAAAAAAAAAAGCCACACCTGAGCTGCAACCCAACTTGGTATTCTTATCTGTAAAGTAGATATAATGGTTTCTAATTCTCACTATGATTTTGGAAGTTAAATTGGATAATGCTTGCAAAATATTTAGCACAGTTCCCTACCTATATTTGATACTAGAGAAAATAATAGTATAATTACAGCTTTTTTAAAAATTTAACATGTCTCCCCCCACATTTCTTATCTTCTGTATAATTACCTGTCCCCACACAGGAGTATAGCACAGCTGTTAACAGTTTAAATTCTGAGTTAGTCTGGTATTGAATTCCAGCTCAGACAGCCATCAGCAGCATGAGCTTAACAAATCATACAACTTTTCTCTGCTTCTATTTTCATATGTGTTAAATGAGAATAATAATAAACACCACAGAGATGATTTCCTTACCTAACTAGTGTTTGCTTTCTGGAGTAAATAAGATATGTAAAGCATTCACAAAAATGCCTGACACATACTTTTCTTTGATGACTGTATTTCTAATATCTGTTCACGTTAGGCATGGTGGCCTATAACCACAGCATTCTGGGAACCTGAGGCAGGAGGATCATAAGTTCGAGCTCAGCCTGGGCAATTTAGCGAATTAGTGAAATACCATCTCAAAATTAAAAAAAAAAAAAAGATACACGTCTATGCAAAGGCCCTGGGTTCAATCCCCACTGTTAAAAAAAAAAAAACCCTCTGCTGAATCCATTCTCCTTCCTTGTGATCTTGTGTTTATGTGTTAACCCAGACATTTGGTCAGCATTATTGTGGGTGTGACTGTGAGGGTGTTTCTGGATAAAGTTAGCATTTGGAGACTGAGTGAAGCAGGCTGCCTTTCCTAATGTGGTTGAACTCGATCCAATTATTTGAAAACTTAATTAAAACAAAAGGGCTGCTAGACAGTTGGGAAGGGACAATGGCTTCTGAACTCAGCCTGGAAGTTACACTACTAGTTCTCCTGGGTTTCCAGCAGCTGACTGTAGATCATGGGGCTTCTCAACCTCTGTAACAGTTTGAACCAATTCTTTATAATAAAGATAGGTGATCGATAGAAAGACCTTTGCTGATTGTTCTAACTGCACATCTGTATATCTGCATATCTCCCAGTGCTCCTGTTTCTCTAAAGAACCCTGAAAAATACACTTCTCTATTTATTTGGCCTTAAATTTCCATTTGCATGTAAACTCTGTGAGAAACTTTTACCTTTTCTAGTTATAAGTAGTCATCCCCAACACTTGAATAATAGCATAAAAAGTACAGCAGTGATTGGACCTCAGAAGAATACTGTATCAGTAAATGTCAATGGTAATACATTTAATAAGATGAAAAATCGAGATCAAGTATCATAATGTGATTATAATGGGATGTTCCCAAACAAGTTTTTCATACAAAGACTAGTAGCAAGTCCTTCACAAAAGAAAGCAACAGAAACAAAAACAAAGAGCTACAGAGGAACCATACCGTGTGTACGTGTATGATCTCTTGAAGGGATACTCTTGAAGACCTTGAGCCTCATCTTGAAAAAGGGACTCTTATATCCTTATTTCCCGTTATAAGAAAGTTAGCAGATTCGCATTTTAGGAAGCCACAGATAAATCACTTCTTGTGAAGCCCTAAAACCACTGTTTTCCTTGTTCAAATGGAGAGAAGTATTAGAATTCAATGATGTCTCCCAACAAATACAAAATGACACATTTCAGGCCTTCCAATCTCTGAAAGAATAAAGCATCTGAATGTTTTAAAAAAAGAAAGAGATAGGGAGAAGTTGTCACATAATAACTTGTCAAAGCACTTGCCATCATAATGGATATGCGAAGATGTGTCGAACTGAGAACCAAAGTTTTTAGACAAATCCCAAAGATCTCAAAATATAATGAGCATTTTGCATATGGCTGTTCTCAAAATAAAAGATATTTTCCCAGTTAGAGTAATAACAGAGAGTAGTATCAAATTTCTGCATTGAGGCATAGTTGTCACATCATATCGCATTACACTGATCATTTGCACATTGGAACATTCTTGTTTGTTTAAAACACAATGTTTTTATGCTGGCAGAATGACAGGTTTTGGACAACAGAAAGGAAAGCATTAAAATCTTAGAATTTGCTCTTTAAAACAGATAATCTTTGAAATCGAGTCATACAAAGAAAATTGACAGGGTCAAATCTCTTATGTCTATCCCAGCCATGATGCATGAGCAAATTAAAAGGAAAATTATAGGATTCCACAGGTAAAATATAAGATGCAAGTTCAGTACAAAACAAACAAATCTGAAGCAAGAGAAGACTAGCACAGAAAAAACAACTCATTTGTAACTTAACGGCAGTCAAAATGAAGACAAAAATACAATTATTCTCGCAACTGCAATACATTTAATGTGCTGCGGTACGAACAGCACATACTAGTCTTTCATTTCTGAGTTAGTTTTTGGTTTTATTTCTTTCATAAGAATATTTCTTTCATAAAAATATTTCAGTGTTAGGGTTTTTCTGTCTTTCTGGTTGATTATAAATAGAAAATGAAGGCTTATGTCTTACGCTAGACTTATGTAAACCTGTTTTTTAAAAGTTATTAAAAAGATAGTCTTGGTAATGTAAACATTTTTAGAAGACTAAAAAATCAGTTTTGTTGAAAATGTCTTGCTAGTCAAGGACGTGTTATTTAAAAGTGATTTTTATAATCGAGTTTGTTTTCAACACAGTTTTGTGGAAGATGTTATAGAGAGAGGAAAGTAAAAACACATCTGTATATAGAAGCAACGCAGTTTTGGAAGATGGTATAAAGAGAGGCAAGTAAAAACACATCTGTATATAGAAGCCAGTGACCAACACATTGCATCTAACTAGGATCTAACTCTGATGGAGGACAGAAACGAGGCAGCTAATGTTCCCATTTAGGCAATATTGTGAGAGAGTTATTCTCCATGGATTTTTAAGTGAACAGATGTATCTTATCAAGAATGCTGGCATTCAGTTTTAGGGTATTTCCTGGATGCTCAATATTTCAAAGAACATTAAGTCTGTAAACTCTCATTCATAATGTCTTTTTAAAATATTCTATCCAATGGTGAATCAAAAAGAAACTGGTCAAAAGGAAAGAGAGACTGGAATAGGGAAAAGAAAGAAGGGAAAGGGAAAAAAAATTGTATATATATATATAAGATGGTTAAGATAGATACACTACCATTTTTACTTAGTTCATTGAAGAGTAAGGTTTGTGCCAATAATGTTTGGACAATTGAATGCTAATGTCTGGTGTCCTGAATAACTAACTTAAAGATAGTAATACGTAATGTATTAACCATTGTTACCCTCCTATTATGTTGTTTTGAAAATTTGTTCTTCTTTTGATTTGTTTTGTTTTTTTCTTCTCTTTAAAATAAAAAAAAAAAAATATTCTATCCAGTATTTCTCAGTCTAAAGTATAACCAGATCATGAAAGTAATCCAAATCCTGACTGGCTTATTTATTCCAATAGGTCCAAATTATGGTTCAAACTTAAAGAATAATTATAATTAGGCTAGTAGCAGGCTAGTATTGTTTTTGGTAACAATTTACTTTACTAGAGTTAGTCACCAATATCATAAAGTGAGCTGTTTAAATATGCATGTTCATCCAACAAATCTCCTATGAGATGTATAAACTTTTAAAAGCAGCTCTAGGTTCCTCTTGGTCCGGTCCCCATTCCCATGTTTTGAAGAAGAATGTTAGTGTGAACTGGACAAACTCCAGGATAATTTGACATGTCATAGACTGAGGGACTGGGAATTTGAAATGCATGAATAGATCAATCATACCAATATACTCTCTCCTCCTCCATATGGCTAGTTGAAATAAACCAAGGAAGTATCAAGAGCCACCTGGGTTATGCAACTACACTAGTTTCAGACTTAAACCACTAAATTTTGACCTATTTTCTCCTTTCTGCAGGCATTACACTCATACTTACACAGTAAGAGCTGAGCTATGTGTTTTGGCTGTAATGGGGTTCAGAGGTATAACTTCTCTAGGTAAACACACTCCTCCAAGAAGTTTAAATGTGTGGTTTGAGCTAAACCTCCAACAGGTAATAACACATTTCTATGCCTTAATTGTACCAGAAATTTGCAAGAAAGCTATATTTCTAAAGGTTTCTTCCACTATATCTCTTGACAATTTCCTATCTCCATAAAGTGTGTTCCTATACTTCCTTTTCTGAATGAAGAGGGCAGCCTCAAGTTACCTGCTCTACATTTTGCACATCCCTTCTTGTAATAGATGATATATAGGCCTTACATGAGGTCCTACTCATTCTGATTATGATAGAATTATTTAAACAATTGAGAGAACACACACATTTATACAATTGTAACACATATACCTCCTCATCCTTTGCTCATGTGGTTAAATTAGCCACACAATTCAGTTTTCAAAGCATTCAGAAACACCTACTTATAATTTCACAGGTTTTAGACAAAATATTGGCATTACTAAAAAATGCCAAAGATCTTATACTGAAATAATTTGTGCAAATAACAGAAAACCATGCCTGAAAATAATTTACACAGAAAATGGTTTCAGGTAAACAAATATATAATAACTTAAATAAACAGTGACCAATTGATAATTTTACTTCGCAGCTTGTGGAAAATTCTGGATTCGTGAGGGTTTCATTATTCCTTGACAAATAACTGTTTGCCATAGTTTGAATAAAATATTTGAACAGATAAACTGTGCATAGTATAACTGAAAAGGTACAAGAAGTCCAGGCATGGTGCCAAATGCCTGTAAATCCTAGCTACTTAGGAGGCTGAGGCAGGAGGATCACAAGTTCCACATCCTAGGCAACTTAGCAAGACCCAGTCTCAAAATAAAATAAATAAACTAATAAAAGAGCTGAGAATGTAGCTCAGCGCTCCCTGGGTTCAATATTGAGTACTGCCGGAAAAAAATAGGCACAGTAGTTCTTTTCTTTCCATCCCTCAAATGTTTCATTATTCATTTAATTTTTCCTTTATTCTTTATTTTATGACAGTGTACAATTGGGATAACATTTTTAAAGCCAAAAAAAATTTAAGCTCAATTCCATATGGGCTACTTATAAAATGTTTGACCTTGAGCAAATTTCTTAATGTCTCAAACTTCCTCATCAGTACAATGAAGATACTTACAAATATTTCCAAATAAGTTTGGTGAGAGAATTAAACTACTCTCGAAGGTGTTCAACAAGTATTGGGTTTCTCTTGTACTTAAGGCATTGTGCAAGCCATGAAAAACCTACAAAGATATTTAAAGAATACTTGCTATCATTAAGTAAGCCTAGAAATAGACTATACTCAAATAGTATCACTGGCATCAAACTATGAACACTGACTCACACTGCTCTTCAACTATGTTGGCCCCTTTTGGCATGGACCCCTTTTTGTTCCCACTCATCTGTCTTGGTTACTTTTCTCATTGCTAAGACAAGATACCCAACACCCAAAGTTAAGGGAGGAAAGGTTTATTTGGTTCACAGTTTGTAGAAGTTTCAGTCCATGGTTGGCCAGCTCCAAAGCAGTGGCATAGAGAAGAGAAATAGTTCATGACAGGCAGAAGACAGCCAAAACAAGTGGGTGACAAGATGATACCAGCTTTTTTCTCCCCTTTTTATATTCTATCTAGCTTAAGGCGGGTGCCAAACCAATCAGTGAACTAATTTAATAATCCCACACTCTTAATTTCAGCATCACACACTCTAGATACAGCCACTTCTGAAAAAGCCCACCTATGACTGCATGAGGCTTTGGAGGGACAGCTAGACACAAGCCATAACACCATCTCAGAACAGAGACCATTGGTTTTGGCTGACAAATCCATGCCACTCTTGCCAATATCTGCCATCCTAATATGCATTCCGTCAAGTGTGTCTTTTAATTAAGAAACATGGAGGCTTGAAGAAACTAAATAATCTGTAATATTTTTGAGGACAGATATTGTATATCGTTAATTATTTTATCTTCAGGGAATGATAGATATTTCAATAGACTTTGGTTGCATGAACAAAAACCTGCTTTGTTCCCAAAACTCTACAAGAGAAGTTGACTATGTGTTTTCTCAGTCAATCTTCCAAAATACCCTGATAGTGAAAAGTAAACAATTTATACAAGAAAATGGAAGATCAGAGATGTTTACTGATTTGCCAACATCTTGGGCAGTATTTATTTCAGATTTATACAGCCCCAAACTCCCTGAGCTATCTATTTTGGCATTGTCTTTCTCTGCATAAGGTTGAATTAATCACAGGATAAAAAATTTATTGGTAATACTTAAGTAAAACGCTTTATGAACTCCCGCTCATGGAGTAATTATAATGGACTGAGCATGCCCATTTAAGAGATTAAGTAATTATAATAACTAACATCTATCATCATCATTATCACTATTTTCAACTTCTTACATTTTCTTATAGTTTACAAGTACTTTACACGTTTGATTTAGAAATGCTAAGAGACTTGTCCAAAGTCATATGACTGTAAGTGATAGGGCCAGATTTCTCTGATTCTGAAGACCCCCCACCATGAAACTTACTACTAAAAATGGAAGCAAAATTGAAAAGCCAGGTACCTTGGTTGGACATACTTGAGACTGCAGAATCAACATTCTCTGAATTGCCCTCCTCTATCCCATTGCCCTCTGGCAGCCCAGTAGCCTAGGCAGGAAGGCAGCCCTTACACTCACACTGCAGGCTGGTACTAAGCAACTCTAGAAATGCAAGTGGCTGTTGATAAGATGTGTGTCTTGAACATCTGATTGTACATAGTGCTTGCCCAGCAAGTTCATTTTATACCTTTCTCTGTTTTGATACCAACAAATTTTAATAGAAATATAAAATATTAACTCTGGAAAAGATTTACAAAAGGTATCTCATATAACCATTTTTCAGAGGAAAAATCTGTTATACAGGGACTAACTTTCCCGCCAAGATTAAGCCAAGGCCAATGGGGAAATCAAAAGTAAGAACAAAGTTGCTTCCTCCCATCCTTCTTTACTTTCTTCCTTCTGCCTTTGCCTTCTTTCTGCAATAGTTGAGTACCTGTCAAATCAATATAGGATAATAATTTACTAATTATTTCTCTCTCTGTCTCTGTCTCTTTCTGAGTACCCATTCATGTGTGTGTATGTACGTGTGTGTGTTCAGTGTTCTTGCCAGAGCTGATCCTGTCTACTATGAAAACAAAACTGTAAACACGTAATACACACATACACACACACACACACACACCAATGGTGAGTGTCATCATGATATTTTAAAAGTAGAATATTGCATTGAACCATGTAAGTAAGGAGAAAATAGAGGATAGATACGGGGCAGTAGGAAGAACTTCTTCAAGTGGGAAGCATAATGGAGGGAGATGGGGAAGTGAAGAAGGAAAAGGGATTTTTTTAAAAAGGAGAGAATGGAAGGGGAGAAATGGAAACAGAACTTTTGAAAATGGGTAGGGGAAGAAGCATTGAAGAGAGGGAAGGGGAGTGGGGAAAAGAGAATTAAGATATATTATGTGCAGGTACAAATTCCCATGATGAATGTGATAATTACGTATAGCAAACAGGCAGTAATAAAAAACAAAGCTAAGAAAACACAAAACAGATTTAAAAAAAAAAAAAAGAATATTGCTTTGAACCAAATCAGCGTGTTGGTGCCTTCTATTTGTTAGTCTATAGCCAGTATCTTCCCTTTAAGATCGATTCTTATGGCCTTGTCCATTGCATACCTCCTAGGAGGCCAGAATGGATAATATTGCAACCCAGTGCAGACCTTAGGGACCAGCCTCTTAGCCAGGTCTCTGACACTTTCCTTCCATTAACTCTGACTGAGTACTAAAGATGAACTGTTTGGGTTTACAATTCCCTAAGCACCTCTTGAGTTCAGCTCGCCTCAAGTAGGACCATACATCAGAATTACATTTCCCCTAGCCTCAGGGCCTTTTATTTAGGTTAGTTCAAGGCAATTCAGGTTTCAAGTATCAGACCCTCTTCTTAAAGCTACCATTTAAAACATTCAGGAAGTCCTGTTTGTTCATTCATTTGTGTGTATGTGTTTGTTTGTTTGTTTGTTTTTTGACTCAGTGAAAGAGATTAGACAGAGATGGTTTTTCAGATAAAAACAAGCTAGTATAGATACTATATTATAAATAGCACAATGTGTGAGTGGGGAATTTTGCTTGGGGGATGGCTCATTTTTCCTTTTTATTTAACATTTATAGCTCGTATGGGTCGCTGGTATCCATTTGGCATTTACTACATGGGTTAGTGGAGCAAATTATATAAAATTTGACCAACATGTTCTTTTCCTCCTCAAAATACCAACCCCATAATACTGAAATGTTTACAGAGATAAATTTTAAAAAGAGCAGGTATATACCAAATTAGGCTAGCCACCAGCCAGTGTTTTTAAAGGAGTAATGGACATGATGGCACAATAATGACCATTCACAAAATTTATTAAATACACACAAAATACAATATCCACCTGAACCAAGCTTAACATTCTGTTGTGTACACTTGAACCATTTCTTTTTTGATGAAGAATAAGATCCTATCAGACTTTCACTACTGACATTTAAATCACACACTAGCTCTGGTTTCCTAAAAACTCAACATACTAGATTTATCCTACAGCTAGTAATAGTCACTTAGACCCCAAAATGAAGTTTTCTGGCTTAACTCATTTAAAAAATCTTTAATTTCTAACAGGAAGAGAAACAAACAAAAAAATATATTGGTGGTATTTCTAATTCTAATCTGCCCTTGCCATGGACAAATCTTTTCATCATATTTTTAATAAAACTAAGTTATTGTTGAAACTGGTAAACATTTTGGAAGAGTTGTTTTGAATAATACTGAAAAATAGTCCTTAATAAGTATTTCTTCACAACTATTTAGTTATTTATCTAGCGCTTATTAATCTCGTGACTATTTTGTCCCATTTACCATGGACCTGCTGAGAATGTCAAGGTAACACTTGTCCTCTCCTTGGAGTCAATTGTTGTAAAGGAAAGACAGATATACAAGCAAGTAATTAATGTTGCGACCTGAATAATAGTAGAGGGGAAAATCAGGACCACAGAAGAAAAAATACATGGCTCTGAACTGAAGAGAATCAACAAAGACTGACAGAAAATGTAACATCTGAGGATTAAGTAGGTAAATTTTAGGTGCATGGTACAGGGAGGCACAGGGAGAGACAGATGCGAAGTGAGGAAGCAGGAGGGTCACGGTGAGTTTAATGGTTTATGCGTGGCATGGTTATGAATGAAAAGGAGAACAGAAGTGGAGAGACAAAATGCTATTCCTATTCCTGTCTATGTGCAGTTCTTCAGGTAAAGAAACCACACTTCAAAATGAAACTGTTACTACATATGGTAGAGATGATTACCATTTGCAACCTCCCCCTGCTCTCCATTACAAAACTCCTCCTCCTGCTGCTCCCTTCTCCCAAACCAAAGCTCACAAATCCCTTCCGCAGTACTTGGTATGCAGAAGAAAGGCCGAATGATAAAAAGCTATTCAAACAGCACACCACAAGCTAACTATTTCAAGCATATCTGTTGACTGAAGAGATTTACATTATGAACTAAGTCAGTGCAAAAAGACAATGACAAATAGCAGCAAAAACAAAGAAATAGATCATTTAAATAAAGGAAAGCCGCTAACGCCAATATGTATCCATTTCTCTTCGGTTGAAATTTACCCTGGAGGAACTAATATGAAAATATTTCTTTCATTGTTTAAAGGAAATCCAGTGGAATGGAATGCTAATTCTACATCTCCAGTAGTCGAACTGTTGAGAGAGAGATGCATTCAACCGCAATATATCCAGTCTCTGCTGTACACACACAGTAAAGTTCTAGAGATACAAAGATAAACAAGACACAGTTATTGCTCTAAAGGATGTAACAATGTATTAGGGGAGAAGGACACAAATAAGCAATTGCCATGCAAAGTGGTAAAGTATACAAAGGATGGATACACAGGACAGCATGGGAGGATGGATGAGGAGGATTCATCTTACTGTATTAGATTAGTATTTGCAGTTGTGAAGGGGGATAATTAATTATAAAAACTTAAGAGAAGAGGTGACATTCAAGCCAGAAGTTTAGTTAGTGAAAATGTTGATGGGAAATGCTAGCTCACATAGGAGATGCAGTAGCCTTTCAGGAAGGAGGAATAAGATACAAATATCTCGGGGCGGTGAGATAGCTCCAGCAGCATAAGCGCCTACCTGGCAAGCACGAAGTCCTGAGTTCGACTCCCAGTACCCACAGAAAAAAAAAAGATACAAATATGAAATAATAAGACCATAGAAATTATTTCCAGGTAGAGAAGGAAAAGAGGATCAGTCAGTGGGGCCTAATGTTAAGAAGCTAGGTTGCGGGAGAGTAAAATGGGAGTTAAAGATGAAAATATTAAATGGAGCTAGTTTGTAAATGATCTGCTTGCCACACTGACAAAGACCGCATGGTATCACGTAGCTAAGAGCAAGCAATGCTTTACGTTATCAAATTTGCTTTGCAAAAAGAAAAAGCTGGGGGAGGTGGCACATGACTAAAATTTCAGCACTCTGGGAGGCTGAGGCAGGAAGGTCACAAATTCTAACCCACGCTGAGTAATTTAGTGATTTAGTGAGAAGCTATCTCCAAATAAAAAATAAGAAAAGGGTTAGGGATGTAGATCAGTGCCAAGACTCTGCGTTCAGTCCATAGTACTCCAAAAAAAAAAAAAAGAAAGAAAAAAAAAAAAAGAAGAAGAAGAAAAGAAAACTGAGAGTAAACTAAGACAAAGAGTTTTTAGTTAGTTTAGGAAGAACATATTTCCGTAATTCTGGGTGGGAGATCCTATAACCAAAATCAGGACTGATACTGACTGGAGTAATTTTCATAATTTAGTAAAAAAAATAAAATAAATAAATAAATAAAAAACATTTAATATTAGCACAAGCCTTTCTTTTCAAAGAGAATTTCTCTTTTCAAGAGAAATTAGAAAGGTTTATGCTAATATTGTTTGGACAACTGAATGCTGATATCTTGTACTCTGAATAACTAATTTAAAGATAACAATATGTAATGTATTAACCATTGTTACCCTCTTATTATCTTGTTTTGAAATTTCATTCTATTTTTTTCTCTTTAAAATTAAAAAAAAAATTTAATATCAGTACAGTGCTAAGCCATTCTCTTATGAAGCTTTTTTTTTTTTAAGTAGAAGCCTAAGGAGCTCCACAAGAACAAGGATTTGCTTTCAGGAATTCCAAGAATCCCAGTAATTCTTGAGACATAGGTATGAGAGAGAAAGAAGACAAGAAGAAGAGGAGAAAGAGGAGCAAGTGGAGAAAGAAAGGGGAGGAAGAGGAAGAGAGGAGAGGAAAGGAGAGGAGAAGAAAGGACAGGAGAGCAAAGGGGAGGAGAGAGGAGGAGAGGGGAGAAGAGAAAGGGAAGCCAGTGAGGGAAGTACTGATTTTATTCTGTACCTGATTTAGGTCAGGTTCCTCAGGAACTAAACTATGAGACAGAGATCCAAGTGCAGAAGGCATTCTGGGAAGCAGTGTGCCATTTGGAAGGTCATAAGGGACAGAGGCAGAAGAGAAAACACAAAGGATCCTCAGTCAATCCTTGAATGAGCTCTGTGTGGCTCCTTGGAGTTATTCTGTTCCTTTTGTACCCTACAGTAGCTATGCATTGGATGAGGACCACCCATTAGGCCAAGAGAAACTATCAGAGAGGGACTCAGCTCTGGAGTGTTGGTAGCCAAGCCCCCCCAGCAACTGGAGAAATACTAGAGGGGAGGTGAATCTGTACTGTATACTGCAGCATCCTTATAGCAGCCCCTAATCTACAGCATCCTGCAGAGCACCCCAATGTATGAAGGAGATCACAAGCAATTGGCTCCAGCTGATGGCAGGAAAAGGACCAAGGGTATCTTTGTCTCTTCTTGTTAAGCCTCCTCTCACCCTCATTTTCTTGGACAGCCACTGAGGTGTTTGCAAGCAGATTCACAGGTATTCAACTTAGAATTGTGGGCTTAAGAAATCAAAATCCCAGGGCCGGTGATATAGCTCAGTGGCATAAGCACCTGCCTGGCAAGCATGAGGTCCTGAGTTCGACTCCCGGTACCCACATATTAAAAAAGAAAAGAAAAAAAAAGAAATCAAAATCCCAGTCCCTCTAGTTTAGCTCTGAAGGCAATACAGTGTATGTGAAACATCTCAGCTACGATTCTGTCCTTTCCTATCTGGATACGTTCCCAAGTCTCTCCAAGCATTAGTTCCCTAATATAAAAATTGAATATAACAGTGGTGTATCTCTCACAGCAATTTCTGAGGAAGAAAGAGGATACATATTTAATGGTGCCTGGCACCAAATAAGCAGTCAATAAATGATTAAATCTTAATATTATTAAGAAAGCTTGGAATTACAAGATTTATTTCCCATTTCTCCCCAGTTAGTCTTAAATATAAATTGTTTCTGGGTGGCAAATTTTTCAAGTCTCAATTATATGAATGTCAAAGTTTTGGATGCCAAGAGCTCAGAGTTTCCTCTATAGACTCAAATCCCAAATGTCCTGTAAAGAGTGAACATGAAATCTGTATAAATTAATGGTTGCAGAGAAAGGGTATTTCCCTGGATGAGTCTGGCCCTCCTCTTCATCCACATCGGGGGAGTGAGAAGACATACATTTCCACAACACAGATAAAGACTCAGAGGAACACGTACCCAACCTCCAAGTTCAGAGAAGTTGCCTCACCTCTGAGAACTGAAATTTCTGTGCTGACACCAAAACCTTCCTCAAAAGGCTCATTGAAGAACTTGCAACAGAGCTCCTTCAGATAAAAGGCCAAGCAAACTGTGTGGGGCTCCAGTTATTGCGGAGCTTCAATAACAGCAATTATTAATAACAGTAATTATGTAATTATTAATAACAGCTATTCCAAATAACAGCTCCATTTTTTGTTCTTTGTCTCTGTTTAATCTCCAAGAGACCTGGTCCAGTTCTAGTACTTAACTATCCTTCCCACTGAATTGTTGGGAATTATAGTGATTTGTCACTTTCCCCTTGCTGGACACAATACCCAACATCTACAACTTAAAGGAGGAAAAACTTATTTTGGCTCACAATTTCAGTCCCTAGTCAGGTGACTCCCAGACAGAAACAAGATGGGAGAGGGATATGGTGGAGAAAAGGTGCTCAACTCATGACAGCCAGGAAGCGGAGAGAGAAGGGAGGAGCCAGGGAGGTAAATATACACTTCCAGATCATGACCCCAGTAACCAGCCTGCTGTGAGAATTTTGGGGGACATTTTAGATCTAAACCATAACATATGCTTTCATTGTTCAAAATCAAATAAAAATTTAATAAAAACAGTGTATGATACAGAGGAAGGGTTTTTCAATGGAACAAAAATGTAAATATTGTAAGCATTATGTAAACATTGGTTTATTGTATTATATTACTTATAGTTGAAACAATATCCTATATCATTGGTTTTGCCATGCCACTTTCCTTGGACACTAACTTTGTACGCTGGCATACTATCAAACTAATTTTAGTGCACCGTTTAAGGGCAGAGGTCATAGGATCAGATTCCTACATTCAAAACATAGCTCTGTCACTGTACTAGTCACATGGTGAATTATTTGAGACCCTTAAATCTCACTTACTTTATTTGCAAAATGAGAATGAATGGTAACCTCTAACTCATAAGATTATGTCAATAGTGAGATAACACCTATAAAGTCCCTAGTGCAATGCCTGGCACTGAATAACTCTGTAATATAAGCAGACATCATTTTCTGACCACTGCCATAGTTTTTAGTGCTCACATAATGAAATACTATAGACAGAGTGACTTGAACAATAGAAATCTATTTTCTCCCAATTTTGAATGCTGAGTCCAAGACTAAGTTACCAGCAGAATTGGTTTCTCCAAAGACCTCTCTGCTTGGTTTTTCCATCTCTCTCCAAATGCAGATGGCCACCTCCTTGCTGTGTCCTCACATGTTCTTTCCATGTCTGCACATCCCTGGGATCTCTTCCTCCTCTCATAAAGATGCCAGCTATACTGCATTAGGGACCCAGCCTAATTAACTACCTCCTTAAAAACATTATCTTCAAATAGTGCTACATTCAGAGGTTCTGGGCACTGGGACTTCAAAATGAATTTTGTGGAGGACACAATTCAGCCCATAATAACCTCTTATGATTTGTTATCTAGTATGTGGCAGGCACCATGCCAGAACCACTTTCTTCTGGAGTTGTCCCAAGAGTGTTCTAAGCTTTACCTCATAAATCATTTAACTCTTTAAATCAGCACCTGTAACAACTTATTTACCCATAGTTAGTTTTTATTTTCAAAATAGAAACAGCTTTTGGCCCAATCATTTTATAGATATATAATGTATCTTCATTATAAAATACTTAGACAATATAAAAATGTATAAAGAGAAAGAGAAACCTGCCCATAAACCTACTACAAAGAAATAACCACTGTTTGAAATATTTTAAATGGCCAGATACTTTTTCTTTGTCTGTTTATACATACACATACACAAACTTATTTTTTCCCAGAGCTGGAATTAGAGTCTGCATCTATCCATATTTTTTATTTATAATATTTTAGACATCTTTTCATGTCAAAAAGCATAAATAGATATCACAACTTTAATACTTCATAATCTTCCATGGTAACTTTATTTTCCAACATTAACTTATTGACAGGTGATTTTGCTTTCATAAAAACTTTATGTAAAAAAAAAAATTCTGGGCCTGTGAGATGGCTCAGCGGCATAAGCGTCTGCCTTGCAAGCGCAAGGGCCCGAGTTCGACTCCCGGATCCCACATATGAAAAAGGGGCCGGTGATATCGCTCAGCGGCACGGGTGCCTGTTGGCGCGCAAGGTCCTGAGGTCGACCCCCCGGTTCCCACAAAAAAAAAAAAAATTCTGTGAACATCCTTAAGGGAGTGTCTTTGCCCTGAACATTTCTTTCATATACTTCTTAGATAAAAGCATAAAACCATTCTCAGATTTGTTGATACGTATTTCCATATTGCCCTCTAGAAAGATGTTCCAATTATACTCTTTCTAAGTGCTAACCAGCTAATATAATTGCCAGGAAACATGCTGATTTTGCATCAACCCTCTTCTACCCCCTGCCTCCCCAACCATAACCATCCTTTGAGAAACCATATCATATTAATTGAACCAATATAACACAGTCCTTTCCCCTCAGAGTGACAAGGCTAAAACAGATGATACAATTTGCAAGTAACACATGGAAACATATATCCAAGTGCTAAATCACATATCTTACAGATGCTAAGCACCCTGGGAGGCTCAACTTATTTCCTCTGCTTCTAGTCCCCAAGCAAGGTTGAAATGATATACACCCATAAGTTTTAATGTGTTTAACATATTTTTCAAAAAAAAAAAAAAGAACCTTTCTCCTGTGGTTCAACTTTAGAGAAATTGGAGCAAAAGGAGCTCCACTTCCTATGCTGCTTATCTAACCTCACCTGCTACCATGCTGACCCACTGAACTCCAACCATGTTGGGTTTTTTCATGTTTTTCTAGTGCCAAAATCCTCAAATGTCTGTGTCCAATGACAGAGTTTAACAATACAAAAAGGAAAAAACTATAACTCCAGGTAAAAATAAAAACACAACTATAATCAGATGCAACTAATAGAAAAAGTAAGCAGGCTATCAGTATAGCGAGCCCTTCCCGGTCCTCATTGTGGTCTGGGAAGTTTATATTTGTAATCCCATGGAAAAGTTACTGGAATTCTAGTGAGTTAATTCCAATCTACCACTTCCAGTGCAACCCACAGGGAGAATAAAGACACTAAGACATATTTATAGTTGTGGGGAGCCAAGGGGTCCTAAGTCCAGCCAAGATGGTGGTTACTGGAACAAAAGCCTCGACCCAGGGCTGGACCTGGGTTTTATTAATTCTCAAGGAGGGGAGTGGCTCAGGGATGAGTGACTGTGAGAATGGCGGAAGTCCGTGAGTACCGTGAGCTGGGCTAGGTAGGTGGTCTGAAATCACCTTTGCAATATGCAGAGGGAAGGATATACAGGAATAATCTGCATAACACAATTCAAGGCAGTATCTAATGTTTTGGGGTCGGTGCTTCAGCTCTGATGTGTAATCTTCTATGCCCTGGGAAGTCATAGCCTCTTTCTCAAGGCTCGGTCCCAGCCGACAGCATGGAGCATGGCTCTCCATCCCACCAGACTCAACCATATGTTTTGGGAGCTACAGGGGCGGGGAAACACTGCCCTGTTGCTTGCTTCAAAGACTACACATCAGCACCTCAGCTGGACTGATTTGCATTGTTTAAAGCCAATTGAAGGGATAAGGAAAAGTCCTAGCCAGCTCTGTACATATCAGTACATGGAAATAGGGCCAGGTCTAGCCAAAAAGGAGATAACTGCTCTTCTTTCAAGGAGAGTGGTCCAGGTGGTCCTCCACATATCAGTAAGAATGAAGACTTGAAAAGCACAAACAACACAGTCTAAATTGACAATGTTAGAATATTCCTGCCTGAAACCACAAAATAAAGATTTTTATCAAGTGCATATGGAACATTTACAAAGACAGGACACATTCTAGACCACAAAATAAGTCCCAATAAAGGTAAAAGGATTCAGGTCATTGCCTCTGAACACAACAAAATAAAAACAAAACCAATAGCATAAATATCTCCAGAAAATCCCAAAATATTTGGAAATAAAACAACATCCTTCTAAACAACCTATAGGCTAACAAAGAAATTAATGGAAAAATTGCAAGATTTCAATTGAATAAAAATGAAAACACAGCATACCAAAATTTCAGTTATGCTCCTAAAGCATAATCAGTACAAAACTTATAGCAGTGACACATTAAAAAGGAGTAGAAAGAGGGAGAAATGAGAAGAGCAAATTAAACCCAAAGTTAGCATGAGAAAAAAAATATAAAATGAAAGTAGATATTAATGAAATAGAAAACAGAAAAAGTAAGAGAAAAATCAGTGGAACCAAAATCTTGCTTTTTGGTAGAACCAAAAACATTAATTAACCCACTATTAGACTTTTCAGAGAAAGAAAGAGAATAACTCATCAGAAATAAGAGAAGTAAAATCATTCTAGATTCTACAGATACAGGATTTTTGTTGTTGCTGTTATTATTTTTTGTGGTTTTGTTGTGTTTTGTTTTAGTTTTGGTAGTGCTGGGTGTCGAACCTAGAGTATTATATATACTAAACAAGTCCTCTACCATTGAGCTGTATCTCTAGATAGAAAAGGGAATATTATGAAGAACTCTACGCCAATAAATGTAACTTTAGCTGAAATGAATAAATTCCTTGAAAGATGCAAACTAGCAAAGAAGAAATAGACAAGCTGACTGCACCATATCCATTAAATACCTGCAGTTAAAAACCCTCCCACAAACAAAATTCCAAGCTTAGATAATTTCACTGGTGAAATCTGTCAAATATTTGAGAAAAAAATAACAATTCAACACAAACTCCTCCTTGAAAATGAGGGAATATTTTCCAATCCATTCCACAAAACTAGCATTATCCTGATATGAAAATCAAAGATAATATAATAAATATAATACAGATAACTTTTCTGGTCATGGATGTAACCATTCTAAGAAAAATTTTAGCAAAATTATTCCAACATTATACAATAAGGATAATATATCATGACCAAGTTGAATATATCTCAGCAACACATTGTTGGTTCAACATTCAAAAGTCAACGTAGGGCCAGTGAGATGGCTCAGCGGCATAAGCGCCTGCCTGGCAAGCAGGTCCTGAGTTTGACTCCCGAAACCCACATACAAAAAAAGGGCCAGTGATATCGCTCAGCGGCACGGGTGCCTGCTGGCATGCGAGGTCCTGAGTTCGACCCCCGGTACCCACAAAAAAAAAAAATAGTCATTGTAGGCCAGGGATATAGTCAGTGGCACAAGCACCTGCCTGGCAAGTGTAAGGTCCTGAGTTCGATTCCCGGTACCAAAAAAAAAAAAAAGTCAATGTAATTCACCAAATTAATACACTTAAACTATGTAATCTTCTTGGTGGCTACGGAAAATACATTTGACAAAATCCAACAGCAATTCTTGCTTGAAATTTCAACAAACTACAAATAGAAGCAAACTCCCTCAATCCAATAAAGGTAGCTATGTAAATAGCTAATATCAAACATATGGGAGAAAATAAAATGTTTACCTCCTTGTCTTCCTCCCACCCAAAACAGGAATAAAATAAGGATGCCCATTCTCACTAGTTCATTCAGCACTCTAACCAGGGTAATACGGCAAGGAAAACAAATAGAGAAAATTTAATCTGCATAGAAAGAAGTAAAACTGTCTTTATTCACAGATGACATGTCTATGTAGAAAACATGATGGAATGTACAATGAAGCTACCAATCAGTGAATTTAGAAAGGTTTCAAAATACAGGATCAACACATAAAAGGCAATTATATTTCTATTTACTACCCCCCCACAAAATGGTAAGTTGAAAATTTTAAACATACCATTTATGATACCATCAAAAATATAAAAATGTCAGTTATAAAGCTGATAAAATACGTTTAAAATCAGAATATGTGAAACTATAAAACACTGTTGAAAGAAGCCAAAATATCTAAATAAATAAAGAGATGCTGTTTCAAAATCTCAGCAAAGATGAAATTTATATCAAATAGAATAAAAATGTTTCATTGATTTTATAGAAAGTGAAAAATATGAAATGATATATAAAGTTCCCTGATATGTTTGTGTGTGAACTTTGTCAGATATTTAAGAAAATGTATAAGTTTATAAAATTTTTGTAAAGTATATAAATTTAAAAGTCATAAACATGATAATACATAATTCAAACCTCAGAAGCAACTGCTATTTGTTTAAAAGCAAAACTAGAAAGACAGATATCAAAATGTATTTATGGCAGATCCTTAAAATTATAATCAGTATACAGTTTTATATTCTGATTTTTCTCTATCAATAATGAATCAAAATTCTTCCTTAATCACAATAAGAACTGTAATAAACTTGCTATTTCACTGATTTTTGGATAGCTTATCTGTGTGTCTCTTGTTCTTTGACTCTTTTAAAACTTTGACTGAACTTGGTAAATAAAATAGATGGAAAGATAGAGGTATAATCTTAATTCCACATTCTGCATGCCCCTCACCACTCAGTAGACTAGAAAAGTTCCCTGTATTTTCTCTGCAATTTGAAGTCTTTTTGGGTTTAGTGTAAATAGTTGTAGGTCAGCATCTCAACAACTTTTCTATAAGACACAAAATAGAAGATGTCCAAATGCTATATTTTTCAGGACTATTAAGTTCCAATGTTATTAAGCTCAAACTTGAACCAGCCCTGTAGGGAGAATTGCAAGAAACAGACTCATAAATTCTCTGCACATTCAATTGCACTCACTTGGACAGTCTGCATGCCTCTTAAATGTTCCTAAGAGGCTTGTTTCTACTTTGGATTCCCTACTACCATATGTATACTCAACTGTAAATTATATATATATATAATTCTACTCATATAATACATATCATAAATACATAAAAAAGATCTTTTAAAAATATAAAATAAGCATGAAATAAGCCATGTTTTAAAAATAATTATTTTATGTGTTGATAGAATAAGTAACCTTGCTATTTTATGAAAAAATATATCACTGAGACTGTCTTGGTAAATAATTATTGATACTCACTTGCTAATTGCATAGGAGTCATTTGGTGTTTTAAATGTATATTTTAAATATCTTTTAAGAGTGATGGTTTCATAAAAGCTTCAATCAATAATAAAAGCTTTAATCAGGGAAAAATAAACAGAATATGGTATACAATTGTGTCTTCAATCCATATACCAAATATTGTTGGCTAGAAATTTTCTTTTTATTTTTTCAGCCTACTTATTGCTCAACTTTATTAGTTTGTTATTTTTAACTTTACCATGTATACCAATAGGCTTGTACTGGAAGAACTGTGGCTCTCCATTTCCTAGCATTTGCTTATTTTCTTGTATTACTGATATTACTTGAAAATCATGATTTCTGTAATAATTTATTGAGCTATAGTTGACATACAATAAGCTGAACATATTTAAGGCATATGGTTTGATTAGTTTTGACACACGTATACCCTTGGGAAACCATCACCACCATTGCCATGCTGTCTTTATGATTATGAAGCTTTATATTAAGTCTTAAAATCAGATCATGGAAATTATCCAACTTTAGTTTTCCTTTTCAAAGAAGTTTGACCTACCCTGGATTCTTCGCATTTCCATAAGAATTTTAAAATCAGTTTGTCAAGTTCCAACAGACACACACACACACACAGATACACAGACACACACACACACAAACACCCACACACACACACACATACCCTGCTGAGGTTTTGATCAGGAATGGATTGACTCTGTGGATAATTTTGTATAAAATTTCTCTTAAAAATTTTGAGTCTTCTTTATGAAATTTCTATCATCCTATAAACATGTAAGTATTAATATTGGTGACTAAAACTCTGAATTAGTCTATTTGTATTACAGTTCTATCAGTTTCTTGTGTCGTATATTTTGAAGATTTGATAGTAGGTTACATAAAGATTTAGAATTATTATGTCTTCTTGGTAAACTGGTCCCTTTAATCATTACAAAGTGATCTTTTTCACTAAGAAGAGCCCTCTGATTTTAATAGAATCAATCTAGATTTCTTTATGACTAGCATGATATATTTTTTCATCCCTTTGCCTTTAATTCAACCCATTCATTTATATTTAAAGTGAATTTCTTGCAGGCAGTATATATATATTTTTATTAATAGTACATTTTCAGTACATAATGATTATATTTATTGTGGGGAATAGGCATATGTACATAACATGTCTCAATTCTTTTCTTTTCCTGTTGCCCTCCACTCCCCATTTTTTTCCAGCATCAGATTCATGTTTTTATCATATAAATCTTTATAAAGTTAATTATAATACACACAGATTAACAACCAGACTAATAGGCCAAAAATCATATAACACATTAAACAACTGTACTAAATCAAGGTACACTTTTAGATACGTTGCCTATTATCTGTCTTTTATATTGCACTTTATTTATATATTGAGTTTCTCATGTAAGAGAAGCCATGTGATATTTAAGCTTGTGTGTCTGATTTACTTCACTTAATATTATAGTCTTAAGGTGTATCCATTTTCCTACAAATTACTCAAGTTTATCCTTCTTTATGGCAGAGTAGTACTTCATTGTGTATAAATATATTTTCTTTATCCATTCATCTGTTAATGGACATATAGGCTGCTTCCAAGATTTAGCTATTATGAATTGTGCTATAAACATGGGTATGCATACATCACTAAAGTGTGATGACTTTAACTTTTTGGGAAGATACCCAGCAGGGGAATAGCTGAGTCAATGGAATTTCTATTTTTAGCTATTTGAAGAATATGCATAGTGATTTCCATAGCAGTAGTACCAGTTTATATTCCCACCAACAATAAAGAAGTGTTCCTTTTCCCCCACAGCCCCACCACCATTGGTTGATTTCTTTATGATAGCCATTCTTTCTGGAGTGAGGTGAAATCTCAGCATTATTTTAATTTGCATTTCTTGAATGACCAGTGATGTTGAACATTTTTTCATATATTTATTGACCATCAGTACTTCTTCATCTGAGAAGTGCCCATTCATTTCAGAAGCCCATTTTTACTGGGTCTTTACATTTGGGGAGTCTTATTTTTTTAAGTTCATTATATGTATTAGATATTAGTCTTTTTTCTGAGAAGTAGCTAGTAAAATATTTTTCCCATTCTGTAGGTTGTCTCTTTACTCTGATAGTGGTTTCCTTTGCAGTGCAGAAACTTTTTAATTTGATGTAATCCCATTTCTTGATTCTTGGTATTATTTCTTGTGCAACAGAGTTCTGTTCAGTCTTTGCCTAACCTATGTCTTCAAGAATTTTGGCTATTCTGTCTTCCAGTAGCTTAAGTGTTTCTGTTTAATGTTTAAATCTTTGATCCATTTTGATTTTAGTTTAGTGCATGGTGAGAGATATGGGTCTAGGTTTAACCTTCAGCATGTGGATAGCCAGTTTTCCTGGCACCATTTGTTAAAGAGACTATCTTCCAGCAAAAGTATGTGGCCCTTTTGTCAAAGATAATATAGCTTTGTGTTCCTGGAGTTGTTTCTGCATCCTCTATTCTATCGCATTGATCCACAAGTCCTTTTTTTTCTTTGTTTGTTTTTTCCCAATACTATGCTGTTTTTATCATTGTGGCTTTGTAATATAACTTGGAGTCTGAGCTTGTGATGCCCCTGTCCTGCCCTTGTTACCCAGACTTATTTTTGCTATTCTAGGTCTTTTCTGGTTCCATATGAATTTTAGGATTGTTTTCTCTAGTTCTGTGAAGAATGTATTGGTATTTTGATTGGAATTGTGTTAAATCTATGTAACAGTTTTGGAAGTATGGCCATTTTGACCATATTGGTTCTGCCTATCCAGTAACAGGGGATATCTTTCCATTTTCTGATACCCTCTTTGATCTCCTTTTTTCATAGTACTATACAGGTTTTTATTGTAGAGGTCTTTCACTTCTTTAGGTTAATTACTAAATATTTCATTTTTCTTGATGCTATTTTGAAAGGTGTTCTTTCTCTAATTTCTCTCTCAGTGAGTTTGTTATTGGTGTACTAGAACACTATTGATTTTTGAGCATTGATTTTGTATCCTGCTACACCACTGAATTCTAGGAGTCTTTTGATGAAGTTTTTGGTGTCTTCTATGTGGATCATGCCATCTGAAAATAATGATAATTTAACATTTTCCTTTCCTACCCATATCCCTCTTACTTCTTTCTCTTGTCTAGTTGCTTTGTTTGAGAACTACATTGAATAGGAGCAATGATAGCAGACATCCTTGTCTTGTTCCTGATTTTAGAGGGAAAGCTTTCAGCTTTTCTCTTTTTAGTACAATGTTGTATTTTCCTTCATTTTTAAAGGTATTTTACTGGATATGAAATTCTGGGTTGGCAATTCTTCTGTCAGTGTTTTAAAAATATTGCTCCAATGTTTTCTCACTGTCTTTGTTTTAGACAAGATATTTGCTGTTATTCTATCTTCATTCCCCTGGCTACTCTTAAGATTTCCTCTATATTTTGGTTTGGAACAATGTGAATATAATATTTGATGGTGCAATATTCTTGTTAGTCTTTAATGCTTGAAGTTTTATTACAGTTTTGAGTGTGTGAGCTTATATTTTTCAACAAATTTGGAAAAACATTTTTATTACTTGTTCTAATAAGTTTCCCTCTCCCTTTTCCAGGACTCCAGTTACATGCATACAGGTATTAAGTTTCTTGAAGTTCCCACAGTTCACTGATGTTCTGTTGATTTCTTATTTTCTTTTGTCTTTTTTTGTTTTGTTTCTTTCTACTATTATATCTTCATGTTTACTAGTCTTGTCTTCTAAAATATCTAATCTGCTATTACTATCAGGGGTATCCAGGGTATTTAATAATATCCAGGGTATTTTCATTTCAAACACTGTGGTTTTTCATCCCCTACACCAGCAGTTCAATTTGGGTGTTTTATGCCTTCTATGTGTCTAATTAACTTTTAGAACATATATGATACAATTACAATAACTATTTCAATGTCCTTATCTGACCATTCTGATATCTGTCAAATCTTAGTTGCTTTCTATTGATTGATTCTCACCTCACTATCCTCCAAGATAATTATTACCCAGTACTGAAGCAAGGCCTTTCTCTGTACTCTACCAAACTCACCATGGGTCATGTACTTTTCCAGTCTGGTTGGTGGAAACAGACGGTATTCCCAATCCTGTGTGACCACTAAATCCAGTTACTTCTAAACTTTTCAGGTAGCTCTTTTTCTAATGTAAGATAGTTCCCTCACATGGACACACCAGTCAGTATTTAGATGAATACTTGAGCAGGACTCAGCAGATTTGTGAAATTCTTTTTGCAATTTTCTCTTGTCTAGTATTCCAATTTGTGATATTCAGTGGCCTTGCTGTCCTGATCTCTCAGCTATATTTCTTCAACTCTGGTTCCCCTTCTGTAACCTAGGAATGCTGAGGCCTCTCAGTAATCATTATCCTTCATTGACTGATGTTCAATAACTTTAAAAGTTATTTTTCCAACATTTTGTCTGTTTATTGTTATTGCAAGTGAAAGAGTAAATTTGGTCCATGTTGACCAGAAGCAGCAATCTTCTTCTCTCTTAAATGCTTGTGATTATTAATTTTAGGTGTCCACCTGATAAGAGATATCAAGAGAGCTAGTAAAACATTTCTGGATATATCTGAAGGTGCTTCTGGAGCACATTGGCATTTGAATAAGAGAACTTAGTAAAAAAGCTCCACTCTCATCCAATATGGGCAGGCTATGTCCAATTGGCTGAATTAATGCATAGAACAAAGAAGCGAAGGAAAGATGAACTTACTTCCTCTCTTTTCTCATTAATGGGAACCCCATCTTCTCCTGCCCTTACACATCAGAATGCTTAAGTTCTCCAGGCTTCAGAGTCTGGTTCTTGCACCAATGCTTCCTTGTTTCTCAAGACTTCAGATGGGCTGAGTCATTCTATTAGCTTTCTTGTTTCTCCCTATTGGAAACCACACATAATGGGACTTCTCAACCTCCACAATCACATAAGCCAATTCCTCCATAGGGCATCTCTCGTATATCCATTCATTTCCATCCCATTGTTTCTGTTTCTGAAAAGAACCCTAACTAACACTATGATTATGTGGAATTTCTTGCTGAGTCCAGCACAGCTCTTAAAACTCCGGAGTGGGGATGGTGGAGGATGAAGAAAAACAAGAGTCAAGATGCAGAAAGCTGAGGTCAGGTGGAGCCTCCTTACCTGGTGGGAGAGAAAGAACCACCCAAGGACTGCAGCATGATTATGTATACACTCAGAAGGTTGATGTTAGTTGAAACCTCTCTGCCTAACAACTCGTTTGCCTGGCTTACCTCAGGCACCTCGCATTCTCGGAGCTGGAATGGCTGGTTCACGTAGCTCACCTCGGATGCTCTGTGTTCTCGGGGCTGCCCTTGCTTTAGCCCCACATGTGTGATTGATCTCCAGCTTCAGCCGCTCCCCACCCTTTCTTTTTGTAATTTCAACAGATGGACAGAAAACACTTTGAACAGAGTGATCCCTTTTATTTAAAATATTTACACACACAGCTATTTAGGAACCAAGCATTTGCTTGAGAAAGTCACTAGATGAGGAGGGGAGCACTCTCCATACAAAAGGGAGAGTCGCAATAAAAGATGCATACAGGACAAAGCACAGAGCACTGGAGCCTAGAGCAAAGTATAGGCCCAGGCAAGTTGCAAGGCATCTGATCATGCAAAGTATAAAATCCCAGGTAAGTATTTTAGTCTTTATTCTGAGAGTTATCAGAAACCAATAAATGATTTTTAGCATGGTATATTAACATAATCAGATTTGTGTTTTGAAAAGTCTAGTTTTGTGATTATTGCTGCAGTTGTTCTTTTCCAGAAAATCAAAAGGAAAGAAAAGAAGGATGGAAATCCAGTTGTCCTTGACCTAAATCAGTACTGTATGTTGGAAGAAATTTCAAACAAATGTAGGGAACGAGAAAAAAGAATGCACCAATTATCAGTCCCCAGAAAACAGAGTCAGGCTGGATGCCCTTGCCATGGAAGAGTGAGAAAGAGAACTAGCAATAAACAGAATTGTATGTGGCTAAAAGTGCTTCAGATTGTACAACAGTCAGTTCCAATTCCTAGCTCTGTTACTTATTAGTTATAAAATTTTGGGCATGTTAATTATCCCTAGTTTAAAGATGAAGAAATTGAAAAAATTAATCATATCTAATTTGCACAATTTTAGTGCCATATGTCAACCTCTCAGTATAATTCTAGCCCCACAGTAAGTGCACAATATATGTGAGTTCTTAGGGGTAGTGGTGTAGTACAGCTAAATTAACTGAGAAAGACTAAGTGATATATATTCAAGGTCACACAGTTCATAAACACAAAATTTTGCTTTTAAAATTACCTTTTTACCTCACATGGATTGTTTATCATAAGAATTATGCCAATCTATATACCCACAAAAAATACCAGTTTCATACTCTGGCACCAACATTAAAAATTGTCATCTAAGCGTATTTTATTAAGCAAGACTTTAAACAATTGTGTTCTATTTCTGCATTTTCTAGCAAAAAAGATTTATTTCACATTTAAAATCTGTGGTACTATATAAATGTAAAAGAATAGACTAAATGTTATGCTGTGATACAGAATGTAGACTACAATTATTATGAGGTCAAAATAACGTATTTTTTGCATTTTTATTATCTATTATCCTTGTGTTTTTATTTTTGACATGATAATGGCTATACTGCTTCTCAAAATTATTATCTGAAACTTCAGGGAACATGGAGATTATACCTATATAAAATCGATAGGGTACGGGCCGGTGAGATGGCTCAGCGGCTTAAGCGCCTGCCCGGCAAGCGCGAGGGCCGGAGTTCGACTCCCGGATCCCACATACGAAAAAGGGGCCGGTGATATCGCTCAGCGGCACGCGCGCCTACTGGCGCGCGAGGTCCTGAGGTCGACCCCCCGGTACCCACCAAAAAAAAGTAAAAAAATAAATAAAAAAAAAAAATCGATAGGGTATACATATGTTCAATTGACTTACATGCTGATGCACATTGGCATTTATCCTGTATGTCAATCATTGTGGAACTGACCTTAAACAAAAGACTTGAGGGAGTAACAATTTTAGATGGTGATCCTTCACACTTTGAATCTGTCTCATCTCTATATAGTATGCAAATTTCCTGGTAGATATTCTTGAAAATGAACATTATGAAAAATGTTTAGAATTGAAATGATTATCTCCTCTGATTAAAATCCCAAGACTATCTTTTACAGAGAAAAGTTTTTGGGTACACTCACAATTGGACATTTTAAAAGTTTTTAAATTGTTTAAACTTCTTATGCTTGAACCAATATAATTACAAGGTTGAATGAGAGGTAAGAGGTTCCTTTTATCTGAGTGTAAGGATCAAGTTCCATAAGGATGAACAGGGCCGGGTAGTGGATTGTATTTGCACTTGAATTCATTTTGCTGCCTTTTTAAACAAATCACATAAAGCCAAAAACTTAGCCTCAGTATCTCATTAGATGTTTGTAATCAACATCTCAGTCTGTAATATCATCAAAGGTTTTTTTCTTCTGTAAATGTTGCCTAGGCACTTGAAAAATCATCTTAAAATATATTTTTCAAGTGGCAGGCATAATTGGTGTAACATGAATTAGTCTAATATTCAGACTGATCAGGTTTATTTTGATCTTTTTCAGACACCACACTGTTATGTGTAACATGGCATAATGAAAATAGTGCTGATTAGGGATGTGAGAGATCTGCCTTGCAAAGTTGACCCTGATTCTTGAAATTTTCTTACAGTGAGAAAAAATGACGTCAGCTCTTTGAGTCAATGTTAAGTAAAATGGGGTTATAATCTAGAGTGGGTGATCTTTAAGAAGGCTTTCAGCTGATGTTTTATGAATCTCTAACAAAGATCATGTTGATAATGGGATATATCCCTACCATAGGGGTAACATAGTCTTATACAAAAGTAAAGCTGCTGTGTTATTGTGAGCATAGTAGAGAAGGAAACTCACCAGAATATTAACAAGAATGTGTCACAAGATGTAATCCAAGGTGTGTAGGCAATTATTCTTTCCAATGTTTTTCATTATCTCAGGTTTACAAAGCTTAGTTCAAATGCCCCTCAGTTGTTCTGTGAAAAGCCCTTCTCTTGTTTTACTGTATATTTTCCCTATATCTTCAGTGCCTATTTCCCTTCCCCTTGCTCCCAATATTCTTGACTATTTATGTAACCTTGTGAAAGACATAAAATTATTTTATGTGTGTTTGTTTTCAATTTAACTAAATGGTGCTATTGTACAGTTCTTCACTATTCCTTAATTTATAATTCAAAATTATGCATTTGAAATCTTTCCAAGTTTTACTATATATATATCTGTTTAGGGATTGTGATATTTTACTTATTGTATGAGAAATGGACACAAAGATTATACTATGCTATTCACTACCACAAATATACTGTAACCCAATTGAAACCTAAAAGTTCAGCATAAAGAGCGTGTCAGCAGAGAAAGAAGGGGAGGTCTGCTAATCTTCGCCATAGCCCCTTCATAGACCCGAGGGGCATTTTTTTTTTTTTTTTTTTTCCAAAAGAAGAACAAATTTTCAAACCAACATAATAGGAGGGTAACAATGGTTAATACACTACGTATTACTATCTTTAAGTTAGTTATTCAGGACACCAGACATTAGCATTCAATTGTCCAAACATTATTGGCACAAACCTTACTCTTCAATGAACTAAGTAAAAATGGTAGTGTATCTATCTTAACCATCTTATATATATATATATATACAAATGTTTTTTTCCCTTTCCCTTCTTTCTTTTCCCTATTCCAGTCTCTCTTTCCTTTTGACCAGTTTCTTTTTGATTCACCATATCTATTGTACATTTTGGATCTTATTTACTCTTTCAGTTTCTCATACTAGAGAGATAATACGATGCTTACACATGTGCTTCTGGTTTATTTCACTTATGAGTATTTTCTCGAGTTGCATCCATTTACCTATAAAAGTCTCCAGTTTATCCTTCTTTATGGCTGAATAGTACTCCATTGTATAAAAATACCACATCTTTCTTATCCATTCCTCAGTTGATGGGCATTTGGGTTGTTTCCAAGATCTGGCTATTACAAATTGTGCTGCTATAAACATGGGTGCACATATATCGCTGTGGTACGATGTTTTTAATTCTTCTGGGAAGATGCCCAGAAGGGGAATAGCTGGGTCAAATGGGACCTCCAACCCTAGTTTTCTGAGGAATCTCCACACTGACTTCCACAGTGGCTGTACCAGTCGACACTCCCACCAACAGTGAAGAAGGGTTCCTTTTTCCCCACAGCCCCTCCAGCATTTGTTATTAGTTGATTTCTTAATAGTAGCCATTCTTTCTGGGGTGAGATGGTATCTCAGTGTTGTTTTAATTTGCATCTCTCGAATGACTAGTGATGTTGCACATTTTTTTGTATATTTATTTGCCATTAGTATTTCTTCATCTGAGAAATGTGTATTCATCTCAGATGCCCATTTTTGGAGTGGGTCTTTAAATTTGGGAGGTCTGATTTTTTTGAGTTCTTTATATGTTCTCGATAGTAATCCTTTGTCTGAGGAACAGCTGGCAAACATTTTTTCCCACATTGTGGGTTGTCTCTTCACTCTGTTGGTGGTTTCTCTTGCTGTGCAAAAGCTTTTTAATAAGATGAGATCCCAGTTATTGATTCTTTGGGATAGTTCCCGTGCAGTTGAGTTTTTATTCATAAAGTCTTTGCCTACACCAATGTCTCCAAGGGTTTTACCTATCCTACCTTCCAGCAGATTTAATGTTTCTGTTTTAATATTTAGATCTCTGATCCATTTTGAATTTAGTTTAGTGCATGGTGAAAGATATGGATCTAGTTTTAATCTTCGGCATGTGTAGAGCCAGTTTTTCCAGCACCATTTATTAAAGAGGCTATCTTTCTTCCAGCGAATGTGTTTGGCACCTTTGTCAAAGATAAGGTGGCTTAGTATGTCTGGGGTTGTTTCAGCATCTTCTAATCTGTTCCATTGATCTTCAGGTCTGTTTTTTTGCCAGTACCACACTGTTTTTATCACAGTAGCTTTATAGTATAATTTCAAGTCGGGGATTGTGATGCCCCCTGCCTTGCCTTTGTTGCCCAGAATTGCCTTTGCTATTCTAGGTCTCTTCTGATTCCAAATGAATTTTAGGATTGTTTTCTCTAATTCTGTGAGATATGCTGTTGGAATTTTGATTGGAATTGCATTAAATCTGTATAACAATTTTGGAAGTATGGCCATTTTCACTATATTGGTTCTTCCTATCCAGGAGCAAGGGATATCTTTCCATTTTCTGATATCCTCTTCAATCTCCTTTTTCAGAGTACTGTAGTTTTCAGTATAGAGGTCTTTTACATCCTTCGTGAGGTTGATTCCTAGGTATTTCATTTTTTTGGATGTTATTGTGAAAGGTATTGTTTCCCTAATTTCTCTTTCAGTAAGTTTGTTATTTGTGTACAGGAAGGCTATTGACTTTTGAGTATTGACTTTGTATCCAGCTACACTACTGAATTTGCTTATTAAATCTAGCAGTTTTTTAGTGGAGTTTTTGGGATCTTCTGTGTAGAGTATCATGTCATCTGCAAATAATGATAATTTAACTTCTTCCTTTCCAATCATTATTCCTTTTATTTCTTTCTCTTGTCTAATTGCTCTGGCTAAAGTTTCCAGAACTATGTTGAATAAGAGTGGGGACAGTGGACATCCTTGTCTTGTTCCTGATTTTAGAGGGAAGGCTTTCAGTTTTTGGCCATTTAGTATAATATTGGCTGTTGGTTTGTCATAGATAGCTTTTACCAGATTGAGATAAAGACCCTCTATTCCAATTTTCTGTAGGGTTTTTATCATGAAAAGGTCCTGGACTTTGTCAAAAGCTTTTTCTGCATCTATTGAGATGATCATGTGATTTTTGTCTTTGGTTCTGTTAATATGCTGTATTACATTTATTGATTTACGTATGTTGAACCATCCCTGCATCCCAGGGATGAATCCAACTTGGTCATGGTGTATAATCTTCTTGATGATTTGTTGGATTCTGTTTGCCAGTATCTTATTAAGGATTTTTGCATCTATGTTCATTAGGGAGATTGGCCTGTAGTTCTCTTTCTTAGTTGGGTCCTTCTCTGGTTTTGGTATCAGGGTAATGCTTGCTTCCAGGAATGAATTTGGGAGTATTGCTTCCCTTTCAATTTCATTGAAAAGTTTGAGAAGTAGGGGCGTTAGATCTTCTCTAAATTTCTTGTAGAATTCGGCAGTGAATCCATCAGGGCCTGGGCTTTTCTTTGTTGGGAGGTTTTTAATTACATCTTCAATTTCATTGGTTGATATTGGTTTATTTAGGATTTTTAAATCTTCTTGATTTAGCTTTGGTAATTCATACGAATCTAGGAATCTGTCCATTTCTTCTGCATTTTCCATCTTAGTAGAATATAAATTTTCAAAATAGGTATAGATGATCTTCTGGATTTCTGCAGGGTCCGTCGTGATATCACCCTTTTCATTTTCAATTGCATGGATTTGAGTCTTTTCTTTTCTTTTTTTAATAAGGTTGGATAAGGGTTTGTCAATCTTATTTATTCTTTCAAAGAACCAACTTTTTGCTTCATTGATTCTTTGTATTGTTTTTTTATTCTCCAATACGTTAATTTCTGCTCTGATCTTTATAATTTCCTCCCTTGTACGGGCTTTTGGCTTAACCTGCTCTTCTTTTTCTAGAAGCTCGAGGTTCACCCTTAAGTTGTTTATTTGCGCTTGCTCTATTTTACTGATATAAGTATTTAATGCTATAAATTTCCCTCTTAGGACTGCTTTCATTGTATCCCATAAGTTCCGGTATGTTGTACTGTCATTATCATTCAGTTGTAGAAAGTGACTAATTTCTTCTTTAATTTCATCTGTGACCCATTGGTTGTTCAGGAGGATGCTGTTTAATTTCCATGTGTTTAGGGAGTTTTTGTGGGATCTTTTGCCATTGATTTCCAATTTCATTGCACTATGGTCTGATAATATGCATGGGATAATTTCAATTCCTTTGCATTTATTTAAGCAGGTTTTATGAGCTAGTATGTGGTCTATTTTGGAGAACGTCCCATGTGCAGCTGAGAAAAATGTGTATTCTGATGTTGTAGGATGGAACACTCTGTAGACATCTACTAAGTCCATTTGTTCAAAAGTTTGGTTCAGTTCTACTATTTCATTATTGATTTTCTGTCCAGTTGATCTATCTTTTTGTGACAGTGGAGTATTGAGATCTCCCAATATAATTGTATTAGTGCTTATTTGATTTTTCATGTCCTTTAGTACTTGTTTTATATAGCTGGGTGCATTGGTATTTGACGCATATATATTTATGATCGTTATCTCTTCCTCTTGGATTGTTCCCTTTACAAGGATGTAATGACCGTCTTTATCTCTCTGAATCCTTCTTGGCTTGAAGTTCACTTTGTCTGCAAAAAGAATAGCTACCCCTGCTTTTTTCTGGGTTCCTGTGGCATGGAGTATTGTTTTCCATCCTTTGACTTTCAGTCTATGAATTTCTTTCTGAATTAAATGTGTTTCTTGTATACAGCATATTGTTGGATCTTGCTTCTTGATCCATTTCGCCAGTCTGTGCCTTTTGATTGGTGAATTGAGACCGTTAACATTGATGGTTAAAACTGATATGTATTGACTTGTCATGATATTTTCCTGTTGTTGGTTCCCACTCTTTGTTTTTCTGCTTTCCGGCTATTTAATTATTTGCCCTGCCTGGTGGATTCCTTCTGTTGGGGTTCCTATCTCTTTCTAGAATGTCCTTCAGAACGTTTTGGAGTGCTGGTTTGGTGGTCATAAATTTTCTCAGATGTTCTTTGTCATGAAAGTATTTTATTTCTCCATCAATTTTGAAAGATAGTTTTGCAGGGTACATCAATCTGGGCTGAAAATTATTTTCCTTTAGAGCTTGCAATACATCATTCCAAGCTCTTCTTGAATTGAGAGTTTGTGCTGAAAAGTCAGCTGTGATTCTGATGGGTTTTCCTTCATAAGTGATTTGTCTCTTCTCCCTAACAGCTTTTAAGATTCTGCCCTTCTGTTGAATTTCTGGGATCTTGATTATAATATGTCTGGCTGAAGTTTTTTTTTGATCATGTCTAGTTGGTGTTCTAAAAGCTTCACTTATAGGGGTGTCAAATTCCTTTTCTCTTCCAGGAAAGTTCTCCCTGATTATGTCTTTGAACAAGGTTTTAATGTCGTTGATGCTATCTCCTGCTTTTTCATTTATTCCAATTATTCTTAAGTTGTTTATCTTTGAGTCATCTAGCAGCTGCTGAATTGATTTTTCATGGTCCCTTGCTATTTTTAAGAATTTTTCCATTTCATGATCACTAATTGCAAGCCTGTCTTCTATATCTGAGATCCTGTCCTCGCATTGGCTTATTCTGCTACAAATACTTTCAATGGAATTTTTTATCTCTTGGGTATCTGCTTGAATCTGCCTTATGGATTCCATTTCTTTCCTATGCTGAGCATTCATGGTTTCTATAGTTTTCTTAAGTTCATCTATTTTTTTGTCTGTATCAGCTATAGTGTCCTTAAGCATGGTCTTCATTGTAGACATTATCTCTGCAGTTATCTGTGAGATTATTTCTGTTTTAATTTTTTCCAGAACCTCATTCAGTTGCTTTGTTGTTACCACTTCAGATAGGCCAGGTGGGTGGCTTTCGGATTGTCCCACCTCGTTGCTCCCTAGGTTTGCCTTTGGTGAATTGGATGTGTGTGGTTGCATCTTGTTTAAGTGTCGTCTCATTTTTTCTTTCTTTAATTCCTGGGGTGATGTTTGCAAATTACCTATAGTAGGTTACTTTATTGCTAGTGTTTAAGATCTTTAGAAGATGACTACTTCTCTGCAGTATCTTCCAAGTGGAGCTTGCTTTTAGGTTTTGAGCTTTCTGCCAGATCCTACCTCTTCAATTCGTTGGGTATGCGAAGTTGCTACCTGTTTGGCCCAGTCCTTGATTCTTTGGTAGTGTGCCACTGTATTTTCTGTGTCCCTTAGTCAATCGCTGGTCTGCGCCGTTCTCCGCCGCTCCCCTGCCCCGCCGCTGTCTCAGGATCCTCCGTGGGGGCTCCCTGGGCACCAGCTGCCACCGTGTGTCCGTAGATTTGAGCTTCCGCGGCGCTGCAACTCCCGGGATAGTAGAAGGTGCACGCGCGCGGTCTGCTCCTTCTTTCCTTCTTCTTTGTTGGAAGTCACCCGTCACTGGTGCCGGGGGTCCCAGATTGCGCTTCAGAACTTCTCTGGGTTTCGGGGAGGCATCTCCCCCCCTCCTGCGCTTTCCGGGTCGCTATATTCCCGTGTTCCAATGGTAACTTTTAGAGAGAGTTTCACTGCCTGCTTCTTACTCCTCCGCCATCTTGAGGTCCTCCTCTGGATCTTGTTCCCGAGGGGCATTTCTAAAGGAACAATTAACCAGAAATAGGAATTGCTAACCCAAAGATCATGTTACATTTAGTTTCATTACAAACTCCCAAATTATTCTTCAATCATTTTTTATATTTCTGCCAAAAGTGCAAGAAAGTTTATACCTATCCACAACTTTATCAAAATTTGGTGCATTTCTGACTTTCTATTGTTTTTTGGTGTGATGGATGAAACAGTATCTCATTATTTACATTTGCCTTTTTTTTTTGTTTTAATAAGCTTGAGTATCTTTTCTTGTATTTGTTTGCTACTGGAATGTTTAGGATAAGCTAGGCCATGCTGGAATATCAATGGCATAAGTGGACAAAGTTTTATCTTTTATATTGTGCAATGCTACAGGGCAACACTCTTTGTGGTTGCTACTAGCTTCTATATCATGACTCACTAGCTTAGCTACCACTGAGGGCAAGAAGAAGGAACAGCAGCTCTTTCCTGACTTAGTACAAATGTGACACATGCCACTTAGAAACCATCAGCCAGAATAAGTCTCTTAAAGAAATCTTAGGCAATAGAAGATGACATGAATATTTGGTGGGCACTGCCACTTTACAACAAGTTTGAACACTTTGATTTCTTACCATACTTTTCATGCATTTATAATAAAGAAAAAATGTAAGCAATGATCAAAGAATCAATTTTGTATGTCACTGCCAGATTTTATCACGTCACCCCTCTGTTCACAAGTCTCCCATGGTTCCCCACTTCCTAATAGGCTAAACTTCTTGGCCTAGTTTTCTCTCCAGTAATAGTAGATCAAATTTAGGATGACTTTTCAATTCCATAAATTTTTGATCAGGTTTTATTCAATCTCTGAGCAAACTGGAAGATAGTGTAGTCCCTTAAGAATTGGTATAGAATTGAATAAAATTTAATAAGGCACCTGACAGTTATGTGATTGTGATTTGTAGAACTTTCATTTTATAACCCCTAGCAATATTGATCTCAGAAAAGAATAGAATGAGGGACAAAAAGAATGAATATCTTATTCATCTTTGTTCTAGTCTTCCTACTTAATAACTGCACCCAATAAAAAGCCTAAATTAATTTCTGAATAAGACTTGAACTAATTTTCTTTTGGGAAAATTGATTCATTGCCAAGACATTTTATGTACAATAAACAAGATGACAGGTAAATAGATTTCACAATGAGTACTCGAATGCATAATATGAAGGTATAGAAATAAACAACTAAAAAAGCATGATGTGGAGTGATCCTCACAAGGAGAGCCCAAGGGATTTGAGAGGTCCCTTTTAACATCACCAGGTTTTCTTTTGAACCCCAAGAGATGGCCCTGATTCTCTCAAGCAGAAAAAAAACACATTTTGAAGTTATGCTGTCCAATTATTTCAGTTGAGCACACAATACAAATAGCTCTTAGGGTGAGCTAAGGTATCTGAAAGTTTGTGGGCCTGCTTTACAAAACTTAACTCTGCCAGATTTTATAAAATGTCATTTCAATTTTTTTTGCACAATAGCATTGGAGAAAGGATGCACTCTTGATTAGCTTGACACGTGGTAATTTGGGTAGAATTTAAATTTATTTGTCTTCAACTAGAACAAATTGTCTCTCTGCCCTTGTTTATACAAAATGCTGTTATTTTTGCTCCTTTCATTTGTATAATCTGTGGCTTGGTTTCATCTTAAATGCTGGTAATTGGTACATTGAGGCAGGCTTTAACTACATCAAACTCATGGCTAAGAAAGCAAAATGGTGTGTGGAGGAGAGGTAGGAATAGATTCAGTACAAACATAAGATTTGTTAAACAAAAGCTAAGGACAATTTTTTTTTTAATTCTGACAGAACAATGAACTTGCAAAGTGTTTCCAAGTTTAGAAAAAAAGAAAAACTAAAGAAGAAACATTTCCATTGCAACTTGGTTTCAGTTCTACTTTACACTGAAGAATCTTTACTTTAAAATTTATAAACCTGTTAGATTAGATCAAGGGGACTCTACTAATTTGGTCTTATCCTAATGGGAAAAGTTCACATGTGAAGTTATAACTCCTCCTTAAAGAGAATTGGCATGTTAAATGATGTTCAGAAATAGCAATTAGCCTTGAGAACGTGTAAATACATACACTATTGTGAATTTAGATGTGAATTTTATTCCCTTAATTATGCTACACTTAATTGAACCATACTGGAGTAGATTATAGAATGAGAGAAAAACTAAAGATTAAAAGTCAACTGAGAGGCTACTTCAACCCATAAAAGCCTTTTTCCTCTCTTCAATATACTTCATCTTGATTCTGTTGACATAAACTAAATTTTATTCAATGTCAATTTGACCCTTGTATGCAATATCCAAATGAATTATTTCGTATAAGGGCTCAGTGCTGAGCAGAGAAAATAAAAAGGAAAAGGAATTTACTAAGCACCTATTGTGAGTTGGACATTCTTAAGCCTTTTAATATATTAACTAGTAGTCCTGATAATCAAGTTCACACCTATGTAATGTAGTAGTCTCATATTTATATTTTTAGTTTTATACTTTACTTTTTTTACAAAATTAATAGATGCTCACCCACAGAAATTTTGGAAAGATATTTAGAGGAAATTACAAATCATCTGTAATCTACTGTCCAGATATAATCACTATTAAGCCCATATTCCTTTTCCATATGGGTGCCTTAGTCTTTAATGTAATTGGAATTACACAGGTTATGCAGTTTCTCACCCTTCAATTTCCACTGAAATTATATCATCAACATTTTCTTGTATCATTATAAATTCTCCATCATGATTTTGAAGGGCCCATTATGTTTCATCATTTGGATGCATCATAATTAGTCTAACCTCTCTGGTATTCTGGGGGACATTTAATTTGCTGAGAATCTAACTTTCTATGAAATCAGAATGCATCTACAATAGTAACACTGTGGCCAGTTCAAGGTTATTGCTGTAACGCAATTAAAATCTAAAGTTTGACACACAAAAATATATCAGAAAGGATAAGAGGTGACATTAGCTTGTATTTAGAAAGAAGAGTTGATAGGACATACAACACTCTGCTCTATTATTTACTGTATTATTCAAGCCAAACTTAGGAGGGCTAAGCTCAAAACATTTAGGCCTTTGTGACTTTGTCTCCAACTCTTCCTGAAGCCCAGTTAAACTCGTGCACACCTCAGTAAAGTCTTAATATAGATTTTTCTTTCTTCTTGGGTAATATTTTGCAACTTACAACCCAAAGAGGCCTAATTCACACTTACTAAATGAACAAACTATTTAGTGTCTATAACAAAGATGACAAGTTGTATTGGTGTTTTCAGAAAAATGGGAAAGAAATATATATATAATGCAATAAATAATTATAGATGGTTATATATTATTGCATAACTAGTTATTATAATTATATATATGAAAATTTATAAGGAGAAATTTTCACTTAACTATGGAGGCTGAGAGAGTTCAAAAATTGCCATCTGCAATCTACTTTACTGAGTCTACCAGTTCAAATACTAATCTCATCAAGAAAACACTCTCACAGAAATAATGTTTGGGGGCCAGTAAGATGGCTCAGCGGCATAAGCGCCTGCCTGTCAAGCGAGAGGGCCTGAGTTCAACTCCCAAAAACCACATACAAATAAAGGGCCGGTGATATCGCTCAGCAGCACGGGCGCCTGCTGGCATGTGAGGTCCTGAGGTCGACCCCCGGTACCCACAAAAAAAAAAAAAAGAAAAGAAATAATGTTTGACACCCAGCTAAATTGCATCAGCAGAGTTCTGGGTGTGAAAGACCCACCATAGGGAGGATTGTTGCCAGAATGGTATCAAAGAGAAACGAAGAAAGACGGTTTGCTTCTGGTTACTCAGAGGAGCTCCAGTCTCCACTTTCACCTTGGACATCATCTCCTGGCTTCCAGTGCAGACTCTAGTCCTCAGCGCAGACTCTTCAGCCTCCCAATAGGGACTTGCATGGGACACTACAGTGGGCTCCAGGCCTCTGACTAGATTCTTCAGATCTCCAGCACACATAGGACATTTTGCACTCTTTTACATCTGACTCTGTGGGCAGTCATTGTAAGCCAATCTTGTAAACTTTTATATATTTGTATATCTTAAGTTAAATCTGTTTCTCTAGTAGGAAAAGAAAGAGAGACAGGAGAGAGAGAGAAAGAAAGAGAGAGAAAGAGAGAAAGAAAGAAAGAAAGAAAGAAGAAAGAAAGAAAGAAAGAAAGAAAGAAAGAAAGAAAGAAAGAAGAAAGAAAGAAAGAAAGAAAGAAAGAAAGAAAGAAAGAAAGAAAGAAAGAAAGAAAGAAAGATGTTTCACCAGATATCTTGGCATCTCCTGATCAGTTCAAATTTAAACATAAAAGTAACAGTCCCAAGTCTACCCCTTGTCAAATTTGACATTTGTATTCATCTTGTTAAGCCATACTTAATCTCCAAATAAAGATACTATCATAATCTCCAAATAAAGATACTATCATTATCATGGTCATAATTCCACTTGACATGATAGAACTATCCGGCTTATAACACACAATGCACTAATCCCTTTTCCAAAAAAGGAATTAAAGCCCTTGAGTGGTGTTTATTATTCTGCTTTACATCCTGTAACTTAAGTACTATAATGTAAAATTAGCCATAGGTAAACACTATGAAATAAATTCAATATGTCTTACACTGTATCTTAAGTTGTATAAGTGAATAAGAGAGGGAAAAGAAAACACACATGTTTATAACAAAATAAAAACAAATATTCATGACAATTATTCTTTTCTTTCTGTAATTGGTTATAATGTGGTTGTAGCAGGTATCTGTGAAAATCTTCCTCTACTATCCATTGTGTATTCCCCTTGCCTTCAGTGAGTGCCACAGATGGTCATGGTTGTCTGGTGGGGTGACCCAAACCTCCATTCCTGAAAGGACTGGGCCATTTGTATTCCTGTTTAAACTGAGTTGTTGTAGTTGTACATTTACATTAATCATATGGCATGGTAATATTGAAAAATGTTCAAGACAGTGACAGCAAGCCTTTTAGAACTTTCAATGATACAAATAGCCCACTGCTGCAGGAGTGCCATGGGTTCACCACAACTGCCCTAAGGTATTTCCTGTATTCCAAACACTTCTTTACATCCTCTGTGTACTAACTGTCCAATTTCCCCTTGGTAATTAGGATCAATAAGCCAGCTAAACCCTTAATTCTTTGTTTGCCTGTTGACTCAAAGTTATGAGGAACCCAAAGTGGCCAGGTGACAGTCCTAACTTCCAGTTCAATGGAATCACTGGTCTGTTACCTTGTAGAAGCATTTTCCCCCCTAAAACTAAAGCTTCTAGACTAGCAGAGCACGAAGGAACAGGAACAAGGACAAAGAATTTTGCTGAAGGATTACTAGGGTTAATAGTGAGTAGCAAAAAAAATTTTTTAAAGAAATAAATATATAAAAAATAGTGAGTGGTGCCATTCCCATTTCCACCCCTTCATCTCTAGACCATAAATCCTAGATGCCAGAGAAACAGTAGTGGACACTGATTTAGAGCATATGCAGCCCATTTGACAACTTTCCCCAGCCCCCCAAAATATTGCCATATATTTGGTGCTGTAACTGAATTTTCAAAAGGCCAATGCACCATTCTATCAAGCCGTCTTCTTCAGTCTGGTGGAAAAGATAATAAGATCCATGAATTCCAATACCATGGGCCCACTATGGCACTTCTTTTGCTGAAATGACTTCCTTTATCAGATGCAGTGCTGTACGGAATATCATAACAGTGGAAAAGGCATTCTGTAAGGCTAGAGAAGGTAGTTTTGACTGAAGCATTCTGTGCAGGGAAGACAAGGGAGCAGTCACATAGAACACAAATATCTTCATATCGTTTGACCATATGGAAAAACTTACTCAAATAGCTGTTCCCCAAATAATTTTTCCCAATTTTCTAATCACATACCTTTTAAGTCCCTAACCATCCAACCAAACCATTGTCCAAAGCCCATTAATTGGTATACAGTTTCATGTCTAGCCATTTCTCCTTCCAGGAAAAGTGAACAATTAAGATGTCTTTCCCAAAGTTTTGCTTGCTGGTAGGACTTCCTTTCACCACTGTCCTTCTGGAATGCTCCAGAGAGAAGCTGTAGTGTTGTTGCTGTCTACTTTCAGATGGTGCCTGTATATTCTTCATGCAGAACCATACATAAACCAGAGCTGTCTTCCTTTTCTCTATCAACTGAGTGCAGGGAACTCTTTTTGAGGCCACCCGTATAGGTTGGGAGAGAGAAATTAATATCACGCAGGTCCATGCTATTCCAAACAGATTGCATTGAGATTAGACAGTCAATTCAAAAAAGATACTGAAAAAGTAGAGCCCCTCTACTTCCAGAAGACAACAGACAAGGACATAGAAATGTCCAATCTGGTTCCTATACAGAACAGTAAAAGAAATGCAAATATTTAGCTTAGTATAATTATCCATAAGTGTTGAATTATTTGTTGTATAAAAGAAAATTAGATGTGTTCTATTTAGATCCATAACTTAGAATTTATACCACTAAAACATAATTTTGTTTAATATAAGGAAGAGCATTCCAAAATAATACAATAAAAAGTGGATTCGGTTATATTAGGAAGTAGTTACCTATTAGAATTCTCAAGTCACGATGTAAATAATAATCATTTGATGGAGACATTAAGAAGAGAATTCAAGATATTCATAGAAGGTTCTATTAGGTGATATTCAAGTTGACTTTCAAACTTGCTGGGGGTTTCTTCTTACATACTATGGTTTATTATAACAAGATACTTAAGATTTAAAAGTTATTTTTTCAGGATGAATGTTGTCTGGCTCTTCTTTGAGGACCAGAACAAAAGTGTGATTGCCATGTTACACACTGATGTGCCAACAAGATTATTTTTCCAAGACAGTATGAGAAAATGTCATCGAAGACTAGCACAAACTATGATTTAGAGGGAAGGAAGTCAATATGTAGGGAGACAGTGTCAAATCTGGGGATGAGAAGAGACAAGAAATGTGAGAACTAATACAAGATGAGGCTGAGAAAAAGTTAGAAAGCAATGAAGGGAATAGGACAAACCAAATGGGTCAGAAATAGCACAGTAAGCAATGAGTAAGCTGGCTTCTACCAGCCAAGCATGGACATTAAAGAACAGTGGAGAGCTAAAATATAAAAGGAAACATGTTTATAGAGATCAGAGTCTCTGGCCAACTTTCTCATTTGAAAATTAAGAGTTGTTCTGAGGTTTAAATGAGAAAATAGACTTGATGTATTTGGCACAGTTCTTGGAACATCATAAGTGTGCATTACTCTGTAGCTATATTTATGAATTATTTGAAGGTCTTATGTATTCATCTATTTGTTAATTAAAAGTTTACTGTCTATCAAAGTTTGGCCTGATCTACTCAGTCATCACCATTGTAAATGTTAGAGATTTTCACAAAATCCAAGCAAAAGGAAATCAGTGATGGAAGTCAAACAAGAAGGAACACCCCAATTTACAATCTGTAACTCTAACTTTTCACTTTACTCCTGAGTAGAAAGACCAAAACAGTCTTCATTGTAAACCGATCTTTATACATGGCAATGTCATAGCGTAAAGTGATTGACGGTATTTCTTAGTATCCACCAAGAACTCAGTACAAGAATTGAGCTTCTCTGGACCATCTGGGCTTCCTGTGAAACTGTTACCCATAATTAAGTCAAATGGCAGCCAAAATTATTTAACTCAGCTCATTTATTTTGATAAAATGCCTTCTAAGTTCAACTCCCCAGGGTTAACACAGTCACTTTACTTAATTTACAACTCTGTAAGCTTGACAGCATACCAAGGATATAGCAAGACTTGGCAGTTGACCAGAAAAACTGTACATGTGTTGAGTCAGTGTTCAAAAAAAAATGTTTTTAAATTGCAATGAACGAAAATGTGGGAGCAGAAAAGAATAGAAAAGGTGTAATGAGATTAGAAGAAAAATCTTTGACATTTCAAGGAAAGATGGGATGGATGAGTAGAGAGAACAAAAGAGGTACTTCAGCAACAGAAATACAGCCATAATCCCAGCCCTTCTACCCCTATAATCCATACATCATTTGAAGGAGAGCAATGTAAATAAATTTTTAAATCTCTAGTTTAGTTTCTCCATGGCAATTTTTTAAAGAAATCACAAGAAGTGACATGACTAAGGACTCTTCAAAGTGTGTATCAATCTTCTGACAGAATCAGGGATAGAACTAGATTGTCTCACTCCATTGCATTTCCATAGTACTTTTTTTTTTTTGTGGGTACCTGGGGTCGACCTCAGGACCTTGCGCACCAGCAGGCGCCCATGCCGCTGAATGATATCACCGGCCCTTCTTCCATAGTACTTTTTAAAAGTGGTATTATACTGTGAAGACCTCACTTAAGAAGTATACCCTCAGGAAAAAAATGTGGCATAAACACAGAGACAGTAGTAAACAGAGCCTATGTTTAAAGCATTCACTGCAACAACCAACTTAGATTTGATCTAATTTTTTTAACCACTACAAGTTACATCTCTCAAGCGGTTTGGTTACATTTTCTGAATGTTGCTTTAGTTTTTGTTTCATCTTTACTCTATTTTATTTTATTTTATTGGTGTATGTTTGCAATACTATATCACAATCATAGTTGTTTGGAGGAATTGGTACATATACATATATATATGGCATATTTTGATTTTCCCCTTTATTTCTAAAAGGTTGTGTTGAAAGTTAACTATGTCCCTATCTCACCCAGTTATTATTATTGTTAGAGAAATAATATTATATAACATGAAGTCCTTAACATAGTCCCTGGCACATAAGAGGTATTTGGTAAATGGTGGGTCTTATTATGAAGGTCAGAGTTTTGCATATACTGTATCTCCCTAATCAGACCATTAGATCTGACAGATTCCATTTATTCTGAAATAAACACTAAAAACCTTAACTACAAAGGAAGAGGTAAAATTTGATTACAGTCATGAACTAATTATAAAAGGTATCACAAATATAGTACAGTAAGTCGCCGACTTATGAATGAGTTCCATTCTGGGAGAATGTTCATAAGTCCATCTCACTCCTAAGTCCGAAAAAATGAGTGTTGTACACCTTTGACACAAATATACAATGTAAAACATAAAAAACCCAAACCCAAACACACACACACACAAATACTTAAAAAAACTATTTTTACTTTTACAGTTACCTGAAAATTGTGGTACAGTACAGTACAACTATAAATAAACTTTTTTTACATTTACAATTACCTTAAAATGGTAATTGGTCCACAATTTGTTTGCATCTACAAATATTTGTAATACAAGGCCCGTTCATATCTGAGAAAGTTCATAACTCAAATGTTCATAAGTCTGGGACTTAACTATATATTCATTTTTATACACAGATAAGGTGCAGAAGCTGACTAAAATGTTTGATATTAGACTCAGATTTGCCTCAGATAGAGAGAAAGACAAATGACAGACATAAGACAGACAGATACATATGCAAAGATTTGAGAAACCACCTGTGGAATAATGCAGGAAACTGCTAGAACTAATTATGGCCTATCCAGGTCTACCTAATGGTAGATTTCAGTCAATCTTGGTAATGACTATGCAGAAAATTAAAGGTCAAGAATTTTCCAACCGTCTTCTGAGCACTCAGAACTAAACAACTTTTAATGCCTAATAAGACAATGTGAGTTAAAACCTCAAGTGAAAAGAGGATCTAGAATCAAATACACTCTTGGAGTGATATTAGGTCCAACTAATTGATGTCCACTGTGATTTACTCCAGTCTAGACCCTAAGTCAGAATCCAGTGCACGGCAAAGAAGCACAGGTTGTTGCTGGTGGTGGTGGTGGTGGTGGAAGCGCGGGGTGGTTGTAATCTCCTTTCAGTACAAACTCTGAAGACCAAAAAGAGATGGCGGCAAAATGCTCCCATTTTTTCAGTCGCGTTCCTCTTTCTCATTTGTTGTATGATTGGGAAGGAATTCTATCAGTGTATTTTCCAGAGCTAAGCCATAGAATTATCAAGGGCAGAACTAACCTACAAAAGCCTATATACTGGTGAAGGGTTTAAAGAAATTACTCTCACTAGTGGTGCCATTTTCTCTATTATTTGCAGATGATAGACAAGTGAGGAAAAGATGTATACAAGTGCATTAGTCAGGGGTCTCCAGAAAGATAAAACCAATAGGAAATAGATGGATAGATGATAGGTAGATAGTAGATAGATGATAGATAGATAGATAGATAGATAGATAGATAGATAGATAGATAGAGGAATTTATTGGGGATATTAGCCCATATGATTATGGCAGCTGAGAAGTCCCCAATAGGCCATCTATAAACTGAAAAACACTAAAGAGCTGGGCTCATTCCAAGTCAGAAAGCCCAACAACAAAAGAAGTTGATGGTGTCATTCTTAGTCTGAATTTGAAGGCTTGAGAACTCCCAGAAGGCCACTGACCAAAGAATGTGGAGTCCAAAGAGTCTGATGTCCAAGGGCAGAAGAAGAAGGAAGTTCAACTTTAGAATAGAGAAAGAGAATAGAGAGAGAGAGAGAATTCACCCTTCCTCCACCCATTTATTCCATCCAGATGACCAGCTGATTGGATGGCACCAACCCACATTGAGAATGAATCTTCCCCACCCAGACCACTGGTTCAAATACTGACATCCTCCAGAGATACCCACCCAGACACCCAGAAACATTGCTTCACAGGCTATGTAGGTTTCCCACTATCCAGTCCAGTTGGCACCTAAAATTAACCACAACAAACTTTAATAACCTGCATTTTTTGAATCCAAGGTGGAAATAGAGGCAGGGGCAACAAACTGGTACATGCTTCTACATGACTGATGTTACAGAATGACTTATGAATCCTCTCAACCCATTGTCCATCTATCCTAGTCACTGAGGCCAACAAAAATCTATTCTCTGAAGTTCCCCTACCCTGACTTCTCACAACGCCTATCTGAAAGAGGGAAAACAAACAAAAATAGAAAACTTTACATCTTATTTCCTAGAAACTTGCTCTTTAAAGTAGGAGTCTTAGAATTACCTGGCGGGCCAATGAGATAGCTCAGCAGCATAAGTGCCTGCCTGGCAAGTGCGAGGTCCTGAGTTCGACTCCTGGTACCCACATACGAAAAAAGGGCCAGTGATATCGCTCAGTGGCGCGGGCACCTGCTGGCACACGAGGTCCTGAGTTCAACCCCCAGTACCCACAAAAAAAAAAGAATTACCTGGCAACTTGTTGGAAACGCAGGCTCTGGGGCTCTACTCTAGAAGTACTCAATCAGAATTTCATTTTAATAAAAATCTCTCCACTGTGTTCTCTCTTGCCTGGTGGTCCACCCTCATGCTATAGGGTGTACTTCCTTTCCCACTTTTTACTCAGCCCAAACTTGTTCTGCAGAGCCCATTTTCCCCTTACCCTTCTGCTTCTTTTTTCCTACCTTTAGTAAATGTGAAACTTTTCCACCATTAAGAAAATAAAAAAGAAGCTCAAGCAATTCTATGCAAAGTTTGAACAAAACTATTCCAAATTTTCCCCATAACAGGAGAAACACAGCAAAGTTCCCTCTGCCTTGTTTCTACATTATGTCCAAACAAATCATTTGCTGCCCAGGTTGCATAAAATTATTATTTGTTAATTGTGCTGGTAGTGGACAAGCCCAGCTAGCATTCTGATTCAAATTCATCCAACATGACTCTACTCATCATTAAGAACACAATTTTGAATTTATACCTGGCTCAAGGAAACCATAGCTTAACTGCCTAAGTAGAGAGACTCACAAATGAGAAGCTACGCCTTCATAGTAATCATGGTCTGTTAATACCCACTCTAATATCTGAACTGAACTGACAATAACAGGCTTATTTTTCTTGTGGTCAAAATTTTAGCAACAACTCTTACCACCAATAGCATTTTACTTCTCAAAACATTTGTTTTACAAAGGAAATACCTAAAATTTATCACCATGCATGTGCTGTAGGTATCTACAAAAGACAGACAAACTTGAAACATTTCAATGCTTATCAAACTGAAAAGTTATTTACACATTCCTACATTCATTTGGTAAATAGCTCATGGTTTCTCTGTCCCTTACTAGGAAAAGACATATCCAGGCTTACAATTAACATTAGAGATATAGAAAAATTAACAGATCACTATGATTCTATTAGTCTACTTTGAATTACTATAATGAAATACCTAAGACAGGCTCATTTTTTTTATTTTTTTATTTTATTGGTACATTTTAGATATATATAATGATAACATTCATCATAGAGAATCATACCTGTATATATCTTGTTTCTTTTATTCCCATTCCCCTCCCTTCCCTTCAACCACTCTTTCCCTCCTTATTTACAAAAGCTTTGTTTCCATTTTTTCCTTCTATTCTTTCTTCTTGTCCCTTCCTTCCTTTCCCCCTCCCCCCTCCCTTGTTCCCCTTCCCATTTTAACATCTTCTCATTTCCCAATGCCTATTATAGATTTTGGTCCTTGTTTACCCTTCTGGTTTCTCACACCAGAGAAACAATGCAGTATTTAAACATGTGGATCTGATTTATTTCACTTAAGAGTATGGTCTCAAGGTGCATCCATTTACCTAGAAATGTCTCAAGCTTATCCTTCTTTATGACTAAGTAGCACCCCACTGTATAAAAAAACCATATCATGTGCACCCATGTTTATAGCAACACAATTTGTAATAGCTAGATCCTGTAAACAACCCAAATGCCCATTAACCGAGGAATGGATAAAAAAGATGTGGTATTTCTATACAATGGAGTACTACTCAGCCATAAAGAAAGATAAACTGGAAACTTTTATAGGTAAATGGATGCAACTAGAGAAAATACTCACAAGCGAAATAAACCAGATGCACATTTGTAAACATCGTATTGTCCCCCTAGTATGAAAATGCAATTTTACTGTGACTATTCTATTCCTTAGTCTTCTATTTTTACCTAGCTTTTACATGGTTTAATCTTATACTGAGTAATATTTTTCTCCAAAAGGTATTTGTACATTCTCTAATGCTTGAGTTTGTTAATACATAAGAATGTTTACTTGTTGTCTTTAAAAATAATAATAATAAAGTTTTATTAGGAAAAAAATCATATCTTCTTTATCCATACATCACTCAATGGGTATTTGGGCTGTTTCCAAGATTTAGCTATTACAAACTGTGGCATTGTAAACATGGATGTGCATGTATCACTGTGGTATGATACTTTTAATTCTTTTGGGAAGATAACAAGAAGGGGAACCGCTGGCTCAAATGGAACCACTAGTTTTAGTTTTTTGACAACTCTCCACACTCATTTCCACAATGGTTGTACCAGTCTATACTCCCACCAAAAGAAGCGTTCTTCTTTCCCCACTGTTCTGCCAGCATTTGTTATTGGTTGATTTCTTGAAAATAGGCATTCTTTCTGAAGTGAGACGGAATCTCAGCATTGTTTTAATTTACATCTCAAAAATAATCAGGGACATTAAACATTTTTTCATGTATTTATTTGCCATTTTGACTTCTTCATCTGAGAAGTATCTATTCACTTCAGATGTCCATTTTTGGATTGGGTCTTTAAATTTGAAGGGACTGACTTTTTGAGTTCTTTATATATTCTAGATATTAGTCCTTTGTGTGAGGAACATTTAGCAAAAAATTTTTCCAACTCTGTGGGTGGTTTCTTTTGCTATGCAAAAGCTTTTTAATAAGATGAGATCCCAGCTGTTAATTCTTTGTGATACTTCCTGTGTGATCAAGGTTTTGTTCATAAAGTCTTTGCATACACCTATGTCTTTGCCTATACCTTGCCTCCACTATTCTATCTTCCAGCAGATTTAGTGTTTCTGTTTTAATATTTAGATTTTGATCCATTTTGATTTTAGTTTACTGCATGGTGAGAGATATGGGTCTAGTTTTATTCTTTGGCATGTGGAAAGCCAGTTTTTCCACCATCATTAAAGGGGCTATCTTTCTTCCAGTGAAGGTGTTTGGCTTTGTCAAAGACAAGGTGGCTGAGTGTGTTTGGAGTTGTTTCTGCATATTCTAAACTGTTCCATTGATCCTCAGGTCTGTTTCTAGCCAGTACCATGCTGTTTTTACCACAGTAGTTTTGTAGTATAATTTCAAGTTGGTGATTGTGTTGCCCCCTGCCTTGCCTTTGTTACCCAGAATTGTTTTTGCTATATTAGGTTTCTTCTGTTTCCAATGAATTTTAGGATTGTTTTCTCTAATCTGTGAGGTATACTGTTGGAATTTTAATCAGGATTTTGTTAAATCTTCATGAAAATTTTGGAAGAATGGCCATTTTCACTATATTGGTTCTTCCTACCCAAGAACAAGGGATATCTTTCCACTTTCTGATATCCTCTATGATCTCCTTTTTTACAGTATTATAGTTTTCAATGCAAAGGTATTTTACTTCCTTCCTTAGATTGATACCAAAGTATTCCATTTTTTGGATGCTATTGTGAAAGGTGTTGTTTCCCTAATTTCTCTCTCAGTGAGTTTGTTATTTGTGTACAAATATGCTATTGATTTTTGAGTGATGACTTTGTATCCAGTTACACAACTGAATTTGGTTATTAAATCTAGAAGTCTTTTGTGGAGTTTTTGGGGTTTTCTGTGTACAGTATCATGTCATCTGTGAATAATGATAATTTAATTTCTCCCTTTCCTATCCTTATTTCTTTTATTTCTCTCTCTTGTCTAATTGCTCTGGCTAATGTTTCCAGAACTGTATCAAAGAGGAGTGGTGATAGTGGACATCCTTGTCTTGTTCCTGCATTTATAGTGAAAACTTTCAGGTTTTTTTTTTTGGTTTTCTTGTTTGTCTGTTTTTTTGGTTTTTTGTACCGGGGGTCGAACTCAGGACTTTGTGCTTGCAAGCAGGTGCTTGTGCCACTGAGCAATACCACTGGCCCTTTTTTTCCTTTGTATGTGGGTACTGGGAGTCAAACTCAGGACCTTGCGCTTGCCAGGCAGGCACTAATGCTGCTGAGCTATCTCACCGCCCCAAACTTTCAGTTTTTGTCCATTCAGTATGATGTTGGCTGTTGGTTTGGCATAGAGGGCTTTTATCACATTGAGGTAAATACCATCTATTCCAATTTTCTCTAGGGTTTTTATCATGAATGAGTGCGAATGGGTGTTAGACTTTGTCAAAAGCTTTTCTGCATCTATTGAGATGATCATGTGGTTTTTCTCCTTGGTTGTGTCAATATGGTGCATTACACTTATTTATTTCTGTATGTTGAACCGTCCCTGCATCCTGGGGATGAATCCCACTTGGTCAAAGTGTGTAATCTTCTTAATGCTGCATTCTGTTAGCCAGTATCTTACTGAGAATTTTTGCACATATGTTCATTAAGGAGGTTGGTCTGTAGTTCTCTTTTTTGGTTAGATCCTTCTCTGATTTCTATATCAGGGTAATGCTTGCTTCCAGGAATGAATTTGGGAGTATTGTTTCACTTTCCATCTCATTAAAGAGTTTGAGACCTTTTCTAAAATTTCTTGTAGAATTCAGCAGTGACTCCATCATGACCTGGGCTTTTGTTATTGTTGTTAGTGGTGGTGGTGGTGGTAGGTTTTTAATTACATCTTCAATTTCATTGACTGATATAGGATTATATAGAATCTTTATATCTTCTTGATTCAGCTTTGATAATTCATATGTGTCTAGGAATCTGCCCACTTCTTCTGTTTTCCATCTTATTAGAATACAGGTTCTCAAAGTAGGTATTGATGAGCTCTGGATTTCTGAAGCATCTGTCGTGATTTCACCATTTTCATTCCTAATTGTATGACTTTGAGTCTTTTCTTTTTTTGATTAGGTTGGCTAAGAGTTTGTTAATTTTATTTAATCTTTAAGAGAACCAGTTGTTTGATTCATTGATTCTCTGTACTGTATTATTAATCAAAATTGCATTAATTTCTGCTCTGATTTTTATAATTTCTTCATGTATGAGTTTTGGATTTTGCTCTTCTTTTTCTAGAAGCTTGAGGTTCAACATTAGGTTGTTTATTTGAGCTCGCTTTGTTTTTCTGATGTGGGAATTCACCAGTATAAATTTTCCTCATACAACTGCTCTCATTGCATCCCATAAGTACCAGTATGTTATATTGGCATTTTTGTTTAATTATAAAAACTGCCTAATTTCTTCTCTAATTTCATGTGTGACCCTTGGTTTTTCAGGAGGATGTTATTTAATTTCCATGTGTTTATAAAGTTTTTGTGGATTCTTTTGCCACTGCTTTCCAATTTCATTGCACTATGGTCTGATAACATGCATGGGATAATTTAAATTCTTTGCATTTACTTAAGCATATTTTATGAGCTAGTATGTGGTCTATTTTGGAGAACATCCCATATGCAACTGAGAGGAATGTGTATTCTGATGTGGGGTGAAACATTCTGTAGACATCTACTAAGTCCATTTGCTCAAAAGTTTGGTTCAGTTCTGATATTTCATTGTTGATTTATTTTTCTCTAGGTGATCTGTCTACTTGTGACAGGATATTGATGTCCCCCATTGCAATTGTATTAGTGTTTATTTGATTTTTCTTATCTGTATTTGTTTCATATAGTTGGGTGCACTGGTATTTAGAGCTTTATATTTAAGATTGTTATCTCTTCCTCTTGGATTGTTCCCTTAACAAGGGTTTAGTAACCTTCTTTGTCTCTCTTGATCAGTCTTGGCTTGAAATTCACCTTGTCTACAAATAGAATAGCTACCCTCTTTTTTTCCAGGTTCCTGCCACATGGAGTATTGTTTTCCATCCTTTGACTTTCAGTCTATGAGGTTTTTTTTTTAGTTAAATGTTTTTCTTGTATACAGCATATTGTCATATCTTGCTTTTTGATCCATTGTGCTGGTATGTTTCTTTTGGCTTGTGAATTAAGATCATGCACATTGATGGTTGAACTTGATATATATTGACTTATGCTTGTCAAGTTATTTTCCTGTTGTTGATTCCATTTTTTGTTCCCCTCTGTTTGTTGGTCTTTCCTGGTGGATTCATTCTGTTTGGGTTCATGGAGTTGTAGTCCTCTTTATCTCTTTCTACAATGTCTTTCAGAAAGAACTTTTTGGGGTGCTAATTTGGTGCTAATGAATTTCTTCAGGTGTTCTTTCCTGGAAGTATCTTATTTCTCCATCAATTTTATAAGATAGTTTTGTAGGGTACATCAGTCTGGGCTGGAGGTTATTTTACTTTAGGGCTTAAAATACTTCTCTCCAAGCTCCCCTTGACTTGACAGTTTGTGTTGAGAAGTCTCCTGTAATTCTGATGGGTTTTTCTTTATAGGTGATTTGTTTCTTTTCTCTAACAGCTTTTAATATTCTCTTCTTGTGTTGAATTTCTGGATCTCTGACTATTATATGTCTTGGTGTAGATTTTTTTTAATCATGGCTAATTGCAGTTCTGTATGCCTCAATTATCTGTATGTCAAATTCTTTTTCCCTGTTTGAGAAGTTTTCTGCTATAACTTCTGTGAACAGGTCCTCTTATGTCATTTGTGCTACCTCCTGCTTTTTCACTGACTCTGATCAATCTTATATTATTCTTTGCATCATCCAGTGGCTTTTGGATTGATTTTTTGTGGTGGTACTTTGCTATTTGTAAGAAATGTTTCTTTATATAATCACTAACCACAGTCTTTCTAGATCTGATATTCTGTCCTCACATTCATTCATTCTGTTGTATATACCTTCAGTGGAATTTTTAAACTTCTGGATATCTCTTTGAATCTGTTTCATGGATTCTATTTCTTTTCTATGTTGGGCATTCATAATTTCCATCATTTTCTTAAGCTCATCTATTTTTTTAATCTGTATTTCCTCTAGATTCACTATCCATGTCCTTCATTATGATTGCCATATCTATAGTTGTCTGAGAAATTATTTCTGATTTGATTTTTTTCTAGAGCCCATTCATCTGCTTTGTTACTTCTGCTGTTACCACTTCAGAGAGTGCAGGTGGGTGGTTCTTAAATTGTTCCACCTCATATGTTCCTCTGCCTTTTGTGAGCTAGAAGTCCGGGGTTGCATCTTGCTTCCATGTTTTTGCATTTTCTATGTTTTTTTTTTAGTTCAGTTCCTGCGTTAATGCTTGTAAATTGCTTATGGCAGGTAGCTTTATTGCTAGTATCAATAACTCTTAGAAAATTACTACTTTTCAGAGATGACTTCCAGGTGTAGCTGGCTATTGGGTTTTGAGTCTATTTTGAGATCCTACCTCTTCAATTTATTGGGGATGAGATATTGTGGCCTATTTGGCCCAGCTCCTAGTTCTTTGGCACTGGCCTATAGTATTGTTTATGACCCTCAGGCAATCTCAGTCTTGGCATACCCAGGAAGAAAAATGGATTAGATCAATCATGTCACCTTAGCTAAAGTAGTACAATGAGTAATAACAATTGCATCAAACACACTCAAGAAAACCAGTGAGATAGCTCAGTGGCATAAGCACCTGCCTGATGAGTGCAAGGTCCTGAGTTTGGCTCCTGAAACCCACATAAAGGAAAAAAAGGGCTGGTGATATCACTCAGCAGCACAAGCGCTTGCTGGCAAGCACGAGGTCCTGAGGTTGACTCCCAGTACCCACATTTAAAAAAAACTCTAGAAAATAACAAATTGTGGTAACTATTAACTTGCCATCTTTAACTGTATGAACTAGATTTGGGGCTACATAACAAAATCTAAAATAAACAGAAAATTGTATGCAGTAAATATGCTCTCAATATGGGGATTTTACCCTCAGGAGAAAAAATTTAAAAGAGGTAGGTGGAAAAAATAGAGAAATACAAGAGAAAGGGATTAGAAGCAAGGCTGGAGGGCAAGGGAAGATTATGCAAACTTTGGAAAACTGGTGAAGAAGACAGGAGGGAAAGAAAGAAGGAAGAAATAAAAACAAGAACAGAGCAAAACAACAAAAAAAACTAGAAGCAATGTTCACACTCGTATAAAAACAAGAACAAGAAATAAAGAGAAAAATAAAGGAAAAGTAAAAAAAAAAGGAAGAAAAGATAAAAATGTCTACTTCAAGGCATGTCTCTGCTGTCACTTGTAGACAGAGTGGGCAGACAGAGCCCAGATCCAAGTTGATTAACCCCAGCGAGCCAGCGCAGATTTACAGTAGTGTAGTGGATGATAATCCCAGCAAGACTGCAACTTTAATTCCACTGAAGTTCAGCCTGGTTTCTGGCTATGAGGCTGGGACTTGAGTTGTTCAGCCTGCAACTTTCTGTGGGCCTCCTGCCAGTTTGAATTCAACTCCCTGCTGACTTGCACTCAGCTCCTTGACCTCCTGCCCACTTGAACTCGGTTCTGCCTCACCCTGACACTGGGAGCTTCTAGAAGGAGCCAACCTGCAGCTGCTCTGAGTTGCGAGTTTGGTTGGCCCCTCTCTAAAATGGCTACCAGCCAATTGCCCTCTCCTGGGAGACATCTGAACTGGAACAACTCACCAGCCACTCCAGCGTACTGCATCCACCACTTCATTCCACTGGTGTGTTTCTCTGTGGAGGGCTTTGGGGTTGCCAGTAGTCACTGTGTGTCTGTAGGTTTGAGCCACCCCTCCCACACAGTGAGCTGGGGCTCAGGGAAAAAGTGCCACTTGCCACCTTCTTCTGCATCGATGTCCCTCTCTTAGCTCTCCCAATAGGTTTGAAATTCTCGCTTCAGTTCCTTGCTGGGTCCCAGTAACCCACTTCCCTCCTTCTTCTCTTCCTCACATTGCTATATTCCAGTATCTGGATACTTAATCTCAGCAAAGCTGTTTCCTTGCTTTATTTTTTAAAAAGAAGTGTTTTTAGCTCACAGTTTGGGGGCTGAAGGTCCAAGGTTGGGTCACCCCATTGGCTTAGCCTCTGGTGGGGGCCTCCTGGTATGATGGCAGGACCACATGCAGAAGGAAGGATCATATTTTGAGACAGAAAACCAGGGAGAAGGAGAGGAGCAAGTTTTGCTCCTTTTATAGCAATCCTCTTGTGAGAACTAATTCAAGGTCCCAGAGTTCCACCTCTATCCTTTCCAAGGACAGGCCCTCCAGTGAACCAAGGATCTCCCACTAGACTGACTGCACCTCAACACTGCCACACGGGAGACCAAGTTTCCAATGCACAAATCTTTGAGGAACAAACTACTTCCAAACTATAATAATGATACTCAGTTATATGCACTAACTAGAGAATGTTTAGTGTGATGAACATTCAAAAAAGTTCCTTCAAAGATTAGAACATATTGTCTGGAAATGATGACATTTAGGTCATTATGGACAAATATTTGATGAGTATGTAAAAGGAAAGAATATACCAAGTAGGGAAATAAGGTACCAACACATACAGGTAAGAGAGAACTTAAAACTGAGGACTTCCAACAGTTCATTATGCCTTCAGTACAGGATGGAGTCACAGAGAAAAAGGATAAGGATGGAATCAGAGGAGGAAGTAGAGGACAATTCATGAAGAACTCACATGTCATGTTGATATTGAATGCATCAGGAGTTGGAGAATCAAATTAACTTCTTAGATTTTTTTGGTTGAGTTTGGGGAAGAGATTGGAGTAGGGCAAGACTGAAGACAGAGAGCAGATAAGAGATGCATAGGCTCAGAGATAGGGAAGTGTCTCCTGACATCTGTCTACAGAGATGCTCAAGACACAAGATCAGTCGTAAGGAAATGAAACAGGGGCCCTGAAGTCAAGAGGGATCTGATTGGTACACCTCCTGAAGGTATCAGGCAAAGTCAGAATGGAAAGGGAGCAAGATCAACAATGAAAATGTTGAAGAAAAAGAAGTTTATGGAACAAGGCAATTCATGATCTAAGATCATCAACCCATAGCAGACAGTAGCTTTTCCTCCAACAAACTGTAGCAGACCACTGAAGAAGACAAACTGGGATGAAGAGGATGTCTATTTAATTATTTTAATACTACTTTTGTTATCTTCAAAGGAAAATTTTAAGCAGTCAGTAAAATATGCATATGCACAAAAGCACAACTTTTTGAGTGCCAAACCAAAGTTGATGAAACGTGTTAATCTGTTGTAGATTAGTTTGTGATGGAACACCCAGGCAAATACAAAGGATTAACAGCCAGAACTGAGAAAATTTTTGTTTCTAGTTATCTAAACACTTAAACCTTATAATCTTAAAGTGAGAGTGAAAAAATAATAAAGTCAATACAAATTAAACATACATAATTTGCTGAGGTGTGCTTGATTTTTCACAACAGTAATATTTTGTGAATTTAATTGGGAACTATAGTGTTAGTACCTTAGTACTTGTCTTTAATTGGTTCTGGGAGGCATGATGAATACCAAAAACAAGGACCAGACAAATTTTTTCACTGGAAATGGTAGTGAGTCACAAAGCAATCAACACCACCATGTTCTAACTTGCGCATGAGTACCAAACAAATGATGAGTACTGGGACAAAATTTTCACATCAAAATGCACTGAGTACCAAACAGGCATAGTTTCAAAGAACTGGAGTACCAACATATGACTGGATTAACTAAATGTTAAATACAGCCTATTGGCATAAAGGAGAGCTTATTAATTATCATTTAGAATTATGAATTCTTTCCATTCAGACCCTCCAATGCAGATCAACCAGACCAACATATGTTGTGTGTGTCTGTCTCTGTGTGTATTTTGTTTTATTAGCGTAAAGAACAACTGCCTTACAATTGTTCATGTGATCTCTGGGTGGTGGATAACTTCTAAATTCAAAATTGTGAAAGCTAAACTAGTCTCTGTCTCCTTTGGTAACATGAAGAAAACATGACTTGTTCTTCTTCCTTCAAATATTAAAAAATACTTTAGTTTAAATGTTAACTCTCATCCACTTTAGCTGGATGCCACACAGACAGAAACGCTAGATTAATTGTTTGAAGTGTTTAACTGGGAAAGCTACCATGAATTTGGACATTTTAAATGATTCTTTCATTCTTTTTCTTTCCAAAGCTAAAGTAGGAGAAAAACATCACATCTGTACTGGATTGAATAGTATCTTTCCCAAAATTCACGTTCAACTGGAACCTCAGAATATGAACTTATTTTCAAACAGAGTTTTTGCAGGGTTAATTTATCAATAAAAGTGAGGTTGTGCTACATTCATGTAGCACAATGACCAGCTTCCTTAAAAAAGGGAAATTTGGACACAGACTTCAGAGAGGAGTATCTCATGTGAAAATACACAAGGAGAATGCCATGTGGTAGGAAGGCAGAAACTGGAATGCTCTGTCTACATGTCAAGGATTGCTGGAATCTCCAGAAGACAGAAGGAAGCAAGGAAACAAACCACCCCAGAGTCATGAGAGAGACATAGCCTTGCCGACACCTTGATCTTAGGCTTCTAGTTTCCAGAGTTGTGAGACAATCAATTTCAATTGTTTAAAGTACTCGGTTTATTGTAATTTTTTACACCATCCCAGGAAAATAATAGTGTTTATTTTATTGTATTATATTATGTCAGTAAATAATCTTTGGGCCAGTGATATAGCTCAGCAGCATAAGCACCTACCTGGCAAGCACAAGGTCCTGAGTTCGACTCCCAGTACCCACATAAAGGGAAAAAGAGGGGGCAGTGATATCGCTCAGCGGCACAAGTGCCTGCTGGCAAGCACAAGGTCCTGAGTTCAACTCCCAGTACCCACATTAAAAAATATATATATATAATATATATATATAATTTATATATAATATAAATGTAAATATAATATATATAATAATCTTCTAGAAACTTCTTCAAGCACATACCATCCTTACTCTAATCCTTCATAGTCTGTGGAAGGAAAAAATGTGGTAGCTGAGAATAGTAAGCAAAGTCCATTCAAATAAAATTTTGGTTCAATGTGCAGTTTACTACTCTCTCCACCCTCAAACAAAATATGGATGCCTTTAATGGGAATCTCCAAAAAATGACCAATTGTCCAAAAATAGTATCTTATCCTAATGAAGAATTGGGGCTGGAAATATCATAGGGAGATTCCTCAGTTCCCAACTACAAGATGTTTGTATTAGTTTTCTATTGCTGCAATAACAAATCATCACAAATGTGGAGATTCAAAACAATACCTATTTGTTGTATCATGGTTCTGTAGCTCAGAAATCTGGTGGACTCAGTTTAGTCTAAGATGGCGAAGTCGCAGTGTCTTGCAGGGCTGTATTACCTTCTGGGGGCTCCAAAGGAAAATCTATTTCCATGTTCATTAACTCGTTGGCAGAAATCTGTTCCATAAAGTTGTACGACTGAAATCTTATTTTCTTCATGGCTCTCAATGGTTGGGAAAGAGGCAACCTGAGCTGCCAGGGACCTTTCTTCAGATGTGGTACATAGCTCTCTACATGTCAGAGCCAGCACAAGTGAGACAGTTACTCTTCACACTGCTCACCTTCTCTACCCCCTCTACTTCACAGCACCTCTTTCCCTTACTCTTCTATTTCTTTTCAAGGGCTCATGTGATTACAATGGACCCAACCCAATATCTCAGACAATTCCTTATTTTAAAGTCCATTGATTGGTAATCTTAATTCTATCAGCAAATGCTTTCAGAGGAGTACCCAGATTCATGCTTGAAAAACCAGATGTCAGAAATCTGGACACATCTTCAGAATTTTGTCAATAAAATGATTCACTCAGGAGGCCTCCTAAACAACACCATAAGCAGATTCCAAGCATAAAAAGTATATGCTATCTTGTGCCTGGTCAGGCTTGTGGGCCTGAATGACCCTGTAAATTCTGGATTCCAGCAGCATTAATGTTAATTACACCATCTATTGCCCCAGAGCTCCCTGCTAAGCACTTCCAGGGTCCTAGCTCAGTTCTTTTGTTACATTGAACTTTCAAGTAATCTAACTACCAGCTATAAAAATACAATAAGCAAGCAAATAACCTAACAAGTAAAGGGGATTTAATTTTCTGCAAGCCTAATATGATATAGTTGGGTAGCATGTTCTCATTTCTGAATCACAAGGGTGATTGCTCTAGTCATGGGATTCCAGTTTCCTTTCTTGTACACCAGAATCATGCACTAACAGTAATGGAAGAAGCCCTGGGTGCTGAGGGAAGAAGAAAACCCAATTTGCATGCTCGGGATTGTTATTACTTAACTGTAATTATGCTTTCAAGAGAGTGTTGCTTTAAGAACCTCCCATTTAATTTCTCAGACTTTGAAAACCTTCTGGTAGAGTAATTGCCTGACATAGAACACCTAGGAGGTGAGTTGAAATGAAAAGTCTTTTACTGAGTGGCAAAAATAAAGCATTAAATGCTTGATTAGAACTTATATGTCGCTAATAGTGAATGTAAAAAAAAAAAAAAAAAAAGCCAGATGAATGTTCCTTATTCTCTTCCCTGTATGCCTTTCTCTTCTCTGCCATTGTGGATCATACAAATGCCCACTCTACACTGGAAACCCCAAAGTGGCTTTGAAATCTTGTTTTCCTTACTGAAGATAATAAAAGGCAACTGATTAATTTCATCTGTTTAGTGTTTTCTTGCTGAAATCAATCCTTTAAAAGAATTTAAATGCTCCAGTTTCATACCATGTAAAGACTTTCAACCTGACATATCCATTGTTATGACTACAGGTAAGTAATAGGAACCCTCTGACCATCAAATTTACCAATTATGTTATGGGAATGGCAGTATCCATTGCCTATATAGTTAAGAAAAGTAAACACAGAGATTTCTCTGATGCACAGTAGATGCTCAAACATTAAATCTCTTTTCCTTATTCCCCTGTTTCTTTATGTTCTAATTCATCTCTGGCATTTGCATATAGGCACATTGCAAATAGACTAAAAATCCTTTAAAAGCAAGGTCTATATCAATGTAGTTCCATGAAAAGATTATTTGATTGGCATTCCGGAGGCATGGGCACAGACATGCAAAAGTAACATTAGTTAGTCAATTGCTTTCTCATTATTTAACCACATGCATTGCCCAGCTCTAAAATATCATGTTAACATCTATTTTCACCACTTTAAAGACCCTACTGAGTAAGCAGTAGGTGGTCAATCAGTGCTTGTTGAATGAAGGTACTCAGTGTGATAGGCTTAAAGGCAATAGCTACTGGGTGGTAATGGGAATGGATCCAAATCAACTCATTCTTAATTTTGTCCGAATATTTTTAAGAGAATCTGAAGACAAATGAAATTTCCCCTTGAAAGCTTCAAGATAGGAAATGCTCACTAATGCTCACTTTCCTCACAAACTTCTTTTTGCTCCCAGTGATGACTCATTGATCTATTTCTCATTTGGAAGTTGAACTCCTACTCATCATGGAGAGTTACACATGTGAGGATACAATGGAGCAGTCCTAACATTTTGGAAATCTTACAAAGCTACTGTAGACTATGATCTCACATTAACTTCTGAGATGATGACTAAAAGGTCTGAGACACTTTCTTAGGAATTATTTTTGAGTTTTAATTCACACTGAATTAAATGCTCATATTTCAAATACACTTTGATGTGTTTTGACAATGTATACACCTTCATAACTACCTCCCCAATTAAGGTATTGAATATTTCTCTTCAATCCAAAAAGTTCCCAGTGCCCCTCTCAAGTCAATCCTTCCCCCACTGCAACCACTGCCTCAATTTTTAACACATTAGCTTAGTTTTGGCTGTTCAAAACCTTCAGGTACATGGGATATACAATACACACACTGGTGTCTGGTATCTTTGGCTCGACGTGTTTTGAGCTTTATCCATGCTGTGTACATCAGGAGTCCACTCCTTTTTATTGTGATGAATAGTCCACAGGATGAAAATACAACATGTCTATTCACCTACTGATGGACTGAGTTGTTTCCAGTTTTAAACTTCCGTGAATAAAGTTATTCTGAACATCCTTGCCTTTTGTAGGTGTATTTGTGTTTCTCATTGGTGAGTAACCAGAGTGGAATTGTTGGGCTGTAAGATGAATGTGCAGCCTGAGGTTTTGGATTTTTAATAAACCCACACATGTTGTGGTATTCATCCTCAGACCACACTCGGTGCAGCACTGGACCACAGGATCTGTATTACTGGGATAAATTTCTACTGCAAAACTTTGTCTTAGTTAAAAAAAGGAACTAAGAGGGCTGTCTAGCCAATTAACAATAGATCTGAAGCTATAAGGTAATCTTTGAAGTTTTTACTTTGCATCACTGGTACCTAGAATTGCAATTTCAAAGACTAGCCAAATTACAGTGTTAAGTGAGAATGTTCTAGATTTGCCTGTACGTCTTGAGATATATAGATGATTGATTGACTGATGGATGGATGGATGATATAATCTCAAAAAAATGTACCTTTTGAATGGAGCAAAAGTCATTGCAAGAAAAACTCACTACTGTACTTTTTTGTGCTTTTAACACAAAAGAGAGATGTCTTCAGTGGGATTCAGTTTTCTGTGGAGCTGCTTATTATTCTTCTTTACTGAATAGGTGTTTCAATGGCCAAATACATCCAGCTCTGTGTGTATCATTCATCAGATTTCCAGACTGAATGCTTAATTTCCTTGCCAAAGCAAAAGTCTGGCTATTACTTGATCAATTTAACCACATTCTTCTTTGTCATTAGAACAAATGTAAATGTCTCAGCTGACAAACACCACTTTAGAAGCATCCTGATTCTGATAAATGGTTTCTCTAAATGCCTTATAAGTACTATTAGGATAGACACTTGTTTGATTCTGAAGTCCTGCTCTCCTGAAAGCCATCAGGGTGGGAACTAGAATCCCAATTTGAAGGGGTGGCAGTACCCTCAGGCAAAGATTGAGGTTAGTATTCAGAAACTATGTGGCTCCTTGAATTTTTTAAGCCACTTTTCCTTTTTCTTCTTTGTTTCCCTATTTTTCCATTTTCAGGTTCCTAAAGGAGAGCTCAATTGTTCACTGTTACAAAAATGGCCATTTATTATCTTGAAAATCAAGGCAACAAATTTACATAAAAGGAAATGATACTAACTGCTCAGTTGCTTCAATAGCCAGCTTTTTACTAATAGATGTAATTGTTTTTCACACCTTATTAAATAACACCAAGAGCAGGGAAGAAGCAGTATTATAGGTGATTTTTAATCAGATTCATATAAGTCTCAGTCATAAATTAATTGTTCAAACAAATGAAGGAAGACAGCACAATCCATAACTACACTAAATATCTATTAAAGGAATAATGTCTCCTTTTAAAATAAAGTACATAAATAGTATACAATTCAAATAATCATTTTCTTTATGCGCTTTACCACTTTATGAAAAACAAATTACAATTCATTCTACCTAATGATTACATGTTATATAAAAATAATGCACCATTATTATTTCTAATATCTTTATCATTACATTGGTTTATTATTGCCATTAGTAATATTAACTATAGCTCACTATATGAAGCACTTTTTCTGTGCAAAGTATTTTGCAGTATTTCTGAGGTTAGTTCATACAAATCCAGATTTAAATATTCTTTGTTTCTTGTTAAAGAAATTGAGGCTAAGAGATCTTAGCTTAAAGACTGTAGTGTCAATCAGCAAATAGGTATAAGTTCTACCTGATAATCAAATTCATGTCTGCCTGACCCCAAAACACTTGCTCCTTGCCCCTTCTATACTGCCATGAGCTAAGGGTTCAAAGATAACACAACATAATAGGATTCAAAGCTCAGTAAGGTGGCAGAGGTGTTCCTCTGTATGTACCAGCCCAGGATGACAACCAGGAGTAGAATAGCTTTGCATTGTGTTCACTACGTTCGGTTTTGTTTACTTTTTCGTTCATCAATACCTGATATTTGAAGCCCACTGTGAAGTATCTGGTTGACTAATGTCCCTACTTCTATCTCCTAATTACTGTACCACTAATTTTACCAGCAGAGAAAACTTGGACTTTGCTATGCTAGGATAATTTATTTACTATAAAAATACCACCCTACTTCTTGTTCTTTGAACAGTCTATGAAGGTAGATTTTTGTCCACAATGGCCATATAGCTAATCCAGTTATTCTAGGATAGGGAAAGGGATGCACTAAATGGAGGAAATTCATGAGGTGTACCTTATGCAAACATCTTTCTTAACATTTTCTGACATTTGTCCCTATCCCTTTACTTCTTTTCCACAATAAATTGTTCTGCTAATTTCATTAATACAGGTCACTCTGGTATAGTAGAAACAAGATAGCTTCTTGAGTCAGATAGACCTGAATAGCAATGCTGGTTTTAATAGCTGTATCTACACCATTCACTTCTCTGAACCTCAGATTTCAAGTTTGTAAATTGCTACAAAGGGATGTTTTGAGGATTTAAGGGGCAGTAATATGCAAAAATTGGGTACATCAAATATACTCAAATAATTAAGATTGGTTCACTTTTCCTCTCCCTGTTCTGTACTGAAGATGTGTTTAACAGTAATAATTTCTCAAAGTGCAGTAGTGGAGAGAGAACTGAAAGTAAATCAGTATAAAAATGAAGCTAATAAACCACCAACTCATCTGCCTCTGTTTCTTTCTTTTATTCAGTGCTTATTAGTTGTCTACTATGTTCCCAGTATAAAGGGTGACAATGACCCAGGTATTTAAATATCTATGAGAAGAGAGTTCTAGACAGTAGAAGTAGGTACAAAACTCCAGAGACAGAAAAATCTGACAAAACCAAGATCAGGAAAGAGATTAACACCGTTGCAATGTGATAAATCTGGGGAATTTTATGAAATAGCATTGAAAGTACACAACTGCTGGGCTATGGGAAGTCTAACACAGTTCCTTCTCTCACCTCCAACTGGCAATTTCCTTAAATCAACATGGCTTTACTTTTCACAGAATTACTTGATATGACTTTTGCTTTTCTTCTAAATGATCCTATCCCTGTTGGCTATGTGTTACAGTGGTCTTTTCCCTCTATTGTTGCTCCAGAGATTCTAATTTAAGTGCATATCATAAATAAAAAGCATGACCAAAGCATTTTAGGCTTTAGAGATGAGCAAACCTGACAGGACAGCCTGATGGTTGAAGGCATAGCTTCAGGGTAGAAGCAGCTGAGTTTAGATCCCCAGCTAAGGCACATGCTGGCTTTGCAAAGCAAAGCAAGTCTCTTCACTTCTCTAATCCTAGCTCTTCTGTAAATGGGAGCAGATGGTCCTAAGAAATAAATTCTGCTCTAGTGTACTTCACACTGCACCTGACACATAAGGGTCCAATGTAAGATATTTATTGATATTATTAATATGTGCTATCACTTTTTAAAATAAACATCTTGCTTGACTATTGCTCTCAAAATCCAAGAGGGATGAAATAATCTTTATTTTTAAGATAAATTTGTGACTGCCACCATGTTACCTGTGGTTTTTCCCAATTAGGTAGAATTATGAGTTAATCAATTTTAAACATTAAGGTATTTCTCTGTTGTCATCAAGTCTCATTTTATGGTAACAGGCATGATTCTAAACAGAGCCGTGCAATTATGTTTCAGCAGCCCGACCTCAGGCTGGCATCCTCCTCGTGCATTCATTTACTCCTTCCTTCATTTACATGTTTATCATGTACCTATGATGTGTGAGAACTGATGTTAGATACTGGTTATAATATGGAGAGAGCTAGGTCATACTTCTTATTGTAAAATACTCACAGACTAGCAGATTTAAGAAACAGTAAATAAACATTCTACCAGGTTGTTAAAACACAAGCAAGCAAAAATTACACAAGCTGAAGAATTTAAAGGTAAATATGGGGTATTAAGGGTGTACATCATACTGGAGAAGGTCTTAGGACCTTCCTGGAGGAAATCACACCTGGACCAAATTAATAGGGTAATTAAGAAGGTGTAAGATAGTAAAAGAATAAAATGTATTCTAGGCAGATCTGGTTGAAAACCTAGTTAGTGAATGACTGGTGATCAAAGAACCACTGGATCATGGGGTTGTACTCAGAAGGCTAGTCACACATGTAGGACATAGTGAATATGGAAGGTTTAGCTTAGAAATGAGATATGACAATTCCCATGGAGGTTTGGCCTTCTGAACTCAAAATCAGATTGAGCAACTGGAGAGCTTCATGTACAGCCCATATGAAGACAAGCCAATCAGAATATTTCTGGTGGGCTCAGGAATGAGGAATTATTAGCACTCCCACCATGGCTAATTGCTCCTGTTTTTGTTTCTGTTTTTGTTTTTGTTTTACAAGTCTCCCAAATGCTGTCTCCTTTACATTTAGTTCAAATATGAAGCAGAAACAAGAATTGGACAGTCCCCTTCTCTGGTCTGATTTCTCTGCTTTCTGCTGGGCTTCCAATAGGTTTAATTTTCAGAGGACACTCTGAAAGGTCAATATGAATCACTCATCCTCTCTTTCCAAGCATAAACTATGACACTGTGCCTGATATACTACTGATAAAGTCCTAAGAGACTAACAAGGTAAGCCACAATGCCTCGACTCAATGATGACGAACCTGTTAGAGTTTTCAGTGATACAAACAGCCCACTGAGGCATACATACCATAGGTTTGCCTCCACACACTAGATACTTAAGGAAAATGTACTCAATCTGCTTATAACCCCATTCCAAAGAGGTGACTGCTCTCCTATTCTTTCAGTCCCCGTTCTTATGTGGGAAAGATGCTAAAATACTCCTGCCAGGTTTTCATATTAAATTGTATATGTAGTTGGCTTTATTGCTCTTTAACAAGTCTAGAATACTAGAAGCACCTCAAATTGTACAGTTTCCCCCTCTGGCTTTCAAATTCATGAAGTCAAGATAGATTACATTTTTGTAATTCAAAAAGGGGGGTGGTGCTCATACAAAAGACTTCCTTTCTGAAGATCTGAATAAGGTAAAAAAGAAAAAAGAGAGAGACAGAGTCAGGTGTGGTGGTGCACATCTGTAATCCCAGCACTTGGGAAGCTCAGGCAGGAGGACCATAGTGAGTTCAAGGCCAGCCTGGGCTACACAGTGAGTTCAAGTCCAGTGTGAACTACATAGCGAGACCCTGTTTCAAGAAAACCAAAACAAAACAAAAAAAATTTTTTGGATAAGGCTGGTCTTTTTACCCATAGACTTGAGCTTATAGCTTACTGGCAGAAAAGAAAGAGAGAGAGAGAGAGGGAGAAGGAGGAGGAGGGAGGGAGGGAAGGAAAGAGGAGGAGGAGCATTGGAAAGAATAACCTCGTTATATCTGAATTTGTGCCCTCATCTTTAAGTAAACATCATGTGCCCTGGCATACAGAACTGACATATACACACTGGTTAATCTTCAGGCAGTACTTTTAGGGAACTTTTTTTTTTCTTGTTTGGTATGGGGAAGCAAACTCGGGACCTTGCGCTTGCCAGGCAGGTGCTTGTGCCACTGAGCTACATCCCCGGCCCTAGGGAACATTTTAAAATACATGACAGGCCATCTTGTTTCTAATGGCAACAGAAAGAAGCCATAAATCATATTCCAAATTAATCCATACAATTCTGCCACCCATTAATGTGTCTATTTCCTCAAAATACAAGTTAATTTTAGAAAAGAAAATGCAGTTAGACAAAATAATTTGATGTCTTGTTCTCATAAATATTTCCGATGATTTCTAATTTTTTTTTCTAAATTGCTTGATTAACCACTTGAGCTATTTCATGACATAATGTGGTAGTCAGGCAATGTTCCCACTTTCCTACAAAGTTGTCCACATGCTAATGTGTGGTGCCTATGACCATAAAAAGACTGCAGTGTGATTAAGCTACAAACCTTGAGTTGGGAAGATTAACCTGGATTATTTGGGTGGGCTAAATACAATCACAAGTGTTCTTATAAGAGGAGGCAAGAATGTCAGGATCTAAGAAAGTACTGTGACAAAGGAAGCCAGAGGTGGAGTGATTTAGAGCCACAAGCCAAGGAAATTGGCAGTACCTAGAAGCTGCAAAAGATAGGGAATGGATTATCCCCTACATCCTCCAAAATAGAACATGGTCCTGCCTGCACCTTAATTTTAATCCTTTAAAACTCATTTTGTACCTCTGACTTCCAAACATGTAAGACAATAAATTTGTATTGTTTTTAGCTAATAAATTTGTAGTAATTTGTTACAGCAGCAACAGGAACCTAATACCTATCAATAGTTTATCTATCATTTGGTAACACTTTCACATAGGTTATACAATTTTGTTCTTGTAAACTTCCACTGAGCTGGGAAAAACTTTTTTGATTCCCATCTTTCAGATAAGGAAACTAAGCTTCAGAGAACTGAAGTTTCTAAGAGCAGATAAAAAGTTAGGGATGTAAAATAAATCTGACTTCTTGTCCAATTATTTCTCCACTATTTTTGCATAGCTATCTTTGATAATGGATTCCATTTTTATCATTTCTCATTCCAAAACTGTCTATTATTACAACAAAACTCTGTCAATCTATGAAGTGGTAGTAAGGGGAATCCTGGTCTTACTCTTCTGTAAGTTCCCCTCATGAGGACATGATTTATAGGATATAAAGTATTAATATGGCCTAAATGTTTGCATGCCTATAAAATTCATATGTTAAAGCTCTAATCTCTAGTGTGTTGGTATTAGGATGTAGCACCTTTGGAGATAATTAGGTTTAGATGAGATCATGAAGGGGTTAGTGCCTTAATAAGAGGAGGAGACACTGAATATTCCCTGGTCCATCATATAAGGTTACAAGAAGGTCACCATCTGCAAGCAAAAAAGAGCCCTCAAAAAGCCAGCCCTTCTGGCACTCTGGACTTTGACTTCCCAGCCTCCAAAACTGTGAGAAATAAATGTTGTTGTTTATGCCACCTGGTCTATGGTATTTCATTGTAACAGTCCATGCTATGAAAACCCTCATCTTTCTAGAACAAAATCCTAACTTCACGGTATGTATATTACAGCTCACCATTCCACTGATCACGTGAGTTGCTTGTTTTAGGACTCTCCCGATTCTTCTGATTACATCTTGCGGTAACAAAGCAGAAATACATTCAAGTTACAGATGGACCATGGTTAAGTGTTACTACCCTAAATCCTACACACCATTATATCTAATCCCATAATGTTTTCAGTGTTCAAGAAGCACAGCTTTCAAAATATAAATCCCATACACCAGATATTTTATATAACACTACCAATAATAGGAAACAAAAAGATCATGTCTTGGGATTTTTAAAGTGAGCCCTTATAAATTCGCTGTTTATTTGAAATAGATACTAGCTTTTCACTCACAATCACCATCACATGCCCCACACACTCTATTTCTAATTTTCCCCCACTGTCCAGCCTCATGGTTGGTCATGAAGAAACCCTTGCAGTCTTCCTTCTCAGACCATGTTATTACTCCAAGCATCACTTTTCTGTGGTCAATAACTCTTTGGCAATCTGAGTCTTCTTTTGGTTGCAAACAGCCTCCCCAAAGAATGGAAGGGGTGGAGGAATGCACTCTTTAATTCATCTCTTCAATTCATCTCATCATACTCAGCAGACAAAGGCCAATTGATTGACCACCACACAACTAATTCTAGGTCATCACTTTAAATGACACTTAACAGACAGAACAAATATAAGATTGGGTGCTTTATACACCTCATTTTCTCAAAACTTCACAACCACCTGGTGAGGCAGGTGCCCCAGGAGTGCTGGATTGATTGATCAAGCAATCAATCGATTGATTTTACTATTTTCACTACTTTAGATAAACAGCTTCTTGAGAATGTTGTATATTTAGCTACTGTCATGTATCCATGGCTTACCCACCAACATTAGCTGTTTTCTCAAGCTTTAAATTGTATCTGCTTCAGCCTTTATAGTTGAAAGTTAGAGGAATGAAAGATATGCCTTGCAATTAGATTTTTACATCAAAATGGATTTGATTTTTGACATCAATGAACAAACCCATTTGTCTACCACTTCATTTCAGTACTAGAAATTCATCATAGTTTATCTGCCAGCTGTTGATTCACCCTTCATGGTTCGTTATTGAAAAATGCTTTCTAACCTCTACAAAATCCTGACTATATTTGTAGTTTTCAGGTATCTGAAGAGCTTGCATTTTAATGACTTCCTAATGTACCCACTCTTGCAAACAAGGAAATTATAACCATGGAACATTACATTTCAGACATTAATCATAATTACTTAATAATATCAAACAAGGAGTCTATTGCAAATTTAAGCTTCTTATTTAACTTCAGAATCAGAGTAATTGTCACATTTGCACATATTCCAAATGATACCACATATTTCCAAATGCCTACATTAAACAGTTTAGTCATAAAGAGACATTTTGTTAGCTAATTTAGTTTAATTGCATGGCATAGTCATTTCACCTATTTCTCTAAAAACAGATATTTTAATAAGAGATCTGCAAGAAGGTTATAAAAATATCACTTTATTTCTCAATTGCCGGGAAAGGTCTCTGCTGAAAGCTACCAGACAATTACGGATTCAGGGGGTTTCCATAGTTCTTCAATGTATTTGTTATATACCATTAGTCACCAGGTGAAGCCCTTCACTAATAGCAATACCCCTCAACAATAGCCCCAGAGAATTTAACACTGATTGATGGCAGGTCACCTGGAATTGGTTGGCAGAATTTCCAATTTTCTGTTGGGAAATTGCTTATTTCTCCAAGTCTATTCCCATTTTTACAAGTGGACAGCAGGCTGAGATTATACATTATTATGTGTCTAAATATAAAATTGTGATGGATGGTGTCACACATTTAAAGAAAGTTAAGCATTTAACTTAAGATTTTAAAAGTTTAAAGAAGTTTAAACTGTATTTTTAATCTTTCTTAGGAATTCATGGGCTGATCTATATTGGGAGAAATATTGAAAGTTTGCCCAAGGAATATCAGTTAAATGGAGTATTATTTTCATAATTACCCTTATACAGCCTCAAAGCTGCAGCACAGTAACTTTCCCGTAAATATATCTGAGGATCTTGGGCATATAAAGGGAGTGAAGGGATAAGGAGGTTATTGTCACAAGTAAAGGGATTATTGCTAAATTTAGCAGAGAGGAGAGAAAGGAAGCAGTCAAAATCCAAAAGCCACACTGAAATCAGAAAACAAAGTTTTCTATTTACATTAAATTGCTAGTTTTTAAATATGTATTGGCATAAATTCTAAAAGTATGTTTGAGATGCTAAAATGTTTCAGACTAACAACAGCACTTTAGCACATCTAATCTGTATCAAATTGTTGAATTAAGCATTAAATAATGGGCTGCCATGTAAGAACATTACATGCAACGGGTAACAATCCAATGACAAGTTTGAAATGTAACCACTCTGAGTCACTCTGGAGAAACAAACTAACAAACTTACAAAATATTTAATGCTTGGAACAATTTCTTAATCTGTCCAAAGATACAGAATGGCTCTTTACATAAAAAGTGATAGAAAATGTATAAAGAAACACAAAAAAACAAATTCTAAATATTTGTAGAAAAAGAGATAATAATAAATTAAAATAATTCCCTCCATAGGAAATGAAATAATTACCCTTAACATGTTTGTTTCTTTTTCATACCTGCAGAAATATATAGGTAAGTGGAGGGAGGGAAAATAGGAGGGAGGGAGAAATAAGGGAGGGGGTAGAATAATGAAAATCCTGCTTTGCAAACTATGTTTTTTTCCTACGAACAAGTATCATGTTGAAAAACTGGGTTATTTATTTCTAAAAGCATTATTTTAAAGGATGCACACAATTTTATTATAAGTCATAAGTAAATGTAATCCCTTTACTTATGACAATGATTCCTTTACTTATGACTTTGACCAAGAACCTAGTGATGAACACTGCATTTGTTTTGGCTTTGTTATTCAATCCATCGATAACTATTTATGGAATAGTTGTTCATTGTATCAAAATTTACCCAAACTGGAAATACAGATTTCTCTTATGGAGCATATATTCCAGGGACTGAGCAGTAAAGACAGAGAAGAAAAGCAATGCGCACAAAATAAATATGGCAGCTTGTGACTAAGTACTACAGTAAAACTGTAATAATCATAATAAAGAAAGATAAGAAGACACAGAGTGACAGGAAGTGATAGATGGTCTCTATCATAAGATGACCTTCAAACAGGGAGCTGAATGGGGTTATGACATTGGCCATATGGAAATCTGGGTGACAAACCTTTCAGACTCAGTAATATAAAAGATGGAAGAGAGGGCATGCTTGGTATCTTAGTGAAGTTAAAAACAGAAAAAAAAATTTATGGCTGAATCTTCACTTCGTCCTTCTATCTTTGGAAAACATTCCCAGGAGTATTATTTGTGAGATGTCAAAGATATGTATTTTTTTTCATCAAAATTCTGTCAATATGGTGTGAACAAAGTACTTTATTGAAATAATTTTTAAAACCCCTTCTTGCCATATTTCATTACTTAATGAAGCATTGAGAATCTCAGGAAATGAGCACACTTTCAAGAATCTGCTGTGCATATGTTTGCTGTTTACATGTACAATCAGACCTATCATTTGACATTATTCAGTTGTCGAAGATAAATGTCAGCATGCCATGATTTGCATGACAGTTGTTTTGCACATGTTCCCCGCCAAACTATGAGCTCAGAGAGGATGAGACCTGGACTTCACCACTGTACATGACAGCACTTCACATTCCAGAGATTCTATAACTTTCTGACAGATGTTCTTTCACAGCTCCTTTTCATATTAAATTTACTCCATAAACAATAAGAGCATGAGCATGTATTGGTAGCTCAAGCTAAAATGCAGTAGATACCCACTATCTGCCTTCCATGAGTGAGTAAATGAAAAAGTTCTTCACAAATATGATTAAGATAGTGGCTAATAATCAAAGAACAGCGATTAATTTTACATGTTCAATAATTTACCAAAATTTATCAGCAATCTTCAGCACCAGGAATTCCTCTGCGATTTCTACTTGCTCAGTGGTCAAAGACTGTATTTTTCATCCTAAAACGCATTTTAATCCTATGGAAGATCCCACAATTCTAATGTCCCACAAGACAGGAAACGAAACAGCTCCCAGCAGTTACAAATCATTTGTATATATACTTACTGAACACTTAGCAGCAGTGTAAGTCAGGCACTGAACTGGGAGTTAGGTGCGGTACATTGACAGTGTTCTGAGCAGAGGCGGAGAGAGAATATAAGCTTACAGTTCCGGAACTGCAGTCCTTCTAGCTTTCCAGAGATGCAATTTTGTTATTTTTGTTTGTTTTGCAGTGAGAATAAGTAATAAAAGAGGCAAGTGGAAAAAAAAATTTTTTTTGCACTACTGAGGACTGAACCCAGGACTTTCACACTGAGCTAAATCTCCAACTCATTTTTGTTTTGTATTTTGAGTTGGGCCTTGCTAAGTTGTCCAGGATGAGCTTGAACTTGTAATCCTCTTGCCTCATCCTCCCAGAGTGCTAGGATTACAGGCACAGACCACCAGCCGTGCTTCCAATTTCTTGTACAATGAACCAAGCACAACTAGGTCCTGTAAGGCCCTGCCTGGTCTAGCCCTTGACTACCTCTTCCAATTCTCTGAGTGTTCACCCTCACTTAGAGACTTATTAAAATTAAGGTAAGCCATGCTCTTTCCAGGGTCAGGGCATTGGTATATGCTACTTTCTATGTTCAATGTGCCCCCAGCTCAAACTCGATGCAGTAGATGTTGATGTTGCTGATATCAGCTGTTGCTCCTCACATACCAAGAAATGCCTCCTGGCCTCTCTGCCTGACAATGATTTTAGAATATGGTAGCATGATAGTGCAAAGAAATGAATGCCCCAAAAGCAGCCCTTAATCGCTAAGGTATAATAGTGGATAAAATGCCCAAATCCCTCATTCTTCAATGGGACAATTCTGAGGCACGTTCTACACAGTCTGAAGGATTGTCAGTGGTGCCTGGGTTATAGTTGCCCATAGCAGACACCCACTAGTTAACAAGACCTGTATTTGGCTTTCCTTCCTTCCCTGTCTCACTTCCTCACTGCCTCACATAAAATAGAGAAACTAGCACCATTTCCCAAATAAAATATTGATACTGAAAGTCTTTTCTCTTCTTGGAGCAATATAAGCTAAATACTGATGAATAATAACAGTATGCATTATGTAGATCTGTCTAAAGGATTCACTGAGTTAATACAAGTAAGAGTGTCCAGTATATAGTCTCTGGCCCACAAATATTAGCCATTAGTACTATTAGCTGGATTTTATTAGTGCTATATCTAGTATGAGTTATCTCCTCTGACCAGTTACTGTTCCTTGATATTCTCAACTTTGGTCTCTATCTAGGTCCACACATTAACTCTTGATACTCATCACAGTCCCCACTTAATTGATGGCACATGCTGAAATTTCTAGATTCGGTTCCCCACTTCCTTTTGAAACCACTCTTGGGAGTTGCCCTTCAATTGACCTTCTCTGTAATAATCTAACCTGGCCATCTCCTATAGACTCAGAGATAGAGAGTGAACTTTTAGGAATAATTTATAAAACTTGTATTGCTGCTGAGACATGCTGAAAGCACTAAAATTTTCCAGTTTATTCACTTTTTCTCTGGAAATGCAATTCCCAGGAAAGTATCTAATGCCAATGATAGTAGATCCATTTGACAAAGAAGTGAGCATGTTGCTGGAAAGTTCTTCTCTCCTTTAGTTGTATTGTCATGGCTGCCTTGATGTCCTGCGTCAATTAAAAAACATTTACCTTTCATGATAATTTTGCCTTTGGGGAAGAGTTAGAAGTTGCCAGATCCAGTGAATAAGGTGGATGAGGAAACACCATAATGTTTTTACAAGTTTGCCCTTCTGTTGGATGGCACTGGACAGCAGCATTCACTGTATTTTGTTATCACATTTAGTAAAGACATTCACAAAAGAGGATTTGCAGAAGTGTTTCAGAAAATGCAAAAACAATGGAATAAGTGCGTTTGAAGCAGGGTGGAATATACTGAGGGGGATTAATGACAATGTGTCTTTTACTGTAATACATTTTATATTTAAACATTCATTGTACACTCTTATTACACTGCATAGATATCTCTAAACCAACCAGATGATTTCTATTTAGACTAGCTGACCCAAAATTTGTAACTGAAGTTATAGATACTAAAACATCTTTAGGATGGATTCATCTGATATAATTGGTGATATGTATAATGAAGATAATTCTATTTTCTTTTCAGTTTTTAAAATTGTTACAAAATACACATAACAAAATTTTCCATCTATCCATTTTTTTTCAGTTTTTATTGTTTATCAGTACATGATTACATTCCTTGCGGGGAGTTTTTAAGTGTACATCTCTGTAGTGTTAAACACATTCATATTGTAGAAATCTCCAGAATTCCTTTCATCTTGCAAAATTGAGACTCCATATCTATTAAAAAACTTATTTCCCCCTCACTCGAGCACCTGGCAAGGACCCCTATCTCTATGAATTTGACCACTCTACATACCTTATATAAATGGAATCATGATGCATTTACCTTTGACAGCCTATTTTGCCTGGTATAGTATCCTCAAAGTTCATCCATGTTTTAACAAGTGTTAGAATTTCCTTCCTTTACTCTATAAACCAAGAAATGGAATTGTTGAATCACCTGGTAATGCTATGTTTAAGTGTTTGAAGAATTGCCACACTATCTTCTATAGTAGCTACATCATCTTATATTCCCACCAATAATGCACAAATTTTCTGATTTCTCCACAGGTGTTGATTCCATTTTTTTAACTGTCTCTGGATTTTATCACATCTTGGACTGCATGTTGTTTTAAACTTCTCTATTAATTGAAAGATCCTAGTTACCTACTCATATTTATCTTTGAACAATTTTTTTTGAAACAAAATATTCCCTGAGTATCCACTTTTGTTCCTGAGAGTTTTTTTTTAATGAGTAAGAATATTGACTAGTAGGTGACACAAGAATATGCTTGTAAGTAACAATGTGATAGATATAGATACAAAATGGGATAGATAGATACAAAATTGTCACCATATATGTATGTTTAAAAAACACTGTGAGAACATGCACAAAGAGATTACCCTTGTTGGATAAACATCAAAGTTGAAATTTCAAAGAAGATAGTGTTCTGCTTGGACGTAGGCTAATTAAGAGGAGTTTCAAGATGAAAAGATAGTGAATGGGGAAAGTGCATTACAAACTATACTAGTATAGGCAGGTAGAATAGGACCAGATTAGTCTCAAAGAGCATGGAATAATACACAAAATTTTTGTTTATGTTTGTATCAACAATACATGTAATTAAATTTTCATTCATAAAAATACAAAACAGAACGGAACCAAAGTCTACCTTCCAGAAATTATTGGCTTTTTGTAAACCAAGCCTGACACAGACCCAAATATACAAAGCTTAACATTGTCACGAGACCCCCTGTAATTTAGTCAGTCATCTGGTATTCTGACAGGGGCATAAGATAGATTTCCTATAGTCAATGTGACATGGACTGTTTAAAAATCTAACAAAGTATGCTTCTGTTAGTCTAATCATGTCATAAATCCATTGTTACCCCTAATTAAAGTCCTGTGTGCATGGGGCACCATCATGGCATTGCTGTAAGACAGTCTTCATCATCCTTGCATAACTAAAATCAAAGTCATAAAAACTGATGTGGACAGATTCCAAGGACACCTGAACATAGAATTCCATCAAATTATAAATCCATAGAAAAGTATGTGAAAAAAATTATGCATATATACCCTTAAGAAAAAACACGGAGTGTAGAATAGAGGATAAGTAGGTGTCACTGGCAGGTATGTATATTAATAGAGTAGAACAGTGGACCTTTGGGGAAAAGTCATCACTTCTTGCATTTATCAGGAAAGTTCACTCAAGGATGTTTTGGGAAAGTTCAATTTTTAAAGATAATCATCTCCCACACTTTGAACATAAAGAGCTAACCATTAAGGTAGTAAATCATAGATCAAAGTTAGTTAGCATAACCTAGATAGCAGAAAAAGGCATTTTTCACGTGTAAGAAACTTACTACCTAAGTAATGCTACCAGGCATGTGATCATTTTCAATCGTAGAAAGGATGTCTGATACACAAGCCTCTCCATAACATTTGGGTGCATGTGTGCTAACGTATTTTTCTCTGTCCTCAGAGCCAACACTTGCATAATTATTTGATATATAAGAAATTTTATCAAAAGCATTGGTGCACATCAGTGAGAACTTTCAACCACCTTGAAAATGACTTTTAGAATATTTCATTAGCAGACTGTCTTTCAGAGCCTGAGTTGACATTCATGTTTCTTCATACCAGTCTTTCATCCATAAAACCCTTTGTTCTGCTGAACAGTTTCCAGACAATATAGGCAATCAAAAAAAAAGCATCCATTCCAGAATTTGATCAGTCTTATTCAAATCTCATCTATTAATACTCTTTTGAGGTCTTTCTAAGAATTTTATTTCCTTTCTTTCAGTATCATATTATTTCCTTTAAGAAAAAAACTCTCCAAATTTAAAGAAATAGAAGTTTGATATTTCATAGGAAATAGGCGCAACTCATGAGTAAATTTTATTCATTTTATCACTTTTCAATAAAGTATATGGGAAAACTGCCACATTCAGTTCAAAGGTTTATTTTTAAATACAGAAGACTGAATTTTTAGCACTCAAAAATATTAGAAGGAAAACAATTGTTAAGTAACATTTAACACTGAAAATAGCATGTTCAAAATGAAATAATTCAAATAGATAATTTTCAGTGTTTTAATAAAAATAAAATGATAAAATGAATATTTTTTAGGAGCAATCTGTTTATAGCACATCTGTTTATCCTACATTTAGGATATTTTCAGACCATAAAATCTTCAGACCAGGTACACATTGGAGTCCATTGTGTGCAGTGTCTGCAATTTGAGAATCACCTTGATTGCTTCAACTCCTAATATTTATGTCAAAATATACATCATTTCTGCTAATCCACTTTGTAAGTTTTTAAATGAAGCTGTTCCTAAACAAGTGACATTGTTATGTGACTTGGCATGTGAAAGTACATATTTTGTGAAATATATTTATTTCAGAAAGCAGAAAATTCTGCTTTTGCTGCATGATTTTGCTTACTAATCCTACTGTAGTAATTTAAACAATGATTTGAAGAATTTAGTGTTAAAGATTCAATGCAAACCACTGAAAGCAAAGAAATACTAAGTTCAATTTCATATCATGTTTTTGTGTTTTTTCTTTTTTGCTTTGTTTTCCTCTTTTCTTTCTTTACTTAAATACATTTTAAATTTTAATTGACACATAGTAATTCCTTTGATATATGCTTCTATTTTACAAAGAATCCCAGCATCCAGACAGACATTTGCCAGATTCCTTTTAGTAACAGAGATATCAATTTCACCTTTTGCTTCAGAACTTAGAATTTACCGGTTCGATTATACATTTTAGGTCCAGATTAATTTGCTATTGTACTTCATGATATTCATGTTTCATGAATGAAATAAAAAGTGGAACTTGATTTCAAATAATGTAACTGTTTCAAGAGAAACTGGAAATTGTCAAAAATCAAAGGGGTAAAAGAGGCAAGATTCTTTCTACTCTTCTCTTTCAAAACATAATTAATGAGAATTTCTGAACATGTAAAACCAAAATATTTCCTAAACAAGAGAACCATATTTAACTTAGTGTCCTAAAGCCACTTTCTCCTCTTTACAGCAATTTCAAATTTTTCTGTCAGTCTTGGAACTTAGGCATTGGAATATCAAGCTGTAAATTGAACCAGCCAAAACAGGGGATTAGGAGGACCTCTTAGGAAAGCCTTCCAAAGACTTTTCATGGAGAGAACAACTTTATGATTAGACTTCACACCAAATGTTCCAGCATTTGTGCAAAGTTGATACAACACATAAAACAAGAATGAAACTCTGTGTAGGTGGTACATATACATGACACATCTTAATTCCTTTTTCATCCTCTGTCCCTCCCTCCCCCCTCTATCTCTTGATCCCCTTCCCCTTCGAGAAAGATTTATCTCACTACTGCCTATTATCTAGCTTTTATTTTGCTCTTAATTTATAATTTGGGTTACTTATATAAAAGAAACTATGCAATATTTAAACTCATGTGTCTCACTTAATGTTACGGTCTCAAGGTACATCTATTTTCCTAGAAATGACTCAAGCTTATCTTTCTTTAGGCACAGAAGTACTCCATTGCGTGTAAATACCACATTTTTATCCATTTATCTGTCAATGGACATAAAGATGGCTTCTAAGATTTAGCTATTATGAATTGTACTGCTATAAACATGGGTATGCATGTATCTCTGTAATATGATGTCTTGAATTCAGGAAGTACATTATGTACTGCAAATAGGTACTAAAAAGAAGAAAAAGGATCAAGACATGGGTGGAGGGGTAAGGGAGAGAAGGAAAAGGGGATGAGAAAAGGAACTGGGATGCGTTATGTTCACGTACCAACTTCCCACAAGAAATGCAAACATTTTGTACTACACACAAATACTAATAAATAAATAATTAAAAGTGAAAAACAGAATGAAAATGTCTCCTAATGTGAAGGATTAAAACTTAACCCAGGAAAAACTATTTATGAAGGAGAAAAGGTGTCAAAAGTGAGCTATATGTGGTATGTACCAAAAGGAATGAGGCTATACCAAAGAGCCAAATATTTTATTTAGCTACCCTAAATATAACAAAATTGCATTCATGAGTAAGAGTGTCTTTGAATTATTTTTATAGTTTCAAACATTTGAAACATTTTCTATGCAATCAATTTTCACTGAGTACCCTCTGTGATTCAAACCCTGAACTACACACAAGAGGTGATAGTGACTTTTAAAGTACAACACTGCTATAGTTCGTATCTTAAATGTCCCAAGCTTGGACCCCAGTTTGATATTACTTGGAGAGAGTAGTCCTTTAAGAGGTGGGGCCTAGTGGTAGCATCTTTTGGTCATTCGGGGTGTGGTGGATTAACTAATGATCAATTTGTAACACCCAGCTGAACTGAATCAGCGGTGCTGGGTGTGGAAGGCTCACCTGAGTATTGTTGCCAACAGCATAAAAGGAAAACTGGAGGGGAAGATGGTGTGCTGTTGATTCTCCTGAAGAAGCTTGTTGTGCTGGTTTTTCTGATATGAACTCAGCTGTCCTCATCATTGGAGGAGCTCGGGTCCTTGCTGTTGCTGAGAATGGTTGCGGTTCTTTTCATGGGAGTTCAGGTCCTTACCTTGAGCATCGCTTCCTGGCTCCAATACAGATCCCTCAGCCTGCTGGCACAGATCCTTCATCCCACTGGCGCAGACTTTCAGCTTCCGCCACTGACCTAAGTCAGATCCAGTGCAGATCCTTCATACAAACTTGCATGAGACATTATCCTGGGCCCTAGACCTCCAGCTGGACTCATGGAGGACATTGCCAAGGGCTCTAGGGCTTCAGCTGGACTCATGCAGGACATTGCTGCAGGATCCAGGCCCTCAGCTGGATTCTTGGGGTCTCTAGTGTGTGGACAGATCTCCCACACTCCTTTGTATTTGAATCTTTGTGTGAATATTATAAAGTACTCCTATAAATTATGTGTCTTGTATTAAATCTATTCCCTTGTATACCCTGCCTACAACAAGGGGAGTGCACTTTGAGGGGAAGGTGGACCTTGCTCTCTTTCACATCTTCTCTTTGCTTCCTGGCCAGGAGGTGAATGGTTTTGCTCTGCCACATACTCCCACCATGATACACTGCCTCTCATGAAGCAAAGGGACCAACAAATCATGGATTTCAATCTCTAGAACTGTGAGCCAAAATAAACCCTTTTTCTTTATAATTTGATTAAGGTATTTGTTACAGTGACAGAAAGCTATCTAATACAGATTCCTACTCTCCCATTGGGAAGGCAGACACAAAAATCAACCATAACAATACACTGCTGAGTAGAACTGCATGCTTGTGTAAGTTTCAGTGAACATAGACAAGGACATACATTCTCTTGTGGACAAGTCCTAATATATGCCTATTTTATGGATCTGGCTTTATCATCCTTATAATTCTGTAAAAATACAGGGAGATCTTTGAAAACAGAGGCACTATTTTAAGTCAATGAATTTTTTCTTTGTCGGTAACTCAGCATGTAACCATGAGTAAGGGTCTGCAATCTTAACTCACACCAACCATCCATTACCAAAAAGTTATTTCCAATCATTCTCCAAACTCTCTCCCTTTACAGCAGCTCCTAATTGTCATCCTTATTTTATGCTCTGTAAATTATCTTCTTTCCCTCTATTGGCCTGAAAGTTTTCCAGAGTCCCAAGTGATCTCTGGTGATGAGTTCCAGTAGATATTTCTCAGTCGATGCTGTCCCCTTCAGATTCACTCCCATCTCTCCTCCTGCTTGCTCTGTATGCTGCTCTAGTGGATTATATCACCTCTCTTGTTTCCAGTGAGGGCTGGCCACTGTAGAGCACGGCAAAATAAATGAGAGGAGGAGTCAAGATGTAGCCAGGGGTAATAATCCTCTAGGATGTTCTTGCAAGGATCCTCAGTGAAAGAGGGCTCTTTCTATAAAAAATGAAATTAAATCCTTTCATTTTCTACAACACAGTTGAGCCTGAAGGACTTCATGTTAAGTGAAATCAGTAAGGCACAGAAAGACAAACATGACTTGTCCTCACTTATATGTGAAAGCTAAAAAAAAAAAGTTGATCTCACAGAAGTAGAATACTTGTTATCAGAGGCTGGGAAAGATAGGGAATAGAGGAAAGGTAGAGATAGGATGATTAACAAGTATGGGGGTGCAGGTATGAGGGTGGATAGAAGAAGTAGTATATTAGTCACTTTTCTGTCAGTAAAGCACAATACCAAATACCTGCAACTTAAAGAGATTTATTTTGGCTCATAGTTTCGGAGGTCTCAGCCCATGCATGGTTGGCTGGCTCCAAGGTAGAATTAGCATGAGGAAGAGTCGTGGTTAATGAAAGTTATTCAACCCGTTGCATCCAGGAAGCAGAGGGAAAAGGGAGGAGCTGGAACAAGAATACACACTTGCATGTTACGTTCTCCGGCGGCCCACCTCCTCTGACCAGAACCCGCTTCCTAACAGCACGGTCAGCTATGAACGCATCCATGGATAAATCCACTGATGTGTATAGCATCCCCATAATCCAATCACCTTCCAAAAATCCCACCCCTGAACAAAATAAGACTTTGGAGGGATATTTTAGATTTAAACCATAAAAGTAGTTTCTACAGCACTGTCAGTTAATTATGGTTGCCAACAACTAATTGTACATTTCAAAATAGATAGTGGAGCTTTTCAATGTTACCAACATAGAAAAATGATAGGTATTTGGGGTATGGATATACCAGTTACCCTGATATGATCATTACACATTTACTGAAATATCACACTGTACCCCACACATATGCACAATTATGTCAATTAAAAATAATTTTTAAAATCACTTTTTTAAAAGTTTAGGGCTCCTGCAGTAAGTATCCACAAAGCTCTCTCATGCAAGTTTCTGGTAACTGCTGCTCCTCTTGCCCCTTTATTCTGAGGGACAGTCATGGTATCAGCCCCTTTCCATTCTTGGAGAATGACACCGTAGCACTGAGTTTCCCTAAACTCTGCCCATACCTTGGTAAAGTGTCTTTATTAAGTCTCCTCACTTCAAATTACTCAATTTCAGAGTGCAATCTGTTTCCTGCTGGAAACCTGATGGACTACAGTCCTTATCTTATTTGCCTGCTCTCCAATATTTGATACCAGTGTCCACTGCCTGCTTATCTCTGATTCTACCTGCTTAGTCTTCCTAATGAGTCTGTCTTACAGTGGTCAAGAAAAGGTAACAACATTAATCTCCAACAGCCCTCCCTTGTAAACAGCCTCAGTAAAAACCATGTGCTTTGATGGAAACACAGCTTCCAGACAAGTTCCCTATGTGTGACCCTTTCTGCCACCAACACAGGCACACACACACACATACACACACATACCCTCCTAAGCACCTCGAAAAATAAAATCTGGATTTACTCAATAGCTTCTGTTCCTCTCCCTACCCCTTAAATGCTGTTACTTTGCAGACATACACTTCACATTTTCTGTCCCTTTTTATTCTATCTTTTCTTACTGTGAAGTTTCAAGTCTATGGTTTCAATTGCTGCTCAAATGCTGATTACTTCCAAATCCTAGCACGCAGTCAGTTCTCTCCTCCATCCTTTTAATTTCAGTTATCCTTCTGGCTACTGGACAACTCTCTCTAGGGGTCCCTTAAGAGCCCTAAACTCAACAAATTCAAAACTGAATCATCAGAAGCCCTACAAAATTTAGTCCTCCTATTTCCAACCCCAGTGAATGGCAGAAACTTGTGATCTAAGGGCTTGGGGTATAGCTCAGTGGTAGAAAACTTGCCTAGCATGCATGGATATGAGGTCCTGGGTTTGATCTCCAGCACTGAAAGAAAAATCTGTGAAATGGCCTTGATTCTTCCCACTCCATAACTCTTCATCCCATTAAAACAGCCAGCAAACACCATAGTGTTTCAATATATCTCAGTAGATCTCAAATCTCCTCCTCCTTTCTTCAGCCTCACTGTCCCCTAACTATTTTGTCTGTCAATCTTCTCCCTTCTGTAATCCATCTTTTGTACCACTTTCCCTCTAAACTTTCTAAATTTTATCACATTATATAATTTTTCATGACCATATAGTATATTCAGAATAGTAATATTTCCAAACTTTTCAAAAAGATATGCAATACCTGTGCCTACATTTCTAGGCTCATAACCTCACCAAAAATAGCTTATCATAAAATATAGTCATTTCCCATTATCATTTTCATGATTATATATGTATACCTGTACAATGTAGTTCTATTTCAAGATTCTATTCAGTTCCACTGATCTATTTGGCTATCTTTATGCCAACTCACTATTGTGATCATTGTAACTTTATAATAAGTCTTGCTGCCCCCCATATACATTTCATAGGTATTTAATGCTATGCATTTCTCCATTCATATTGCTTACATGGCATGCCATAAATTCTGATGTATTTTCATTTTTATTCAGTTAAAAATATTTTCTAATATTCTTTCTGATTTCCTCTTTGATCAATGAGTAATTTAGGAGTGCCTTATTTCATTTCCAAGTACTTGAAGATTTTCCAGATAACTTTTTGTCACTGATTGTTAATTTAATTCTATTGTGGTCAGAGGATATACCTTGTTGCTCCTGAGTCCATTTACGCTTACCGGACCATTAGTTTCATGGTCCAGAATATGGTGTTTCCTGATAATGTTCTGTGATTGCTAGAAAAGAATAGTGTTGTTGTTGGAAGAATACTGCATAAATGTCAATTAGATCAAGATGGTTGATTGTGCTATTTAAGTCTTCCATATCTTTATTGTTTTTTCAAAGAGATATTTTTCAAATTGTGAAATTGTCTATTTCTCCTTGCAGCTCTATCAGTTTGCTTCATGTATTTTGAATCTCTCTGTTATTACATGCTTAGACATTCAGAATTGACATTTTCTCCTGATGAACTGACCCCTTTATCATCAGGAAGTGACCTCCATTTGCCTCGATAATAATCTTTGCTCTGAATTCTACTTTATCTAAAATTAGTATAGACACTCTGGCTTTCTTTTGAGTAGTGTTACCATGGTATATCTCGTTAGATTCTTTTATTTTAAATGAATTTGTTTCTTAATATTTAAATTTTATTCTTTGCAGGCAGCACACAATTGGGTTGTACTTTTTAATTTATTATGATAATCTTTGCCCTTAGTTTGTCATCTTTTTATAATTTTCATTTTAATGGTTGCCCTTAAGGTTTTATATATTACATATATATCTATATATATCTATCTATATATATATATAGATAGATATATTTGTTATCACAGTTAATCTTCAAAACATTATTTTACCACTCCAGGTAAAATAGTATATTGCCATCTCTCCATGCAGCCTTTGTACTATAATTTCTATAATGCATTACTTTATTTTTCTTTGAACAATCAATAATCTTTTAAGGAGATTTTTACAATAAGAAAATAACCTTGTATATCTCCCAATGTATTTAAGATTTCCAGTGCTCTTTATTTCATTTGATTCATAACTCCACTTGTTTGCTTTTCTTTCTTCCTAAAAGATTGCCTGCACAATTTCTTGGAATGCAAGTATGCTGGTACATTGTTCAGGGTGCACCTGAGAAACAGAATCAAATCAGGCATGGTGGCCCACACCTGTAATCCCAGCACTCAGGAGGCTGAGGCAGGAGGATCACCCTGAGTTCAAGGCTAGCCTGGGCTACATAGTAAGTTCAAGGCCAGCCTGTACTATAAAGCAAGACCCTGAAGTGTGGGTAGGGGAATGAGAAAAAAAAAGAATCAAGTTATATCATGTACAGGTACAAATTCCCTATGCTGAATGTGATCATTATGATATACCTATAATGTACTAATAAACTTAATAGAAAAAGATAGATTAGATAGATAGATAGATAGATAGATAGATAGATAGATAGATAGATATGCTAGGGAATTTATTAGAAAGGTTTACAGGATAAAAGGCATATAGGATAAAAGGCAGGATTACCCTCACTGAGCTGGAGTACCCTAGTAGCTGTTCAGTCCAAAAGCTGGAAGCCTCAGAAAAAGGGAACCAAGGATGAAGCACCAGTCTGAGACTCAATGCCTAGAAGCTCCCTGGAAAGTCATTGGTGTGGGGCTAAGCCTAAAGCCTGGAGAAACTGGAGTCTGATGTCCACAAGTGATGACAGTTGTAAAAGATGCACTCACTCAAGCAGAATGGAGCTTTTCAAACTCAGGCTTACTTCCTCCTTTTTCTTCACCTTTCATTCCATTTAGGCAGAAAGTCTATTGGATGGGGCCACCCGCCATCAGGGTAGTTCTTCCCCACTCAGTTTGCTAGCCTACGTGCCAATCATCCCTGGATATGCAGTACCCTCCAGACACACCCAGAAGTGTGCTTTACCAGTCTGCTAGTTATGTCTTAATCCAATCAAGTTGATAATCACAATTAGTGATCACAGCTGGTAATTCTTTTTATTTGTATATTTCTTTTTTTTTTTTTTTTTTTTTTTTTTTTTTTTGTGGGTACCGGGGGGTCGACCTCAGGACCTCGCGCGCCAGCAGGCGCCCGTGCCGCTGAGCGATATCACCGGCCCCTTTTTCGTATGTGGGTTCCGGGAGTCGAACTCGGGCCCTCGCGCTTGCCGGGCAGGCGCTTAAGCCGCTGAGCCATCTCACCGGCCCTATTTGTATATTTCTGAAAAATCTTCATTTCACCTTCATTTTCAAAAGATATTTTCACTCAGTATAGGATTGTAGGTTGACAGGTTTATAGTTTTATTGTGTAGTTGTTCTGTTTAGTGCTTTTATTATGATATATTAAGATTTTATTCCTCTGCCTTCTCAGTTACATTCTCCACTGGGGGGATGAAATTCTGCTGCCATTTTTGTCTTTGTTCCTCTGAATTTAATGCAGCTTTTTTTCTGGCCCTTTTTAAGATGTTTCTCTTTATCAATGTGTAGCTCTCCCCCTCCACTTTCTTTCTTTGTCCTGACCAAGAAATACAGAATCCTCTGACTACTCTATTAGCCATCACCTATGTGTCTTCTCCCTGCAGGCTTGAACCCAAGCAAGAACTTTTTAACAGTCCCAGGCCCCAGTAAAGTTTAAGTTGTTGCCTAAAACACTGAAAGATCCAACATGTTGCTAAACACTTAGAAACTAGCCCCAGCCCTGAGCCACATTTCCTTAATCCTCATATAAATGCCATAACCTGCCCACTTGCTGCCAGCATCCCTGTGTAGAACATTTCCTTTCTCATGGTCCATTGCAAGGACACTGTCATTCCCTACAGGTAAATTCCCTAATAAACGCTTGCTGCGGCTCACCTTGGCATTTAGTATTTCTTTCCTTGGAATCCCAAGTAGCCCCATCTCAGGACTGTCTGGAACAATCCCTTGGGGAAATTCCCATGCCACCACTTTGGAGGCAATCTAAGTCCTGGCTTTGGCCAGACCAAACATAGTACTTTATAGCAATTTGATTATGATAGGCCTTGGTGTAATTTTCTTCCTTTTCATTGTGCTGGGAGTTATTTGAGCTTCTTGCATCTGTAGGTTTATAGTTTTCATCAAATTTAGATTAGGGGGCACCGGTGACTGAACAGGGCCTTACACATGGGAGGCAAGTACTTTACCACTGCGCTACACTCCCAGCCCCATTCAATTATTCACTCCCTCATTCACTGAGACAGGGTCTCACTAAGTTGCCCAGGCTGCTAGAATCTGTGATCCTCCTCCCTTAACCTCCCAAGTAGCTCAGATTACACTCATGTACTGCCACACCTGGCTAAACGTTTTAACTATTGCTTCTTCAGCTATATTTGGTGTACCCCCACCCCCTGTGTACTACAATTATATGTATACTACATCAGTTGAAGTGGTCTCACAGTTCTCCGATTTTGGATACTCCTATTGCCATGTCTTCAAGTTCACTAATCATTTTTTCCACAATGTCTTATCTGGCATTAGTTTCACTCAATGTATTTTTCATCTAGACATTCTAGTTTCCATCTCTAGAAGTTTCATTTGTGTATTTTTGTATCTTCCATGTTTCTACTTAACATCTAAGTATATGGAATAGTTATTACAACTAGTAATTAGTCCTCTGCTAATTCTAATACTGGTCTAATCCTTTTTTTTTTTTTACCAGGAATTGAACTCAGGACCTTGCACTTGCCAGACAGGTGCTGTTCCACTGAGCTATCTTCCCAGCCCTACTGGTCAGTTCTGAATTGGTTTTAATTGGTTAATTTTTTTTTCTCCTCCAAATAGGTTATATTTTCCTGCTTCTTTGCTTGCCTCATAATTTCTTACTAGATGCTAGACATTGTAAATTTTAGCTTCTTGAGTACTGGGTATTTTTGTATTCGACAAATATTTTTGAGCTTTATTCTGGCTGCATGGTTAAGTTACTGATAAACAATTTGATATTTTCAAGTTCTGCTCTTAACACTTATTAGGCAGGACCAGAGTCATGTTTAGTCTAACACCAGTAACTGTACTTCCCAACACTAAGGCAAAAAACTATCAAGAATTCTACTCAGTGCCCCATGAATGATGACTTTTTCCACCATGTGGGAACCGGCACAGTGTGAGGTCTGAATACTGTTCTTTTTCGTCCCATCAGGTGGCTCTTTGTCTAGCCTTAGGTAGATTTCACACACACACACGCACACATACGCATTGGCTGATACTCAGATAAATACTCAAGTATCCTGTGATGTCTGGGTTTCTCCGTCTGTGAGAAGCATTCACATCTTCAGCGCTCTTTTCCTTAAGTTCTGACTGCCCCGTCTCTCTAGTCTCTCAGCTCTGTCCTCAACTCAGGGAGCCTTCTGGCCTCTACCTGGGTTTCGCTTCCTGCATGGTAGCCAGGAGGCTCTCTCAGGGCAGTAAACTGGTACAATCAGGAGATTCATCTCATTTGCTTCCTCTCTCTCAGGAACCACTGTCCTCCACTGCCTTACGCATAGTGTTATCAGAATGTTTGGGCCATGTCCTACAGAGACAAAGAATAAAACCATGGGATGGAGGAGGTAGGGTTCAAGCAAATTTATTTAGAAGATATAAAGGCAAGAAAGGAAAGCTCCCATTAGCCAGGAGTGGGTTCTGAGTAGGATACCAGCAGAGGGCTCTTTGTGTAGAGGTTTTTAAGGGATTTAGAAGGGAGCTCAGGGCTGTTGTGTAAGCAATATAATCTCTACCCTATAGGACTCTACATGTTTTGGGGGGGTCGAATCTACGCAGTGTCCACACAGTGTCCATGCAGGGTCCATGTGCCCTTGAGCCAATGGCCTGCCTTATCATTTTCTGAGGAGGTCCCAAAGGACAGCTGGCAGACATTTTGTAAGATCCCCAGAGGGTGCTGACTCAGCAGACTCCATTTTGGTCTTCCTAACTCCATTGTCTTTACTGCCTAATAGAATCCTAACTCCTGTATCACTAATTGTTAGGCTACAGTGTCTTGAAAACCATTGTTTTACATATTTTTGTACAGGTTGGAGGAGGGGGTTATTTTGTTTTTGTTTTGCAGTTGGAATGGTAAATCATCACCCATTACTCTCAATTCCAGTCAGAAGTAGAAGTCTCTGAAAAACTTTATTTGAATTATTTTATGAGAGTCTCATTATTTTGAGTTTACCATGGCCTAACTTTTTGTTATTTTCCTTTCTATTTAAATTTGCAAGAGTTAGATACTGCTGTTACATATATTTTATAAATGGGAAAGCAAAGAGTTTAAGAAAATTGTTCCTTATCACCCAACTATTAATGCTGAAGCCAAACATCGAAGCTGGACAGCTTGATTTGGATTGATATTCACAGCTGTATATCACCATATATTTTGAGTCTAACCACAAACTAAGGTTTTTTATCATTATACATTATATATGAATCTTTCAAGTTTCGGCTGTCCTACAATAGAAATCTAGTTTATATCACCGCTTTGCACATATACACACTTAAATATATAACTAATCTTTCATAGGAAATATTTACTGTTGTGGAAGGTGCTGGTCTCTGATATTTTCTACTTTACCATTAATACTTGTATGAGTCAAATTAATTTTATGATCCATTAATAGGTTTGATTTTCCATTAGAAAAACACAATAATTGGGCCGGTGAGATGGCTCAGTGGCTTAAGCGCCTGCCCGGCAAGCGAGAGGGCCCGAGTTCGACTCCCGGAACCCACATACGAAAAAGGGGCTGGTGATATCGCTCAGCGGCACGGGTGCCTGCTGGTGCGGGAGGTCCTGAGGTCAACCCCCCGGTACCCACAAAAAAAAAAAAGAAAAACATAATAATATAGTTTCCTTGGGTCCTTTTATTCTATGACTGCCAAAATTGCTATCATTTTCCTGGCTTTTGCTTTTATTTTATTTCACTGAAATTTTGCAGTAATTGGGTAGATGCCAGGACTGATTATATACTGCTCATATTTATCCCAAGCCTTGATGTTTTGACTTACTAGTATTATTATCATCTTCATTATTTACTTTTAAACTTTATGAATTTTATCACAAATCAGCTTATGATAGATGTCGTGAATTGGCTTGAAATGTTTACTTTTCCTAAGAATAATCTTCAATCAGCCAGTACTTTTATAATATAAAAGTTCTGATATGATATTCTACCAAGTGATTGCATCTTTCCCAAAAAAGATTATTTTTCAAATTATTAGAAGTTTACCTAATCCTAAGTATGTAAATTAAACTTAGTTAAAGAGATCTCAGTTCAGTAAAATAAGTAGATTTTATTGTTTCTGGTTACCTATTATATCATTGCTAATGTTTTTACGAATTGATTGTTAGATACCATCAACCTTTAATTGAGATTCATTGACTATTATGGCTATTTAATTATCAACAAAGCAAAAAACCATTATTTAATTTTAATAAATGAAAAAAGATGAGTGGCAGGCAATCAACTTTGCAAACAAAAATACACACTTTTATTTTTATTGATAAGCTATTTTCTGTGTAATAGTTTTCCACTTAATGGGCTATTTGTAGGAAGATTGACATCAATGAATATGTCTATTAAATACTACCATTTTCAAAAGTGATTCCTAATTATCTTGCTGTAAGCTATTTTGATAAATGTGAATAAAGTGTCTGCACATTTCTTACAGAGTTAATATACCAAGACTTAAATTGGGCTTTCCTTGCTTATGTAATTTCCATCTAATTATATGGCCATTAGGTATATCTCTCAAATGCTCAATAATTCTTTCTTCACTATCAACTTACATTTAATTAAAAAACAGTGACAACCTTGCTATCTCTGCATTAACTTCTCACTTGTGCAATAAATTTAATAGCAGGACTAAGTTATTGTAAGTAATTTAAGGATTTCCAATATATTTTCCCAACCTAAAAGTTACTTATTCAAACAAACAGAAAGTTAAAATATCATGTTAATTAAATATTTTCTGTTGAATAATAACAGATTTCCATTTTTCCACATTTTAATGTTGCAATACGACATATTAATACTAAATTTATAAAATAAGAAATACAAATGGTATATAATTTATATAATTTACATGAAATTTATTCAGTGCTGTTTATGTGCAAGGAAATATAATTTAAAGTAAAACTGACAGTGTTAGAAGAAAGTCTATTTTGCTGTTAGTTCTTGCTCCCCCCAAAAAGACGAAACGTCCTTCTTGGAAAACAGTTGTTACAGTTTTCCACCCTTCTAACCCCTGCTTCTGTGATCCCAGCCAATAGGGCTTGGAGATCTATGAGATATGTAGAGCAAAGGCATTGCCCAAAGGGAACAATCATGGCGCTCACAGCCAATAAGTCGTTCTTTACCTGGAAATTTAAATGTAAGAAATAGAGAGTACACGTTTACAAATAAGAAAAGGAAGTAGTAAGAAATATCAGATGAGACACCAAAATGGAAAAGTGTTAAAGAGTGAATTAAAATTCTCTCTCTGAGAGAGTAAGAGGAAGATCTGATTGCTGAAGTTGTCCTCCATCTTGAAAAACCTATCCAATTCAGCACCAGGCTTTTGAGTACTTTGTTTTCTATTATCTTCTGATCACAGCCCAGTTAATACAAACTTCCTCAAAAATTCCTCACTCCAAGAAGTACAGTAAATGAATATCTGTTCCTTCCAACCAAATGACTTTGCCACAATGAAAGTGCTCTTTTTTGACCAAAATAACAAATACTTATGCAATTATATACAATGCCCATGCATAATAACATACAAGTACATAATTCCTATACTTTCAGTGAGAATGAAAATTATTCTGTTTCTTCACAGAAATTTCACTTGCAGGAATTTATCCCAAAAAAATGACAAAGATAGATATTAAGATTTTATTAAGAAGTGTGTTAAGAGGGTTCATGGATGGATTTGAAGGACGTTAAGTGACATCAGGCACAGAAAGACAAACACTGCATAATCTTACTCATACATGGAATCTAAAAACAGTCACCTCCTAGATTTTGGGAGTAGAATAGTGGTTACCAGAGACTGGGGAGAATAGAAGGAAAAGAGAAGGGGAGAGATTGGTCAAGAGGTACAATATTATAGCTATATAGGAGAAATAAATTTTGGTGTCCGTACCACAATGAATCTAATTAAAAATAGTACATTAACTATCTCAAGATATTTATAAGAGAATTTTGAATGTACTCATCATAAAGAAATGATAGAAGTTTAAGGTGATAGTTATGTTAATTACCTGAGTAATGATCCAAACATCCCGTTGTCCTCATAAATATGTACAAATGTTATATGTCTATCAAAAATTAAATTTAAAAATATAAAATGCCAATAGTAAAAAATTGGAAAACTACGGTATGATAGAATTCTATGTATTCAGTAAAAGTGGTATTATAAAAATACTTCATTGGCCTAGAGATATTAAAATGAAGTCATAGATGACAATAAAAATTATAACCTAATAAATATGGTTCCCTTTGTGTTAAAAAATAAAATGTGTATCTTAAGTATCTGTATACAAATATATAACCTAGACAAGAACTAAGGCTAAGATTTTTTTTGTGTGTTTGTGATACATAATAATTACACTCATCTGGGGGAATTGGTACATATCTACATTGCATCTTTATCATTTTTAACATCCATCTTCCTCTCTCCTTCCTTCCCTAGGTCTCCTTCCTATCTCCACAGAGTCTCTCTCGGTTTCCTACCATCTTATTTTGCTCTTTAAATTACCTATATCACCAGGTGTGGTGGTGCACACCTGTAATCCCAGCACTTGGAGGCTGAGGCAGGAGGATCACTGAGAGTTCGAGGCCAGCCAAGGCCACATAGTGAATCCAGGCTAGCCTGAACTACATAGTGAGACTTTGTCTCAAAAAAATATTTTTTACCTATATTTTGAGTCTCTCAGATTAGAGGAACCATGTAATACTTAACCTTCTGTATCTGATTTTTTTCACTTAGTCTCAAGAGCTGTCCACTTTCCTTAAATGATTAAACTTTATCCTTCTTTATGGCTGAGTACCATGCCATTACGTATATATAACACATTTTCTTTATCCATTCATCCATTGATAGGCATATAGGCCACTTCCACAATTTAGTTATTGTGAGTCGTGCTGCTCTAAACATGGATTTGCATGTTTCACTATAATATGATGACTTTGGAAAGATACTTAGAAGAGCTATAGCTGGGTCAAATGGTATTTTACTTTTACTTTTTTGAGGAATCTCTATACATATATCCATAGTGGCTATATTAGTTTACATTCCCACTAGCGATGTAGAAGAATTTCTTTCTTTTCCCACAACCTTGTCAGCATTTGTAGTTTTTAAAATTCTTGATGATAGAATTTACTAGAGTAAGATGGAATCTCAGTGTTGTTTTGGTTTGTTTTTCTCTAATGACCAAAGATGCTAAACATTTTTTCATGTACTTTTTGGCCATTTGTACTTCTTCTGAGAAGTGTCTTCATTTCAACCATCCATTTTTTTAATTGGGCCTTTTATTTTGGGGGATCTAATTTGTTTTTAGTTCTTTATACTGTAGATAAAGTCTTAGTCCTCTGACCAGGAGTAGGAGGCAAAAATTTTTTACCATGCTGTAGGCTGTCTCTTCACATCGCTTGTTTCCTTTGCTGTGCAGAAGCTTTTTATTTGATCTAGTCCCATTTGTTGATTATTGGTATTATATCTTGCACAATTGAGGTTCTGTTCAGGAAGTTTTTGCCTATGCCTACCTCTTTAACAGTTTTATTAATTTTTTTCTTTCTGCAGACTCTAGGTTTCTGTTTTAATATCTAGGTCTTTGATCCATTTTGATTTGATTTTAGTATGGGATGAGATTTGGATCTAGATTCATTCTTCTACATGTAGATAAGCAGATTTTCCAGCACCATTTGGTAAAGAGGCTATCTTTTCTCCAGAGTACATTATTGGCTCCTTTGTCAAACCTCAGATGCCTGAAGGTACTTAGGGTTATTTCTGAACACTCTATTCTAAGGCCAACATGTTAAAAGTAGTCACCTCTGAGTAGTAAAAAATTGTGAGTGATTTTATTTCCCTACATTGTGTATGTCTGAATTTTCTAAATTTTTCCTCTAAAGATGTTTAATTTGTATAATCAAAACAAATTAATGTTTAGAGATATGAAAGCAGTAATTGTCCCTAGGTGTTTAGGATTATGTTTTCCCCTTACTTTTTTTTATAATGAGCAAGTGTTACTATTGTAATTGAAATAATTTGTATTTTTAAAAACAGCATAGGTGTAACATACAATGAAAGAATGAGTTTGATTCTACAAGAGAATTTATCAGGACTACAATACGCTTTTGCTAGTTTCTGCACAAACCATTCTGTTTCAAAACACATCATGATAGAAACTCCCTTACCCTTCCCACCAAAAAACAGTACAACATAAGCTTGTTTAGTGGCAAGATTTTCCAATAACAAATTGGCCTTTATGGCCTCTGTAATATGCAAAGGCAATTCTGTTCTTTGAGCATGAAAAACAAATCGCCCCACAGAAAATCCACCATTGCCAGCATTGCTCATGGGAATTCCAATTTCCTCCCTCACGGGATAAATCTTTCTCTGTAGAAAGCTAGACGTTTAGTGGTAATTCATATATTGTCAGTATATCTAACAATTGCTAATATCATAAAAGATAACAAATTTTCTGTATAGCAATATGCAAAGTGAAAGTGTTCATTTAGGGCTAGGAATCCAGCTCAGTGGTAGAGCACTTACCCAGCATGTGCAAGGCCTTAGGTTCAACCCCCAGTACCACAGACATACATACAAAGTACTCATGTAGTGAGCGAGAAAAGAATACCTGTTTTTGATGGCTTCAAGAGTACTTTCAGTGACCTAAGACCAACTGGGTTGTTTGGTTTTATTTTTGTTTTTTGGGTTTTTGGGGTTTTTTGTTTTGTTTTGTTTGTTTTTCATTGTTGTTTTTTGAAACAGGATCTCGCCATACAGTTCAGGCTGGCCTTGAACTCACTATGCAGCCCAAGCTGGCCTCAAACTCATGCCGATCCTCTTGCCTTGGCCTCCCAGTGCTGGGATGACAGGTGCACTATAGTACTATTGCACCAGGCCCAACTGGGTTTTGAGTGAGAAGAAAATTGGTCTGAGAAGATAGTAAGAAGCCAGAAGCATTATGACCAAGGGGTCACAGAGAAATGGAAAGATTATTGAGAGGCTACGAGGTCCAGCAGAGGCTAACTTACAGGAGATTTCTGGTGAATTTAATCAGCAAATTTCTGTGAACATGCTTTCTCTGAGTCTATGAATCACTTTCACTGGCTTTTTATTCTTATTCCTATTGAAAGTGGCACTTACAGCTGGCTGTGGTGGTACATACCTGTAATCCCAGCACTCTAGAAGGCTGAGGCAGAGAATCACAAGTTCAAGCCCAGCCTAAGCAACTTAGTGACTTAGTGAAATCCTATCTCAAAATAAAAACTGGGCTGGGGGTGTAGCTCAGTGCAGACCCTGGGTTCGAACCCCAGTACCACCAAAGAAAATGGCACTTACACTATAATTTGATTGTTCAGTTCATGATTATATCATTGACTAGAAAACTTTACAAAACACATATGGACCTCCAGTCTAGGAAAAAAAAATGCTCAAATATCCATTATTTTATATATACTTTCAGGAAGATCCTCAATCATATTAAACTGTCTATTTCTAATATATCACATCAGAGCTTGTTATTGAAAGGATTAATGAAGAAATGTTTTTCAACTTGTGAAAATAATTTAATAAATCAGATAAGAACTGAGGTTCGCCAGAGCATCAATCATGAATAAACAAAAGAATGAGGAAGTGTTGAGATGGAAAGGTTTAGGTTGTGTGTAAAAGCAGATAAATGATGTAAAGGCAAAGGTTGGTGGTCTAAAGAGCATATGAATGTGATAAATTCACAAGAAGATGGGAAAAACTGGGAACAGTGTGATCAGAGAAACCAATCTCTGACATTGGAGATATTTTGAATTATTGTCTCCTGACTGCCAGCAAGAGAAGTTAATCCTTTGTGCAGTGAGTATTTTGGTCTTCATTCACAAATAGAAACATACACTGAAGAAACTACTACAGCCCTTGGTATATAACAAATACATCAGTAGATCTCATTTAAATATAAGGACTTCAAGTGAAAAACTCAGTAATAGGAAACAGAAATAAGGCTTTACTATCCTATAATGATTTATCAAGTTTTCTTTACTGCAATCCCATCTTAATTATTTTCTGCATCTTCAAAAGCTGCCACTGGGAAGACATGCGCAAGAATGGTAAGCATTTATAGTATAGTTTATTTATAGTGAAAGAATTTATAGATCTTGTCCCTATGAAATAATTTTTTTAGTTCTACAAAACAAAGAAAACTAAGAAAATCCAGAATATAGCCAACCATCCATCCACCTATCCACCCATCTATCCTTTTACCCATCCAGTTAGGCATTGAACTATCAGTATTTACTAATATACACCAGAGTCTGGTATATAAAACATTGCTATAAATCAGCATTTATCAACTGGACATCATGCTGTACTATTTACAAAGATGAACAAGATACCATCCAGAGAATTGAAGTGCTTCCAATTTAGAAGACATAGCTGAAAATGTAAAAACATAGCTAGAATGAATTTTGAAGAGGGACATATAGGTAGAAGTAAAACTCAACCTTTGGTTGTTTAATTTTTGTGTTTATTAACATTATGTAAATTCAGATTTATTTTGGGCAAATATGGAAAGATATTTGCAAGAATGGTAAGCATTTATAGTATAAGCAATATAGTAACCAAGTTAGAACACACTAAAATTTTTACACCTATGTATTTCTTAAGAACTCCTTGAAAAACTGATCATCTTATCCTCCACTCCATAACTCTGGCTTTTTCTAATAAGGCTAAAGAGGTCACACACTTCATCACAGCAAGACACGCTGTGATGTTCCTGGAGTCAGCACTTCAAATGCCAATCAAGGTTTCATATCAACAACTGTCCTCCCTACCTAGCATCCATGGGGGACTAAGAATAAGACTTTTTAATAACTTGTAAGGAATCATTTTTAAAAAGAAAGATTGTAAAAGAAAAAAATAAATTTATGACCTTAGATTTCCAACTTTTATCTGCACTTCTTATTCAAACTATGTTCCCTGGGTCTCTCTGCACAGAGGAAAATGTTTCCCTCCTTTGTATGACTATGATGCCTGCATTTCTCTCCACTCCAAGCCCCCGTAGGATGCTAACTTATGAACAACAGAGAGAATAGATCATGGAGAAATGGGCTATTTATTCACATGGCATGTTTCCCCATGAATGCCTTTTTTCCTGGTCTGGAAGGAGAGTTTCCATGACAACAAAGCCACTAACTTTCACTCCCCACTAGCTGATGTGCTTCCTTCCCAACTGATCGGCTGGATATCGTGTTAAATTATATTACTGAGATGGGATAATCTCAGGGATTATTCGCCTGTTTATTTTTGACAAACTGACTTCTTGGCAGAAACTTTCTAAATGGGCCTTTCTCCGTAGGTCCTCTAAAAGCATCCCAACCAAACAGAACACATTATAGGCAATGTTAGTTACATCACGGGAAATAAAACACAAACAGGAACCTCCTTTTCCATAAAGGACAAGGAGCTGCTTTGAGGGCAGAACTAACTTTATTTTTCTTTCCCTCCTCATGTGTCTACCACAGTCTGGCAGATTGTATACATTCAATAACTACTGAACAATATATCACCCAAGCTTCTCCAAACACAGCATTTGCGTTCAGGCTCATGAGTTAAGACAGAAACAGCCTCCTAGTATGCAATATCCTTATTCTTAAAAATATCTCTGTAATAAAGGCAAGGAACTTGCAGTGTAGTATTTTTATTTTTTGTACAGGGAGTCAAACTCACAACCTCACGCTTGCCAGGCAGGTGCTGTGCCGCTGAGCTATATCCCCGGCCCTACAGTGTAGTATTATTATGTACCAACTCTTAAGCATGGACATGTAAGAAAGACTGCAAAAAATATGCTATAAATCTTTACAACTGTTATGTTTAGTAGGCAAAAATATGGAAGTATTTCTTCTGATTTTCTCCATTTTATTTTTTTCTTTTTTGTGAACTGAATGAATTTTCTGATGAGTATCTACTATGTTTAAGGCTCTGAACTAGGCCTCAGAGACAGAAAGGTTAACGAATCTCACTTATATTCAGAAGCATGAAAAGAAGAGGTGAAGCAGGCAGAAAGCAACTTGTTAGAGGTTATCTGCTCTGCTATGCATATCAACTGGTGTTGTAACTGCATCCTACAGCACGATGCAGATCAGATGAGGTAGAGAGGAAGAGTTAGCCGATCCTTTTCTCCTTCTACAAAGACAAATCTGACCTTAGGTGAATTTTCTTGCTCTTTCTCCTGAATACTTGACAAAGGTGGAATCTCATTTATATTAACAGACAACATTAATTATGATCATAAAGCCCCATGATAGATAAATTTTATCTGGCCTGGAACTATGTGAATGAAGCATAGATACATAGTGGAAAGCCATGGACATAAGATTCCCTGAACGCAGAGACTTAAAACTGAGAGTATCCCAGATCTGAAAGCCATGCCAGGTCCAATTACAAGAGATATTTGTTCCTATGGGGCATGAGGTTTGTATGCTGGGGCAGCTATTGCACTTAACATGAGTCTTATTTTCCCACATCGAAACTCTCCTGAGGAAGGAGCCAGAAGCAGGTACAGAGGCTTGGAGAGACAGAGTGGATAGCTCCATGGATTGCTATGATGGTTATTCCTGCTGAAAATTTTATACTGTTTCTGGCCCACTATCCATCTCATTAAATTGGTGCCACGTGTTATCTATTTAGGTCTTATGAATCTAAATGTTAGAGAATACATAGAGGACAGTCAATTTTAGAAAAGATGAGATCATTTCCTCAACTGTGTCTTCACTAGAACACGGATAAGCATGATTCCACATGAGCTCCCCTCAGGGAAAATTCCTATAGCTTTCACAAAAATATTTTTCACTTTAGTAAAGCCTGGTGCTAACAGGTTGGAGTGTGGGTACAGTGAGTGATATATCTGTAGTGGACATTGAGATGAGCCACTCAAATCACCCTTTAGAGGTAAAAGATAGTATCTTTAAGAAAATGTATAAATTGTACATAAGGGGACGACCTCAAGATGGCGGATGAGTAAGAAGCAGGCAGCAAAACTCTCTCTAAAAGTTACCATTGGAACACAGGAATATAGCGACCCGGAAAGCGCAGGAGGGGGGGAGATGCCTCCCCGAAACCCAGAAAAGTTCTGAAGCGCAATCTGGGACCCCCGGCACCAGTGACGGGTGACTTCCAACAAAGAAGAAGGAAAGAAGGAGCAGACCACACGCGCGCACCTTCTAATATCCCGGGAGTTGCAGCGCCACGGAGGCTCAATTCTACAGACACACGGTGGCAGCTGGCGCCCAGGGAGCCCCCACGGAGGATCCTGAGACAGCGGCGGGGCAGGGGAGTGGCGGACAACGGCGCTGACCGGCGGTGAGTGAGTGTCTCTCAGCCACAGCTGCCCCGCGCCAGAGAGCGACCGGCCGGGCGCCATTGTGGGGGGTGTGGCGAAACTCAGAGCGGCTCGGAAACTGCTCTGGTAACTTGTGCTCCAGACAGGGCAGCACGGGGCCTCTCAGGCTCACGAAAGTGTGCTGAGGTCAGCAGGCGAACGAGACTGGACTCTCAGCCACACCTGTCCCGCGCCAGAGAGCGACTGGCCCGGCGCCATTGTGGAGGGCGTGGCGAAAAACCAGAGCGGCGGGAACCAGTGCAGGGAACCCGCGCTCCGGACAGCACGCTGAGCCTCTCAGGCCCAGGGATCGTGAAAGGGCGCCGAGAGCAGAGGCGAGCTAGACTGGTCTCTGCCTGAAAGTACGCGCCTCTGCTCACTGCCCGCCAGAGGGCGCTCCTGGCTTACTGGGACGGACCTGCACAGAACAGGACTCTGTCACAAGGTACCTGCCTACAACAGAGTCAACACCTGGAACTGATTCTTTTTATTTTTTTTATTTTTAATTTTATTTTTATTTTTATTTTTTTTCTCACTGATTTGTTTTCTGTTCTGGCGAAGGGTTTTTTTGTTTTTGTTTTGTTTTGTTTGGTTTTTTGGTGGGGTTTTATTTTTGATCTGTCTGTTTTATTGTTTTTATCTTCATTTTTGTTTCTGTATGTGTATTTGCTCTTTCCTTCATTATTCTCTCTGGTTTTTTATATGAGTGTAAACAGCGCCTCTAACTTCTTTGTGATTGTGGTTGTGATCTGTTCTTCCTTTTATCCCTTCCTTCCCTTTTTACCACCTGTCCTCTGCACTAGTGTCCCAATTTTAGTGGGATCCCTCTTGGTCCTCTAACCTTACATCTAATTCCTTCCTCTTCTCCCAATACTCTATTTCCTCCTTAACTCATCTTAAATTTAAACTCCTCAAGGAAAAATTGACATACATAGGACTTGTATACTGCATATAATTTTTCTGGTGTGTTTTAGATTTTGTTATATAACCGCAACTCTATACAGCTAAAAGTGGTAAATAACTGGTTAGCTCAGTCTGTCATTTTCTAGGCTGTGTTTGATGCTTTAGTTAACATTATAGCCAAATGTGAAATAATTGTTCTAAACATCTTTCCTTCCTGATATTTCATGATTGAGATTGACTAAGGGACACAGAAAATACAGTGGCACAGTACCAAAGAATCAAGGACTGGGCCAAACAGGTAGCAACTTCGCATACCCAACGAATTGAAGAGGTAGGATCTGGCAGAAAGCTTAAAACATAAAAGCAAGCTCCACTTGGAAGATACTGCAGAGAAGTAGTCATCTTCTAAAGATCTTAAACACTAGCAATAAAGTAACCTACTATAGGTAATTTGCAAACATCACCCCAGGAATTAAAGAAAGAAAAAATGAGACGACACTTAAACAAGATGCAACCCCACACATCCAATTCACCAAAGGCAAACCTAGGGAGCAACGAGGTGGGACAATCCGAAAGCCACCCACCTGGCCTATCTGAAGTGGTAACAACAAAGCAACTGAATGAGGTTCTGGAAAAAATTAAAACAGAAATAATCTCACAGATAACTGCAGAGATAATGTCTACAATGAAGACCATGCTTAAGGACACTATAGCTGATACAGACAAAAAAAATAGATGAACTTAAGAAAACTATAGAAACCATGAATGCTCAGCATAGGAAAGAAATGGAATCCATAAGGCAGATTCAAGCAGATATCCAAGAGATAAAAAATTCCATTGAAAGTATTTGTAGCAGAATAAGCCAATGCGAGGACAGGATCTCAGATATAGAAGACAGGCTTGCAATTAGTGATCATGAAACGGAAAAATTCTTAAAAATAGCAAGGGACCATGAAAAATCAATTCAGCAGCTGCTAGATGACTCAAAGATAAACAACTTAAGAATAATTGGAATAAATGAAAAAGCAGGAGATAGCATCAATGACATTAAAACCTTGTTCAAAGACATAATCAGGGAGAACTTTCCTGGAAGAGAAAAGGAATTTGACACCCCTATAAGTGAAGCTTTTAGAACACCAACTAGACATGATCAAAAAAAAACTTCAGCCAGACATATTATAGTCAAGATCCCAGAAATTCAACAGAAGGGCAGAATCTAAAAAGCTGTTAGGGAGAAGAGACAAATCACCTATGAAGGAAAACCCATCAGAATCACAGCTGACTTTTCAGCACAAACCCTCAATTCAAGAAGAGCTTGGAATGATGTATTGCAAGCTCTAAAGGAAAATAATTTTCAGCCCAGATTGATGTACCCTGCAAAACTATCTTTCAAAATTGATGGAGAAATAAAATACTTTCATGACAAAGAACATCTGAGAAAATTTATGACCACCAAACCAGCACTCCAAAACGTTCTAAAGGACATTCTAGAAAGAGATAGGAACCCCAACAGAAGGAATCCACCAGGCAGGGCAAATACTTAAATAGCCGGAAAGCGGAAAAACAAAGAGTGGGAACCAACAACAGGAAAATATCATGACAAGTCAATACATATCAGTTTTAACCATCAATGTTAACGGTCTCAATTCACCAATCAAAAGGCACAGACTGGCGAAATGGATCAAGAAGCAAGATCCAACAATATGCTGTATACAAGAAACACATTTAGGGCCGGTGAGATGGCTCAGCGGCTTAAGCGCCTGCCTTGCAAGCGCGAAGGCCCGAGTTCGACTCCCGGATCCCACATACGAAAAAGGGGCCGGTGATATCGCTCAGTGGCACGGGTGCCTGTTGGCGCGCGAGGTCCTGAGGTCGTCCCCCCGGTACCCACAAAAAAAAAAAAAAAAAAAAAAAAAAGAAACACATTTAATTCAGAAAGAAATTCATAGACTGAAAGTCAAAGGATGGAAAACAATACTCCATGCCACAGGAACCCAGAAAAAAGCAGGGGTAGCTATTCTTTTTGCAGACAAAGTGAACTTCAAGCCAAGAAGGATTCAGAGAGATAAAGGCGGTCATTACATCCTTGTAAAGGGAACAATCCAAGAGGAAGAGATAGCGATCATAAATATATATGCGTCAAATACCAATGCACCCACCTATATAAAACAAGTACTAAAGGACATGAAAAATCAAATAAGCACTAATACAATTATATTGGGAGATCTCAATACTCCACTATCACAAAAAGACAGATCAACTGGACAGAAAATCAATAATGAAATAGTAGAACTGAACCAAACTTTTGAACAAATGGACTTAGTAGATGTCTACAGAGTGTTCCATCCCACAACATCAGAATACACATTTTTCTCGGCTGCACATGGGACGTTCTCCAAAATAGACCACATACTAGCTCATAAAACCTGCTTAAGTAAATGCAAAGGAATTGAAATTATCCCATGCATATTATCAGACCATAGTGCAATGAAATTGGAAATCAATGGCAAAAGATCCCACAAAAACTCCCTAAACACATGGAAATTAAACAGCATCCTCCTGAACAACCAATGGGTCACAGATGAAATTAAAGAAGAAATTAGTCACTTTCTACAACTGAATGATAATGACAGTACAACATACCGGAACTTATGGGATACAATGAAAGCAGTCCTAAGAGGGAAATTTATAGCATTAAACACTTATATCAGGAAAATAGAGCAAGCGCAAATAAACAACTTAAGGGTGAACCTCGAGCTTCTAGAAAAAGAAGAGCAGGTTAAGCCAAAAGCCCGTACAAGGGAGGAAATTATAAAGATCAGAGCAGAAATTAACGTATTGGAGAATAAAAAAACAATACAAAGAATCAATGAAGCAAAAAGTTGGTTCTTTGAAAGAATAAATAAGATTGACAAACCCTTATCCAACCTTATTAAAAAAAGAAAAGAAAAGACTCAAATCCATGCAATTGAAAATGAAAACGGTGATGTCACGACTGACCCTGCAGAAATCCAGAAGATCATCTATACCTATTTTGAAAATTTATATTCTACTAAGATGGAAAATGCAGAAGAAATGGACAGATTCCTAGATTCGTATGAATTACCAAAGCTGAATCAAGAAGATTTAAAAATCCTAAATAAACCAATATCAGCCAATGAAATTGAAGATGTAATTAAAAACCTCCCAACAAAGAAAAGCCCAGGCCCTGATGGATTCACTGCCGAATTCTACAAGAAATTTAGAGAAGACCTAACGCCCCTACTTCTCAAACTTTTCAATGAAATTGAAAGGGAAGCAATACTCCCAAATTCATTCCTGGAAGCAAGCATTACCTTGATACCAAAACCAGAGAAGGACCCAACTAAGAAAGAGAACTACAGGCCAATCTCCCTAATGAACATAGATGCAAAAATCCTTAATAAGATACTGGCAAACAGAATCCAACAAATCATCAAGAAGATTATACACCATGACCAAGTTGGATTCATCCCAGGGATGCAGGGATGGTTCAACATACGTAAATCAATAAATGTAATACAGCATATTAACAGAACCAAAGACAAAAATCACATGATCATCTCAATAGATGCAGAAAAAGCTTTTGACAAAGTCCAGCACCTTTTCATGATAAAAACCCTACAGAAAATTGGAATAGAGGGTCTTTATCTCAATCTGGTAAAAGCTATCTATGACAAACCAACAGCCAATATTATACTAAATGGCCAAAAACTGAAAGCCTTCCCTCTAAAATCAGGAACAAGGCAAGGATGTCCACTGTCCCCACTCTTATTCAACATAGTTCTGGAAACTTTAGCCAGAGCAATAAGACAAGAGAAAGAAATAAAAGGAATAATGATTGGAAAGGAAGAAGTTAAATTATCATTATTTGCAGATGACATGATACTCTACACAGAAGACCCCAAAAACTCCACTAAAAAACTGCTAGATTTAATAAGCAAATTCAGTAGTGTAGCTGGATACAAAGTCAATACTCAAAAGTCAATAGCCTTCCTGTACACAAATAACAAACTTACTGAAAGAGAAATTAGGGAAACAATACCTTTCACAATAACATCCAAAAAAATGAAATACCTAGGAATCAACCTCATGAAGGATGTAAAAGACCTCTATACTGAAAACTACAGTACTCTGAAAAAGGAGATTGAAGAGGATATCAGAAAATCGAAAGATATCCCTTGCTCCTGGATAGGAAGAACCAATATAGTGAAAATGGCCATACTTCCAAAATTGTTATACAGATTTAATGCAATTCCAATCAAAATTCCAACAGCATATCTCACAGAATTAGAGAAAACAATCCTAAAATTCATTTGGAATCAGAAGAGACCTAGAATAGCAAAGGCAATTCTGGGCAACAAAGGCAAGGCAGGGGGCATCACAATCCCCGACTTGAAATTATACTATAAAGCTACTGTGATAAAAACAGTGTGGTACTGGCAAAAAAACAGACCTGAAGATCAATGGAACAGATTAGAAGATGCTGAAACAACCCCAGACATACTAAGCCACCTTATCTTTGACAAAGGTGCCAAACACATTCGCTGGAAGAAAGATAGCCTCTTTAATAAATGGTGCTGGAAAAACTGGCTCTACACATGCCGAAGATTAAAACTAGATCCATATCTTTCACCATGCACTAAACTAAATTCAAAATGGATCAGAGATCTCAATATTAAAACAGAAACATTAAATCTGCTGGAAGGTAGGATAGGTAAAACCCTTGGAGACATTGGTGTAGGCAAAGACTTTATGAATAAAAACTCAACCGCACGGGAACTATCACAAAGAATCAATAACTGGGATCTCATCTTATTAAAAAGCTTTTGCACAGCAAGAGAAACCACCAACAGAGTGAAGAGACAACCCACAATGTGGGAAAAAATGTTTGCCAGCTGTACCTCAGACAAAGGATTACTATCGAGAACATATAAAGAACTCAAAAACATCAGACCTCCCAAATTTAAAGACCCACTCCAAAAATGGGCATCTGAGATGAATACACATTTCTCAGATGAAGAAATACTAACGGCAAACAAATATACAAAAAAATGTGCAACATCACTAGTCATTCGAGAGATGCAAATTAAAACAACACTGAGATACCATCTCACCCCAGAAAGAATGGCTACTATTAAGAAATCAACTAATAACAAATGCTGGAGGGGCTGTGGGGAAAAAGGATCCCTTCTTCACTGTTGGTGGGAGTGTTGACTGGTACAGCCACTGTGGAAGTCAGTGTGGAGATTCCTCAGAAAACTAGGGTTGGAGGTCCCATTTGACCCAGCTATTCCCCTTCTGGGCATCTTCCCAGAAGAATTAAAAACATCGTTCCACAGCGATATATGTGCACCCATGTTTATAGCAGCACAATTTGTAATAGCCAGATCTTGGAAACAACCCAAATGCCCATCGACTGAGGAATGGATAAGAAAGATGTGGTATTTTTATACAATGGAGTACTATTCAGCCATAAAGAAGGATAAACTGGAGACTTTTATAGGTAAATGGATGCAACTCGAGAAAATACTCATAAGTGAAATAAACCAGAAGCACATGTGCAAGCATCATATTATCTCTCTAGTATGAGAAACTGAAAGAGTAAATAAGATCCAAAATGTACAATAGACATGGTGAATCAAAAAGAAACTGGTCAAAAGGAAAGAGAGACTGGAATAGGGAAAAGAAAGAAGGGAAAGGGAAAAAAAAATTGTATATATATATATATATATAAGATGGTTAAGATAGATACACTACCATTTTTACTTAGTTCATTGAAGAGTAAGGTTTGTGCCAATAATGTTTGGACAATTGAATGCTAATGTCTGGTGTCCTGAATAACTAACTTAAAGATAGTAATACGTAATGTATTAACCATTGTTACCCTCCTATTATGTTGGTTTGAAAATTTTGTTCTTCTTTTGATTTGTTTTGTTTTTTCTTCTCTTTAAAATAAAAAAATAAATAAATAAAAATAAATTGTACATAAAAAAAAAAGAAATAATTTGTTGCCAGTCATGGTGGTGCTTTCTTGTGATCCCAACACTTGGGACGCTGAGATAGGAGGATTGCCATCAGTTCGAGCCCAACTGGGCTACATAATGAGTTCAAGGCCAGCCTAAACTACAGAGACCCTGTCTCAAAATAAAAAAATAAAAAGGAAGGAAAGAAGGCAGATAGGTAGGCAGGAAGGAAGGAAGGGAGAGAAAGAGAGAGAAAGAGAGAAAGAAAGAAAAAAGAAAGAAAGAAAGAAAGAAAGAAAGAAAGAAAGAAAGAAAGAAAGAAAGAAAGAAAGGAAGGAAGAATTTGTCTTTGCCATAATACTGCAAATAAAAATTTTAGTGTAACCCACCATTACGGTCAAAGCAATGTTCTTACTAAATTAAGAAACCTATGGGTCATAAATGAACTAGAATTGGCTAGCATACAGATGGAATTTGATAGACACATCCAGTCATTTGAGGGAGCTGGCTTATTTCTAACTTGCAAGAGCCAATTGTTAAATTTTCAGGAATTTTGGAGCAGATTGTTAAACACAACTATGATTAAAAATTAAATTGCATAAATTTTCCATTAAATTAATTGTATTAAAACAGTGATTATAAATACTCAAAAATAAAATCTCCCTTCAGAGATGAAGGATTCATTCCCCAGCTGTTAGACATGCTGCTGGCAGGCTGTCCGCACCTATCAGCCCTCTTTGGAGACTGCCTTGCTAGAAAAGAGCCCTCTCATTCAAGATCACATCCACAGCCAATTACTGATCAACACAGGTTTATAAAGGTCTGACCCCCTTCCCCTCCACTCAGGGTCAAAGGATTATGTCAGTTTCAGAGATCCCTTTAGGTCAACTGGAGCTTCCATGAGGCTGTGTGAAGGTCAGTCTCTCCCTATGAACAATCCTCATTCCGAGAAAGCATCCCGACACATCCCCTGCACATTAATTTGCATCCATAACAACATCCAGTCAATATTATTCGTTAGATATCTATCATGTTTCAGGAAGGAGAGTCAGTACTCATAAATGATCTTTGTCCTCGGACATGATCTTCCTTCTCAATTCACGCAGACAGAAGTTCATCCATTAAAATGCAGTGTAATGAAAATTATGAGGAATAAACATGACAAGGGCCACTGGAGGTATTCTTTTTGTGTGTGTGTGTGTGTGTGTGTGTGTGTGTGTGAGTACCGGGGGGTCGACCTCAGGACCTCACGCGCCAACAGGCACCCGTGCCGCTGAGTGATATCACCGGCCCCTTTTTCATATGTGGGTTACGGGAGTCGAACTTGGGCCCTCGCGCTTGCAAGGCAGGCGCTTACGCCGCTGAGCCATCTCACCGGCCCAACTGGAGGTATTCTTAACTAAATCTTTGGACTATTAAGAAGGGATTTGTGGAGGAGGAGATACCTACACAGACTTCTAAATGATAAAGAGGGACTAATTAGTCCAATGGAGGAAAAGGCAGAAAAGTAGAAAAAATAACATGTTCAAAGAGCACTGTCATCTGATAGTGAAAGCATAACACTCTAGATAATGCCTTTTTTTCTGAGTTATTTTCAGAGTAGAAGGTAGAGAGGGGTGATACCTCATATGTCTTAGTCACTTTCTTGTTTATGGGACCAAATACTCCAAACCCACAACTTAAAGGAGAAGAGGTTTATTTAGGCTCACAGTTATAGTCCATGGTTGGCTGGCTCCAAGGAAGAAACAGCATGGCAGAAAGGCAAGACAGAGGAAAGCTGTTCACATCCTGTCAGCCCAAAAACAGAGAATGGAAGGAGGAGATAGAGAGGGAGACAACCCTTCCAAGTCAAGCCTCCAGTGACCTGCTTCTAACCAGGCCCAACTCCTAACAGTGCACTCAGCTGAATCCAATGCTGACTGTAAGTGCCTCCATGATCCAACCACTTTCCAAAACCCTCACCATACAAAAATATTTTCTAAAAAAAATATATTATGTTAAAGACATTGAACTTTAGGTTAAAGGAAGGAAGAGGGATGAAAAGGTCGTACATATTTGTGTTTTACACATTTCTCTATCTACAATGCGGAATGTGGATTTAGAGAGTGGTACATGGACAACAAAGAGACCAGTGAAGAGCTCTGTAGTAATCCTCACAAGAGAGGATGTTAGCCTGAAACGCAGTTGAGATTGAATGGATGAAGAAAGAAGAAAATGGAGATGTTTTTAAGATAGAATTGACAAGACTTGCACGAGGGTCGACAAAGAGTTTGGGAAATTTAAATTTCTGACTTGAAAAAATGGGCAGAAAAGACAAACTCTGACGGGGTAGAGTGCTTCAGTGACTTCTAGATAAATTCAATCTGACCTGTTTGTAGGACACCCAAATGGTTATATAAAGTTAGCCGCTCAATGTAGGGTTAAGATGGTAAGTGGGTGTTGGAGGGGGGCAGAAAGAAAAAGAAATACAAAATATTTGGAGTGATTAGCTTTCCTCCTGGATCCAACCATACTCTGGTATTTCTAACACTATTTAAGATCTCAAGTGTGTATTATCACTCAGCAGTTGTGACAGAGCGTGGCACATTTAGAAAGAAGAAGAAGCCTTTAAAGTCAGCCTGACCTGGGCTTTTATCTCAAATCTACCACTTATTTGCTGTGAAGACTTGGACATGTTACATATCCAAGCCTCACATTCCCCATCAAAAGGGGACAGCTAGTCACACTTTGCAAGGTTGTCATAGGCTTAAATGAGATTATATATGTAATAGCATACGGCACATAACATGCCTTCAGTGATTCATTCCCAGTCCGTACCCATTTCTAATGGTCTTTGCATAGTTCTCAGCAGCACCTCCTGCCTCCACTTTCTACTCTAAACTCATGCTGTTAATAGAAAGTGTTATTTCACTTACCTGATAAAAAGAAAATACAGCCCCTGCCCTCCCTTTGTACTGTCTGGCCTTGCATGTGTTTGTAATTCTTTCCTGGCCTTGTCTACATCTAATTCACTTCCTTCCACTTGAATGTTATCACAAGTCATGACTTGTTCTCACTTCATGTTTATTGCAAACAGATAACCATTATTGCCAACAGACCTGCTTGGTTTTATCTCAGTCATTTCACATTCTGCAACTTTTTAATTATTTGATTTTATTTTCTCTACATTAGGCTGTTTCTCTTCAGCATTGACACTTGAATAAAGAGATGAAAACAAATTTGTAAAAAGCCCTTTCAAACATAGTACCACTGGAAACAAGCTGAGGCACTTAACATTTGTTTTGACTGTAAAGTTCAATGACCGTATCAAAATTCCTAAGCTGGAAAAGACAAAGTTGTTCAGTTGCCTCTCAACAGAGAGCTGAGTTAATTTCAGCAAAGGATCCCAGTGCACTGAACCAAGGCTTGGTTGGTACCAGAAGCCAGGGCTTCTTCATTAGAAGGATTACACAGGAGCAGCTGGAGATGAGACCCAGCCACGACTAGGAAAAACAGTGACAAAAAGAGGAAAGAGAAAAGTAATTAGCTTACTCAAGGGAAATGCAGAGAATGAGAACAGAGAAAGAACCAGGACTTTGGAACTAGCTAAACATAAGAACAGATGAAGAGAGACCTCAGGTTTTAAACTGTGACCATAGGCAAAAGCATCTGAAGTACCTTCTAAGGAATGGTGATTAAATATCTGAAAACACTTAATACGACTCCAGTGGATAAGAGCAGGTACTTTTTTTCTCAACCTTCTGGTTGTAGCTCTTTGATTCCCATCTAAGAAAAATATACTAGAGCCCATAAATATTGTGCCCAAAATCCTGCATTTTGTACTTATCTGCCTCATGCTTCTCTCTACCTTCTCAACTTTCCATTTATCTCTCTTCACTCTCCAGTTATGTCAACATTTTCTATCTGCCACAACACATCTAAGCAATGTAGTTTCTCCTTTCTCTGTTCTTGATCACACTACCTGACTCCAAGTTTCATCTCTCCTCTACTCAGTTGCATACGTCCACAACTGTATATCTGCCGGTTAGGGAAATCTAAAGTCAGAAGCAGCAGCTCACCCCTCCTCCTTTTTAGCCTTTACCATACAAATCAGCCCTCGATAGTAGTAGGACTGAGGAAGAAGGTGTTACAGTTTATATCTAAAATGTCCCCCACGTCTCATGTGTTCAGAGGTGGTTTTCAGAAGGTGGTTGGATCATGGTAGGTGATAACCTAGCTGAATGTGCTATTAGGATGTGGGGACTGTTTTAAGGAATTATGCTGGGAATGTAACCTGAAAGGGCATATTCTTGTCCCCAGTCCCTTCCTTGCTCTCTCTACTTGGCAGTTGCCACAAAGTGAGCAGCTTTGTTCTACCATGATGTTTCTGCCTTGGAGTCAGCCAACCATGAACTGAAACCTCTGAAATCATGAGCCAAAATAAAACTTTTCTCCTTTACATTGTGTATGTCAGGTATTTTGTCCCAGTGATGAAAAGCTGACTAATACAGAAAGGAACTAGCATTTTCTGAGCACAGCAGAAGTGTCCAATGTTTATGAACATTGCAGGCCTTGCCCCACCAAATCATCAAGATGTTCCAGATATATAATTAGGGAAACCAAAACTCCCTAAAGTAAAAAAAGCCAACAGATGGAAGAGCCAGAATTTAGACATGAGCCATGTTAACTCATTTTTTGACAAATCCCAACTTGTGAAGTATATTTCGATGGTACAATATTAATGATTTTTCCACAATGAGCTGCTGGCTCCCCATCACCTGAACATTTCTCCCCTTGCATCAATATCTTTTGTGCCCATGATAAGCACAAAGTGAACAAAGGAATCACACTGGAAAGAAATAACTCCCAAGCCCTTTATTCTCAACTCCAGTCTCCAGTATGCTTTGCTCTTCTTGCACATACATTGAAATATAATGTAGTGCATGATGTTCATACTGGCGTGGCACTTAGAGACCTAGAACCTGACACTGAGCTTCAAAATCTTATCATGAGATAAATATCCCTCTTCTGCACCAAAAGGAGAAGGAATTAAAGTGAAAAAGCAATACATTTAATAATCATCCAAATGAACAGGAATGAAAGGAACCATGCTGGCTGTTGTGGTGCCAACTCATCTCTGCGCTGTCCGAGGCTGACCCACCACTTCTGACTTCAGCTGTTTATGGAGTCCTAGGGCCTCACTTCCTGCTTGATATGCATCCCATGAGCCACCAGTGCCAGACATCCTGAAATAAATTACCCAATGGAATCCAGGCAAATGTCTTGTTCTTGGTACGAATTTCAAGAAATATAAAGAACTTCCTATAGATCACAGGGACTCTTTCAGGTGTGCTGAGAACAGGCCAGCTTTCCTGTCTAGAGGATACATCATCTACAGCCCAAGGGCCAAGAGCAGTGGTCAGATGTTCTGATTATAATCTATTATTGTTTGCATTTTAAATGACACCCAAAAAGCTCACAGGCTAAAGGCTTGGTTGTTAGCCTGTGGCCTATTGGGTAGTTAAGGAACCTTTAGGAGGTGGGGTCTAGTGGACAGAAGTTAGGTCAGAGGGGATGTGCCCTTGAAAGAGATACTGAGATCCTAGTCCCTTCCTCTCTACTTCCAAGCTGTCATGAGGTAAGCAGCCTTGCCCCACTCATGTGCTCCCTGCCATGGATGCTGTGCCTCACCACAGGCTGCCAAATAATGGAGCCAAGCAACCATGGACTTAACACCTCTAAAACCATGAGCCAAAACAAATCTCTTCCCTTTTAAGTTGATTATCTCAGCTATGATGTCATGGCAATGCAAAGTGGACTAACATTCTCCTTCAGGGAAAAGATTATGGGCTATGGGGTTGGAAAGATTTGGATTCAAGTGTGAGCTCTACCTACCACCTACTATATCTGCAACCTTATGCAATGTGTTTTAATATTACTACCTATCAGGACCTTCCTGTCTATCTTCCTAAGATTTGGGGTAATTCAATGAGTTTGAGATAAGGTCTGAAAGTTATCTCCATTGGCCTGGGAATGGAGTCTATGTGTAGAAAATGCTGAGCCCTACCCTCTCCAAAGAAAAGTATCACTTTATCTTCCCAGCAAACTTTTAGGGTAGAAAAAGGACATAGGTGCTCACTTTAGCAGCACATATACTAAAATTGGAACAATACAGAGAAGATTAGCATGGCCCTCAAACAACGATGACATGCAAATTTGTGAAGTGTTCCATGTAAGTGCCCATTAGCACTGTTTGCTTTTTTTTACAAAGAAAAAAGCACTTGTGCAGATAAAACTAATAAAGATATTTCTCTATTTAAAAAAGAAAGAAAGAAAAAGGACATGACGTGTTGCAAATGCTGGTGAAATTGAGACATGGGAACACATAATACGCCAACTGTCCTTCAAAAAGTTGAAACAAAACTTTCTACTCTTACAATGTCACCTAAATACTTCCACCAACCTTGGGATTTTTCCCCATGAATTTAGCTTTGGAAGGAATTAATGATGTTATACTCCTATGACCCTTTCTCCATATTATTTTTCCTATCTGTTTTCTCTTATTCTACATGTACATATATCATTTCCTCTTTAATTAGCTTTTTTACCCTCTCTTTCTGTGTTTACAGACCTGAGCAGGAACATAAATGCAATGTTTAACCTAGTATGAAATTTAGGAATAAAGACATTTGTGGTAGGAATTGGCTTTACTCCTTCCCTAGCTGCCCAGGGAGTTCAACAGCTATAAACCTGAGTCTCCATTGTTCTTCATTTTTCAGAATGTTCTATACATTAGATTGGCTTCTTTCACTTGATAACATGTACTTAAGATCCCCTCTTGTCATTCCATACCTTGATAACTTGTTTCCACATACCACCAAATAATATTCACCACAATAGTAAATATTTTTTTAAACAGAAAGCCAGCCCACATTTATTGTATCAGAGTTCCCATGTGTACTTTAACCAGATCCTCCAGTGATTATGTGGCACATCTGGGCCAGATGATTATAAAGATTCTTTCAGGATTTAAAAAGTATGTGCACTCAGTATTCCTATATCCAAGTTGATTGTTTTGCTTTGAGGAAAAATATTTATTTCCTCTAATATGGGCATGTCTATGCTCTACCAAGCATCTTCCACTCGGTTGGTGACTCTGGTAGGGAGAGAATACAGATGAATTTCTAGGAGGGGAGGAAAGCTGCTCCCATCTGAGAGCATAAGTTTTACTTTCTCAGGTCTTGACCAGACAAAAGGAAGAAAGTTGTCAGGACAAAGTGGTATTTAACAGAAGTGCAAACATTTCTAATTGGGATGTCGTAGGAATCACAATTGCCACACTGTAGGAACTATAAAGAAACTGCCTTCTACTTTTATTCTATAGAGGTCGTATTTAACCATATAAAGAAAAGTAAACCAAGGCCAGAGACTTTAAGCAGCATTTGCAGATGAGAGAATACAGTCCTGAGGGATACCTAAGTGGTAGACCACTTCCATAGCATGTACAAAGCTCTGGGTTCAACCCCCAGCACTACAAAAAAAAAAAAAAAAAAAAAACACAGAGGGTAAAAAAAAAAAAAAACAGAGATTCAACCTAATGTCTGCCTGTCATCTAGTACTAGTATTTTACTAACCTGAATCCAGATTATAAACGTCTTGAGGGCAAAGACCACATGTGTCTCATTCACCATTTTAACCCAAGTACTTGAATAACACAGGGATACAATAAATACTTGAAATGTATCTTACATTATTGTTTATATAGAGTATGCCTCATTTTGAAAGATTAAATATAACAGAAAGTACAGAAAAATTAGTTAATATTTTTATTTTATGTGATTATACATTTTTATAGATCAGGGCCTCTATAGAAAGAGACATCGCTTAAAGCTGTATATGATTCAGTAAATTCTGTTAAACCCCAAATTCATAATCACACTAGGTAATGGTGGCTCATTCCCTAAGGTCAATGTGACACACATTTAGATCAAGGAGAGCCTGGCTAATGGAGCCAATGATTTATCCCCATTTCAGAAGAACCACAAATACCCTTCTGCTGTACCTGAAACACATTTATAGCTTTTTCAGACTAAGCATCAATTTGCTCAGTGTTAAAAACAGTTGACAATGAATAAAACACAAGGTTCCCTTCAAACTACAGAGAGTGTGCTTCTTTATAAATCCCCTCCAAAACCTCCTAATGGCATATAGTTCATTATAGTCGTAGAATGCACCACATTTGCCCCTGGGTCTTCTCAATCTAGTAACACATTAGACATTCTGGATGTGCATTAATTCTATCACACCATTCACTGTCTTGTATCTCCAAAGAGCTAGTAGCTCAGTGCTAATAAAGTCAAAGTTCCAGGTTTGATTTCTCGTGAGCACAAATGATTATTTTCTCTTGTGTAGACATATAAATATCACCAAACCTTGCCAGTTTTAACTATTTTTCTTTCTTGGACAAATTTGTATACAGGGGAAAATGATTATTTAATTGCCTCAGTCTCAATGTCCTGCTCTATAAAATGAAAATAATAATAACAAACGCTTTTATCTATTTTTTTTTTGTGGGTACTGGGGGTCGACCTCAGGACCAGGCACACCAGCAGGCGACCGTGCCGCTGAGCGCTATCACCGGCCCTTTTTTTGTATGTGGATTCCGGGAGTCAAACTTGGACCCTCGCGCTTGCCAGGCAGGCGCTTATGCCGCTAGCCATCTCACCGGCCCCGCTTTTATCTTATAATACACAAAAAAAGATACAAGAAAATTATTGTTTCCTCCCACTCAATGTGCATCTGCCATTTTTAAGATGACACCCCAATATTTTTTTCTAGTGAGCTACCTCCTTCCCATTTTGTGTTGTAAGTGATTTTATATACTCCCTATGTTCAGGAATGGATCCAGGTCACTGGCCTCACCCATCAACTTCAGTCCATGTTTTGGCCACAGTAATTATGTCAGAATTGGCACAGACCCACATCAATCCAAAGCCGGTCTGAGAACTTTCCTGAAACAAGTGGTCCAGGGGCCTTCTCCACAGACTTAGAAACTGAAAAGGTGGGTCAGCAGAGTCTTAGAACCACCCTAACTTAAAACAGAAGCAAAATGAAAACAGAAGCAAAATGAAAATGGCACAACCTATAAGAGTAGAGAGCTAGCTTCTGATGACACTGTTTAAGCACCTGGCTCTACCTGTATCTGAAGCTAATATATTTTGTGGCCAGCTCATAAATCCCCTTTTCATTCAAGCCAATGTAGAGGTGGGTTTCTATCACCAAGAATGGAAGATTCTGGATTGTCATAATTACAGAAAGCAGTAAAGAGGCTCAGAAACTTCAGATCTACCATTGCCCATACAAAAAGAAAGAATTAAAGTTGCACACAGACAAAACTCATTTAAGTCTTCACTCTATTAACAGCTATTGTTGTAACTAGTGATGAGCAGTTATTTTATTTCTCTGAGCCTTGCTTTTGTATACGTAAAGAGAGGGAGAGAGAGCTTTCTACCATATAGAATGACATGGAGGATTAAATAAAGTGAAACGTGTTCAGAGTATGGCACACTGTGTGCACTCCATGCACTATTTCCTACATAGCCAATTACCTCTTTAAAACTCAGAGATGAAGAAAATCCAACAAGTTTTCAGTGATTGTCCCCTTGAGGCTGTCAGCCCACACACCGAGGTCCAGGTTCAGTTTTCCATTCATTTGAGTTCCATCGAAGTGTGACTAACTAGATTACTACCTCTAACCAGCTGCGGTTATTGTTTCATTCTCCATAAAACCCAGAGTTCCTTTTTCAGCCTAAAAAAAGTGAGGTGGCAGTGAGGTTCTGCAGGAACAGAGAATATAACAGGACGTGGGAATATGGCCAGATGTACAAAAGAAATCTTGTCTCAAGTCTCCTCACTCTCCAGGGAGCTTTGTAAAAGTAGGAATTTATTAACAAAGACACAGAGTTGGCCTTTTAAAAAATAATAGTTTAGACCAAAAACTAAAAATTACATGAAGAAATTCTAAGCAATTGAGGCATAAGATATTAAAAAGGAAAAAGGCAATAGAGAGCCTGCATGTATTAAAATAAAAACTGAACTTGGAGATTATGGCTCCTGATTCCTAGGCTGCTGATGTGCACCAAGCTCTCCATGCATTTTACTTGCAACTTTCAACCTACCACAAGGTGGATGTTCTTTTACCCTTTCACAGATGAGGACACTAAGTGTTAGAGAAGGTTCTGAAGAGTTAAAGAGCTTGCCTGAAGTCACATTTCCTGGTCTCCACCTCCATTAATGCCTCCTTGGCCTATGCCACCCTCTTTGTCCTCCTGGCCTCAGATCTGGTGTCTATGCTTCTATTCAGGAACCTGATGCTCTGTGTTCCAAAGAGCATCTAGAATGGTCTCAAACAAAACAAATAATAAATCAGATTGTCACATGCTTCACATTGCCAATGCCTCTGAAAACAAGTTGGTAGTTTCTTTAAAAACTATACATAACCATACCACCCAGTGGGATTTATCCAAGAGAAATGGAAATTTATGTTCACACATAAACTTGTATACAATTGTTCATAGCAGCTATATTCACAATATTCAAACACTGGAAGCAACTTAATAAGTAAATGACTAAGTAAACTGTGGTATATTCATCCCACATAACATTACTCAGCAATGAAAAGAAATCATGTACCAACTTAGATGTTGAAAAAAGTCAACCCCAAAAGATTATACAGTATATTGTAAAACCCCATACATACAATATTTTTGAAATGAATGACAGAGTTGTAGACATGGAGATCAGATTAGTGGTTGCCAGGGACTAGCGATGAGAATGAGGGTTGAATAGACAAAGGACAGCATGAGAACTGCTATTGGTGGTAGAACTGCTCTGTATCTTAACTGGGCTGGCAGATACATCACTACACAAATTGCATAGCTACACACACACATTCACAAACACATACATACATGTAAATGAGTACAAGTAAAATGAGGGAAAGCTGAATGAAATCAGTAGATTATACCGATGTCAAAATGCTGATTGTGTTCCTAGGCAACAAAGGCAAGGCAGGAGGCATCACAATCCCTGACTTGAAATTATACTACAAAGCTATTGTGATAAAATCAGCATGGTACAGGCAAAAAAACAGACCTGAGGATCAGTGGAATAGATTAGAAGATGCAGACACAACTCCAAACACACTCAGCCACCTTATCTTTGACAAAGGGGCCAAACATGTTCACTGGAAGAAAAGATAGCCTCTTTAATAAATGGTGCAGGAAAAACTGGCTCTCTACATGCTGAAGACTAAAGCTAGACCCATGTCTACCACCATGCACTAAACTAAAGTCAAAATGGATCAAAGATCTAAATATTAAAACAGAAACAATAAATCTACTGGAAGAGAAAGTAGGTAGAAATCTTGAAGACATAGGGGAGGCAGACAGTTCATGAACAAAACCAAGACTGCATGGGAAATACTTCAAAGAATCAACAACTGGGATCTCATCTTATTAAGAAGCTTTTGCTCAGCAAAAGAAGTCACCAACAGAGTGAAAAGACAACCCACAGAGTGGGAAAAAATTTTAATTAATCATCCTTCAAAGGACTTCTGTCTAGAACGTATAAAGAATTGAAAAAACTCAGACCCCCCAAATTCAAAGACCCAATCCAAAATGGACATCTGAGATGAATACACACTTCTCAGATGAAGAAATACAAATGGCAAATAAATATATGAAAAAATGTTCAACATCACTGGTCATTCAAGAAATGCAAATTAAAATGGCACTGAGATTCCATCTCACCCCAGAAAGAATGGCTACCATTAAGAAATCAACCAATAACAAATGCTGGAGGGGCTGTGGGGAGAAAGGAACCCTTCTCCACTATTGGTGGGAGTGTAGACTGGTGCAACCACTGTGGAAATCAGTGTGGAGAGTGCTCTAAAGCTAGGATTAGAGGTCCCATTCCACCCAGCTATTCCCCTTCAGGGTATCTTCCAGAAGAATTAAAAACATCATACCACAGCGATATATGTGCACCCATGTTTATAGCAGCACAATTTGTAATAGCTAGATCTTGGAAACAACCCAAATGCCCATCAACTGAAGAATGGATTAAAAAGATGTGGTGTTTTTATACAATGGAATATTACTCAGTCATGAAGAAGCATAAACTGGAGACTTTTATAGGTAAATGGATGCAACTTGAGACCATACTCATAAGTGAAATAAATCAGACTTACACATGTAAACATCATATTGTCTCCCTAGTGTGAGAAATTGAAAGAGTAAATAAGGTCTAGAAAGTACAATAGATATTGTGAAATGGGAACAAATTGTTCAGTAGGAAAAAGGAACTAGGATCAGGGAATGGGGAAAGGAAGGAGAGGAAAAGGGAGAAAAATGCAAGGTAGCTATACTATTAGTGTCTCTTAGTTCATTGAAAAGGTTCGGGCTAATATCGATTGGAGAAATTTTTATGCCCATATATTGTACCTCGAGCAACTACTTTGAAGAAGATGACAATATGCAGTATATTAATTATTGTTATTCTCCTGTTATTTCGTTATGCAATTTGTTTTACCTTTTTTCAATAAAATAAAAAAATGCTGATTGTGATGTTGCATTACAATGTTGCTACATGTGAAGTTTGGAGGAAATAGGGAATCGGGTACATGGGATCTCCCTATGTTATTTACGACAACCACATGTGAATCTGTAATTTCCTCAAAATAACAAGTTTGATTTAAAAAAAAATTCATCCAAAGGCTCCCTGTCATGTTAATAATGTTCTAAGACTTGCCCTGGCTTCCAGAGCGCTACATGACCTGGGCCCTCAGGAGCTCTCTGATGTCTCTCACCACACTCCTACCTGTTTCCTGTAACGCTGACACTAGTTCTTTCCCCCTTGTGGAAATGCTCTTCCTCCAATCTCCACAGAAACAATTCCTTCCTGTCACTCAGTTCTCAGCCAGTTGTCTTCTCAGGGAGGCTTTTCCTGAACTCATAAAGAGGCACTCAGCCACCATTACCCACCCTGTACTAATTAGCATTATGGCACTTACAACTGTTACCTTTTGTTTATTTTTTATGTTTATATTTTGTTTCCATCAGTCAGAACAGTGCCTGACACATAGTAGGTGCTCATAAACATTCACTGTGTGAATAAAGAGGAATGTGAATAACAAACTATGGAGAAAGATCTCGTTTAATACTTAATCACATTCCTCTTGGAGTCAGGGACTCTACCTATTTCCAGTGGGTTTGAAATCTCCATCCAGATATTTATCTTCTTGTCTTAAATTAAGGCTCAATATCAGTATGATAGCTCAGACCTGAAGAAGGCTGGAATCCAGAGAACAGATGTATTGTACAATGGGAAAGAACTCAGGTACAGGTAGACAGGATGGAAAAACCAGATGAATTCAGCAACCACACACCGGCCTCTCTGCATGCAGACACTGTGCCGTGCACTGTAGAGATAAAGATGAGATTGTAGTAGTTGCAAGCCCCTCAGTGGTCCCTGTTGACTCCACCTCAGAAGCTCATTAGGAAAAGGCATCATCATCTGAGTGATAATGATAGTGGGACTGGGCAACCTGAGCAGAGTGGCCAGAGCTAAAAGCACTTCATCTTAGAGATGACAATCACTGGGAAAATAGTACAGCCAGGGACAAATCCAGTGGTCCCCAGGCCCTTCAACTGGAGCAGGTCCACTTTACCATTTCACTTACTAGGTTTCTCTGATTAACACATAAGCCCGTCATCGAAATTATTTGAACCCATTGTGTGTAAGGCAGACCCATATCTTGGGTTCGCTTAACAGCCAAAGAAAAGATTTTGAAAACATTCCATCACTTCAGGACAATATTTGCTTTAAATCTTTTCTACTTCTGTCTTTAAGAAATAATTAGAAGCAATGTACTGACATTCTCATTTTCAAGTCCCTAGTGGGTCTCATTGTCACAGTCACCTGGGGTTATCAAGTTGCTTCCTTCACAATTGCTGGCCAGGCAAAGCCTGGCATAGGCTATCATATGCTTCACACTTCCCACTCCAATCAGAATAGAGCTGTCTCATTCTTCACAATAGAACAAAGGCTTGGTATTGATTTCTACATGAGCAACAGTGTTTAACTCTTGTGCTTTCAGCTGAAGAGCCCTGGAAGCCCCAGTGATTTTTCCAGAGTAAGGCGCCCAACTTTCTCTGGGACTGTGGATGTTTGTTCCCAGAGTTTCTCATGTCTGCAGTGGGAAGCACCACTCATGAGCTGAAGAGTCATACTGCAAAAAAGCAGGGTGTCATGTGTTTATCAAATGCCACAGCCTCGGGTGGAGAAAAAGATGGCGGATGTGTAAGAAGCAGGCAGCGAAACTCTCTAAAAGTTGCCATTGGACCATGGGAATATAGTGACCGGGAGAGCGCAGGAGGGAGGGAGATGCCTCCCCTGGACCCAGGAAATTTCTGAAGTGCAGTTTGGGACACCAGGCGCCAGTGAAGGGTACTTTCAATGACGAAGAAGGAGGAGGAGACCGGGGCACCCTCTCCCTGTACCAGGAACCACGGCGAGACAGAAGCTCAAATCTGCCTACACACAGTGACAGCTGGCACCCTGGGAGCCCCCACAGAGGATCCCAGGACAGCGGTGGGGCAGGGGAGTGGCAGAGGACTGAGCTGGCCAGCGGTGAGTGTCTCTCAGCCACAGCTGTCCTGCGCCAGAGAGCCACTGGCCGGGAGCCATTGTGGGGGGTGTGGCGAAACTCAGAGTGGCGCCAAAACACAGCACTTGGGACTCAGCACAGCTCCATGGCTCTCAGGCCCGCGGAAAGTGCACTGACAGCGGCAGATGAACGAGACTGGTCTCCGCCTGAACGTACACGCATCTGCTCACTGCCCCGCCAAAGGGCCTCCTGGCTTACTGGGACGGCCCTGCACGGAACACGACTCTGTCACCACAGGGTGCCTGCCTACAACAGAGTCAACACCTGGAACTGATTCTTTTTACATTTTTTTCTCTCTCATTTGTTTTTTGTTCTGGTGAAGGGTTTTTTCTTTTTTTTTTTTTTTTTTTTTTTGGTGGGGCTTTATTTTTGTTTTGTCTCTTTTATTGTTTTTGTCTTCATTTTTGTTTCTGTTTGTCTATTTGCTCTTTCCTTCATTATTCTCTCTGGTTTTTATATGAGTGTAAACAGCGCCTCTAACCTCTTTGTCATTGTGGTTGTGATCTGTTCTTCCTTTTATCCCTTCCTTCTCTTTTTCCCACCAGTCCTCTGCATCAGTTTCCCAATGTTAGTGGGATCCCTCTTGGTCCTCTAACCTTACATCTAATTCCTTCCTCTTCTCCCAATACCCTATTTCCTCCTCAACTCATTTTAAATTTAAACTCCTGAGGGCAAAATTGACATAATAAGGACTTGTATACTGCCTATAATTTTTCTGGTGTGTTTTAGAATTTGTTATATAACTGCAAATCTACTTTATACGGTTAAAAGTGGCAAATAACTGGTTAGCTCAGTCTGTCATTTTCTAGGCTGTGTTTGCTGCTTTAGGTACCATTATAGCCAAATGTGAAATAATTGTTTTAAACAGCTTTCCTTCCTGATATTTCATGATTGAGATTGACTAAGGGACACAGAAAATACAATGGCACAGTACCAAAGAATCAAGGAGGTAGCAACTTCTCATATCCAACAAATTGAAGAGGTAGGATCTGGCAGAAAGCTCAAAACCCAAAAACAAGCTTCAATTGGAAGATACTGCAGAGAAGTAGTCATGTCCTAAGGATCTTGAACACTAGCAATAAAGTAACCTACCATAGGTAATTTACAAACATCACCCCAGGAATTAAACTAAAGAAAGAAAAGAAAATGAGACAACACTTAAACAAGATGCAACCCCACACATCCATTCACCAAAGGCAAACCTAGGGGTCAATGAGGTGGGACAATCCGAAAGCCACCCACCTGGCCTATCTGAAGTGGTAACAACAAAGCAAATGAATGAGGCTCTAGAAAAAATTAAAACAGAAATAATCTCACAGATAACTGCAGAGATAATGTCCACAATGAAGACTATGCTTAAGGACACTATAGCTGATACAGACAAAAAAATAGACAAGCTTAAGAAAACTATAGAAACCATGAATGCTCAGCATAGGAAAGAAATGGAATCCATAAGACAGATTCAAGCAGATATCCAGGAGAACAGAAATTCCATTGAAAGTATTTGTAGCAGATTAAGCCAATGTGAGGACAGGATCTCAGATATAGAAGACAGGCTTGCAATTAGTGATCATGAAAAGAAAGAATTCTTAAAAATAGCAAGGGACCATGAAAAATCAATTCAGCAGCTGCTAGATGACTCAAAGATAAACAACTTAAGAATAATTGGAATAAATGAAAAAGCAGGAGATAGCATCAATGACATTAGAACCCTGTTCACAGACATTATCAGGGAGAACTTCCCTGGAAGAGAAAAAGAATTTGATCTCCATATAAATGAGGCTTTTAGAACTCCAACTAGACATGATCAAAAAAAAAAACTTCAGCCAGACATATAGTCAAGATCCCAGAAATTCAACAGAAGGGCAGAATCTTAAAAGCGGTTAGGGAGAAGAGACAAATCACCTATAAAGGAAAACCCATCAGAATCACAGCTGACTTTTCAGCACAAACCCTCAAGTCAAGAAGAGCTTGGAATGACATATTTCAAGCTCTAAAGGAAAATAACTTTCAACCCAGATTGATGTACCCCACAAAACTATCTTTCAAAATTGATGGAGAAATAAAATACTTTCATGACAAAGAACATCTGAGAAAATTTATGACCACCAAACCAGCACTCCAAAATGTTCTGCAGGACATTCTAGAAAGAGATAACAAGGACTACAACTCCAGGAACCCCAACAGAAGGAATCCACCAGGCAGGGCAGATAATTAAATAGAGGGAAAGGGGAAAAACAAACAAAGAGTGGGAACCACCAACAAGAAAATATCATGACAAGTATAAGTCAATACATATCAGTTTTAACCATCAATGTTAACGGTCTCAATTCACCAATCAAAAGGCACAGACTGGCAAAATGGATCAAGAAGCAAGATCCAACAATATGCTGTATACAAGAAACACATTTAATTCAAAAAGAAATTCACAGACTGAAAGTCAAAGGATGGAAAACAATACTCCATGCAACAGGAACCCAGAAAAAAGCAGGGGTAGCTATTCCTTTTGCAGACAAAGTGAATTTCAAGGCAAGAATGATTCAGAGAGATAAAGACGGTCATTACATCCTTGTAAAGGGAACAATCCAAGAGGAAGAGATAACGATCATAAATATATATGCGTCAAATACCAGTGCACCCAGCTATATAAAACAAGTCCTAAAGGACATGAAAAATCAAATAAGCACTAATACAATTATATTGGGGGATCTCAATACTCCACTGTCACAAAAAGACAGATCAACTAGACAGAAAATCAATAATGAAATAGTAGAACTGAACCAAACTTTGGAACAAATGGACTTAGTAGATGTCTACAGAGTGTTCCACCCCACAACATCAGAATACACATTCTTCTCGGCTGCACACACAGGACGTTCTCCAAAATAGACCACATACTAGCTCATAAAACCTGCTTAAGTAAATGCAAAAGAATTGAAATTATCCCATGCATATTATCAGACCATAGTGCAATGAAATTGGAAATCAATGGCAAAAGAAATCACAAAAACTCCCTAAACACATGGAAATTAAACAGCACCCTCCTGAACAACCAATAGGTCACAGATGAAAATAAAGAAGAAATTAGACACTTTCTACAACTGAAAGATAATGACAGTAAAACATACCAGAACTTGTGGGATACAATGAAAGCAGTCCTAAGAGGGAAATTTATAGCATTAAATACCTATATCAGAAAAATAGAGCAAGCGCAAATAAACAACTTAATGGCAAACTTCAAACTTCTAGAAAAAGAAGAGCAGGCTAAGCCAAAAGCCCGTACAAGGGAGGAAATTATAAAGATCAGAGCAGAAATTAACGTATTGCAGACTAAAAAAACAATACAAAGAATCAATCAATCAAAGAGTTGGTTCTTTGAAAGAATAAATAAGATTGACAAACCCTTATCCAACCTTATTAAAAAAAGAAAAGACTCAAATCCATGCAATTGAAAATGAAAAGGATGATATCACAACGGACCCTGCAGAAATCCAGAAGATCATCTATACCTATTTTAAAAATTTATATTCTACTAAGATGGAAAATGCAGAAGAAATGGACAGATTCCTAGATACATATGAATTACCAAAGTTGAATCAAGAAGATTTAAAAATCCTAAATAAACCAATATCAACCAATGAAATCGAAGATGCAATTAAAAACCTCCCAACAAAGAAAAGCCCAGGCCCTGATGGATTCACTGCCGAATTCTACAAGAAATTTAGAGAAGACCTAACACCACTACTTCTTAAACTTTTTAATGAAATTGAAAGGGAAGTAATACTCCCAAATTCATTCCTGGAAGCAAGCATTACCTTGATACCAAAACCAGAGAAGGACCCAACTAAGAAAGAGAACTACAGGCCAATCTCCCTAATGAACATAGATGCAAAAATCCTTAATAAGATACTGGCAAACAGAATCCAACAAATCATCAAGAAGATTATACACCATGACCAAGTTGGATTCATCCCAGGGATGCAGGGATGGTTCAACATATGTAAATCAATAAATGTAATACACCATATTAACAGAACCAAAGACAAAAATCACATGATCATCTCAATGGATGCAGAAAAAGCTTTTGACAAAGTCCAGCACCTTTTCATAATAAAATCCTACAGAATATTGGAATAGATGGTCTTTATCTCAATCTGGTAAAAGCTATCTATGACAAACCAACAGCCAATATTATACTAAATGGACAAAAACTGAAAGCCTTCCCTCTAAAATCAGGAACAAGAAAAGGATGTCCACTGTCCCCACTCTTATTCAACATAGTTCTGGAAACTTTAGCCAGAGCAATTAGACAAGAGAAAGAAACAAAAGGAATAATGATTGGAAAAGAAGAAGTTAAATTATCATTATTTGCAGACGACATGATACTCTACGTAGAAGACCCCAAAAACTCCACTAAAAAATTGCTAGGTTTAATAAGCAAATTCAGTAGTGTAGCTGGATACAAAGTCAACACTCAAAAATCAATAGCCTTCCTGTACACCAATAACAAACTCACTGAGAGAGAAATTAGGGAAAAAACACCTTTCACAATCACATCTAAAAAAATGAAATAGCTAGGAATCAATCTCACAAAGGAGGTAAAAGACCTCTACACTGAGAACTACAGTACTCTGAAAAAGGAGATTGAAAAGGATATCAGAAAAATGGAAAGATATCCCTTGCTCTTGGGTCAGAAGAACCAATATAGTGAAAATGGCCATACTCCCAAAACTGTTATACAGATTTAATGCAATTCCGATCAAAATTCCAACAGCATATCTCACAGAATTAGAGAAAACAATCCTAAAATTCATCTGGAACCAGAAGAGACCTAGAATAGCAAAGGCAACTCTGGGCAACAAAGGCAAGGCAGGGGGCATCACAATCCCCGACTTGAAATTATACTATAAAGCTACTGCGAGAAAAACAGTGTGGTACTGGCAAAAAAACAGACCTGAAGATCAATGGAACAGATTAGAAGATGCTGAAACAACCCCAGACATACTAAGCCACCTTATCTTTGACAAAGGTGCCAAACACATTCACTGGAAGAAAGATACCCCTTTAATAAATGGTGCTGGAAAAACTGGCTCTACACATGCCGAAGATTAAAAGTAGACCCATATCTTTCACCATGCACTAAACTAAATTCAAAATGGATCAGAGATCTACATATTAAAATAGAAACATTAAATCTGCTGGAAGGTAGGATAGGTAAAACCCTTGAAGACATTGGTGTAGGCAAAGACTTTATGAATGAAACCTGAACCGCACGGGAACTATCACAAAGAATCAATAACTGGGATCTCATCTTATTAAAAAGCTTTTGCACAGCAAGAGAAACCACCAACAGAGTGAAGAGACAACCCACAACGTGGGAAAAAATGTTTGCCAGCTGTTCCTCAGACAAAGGATTACTATCGAGAACATATAAAGAACTCAAAAAAATCAGACCTCCCTAATTTAAAGACCTACTCCAAAAATGGGCATCTGAGATGAATACACACTTCTCAGATGAAGAAATACAAATGGCAAATAAATATACAAAAAAAGTGCAACATCACTAGTCATTCGAGAGATGCAAATTAAAACAACACTGAGATACCATCTCACCCCAGAAAGAATGGCTATTATTAAGAAATCAACTAATAACAAATGCTGGAGGGGCTGTGGGGAAAAAGGAACCCTTCTCCACTGTTGGTGGGAGTGTCGACTGGTACAGCCACTGTGGAAGTCAGTGTGGAGATTCCTCAAAAAACTAGGGTTGGAGGTCCCATTTGACCCAGCTATTCCCCTTCTGGGCATCTTCCCAGAAGAATTAAAAACATCGTACCACAGCGATATATGTGCACCCATGTTTATAGCAGCACAATTTGTAATAGCCAGATCTTGGAAACAACCCAAATGCCCATCAACTGAGGAATGGATAAGAAAGATGTGGTATTTTTATACAATGGAGTACTATTCAGCCATAAAGAAGGATAAACTGGAGACTTTTATAGGTAAATGGATGCAACTCGAGAAAATACTCATAAGTGAAATAAACCGTATGCACATGTGTAAGCATCGTATTGTCTCTCTAGTATGAGAAACTGAAAGAGTAAATAATTTCCAAAATGTACAATAGACATGGTGAATCAAAAAGAAACTGGTCAAAAAGAAAGAGAGACTGGAATAGGGGAATGGGGAAAAGAAAGAAGGGAAAGGAAAAAAATTGAACATATATATAAGATGGTTAAGATAGATACACTACCAATTTTACTTAGTTCATTGAAGAGTAAGGTTTGTGCCAATAATGTTTGGACAATTGAATGCTAATATCTGGTATCCTGAATAACTAACTTAAAGATAGTAATATGTAATGCATTAACCATTGTTACCCTCCTATTATGTTGTTTTGAAAATTTGTTCTTTTTTGATTTGTTTTGTTTTTTCTTCTCTTTAAAATAAAAAAAAATGTGCCACAGCCTCACCCATAGACTGTACCAGGGTTAGCCATTCTACTTCACTAATTGACCAGATCGAGTTCCAGGAAAGAGAATGGCAACCTCTAACGTACACACAGGATTCTGAAGGCTAACACAAGACAGTGCGGTCTGTTCTCTGAGAAGGTCTTCCCAGCCTCTGTATACTAAGAAAAAGGCAGGAATTTTCATGACCATTTTATGGATGAGAAAATTGATTCAACAACTGCATCTTCTCATAAAAGTCATTTGATTTTTTCCCTCTGAGATGAAGAGTTATTTGAACCAACCTGATCAAAATAATTATTTCCTTTCTTCAAACCCAACTGCCACCCATATTGGAAACATAGGTGGAGAAAGACCCTGATCTTGGTATAAACCTCTGTTTCTCAAATTTGCACTTTCTCCTATGATTAGTCTGAACAGTAAGCTCTCCCATCCCAAAGGCCCTATCAATTTCTCCTGATGCAGAAAAATATCAACTAGTTCTCTTAATACAGAGGTTACAAATATAGCTTGTTGATAAATAATCTCATATGGTGACAATAATAATGAGAAAATTTTTTACTATTCCTTACCTGTATTTCCACATATCTCATACTCTTACAATACAATCAAGTAAATATTGGTAGCTTATTTACAAAGGCATAGACGAAGTAATTGAGGGCCACAATACAAGTTACATCAAATGACAGCTATATATAATGAGGGGCAGATCTGGATACCTGCAGCTCTACTGGCCTTTAAGAACTATTCTTTTACCTCTATGTCACACTGCCAAGGCAGAGATTTAGGAGGAAGCACCTGTGAGTGTCTCACAGAAAAGAGACTATTCAATTCGCCCCTTCCCACCAACACATATCAAGCATCTGTCATATGCGGGATATTGGACTACTCACTGAGGTCATGGACGTAAGCAAAATAAAGTCCCCAGCCTCCTGAACCTGACGTTCTATTTACAAACATTAATGATCCTTACTCTTTGCCACCTACCCCACACACAAAAAGAAAATAAGACTCCTCAATGTACCACAAAATGAGAAACTGTATAGTCATAGTTAACCGTGAAGTCATTAGTTCCTGGTCTTTTTCTTCCAAGGTGCTAGTTAAATACCTGAGTCACCATTCCCATTCACTGCTGTGATACAACCATAGAAGACTGGGATTTCTGTTCAATTCCCTGCACGTCAGCTACATCTTAATTGCTTTTTCTCTTTCTCAGAAGAGCACAGTGGAATGCAAGAAAATGCTCTGTTATTACAGGATAACCATGAATCCATAGATAATTATTTGCAAACTTCAGTAGTTTAACCAGGAATGGTAACAAATTTCTTGTGACACATCTCACAAGTGAGGTAGGATAATGACACACTATATTCTGATAAAGTTATCATCACCAGGGATAGTGTATTATTGTAAGATTCCTACCCTAGAGAAAGGAGTAACTCACTATTTTATCATAAGCCCCATGTCCTATCATGGATTTGTATATTAAATGTATTGGCTACCAGTCTAGAAGTGTATATAATTTTAAATATAAATTTTTAAAATTCTGTCATTTAGCACATATTACCAGCGCAAGAGGTCAGAAATGGCCTTCCAAATAGGAAGGGAGTAGAGGGAACCAGGAAGCATGAAAAAATCTCCCTCCAATCTTGAAAGTTTGTCTTCATCCAGCCTTATATATGATTCATACCAGGAACAAGCATAACAGCAGTTCTTAAGGTTCTCCAAGGCTCCATCTTTTATAGTCTACAGCATGTGGAAATCAAAAATCAAGCAAGGTAAGAAAAGCAGTTCTTTTATTGAACTCAAGAAATGTGCCCTCAGCTGTAAATCCTTAGAACCCACCTGAATCAGGTTCCCTACATGAAACAAAATTCACCTCATATCATTCAAATGAAGATACTTTAATTTAGGGACTGCTTACAGAAATGTAGGCATAGTTTAGGGAACAAATCAGATGGTGAGAAACTATAAGATGAAGACATTAAAACTCCTAAAGCCTAAGCTAGGCATTCCAGGAACCCAGTGAGAACCAGAGCCCTGGAGGAGAGATTTCCAAAAGGAGCTGGCAGGAAGCAATTCCTACCAGAAATAGGGCACCACAGCATGGAGGAAGTCAGATACTTCAACCTTTCTTTCCAACCACACTTCAATATATTGCTACTCCATCTCACTGGCCAAATTCAACAAAGGAGTCTGGATCGTGCAGTTTACAAGGGCCAAATTTGCAGAGTGCAGAATAGGGCAAAATGTGGCAAAGGATAGAGATGGTGGTTCAAATGAACAAAAAGAGGTAAAGTAGACCCATTCTTCTAGCCCCTTCTCAAAGCAGTCTCCTTCCTCTCATTGCCCTTCCACTGACCTTTTGGCTTATTAGGAGCTTCTCAGAGCCTTTGCACATGCTGATCCTTCTTCCTCAAATTCATTCTTCCCATCTTCCCTTTCTTCATATGCAGAGCTTCTCCTCCCACTCCAAAGCCACACTATTTCTCAGGGAGACTGCAGGAGACCCTGATGTAGCAGTCATAATCTAGAAAGGGTACTGAAACATCTCTCAAAATAGAATGAGGTGACGATGAATTGGATTTACCAGAGTCCTCTTGAGTTCATTGTTTGGTACTGGGGATATGGATGAAACTCCAAATCACTGATCTGCTAAAATTAGACGGTGGCTACACTGTCTTGTAAAAGAATGGGTTTGGTTACCTGTGGGACTTCCATTATGCTAGGTGGGCATGTCCTGAATCCTTCAGGACAGGAAAGGAGAGGCTCAGGACTGCCTCCACTGCCCCTCCATTGGATTCCCTGCAGATATCTATTGTGCCCTTGAAGTTATCAACAGCTTGCTCACATAACGACACAGCTCCACCTGTTATCATCCTTCCCTACCTTGTGCTTGAAATGTACCACATGGAAGGCTGATTTCTCTAGTCCAGTGTTGTAAGATTCAGCTTTGTTCATGTTAACACTGTACAATGCTTAGCTTGCTTCCAGGAATCTTCTAGATAGGTCTTCAAAAAGTATGTTGAATAAAAGAATTAACACAGCATACACATGCACACACAATCAAAGAAGATAATGAGGTTGTATTTTATTCTGTGAGACAATTGCAATTTTTAGTTCAATTCAAGGTATCCTCAGTTTAAGGAGTATCTTGAAATCAGAGTACTTCTAAGAAGTATATAAGAATGTAAAAGTCCTGGATGTCATCTAACAACTATTGCCATAATCTTCTAGCCCACTCCAAATCTATGTAAATGGTGCTCTTTTTCCTAAACACTGTCAAATGCATTCCACAGAAGGGAGATTTTTTAAACTGTAATAGGTAGCTTATTTATTTGCATGTGTATACCATGCCTACCAATTCTTATCCAAACTATAAGACACTGAGATTGTAAATACTTGCATGGACTGGTAGCAAAGAATAAAAGATAACAAAATTTATAGTTTAAAAACCAACAGGGTCACATTTCACAGGTCCATTTAAAAAGGTTCTAAAACCAATGCAATGTATGTGCTCATCATGAAGAAATAGCTACAAACACTACACTCTCCTAAATCCCTACCTTAAATAAATAAACCCCAAAAATGTAAAAATAAGGAAAAAGAAAAGAAAGAACATGTTATGGCAGAGTAAGGTACACAGAATTCCATCTTTCTCCAGAGAAAAGGCCACTTCCCAAAATAAATTCAAAGAAATTCCAAGAAAGAAAAATATATTTAATTTCAAAAGTAGTTGCTCTTTTATGCTGGTAATACATACTCCTATAGCAAGTCTGCTTTTTAAAATGAATTTATTTATATAGATGCATCTTAAGAGATGAAGCCATAGTTCTGATTAGCTCACTGGCTGCAAATAAGAATGCAAATGGAAACCCTGTCGTATGCATTGTAGACATCCTGCACTCTGAGGCTCAATGGTCCCAGGGACGTCACACTGAGGAGTGACTGTGTGTGTCCTCTCTCCTTCCATTTTGGCCTATAGTTGGAGTCCATGCTAATATCATTTCCCATTTTCTAGGAAAGAAAAAGTCAGAAAAAATTTAAATTACTTGAATCCTCTCTCATGAGAGGAATTTGTGTACCTCAGAAATGAATGCCGCTCTTTGATGGGGAATGCTTATTTGCTGTTGACAGCTTTTTAGTGAAAAAGATAGAAATCAGATTGAATCTCAACAGTGAGAAATTGAGAGCTTGTTCTGCCAGCAGGAGGCTGAGGCCTCTAATTTTACCTCTGCGAAACAAAGATGAACCAAGAATATAATCTACCTACTTCTCAAAAACAAAACATAAAAATTCTCCATGTAGCTGACTTCAAAGTAAGAAAAATTGCACACAGCACCAGCTCCGTTCTATCTGTCTTGGTATTAATATAATAGCTAGACTGTATTCAAAAGCAGATAGAATAGATTCCAAATTCCATTATATTCTCTATTTTGAACTTTTCGTTTGAACAATGAAGTCCACAGTAACCCTATCAAACTTCCTTAAACCAAAGGTCTGACAATTCCTGAATACCAAAACATCTCTAACACACAAAATTAAATTCTATTCTACACACGAAATATTGATCATCAAAGATATGTTTTTGCAACAGTGGTGATATACAGATAGTCTTCATTAGACTCTAGTAAGCCCCTAATTATATGTAATAAATCTAAACAAACAATACTTGTTTTGTAATAGAAATAAAATTTGGCTCTGGTGAATCTGTCAGATTCTCCAGACGTTCAGTTTTCCAACATTCAGATCTGAGACAGCAGCAATGTTTATAAATTTCACATGCCAAATGAAACCTAAGGGGGAAACACATGACAATTTCCCAAGTTAGTGCATTATGCCTGTGGAAGGCCTTTTACTAATAGATTTTTAACATCAGGAATATTCATTTCTCATAACATGACCCTGTGTGTATTTTCTCAGGAGGAAACAGGATAGATGATTTTATAGTCTTTTTTTTTTTTTTGTGGGTACCGGGGGGTCGACTTCAGGACCTCGCACACCAGCAGGCGCCCGTGCCGCTGAGCGATATCACCGGCCCCTTTTTCGTATGTGGGATCCGGGAGTCGAACTCGGGCCCTCACGCTTGCAAGGCAGGCGCTTATGCCGCTGAGCCATCTCACCGGCCGATTTTATAGTCTTAAAATGGGGTTTTATCAGGTAATATCCCATGGGCTCACCTCTCCCCGTAACATTAAAAAAAAAAAAGAAAAGAAAAAAATAACAACACTAATTACTACTACTACCACCAAGTTGCTGCACAAGAATATATATGATGGTTTGGGGGACAAAATTAATCAAACATGCAGTGTATTCGGAGGACCTTAAGATGGCGGATGAGTAAGAAGCAGGTAACGAAACTCTCTCTAAAAGTTACCATTGGAACACGAGAATATAGCGACCCGGAAAGCGCAGGGGGGGGGGAGATGCCTCCCCGAAACCCAGAGAAGTTCTGAAGGCAATCTGGGACCCCCGGCACCAGTGACGGGTGACTTCCAACAAAGAAGACGGAAAGAAGGAGCAGACCGCACGCGCGCACCTTCTAATATCCCGGGAGTTGGAGCGCCGGTGGAGGCTCAATTCTACAGACACACGGTGGCAGCTGGCGCCCAGGGAGCCCCCACGGAGGATCCTGAGACAGCGGCAGGGCAGGGGAGTGGCAGAGAACGGCGCTGACCGGCGGTGAGTGTCTCTCAGCCACAGCTGCCCCGCGCCAGAGAGCGACCGGCCGGGCGCCATTGTGGGGGGTGTGGTGAAACTCAGAGCGGCTCGGAAACTGCTCTGGGAACTTGTGCTCCGGACAGGGCAGCACAGGGCCTCTCAATTGAGCCCACGAAAATGTGCTGAGGTCAGCAGGTGAACGAGACTGGACTCTCAGCCACACCTGTCCCGCGCCAGAGAGCGACCGGCCGGGCGCCATTGTGGGGGGTGTGGCGAAACTCAGAGAAGCTCGGAAACTGCTCTGGGAATTTGTGCTCCGGACAGGGCAGCACAGGGCCTCTCAATTGAGCCCACGAAAGTGTGCTGAGGTCAACAGGCGAACGAGACTGGACTCACAGCCACACCTGTCCCGCGCCAGAGAGCGACTGGCCCGGCGCCATTGTGGGGGGCATGGCGAAAAACCAGAGCGGCGGGAACCAGTGCAGGGAACCTGCGCTCCAGACAGCGCGCTGAGCCTCTCAGGCCCAGGGATCGTGAAAGGGCGCTGAGAGCGGAGGCGAGCTAGACTGGTCTCTACCTGAAAGTACGCGCCTCTGCTCACCGCCCGCCAGAGGGCGCTCCTGGCTTACTGGGATGGACCTGCACAGAACAGGACTCTGTCACCACAGGGTAACTGCCTACAGCAGAGTCAACACCTGGAACTGATTCTTTTTATTTTTTTTTTTCTTATTTTTATTTTTTTTATTATTTTTTTTTTCTTCTCACTGATTTGTTTTTTGTTCTGGCGAAGGGTTTTTTGTTTTGTTTAGTTTTGTTTTTTGGTGGGGTTTTATTTTTGATCTGTCTGTTTTATTGCTTTTATCTTCGTTATTGTTTCTGTATGTGTATTTGCTCTTTCCTTCATTATTCTCTCTGGTTTTTTATATGAGTGTAAACAGTGCCTCTAACTTCTTTGAGATTGTGGTCGTGATCTGTTTTTCCTTTTATCCCTTCCTTCTCTTTTTACCACCTGTTCTCTGCACTAGTGTCCCAATTTTAGTGGGATCCCTCTTGGTCCTCTAACCTTACATCTAATTCCTTCCTCTTCTCCCAATACTCTATTTCCTCCTTAACTCATTTTAAATTTAAACTCCTCAGGGAAAAATTGACATACATAGGACTTGTATACTGCATATAATTTTTCTGGTGTGTTTTAGATTTTGTTATATAACCGCAACTCTATACAACTAAAAGTGGTAAATAACTGGTTAGCTCAGTCTGTCATTTTCTAGGCTGTGTTTGATGCTTTAGTTAACATTATAGCCAAATGTGAAATAATTGTTCTAAACATCTTTCCTTCCTGATATTTCATGATTGAGATTGACTAAGGGACACAGAAAATACAGTGGCACAGTACCAAAGAATCAAGGACTGGGCCAAACAGGTAGCAACTTCGCATACCCAACGAATTGAAGAGGTAGGATCTGGCAGAAAGCTCAAAACATAAAAGCAAGCTCCACTTGGAAGATACTGCAGAGAAGTAGTCATCTTCTAAAGATCTTAAACACTAGCAATAAAGTAACCTACTATAGGTAATTTGCAAACATCACCCCAGGAATTAAAGAAAGAAAAAATGAGACGACACTTAAACAAGATGCAACCCCACACATCCAATTCACCAAAGGCAAACCTAGGGAGCAACGAGGTGGGACTATCCGAAAGCCACCCACCTGGCCTATCTGAAGTGGTAACAACAAAGCAATTGAATGAGATTCTGGAAAAAATTAAAACAGAAATAATCTCACAGATAACTGCAGAGATAATGTCTACAACGAAGACCATGCTTAAGGACACTATAGCTGATACAGACAAAAAAATAGATGAACTTAAGAAAACTATAGAAACCATGAATGCTCAGCATAGGAAAGAAATGGAATCCATAAGGCAGATTCAAGCAGATATCCAAGAGATAAAAAATTCCATTGAAAGTATTTGTAGCAGAATAAGCCAGTGCGAGGACAGGATCTCAGATATAGAAGATAGGCTTGCAATTAGTGATCATGAAATGGAAAAATTCTTAAAAATAGCAAGGGACCATGAAAAATCAATTCAACAGCTGCTAGATGACTCAAAGATAAACAACTTAAGAATAATTGGAATAAATGAAAAAGCAGGAGATAACATCAACGACATTAAAACCTTGTTCAAAGACATAATCAGGGAGAACTTTCCTGGAAGAGAAAAGGAATTTGACACCTCTATAAGTGAAGCTTTCAGAACACCAACTAGACATGATCAAAAAAAAACTTCAGCCAGACATATTATAGTCAAGATCCCAGAAATTCAACAGAAGGGCAAAATCTTAAAAGCTGTTAGGGAGAAGAGACAAATCACCTATGAAGGAAAACCCATCAGAATCACAGCTGACTTTTCAGCACAAACCCTCAATTCAAGAAGAGCTTGGAATGATGTATTACAAGCTCTAAAGGAAAATAATTTTCAGCCCAGATTGATGTACCCTGCAAAACTATCTTTCAAAATTGATGGAGAAATAAAATACTTTCATGACAAAGAACATCTGAGAAAATTTATGACCACCAAACCAGCACTCCAAAACATTCTGAAGGACATTCTAGAAAGAGATAGGAACCCCAACAGAAGGAATCCACCAGGCAGGACAAATAATTAAATAGCCGGAAAGCGGAAAAACAAAGAGTGGGAACCAACAACAGGAAAATATCATGACAAGTCAATACATATCAGTTTTAACCATCAATGTTAACGGTCTCAATTCACCAATCAAAAGGCACAGACTGGCGAAATGGATCAAGAAGCAAGATCCAGGGCCGGTGAGATGGCTCAGTGGCTTAAGCGCCTGCCTGGCAAGCGCGAGGGCCCGAGTTCGACTCCCGGATCCCACATACGAAAAAGGGGCTGGTGATATCGCTCAGTGGCACGGGCGCCTGCTGGCGCGCGAGGTCCTGAGGTCGACCCCCCGGTACCCACAAAAAAAAAAAAAAAAAAAAAAAAAAAAAAAAGAAGCAAGATCCAACAATATGCTGTATACAAGAAACACATTTAATTCAGAAAGAAATTCATAGACTGAAAGTCAAAGGATGGAAAACAATACTCCATGCCACAGGAACCCAGAAAAAAGCAGGGGTAGCTATTCTTTTTGCAGACAAAGTGAACTTCAAGCCAAGAAGGATTCAGAGAGATAAAGACGGTCATTACATCCTTGTAAAGGGAACAATCCAAGAGGAAGAGATAACGATCATAAATATATATGCGTCAAATACCAATGCACCCAGCTATATAAAACAAGTCCTAAAGGACATGAAAAATCAAATAAGCACTAATACAATTATATTGGGAGATCTCAATACTCCACTGTCACAAAAAGATAGATCAACTGGACAGAAAATCAATAATGAAATAGTAGAACTGAACCAAACTTTTGAACAAATGGACTTAGTAGATGTCTACAGAGTGTTCCACCCCACAACATCAGAATACACATTCTTCTCAGCTGCACATGGGACGTTCTCCAAAATAGACCACATACTAGCTCATAAAACCTGCTTAAGTAAATGCAAAGGAATTGAAATTATCCCATGCATATTATCAGACCATAGTGCAATGAAATTGGAAATCAATGGCAAAAGATCCCACAAAAACTCCCTAAACACATGGAAATTAAACAGCATCCTCCTGAACAACCAATGGGTCACAGATGAAATTAAAGAAGAAATTAGTCACTTTCTACAACTGAATGATAATGACAGTACAACATACCGGAACTTATGGGATACAATGAAAGCAGTCCTAAGAGGGAAATTTATAGCATTAAATACTTATATCAGGAAAATAGAGCAAGTGCAAATAAACAACTTAAGGGTGAACCTCGAGCTTCTAGAAAAAGAAGAGCAGGTTAAGCCAAAAGCCCGTACAAGGGAGGAAATTATAAAGATCAGAGCAGAAATTAACGTATTGGAGAATAAAAAAACAATACAAAGAATCAATGAAGCAAAAAGTTGGTTCTTTGAAAGAATAAATAAGATTGACAAACCCTTATCCAACCTTATTAAAAAAAGAAAAGAAAAGACTCAAATTCATGCAATTGAAAACGAAAAGGGTGATATCACGATGGACCCTGCAGAAATCCAGAAGATCATCTATACCTATTTTGAAAATTTATATTCTACTAAGATGGAAAATGCAGAAGAAATGGACAGATTCCTAGATTCGTATGAATTACCAAAGCTAAATCAAGAAGATTTAAAAATCCTAAATAAACCAATATCAACCAATGAAATTGAAGATGTAATTAAAAACCTCCCAACAAAGAAAAGTCCAGGCCCTGATGGATTCACTGCTGAATTCTACAAGAAATTTAGAGAAGACCTAACGCCCCTACTTCTCAAACATTTTAATGAAATTGAAAGGGAAGCAATACTCCCAAATTCATTCCTAGAAGCAAGCATTACCCTGATACCAAAACCAGAGAAGGACCCAACTAAGAAAGAGAACTACAGGCCAATCTCCCTAATGAACATAGATGCAAAAATCCTTAAGAAGATACTGGCAAACAGAATCCAACAAATCATCAAGAAGATTATACACCATGGCCAAGTTGGATTCATCCCAGGGATGCAGGGATGGTTCAACATACGTAAATCAATAAATGTAATACAGCATATTAACAGAACCAAAGACAAAAATCACATGATCATCTCAATAGATGCAGAAAAAGCTTTTGACAAAGTCCAGCACCTTTTCATGATAAAAACCCTACAGAAAATTGGAATAGAGGGTCTTTATCTCAATCTGGTAAAAGCTATCTATGACAAACCAACAGCCAATGTCATACTAAATGGCCAAAAACTGAAAGCCTTCCCTCTAAAATCAGGAACAAGACAAGGATGTCCACTGTCCCCACTCTTATTCAACATAGTTCTGGAAACTTTAGCCAGAGCGATTAGACAAGAGAAAGAAATAAAAGGAATAATGATTGGAAAGGAAGAAGTTAAATTATCATTATTTGCAGATGACATGATACTCTACACAGAAGACCCCAAAAACTCCACTAAAAAACTGCTAGATTTGATAAGCAAATTCAGTAGTGTAGCTGGATACAAAGTCAATACTCAAAAGTCAATAGCCTTCCTGTACACAAATAACAAACTTACTGAAAGAGAAATTAGGGAAACAATACCTTTCACAACAACATCCAAAAAAATGAAATACCTAGGAATCAACCTCACGAAGGATGTAAAAGACCTCTATACTGAAAACTACAGTACTCTGAAAAAGGAGATTGAAGAGGATATCAGAAAATGGAAAGATATCCCTTGCTCCTGGATAGGAAGAACCAATATAGTGAAAATGGCCATACTTCCAAAATTGTTATACAGATTTAATGCAATTCCAATCAAAATTCCAACAGCATATCTCACAGAATTAGAGAAAACAATCCTAAAATTCATTTGGAATCAGAAGAGACCTAGAATAGCAAAGGCAATTCTGGGCAACAAAGGCAAGGCAGGGGGCATCACAATCCCCGACTTGAAATTATACTATAAAGCTACTGTGATAAAAACAGTGTGGTACTGGCAAAAAAACAGACCTGAAGATCAATGGAACAGATTAGAAGATGCTGAAACAACCCCAGACATACTAAGCCACCTTATCTTTGACAAAGGTGCCAAACACATTCGCTGGAAGAAAGATAGCCTCTTTAATAAATGGTGCTGGAAAAACTGGCTCTACACATGCCGAAGATTAAAACTAGATCCATATCTTTCACCATGCACTAAACTAAATTCAAAATGGATCAGAGATCTAAATATTAAAACAGAAACATTAAATCTGCTGGAAGGTAGGATAGGTAAAACCCTTGGAGACATTGGTGTAGGCAAAGACTTTATGAATAAAAACTCAACCGCACGGGAACTATCCCAAAGAATCAATAACTGGGATCTCATCTTATTAAAAAGCTTTTGCACAGCAAGAGAAACCACCAACAGAGTGAAGAGACAACCCACAATGTGGGAAAAAATGTTTGCCAGCTGTTCCTCAGACAAAGGATTACTATCGAGAACATATAAAGAACTCAAAAAAATCAGACCTCCCAAATTTAAAGACCCACTCCAAAAATGGGCATCTGAGATGAATACACATTTCTCAGATGAAGAAATACTAATGGCAAATAAATATACAAAAAAATGTGCAACATCACTAGTCATTCGAGAGATGCAAATTAAAACAACACTGAGATACCATCTCACCCCAGAAAGAATGGCTACTATAAAGAAATCAACTAATAACAAATGCTGGAGGGGCTGTGGGGAAAAAGGAACCCTTCTCCACTGTTGGTGGGAGTGTCGACTGGTACAGCCACTGTGGAAGTCAGTGTGGAGATTCCTCAAAAAGCTAGGGTTGGAGGTCCCATTTGACCCAGCTATTCCCCTTCTGGGCATCTTCCCAGAAGAATTAAAAACATCATACCACAGCGATATATGTGCACCCATGTTTATAGCAGCACAATTTGTAATAGCCAGATCTTGGAAACAACCCAAATGCCCATCAACTGAGGAATGGATAAGAAAGATATGGTATTTTTATACAATGGAGTACTATTCAGCCATTAAGAAGGATAAACTGGAGACTTTTATAGGTAAATGGATGCAACTCGAGAAAATACTCATAAGTGAAATAAACCAGAAGCACATGTGTAAGCATCGTATTGTCTCTCTAGTATGAGAAACTGAAAGAGTAAATAAGATCCAAAATGTACAATAGACATGGTGAATCAAAAAGAAACTGGTCAAAAAGAAAGAGAGACTGGAATAGGGAAAAGAAAGAAGGGAAAGGGAAAAAAAATTGTATATATATATATAAGATGGTTAAGATAGATACACTACGATTTTTACTTAGTTCATTGAAGAGTAAGGTTTGTGCCAATAATGTTTGGACAATTGAATGCTAATGTCTGGTGTCCTGAATAACTAACTTAAAGATAGTAATACGCAATGTATTAACCATTGTTACCCTCCTATTATGTTGTTTTGAAAATTTGTTCTTCTTTTGATTTGTTTTGTTTTTTCTTCTCTTTAAAATAAAATTAAAAAAAATTAATCAAACATAAAAGTAAATATAGCAAAAGGAGATAGCACAATACATTAAAAATTCCAATAATTATAAAGTATTAGGAAGAAAGGACTACACAACTACAGAGCCTGTTATATTTGATTGAGAAGTGTAAAGTGTTACAGATTATATTTAGCAAGACTCAATTAACCATGTTAATACAGTTTAGATCTAAAATTTTCCCAAAAGTCTCATCCGTTCAGAGGTGAGGCTTTTGGAAGGCAATCAGTTCATGAGGGTGCTATACTAATCTATGGATTAATCTATTGATGGGTTCATAGCTGAATGTGCCGTGAGGAGGTGGGGTCAGAGGAGGAGAATCACTGGAGGCCTTACTCGGAAGGATCTGTTCTTGTCTCCAGCTCCTCCCTTGTGTCTCTGCTTCCTGGTTGCCATGGGTTGAACAGCTTTTCTCTGCCATGTCTTTCTTCCGTGCCATTTCTGCCTCGGAGCCAGCCAGCTGTGGACTAAGCCCACTGAAACCATGCACCAAAATAAACTTCTCCTCCTTTAAATTGTGGGTGTCACATATTCTGTTCCAGGGATGAAATAGTGACTAATGTACATGTGTTTTCAAAAACTTTAAAATAAAGCAATTCCCTGCATATTTGGGCATTAACACTATATGACAAGACAATCTAGCTACAGAAAATAACTGAAGTCTTATTGAGTTATAAGTTCAAAATAGTTAATTTTACCACATTACTGAATTTTCATTGAAAGTAATATCAAGATCAAAAACTAAGTCAATCTCAGTATTCTACAGCAGAGAAAGAAAATCCAATGAAAAGAAATAACTAATATCCACTTCTGGAAATATAGTAGATTATCTTGAAAATCTCCTAAAAACCTAGAAATTCTGCATAAAATATAGTAAACATCCTTTTAAAGGGTGTTTGTCAGACAAAGAAAAATAAGATGGAAACAGGAATACTAGATGAAGAACAAAAAAAAGTGAGATAAACAGAACTAAAGTGTTCTAATGCCCTAGAATTTTAACAGAAGTGGTAAAAGTTCTAAATTATATTACACTAAAACAAGTTAAGGATGCATGTTTTAGTTTTTAGAGAAATCACAAAAAGAAGAGTAAAATTAACTGTCTAGTAAGGGACAGAGTAATTTTAATGTAATTAATAAAAAGGGCAAGAAAGGTGAGGAGGAAGGCAACATTACAGATAGTATAAATAGAGAACAACTAGTAAATCAGTTAATACAAGGGTAATGCAAATGGACTAGATACACACACACACACGTACACACACAGCCTAACAGCAACAATACAACACCTGAGCACTGTTTCTATCTACGTGTTAATGCACTCAAATCCTTCCCCTTTTTCCTTATTTCAGTACTGAAGATTGGACCCAGAGCATTCATAACAAGATACAACCAAGTTCTTTTTTTTTTTTTTTTTTTGAAACAGGATCTTGCTAAATTGCCTAGGCTATATTTGAACTTGTGATCCTCCTTCCTCAGCTTCCCAGAGTGCTAGGATTACCTATTCTTAAATGCCTATGTTAGAAAAGAGAAATTGCTAAACGTACATCTCAAAATTTTTTGCAAATAAAGAACTGAAAATCCCTCCCCAGGAAAACAGGAAAAGGATGAAAATAAGAGTAGAAATTAATATAGACAACAAACTACAAAAAATAAGTCAAAAATATGAAAATTGTTTCTTTGAAAATTAACAAAATCAATAGCCTCCTAACAAAAATGATCAGTAAAAAAGGAGAAAAAGATTACAAAAACTATGAATTTCGGTACTGAACAAGAGGACACCATGAGAGTTCTTACAAATTTAAATGAGTTAATAAAATGATATCCAGAAAAAAAGAGGGAGGGACACAAGGAAACTTTGTATACAAGCCTTTTACCTTGATTATGGTGATGGTATCATGGGTATTTGCAATGTCCAAACTCAAGAAACTGTATACATTAATGTAATGGTTGATTGTGTCAACTTGAGAAGTTTAGAAGCTTAACTAAATCAGCTTAGCAATTCTACACCCTAGGGTGTAGAGTACCCACCCTAGGATGGCTTGAGGCCTAGATGGTATAAAGGGAAAATAAGGAAGGACAGACTTGCTTTTGTTCTTCAGAGGATCTCCAGTCTTCACCTTCAGTTTGGATATCATCTCTTGGCTTCTAGCACAGACTCTTTGGCTTCCACCTCTGATCCTTCAGCCTTCTGGTGTAGAGTCTTCAGCTTTCTGTGGTAAACACTTCAGCCTTCCATTGCAGACCCATTGAGCTCCTGATACAGATTTGTGCAGGACACTGTAGTGTACTGCAAACCTTGGACTGAAACCTTCAGTCTCCAGTGTTCAAACACCCTCTACATGCTTCCTCATCCAACTCTGTGGCTGACCATAGTAAGCCAATCTTGTAATTTCATAAACATTTGTATATCTTGTGTTATATCTGTTTCTCTAGTAAAACACTAACATAATTAAATATATGCAAGTCATTATATACCAATTATGCCTCACTGCATCTGTATTTTAAATTATTATAATGACTTTAGGCTAATTTAAAAATTAAGATAATTTTTTTTGTTTTTAAAATTTTTTTTAGATAAATACAATTTAAGCTACAAGAGATACAGGAAGAAATAGGGAATTTGAATACATAGCTCTGTATCTCTTTAAAAATTTCAATCCACTATTAAATTACTCCTACAAATAAAATTTCAACCCAGATGACTTGTGTGGTGAAATTTTTTAAATAGTAAAGGAAGAAATTGTGTAACCTCTCTCATAAAACAAAAAAATAGGAAAAAGTCCTCAGTTCACTCTATAAAGCCAACATTAGCTTAACACTAAAACCTGATGAAAGGGCCGGTGAGATGGCTCAGCAGCGTAAGCGCCTGCCTTGCAAGCGCGAGGGCCCGAGTTCGACTCCCGGATCCCACATACGAAAAAGGGGCCGGTGATATCGCTCAGTGGCACGGGTGCCTGTTGGCATACGAGGTCCTGAGGTCGACCCCCCGGTACCCACAAAAAAAAATAAAATAAAATAAAATAAAACCTGATGAAAGAAAGAGATCTATTTTATTATTACATAAATTCCTGAAAAGAATACAATTAATCAATAATAGGAAAATATATAATGACCAAGTTACTCTTCTTCTGAACAGGCAAAATTTATTTAGCATTGAAAACTCAATATAATTCAGCAAATTAAGAGAATAAAATAAGATAAATCTATGATCATTTTTATAGATGCAAAAATATACTTAATAAACTTCAAACCTTTTCATAATTTCAAAACAAAACTCTTAACAAATTAGAAATGGAATCCAGTAAATCTTGTCAACAAAACTCATATCGGTCAGCATTTCCATTGCTTGACAAAACACCCAACACCCACAACTTAAAGGAGTACAGGTATTTTAGATTGCCTTGTGTTTTAAGGGGATTCAGTTCACAGTTGGCTGGCTTCAAGATAGAAACATCATGGTGGAAGGGTGTGGTGGAGCAAAGCGGCTTAGTTCATGGTGGCTGGGAAGTAGATCAGGGGAACAACACCAGAGAGGAAGGGGGAGGGACCAGACATAGACCTCAAGGCCATGTGTCCACAACCCACCAGACTGCTTCCAAAAGTGTGCTCCGCCAGCTCCCCAGGAAAATCCTAAAGCCAATCAGATTGATGCTCCACTCTAACTGCTGCAAAACTATACTTGAAACTTAAAATGCTTTTGTATAAAAGCTACATACTTCATAATATAGTATTAAAACATTTCCCCCATATCAGTGCTATGGCCTAAACGTTTGTGTCCACCATCCCCACTCATATGTTGAAATCTAATCTCCAAAGCAATTGTATTACAAGGTAAGGCTGTTAGGATATGATCAGGTCATAAGAACAAAATCCACATGAATGGAATGAATGTCCTTTAAAAAAAGAGGCCAGAGGGAATTTAATTTGCCCCATTCACAAAGTAGGGCGTCGTTCTATATGAAAAGGGCCTTCAGTGGGCAGGGTGGTACATGCCTGTAATCCCAGCACTCTGCAAGGCTGAAGCATAAGGACTGCAAATTTGAGGCCAGTCTGGGAATTTTAGCAACTTAGTGAGAACCTACCTCAAAATAAAAAAACTAAAAAGGGTGGGTTCAACCCCAATACCAAGGAAAAGAGAGGAAAGGATTGGAGAGGAGGGAAGGGAAGGAAGGAGAGAGGGGAGGAGAATAAAAAGAAAAGAAAAAGGGCCTTCCCCAGACACCAAATCTTCCAGATTCCTTGATTTTTTATTTATTAGCCTCCAGAACTGTGTGAATAAATTTTTACTGTTTGTAACCTCTGTCCCAAAACATCCTGTGATCATGAGTAATTAAGTTGGATGAACAGTTGTTTGCACCACTTGTGGCTTTCTTGTAAAGTAGTGGCCACTTTACTTTGAATGCCTAACATCTGTTCTCCAAATTGGCAATGGAAAAAAGGAGGTACCCTGAGGCAAAAGCGAAAGATGAGGTCTAATGTAAAAGAATGAATGAAAAAGAAATCTAACTGGGCCAAAATCCAGTGTCTAGGGGATGTGTGAGGGGACACTGGACCACTCCTTGACCACAGAAACCCATCCTCCAACCCAGACCCAGCATACATGCCATCTTGGGAAAGGATTGGACTGAAGGAAGGACCAGCCCTTCAGTGACAGCCTGGCTGATGGAATAGACTCACAATCACTCTAACCTCACTGCTGGGCATAGCTAGTGAGATACATGTGAGCCAAGCATTCAGAAAAGCCAAAAACCGGAGAACATGGCAGGAAGAAATAGCACTACAGCACCTGTGAGTGGCAGGACTGTGTGGAGAGAGAAAGCTTACCCAACAGAAAAAAATAAGTCACCTATTCCCCCACATACAAAGGGAGTACTGTGCTTGTGGGACATCCAGCGTGCTACCTATGATTTCTAGCAGGCTCCTACTGAGGGGGGATCCTACTGCAGAGGGCTAAGAAACCCAGGCTTGTGACAAGTATGAGGAGTAGAGAGTGGAGTAAGAGAAATCTACGGAAGGAGTGATGGAGACTGGTGCCCAGGTCAGAGAGGAATTTGACACTTCCCTATTGTTTCTCCAAACACCAGAAAGGCATGAAATGGTTTGAAGTTCTGCCTACCACCCCACACTGGCGAAGAGGGCGACCTTGGGGCTGACAATCCTGGGGCTGGCTCTAGTTTCTGCAGGTAGGTATGAGACAAATAGTTGCCTGCAGACAGAGAGACAGAAAACAGCATCTGGGCCTGAGGCGCTCTGGCCATAAAGTAGGCAAGTGAAGCCTGTGGAGGGCAGATGTGGAGATGACCATGATATATGCTAGGCCTTGAAGGAAATGAGAGAGTGTGAGGTCCCTGACAGAAGTCAGTGCAGAATTGGAGAATTGGGAGTCAGGCAAACTATACATTTGCTTTCCCCTCAAAGCAACTGAGATGATCGGATCCTGAGATCACCATGGAGGCCTGCAGTTGGTCATCCAGAGCATGGCATACAACCAGGACATGAGTCTGGAAGGAGCGGCAGTCATCACTGCTTCAGGCAAGCAACTGACTGGTCCGCAGGGGAAACTGGCTGCTCACAATCCAAGTGCGGATGCAGTGTGCAGGGAGCTGTGTGGATGCTGTGTGTTAATACTAGAACAACAGTGTGAAGGATTTTTTTAGTTTTATTTGTGTAGTTGTTGATGATGTTCCCTTGCTTGTTCGCTTGATCTGAGTTATCATGATTGTTTTGTTTTTTTCTGTTTTCATTTTTTTCTCCTGGTTCTTGCTTCTTTATTGTTTGTTTATTTTACTTATATTCTTTAAGGTTTTCCCCCTTTGACTTGCTCCCTTTTTTAGTCCTTCACTTATATTTTTACTTTCTTTCTTCCCCATTCTTTTTCTCCTCTCCTCATTTTCTCACCTCCTTGTCCTCCCCCTTCTCCTCCCCACTTATCTAATGGCATAAATATAACAGACACCTGTGTATGTGCATTTGAGGGTAAGAATTAACCAATACTATAACTTTTACAGTACCATTCAAGGGCATATCACAGTAATCCTTAACAAAATTTGGCCTAGAATATCCGAACAAAACCAATTACAAATATATAAACAGGTTCCAACAATCTCAAAGCCTCCTTCAATCTCTGAATACACTTCCACCTATCTATATACATCCTCCCACCTACTGAAAAACTCTATCAAACTCCCTCAACATTAGCCCTTATCCCAGATAAAAGATAATTCCAAAAGTTTGACCCCCCCAGTCTGTTGATATTTCTCTTATCTCCCTCTCTTCCGATTGAAATATCCCCTTCTTTTTCCCCTCCTCTCTCCTTCCTCCCACCCTCCACAGCCCAGATTGACTGCAAATAACACTGTAATACACTTTTTAAGGGGTACTGATAAAACACTAAAATTATCAAAACAAGTTTTAATGTTTATGATTGATGTAGGTTTGGATCTGTTCAAGCTGTTATAATCAGTAGAAATTCTGTCCTTACAACACAGTGACAGGGTCCAACCTAATTAAAATGAATTAAATGAAGTGATAAATAATACCTCTTGACAAATAAAGCCAAGAACACATTGCTGGAAAACAGAACCTAACTAAAGAGATTTTCATATGAAATACAAATTCTCTTCACTCTATTTGACCTCAACCCTCAGCATGCACACACACAGAGAGAAAGTGAGACAGACAGAGAGAGAGAAAGTAACATGAAAAAACAAGGCAACAAAATGCCTCCAAAGACTCTCAACTATCCCAAAATAGATCCAAGGGCTCAAAGCAGATCCAAGGGGCACAGATGGAGAGGGAATCTCACCATTAGCTAAGCAGCCATGTGAAATGATTAAAGAGAAAACAAAGAACCCTGGCAAGCTCAAAGGTGATACAACACAAAGTTAGTGGAACAAATGAACAGACCAATGTGGTCATAGAGTAAACAAAAAATTAGAAACTGTTCAAAACATGAATGACAAATTTACCAAAAAATAGAAAACCATAAATCCCAGACATAAAGAATTCTATTGAAAACATGAACAGCAGAAATGATCAATGGAGGAAAGGTTCTTATAAATCAAGGTCAAAATGGAATCATACGATAATACACTCAGAGAAACCTTAAAAACAATATGAGAGCAAGGAAAATTCATCTAACAGCTACTAGATGACACTAAGAAGACTAACCTAAGGCTAACTGGAGTTAGAGAGAAATTAGAGGGGAGTACGCATGGAATAAAAAGTCTGTTTACAGAAATCATAGCAGAAAACTTTCCAAATATAAGGAAAGAACTCAACTTACAGGTAATCAAGGCTTATAGAACACCAAACAACTATGATGAAAAAAAAGACACTTCCCAGACACATCATAGTCAAAATCCCAGAAGTCCAACACAAAGACAGAATCTTAAAAGCTATCAGAGAAAGGCAAAAAAAAAAAAAAAAAAAAAAAAACTTATAAAGATAAACCCATTAGGATTACAGCAGACTTTTCAAAATAAACTTTAAAGGCCAGAAGAACTTGGAGTGAAGTGTTTCAAGCCCTAAAAGAAAACAACTTCAAACTGTCTTTCAAAATTGATGAACAAATAAGGTCTTTCTGTGACAAAGAGCATCTTAAGAAATTCATTACCACCAAACCAGCACTCCAAAAAACACAAAAAATATTTTAAACATAGACAATGAAACCATCAAAGCCAGAAGTTCTGATAGAATGAATATACCAAGCAAGGTGAGTAGTTTAACAAAAAAGGAAAATTAATGAAGTCAACAAGAAAAGGAACACAATGACAGGAATAAATTAATACTTACTACCTTTCAGTAATAACTCCCAATTTAAATGGCCTCAAATCCCCAATTAAGAGAGACAGACTAGGAGACTGGATCCAAAAAAAAAAAAAAAAAAAAACACCAGTCTGTTGCATTGAAGAAACTCATCTACTCTAAAAAAGAAATTCATAGACTAAAAATTAAAAGATGGAAAACAATATCCGATGCACCAGGATCCCAAAAGCAAACAGGGGTAGCAAGTTTATCCTAAAAAGTAAACTTCAAGCTAAAACTGATCAGCAGAGGCAAGAAAGGTCACTACATATTAATTAAAGGAACAATTCAACAGGAAGAGATAATAACTGTAAATATATATGTACCAAATATTGCTAAACACAACTTCATAAAACAAATACTACTGGACATAAAAGATAACACAATTAGGTGAACTCCACCTCCATTTCACAAATAGATCAACTACACAAAAATTTAACAAAGAAATATTAGAGCAGAACCACATCTTCGAGCAAATAAACTTAATAAATATCTACAGAATGTTCTACCCTACTAAAACAAAATACACATTTTTCTCAGCAGCACACAGAACTTTCTCCAAAATGGACCACATAGTAGTCCACAAAGTCTGATTAAAAAAATACAAAAGAATCAAAATCATCCCATGTGTACTATCAGATCATAGCACACTGAAACTAGAAATCGATTGCAAAAGAAACCAGAGAAATTTCACAAATATCTGGACATTATTTAACACATTTCTGAGCACTCAGTGGGTCACAGAAGAAATCAACGGAGAAATTCCTAGAATCAAACAATAATGCCAGTACAACATACCAGAAATTAAGGGATACAATGGAAGCAGTCCTAAGAGGGAAGTTTATTGCTATGAATGCCCACAGCAGAAAAACAGAGCAACTCCAAATAAAAAACTTAATGATGCACCTCAAGATACTAGAAAAACAAGAACGGTACAAATACAAACCTAGTACAAGGAAGGAAATCATAAAGATTAAAGTGAAAATTAATAAAATTGAAACTAAAAATAATACAAAGAATCAATGAATTAGAGGGTTGTTTCTTTGAAATAATAAACAAAATAATCAAAACCTTAGCCAAACTTAATAAAAGATGGAAAGAAAAGGCCCAGATCAATGCAATTAAAAATGAAAAAGGCAAAATCACAATGAGCATCTCTAAAACCCAAATGATTGTTAGTAATTACTATGAAAAATTGTACTCCAACAAATTGAATAATCTTGAAGAAATAGACAAATCTCTAGAAATATACAAATTACCAAAAATGAACTAAGAAGACATAAAAACTCTGAACAATCCAATAAAAGACAATGAAATTGAGGCAGTAATGAAAAGCATACCAACTAAAAAAATCCCAGGACTGATGGATTCACCACTGAATTCTACGAGAACTTTAAGGAAGACCTAACACTAAGACTCCTCAAATTCTTGAAGGAAATTGAAAAGGAAAGAGTACTTCCCAGCTCATTCCTGGAAGCTAGCACTACCCTGATTCCAAAACCAGATGGGAACTCAACTAAAAAAGAAAATTATATGCCAGTCTCTTTAATTCACATAGATGTAAAAATCCTCAACAAGGTACTGGCAAACCATGCAACAAATCATCACAAAGATTATACATCCTGACCAAAAAGGCATCATCCCAGTGATGCAAGGATGGTTCAAAATATGCAAATTAATAATTGTAATACATCCCATATACAGAAGAAAGGACAAAAATCACATGATCATCTCAATAGATACAGAGAAAGCCTTCAATAAAATCCAGCATCTATTCACTATTGAAAAAAAAAAAACCTGAAGAAAATAGATGTAGAAGGACTTTATCTCAATCTGACAAAAGCCATTTATGACAAACCTATGGACAACATTATATTAAATGGGGAAAAGCAAAAAGCTTTCCTTTAAAATCAGGAACAAGACAAGGACACCCACTATTACCATTCCTTTTCAATATAGTACTGTACTTGAAACATTAGCCAAAGTAATCGGGTAAGAAAAAGGAATAAAAGGGATATGCATAGAAGAGGAAGAAGTCAAATTATCAATAGGTGATGATATTTTATATAGAGGACCCAAAATTTCCACCAAAATACTTCTAGAATGAATAACCAAATTCAGCGATGTATCAGGATACAAATAAACACACAAAAATTAATGGTGCTCCTGTACACCAATAATGAACTCACCAAGAAAGAAATTAGGAAAACAATATCATTCTGAATAGCATCAAGAAAAATTAAATACTTAGGAATTTACCTGCCCCAGGAAATGAAAGACTGCTGCAATAAAAACTATAATATTCTGAAGGAGATTGAAGAAGACATCAGAAAATGGAAAGATATTCCCTGTTCCTGGATAGGCAGAACCAATATTGTCAAAATGGCCATACTTCCAAAACTGATATATAGATTTAATGCAATCCTAATCAAAGTGCCAAAATCATTCCTCACAGAACTAGAGAAAACAATGCTAAAATTTATATGAAACAAGAGACTCAAATAGCCAAAGCAATCTTGAGTAGCAAGAACAAAACAGGCAGCAACACCATCCCAAATTTCAAGTTACATTACAAAGCTATGTGATAAAAATGGCATCGTCCTGGCAGAAAAACAGACATGTGAATTAATAGAACAGAATAGAAGATGTGGAAAAAAACTCCAGACACATTCAGCCATCTGACCTTTGACAAAAGTGCCATAAATATATAGGAAACATAGCCTCTTTAGCAAATGCTGGGGAAACTAGCTATCCACATGCAGAGGATTGAATCTACAGCCATATCTCTCATCACATACTAAACTAAAATCAAAATGGACCAAAGATCTAAGTACTAAAGCAGAAACACTTAATGTGTTGAATGATAAAATGGTAAAACTCTACAAGTCATAGGCATAGGGAAGAACTTTCTGAACAGAATCCAGTTGCACAAGAAATAACATCAAGAATCAAGAAATGGGAGTATATGAAATTAAAAACTCTGCTCAGCAAAGTGAACAACCAATAGAGTGAAGAGACAACCTACAGAATGGGAAAAACATTGCCAGCTCTGCCATGAACATGGCACTAATATCTCAAGAATATAGAGAAAAAAATTAGACACCCAAAATAAAAGACCCAATCAAAACATGGATAACTGAAATAGACACTTCTCCAAAGACGAAAAGCAAATGACTAATAAATAAATGAAAAATATTCAACTATGCTGTCCATGTTAGGATTGCAAATTAAAACAACACTGATATTCCATCTTACTCAAGAAAGAATGGCTACCATCAAGAAATCAAATAATAACAAATATTGGTGAGGTTGTGGGGGAAAAGGAACACTTCTCCATTGTTAGTGGGAATGTAAACTAGTACAACCACTATGGAAATCAGTATGGTAATTCCTCAAAAAAACTAAAAATAGAAATTCCTTTGAACCCAGCTATTCCCCTGCTAGATATCTTCCAAAAGAGTTAAAGACATCATATTATAGTGATACATGTATATGCATGTTTATACCACAATTCATAACCTGTATGTAGAAGCAACCTGTATGTCCATCAACCAATGAATAAAAAAGAAAATGTGGTATGTGTACACAATGGAGTTCTACTGTGCTATAAAGAAGGGAAATTTGAATCATCTATAGAAAAATGGATGCAACTTCAGAGCATAACGATAAGTGAAATAAATCAGACAAACAAGCTTAAATAGCACATGGTTTCTTTTATATGAGAAACCCAAGTATAAATAAATTAAAGAGCAAAATAAAAGGTAGATAATAGAAAATGGAGATCTTTTGCAAAAGGAAAGGGAAACAAGAAATGGAAGGAGAAGGGGGGATACATAAGGGGACATAAAAAATTTAAGATGTGTTATGTACATGTACCAACTCCCCCACAATGAATGTAATCATTATGTACTGCGAATGTACCATTAAAAATAAAAATGTTTTACAAAAGAGGTTAAGATTATGAAGCTATTGAGAGAGCAAAGAATTTTGTCTGCTAGAAAAGAAACAACATTAAAGGCAAACTATTAGCCAGTTTTACTGGGCCTGACTTTCTGAGAAACTGTCTCTATGGGAACTCAACCAAACACTATTTTACAGAGTGATTAAGTGTGATCCGTAGGACATTTGTATCTGTAGTGCCAAAAAATTTGTGAAAATGTAGATTCCTAGGCCCTACCTAGAACTTCTAGATCCAAATATCAGTGATTGAAGTCTGGGATTTTGAATTTTTCACATAATTTGGAAATAATTTTGATATCACTGCCGTTGAAGAACTGGAGATTTGGATTCTACAGTATTATGGAGTAGATGCATATAGGAATTGTTTGTACAAATAATACATACCTTACACTTTAAGTATCCCTTCCAGGATTTAGACTGGAAATGGCTACTTAAGAATTCTGAGGGTACAAGGGCTGGGGGTGTAGCTCAGTGTAAGAGTTCTTGCCTAGCACGCACAAGGCCCTGACTTCAGTTCTTAGTAACACACACGCGCACACACACACGAAGAAAAAGTAGGAGAGGAGGGCTTTCTTTGCCTTTCTCTCAAATGCCTCTGACCCAAATCAAGGCAAGAAGTATCAGTCAGAGACACAGGAAGAGTAATATTTTGGTTTCTCCCTCTTCCTGGTCTCTAACTCTGTGCCCATGCCTCCACTGGCAAATCTGTTCAGAACCCAAAAGTAAAATAATCATGAAAAAATGAAGTTAAGCAAAATGCACAGCAGGACAGAGCTGGTCAGGAAAGCAATCTGCAACAAACTGACAAAATGACCAGTATACCGTGTAACCCAGAAATACGGTGGTAAGAACCCAAGACAAATTTCTTCTATTCTACTTTACTGCCAGTCAGACATTTTTATATACCTCCTTCAGTGTACTCCATGGTGACCAAAATTTAAAAGTTTTTATTCTCACAGAAAGGTTAATTTTAAAGTAAATCCACATGCCCATCTCAGCTCTACTGCCCACATCACTGGGTAAAAAAAGAGTTTAACAAGAATCCTTAAAAACTATGCCAACTTATAAGCATTTACAATTTTTAAAGGCCTGAAATACCTCATTTATAACCCTTCTTTTATTCACTAAGCTGACTTTGTCCCAAAATAAATGATCTTACTGATTAGCAAGACTATCAAGTAACTAGACTATACCAAGGGTAGCCTAACATCAAAACAATTCCTAAGCAAGGGACCAGGGAGGGAGCAGAGGGGGAGGGAAGTAAAAAGAATTAAGGGGTGTTACGTACAGGCGCCAACTCTCCACAAGGAATGTAATCATTGTGTGTTGCAAACACATAGTTATAAAAAAAAATCTTAAATAAATCATAGAGGTCCCAAAATAAAGGATGTCAAACATGGTGAAGCCTTAAATAATATTTGTAAGTAGAAAAAGTTAAAAAATCCTTAAAATATCTTTTCTTTCTTCCACCTTTTGTCTGTTTATTTGCAAAGACTGTGAGCTGATCCAACTTTGGGAAATAAGCTTTTGGCTTTCATGATTCCCCAGCATTAATTTAAAAAGAATGCAAAAACCAACCTAATGTGCTTCTGGGAGAATGCACACAGTTTCTGAGTACTGTATATTTCTTTCTATCCTTGGAAACAGGAGGAGGGAAAATGTCAGAAAAAAGACCACACTAAGAAACTATGTATAACTGGCAAGGAGTAGTTACAAGTGAATAAGTTTATAAGGTTGGGGAAAGGAATAAATCTCTTTACTGATTATCCTGCAGTATCTACTTTTCTGCAAAACTGAACAGAGAAAACTACCTGATGGAAGAAATAAAATGATGCATCCCTCCCCACTGTATTCCTATGAACAGATATATATAAGATTATGCATTTAGAAAACAATTCTCAGAAAGTGGATTTTAGAGAAAGTGAGAGTTGAATCTTAGTGGTGTTTATTTTTGTTTTTACTTTATTCGACTGCATCCAGGTTTGGAATACATATTTCATTTAGGTTAGGTACTTATAGAATCAGCAATTCAAAAAATTATATATATACTGTATACATATGCATAGATGTATGTATGTGATAATATAGGTGTTTATATATTCTATTTTAATACAATTATGGTATCTTTACTTGATTCATGAATGAAAGGATTCAATGCTCTTTTTTATTTCTTGCCATAATGATACAGAGTTGGGAAAGCAACAGCATTTGAATTCTGAATCTTTCCTTAAAAAACAAGAATAAAAAATTATACTTTAAAAAAACATTTTGTTTCTGGCTTTTTTGCACTTCCAGTTCTCTACTTGCTTACCAGAAGGTTTGAAGCATTGTTTGGTACGATAGGATTAAACAAAAAGCAAACATGCTCCTCCACAGACTTCCCCATGTTCTCTCACCCCAGCTTTTAATTCAAATTCTGTCAGTTGGGGATAAGAGAAAAAATACAAAGGCAATTTTATACAGAAATCAAAAGAGCATATTACACCAAAGCATAAGCTATTAGCACTTTTTTGGCTATCTGATCATCTGAATTTAGAACCACATGCTGGTTCCTGTGAGACACCAGCCTCCAACTCTGCAGAGAAAGAAAGTCAATGCCAAAGCAAGAGAAAAGGAACAGGGTGCCTTACTGAGTAGACAAAGCTCCGTGAGGTTGTCAGTCAGCTACATTAAGCCCACGCATGCCTGACCCTCATCATGAGGACCTGTACTGATCAGAGCCCCTTTCAAGGAACGTGCAACATAGATGAGGACTCGGGGAAGCAAAAACCCTCGAAAGGACAGTTGCACTCATGAGGAAAAAGACAAATCAACTTTGGCCAGAGACTCCTTGTTCATGACTCATACTGTGTGGTTTGAATAACATAATTCCAACAGTAATGTAACAAGATGATGAAAAGGTCAAATGGAGCAAGCGTCAGTCTTGCCCCTCACCCATCACCTTCTTTCTTGGACAGTCACTGGGGATTTCTGGAGAACCCTAGAAGTCTCCAACATTTTAAAAATCACTAATCTAGGACCTAATTGTTACCAGTGCTTGAGTCTTTTTCTTATACACCAGACAGATTTAACTTCCTATCAGTCCTAACCAGACTCTGCAAATGGTTAACCAATTTCAACTGGCTGAAAACATCTCCACCTGCTTTTAATCAACAAATTTGTGGTCATTTGTTTCATCTGGCTTTGAATTTCTAGTTTGTTGACTTTGCTACATCAGAGATAAATAGGTTTGTAGAGATGGATGCAATACACATTAATTAGTATTTTTAAACATCTACTATATGAAAAATATTTTAAATAAATGGTTTATTTCATCATCTAGAGGAGTATGATGTCTGTCACTAAAATGAGACAACTGACCAGTATTATGCTAATTAACTTTTCTGAATTTCAAGCAATTAAAGAATAAAACTTAAATTTGATATCAGAGAGACATGAGTGTACATACATAATTTTATTTGCCTTACAAATGATAATCCACCAGCTTCCTAGGGAACCACAGCATCTTTCATTTGATCCTTTCAAGTATACTAATTCACCTACCAATTCTAGCGATCATTTCCAAAATGAATTTTAGCTCATGATTAGGTACAAACTTTGGGTTAAGAAGGATTTGTTCCCTATACCCTACTTAGTAAGAAGCAAAATTGACTCACACTGTTTAATCATAAAGTTATTTTATTATAAGAATATTAGGGGGCTGGTGAGATGGCTCAGCAGCATAAGCACCTGCCTGGCAAGTGCAAGGTCCTGAGTTCCACTCCTGGAACCCACATACGAAAAAGGGCCGGTGATATCGCTCAGCGGCACAGGTGCCTGCTGGCACGCGAGATCCTGAGGTCGACCCCCGCTACCAAAAAAAAATAAATAAATAAAAGAATATTAGGAACTTGAGAAAGAACAGAGCTTGAAAATCTACACAAGACCTGTTACAAACAGTGTGGCCTTGGTGAAGGATAGACAAAAAGAACAATGCAACTAAATAGGAGGATAAGAAAGCAACCCATACATATACGGAAAAAGATGTATAAAGTTCCATATGGAGGAAAATGGCTTTTTTGTATAGTCAAATGTATGTTCATTTGACAAGACGAAGAAATGAACTCCTATCATGTGCAATACACAATATTAATTCTAGAAAAGTTACAGAGTTAAATATGAAAGGTGAAACCACACAGCCTCTTGTATGAAATATGGAAGAAAATCAGCATGTCTTTGGAAGGGGCAAAAGTGTTTTAAGTGGGACACAAAAAACCCAACTATAAACTAAAGCTTAATAAACTGAACTTCACTGAAAGAACAATATACTACTGATATCAACCACTGCCCTTGAAAACTTTGGAAACTACATGCAGATGCTGCCATCACCACACTCATTACCAGAATGCATTCTCTGTGGTCCTGGGTTTTTATTTTGGCTTTCTTTGACTTGGTTTGAGATTTTTTTTGGCATGGAGGTGGGGTATGATTTTGTTTTGCATCATGAGTTACTCAAATCTAAGACAAGTGTGACAGAATGGCTGGACCCATATATAGAAAACCTAGAACAATTAGTATATGGTATTTTCAGCTTTCATAGTGACAGCTGCTGTGCCCACAATGTTAAGCATTTCCAAAATGCAGGATGGCACCATGAAAGCCAGGCAGCCAACAAGAACAGTAAGCATCTATAACAGTCTCCAAAGCTACTTTTAGAGGTGCTCAGCTTGGAAGTAGCATGGGGAAACCTCCAGCTCCCCAGACTTCATGGTGAAAACATCTAGAGAGCCTCTGCCAGAATCTCCTGTGGACAACACCCTGCCTCACCCAAATGCCCCAGTGCTCTTCCAGCTATAGAAAAGCTCAACACAAATTAGCTCTTGATAGACTGGGGAGAAGAGTTCTTTTTGGTTGTTTTGTTTGTGTTATTTTTGTCCACTCACTAACAAAGAAGGAGAAACATAAGCTGGCCTTGGGCAGATAGCTAAAAACATTAAAGATTTTCAAAGTCAAATCCAAGTCTATAGACCATACTCAAACTATTTCTTATATTGCCCTTGCTCAGATATAAACCCATAACAGTTTCCAACCAAGGTGACACAGGTTTGGTGTCACTTTTTGTTAATCAATAAAGCACTATGACACATAGCAATTTAAAAAAAATTTTAAACATGTATTTTCTGACCTTCTGACTTTTTCTGTCCTCAGTCTCATACAAGGTTACATTAGGGAAAGTGAAAAAGGAGGAAAATGGAAGTGGAAAGGATGGAGAAAGAACAGAACCTTGAGGAACTTTTGATGGAATCAGGAATGTGAAATAAGTCAGTTCAGTTAGAAAAAAGTACCAGTTGTCACATAATAAAATGTTAAGTAGTATAAAGCCACACAATTCAGAGAGCACAGAAATCAGTGTAGCAATGAATTCATCTGGGAGGGCTCCATTCAAGGACTGGAATGTAAATCAGCCCTTGTAGGTTAAGTTAAATAAGGACAGGCAAATAGAAAAGTACAGAAATTGCTATTTGTTATGGTTTATATCTAGATGTCCCCCAGGAGCCTCACATGATGAGAGATGGAGCTTCTGGAGGAGGGGTGGACCGTGGGGGCACTATAGCTGACTTGCTGTTGGGAGCTGGGGCCTGGCTGGGGGAAGCAGGTCGCTGAGGGTGAGACCTTGAAGGGTTCTCTCCTTCCCTGGCTCCTCCCTTCTGTCTGCTTCCTGGACACCATGATATGAGCAGCATTCCTCTGCCAGACCTTCCCACCATGCCTTCCTGCCAGCCAATTATGCACTAAAACATGAGCCAAAATAAACTTGTCCTTCTTTAAATTGGGGGTGTCAGGTATTTTGTCCCAGAGACAAGGAAAGTGACTGAGACACTGTTGTTAAGACTACCAGTCAGTTGTCTTGATTACAGACACAAGGAACAAATTCTAACTTACATATTAAAAAGATTTATTGGAAGGATATAATATACCTCATAAAACTAACAAAATACAGAGCAAAGCTTGAAATGGGCAGGAATCAGCAGATGAATGGATAAAGAACATGTGGTATTTTTACACAATGGAGTACTACTCTGCCATGAAGAAGGATAAACTTGAGTCATTTGTAGAAAAATGGGTACCTCTTGAGACCATAAGGTTAAGTGAATTAACTCAGACACACAAGCTTAAATATCACATGACTTCTCTTACATGAGAAACCCAATTGTGGGGAGCCACAGCAGATTGCTTCAAAGCCTGGGATATCTGAGGATGCCTAAGGACATGACCCCACTGTCTAGTGCAGGGGCACAGTGGGGCACACTTACATAAGCATGACTTAGCATGGAAAACCGTGCATGTGCTACACGGTTATGACAGGACACAAGAATGTAAACCGTGATAATAGCCAATATATATGGGCCGAGCAATAAAGATGCTTGCTTGCTGTTGCTGATGTCGGCTCCGCATGCTTTCTTTTCTCTGGGGACCTCGCCCATGAAAATACCCCTTCAGCCCCCTGACAATAAAGAATAAAATAAAAGACATAAAATAGTAAAAAGAGGGAGAGAGAGAAGTTATTGTAATCCAGCATGGCCAGTATATCTAAAAGCGTACTTTGATTTGGTATGACTGTTTCATGTGTTTCATTTGTTTTTTGGTCTGTTAGTCTGGCTGTTACTCTGTGTTTACGATAATTAACTTGATAAAGACTTAAAAATGAATAAACAAACCTGATGGTAACAAAAAATAATTATTTTCTCATATTTAAAAAGATGGGCAGGAGTCTAAATAGGCCACATATCAGTCAAGCACAAGCATGATCATTTAATAGGAATAAGCTAGCAAAGTCTCCAACATTGATGTATAACCAGAACACTTACCAGGCATCTGCTGCCACTGCACATAATTCCTGGTAATGCTACATATAATAATCACTTTCTAAACTATTCTTCATTATTCATGTAACTCCCTTAGTATAAATACAAAAGATAGAACAATTTGAATATTCATATGTGAAGAATTAAACTAGACCCTAATTTCTCACCCTGTGCATGAATTAACTCAAAATGGGCTAAAGACTTAAATGTAGTACCTGAACAAGCAAAACAACTATTAAAAAAAAAAAAAGTAAGGAGAAAGATCCATAAAACTGGTCTGGGTGATGATTATTTTTTTCTTTTGCAGTACTGGAGTTTGAACCCAAGGCCTTTGGTTGAACCCAGAGCTACAGCCCAAGCCCTTTCTTATTTTTTATTTTGGGACACTGTCTCACTAAATCTCCAAATTGCACAGGGTAGGCTTGAACATGTGACCCTCCTACATCAGCCTCCCAGAGTGCTAGAATTACAGGCCTGTGCTGCCACGAACTCAAAAACATAGGCAACAAAAGCAAAAATAGGTAACTGGGATTATATCAAACTAAAAAGCTTCTATACATTCAAGGAAACAATCAACAGAGTGAACAAACAACCCACAGAATAGGAGAAAATATTTGCAAACCATATGTCTGGTAAGGGGTTAACATCCAAAATACTTAAAGAACTCAAATTACTCAACAGTAAGAAATCAACCCAATTTTTAAAATGAGTTAATGATCTGAACAGATATTTCTCAAAAGAAGGTATAGAAATGGCCAACGGGTACACACAAACAAAAAAATGTTCAATATCACTAATCATGAAAGAAACGCAAATCCAAACCACAATGAAATATCACTCCAAGATATAAAGAAAAGGGAACCACTGTACACTGATAATAGGAATGTGTATTAGTACAGCCATTATGGAAAAAATATGGAAGTTTCTCAAAAAAATTAAAAATAGAACTACCATATGACCTAGCAATCCCAGTACCAGATACATATCCAAAGAAATGAAAGCAATATATTGAAGAGACAGCTGCATTCCAATGCTCATTACAGGACTACCTTAAATCGAGATATGGTATCAATCTAAATATCAATCAACAGATGACCTAAAATATGGTGTATATACACAGTGGAATACTATTCAGACTTTCAAACAACAAAATCTTGTTATCTACAACACCAATGGAAATGGAAAACATTATGTTAAATGAAATAGGCACAGAAAAACAAATACTGCATGATCTTACTTATACATGGAATCTTAAAAACTTGAACTCACAGAAGTAGAGAATAGAATGGACATCAGCAGAGGCAAGGTTTGGGGGGAACTTGTGCTAAGAAGATATTGGTTGATGATGTAAAATTTCAGTTAGATAGGAGGAACGCCCAAAAGATCTACTGTAAAACATGATGACTTTATTAGCCACTTTCCTGTCACTGTGATAAAATGCCTGACACCTACAGCTTAAAGGAGGAGAAGTTTATCTTGGCTCACAGTTTTAGAGGTCTCAGTCCATGGTTGGCTAACTCCAAGGCAGAAATGGCATGGTGGAAGAGCAGGCAGAGGAAAAGTGTTCAATCCATGGTGGGCAAGAAGCAGAGAGAAGAGAGGAGCTCAGGCCAAGAATACTCCCAGGTCACACCCCTGGCGACCCATCTCTTCTGCCCAGGCCTCACCTCCTAACAATACATTCAGCTATAAATTAATCCACTGGTGAGTATAGTACCCCCATGATCCAGCCATCTTCCAAAGGCCCTACCTCTGAACACATGAGTTTTGGGGGGGTACATTTTAGATCTAAACCCTAATAGTAACTAAATAACAATGTATCATTGTATTCTTAAAACTGCAGAAAAGAGTTTGGGTGAGATTCTAAATGTTCCCAACACAAAAGTATGTGAGGTACTGCATATGTTAATTAAGTCCATTTAACCCCAGCCCCTGGCAACTGTCCTTCTACTCTCTACTTCTATGAGTTCAACTTTTTAAGATTCCACTAATAAAATATATAAATGTAGATTACTATAAGTTTTATACATTTACAAAAAATGCATGTATTTATGTATATATAAGTAGTAGCCAATAGGGTAAGAAAATTAAATTTATATGTAGGTAGTGGCCAATAGTATTAAGAACTTTCTATGTACCTATCATTGTATAAAGGACTTCACATTTATAATTTTAGGTCAGTAAACATGTATGGGCCTTCATTTCTAGCAATTTATTTCACCTCTTTAGGCCTCATTTTACAGTAAAACTGAACCAAACATTCTTGCCCCAATTATCTTATCAGATTGTTATAAAGAGCAGCAAATGAGTGAAAAAAAGCAGGATTTTGGAAGCTAACATGAAAGGGGTTGTGATGAGAACAGTTACATTTGATGGCTCACCCCCATCTGAGCTCCCCTAACATTCAGGACAGTGTTCTGTTCTTTGCTTTTCTGCTCCTTTGAGAATCTCAAGCTAAAAACACACTTTTAAATGCAGCTCTGCTGGCTCCAAGACACAGATCCACTCTGTAAAAGATAAATTGAAGCTTGTTCATAAAAGTACACTGGAAGCTGCCAAGGGAGAAGACTTATCAAAGAAAGGACATCAAGATGTCACTCTATCTTCCTATCTGCACCTGTGATAGAGAAAAATGTTTTCTTTAATACAACTTGATATTTTAAAAGACGACAAAATGAGGTCCTTCCCTTCATCATTTACATTATGCCATAGGGGTACAAATTGGATCTAAGACATTTTGATGTATACCAATTGGTGGAGTGTGCCCAATGATGGAAATAATATCCTCTATTCTTAGAAAAGCCCAGTTACGCACATATATGATTCCCTTGTGTACTGTTAAAAGTGTTGGACTTAAGATTTGTGTGCATAGATACAGTTTTATACACTATGCTTTGGACATTTAGTTTTTCTAAAACGACCCTGGCCAAAGACAAAGCCATCAGCACCTTTCATTTGGCCTGTGGCAACAGCTCCTAACTTTCTCCTTCCTTTCATTTTCTCCTATTCCCCTTCGATCTATTCTTCAAAAAGCAACCAGAGTCATTTCCATCCATGTATATATATTTCTACATAGATATACTTACACACATTTTTGTATGAATGTGCTAGATCAAAATAATGTCCTTGCTCAGAAGTACCCAATTGTTCCCCATCATATCAAGAATGAGATCCAAAATATTGGCCAAGATTTATAATGGAGGGCCGGTGAGATGGCTCAGCGGCGTAAGCGCCTGCCTGGCAAGCGCGAGGGCCCGAGTTCGACTCCCGGAACCCACATACGAAAAAAGGGCTGGTGATATCGCTCAGCGGCACAGGCGCCTGCTGGCGCGCGAGGTCCTGAGGTCGACCCCCGGTACCCACAAAAAAAAATGATTTATAATGCAGCCCTTGACCATTTTTCTAACTCCACTTTTTGTAGCTTCCTCCTAAGTCACACACTAAGGATATATCTGTCTTGGGGGCTTTACTTTTGCTGCTCATTTGGCTTGAAGTGTTCTCTGCTCAACCCTCCTCCCACCCCACCTTTTATTGCACAATTTAGTCCTAGCCTTCATTCAGGTTATCTCTTTCAGTGTCACCTTCTCAGATATGTTACCCAAACGTTCTGTCTAAAATATAACACCCTTGGTTACCCTTCCTCCTTGTTTTCCTTCATCTCACTCATCAACACCTCAATCTATGGACCATAATCATTTATCACTTATTGTCCATCTCATCCACGGGAATCTTAAGTTACACAAATACAGGAACTGTGTCTACTGCGTGCCTGACATTACTGAAGCACCGAATGCAGTGAGCAAGATAGGCAATCAACAGGTATCTTTTTTTTTTTTTTTTTTTTGTGGGTACCGGGGGGTCGACCTCAGGACCTCGTGCGCCAGCAGGCGCCCATGCCGCTGAGCGATATCACCGGCCCCTTTTTCGTATGTGGGATCCGGGAGTCGAACTCGGGCCCTCGCGCTTGCAAGGCAGGCGCTTAAGCCGCTGAGCCATCTCACCGGCCCTAAAAGCACTTTTTTTTTTTTTTTTTTTTTTTTTTGAGTACCGGTAGTCGACCTCAGGACCTCGTGTGCCAGCAGGCGCCCGTGCCGCTGAGCAATATCACCGGCCCTTTTTTCATATGTGGGTTCCAAGAGTCGAACTCAGGCCCTTGTGCTTGCCAGGCAGGCGCTTACGCCGCTGAGCCGATCAACAGGTATCTTGAATGAGAGAGGTGACAGCATTCCAGATTGCAAAAAAAGCCAGTGCACATCCTCATGTCTTTCTCTGACTCTCAATCTCAGGTTACATCAGTATATGCTCCCAAAAAACCATATTCCTTTCTTTCATGTACCTTGGCCTCTGTGTATGTATGAATTTATTAATAGATGATGAAAGCTCATCTCCTTGAGAAGGCTCAACCTCTATGAGAACAGAGCTCACATCTCTTTTTTTTTATTATTTATATTTGTTTCCTCAGCTCCTCAAAATGCACATCATATGTAACTAATTGCTGACTAAATGAATGTGTGCAAGATGAAAGAAGGTCTGGCAATGACTCAATCCTGGTCAACAGCTGAACATTTGCCCTCCACAATTTGACAAGGCAAAAAGTTTTCCTATAGAACTTGTTACTTAAAATGAATATTTATCCTTTTATTGTATACCTTGTTTTGGAATCCAGGTGGATTGTACCATGATATCAAGAGGAGCAAGGATTGATATTTAGACAGACCTGGATTTGAAACCTGACCCCCATCATCCAGAGTTACAATATATAAGTAGGAATACCAATACCCTGCTTTAAAGCTATGAAGTCAAAAGAAAATCATGCATTTATAATCTCCATGTAAAATATGGGCCCTGCGGTCCAGTCTCTGTTTTGTCTGATTATAAAATTAATCTTGATAATTATAAAGAGAATCTATTCTCTGAATGCATATCTTGTTTTTTAAAAAAAAATAATGCTAAAAGGGATGAAGTTCACAATTCATAGTCACCTCTCAAACTTCCCACCACCACTTTCTGTTATAAAGACTCAGTGGCCCCTGTAGACTTTCTCCTGGGATTTTCTCAAACTCTAAATCCCTATTATTCTTTCCCTTTCCCCTTTTCTTCAACCTTTTTCTTATTCCACTTTATTTAGACTTTTTATTGTGCTATTTTCTCTCTCCACGTTCTTTCCCTTTCTCACTCCCTTTCTTACATTTACCAGAAGAGATCCAACTACCAAAATCAAAAGAAAAACCAAGCAAAAAACTCAAAATAGAGAGAGAATAATACTAAAGATGTAATCAACATCTTACCCCTCAAATGAAGGGTAGAAAGTGAAAGTATCCACTTAGATTTCTCAGCTAATAAACAAACATTGAAACTAAGATTAAAACTCAGGAGAGTCTGGAACTCCAAATCTGTCTGAAAATCAGGGTAATTTGAAATCTCTCCAGTGAAACAGGAGGGAGGAAGCTTAAACCTCTTAGATCTTTTATGTTCCTTTCTGGAAGAATCTAAGTAAAGGAACATGAGACATGTTCACATATTTATATTTACTCTGTTCAACAGTGGCCTCCAGAAAGAGAGCTCGATGGGAGGGTTTGACTTAGCTGCAATCAGCTTGTTGACATGTTAGTTCTGTTTTGAAAAGGGCAAGCTATGTCTATCTGCTCCAGCTGGTTGCATGGTGTGCCAATTTGGTGAAGTTTATCATCTTCCTTTAATAGCAGTGAGCCCCAGAAATGGCACAGAGCAATTTTCTGCTCTCGTGTCTGCAGCACTTGAGAAAAATCTGGGGGCAATTTTTTTAGTCTGAGGCAATATTTATTCAAGTTTTTATCTCCCAGAATTGCTACTTAATTCTCTCTTGACTCACTTTTGAAGCTAAAGGCAGAGTTGACCATGCTGTAGTTCAGTTCCAACCAGGAGGAATAAAAAGGAGGTCAGGATCTGAGTAAGGAGCTTAGGATAAGGGAACTGGGAAAGTGAGTCAGCTTCCTCACAGGGCAATTTCTGGCAGAAAAATAGAACCATCTTCTCTGTCACTTTTTCCAGTGAAATTCATCAGGCAAATTATTTTGTCAACTAGTGTCAGTTCACTGCTTCTGATTCTGGCATTTCTCTTATTTTGTCTTTGTTATAAATTCTAACATTTATACCCATCTTTTTCAAGGCTTTAGTTTGTATAGTGAAAGTGTAGTAACCAATTTAATCTCTCAATATTTAGACACAGCCCCAACTCTCATCACCACCAGTCTCATAAATAGACATATTATTTATTCGCATGCTATTTAACTTGCTACTTTAAAATGACATAACATTATCCTTCAAAATCACTTTATTTCTTCTACTTACTGTTAGTGGCTTTGGCAATTTAGCCAACTGTCTGAAGCTGTTTTATTATTTGTAAATGATTCATATTTAAACATGAAAACCCACACAATGCCCTTATAGCTTAATGTTCACAAGCCACTGAATAACTGATGGACATTTTTTTCCTTTCTTTCAGGATAGTGGAAATCTAATGTTTATCTTTTTTTGTGTGTGTGGGTACTGGGGGTTGACCTCAGGACCTCACGCGCCAGCAGGCACCCGTGCCGCTGAGCAATATCACCGGCGCTTTTTTCATATGTGGGTACCGGGAGTCGAACTCAGGACCTCGTGCTTGCCAGGCAGGTGCTTGTGCTGCTGAACTATCTCACCAGCCCTCTAATGTTTATCTTTTGACTGACAACTAAAATTGACCCCAGAATTCTAAGCCCTACTTGAAATTTCCAAGCTGAATCAACCATTCCCTTATCATTCAGCCCTGACACAAATCCAAAAGTCTCAGTGTGATAGATAACTGTGGGGTCCGTGTGAATAAGAAACACCTAGCAGATTAGTTTAGCACATTTCTTGGTGTATCTGGATGACTGACTTACTGAAGATGGGAGATCCTTTGGTGTAGGTGGCCCCAACCAATAGGCTTGTAGTCTGGATGGAATAAAAAGGGAAAGAAAAAGGAAGATTTGCTTCTGCTTTTTCAGAGCTCCAGTCTTCACCATCATCTTTGGATGTCCATCCCTAGGCTTCCAGCTCAGACCCTTTGGCTTCCTAATAATGGACTTCAGTGGGACTCTGAAGTGAGCTCCAGGCCTTCAATTTTTGACTGAATCCTTTGGTTTTCCAGTGCACAAACAGCCCTTTTGCATCTTCCATACCTAACTCTGCAGATGGCCATGGTAAGCCTACGTTGTAAAATATATTCTGTTCATCTAATGAACCCTAACTCAGTGATGTCTGACTCCATCCGACCCAAATGGTTGCTATCTCCCTAATATCTGCCAGTGGCTATTCCATTGTGGTTCCAACTTAGATAGTTTCAATGTGGAGATTACTGGCTTGGTAACAAGGAGTTGCTGAGTAAATTCTTTTAGGAATAAAAGCATTTTCTATATTGCATCATCTCTCTGATGCCACAGATGTTAGAATGACACATTAAGAAGAAATAGAAATATATTAATATGAAGGTAGTGATAAGGGGTGGGAGTAACGAAAACAAAGGTAAGGGTGAGAAAAGAAATCATTGGTAGAGAAATACCTAGTTCCATATTTGCTGCCCTCAAAATAGGCCTGAGGTCCTTCTAATAGAATCTCAAGATTCAATCATTGGAGTAGCTCTTAGAAATCATCAAATTCATATCCTTCCCATCATGGACAACAAAACTATGGAATGAAAGGAAATTATAGATTTTAGAGTCCACTTTCCTGAATCCCCATCAAGGGCTCTTCTCTAACTTGCTTCCTTTTACCAAAATTTTAAACTAACTTTTATAAAGAGTGTATTAATACTAAGGAAAAACACTCTGCTTGTATTATTCTATCCATTTTAGGTAGTCACTAACACTATCTGAGAAGACTATGTACCACCCGTTAGGTCTTCCAGAACTGGATTTGAACCCAAATACTCTGTCTCTGAAAACACTTTCCTTTCTCACTGACTATGCTGAAAGCAAAATCACAGATGTTCCTGCCCTAAGATGGAAAAGAATATTGTGCTTTTTCTGGATGATATATATATATATTTTTTTTTAAAGAGAAAAAAATGGGACAAAATTTCAAAACAACATAATAGGAGGGTAACAATGGTTGATACATTGCGTATTGTTATCTTTAAATTAGTTAAACAGGATACAAGATATCAGCATTCAATTGTCCAACCAATATTATCACAAACCTTTCCTTTCAATGAACTAAGTGAAATTAGTAGTGTATCTATCTTAACCATCTTATATATAAATACAACTTTTTTCTTTTCCCTTCTTTCCTTTCCCCATTCTCCCATCCCAGTCTCTCTTTCCTTTTCACCAGCTTCTTTTTGATTCACCATATCTATTGTACATTTTGGATCTTCTTTACTCTTTCAGTTTCTCACACTAGGGAGACGATAGGATGTTTTCACGTGTGCCTCTGGTTTATTTCAGTTATGAGTATGGTCTTGAGTTGCATCCATTTCCTATAAAAGTCTCTGGAGGATACATATTTTAAAACAGTTGCAGAAGACTGCATTACAGAAGATGCAAAACTGTCTAAAATAAATGGCATTTTAAGCAAATGGAAAATCTTCTGTGTATAACTAGTTAGGTATATGAAGACAATATTTTGGCAGAGAAAAAATTTGACTCATTCTGTATCCACAATTTAAGAGCTGCTCCCAAAGATAGGCAAAGGGGAGAAAAGGTAAAGTGTTCACTGGAATTTATCAGCAAAACTACAGATCCATTATACTTTGATTGAAAATGATCTATTTCTGCTTGGCTATTTTATGTTCCCATTTAGGAACTTTGAGAAAAAAGAGCAGAAAATAGTGATTGCAAATAGTCTGATTATATTGACAACTGCCGCACAGCCTCTTAGGCATGACACACTTGCAAACCTCTTCAACAACGCCATGAAATTCGGAACATCGCTTAGTTCCACTACCTACAGGGAAATGCAATTCTTGTCAGGAGTTACCTGCAGCTGATGCAGCTGACAACTGTTATCTAATCAAATCTATAAGCATCTCAGACAGGTGTGCCTCTCCCCCAGCCTAGGAAATCACTCTGAATAATTCATTATCTAATATAGTCTAAGCCATACCTGAGGAAAAAAGCATCACATTGCACCACTCTTTGTATCCATAAAGAGGAAGCACTTTAGAATTCTCATTAAAAATGTCACAGAATCCTCCTCCTCCCACCAACCCTGTTAAAATTCTGCACTAGGGATATGCAGGCCTTGCTGATTTCTACAGCCATACTTTGCATCACTCTTGCTTATAAGATAATCCTCTTCATGAGTTTCAACCCATTTCTAAATTGCCACCCTTTTACTGCACTCAGCCTAGTTACAGACATGAAGACACTCACTTGGCAGCTCCTGTAAGCAAATGACGCCTCAAATCCCCTAGACAGGAAAGTCTAGGCAGATTCCATGGCTCTCCTTCTGGTTCAACAGCTCTCCTTCCCGTTCAGCTGCTTTGTTCTTACTGACGCACTCACTTCCTAAAATCACAACTGGAATGCCAGTTTACTTTTATTTTAACCCCTGTAGTCTCAGAAATTGTGGGGACTGAACTTATCTCCCTGGAGCCCAACACAAAGCTATTCCCTTTTATCAGTGATTCTTAGTGCTAAAATACTGATTTCTGGACCCTACCCTAGAGTTTCCGGTTTAACAGTTCTGGAGGACATCAGAAAATACACATTTGTAACAAGTTTCCAGGTTACACTGAGGCTGCTGGCCTAGAGATCACATTTTTAAAACCCCCAAGTTATATTTTCTTACCAAAGAATGCCTGAAAAAATATATAATTTCAGATTCTCTCCCCTGAGGATTTCCATCTGGTAAATCTTTGTTTTTCACTGATTTTCCTGGTGTTTACTATAAACAGGCATGTTGGAGTTTTTGACTTATCAAGAATAAAGAGTAACTCTGGACCAACAGCTTTAGTGTAAGTATGAGCTGGGGGAAGATGGTCAATGCAGGAGAAGAGTGTCTACTTCAATTGGTCACTGGCATTCTCAGGTTCATTGTTTATGGATTTGACTGTTCAGAAGGAATTTCACTAAATTATAAGCTTTTTATGGCAAGACTTTATGTCTTTCCCCTCAGATTTGAGCAGTAAAGACTACAAGAAGAAAGGAAAGAGGAAGGGATGAAAGGAGAGAGAGGGAGGAAGGAAGGAAAGAAGGAAGGGAGGGAGAAACAGAAAGGAAGGGGAGGGGAAAAAGAGAGAGGAGGGAAAGAAGAGATAAAGAACAAATTTGACCAAAATTTGGTTAGGCTCCTCTGAGCCCTCTTCTTGACTAACCATAACCTTAACATGCCTTTAGCAAGAATCCAACTGAGTCACTTTAGGAGAATCCTTAATATCGGATCAAGTTCTTCATTTTCCACCTTTGATGTCTAAGACTTTGGCCTTTCTTTAGCAGGAACACTGTTGGGCCAATTTAGCAATGCTCTGTCCATCCTTGATGTTATTCTTAGTAATTTTCCATCCACTGACCCCCTTGCTGTGCTTGTTAGCTATGAATCCCCAATTGTCCTGGTTATATTTAAAGTTAAGCCTAATCTCTCTCTCTCTCCTCTTCAATGAAGTCTACCTTACTGCTTTAACAAATTTGAGAATACTTTTTCTTTAACAGAAGAAAGGAAGAAGGCAAAGAAAGAGAAAACCAGGTTAAGATATATACAAATTGGTAATTTTGTGAAAACTTCTTTGAACTCTTCTGCCCCCAAACCGGTGGATAATGGAGCCAATAAGCCTGAGTGAATAGGCTTCACTGACTGTCTAGCATTCCAGCCCAATGCCAACTCAAATGCATTATATAGAAAGACAAATTAAAATTTTTAAATTGTGATATTTGAAGGCTAAAGGATATTGCAAATGACATTGTCTCTATTCTGACAACTATTGAGATTGTGGTCACAGTGAACCCAAACCCTAGTTGACATTAGAATAATAAGGAATTTCTAAACAATGTGTAAGACCATTTACAGTAACTCTGATTTAATTGCTCTGGATGGGATCCAGGCATTGGTGGTTTTAGAAAAAGTTCTAGGTGGAATGTATAGCCAAAGCTGAGAATCTATATGACATTAGAGTTAGCATCTCCATGCCAATATAGAAAGAGCAGAAAGTGACTGGGGTTTTAACTCAGCTATTGTGTGTTACCCACACAAGTTGAATATCACTAATCAGAAAATCCAAAATGCAGCAAAATCTCAAAATTTGAGGGCTGATATGATGCCACAAGTAGAAAATTCCACAATATGAAACAGTTTCAGGCACAAAATTATTTCAAATAGTATATAAAATCACCTTCAGACTAGTAGGCATAATGTATGCTATAGTTTAGATCTTGAAAACCTCCCAAAGGGCCATGTGTTAAAGAATTGGTCTCCAGTATGGCACTGTAGGTAGGTGGTGGAGCCTTTAAGAGGTGGGACCTAGTGAGAGATCTTTAGGTCATTGGGGATATAAAAACCAGCTTCCTATCACTGCAACAATATTCAGAAAAACATTTTAAAAGGGGGAAGGTTTATCACAGTTCAGGGGTTTCAGTCCATGGTCACCTGTCTCCATTGCTGTAAGTCATGTGGCAAGGCAGAAGAACTATTCATGTCATGGCAGCCAAGAAGAAGAGAGAGAGGGAAGAGCATGTGCCAGAAGGCTTTCTCCTTCTTCCACTTTCTCCTTCTTCCATGCCCCCACCCTACTGAATAATGGTGCTGCCACAATCAGGGAGGGTGTCCACCATCAAATGCCGTCCTACCTCCCAGTCATCTCTGGAAACATACACACAGACACACCAGAGGTGTGATTTACTGATTTTGTAGGCATTTTTTATCAAGGTAACCATCAAGATTAACCTAGCAGGTCATACATTTGAAGGGGATTTAGGGATAGCAGTGCCCTCCTCTTTTTGCAGCCTGACCAGGAGGGGAGTGGTTTTGCTATACCATGTGTTTCTGTCATGACATCCCTCCTCACCGCAGGCACAAAGCAATGGCACCAACTTATCATAGACTGGAAACTCCACAACTATGAGTTAAACAATGCTTTTCTCTTTATAAGCTGATTATCTCAGGTATTTTGCTATAGTGATGGAATAATACCTAACACTAGGTATACATAAAACATAAATGAATTTCATTTAGGCTTGAGTCCCATCCCCAACATATGAAATATGTATATATACTCCAAAGATTTTTTTAAAAATCAAACTTTCAATCCATATGATCAACCTTTATTACATCTGGAAAGTCACTTATTAACCTTTCTAAATTTCAGTTTTATCATCTACAAAATGAGAATAAAATATCTACTCCATTTAGTGATACATGAAAAGTTAAGGAAAGGGTAAATATTCGTTCACTGCTTTATTTGTTCATGTATTTTTTATTAATTCATTTGACAAACATTTGCAGATCACCTACCACATGCCAGCTACCAGTTCATCTATGTGGGTGTACCAAGCAGTGATGAAGGTAGCCCAACACATTCCTGCCCTCATAGAACTTCGCCAAGTCCTAGAAGTATACACATAAATTCAATAAATTCTTACTACAGCTGTTTTCCAAGTAGGAGATAGTAACCTTTATTTTCGCAACATGAAATGGTAGAATAGAAGGCAATATGTTTTGTGTACATCAAAGAAATATTCAAATTAGTAAAGTTTGTTCTATGGTTATCATTTATATACTAGTATATTATAAATTTGAAGACTGAGTTAGCTTTTCCCTTTTCTATCCATAAATCAAAGGATGGTATAGCTATGGAACCACGGACCCTGAGATCTGAAGACAGCCTTAGAGATCATAAACTAAAACGCTCTCATTGTGCAGATGGGAACTCTACAACCCTTCATTAGACTTTCTGTCCATTTCAGGTCAGACGTGTAGTGTTTTCATGAATTAATCCTCCTGTATTTGGCCAGCATCTTTCAAAATGCAGTTTCTGACTAACGTTTATAGACTAAGAGAATGAACGAAAAGTGAGTAAATAAAAGTCAAAGGTAATCTTTGCTAAAAGACTGCATATTGAATATTGGGCAACCAAATGGGCAAGTTTTTAATATGGTATTTTAAAGGCTGATCAAAAGCCTATAAATATCTCCTTCCTCTGAAATAGCACCACACATAAGCATGGTGAGATATTAAATAAATTTTATAACAAATAAGTCTCTTTTCAATATAAATTAATAAATTTCCTTTTTACATTATTTTTAGTTATCTAGGTCCTTAGCCTTTACTTAATGATGATGCACTTGATTAAATAAAATGAAAGAAAAATGAAAGTTCTTTCAGACATTAAAATGAATAATGAGTTTAGACTTAATCCAAAAGCAATTTGACTTTAAACATTCATATGAAATTAAATGAGCCATTGAATTTGCTATATAAGCAAGCATTAATCTTATCAAGCTATGAAAACTAGAAAGTTATACAGTGACCCATTAATTTCAGAGCCTAATACAAGGTCTGTTTAATGCCTACAATCCATTAAAAAGTCTTATTCCACAATATAAGTACTTTTTCATAAAAATTTAAACCTCAATTCATTTTTTTTACTGCTCCAATCATGTGATAATATACTCTGACAAGATTATAGCTGCAGATCTGAATAGTGTATGTAATGTCATGTGAAACAAATTTTGTTCATGGCCAGCTTCCATCAAAAAAGAGGACATTTATATTATTGGCAAAAATTGTACATAAATTACTACAGCCCACTTCTCCTCCAATAAAGGTGTTTCCTATGGATAAAGTATTTATAATTCTCCCATTAAGTGGCTAGAGATCCTTATTACATAGAAGCAATATACTTTCATAGATTTACACAAGCCAAAATCATCATTCTAGTATCCATGAACCATATACTATACTCAAATAGTTAAATGTTGAAATCAAATAGCATACATTTATTTTCACACATTTAAAATATTTATCTGTATAAAAAATGAATCATGATTTCATTGAAAAATTATATATCCCAATTTTCAGCTCCATGTGGAACTATCCCATTTTGAAATTGAAGCCATACTTGAATAAATGTATTTTTTAAAATAATGTAAAAAGGGGCCGGTGATATCGCTCAGTGGCACGGGTGCCTGTTGGCGCGCGAGGTCCTGAGGTTGACTCGCCAGTACCCAAAAAAAAAAAAGATAAGGTGGCTGAATGTGTTTAGAGTTGTTTCTGCATCTTCTAATCTGTTCTACTGAGCCTCAGGTCTGGTTTTTTTTTCCCAGTACTATGCTGATTTTATAACAGTAGCTTTGTAGTATAATTTCAAGATAGGGATTGTGATGCCTCCTGCCTTGCCTTTGTTGCCCAGAATTGCTTTTGCTATTCTAGGTCTCTTCTGGTTCCAAATGAATTTTAGAATTATTTTCTCTAATTCCATGAGGTATGCTAGTACTATTTTGATTGGGATTGCATTAAACCTGTAAAACAATTTTGGGAGTATGGCCATTTTCACTCTGTTGGTTCTTCCTATCCATGAACAAGGGATATCTTTCCATTTTCTGATATCCTCTTCAATCTCCTTTTTCAGAGTACTGTAATTTTCTTTTTTTTTTTCTTTTTTAGTTTAAAGAGAAGAAAAAACAAAACAAATCAAAAGAAGAACAAATTTTCAAAACAACATAATAGGAGGGTAACAATGGTTAATACATTACGTATTACTATCTTTAAGTTAGTTATTCAGGATACCAGACATTAACATTCAATTGTCCAAACATTATTGGCACAAACATTACTCTTCAATGAACTAAGTAAAATTGGTAGTGTATCTATCTTAACCATCATATATATATATATATATATATATATATATATATATATATATATATACAATTTTTTTCCCTTTCCCTTCTTTCTTTTCCCTATTCCAGTCTTTCTTTCCTTTTGATCAGTTTCTTTTTGATTCACCATGTCTATTGTACATTTTGGATCTTATTTACTCTTTCAGTTTCTCATACTAGAGAGGCAATACGATGCTTACACATGTGCTTCTGGTTTATTTCACTTATGAGTATTTTCTCGAGTTGCATCCATTTACCTATAAAAGTCTCCAGTTTATCCTTCTTTATGGCTGAATAGTACTCCATTGTATAAAAATACCACATCTTTCTTATCCATTCCTCAGTTGATGGGCATTTGGGTTGTTTCCAAGATCTGGCTATTACAAATTGTGCTGCTATAAACATGGGTGCACATATATCGCTGTGGTACGATGTTTTTAATTCTTCGGGGAAGATGCCCAGAAGGGGAATAGCTGGGTCAAATGGGACCTCCAACCCTAGTTTTTTGAGGAATCTCCACACTGACTTCCACAGTGGCTGTACCAGTCGACACTCCCACCAACAGTGAAGAAGGGTTCCTTTTTCCCCACATCCCCTCCAGCATTTGTTATTAGTTGATTTCTTTATAGTAGCCATTCTTTCTTGGGTGAGATGGTATCTCAGTGTTGTTTTAATTTGCATCTCTCGAATGACTAGTGATGTTGCACATTTTTTTGTATATTTATTTGCCATTAGTATTTCTTCATCTGAGAAATGTGTATTCATCTCAGATGCCCATTTTTGGAGTGGGTCTTTAAATTTGGGAGGTCTGATTTTTTTGAGTTCTTTATATGTTCTCGATAGTAATCCTTTGTCTGAGGAACAGCTGGCAAACATTTTTTCCCACATTGTGGGTTGTCTCTTCACTCTGTTGGTGGTTTCTCTTGTTGTGCAAAAGCTTTTTAATAAGATGAGATCCCAGTTATTGATTCTTTGGGATAGTTCCCGTGCAGTTGAGTTTTTATTCATAAAGTCTTTGCCTACATCAATGTCTCCAAGGGTTTTACCTATCCTACCTTCCAGAAGATTTAATGTTTCTGTTTTAATATTTAGATCTCTGATCCATTTTGAATTTAGTTTAGTGCATGGTGAAAGATATGGGTCTAGTTTTAATCTTCGGCATGTGTAGAGCCAGGTTTTCCAGCACCATTTATTAAAGAGGCTATCTTTCTTCCAGCGAATGTGTTTGGCACCTTTGTCAAAGATAAGGTGGCTTAGTATGTCTGGGGTTGTTTCAGCATCTTCTAATCTGTTCCATTGATCTTCAGGTCTGTTTTTTTGCCAGTACCACACTGTTTTTAATCACAGTAGCTTTATAGTATAATTTCAAGTCAGGGATTGTGATGCCCCCTGCCTTGCCTTTGTTGCCCAGAATTGGCTTTGCTATTCTAGGTCTCTTCTGATTCCAAATGAATTTTAGGATTTTTTTCTCTAGTTCTGTGAGATATGCTGTTGGAATTTTGATTGGAATTGCATTAAATCTGTATAACAATTTTGGGAGTATGGCCATTTTCACTATATTGGTTCTTCCTATCCAGGAGCAAGGGATATCTTTCCATTTTCTGATATCCTCTTCAATCTCCTTTTTCAGAGTACTGTAGTTTTCAGTGTATAGGTCTTTTACATCCTTTGTGAGGTTGATTCCTAGGTATTTCATTTTTTTGGATGTTATTGTGAAAAGTATTGTTTCCCTAATTTCTCTTTCAGTAAGTTTGTTATTTGTGTACAGGAAGGCTATTGACTTCTGAGTATTGACTTTGTATCCAGCTACACTACTGAATTTGCTTATTAAATCTAGCAGGATTTTAGTGGAGTTTTTGGGGTCCTCTGTGTAGAGTATCATGTCATCTGCAAATAATGATAATTTAACTTCTTCCTTTCCAATTATTATTCCCTTTATTTCTTTCTCTTGTCTAATTGCTCTGGCTAAAGTTTCCAGAACTATGTTGAATAAGAGTGGGGACAGTGGACATCCTTGTCTTGTTCCTGATTTTAGAGGGAAGGCTTTCAGTTTTTGGCCATTTAGTATAATATTGGCTGTTGGTTTGTCATAGATAGCTTTTACCAGGTTGAGATAAAGACCCTCTATTCCAATTTTCTGTAGGGTTTTTATCATGAAAAGGTGCTGGACTTTGTCAAAAGCTTTTTCTGCATCTATTGAGATGATCATGTGATTTTTGTCTTTGGTTCTGTTAATATGCTGTATTACATTTATTGATTTACGTATGTTGAACCATCCCTGCATCCCTGGGGTGAATCCAACTTGGTCATGGTGTATAATCTTCTTGATAATTTGTTGGATTCTGTTTGCCAGTATCTTATTAAGGATTTTTGCATCTATGTTCATTAGGGAGATTGGCCTGTAGTTCTCTTTCTTAGTTGGGTCCTTCTCTGGTTTTGGTATCAGGGTAATGCTTGCTTCCAGGAATGAATTTGGAAGTATTGCTTCTCTTTCAATTTCATTAAAAAGTTTGAGAAGTAGTGGCATTAGGTCTTCTCTAAATTTCTTGTAGAATTCGGCAGTGAATCCATCAGGGCCTGGGCTTTTCTTTGTTGGGAGGTTTTTAATTACATCTTCAATTTCATTGGCTGATATTGGTTTATTTAGGATTTTTAAATCTTCTTGATTCAGCTTTGGTAATTCATACGAATCTAGGAATCTGTCCATTTCTTCTGCATTTTCCATCTTAGTAGAATATAGATTTTTAAAATAGGTATAGATGATCTTCTGGATTTCTGCAGGGTCTGTCATGATATCACCCTTTTCATTTTCAATTGCATGGATTTGAGTCTTTTCTTTTCTTTTTTTAATAAGGTTGGATAAGGGTTTGTCAATCTTATTTATTCTTTCAAAGAACCAACTTTTTACTTCATTGATTCTTTGTATTGTTTTTTTAGTCTCCAATACATTAATTTCTGCTCTGATCTTTGTAATTTCCTCCCTTGTACGGGCTTTTGGCTTAACCTGCTCTTCTTTTTCTAGAAGTTCGAGGTTCGCCATTAAGTTGTTTATTTGCGCTTGCTCTATTTTCCTAATATAAGTATTTAATGCTATAAATTTCCCTCTTAGGACTGCTTTCATTGTATCCCACAAGTTCTGGTATGTTGTACTGTCATTATCATTCAGTTGTAGAAATTGTCTAATTTCTTCTTTAATTTCATCGGTGACCCATTGGTTGTTCAGGAGGGTGCTGTTTAATTTCCATGTGTTTAGGGAGTATTTGTGATTTCTTTTGCCATTGATTTCCAATTTCATTGCACTATGGTCTGAGAATATGCATGGGATAATTTCAACTCCTTTGCATTTACTTAAGCAGGTTTTATGAGCTAATATGTGGTCTATTTTGGAGAACGTCCCATGTGCAGCTGAGAAGAATGTGTATTCTGATGTTGTGGGGTGGAACACTCTGTAGACATCTACTAAGTCCATTTGTTCCAAAGTTTGGTTCAGCTCTACTATTTCATTATTGATTTTCTGTCTAGTTGATCTGTCCTTTTGTGACAGTGGAGTATTGAGATCTCCCAATATAATTGTATTAGTGCTTATTTGATTTTTCATGTCCTTGAGTACTTGTTTTATATAGTTGGGTGCATTGGTATTTGACGCATATATATTTATGATCGTTATCTCTTCCTCTTGGATTGTTCCCTTTACAAGGATGTAATGACCGTCTTTATCTCTCTGAATCCTTCTTGGCTTGAAATTCACTTTGTCTGCAAAAAGAATAGCTACCCCTGCTTTTTTCTGGGTTCCTGTGGCATGGAGTATTGTTTTCCATCCTTTGACTTTCAGTCTATGAATTTCTTTCTGAATTAAATGTGTTTCTTGTATACAGCATATTGTTGGATCTTGCTTCTTGATCCATTTTGCCAGTCGGTGCCTTTTGATTGGTGAATTGAGACCGTTAACATTGATGGTTAAAACTGATATGTATTGACTTATACTTGTCATGATATTTTCCTGTTGTTGATTCCCACTCTTTGTTTTTCCCCTTTCCTGCTATTTAATTATCTGCCCTGCCTGGTGGATTCCTTCTGTTGGGGTTCCTATCTCTTTCTAGAATGTCTTTCAGAACATTTTGGAGTGCTGGTTTGGTGGTCATAAATTTTCTTAGATGTTCTTTGTCATGAAAATATTTTATTTCTCGATCAATTTTGAAAGATAGTTTTGTGGGGTACATCAATCTGGGTTGAAAATTATTTTCCTTTAGAGCTTGAAATACATCATTCCAAGCTCTTCTTGAATTGAGGGTTTGTGCTGAAAAGTCAGCTGTGATTCTGATGGGTTTTCCTTCATAGGTGATTTGTCTCTTCTCCCTAACAGCTTTTAAGATTCTGCCCTTCTGTTGAATTTCTGGGATCTTGACTATGATATGTCTGGCTGAAGTTTTTTTTGATCATGTCTAGTTGGTGTTCTAAAAGCTTCACTTATTGGGGGGTCAAATTCTTTTTCTCTTCCAGGAAAGTTCTCCCTAATAATGTCTTTGAACAAGGTTTTAATGTCATTTATGCTATCTCCTGCTTTTTCATTTATTCCAATTATTCTTAAGTTGTTTATCTTTGAGTCATCTAGCAGCTGCTGAATTGATTTTTCATGGTCCCTTGCTGTTTTTAAGAATTCTTTCTTTTCATGATCACTAATTGCAAGCCTGTCTTCTATATCTTATATCCTGTCCTCACATTGGCTTAATCTGCTACAAATACTTTCAATGGAATTTTTGTTCTCTTGGATATCTGCTTGAATCTGCTTTATGGATTCCATTTCTTTCCTATGCTGAGCATTCATGGTTTCTATAGTTTTCTTAAGCTCATCTATTTTTTTGTCTGTATCAGCTATAGTGTCCTTAAGCATAGTCTTCATTGTGGACATTATCTCTGCAGTTATCTGTGAAATTATTTCTGTTTTAATTTTTTCCAGAGCCTCATTCAATTGTTTTGTTGTTACCCCTTCAGATATGCCAGGTGGGTGGCTTTCGGATTGTCCCACCTCGTTGCCCCCTAGGTTTGCCTTTGGTGAATTGGATGTGTGGGGTTGCATCTTGTTTAAGTGTCATCTCATCTTTTCTTTCTTTAATTCCTGGGGTGATGTTTGTAAATTACCTGTGATAGGTTACTTTATTGCTAGTGTTCAAGATCCTTAGAAGATGACTACTTCTCTGCAGTATCCTCCAAGTGGAGCTTGCTTTTGGGTTTTAAGCTTTCTGCCAGATCCTACCTCTTCAATTCGTTGTATGTGAGAAGTTGCTACCTGTTTGGCCCAGTCCTTGATTCTTTGGTACTGTGCCACTGTATTTTCTGTGTCCCTTAGTCAATCTCAATCATGAAATATCAGGAAGGAAAGCTGTTTAGAACAATTATTTTACATTTCGCTATAATGGTAACTGAAGCATCAAACACAGACTAGAAAATGACAGACTGAGCTAACCAGTTATTTACCACTTTTAGCTGTATAAAGTAGAGTTGCGGTTATATAACAAAATCTAAAACACACCAGAAAAATTATATGCAGTATACAAGTCCTTAGTATGTCAATTTTTCCCCTGAGGAGTTTAAATTTAAAATGAGTTAAGGAGGAAATAGAGTATTGTGAGAAGAGGAAGGAATTAGATGTAAGGTTAGAGGACCAAGAGGGATCCCTGGTGGATCCTGGTGCAGAGGACTGGTGGGAAAAAGAGAAGGAAAGGATAAAAGGAAGAACAGATCACAACCACAATCACAAAGAGGTTAGAGGCTCTGTTTACATTCATATAAAAGCCAGAGAGAATAATGAAGGAAAGAGCAAATAGACAAACAGAAACAAAAATGAAGACAAAAACAACAAAGCAAAGAGATAAAACAAAAATAAAACCCCACAAAAGAAAAAAATAAAAACAAAATAAAAACAAAATAAAAATGAAACAAAAATAAAAACCCCTTCACCAGAACAAAAAACTAATGAGAGAGAAAAAAAAATAAAAAAATATAAAAAAAATAAAAATAATCAGTTCCAGGTGTTGACTCTGCTGTAGGCAGGCACCGTGTGATGACAGAGACTTCTTCCATGCAGGTCCGTCCCAGCGAGCCAGGAGCGCCCTCTGGCGGGCAGTGAGCAGAGTGTGGACATTCAGGCGGTGACCGGTCTCCTTCGCCTGCCGCTGTCAGCGCACTGCTTTCGCGCCGCTCTGATTTTCACCACGCCCCCCACAATGGCGCCGGCTAGTCACTCTCTGGCGCGGGACAGGTGTGGCTGAGAGACCAGTCTCCTTCACCCGCCGCCCTCAGCGCACTTTCGTGGGGCTGAGAGGCACCACGCCGCCCTGTCTGGAGCACAAGTTCCCAGCGCAGTTTTCAAGCTGCTCTGATTTTCGCCGCACCCCCCACAATGGCGCCCGGCCAGTCGCTCTCTGGCGCGGGACAGCTGTGGCTGAGAGACACTCACTCACCGCCGGCCAGCGCAGTTCTCCGCCGCTCCCCTGCCCCGCCGCTGTCCCACGATCCTCCGTGGGGGCTTCCTGGGCGCCAGCTGTCACCGTGTGTCCACAGCTTTGAGCTTCTGTCCCGCCGTGATTCCTGGGATGGTAGAAGGTGCGTGCGCGGTCTTTTTCCTTCTTTGTTGAAAAGTACCCTTCACTGGTGCCGGGGGTTCCAAGCTGCGCTTCAGAACTTTTCTGGGTCCCAGGGAGGCATCTGCCCCCCTCCTGCGCTCTCCCGGTCACTATATTCCCATAGTCCAATGGCAACTTTTAGAGAGTTTCTCTGCGTGCTTCTTACTCATCCGCCATCTTTTTTTTCCCCTCCCTGTAATTTTCAATATATAGATTCTTTACTGCTTTGTTAGATTGATTCCTAAGTATTTCTTTTTTTTTTTTTTTTTTTTTTTTGGATGCTATTGTGAAGAGTGTGGTTTCCCTAATTTCTCTCTCAGTGAGTTTGTTGTCTGTGTACAGGAATGCTGTTGATTTTTGAGTGTTGACTTTGTATCCAGCTATGCTACTGAATTTGGTTATTAAATCTAGAAGTCTTTTGGTGGAGTTTTTGGGGTCTTCTATGTAGAGTGTCATGTCACCTGCAAATAAGGATAATTTAACTTCTTTCTTTCCTATCCTTATTGCTTTTATTTCTCTCTCTTGTCTAACTGCTCTGGCTAGTGTTTGCAGAACTATATTGAATAGGAGTGGTGATAGTGGACATCCTTGTCTTGTCCCTGATTTTACAGTGAAAGCTATCAGTTTTTGTCCATTTAGTATGATGTTGGTCGTTGGTTTGTCATAGATGGCTTTTATCAGATTGAGGTACAGACCATCTATTCTGATTTTCTGTAGGGTTTTTATTATGAATGGGTGTTGGACTTTGTCAAAAGTTTTTTCTGCATCTATTGAGATGATCATGTGATTTTTCTCTTTGGCTCTGTTGATATGGTGTATTACATTTATTGATTTGCATATGTTGAACCATCTCTGCAATCATGGGATGAATCCCTCTTGGTCATGGTGTATAATCTTCTTGATGATTTGCTGCACTCTGTTTGGTAGTATCTTATTGAGAATTTTTGCATCTCTGCTCTTTAGGGAGATTGGCCTGTAGTTCCCTTTTTTGGTTGGGTCTTTCTCTGGTTTTGTGTCAGGGTGATAATTGCCTCCAGGAATGAGTTAGGGAGTATTGCTTCCCTTTCAACTTCATTAAAGAGTTTGAGGAGTATTGGTATTAAATCTCTAAATTTCTTGTAGAATTCAGCAGTGAATCCATCAGGACCTAGGCTTTTCTTCGTTGTTAAGTTTTTAATTACATTTTCAATTTCATTGACTGAAATTTTTATATCTTCTTGATTTAGCTTTGGTAATTTGTACATATCTAGGGATCTGTCCATTTCTTCTGTGTTTTCCATCCTATGCAAGTAAAGATTTTCAAAGTAGGTGTTGATGATCTTCTGAATTTCTGCAGGATCTGTAATGATTTTACCCTTTTCATTCCTTGTTGCATGAATTTGAGTCTTTCCTTCCCTTTTGTGATAAGATTGGCTGAGAGTATATCAATTTTATTTATTCTTTCAGAGAACCAACTCGATTCATTAATTCTTTGTATTGTTTTCTTAGTCTCAATTGCACTAATTTCTGCTCTGCTCTTTATAATTTCCTCCCTTCTATGAGCTTTGGGTTTGACTTGCTCTTCTTTTTCTAGAAGCTTGAGGTGCACCATTAGGTTGTTTATTTGTGCTTGTTCTGTTTTCCTGAAGTGAGAATTCACCACTATAAATTTCCCTCTTAGGACTTCTTTCATTGTGTCTCACAGATTCCAGTATGTTGTATCTGCATTTTCATTGTAGATATTGTTTTTTTTTTCTTTAATTTCATCTGTGGCCCATTGGTTGTTCAGGAGGGTGTTATTTAATTTCCGTGAGTTTACAGATATTTTGTGGTTTCTTTTGCCATTAATTTCCAATTTCATTGCACTATGGTTAGATTATATGCATGGGATAATTTCAATTCCTTTGCATTTGCTTAAGCATATTCTCTGGTCTAGTATATGTTCTATTTTAGAGAACATACCATGGGCAGCTGAGAAGAATGTGTATTCTGATGTTGTTGGGTGGAACACTCCACAAACATCAACTAAGTCCATTTGTTCACAGGTTTGGTTCAGTTCTTACATTTCTTTGCTGATTTTTTGTCTGGTTGATCTATCTGTGACAGTGGGGTATTAAGGTCCCCCATTACAATTGTGTTATTGCTCATTTGATTTTTCCTGTCTACTAATATTTGTCTTATATAGTTGGGTGCTCTCATATTTGGTGCATACATATTTATGATTGTTAAGTCTTCCTCTTGAAGTTTTCCCCTAACAAGTATGTAATGACCTTCTTTATCTCTTTTGATAATTCTTGGCTTGAAGTTCACATTGTCTACAAACAGAATAGCTACCCCTGCTTTTTTATGGGTTCCTGTTGCATGGAGTACTGTTTTCCGTCCTTTGACTTTCAGTCTATGAATTTCTTTTCAAGTTAAATGTGTTTCTTGTATACAGCATATTTTTGGATTTTGTTTCTTGATCCATTCTGCCAGTCTGTTTCTTTTGATTAGTGAATTGAAGCCATTTACCTTGATGGTTATTACTGATATGTATTGGCTTATCTGTGTCATGTTATTTTCCTGCTGTTGGTTCCCTACTTTTCCCCTCTGTTTAATTTCTTGCCCTGTTTGGTGGTTTCTTTCTGTTGTTGTTCTTGGAATTGTGGTCATTTTTATCTTTGTCTAGAATATCTTTCAGTACCCTTTGTAGTGTTAGTTTGTTGGTCATGAATTTCTTCAGTTGTTCTTTGTCATGGAAGTATCTTATTTCTCCATTGATTTTGAAAGAAAGTTTTGTGGGGTACATCAATCAGGGTTGGAAGTTGTTTTCTTTCAGGACTTGAAATACTGCACTCCAAACTCTTCTTGACTTGAGGGTTTGTGTTGAGAAGTCTGCTGTGATTCTGATGGGCTTTCCTTTATAGGTGATCTGTTTCTTTTCTCTAACAGCTTTTAATATTCTATTCTTGTGCTGAAATTCTGGGATCTTGATTATTATATGTCTGGGTGTAGATTTATTTTGATTATTGCTAGTTGGAGTTCTATATGCCTCACTTATCTGTACATCAGAATCTTTTCCCATGCTTGAGGAAATTTTCTGCTATTACTTCTGCAAATAGTTTTTTTATGTCACTTGTGTTGATTCCTGCTTTTTCATTGACACCAATTATTCTTATGTTATTTTTCTTTGCACTGTCTTGCAGCTGTTGAATTGTTATTTCCTGATCTTTTGTTATTTTCAAGAGATCTTTCTTTTCGTGATTGCTAGCCAAGATCCTGTCTTCAAGGTCTGAAAGTCTGTCTTCAGTTTTGTTCAAGCGGTTTTGCCAGCTTTCAATGAAATTTTTAATTTCCTGGATATCTGCTTGAATCTATTTCATACATTCTATTTTTTTCCTATATTAATCATTCATGGTTTCCATCCTCTTCCTATGATCTTTTTTTATCTATGCCTATTCTAGATTTGCTGAACAATTCCTTTATAAACGTTGACATTTCTTTTTCTACCTGAGAGATTATTTCTGAACTGATTTCCTCTATAGCCTCATGGATTTGTTTCTTTACTTCACTTGCTATCATTTCAGAAATATCAGGTGTGTGTCTCCCATTTTCCTCTATCTCATCTCCTGGACTTTGTCTGGATGGGCTACAGGTCTGAGGCTGCATTTTGCTTCTGTGTCTTGTCATTTTCTATTTCAAAAGTTTTTATTTTGTTTTCTGTGTTGATCCTTGTAAGTTTTTGTAGTAGGTAGCTTTATCACTAGTATCAAGGCCTCTCTAGGTAAGGTTTGTTCTTCAGGGATGTCTTCTGTGTGTAGGAGGTTCTTGGTTTGTGTCTGTCCCAAGATCCTACCTTTCCAATTAATTAAGAGTGAGATGTTGGTATCTGTTTGACTCAGTCCCATCCTTTGGTGCTGGTATGTGGTGAGGTTATTACCCTAGAACTTCCCAGTATTGTTACAGAAGTGAGAACAACTGATTAAAACAGATATGACATCGTAGCTAAAGTAGTATAATTAGCAATAACAATAGCATCAAGCACAGTTTAGAAACTGACAAACTGAGGTAACTATTAATTTTGTACCTTTACCCATAGGAGCAAAATCTACAATTATATTACAGAATCGATCATAAATTGGGAGATTGTATACAAAGTGTTTCCCCTTGGTAGGGTGGTTTTACCCTGTGGTGGGGAAATTTAAGAAAGAGAATAAAACAAAGATAACTGAAAAGAAAGTAGAAGCCAGGCTGGAGGACAAAGGATGATCATGAAAGTTTTGGGACACTAGAAAAGAAGGCAAAAGAGAAAGAATGAAGGAGTAAGCATGGGATTATCTGAACTTGGTCTCTGGGTTTGGGGGATGGGATTAGTTTTCTGTGGCTGGAGTTCTCCCAGCTGTTTAAAAAAGAGAAGAAAAGATAGAAAAGAAAAAAGAAAAAGAGAGAGAAAAGGGGAAGCCCCACCTGCTTGCTTCTATTCTATGTGTCTTTGTTCCCAAGCATAACACTGGTTCACCTAACTTACCACCTGTTGGTTCATATTGTTACTGTTGCTTCTGACAGTTTCACACCAATAGTCCCACTTGTCCATCCTGTGCACCCTGGTTGGGGGCCCTACTGTGTGGCTGACATTCCTGCCAGTCTCTGGGCCTTCCCACACTGTTCACCTTGATCCCAGCAGCCATGATGGGAGGGGCTGGTCTCTGGCCCTTCCCATGGTGCTGTTCACCTGGATCCCAGCAGCCACAATCAGTAGTGTTATATTTATTGGCTTATGTCTACTGTCTTAGGTACTTTCTCATTGCTGGGACAAAATACAAAACAACCACAAGTTAAAGGAGGGAAAGTTTATTTTAGCTCACAGTTTGTAGAGGTTTCAGTCCATAGTCAGCTCCAAGGCAGGGCAGCATGGCAGAGGAGAAACAGTCCATGGCAGGGCAGGCAGAAAAAAGCAGCCAGCATGCCTTCCATCTTTCCCTTTATATTTCATCCAGGTTACAGCCCTATTGGTTAGTGTTACCCACACCTAGGGTGGAGCTTCCCTTACCCACACCTAGAACAATACTAACCAGACTAATCTAATTATCACACACCCTTGATCCATATTCACATACCCTACCTCCAGCCACCTCCAAAAAGCCCCACCTATGACTACATGAGGCCTTGGAGGAACATCTAGACACAAGTCATAACATCAGTTAGATGAAAAATTTCATGTAGAATTTCATGTTGAATGGCATTTTATTTTCATGGCACCAATGTTGGAAGATATGGGAGAGAGGGAAGAACAGGTAGAAAAATGCAACACAAGATTTTTGCTGGCAGGTGGGACTGCTATCAATTTTATTATATGCCAAACAGACCAATCATTTCATAACAAGCAAGAGGGAACCAAGGAAGTTGAATCCCCCCAGAATATGATTAATGTGATGTGGACTTTGAAATACTCATATGTATTTCTTATTTCATTGTCTTCTTAAATGCTTATTAATAGATATTTGTTGTTATTTAGACACTGGCTAGTAATTCATAAGCAGCTTAGTATTTGATACTTGAAATTTATAGCTGGAAATTTAAGTAATGAAGTCTATTATTAATGAAGAAAATTCTTGGGAGTGTAAGATAGTAAACCATTGTGGAACTTTTTTTAACAAAATGACTTACACTTTAAATCTATTCATTCTTGGGCTGATATCCAAGGTCTTTATGATCTGCCTCCTAAATACAGAGTATAGCTTGGGGATTTTTTAACTATGTATTTTAACCCCATATCTTCATGAAATTTCCTCCCAGTCTTCTACATGACTGACTGCTCAAATATAGCCACTTGAGACCTGCATCCACCAGTAGAGTAGATGGCCTGGTCCAAGAACTACCTTACCCAACATAGTAGCATTCCTGAAGGGAAGCTTGAAGGAAGTTTCTGTTTCTTTGTACTCACCACAAAACTCTTTTTTTTTTTTTTTTTTTGTGGGTACCGGGGCTCAAACTCAGGACCTCACACGCCAGCAGGCACCCATGCCGCTGAGTGATATCACCGGCCCTTTTTTCTTATGTGGGTACTGGGAGGCGAACTCAGGACCTCACACTTGACAGGCAGGCGCTTATGCCACTGAACTAGCTCATCGGCCCCTCACCACAAAACTTAAAGCTACCTTTTACAAAGTGTAATTATTAACTGAAATGTGACAATGAATACCTTAACATTTTGAGTTCCCCTAAAAGGAGAGATGAAAGTACATAACTTCAAGAGTTTAAAAATTATTTTAAAAAAGGAAGAATTGAACATTAAGTACACTTTGATCTGAGATACTCTGCCAAGTTATCAATATTGTAAATATTTCCTAATTTGAGAACTGAACTCTCTTTATATTTTGGAGAAGCTGCTCCTTTTGTGAGTCTTACTAGGATGCAGAGCTACCCAGCACCCTACCAATAAGTAATACATTTTCAAGAGTTAGCAGTGTTGTTTTGCGTCATCTGTAACAGGACTCTGAGAGGAACATTACCACTTTTATGTTTCACTTCCCCATTTTCAGATTTGAGGGTACTATGATCTATACCGCCTACCTCATGAGATTGAAGAGATCAAGTGGCATAATAGAAACAATTTTCTATAAGAATTGACCTATAGGGGCCGGTGAGATGGCTCAAGGGTGTAAGCACCTGCCTGGCAAGCGCAAGGTCCTGAGTTCAACTCCCGGAACCCACATAAGAGAAAAGGGCTGGTGATATTCTTCAGCAGCATGGGTGCCTGCTGGCGTGCGAGGTCCTGAGGTCAACCCCCGGTATCCACAAAAAAAAAAAAAAAAAAAAAAAAAAAAAAAAAAAACAAGAATTGACCTACAGTCACAATAGTTTGTTTCTCTTAACATTCCCTAAGAACACTGAAGAGAAGTTCATTTCTAGAAAACCTCCTACTGTTTGTAAAAGTACAACTTATTCATTCTTAGATGGTTATGGAGAGCAAGTGAGATCATATATATATAAATGACTATTGTATGTTATAAACAGGAAAAACATCTTTCTTCCTTACTCTTTGTAAGAGAAAAAGAGGAATCCCATTTCAAACTTCATGACAACAATTGGCCATCCAAAACTATAGAATATCTATCTGAAATTACTTTTCAAGGACAATAAAAGATATGTCCAAAAAGGGAAGTGATGTATAGTGATGAGAATATAGAACTATCACCATACTTTCCAGGTTTATATTCTCTTATTAACTGTAGCATCTTTTCAACTCACTTAACCTCTTTGATCCTCAATCCTTTCATTTGTAAGACAGAAATAATTCCATCCACCTCTCAGAGTAACTATTAGGATTGAAATATACAATGTACAGATTGTGATCAAATGATACAGTCAATGCTGCTGAAAAGTACCATCCAATGGAAAGGAAGGGATCTTCAATACAAGAAGAGAGAATCGGTGTGTCAAATCTTAATAACAGTGTGTGACAAGTTTCAACTTGTTCAGTGCAGTCAGTTATAAGCTACAGTTGAGAAAAGGTGTGTTTTAAAAAATGAACAAACAGTTTGATTCTCCATCATGACAATGTTCCATGTCACCCATCACTTCTGGTTCAGCAATTTATGTTTAAAAACATTATGGTGTATCCTCATCAACCTTATTTACTGGCTAGCACCATGCAACTTCTAGCTCTTCTCCAAAGTCAAAATGACCATGAAAGGTAAATGTTTTGAATTGATTCAGGGTATTGAAGTGGCTGCAAGAGCACAATGAAGATACTCACAAAAGAGGACTTCCAGAACTGCTTTGGAAAGTGTCAAGCATGATGGAATAAGTGTGTTTGAAGCAAGGGAGGGTATGTTAAGGGGGACTGTCTTAGTCACTTTGTCATCACTGATACAAAATACCTGACACCCACAATTTAAATAAGGGAAGGTTTATTTTGGCTTGTGTTTCCTTCTATAGTTGGCTGGCTCCAAGGCAGGATGGCATAGTAGAGAGGCATGGCAGACGAAAGCTGCTCATGGCATGGACAGGAAGCAGAGAGTTGAGGAAGGAGCTAGAAAGGGGGATATAACCACTGAGGTCATGCCCACAGTGACACATAAATTCTGACCAGACCCCAACTCCTAACATCAAGTCAGCTGTAATGGCCTGATAGTCCAATCATCTTCCAAAGGTCCTGCGTATGATTACTAGAGGTTTTAGGGGGACGTCTAGATATAAACCATAACATTCCCCTGGGCCCAAAAGACTCAAACACATCTCTTTATGCAAAATGTGTTTAGTCCATCTTTAAGAGTTGCCAAAATCCTGTTTCAGCATTGCTGAAAAGTCCAAGCCCAATGTCTACTATAAGACTCAAAGCAAACTCCTAGCAGTGAACCCCTGTAAAAATCAAAAGAAAGTTAAACACTTCTAACAAAAAATGACAAAAGATAAACATTTATATTCCAATAGGGAGAAATAGGGGGATAGAAACCAATGGAACCAAAGCAAGACCAAAACCCAGCAGGGCAAACATCAAACCATATAGCTCCATTCTGGCACTCAGGACAACCTGTGGCCAGATATAAATTTCAAAGAACTTGAGTGGCCCCACCCCTATGGCATTGCCAGTTATTGTAGCTTTCATGGCTTTTCTTTTGAGCTAATTTTGCTCACTTCTTGTGGCTTTCCTCAGACATTCCACATTTCTGGCTGCTCCAAATTTCTGGGGTCTCCAATGCACTTTTGGCTTCACTCTCATAGCACCATGCACTGCCTTCCCAGGGGCACATTGGCACCATTTTGAAGGGAGAAGGTTAGGACCCAAGATTGTTTCTGTTTCAAAGACTGGACCAGTCCAGGTTTTGGCTGGCAAAAGTTTACAGAACATAGAATCTCAATTCTTACTGACTTATGGTGAAAGTGCAAATGTGTTGTTTTATTTTTCATTTTTTCAGGAAAGTTATACTAGTGTTTTCTAAAGTGTTATATCTGATAAACATAAACTGTGTCCCTCTGAAAAGGCCTTTAAGTGCCAACCCCCTCTTCTTAGCTTCTCTTTGCCCATTAGCCACTGTCTTTTGTCCACTATTATGTCTAATATGTCTCCAGGAAAAAGGGGTAAGAGCCAGCGTTGCTAATATTATTCCTTCTCATTGTACCTCCTCTCCAACCAGTTATGTTATTTGTCCAAACTACTTCGCATGGTGTCTGTTTCCCAGGCCAATTAGTACAGTGACATCTTTGAGAGTAGGGGTTGGAGGCCCCCAACCTTAGCTTTTATAGGTTAGCCCAACTTTGTCATACATATTAGGTCTCCTGTTAAAAAGAGATTCCTTTATTAAAACTTTACGAACTTATGTCCTGGGGCCGGTGATATAGCTCAGCGGCATAAGTGCCTGCCCGGCAAGCACCAGGTCCTGAGTTCGACTCCCGGGACCCGCACATTAAAAAAAAAAAAAAAAGAACTTATATCCTAGACCAGATGACATTGGCCTGAAAAGTGTCATCCAATGGAAAATTATTCCCATTCTTTAAATTCCTACAACTAGGACTCCCTATTTTATTAGTTAACAGTCCAACAGTCATTTTTTGTAACACTGGACATCAACTAGTGGGTGGCTCTTTGACATTTAATTACTTAAGACTGAGGTTTTAGAATATTTAAAATAAATTAGTTTTCTGCTTTGTGATCTCTCAGATCTTTCAATTTTTGTTGTTTTCTTAAGGGATAACTAAAACCACTGTTGTTTAACAGAAAGCAATACAATATCAGAATTCTCAATTTTTTAAAGGCTACCAAAGAATGACACTTACTAATAAGCTAGTAAATGTCTCAACTTGTTTATAGGATAAACTACAAAACTTGAGATACCTGATATGTTAAAAACTTTCAACTTTAATAACAGATACGACTAATCTGTACAAACTTCAAAAGAACAATATTTTCTTTGTTTTTATAGACTTAATTTTGTTATCCACATATATAATTTACCTCATGTTTTCTTTTGGTCAATCAGGATCTGTAATACACTGTAGAAATTGTATAAGAGTTGTTGAAAATGTTAATACTTGACTTTCAATTAGCTTTTGCTCATTATTTGTTTTTTTCTTATTTAAGTTATTAAAGTTTAAAAGTTTCTAAGTACCAAAAAAAGATATGATAGTGTTTCTGGAGAAAGATATGTTTAGCCTGATTTAAACATTATGCAATGTGTATTTGTATCAAAACTTTATGATACCCTATAAATATGTATCATTTTTTTCTTTTTAATAAATCAGTTAAAAATAAATTCACTTTTACAATAAAGTCAAATAAGTGCAATTTCATGTTTATATGTATCAGTTAAAATTAATTTAACTTATAAAAATAAAAGAATGTGTTCATCTAAGATTAGACACTCAAGGATGTCATTAGAAGAAATGCCCATGTGACAGAAAATGAAGGAAAAGATAGAAACCCAGGAAAAACCATCAGACCACTAAGCAATCTTATCCCAAATAAAACAGAGTGGGAAGGGCTGTTGGGCTGAGGCAACCTAGACTGCATGAAGTCATAAAGTTTGGGCAAGGCCATCAGGGAATCCAAAAGGCAAAGTCACCATCAGAGGTGTCCCATGTCTCCCTGGAACAGCCTGCCCTGCTGTCCCTTCCATACTCATCCACCAGCTGGGAGCAAGTGGTGGGAGACATCAGACACACAAGTTTCCATGTATTTCACAACACCACAGCAGGCGTCCTTGGTCAATTACAATTGGGAGATCTGCAAGGCACAATATCACGGCTAGCACAAGGGGTAAAATATAGGTTTCCAATTTTTAAGAAAATATTTCTTCTGTTTATTTTAGTGATATGATGATCAATGTGGACAGCAGTTCTACAGAAATTAATAAGTATGCCATGAGGAAACACCTTTGCTCTGTATTCTCAGCTACTCTATTTGGTGAGACCTGAAACAATGGTAACTGAGTGGAACAACTTCATCTGGCTCCTTCACAAGGAGAAAAGGCTGTAAAAATATTTGTCAACGTCCAAGGCACAAATTGGTCTATGTTTATTAACAGGCAGGATAACTATTGCATTAAATGCATTAAACAGTAACTCACATGAGTGTGGTCACACTCAGCTTCCATTTCCTTCCTCACTGTGACTGTATTGATAATTTGACTCAAGGATTGTCATCTCAGGGGTCCCTCATCATTGCTTTGCTCTCCTATCCATAATGTAATAAGGTCCTGTTTAGGATTCAGGTAAACTTGCAGTCTCACTTAGGCCTTAAACCTCATACATATGCTATAAATCTACTTTCCTAAAATGCTATTTTGAGGAGAACTGATCCCTGTTCAACTAACAGTGCAGTAAGACTGTACTTCATTTCTATTTAATAGTACTCACTGTGTTCACTTCCTCTGTAAGAACCTCAACAACCACAAAAAACAGATTGCTTTTAGTACTAACCAAACTATAACATCACCCCAAAGCTTCAAATATAAATAACATGCAAATACAATGTCAAAATTATTTATAGATCATAAGTATCCCAATATATATTAAATACCTGAATCTCATTACATATTTGAAACCATCTGGGACCCCAGTCAGTTTGAATACTTGTGTTTCAACAATGTGGGAATTTCCTAGCATTCTGATGAATGAGTTGAGAATTAATTATATAACCCATTTTTTATGTCTTCCCTTTTTTAAAAAAAATATGATTTAAAATATCTGTGTCTAATCAGTAGAACTTTCAAAATGAATCAGAGTGAAAGGTTGATATTTAAATATGTTTATCTTCCAAGCCAGGTGTTCTCACTGACATACTATACCCTGATTCACAAATGTAAGATCAATATAAAATTGCAGGTCTTGAGAAAAAGGAGAATTTTAGAGTGGCAATGTGCATGATTAAATAGAAATACAAAATTCACATATTAAAGCCTAGCCTTACCATGAGTTTTTTTCACAGGATACTCCCAGTTGTGATTTTGTGCAAGAGTTCTGTAAATTTTTATAAGTGACTATACACACACATCACATCACATCACACATAATTTATTCATAGCAATGTCCTTGAGAATAGTCATTTTAATTGCTAAGTTAACCCTTGTGGCAGGGCTGCAAATACCCCAGTCTTTATGAGACTACTGAACTAGCTTCGTCAGACTCATACATCTAGGTGATGCTATATGGTTGAATTTTGGCCAAGGAAATATGTGGTGAAGTGATATAGGCCACTTCTAGGCCTAAACCCCCAAAACCGGTATTGCCTTTTGGGGTTAGGGGGTGCAGCTTTTGCCAATCTTCACAGTATAAATATTCTCATCTTGGCTGATTTCAAGACACAAACATAATGTCACTGAATATGGAGTTGGGAGAGATGTGGTAAGTAGAATTTCTATAATACAGATACAATAGATGTAAATAATCTCAAAAGCATAAATAATAGTACGATATAGTAATATAATTGGAAATGACAAGTTTTGTTTTTAATGTGATTTATTTAATTATAAGTTTATATAATCTAATTTTTCATAATGGTCATATTTTAAAACCAACTCACAAAATTCCTAAAAATTTTAGCAATAGGTTCTCACAAGCCATTATGAACCAGCACCAACATACCACTCCTCAGGTTCCTATGTGACTCCACATTCTTTCTTTCTTTGTTTCCTAACCAGATGCCTAGGAGTCTGGAGATGTTTAGATGTCTACAGAACCAATAGAGAAAGCTTAGGTCCCTGATTGTCTGCATGGATCATGGAGTCCCCTTTCTCCTGACCCTGCTAATCCACATTGGGTTTTGAAAGTAGGATACAAATGTCTTAAGCTACTTGATTGCGGGGTTATTTGTTCCCACAGTTGATGCTAGAAAACAAATGAATTCTCTCATTCACTGGTTTCCATGTTTAGTGAATCAGCAGACCCAGCTGAAAATGTTTTATGAAATAAAGATTCCAGGGTCTCTAATGATTAAGAATTTCCAGAACTTGGTCACTAGCCAGGTTTAGGAACCACTGACAGGCAAAAGGGAAAGTGGGTACTGGGGTAGGAAATAAGCAGTCTATGAAAAGGTTGATTATGTTCAAGATCAGCAAGATACTCAGTTAAGACTGGAGTAGAAGATGATGAAAAAATATGGAAAGATTAAAAGATCTATTTTCTTGCTACAATGACAGCATCAACCATCACCAGGGAACTATGGAAATAAAAATTTCCCAGTCCATACTGCAGACTTACTGAGTCAGAATCTGCATTTTAACAAGAGCCCCCATGTGATTAATATGCACAGTAAAGTCTGAAAGCAGGGAAGTAATAAACAATCCATACAGAGACTTGCCAAGTGCTCTAACACTGAGGAGAGGAGATAGAAAAAGAAAACTCGATATTACAAACACAAACAAAATCTTTAAGTAATTATCAAGAGAAAAAAATCGTAATGCTTTCAGTTTAGTATTATTTTCATCTTTTATTACACATGAAATATATACTACAATATTTTCAGTGCTTATAGTCTCTAAAAGGTTTAGCTTAGTTTTGTGTTATGTCTAAGATTTTGAATGTTAGCTAGTAAGGAATAAAAAATCATTAAAACAGAGAATGATACGGTTAAATCTGAATTACAGGACCCTCCTTCAGGTACATGTATAGAATGTTGGAGTGAGAAAAATGGTGTTTCCAAAACACTGGGTTTTTTTTTGTTTTATTTGATTCATAATTGGTTGGAAATATAGGATGGTATATAGATGTATTGGTATATATCCAATTTTTTGCGATAAATAACATTTCTTCTTTAAACAATCTAAGCCTTCTCCTCTTGTGCTGTGAATACAAACTCCTCTCCTCTGACCATAAAGATTTCCTTATCCTTCTGACTGTATCCAGGGTTATAATGCTGCATCTTATTTAAAATTTAAATAGGCTTTGTTTCCAATGCAAAGATGTCATTGAATCTGTCCATCTCTGGCCCAGCATGGTCCACTCTAACTATGAAAAACATTGGCTGTTGGTACATGAGAATTCTGGATCTGATGATCATATTTTTTCCTCTGTGATGTCCTGAACCTAAGAGTATTAGAAATAGTGCAGATATACCAGTTTCAGAATAGCTGCAGATCCAAACTCACTTCTGTCGATTGAGGGAAGGACACAAGACAGGGAGAGAGGTCAGGAGAGGAGAAATGATAGACTCCTATTGCTACTCATGCCCAGAGTGTCTATGGGGAACACCTTTACCCATCAGCCCTTATAGCTCGGGAGGAGCTCCTCTACCTACCGTTCCAGTGGAAGACAGATGATGGTGGCCAGAACAACCTGCCCAGATAGGTTCAGGGTGGACATACACCACACACAACCAATGAGAACCACACCCAGGGCTTTTGTAAGAATCATCAGGGAAAACAAAGTCCTCGTACTTTACACTGGAATTGCTAACCTCCAAGTATATACAAGGGTTAACAAGGGAACAGGTTCAATACAGGACACATAATTTATAGGATTATTTTTTAATATTCACCCAAAAAGTCTAATGCAGAAGGGTGCAGGACATCTGTCCACGCACTAGACCCCCAAAGAATCCAGCTGAGGGCCTGGATCCCACGGCAATGTCCTCTATGAGTCCAGCTGGAGGCCTAGAGCCCATGGCAATGTCTCATGAAAGTCTGTAGCAAGGATCTGCCCTGGGAAGACCCAAAGGTCCGTGGTGGAAGCTAGAAAGTCTGCACCAGTGGGATGAAGGATCTGTGCCAGCAGGCTGAGGGATCTGCACTGGAGCCAGGAAGTGATGCTCAAGGTAAGGACCTGAGCTCCCCCTAAAAAACCCAGAGCCATCCTCAGCTACAGTGAGGACCCAAGCTCCTCCAATGATGAGAACAGCTGAGTTCATATCAGGAAAATGAGCATGACAAGCTTCTCCAGGAGAATTACCAGCACATCATCTTCCCCTCCAGTTCTCCTTTTATGCTGCTGGCAACAATCGTCAGGTGGACCTTCCACACCCAGAACCACACTGATTCGGTTCAGCTGGGTGCTACAAGTTGACCATTAGTTAACCCACCACAGAGCCCTTCATGACCATCTTTACTCCCCTGAGCTCAAAGCCCCTTCTGACAAAAGAAAGCAGAACTTAAAGATGGAAAAAGACAGACTGTTGAAAATGTTATAAAACCCTACCTATTTCAGTCATGCATAAGATCTATGCTACACTTGGACTACACTATTTATGAGTTAATAAATTCCCTTTTAGTTTAATCAAAATGGAATTCAATATATGTTTGCCACAAAAATATATATTTACTACTATAAGGTGTAAAAGGGAAAAATGTATTCAGATATATGACATGGACTGAATTTGAAGTCACCTCTCTTTTCGTCAGAGGAAGCAACACACACTTTTTGAGGTAGAATGCCAAGCTTGGGAGGGTGATCAAATTTTGGCATGTAAAGTAGATCTCCTGGGCTCACAGCCCACTTTACTAGTAAGTTGAGTGGTGCTGGGCAAGGTATGTGCCACTGATCTGCCTTTATCTCCTCACTATAACTAGCAGTAAGTGATGACACCTACCTATATGATTGATAAAAGAATTAAGTGTGGTCATACGATGAAGCACTTAGAGTGACTAGCCCTGAGAAAACATACTGGTGATGGCTATCATTATTTTATAATCCTCCCATTCTTTTCTTCGTCCTTTGCTAAGTCCAGCATTTCCTCTTCTGAGACAGAAAATGCACAGTTCTTAGGAACCAGAGATGGATGCCCTGAGCCTGGCCCCCGGATAGCTCAGTCTGATTGAGAAGCGGTCACACTGCATTGCAAGTTTGGGTTGATGTGACACCCGTGTGAAGATTAGGGTAAAGAACTAAGACCCCACAGAGAAAGTATTCCTCCCCATCCTCAGGGTGGTCAAGGAAGGTTTACCGAAGTAAAACTACAAGTGGCAAAAAGAGGAAATATTTTTAAGTTTAAAAATCATGAAGAGGGTCCATGACATCAAGATTCAACTTTTTTGTTTGTTTGTTTGTTTGTTTTCACAACCAGGCTAAAAGTGTCTCTGGTGTGTGTCATTCCTAAGCCACTCTACTTCCCGGTATGAGCTAGAAAGGGTCTGATGCAGCAGCTCTCTGGAAGGCAGGGCCTGCAAATGGGGAGCTGGCAGGGGAGAAGTGTGAGAAGGTTGCTCTGTGCTCTCACCTTAGCTCTGTGCCTTAGCTCGCTTGCTCTCTCTCTCTCTCTCTCTGAGCCTTTTCCAAGAAGCCACAGCTTCTGGGTCAATCAAGGAAGGTCAGGGACATAGCATGGTCACTGTAGGCCACAGTGGGAAAAGGCCTCCTTAAGGAGATTAGTGGGAATCTCCCACATCAGTTCCCACATGAATTTCAATGTGAGCCAAGTACAAAGCTGTGGGCAGAACAGGCACTCAAATTAACATGACATATTATTCCTGAGAAAATACATTTAAGCTGGCTTAGCCATTTTAAAAAGATCTCTAATTGCTGCCAACTCTAATTCTCCTTGAAAATTATGAAAGTTGGGGCTTGTGAGTCAATACAAAAGCTAAAGTGGGACCCTGGTGATTCTATTATTAGGATGTGAAAAAAAATGAAGTCACAAGGCAGAGTTAGAGCTGTGATTAACACAAAACGATAAGATCTAAGGAGTGTTTCAATCTGCAAAGGTGAGTCTCAACATGCCTCCAGATGTTTGGGGGGATCTCCCCAAAGCCTCACCTCTAGCAATCAACACCCTGACAGGAAGTATAATACCAATTTCTATATAGCTGAACTGTGGAGGCCAAGTGCTTTTGTTCATAAGAACTATTCTGAGCTACAGTGTTTGAGCATTGCAGCTGGAAAATGCAAAACAAACAGACGAAAAGGTAAGTGCAGACACACACACTCATATACACACAGCTCCACACGTCTATCACAGCCATACACTCATGGCTGAATCATGCACACAGTTTGTACAGCAGGAATACTAACACTCCAACATTACATTCATACACACACACCCGCCACCCATTCAAACCAAATATCGGGCCCTACCAGATAGGTAATCTGTGTGTACATGGCTTCCACCCCCACATACCCAAGACATGGCCACCATATGTGTCAAACCAGATATGTCACACCAAATGTACACATCAGCCCAACAACCCTGATATTCATCCGAAATATACATTTTATGTACACACATACACATTTAAATCACAACCCAAATGTCCCAGTCCACGATCTTTTTTATGAGATATGTACAGATTTATTTTTACTGAAGTAGAAACAGAGTGGCAAAAAGAGGAAATACTTTTAATTTTAAAAATCATGAAAAAGGTCCATGACATCAAGATTCATTTTTTTTGTTTTGTTTTGTTTTGTTTTGTTTTTTCACAACCAGGCTAAAAGTGTCTCTGGTGTGTGTCATTCTTACTCCACTCTACATCCTGGTATGAGCCAGAAAGTGTCTGATGCAGCAGCTCTCTGGAAGGCAGGGCCTGCAAACGGGGAGCTGGCAGGGGAGAAGTGTGAGAAGGCTGCTCTGTGCTCTCACCTTAGCTCTGTGCCTTAGCTCGCTCGCTCTCTCTCTCTGAGCCTTTTCCAAGAAGCCACAGCTTCTGGGTCAATCAAGGGGTTCAAACCTGAGGTGAACCAAATCTGGGGAGGTAAGGAAACATAGTATGGCAAAAGCAATATCACATGAATAAGACCCCCAAAACACAAAGGGAAGCCCCTGCCATGACTGTTGCATATGTTTTACAAGACAAAGACTGGCAGAGACTCCAGTGAATGAGTAACTACCATGCCAAAACCCCAGGCTCCTTGCCCCAACTACATTATCTTGTTTATTCTTCACAGCATTGAAAGGAACAAATACAATCTACTGTTTTATATAAAACAGTGGAATCTTATGGAGCCCCAAAACCTGGAAGCAAGATCGTTTACATGAAACGATACTCGCTGAGCTGGAGAAGGAACACACAATATGAAGACAGAAATGGCAAGGCTGATAATACTATATCTTCACACAAAAGTTTGGGTCCTTTGAAATAAGAGCATATTCCAAAGAGCAAGTTTTCAGATTTCTTGTCTGAAATCTGTTTTTCACCTAAGGGTGATCTGTGTCCTCTACGGCCCTGTAATCTTGCCAACGTTTATACATTTTCTGTGTACAGATATCACAATACTTAGCAAAAGCACAAATTCTAGATCCTGCCAACAGTTAAATTTCTAAGAAGAAATTTTTAAATTTTTCTTACATCATGGAAAATCTTCTTATACATATCCACTAACCTGTTGCTGTTGAATGAAGGAATAAATGAATTGGAATTAATGTAGAAGGGAAAAATAAATGGAATTAATGTAGAAGGGAAAATAGGAAAATAAGAAGAAAAAAGGAAAGAAAGGTTAAACGATGAAACGAAGGATAACATATAATTATTATCAAAGGCCAAGCTCCCTGATTTACACATTTCATGCATGATTTCATTTGATCTGAGAAACAACTACTAATATTAGCCCCACTTTTAAGTGGATAAACTAACAATCAGATAAATTAAATTGCTTCTCACACAGCCAGTGTATTATGAAGCTAGTTGGGGTGACAGATTCTTGACCCAATATCTATACTGTCTCTCTGTGGAATTCAAATTTTGTCTTAAGGCAATAGAAAGAAATTTAAAATTTGGGTTGTTTATGTTTGATTATGGTACAATCAGGAGAAGAATTAGTTTTGAAAATATTAATCTGCCACAGATAAGAGGATAGGTTGAGAGAGAGCAACATAAATCCTAAGAAAGTTGGCTGGCTGCTACAGGAATTCAGGCGCTGGGCACACAGTTTTTACCTAAAAATATTTGATGAAACTTTTTCCCAGAAAGTAGCTGAAGAAATACCAAATTCATGATGAAGTTAATGTAAGCTAAGTGGGAAAGAAGATGGGGGGATTAAATGCAATAAAAATTGCTAGAACGGGGGGAATGAATGTCTAGGTGTCCCTACGAATTTATTCATTCACTAAGTGTCTACAACATAGACAGTTAGTTACAAAGGGAAAAAATATTCATCAGACCTCATTTCCATGCATCACAGAGACTAGATGAGAGATCGACACAGTAATTTCAATTTATACCAGTTTTTCACACACAATCCAACAGTGATGTGTGCAAGGTACTAAAGAAGTGAGACCCCAAGCTTTTGGGCAGAGGGGAGAAGGACCAGGAAGGCTTTGCACGGGAAGAAATGCTTTACTGTGTGTGGCAGTGAAACTGGAGGGAAAAATGGAACTGAAGTTTAGAAGGCAATGGCCGTGCCAAGGAACAGAAGTTTAACTTCCATGCTCAGACCCTACACCCCACTTCACAACCAGGATCCTTCACAACCAGGATAGGCGTCAGCACAGTCCATCCAGGGCCTCTGCTTCATGGAGGGTAGTTGTTCTCTGCCTCCTGAGAACTTATTAAAGCCACCTGGGGCTGTGCCCTTTTATGGCAATGGCCTCCCTTTGGCTTCTGGGTCATGTTAATTTCATTTTGATTTGAAAGCATAAAATATAATAGGAGATTGATTTAAACCAAGGTTAGAAAGAGGAGTGTCCCACTTTGCCACTTGAGCAAATGCTCTATGTGTCATTTTTATTAACGTTATTGGCAAAAAGGATTTTACTGGCCAGTAAAAGTGGGGCACGTAAGGGCCTCTTCTGGAGTTGCTGCTTGTACTGTGGGTAATTGTATTTGCACCCTAGGGTTCATGCTGATGGAATGTATCCGCTTCCTCAGGAAACATAACTAAATAATTCTGGAAGGAAGTCAAAAAGTTCAGGCTTCCAGGACCACCCTTGCATATTCTGCAGGTTGGAAACAGGCCAGCTGTGAGAGACAAAAGTGATTTTTTAGTACTGATAGTCTATTTGGCCTGGACCCATAACAGCTATCACATAATGCATACAGTTGTCAGAAGAATATTACAACACACATCTGTACAATCCAGCCGCACTGGAGAGAATATCTACTATCTCTCTTGTTAATCTTCTGAAAGAAAGTTTTGCTGTATAGCAAGAAAAAAAAGCAACAAATATGTATATGTTACATATGTGTGTTCAGGTATAAGTGGATTTGTAGATAAATTTTCAGTGAATTACTTTAGATTCACATATCTTGACTCCCCTACTTTCTCAAGATGAATCCAGTCTTAAAAGGTACAACTGTTTTATATGTCATTTATGTGGAAAATCTGACCTACAGGCCATTTGTGCCAGTTAGTTAATTTTCCTTTGCTCACCAGGCAGCTGTCACGGAGGTGGAGGATGCTCTCATTTCATGCCTGAATTGTGTAGAGAAGGGTTCTTCAAATTAGAATTCAAGAAGCCACTCAGAACTAGACCCTAAAGGGGAAAAAAGCATAAGGCTGGAAAACATTCTAGCCCTCTCTCTCCCTTCCTTCCTGTGTACTCTGTATACGTTCTCTCTTACACAGTTCTGGGATTGTAAAATGTGTATATAATAAATCTGCCTCTGTCCACCTATCAAAAAGGGTTCCCTACAACTTCCACATTCATGCATTCTCTAGGTCTGCCAGTCAGTCACCCACTCATCTGTTCATTCTGTAACTTATTCATCAGTTCAGTCAATAAACTCTTATCTTTACTACTACATGCAAAGAATCATTCTGAGCTACTTCTTCTTATGCACATACTATCTGTACGTATTCTGTTCACAGTATTTCCAAAAGCAGATCATTTAAACATAGTGCCATGTCTGCCTTTCCCAGTAACATGCGAAGTACCTGAGGGCAAGAACCAAGCTCCGTTCTTTCCTTCCTTGGGCATTTGCCCATGCTTTCGCCTCTGCTTAGAACAGTCCCTCATTCCTTGGCTTCTCCGTCCTCTTTTCCTTTAGGACTCAGCTTAAATGTCACCTCCTCAGAGGTCTGAATACCCTGTTATTATACTTCTGCTCAACACCATTGTTTCCCTGTTCCTTTACAGTATTTCTTACCATATGTATTTTGTACATTTCTTTATTTGCTTTCTTTATCTCTTTCCCCATTGGCTTCTAGCTCCATGAACGTAGCCACAAAGGCAATTTTCATTTTAAATGCCTGGTACCCGAGTACATTGCACAAAATTGTTACTCAGTAAATACTATCAGTGGTAAAATGGGTGAAGATGAATTTTATCTTTTCATCCCCAGCTAATAGTTGAGTCTGCATTCTGTCTGTAAAAGGCATTTGGTAAATGTTGGCTGCTCGGAAGTGAATGGATTCTATCAAGTGCAGACTGTGCAACTGAAAAATCTAGAGCTAGATCATTTCTATTTTTCCATTTCTCTCTTTCTCTCTCTCTCTCTCCCTCCCTCTCTCCCTCCCTCCCCTCTCCCTCTGTCTTTCTGTCCCTTTTCTGCTCTCTCTCTTCCTTCTTTACCTCTACTACTTGTTGCCTGAGATCTTTAGGAGACATTTGAGGTTTTAAATACCACACTTACACCATCCCAGGCAAGATGGATAATGTTGTTTCAGTAAAGTACATGAAACCATGAAAGTACAACCAACTGAGTTCTTGACACTTTTCACCATAGCTTTACATTTATATTTAAAATGTGGGCAAGGATGAATGGAATGAATAATTTCAGTGGAGGGTCTCGCCCACTTATTTCTGATATACTGTTTCAATTGGGCTGAGAAAGAAATTTTGATGGAGAGGGAATTTTGTAAAGTGTGAATGAGGAATCTGATATGAAAGTTCAATTCTCTAATATACACTATGGAACATTTAGCAATCTTCCTTCCCATTGCCCATTAAACCATCTGTAGTTCTTTAGTCATGGACATGAACTAAGCCCCCAAAATTCAGAAAACATTGCTTATCTTCTAAAGGAGAGTGTTAAACAGAACTGACCAAAGAAACCTGAGGAAAACAGAAGCTTTATAATAGTAGTATTAATGATGTCTTGCACTTGATTCCATAACTTCCCATGTTTGGCCTCAGGAGAGAGGCCCAAAGAAAGGATCAGATTGTTAACGCATCTGATTTTGTAAAAAAAAAAAAAAAAAAAAAAAAAAGATTATATCACAACAGGCAAAAACTAAAAGCAATCTAAATGCCATTACTCCTACAAATACATGTGTATAGATATACCAAAAAAACATCTATCAAAACAATGAAACACAATTCAGCAATAAAAAGAAACTAACTACTCGCACATGATACATTATGAATGAATCTCAAAAACTTTACCCTAAGTGAAAGAAGCCAGACACAAGAAACCACATATTGTATGATTACATTTTTTATGAAATGTCCAGAAAAGGCAAATTTATAGAGACAGAACATAAATTAGTGGTTGCCGGGGACTGGGGGTAAGAATGGGGATTAATTACATGTGAACATAAGGGATTTTTCTATAGGAATGAAAATATTCTAAATCTGATTTAAGGTGATGGTTGCATGACCCAGTAAAGTTACTAAAACTCACTGAATTGTACTGTTGAAATAGGACAATTTTATGATATGTAAAATATACTTCAATAAAGTTGTTTTTCAAATTTAAGGTTGTATTTTTTCTTATGCAATGGCACTACAGGCTTAAATTAGTGCTCCTTTGCTGATAATAAAACACGATGAATTTTTGCCTACCACTCTCTTTTTTTATTTATTTCTGTTTTTAAATTAAACTTGTCTCTGAAAAATAAGGTTGAACCAGTTCTTTTCAGAATATTAATTCTGAAAAATTAATTACATAATGTAAATGAATGAGCTAAAAATCACTGTTTCTAAGCCAAACTTTTTCAGGGATATTTTAAATAAATATTAAAGTTTGGAATCCTTTTCCTTCAAAATGAAATATTTTCTCCTTCATTTGGTTCATTTCACTTGATTTCAGAGATTCTAATTTCTTCTGGGCTAATGGAAGTGGTCAGAGTTTTGTACATCTTCTCAAAGGGAATTAAATTTGCAATTATATGTAGCATACCATAGACTCTTGCAAACCGGTGTTTCGGGCAGCCTTCAGATCCCTGCTGCAATTAGCATATTTTCAAGGTGAAGTGCAGATGTCAAATTAATGTGGAAGGCACCAGGATTGCCGAAGGGCCCAGGTCAATTGGTATTGGTCTAATTGGAGGACATAAGCCCTTCCTGTGGAAGGGGTCCAGGGACCAATGGAAACAGGAAACATCTTTCATGTGTGAGCAGGGGCAGTGGGGAAGAAGAGGAAACTGGAAACACAAAACAGGGCCTGCTTATATGGAGAAAGTTAAAATTCCAAGAAGAGACTAAAATTACCAGGATAATTATTATCATCGCTATTGTTGTTACTTCTATTTAGTTACTGTTATGGGCCAGGTATTTTCTACATATTATCCCATACATAACAAAATCTCATAGTTAATTATTATTCAGCAGAGGAGAAAAGGAAGGCCCAGGAAGATGAAATTACTTACAATTAATAACTATGCACCTACTATATGCCAACCATTTTTTGTTTTAATTTTTATTTTTTAGGACATGTTTGCAGGACATAATGATTACATGCATTCCGGGGAGTTGGTATATGTACATAACACATCTTAATTCTTTATTCACCCCTTCCCGTCTCCTCTCTCTCTTCTCTCCATCTCTCGGTTCCCTTTCCTTTTAAACTAAAAGGTCAATCTCCCTGTTTCCTATTATCTATCTTATATTTTGCTCTTTATTTATATTTTGAGTCTCTCATATAAGAGAAACCATTGAATATTTAAGTTTGTGTATCTGATTTATTTCACTTAACATTATGGTCTCAAGCTGTATTCATTTTCCTACAAATGATTCAAGTTTGTTCTTCTTTATGGCAAGCATATTTTTAAGTGCTTTGCTTGTTATCAAAGTAACCTCTCACAATAAACCATGAGGCGGATGATGCTGTTTTGGTCTCCATGTGGTGGAAGAGAAAATTTAAGAAACATGCCCAGGGTCCCATAGCTAGCAACCCCCATGGCTACTCCCTCCAGGAGATCGAGGCCTCTACACTTACACACCACCACACGTGCAAGCTCCAGCCAAGAGGGCAACATGGGACTCTTCAGGGGCCTGTGCAAAGGTGATGAACCTCCAGACTGCTGTGCCCTTCCTTAAGCTGTTTTCTATGACTCCAAATCCCAAATCTTTCCTTTAGGCTTACTTATTCTTTTTTTCAAGCTAACTTCCATAGAGCCTGTACGGAAGAAGAAAGAATAGACTCTTACAGCCTTGAGTCTTTAAACAGAGCACCTCTATTTACTGTTGCATAAGCAAGAGATTTTTACAAGATTTCATTTAAATGAAAGAAACTCTATAGAAACCACCATTTGAGTCCTGACTCTGATCCATACCAGTTGCTGGTAATTTGATAATAAGCCATGTCTTCCATATTCAGTTTCCTCATCAATTAAGTGGAATGACAGTTGTTTATATTGCCAATATTACAAAAATGTTATGATGATGGAATAATATATATATAACAAAATACTTTGTATTCTATAAAAGTCTTGAAATAATAGTAATAAAAAGCAGTGATTTATTGAACCAGTAGCCCTGCATAGTGTGTGGTAAACCCCTTTACATGGATTATCCTCCATAAAGCCCACAATAGCTCTAAGCTATAGATACCATATTATCCCTATTGGACAGATAAGAAAGCTAAGACATGTAGAGGCTGAACAATTCACCCAGATGTCACAGCCAGTAAAGTGGTGGTGCTTCAAGACTCAGAATCAAGTTTTGATTCATTTTAATAGCTCTTTTTTAAAGATGCATTTTAATGTCACCTCTTTTCAGAATGTCTAAATGAAATTTATCATTCCTGCTTCTGCTCTCATAACATTTTTTGCACATTTATAGAAAATGATCACAGTCTTTCTTGCTTTCAGAACAACATAGGTTCTTGCGTGTCTCCCACTAAGCCAAGTAACTAAGAGGTAGGGCTAAGTCTACGCCCTCCCAGACTCCCAGGATCTGGAGCACTGTGAGAGTTCAACAGAAGGGGGTTCCCTCCCCCACGACTTCCCTCCTGAGTAAAATTTAACCTCTTCACACTCAAATCTGTGTTCAGCTCCTTGTCATTCCACAGCAAGTTCTGCCTGTGACTCTTTTGGACCTGTGCCATTGCACAAAAACTTTGCATCTGGTTAAAATGGAAATTAATAATGATAATAATAACAATAGTGGTTCCCATTTATTGAGCACTTGAGCCTGTGCAAGTCCTTTACACATATGCCCTCATTTAATCTTCATAACAAGCCTATTCTCATACCCTCCTCCCTAGTACAAACAAGAAAGCCCAGACTTGGAGGTGAGACAGCTGAGAACTTGGTAGAGTCCATTTAGAAATAAAATTTGCTGACCCCACAGCCTTAACTCTTAACCCACAGACTACACTCCTGTCCTTTGCTAGAATTCCCCTTGCAAAATTCTCCCTCCTCTAGATACACTTAATATGCCAGCTCCTCACTGAAAGACCTTCCAGTTCCCTCAGCCCTTCCAATCTATTCTCAGCCTCCCCATCATCCATTCCATTCCCCCTTACACACTCCTTTCATTTTAGTAATTGTCTCTTCCAGTTCCCTCAGCCCTTCCAATCTATTCTCAGCCTCACCATCATCCATTCCATTCCCCCTTACACACTCCTTTCATTTTAGTAATTGTCTCTTCTGGGCACTTGATTATAACATCCCATTTCACTAGCAAGTTTCTCGCAGCATCTAGCAAAATACCTCATATGGGCTCAGCACTCCGTATTAAGTTTTGAATTCTCTCTTTGCCATTCATTCATTCATTTAAAATTCAATAGATTTGCTGTAGAAGAGGACAGCTATACTCTCTTTTCCCCAGCTCCCAGAGCAATGGTTCTTGATTATGTCAAATAGAGCTGTCTTAATTATTTGACTCATCTTTTAACTGAAAGTTATTGAAAAACCTTTGGAAAGAAAGTCTCCACAGGATTTTTGACATATTGTGACAGAGGGAAGGACAGGGTCCAAGTCTATGCCAGGACCTTAGAATAAGGTGGCTATACACAATTTTATTCAATTCTATTTTCCATAGATCATGAAAGTGGTTGGGATTTTAGAACACTGAACAATTACACAAATTTATCTACTCAACATTTACTTGCATTGCAAAAGCGGGATCTATAGGGGGAAAGGTGGTATGTAAGAGAAACGTAGCTATTAGGGATCACTACTCAGAAACTTTCACCCACCAACCTTGTAACAGGTGCCCAGCTTATTTATTACCATGGCTACCTCTCACAAAAGCCCCAAGAAATATCTGTTACAATTTCTCTGGGTCATATGATTCCATACTCCATCTCTTCTCATTAAAACAATGCTTTACAATATTTTAAAGTATGTAGGCACATTATTTGGGGGAATAGTATACTAAATAAATGTATGGGGGGTCTGCATTTCATGTGATTTAATCATTCAATAAATATTTTTTAGACCTTGTTAGATACTGAACACTGCTTTAGGAAAAGGGGATAAAACAATAAACAGAAATAGACAAGATCCCTGCTATTATGAAGCTTCTACTACATAAAGAAGATAAAATGCTTTGGTTGCTGGTAGGATTGGTTATGGGAGCTGAAGAGAGACCAAATTTTTCAACATTGATCAAGAAATGGTGTTTCTTTTTCACTAAGAATTAATATTTTCTATACAAATTAAGTTTTCCTAGAATGTGTCCTTAATATATAATGTAGACCTTTTCTATATAGTCTCTAATGTTCCTAATGTTTGTAGTTCTCTTTCCCTTTGACTTTCCTCCTTAGTATCCCCACAGCTGGTTCTTTCCCTTCCTAAAAGTCTGCTCAAAATGTTCCCTGAACCTCTCAAAAGAAAAGAGCAAGCCCTCTCTGCCAACATTTCCTGTTCTCACCAGGTTTTACCAAACATCGCATTATAGCCTTACTTGTTTAACCATTTATCATGAGTCTCACCGCATCAAAATAAACTTCACGAGGATGGAGACTTTGCCACTGAGCTCATCACTTATCTGGAGCAGTTGGTATAGTTGTTCACAGGAGCTCTCAGCAAGTAGCTAAATAGGTCAGTGAACATTAAAAATCACAGTAACGTCTTTGTACATTTTGGGAAGAAGCATAGACATGTAGACTATTTCCTCAGTCTGTAGATACTATTTGATATCATCATGATTTGCAGGCCTCTTGCATTAGCAGTCAAGCTTATAGAAAACAAAGTTGGATCAGAGCTTTATACTAATATTGAAAAGACTACATTTCCAGCCTTGGCTCTGGATTTGAAGAACATACTTAACCTTAGTTTCATCATAAGAGAAACCAGAGAATTGGAGCTTTCTGGAGTCCTTTGTAGTTCAGATTTTGTTATCTGTGGGCTATGTCCTGCTTTTGGTAGCCTCAAAGAAGCAAATGTGGCTTTTTGACATAAGAACAGATGCGCAGGTTTAAAAGTTCCCCATATAAGCTTTCAACAAAAGGTGATAGTTGAAAAACTGCTGCTTTCAGTAATTATGGTTATTCAAATTTTTCATTATTATTATGCAGAATAATAATTGTCTCCACTTACAAAGTGCCCACACTTTAAGAACTTAGTTAAAATGATAAAATCTAATTATAGGGTGCAGATATTTGCATAAATTGATGGATTTCAAGCTTATATTAAGATAGCAACCCAGTGTAAAGCCAGAAAGGTTAGGTTCCTCTTGATCTTTTTATTTTCTTTCAATTTTGTTAATTGTTTTAAATGCACTAATGGAGACGCATGTATTTTCTCCTTCACTCAGCCACCTGGCTGCCCATCTCAGCCACTAGGAAACAATTATTTGGAAATAATGTATTATCATGACATAATTGCACAAATTTTGGAGGATGACTGAAATGTATCTAAATGCCATTCACTTTCTTTGTGACCTCAAATAGGCTCCCCACTTTCTCTTACTCTTAAGTATTTGGAGTTTGTTAATGGAAATAAAAGCCAATCTCCACAGGAATTTTTATTTAGACAATAAGCTAAAGTTTCTAGAGCACTGGACATAAACTTGTCACTGACCTTTCCTTTTTTCTTCCTTTCCCTCCTTCATAGCCTCAAGAAAATGGATCCTATGGAAAGACACACAGGTAATAGTCAAAGTTGCCCACACTTGCAAAAGAGAAATGGCTTCAAAATTTCTCTTTACTTCTTGCTTCGCTTTTGTGGTAAAGCCCAGATCCCCCATTTTCCATATTAATACTTCTCCACAAAAATGTGTTTCATTGTAAACCCAGTAGAGAATAATAGTCTTTTTGCACACACAGTACCTATTCACCTCTGTTCCCTCCAGGGCAAAAGTAACAAGTTAGTATACCCAGTGGGCTGAAAAATGGCCCAAATGTATATTTTAATTGCTCTGTAGGACTTTAATTTTTATCTTGTACATTTATATTCTTATAGTTTAAAATATTATTACATTTCAAATTCTGAAATTTTGTTTTGTTTTGAAACATCAAAAGATTTAGCAAACCCAGAAATAAAACATTACATAATATGATCAAATGATTTTCAGCAAGGGTGCAGAGACCATTCATTAGGGAAAGGAGATTCTTTTCAGCAAATGATGTAAAAGAATGATGTTAGACCCTTACCTTACCTTATACCATATATAAAAATAAATTCAAAGTGAATCAAAGACCTAAATATGCTGAGCATGGTGGCACATGCCTGTAATCTCAGCACTCGGGAGGTAGAGGCAGGAGGATTGCTGTGAGTTCGAGGCCAGCCTGGGCTACATAGTGAGCTCAAGGCCAGCCTGAACTATATAGTGAGACCCCTGTCCCAAAAAAAAAAAAAAAAAAAAAAGACCTAAGCATAAGAGCTAAAACTGTATATACTTCTTAGACAATACAGGAGAAAGTTTCTTCACATTGGATTTGGCAGTGATTTGTTGGCTATGACACAAAAAGCACAGGTAACAAGGCAAAAATACATAAATTAGGACAATTCAACATTTAAAACTTCTATGCATCCGAGTTCACAGTCAGAATCAGGCAACCTATGGAATGGGAAAAAATATTTGCAAATCATATATTCTGACAAAGGGTTAATTCAAAATATAAAGAACTACAACTCAACAACAAAACAACAATTCAATTTTTAAAATAATCAAATGAGCCAGGCATGATGGTGCATGCCTGTTATCCCAGCACTTGGGAGGCTGAGGCAGGAGGATCACTGCAAGTTCGAGGCCAGCTTGGGCTACATAGTGAGTCCAGACCAGCCTGAACTACATAGTGAGACCCTGTCTCAAAAAAAATAATAATAATAATAATCAAATGACTTAAATAGATATTTTTTCCAAAGAAGATATACAAATGGCCAACAAGCACATGAAAAGAAGCTCACCAACACTAATCATTAGGGAGATGTAAATGAAAACCACAAAGAAATACCACCTAACACACATTAGGGTGACTAATATACAAAAGAAAAACACAAAAAGTAACAAGTGGAAATATATGGAAAAAGTGGAAATCTTATACACTGTTAGTAATGCGAAATTGTGGAGTTGCTATGGAACACAGTATGGCACTCCTCAAAAAAACTAAAAACAATTACCATATGAGCCACCAATTCCTTTTTAGCTGTTTTTATGGGTTTTTAAATTTTCACTAATGTATTTTTAGTATTACATGTTTGCAGTACATAATGATTACATTTATCATGAGGGTTTTTACATGTATATAACACATCTAACTTTTCTGTCCTCTTCCTCTCCTACTACCTCTAACTCTTAATTTACCCCTTCATATAAACCAAACCAATTGAAAGCAGGGTCTCAAAGACATATTTGTGCACCTACATTCATTGCAGCATTATTCACAATAGCTAAAAAGTAAAAGCAACCCATGTGTCAATCAAAAATGAATGAATTTTAAAAGTAGTATATTCACAAAATGGAATAGTACTCACCCTCAAAAAGGAAGGAAATTCTAACACATGCTACAATCTGAGCAAATTTTGAGGATGTTATGCTAAGTAAAATAAGCCAGTCAAAAAAGACGAATAATACATGAATCAATTTATATGAATTACCAAGAGCAGTCAAATTTATATAGAGTCAGAAAGTAGAAGTGTGGTTTTCAGAGCTCAGGGAATAGAGGAAATAAAAAATTTTAGTTTAGTAGATATCAAATTTCATTTTGCAAGATGAAAAGATTTCTGGAGATTGGTTTCACAACAATGTGAAAGAAGTTAACATTACTGAACTGTACACTTGAAGTGGTTAAGATGATAAGTTTATGTTAGGAGTATTTTACCAATTTTTAAAGTTTTTTACATTAAAAAAAGATCCAGCAATAATTAGTCCTTATGGGTATTCATCCCATAGTTTAGCAAAGTTATATCTACTCTAATACCCAGCCTGCTTCACTCTTTTTTGTAAAGAAAAAGACATACTATTCTTAGCATTTATTTTGTGCCCTGGGCTCAGAACAATATCCTCACATTAAATGTGTGGGCTGACCATGTTGTGTTTCTATATCTGGTGCTGTAACACTCTGCCCCAGACAGCAAAGGCTGCTGCGTGCATTCTTCCTGCCTTGGCTCATCAACATTCCAAGAGGCTTCCTCTGACCATTCTACTTAAAATTACAAATTCCTATGCCTGCTCTGTGGTTCCTGTTTCTTTTCCTACTACTTTCCTTCATAGGAGGAATCAAACTTCCACCTATTACTTATCGTAGTTATTTCATTGTTTTTCTTATTCTCAACCCCAACACTACCCACTCATTATATAAGACCCATGAGGAGAAATATTTACATCTCTTTTATTCACTGATAAATATCCAGTGGCTGAAACAGAATCTGGGACAGGGGCTCAGTACATTTTTTATTGAACAACTGTATGCACCAGTTAATCAGTAGTTGATAGATAACAGCATTCTATATGGCATGTGTGTGAATGTGTGTGTGTGTGTGTGTGTGTGTGTGTGTGTGTGTGTGTGTGCGCGTGTGTGTGATGCTTATATGCCACATTTGGAGATCAGGAAAGAGAAAGGAAGGAGGTGATGGTGACTTCCCCAAGACACACCTGAATTAGAACATTACTGATTCTCTGACCTGTGAAAAACCCACTCCTTTATACTGTTCCTAGGTTCTCATTTAGGAGAGAACCTAATTGACCTTGGTTTGTTTGTGACAGTCTGATTGTTCAAACTGAACTCTGGCAGGCATATTTAATGAGATTATGTTCAAGTAGTAATCATCTGAAATTATAGGTCACTATTACTCATTATGGATTTTTGAAGAAGTTCATCAGTCCCTGGAAGAAGTAGCAGACAGCTTAGGTGGGGCAAATCATTTGACTTGTATATGTAAAAATGAGCATTTGGAAGACAGTCTGGCATGGTCACAGATGAAAGATATGGAGCAGTAGTTGTCATGTTCTTTGATGTTTGTAAAAACTTCTGGAGAACTGCATGCATTATGTCCTTTTTTTAAGGGATTAATATCCAGAGTATATTTTAAAACTCCTACAGCACTATGTCCTTTGTGTATGCTTTGTGTACATCTCCTAAATAAACACTCTCCTTCATAAGAAGGATATTCAATTTCCAACATAATTTATGTGCATAAACTATGTTTTAAGGCAACAAAACCAGATATAAAACTTGCTTTAACTAATTCAATTTTGCAATACAGAATTATTTAATGGATGTGAAATTGTGTAAGTCATTTCCTTTGGCACTAACAACACACTGGGAATACATAAATAGGTAATAGGTACTTGAATTCCCTGCATGCACAAAAGGTGCTATGAAGCCATCCACATTTAACAAGGCTTGATTTTTCCTGTTTCTCTCCCCTACTGGAGCATCACCATGCTTACCTGTCTTCACTATAGAAGCCATTTGTTTTACCCTTCTCTTCAGCACAGGACTCACATTAAACCTAATAATCCAGAACACCTCTCAGGAAAACTATTCCATGGCAGTGTGTGTGTGTGTGTGTGTGTGTGTGTGTGTGTGTGTGTGTGTGTGTGTATACATCTCCTAAATAATCATTCTCTTTCATAAAAGAGAATTGAATTTCCAAATTAACATCTGTGTATGTAAATGCTGAAAACTTCAACTCCATAATTAAGTAATACTTGTGTGTAGTCAATACTTTTTTTAACAGAAAACTAAGAAAAATCACATTTGATAGACTTAATGAAAACCTATATTTTGGCACTTTGAGTCCCAAAAAACTGGGTCATAAGAGGCACAAACTGGAAATAAATCTCTCTCTGTCTCTCTCGTTTTTTTATCTGAAAATGTGAAATAATACCATAAGTTTACTGTAAAATTAAGTGACATAATATAGACAATCACTACACAGGAGGTATTATCAAACAATAGAATAAATGTTTGAAATATTTTTTAATTTATTACAAGAAAAGACATATTTCCATTAATACTCCCCAAAATGCTCCCCTGGTTTTGAACACACATATTCCATCGTTCTTACCACTTTCTTTTTTTTTTTTTTTTGTGGGTACCAGGGGTCAACCTCAGGACCTCGCACGCCAGCAGGAGCCCGTGCCACTGAGCGATATCACCAGCCCTTTTTTTGTATGTGGGTTCCGGGAGTCGAACTCGGGCCCTTGAGCTTGCGAGGCAGGCGCTTATGCTGCTGAGCCATCTCACCGGCCCATCTTGCCACTTTCTGAAGCTGTTTTGGAAGACCTCTTTCATAAGTGTCTTTATGTGTGCTGTCATGGTTGCCTTGATGTTCTGAATTGAATCAAAATATTTACTCTAATAATTATTTTAATTAAATAGTCACCAGGGCCGGTGATAAAGATCAGTGGCATAAGCGCCTGCCTGGCAAGCACGATGTCCTGAGTTTGACTCCCGGTACCTGGATATAAAAATAAATAAATAAATAAATAAATAAATATTCACCATATATTTTTTTTCACCATATATTTTGATCACTCCTTGTATACAGGTACTCTATTAAACTTTCATGTATGTTATCAGCATTTATTCATTGAGCAAATGATTTCTTAAACAATCACTATGCAATGAGCATTATTTTAAGTGCTAAAGATAAGGATGTGGAAGAAATCTGTGCTCTGTGCAGCTGACATTCCAGCTCAATGAGATGAACAATAAAACATGTAAAACACATAAAATGTTAAGTGGTAGAAAACGATACGAAGGAAAACAGAAAGGGAATAAGGGCCCAGGTGGAGGAGGGAGTTTCTACTTTAGTAGCTAGGGGAGGACTCATTCAGAAAATGAGTTGAAGAAATAGAACAAGGCAGGAAAATATGTAACAGAAAAGTAATGCAAGAAAATGTTAGATTAAATATCAATACCTTCAAGAAGAATTTTCTGGTGTGTTTCAGGATCAATACAGTGACGTAAGCAGAGTAGGAGGAAATGAGATCAGAAAGGAATAAGGCTAAGAACATGGTCCAAGGAGGCTCACAGGTCACTGTCTGGGCTTTGGCAATCACTCTGAGATGGAAGCCTTTAGTGTTTTGGATAAAGGACTGGTGTAACTTGACTTATATCTGAGATGCTGCATTAAGAACAGTGTGTAGGAAAAAAAGTATGCAATGCTCCCTATGCAAGATGGTGGTGGCTTGGGCCGGGTGATGAGGATAGAGGTAGCAGACCACAGCCCTCTTGTGGAATCGTGGATGTATTTTGAATATAGTACCTACATTATTTACTAGGATTTGTGAGGTGTACAAGAAGTTCAGGACTCAGAACAAGCCCCTGGTGATGCTGAGCGTGAACCACCCTTTGTGAAACAATGATGCAATCCCTTTGAAAGTGAGATCTGGTGTTGTTGCTTTCATGCCTCTTTTAGAGTCACAAACTATGAAATAACATTTAGGGTGGGAGGGAGCAAGGTTTACTTCCTGCCACTTGGCTAGCACAGGTAGTTTAATGTTGTAGAAAGAGACATAATTAAGGTTTATGGGTAATTTTAAATCCAAACATATAGCTATACATGTGACATAAATTTAAATGCTATAAGCATAAATATACATGCATGCATAAAAGACACACCCACAGTAGGCGTCTAATGGAGCAATTAAAATTTAAGATTTGAAGTTCAAAAACACGTGCTCTAGGCTCGAACCTGTCACTTAAGTAGCTGTGTTATACTAGATAAATTTACTGATCTTCAATCTCAGTATCCTCACCTGTCAAGTTAGAACCATAATAATATGTATTTAATAGTACCATTGTAATTATTAATTGTGTGGATGTATATTAAACACTTAATTACAGTGGCTGGCACCAAGGTCTTAACTGACAGTCATGATCATTACGGTATCTCTATTAATTCTGCATATCATAGATGGAAACAAAAAATCCCATCAGCAAAATCTCAATCATGTATTTTAATTGTCCAAAAGCACCATTCTCAGTTACTGGAGAATTTCTATCCTAAGCCCCTGCACAAATTCTGCTTCTAGAATTTGATAAGAAATACAGGAATTCAGCCAAATATTCCATTTCAGGCTCCAGAAATACATCTGCATTTGAATCTGCTTCACTTATTTCCCAAAGTAGGTCACTGGCAGATGACACCCTTTACTCTTGTATAAAGAAAAGAAACAAAACTCCCATTACTTTTGCATAACTATGCTTCTTTTCTTCTATTTGGTATTTTTTTCTTCTCTGTCTTTAGATTTCTTCTCCTTGTTCCACTTGGTCTTTACAGAAACTATTTAGAAACAAATTTTTTCCCTGCAATGTAATAAAGCAAATGAAAACATCCTTACCAGATGGCCCTAAGCATAATCTGCACTTCTGAAAATTATGCTGGACCATCCAATGCAAAGCAGTTTTTGCTTTGATATTATAGAGCTATTTTCTTAGGAACTTTGTGTTATTTGCCCTAAACAATATAGCTGCAAATGTCTTGAGTGCAGTGCTGCTATTGTGTGAGATCCTTCAAAATGTGCCACTTCTCAGCTCTTTGGTTACTGGAACTAATCAGTCTCTTCCCCACAGTTCTACATCACATTCTACTTTCAGTTCAAAAGAGTTTCTAAGGGATAACAGATAATATTCCTGCGATGCACAGAAGTTTGAGTAAAAACAAAAATGCTACCGACTGCATTTCTCTCCCAGTTTAAAACACACAGACTATGTGACAGATACTTCCCCTAACAGAATACAGTCCTCTTACTTTGAAGGTTCCCAACACAAAGAAATGATAGATGCTTAGGGAAATGGAAATATTAATTATGCTGATTTGATTATTAGATGTTGTTTACATATACTGAAGTCACACTGTATCCCATAAATATGTACTATTATTATGTGTCAATTTTTTTAGATTTAGAGTCCTTTTTACTATTCCTAATTCTTAGAACTCTTCAGGAAGTTTGCTTACTGGAAAAATATATTGTTGTTTTATTACATAATAAAAGTAGAATTTCAGCAATGTTAAAGGGATCGAGTACAAAAATTACTTTATTTCTACTTGGCGTATGCTAAATCTCACTCAAATTGAGTTTTTGACTATCAGGCAAAGTAAAATTTGTGGGTACTAAACAAATGTGCATCAAAAACTCATGAGTTGGGTTATGTGTTAGCAATTTAGATTCCTGGTTCCCACCCATAGACATTCTAATCCTCCCACTCTAAGTCTGAACCAGGTATCTTAAAATTTAAGAACATTTCTCTAAGGATTAAAAGATTTGGTGAAAAGCTCACTTTTAATAAGCAGCATGGCATCTGTCCAACCTTACCTACTCTTTCTAAATTTCATCCGTAAATACATTTTCTAAATAAATTTCCCTTTTATCTAAAATAAATTGGAAAGAATTGGGTTAGATTTTTGAAAGAAAGCCAATTATTGCTCCACAAAGTGAAAGTAGTATCAGTTTCACTTCAGCAACATTAATACACTGATAAAAATCTAAGAAAATATGCATCTGTTCAGTTCTTTGAAGGCAGTTTCAGGAGAAATAAGAACTTTCACAATCCTTGATTTTTCACTTTCAAGATCGAATATAGATGAAGTCCCTAGGACACTATCCTATTAATGTAATTACCCAGATATAAGGCATGGAAGGACGTGCCAGGTTGATTAGAAATGACAGTGAGAGAGCTGGCAAACCCAAGTAGAGATTTCTGAACTGACAAAATCAGAACTAAATTACATACATTTAGGTTAGAATAAATCTTGCTGAAGAATATAACCCTGTTTAAAGAGAATCCTACAAAGTAAATGGAAGTGAATTTGCCAGTGTGAAATGGCATCTGGTTACCAGTTCACATTTTAAAGATGTGCCATTGCAGTACCAACAAGACTTGAAAAGACAAGAGAACTCAAAGAAATCCTGGAAACAGACCATAGCCAAGCCAGTGCCAGAATCTGTAGGAAATCCCAACCACACAAGCCATAGGAGCTGAAATTAGACAGCTCACAAATGCTCTCTCAACAAATATACCACCCAGAAGATAAATGAGAGGAGCTTTGGGTCTCCATTCATTATTTATCTCTGACACAGTAACTCAGAAACCATGCTGAGTTATATTATAAATAGGGCCGGTTCCCCAGTTGAGAGACTCACTTTTTCTGCCTTAGTCTCTGCTAAGTATCTCCCATTCAAAATATATTAGGAGATTTTAAAGTTAAGAGAAGTAACAAGATTAAAAAGAGGGAGAACTGGTAGTGATCCAAGACATCTAAGATGATGTGGAAGACACAGTGAAAATGTTAGTATAAGGACTAGGTGAGAAATAACGTATAGGAGAATAGTCTTTGAGGATTTTTCATGCATCCAAACATTCAAATACAAGACAATGTGAGTAGAAGTTTGCCTAAATCTAACAAATCAGTGGTACATAAATAATGCTTTCATTGGCTTTTCATCACTGTGACTGAGTACCTGAGACACCCCACTTTAAAAAAGAAAGATTTCTTTTTGGCTCAGTTTCAGAGGTTTCTATCCACAGTTAGCTGGCTCCATTGTTTTTAGACCTGTGGTGAGGCAGCAACATCGTGGTGGGAGGGCAGGTGGAGGAAAGCTGCTTACTTCTTGGCATCCAGGAAGCAGAGAAAAGGGAAAAGAGTCCCAGAGGAAAGGTCAGGGGCTAGATTAGTCCCCAGGTCTTGCTCTTGTGCACCATTCCCTTCATCTAGGCCCCACCTAGATGTTGTTTCCATCACCTCCCAGTAATGCCATCAAATTATAATCTCATCAATAGATTACCCCACTGATAAAGTTAGAGCCCCCATGATTCAGTCACTTCCCAAAAGCCCATCAACAATCAACCCTTCAACACAATGAGCCTTTGGGAGGACATATCATCTTTAAACCATAATAAATGGCTATGGGGCAATGGGAATCAACCACAAGAAGCACACATTAGCTTTCCCTCCTGCCCTCAATCTGTGATGAATACAAGGAAGGCATATTTTTTTCAGTTAGTGCTAGGGGTTGACATTCTGATGACATTGTTCCACAATGGAGAGTGGGCTAATTCATGGTTAAAAGCAGTATTTTCAAATCAACTTTATTAAAATATATTTTGCATGCAATAAAATGCACCCATAGTTAGACATGTTTTGACAAAGGTATGTCCCCATGGGTCTACTATTCCAATCAAGTTATAGATAAAATATTTCCATTACCCCACAAAGTTCCCACATCCCACAGTGCAATCATATTCTTCCATATCCCAGAGAATCCTTGATTCTAATTTCTGCTGCTACAGAATAGCTTTGTCCCTGCTAAATCTTAAAGTAAGTACTTTTTTATCTCTAGCTTCTTCCAATTGACATAATGATTTTAATATTTAACATGTTGCTAAGAGCATGAATATTCATTCCTCCTTATATCTGAGTATGCCATTGAATGGACACACTGTTATTACTTATCTATCCACCTCTTGATGTATAGTTGGGTTGTTTCCAGACTTTAGGTATAACGAATAAGATTTTTAATAAACACTTTGTGTAATCTCTTGTAAGCAAATGTTTTCACTTTCTTGGGTAAATACCTAGAAGTAAAACTTCTGGGTCATATAGTAGGTATGTATTTAACTGAATAAGAAACTGCCAAACTCATTTCCAAAGTGACTGTAGAATTTTATGCTTGCGAAAGCAATATATGAAAGTTTCAGCAGCTCCACATTCTTGCCACCTTAGCCTTGTCAATCTTTCCCATTTTATCCATAGAAGAGCAGTAGTTTGATGATCTTAAAAACCAAAGAATGTGTTTGTTTGTTTAGCTTGATTTGGTTTTGATCTGCCCTGCAACCCCTTTTGAAGAACTGCTTCCCAAATCCATGTGCTTGATACATATCCCATGCCCTTCATTAGATTCTTTTCACCTCACCTGTCTTATAGGCCTTTGGCTACTTTGTTCCACTTCCATTGCTATGAGAGCCTTTAACACCAGATATGGCCACCCAGTTCCATGCTTCATGTTCTGGCTCCTCCTGACCTTTCTGGAGGCTCATGTCCCAGGAAATGGAGTGTGATTGCTAAATCTAATTATCCTATCTATAGAATTTTTTTTTTCTGAGCCAGGGTCTTGCTATGTTGCCTAGGCTGTTCTCAACTGGGACAATAGGCATTGAAACTGCAGCCAGTTGGGGATCCAGTCGAGAAGAGCAGAGAAGCTGTCTCCCTCTGAGATAAACATTGACCAGTGGGAAATTGGAGACAGGGTGGCGCTGTCAAGTAAGTCTCCTCCAAGTTTCTTATTCCATTAGACAGAATCTCAACTGCCATGTACAATGTGCTCAGTGGCCCATCCACTTACCTTAGGGGCTGCAACTGCTGAACAATTGTACATCTTCATAGCTCATCATGAAACAGTGCCACCCAGTAGTGAGATCTGAACTTCCAGTAAACCATTATCATTTAAATCTTACTCTGTTTTTAAGCTACTGTGATTCTCCTTGGGATCCTTCTCCTGATCTATCTCAATCTTCATCCTACTTAATGCCCTTTTATTCAAACTTCCACTGATTTTATGAATCATCCATTGTTTCTACTAAACTCCATTTTGGTCATTGAGTTTGTGTTGCCTACAGTGAAGGAGCTTGAATCAATTTTTCAGAAACTGTAATTTGGTAAGATATTATATCTCTTTAATAATTTATCCTACAAAAGGATCACAGGATCACAGATCCTGAGGATCACAGATATTAATGGGGTTCATAATCCGATGCAGCAGAAATGCACAGAACAACACTTGGCAAATAGTGGGTGCTAAATTTGCAGGACCATAATCAGAGAAATGTGCTTAGAATTGCATTTTCTATCAGATTTGAACTCAAAGCCCTGTGAGCTTCTTGTTATACCACATTTTATCTCAGTTCAGGTTAAAGACACCAACAGACTTGATTCTCTCTTTCATGTGCTATAAAAGATTCTGTCAGCTGATGTAATTCTTCATTCAAATAGTTACGTCTGGTCTAGATTACACTGTCCTCAGAAATAGAATTTTAATTTTATGTGATTTAAAGAGAAGTATATCTAAAAAAAATATTGAGGAAAAAAAACAAAGCTGGAGGATTTATAGCACTATCTATGAAGGCCACATGTAAAGCTATAGTAATTAAGACAGAGTAGGGCCGGTGAGATAGCTCAGCGGCATAAGCACCTGCCTGGCAAGCACAAGGTCCTGAGGTCAACTCCCAGAACCCACATAAAGGAAAAAATGGAGCCGGTGATATTGCTCAGCGGCACAAGCACTTGCTGGCAAGTGCGAGGTCCTGAGGTCAACTCCCAGTACCCACATAAAAAAAAAAAAAAAAAAAAAAAAGACAGAGTAGCATTAGCACAAGGACAGACAAAGTGACCAATGGAGCAGAATAGAGAAACCAAAAGTAAACCTATATGATCACATGCAATACAACAGGGGATTTTTGTTGTTGTCGTTCTTGGTCAATTAGATATCCATATATTAAAAAAGATGTCATCTATTTCACAATAAATACAAAGATAAGAGACCTAACTATAAAAATATAAAATAATAAGGAATTTAGAGGAAATTATAGCACATCATAATGATTTTGGTATGAATAAAGATTTTTTAGCAAGATACTGAAAGTACTAACCATAAATTTTTGTGTGTGTGTGGGTACCGGGGGTCAAACTCAGGACCTCACGCACCAGCAGGCGCCCGTGCCGTTGAGCGATATCACCAGCCCTTTTTTCGTATGTGGGTTCCGGGAGTCGAACTCGGGCTGTTGCGCTTGCCAGGCAGGCACTTACACCGCTGAGCCATCTCACCAGCCCTAACCATAAGTTTTTAAAGTGATAAAATAAACTACAATAAAATGAATATCTGTCCACCAAAAGATACCATTAGCAGAGTGATAATGTAACCACAGAAGAGAGAATATATTTGAACTACATATATCTAACAAAGGACTCTTACAAATAATGAAAAAACAATATAAAGAAAAAATTCTTAAACAGATCATTCAAAATATGCAGTATCTTTTTGGATTTGCAAATCTAAATGTGCAATAAGCACATGGAAAGATCAACTTCACTGACCATCAGAGGAGATCAAATTAAAACCTCAAAACAACCTGTTATATACACATACACTAGAAAGGCTAAAATAAAAACTATAGAAAATATCAAGTATTAACTAGGATTCAGAGCAATTAGAACTCTCATTTCTGGTAGAAGTATAAATTGATACCACCATTTGGAAAAATACTTAATGGTATCTTTAGAGCTGCATATACCAATTTTATATGACTCAGCAATTCCACTTCAGGGTATAGACTTAGTAGAAATGTTCATATATGCATTAGATATGCATTAGAATGTTCATTGCTGTTCATATTAGCCAAATGTCTATTTGTGGTAGGATAAACAAATAAATCAAAATATATTCACTAATGAATATTATAAAATTGAATACTGTACAATGATGCATAGCAATATGGGTGGATAACACGAAAAAGTGAAAGAAACCAGGAATAAAGAAGTACATGTCATGTGATCCAAGTTACATAAAATGCAAAAAGGTACAACCACAGTATCCTACCAGGCCTCGATGGCACTGATAAGGACGTACTGCCTGGGAGAGCATGAGGGGGGTCGGTAGAGTGATGCTCATGTTCTGCTTCTTGATTTGAGTGCTCATTACACAGGTACTTTATATTCAGCTGATGAAAATTGACTGAGCCAAGCATCTGTGAATGCAAAGGTTAACTTTGTATGTCAACTTGACTGGGCCACAGTGCTCAGATACTTGGTTAAACATCATAATGTGTGTCTAAGAGAGTGTTCTGGAAGAGATTAACATTTGACACAGTAGAGTAAGAAAAGCAGATTGTGCTCCATAATATGGGTGGGCTTCATCTCATTAATTAAAGGTCTAAATAGCCCAAAACTTAATCTCCCCCAAACAGGAAGGAAGTCTACAGCAGACAGCGTTGCAACACTGACTCCTCCCTGATCTTCAGATGCCGGCCCACGCCACAGATTGTAGATTTCCAGCCTCCATGTAATCACATGAGCCAATTCTGGTTCTCAGAGAAGCCTGGCTAATTCGATGACATGGAATTTGTCTTTACTTACGTTTTACTTCCACAAAAAAATTTTGTAAATAGTACTTCGGTGGCAATATTTAATGGAAGATAGTATCTTTGCAGCCTATTCCCTCAAACAAGACATGACTTGCATTCAATTAAGAATTAACAGTGGGGGCCGGTGAGATGGCTCAGCGGCTTAAGCGCCTGCCCGGCAAGCACGAGGGCCCGAGTTCGACTCCCGGAACCCACATACGAAAAAGGGGCTGGTGATATCACTCAGCGGCACGGGCGCCTGCTGGCACGCGAGGTCCTGAGGTCGACCCCCCGGTACCCACAAAAGAAAAAAAAGAGAATTAACAGTGGGCCGGTGATATAGATCAGCAGCATAAGGGCCTGCCTGGCAAGCACGAGGTCCTGAGTTCAGTTCTTGGTACCCACATAAAGAAAAAAAAGAATTAACAGTAACTATAATTGGCTAAAGCTCTGTTGTAAAAAGAGGTTACATTTTTCACTGAAGCAAGTTTGCAGTCATGACTTTTTTATGGCATTAAACTCAGTATATTATTCCAGGAGTATCACTATGTGTTATGAATTGTCACCATGAAACAGTAGATAAAATTTTTAATTATTGCATTCCAGTATTTTGCGACTAGCCATTTGGGGAGCATTACATTTTCTACAGAATTTTTTAATGTTTTTAAATTTGTCTCACTATATATCTCCAAAGTTTGGCATCCATCCTATGTTGGTGAATTTAGTCATTGCAGAATTTATTTGACTTGTTTAAAGATACATATTGTAAATGTACTTTTAAGCATAGGTTTTTAATGAAGGGGCCATAAACTTTTAGTAGTTCCAAACTTGGACAGAAAAACTATCTTGATTTTCATTGACCTCTAAATGAATTTTAACATTTTCTTGTTTATCGTTACTTCATTACATTAAAATTATAATAATAGACCCATCAGAAGAGCATGCTATTTAAAGCACTAATAAAGAAGCTCCTGTTTTATATCACAGTTTTTAGATTTGCCATAACAGAATTTCAATACAGTTGCTTCCTCTGCAATCTTAAGTATTATACCCCAGATATTTGAAAAGATTGCTTTGAGAAAGAACCTATAGTTTTGAGAATTTGGCCATTTGGAAATCTAGAGATTTCACTCAAAATAGAGGAGACATGTTGTGCTCTCTAATGCCTGTAACACATCTCAGTTCACTGATACGCTCCCTAGATTCCAGCCACATTAAAGCCACAACCAAGTTCCTCGGATTCTTTGGTCCCTTTGCATACAGTTTCCCTGCCCAAGTGCCCCAGCCTGCCCGTTCCAGCTCTACTCCCACCTTCAACCCCCCCTTGGCAAAGTTTTCTCAGTGAGCTGCTTCTGATTGTCCAAGGTCCCACTAAAGCCACAGTTGGGTACCGTGTGCCCTCTGATCTATTCCCCACTTCCTCCACCCTGCTCTCTTTCCCAGGACAGTTATCCGCATAAGCCTGTGAGTGGTCCTGCCCTGTGAGTTTGGGTTGTGTTCGGTTAATGGCAGGAGGTCTGAGGGAGGAGGGGGTTGACCATTTCTTCCCTTCCCTTTGGGCCCAGGGCTAGTACTACCTGGAGTTGTGAACTATGCCTGGTTGTTTCTTCACTCTCTGGCCATGCTTCGCAAATGGTCCTTTATTCAACCATCACAAATGGTCCTGTTTTGGCTGTACCACCCATTTCCTGCTGGCATCTGGATGGATTCCATCATTAACTGAATTAGGTCATGGCATCATCCCATCTCAAAGGCAGTTGTAGGCCTTCCTCTGATTCTTTAATAACTTTCTTAAAACTCTTATTGTAGCTTTTCCTTACGTGTCTGTTTCTTCATTAGCCCCTTAAATACCACAGCAATAACTGCATAACATCTGAACTCCCAGGACCTGGCTAAGCTGTCATATATAATAGGGGTTTAATGAAAAGCTTAGTGAGCAAATGTATAACAAAGTGGCAGAAATTATAAGGGTAATTCTCAACATAAATAAATGTTCTATTCAGTTATACTGGCCCTTTTCATCACATTATTGCTTCCAGTAAATGCTTTAAGCTTTAAACTTGATTTAGAAACTAGGAAAGAATTTTACAGACTTTATCACCTCTAGGCAACAATGTATTTTCATAACAGTTTTACCACACAACACATATTACTAAAAAAATCCAATTGTCATCTTGTATCAAATGGCATTTACTTTTCATCTTTGTAATTTCCTCCACAAGAATCTCAGAGTTCAGGGGGCACTGGGTAACATAAGGAACCAGCAATTTCATATTTTCTCAAAATTAAATAGTTTAATAGACTGCAAAAGCAAATCCCTATTTATATTTTCTTATTATTTCTCTCTGCAAAGTATTTATTATAGATTTTAAATGACAGGTTTCATAGTAGGAAAATGATTATATCAATTTAATTAGATTGTCACCTCAGGAGCCATTCTTTTATATTTAAGAAGTCTGGAACAGAAAAGATCCTGAGAACAGAAAACCACTGCAACTAGATACCTGATATACTGCCCATATATAACCTCAGAAAATATGATTATAATTATTTCTCTTTTATTTAATCTCAGAACTTTGGCTTAATAATCACACATTAAAGTAACAGTTGAAACTTCCTTTGTAGACAGCTCTGATTTTAACCTACTTTTACTATCCTGTGCTATATAGCTTTCCCAAATATTTTCATTTTTAAACACATACATAGTACTCATAAATAACAGATATTACTATTTTGTGTGTGGCTTTTTAAAAACTCTAGTAAATTGGGCTGGTGAGATGGCTCAGCGGCGTAAGCGCCTGCCTGGCAAGCGCGAGGGCCCGAGTTCAACTCCCGGAACCCACATATGAAAAAGGGGCTGGTGATATCGCTCAGTGGCACGGGCGCTTGCTGGTGCGCGAGGTCCTGAGGTCGACCCCTGGTACCCACACACAAAAAAAAAAAAAAACTCTAGTAAATTGCATGATACCATGGGTATTACTCTGTTACTTAGATTTCCCCCAAAATTGTGCTTTTGAGATTTATCTACATAGATGAATATGGGTAAAGTTCATTCTTTTCAGCTTCTAAATAGAAGAGACAGACACTGCCAATTGTCTACCCAATATCATGCCTCCCCTTTTTCTTCCTATCAGAAACACGACATACAGTCTCATTAACCCCTAACAATAGAATTCAATCAATGAATATGGGTTTTGTCCTTTTCAATAAGTCATTTTCCTTACTCTTTACTCCTTTACAGTCAAAGCCAGCACTGTAATGAGTATCTTTGAACAATGAACTTTGAGATGCTCTGAGTGTATTTGTTGGAAGATCATAAAATCATGTTGTTCCTTAACTCTGGAAGAATTTAAAACTCCTAGAAAAATGGAGGTTCTTTACATTCCCACAAACACTATACATGGTCTTGTTTCCATACCTCTTGGCCAACTTTAATAATGCTAAATCCTGACCAATGAGATCTTGTAAGTCTAGCGGTCAGGAAGTAGAATCTCATTATTTTCAAGCCTCTTTTTTTTTTTTAACATTTTAATTCAAAATCTTCTTTGTTTTGGTGGGTTATTTATTTGTTTTGTTTTGGGGTTGGTTGGTTGGTTGGTGATAGGGTCTGTCTATGTTACCCAGGCTAGCTTGAAACACACTTGGGCTCAAGTGATCCTCCTGCCTCAGCCTCCTAAGTAGCTGAGACTACAGGTATGCACCACCAGACTCAGCTTAGATTCTTACTGGGTTTTATTTTAAATTCATTAATTGCTAGTGAAGTAGACGTTTTGTTCTATAGTGGGGTTTCTTATTTTTTATTGCACTTTTCACTACTTTTTTTGTGTGTGTGGGTACTGGGGGTCGACCTTAGGACCTCGCGTGCCAGCAGGCGCCCGTGCCATTGAGCAATATCACTGGCCCTTTTTTCGTATGTGGGTTCCAGGAGTCGAACTCAGGCCCTCGCACTTGCCAGGCAGGAGCTTACGCTGCTGAGCCATCTCACCGGCCCCTTGACTACTTTTAAATTAATTCAGGGAATCTAATTATACAAATACATGAGTAAGTCCAGATGTCTTTGCAAATGAAGAATTCAGTTCATTAAGAGCTACCTTTGTACTAAGTACTTATTGCATCCCATCAATGCTAGTCCTCATGAAAAATCTAAAACACAGTAAATAGGGATCATTATTCTTATTCCTTTGTTATTTTTTATAAATTTTATTATATAATAGACATTATTCTGAAGTTCATATGGCCACAAAGAAGTTATTATTTATCATGATTGAAATTTTAAATTAGGAAATGGTGGAGCAGAGATTTAAAATTTAAGTCCAGTGACTCCAAAGTCGGTATATTTTCATTACACAATCATGATTATAAGACATTTTTCCTGCACCTGTTGTATGCAGAAAAATTATTAGCTGCTGTAGAAAAGAAAACAAATAAAATTCAAACAAGTCATCTTCTAACCTATGAAGAAAAAGAAAATATACATTCATACTGATTTTCAAGTGTAGAATTGAAAATTAAGACATATTTAAGAAACAACTTGGGCCGGTGAGACGGCTCAGCAGCTTAAGCGCCTGCCTTGCAAGCGCGAAGGCCCGAGTTCGACTCCCGGAACCCACATACGAAAAAGGGGCCGGTGATATCGCTCAGCGGCACGGGTGCCTGTTGGTGCGCGAGGTCCTGAGGTCGTCTCCCCGGTACCCACAAAAAAAAAAAAAAAAAAGAAACAACTCTTGGTTACGGAAAATATGAGGGAAATGGAAATTTTAAAAAAAATTGAATATCACCAGAGAAATGTCCCATAATTGCTACTTGGACACAACTTTAATTTTTGTAGGTTAAGTGAATACAAGTGATGCATTTACTTCTAGAGAAGTTAGTGCTGCTTTTGCTCATAAAATTCTCCTTTCAGAATTAATTGAAATTGACTTGGCTACAAGTACTCTCAGTTGATTTGGGAACTGGCTCAAGAGTCACGAACAAGGAATAATCATAAACCTCTGAGTGCCTAGTTTTCTAGTGGGGTGGCATAGAGATTGATGGATGGAGTTTCATTTAGCATCTTCATTAATGATCTGAAAGAGGGAGCAAATAGATTGTTAATGAAATTCACAAATGGTAATATGTAGGGCATTGCAAACACTGATAAAGGTAGCTAAATTATCAAAAGAAACCCCGAGTTTAAAAATATCTAGACACAAACCACCTAAAATGCAACATGGAAAAATGATCATTAACAGTAGGATGTGTGGGCAGGAATATTGGGAAAGAAGTCGGTTGTGGGAAAAAAATGTTTTTATGATGTCATCTACTAAGAAGACTCCAAAGCACTATTTCTAAAAGAGACCCAGGAATTAAGTGAAAAGTCAATTAGTTCTCAGCTTATAATGTGAAATGGTAGACAAAAAAGAACTCTGGCTTACTGCTGTGGAATAGTGCAGAATTTAGAATCAGTAAGAGCTGAGGTTCAGAGGCAAGTCTTCTATCAGGCCCAATTTTTTGCCTCTAAAGGGAGAATCATCTTAGCCACCTCCCAGGCCTGCTCGAGGCAGTGATGCAAACAACCAGGCAGGCTGGGCATGGTGGCACACGCCTGCAATTACAGCACTTGGGAGGCTGAGGCAAGAGGATCACTGCGAGTTTGAGGCCAGCCTAAGCTACAAAGTGAATTCAAGGCCAGCCTGAACTGCATAGTGAAACCCTGTCTCAAAAAGACATACATACATACATACATACATACATACATACATACATAAGTAAAAACGAGGCATGGTTCCCGGCAGGAACAGAAGTCCAGCAACTCCTGGCTATACCTGGGATGAAGCAGGCTTGCTATGAATCTGTCTCAAGACGGGTTGCTGGACTCAGGACTGAGTATTTTAACTCCCAAAATGCAGGCTTAAACCAAAGAAAACCCCAAAAAGAGTACCAGAAAGAAATTAATCCAGCTCACTAACTCCAGGAACACAGCTGAAGCAGGCAAGGCTGAAAGCAGAGAGTGCATATTTAACAGAAACAAAATGTAAGTAAGAGTAATGAGGTGAAATTAAGAAAAGGAAAGCTTAGGCTTTAGATCAAGAAAAAAAATTTTCCTTGACAATTCAATTAGATATTAGCAGAATATTCATATAAGGGGAATAGTAGGTGAATCATTTCTTAAAGTATTTCAAATTAACTGGATAATGGTTCAAAAAGTTTATCATTGAGAAAAAAAGCCATACTGACTTCTTTGGGGCTCTAATGCCTTTGACAATAATTTTCACACTACTATGTTTCAAAACTGTCCAAGAGGTTCTAAAACTGTAATAGAATAATTGACCCTTTTCTTCAAATTCATACTAAAAATCCCTGATAAGTCATTGAACCAAATTTTTATAGATTTGAATGTCCTTTCCTCTCATAAATTATTCCTAAACACTTTTGTATCTGCTATTACTGTATGTGATGGTATCTGACTTTTCTCACAATTATATATGGCATTATTTCACATCTAATTCTACTAAATTTCATGACATTCTGCAAAATAAATCATTCTGTTCAGATGTTCCAACTCCTAGACAAATGTGAAGTTCTCAGCACTGAAAAAATCATACCTGAGAGGTTTCTGATCTGGTGCACGTTAGATAACCAGCAAATTATAGTGAAGATCCAGAAGAAACAGCAAAGGCAAAGGGCAGGAATCAGATTCATGCATCAAATACCATTCAAAAAACATATGTGTGAGGGCCTGGTAATTTAACGATGATGAATACAAACTAAACTTCCTACATGTAAAGACCTATGTCCTAATGAGAAGGCATCCACCAAATAGATGAATGAATTCAAATGTAATACAATTTCCAAGAGCCAGAAGGACTATGAAGAAACATAATAGATTTAAGGGATGATTTGGGGATGGGAATATGAAATAGAGCAATTTGAGGCAGAATGTTCAAAGAAGATCTCTTAGGAAATGACACCTGAGAACAGACTTGAAAAAAGTGAAAGAGGAAGCAACTAAGGAAAATCACATTCCAGGAAAAGGAAGAAGCAAGCACAAAGGCTCTACTCTTGAATATTTCCAAACTGTACAAAAGAAAAGACAAACTGTGATGGGGAAAGGGGAAAGGAAGAAAGGGAAAAAGAAAAAATATATTTATACACAAGATAGTTAAGATAGCTATACAGCTAGTTTCTCTTAGTTCATTGAAAAGAAAGGTTTGTGCTAATATTGTCTGGACAAGATATCATGCCTATTATCTTGTACTCTGAATAACTACTACAAAGACAACAATATGCTATGTATTTATTATTGTAACTCTCCTACTAACCTGTTTTGAAACTGTTTTATTGTTATTTTTATGTTGTTCTCTTTAAAATAAAAAAAAATTTTTAAAAAAAGAATATTTCTGGAGCAGCAGGAAAGCCAACATAAGTAGAATGGAGTAACCAGGAACCTGAGAGTAGTCATGAGCGAAGGTGGCAAAAGTGTTAAGAATAATAACTAGGCAGGGGCCAAATCCTGCAGAGCCTTGAAGGCCAGGGCAAGGAATGGAAAGAGGCTGAAGATTTTGAGAAAAGAAATGTGTTAGCTTTTTATCACTGTGACCAAATACCTAGGAAAAAGCAATAACTTAAAGCAAGAAAAGTTTATCCCAGCTCATGGTTTAGGGATCTCCATCCATGGTTGGCTGGTTGCATTGCTGTGGGCCTGTGGCAAGGCAGCAGCATCATAACAGAGCACAGAGGAACAAAACTGCTCACCTCATGGCAGCTAAGAGATGGGGGAAAGAGCCAGAGAGGAAAGGCCAAGGACAAGATACACCTTTCAAAGGCACAGTCCCAGTGACCTACTCCCTCAAACGGCCTCGCCTCCTTTTTCCACTACCTCCCATAATGCCATAAAATCATGATCTCATCAATGAATTGATCCACTGATAAAGTCAGGGTCCTTGTAATACAACCATCTTTCAAAAGCCCCACATCTGAAAACATGAGACTTTTGGGAAGCATTTTATATCTAAACCATAATATTCTGCCCCCAGGAAAAGATTTACATTTTTAAAAGATAATTCTAGCTGCTCTTTGGAAAACAGATTTTATTAGATGCAGATGGGAGAAAAAAAATCAAAAGAGGGCCGGTGAGATGGCTCAGCGGCTTAAGCGCCTGCCCGGCAAGCGCGAGGGCCCGAGTTCAACTCCCGGAACCCACATACGAAAAAGGGGCCGGTGATATCACTCAGTGGCACGGGCGCCTGCTGGCGCGCGAGGTCCTGAGGTCGACCCCCCCGGTACCCACAAAAAAAAAAAAATCAAAAGAGTGGAAATATGGAAGCCATTTTACTGAGCCAGGAAAAGACAAAAATGAAAACAGAAAGAATAGAAACAAGCCTATAAACTCAGAAGACATTTTGAAGATAGAGCCAATAGATTTTGCTGATGTGTCACATAAGAGGAATGCCAATTAGCTGAGGGGCTGTGCTGCTAAGGCCTTCTGATGGAGTGCTTTATAAGTGAGCTGCTATGCTGTCGAGCATAGCAACCCTCATACGTTCAGTGTCTTTGGGAGAACAGGTGACGATGACATGAGATTTTTGCTGTTGTTTTTGTCCATCCCATAAAGGTCCACCCCTGTAGGTATCTCTGCTGATTAAATACTTCAAATTATATATATACACATATATATAAAATATACAGAGAAAGACAGAGAGAGGCACTTTGGTAAATTTCAGAATCCATCTATCATTTTGAGGAAGTCATATCTTTGTTGTCATTCATCCTAAATTGATTTCCTTCATGTTTCAAAACCACACACATACCTCACAACCACCTCACACCAACCCCAAGTTCACAGTATTATAAAATCTGCTGAACACACCTTCCAAGCCATCAGGCTTTTAGAGCCCTCCATCCTGAGTCCTTACTGGGGAGCTAATACCTGGTTAATGGGGAAATGTGGTTGTGTTCTATTCCAGATGCTCCTTCATCATGCTTTTTCTCTTCCCAAGCATTTCCTGAGGAATGCTTTCTCTGTGTTCAGCATCATGGCCCCGGACTCTGGAGGGAAGGACATCTGGTTATCTCCGCCCTATTGCCTAGAATTCTCTAATAAATCTAAACTGAGTAGAAAACTGCAGATAATCTTGGTATTCTGACTTCCCTCACACCCTACAGCAAGGAAGTCACAAAACCATATTGACCTTACACCAGGACTGACTGTGCATCTGTCCCTCCTTCTTGCTTTCATCATCATCCCTTTTGTGGCTGCACTAAATTAATCATCTTCCTTTTTTCTCCAAAGAGCTGCTGATGATCTTTCTTAAGCAGAGATCTGGGGACTTCCCATCACCAAGAACAGCATTTCACATTGTGCTTGTTGAGACCCTAGGAAGCTCCTGCCCACCTCTCCAGCTTCCACTGGGGATGAACACTCTGCTTTCAGTTATGTATCTGCTTTCTGAAAGAGACATTTTTTTTTTTTTTTTTTTTGTGGGCACCGGGGGGTCGACCTCAGGACCTCGCGCGCCAGCAGGCGCCCGTGCCGCTGAGCGATATCACCGGCCCCTTTTTCGTATGTGGGATCCTGGAGTCGAACTCGGGCCCTCGCGCTTGCCGGGCAGGCGCTTAAGCCGCTGAGCCATCTCACCGGCCCGAGACATTTTTATAAAGGGAGAAAAAGAGAGAGAGAGAGAGACAGAGACAGAGAGGCTCACCTAGACTGCTCCTAACTCAACGTATATTCAACCTCCTTCAAAGCTAATCTCTTGTTTCACCTGCCACTTCAGCGACATCCTCAGCATTACACACTACAGATTAGCCATGCGGGTCTGCCCACCCTTCCGATAACAGGCCATGCCCTAAAACACGGGCACGCAGAAAAGCTTTTTCCATTACACATCTTATGCTGTCAAAGGATGGTTGCTGTCATGAATGACTATTATTCCCTCTTTTCATCATATTTATCCCTTCACTATCTCCCCTCATCTTTAAAAGACTCATCAGCATCATCTTTCTGAATCTCAAGTGCTTCTGTGTCATTACAGTTTATTTATGAAAGTGTTTCCCAAATAGTAACATAAGAAGAAACCAATGCTGTCCCTAAGGCTCCTGTTTCAATGCTGGGTTTTCATTTTGCTGATAATCTAAAAGTAAATCTTCAAAGTGGAAGTTTTTTTACACAGGGATGAGTCTCCATTTAAATACATTTTCATGGGATAAAATTCTAGTTTCCTTAAGTGAGATTGCTTCAAACTGAAGTCATGGGAATCTCTAATCATTATTATGAAATTCTCTACTGTGTTTCCTTTACCAAAAGTTTATGCAAAAGCTTGAGATTTTTATCGTTACATAGTTCTTTAGATAAAACAAGCACATTTTGTTGTAGGTGTTTAAGTTTCTTTCTTATCCACTAGATAATGGAAGAGCTGGTTTTAGTTGATAATATGCTAGTTGAGCAAATCCTTCCTTTCCCATGTTATAATTAGACCCAAAAGTCTAATTGCCCATTACACTGGACCTCGCCATTTAAATACTTGAAGTCTAAAACTCCTTGGTCTTTCTTTGTCCTACTTAAGGATAAAGGAGATAATGAAAGTAAAAGTATCTCAAAGCAATACATATGAGATGTTATTATGAATTTCAGAGATCTAAACATAGGATATCTTGCCTGAAAACTAGAAATGAAGAAAAGTTGTCTCAACCATAAAAATCTGCCTTGACGTCAGTTAGTGATTTCAAATGTCCGAGGACACCTAGAGAGATGGCCAGCCACAGCTTTTCCTTAGGCCTGAGCTCAGGAGCTCCTTGGGAAAGAAACTGAACCATTTCCATATTGGTGGCCAGGAATATAAGACATCACTGAACTGGAAGAAGCACAGAGTAGCCAAAAGATAGTGAGGTGAGCAAGTCCCCAGACAGGAAATAAAAAATAAATAGCAAATGTTCTGGCTTGCACTGCAGAGCAGGTATTGAGGAAAGAATGATGACGTGTTGTGAATTCCTGAACTCACTGTGACTTACCTACCTGAGGAAGCTGAGAAAGGTGTGGGAAGGAGGAGCCTGGCTGGTAGAAAGGAAAGAACTATGTTCAAAACTATGTGCTGGCTTTTCTGCTGCCAAGAAATAGTTGCATGTAAAAATAGAATAGTGATTTCTAATTGATCAAAGAAAGAGGTGAGGGCCAGGGACACAGCTCAGCGGCACCTGCCTGGCAAGGGCAAGCAAGGTCCTGAGTTCGATACCTGGTACCAAAAAAAAAGAAAGAAAGAAAGATGTGAACCCTGGAGATTATATAACAAAAGATAGAGGATTTCCAGAGGAACAGGTAAAATATATACATATAAATGCCCCAGCACTGTCAAGGTCAAGAGCAGAGCAGGATGGGAGCAGGCCACAGGAGATGGGGTACCATCACCTCAGGAATAGCCTAAGCAGTGTATCAACAACATACCAGAAAAGGGGCACAAACAGCTTGACCAGAGAAAGAGCCACTCTGTACAGATTCCACATGAGATGCCTCCCCCTCTTCTCTTTATTTAATGACACCTGTAAAGGCACAAAAGGGAGCCTGCTAAGATCCTGCCATTTGGTAGGTAGGAGCTAGAGATCATGCCAATGTAGGATAAAGTTTATATTCTTGGGAACCCTGTTGGGCTCCTTGGCAGGCAACCAATGGCATATTCAAAGTGAGTGATATGGGGAAGAAATTTATAGAAAGGCTACTTACAGAAGAGTAGTCAGGGTTAGTGGGAAACCAAAAAAGAAAGGCAGTGGATGCTTGAAGTCCAGGAGAGAAAGTTGTCTGGCATAAGCTGTAGCTGTAGAGAGATAAACAATAGCCACAGCCAGACCCAGTAGAGAGAAGCCTGCCCTCAGTCTCCACCTACCTATTGATACTAACTGGTTTAATCCAATAGGAAGCTAGAAGAGAAGCAAACTAATTCATTAACTCTATAAAACTAACCCATAGGGTAGTGTTGGAAAAGGATAATGAGTAGATCTGGAGATTCAAATGCCAGGTACCAAAGATCCACAAGCTGGCAGGTAGTCCAGGAGAACATGTGAATATCTGCAGTGCTGTTTTCCCCATTATCAGCATAAATTCTGTTGAGACAAATTTTATCCCTATGTCATTGGAAATAGAAAGGATAAAAAAGATGATGATGATGATGACAACAACGATGATGATGGTAATGGAGATAAAAGAAAAGGAAATAGGAAGAAGGTAGAGAAAGAGAAATAAATAATACAACAACACAAATACTAATATTCAAAACCTGTGCACTTAACAACTACTTGTTGAACATGTACTATTCGTTAGGCTGAGCACACTGCTAATAACAAGAATATGAACAGACATGGTCTCTATTCCTAGGAGAATCTTATTTAGCGGAGAAATCAGATCCGTGAGTTGGTGATCATAGCACAGCATTAGCTATTACATGGATAAGTAAATTTAATTCAATTAGCTCCTGTGCTTATTTTATTAATAGTAATGATGATTAGTATACTTATTATTATTATTAAGTTCCATGTATCAGGCAGTGTGTTAAACTACTTTAATCAGACTCCTATCATCATGAGATAATTAAATTTGATCATCTGCTATTATCTTCACCTGACAGATGACAAAGTTGACACTTAGGAAGTTTAAGTGACGTACTAAAAGTCTTCCGGCTAATAAGAAGCAGAGTTGTGACTGACACCCTTGCATTCTGATTCAAGAGATACACACCCCTAACCACTACAAGCCACTGTCACTTAAGTTGAGACCACCATGGTTTTCCTTAAAAACTGCTGAAATCTGTATTTTTTCAAAATCCAAGATAATCATCTTGATCTATCAATTTGTTGTGTCCCCTGTTATTCTTCTCGATATCTATGACTTAATTTACTAATTGCATCAAATATGACATTTGCTCAGTTACACTAATTAGCACTGTTTTGTTTACTAAATGAAGACAGGGTAGAATGGAGTTTGCTTCCTTGAGGCCCATTATTAAAATAATTATTCCCCAGAGGGTGAGGTGGACGATAGGAATGAGCTGCACGATAGCATGTGTGGATACCTGTGGCCTTTAGCGAGGAGGATGGCCCTGCCCCAATTACTCCATCTGGAAGAGCTGCTACCTGCTGTAGTTCACACATGAATGGCAACAATTTGCATGCAAATAGAAGCCTACATGCCTTCTTGGAGCTAAGAGCTGTATTTCAACATTTCACAGTGGAATTATTCACTGGACAGGACGCTGCAGCTCTGTGGATGTGCCAGCCAAAACCCTTCTAAATACCGAGCTCTGTGTTTCACAGCAAGATTGTTTATTGAACCAGTTCGTGGAAGCTCCAAAGACTTCTCTGCTGAAATCCTGCCAGCTCCAAGCTCTGATTTTGACATTGATGTTGTCAGTTGAGATTAAGCATTGGTCTTAATAAATGCTGGCAGACTTCTTCTGAGGTATGATCACCCGTGTTCTGCGGCTAAGTAGCAAAGCTTTGGACAGGAGTGAAGTGAAGGTCTTGCAAGTGACAAGTTGCCTTTGTCTGATTTCTGTTGCTCTCCTTCAATTCCCCATTTCCTATAAGATAAGAGGCAAGTTCCTTGACCAGTAATCATGGAGCTTCACAAGCTAAGGCTTATTGATCTTTTCACCCTTACACTGACCCACTCCTTTATACTCCAGCAATCCAAAGGTACTTCTGTTTGTCCTTCCGTGGTATGCAGTACTAACTTCCTTCCTAACACTCACTGTTCCCCCCTGTCTAGAAGGATCACCTTGTCTATTTCTGGGTGGAAACTTGTATTCATCCTTCAGAACCCTATGTAGACTATCCTCTGAGACCTTAACTGCTTGTTTCAAATAAAGGTAATTTCTCCATGTCTGGAATCTCATCTATATATTTACTATTATTACATGAAGCAATAAGATATAAAAGTACATAAAAGTCTTGCCTATAGAGTCTTGTCTCATCTTTATAGCTCCAGATCTCAGTACAATATTTGTCATATGATGTGTGGTCCATCCTATTTGTTGAATATAACTGAATTCTTCACCAGTACATAGTATCAGAAATATTTTAAAACAAACTACATTATGTTAGCAATTCAGGAACTAGTGCTACATTTTTTACGTTTGTTTATTTTTATTCATAAAAATACAATGATCTTACAAAAAACAAACAAAAAGGAACAGCATTATGAAGGGTTCAAAAGAAATTTTCCTTAACCTCCCTAACCAGAAAGAGAGATTTTAACATTATAAGCCAATGCATATCTACATTCATATCTATATATCTATAATGTATGTATAAATATTCTTCTATAATTCAGAAATAGAGCTTTAACTGCAAGGTTTTCTTCTTTTTTAAGAAATTTACTTTTGGGCCAGTGAGATGGCTCAGCGGCGTAAGCGCCTGCCTTGCAAGCGAGAGGGCCCGAGTTCGACTCCCAGAACCCACATACGAAAAAGGGGCCGGTGATATCACTCAGCGGCACGGGCGCCTGTTGGCGCACGAGGTCCTGAGGTCGACCCCCCGGTACCCACAAAAAAATAAAAAAAAGAAATTTATTTTTAATCCTAGGGATGAATTATCCTTTGTAGACAAAGATGACACAGTGGAGAAATAAGTATCCCCTCCTGATGGAACAAGACAGTGAGGCTTGCTGGAATCCATTTCGCACAATCAGTTGATCTATTATCTCCCGATTATGGAAGTGGAGAAATGAGATATTTAATCAGGACATATTTTAGAAAGTTGTAACATATTTACGTATTTCCCTAAGGCCCATAATGAAGAACTCTTAATATTTCATTTTCCTTATTACCAGAAGAGAGGAGTTACAATTAAAACTCTCCTTGTGGTCTTAGTCGCAGAACAAAGGAAGATTTCAACATCTCTAGGTCATGCTGGCAATGACCCCCACAGTCAAACTAGGCAAAGTACTCCTCAAGGTTAGAGCTCGGGTCACCTTCCCACTCCATCTTTGTTCTGTGTCTTCGCCAACAATCTCTTTCCCTACCTCACAGAAGGACATCATGTGTTGAGAATCTCTTCTGTAGTTGGCAGGTCATTGAAAATAATTATTCCTATGTGTAGGATAAAGTAGACATGGTCCACTGAACCGATTCAGGACCAAGGACCACATGCTCCATGCCCTGTGAAGTAACCTCTGGTGAGGAAGGTCATCACAAATAAATAAACTGAGCTACATTCATGGAGAGATCTAGAAAGAATTGGAGTAGGCCACCTTTAAGATCTTTTTGAGGGCCGGTGAGATGGCTCAGCAGCATAAGCGCCTGCCTGGCAAGCGCCAGGGCCCGAGTTCGACTCCCGGAACCCACATACGAAAAAAGGGCCGGTGATATCGTTCAGCGGCACGGGAGCCTGCTGACACGCGAGGTCCTGAAGTCGACCCCCGGTACCCACAAAAAAAAAAAAAAAAGATCTTTTTGAGCTAAAAAGTTATCTGATTTAATTAGTGCCAAGCAATATTATTCACTGAGCCAGAGATATAATCATTGAACCAGAAAACATTATCAAACACCAGAATGCTGATTCTGACTCCATCAGCTGTCAAATCCTCATATTTTTGAGAAGCTACACTTATATTTAGATGCATATTATAGCTAAGTATATTCTGTTCCTAAACAAATCGAGACCATATAGCTGGGAGAATCCATAGACGAATGATAGCTTTCTGGACAAAGACACACATTTGGCTCTCTTCCAGTATTTCTCAATGTGCTATTCTCATAGTGCAGGTCTAGGACTAATGATACCAAAAAGAAGAAAAAGCATTCATTGTATGGTGAGGGGAAGGTGGGTGCAACTCTCAGGGATGTCTGAGTCACACCAGACAATGCTGCTTGCTTGTCATCTCCCGTGTGGTCTGAGGAGAGCAAGTGACAGAAAGCAGATGGCATGATCATTGCGATGGAAATGAGAACTGAAGAATAACCAGATCCCAGCAGCCTTAACACCATGGCCCTTGATAGCTAAATTTTTTTTTAACCATCGCTGAGCATCAGTGAGAAGGAACAGGCTAATTCATTAGATGTTTTCAACGTGTTTTTTCTTTTCGTAAATGTATTCTGTGAAAAGAGTGTTAGTTTATGTTCAGGAAGACCAATCTTTTCATTCATATTTAGTTGTCCTCTGTGGAGGGGGGAGTAAAATAGAAGTATGGAAAAGAGAATTACTTAGAAGGGTAAACTAGTGTAACAGGAGAAAGCGCAACCTTGCTCAGTTTCTAAAAAGTAATGTCCATTAAAGGTCAGCTCGGGGTGTGTGTGTGTGTGTGTGTGTGTGTGTGTGTGTGTGTGTGTTCCCTAAACCTGGAAAGGCACACAGGCTCATTCACCAAAAAGAGCCCAATCTTGCATGTAGCATGTTTTTGTTACAGTCCAGGAAATAGAAGCTAGGGACTTTGGAAGCTGAACAGATGGGAGTAAGTGCCTGGAAGCCTCCATTCATTCTCTCTTTCAACCTCTCTCCCCTCCTCTCTTCTCTCCTCCTCTCCCCACCTCTCCTCTCCTCTCTTCTTTTCTCATCTCCTCTCCTCTTCTCTCCCTTCTTCTTCCCTCTTTCTCTCCCTCTCTCTCCATCTTTATCTTCTCTATCTTCCTTTATCTATTTCCAGAAAGGGTCCTTGACTCTTTATTTCATACTGGCAACTTTCTAATTCAAAGAGGTCTGAATTAAATAAGCATGAGTATACAGGACAAATCAAATGCTTCTTATAAAATAGCTGCTTGAATAAGGTCTACAATTAGATAATAGTATTGTATCAACACTGATTTTCTGATATTGACCATTGTGCGATATTTATATAAGAGACTGTCTCTGTTTTCAAAAACACACATTGCAAAAGGGAAGGGGAGCAAGAAATAGAAGAAGAGGGGAGGAAAGGGGAATGAAAAAAGAATTAAGATATGTTATGTACAACTTTCTACAATGAATGTAATTATTATGTACTGCAAACGTACTAATAAAAATTTTAAAAAGGAAAATATCACAAAGGAGAAAAGTATTTAGGGTTAAGAGACATTGTAACTGTGATTATAAATGTTTCAGAAGAAACAGAGAGATAGATGATAGATAGATAAAACGAGAACATCACACTGACACAAAAAATTATATTGCTGAAACCCTAGCTTTGCAACTGATTAAAGGCAATGTTGATCATGTTGCTCTTTCTACCTGTAAAGCAGAGAGGAAAAGAGAATTCACCTTCTAGAGTTGAAATCACTGGTAAGTCCTTTCCTGGGTCCCCAGCATCTGAAAATAATAGCTACTTGTTATAGAGGGTTTATTATGGCATCACTTATCATCCCCCCCATTAAATTAGAAACTCTTCTCAATAACCCATGGGTCCCAATGTCTAACTAGCAGGTTGGCGTGTGTAGGGAGCTCTGGACACATCTATTGGATGCATGAATGAGTGAGCATAAGCAGGATATCTGAAGACCAGTGGCCACTGCTACAAATAAATTAAAGCCCTGGTTCTTGACAGATTCAGGTGATGAAGTGTTGGGGTTGGTTCACGGAGCCATAGGTTCAGCACCAGTTTAGTGGGCCTGCTGCGCGGTGTCTGCGTACAGACTGTATCTCAGATGCTCTTCATCCCAATCACTGGCTTAATCACCTCTGTTGGCTTCTTAGGGAGTGAAGAGTTTCTGCTTTTAAAAGAATAGCTGCCTGTGATCCCATCTTTTCCATTTGGTCAGCCTCCTATTATTGTCGATTCTCCCCTTGCTCTAACAAGTGGCTTCTGCTCATCACAGAGCATTCTAGGCTCACATATCCCTTTATCCCTGTGTGGAGTGGAACACAGCAGCTAGTTCCTCCCTGCCCACATTGTGCCGATGCTGAAAGAGACACAACCATGAGGCAGGAAGGAAAGGTGGTTTTTTAATCAGAACAAATGCATCCCAGCTCAAACCTATGCTTCATTTAATTAGAAATCAATTGGCTCTGGTCACCATGACCAAGTTCCTCTTTTCATAGAAAACCAGAATGAACTCTCTCTCTCTCTCTCTCTCTCTCTCTCTCTCTCTCTCTCTCTCTCTCTCTCTCCATTTTTATGAGAAAAACTGAATGGAGTTTTGAAATTTTAAAAAAGCGTTCTGTAGAAGAATCACAGTAAGAAAATATACATACTGTTTAAGCATTTCTAATCCAAAATACTTCAAAATCTGAAACTTTATGAACAACATGATACCACAAATGGAAAATTCCTTACCTAATCTCATCTGACAGGTCATATTCAAACTGCAGGTGCACCAACAAATATTGTATAAAATTATCATTAAGTTATGTGTATAAGGTGTACAAGAAACATAAATGAATTTTACTTCTAGGCTTGGTCCCATCCCTAACATATCTCATTATGTATATGCAATATTTCAAAATCCAAAAACAAAATCTGAAACACTTCTTGTCGCAGTTTGCAACCATGGCACGGCACAAAAGGATGAAAGATTACTCAGAGATTACTTAGAGTCAATGTCTAATCCATACTCTAAGAGGGCCCAGAGGGGCTGCCATTAACCAAGACTCCTCAGCCTGAGAAAGTCTCAAAGGATAGGCCCGAACTGAAGCCTCTGTGGCCTTTTATTGATAGAACCAGGAAGCAAAGATCAAAGAAAGAAGAGAGGCAGGTACTCATGCAGGTGACAGGGAAGAACAGGGGACAGGGGACAGTGACATTGGCCTGTTAAATGACTGACACTGGGACTAAATTAAATGATAGAGTGAAGAGGACAAAGTCCAGGATATTGACTCCTTAAGGCAATGCATTTTGATCCTACTGTGACTTGTGGCCCAGTAGACTATCCTTAAATCTCTAACCATCCACTCAGGAGTTTTAGGCTTGTCACTTTAAAAGCCCCTTATCTCTGCATATCTATCTCATACATACCTCTGGCCAACACCCCCACAACTTCTTGTCCCAAGCTTTTCAGAATAAGGAATATTCAATTTATGTAAAGAAGGGTGATATGATGAGGGAATGAGTTCTAACCCCTCAACCCCTCAAATGCCTTGAGCATTTTATATGTGCCAGGAACTGTGCTAGAATCTGGGGATGTAATTTTGAATAAGACTGATTCCTGTACTCAAAGACTTTGGGAAAATAAAAATCAAAGTACAATTGTTTGGAGTAACTTATATTATTTAGCTTGGGAAAGAAATTGACAGAGATGTAATGAGTCTTCTCTTGAAATAAATGATGGGATATAGACTTGAGCTTCCACCAAGTTCCTACAATTGTCTACAAAATCCCACATTCTCTATCACCTGCCTCGCTGACCAAGCACAATGTCATTATAAATGGAAGTTTCATAGGTTGGTACCTAAAATCAGAGCATTCCTGAGAGGCAATAGTGTATAAGTGTTTAAGTTCAACTTCTATAGCCTTCTTCTCTCCCAAGCCAACTATGGATCCGTGTACTTTTATTTCCCAGCCATAAATATCTATTAAAAATTCAGCCCTACAAAGTACCAATGCTCTTATTGCTAACATATTAAAAACAGGTAAATGAAGAACAGGATATACACACCCTTGATGCCCTCAGAATTTGAAGTTGATAATCTTTGACCCACCCTCAGGGAGTGTGACTTCAGTTGTCCTCCTGGGGCTTTCCAGCTTCAAAGTGCCATTGTCGGAAGTTGAAGCCTCTTACTTCTCCCTCCCTCCCTTTGACTTTACATATCATACCATTTGTCATGTCCAAAGACTCAGAACCAACTCCAAGCTTCCACTTGGCTGTGTCTCTGTTTGTGTGTGTCTCTATATGGTACTGCTGCATCACCTGACTTTGTGGCTCTCTCTTTGTCTTCCCCCTTCTGAATTAGCAAGCTGACTTCAGAGGCTAGGCTTTGCTTGGGACCTGATGGCTGTGAGCACACACTCACTGGTTATGACTGTTAGACCTGCAAACTAACGAACATTCAACTCAAACTCACTTAGGTAAAATGGGGAAAATGTTAAATCCTATGACTAAAAAGGCTAATCATAGAGTTCCTCTCAATCTCTCTCTCTCTCTCTCTCTCTCTCTCTCTCTCTCTCTCTCTCTCTCTCTCTCTCTCTCCCTCTCTCTCTCTCTCTCTCTCTCTCTCTCTTTTTACTCTCTCTCCTTTCTATGGCTCTGCTTTCTGTGTTTCATGCTCAAACAGTATCTCACCATGTAAAAGCTCTGATCTTTCATCCTTATAACAAGACCAGCACAGAGAACAGCTTTCTTCTGAAGTCCCCAGTAAATATCCAAATCTTTGTTCTGACTGGGCAGACTGGGGTATGTGCTCATCCCCAAAGAAAATGCTGTGGCACCCAGGTACTGGATGAATTGATTGGCTAGACTGGTCACTCATCCACCCCTGGAGCTTAGGGTAGGTCAGCTCAGGCTGGGAGAGGAGAAGGTGTACTTCCCAAAGGACTCTCCAGAAGTTGTTATGCATACAAGGACTAATTAATGCTGAGAAGAGAAAAGAGAAAGAGCCAGACATTCCCCTTTAGTTCCCACATTTGAACTTGTTATCCTGCTTGAGCTCATGGCTTTCAAGTCTTTGAGAGGGAAAGCAAAAAAGAAAGGACTCTGAACCAGATTTTAGACAGGTAAGGCTCGGCTTACTTCCTTTTAGCTCATCACTCTTACATCTCCTAGAAGGAAGAACTGATAGAAAGTGAGACCAGAGAATAGACCACAGAATAAGGACATCTGTTCTCAAACTTTGGCGAGAGCAATGAGATCACATGTTCACAGAGGCAAGATAGGACAGATGCAGATGACAACTGCTGACAGGACTGAGGGGCTCTTCTAGCAGGAGGCGCTCACTCTGTTTCCTTCTGAGCTCGACTCTGCAGATAGAAATGAGCAGTTCTGCATTGTAAATGCTAAAAGGGGATTATAATTAGGACTTGAATGTCAGATTCTAGCTTTGCTTTGAATGTAAAAGAAACTATCAATTGCCTCTTCACACTCAAAATTTATCTCTTCACTTCTTCACTCAATGACGAAGATCATAGATAGAAAGGTTTTGCTGTATTTTCATAGCAGGAAGAAATTTGGTCAAAGCATTTTCAGACTGAATTTTTTGTTGTTCTATTTGCTTTGCCTTGTCTTTTTATTTGCTCTTCCCTTCTTCCCCATTATTTAAAGGTCACTTACTTCATAGCACAGTATTTCATCCATGGCTCTGCTATTTGAATCTTCATGAGGTGCACTTCTGGAAACAATAATTTTCCTCTCTCCTTGGCACCAAGTGGACTCTATTAATAATAACTACCTATTAACCTCACCATTATTATTATTAATACCAATCACTATAAAATAAAAACAATATGATGTAATAGCCATATTGATGAGCATTTACAATGTATCATGTTCTCTGGTAAGTATGTTGCCTATATTACTACCACTCAGTTTTACAGCAAAACTTTTTATCATACCCACATTAAAAATAAAGAAAACTAAAAATCAGAAACTAATGCCACAGCTGGAAGTGTAGCTCAGTTGTTGAATATACACTTAGCATGCGTGAGGCCCTGAGTTCAATCCCAATGCCAAAACCAGAAGGAGGAGGAAAGGAGGGGGGAGGGTGGGAGAAGGAAGGAAGGGAAACTAGTGCCTCAACCTGTAGCAGCTGGTGGGTGCCCCCCAACATGCCCCAGTGCTGTGCACAAAACATTGTCATTTCCTCTGATTGCTGTGCTCTCATTTGTACCTGTTTCTCTCTATCCCTAATGCTGTATCTGGAAAGCTCTGTTCAGGCATAATCTTCACCACCGTAAGTGATGACCTATTCCCACCTGTCTAACAAAAGTCAGAGCTGATCACATAGACTGACCACCTTCAGTGTCTCTTCCTCTCTGTAATATATAAAGAGCAGTGCTTGATTACCAGCATTGTCTTCCACTAGACTTAGGTTCTGTTCTGTTTTTATGCAGAGTTGTGTCCTTAGCTTTTAGCTGAGTTTCCATCACGTACTACATACTACGGAACAGAGAAAGACTGCAATCACCAGTGAGGTGGATGGCAGGGTATTTGGGACTGTAGCACTCTAAGCTGTTTCTCAGGGCTTCCTCCACCCGCCATTGCCATTTTTTTAACCCTGCCTTTTGCTAAACCTTATGTCCTTGATTTGAAAACTATGGGTTTATCCTTGATACCATTTTCTCAAAAAATGGAAAAATCATAGAAAAATTTTAAATGGAATATGTGAACAATCTGATAAACTAGAGCATGCATGTCCTGTCTAAGGATTGAGAGAGCTCAATTGACCAGAAGTTCCAAATAATCAAGAAACCAAAAATACTGTGTTTTAGTTTTATATGTTAAAAAAAATCTCATTATTTTAACATCATGTGCAAGGTATATGACACTGCACAAGTTTCGGGTTTTTGAGATTTTTTGGTTGCTTGGTGTTGTGTTTTGTTTTGTTTCTTTTCTTTTTTGGTGGGGGGACAAGGTCTTGCTGTGTAGTACAGCCTGGCCTCGAACTCACAGCAGGCCTCCTCCTGCCTCAACCTCCCAAGTGATGGGATTACAGGCGTGCACTACCACATCTGGCTGCACAAGTTATTTAACTTTGAAGTTTCCCCATCTGTAAAATGGGAATAATATTAGAACCTAGTTCATAAGGCCGCTATAAGAAATAAATTACTTGATATTTGTGAAGAGTTTAAAACAATTAGCACATAGTGTTTACATATTTTTAATATGAATCATCCAATTAAATTTATAATATTCAGCTTCATGTTACAATATATAATAAACGTTGAATATATAATTGAATAACAATAATAAAAATACATTTTTAGAAAAGCACTGTGCAGACTGAGCAAGACACACTTATCACCACTTACACTTGGGATCAGACAGGGACCTCTGCTTATATTTAAACTGAATCCTTCTTCTTGGATCACCTGTGGATTTGGCTACCACCTGACTCTTCTCCAACATAGTTTCAAAATAACCTCTGACCCCAGAAGCTACAATTTTCTAGTCAGGACTACTAAACCCACTGTTGAATCCCAAGCTTTCCCAAGAAGGAATGGATTGTAATCTACTTTCTCCTTCACCCCATGGAGATGTGATTGGAAAACTTCACAGAAAAGGGCAAATATTTGGGGAAACTCCTGCTTCTCAGTCTCAGAGGAGCCTCCATCAGCTGTAGCCCACTTTTCAATCAGACTCGTCTGCGGTGTTTGCTGGCCTCCCATAGTCAGCTGTCCTGTCAGCAATCAGCAGCGTGGTGATGACCAAGGGTAGACACCTTAGAGAACAAGGCTAAAAATAACTATCTTCAAATTACAATCCTGAATTGAAGAAGAGAAGGGAAAGGAGAAGCAGGACACAGTAGAACAGGTTTTATCTAGTTACACCAATGAATCAAAGGTAAAGGAAGGAAAAAAGACATTTTGAAGGAGTTGGGGGTATGGCAAAATTGTTTTCATATTTGGTAATATTGTCAAAACACCAATGAAAATGCAAAGCAAGGGCCTATCAGATGAATACAAAGGAAGCTGATTTGCATGTTTGGGATGAGCAGGGTTGTAAATGATGGTTTAAGTGAGAAAATTTGCTTTGTCATGTGAGCAAACAGACCTAAAAACAGACTTTACATAGTGCTGAGAGAAAAATAAATTTAAGGAACTTCCGTTGCTTTACTCTAATACAGTTCCTTCTTTCCTCCTGCCTCTCCCTGTTCCATTTTCATTTCCATCAGAAAAAACACACCTCAGCATTTCCCAGGCTGCCCTTAACCTTTCTGACTTCCTCACTTGAAGGCTGTAAAAGACAAAGCACTCTTCCAATGCCTGGAGACAGACTCCATGCAGTAACCAATACAAGCAGGCTGACCTGAGGGGCTGGGATGGTGACTTCCTAAAAACAACAATGCAGGGACTGACGGATTAAGGAAGGAATGTAGAATACCCAACTCAATGTCTAGCAAATAAAAAGCATTCAATAAATACTAGTTTCCTTACCTGCCACTCAGTAGGGAACTGGCATTTGTTAGCAAAAGGAAAAAAATCACTTACATCTTGAATAAGAATTTTAGAGAAGAATTATAAAATATAGTAATAATGATTACTTCTAAGTGGGAAGTTATTGTTAATGCAGTTTTCTTCTTTACACTTTTATTTAGGTAATTTCATGCAATAAGAAATAAGATAATTCTTATCAAATATACTGAATACTATTATATTAAATGCGTATTATTTTCTAGTGTTATGCTCACCTTTCCTATGCAATGACCGGTCCAGAAATGATCATTCTTTAATGAATCTTAAAACTAAGGGGGCCGGTGAGATAGCTCAGCGGCATAAGCACCTGCCTGGCAAGCATGAGGTCCTGAGTTCGACTCCCGGTATCCACATACAAATAAAGTGCCGGTGATATCGCTCAGCGGCACAGGTGCCTGCTGGCACGTGAGGTCCTGAGTTCAACCCCCGGTACCCACAAAAAAAAAAAAAAAAAACTAAGATTTTAGCCAGGCACAGTGGTGTAGGCCTATAGTCTCACCTACTCAAAAGGCTGAGGTAGCAGATTCACTTTAGCTCACAAGTTTGAAACCAATCTGATTAATATAGCAAGACCCAATCTCAAAAAAAATAAATAAATAAAAACAAAAACTAAGGTTTTTAATTAGGAGTTTTTTTAAGTCCTTTTAAAACTTGCCAAAAGTTGACATTATGCCAGTTTGTTAATGAAGACAGATTGGCACTACTAACAAACTTAAATGAAGTACCACTTAATGTGATTATAATCTCTCAAAACACACTAAAAAAGCATATAGAAACATAAAAAGAATTTATAGAGAATAAACCATTTCATTGTTTTGGCCATTCTTCCTAAGAAGCCTTTCTTGTAATCTGTGGCAGACCATTGTGATGAAAGCTACCACAGCCCTTTGACCCACCTAACTTCAGCCACAGTGTGGTGGATAATTCCACACTTTGCCCCAAAGTCGCATGACGCCTCTCAACTAGAAAATTTGGGATAGCGGTTTAGCCACAGGATTGTACAACACATATGGAGACACGGCCCCCAAAAGTAATCCTTGCCTTATGGGAGGTGAAAGCCTGTGAATAAACGCCCAGACTTCCCTGTCCTTTAGTGAGATGAGTCTAAGCAGTAACCAGCTCATTAACACGTATTTTACTGTTTTACTTCCCTTCTTGTCCTCCTTACTCTCACACTTCTGCTTTCTGTGATCACCTCCAGAATCAACTTCCTGCATCTTGGTCAGTTCAGGCTGCTAAAAGAAAACATGCTTTGTGGCTTAGGTAACAAACTTTTATTTCTCACAGTTCTAGAGGCCAGCAATCTCAGATCAGGGTGCCAGCCCGGTCAGGTTTCTCTCAAAGACCCTCTTCCTGGTTTACAGATGGTTGCCACCCAGCTGTATCATCACAGGCAGAGTGAGGGGGTCTCCTGTTTCTGCCTCTTTTTATAAAGCCATTAATCTTATCACGAGGACCCTATTTATCTAACTCTACTTACCTCACAAGTCTCCACCTCCAAATGCCATCACATTGGAGATTGGAGTTTCAACACATGAATTAGATTAGATACACGTTCAGTCCATGGCATCCAACACTGGGTTTTTGTCTCAAGGTCAACTCTAAGTGGCAGGGAAACATGTGGCTGGACACCAACTATGACATTATAATTATAAACCCTTAGATTAAAAAGAGTCAAGTCACTATTGGTGATAAAAGTCATCAATGACAACTGCAGCCCAGATCCTATTTATAGAAATCTGATGCACAAATTAAACTGATGGTGTAAGCCACCTTCAAACAGAATGAGACTGGAACAAAATTCCTTCCTGTTTGGATGTGATATTAGTTTGCAGAACTGTGACTGGCACTGAGACCATGCAAGCAAATGTGAGCAAAATCAACTGTTTTCCAACTCTTGGCCTTGAAGAACCAGGGTCCAAGGAACAGGGAGAACATGGAGGAACTGATTCATTCAACAGTGACTAGCTCCATTTAACCTGATTTTTTGGCAGCCTAACGACAGAACAAGAATTGTGTTGGATGAGCTGCACCGCAAGACCAGTGACATATAATATGGGTGTCTGCTTCTGTCGTAAAGTGACACGTGATCAAACTTCACAGTCATTCTATCTTCGGACAACTCTAGACAACTTGTTTCCATCTTATTTCCGGAACAAGGACATTCACTGTCTTTTCCTTGCATCGACTTCTCTGAATATTATATTAAATGTTGATATGCTTCACAACCCGACTTCATTAATGAAATGTTTTCCCCTTTTTGAATTGTAATAATCTAATGAGTGTGAATCCCAGATCCATCACTAAATGTATGATTTTACTTGGTCCAACCTCAGAATTTTGTTCTGTAAAATACAGATAACCTAAAACTCACATTGTAAGTAATTGTAAAATTTACAAAAAAAATCCCTGAAATGTGTTTAGTGCAGTTCCTGGCACAAAAGCACTTCTAAATGCTAAACATTATTAAAATCAGATCCAATTATAATAACTGCATGATGTAAAACTACAAATTCCATATGCAGTTAGAATGTGGAGACACTGTAACTAACAGACATATAAGTTCTTCTCATTCTAATAATTACAATTTTTATGCAGTTTAGCATTCATTAAAATTTAACTATAACATGGAAAGAGATGAATTTCTCAAAAAAGCAAAAATAGTCAAGGTTTATGTCTAGGAACTCATAGAAAAGAAAATAGATACATAGATTTAATCACGCACTAAACATTTATTGAGTTCTGGCTTTGGCTAAAACTTTGCTAGGTAACAGGGACACAGTGATGAACAAGATTGTCTCCTCTGAAGGAAACAGCTGTCCGATGAACCAACAAGGCCCCCATATTGATATGAAAAGTATTATGTTCAAGGTAACATGAGAAGACATTAGATGCAGGCAGGTTCAGGGTACCTAAAGCTTCTCGATTATGACTGTTAAACTGTATATGAGAAATGAGTAGGAATTAACATGTTAATCAGTGGGAAAGGAGGCTTCCAGGACACAAGATACACAAAAGCAGGGAATCAGGCAAGGAAGAGGATCATGTCTTCAAGGAACTCTAAGTAGTTAGATTAGATTAAAGCCAAGGTGATGGGAAAAAACAGAAGGCGAGATGAAGGAAAACAATTCCCATAAATGATACATTGCAATTATTTTGAAATGACCATAGTGGAGTCATCAGCACATTTATGAAATATTAATGTCACATAAGGTGAGCACTCTTGTCCATTTTTACATAACTAGTTTATGACAAAACTAAAACTAGAAATTGAGTTTCCAAGCTCCAAGTGTGCTGATCTATTCTCTAAACCAGTAATTCATAAAGTATTCCAGGATCAGCTGTTTACACATTATCTGGGAAATTATTAGAAACACACTTTGTCAGGCTTCATTCCAGACCTGCTGAGTCAGAAGCTCTGAAGATGTGGCCCAGAAATGTTCTTAAAAGTGTTCTTAAAATGTTTTCTTGAAATGTTCTTAACGTGTGTTCTTAAAAGCCTCCCAGTTAAGTATCCAAAAAACTAAAAAGTTGATCTAGCACTCCTTACTATAGTCCAGAATTAAAGTCAACATACTATAGAGAAACCTGCATACCCCTGTTTACTGAAACACAATTCACAATAGCTAAGCTATAGAAATAGCCTAGGTACTCATCAACAGATGGATGGATAAAGAAAACGTGGTATATATACACAGAGGAATATTATATATACACAGAGGAATATTATATATACACAGAGGAATATTATTTAGCCATAAATAAGAACAAAATCAAGTCATTTGCAGGAAAATGTATGGAACTGGAGTCTATTGTGTTAAGAGAAATAAGCCAGACTCAGAAAGTAAAATATTGCATGTTTTCTCTTATATAAGGAACGAAGAGGGGGAGAGAGAGAGAGAGAGAGTCAGTCAGACAGTCGATGGGCTTTCCCTTCAAAATTTATACTTAAAGAGATGTTCCATGTTGGTGAGGGAGAGAGAGAACATAAAAGTGGAAGACTATTAGAGAAGAGAAGGGATGGGGGGATGTGGGGAGGAAAGAGAAAAATGGAATAATGGGGGAGAAATGATGACAGTATGGTACATGTATGTACAAATATGCCACTGTGAAACCCATTAGTCTGTATAACTAATATGCACCAATAAATAAGCTCTCTAATTGATTCTGACTCACACTAAAATTTGCTGCACTTGTCTATAGTATGGTCTTCCCATTCCCAAGAAGTTTTCACAGAAGAAACTAGAGAAAGAACAGACCATTTCCTAAGTCACATTCAGAAAACAGCTTTAGGTTCATAACAAAATTTATCAATCAAGCACATTATGAAAACCATGTGAAGATGTTCCACGTTGGCCAGAGCTCTGATGGTCAACACCTTAGTAGCCACACAGGTTCAGGTGGCCAGAAAATTATTTCCCTCTAGATGTCGTTTACCTGCTAACAACATGGAGATCCAAGAACAGAAGCACTCAGTGTAGCTGGAAGAGAGAGCGAAGAAGGAGAAGGGAAAACAGAAGTGAAAGAGAAGTCACCCTCCTTTCCCTGGACTACATTAATTTTTTTTGTGGTAGTGAGGATTGAACCCCGATGGTGCTGAGCTACATCTCCAGACCTTCTTATTTATTTTACTTTGAGACAAGTTGCCCGGGCTGACGTCAAACTTACAACCTTCCTGCCACAGCCTCCTTACAAATAACTGGTGTTACAGGTGTGTGCCACCATGCTCAGTGAGTTTACTAAATTTATACTTAGAGAACTTAAGTCACTTGTTCCTACTATCACAACATTTTAGAGTTTAGAGGAATGAGAAGAAAAAGTCCGCTGAGCCGTATCTAGTTATCATTCACCTCTATGTTCTCTACGCCTGACTTGCATACAGTATGTATTTCATCAAATATTAAAAACTGAATGGACAACCTAATTAATACAAAGAACAGCTAATATTTACATATACATCCATCAAAAAATGTTTAAAATAAACTGAACACAAAGACAGAGTCTATTTTACATGACTGAACATATAACATTTAAAGAAATGCAGTTGAACACAGAGGGCAAAAGCATTGATTTTTCTGAAATTAGAACCGTTCTGCATCCAATCACCCTGCCTCAGTATTGCTGACATCAACCATTGAAGAGATGAAGAAAAATCTCATTTGTGCCAGTATCTGGCAAACTAACACAAGTTAATTTGTCAATTAAACTATCAGTGTAATAGGGAGCGTTACAAACTAACATTAGCAGGTTAAGGGAAGCAAACTGTATAATTCATAAAGAAAAGCACAAGTCCACCCCAGGAATTCAGATGTCGCTTAAATGAAGATGAACTACAGCAAAACTAAATTAAAGACAGGGTCTGAGTGACCTCTAGTGTTAGCAAGAAGAATATGAAGTAAGTAACAAAATAGCCATGGTGCAGAATTCATATATATATATATATATATATATATATATATATATATATATATATATACACACACGTATACACAGGTATATACATTTAATATATGTATAAACTTCATTACAACATAGTTTTCCTTTCCTTAAAGTTCACCTAAGGAAGAGCATGTAGGATTTTACATTTCAGTCTTCACTGAAACACTGTTCCATCTTACTGACATAGTATTAAAATGTCTTCTTTTGTATAGTGTACGCAAAAGGTTTGAGATCTTAGCCTTCCTATTCAAATGCCTTTGAGGGAAAAGTGTGCCTTGTATTAAATGTTAGGTAACAGTAGGCTTCCTGATTGGTATTAGGAAAAGGTCGAGGGAATGCAGAGAGGCAATAAAGTCAGTCCAATTTTAGCAGTGTTGAAAGAGAGTGCTTACATTCAGTTGCTTCACCTTCTAATGTATGCATTGATTTTTCTAAAAGCACAAGCTCTGATCACCTTCAATCAAGGTTCTTCAAAAAGCCCCTGACTGCTTACCAAATTAAGAACAAACTCTTAGGTGGGCCATCCAAGGGCTTTCATGAAATGGCCCCCCAACCTTCATTGCCTGAGAAAAAAGCATTGTCATATGTCACAATACTTGTAGTATTTCTCCACATGCAGGCTTCCCACCTACCGATCTCTTTTTTTGACCACTGTAATTTTGCAAACCTTTGCATAAAGGTAACCCCAAATCTGGCAGGGATTTGTATCTCATTTCTAACAATCTCCTGATTTTAAGTCTTATTTCTACCACGTGTTAAATTTGTGACTTTGAAAAAAATTACTTAAGCTAAATTGCTGTAATTCAGCTTGAACATCTCTAATACAAGGATAAAATATGTGATTAATATATTGCCACAGCTTCTGCTGCATGACAGAAAGAAGGATAGAACGAAACCAAGGTCAAAGACCATCTCTGCCACTGATTCACTTTGAGAAGTTGGGCAATGCAGTCCACTGTCTTAGTTCCAGTTTCCTCATTGGTAAAACAGGTACCATAATAACAGGTTTTATAAAAGTAATGTGAGGATTAAAATCAAACAACTTATATGACAAAGCACGCAGTGTATCAGAGACACTCGGCGAATGCTTACCTCTGCACTCTGGAACCACTACCTCTACCCATCTCTCCCTTTGGGGGAAAGAGTATAGATGTCCCTTGATGCCATCAAGCCCTCGGCATGGGATCTCTAATTATCCTCTTCCTTGTTTTCCCATTACATATGTAGTTGGTCAAATGTTTAAGAAGATCATGACAATACATCTAAGGCATGGACCATCTAATAATCACATTTGTTTTCACCTATGGTCTTGATCTCTCGTGTTTTTTGCTATAACTTCCAGAATGGCCTAGTCAGCCTTCTAAACTCAACACTACGTGGTCAGTAAAATTGTTTTGGCCATAGCCTAGGTCTAAGCCAGGCTCAGGGTGAGGAGTTAAAACAAAGCTTTATTATATTGTTCCATTTATATGAGACATCTACAGTTGTCAACCTCATAGGAATAGAAAGTTAAAATGGTAGTTTCTAGAGCCTTCAGGGAAGGGGAAGTGAGGAGTTGTTTAACAGGTACAGAGTTGAGATTTCACAAAACAAAAAAGCTCTGGAGATTGGTGAACAACAATGAACATGCTTGATATGTTTGAGATCTTATTTGTCCCCCAAAAGTCTTCATTGTGTTGGAGGCTTTGTGGCTGATGGGCTTTGGGAAGATGATTGGATCATGAGGGCTCTAACTCCATCAGTGGATTTATCACAGAATCAGAAGGTTAGGGCTAGTCAGGAGTAGATCATGAGGGTTCGACCTTGGGGTCTTTATCTGGCCCCTGGCTCCTTCCTCCTCCTCTGGCTCTTTCCCTGTTTTTCTGTTTCCTGAGTGAGATGAAATAATCAGCTTGCTCCACACCTTTCTGTCATAAAGTTCAGCTTCACTCAAGCCTACCGCAATGGAACCAGCAGTCCATGGACTGAAACATCTGAAACTGTGAGCCAAAATAAACCTTTTTTAAAGCTGTTTATGTCAGATATTTAGTTACAGTAGCAAAAAGGTAACACTACTGAACTTACACTTTAAAATGGTGAAGATGGTTAGTTTTATGTTAAATGTATTTTACCACAATTAAAAGTTTTATGGGCTGGGCATGTAGCTCTATGGTAGAGTGCTTGCCTAGCATGAGCAAGGTTCTTTGTTCAACTATAGCACTGAAAGAAAACATATGTACACACACACACAAATTTAATTTTAAAAAAAAAAGTTTTCATGGGACAAAATTCATCATCACTTAACCACAACTTCTGGCATCTCCATAGCAGGCCACCCACAACACAAAAAAAGATAGCCAAGACAGGAACAAGGAGAGAGCAAGAGAGGGAGATCACCTGTGTTATTCCCTTTTTTTTTTTTTTTTCCTTTATGTGGGTACCGGGAACCAAACTCAGGAACTCACACTTGTTAGGCAGGCACTTATGCCATTGAGCTATATCACTGGCCCACCTGTGTTATTCTGAGCCCATGTTAAAGATTAGAAAAAGTACATTTTTGGGCTGGTGAGATGGCTCAGCAGCGTAAGCGCCTGCCTGGCAAGCATGAGGGTCCGAGTTCGACTCCCGGAACCCACATACGAAAAAAGGGCCAGTGATATTGCTCAGCAAGGCCCTGAGGTCGACCCCTGGTACCCACAAAAAAAAAGAAAAGAAAAAGTACATTTTTCACCCTTTTGAAAGAGGGATTGTTTCTAACATCATGCGGTCAGAAATAAAAGGGATAAAGGGATCAACATTCATCTTCTTCCTGGAGTGACTGGGGTAAAGCCTGGGATGAGGACCCACTGTGGATAATTTGAAGCTCTTCCTGATCATTATCAGCCTTTATATGAGTATTAAAATGATTTCTCAACAACAGCCAGCAGAAATTCCCCGTATCTAAGTAAGGGAAGGAGTCCCAAATCTGCCCCCAGACTGTGTTGCTGCCTGCAGAACACACTGGAAGGACTAAAAATTAAGTCTGCACTGCTGCATGCTCAGGTGGAAATTGTGAATTACTTTTAAAGTCTTCTCATTAATGTGTCCCTCTAACAGCCTAACCCTTATTGTCGATCTGATATCCAGCATACTTAGCGCTTGATGAAAAAGGATAAAACTTGGGAGCTTCAGGTCCCAGTGAGCTGGAATAACCCTAGCTCTTTTAGCCACAGATCCTTGTCCTTCTCCAACTCAGTCTCCCTCATGATGTTGTCTCTTCTGGGTGGATTCTAGCAATCCCGGGTGTTCTATAAACCAAAATCCCAATTTACTTTAGTTAGTTATTTTAATTTTTATGGATGGATAACATACATTCAGAAAAGTCCTCCAATCATTAAGGCACAAACTGATAGATTTTCACAAACTGAACATTTCTACACAACCAGCATCCAATCAAAGAAACACAACATCGATACAGTTAAGCCTCTTTGTGTCTCTTACAAATCACCTTGCCAAAAGTAACTATTATATGGATTGTGTTGACTTCTTACATTAGTTTTGTCTCTTTTTTGGAATTTTTATAAATGGAGTTGCAGACAGTGATCTTTAAATTCATGAGATTAATCCATTTTCTATATAACAGTCACTTGTTTATTCTCATTGCTGTGTAAAGTGAACATGCCATGAATTATTTCTCTCTTTTGCCATGGTTGTTGCTCCACTTTACTTGCCCATGATACTTGAGTCTGTGACTGTGCATCAAATCACTGTACCTTAGTGATGTGCCTTTTAGCAATACCCCTTGTGACTTTCTGGCAATAACCACACAAGCAGCCTGCTTACCCCTTGTCCTTGCCAGTGACTTGCCAAATTCCATCTCTTAGTTCCAACCAACCACGCCCTCATGTAGGAATCAGGAAATTCGTTTTTTCTTGAGAACAATACAACCTTCTTCTGTTTGTAGATATTCTTCCCACTGTAGAAATTATTTTTGTTCCAGCCAACAAGTTTTATTAGTGTAGTATCCATGTATCAAGCATTGTGTTACTTCCCAGGCCATGAAATAAATGAAGATATAGTTCCTAATTTGGGGGAATTTAGAGTCTACTAGAAATAAACATGGTATATGATCCAACCATGCCCCTTCTGGGTGTATATCCAAAGGATATAAAGCCAGAATATCGAAGAGATACCTTCATGCCCATATTTGTAACAACAATATTCACAATAGCTAAGACATGGAACCACCCTAGGCACCCACTGACAGATGAGTAGACAAGAAAAATGTGGCATAAATACACAATGAAATATTATACAGCCATAAAGAAAAATGATCCTGTTACTTGCAACAAAACGGATGGAACTCGATGACATTATGTTAACTGAAGTAATCCAGATACAGAAAAATAAACACCAATTGTTGTCTATCATATACAGAAACCTTAAAAAGTCTACCTGACTATAGAACTGTGATTACTAGAGGCTGGGAATAGTGAGAAGAGGAGATAGAGGTTGGCTAATGGATACCAAAACCTGGTTAAGTATAAAGAATAAGTTCTAGCATTCCACAGCACAGTGGGATGACTATAACTTGCAATCACCTATTATGTATTTTATGAAGATCTATAGGAAAGGAGTTCAAAGGCTCCAAACAAAGAAATGATAAGGAGAGGGAAATGTAATTACCCTGATTTGACCAATTGGCACTGCTTTCAAGTGCTGAAATGTCACATTGAACCATCAACATGTAATAATTTACATGTTAATAAAAGTTTAAATAAATAAGCATGATCTACTTAGGTGAATGGGCAGGAGAATATGTGCTGCTCAAACTTCTCATCATTGTAGTTCTATATCCAGGGAGAGTAAATTCACAAACCTGGAGGTAGAGGATGTCAAAAAAATCTTAAGTGGTCACCCTAATTATGTTTTGTACTTTTAATATTGTGTATCAGTAAAGGTATGTTTAATAATGTCTGTTTTAATATTTAAAATACTTCCCTTCATAATTAATTGTCAATTAAAATAGACACTCCAGAACAATGTGCCCTGTTTAACAGTTGAATTTTAGCACCTTTGTAAACCACTAATATATTAAACCACTACAGATATCACTGAAGTTTGAAAAGGACAAATCTAAACAACCTATAAAAATTTACCACATAATAAAAGAAGATGAGGCACATCTATCAATCTTGTAGATGATCCACAAAAACCTGGCCCTATTGTGTTTTGATGTATACTAATTGATTTGATCTACTTTTCCCAGGAGATAAATGATTCTTCAGATATCTTATCCATTTTAAACAAGCATGCATATCATAACAAGTATCTGAGGATTTATATCACAAAACTGTGTAAAACACAACCTGAAATGTCAATGTCACTCATACATTTAATATGAAAAAAAGTAATACCCCTGATCTTCCTAACTGTTTGAAAGTAGAAATTGACTCCTGGGAAGGCAGAGAAGCCAATTTGCAATGAGCAGCTTTCATTTCCTACTTTTAATTCAAATCTTTATAAAATTGTTTGAAGTCTTGGCACTGGTAGTGGTATTCCAATGTAGCTCATAAAGGGCCCTTTGGGGAGGGACATTTATATGTAAAATACACTCTGCATATCAACCAAAACAGTCTGTGGACTTTGAGTCTGAAAAAAATAACACATTACTAACCACAAAGAAGGAAAGTGATGAGAGGGGTGCAAGACAGTCGGAAGTAGCAGGTGAGATCCCGTCACGCCCTCTTATTTGGGCTTGCTGTGTGTTTTATGTGCAAAAGAAAATGTCTCTCCCTGGGACATATGTACATCCTGGAACTTAGATGAAGTCCAAGGGTGTGTACAATTAGGAGCTCTCAGAACACAGAGGAGAATTAAAGTCTTGGAATCAAATGATATCTTCTAGGCTATAGAAGAGAAAGAATGAGGACTGAACCCCAGTCTGGCCCAACACAGAGGCTGGAAAGGGGAGAACAGTCTGAAAGGGAATCTTAGAAAAAGTAGTTTATGATGTGGGAGGAAAAAACAGGAGGCTGGAGTGTCTTAAAATTATGTGAAGGAAAAAATGTTTTAATAAGAAAGCAATAATCAATGGCTTCAAAGCTACTGAAAGGCCACATGAGATGAAGTTTGAAAAGTGACCAACAGAATCAGCCAAATAAAGGCCCTGGTAACCATGGCAAGTGTGGTATCAGGGAGTCAAGAGGGCATAAACGGACTGAGCTGAGAAGGTATCATGAAGATACATAAACAGAAAATACAGGTAACACTTTAAAGGAATTTGCTGTGAAGAAAAATGCACAAAGCTGGTAGTATCTGAAACACGACTTTTTAAAGGTGAGATATATTAGACCATGGTTTGTGCTGATGAGAATAATCTAGCAAGAGGAAAATGGATGAACAGGTGAAAGCAGGCTTGAGGTTCCTGAGCAGGATACGAGTACGAGGTCTAGTATACAAGGTGTGTAGGGAGGGGAAATTAGGTAAGAGCTCGATATTTCTTCTTTTGAAAAAGAGACTGGCAGAAGATGTAGGCATTTGTCAAATATGTCACGGGGAAGTTGGCACAATTTTCTCCTGATTAGTTTGCTTCAGTGAAATAAAATGGATGTTGGATGCTTAAAAGGAGGAAGGAGGGATATTGAAAATTTGAAGGGAGAGGGCACAGATTTTATAGCTTGCGTTTCATTTCCCACCCATACTCTGCTATCCAAGCTAAATTAACTTCTCTGATCCCCAGCTCCCTTTTCTATAAGACAGGAATACTGACAGTTTTGTCATGGAGTTAATCTAGCACCTCTGATTTTTGTTGGGCTTGAGGGTTATTCCTATAAAGTAATCATCTCAAATCTTCCTCAATTGTTTTGTTTGGTTTTGATTCTTTTGGTTTTGACTTTAGTCTTAGTTTGTTTAGGGTTTTCTGTTTTGGTTGGGGAGTGGGTGCTGAGGATGGACCCCAAGGCCTCCTGCATATCAGGCCAGCACTGTACCACCGAGCTACACCCTGCCAGGCCTTCAATGATACTCTGAACCAGTTATCACATGAGTTTATATTCAGTCCACACTCACAGGTGCACAGGATAGATGGCATAAAAAAGCCTCTAGGCCTAGGGTATACAACTCGTCTTGGATTCAGATTGACTCAGAAGAGTCTACAACCAGGAAGTGGCAAGTAAATTCTGACAGAGCTCACTACAAAGACATCAGACCTCCTTTGGGGGAAAACGCTGATTTGCTGTGAGCCCCTGGAAGTCACTTAACAGTCCCATGCATGTATTTCCAACCTATAAAGTGAAATCTGGGACTGGATGACCTGATTCTTCTCTGCTCCAACATTCTTGGAACATAGAATTAGTTCACTTACACCGGCTTTCCCTTGCCTACACCGAGGAGAGATTGGGAGCATTTACATTTATAATCAGACCCTCTCTTACTTTAGTGATGTCTCAGTACCAGTCTGACTACATTTAATCTTTAAGTGTTAAATACACTAACAAATCAAATTTTTAAGTCAAGTGTTTTAATTGGTATTGCCATAAATAGTAAATTATCCAAAACATTACATTCTGAATAAAATTGTAGGGTTTTAAGCAAATACCTAAATATATTTTGGGACAAAAATCCTAAAATAAATATACTTTTATTCAGTGTTTTTGAAATTCAGTGTTAAGTTTGACTTAACACAGAAAATGAAGAAGCATGTTTTTACCAGTTAGATAATTTATGGAAAATTATTAATTTATCCTTCCATTATAGGTCACAAGTTAAAGAAAAATACCAAATTTTTTAAAGGTACAACTACATGTATAGTTATGCATTTTTTTTAGTTATTTGAAATGTCTTGGTTCCAGAACGCCCAGTGATAAGACAAGCATTACTGCAGCTGATTCTGTTGCATAGAATGGACACCCAAAGAGAGGACTTGGATGACCAACTGTCCAATCCAACTTTATCTGTTCCTATAGTGATTAACAAAGCATTCCTCCTCCTTTAAATCACTGTCCTCTTATACAACAACAATGAACTAAAAATGGTGAACTTTCCAATTATATAGATTCCCAAGATTCTGTTATCTTCTACCCCTCTCTCTTTGGTATATCTATAAACTTCACTGAAGTTAAACTTCAGTGAAGACTGTTTTAGACTATCTGAAAAATTCAAATGACACTTTCTTGTGGTAGGATTACCACATTTAGCAAACCAAAATATGGAATGTTCATTTAAATTTGAACTTCAGATAAAAATTTGTTTAGTATAAGTACATCTTAAATATTGCATGGGATATACTTACACTAAAAGATTACTTGTTATTTCTCTGAAATTCAAATTTAACTGAGATTCAAAAACTACTTTTTTTTATCTAACAACCCAGATTCTTTTCCCACCTGAGTCATTTGAGAGAATCCAGGAAGAACAGTGAGATTGTGGTAATGGTGACATTTGTGACAGCCTCTGATTTTTATCAAGTGTTTATTAGGGGCCAAAACTGGTCAGCTTTTTCAATTATATAATTTGGTATGATGTGCCTGAATTAATCAAAATGAAATGTTAATCTAATTTTGTATTTAATGTTCTGAAATCCCTGCATTTGATATGAATTTAGGACCCATATCTTGCCAGGTTCTCACCAAAGCAATGGAGAAATGGCAGTGAAAAAGAGAAAGTAGTACAAAGCCTGGCTGGTAAGAGAAAGACAAATAAAATAGTGCTACTTTCACATTGGCAAGCAACAGTGAAGAAGCCCAGTGAAGAAAAATAGTAGGCGTCATGAACAAGGTGACAAGGGAAACTTCTTTACCTAAGATAGTTGGGCTGCAGAGAAGTTAGAGAAACCTTCTCAGATTTTGAGGCCTTAGAGTGAGTAGACATGTGCCAGAAAAGCTTTGGAGATCAGTAGGGGAATCTGGCAAGTTAGAAGGACTGAGGGAAGTCCAGGGTGTGTAGAAATACGGAGAACGAGGTGACTCTATAAGGAATCTATAGATATAGGTGGGGGGCCAGGGGTATAGCTCAGTGGCACAGCGCCTGCCTGGCCAAGCAGGAAGTCCTGAGTTAGATTCCCAGGACCAAAATAAAACAAAAAAGAGCCGGTGATATAGCTCAATGGCACAGCACCTGTCCAACAAGTGCAAGGCCCTGAGTTTGATTCCCAGGCACCAAAAACAAAAAAAGAAATCAGTGGGGTCCAGACCATGTGGGGTCTTCTGAGTCAAGTTAAGGATATGATCTTTCTTTCAATGGCATGAAGATTTTTAACAATGTGATGACATGATCTAAACTGCTTACTGCAATAGCCTAATTGGCTGAGATATAGAAAATCAAACAAAAGGGGAGAAGTGCAATCAGGGCGATCAGGCCATTGAAGCACAGAGGAAGCATGAGATGAGAGTGTCTAAATGCAGGTGGGGATGGGAGACAGAGAAATAATATGGAAGTGGAAATGACAGGATTTGTCATTGGATACAGGCAAGAAGTAAAAAAAAAAAAAGAGAGAGATAGCAAAAGTAAGTCATTAACAGTTTGATAATGGGGGGTAGGGGTGGATATGTCAATTCCCAAAAAAGGCCATTTGGGGAAGAAGCAAGTCATATTAGAAAAGGTCAGGCTGAACAAGAGGCAATCTAATTTCAGGCACGCTGAATTTGAAATGTCTACGTCACATTTATTTACCCTCATGCCTGGCCCTAGCCCCTGGCATCACATCAGTGTGAATCTAGAAATAAAAAGCCTAGAGATATGAGCACTGGCTTGTGGTACTAAAGGGTTTTATATTCAGAGGTGCCTTACTTCATAGTCCAAATGCAAATGAAGAAGAAATGCTAATTACCCAGACCAAAATCTAAAGAGTTCTGGTTAAGTAATGACCCATAGAAGGAGAATCAATGAAACACTGAAATTTGGGAGACTGTGTGGTGGAATTGCTCATAAAGTACAAACAGACTCTGACATTGATGAAATGTGACCCCACTAAATGGAGAAAAAATCCAGAGAAGGGCGGACTTCATATACTGTTTATGAATTTCCTTCTTGACAATTTGACAGACAAAATACAATTACTCTACTTTTGTGGCTGACTCTTTTTTAAAAACAGTAACCAACAATCTGATCGACAGACTAAAACTATTAGTTAAGAAAGTAAATGAGTTTTCCAACCCTATCTTCAACATTTCCCGTCAAATTAACTCCATGAACATTTACATATCCATCACTTACATATTGTTCAATAGTTGTGAGCCTTGTTTTATTCTAGGAAAGTTTGGCTGAAGTTAGTTAAATTCTCTTACATTTTCTCCTTCATCTGTATCCTGAGATAGAATGATAACCCCATCTAGAGTTTATCACAGGAAGTTGTTCAACAAGAAGGGAACGGTGAAAGGTTGAAAGGTGGTACCAGGACACATCTGTGTGATTTCCATACGTGGCATTGGCCCAGTGGGGTGTGGGGTGTGGCATTGATACACCTGATTGATAAATTAGGTATCTATGTGGATGAAGATGTAGATGTTGCAGCAGAGCTTTGTGGAAGTATAAAGTTAACAAAATAAAATTAACAGAATATTCCTCTATTTAAAACTCTTACACAGGGGCCGGTGAGATGGCAAGCGCAAGGGCCCGAGTTCGACTCCCGGAACCCACATACAAAAAAAAAGGGGGCCGGTGATATCGCTCAGTGGCACGGGCGCCTGCTGGCTCGCGAAGTCCTGAGGTCGACCCCCCCCCCACAAAAAAAAAAAAAAAACTCTTACACAGCACATTAATGCACACAGTGCTTTTTTTAACATAACTGTTCCACGTGGAAACATTTTAAAAGTACATTTGTTAATGTCCTCATAGAGAGCAGTGTGTTCAGCCTGTTCCTTGAAATGAAGTGTTGCCCATCACTGAAATTCTTCGAACTGAGATGTTGAGTCTGTAGTGACAAGAATGGGCTCGCTGTAGGCTGCTCATAGTACCGACTCCTACAAATGTCTCATTGTGCTCCTAAGCCACGCTAACGATCCACGCCTAACAGATCAAGAAGAGCCCTGCGAAGCCTCCTTTTCCCTGAATGTCATTAACTCCCAAGACCTTGTCAAAAATCACCAGTGTTTCCCACAATGATATCCCCCAAGTCCCCTGTCCCCAGTGCAACTTTCAAACGTGTTTGAAGGCTTTCAAAAATGCAGCAAAGGGGCAGGTGAGATAGCTCAGCAGCATAAGCGCCTGCCTGGCAAGCACAAGGTCCTGAGTTCGACTCCCGGTACCCACATTAAAAAAAAATGCAGCAAAATTCAAGGGGAATTCAACAGTGCACATTTGAGCTTTTTTAAAAAATTAAATCTGAACTAGTAAAAGATAAATGGGTGTCCCACAATGGAAACTACTGCTGTATGGGAGTTCGCTTTTATACCGTTAGAATAAATAGCTGCAGTGATAGAACATTTGCTGAGTGTCAGCTGTATCAAACGCTTTACATTTGTTATCTTTTTTTGATTTTTGCAACTTTTCCATTAATATCACTCTAATTTTATAGGTGAAGCCATCAGAGATGCCAACAGAAATTCTAAAGAGACATTCTTCATTTAATAAGTGGCAAAACAGTGAGTCAAAGCCGGGTCTTTCTGGTCCCAAAGTATGAGCACATACACTCTTTCCAAGGTGCCCGTATGCCACTATATGGAAATCTGTGAACCCAGAAAATTCGCTAGACATCTAGCCAGGCATGGTAGCACATGCCTGTAATCCCAGCACTTGGAGGCTGAGTTAGAAGGATTGCTGCAAGTTCAAGGCTAGCCTAGGATACAAAAGTGAAACCCTGTCTCAAAAAGACAAAAAGAAAGAAAGAAAGAAAGAAAGAAAGAAAGAAAGAAAGAAAGAAAGAAAGAAAGAAAGAAAAGAAAAGAAAAGAAAAGACATATTTTTCTAAATATCCAGTGGAAGGCACACATTTACTCATGAAGAAACACCCAAAAGAGAAAGTTTTGGGTTTATTGGGGTTTTTCTTAGATTTGGGGTGTGTTTCTGGTGGTGGTGGTGGTGGTATGTTGTTTTTGTTGTTGTTGTTATTGTTGTTGTTTTGGTTTTTGAGACAGGGTCTCATCACATAGCTCAAGCTGCTCTTGAGCTTGCTATGTAACACAGGCTGGCCTAAAACTTGCAGTGATCCTCCTGCCTCAGCCTCCTGAGTGCTGGAATTACAGGCATGCACCACTACACCCAGCTCCAAAAGAGAAAGTTTGCAGTTGAAAAAGCCAGATTCACATGTGTCATTTGTGCCTAGTATGACCTTGTACAAGTTATTTAAACTGTAGTGGTTATGATAAACTCAGTGAAGTGAATGCTATCATCCCATTTTTCAGATGTCCACACCAGTTAAAACAGCCCAGATTGTGAGTTTATTCCAAGATTGTTGATCCCTTTATTTAGGGAGATGAAAAAATATGTGGTGATAAATTTTAACCAGTCTAATCTAGACCGTAAGATTGAATAAGCCGGGACTTGGGGACTGTATGATACGAGTTTATTAGTCTTGGAGAAACTGCAGGTCCAGACTATACCCCCAGAGTTTTCTTAAAATGAAACAATACTTTCTCTGCCTGTCATCCTGGGAAGAAGTCTTTTTGGGGCAATAAAAAAGGATTCAAGAGAGCTCCATTAGCCAGGGGAACTTATATCCCTTTCCTTAAGGCTAAGGACCCAGGGAGTTCATGGTGTTGGCTCTGTCTGGCCACTTTGACACAGTTCCAGTAAGAATCAGGAAGTCAATCACAGCTGTAAGTTACTACATGTCTTCTCTCTCCCTCTCCCTCTCCCTCTCCCTCACCCTCGCCCTCGCCCTCGCCCTCGCCCTCTCTTTCTCTTCCTCCCTCCCTCCCTCTTTGAGCATCAGGTATTAACCTTCAGTAAAATCTCTGCTATGATCCAAGACAAAGTTCAGCCAACATTTTCCATAAAAGCCAGATAGTAAATGTGTTAGGCTTTACAGCCATGATGTCGCTGTCATAACCACCCAACTCTGCCTCTGTAGAACATAAGTAGATGAATGCAGCTATATCCCCATAAAACTTTAGTTACATACCCTGAATTTTTAACTTAATTTTCACATGTAATGAACTATTACTTTTTTTTATTTTCTTTAACCATTTAAAAATGTAAAATCCATTCTTAACTCACAGTCCATATAAAAACAGGCATCAGGCCAGATCTGAACCATGGGTTAGAACTCCTACTACAGGAAATGAAAGAGGAGAGCCTGGGAGCAAGGTAGTAAAAGAGAAAGAACTGTGCCCCTCCCTCGGGACTTGAGGATGGAAATTTACAGCAGCAGTCACCATGACAGAATGCAGAATTTCCTGCAACTTAACAAAGCCCATAGCTGAATTTTAAGATGTCAACGTAAGGGCAATAATATCCTCTAAACTGCTGAAAACTGATAATTAGACGTACAGCAGTGATTACCAGTATACAGTACAGAACATGCTCTGAGAATTCTGAGAATTTTCTTTCCTCTTTCCTTCCATCCTTCCATTTATTGATTTTTTTTTTTTTAGACAGAATCTCTCTATGAAGCCCAGGCTGGCCTTGAATTTGTGGCAACTCTCCTGCCTCAGCTTCCTGAGTTCTGGGATTACAGTTACAGGCATGCACCACCACTCCTAGCTATTTGCATTGACTGAAAATCTGCATAAATTTGGTGTGATTATGCTTAACTAATTTGGTATGATTATGCATATTTGAACTGTTGAGTTTTTTTACTAAATCTGACAGAAACATAGGGAACGAAAACTATTATTATTTCGAACATACAGCTATTAAAAATTTAGTTATTTTTCAAGAGATTAACTTTATCAAACCCTGCAGTCAAAGGACATAAAACCGTACAAAGGATTTCTTGATGGTGGGCTGTGCTACTCCCCCTATATAAAAATTAAACAACCTGTGTCTTTTTCTTCACATTCTCTGTGTGCCTGTGTGTGTGCATACACACACTCATGTGTGCCTTTCTCCAACCTTTACTTTTATGCACACTTTGAAATAAAAACTTTCATTAAATTCATTCATCTTTTGGATTAGCCAGAGGAGAGCTTTGTAGACATTAATGTAGCATAGAAAATCAATACATCACAATTAGTGAAAGGCAATTGGAAAGCCTCCTGGCTTTTATTTTATTTTTACTCAGACACACTCAGTTTGTTTGAACAGAGAATAATTTTGCTATTCATTCCATCAGGCTGGAATTCTTGAACCAATGAAGCCAATGGTCACTAATGAAAAGGCATTTTTCATGTCCGTTACATTTGACTCAACACCAAGTTGCTTAATGAATTACATTTGAGTTTCACCTTAGAGCTGATTAAATATTAACATTTGGAACAAAAATACAGCTGTATTTGGTAGGCTAACAGTGAGCCACAAAATGGCTTCTAGCAACCAATTCCAAAAGTGCAGTATAGGAAACACTATTAAATATGATCTTAGCCAATAAACCAATATTTTGGGCTAGAAAACTGAGGCTCAAGAGATTAGGTGGCATCCTCCTGTCCACCCAGGTAGATTCTGGTCCATTTCTTTTAGTAGGATATTAGACTCCCAGTAAGGAATCAAAAATAAGACTTGTTTCTTTTAGGATGGTCAAATCACAGTTTTAGAGGTTGGCCCAGTTTTTGAACAGGTACAGACTTGGTGTCTTACTTCAAGGAGCATGTGTTTCTGATAATCCTGTAGAGGTTCCTGTTCTCAGGGAGAGAAGTGGACATCAGCGCTGCCTGTGGGTGGTGCAGGGTTAAGGGCCAAAGCATCTGAGTGCAGGATGTTGCCAGCCCCAGCTAATCGCAGATGTAAAAAATAAGACATCAATTTCAGAAAGAGCAGCACATCACGATGAAAACATGAAATATATCCATGACACTCCTTCCTTATCTAAGGATGGCCACTCTGGAAAAAGAAGATTGATAAAATTGAGTAATCTTTTTTTTTTTTTAAAGTTTCTTTCTAGCTTAAATGCGATTCATGAAAATTAATACTTGGTTATGATTTAGAAGTTGTTTTGAGTAGCTAAATTGTAAGACTCCCCAAAAGAACAACTATTTCAACTCAATTGATTAATTTTATAAAGCCAGGCATGGTGATGCATGCCCGTAATCCCAGCACCTGGGAGGCTGAGTCAGGAGGATCGCTGTGAGTTTGAGACAAGCCTGGGCTACATAGTGAATTCAAGTCTAGCCTGGAATACATAGCAAGACCCTGTCTCAACAAAATTTAATCTATAATATTGTTGAGGTAAAATTGACACAATGAACTGTATATGTTTAAGGGGTACAAATTGACCAGTGTTAACATATGCATATATTCATGAAACCATCATAACAATCGAGGTAATACCATATTACCCGAAAGTTTCCTATCACCTCTTGGTAATTAATCTACCCCCTCTCCAACCCTGTCTCCAGCCAACTACCCACACGTTTGTGTGCTTGTTTGCTTTTTTTTTTTTTTTTTTTTTTTTGTACTGGGAATCGAACTCAGGACCTTGCACTTGCCAGGCAGGTGCTTGTGCCACTGAGCTACATCCCCGGCCCTGCTTGTTTGCTTTTGTCTTATTTTGTTCTACTGATTACCAGATGATCCTTTACTGAAATATTTTCCTTACCTACCTGGGCATTCAGCTGTACCACTGCAGATTTAATCAATGAAGTCATGATAAGGGTGGTGGCCATCCTCATCATAGCCAATAGGCCAGGCTGTCTCCAGGGTTTTTTAATAGATCCAGAGAATTGTCCAGCCAAAGATTAAGGCCACATCTATCAGACAATGCTGCAATTCCCATCAAAAGTGCTATTTCCACTGTACTTAATGCTTTTGTGTTTCAATCTGTCTTTTGAAGTTTCCTTCTGAGCAGAGAAAGTTCTGCCTCAAATCCTGGACCCGTTCTGTTCTAAATGGTCAGTTCCACTGCAATCCTTATTCCTTTCCACTTACCAGTTATCCTGACAATGTCGTCACAAACCATTTTGGGGAACAGACCCAAGGAGCCTGTCTTGGCCACCAATGCAGGGACACTATCCCTCCCTTCAAATGAGAATTTATTCTGTAATATTCTCAGGGGTTCCCTGCAGAATTGAACCTCCACCGCCAGCAGCAATGACCTTCATAACATTTGCATTGCATTCTCCTGCTGTCCTATATCTTCCTCCTTATTTCCTCATTCTTGATTCTTGATGTCACTTCCCAAATAAATTAACCAACCCAAGTTCGCATCTGGGCCTCTTTTGGCAGAACTGAAACTGCATTGTCCCCAGCAAATGTCAGCCTCAGTTCCAAGAAACAACTTGCACTTCCAAGATACAATGTTACTAATCTAGTTGAAATGCTGGCTAGGGCAAAAAGGGCCATGGAGGTCTACATGGTGGTTTTGGAGAGAAATGTGAAGGACAGAATATGAAAAGGAAGACCAGGTTTTTTATTTTTCTGTTTTTAATAAACTTTAACAAGCACTATTTCAGCTACTTGAAAAGTTGGCCCTTATCTCTTGATTCAGCACTCATAAAAGGTTTTGGTTCTTGTCCTGTAAGATGGGATTGCTGTGTTCCAGTCGTAATAACAGTGGCTTCATGAGCCTCCTGGGTTTACACTTGAGAACTCTATGGGAAAACAGTCCACCTCCTGGCAAGCACTATAAAGGCTGATATTAACAGTCTGCTGATTTATTGTTTCCAAAATTGTAGTGAGCTTGCTGTAGTTTGGACCTGGAATTTCCCCCAAAGACCCATGTGTAAAGGTTTGAACCCCAGCCTGTGCTGCTGTCAAGAGGTGGAGGAATCTTGAAGAGCCGCGGGCTGAGGGAAGATCTTCAGGTCACTGAGGTGCCCCTTGGAGGGGCCAGTGGGACCTCAGCCCCTCCCCTTTCTACAACAATGTGCTGCCTCACCTAAAAGCAACAGAGCCAACTGCTCATGGACTGGAACCTCTGAAACCGTGAGCACAAAGAAACTTTTTCTTTTTTTTTAACTGAAATTTTTTTAATTTTTTTTTTAAAGACAACAAGTAAACATTCTCATGTATTAACAAACTCAAGAATTAGAGAATGTACAAATAACTTTTGGAGAAAAACATTACTCAGTATAAGATTAAGCCATGTAGAAGCTAGGTAAAAATAGAAGACTAAGGAATGGAATAGTCACAGTGAAATTGCATTTAAAGAAACATTTTCTACTTTCTAAATTGGTTAACTCAGGTATTTGTCATACTGATGGAAATAAGACTAACCAGGCTATTCACAGATTTTTCTGGATTGCGTTGTTTTACTGTATTTTGTAACACATTCGTGGCCTTGCTCTTTTCAGAATTTGTAGAAAATTAAATGCACTTATTTCTTGGCTCTGTAACCGAAGCTCAGAAGAAAACAGAGTACCACAAGGTCTCAAAAGTGTGATCTCCTGAAGATGCTTTGCCTTCTCTTCATTCACACACTACCAAGAGAGGAAACGGGGTTTTTTTTTGTTTGTTTTTTGTCTTTTGTTTTTTGTGGGTTTTTTTGGTACTGGGGTAAATGGGTCTTTGATGAGATAAGAAATACACATTTTGAAATAGAAATCTCATCTACCTTCCAAGGCTCCATTCAGACACAGCCTTCACTATAAAACCTTCTAGGATCCTCCTCTTGACAATCCCACCAATCTTTTCTCACTTGCATATCTATCCCAACAAAAGAGCAAGGCCAGGCCTGGTGGAAGGAAGATTTAATTTCACTCTTTCCTGTAATAGCAGTTTATAAAAACCTTTTCCATGAGCTCAGGAGACATTTTTAGTCAGAATGCTATTTTCTGAGACTCAGTCACCCAAGTTCTGGATATAACTGTGACATTAACATGAAGCTTTAAGCATTGCCTCCTCCTATCAGTATCCGAAATGAACCCTTATCCATATCTGACAGCCTGTGTCCATGGTCCTAAGGATAATAGGGACTTCCATACGCTGGTAGATCTAAGGCATTTATTTGATGCCTTATGGTTGGGATCCAAAATGTTCCCCCAAAAGGATCATTGTGTTGAAGGCTTCACGCTGACAGACTTTTGGCAAGTGATTGGATAATAAAGCTCTAATTTCATCAGTAGATTGATCCACTGATGAGATCATAGTTTGCTGGTATTATTGGGAAGTGATGGACACAAGAGGTAAGGCCTAGCTGAAGGGAGTAGATCTTAGAGGCTTGGCCTTGGGATGCTGTATGACCAAAAACTATGGTGAATGTTTAAGGTATTTGTTGTTGTTGTTTAGCTTTTTTTTTTTTTTTTTTTTTTTTTTTAGACAGGGTTTCACTCTGCAGTTCAGGCTGGCCTTGAATTCACTTTGTAGCCCAGGCTGCCCTTGAACACACAGCGATCTCAGCCTCCCGAGTGCTGGGATTACAGGCATGCACCACCACGCCCAGCTGTTCTTAAGCACATTTATCCCATCATTCTTGCCACTTTCTGAAGCATATCTGGAAGTCCTCTTTCATGAGTATCTTTACTTGTGCTGTCATGACGGGCTCAATGTCCTGAATCAATTCAAAATACTTACCTTTCCTGGTCATTTTTAATTTGAAGAGCCAGAAGTCACACTGTGTCAGATATGCTGAATAAAGGAGATAAGGACACACCATAATATTTTTACAAGCCTGCCTTTCCACTGAATGGCACATGGCAGCAGCTTTCACTGTATTTTTTATCACACCTCATAAAGATACTCACAAAAGAGGGCTTCCAGAACTGCTTCAGAAAGTAGTAAGAATGACAGGATGAGTATGTTCAAAGTGAGAGGCTTGTTTTGAGGAGGATTAATGGCAATGTGTCTTTTCCTGTAATTTTTTTTCATGTGGACACACGTTATATTTTTCATCAGCCCTTGTATATCTTGTCCCCAGCTCCTTCCTCCTTGGCTCTTTCCCTCTTTCTCTTGGCAGCTTCCTAGCTGTCACGAGCTGAGCAGCTTGCCTCTTCCAGACCCTTCCACCATGATGTTTCTGCCTCACCACAGGCCTAACAGCAATGGAGTCTGCTGACCATGGACTGAAACCTCTGAAACCATGTGCCAAAAATAAATCATTCCTTCTTTAAGTTGTTCTCAGATATTTTGTCACAGTGATGGAAAGCTGACTAACACACAAAGGTTAATTTTGAGATTCATAATCAATATACTTCAACAAATTTGACAACTTGGGTAAGGCATCAACATTCTGTCTGCCTCAGTGTCTCCCCTCTGTGAAAGAGGCATAATAGAACATGAGGAGGATGCAATGTGAGCAGCATTTCCCCCAAATGAACCAGCTACCCAATGACATCAAATTATCTTCACCAACAGTTGGGAGGTATTTCTAAGAAGTCACTTATGGCAATGTTTGAAAACAGAAATTCTAAAAATGGTGACATTTTGCAAAGAAGAATGTCTTTAGCAAAAAAAAAAAAAAAAAACAGGGAATGCTTTAGGCAGCTGGGAGTACTGGTGTATATTTTAAGCTGTTGAATAGTTATTCTTTTTAAAAGTATTGTTATTATAGACTGCTAGAAGGATGGCAAGTGGTAAGCACTATATTTTATAATCACTAAAAGTTAAAGTATTTTGGAGGCCTTTAAAAGGAGCACTGAAGAGTTACCTGTGACTGCTTTCAGACTTACTCTACTTTCCTGTCAATGACCCCAAACAGAAGATACTGTACCTTCCCACCCACTACAACCCAAAGAGTCATAGTAAAGGTCACTATAAAGCCACAATTCACCTCCCAAACTCTGATCACTAAGTAAATTTTTCATCTCTCAATTCTATCTATTAAGTATTATACCTCTAATTACATTCTGAAATGTCATAGCTCACTGGGGTTTGAGGGAAAATGAAAATTCATATTTGAGGACAGAAATCTGTGAATGTATGTGGGAGGGAGGGATGAATGTGAATTTTATTCTTTTTTGTATTCTTTCATTTTTCTTCTTCTTTGTATTCTAAATGCCTAGAATTATTAGGGAATATTCTAGATGCTGTTATAACTCTAGAAGAGTTATAAATTAAATACATCCATGGAATTAAAACAACTCAATTCAAACCCAAAAACTCACTTTCATACACACAACCTCAGTAGATGGAAGCCAAGGATGAAAATAGCTCATGCAGGAGGAGCACAGGTTTTACATGACACAGACACTGGTTGGAACTCTGGCCTGCCACCCACTCGGAATGGCTGAGAGTCTTAGCTCTAACATCCCGCCACCGGGGTTTAAATCCTGTCTGTACCATCTGTAAGATGTCTGACTTGAAACAACTACTCTAACTTTCTGAATCTAGTACCTCATTGCAAATTGGAGCAGAAGTCATGCATATTTCATTCGTCTATTCTACGTATTAAGTGATACAACACGTGTAAAAATCTTAGAAGAATGCTTAGCAGATAAGTAGAATTCAGTTCAGTACTGGCTATTATTATCATTATTATCATGATCTTTATTAACTAATAATATGTCCCTATTCAAGTTATTACTTTCCATATGCTTCAGTTTTCCCTTCCATAAAACAGGTACAATGAGATTACAAGACTAAAACGAGACCGCGGGTGAGGAATTCTCCAGGGCAAGGCCTGGATAAGGAGGCTCTAGTCAGGCATACGTTAAATGTCAGCTGAAGGTCCTCAATTTAATGGTCACTAGTCAAGAAACACTACATACTTTGAAGCAACTGAAGGAAGTAAGGCCTGGCGTGGTAGCTAGCTTTATTTATTGTCAAGGCCAGCACATTCATCAACTCCCCTCATTAAAATTTGCCAATTAATGAGCAGTGGCATACCCCTTAGCAAAGGTCAGCAGCAACCTAAGCAAACTTATCAAAAATTCAAAGAGGTGCAGAGTTTGGGAAAAGTTCATTCTTCCCTTAATTAACGGATCTAATTACAATCCTGACATAACAAAATGCAAAATGCACTCTTGAAAAGACACCAAGTCAAAGGTTTAACAGCCCGGATAACCTTCTCCTTTGGTACAGCCTGACCCAAATGTAGGGGAGGAGTGGGGAGGGAATCTTAGCGTACAGTCAACAGGGTTAATGAAAGGCCGTTTCAAGAAACTAAAGCCTAGGGCCGGTGAGATGGCTCAGCGGCATAAGCACCTGCCTTGCAAGCGCAAGGGCCCGAGTTCGACTCCCGGATCCCACATACGAAAAAAGGGGCCGGTGATATCGCTCAGCGGCACGGGTGCCTGTTGGTGCACGAGGTCCTGAGGTCGACCCCCCAGTACCCACAAAAAAAAAAAAAAAAAGAAACTAAAGCCTAGTAGCACATCAGAATCCCAAAGCAACAAAGGAATTCAGAGGGAATAAAAATGCTCCCACATCCTGGGATGTGGGTGAACACAGAGTCAAGGCTCTCACTAATCTCCCTTCTTAGCAGACGTCAAAGTATTTATTTGGTGACCTTTCCTGGCTAGTTATGAATAGCACTTTAACATCCTAAAGAGTCTGGATCTGTAATTGTTGCCTCATTTAGATAAAAACCTGAAGTACAATGGGACAGAATAGATATGCTGTGCTTAAATTGTTTCTGAAATAGCAGGTTCAGAATTTCAAACCAGGTCCCACTAACCAAAGGCATAGGGAAAAGGCAGCCTGACCTCCCACTCCTCCACTCAGGGAGCTGCCATCTTGGGAGGGTAAGCTCTGTCTGCTCCACGACCTAGGATCAGTTTCAGAGAGGACTTCAAAAACTCCGGTGACTTCGGGTTTCAATTCATTACATGAAAGTGAGCGGATGTAATGATAAGAGCCATTAAATTTTTGTGCTTCCTACCAGTTTCAAGGGTGTTCAAAACTTTTAGTCAGCAAGGGGCTTTGCCACTCAGAGTGCCTCAAAAACTTCTTCAGAACTTCCTAAGAAGCCTGCTCATGGATTAGAATAAACATGTCACTGGATATTATTAACCTGAAAGAGGAAATGTATGCTCAGAGAAAAGAAATGACTCGCCCAAAGTCAAAGAGAAAGGTAATAAGGATAGGTGCAGCCCCCTCTCAGCAGGATCAGATGTGTTAGTTCCACCTGTTTAATCATTTACTTATTCAGTAAATCTCTTTTGAGCATCTTGCATGTGTTGGCCTTGTTTAGTCACCAGGAACTGGCTGAGCACCCAAAGCAGACATTATCCTACTCTTCATAGCGCTTGTCTTCTAGTGGAGAAGACAGATGACAAACAAACAAATAAAAAGAAAATGCAGTTAGTGTCACTGTTCACAGAGAATTAAAATAGAAGGATATTGCTATCCCTGGACCTGGAATGTCACTCCAAAAGCCCACGTGTTAAAGACTTGGACTCCAGCTTGGGACTATCGGAAGATGGTGGAAATGTTAGAGATGGGTTTAGTGGGAGGTCTTAAGGTCATTGGGGCGCAACCTGAAGGGGACTCTGGGCCCTCCTCCCTTCCTCTTCTTCTCTTTTTCTTGGTGCTGCTCACCATGAGTGTGTTTGCATCTGCTTGATGGGCCACCACATCACAGCCCCAAAAGCAATAGGACCAGGTAATCATGGGCTAGAACTTCCAAAACTGTGAGCCAGAATAAACTTCTTTCTCCTTTATAAGTTGATTATCTCAGGTACTTGTTATAGTGATGAAAAGCTTACTAACACACATGTGATGGTGACTGAGTGGTTATCAGGGTTGGAGTGATCACAGAAGCTCTCCCTGACAGGTGACATTTCAGCTAAGACTTGAAAGGCACAAAGAGCAATCCATGAGAAGACCAGAAGGAGGAGCATAAAAGCAGAAGGGAATAGTTGGTGCAGAGCCCTAAGGCTGCTTAAGAACACAAGAAGCAAGGCACTGTACTGTACCCACAATCACAGCTACTCAGAAGACTAAATCAGGAAGGTCACAAGTTCAAGGCCAGCCCAGGCAACATAGCAAGACTCTGTCTCAAAATAAAATATAAAAGGGCTGGGGATGCAGCTCAGTTGTACAGCACCGGCCTAGTGTGCACTAGGTCCTGAGTTCTATCCCCAGCATCACAATTGTAGAAGGGGAGGGGAGAGGAAGGGGAGGAGAAGGAGAGGAGGAAGAGAAGGAGAAAAAGAAGATGAGAAGGAAGAGGGGAAGGAGGAAAGGATGAAGAAGAAGACCAAGAAGATTAAGATGTCTAGAACTGAGAGAGTGAGGAAGAGAGGGGTATGAGATGAGATTGGACAGGCAGTGGGTAGATAATAGAGGACTTCACAATTGCACATGCCCACGGTACAGTTGTGCATCTCCTTACAAGTGAAACAAAATCTACTGGTGGGTCCTAACCAGAGAAGTGATATGAATTCCCTTTTAAAATTACCCTGAGAATGGATAAGTAAAAAATGATAGATACATAGATAGATAGATAGATAGATAGATAGATAGATAGATAGATAGATAGATAGACAGATAATAGGGAATACTATTTGGCTATAAAAAAGAGTGAAATTCTGTCATCTGTAGCAACATGGATGAAACTAGGCAACATTGTATCAAATGAAGCAAATCAGGCGCAGAAAGACAAATAGCACATATTCTCATATGCAGAAGCTAAAAAGTTGATCTCAAAAAAGCAGAGACGGGCCGGTGAGACAGCTCAGCGGCATAAGCGCCTGCCTGGCAAGTGCGAGGTCCTGAGTTCGACCCCCGGTACCCACAAAAAAAAAAAAAAAAAAAAAAGCAGAGAATAGAGTAGTGGTTTCCAGAGCCTGGGAAAGGAGTAGGGAATGGGAGGAAAGAGAGAGGGTGGTTAATAATGGATACAAGCATGCAGTGGGAGGGGAGGAACCCCTTCTAATATTCCACAGCAGAGTAGGGAAACTGCGATTGACAACAACTAATTTTTTTTTCCTTTTTGAGACTTACTACATAGTTCCAGCTGGCCTTCAACTTACTGTGCAGCCCAGGATGGCCTTGAACTCACCACAATCTTCTGCCTCAGCCTCCCAAGTGCTGGGATTACAGGGGTGCACCACCAAGCCCAGCCTGACAACAACTAAGTATTTCAAAAGAGCTAGTAGAGAGGATTCTGAATGTTCCCAACACAAAGAAATGATAAATGTCTGAAGTGATAGATATGCCAATTACCCTGATCTTTTCACATTGTATACATGCATTGGAATGTTACAATGTACCCATAAATATGTAGAGTTGTGTATTAATGAAAAACAAAATACATTTTTCAAAGATCATCTTAAGTCTTAAGCGAAATAAACCAGACACAAAGTTTAAATATCATATCGTTTCTCTTGTATGAGAAAACCAAAGTATAAATAATTTACAGAGCAAAATAAAAGATAGATAATGGAAAACAGGGAGATGGATCTTTCGCAAATGGGACAGGACCAAGAGATGGAGGGAACGGAAGGGAGGAGAGAAGGAGGTAAAAAGAACAAAGAGGTGTTCCTTCCACCAACTCTCTACAGTAAATGTAATCACTATGTATTGTAGACATGTACCAATAAAAATTTTTAATTTTTTTTAAAGATCATCCTGGAAGTTGTGCCGAGGCTGGATTACAGGGGACTGGAAGGCAAGGTGTGACATTCAGAGAAGCGGCATCAGGCGACCAGGTAAGAGATGAGCGTGGAGGTAACGGTGGAAACGCGAGGCCTGTCTTGCAGGAAGGAGTCAACAGATTCTGTACAGAAACTGAGGAAATGTGAGAGGAGGGGAGAAAAGACGGGGAGCGACTGTGGTGGGCTTTTGCCTTGAGCAGTGAATGTGACCCGGGGACAAGAAGAATAGGCCTTGGAAGAGAAGCAGATGTGGTTAGAAATAGTTCTTTCTGGGCAGACTTAGGTGCCTACTAGATGCGCATGGGGGATAGCAGATGGGGAGAAAGGCGTCAAATTGGGAGTCATCCCTGAGAGCGGTCATTTGGAGGAGGGCACCCAGGGAAAAGGAGCCTTTTGCGCAGAGGCGCAGCCCACCCTCTGCTCTGCGGCAGGAGCGCTCGGCGCGGGCTGGCGCGCCGCAGTTCCCCGACAGCGCCGGGCAATGGCAGGGCGCCCGGCGGCTCTCCGCGTGCTCGGCGCGGCTTGCGCGCAGGCGGTGCTTCCTCCCCGCAATCCAAAGGCGCTTGGAGGTGAGGTGCGGAAACGCACACCTCCTGTGATGTGCTGCAGAGTGAACTCTGGGCCCGCCCTCAAGTCCTTCATAAAGAAAAAGGGTGGGGGGAAATCAGTCGGCTTCCAGGAAACTGTTGAGTTTTACTTGCTGTGCGCACAGGGAGGAAAACCAGCCGCAGCCCGGTGTGAGGCTGCCCCCTCGTGGCCGCTGCGGCTTATGACCTGCTCAGCGATCCTAAATCAATTCTTTTAAAGTTGCAACACACCGCTGCCTTTATTTGCTCTTAATTTTGTGTAAATCGTGTGTAATAATTAATTGTGTGTAAATAAGCACAATTTCTAGAAATCAATCCCACGGTTCGTCATTACAGGAACTTTGAAAAATGAAGACGTGAGAAATCTCTAGATAACTTTAATCACCACCACATCGAAAGGTAGGTTTTCTTTAAAAACACGTTTCTCTACCATCCAGTTCTTTTTATTTTATTTTTTTTTATTTTAAAGAGAAGAAAAAAACAAAACAAATCAAAAGAAGAACAAATTTTCAAAACAACATAATAGGAGGGTAACAATGGTTAATGCATTACGTATTATTATCTTTAAGTTAGTTATTCAGGACACCAGACATTAGCATTCAATTGTCCAAACATTATTGGCACAAACCTTACTCTTCAATGAACTAAGTAAAAATGGTAGTGTATCTATCTTAACCATCTTATATATATATATATACAATTTTTTTCCCTTTCCCTTCTTTCTTTTCCCTATTCCAGTCTCTCTTTCCTTTTGACCAGTTTCTTTTTGATTCACCATATCTATTGTACATTTTGGATCTTATTTACTCTTTCAGTTTCTCATACTAGAGAGATAATACGATGCTTACACATGTGCTTCTGATTTATTTCACTTATGAGCATTTTCTCGAGTTGCATCCATTTACCTATAAAAGTCTCCAGTTTATCCTTCTTTATGGCTGAATAGTACTCCATTGTATAAAAATACCACATCTTTCTTATCCATTCCTCAGTTGATGGGCATTTGGGTTGTTTCCAAGATCTGGCTATTACAAATTGTGCTGCTATAAACATGGGTGCACATATATCGCTGTGGTACGATGTTTTTAATTCTTCTGGGAAGATGCCCAGAAGGGGAATAGCTGGGTCAAATGGGACCTCCAACCCTAGTTTTCTGAGGAATCTCCACACTGACTTCCACAGTGGCTGTACCAGTCGACACTCCCACCAACAGTGAAGAAGGGTTCCTTTTTCCCCACAGCCCCTCCAGCATTTGTTATTAGTTGATTTCTTAATAGTAGCCATTCTTTCTGGGGTGAGATGGTATCTCAGTGTTGTTTTAATTTGCATCTCTCGAATGACTAGTGATGTTGCACATTTTTTTGTATATTTGTTTGCCATTAGTATTTCTTCATCTGAGAAATGTGTATTCATCTCAGATGCCCATTTTTGGAGTGGGTCTTTAAATTTGGGAGGTCTGATTTTTTTGAGTTCTTTATATGTTCTCGATAGTAATCCTTTGTCTGAGGAACAGCTGGCAAACATTTTTTCCCACGTTGTGGGTTGTCTCTTCACTCTGTTGGTGGTTTCTCTTGCTGTGCAAAAGCTTTTTAATAAGATGAGATCCCAGTTATTGATTCTTTGGGATAGTTCCTGTGCGGTTGAGTTTTTATTCATAAAGTCTTTGCCTACACCAATGTCTCCAAGGGTTTTACCTATCCTACTTTCCAGCAGATTTAATGTTTCTGTTTTCATATTTAGATCTCTGATCCATTTTGAATTTAGTTTAGTTCATGGTGAAAGATATGGGTCTAGTTTTAATCTTCGGCATGTGTAGAGCCAGTTTTTCCAGCACCATTTATTAAAGAGGCTATCTTTCTTCCAGCGAATGTGTTTGGCACCTTTGTCAAAGATAAGGTGGCTTAGTAGGTCTGGGGTTGTTTCAGCATCTTCTAATCTGTTCCATTGATCTTCAGGTCTGTTTTTTTGCCAGTACCACACTGTTCTTTTTATCACAGTAGCTTTATAGTATAATTTCAAGTCAGGGATTGTGATGCCCCCTGCCTTGCGTTTGTTGCCCATAATTGCCTTTGCTATTCTAGGTCTCTTCTGATTCCAAATGAATTTTAGGATTGTTTTCTCTAATTCTGTGAGATATGCTGTTGGAATTTTGATTGGAATTGCATTAAATCTGTATAACAATTTTGGAAGTATGGCCATTTTCACTATATTGGTTCTTCCTATCCAGGAGCAAGGGATATCTTTCCATTTTCTGATATCCTCTTCAATCTCCTTTTTCAGAGTACTGTAGTTTTCAGTGTAGAGGTCTTTTACATCCTTTGTGAGGTTGATTCCTAGGTATTTCATTTTTTTGGATGTTATTGTGAAAGGTATTGTTTCCCTAATTTCTCTTTCAGTAAGTTTGTTATTTGTGTACAGGAAGGCTATTGACTTTTGAGTATTGACTTTGTATCCAGCTACACTACTGAATTTGCTTATTAAATCTAGCAGTTTTTTAGTGGAGTTTTTGGGGTCTTCTGTGTAGAGTATCATGTCATCTGCAAATAATGATAATTTAACTTCTTCCTTTCCAATCATTATTCCTTTTATTTCTTTCTCTTGTCTAATTGCTCTGGCTAAAGTTTCCAGAACTATGTTGAATAAGAGTGGGGACAGTGGACATCCTTGTCTTGTTCCTGATTTTAGAGGGAAGGCTTTCAGTTTTTGGCCATTTAGTATAATATTGGCTGTTGGTTTGTCATAGATAGCTTTTACCAGATTGAGATAAAGACCCTCTATTCCAATTTTCTGTAGGGTTTTTATCATGAAAAGGTGCTGGACTTTGTCAAAAGCTTTTTCTGCATCTATTGAGATGATCATGTGATTTTTGTCTTTGGTTCTGTTAATATGCTGTATTACATTTATTGATTTACGTATGTTGAACCATCCCTGCATCCCTGGGATGAATCCAACTTGGTCATGGTGTATAATCTTCTTGATGATTTGTTGGATTCTGTTTGCCAGTATCTTATTAAGGATTTTTGCATCTATGTTCATTAGGGAGATTGGCCTGTAGTTCTCTTTCTTAGTTGGGTCCTTCTCTGGTTTTGGTATCAGGGTAATGCTTGCTTCCAGGAATGAATTTGGGAGTATTGCTTCCCTTTCAATTTCATTGAAAAGTTTGAGAAGTAGTGGTGTTAGGTCTTCTCTAAATTTCTTGTAGAATTCGGCAGTGAATCCATCAGGGCCTGGACTTTTCTTTGTTGGGAGGTTTTTAATTACATCTTCAATTTCATTGGTTGATATTGGTTTATTTAGGATTTTTAAATCTTCTTGATTTAGCTTTGGTAATTCATACGAATCTAGGAATCTGTCCATTTCTTCTGCATTTTCCATCTTAGTAGAATATAAATTTTCAAAATAGGTATAGATGATCTTCTTCTACCATCCAGTTCTGAAGCATTAATATGTATGGAACTAACAGATTCGGATAAGTGGCTGGTGTTCCCCTAAGGATCCCCAGGGAGTTTGATCTTGATGTGACACGCAGGGCTGATTATTATGTGGGTTGCCCTGAACGCAGAACCGGAGACAAGGTGAATGCAGAGAAGTCAGAAAGCAGGAGTGTGGAAGGGTAGGCGTTAAAAGGGAAGGAGTAAGCCCGACATGGTGGCACACGCCTGTAATCCCAGCACTCGGGAGGCTGAGGCAGGAGGATCACTGCGAGTTCGAGGCCAACCTAGGCTACAAAGTGAGTTCAAGGCCAGCCTGAATGGCATAGTGAAACCCTGTCCCAAAAAAAGCCAATAATAACAATAATAAATAAATAAATAAATAAATAAATAAATAAATAAATGGGAAGGAGGAAAACCCAGGGATGGGTTAATCACCTGTTTACTTCCGGGTCAATTCCCACCCGGAACTTCTAAGAATCCACACAGAAAGCGTCTCAGGATTGGCCAGCTGAAGGACAAAAGGCTTGTGCGTTTTTGTTTTCTGTTCTTTTCAGTACTCATTCCAGCCCTTCTTTATTTTTTTATTTTTGAGACAGGGTCGCACAAAGTCACTAAAACGCCCAGGCTGGGAAAGAACTTGCAATCCTTCTGCCCCTGCCTCCCAGAAGGCAGGGATTATGAGCAACGCCAGCACTCCCAGGTAATTTGGTGCATTTTTCAACCACCTCTCATTCCTCCCTGGTGAAAGATTGCTCTCTCACACATCTGATCTGTATTTGTAAGCAGCTGAGCATCCTTACATGGCTTTAGAAGAAAATCTGGAGGCAGAAATCCAGAAAAAGACCACGTTACCCACACTTAAAGTCGAATGAGGCAGGAGCAGACACTGTCCTTCTTAGCTGAGCTGAAAAGGATGCACCGAGGGAGGCGGCCTGGGCACGACACGCGTCTGTGACTTCCAGGGAGAGCCTCAGCCTGAATAATTTAGGGAAGCCTTGCTCTGCAGAGGACAGGGCACCACACTGGCTGTTTGCTAGCTTTGTGAGCTTCGGCAAACTTTTTCTTCTCCCACTAAACCTTAATTTCTTCACCCATAAAGTTGTTATAATGGTAGCTATAATTAAGTGCTCTTCTAAATAATAAATGTGTTAATATATGTGAGGTGCCTAGTGCAAGGGGAAAAACACATTAAGTTGTTATAGTATTGTTAATAAAATAATAATTATAAGAGTAATATCTCATTTGCCTCACTGGTCTCCAATTTTGGCTCACGTTTATTAACTCCATTTTGGTCTTCCTCTTACTTTGTAGTTTCTGTTTATTCAGATACAGGGTAAGTTGCTTTTGGCTTATTTCCTTTCTTCCTTCCTAACATATTTATAGAGCCCTAACTGTGCTTCAAGCATTGTGCTCACCTTACTCTGTAATTCTGTTTTGTTTGTATAAATACTGCCCCCAACTAACCCCTAGACTGCACCACATAAATACTTTCAAGTCTCCGCATGCCACACTGGACATGTAACGAAGAGACCAGAAGTGCCTTCTACATGAGCATTTCTCCTTCCAAGTAGTCACCTTGCAAAGTTTCACAAGCCACTTTCTTTACATTCCCACCCCACCCCTTGCATGCACTTAGGTAACAATACAGAACTGGCACATTAATTTTAGTGTATTTAAGACAAAAATAATTTTTCAATTTGTAGATATGTGCAACAACACAAAACAGAGAAGTTACCTAACACTAAAGACCAGGACTTCTTTTGCAACCTTCACACCATACCTAACTTAGTAAACCTGTCTAGTAAGTATACAGTAAGTATTTAGCTACTGTATTCATTCAGTTATCAAATGTTTTAAGCACCTACTATAAGATAATGTATTAAGTGCTGAAGAAAGACATGAAAGTGATGAAAATATGGTTTATGATTTCAAGATTACTATGGTCTTAGAGAAGATAACAGCAAATGCCTCTAAGAATATGTGTGGTGTGTCTGTCTTCTCTAGAAAACAGCAGAATCCTTAGGAAAGAAACTAATTCATGTTTGTATTCCCTGTGACACATAATAGGCTCCTAATAAATGCTGGTAACAGAAAAAAAAGGAAAGAAATAGAGAACTCAGTTGTTTCAGAGGAAAATGCACATGATACACAACAAAAGACTCTTAGAAGAGTTTTGCAGTGGTTTGAATGTTTGTCCCCTCCAAAGCGTGTGTGGAAATTGAGTTGCCACTGAACCGATGTTGAGAGATGGGAGCTCTGGGAGTTGACGCACCTGGGAAGGTGTGGCACTGCTGCTGCTATAAAAGAACCAGTCACGCTTCCTTTTGTCTCCTGGCTCTTTTGCCCTTCTGCCTTGCAAGGAGTAGTGTCAGGCACTATCTAGAAGACAGAGACCAAACCTGCCTGCACCTTGACCTTGGACTTCCCAACCTCCAGAACTATGAGAAATAAACTTCCATTCTTTGTAAATTATTCTGTCACAGCAGCACAAAATGGACTTAGGCAAGTGTTAGGTGTGTTAGGTGTGTTAGGCAAGTGTGTGTTGAATTAAATAAGTAGGATTTTAATAGACAAAAGTGTGAAAGAAAGAAAGAACACATTACTAGTAGAAGGAACAAAGATACAGAGTCAGGAAATATTTATGCACGCTGTAAACTGAGATTTTTCAATATGAGCCAGGTATGGTTGCGCACATCTGTAATCTTACTCTAGGAGGCTGAAGCAGGAGGCTCGCAAGCCTGAGCTACACAGCAATTTAGCAAGACCCTATCTCAAAAAAAGCAGTAAGTGACTAGGGTTGTAGCTCAATGACAGTGCTTGCCTAGCAAGCACAAGACCTTAGGTTCAATCCCCAGAATCTTAAAAAAATCAATTTTTTCTTAAGCAATAGAGAAAATAAATGCTACCACCGTCTAAGCACTAAACTGAGGTCTAGAGATAGCCAAATGGAAAATCAAATAGAGATCTGGATCTTCTTGGATATTGAGATCAAGATAATTTGGGACAAGGTAATTAACACATCATCAAAGTTCCTTCCTGTCCCCCACCCTGATTTTAAATAATAATCACTACTTGTCAGACACTGCTCTTGGAGAATGGATAGGAGGAGGAGGAAAACCACTTAAGTAACTATGGTACTGACTTAAGTGAGACATAATGAATGTCATGACAGTGATTCCGGGAGCTATAAAAAAGAGGAAGCAAAGCAGGGCATGGTAGCATTGCTACATAAGAGGCTGAGGCAGGAGGATCATGAGTTCGAGGCCCGCCTGGGCAACTTCGTGAGACACTGTCTTAAAATAAAAAGGAGGAGGAAAAGGAGGGAGTAGGGAAGAGGTAGGAAGAGAGGGGAGAGGAGAGGAGGAAGAGGGAGTGAGATTACTTACTAGTAAAAGTTTAAAAGGGCTACAGCCTGGTGTGGAAAAGTATCTTTTCAGTTTTTAAAAGGCAAATGCGTCCAAACAATAGCCAGTTATTTCCTACTACACACACCTCCTGCCACCTGATTCCCTGCATAATCTTAAACCTGAGATTAGCACATCTCCTGAAGAAGGAGAAGGGAAGAAAGGAAAAGAAAAGGAATAGGAAAGCTGCCATGGCTCCCACTGTCTTTTTAGTGTATGATTCCATTTATGAGGGCTCGCTTAGCACACTTCCTATACTCTTTGCCGTTTCTGTTTTAGCCTAACCAAGCGTAAAGAGGACCCACTCCTGGAAACCGCGTTACTGAGCTTAGAACACAGTGGGCACTCAGAGCTGATGAAGAGGAATGGAGAGAAGGAAAGACAGAAAGAAAAATCCTTGACAGAGACTGGCTTTCATTTATAGGACTTTTTAAGCCCATTGAACGTTTGCTTTTTTTCCAAAGCACTAAAGTATTCCACAGAGAAGCACGCTGTTCCAAACCCAAAGGCCAGCAGCAATGTTCAAAAAAGTTAAAAGAGGGACAAAATGTTGGGTCAGTGACACGCCTGTTCTCAAGGCATGAGCCAGTCACCGGGGTTGAATCTGATATGGAAAATGTAAAGGACCTAAATGAGTTAATCCTGGCCTCAGCCTAGGGTATGTGAGGGAAATACAAGAGAGATATAGTTGAGGGGAAAGGCTGAATGCTGAATTCGGTAGATAAAGAATGAGACAAGGCAGAAGAATAAGTAGATTCGTTTAATCCGTGCAGTGGATCACTTGGGGTGCTCTAGTAAGACCCTGGTATAGCACCAGAGGGAGCGAAACATGGGTGTTAAATTTCAATTCACTTCCCTCTTTTAGTAACAATGAAGCTTGAAATTTTGAAAAATATTCATCCGCAAAGAATTCTCAGGAGGAGCTAGAAAATCACCCACCTCCATCTGGTACCTTGCTCTGTTAATGATTTGTATACTTGTGAACAAAAGGTTCAGTACTCCTATTAATTACCTAAAAAATGATTAATCTCCTTTGCCACTCAGAAACTAAGGAATCAAGAGGTAGCTCACCTAATACTGTTCTGTATCACAGATAGGAGAAAGAAGGATGCTTCCGTACACATTCACCATACTCTACCCCAGTTTTCTTTCTGTCCCCATTTGTATACCAATCTAGAAGGATCATACAGAAATGAAATCTATATCCACCCTGGATTTTGCTCACATCTTTGAAGTAGAAATGGCAAGGCACAAACTTTCAAAGCTGGGGCACATGGTGGATAAACCCTTCTGTTCACCATCAGAATGTCTTCTTCTCCTGTATCACCTAAATCAGGCGTTTCACCTAAATTGGTCATAGAACCATAAAAATGTCCACTGGTCTTTTTTAAGTAGCAGTAGGTGTACCTGTTCATGCTACCTGTGCTTGGGTCTTAGCCCCCAGCCTTACGATTTGTCTTCTCCTTTATAAATGCCCCTCTAAAGTATAATTTGGATATTCCCCCATCTTCATTGCCCTGTGTAACTATCCCACTAGATAAAACATTGCTTTGGGGGTCCTACCACATTCTAATTGCCACCATGATGAGCATTCTTGAACGTCCACTCCACATTGTATAATGCTGAATAGAATTTCAACCAACGATTTTATACAACCTGAAGCACAATGAAAACCTGCCTGGTTCCTCCAACTACATTTAAATTTCCCAAGGAAATTGAATTCAAGATCTAATAAAGTGAAATATTTCTCCATTAAAAAATAATTTCAATCAAATACAGTACTATATTCAACAAGGTAAGTTTTGTTTTCCTGAAAATTATTTATGAGTGTCATTATGTTCAGCACTTGTAACAATCAGTGCTTGTAATGACTTACATGGAGATGTGAAAGGGTGGAACTCAGCCTTAAAATAATATAAAAATGTGGAGGAACAAAACTCTTGAGGGAAATGCAATAAGCAACTGTTAAAACTACTAATAAGAGGGCCGGTGAGATGGCTCAGCGGCTTAAGCGCCTGCCCGGCAAGCGCGAGGGCCCGAGTTCGACTCCCGGAACCCACATACGAAAAAGGGGCCGGTGATATCGCTCAGCGGCACAGGCACCTGCTGGTGCGCGAGGTCCTGAGGTCGACGCCCCGGTACCCACAAAAAAAAAAAACTACTAATAAGATGCTTGATATTTACATCATACCATTTTATAAGACATCTGTGTAGAGTTGCTATTGCTATTTCCTCAGCCGCTATCTCATTGAGGAAGTTAAGGCCTTGTCACTCCTAAAGCACAGGTGAAAATCTATTATGGTTCGGGGAAGGGAACAGGAAAAAAAGTCCTCCACTCCTGAGAAAGGTCAGCAACATATACCAGACCCTGGCTATTAGAGATTTCCTCTTGCTGAAGAGGGAGCAGGGGTAGGATCCCTAGAAGATCATCCTCAAGACCCGGAACAGAGTGCCTGTCTGATCCTGAGCCCTAGTCAGAACAACAAAAATGTGGCCCATCCCCTGCTCTCACCACCAATCATCAGTTAATAAATAACAGCTGTTGCCGGAGCATGATCTGTAATCCCAGCACTCAGGACGCTGAGGCAGGAGGATCACTGTGAGTTCTAAGCTAGCATGGGCTATATAGTGAGTTTAAGGCCAGCCTGAATTATAGAGCAAGACCTTGTCTCAAAAAGCAAAAAAAAAAAAAAAATAAATAAGTAAAAATAAAAATTTAAAATAAATAACAGCTTTCTATTCCTAGAGAAAAGTAACGGGAAAACTAAAGCTGGTGGTAGAGCACATGTAGAGAAAAACTCCTGGCAAACCAGCCCACACCTTAAACATAAAGGAAAGCCAGGAGAATTTTTTTGGCAGAACTGGGGATTGAACCCAGGGTCTTTGCACTAATCTACATCCCCAGCCAGCCTTTTTTATTTTTTATTTTGAGACAAGATCTTGCTAGGTCACTAAGTTGCCCAGGCTGGACTCAAACTTCTGATTCTCTTGCCTCAGCATCCCAAAATGCTGGGACTTCAGGCAAGCATTACCACATCCGGTTAAAACCAGAGGAATTTCAAGGCTATGATATACTAAGGTTTTATAGGTTAAATTGTTCCCCACCACTATCACCACCCCCAAATCAAGATCTGTTAAAGTCCTAATTCCCCATCACAATATGAACTTAGAGATAGAGATTTATATTAATCATTTCCCCATTACTGGGACAAAATATCTGATACCTGCAATTTAAGGAAGGAGAAGTTTATTTTGGCTCATGGTTTCAGTGTGTTCAGTCCATGGTTAGTTGCCACCAACGTAGAAAGAGAATGGTAGAAAGGCACTGCAGAGGAAAGCTTTTCAACCCATAACAGCCAGAAAGCAAAGACAGAGGAAGAGCCAGAAAGAAAGATGTATCTTCCAAAGCCACTCCCCCAATAACATACCTCCTCCAACCAGGCCCCACCTCCTACCAGCACATTCAGCTGTGTAATCATCAGTTGATCAATCTACTGATGAGTACAGCACTCCTATGGTCTAATTACTTTACAAAATACCCACCTCTATGAGACTTTTGAGGAACATTTTAGATCTAAACCACAACATTATGTCCCTGGCCCTCAAAAGGGTCATATCTGTCTATTCAAAATGCATTTAGTCTATCTCTAAGAGTTTTCAAAGTCTTAACAGTTTCACCATTGCTCAAAAGTTCAAGTTCAAAGGTTCCTCTGAGACTCAAAGCAAACTCATACCTCTGAGCCCCTGTAAAAGTCAAAAAGAAAGTTAAATACTTCCAACATACAGTGGTACAGGTAAACATTCTCATTCTAAAAGGGAAGAATGGGAACATAGAAAGAAATTGGGCCAAAAAAAGACCAGAACCCAGCATGGTAAACATTAACTCCTGTGTCTCCTTGTCCAGCACCCAGGGCATGTGGTGAAGAAATGTGAGTTTCAAAGGGCTTGGCTAGCCCCACCTCTAGTACCTTGTCAGTTGCAGCACACATCTCTCTTGGTCTGCTTCAGTTTTCTACCTGTATCCTTCCTCAGCAGATATTTCACAGTCATGGCATCTCCAACTTCCTGGAATTTCCACTACACATTTGGCTTCATTCCTATAGCTTCACACATAGCCCTCTCATAGGCACATTACCTGGCCTCCCAAGCATTCTTCTGAAAACTAAGTGGAAGCCTCCATGACCATGCAACTCTTGCACTGTGCATGATTGTAAAACCAGAACCATGTGGATAATGCCAAGGTCTTCCACCAGCAGTCATTAGACCCACAAGCACCACAGCTGTAGTGGCCTCTGAGAGCCTAGATAGCTGAATTTAGGGATTCCCTTCCCTAGGTGTCCCTGAGTGAGCAAGCCCACTTCTCTTCTTAAAGCAAAGTCTTTCAAAGAAGTTTACCCACTTACTGTGCACCCTTGAGCCTGTGATGGGTGGGGTCTGGCCAATTCCTGAGATGCCCTCAAGCCATCTTTCCTTTTGTCCCAATGTAAAGAAGTTGGCTTCTTTTTAATGACACTAATCTTTTCAGCAAACACACTATCTTTGGCCTCAATATTATAGATATTTCCTTTCTGACCAAGCTGCAAAATTTTCACATCCTTTGGCTCTAATTTTTTCTCCTTATTCTCCTTGTAAATCTGTGGCCAGATTAACTCCTGTGGCCAGCAGTACCCATGCCACAGCCTGAACATTGGAAATTTCCTCCACCAGATAATTAGTCTGGATCTTTAAATTCGGACTCACACAAAGACATTGAACCTGGGCAAAATGTTAATAAGTTCTTTGCCAGAATGTAATATCCATGGCCTCTAGTCCATTTTCTAAGTCCTTATTCCTATCAGAAACCTCATAAGCCTGGCCTTTACTGTCCACATTCCTATCATCATTCTGATCTTCTGAGCTTCCACCAGAATTGTCCACTGGGCTCTGATTACACCATTCTAAGGCTACTCTAGCCAGTATCTTCAAACATTTCCAAACTCCCACAAACCAGTTTGAAAGGTTTCTGAACCATGTGGTAAGGTATAGTCACAGCAACAACCCCACTTCTCTGGTACCAGAATCTGTATTTGTCATTTCCCATCTCTGAGAAAAAATATCTGACACCTGCAACTTAAATTTTAAAAAAACACATTTGGCTCATGTTTTCAGAGGGCTCAATTCATGGTTAGTTGACTCTAGGGCAAAAACAGTATGGTAGAAGGGCATGGTAGAGGAGTGCTGCTCAACTCATGGCAGCCAAGAGGCAGAGAGAGAGAAAGGGCCAGTGAGAGGGACATGCCCTCCAAAGGATGCCCCCAATGAAACACCTCCTCCAAACAAGGTCCAACGCCCAGCACCAATTTTCCCAGCACCAATAGTCAGCTTTCACATCACTGGGACACAACACCCAATGCTCACAACTTAAAGGAGAGATTTAATTTTGCTCATGCTTTCAGGAGCTTCAGCCCATGGTCAGCTAGTTCCAAGGCAGAAACATCATGGCAAAATTGTATGGTAGGGCAAACCTGCTCAGTTCATGTTTGGGAAGAAGAGCAAGGAAACAGTACCAGAGAGGAAAGAGAAAGGGACCAGATATGGAACCGAAGGTCACACTTTCATGACCCACCCAGATACACTCAGAAGTGTGCTTTGCTAATCCTCGCTGGAGATCCCAATCCAGTCAAGTCAACGATTAAGCCTAACCGTCACAGGCCTTTACGGAGACGATCATGGGGTCCTTTGGATGGGCCACGATCATGACTTATGTGATTTTAAAAAGAGGAAATGTAGATGCAGACATACATAGGAAGTATTGATATGAAGAGACACAAAAAGATGGCCATCTACAAGCCAAAGAACAAAGCAAAGGACAGATCCTTTCCTCACAGCACTCAGAAAATAACCCTAGCTGAGCACAGTGGTGCATGCCTGTCATCCCAGCAAGCTAGGAGGCTGAGGCAGGAGAATTTTAAGTTTGACATCAGCCTAGGCTACTTAGTGCTTTAGCAAGAACCTGTGTCAAAATTAAAATTACAAAGGGTTGGGGTTGTAGCTCAGTGTATCCCCATACCACAGAAGAAGAAGGGAGAGGTGAAGGAAGAGAAGGAATAGGAGGAAGACGAGGAGGAGGAGAAGGAAGAGGAACTAACCCTGCTGACAACTTGATTTATAATTTCTATTCTCCAGAACTATAAGACAACCAATTTGTATTATATAAGCCACTTAGTTTCTGGCACTTTGCTACAGCAACCCTAGCAAACTAAAACAGAAGGTAACTACAGAAAAATAAATCTAAACCAACTCAGACCCTGACTAGATTGACTCAAACAATCTTGAAGCATCCAAAAGCTATAAGACAATATCAACCGGTCTAAAGCACAAGTAATTGGAATCCTAGAAAAAGCTTCTGTTTCTTTTCCAGGAGAAGAGGTAGAGAATGAAGTGGGGAAATAAATATTGAAAGAAATGATGGTGAAAATATTTCAAAATTAATGATGGCACCAGTCATTTAGCAGAATAAATACCAAACAAAGTGTATCAATGCATATCACATTCAAAGTGCTTAAAAGAAAAAACAAAGAAGAAATATTAGAAGTTGGCTGGAAGGAAAAGACACATTACATTAAAAAGAACAAAAATGAAAACAGCAAATTTCCTTCAGAAACACACAAGCTGGAAGCCACTTGTGTGACTTTTTTTAAAAAACCGATGGAAGGAATGGCCAGGCCAAAATTCTATATTCATTACAATAACTGTCAAAAACTTTTCTCAAAAACTGAGAGAAATTTATTACCAGTAGACTTACACTATGAGAAATTTTAAAGGAAGTTGTTCAGGCAGAAGAAATGCAGTCATGCCTCAATTTACGAACACTTCTGTTTGCAAACAATTCAGTTTGCAAAAAAAAAAAAAAAAGGCATTTGGAAAAATTTAGCTTCTGTTCACAAACTCTGAATCTCATGACAAACACAACCATGGCCAACTTCCTCACACAAACACAAACACAGCCATCTTCCCTAAAATCATAAAACAAACTAAGTTTTTAAACCAAGGAACCACTGCACAATACTAAACGGACACTTGGACCTTGGAAATGTAATAAATAAAGGTATATATGCAACGATGTTTTTATTTTCATTTTCAAATGCAAGCTGACAGCCTAAGGCAAGAACACTAACAATAAAAGGTATCATGTGTCAAAGTAAAATGCCTGACAACAATAAAAGAACGGGAAGAAGGGACTGGGAGTATAGTGTTATAAGATCTTTACACTACACCTAAAGCAGTATTATTTGAAAGCATATTCTGATGAATGTTTAATGTTATATTCATCTTCTCAAACTGCCATAATAAATACCACAGTCTGGTGGTTTGAATTGCAAGACTTGTAGAGACCAGGAAGCCCAAGATCAGTGTATCTGCCAGCCCAGTTTCTAGTGAGGGCTCTCTTCCTGGCTTGTCAACAGCTACCTTATTAGATCTGGGCCCCATATTTATGATGTCATCTAACCCTAATTACCTCCCAAATACCCGATCTCCACATACCATCATATTAAGGTTTGGTGCTTCAACATGTGAATTCTAGAAGGACACAGAATATTTAGGACACAATAGATGTATATGGTAGACCCTAGGGCAATCACTTAAAATTACTTTTACATGTATAAATAATATGTCAATAGTGTAGAAAATTAGAAACAAAAAAAATAATCAATTAATTTAAAAGAAGCCCAAGCCAGGCATGGTGGTGCATGCCTGTAATCCCAGCACTCGGGAAGCTGAGGCAGGAGGATTGCTATGAGTTCGAGGCCAGCCTGGACTATGAAGTGAGTTTAAAGCCAGTCTGAACTGCATAGCAAGAACTTGTCTCAAAAAGACAAAAAAATAAAAAATAAAAATAAAGGAAGCCAGAAGAAAAAAAGAAAAAAGAGAAAGAATACACAGAATAGATAGGAAACTAGCAATATAGTATATTTCAACCCAATTATATTGATACACTAAAGTAAAAACATTTTAACACATCAATTATAAAACAGAGATCATAAAATGGGATTAAAAAACAAGAACCAATGATGTACTGTCTATAAGAAATCTACTTTACATATAAAAACAGACTGAATAAAAGATGTGTCACAAAAACAATAGTCACAAGAGCTTACGATGCTCTATAACTGTATCAAACAGACTTCAGAACAAGGCATATTACCAGAGCTAAAAAGGGCACTACATAATGAAAAAGGGCTCACTTCTCCAAGACATCATGATTCTAAATGTGTATTGCAGCTAACAATAGAGCTTTAAAATAAGGAAGCAAAAACCAATAGAACTAGAAGAGTTTTCTCTACAGTTTATAGTTATGGACCTCAAACTCCTCTTTTAGTAATTGATGGAATATGTAGTCAGAAAATTAGTAAAGATGGAAGACCTGCACAGTGCAATCAACCAAGAAAAGGTAACTGATGTTTATAAACTACTCTGCCCAAAAACAATAGAATACAGGAGTGTGTGTGTGTGTGTGTGTGTGTGTGTGTGTGTGTGTTGCTGTGGATCAAACCCAGGGCCTCGCACATGCTAGGCAAGTGCTCTACCACTGAACTACGTCTCCAGCCATCACATTCTTTATAAATACACATAATACATTCATCAAGATAAGTTATATTTTTTCTTTTCCAATCAGATTTTGTTGGTACATTTTAGATATACATAAGGGTCACATTTATCATAGAGAATTTGTATTTTTTTTTTTTTATGTGGGTACAGGGAGTTGAGCTCAGGACCTCGCGCTTGCCAGGCAGGCGCTTGTGCTGCTGAGCTATATCACCGGCCCACAAGATAAGTTATAAAAAATAAAATAAAGAAGTTTAAAAAGCCAGGTGTGGAAGCATACACCTGTAATCCCAGCACCCAAGAGGCTGACGCAAAAGGATTATCATGAATTCAAGGCCAGCCTGGGCTACATAGTGAGTTAAAGTCCAGCCTGAACTACATAGCAAGACCCTGTCTCAAAAAAAAAAAATCAAAACAAGAAAGATAGGTCATATTCTGGGTTATAAAAAATGCTAACATATTTTAATGAATTAAAGTTATATATGGGCCGGTGAGATGGCTCAGTGGCATAAGCGCCTGCCTGGCAAGCACAAGGTCCTGAGTTCGACTCCTGGTACCCACATACGAAAAAAGGGCCGGTGATATTGCTCAGCGGCACGGGTGCCTGCTGGCGTGCGAGGTCCTGAGGTCGACCCCCGGTACCCACAAAATAAATAAATAAATAAATAAAATAAAGTTATATAAAGTATTTTCTCTAACCATAATATAATTGAAGAAAATAAACTAACACCAGAAAGATATTTGGGGACTTCCCCAATGTATAAAAAAAAATACACTTCTAAATAACTCATGTGTCAAAGAAAAAAATCTCAAAAGAAATTAGAATGTATTTTGAACTGAATTAAAGTGAAAATACAATACCAACCTCTGTGGGATACAGCTGAAGAAATACTCACAGGGGAATCCATAGCACTTCTTTAGCCATATCCCATATTTCAAGAAAGAAAAGGGAGCAAGAGCTGGTGGGAGGGGGAGGGAAAGAAGGGGAAGGAGATTAAAAAAAAAAAAAAAGAATTAAGATGTACTATGTACTTGTACCAGCTCCCGCAAGGAATATAATCCTTATGTGCTTCAAACATGTACTAATAAAAAATAAAAACTGAAAACATCACATAGCACCCCATAAATATGATAAATATGTACATCTTATCTGTATCAGTTAAAAGTAAATTGTTAAAAAAATTAGTAAATACAGTCAATAACAAATCAGAAGGATAATGTATCTTGGAATTTTACCACTCACATTCAATATTGTACTGAAGGAAAATATTTGCAAACCACATATCAAAACTCTCAGAATGTAGAAAGAAAACAAAGAACAAGCTGTGGTCTGAATGTTTGGATTCCTCCTAAAAAGGGCACATGTTGAAGTCCTAAGCACCCAGGTTATGGTATTAAGATGCAGGGCCTAAGCCAGGAGCAGTGGCACCTGTAATCGCAGATACTCAAGAGGCTGAGGCAGGAGGAGTTCAAGTTCAAGTTCAAAGCCAACCTGAGCATCATAACTAGACCCTGTCTCAAAATAAAAAAGATGTGAGGCCTTTTGGGAGGTGATAAGTCATAAGGGAGAGCACCCAAGAATGAGATCAGTGTCCTTGCCTTGCTTCTTCTACCATGTAAGGACACAGCCATAAGGTGCTATCCACGAACCAGAAAGCAGCCCTTACGAGACACCTAACCTGCCATTGTGCAGAAGGTATCCAGTCTATGATACTTTGCTATAGCAACCTGAAGGGGTGAAGGCACAGTAAAATAAAATAAATGGCAAAGTATTAGAGCAGATACTGCAACCAAGAAGACACATGGACTGAATAAAAATCACCTGAACAGATCTCAACATTATTGATCGTTAAGTACTTGCAAGTCTAAGCCACAATGACATACTACTGTAGCCCTACTGGAATGACTTCAAGATAAGAAAAACTAACAATAACAAGAGTTGGTGAGAATGCAGAGCAACTATAAAATCCTCCTATGCTGCTGATGGGAATGTGAAATGGCCCTGGAACTTTGGATAACAGTTTGACCGTTGCTTACAAAGTTACTCGCAATCACATACTTCCAGATGATGTAGGAACCCCACTTATAAGTACTTGCCCAAATGAAATGCAAACTTAAACAAAACCTATACACAAATTTTTAGAGCAGATTCCAGGTTTGCAGCAGCTTCTATCATCTTTGCCAAAAACTAGAAACGATCCAAATGTCTGTCACCTAAGGAATAGATAAACAAATGAGGTCATATTGGGCCAATCCTGTACTGTGCCTGCTCAGACAACAAACTGGATACCAGACAAGATTGTAAAAGGAGGTCTTGCTGTTCAGACATCTGGAATATGATGCCCACATCTGGGCAGGAATACATGCTCAGAATGCTAACCAGGGTAGAAAACAGTCAAAGAAAGATTTAACTTGTGGAAAAGAAGTCTTTCCAGATGGTCGTCTCTCTGAGACTTAGTCTAATGCAGTTTCAGAAACTATAACAAGAAAAAATAAACTATAACAAGGATACATGGGTGATGGTTTCAAGGAAATAGATTTTGGTCTGCAATAGCATTTGTAGTGTTTTCTCACCAGCCTTCAATATGAAATGAACTGAGAACTTGATGAGAGCCCCATCTCTCAAGGCACTCAGAAAGACCCTGAACAACCACAAATCAGAAACACTGAAGAGAATTGGATGTCTATGTTTTTGAGAAGACAGAGCCAGGTAACCTCAAATTTTTCTTCCAACTCTGATTTCACTCTTTTTGTGTAAGTCCCTACATACTAGGTTCGAATGCTATTGATTTTGTAGTGAATCACATTACTAATTTTTAAAATTCACTCTACACATGTTTTCTCTTTGTAATACTGGAAGATTAATTAAATATTTTTCTTCCAAAAACAGACTGTATCTAAATAACTTCAAGCAGGAGCCATGTACTCACCAGTAATTCATTTCCAATAAAAGTAAATTCATATCTTCTCTCAATAATCTCCCCCAGTACATTCTAACCATGATGTTCAAAACTTTTTTCTTTGGGTGACCTGAAATATTCCTGGTGTTTGTTTTGTGTGTGCCCAGTCCTTTGAATTAAGGAGACTAGAATAGATTGAGAGGATAATTCAGATAATTCCGATAACTAAAGCAGGACCCCACAAATTCTACCCAGGTCTTCCCCTTCCCAAAGCCTATCAATATAAAACAAAGGAGTTTGTCATTAGTTAAAGGTCAGGAATCAAGGCAAACAAGGCAACATCAGATCTCAGTAAGTGTGACAGTTAAGCTTGATGTGTAAACTTGATTGCCTTGAGAGTCACCCTGGGGATTGGTGGTGCACACTTCTGGATGTGTCTGGGTGGGTCATGAAGGCTTGACCTTGGGTACTGTGCCTGGTCCCTTGCCTTTACTTCTCAGGCACTGTTCCTCTCCTCCACTTCCCAGCCACCATTAACTAAGTAGCTTTGCTCCACCACAGCTCTCAACCATGATGTTTCTGCCTTAGAGCCAGGTGACCATGGACTGAATCCCCTTAAAACATGAGCCAAATCAAACATCTCCTCCTTTAAATTATAGGTGTCAGGTACTTTGTCCAGCAACTAATGCAGTAAGCAACCTGTAAGTACAGTTAAGTACTCTAAGTGATCTAAAACCAGGGCTAGCAGAAGATGATGGGGAAATAGGAATCCAGAGAGGAGAGAGGCAACAAAAGAAAGCCTTGGCGGGTACTGTGGGGATTTTTATTGTTGTTTTGTTGTTGCTGTTGTTTTGTTTTGTTTTGTTCATTTGTTTAGTTTTGTTTTTTGAGATAGGGTCTCACTACTTAGTCCAGGCTGGCCTTGAACTCACTATGGAACCCAGGCTGGCCTTGAACTCATGGCAATCCTCCTGCCTCAGTCTCCCAAGTGCTGGGATTAGAGGTGTGTGCCATTTTTGCAGCCATTGTTAGATGGAGTTACTAGGACCTACTAGATCAAGTAACTACCCCAGTAGCTGATAAATAGTAGTCACATTTTACCAATGTCTGCCTGATTGCAAAGCCCAGGAGTTTAACTACTACACCAGGCATTTCTAACTAAGGGTGATTTTTGCACACTCTCCCAGGAAACATTTGGCAATGCCTCAAGACATTTTTGGCCATCACAGCTGGAGAGAGGGAAGAGGTGCTACTGATATTTAGCTGTTGGAAGCCAGGGATGATGCTAAACACCCTACAGAGGACAGCCCAGCTCCCCTACAACAAAAGATTGTCCAGCACAAATATCAATACTGCCAAGCTTAGGTAACGCTGTAGCAGGCCATGCATGGGAGATAAGAAAAGCTTCAAGTTCAGGTACTACTCTTTGGTGGGCCTCTCTCCATAGTCCTAGTCTTAGTCCTGGTGGTATGCTATTCCCGATCCTGATCCTAGAATCACCACCTGCCTGCTTTCTCTCCTTCATGCTGGTACTCAGATCATTTTTTTAAGATACACCACAGTATGACCATGTCAAGTCAAAAGAGAGATTTTGGAATGTCTGACCCCAGCTTGAAAAGGGGGAAGATCCCCTAAGCAATGCATGAGGCAGCATGAAGCACTGAGCTCTTGGGATAGGGCAGACCAGGGGATAGAAATTATGTCCCCATTATCCACAAAGTGAATGTTTTCTGACAATAACACATGATCTCAGAAGCAATTTTAAAAATAAGAATCTTTCCTCCAAACTCTAGAGCTGTTTTTGATTTTTATCAGCAAAAAAAGAATTCAGTTTCCAAATGCAGCCTGCATCTCTGAATATTAAAACTTCCACCTTGGGAAACTGTTTAAGCTGACAACGTCTTTTAAAGTTATAAATGAAAGCCGCTTGACAGACAACAGAGCTCATGGGCCCGTTTTATCTACTGAAGAAAGACAACAGAGTGATAACTTAAGGGCCAGAGACCAAATTACTGACCTTGAGTCACCTTCCACACCACATCTGGCTCAACCGAGATACGGAGTTAACAGCTTTAGTAGCGGCAGTAAGTGATATAATTTGATGATATAAAGAAACCCATCAAGGGAGAATTAAAAAGCTAGATCATATTATTCATAGAGCTCTTAGCTTTTAAAAGGAGCTTACATTTGCCTTCAGCTAGGCCCTTTCATGCTAAGATCAACCATTTCACTTCCCCTCCCATCCAGAGAGCAAGTAATTCCAAAACCAAAGAGCTGGTTCAGGGGAGCTTACACTGTCCAAATGGGTTTATTTTTTATCTGTATGTAAAACTGCATGGGTTTTATTTTTTTAGAGCTGCATGGGTGAATCCCTAAGTCATTCCCCCCAGCTTTATAACTCTGATTTTCCTTTTCTATGATAGTCATTATTATACCACACTGATACCTACTCATCCACATCTTCAGTATGGATTTCTAGATTCCTCTACCCCAGCTGCATTTCCCATGCAAGCTAAATATGAATCTTTCTCAAGTGCCACCAAATCTAATCACCAAGAGTCTAAATTCTAAAAACTGCCACAGCAAGGTTATATTAGAGTAGTTTGTAGTATTTTTCCCAGGATTCACAAATTGCGATCTTCGTGCTCTAATCTGCTTTTCTCTGCCTTATATTTTCCCTAACTCCTAACCCTAAGCATGAACTACTCATTCTTAGACACTCCTTATGTACCTGGCACCACACTAGATGCTTTAGAAATACAGTTTTATGCAGTCCCTGCAGTTTCCCTTGAGATAAGTATCATTACCTATATATTTCTGTCTCGGAAGAAAATCACTTTGTTCTAATTAACTCACAAACAATAGCGTCCTAACAACTGGTTTAAGGAGGCCACATAAATATTTGCCCATTCCAAATTCTATATCACTTCAGTAAACTTCTATGTGATCAGAACACCCTCTTCGATTGCCATTCTAAAGCTAGGAAACTATTAACAGAGGAGAGGTTTAACTCTTAAATTATGCTTTATTTTTCACTATCCGTTACACTGTTATGTTAAAGTAACTCAGTCATGAGAGTTGACTTTACATTTCCTCAATTTAAACTTCTTGATTAAACAAATCCATCTGTAAACTTACACTGTTTCAGCACCCCCTTGAAACCCTCACAAGGCTTAATGTCACCCTGGCTCTGGGCACACTTCAAAAACTGTTATATCTCATAGAAGCAAGAGGCTGCTGCGCAGACCAGATTCCCCGGTTGGCGATGTCAGGCCTTGAGGGCTCAGCATTACTTCCTCCATGGGCACCTCTGTAGTGACATGGCCCGGCATGTGCCTGACAGCAGAGCCCCAGCCACACCAGATGCAGTGGTTGCCGCCTGGGCCTTCAGACCTGGCTGCCAGGGTGCCGCATCAGGTGAGACCACTGTGGTTGGTGGGGCTGCTACTGGCAGCTGAGCTGGTGCAGGCCTGGACTCCGCTCTTGTCTGAGTGGCCCAAGGGGCTGTGCAGAGAGAGTTTCCATGCAGCCTCACAGTGAAAGGTGGCTCCACATGTGGAATCACCTATCTCTGTATGTTAGATAAGAACAGAGAGTCTAGTAACTTATAAAAGATAACACAAAATAATAAGTTCCATATTTAGTCTCAAGTTAATCAGACCCCTCACAAACATTTTGCTACACAGCATGCAAGGTATGTGGGTGGAAAAACTAAAAAGAAATAAACAGTAGTTATTTCTGGAATATGTAATGATGACAAATATTCTTTCTTTCTTCATTATGGTCTTTGTTTTCCAATATTTAAAAGTGAGCATATAATGGTCTGGGTGTGTAGCTCAGTGTGATATAGCACATGCCTGGAATGCATGAGGCCCTGAGTTCAATCCCTAACACCACAAAAACAAACAAAAAAGCACACAAGATAGAGTAACAGAAACTGGATTTTCTCATGCTCTCACGTCTAAAAATTATATGAAACAAAAGTTTTTAAGACACTAGACATCAGGCAACAAAAGCAGTGGCCCTGACAGATGAGAAACAAGGTTATCCACATGACTGCCCTGTGTACACTCTTAAGAGTTTCCAGACCTCTGCACATGGAGGGGAAACCAAGCAGAACCATGAAGACTCCCTGGGCTGAGGAGACAAATCTAAGAGTCCGGTGAGACCCAAGTCACTAGCGGTCACCACAAAATACCAAAGAGGAGGAAAATGCACACTCCAAAGATCTGCAGAGGGCTTTTTTGTTTGTTTTTTGAGACAGGATATTGCCAGGCAGTTCGGGCTGGTCTCAAACTCACTATGTAGCCAAGGTTGGCCTCGAACTCACAGCAATCCTCCTGCACAGGCATGAGCCACCGCACCCAGCTTGAGGATCAGAACATCTTGACAACAGTAATCAGCTAATCAGATTTCCTGCAACTTCTCCATTTAAAACACTTCCACGAAGGCCTCAAGAATTAAAAAAAAAAAAAGCACAGGGAAGATGGTGGAGTGTTCAGAAGCAGACAGTGAGCCTCTCTGAGTGTCGCCGTCCAGACACTGGGATACAGCGGCTAGAGGAGGACAAGAAAGAGGGAAGTGGCTCCCCTGGACGCAGGAAGGATCTGAGGCGCAGTTCAGGGCACACGGAGAGAGTGAAGAGTGAAACTTCAACAAAGAAGAAGCAGGTGGCCGCTAGCACCTCCTCCCTGGGTCAGGACTCGTGGTGCAACAGAAAAGGTTCAAACCTGCAGACACGGTGACTGCTGGTGCCCCCGGGGGCCTCCGCGGAGGGACGCGAGACAGCGGTGGTGCAGAGAGGCAGTGAACGTGAAGGACTGCGCTGGCTGGCCGTGAGTGCTGAGGCTCAACTGTCCTACGTGAGAGAGCGATTGGCCAGGTGCCATTGTGGGGGGGCGGCTGAACTCAGAACTCAGGGCAGCCGGGGCTCCATCCATGGCTTCCAGCCAGGCTCAGGCTGAGGAAGGTGCGCTGATAGCAGCAGGCCGAATGATTCTGGTCTCTGCCAGAAAGTGCTGAGATTTTTCACTAACCCGCCGAAAAGCTGCCACTGGCTTGTTGGGACAGATCCGCACTGAATGGGACTCTGTCTCCACACGGTGTCTACAGCAAGAGACAAACCTGGAAGTGAACTTTTTTTTTCCTCTCTCATTTGTTTTTTTGTTCTTTTCTTTTTTTTTTTTTTTTTTGTGGGTCGAACTCAGGACCTCACACGCCAGCAGGCACCCGAGCTGCTGAGCATTGTCACTGGCCCTTTTTTCATATGTGGGTACCGGGAGTCAAACTCAGGACCTCGCGCTTGCCAGACAGGTGCTTACGTCACTGAACTATCTCACCGGCCCTTGTTTTTTTGTTCTGGTGGTGGTGTTTTTTTGTTTTGTTTTGTTTCGTTTTTTGTTTTTGTTTATCTGTTTGTTCTTTCCTTCATTGTTTGATCTTGTTATATGAGTGTAAACAGAGCTTCTAATGTCTTTGTGGTTGTGGTTCTGATCTGTTCTTCCTTTTATCCCTTCCTTCTCTTTTTCCCACCAGGCTTCTGCACCAGTTTCCCAATGTTATCGGGATCCCTCTTCGTCCTCCAGCCTTACAACTAATTCTTTCTTCTTCTTCCAAGTCTCTAGTTCCCCCTTAACTCATTTTTTTTTGTGGGTACCGGGGGTCGACCTCAGAACCTCGAGCACCAGCAGGTGCCCGTGCCACTGAGCGGTATCACTGGCCCTTTTTTCACATGTGGGATCCAGGAGTCAAACTCGGGCCCTCGCGCTTGCCAGGCAGGCGCTTACACCGCTGAGCCATCTCACCGGCCCTCCTTAACTCATTTTATATTTAAACTCCTGAGGGCAAAATTGACATATTAAGGACTTGTATACTGCATATTTTCTGGTTTGTTTTATATTTTGTTATATAACCACAAATCTAGTTTATACGGTTAAAAGTGGCAAATAACCGGTTAGCTCAGTCTGTCATTTTCTAGGCTGTGTTTGATGCTTTAGGTACCACTATAGCCAAAAGTGACATAATTGTTCTAAACAGCTTTTCTTCCTGGTATTACATGACTGAGATTGACTAAGGGTCACGGAAAATACTGTGGCACAGTACCAAAGAACCAAGAACTGGGCTAAACAGGCAGCAACTTCTCATGTCCAACAAATTGAAGAGGTAGGATCTGGCAGAAAGCTCAAAACCCAAAAATAAGCTACACCTGGAAGATACCTTAGAGAAGAGGTCATCTCCTAAGGGTTTTAAATACTAGCAATAAAGCAACCTACCATAGGTAATTTACAAACATCACCCCAGGAATTAAACTAAAGAAAGAAAATAAAAATGAGATGACACTTAAACAAGATGCAACCCCACACATCCAGTTCACCAAAGGCAAACCAGGGGGCAATGAGGTGGGACAAACCGAAAGCCATCCACCTGGCATCTGTAACAACAGAGCAATTGAATGAGGCTCTGGAAAAAATTAACTCAGAAATAATTTCTCAGATAACTGCAGAGATAATGTCCACAATGAACACCATGCTTAAGGATGCTAGAGCAGATACAGACAAAAAAACAGACAAACTTAAGAAAATTATAGAAGCCATGAATGCTCAGCATAGGAAAGAAATGGAATCCATAAAGCAGATTCAAGCAGATATCCAGGAGAACAAAAATTCCACTGAAAGTATTTGTAGCAGATTAAGCCAATGTGAGGATAGGATCTCAGATATAGAAGACAGGCTCGCAATTAGTGATCATGAAAAGAAAGAATTCTTAAAAATAGCAAGGGACAGTGAAAAATCAATCCAGCAGCTGCTAGATGATGCAAAGAAGAATAACTTAAGATTGATTGGAGTCAATGAAAAAGCAGGAGATAGCATAGATGACATCAGAACACTGTTCACAGACATTATAACAGAAAATTTCCCTGGTAGAGAAAAAGAATTTGACGTACAGATAAGTGAGGCTTATAGAACTCCAATTAGCCATGATCAAAAAAAAATCTTCAGCCCGGCATATCATAGTCAAGATTCCAGAAATTCAACACAAGAGTAGAATCTTAAAAGCTGTTAGGGAAAAGAAACAAATCACCTATAAAGGAAAGCCTATCAGAATCACAGCAGACTTTTCAGCACAAACCCTCAAGTCAAGAAGAGCTTGGGATGATGTATTTCAAGTTCTAAAGGAAAATAACCTTCAACCCAGATTGATGTACCCCACAAAACTATCTTTCAAAACTCATGGAGAAATAAAATACTTCCATGACAAAGAATATCTGAGAAAATTTATAACCACCAAACCAGCACTCCAAAATGTCTTGAAGGACATTCTAGAAAGGGATAGCAAGAACCACAACTCCAGAAACCCCAACAGAAGGAATCCACCAAGCAGAGCAAATGATTAAAGAGAGGGAGGGAAAACAAAAACTAAAAGAGGGGGAGCCAACAATAAGAAAATAACATGACAAGGATAAGTCAATACATATCAGTTTTAACCATTAATGTTAATGGTCTCAATTCACCAATCAAAAGACACGGACTGGCAAATTGGATCAAGAAGCAAGATCCAACAATATGCTATATACAAGAAACACATTTAATTCAAAAAGAAATTCATAGACTGAAAGTCAAAGGATGGAAAACAATACTCCATGCAACAGGAACCCAGAAAAAAGCAGGGGTGGATATTCTTTTTGCAGACAAAGTGAATTTGAAGACAAGAATGATTCAGAGAGATAAAGAAGGTCACTACATCCTTGTAAAGGGAATAATCCAAGAGGAAGAGATATCATAAATATATATTCAACAAATACCAGTGCACCCAGCTATACAAAACAAATATTAATGGACATGAAAAATCAAATAACCACTAATACAATTGTACTGGGGGACCTCAAAATTCCACTGTCACAAAAAGACAGATCAACTAGACAAAAAGTCCACAATGAAATATTAGAACTGAACCAAACTTTTGAAAAAATGGACTTAGTAGATGTCTACAGAGTGTTCCACCCCACATCAGAATACACATTCTTCTCAGCTGCACCACAGGACATTCTCCAAAATAGACCACATACTACCTCATAGAACCTGCTTAAGTAAATGCAAAAGAATTGAAATTATCCCAAAGCATATTATCAGACCGTAGTGTAATGAAATTGGAAACCAATGGCAAAAGAAACCACAACTTCCTAAACTAGTGGAAATTAAATAATACCCTGCTGAACAACAAATGGGTTACACATGAAATTAAAGAAGAAATTAGACAGTTTCTACAACTGAATGATAACGACAGTACAACATACCAGAACTTATAGGATACAATGAAAGCAGTCCTAAGAGGGAAATTTATAGCATTAAATACCTATATCAGGAAAACAGAGCAAGCACAAATAAACAACTTAATGGTGAACCTCAAACTTCTAGAAAAAGAAGAGCAGGCTAAGCCAAAAGCTCATACAAGGGAGGAAATTATAAAGACCAGAGCAGAAATTAACATAATGGAGACTAAAAAAAATACAAAGAATCAATGAATCAAAGAGTTGGTTCTTTGAAAAATTAAATAAAATCAACAAACCCTCATCCAAACCTTATTTTAAAAAGGACAGAAAAGACTCAAATCCATGCAATTAAGAATGAAAAGGGTTATATCAAAACAGACCCTGCAGAAATCCAGAAGATCATCTACACCTATTTTGAAAATTTGTATTCTAATAAGATGGAAAATGCAGAAGAAATGGACAGATTCCTAGACACATATGAATTACCAAAGCTCAATCAAGAAGACATAAAAATCCTAAATAAACCAATATCAACCAATGAAATCGAAGATGTAATTAAAAACCTCCCAACAAAGAAAAGCCCAGGCCCCGATGGATTCACTGCTGAATTCTACAAGAAATTTAGAGAATACCTAACACCACTACTTCTCAAACTCTTTCATGAAATTGAAAGGGAAGCAGTACTCCCAAATTCATTCCTGGAAGCAAGCATTACCCTGATACCAAAACCAGAGAAGGACACAACTAAGAAAGAGAACTACAGGCCAATCTCCTTAATGAACATAGATGCAAAATCCTCAATAAGATACTGGCAAACAGAATGCAGCAAATCATCAAGAAGATTATACACCATGACCAAGTTGGATTCATCCCAGGGATGCAGGGATGGTTCAACATACGTAAATCAATAAATGTAATACACCATATTAACAGAACCAAGAACAAAAATCATATGATCATCTCAATAGATGAAGAAAAAGTTTTTGACAAAGTCCAGCACCCATTCATGATAAAAACCCTACAGAAAATTGGAATAGATGGTCTTTATCTCAATCTGATAAAAGCCATCTATGACAAACCAACAACCAACATCATACTAAATGGGCAAAAACTGAAAGCTTTCTCTCTAAAATCAGGAAAAAGACAAGGATGTCCACTGTCCCCACTCTTATTCAACATAGTCCTGGAAACTTTAGCCAGAGCAATTAAACAAGAGCAAGAAATAAAAGGAATAATGATTGGAAAGGAAAAAGTTAAATTATTGTTATTTGCAGATGACATAATACTCTACATAGAAGACCCCAAAAACTCGACTAAAAAATTGCTAGATTTAATAAGCAAATTCAGTAGTGTAGCTGGATACAAAGTCAACACTCAAAAATCAGCCTTCCTGTACATGAATAAAAAACTCACTGAAAGAGAAATTAGGGAAACAACACCTTTTACAATAATATCCAAAAAAAATGAAATACCTAGGAATCAACCTCACAAAGGATATAAAAGACCTCTACACTGAAAACTACAGTACTCTGAAAAGGGTATTGAAGAGGATATCAGAAAATGGAAAGATATCCCATGCTCTTGGGTAGGAAGAACAAATATAGTGAAAATGGCCATACTTCCAAAATTATTATACAGATATAATGCAATTCCGATCAAAATTCCAACAGCATATCTCACAGAATTAGAGAAAACAATCCTAAAATTCATTTGAACCAGAAGAGACTTAGAATATAGCAAAGGCAATTCTGGGCAACAAAGTCAAGGCAGGGGACATCACAATCCCTGATTTGAAATTATACTATAAAGCTACTGTGATAAAAACAGCGTGATGTTGGCAAAAACAAAACCAAAGATCAATGGAACAGATTAGAAGATGCAAAAACAACTCCAGATATACTAAGCCACCTTATCTTTGACAAAGGTGCCAAACACATTCACTGGAAGAAAGATAGCCTTTTTAATAAATGGTGCTGGAAAAACTGGCTCTGCACATGTCGAAGACTAAAATTAGACCCATATCTTTCGCCATGCACTAAACTAAATTCAAAATGGATCAAAGATCTAAATATTAAAACAGAAACATTAAATCTCCTGGAAAATAGAATAGGTAAAACTCATTGGGGTAGGCAAAGACGTTATGAATAAAACCCCAACCGCACAGGAACTATCCCAAAGAATCAACAACTGGGATCTCATCTTATTAAAAAGCTTTTGCACAGCAAGAAAAACCACCAACAGAGTGAAGACACAACCCACAATGTGGGAAAAAATGTTTGCCATCTGTTCCTCAGACAAAGGATTACTATCAAGAACATACAAAGAACTCAAAAAAATCAGACCTCCCAAATTTAAAGACCCAATCCAAAAATGGGCATCTGAGATGAATACACACTTCTCAGATGAAGAAATACAAACAACAAATAAATATATTTTTAAAATGTTGAACATCACTAGTCATTCGAGAGATGCAAATTAAAACAACACTGAGATTCCATCTCACCCCAGAAAGAATGGCTGTTATCAAGAAATCAACCAATAGCAAATGTTGGAGGGGCTGTGGGGAAAAAGGAACCCTTCTCCACTGTTGGTGAGAGTGTCGACTGGTGCAGCCACTGTGGAAATCAGTGTGGACATTCCTCAAAAAACTAGGATTGGAGGTCCCATTTGACCCAGCTATTCCCCTTCTGGGTATCTTCCCAGAAGAATTAAAAACATTGTACCACAGCGATATATGTGCACCCATGTTTATAGCAGCATAATTTATAATAGCCGGATCTTGGAAACAACCCAAATGCCCATCAACTGAGGAATGGATAAAAAGATGTGGTCTTTTTATACAATGGAGTACTACTCAGCCATAAAGAAAGATTAACTGGAGACTTTTATAGGTAAATGGATGCAACTCGAGAAAATACTCGTAAGTGAAATAAACTGGACGCACATGTGTAAACATCGTATTGTCTCCCTAGTGTGAGAAACTGAAAGAGTAAATAAGATCCAAAATATACAATAGATATGGTAAAACAGGAAGAAACTGTTCAAAAGGAAAGAGGAACTGGGATGGGGGAATGGAGAAAAGAAAGAAGAGAAAATAAAAAAAATCATATATAGATATATATATATATATATATAATAGTTAAGATAGATACACTACTAATTTTGCTCAGTTCATTGAAAAGAAAGGTTTGTGCTAATATTGTTTGGACAATTGAATGCTGATATCTTGTACCCTGAGTAACTAATTTAAAGATAATAATACATAATGTATTAACCATTGTTACCCTCCTATTATGTTGTTTTGAAATTTTGTTCTATTTTTTCTCTTTAAAATAAAAAAAAAGAATTGAAAAAAAAACAGCATCAACAGTTTTTCCAAAGATAAAAAGAATGTTGTTAAATTACAAAACTTATCTCATAGAACTCCCAAGAAGCATGGCTTACCTTTCTCTCAGGAAACTACAGAGAAAGTGCATCGTGAAATCAGAGAAGATCAAGAAAACTCAAAAGATAATAGAGAAATAAGCCGGGAAGATGTTGAAGAAGTTTGGAGATGTTATTCTGATCTACCTGCCAACCATTTTATATGTGCTGGAAGAACTCATAAATCCAAACCAAGCAATTCCTCAATATATAACGTACAACATGGCTTACACGAGTAAGCATAGAGTAGTTATACTACAAGACAAATCAGGGGCCGGTGAGATGGCTCAGTAGCGTACTTGCCTGCCTGGCAAGCGTGAGGGCCCAAGTTCGACTCCCGGAACCCACATACAAAGAAAGGGCCGGTGATATTGCTCAGCAGCACGGGCACCTGCTGGCACGTGAGGTCCTGAGGTCGACCCCGGTACCCACAAAAAAAAAAAAAAAAAGACAAATCAGATGACATTCCTCACTGGGTGTTATCTGCCATAAAGTGCCTAGCAAATTGGCCAAGAGGAATGATACAAATAATCAAATTTATGTTGGATTTGAGCAAGATGTACTTGGAACATTTACAGATTATTGTCTAGATATCCCTGAACTTCTACTTACACTTAAATATTATGAATTACAGTGGTACCTTGGGGCGTGAACTCAATTCTCTCCACAATTCTGGTTACAAACCAAACTGGATGATACCAAACCAAATTTCCCCATAAGGCCAACACTGAACCTAACCATTGAATTTGATTCAGTTCTCATCCAACTCAGTTTGTGACCATAGTTGTGGGAAGAATCAAGTTTGTGAACCACTGTATTTGTGAATATTTTGGTTGTTTGTGGCTATGTCACAGTTTCAGACAGACCCAGTGGGATATATAAAATCCAAGATGATCCACAGTCTTGAAAAATCCTTCACTTAAACACTTTGAATTCCTTAAAATCAACTGAGTGTGTTCTTCTCAGTCTGCTTCACAGAGACAAAAACAAATAATCAGATTTTGCTGAAAGACTACAGATAAGTGGTCCAGCATTTCAAGAAAGACATGCTGAGTAAATGCAGCTAGTTAATTTAAGAAACGGAAGAATCAGAGCTAATGCCATAATGGGAGAAAGTTGTCACAATTTAATCAGCTTAATTAGCTTGCATGTTCTGTCATCTGACATCAAACCAAGGTCCTCTTCTTTGGAAGGAATTGTAGATACACCAGGATATTCAGATAAAGAGGTGTCCTGTGCCTTCCATCAATCTGTTCTGAATGCGGAACAACAAAATACTGAACAATTTTTAGATTTAAAACCCAAACAGGAATCCGTATTGAATCTTCATTCAGAGGGAAGGATTCGCAGGCCACTCTCACAAGACATTCAGAGGAAGGTAAATAAAGCCACTCTGTGGCATGAAGAGAACTTCTAGTTTGACTGTTCAAGACCAAGAGGAGTCTTGTCTTGAAGAATACAAGCCCAAACAGCTTTGAAGATCTCAGAGTTTGCATTTAAGGAGTAATACAAGATGGAATAGCTATGTCAATACAACAGTGGCTGAAATTGTCATGAAACTAAACCTTGGACAAGGCAGCACAAGTGTGCAAAGAGCTATGGAAAGTGAACTCAGAGAGGACATGATCATGATCAATAAAAGACTGTGCAAAAGTACAATATAACTTTCAGAAAACTCTACCTCCAGCTTCTGCTATGCTGACTGGCACACAAAGTTTGCTGCACCCTGAAGAGAGTTCTCATTAATGCACTACAGTTGTGTTGTGTGTTATTCACTCACCAAAGCATAGAAAGCTTCAACTTTTAATGTGTGTGATTTCTCAGATGAGTCAAAACGCTGATGTGCCCAAACTTCATGATGCAGTAGGTACAAGGGCACTGATGACAGACATATTTTCTCAGTACATGCCACACTGAAGAAGTGCACCTTGATGGGCTTCTTGCTGCAGGATTAGTTTCTTTCTTAAAGAATCATCATCAGGAAATTCTCCAAGTACCCTCTTACTTACAGACTGCAGTGGAGAAACAACTTGACTACTTAAAATGGGGCCATATCAAGTCATGGAGATGGATTCATCGCTCCTTTGCCAACTTACTCTTATTGTAAAAAATCAGTGCTCAGGCATTTCATGAACAAAGGATTCTACCTCTCAAGCTGCCGTTGCAAATTTTTTTTTTACTTTATTGCTACATTTTAGAGATACATAGTGATAACATTCATCATATGGAATTTTTACCTGCACATGATAAATTCTGCTTCTTTTTTCCCATTCCCCTTCCCTCCCTTCAACCCCTCTTCCCCTCCTTATTTACAAAAGCTTTGTTTTCATTTTTTTCTTTCTCTTCTTTGTTTTTTCTTGTCCCTTCTTTCCTTCCCCCCTTTCCTTGTTCCCTTTCTCATTTGAACATTTTCTTCCCATTTCCCAATATCTATTATACAATTTGGTCCTTATTTATGCTTTTGGTTTCTCACACCAGAGAAACCATGCAATATTTACACATATGTGTTTGATTTATTTCACTTGAGCATGGTCTCAAGGTGCATCCATTTAGCTAAAAATGTCTCAAGCTTATCCTTCTTTATGGCAAAGTAATACTCCACTGTATAAAAAAAGTCTTTATCCATTCATCAGTGGATGAGCATTTGGGCTGTTTCCAAGATTTAGCTATTATGAACTGTGCCACTGTCTTAGTTACTTTTCTCATTGCTAAGACAAAATACCCAACACCCGCAAGTGAAGGGAGGAAAGGTTTATTTATCTCATAGTTTGCACAGGATTCAGTCCATAATCCACTGGCTTCAAGGCAGGGTGGCACATGGCAGAGCAGCAACCATTCAAGGCCATGGAAGATAGCAAAAGCAACAAGGGACGGGACAAGACTCTTTCTGTCCCTTATATGTAGCTAGCCACCTTAGGGGGGGTATAGCACTCACACCCTTAATCCTAGCCAGAACTATGCCAAACCAATCAGTGAATTTATTTACTAATCACACACCCTTAATCCCAGCATCACACACTCTAGATTCAGCCACCTCTGAAAAAGCCCACCCATGACTGCATGAGGCTTTAGGGGGGACATCTAGACACAAACTCTAACAGTCGCTATAAACATGGGTATGCATATATCACTGTGGTATGTTGCTATTAATTCTTTTGGGAAGATACCAAGAAGGGGACTAGCGGGGTCAAATGGCACCTCTGGTTTTAGTTTTTTGAGGAATCTCCACACTGATTTCCACAGTGGCTGTACAGTCTACCCTCCCACCAACAGTGGAGAAGGGTTCCTTTGCCCCGCAGCCCCACCAGCATTTGTTATTGGTTGATTTCTTGATAACAGCCATAAACCCACATATCCAAGTAGTTCAAATATTGGGGCCCTGACCTAGGACCACCAATCTGCTCAGGAATACAAGAACAGAATAGAACATAGACAAAAGATATATTTTAGTCACAAGGGGCACCAGGATGCTCAAAGTCCAATGGTGGGCTAAGCCCACGAGGCACGGTGCACCTTGGTGTTTACTAGGTGCACAGCTTGATTGCAGGGTGCGCTGGTGGCTACAGGAAGTCATGGGGGTGAACTGCTGATGTGGTCAAGGTTCAAGAATTGAGGAACGATGCGTTTTTGGAAAAGCACACAGGAACAGATCAGGGTTAACTAGTAACCTGATTGTCTGCTAACTGCAACTACTGTGCTAGAAGGAATTTGTACAAGTCAAGTACTCAGCTGCCGTGTTACCTTGCTTTGAGGCACCAGAACTTCAGAGACTGTTTGCTGGTCTCAGCTCTGGCCGTTGGCTTGAAGATTAATCTGTGCTTAATCCATCCGCGGGTCCCACCACAAGTCATGTAGGCCTCAGACAGACTCTCAATTTATTTTTGTGCCAACTTATAATATTAATTATTGCCTGATATGTACCATGTCAAGCTGGTCCTCAGCAGTTCAAATGAACCCCAAGTATGAGAAACATGATAAAAACTACACCATGTCACACTATCATCGATTAGCTCACACCAATGGTAAAGAGAAAAACCTTAAGTTCAGCCAGAGGAAAAATGACATGTTATATAGAAAGAAACAGGGGCCGGTGAGATAGCTCAGCGGCTTAAGCGCCTGCCTGACAAGCGCGAGGGCCCGAGTTCGACTCCCGGAACCCACATACGTAAAAGGGGCCGGTGATATCGCTCAGCGGCACGGGCGCCTACTGGCGCGCAAGGTCCTGAGGTCGACCCCCCGGTACCCACAAAAAAAAAAAAAAAAAAAAAGAAAGAAACAAAGATAAGGATAACAGCAAATCTCTCATTGGAAACAAATGCAAAAGAGAAAATAGTAAAGCAACATGTTTAAAGTACTAAGAGAAAAAAAGTTAAAGTAGAATTCTATAGCAAAAATGTCCTGCTAAATGAAACCAACATGGATAATCTTGAAAACATCATGCCAAGTGAAAAAATTCAGTGACAAAAGACTACATACATTTTTATTTTTCTATAAAATGTGCAAAATATCCAAACTATGTAGACAGAAGTAGATCAGTGTCTTCTTAGATCTGGAGGATTAGGAAAATGAGGGGATGACAACTAAAAGATACAAGATTTCTTTTTGAGATTATGGAAATGTTCTAAAATTGATTATAATGATGAAATGAAATGGTATGGTATGCAAATTATATCTCAATAAGACCTTTTTTAAATTAAATGAGAAATAAAACATATTTAGAAATATAAAGCCTGAAAAAAGTTATTATCAGGAGATCCATACTGCATACTAAGGGAAATCCTTTAAGCAGAAAGAAAATGGTACTAGATGGAAATATATAGATCTACACAAAGAAAGACAGACTACCAAAATGGTAATTGCTTAGATAGGATAAGATTTTAATTTATTAAATTACATACTTTAAATATGTACCATTATTTATCATTATTAATCATGCCTCAATAAAAATGGGTACATATTTTATAATTACAAAGCACTAGGACACATCTTAATAAATCCTAATTTCTCTCTCTCTCTCAGTTCTTGCGATTGAACCCAGGGCCTCATTGCATGCTATGCAAGCACTCTACCACAGAGCTACACCGCCAGCCCTTTGTATTTTGTTTTGAGACAGGGTCCCACTAAGTTGCCCAGGCTGTCCTCAAATTTGAGATCCTTTTGCGTCAGCCTCCTGAGTAGCTGGGATTACGGCCTTGTGCTACTGCACCCAGGCTCATACAGACCTCTTAACACAAGGCCTTCATTTCAACTACAACAGATGGAAAACCTGATGCTCAGGATAGATAACTAGTGTCCTCAAGTCTCCACACCATACTTGGCATAACCAAGTCAGAAACTAAAGCTTCCTGACTATCAATATTGTGTGTGTGTGTATGTGTGTGTGTGTGTGTGTTTCTGAGGATTTTACCCAGGGCCTTCACAATGAGCTACATGCCCAGTCCATTTTTATTTTTATTTTGGTCTCGCTAAGTAGCCAGGCTGCGTCTGTCAGTACTTTCTAACCAAGTTTCCATTTCATGTTCGTATATTCAGATTCCACAGCAACCTCTTTAAAAGTCTCACTTCAGCATTCTGGAACTCATTCTTTGAAAGAAAAGTTACATGGAAAGTTGTTGATGGGAAGTAGTTGAGGGAACCTAAGATATTTAAGAGGAACACTTTCATCTTAGCATGATACGCAGTAGTCCCTCCTTTATCCAAGGTTTCGCTTTCTATACTTTCAGTTACCTAGGTCAACTGCAGTTCAAAAATACTAAACAGAAAATTCAAGAAATAAACAATTCCTAAGTATTCAATTGTGCGCCATTTTGGAAGCATGATGAAATCTCACACAGTCCTGCCCAGGACTTGAGTCATCATTTCGTCCAGTGTATTCACACTGTGTACACTGCCCTCCCATTAGTCACTTAGTAGCGGTATCAGTTACCAGGTTAACTACAGCGGTACCACAATGCTTGTGTTCAAGAAACCTTCATTTTACTTAATAATGGCCCCCAAAATAGAAGAGTAGTGACACTGGAAATTCAAAGAGTGATACTGGTCAAAGAGAAGCCATCAAGTACTTCCTTTAAATGACACATATGTTGGTGTATATGAAGGGAAATATCAGATATATGTAGGGTTCAGCACTGTCTGCAGCTTGGTGTTGAAACGTATGCCCCACAAATAAGGGGAGGCTACTATTATTGAACTGGACAGGCATGCCGCCAGGTAAGACCTGTTGGTACCTAAGGTAAGAATTCCAGTTCTGGTCTAGCCTCTCTACTCTCCCTTCTTCACCTCCAAAATACTTTACTTTGTCCTCTATTCTCTAATAACTTTGTCTGCTGTTCTCTGATAACTCTAAACTCTTTCCCACAAATTCTAGTAAAACATAAACTTCTCACTTACTTGTAACTTCCTATCTTTCCCCCATTGTTTATGCTGTCTTCTTTACCTGAAATGCAGTGCCCCTTTTTTTCCCCCTTGGATGATTTTCTACATTCAACACAAGTCCCACACCCAGAAGCTTTCCCCAATATTATCCCCCCCTTGTGTGTGTGTGTGTGTGTGCTGAGAGTTCAACCCAGAGCCTTTATACTGAGCTTACACCCTAAGCCCTTCATAGTTTTATTTTTTATTTTAAGACGAAGTCTCCCTAAGTTGCCCAGGCAGGGCTCAATTCAGTCTTCCTGCCACAGCTTTCCAGAATGCTGAGATCATAGGTGTGTGATACCATGCCCAGCTCCTCTTTCTTTATGAAATATTTAGTGCTTGTCTATGAAATATTCTGATTGTGTAATTGTTTTGCACACCAAACTAGGAGACTGTCAAGGCCAAGAACTATGTTTATTTTTCTTTATATACCCAGATTCTAGCTTTGCACAAAAGAGACTTTCAAGTATTTGTGTAATTGAACAGATATGAACAACAGCTTAAGGTATTGTGGGGATTTATTGAAATGGCACATCTCCATTTTTAACTTTCCTCCTAAATCAAAGCAACAACAGCAGAAGAAAGAAAGAAAGAAAGAAAGAAAGAAAGAAAGAAAGAAAGAAAGAAAGAAAGAAAGAAGAGAAACAAATTAATTAGAAGTGCCTGCTATGTGTCAACTATGAACTAGGTATTATGGAATCAGAAATGATTTCATGATATAAAAAACAGGGATGAGATTCTTATTAAATATCTAAAATATGAGGTAGCATTTGGTAAAATCCAAAGACAAGATGCAAATAAAGGGTTAAGGAAATTAACAAACAAGCAATATCCTTCGTTAAATTCAGCAGCCCTGGCAAGGGTGGCTCTCACAGAGAAAAGAACAGCCGCCTGAGCAATCCTGAAAGTGCAGTCCCCTCGGAATTCTGCTTCTGCTTGAATTCTTTCCTTTCACTCCACAACGGCATCCAGGAGCGTTCTCCTCACTCCCCGGAATTCTACAACAGCCGCCAGTCATGACCCTTTGTCTTGAGTTAGAGCAAGGGCAGCCTGACGTGCCCAAAAATAACTTCGATAACCACCAAAGTGGGGGGGGCAGAATATAATAGCAGAAATTGATGGTGTTATTTTCAAAGTAAAGGCTTGTGAGCCTCCAAACATTGATAAAATCATAAACACACACACACACACACACTGAAAGCAGTTATCATAGTACTTCAGGAGTAAAAAGCTTTGGCATAGTATCACCAGTGTCCCCAAAACACACCTATGTATGAAGTGGTGCATTGTACAAAAAAGGGAAACTGAGGCTCAGAATAATCAAGAGAATTGATCAAAGTCACAGATTTGATGTGGAGACAAAACACAAACGAGTGTCTGTTATATTGCTGGGTGTGTGTTGTTTTCATTACCACCAACCTGCCTATTTAGCCTGCTGTATTTCCCTACACACGCAATAGATTTCTCTCTGATCAATACTACCTATTACCTTTAGCTAAGTATTGATTCGTGTGTAGCTTCAAAATATTCACCTCCTATTGGCAAAGGCCAGCCTGGCTGCAGAGAAAAAGATGATTCAAAATAAGTCCATGTGCTCTGCATTTGTGGTCTCTTTTGTGCCTGGCCCAGTTTTTTCCTGGTGGCCAACTCTGAATTACTCCCATAAGCATCCTAATCTGACTGAACCATAGTGGTGGGGAAGAACTATGATGTTCAGAACCGTACATATGTACTTGTTGTACACAAGCAACAGAAGTAACCAAAAGACAGTGCGGAAACAATGAGAAGCTATTTAAAGGCCTATTCTATAGGGGTGTGGAGGCACACACCTGTAATCCCACCACTCTGGGAAACTGAGGCAGGAGGATCTCAAGTTCAAGCCCAGTCTGGGCAACTTAGAGACTTAGTGAGACCTTGTCTCAAAATTTTAAAAATTAAAAGAGGGGACGTAGCTCAGTCCAAAGGCCCTGGGTTAAATCCTCAGTTCAAAAGAAAAAGAAAAGAAAGAGGGCGGGGGATATAGCTCAGCGGCACAACACCTGCCTGGAAAGTGCAAGGTCCTGAGTTTGATTCCTTGTACCAAAAAAAAAAAAAAAAAAAAAAGGAAGAAAGAAAGAAAAGAAAGAAAGCCTGTCCTAACATTCCTATTCCCCGCCATGTAGCATGCAACAGCAATTTCAGTCCTCAACACAGAAGACAAAGCATAAACTTTGGTGTTCGATCCAGGACTTAAAAGGGTGGAACTGAGAAATCTGTTTTCTCATCTGTAAAAGGAAATGAGGATTCATAACAGTAAGTATAAGTTGCCCAGCCCATGGTAATATAGGTTGAAAACTGTGAAATAAGTGTTAGTCATTATTTTCACCAGTACTTTTATGACTGTGAGTAGCAGTAACGGCAGCAGCACTGTTTTAGAGGAGCACACGGAGACGTCCTTAACGAACTGTATGGGAACCAGCTCTTGCCCGAGTCCTTTCCCCTCCGGCATGGCACTGTGGACAAGCGTCTCACCCGGGGAGGACAAAGCACGCGTGTGAAGCGTGATCTCCCACTGCTCCCTGCCGGGCTCCCAATCTCTTGATGAACCACGAAGGCGAGCGTTGGTAATGAAGTGGAGTGGGGGGAAGCGCTCCATGTAAAATATTCAAATCCCAGCTGCCGTTCCCAAGGCCCCAGAACCCACATACCCGGATCTGCAGCAAATGAAAAGCAAGAGAGCAACTACTCAGGTAACAACCCACTTCAGAAACGATGCCTTCACTCTGCTGAGCAGCTCCTTAAATTCTGGCGGTTTGCCAGGGTGAATTCTAATCAGAGCGCAAGTCCTTAATCACTATTAGGACTCTGATAAAGTAAATACCTATGTGTGCTGGCTTCTGCAAAGGAAACTGAGTCATCAGCTCACAGGTCTTTTTCTGATGCTACCAGGCTACAAGGCGGTACCCTTTCCTCCTCTATGCATTTGATCTCCTGGCTATGACTGAGCCTTCCACCCACCCACACCCGGTGGCTAAAGACCATAAATACCCTCTCCCTTCGGTCAGCACACATATCCTGCATCTATGCAATGCTGTTCATGTAACTGTTCTTAACTCGTCTTTCTCATATGTAGAGCAATTGGTCAAAGCCTTGAAAGCCTTAACGCCCTGAGACAGGACGGTGCCCTTTATGAGGTCACTGTGGAGGTGCTGGGAGGGGGATATGGGTAGAAGATAACGACGACTAGTGGAGGAGACCAGAAAAGTAAGCGCATTTGTGTTATTGTGGGTTTTAGAGGGGAAAAAAGAGGAAAAAACTGTATTACTGGTTTTGGATGGTCGCCTTTCTGTAAAGAAACTTAGAGTAGACTATGGAATGATGCGATGCCACAGGAAATGAGAAAGGCCACATGGAGAAATACTGAGGTCCCAGACACAGGAGTGAAGCGACACTGGTCAGCCCAGCTGCCAGCTGAACACATCTGCTCCCAGCTGAGTCCAGCAAACCCACAGTTAGCCCACGGACTTATCAGAAATCATAAACTTCTGCATAGTTAACTAAATAATATCTATTCATTTTCTTTCCTTTCTCTGTATGCCCAATACCTAGACAGAGATCTGAAGAAACTCACACATTAGCACACCAGCCGATCGGAGAGTGTAAGTGGCTAAGACAGACATTTGGACATAATACTATTGAATGAGTTCTTCCTATCTCTTTACGAGGACACCGTACATGCAAAGTCAAAGCCCAGGGCGGGAAAACCTGAATATAATCTGACAACATAAGAGGGGAGATCATTTTTGAAAGCTATAAACTCAACATCTTGGCTGAACAGATCACTTCCAAAACAGTCTGGCTGCCTATCAACTCTAAGACAGAGGTAACCTGGGCAGCCTGAGGAGGGAAAGTGGAAAACTTGGATTTATGGCATCAAGTTGAAATTGCAGAGGGAAACAGATGGGAGATAAAATGCTTCATCGAGTTTACATTTTTCTTCCCATTCATTCAGTGACGGCTGCTCACCATCTGTCTTGGTTTTGTAAAGTTGGGTCTTTAAGCATTGATTGAACTTCCTTATGTCACTACTGCAGAATGACACCAAATGTACCGCCTCTTAAGATTGGCTTGTCTACCAGAGCCACTCTCTGTCCATTTAAGCCTGTTGGCCCCCTGAAAAAGCAGGAGGAGGCAGGGGAGGGAAAGGGGATGAAAAAAGAATTGAGATCTGTTATGAACATGTACCAACTCCCCACAAATAATGTAATCATTACATACTACAAACATATACTAATAAAAAAAATGAAAATAAATAATAAAAAGAAAGATTCTCTGGAAGCTTTTTATTTTCAAGGCTCTTGCTTTGTTTTTGCACTGCTTTCTGTTTAAATCTTGCATGTGTCCTCACATTCTTACTATGTACCTATGGTTCTGTCCCTAAGCTCTCTTCACCAAGCATGATGCCTCCTTCTCCCATGAATCATCCTACTTCTGGTTACTGTAGACAAAGGGAAACCCTCCTTCAGTACTGCTCAACCACAGTACCAAGCAATAGACCTTTGTTATGAGTACACATAAAAGCTCCAAATGAGGCCCACATCCCAGTTCCGGAGCAACATTTCATTGGAGGCTTTGGAAATGGGGTAGGGAGGGGAACAAAGAAGATCAGCCATGTGACCCTGCTATGTTTAGATGCTAATGAACCCGAAGTCAGATGCGTTCATCACCTTTCACTTTGCATTTTTCACCATGTAAGAAGTCATTTCCGCCCCAGCTATTTTTAATTTCCAGAGTCCTTATATTCTCACCACCACCTCTTGCTGCAATTCTGATTCCACTGAATTCTTGCTCCTGATTTTAATTATTCTACTTGTTCACTGACCAACCCTTAAATATCTTTCTTACATCATCAAAATACTTCTTGAGTCTTTCCTATGTGAATATAACAAAACCCAGTCACTGTTATCCAGGAAACAATGATCTGTCAGAGGACAGAAAAATTAACTGGCAATTAAACACTGCACTAAGCAGTCCCACAAGAAAAGCAGAATGCTATCTGGAGCTACCTCCTGCCTTGCTTCCTAAGGAAACAAGGAGCACTCCCCAAGTACCTGCTATTCAAAATGTGGTCATGAAAGCAGAAATATTCACAATTAGCATTGGAAATTTCAATATCTCTCAATAATTGATAGAACACATAGGAAATCAGCAAAGATGTTAGCGTGAACAACCCACATTCATAAAACACTCAACCCATCAACAACAACAAAAAATATTCTTCACAAATACAGAATGGTTACCCAAAAAATTCTATTCTGGTCCATAAGACTCAATTACTTTAAAAGGATACAATCCATACAACTCTCTAACTGTAAAGAAATTAAATTAGAAATGAATAATAGAAAGATCTCTGGAAAATCTCCAGTATTTGGAAATTAAATAATACATATCGAAATAACCCATGGGTCAAAAAACAAAATTGAAAGGAAAGCAAAATAAAATGAAAACACAATATACCTGAGATTGTAGAGTGTCACGAAAGGAATACTGACAGAAAAGTATATAAATGCCTATAATAGAAAAGAAGAAAGTTCTCGCATCAATAAACTCTGTTTCCACCTTAGAAACTAAAAATAAAAAGAGAAAATTAAATCCAAATTAAGCAGAAAAAAAGAAATAATAAAGATCAAAGAGGAAATCAATGAAATAGAAAACAAAGGCAATAGTGAAAAACAGCAGGAAAAAGTTCTTTGAGAAAATCAATAAAATTAATAAAAGTCTGGCCAGCATGATTAAGAGAAAAGACACAAATTACTAACATCAGAAATAAGACTGTCAAGTCACTTACATTTCTAAAGATATTAAGGATGACAAGCAAATATAACAACTTCATGCTAATGAATTCAAAACCTTAGCTGAAATGGGAAAAAATCCTTATCGGATAAATTAACAAAGCTCATTTTAAAAATACATAGCCTGAAAACCCTGCCTATGAAAGGAAATGAAATCACAACTAAAAACACCCCCTAGGTGCAAGAACGAGCGCTGGAGGAAGGACGGTCTTCTCGCAGACGACGCTGGGTGAGCCAGATATTCATGTACAGAAGAATGAAACTAGGCCTCTCACCAGTTATAAAAATCAACTCAAAATGTAAAACATGAAAGAGTAGAGAAAAACATAGAAGAAATATTTTAGGACGTTGGAATGGGCAAGAATTTTTTGGACAAAACCCCCAAAGTATAGACAACAAAAGCAAAAATAAACCAATGAGATTACAACAAACTAAAAGCCTTCTGCACTCTCGAGGAAATAATCAACAGAGGACAGGGACGACGTGCAGAATGGGACAAAATGTTGGCAAGCTGTGCATCTGTTAAGGAGTTAGTACCTAGAATATATAAGGAACTCAATAGGAAAAAATCAAACTGGGCAATGGACCTACATATAAATTTCTCCAACAAGTATATAAAAAAATGTTCAACATCAGTAATCATGAGGGAAACGCAAATCAAAACCACAAGGAGATGTCACCTCACTCCAGTAAGAATGACTGTGATCAAAAAGACAAAAAATAACAAATTCTAGTGAGGATGTAGAGAAAAGGGAACACTTGCACACTGAACAGAAATCAGTACAGCCATTATGGAAAGTATGGAAATTCCTCAGAAAATTAAAGTAAAGCCAGGCATAGTGGTACACACCTGTAATCCCAGAACTCCAGGAGGATTGCAAGTTCAAGCACAGCCTGGGCAATTTAGCAACTTAGCAAAAAACTGTCTCAAAATAAAAAGGGCTGGGGATATACATAGCTCAGTGCAAAAGCCTTGGGTTTGATCCCCAGTACCACCAAAAAAAAATTTTTTTAACTAAAACTACCATATGATCCAGCCATCCCACCACTATGTATATTGCCAGAGGAAATGAAATCCGTACGTCGAGGAGACATCTGCACTCCCATGCTCATTATACCACTATTTGCCAGAGCTAAGAAATCAGGAAACAACTGATGAATGGACAAAAAAAAACTGTGGTACCTATACATAGTGGGGTACTATTCAGCCATTAAAAAGATGAAGTCCTGGGCCAGTGAGATAGCTCAGTGGCATAAGCGCCTGCCCGGCAAGCGCGAGGTCCTGAGTTTGACTCCCAGAACCCACATAAAGGAAAAAAAGGGCCGGTGATATTGCTCAGTGGCACAAGCGCTTGCTGGCAAGCGTGAGGTCCTGAGGTCGACTCCTGGTGCCCACATAAAAAAAAACAAAGATGAAGTCCTGTCATTCGTAACAATACCTATACATAGTGGAGTACTATTCAGCCATTAAAAAGATGAAGTCCTGTCATTTGTAACAACAGTGATGAAACTGGAGATAATTATGTTAAATTAAATAACCCAGGCACAAAAAGGCATGCTCTCACTCATATGTGGAATATAAAGGAGTAGATGCTGTAGAAGCTGAGAGCAGAGTGGTAGTTACCAGAGGCTGGGGAGAGCAGGGGGAAGAAAAGGAGAGATTGATTTAGGGGTTCTGAGTTAGAGCTGCACGGGAGCAGAAAGTTCTGGTGTTCTAAAGTACAGAAGGCTGACTATAGACAATAATGTGCGACCTCAAAAACTAGAAGAAAGGGTTTTTAATGTTTTCTCCATAAAGAAATGGTAAATGTTTGAGGACCTAGATATATTTACCCCGATTTAAACATAATAGACGATAACAGGTTTTATAATAGATCGGACAGGCGCCAACCTGTGTGTCCCATCTGACTGGGGCAGAGCCCAGCTGCCCTCCCCCGGGGGGGACACGCGCACAGAACCACACAGCTTCCGGGGCTCGCCAGCTTTTCTGACCCAACAGCTACTTCACTTGGATGAGTAATGGTGGTTTTTTGGAATCTGGATCAGATGTCGATGTAGACATCCATTCTGGCCACCATCACTGCCGCGCGGACTTCCCAAAAGGAGAAATGTAGCAGAGTGACACGTCGAGCTATTGCGGCGGAATCGGCGAGGCACGCTCTCCCATTTCTGTGTCTTAGGAACGTGTAAGTCATCAGTCGGATCACCACAGCCTCCAGAGGAAACAAAGCAAAGCAGAAAACTGACAGTTTTATCTAAACTGTAAGCCATGGAAAGAAGAGGATTCAGAGGTACGGACTCCTCAGGGCTATTTGGCAAGAAGCAGGACAGAAGAGAAAGAGAATTCCTCTCTGAATTTTTCCTTCTGGGGTGAACGCAGAGGAAAAACGGTGGTGGCCTGTGGGACTAGAGTTGAAGGATGACGGAGAGGGGAGGGGGAGGAGAGGAAGGACCCCCGTGTTCCAGCATCAATGCCCAAGATGCCGCAGGACCTGAAACAGCAAGGCCCAGTGGCACGTCTACGAAAACGGATCCATGAGCAAGGTTGGTGGAGTCCCACACCCCAAGCGTGCCATGCAGGGGACAGAGGACCACCGAGAAAGCCAGAAAATGTGGATATCTCACAGGTTCCCTGGAGAATGGATGATGACGAGCCAAACATCCCTCAGCAAATCCCAAAATTATAACATAGAATGCCTGGAGGTAGGCTGGGCGTGGTGGTGCAGGCCTGTAATGCCAGCACTTGGGAGGCTGAGGCAAGAGGATTGCTGCAAGTTCCAGGCCAGCCTGAACTGCATAGTGAAACCCTGTCTCAAAAAGACAAAAAATATAAAATAAAATAAAATAAAAATAAATATTTTAAATGGGTGGAGGTGGAGTTACAACTACCACCAACCCTGGAGATAGGGGCTCAAAATAGAAAATAATTTTGTTCTAAAAATAAAGTATACCTCTTTCACAGCTTTGTGAACTGCGATTCATACTTGCTGTATAAGTATGAAGTTTGTATCAGCCTGTAATCTAGAAGGAACAATTCATATTAGATTCCCTTGGAGAGAGAGGTGGTTGTAAAGCAGGAAATTCTACTACTTTTCATTTTATCTTATCTTCTTTACAATTAACATATGACTGCGTTAGGACTTTCAAATGAAAATGTAAATAGAAAAGTTGATCTTGGACCTTTTTGGGTTTAGTACACGTATAAGTCTGTATTATAAAAATCCGGGGTGTATTTTTTTGTTTTTGTTATTTGTTTTTTTTTTTTTTTTTTTCCTTAAATAAGCACAGTGAAAGGCAGACTTAACAGGTTTATCAGAGCTTTGGTCTGACGGCCTTAAGTGACTTGGCACTCCGTAAGATTTCTATAAATTTAAAAATAAACACAGTGAGGCTGGGGATGTAGCTCAGTGCAAGAGCACTTGCCCATTATGCACAAGGCCCTGGGTTCCATCCCCAGCACAGCTAAATAAATATACATCTTACTCCAGAACACGTCCATCTTTGTCCCAATTTATACATTTTTAAGAACTGCTTTCTCGAAGAATAGTTTAATTCTCTTCCAAAATCAGAGAATCTGGTCCGCTGCAAATCCAAGTAGAAAGCAAGCTCAGCCCTTGCCGAGAGCGCCTCAGAGGATGCATTCTGAGACTTTACCGCAAGATGGCAGCATCTGCCTACAGATGCTACGACGACCTGCAAGGGCCCCGAACAGGTTTAGGAGCCCTAGGAGGATTAGCCACCTCCGGAGAGCGGGGTGGTTGGTTCCGGAAGCATCTCCGGGTAGGAGCCAGACCTCTCCACCGCCACAGGTACACACACTCCCGCCCTCGTTACCTGTACCTCATTCGCATAACCTTTCATCTAGGTATGGCTTCTTTTTTCCCCTTGCGGTACTAGGGATCGAACCCTGGCCTCCATGCATGCTAGGCAAGCGCTGTACCACTGAGCTGCACCCCCAGGCCCAGGCAGGGGCTGTTTCTCACACACACACACACACACACACACACACACACCCTACACAAGATGTCCTCTCTGAGAAAAGGGCTCTGCACAATCTCAAGATTCAGAGGAACCTCCCCTGTGTCCCTTACTCCCTATTTTAAACATAGAAGTCACGGGGGTTGTCCTATTATTAAACAACCGTTCCAGGGTCAGGCTCTACCGGTGCCCGCCGTGGGGAGGCCACACTGAGTCCACCCAGGACCTGCAGGGGCCACGGCAGCAGCGCCAGAGCCACAGAGCCCCTCTCCGGCGCGTGACCTCACCCCTTTGCACTCCAGGCCACTGCTTTTCCGTGAGGTTTCCTCCCTTCCCCCGTGTCATAAAGCTGCCTAGTGCTAGAAAAGAAACTTAAACCCGCATTTATCTCATTCCCAACCCATTCCTTCCACTGCCCTGGCATCCTCTACAGTACTGGAAGAACAAGAATATCTGGTTCTCTGAAAAGAACTTAGAATCCAGTGGAATTAAAGAATTTTGCCAAGTGCTAAGTAGAGATTCTCCCACTGAAGATAAACCCTGGTTAGATGGGATGGGACGGGAAGGAATGAGAAATTCTAGGCAACATGAATTCTCACAGGTAATGTGTAAGACGCAGTCTGCTATCAACACAACAGCATTTCAAATGCCTCACACCGCATACTTTTCTTTTTAATTATATGAAAATAACCACTCATGTTCTCAATCCAGGTTCAGAACTGTGGGTTCGTAACTTGAAAGAACTCTTACAATTCTTTCATCATGTATGCTGCTGCTGGTCCTGGGGCCATTACAGACAGCAAATCAATGCGTTCAGGTTGCATGAATAAAAGAAAAAAGTTCTAACAATGCCAGGATCATATCACCCTCCCTCTGCTTTTGTCAGATGCCTCCTGATGGGGCTGGATCCCCTGTTCCTGCCTTGCATACGCTTGGCGAGCACTCTGTCCTGAGATTTGCCCCAGCCTTTCAATTCTTATGATACTTTAAGATGGGTTTTGTCAACCAGAGATAGGAAGCTCAGCGCCTTCAGGCCAGGCGTGCCCAGAGTCCTCAGTTGTTTCTCATGCTGAAAGGGAGCTGATTTAAGGTGCACGTAACACCAGCACCCAAATATGCAGGGGGATTTTCTTTCTGGCTCTGGTGATCAGGTGTAAGCCTATGGACAGAGGCGTGCAGATAGTTTATCCCTTTATGAGGAAGAGCACTGTCACACCCAGAACTGTCCCACGATGAAACAGGGGGCCTGGTGAGGACATCAGTAAGTACTGGTGACCCGGTGGGATCCATAAGCAGAAACTATTATATAGATGTGAGGCACTGCGCCAGACCCTGAGTGTCCAGCGAACGATTCTTGATGTGTTCCGCCTGCCAGCACAGGCCTTCACGGGGGACAGACCAGGAAAAATACGAATTGTCACTATACAATATACTATCATAAGAAGAGGGGGTGGGCTGGGCATGGTGGTGCACACCTGGAATCCCAGCACTCAGGAGGCTGAGGCAGAAGGATCACCATGAGTTCAAGGCCAGCCTGAACTGTGTAGTGAGACCCTGTCTCAAATACCAAAAAAAAAAAAAAAGAACAGGGGGTGAAGAAACCCATCAAAAATTACCTACCCCAAGGCATGGTGGCTCAAGCCTGTAATCTCAGCTACTCAGGAGGCTAAGGCAGGAGAGTCAAGAGTCTATCCTGGGCAATTTAGTGAGACTCTGTCTCAAATTGAAAAAAAAAAAAAAATTAAAGGTGCTTAACCCTTGTCTCTGTGTAGTCAGAGGTTTCCCAAAGAGAGGTTACCTAATTTCAGGCCCATAGAGTGTGTGGAATTAATTGAATAAAAAATAGGAAAAAGGGAAGATTTCCCCTCTGAGACCAAGGTTCCTTCCCAAAGCTTCCCAGGACCGCCTTCACATATATTAATCTTCACCAAGAAAAATAGCCTGTTGTTAAACAGTTGTCTACTGCTGTAGAACAAGCCACCCCCAATATTTTGTGGCTTCAATCCACAACCACTTCTGTGCCCGTGATCCCGTGTTTTAGCGGGGATACTCAGGAGACTGTCGTCTTCTGATGGCTCAGCCGGGCAGGGCTGTGCTGGTGGCCTTGTGTGCCCGGCGGTTCATGCTGCCATCGGCTGGGGCACCTTGGTTCTCCTCCATTTGGCCTCTCAGTCTCTGGAGGTCTGGACTACACGGAGGGCTCCGCTCAGAGCAGCACTCCAAGAAGGGGAAGGGGGCTATTTCTAGGCTTCCTGGCCTAGAACTTGTGTAGCATCATTTCCGCCACTTTGTATTGATCAAAGTAAATCATAAGGTCCATGTGGATTCCAAGGATAGGAAAACAAGGAATTCGAGGATTGAAGGAATAGGGAAAAGGACTCTTCCTTTCCATGAGAGGAGCTGCAAAATGTTATGGCCATGGTTTTCCCAGAGAAACCCCAAACAAGAGAAAATTTGGGAAGACTCCAGAGGAGAGGGGCGCTTAAGCTTGATCCTAAAAGACGAGTGGGGTTCTGTTGAAGAGCGGGAGAGGCGAGCACAGCTCAGGCAGTGCATGGAGGTGACCTGTTTGAAGAGGGCCACCGGGAATGATATGATGGGGAGAGACACGGCAGGAGGATAGCGTCACCCTCGGCATGGCGTCGGCACTCGGCTGTTGGTGAGGGGAGGACAGGAGACACAGACTGATGATCACAGAGGCCTACGTGTGTCAAACGTAGGTGTTCAGCCAGAGAAAAATTTTAATCAGGGGAGTTAAGCAACAAGATTCTTCCTTGTAGATCTGAAGTGTCGTTTCACAGATACTGCATAAAGTCTCTTCCAAACTATTTTGTTCCCGTAGATCTGGTCATAACTTTAATCGCCAGCACGTTCTCTGCCCACGTGTGTCCCCTCATCTGTGTGAGGGATGAGTCCTCATCTTGGTCACATCAAAGCATTCAGGGTAAAGCAGAGGTAAAATATCCTCAGCAGACTCATCTGATACGACAGTGGGTACTGAAACCAGAGACTCGGGTCCACTACAGGAGTGGACAAAAAGGCAAATCGCTAATGTCTAAGCCGAGACTCATGAGAACCCGCCAAGTTGGATTTACACAGATTTTCCTTTTCTACTTGTCTTCACTCAATAGAAGACATTTTATTGATAAAAGGCTGCATAGAGAAAGAACTAAGATAATATTTCTGTAATTAATCAACTTTGGCAAAGCCAGGATAGAGATCATTTAGTCTGCCCGGGTCACATGGGCCCAACATTTAAGGCACTAAGAACAGAGAGTAAACATTTCCTCACATTTGTGGTTGCTCTGCGAGCAGGAATTAACATGACTCATGCTTAAAGGGCAGTCATAAAAGCCTACATATGGCGTGATTCCATTTAAGTGAAAGGTCCAGCAGACTGTGGCGATACACACCTATAATCCCAGCTACTCAGGAGGCTGAAGCAGGCTGATCCCAAGTTTGAGGCCAGCCCAGGCAACTTAGTGAGACTCCATCTCAAAATTTTAAAAAAAATTTTTTAAAGAAAGAAGAGGCTGGGGATTTAGTTCAGTGCTGTCTGAATTCAACACCTAGTACTTCTAAAAAAAAAAAAAAAAAAAAAAAAAAAAGAAGGAAGGAGGAAAGAAAGTCAGTCAGTCCAGAATAGGTAAAGCTATAAAAACAGAAAGTGGACTAGGGGTTGCCTAGAATTTGAGGGGAAGAGGGAAAGGGGAACGGAGGTTTGCCGCTAAAGAACCTAAGATTGCTCTTGGGGAAGGGTGTGAAATGTTTAAAAACTGACCATACTGATGGTTGCACAACTCTATGAATAAATTGAAAAAACCTAAGGTATATACTTTAACCCAGAGAAGTGTATAGTATATGAATAATAAAGCTATTCTAAAAAATTAGAAATACAAACCTTTTTTTCATGCAAATCCTGTCATTGGAGGCTGGCTGGGAACCGTGCTCCAATCTAACTTTTGTGTTCAGGAAGTCCTCAAGAGCAAGGAAAGACATGTCCTCAAGGGAAAGACAAATACAGCGAACATCTTCTGCCTTTGTTTGTTTAACCCCAAGGGAACCTCTCCAGAAATGCAGGTCAAGAATGCAATAACTTGATAACTATGATCTGGAATTTACATTATTCAATTAACCTCAGTGTTGGCAAAAACTACCACTTTATCTTGCTTTGTGGAGAGAAGCAGAGTCTCTTGGCAGTAACAGGAATAAAGACTTCTTGATTCAGTGCATTTTTGTTAGATTAGCAAGACCCAGAATGCACGTCCCCGAGCCTCAGGTTGACTATGCTTTGCCCAAATGAAAGGAATGTGAGACTCATTATTACTGCAGGAGGAATTCATCACTCAACCATTTTCCTAATAAAAACTAAGTACTACTACATCAGTAATAGAAAATGTCTTTGCCTACATCACCCATCCGTTAATTAATTTGTTTTCCTAATACTTCCACATGTCCAGAATAAAATCATTTGTATACTAAGCTTCCATTTGCATATATTGCTGAGAAATAAGGCTCCCTGGAGCTCTCATATTTTTGTATGATTGGACCTTCTGAGCAATAGGATATGTCTGAACAGCAAACAGCTTTGCAAGCCAAAGTTAGTGACTATCTCCTGAGAGGTTTGGAGATGTACCTCCCCAAACATGTGGCCCAGAGTAGCAAAAATAAACCTTCCCCCTCCCCCTCCCTCAAAGGGTATTGGCTTACATTCCAAGGGAATAATTTCTCTCTCCAGAGAAGGAGGTGGATGGGACACTGTTTCTTAATTTCAGGGCTCCTCTCCATGGGGTGGCCCACAGCATGTGCAGGTAACATGTGGCCCTCACTACATCACCCTGCAGACATTGGCCAATGGGGAACTAAGCCAGACATATCCTGGCTGCTATCTCACTGCGACTCCTAAGCAGTGTGTGTCACACTGATCCAGAGGCCTGTGTCTCCTGCCAGTAGACGCACTGTGACACGCTAACTGGTGAGCTTGCGAGCAAAGTAAGATCTCAGACCTTTCACAATTTCTGATTTAGCACTTTGTAAAAGGATAATCACACTGCCTATCCCTGAGGGTTTTAATTAAGACCATGTGAAAAAATAACGCACGTAAAGCACAGAGCTATCATGTGTCAGTAACTGTGCCCTGCCAATTAGAGACATGACGCTAAGCACCAGGGACACAGCAGGGTCAAGGAAGAGATTTGGGGCTTGGGTTTCCATCTGCAAATGTGAGTCTGAGTCCTGGTTCCACCATTAACCAGTTGTGTGACACAGGCCAAGTCAGTTCTGTCTTAGAATCTTCGTGTTCTCATCTGTAAAATTAGAATATTAGAAAAGGTTTATTAGGGTAAAAAATTCATTCCAAGGAACATGAGACCCAAGAGATTATTCTTGGACACAAAAGTCTGGGAAATTTTGCATCTTAAATTTCTCCCATAGAAATCTATAATGCATCTAATAAAAGCTCGGACAAGGCCTACAAATAAATGTATCGGTGGGTCAGCACCCACACCGATGGGACTATTACCCACCGCGCAGTGCTCACTCCAGTTTTGGGGACACCCAGTGTCCATGAAATCAGTGGGTTGAACTGTTGTGATTTTCTTTTTTTCTTTTTAATAATCACAAAATCAGCCAGGCATGGTGGCACGCACCTGTGATCCCAGAACTTGGGGGACTGAGGCAGGAGGATTGCCGCAAGTTTGACGCCAGTCTGGGCCCCATAGTGAGTTCAAAGCCAGCCTGGACTACACAGCAAGACCCTGCATCAAGAAAAAAAAAACAAAATTACCAAATCAACAAGAAACGCCATTTAAGTTATGTATAGGGATTTATTTCAATCCACAAAAGAGGTAGATACGATGGTTTCAGTGATGGCAATGAGGACAAACAGCTTTAATTTGGTCTCCTTCTCCTTCCTCTTCTGAAACATGGTCTCGCTGTGCTGTCCAGGCTCTTCTCAGATCACAGAGCTAAAGCAATCGTCCCACCCAGCCTCTCCCCCAGTCTCCATGCCTGACTTGAGAATAGTTTCATTTTTCTTCTCATTTCTTTCTTTTATTGGGGGCGGGGGGGGGTCTCACTATGTAGCCCATGCTGGCTTCAAACTCACGGAGATCCTCCTGTCTCAGCTTCCCGAGTGCTGGGATTACAGGTGTGTGCCACCATGCCCAGTAAGAATAGCTTCAATTTTAAAGTTAAAGTTTGCTTTTACTTTCTTGGCTCTGTCAGGTGCTCAGCATGATCCAAACATAACTTACCTGAGGGAACTAAAAGCTGAGAATGCATATGCCACACTGGTTTCTGTTACCTTGAATTCTGCTTTGAACTTGAAGGTGGGAGGAGCACAGAGAATCTCTCCCAGTAGTGCCTCGAGCCTACTTGCAGGTCACCGCTGCCCCTCTCCCTTCTCAAACTCTCAGCTGACTCGGGCCTGGGCCTGTCCTAATCCCCTCATGAATCCCTACCTAGGGTCACACACTTGCAGGAAAAGGAGCACTAGTGACCTGAGTTAAGGCTCTGGCTGACTCGACCTTACCCATCTTTGACCCTGAGCCAGTTTCTTGACCTCTTTGGGCCTCGGTTTCCTCTTCTGTACAATGGGGGTGATAATCCTGCCATGAAAACTTCAGCAGAGTGCTCATCCCTCACCCACCCCGGACTGTGCTATAATATCTGGGAGCATCTTGACTTTATAGCTCATTCTCAGGTGTCTCCAGTTTTGACAAGTGCTGCTCCCTCTCCTGCTCGGTCTTTTTCTCCTCTTCCTCCTCCTCCTTTTGATGAACTTGTGCTCATTCTTCTAGGCTCAGCGCAAGTGTTTTCCCTTCCAGGTGGTTTTGCTTGCACCCCAGACTGGTGGGTACCTCTGTTCTGCGCTCCTCTGCCAGTGGCACCTGTATTTACATTTGTCACCGTGCTTAGGAAACCCCAAGTCACGGTTCTCATCCTCAAGATGCTCATGGATGGGCTGGCTGAGAATGTGGCTGTGTTGCAGAATTTGAAACCAGAGAGACCACTGGGAAACGGGAGGATTTACTTGGTTTTAGGTGAACGCCGCCCAGCAGACCTGTGTCCGAAATGGCTGAGCACGCAACAGAGGAGAAGCTCCCACTTACATACTTTTTGCCAAGGGGGTTGGTCTTGCGCACGGAACTTATGGGTGGACAGAAGGAGAGCAAAGGCAGTTTGTCAAGTTTTGTGTCTTGGTGGCCCTGCTCGAGCATACCAGGACGTTATCGGAACAGGAGGTTACAAAATTTTACTGACAGGGACAAAAGTTACTGCTTTTACCTGTACTAGAATAAAGAACAACAGCTGTAGGGAGACGGAAATGTAAGAGACTTCACTTTTTCTTTTTAAGTCCTGCCTCAGCTCAGCGGTAGAGTGATTGTCGAGCATGTGCAAGTTTCTGGGTTTGATCCCCAGCACACACACAAAAAACAGTTGCTCACAGGCTGGCGGCAGATGCAGCGCATTCTTCTGTAATTGTCCGGTGTCACAACATCCCCTGGCAGGGTGGCCACCACTGCTCAGGCACAGGGGGCAGGCTGGTGAGAGTGAAGGTGCAGGAGCTGCCTCCTTCCTGCCGCCTCCCAGTCCTCCAGCCCACGAAACCTCCGCCCACTCCAGGCACCGCGGACCTCCATGCTGGGCACTCGGGGCTGTGCTGGCCCTTACCAGCCCCACAGCCTTGGCAGCACGCGGGGCACACACACGCACTGTTGCGTTTGCTGCTTTCTCCCCTCCTCACAAGGACCTGGGCCTGCTGCCGTGCTGCCCCAGCCAGCAGGGGAACCGGAGTATTTCCAGTGAAAAGTCTGGGCCTTGACAGTGGGAATGAGGACATACCCAGGGGCTGCACAACAGGGAGCCACAGAAGAACTCCATTAATCAAAGGTATTTAGCCAGGTGTGGTGGCACACGCCTGTAATCCGAGCACTTGGGAAGCTGAGTCAGGAGGATCATCATGAGTTTGAGGCCAGCCTGGGCTACATAGCAAGACACTTTCTCAAAAACACTAAAAAGAAGAGGAGGAAGAGGAGGAGGAGGAGGCAGAGGAAGAGGAGGAAGGCAGAAGGAGACAAGGAGGAGGAGGGGAAGGATGGGGAGGAAGAAGAAGAAGGGGGAGGGAAAAAGGGAGAAATCATGTATTCAGTCTCATGTAACTGTCGGGTGTGGGTGGGTGTGCTTAAACAGAGTCCCTGGAAACTACCCTGCCCCCTCCTCTAGGACGAGGCTCACGGGAGAGACAGTGCTGCCCCCCCCGGGCCTCCCCCGCTGGTCTTTGCCTTTTCCCTTTCCAGGTTGGCATGGAGGGCATGGGTTAAAGGTGTCTTAGTCCATTATCCGCTGCTGTAACAGAATAACACAAACCGGGAAATTTGTAAAGAATAGAGGTTTACTTAGTTTATGGTTCTAGAGGCTGGGAAGCCTAAGAGCATGATGCTGGCATCTGGCCAGGGCCTTCAAACTGCACGGTAACCCAGCAGAAGGGCAGGCAAGCGTACACAAAACAGGGAAAGCGAGCCGGGCCAACCGCATCCTTTTTATCGGAAACCCGTTCCCTCCGTAACTGACCCACTCCTTTGGCTTTAGTCCATTCATGAGGACAGTGTGCCCATGACCTAAACATTTCTTCAAAATCCCACCTCTTCATATGCTTACGATGTCAATTACATTTCAACCTGACTTTCAGAAGGGACGTCCAAACCATAACAGGGGAAACAAAAGGCCCTGGCCCAAAGAAAGGGTTACATTTCCGGATCAGAGTGATCCTTTCCACTAGCCCAGCCCCCCGACCCCCAAAAGCTCAACCCATCCCCTGGCTCCACCCAGCCTCTTTGATCCTCTTCAGGAACAGAAGACCACAGGCACACACCACTCCCAAACGCTCGCACACACACAACACCCGATGTGGGCAAACACGCACACAGACATCTGCAGACACACACTGCTCACCGACTGTCTCATACGCACACAAACGCAAAGAAAGCAAGGCCACGCCCCGACACAGGCACATCCATGCCTTCCACAGACCCCATGTGCAGCCACTCACACGCACACTCGCGACACGGACACCGCAGTGCTGTCCGATACCACCCCGGCACCTCACCTGCCCAGGTCGACACTCAACAAGCGCTGTTCTTGGAGGAGGGAGTCGCTTCAGATATACAGAAGCCAGGACCCCTTCCCAACCCAGGACAACTCTGCAGTCTGCAGGGCCACTCTGGCTTTCACAGCCTGCTACTGAGGCAGTGCAGCACTTTCTCCATCACAGCGTGAGTCTGCGCAGAACGCAGACTTTTTCAGTCTTCCAGCCCCGGGAAAGGCCTGCAGGACTGATCCTACAGCCTGAACTGGAGCAGAGACTTCTAGATGATTCCTGGACAGGCCACCGAAACAAAGGACCCTCGGAGACAGTGGGTGTTGAAACTGATGAAAGGAATCTGCCCTTCGCCTGTGCTTTTGCTTCTGGTCTCACCCCAGCTTGCCGTGTGGCCTCAGCAACCCTCCCCTCCTTCAGCCTGTTTCCGTACATGCACTGTAATGGGAAGGCTGGAGTTTCCTGTCGCTGGGCTTCGGTCTGATACCTGTAAATATCCGATGGGGCACTGACTTGATCTGTGCAGTCAGATCTGTGCAGAATGCAGTCCACCGGCCAGAGGCAACGGCCTCCCCTGCGGACATGTTAGAAACACAGAATCGCAGCAATGTGCTCTGCCTCAAATCTCTGAGTCAGAATCTGCGTTTTAATAAGAGTTCTCGGTTAAGTCCAGCATACTTTACAGAGTGAGGAGCGCTGTTCTCCAGGAGCACTAGAAGACCTTTTGCTTTCCAGGGTTCCATACAACTCCAACAGGACTGAGGGGGGGAGCAGGCTTTGCTCTGGGCTGAGAGGAGCTACTTCTCCCCAGCAGAGCGCTGTCCGCGTTTATCTCTGGTAAGCACGTGGTTCAGGTCCAGCAGCTGTCATAACTCCTGTGGAATTTCTAGCCATGGGTCAGAGTAATTTTAAAAGACAATACAAATGTCGGTAAGTATGATGTTAGAAGGACCCAGGACCCCCTCACTGTTAGAAACTCCCTTATTCCACTCTCAAAAAAAAAAAAAAAAAGAACAAGTTTATCCACCTAGAGCAGCCCCGGGGCAGCCCTTTCTGAGCTCGTTCTGGAAATGGTTCCTCAAGGCCTGTCTGGGGGCAGCAGGTAATGAGAGAGGCCTGGAGCAGAAGAAAGCACAGGTTTAGTGCATCCTAAGCACTGGATCCTCACAGCACAAAGGCTCTAACTCCAAGGTCACACAGAAGGCCTAGCCACGAGGCTTGCACATTGTTTTATTAAAACTGCCTAAAAGCTGGGCACAGTGGTACATACCTGCAATCCCAGCCACCTGGGCAGTGAAGGTAGCCTGGGAAATTTAGCCAGACCCTGTCTCAAAATAAAATTCATAAAAAGATCAGTGGTAGAGTGCTTGCCTAGTGTGTATGAGGCCCTGGGTTCACCTGGGTTTGTTCTCCAGAACTGAAAACAAAATTTAAAGGATTAAAAACAACAAAAAATAAAACTAACAGAATTTTTTTTTTTTTTTTTTTTTTAAGGCAGGGTTTCGCTAAGTAGTTCATGCTGGCCTTGAACTCACTGTGTAGCCCAGGCCAGGCTGCCTCGAACTGACAGCGATCCTCCTGCCTCAGCCTCCCGAGTGCTGGGATTATAGGCATGCACCATCACGCCTGGCTTTACAGACTTTTAAAACTGACAAGCGCCCACTCCGTTCTGTAAAATAGAGTAGACATGTCATAATTGAGTCTGAGGCAGGGGTGGCCGCCAGAGGTTCCTGAGATGACAGGGGCAGATGAATGGCTTAAAGGACCTGCAGCTAAGTGGCAGATCAGAACCAAAACGTGAAATGCAAGATTCAAGAATGCACGTAATGAACAAGAGGATCAGAGGTGTGAGGTGGGTGAGTGAAAACCAAGGGGAATGGCCAGCAGGGGCAAACGAGCCCAGCAAGAAGGCCGACATACCACCTCTCGGGCCTTCGACGCTGAGCTCCCAGGCTGTGTCTGGCTATCTGCCCTACAGTCCCTGAACAGCACAGGCCCTGCAGAGTTCAGGTCAAAGGCCACCTCTCTCAGGAAGGCCTCCCTAATTCCCACAGCTGGCATGGAGCCCCCCCCCCCCATGTTCTCTCCTGGCTCACTCTCTCCTTCGCCTGCTCTGTACTACTCTGCCTGCTCCTTTTCTAGCTCCCCTACTGATACGTGATGTGTGTCCTTGCACTCCTGCTGCCTGGGATGGGATGGGATGGCTGAAGCCACAGCTGACATCTTGGACCCTGGGTGACTGCCACAGCTTAGGGAGGATGAAAAGCTGGAAGTACCTGGGACTTTGGAGGTCACAAATGCCACCCCAGCACCAACTCTACACTTTTAGGTGAGACTACCTATCTGCAGATCTGTAGGTGAGAAAAATTTTGTCTTAAGTCAATTATTTTGTCTCTCTGTTACTTGCAGACAACCCTGGGGATCATTTCTGACTCTTTTACCACTTCTCCCTGCATCTAATCATCAAATATTTTTGATTCTACCTCCTTGATATGTCCTACGTCTGTAAACTCATCCATCATTGCTGCCTCTGCCTGGACTCAGGCAAACAGAATTTCTTGCCTGGATTACAGTTGTCAGCCTTTCTCCCACCTAGTCTCCCTACCTCTAGGATTGCCTTTTCCAATCTACTTTTCATACCAAATATGGAGATAGAGATGCTCACAGACATATACACAGAAAAGTATAGAGTCTGGTATAACAAATACCCACGAATGGTCACAAATATTAATCCCACCTATTACTTTCTTTTTTAGGTACTGGGAATTGAATCCAGGGCCTTTGCACTGAGCTACATCCTCAGGCCTTTTTATTTTTTGAGACAGGATCTCACTCAATCACCCAGGCAGGTTGTGATCCTTCTGACAGCCTCCCAAGTACTGGGATTATAGGCATAAGCCATGATATCCAGCTATTTCTTCAAACATTTATATACATTTGTGAATAACTGAACAGTGTGGCTTTTGTATTTTAAATATTTATCTACCAGGCATGGTGGCACTCTCCTGTTAGGCCAGCTACTCAGGAGGCTGAGGTAGGAGGATTGCAAGTTCAAGGCCTGGGCAACGTTGTGAGACCCTGTCTCAAAATAAAAAAATTTTTTCCTTTTTTTTCATAGTAAAATTTAAAAGAGCTGGGGATGTATCTCAGGTGTACAGCACTTGCCTAGCACGTGTTGAGGCTCTAGGTTTAATCTCCAGCACTGCAAAAAAAAAATGTTTTTTAATCTAAATGGTGCCAATTTTGTGTATAGTTCTGCAACTCTTTTTTTGTTTTTGAAGTTTATCATGTTATTCATGTTAATAGCTCTATAATGCTCCATCATGCAACTATAACAGCACATACATCTCTCCCCCATTGATAGGCAACTAGCTGCTTCTATAACCAGTGCTTCGTTGACATTCTTATAAATGTGCAAGGTCTCGAAAATTTATATCGGCAAATATAGTTGTTGGGTTTGGGGATAATGGGTGCTATGGATTGAAATGTGTCCCCTGAAAAGGTAAATGTTCAAATTCTTTTTTTTTTTTTTTAAATATGCAGGTACCGGGAGTCGAACTCAAGACCTCATGCTTGTTGGGCAGGCATTTATGCCACTGAGCTATATCACCGGCCCAAATGTTCAAATTCTAATTTCAGGTATCTGTTCATGTGATTTATTTGGAAAAAGCATTTACAAAGGGAATCAAGTTAAAATGAAGCCATTCGGATTCAGTCCTACTCGATACGACTGGTGTCATACCGAAGAGACAGAGAGAGGAACAGAGATTACAGTGACGGATCTATAAGCAAACGTCAAGAATTACAGGCGAGGGCCGGTGAGATGGCTCAGCGGCTTAAGCGCCTGCCTGGCAAGCGCGAGGGCCCGAGTTCGACTCCCGGAACCCACATACGAAAAAGGGGCCGGTGATATCGCTCAGTGGCACGGGTGCCTGCTGGTGCACGAGGTCCTGAGGTCGACCCCCCCGGTACCCACAAAAAAAAAAAAAAAAATTACAGGCGAGTGCCAGAAGCCAGGAGGGGATCAAGTGAAAGATTCTCCAAGACCCCAGAAGGCATAAACCCTGCCAACACCTTTACTTTTGGACTTCAGGCCTCTAGATCTGTGAAAGAATAAACTTATGCTGTTTTATTTTATTGTTTTGTGGTGCTGAGGATCAAATCCAGGGCCTTGCACATACTAGGCAAGTGCTTACAGTAAGCTACACGCCTCTGTGACTTGTTCCGGCAGCCAAGCAAGCCACAACGTGGTGAATCCCAGTCACGCATGTGGGAGTACCGGTCAAGGCCGTAGACAGAGCATGAGTCTGAGACAGTAAATTGGGGCTGGAAGGAAAAGATACATTACATTGCTCAGGGTCACAGTTCTACTTAGGTTGTAGAGAAAAGTATCAGAAATAGCCCACGTTGAGAGTGGACTTGTTTGATGCGCGGACTCTGTCTCAAATTCATTTGCTTTTTCCTTTGAAAATGATTCGTCCTCTTCCACACAGTTAGGAGGATCTGCCCCAGTCAAGTTTGTCATTACGAGCATGGGTTATTTTGTGCTCACTAAATCTGTTCTTAGACATAATCTGCTAATCTCAGTTAATCTTCGTAACTGGTCCACAAAATACGCCTGCTGTCCTCTCTACAAGGATGAGGGCACATTCGGAAAGGGGCGATGCCTTGCTCAGAGAAAGCCTTGCTTTAGCTGAAAGCCAAGCTACCTGGGGTCTTAATGGCTCTTAAAACATGGGAGGGTAGGATTTTCAACTGTGTCCGCCTACATTTTCCCACCTTTCAAGTCATTATACTAGTAGCCGCCTCTGCGGTCCGGCACGATGAACCGAAAGCAGCACAGCCTTCGCCCTGCGCTGCGGGTCCCCAAAAAGGCGGAGGCCGAACGCCGTAATCTTTTTCCGGGATGTCCGCGGAGGCCACGCCGCTCCGCCCCCAGCCGCCAGAGGACGCTGTGACGCGGCCAGGGCCTGGCGCGCGGCCGCTCTAGCTTCGCCCAGAGAAGTCGAGGTCCCTGCCCGGTTCTGGAGCCTGCGCCCCGGCGTCTGTAGTCGCTCACCCTCCGCGCTGTCCTGCCGCTACCCACCGCTCTCTTGCCGCCCACCATGGCGCTGCTGCACTCCAGCCGCGTCCTCTCCGGGGTCGCCACCGCTTTCCACCCAGGCCTTGCCGCTGTAGCCTCTGCCAGAGCCAGGTAAGCCAAGGGATACTGAGATGAAGCCAGGACGTCGGCCTGCCCAGCCGAGCTGTAGGCGCCCCGGACATCGACCCCCACAGTCTTCTAAATATGCACACCCTGCCCCTCTGTGCCATTCTCTCGGGTTCCCTACCCTGGAAGCTAAGAATTGAGCGTCCACGCCGCACAGGGAATGACCCCCAAAGCCCCACATCCACCCTCCTTGCACCGGGCGACGAGGGGATACAAGCTAGTGCAGTCCGAAGGAAGAAAGTGTGACCCTCTACGGCACCCGGACTCCCACTCTAGGGGCCCGGGATGCAGAGTCGGCGCGAGGTGGGTGCGGGGCGAGGGGAGAGCACGCGGGCTGCGGAGCCAGGCCAACCTCGCGCTGATTGGCCGCGGCGCCGGGCGGCCTCACGCCGATTGGCTGCGGCGCCGGGGGGCGCGCATGTCCTTGACGGGCTGCCCAGGGGGGGGCACCGGGCGCACCTGTCGCGGCCCCCTCGGGCCCCAGGGGGTTGGGCTGGGCAGGGCGGAGGGTGGCTGCTGCTTGTGTACCAGCGGTTGGAAACGGCTTGGGTGGTTCCCAGGGCGCCGGCGCTCAGACCCCCACTTTCCTCGTTGCATCCTGTGACCTTGGCAGCGACAGCCACCTGTCTGTGCCACCGCCTGAATTCCCGGTAACTCCCGGGCCCGTTTGGCCTTTAGATGGGAAGTGGTTGAGGCGTAGTGCGCCTGCTTAGTTTTTAAGCCCTCAGAATGTCCTGTCGCAGGGGAACCATCAATCTTCCTCTCTTCTTTGTTCTGTGCTTTCATGCCGAAACTATTTCGTAACCCCAGTTTCTCGGTGCCAGGCTCTGGACCACATGCTGGCGATGCAGCGGTGAACAAGACAGAGAGAGAAGGGCAGACTTCGCTCAAACAATGACAAATGTGTAATTTTTCAGACTGTGATATGTAGTCCAGAGGGAAAGTTGGGGCATAAAACGAGTTAATTTCCTAGCGAGACCGGAGCCAGGCAATTAATTCACTCAAGAAGCCGATTTGGGGCCGTCTCCTTAAGTACTACCTAATGAGGCGCCCAGTCTTAAAACCACTCCGGGCTGATATAACTACCAGGAGCAGAGCTTTGCCTGGCCTTTCATACCTCCCTTGGCCTTGCGTTTGAATGGATGTATAAGGTCTGTAATCCAGCAGAACAGTCTGTCCTTTCCAAAGCCTCACACTCCTGGCAGTACAGGTCGGCCCCGCCTTTCACACGTTCTCCCGATTTGGCTCTTGGCACACTGGAAGTAAGTGCTCTTTAAGCCTATCTAGTAGGTCAGGATTAGGGAGACATTGTTTATGCAGCAAATTTGGAGAACAAAAAGGAATGCCAAAAATATGGACTATTTCAGCATTATAATAGTAATCTTAAAACAGTCCTTTCTGTTTTATGGGTTTGGCTGGTTGGCCTGAAGTTCTGAAGTACTTCGTGAAATTCCTGTTGGGTGCGTGTGACTTTTAGTCATTCTCTCAGTTTGAGAGCCTAATATTTCTTTTCTTTTTCCCATTATAATAAGTTACATGAGAGCAGAGACCTCACCTACTTTGTTCAGTGTTATATCTCAGCACTTGTAACAGCACCTGGCATATCTTTCAAAATAAAGTCTTTATTTTAAATCCTGATTTTTAAAATAAATACATTTTAATTTTACATTTTAAATGAAAATGTAAGAAACCATAGTGCTGGGCTGGTGAGATAGCTCAGCGGCAAGCGTGCCTGGCAAGCGAGACGTCCTGACTCCCGGTACCCACATACAAAAAAAGGGCGGGTGATATCACTCAGCGGCACAGGCGCCTGCTGGTGCACGAGGTCCTGAGTTCGAACCCCGGTACCACAAAAAAAAAAAGAGAGAAAGAAAGAAACCATAGTGCTGCAAAAATATGACCAAAAGCCAGGTGTGGTGGTGCACACCTGTTATCCCAGCACTTGGGAGGCTGAGGCAGGAGAATCACTGTGAGTTCGAGGCCAGCCTGGGCTACATAGTGAGTTCAAGGCCAGCCTGCACTACACAGCAACACCCTGTCTCAAAAATAAAATACATATATATATATATATATATATATATATATATATATATATACATACATACATAATATCAAAAAAACAAGGTTTTTAAATATTTGAAAAGCCGGGCATGGTAGTGCAAGTCTGTAATTCCTGTACTCTGGAGGCTGAGGCAGGTGGATCACCTTGAGTTCAGAGGCAGCCTGGGCTGCATAGTGAGTTCAAGACCAGCTTGAACTACATAGTGAGACCTTGTCTCAAACAGCGCCCCCCCACCAAAATTTTTTTTTTGAACAGCTGACAGTGAGGAGCTGCTGTTAGGGTTTAAACAATGCTCCAGGGTTGAGTAATAGAACTAGATGCCACGTCTTGCCATGAGTGTTAACTGTTCAGGCAAGGAAACCCTGTGCTCATTCTGCTGTGCATGCATCTTTATCTAGAGCCCAATGTAAAACTAGGAAACATTTTTACCAACTCAGTGCATTAAAACTCTTTTTGTTTTGTTTGTTTTTTTCTTTGTGATACTGGGGATTGGACCTAGGGCCTTTGCAGTGAGCTGCATCCCCAACTGTTTTATTATTATTTTGAGATAAGATCTTGGCTGAGTTGCCCAAGCTAACCTTGAACTTGCAATTCTTGTGCCTCAGCCACCTAAGTATCTGAGATTGTAGCCTTGTGCCATCTTGCCCAGCTCCAATGAAATACTTAATTTTCACCCTCAGATCATTTAACTAGAACTCTTTCTAAATTCAAGTGTTTTATATTTTTTTTAACAGAAAGCACTAAAGTTTTGTTGACTTGTACTCTAGAAGCATAGTGAAATCTTTCACAGATCGATGAGGAATGAGAAATATGCTAATGTATTTTTATTTGCATCGCTAGGAGTGAACCTAAGGCTTCATGAATGCTAGGCAAGCAATCGCTCCATCACCAAGATAAAACTCTCTGCCTATTTTTCATTATTTAATTCTAATTATTTAATTTTTTGTGAAATAACCAAGTAGTATCATAAGACTTCTTAGGCAGTGTGGAGCCAGCTGGGTGTGGTGGCGCATACCTATAATCTCAGCAGTTGGGAGGCAGAGGCAGGAAGATCTCAGTGAGTTCCTCACCAGCCTGGATTACATAGTGAGTTCAAGGCCAGCCTGAACAAAACGAGGGCCGGTGAGATAGCTTAGCGGTATAAGCGCCTGCCTGGCAAGCGTGAGGTCCTGAGTTTGACTCCCGGAACGCACATAAAGGAAAAAAAGGGCTGATGATATCGCTCAGTGGCACAAGCGCAAGGTCCTGAGGTCAACTCCCAGTACCCCCATTAAAAAAAAAGAACAAAACAAAATAACAGTGTGCAATAGTGATACAATAATCAGTAATTAAAAGATCAAAATTGTGGTATGGCATTTGTGATCATGGGCAAGTTCATTAACTTTTCTTATTTTAAAATAAGAATATGAAGAAAAGCGTTTTTTTTTTTTTTTTTTTTTTTGTGGGTACCGGGGGGTCGACCTCAGGACCTCGCACGCCAGCAGGCGCCCGTGCCGCTGAGCGATATCACCGGCCCCTTTTTCGTATGTGGGATCCGGGAGTCGAACTCGGGTCCTCACGCTTGCAAGGCAGGCGCTTAAACCGCTGAGCCATCTCACCGGCCCCAAGAAAAGCGTTTTTAAATGGTAGAGCAGTAGCTAGGCTTACGACCCCCAGAGATGCAAGGTACTTGAACTGGAAGTGTTTATCTGAATACTTTGTACCTAACGTCTTTTGGTTGGCTGGTCAGTATTGCTCAATGTTTGAGGCTTTGTGCTCATATCCAAAGGGCATAAAGAGGAATTACTTTGTAGGCCACAGGTTATCTACATCATAGTTATCTACATCGATTTTATCCCTAGAGCACTTCATCTAGCACAATTCCTTTAAAAACACCAGAGTTCTTTCAACCTGTATAATCTTTACCACTTTAAGGAGTGGAATGATGAAGGACATGCAGGTCCTGGAACATGATTCTAATATAGGGCTAATCAAATTGAATTTTGCAGCTCCTTTATTTGGTTGCTTATAGTTCAATATTTTGAAATTGCTTTTAGCATTCTTAATAGATATACTAGAAAACTCAAAAGCTATGGCTTGTGAGAAAATGTCTATACAAAACATTTTTTTTTTTAAAAATTTGACAAATAACTGATTTTCATACTATTTAATAAGAATGGTGGGCCGGTGAGATGGCTCAGCGGCATAAGCGCCTGCCCGGCAAGCGCGAAGTCCTGAGGTCGACTCCTGGTACCCACATAAAAAAAAAAAAAAAAAAAAGAAGAATGGTGCCTTCTGTACCTATGGTTAGAGACAGTGCTGTCACCAGTAAGGGTCATAAAAACAGCATCTTTTGAAAAATGAAAATTGCTTTCTAGAAGTTTTCAAATTTGTCTTTGACATTCGAAGTATTCCTTCCACTCAGCTGTTAATGACAGTGATGCAGATAGGCAGGTGGCTACATGTTTTCACTCTCTGTATTAAGGATAAGAAATAACCAGCGCTTTCATCACTCCCATTTTCGAAGTCATCTTGAGGTTTCTGTGTTTCTTACTATTGCTTAGGTGCTAGAAACAACCAGAGAGCCTACAGCACCAGTAAAAAGGGGGTGGGGATCTTAAGTCCTGGTTTTAGAGTATTGAGGGGTGGATGTGCTTGTCTGCTGAGCCTGTATGAGGGGGGGAAACAAAACCTAAGTAGTGGTAATTGAAAAGCAGAAAAGACCTGCATTGATCATAGAGTCCTATCACGAGCTTCTCAAATTCCTTACATACTCACCAGGCTCCAGACTAGTGGCACAAATAAAAATGCAGTAGTCTCTAGTAACAGTGATGCCAGCTGACACCAAGTATTCACTGTGTGACAGGCCGTGTTGTGATTTTCTTCATCCTTCTACCAACACTGAGAGATGGGTACCCTTGTGCCCCGTTTCACAGACTGAGAAGACTCTCTTCACTTGCCTATTCTCACACAGCTGACAGGTTGCTGAGCTGTTGTTGGAATCCATGCACTTTGCTCAAGGCAAGCTATTGAGACCATTAAAAGAAGGAAGCATCTGGAAAGTCCAAGAAAAGGGACGTTGCTCTTAAAGAATGGAGAATAACCATGCACACCAGTTACAGCTTTTGAGACAGAGACGATTTGCTCCTCATGGGGAGCATAAGTGCAGCTCCCTGCTGCCATTCTGCCAGCCTCCTTCCTGTGGCGGATGAGTGCTCCCTGGCACAAGTTCAATATGGGAACCATTGCTGGGGAAGAAATTCTAGTGAATAATTCACAAGCTTCTCAGTAAGGTGAGCACTGAGAACTTCACTATGCCCTACTGAGACACTGGATTGGTAGAGATTAGATGAATGATTACTAAGAGAACCTGAGCCATTTCACCTGAGTAATTGGGAATCTTGCTTCCTTAGCTTCCACTTTTCTGTTGCAGCAACACCTAACTCTTTCACACCCTTTGCCTTTGTTCTTCAGCCTCTGCTTGCCTTTCATCCTTGGCACTCAGCTCCTGAGTCCCCTCTTCCTGTATTTCCCTAACCCTGTATTTCCAACCCTCTCTCTCAAGCTCTTAGATTCTCTCTCGGGGACCCTATAAACTCTGTTCTTTGCCCTGTGTCCCTCTTTATCACTATACATCATCCTCCAACCCCACCCCAGTCTACATGGTTTGTACCTCCCTGCTGGTCACCCCACTGGACCAGTGGTAAGAGATTATGGAGGGTTTGTTTCTTTTGTTTTTTGTGGTGTTGGGGATTGAACCCAGGGCCTTTGCACTTAGCTACATCCCCAGACCTTTATTTTTTATTTTTGAGACAGGGTCTCACTAAGTTTTCCAGGCTGGACTTGAACTTGTGATCCTCCTGCCTTGGCCTCCCAGAGTGCTAGGGTTACAGCTGTGCACCACAACACCCAACTAGGGTTTCTGTTTCAACTCTATATTCCCAACTCTTAGCACATATAAGCACACAGCAAGTTCTTAATGACTGATTTAGGAGATCTTAAAGACAATTATGACACTATATAAAAAGCTTCTTTCTCGTTTCCTCTGAAGAAAAGGGATTAAATAATCATTTTCACAAAACAGTAGTTAACCATGAGGTAAAACGCTCAGACTGACACATTAATGCGTCCATTCTGCCAGAGGTGTTTATTAAAAGAAAAACCTCAACAAAGCTGTCTGTGCCAAAGGCATAAGGAATGTCCCATACTATAGCTGTGTGCAGTTGTCCAGAAGATATAACGAAGATGAAGATTCACCAGACAAGCTGTTTACTTTGGTTACCTATGTACTAGTCACAACTTAACCACTTTCAGAAATCTACAGATAGTCATTATGGAGGAGAAAGAACTAACCGCTGATTATCAAATATCATAGAAGCACAAAAAAAGACAATTCATTTTCCAAATGGATGAGAGAGACCTAACCACTGATTAAAATAAAGCCATAAAACCATCAAAAAAAGACAATTCACTTTCCAAGTTTGTCCTCATATATTCTTTCATATTTGTAATGAACACTTTAGGGTAATAGTTGTCTCAGGAAGTCTACAAGGTGAAAAACATTTTTTTTTTTTTTTCTTTTTGTGGGTACCAGGGGTCGACCTCAGGACCTCGTGCACCAGCAGGCGCCTGTGCCGCTGAGCGATATCACCGGCCCTTTTTTCGTATGTGGGTTCCGGGAGTCAAACTCGGGCCCTCGCGGTTGCCAGGCAGGCGCTTACGCTGCTGAGCCATCTCACTGGCCCCTGAAAACCATTTCTATAACATATAAAATGTTATTTTTGTTAACATGTGATGTTTCCATCATTGCTTTTTCAAACGAACCAATGAACAATAAATTTCAGAGTTTTAATTTCAGGGGCAATAAATATTAATACTCAACATAAATAAAATCTCTTTGAGGGGTTCAGCTACAAGCTGTCACAGTGGTTCACGCCTATAATCCCAGCGTTCTGGGAATCTGAGGCAGAAAAATCATAAGAATAACACAAGCATGGGCAACTTAACTAGTAACAGCAAGACACTGTCTCAAAAACTGAAAAGGGCTGGGGATGTAGCTCAGTGTAAGGACACTGGGTTCAACCCCCAATACTGCAAAAAAACAACTTTGTTTCTCCAGTGCACAACTTTCACACATCCCTTTTATGCTTTTTCCTTTTTAAGCTGCAACAAAGAACATGTTCCTTATAACTCAAAGCTGTAGCCCCCCCACAGCAAGTAAAAATAAGCAAAATACATAAACTTTAAATTATGCTTTGTAATCAATATGTCTATATTGTCTTAATTAAAAATCAGATAGCCAATGATTAATCCACTAATTCATTATAATAAGTCTAAGATTAAGTTACCAAAAGGTCTTAAAAATTGCTTTCAAGCTGACATGTTATAAAATATAATTACTGGTCTCGAAAATAAACTCATAACGCAGTCTGATCATGGAGAAAACTCAGATTCCAGTAGAGGAGCATCCTTAACATACCTGACCAGTATTCTCTGAAACTGTCACAGCCACGAGAAGCCTAAGAAGACAGGACAGCTAAGTGTAATGTAGCATCAGGAGTCCTAGAGCCAGACACAGGTAGAAAGTAGGAAAATCTGAATAACTGGTAGACTTAGTATATCACTGTAGTAAGGGAGGAAACTTGGGTGGATAGGAACTGTACTGTCCTCCATTTCCTATAAATCTAAACTTGTTCTAAAAATACTATATATTATTAAAAGAGTAAAAATATATAGATACTGTTAAAATTTATCAGTATAATTCAATTAAAACATTTTTTATATTTTTAAATATATTTTTCTTAAATGAACTCAAACGTTTTAGTAATTCAAGTTCACATATAGAAAGTCAGTCTTTGGTAAATGAGATTCGTTTAATTTTGATTTAATAAGAAGAGCTATCCTTTTATTTATTCATGTTAAGTATAATGTAGAATACATTTTATTCCATATAGGTTTATTTTTCCTAAACTGATTCCTGTTGACTGAAAAAATAGCCCCCTAAAAATTTCAAGAGTGCACAGTGAAAGTACTAGAAATTTGGTTTTCCATTTCCTGGGAAATTTAAGAATGTTCAGTTGCTGTAAGTACTTAATGTTTATAACACAAACCCACAAAACTTCTGAGATTTTTTATTGTCAAATTTATCAGTGCCATTCAGAGATAGAAAGCGTTTCACATTCAGGCACTCAGAGGATCTTTGAAAGCCTTTCCAAATTACTGACACATAACGCGGTCGTAACTCTTCAGAGTCTCACCTTCAGCCATGGGTCCAGAGTAAGCAAAACAAAAAAATCAGTTTGATTTTTTTAAAACTACAAAAATCTCAACTGATATAAGCACCAAATAAAGACAAGCAAATAAGAACACTTAACAAGCCAAATTCTCTGTCATCTTTCACCCAACAGAGAATAGATGTCTACCATCCTTCTACAGAAATCACTAAATAGTTAAAGCATAAAACCAAACTCAGGAACACAGTGGTGCATGTCCGTAATCCCAGCTACTCAGGAGTTTAACCAAGAGGGTCACAAATTCAAGGTCACCCCGAACAACTTAGCAAGACTGTCTCAAAAAGGGTTGAGGAATGTAGCTTAGTACTCCCAGGGTTAAATCCCCAGCACCACAAAATAAGTAAATAAAAAACTAAACTCATTGCTGCCAGCCATGGGGACTAGCTTATTGGCTAAAAGTGAACCAAAAACAAAACCTCAAGTCAGTTCAGGGTTGTGAACAAACAAGAGAAACAGTCATTTAAAGTTCTATGGCAGAGGCCAGGCATGCTGGCACACACCTGTAATCCCAGCACTCAGGAAGCTGAGACAGGAGGATTGCTGAGTTCAGTGGCAGCCTGAGCTACATAGTGAGTTCAAGCCAGCCTGGAACATATAGCCAGACCTTGTCTGAAAAACAAACAAACAAACAAAAAAATCCATTGTTACAGGATAGTTTTTAGTTTTGTTTTTAGGTAAAATTATGAACACTTTCAACCCATTGAGTAATAATGAAAACAAGATGTTGGAACCAGTTCTTCCTGTCAGTTTTTAATTCCTAAAAACCTAGCAACTCTCTTCCTCTCTCTCTCTACCCCAGTGGCCCCTGCCCTTACTCATGTCCTCATCTCTTTGTCTTGTTGGGTAACAAACCAGCTTCTTCAGCGACCCTTCTGTGGCTACACAACCTTACCACTCTGCATTCAGTACCTCGCCCTGTGACCGGTGGGCCCTAAAGATGCAAGTCCATGTCATCACCCCCTCACCTAATCATCTTTCCCCCACCGAAAGCTTTAAGGATTCTCCATGTGTCACTACATTCAAGGTGGGTCCCTGAAACCCAAGTGTTTAATAAGCTTTCCAAACTATGTATGCTCTTAACAAGTCTTAACAGAACAAAATCCAAGCCCCTTAAGAGGTCAGATAATATTCTTGTATGGCCCGTGTTTCTCTAGACCCACCTCATCTTTCACCACTCTCTGCTTCTCACGGCCCTGTCACTTTAAATATTCTCTGAGTCCTGAGCTCAGCTGCCCCCAAGATGGCTCCCAGCCAATCGCCCTCTCCCGCGGGGTGCCGACCCACAGCACTCACCACCAGCTGGTCTGGTCCGGTCCTCCACGTCCACTGTTCCCTCCCACCGCTGTGTCTCTCGGTGTTGACAGCAGTCACCGTGTGTCCGAAGGTTTGAACCACTGCTCCCACGCAGTGAGTCCTGTCTCAGGGAGAAGGCTCTGCCTACTACCTCCTCCTTCCTTGAAGTTTTGCTCTTCATCCTCCCTGTCAGCTTCAGTTCTCGCTTCAGATCCTTCCTGGGCCCAGGGCACCACTTCCCTCCTTTTTTTCGTCAAATTGCTATGTTCCAGTATCTGGACGGCAGCTCTCCGAGAGGCTCTTTCTGGGCTGCTTACCACTCCACCATCTTCCCAGAAGTCCCTTGAAGTATTCTCTGTGTGGGAATTCAGGTCAAGTTTAGACTGCTTTAAACACCCCCAACCCCCCACCCTTGCCCCAGGAAACCAGCATTCAGGAGACTGAGACAGGAGGACCAAAAGTTCAAAGCCAGTCTGGGCTACATAGTTTGAGGCTGGCCTGGACTACATAGTGAGACCTATCTCAAAACAACTTCATAAAGCCTGCACAAACAGCCTGTCCTCCCCAGAATGATTTGGGTGCCCCCTCTGTGTCACATGGGATCTGTGTGGAAATTATTCATCTCTGCTCCTCTGCAAGATGCTTTGAAGTCTTGTGTCACTGGATTATTGGTGCCTATTTCTATACCCGGTATGCAACACACAAGCATGTGTTGAACTGAACCTTGGGCAGATAGAAACACCTCTGGCCATGGGTCTAACACATATGACTGAGGTAAAATGTTTCTCATTTCAGCTCTTGGTGGACCCACGTGGAAATGGGACCCCCAGATCCCATCCTGGGAGTCACTGAAGCCTACAAGAGAGACACCAACAGTAAAAAGATAAACCTGGGAGTTGGTGCCTACCGCGATGACAACGGAAAGCCCTATGTGCTCCCTAGTGTGAGGAAGGTGAGCTCACATTCATCTCCTGCTGGCTTGGCAAGAATCCACTGAACGGAGCTCCTAGAGTGGTAGGAAGGGTGTGGGGCTGGGACTCCTCAGCCTGGGGATCTGGTTCAGGTAACCTCACTACAGTTTTCTGGGCCATAGCACCTTTGGCTCTGGAAATGCGAAATTGGAATCATAGTCTTTTCCAAGGATGGACAGCCATAGTGTCATTGCATCCTGAGCGTGTACAGAGGACCCAAAGTTTATAAACATCATCTCTTGGCAGGAGTAGTAGCCCCATGTGGATGAGGGTTACTATTCTTATTTTCCATTTCTCCCTTTTGATTACCTTAGTAAACCCCTGTACACATGCATGCTGTTTGTCCTTCCTGGTGAACGATAGAATAATTTTTTTCATTCTCCTTATTTTTGCTCTATTCTTACAAGTGTTACTATTAGTTATATAGTTTCTGTTACAACTTTAAATAATATAATTAATGCCCTTAGAACAAGTTTTAAAAATCATTCAGGGCTTGGGGTACAATTCAGTGGTAGAGCGCTTACCTAGCATGTGCAAAGCCCTACATTTGATCCCCAGCATTGTCCAAAAAAAGAAAAAAGAAAATTTATTCAGTAAATAGAAGCTACTGCAAGCTAGAAGACAACCAAGCACATTACTTTATGAACACTTAACCTCAGCTCTGTGAGACATAAAAATAGTTGTTTCTCCATTTAACAGATAAGCTGAGTGTGTTAGCACGCACCTATAACCCCAGCTACTTGGAAGACTGAGGCAGGAGAATTCCAAGTTCCAGGCCAAGCTGGGCAGCTTAGTAAGACCATGTCTCAAACAAAAAACAAAATGAAAAACCAAAAAAAAAAAAAAAAAAAAAAAAAAAAAAAAAACAGTGCTGGGAATGCAGCTTAGTGGTAGAATGCTTGTCATACAAACCTGTGGGTTCAGTTACTAGTACCACTGAAAACAAATGGATGAGGGAACTGGGAAGAGCGAATAACTTGCCCAGGATCACACAGCTACTAAAGAACAACTATGCTATTATCATTAACTCTTTGAAGTTCTTAGATTGGCATGCACTTTGAAATACTTCCCCTTTATGTATTTAGTTCTGTGATCTTTTGTCTCCTGTAGGTATTATTCTTAAACTTTGTTCTTGTATGTTCCAAGAATGCCATTTTTTGTTAAATGGCAGCCAAGAGAAACTATATAGCCAAGCACATAAGACCTTACTTTCAAAAAAATAAACACACAAAATATAAATAATTAAAGTATGTCTGTTCTGTGATACAAAATATCAAGTATTTCACTTACTCTTCTTGGACAGCAACATCAAATAAAAAAACAAGGCTTGCCCTGGGGAAGTAGTTTATAATGCTTGCCTAGCTTGACTAGCATGTACAACCCCTGGGTTCAATCTCCACACCACCAAAAAAAGAAAAAAAAAAAAGATTTACCAGGTATGGTGGCACAAGCCTATAATCCTAGCTACTCAAGAGGCTGAGGCAGCAGGATCACTTGAGCCCAGGAGCTCCAAGGCAGCCTGGGCAAATAGTGAGACCCCATCTCAAAAAAAAAAGCTGGACATGGTGGCACAAGCCTGTTATCCCAGCACTCGGGAGGCTGAGGCAGGAGGATCATAGTGAGTTCAAGGCTAGTGTGGGCTACAAAGTGAGTTCAAGGCCAGCCTGAACTGTATAGTGAAACCCTGCCTCAAAAAGAAGGAAGAAAAAAAAAAAACTTTTTATTTATAAAACATTAATTAGTAATTATATTAGTTTCAGGTAAGGGGAAGAAACTAAATAAATGCATTTTTCTCATGTCCAGGCAGAGGCCCAGCTTGCTGCAAAAAATGTGGACAAGGAATACCTGCCCATTGGGGGACTGGCTGAATTTTGTAAGGCATCTGCAGAACTAGCCCTGGGTGAGAACAGCGAGGTGTTGAAAAGTGGCCGGGTAAGCTGAGCAGACTCTTTCACCATACAAGCATCTGTTGTTATGTGTACAATTTAAACAAATTTGAAGTAATTTAAATAATTTTTAAAAACAGGAAAATAGAACTCAGTTCATATGTGTATAATGACTGAGGTGGCCACACTGGCTAATTCTTCTTTAGATAGTAAATCGGCAGTAATTTAAAAGATTATCATATATAATACAATTATAAAAATGTACTAGTAATCCTGAAAATATAGTACTAATTTGACTAATAGATAGGTTTGGCTCTACTGGTCCCCACCCTCATGTACTAAACTTCTGGCCTAGGTGGGAGAAGCAAGCAGGAAACTGTCCTCAGGTGGCTGTGTGGGCAGGACCAGTGTGGCTCCCCCCGCTACCCTGTCACAGCCTTTGTGAGCTCATGTGCATCATGGTTTACTTTCTTTGGGTGGAAATATGTGTTTTCTATTGAGTAATTTGTGAATTTATTTTTCTCTTAAGCCTTGGAGGAAAAAACATACAAGCTGGGGTTGTAGCTCAGTGGTTGAGCACTTGCCTAGCGTGTGCAAGGCCCTGGATTCAACCTCCAGTAGTGAAAAAAAGGAAAGAAGGCAAATTAAGCTGGCAGTCTTTCTCCTCCTCCCCTTCTGAAAACCAGAATAAATTTTGTTCATAAGAGTGGTCTAAGTCCACACAATTAGTTTGTTAACTCAAAGAGCAATATATAACCTCAAGCCCAGTAATTATCTTAAGTTGTGGATAGAATATGGGGTAGTTATTATCCATGCAATGAACCACCTGTTAACCCCTCACTAAAACTGTATTTTTCATTCACAGTGGGATTTTACTTAATATGTGCCTGTCTGGGCAATTACAACCTAAATGTTAGAATGCCCTATCTTGTCTTTTATGAATTGCTGTGCCTTGTAAATCATTATTTCCAGACCTACAGTTAGATTTTTATTTCCAGATTATGAAAACTCATAGAAGACCTCTTAGATGACCTTTAAAATGTACATGGGCTGGGGGTGTAGCTCAGTGGTAGAGCTCATGCTTATTAGCTCTGGGATGCATGCACCATCACCCTTTCTAGTTAACACCATTTTACAAGTGAAGACCCAGAAAGGTCCTTAGCTACACGACGAGAATAAATGTCAGAGCACAACGAAAAATAAAATGTACTAACATTATCGACTTTGATGGAACTTTGATGTTCAGAGGGTCATTCCATTTTATATAATTCTAGAGTAACGTTTTAATGTAATGACTTCTTAATGTGTTTTCATTATTTTTGTGCAAATCACTGCTTTTGCATATTGGGGTAGAGTTTTTGTGTTCTACAAGTGTTCCATGGGTGATACTAACAGGCCGTAAGGAATTCCTTTGAAGTGTTAAGGGTACTGACTGGACAGAGCAGGACCTCTCTGGGCTGGCCACATCACTGACCATGGTGTCTCTCCTGCAGTTTATCACCGTGCAGACCATTTCTGGAACTGGGGCCTTAAGGATCGGAGCCAACTTTCTGGTGAGTATGGAAACAGTTCCAGGAAAACGCTCTAAGTGGAGGCTGACAGGGCTTCCTGTTGTATGTGTATTCAACACTGACACGGAAGTAGATTTTCTCTTTTCACAAGAGTTGGTAGATTTCCTGTTCTCAGATAAAGAAAAGACAGTGTCTTGGAGAAATTATAAGGAAGTTATAACAATAATAAACTCAGTTTACTGGTAATATACTATTACTAGGGAACTTTTATATTTTTTATATTTTAATTCCTGTGAAAGAAGTTCAGTTAACCTTTTTTCTGTGTGTGTGTGTGTGTGTGTGTGTGTGTGTGTGTGTGTGTGTGTGTGTGAGAGGGATTGAACCCAGGGCTTTTACACTGAGCTATATTCCCAGCCCTTTTTTATTTATTTTGAGACAGGGTCTCGCTAGGTTGTCCAGGCTAGGCTCAAATTTGTAATCCTCCTATCTAAGCCTCCCAGAGTGCTGGTATTATAGGATGGCCCCCTGTCTAGTTAACAGCATTTTACAAAAGAAGGCCCAGAAAGGTCTTTAGCTACACAAGAATAATTGTCAGAGACCAGATTACCCAGACTGAGTCAGTACTGTTTTGTCAACCATAGAGAGAAGCCGGGACTCAGTAGAGAAAAATACCTTAAGCAAACATACCAACATGTTTTGCTTTTCCTTTTTTCATTTTTCCATTCCCTTTCATCCCATCTTTTAGCAACGATTTTTTAAGTTCAGCCAAGATGTCTACCTGCCCAAACCATCCTGGGGAAATCACACACCCATCTTCAGGGATGCTGGCATGCAGCTACAAGGTTATCGGTACTACGACCCCAAGACTTGCGGTTTTGACTTCACTGGTGCCATAGAGGACATTTCAGTAAGTGTGGCTTTCAGGGTTGGAGGGAACAAAAGAAAAGGAAAAAACTTCCTTGTAGACATTTGATGTCTTCCATGTAGGTCCTAATATCTGGCTTAAAATACTGGAGATGAGCTAATCCCCAGACCTCAGATTCTCTTCATTGCTTATCAGATGCCGGTGACCCTCTGGGAACCATCCCCTCTTAAGCTGCAAAACAGCAGTCTTTTGGTTGTTTTTCTCTTTAGAAAATACCAGAGCAAAGCATCCTTCTCCTGCATGCCTGTGCCCACAATCCCACTGGAGTGGACCCTCGCCAGGAACAGTGGAAGGAAATAGCATCAGTGGTGAAGGTGAGGAGGATGAACTGATTGGGACTGGTTCCAGGTTTATTTTATTTATTAAAATTTATTTCAGTATATGTTTTCAGTACATAATGATTACATTTATCATGGGGAGTTGGTACATAATACATCTTAATTCTTTTTACTTCCCTCCTCCATCTCTTGGTTCCCTTCCATTTGCAAAGGAACTATCTCCCTGTTTCCTATTATCTGTGCTCCTTAAATTATTTCTACTTTGAGTTTCTCATATAAGAGAAGCTTGTGTATCTGATTAAAGTTCTGGATTTAGTAACTAGCCTTGGATGCTTAACTTGGCAAATTCTTAGCAGTGAAAATTAACCTAGACCCTACACAAAATTTTCACATGTGGATAAGCTACCAGGAAAGAGCACCCTGTTTGCTTAATTAACAGTTCTGTAATTGATGATACCTGAGCAGTTTGAAGTAATTCTTGTTCCTCAGTCTGGATAAAGCCTGTCATTGGCCACCTTGCACAGCAGCTGCACTGGCTGTGGGTCTGCTGATAACGCCTGCATTGGCCTCGGTCAGTGTTCATTACACATCCTTTTATATATTTCTGTGTCCCCTCCTTTCCCTGCCACTTCCCTCAGTATTGTCATTGTCACTCAGAGTGCAGCTGGCTGTCACAGAAGACATGCGTCAAAATTCTAGAGGGGGAACATATTCCTATCATCTTAAGTCTCTATTTTCACTACCTTCTGTCAAATCCAAGCTGCAGAAAGAATGAGACAGAAACAGCACACAGAGAGCACTTTCAAGATGACGTGATTCTAATCTGGCCGTCTCAGGAGCCCTCAGGTTAGAAAGAGCCTGCCCAGGTTACATTAGCTCCAGAAAAGACTGGCGCCGGTTCTGTATTGACTAAACGAGAATAATGACCCAGACCCCTGTTTAAGCAGAATTCTGGGGACATTGAGGTTAAAATTCTCTTTTTTGAGGAACTGTATCAACCAGAGTTTAAAAAAAAAAAGACAAATTGTTGTCTTACCTCTAGTAGTAAAGGCAGACACAATCTCAGTAAGTACAAGTAACCACCTGTGGTATCTGCAGATGGCTACCTAAAGCTTCGGTCTTCTCATTCCTTCCCAGAAAAAGAACCTCTTTGCATTCTTTGACATGGCCTACCAAGGCTTCGCCAGCGGTGATGGTGACAGGGATGCCTGGGCTGTGCGCCACTTCATTGAACAGGGCATTAATGTTTGCCTGTGCCAGTCATACGCCAAGAACATGGGCTTATATGGTAAGCTACAGGACCCAGGGCATTGTGCATTCTGATGAGCTTGAAGAGCTCGGAGAGAAGGCCACAAAGGCAGGGAGAGATAGAAAGGGTGTCTGTCTGTCTGTTCCTTTATGTCCCTCCTTACCTGGAGAGAAAACAGATTATTGCTTCTCTAAACAAGGAGTGACTGATCCAGGAGCCAAGAAAATCGATACAGTAAAGTGAGATCTTTAAGTAGTCAAACTTTCTGTTATGCCTCAATTCACCATTCTTGCTTTTTTTATTTATAATAAAAAGTTATTTTTGTGGCCCTTCTGATGGAAATATATATTAAGTGGCAAATTTAATCATGATTTGGTTCAGCATGTTAGATGGGTAACTAAAAGACAAGATCCACTTGGTCTTTTCAGGAGAGCGTGTGGGAGCCTTCACTGTGATCTGCAAAGATGCGGATGAAGCCAAAAGGGTAGAGTCCCAGTTGAAGATCTTGATCCGTCCCATGTATTCCAACCCTCCTCTCAATGGGGCCCGGATTGCCTCTACCATTCTGAATTCCCCGGATTTGCGAAAGCAATGGTAAAGACTCTGCCACTCCCCAGCCGCGCACCTGATCCCACCACTCCCTCAGAGCTGGTTTATAACTGACCTCCAGTGACGCACAGTACCTCATCGGTTCCATGCGTGCGAAGGGCGGGGGGATGAAGAAAGTGTGCGTTTTTTTAGCACATACCTGTATAAGACAGGCACATAATTCAGAAATAGCAGTTCCTTTTATTCTTTGGTCTCCATATTTAGTAAAACCTGCCTTCTAAACTCAAGTTCAAATTAAAGTAGTTTTTACATAGAAAAACTTCCTTAAGAAGATCATGTTTTTGTTTTTGTTTTACATTGCCAGGGATTGAACCCAGGGATTCACTTGTGCTAAGCAAGTACTCTACCTTTAAGCTGTATCCACAGCCCCCATATTTTTGTTTTTGTCCCAATAATTGCTCAAATTGAATCAGTATTTCTGCATATTTTTGGTTTTTATTATCTTGCCATCTGCGTCTTAATACCCGTTCTCCAAATTAGTGTTAATCTTTTTTTAATCACATTTCACATCATGGAAATACATTTTACATCATGGTCCTGAACACATTACTTGCATATGGTTGTATATATCACTAAAACTATTTTTAAAACTCGATGTTTGCCAAACATGATGGTGCACACTTGTAATTCCAGCACTTCGGAAGCTGAGGCAGGAGGATCATCATGAGTTCAAAGCCAGCCTGACCTACATAGTACTGTAAGTTCAAGGCCAGCCTGAACTACATAATGAGACCCTGTCTCCAAAAAAAAAGAAAAATTCAATACTTAAGCCAGTTATGGTAGACCACACCTTAGTCATAGATACTCAGAAGGCTGAGGTGAAATAATCGCTTGAACTCAGGAGTTTGAGACAAGCCTGGGCAACTTGGCAGGACCTCATCTCAAAAAACACAAAACTTTTTGATACTGGGGACTTCATGTGCTACACTCCAGTATTTTCTTTTTTTTTTTTTTTTCTTTTCTTTTTTCTTTTGTAGTGCTAGAGATCAAATCCAATATTTTTTAAATGCAAATTGTATCCTACTAAATTTAATCTATGACCTACCAATAAGTCATGACACACAATACAGTTTAATTTAGATGTAAGTTTATCCTGTGTAGCTTAGTTGAAAGGATGGATTTCTGTGTAGCTTCTTGGGTAGAAAAACTAAATCTGCTGTCTGTTATCTCCAAGCTGCGAAGTCATCATGTAACAGCTGTTTTTCCTATCTCAGGTTAATCCTGTGAACACTGAAGTAAATAGCAAGAGTTTGATTCAGGATAATTCTTTTTAGTACAATAGATTTGTGCTAGACTTACCAAAAAATTGACTGCTTTTTCAATTATAATTTTTTTCTCATTATAAAATTAAAGTGTAAGTACATTTCAGAAAGTTCGGAAGAGGAAAGCCAGAAGTGGTGGCACATACATGTAATCCCAGCTCCTTGGGAAGCTAAGGCAAGAGAATCACAAGTTCAAGACCAGCCTGGGCAACTGAAAGAAACCCCATCTCAAAAAAAAAAAAAAAAAAAGGGGGGGTGCTGGGGATATAGCCCACTTGGTAGAGTGCTCCTGGGTTCATTGCCCAATATTGAGGGAAAAAAAGAAAGCTGGAGAGAAAAAAAAATTAACCACAATTAACCCCCTTTAACCCAGCTTTTTTTCCTTGCTCACTATTATCCATAGTTATAATGTACTATATAAAATACTATTATATATGTATGTGTAGGATTGGCTTCGGGAGTTTAGTTTTTTGATTTGTTTTTGTAAGACAGGGTCTTGACAGGTAGCCCAGACTGGACTTGAACTTGCCCAAGTTGGCCTTGAACTCAGGACCCTCCTGCCTTAACCTCCGAGGTGCTGGGGTCATAGATGTGCACTCCTGTGCCCAGCTTGGCTTTGATTTTGTCAGTTAGAATTGTACTAAACTTTGTTCATGTAATATTTTAGTGGGTTTTTTTTTCTGTTGTATTCCCACATTCCCTGATTTCAGAGTTTTTTGTTTTTTTTATTTTTTTTTTAATGTTCATGATCCACTACACATTTGGGAGTCTATAGTGGACAACAGTGCTGTACTAGATAACTAAGATATGGATCATACCTTCAGGGAGTCTAGAACCTAGTAAGAAAGATGTATACAGAACACTGTCAGCTGTGCCTTATAAAGAGGAGAGAGCTTTCTTCCTAAAAGAAATGATGGAAAACTAGATAAAGAAATCTGCTTATGAAAAGATACAGGCAGGGATGTGCCTTGTGCAGTGTGTACACAGAAATCCCCAGTCACTTCTGTAGCTGAAATGCTGAGTGTGAGGAGTGTAGAAGGCAGCGAAGCTGAGAAGGTGGAACCAATCAGAAACCCCTTGGGAGATACTGTGAGAAGCCAGGACTTCGTGCTCTGAGCACCAAAGAGGAGGGAGGAGGGGCTTTGCTAAGGTCGAACTGCATCTAGGATACACAGATATTGCATGTAGCACCTTTAGGGGCCATGCCTCCGAATGGAGCTGGATGGATGGGTCTGCAGGAAATTTAAAATTAGATGCCACTTTGGGAGAGGCCAGGGCCTCCTCAGCTCCAGTCAGTAATCACAGCTTACACAGGGCTGCCAGTTTTAATTGGCGATTTTGAACCTGTTTTAGCTGTGCATGACATCATCACAGAGAGATGGTTTAGGAAAGTAAACACATAACACCAGGGCGATAAGTTATAAATGTCATTACAGCGGTCCAGTTGATGAGGGCCAATAAGAATTTCCCATAGAGGGGCTGGTGAGATAGTTCAGCGGCATAAGCGCCTGCCCAGCAAGCGCGAGGTCCTGAGTTCAACTCCCGGAACCCACATAAAGGAAAAAAGGGGCCGGTGATATCGCTCAGTGGCACAAGCGCTTGCCCGGCAAGCACGAGGTCCTGAGGTTGACTATGGGTACCCACATTAAAAAAAAAAAAAAAAAAAAGGAATTTCCCATAGAGCCATGGGAATGGAATGTAAGTGGCAGTTTTGAAAAAGAGAATTATGTTCAAAATCAAGTTAGCTCTGTATACAGAGGACTACCTCTCCTAGTCCCCAGAAAGAGCTAGCCGTCTTCTCTAGCATAGCACTGTACTATTAGCTTTATATTATGCTGCCTTCTTCCATAGTTGATTATTTACAGGTTTGGCTCCAAGCCTCCATTGTAAGTTTTGTTTTGTTTTGTTTTGTTTTGTTTTGTTTTGTTTTGTGGGTAGCGGGGTTTGACCTCAGGACCTGGCACGCCAGTAGGCGCCCGTGCCGCTAAGCGATATCACCGGCCCTTTTTTCATATGTGGGTTTCGGGAGTCGAACTCAGGCCCTCGCGCTTGCCTGGCAGGCACTTACACCGCTGAGCCATCTCACCGACCCCTCCATTGTAAGTTTTTAAAGGCAAGGCCTATGACTCAGTCCACAGCACCTAGCACATGAGCTTGGGTCACTGTGGGTTTACCGTGCTTTGTCTTATTGTGAAGGAAGGAATGCTTATTCCATCCATGATAAAGAATAGGGTCATGTTTTATTGTTTAACCTGTAGTTTCTGCTTTAGCCTCCTAAAGTTTTCTAGTGATGCCTTCACTTTTCTTAATATCGAATGTGTTAACTATTTTAATTGTTTGATCAAAGTAGTCTTATGATATGAAACAGAATGCTATAAAAGTTTTCCCCCCCCGGGCAATGGAGCATTGTGGCTTAGGCAAGGACTAAGAATTGAGGCACACAAAGAGATTAAAATGCTGTGGACTCTGGTTTACCTGGTGGTGCTTAGCCAGGATGAGCTGCCTCTCTGGGTCTCCTTACAGGTTGCAGGAAGTGAAAGGTATGGCCGACCGCATCATTAGCATGCGCACCCAGCTGGTCTCCAACCTCAAGAAGGAAGGCTCCTCCCACAACTGGCAGCACATCACTGACCAGATTGGAATGTTTTGTTTCACAGGCCTAAAGCCCGAGCAGGTGAGTGGATATTTCTCTGCAGCTGACCCGTTGATCAGTCCTTGCAAACTAGAATTCCTCATAGGTCCCTGCCTATTCAGGGTTGCCCTAAAGTTATTTTGGTAAAGGTGATATGTAACATTCTTATGGTTTGGGGGTATTGTTGTCATTGTTGTTGTTTTTTTTGTTTTTTTTTATTTTTTTGTGGGTACCGGGGGGTCGACCTCAGGACCTCGCGCGCCAGCAGGCGCCTGTGCCGCTGAGCGATATCACCGGCCCCTTTTTCGTATGTGGGATCCGGGAGTGGAACTCGGGCCCTCGCGCCTGCTGGGCAGGCGCTTAAGCCGCTGAGCCATCTCACCGGCCCCATTGTTGTTGTTTTGATACAGGGCCTCAGCTATGTTACCCAGGCTGGTCTTCAACTCTTGGGCTCAAATAATCCTCCCACCTCAGTCTCCTGAGTACCTGGGAACCACAGGTCCGTGACACTGTGCCTGGCTTGTTTTGTTTATTGGTTGTTTACCTATCTGTATCCCCCCCATGGGGTTGCAGACTTCTGAATGCATACTTTGAGTTTTTTTCATTTTTGGTTGGTTGGGGAAACAGGTTTCAATGCTAGGGATAGAACCTTGGGCCTTAGGCAATTGCTGTACCACTGAGCTATGTCCCCAGCCCGCATACCTTGTTTTGATTCTTTTTATGACCACTCCTGGTTCTATTCTGTATCTGAGATATTTTTTTCCACTTGTTCACGCCTCAGAATTTATAATCCTACTCTAAAATAGTTTTTTATTCTTCTTTTACTTTAAGCTGGCATACCAAATCCTGAGAAGAAAGCTTAAGTGAGAAAATAGACCCTCTGTTATTTTCATCATAACAAGTTGGCTATTATGCCATGCCAGAGCTGGAAAAATTCCCAGCTAGAAGTAACCAAATCCTTTTCTCTCTGCAGGTAGAGCGGCTAACCAAGGAGTTCTCAATCTACATGACAAAGGACGGTCGCATCTCTGTGGCAGGGGTCACCTCTGGCAACGTGGGCTATCTTGCCCACGCCATTCATCAGGTTACCAAGTAATCTCTGGATGCAAGGAACAGAGACAACCCTTCTGTCTTCAGCCTCTGCTGTTGTGAGATTCACGTGCAAGATGAGGGGGGGGGTGGATGGTGGTGAGTGGATCATTTCTTTCAACCACAACGCATGATACTCAACAGTTGAATGTGTTTCTCAGAAAAGGACACGTAGTGAAATAGGGCAGAGGCATGGTGGCTGGTCTGGAACTCTGTGGCTGTAAACCAAACTCTCCCCCATTCTTTTGTCTCCAACTTTTCTAAAAGAGTTTACACATGCAAGAAAGTCACAGCACCAAAAAACCTGTATTCAGAACATTGCAATATTTCAGAAGCTTTAAGCATCATGTGGTTTTAGGGTTTCCTCTGTGGACCCAGCATGAGACATAGCTCATATTAGAAGCTATGAGAGAGGACCTAGTCTGTCATTAACAGTCATTAACTCACATTTGTCCTCCATGGTAGAGCAACCTGATCAACAGACCAAATTGCAAAATTATGCTTTACAAAAACCAATGAGTGTATTGCCACTGCAGCAAGGAAAGTAATAGCTGCTGTTTCCTGTCTTATTTAAGAAAAGAGAGAAGGCTTTCCTCTGTATCATTGCTATTCTTTTCTTTAGGCATGAAGACCTATTATATCTAGCCAGATTTTCACCCCATTCTACTGCTTGATTGACCATCAACCCTGTCCTGTCAGAGTTTATTTAAGAGTGAAGAACATAATTCTCTGCTCATGCCATTCCTTCTCCTTTCTTAGCAAAGAACAGTGGAGAGTAGGTAACCTCACTTTACTTCAGCGCCTGCTTCAGTGGTTGTGTAATTGTCCCCTGTTGGGATGTTGCCTCTGCTAGCTGGACCGCTCCCTTCCGCAGTGTGGCTGTGCGGCCACTCATCTCATTCGCAGCTGGGCAGTGCAGGGTAACATCAGGAAGGAAGATACACTTCACCCTTTGGAAAGATAACCACCATCTGCTCTAATCATGTAGACTTACTGCAGCCTGGTTTCTCTGTTACAATAAAATTATTGTAGACCCAACTACTGTCTTTTTTTTTTTTTTTTTTTTTTTTTTTTTTTTTTTTCCCCTTAGTGTGAAGAAAGGTAAGAGTGGATATATATTCCAGAAGTCTGGGTCTTATCCAGTTGACCATAAGCCAAAAGATTGTTAGCTGCTCCAAATGCTGACTGAAAATACATCTTTTTCTTCATCCTATTGTTCATCTTGTCCAGTCCAAAGATGTTGAGGATATAGATGTCATCCCTCAGACCTTGGGAGAAAAGTAGAGTCCCACAAATGATGTAGATATAGGCAAGGGGTAGAAGAGATGGAGGGGAGGCGGCAGCTTCAGGTGTCTATAGGAGACAAATAGTAATAAAACAAGAAGTGACAGGGACTGGAGGTGACTGAGCATCAGTGATCAGCCCTCATCCTCAGCATAGAAGAACAATAGAGAGGTATGAGAATGAAAGCCCAAGGTTGCAGGTCTTCAATTTTGAAAGAAAAAGTAGAAATTCTGATTTTTATGGAAGCTCTATTGATGCTTAAAAGTTAGAAAGACTATTAAAAGAATCACAGTGGGGGCCGGTGAGATGGCTCAGCAGCGTAAGCGCCTGCCCGGCAAGCTCGAGGGCCTGAATTCAACTCCCGGAACCCACATACGAAAAAGGGGCCGGTGATATCACTCAGCGGCACGGGCGCCTGCTGGCGCGCAAGGTCCTGAGGTCAACCCCCGGTACCCACAAAAAAAAACACAATGAAAGCCAGTATTTTATAAAATTAATATACACTAATAAAACATACATATTAAAACATAGAGAAGCTAGGGTACTTCTCTCACCTCCTGCTCAGTATTGAGCTACAAAATATTCTCACTGCTTACTGCTTGTTTAATGGCTTTGAGATGACTTGAAAGGAGTTCTGCTTTCCTTTGGTCTTGGTGATTAAACTGAGGCCACCAGAGAGAGGACAGTTGGGAAGCCTGTTGTAGGCTTGTATTCCTGCTGGGGTGCGTGGCTCCTTCATGAGGAAGAGCACAGATCAGTTTTCACATGTGCCGCCTAACATTGCAGATTGTTTGGTGGTGTTAGCTGAAGTCTACAAGGCCAGTCTGATTCAGGAGGATCACAAATTCCAGCCCAGCCTAAGCAACTTAGCAAGACTGTGTCAAGACAGAAAAGAAATGTGTTAAAGGGCTGATGATGTAGCTCAGTGCACAGGTCTTGGTTCAATCCTCAGTACAATTAATAAACAAACTGATACAAAATTAAAAATAATAAAGTTGGCAACTAAATCTAATTTTTTAAAGTGACTTGGAAGTAATGTGCAGACAGCAGATTCCCAGCCTGAGCCCTATCGTAAGGTCATACGCTCTGTCAGCAGACATCTAGCAGTGGTACCTGTGTGGCATCAACCCTGCCTATGTCTATTCTGTCCCCATCTGTTTAGTGCCCAGAGCTATTCAAGATGGGACCACAATGGGGCAGAGAAGCAGTGGAGCAGGGCCAGGCCCAGAACCATCCACAGTGTTCTGGTGGTTGCTGAGAAGGGAAAGCAGGGTCAGCAGGTCCTTTTCCCTTGCTTCTCACTCCTGAGGCAGGGAGTTGCTGCAGACCCTTTGCTCTTTTGGGTTCCTGTCACTGATAGTTATATACAAAGGTGGGGAAAGGATACAAGAATGGACTAGCTCACAGATGTCTTAGGGAAAAAAAAATTTAGAAAACAGCTGCTCTGGAAAGGGACTAACTGCCTAGCTTAGGAGAAACTGCCTTAAATTTTCCCTGCCTGCAGCAAAAATGGTTGAAAATTAGCTGTCAAGACCTCAACTAACTGCAAAAGGAATTTGACCACCCTGCTGATCTTGTGTTTGTTTTTTTTTGTTTTGTTTTTTATGTGGGTACCGGGAGTCAACCTCAGGACCTCATGCTTGCCAGCAAGCGCTTATGCCACTGAGCAATATCACCAGCCCTTTTTTTCCTCTATGTGGGTTCTGGGAGTCGAACTCAGGACCTTGCGCTTGCCAGGCAGGCGCTTATGCCGCTGAGCTATCTCACTGGCCCTGATCTTGTTATTTTTAAACACGAAGATTACCAGCTCACTGTGGACTGAGTCACATTCCTCCTGCGGTGTATGAACCATGATGTTTTCCACAGAAGCTGAGCCTGTTTGCCTAAACCCTTTCCTAGTCTCCTATTCTGGATCTAAGATGTTAATTTACAATCTGATGGAGGAGGTTAGTTTGCCTGCCCTTATTGCATCATGACTTAAGGTAGAACAGTTCCCAAATCTAGGGTGTTTATTTAAAATATTGCCTCACTCTGGGGCATCTGATTCAGTATGAAATAAGTTTTGGATTTTTTTTTTTTTTTTTTTCAGGGCTGTGGATAGAACCCAGGACTAAGCATGCTAGGCAAGTACTCTACCACTGAGCAACATCCCCAGCTCTGTTTTTTAAAATAGTAAGCCAAGTATGATGGCACACACCTGTAATCCCAGCCCAGCACTCTGGGGGGCTGAGGCAGGAGAATCTCAAGTTTGAGCCCAGCCAGGGCAACTTGGTGATTCACTCAGACTTTGTCTCAAATAAAAAATAAATGGCCAGGGATACTTACAGCTCAGAATGAAAGCTCCAGGTTCAATCCCCAGTACTGTAGAGGGGAAAACAGCTGCTGGGGTTGCAGCATGCACAAGACCCTAGATTTAATCCCCAGCACAAGAAAACAAAACAAAACCTCTAGGTGATTACGTGCAGTTTACCCATGAACCAGCTACTGGGAACTCTTACACTAAACTGTCCCAGGCTTACATGTAAACAACCAAAGTCCAAGTCACTCCCCAGCACCACCAGAGCAAAACTGACCATTCTCACATACATAGATAGAAAATCCTGCTAAAATTTAATAAAAGAAGTCTACCAATGTATTAAGAGAATAATGCACCGTGGTGTCTACGTGGGTGTTCTATAGGTCAAAAGAAAAAATATCTTGGAGGTGTTTTTGAAACACTTACAAGTAATTTTAAAAACCTCTGTAGAGCAGGACGCTGAACTTGATGTAATGTACTAAGTAAAGGTCTATCAGGAAAAAAAAGTCAGCTCACTCCATCAGCTTGAGGCTTTAAAAAAAAAAAAAAAAAAAGTTTCAACTAGTGCTGGGGATCAAACCCAGGCCCTTACGAATGCTAGGCAAGCAATCTACCACTGAGCCACATCCCAGCCAAAAATTGTTTTAAACCTTTTTCCTTATTTCAGAGTTATAGCTTTTTATCATAAAATTATTGGTTTATTTATAGCTAACAGAAGGACCAATTTTTCTTTTTCAAAGTGACATAAAATTGTTGATACTTTTCTTTCTTTATTTTTTTTGTGTGGGTACTGGGGGTCGACCTCAGGACCTCGTGCGCCAGCAGGCACCCGTGCCGCTGAGCGTTATCACCAGCCCTTTTTTTGTATGTGGGTACTGGGAGTCGAATTCAGGACCTCGCGCTTGCGAGGCAGGCGCTTATGCAGCTGAGCTATCTCACTGGCCCAACTTTCTTAATGATAGAAATAATATATGCTCATTTTAGAGAGAAAAAATTTCCCCAATGCTGAGCATGTTGGGACACACCTGTAATCCCAACACTCAGAGGCTGATGCAGGAGGATCACCATGAATTCAAGGCCAGCCTGAACTACATGGTAAGACCCCGTCTCAAAAAAAAGCAAAATGGGCCAGTGAGATAGCTCAGCGGCATAAGCACCTGCCTGGCAAGCACGAGGTCCTGAGTTCAACTCCCAGTACCCACATTTAAAAAAAAAAAAAAGTCCAAAATGCAGAGAAAAAAATGAAATAATTTGGACTCTTCTTCCCAACTCTTTCTTTGTTTTCTTTTCTTTTTTTAAGACAAGGTTTCACTATGTAGTCCCGGCTGGCCTTGAACTCATTATGTAGCCCAAACTGGCCTCAAACTCTCAGTGATTCCCCCTGCTTCAGCCTCCCAAGTGCTGGGATTACAGGCATGGGCCACCACACCCAGCTCTCCCCAGCAGTAAGGTAAGCACCCAGGGCTGAGAGATCCAGGGAGAAATAGCAGAGCCCATGCCTTTGTGAACTGCAAAAACTGCGCAGGGTTTTGTCCATAGGGCCTCCTTGCACATGGCAGGCAATAGCCAGAGAGGGATCCAAGCACAAGTGCCCACTACACTACCAGAGAATGCTTGATCAGTCGTCATTTCGGGAAAGGGTTGATTATTTAAATCTGGAATGCAGGACAACTAAAAACAACTTCACTCAGGTTTCCCAATGTTACCCTCCCACAGTGACTGGGTGAGAAGACGGGGTGGGCTACAAAAAGATTTCCCTGAGAAGCTGAAATTTAAACTGGGAAGGACACAGGCCCCGCCTCCTGTGGTGAGAAAGCCACGCCCCACTTGAGTTGTAATCAGAAATAGCTGGGTCTGAAAGTGCCTGCTGGCATCAAGTACTTGAACCTTTACCCTGCTGCCTACATCCAGCACAGGTCTGAGGTCTAACTGCCTCTTGTCCCTACTCACCGACATAAGCAAGGACCCCTCTCAGCATGGACACTGCCGCCGCCTTGGGTGATCAGGTTATATGACTGAGTTAGGTATTGAAACTCGGATATACTGGGTGAGATCTGAGGAGAAGGAGGCCAAACACTGCTTAATTTGGGAGAGATCTGTCAAAGAAAAAGGAACATGAACTCTAATAATTCCCTCTGCCCCTTCCACCCTCCCCGCCAGAGTAGGAACTGGGGGGCAGGGGGCAAGGTTTTGGGGCCAAACTGCAATCCAGATCAGGTATGGGGTAGAGTGGGGTCAGGTGTAGCAGGTGTAGAGTACAGAGGAGGATTAAATTCAAAGGGAAGTTCTGGATAAACAGGGGCAGGAGGCTCTACGGAAGGAGAGGGAGTGGCTGTAGCAGCCGAGGGAAGCTCTGGGGGTGAAGAAGAAGCAGCTATAGCAGCAGGAGACCCTGAAGGAGGTTGCAGGGCTGGAACAACAGGAGGGGCCAGAGTGCGGGGAGCTGCTCCAGCAGGAGGAAGTTCTGGACGCTGCCAGGGGAGAGCAAGGTCAGTTGGGCCTGTTGTCAGAGGAGTACATGTCATGTGAAGCTGGTGAGATGGGAGACAAAGAAAAAGGATTTGACAGGGATCGCATGAGGTGCACAAAGCAGGAATATTACAGAAGGTAAAGAGTGCCTGTGGGTAGGGAACTTCCGACCACATTTTTAGCTTCCAACAATAATTGTCTAAGAGGGATCAAAGATCCCATGCTCTGGTCATCTTAAACCATATTCCAGTTTGTAACTTGTAGTTACATGTAGTGTTACAGAAAGATAGTAAACACTTGGGCTTCAGATTATGCTGGAGGCGGAGACATTTGAATTTTTATTTTCAAGAGACAGGCTAAGGGGAAGGAAGGGGGAATAGGAGGAGGAATGTTCCCCATCAGGAGCAGAGAGAGGTAACTGTCATGCTTGGTGTGGCAAAATAAGAGCAGCAGCAGGCCTGTACTGAATGTCTTCAGTTGTACCCAAAGCTGTAAGGGAACGTGGGTGAAAGAGCAAGGCAGTCTGCACCACAATCGATCAATCACCAAGGCGAGCCAGTCTCCCTGGGAAGCATCTGTGACTAGTGCTGGGTTTAACGGCATGGAGACATGAGCCTTTCTCCGTCCCGAGGGAGTGAGTGTAGAGAGCGGAACTATGGAGCAGCCTGCAGCCGAGAGGGAGTCAGGCATAGAAAGGGTTAAAGGTGCAGCCTGCAGTGGCACTGGGGGCAGCAGCAGTGTGGGGGAGTCTTACAGGTGCAGAGAGTTTAGGGAGACAGCTTACCAGATCCGAAGTGGTCAGCATGGCAGGAGCTGGGGAGCTGCCTAGAGCACTAGAACAAAGTCCGGAATCGGTGTCACCAAGGGGCTCGAGATAGGGTGTAGTACCCTCTCAAGAGTGATCCCCATCGGATCTGAGTCATGACACCATTATTTAACAGACTTCTCTGAAATCCAGAAGATCATTAGTAACTACTCTGAGAACTTGTACTCTAATATAATGGAGAACTGAGAAAAACCGATAGATTCCTAGATACATATGAACTACCAAAGCTGATCCAAGAAGACATAAAAACCCTGAATGATCCAATATCAAGCAATGAGATTGAAGAAGTAATTTTTAAAAATGACTACCAACTGAGAAAAGCCCAGGTCCAGTGGATTCACTGCTGAATTCTACAAGAACTGCAGGGACAACCTAATGCCAATACTCTTCAAACTAATGAGATCAAAAGGAAGCAATACTCCCAAAGTCATTCCTGCAAGCTGGCATTATGCTGATTCCAAAACCAGAAAAAGACCCAACCAAGGAAGAGAACTACAGACCAATCTCTTTAATGAACATTCACACAAAAATCCTCGACAAGATACTGGCAAACAGGATGCAACAAATCATCAAAAAGATTGTACATCATGAGCAAATGGGATTCATCCCAGGGGTACAGGGATGGTTCAACATATGAAGTCAATAAAGGTAACACATGACACAAACAGAAGCAAGAACAAAAATTACACTATCATCTCAAATGATGCATAAAAAAAGGCCTTTGGCAAAAATCTAATCCAAAAACCTATTCATGATAAAAAATAAAAAAAAAAAACTTGGCTGGGCATGGTGGTGCATGCCTGTAATCCCAGCACTCAGGAGGCTGAGGCAGGAGGATCACCATGAGTTCGAGTCCAGCCCAAGCTACACAGTGAGTTCAAGTCCGGCCTGAAATGCATAGTGAGACCTTGTCTCAAAAAAAACAAAAACAGGGGCCGGTGAGATGGCTCAGCAGCTTAAGTGCCTGCCCGGCAAGCGCGAGGGCCCGAGTTCGACTCCCGGAACCCACGTACAAAAAAGGGGCCGGTGATATCACTCATCGGCACGGGCGCCTGCTGGTGCACGAGGTCCTGAGGTCGACCCCCCGGTACCCACAAAAAAAAAAAAAAAAAAACCCTGAAGGAAATAGGTTTAGAAGGACCTTATTGATAAAAGCCATTTATTATAAACCAATGGCCAACATCATATTAAATGGGGAGAAGTTGAAAGCTTTCCCTCTAAAATCAGGAACAACACAAGGATGTCTGCTGTCATAACTTCTGTTCAATATGGTTCTCAAAACATTAGCCAGAGCGATCAGGCAAGAGAATGACATAAAAGGGATTGGATAGGAAGATGTTAAATTATTATTATTTGGAGATAACACTATCCTCTACTTAGAAGACCCAAAAAATTCCGCCAAGACTTCTAGAAATAATAACCAAATTCAGTAGCATAGCAGGATACAAAGTCAACACACCCAGTTGTGGTGTCATATGCCTGTATTCCCAGCACTCGGGAGGCTGAGGCAGGAGGATCGCTGTCAGTTTGAGGCCAGCCTGGGCTACAAATGAGTTCAAGGCCAACCTGAATGGCATAGTGAAACCCTGTCTCAAAAGAAAAAAAAAGGGCCGGTGAGATGGCTCAGCGGCGTAAGCGCCTGCCTTGCAAGCGCAAGGGCCCGAGTTCGACTCCCGGATCCTACATACGAAAAAGGGGCCAGTGATATCACTCAGCGGCACGGGTGCCTGTTGGTGCGCGAGGTCCTGAGGTCGACCCCCCGGTACCCACAAAAAAAAAGTCAACACACAAAAATCCATAGTGGTCCCATACACCAATAATAAAATCATCAAGAAATAAATTAAACAATACTTTCCACAATAGCATCAATAAAAATTAAATCCCTAAGAATTAACCTAACCAAGGAAGTGAAAGACCACTACAATGAAAACTACAGTACTCTGAAAAAGGAGATCAAAGAGCACATCAACCAAGGGTGGAGGCAAATGCCTGTAATCCCAGCACTTGGGAGGCTGAGGCAGGAGGATTGCCATGAGTTCAAGGCCAGACTGAGCTACATAGTGAGTTAAAGGACAGCCTGAGACCCTCTCTCAAACAAAAACCCAAAGAGCACATCAGAAATGGAAAGATTATACAGATTTAATGCAATTCCAATCAAAATTCCAATAGCATATCTCAGAGAAGTAGAGAAAACAATCCTAAAATTCATTTGGAACCAGAAGAGACCTGGAATAGCAAAGGCAATTCTGGACAACAAAGGCAAGGCAGGGGGCATCACAATCCCTGACTTGAAATTATACTATAGAGCTACTGTGATAAAAACAGCATGGTACTGGCAACAAAACAGACCTGAAGATCAGTGGAACAGATTAGAAGATGCAGAAACAACTCCAGACATACTAAGCCACCTTATCTTTGACAAAGGTGCATTCACTGGAAGAAGGATAGCCTCTTTAATAAATGGTGCTGGAAAAACTGGCTCTGCACATGCCGAAGATTAAAACTGAACCCGTATCTTTCACCATGCACTAAACTAAATTTGAAAAGGATCAAAGATCTAAATTTAATGTTTAAAACAGAAACATTAAATCTGCTGGAAAATAGAATAGGTAAAACTCTTGAAGACATTGGTGTAGGCAAAGACTTTATGAATAAAACCCCAATGGCACAGGAACTATCACAAAGAATCAACAACTGGGATCTCATCTTATTAAAAAGCTTTTGCACAGCAAGAAAAACCACCAACAGAGTAAAGAGACAACCCACAACGTGGGAAAAAGTGTTTGCCAGCTATTCCTCAGACAAAGGATTACTATCGAGAACATACAAAGAACTCAAAAAATCGGACCTCCCAAATTTAAAGACCCAATCCAAAAATGGGCATCTGAGATGAATACACACTTCTCAGATGAAGAAATACAAACAACAAATAAATATATTTTAAAAATGTTCTACATCACTGGTCATTCGAGAGATGCAAATTAAAACAACACTGAGATTCCATCTCACCCCAGAAAGAATGGCTATTATCAAGAAATCAACTAATAACAAATGCTGGAGGGGCTGTGGGGAAAAAGGAACACTTCTCCACTGTTGGTGGGAGTGTCGACTGGTGCAGCCACTGTGGAAATCAGTGTGGAGATTCCTCAGAAAACTAGGGTTGGAGGTCCCATTTGACCCAACTATTCCCCTTCTGGGTATCTTCCCAGAAGAATTAAAAACATCGTACCACAGCGATATATGTGCACCCATGTTTATAGCAGCACAATTTGTAATAGCTAGATCTTGGAAACAATCCAAATGCCCATCAACCGAGGAATGGATAAAAAAGATGTAGTATTTTTATACAATGGAGTACTACTCAGCCATAAAGAAAGATAAACTGGAGACTTTTATAGGTAAATGGATGCAACTCAAGACCATACACATAAGTGAAATAAATCAGACTTGCATGTGTAAACATCATATTGTCTCCCTAGTGTGAGAAGCTGAAAGAGTAAATAAGATCCAAAATGTACACTAGATATTTTAAAATTGGAAGAAACTGTTCAAAAGGAAAGAGAAACTGGGATGGGGGAAAGGAGAAAAGGAAGGGAAAAGCAAAAAAAAAAAAAAATATATATATATATATATATACACATATGTAAAAGATAGTTAAGATAGTTATACTACTAATTTCTCTTAGTTCATTGAAAAAGGTTTGTGCTAATATTGTTTGGACAATTAAATGCTGATATCTTGTACTCTGAGTAATTTAAAGATAACAATACACAATGCATTAACCATTGTTACCCTTCTATTATCTTATTTTGAAATTTGGGATTTTTTCTCTTTAAAATAAAATTTAAAAGATAAAAATTAAAAAGAAATGCAAAGATATTCCCTGTTCCTGGATAGGGAGAACCAATATAGTCAAAGTGGCATACTTCCAAAACTGATATATAAGCCGCGTATGGTGGCTCACACTTGTAATCCTAGCACTCTGGAGCCTGAGGTAGGAGGATCACCATGAGTTCGAGGCCAGCCTGGGCTACACAGTGAGTTCCAGGCAAGCCTGAACTACATAGCGAGACCCTGTCTTAAAAAGGAAAAAACAAAACAAAACTGATATATAGATTTTATGCAATCCCAATCAAAATTTCAGTAGCATTCATCACAGAATTAGAGAAAGCAATTCTAAAATTCATATAGAACCAGAAGAGAGCTAGAGTAGCAAAAGCAATCCTGGGTAATGACAGCAAGGCAGGAATCACAATAAAAGGTACAGTGATAAAAACAGGATGGTATTGGCAAAAAACAAACAGGCATGTGGATCAATGGAACAGAATAGAGGATGCAGAAACAACTCCAGACACATTCGGCACCCTGATCTTTGGCAAAACAACCAAAAACTTATGCTGGAGGAAAGATAGCCTCTTTAACAAATGATGCTGGAAGTACTAGCTATCCACATGTACAAGATTGAATCTAGACGCATATCTCTCACCATGTGCTAAACTAAAATCAATATAGATCAAAGATCTAAATATTAAAACAGAAACACTTTGCCAGCTGGAAGACAAAATCGGTAAAACTACTGATGACACAAAGACTTTCTGAGCAGAACCCCAAATGCACAAAAAACACACCAAGGGGCTGGTGAGATAGCTCAGCAGCATAAGTGCCTGCCTGGCAAGCGCAAGGTCCTGAGTTCGACTCCTGGTACCCACATACAAAAAAAAAAGTGCCGGTGATATCTCTCAGCAGCACAGGCTCCTGCAGGCGCGTGAGGTCCTAAGGTCGACCCCCAGTACCCACAAAAAAAAAAAAAAATTCAACAAATGGGAACACATCAAATTAAAAAGCTTCTGGCCAGGTTGTGGTGGTGCATGCCTGTAATTCCAGCACTCGGGAGGCTGAGAATTAAAAGGTGCCTTTATTTGTTTCTCTCTCTTGGCAAAAGGATTACAAAGTCTATCAGTTGGGACTCCTGTGGGGTTGCAAATGACATTTATATCTAAATGCTCCCCAAGAGCCCCTTGGCCTGTTTTGTTTTGTTTTGTAGTTCAGGCTGACCTTGAACTCACCACAATCCTCCTGATAGGTGGGGTTTTTAAAGGCTAATTGAATCATGGGGGTGATATAGCTACATGGATGTTAGGAGGTGAGGCCTGGTCTGATGAAGCAGATCACTGGGACCGGGATCTGGAAGTGTTTATCTCCCTCCCAGCTCATCCCTTCTCTCTCTGCTTCTTGCTGCCATGAGGTGAGCAGCTGTCCCTCCACCGTGCGCCTCTGCCATGCTATTCCTTCTTTGGAGCCAGCCAACCACGGACTGAAATGGGAGTCAAAATAAACATCTCCTCCTTTAAGTTATGAGTGTCAGGTATTGTATCTTAGCAACGAGAAAGTGACTAAAAGATGCCAGAAGCCAACTTGAACTGGCATAAGCAATAAAAGGGAACTTGCTTGTGTATGTGAACTGGCTCAAGTACGTGAACAACCCAAGACCAGTCTACGGGGAGATCTGGCTGGTGGGCCTAACAGCTAGATTCAGGTGCCCAGGGTTGCCAAAAGTGGCTTCACCTTCATGCATGCTGGCTTCATTCTTGAGAGGCTTTCCTTTCACTGTGAGTAGATACCTGCCAGTAGCTTGAGCAATGTCTTTTATCATCTCAACACCCCAGGAAAAAAAAAAAAGGAGCTTCTCTTTTCCAATAGTTTCAACAAATGTCTCAAGACCCAATTTGGTCCAGCTTAGGTCACATACCCATTTCTGAACTCAAAGGATGGCTTATACTGATTGGACAGATAAGGTCACATGCCCTCTCTTGGAAGAGGCAGCAGTAATGACATCAGTCTTACACAAATATATGAATCAAAAGAAGAAGAAATTAAGTTCTTCTGAAGGTCATCATGGTGCTCTTCCTAGAACGGGTCTGAAGACTTAACAGAAAAAAACAGCAGGTACCCACAATGCACTTCCTTACAAAGCTTCCTAAAGTGCATGTGGTATAAACCTAAATCCGCTTGCTTCTCCTGAGAGCTATCGTCTGGTGCAACTTGAAAGCAGGAATTCTAAGGGGAAAGTCAGTATCCTAAGAGTCAAATGTCTAAACAGAGCCCACAAGCAATAGAAGCAAATGCTTTTTTAGTAGGCATTTAGTAAGGCTATGCCCAGGCCTTGCGCACGCTAGGCAAACGTTCTAGCACTGAGTTAAAGATTCACTAATATTTGGTCTATAAGAGATACACTTTCAATAATGGATATAGCAACAGGCAGAAGATCAACAAGGAAAGAAAGGACATAAACAGAACTATAAGCTAACAAACTACACCTAGTGTACATCTAAAGAACACTCCACCCAACAAAAGCTGAATATACTCTCTTCTCCGGTATGCATGGAACATCCTCCAGGCCGTATGTTAGGCCATAAAACAAGCCTGTACAAATATAAAAGGATTGAAATAGTATGAAGTATGTTCTCTGACTACAATGGAATATAATTGCAAATCAATTACAGAAGGAAATTTGGGGAGTCCACAAATACGTGGATATTGAACAGTATAGTGCTAAATAACCTATCAGTCAAGGAAGAAATCATGAGAGAAATTAGGAAATACTTTGAGATGAATGAAAATGAAAATACGTATCAAAATTTAGAAGATATGTTTAAAGAAGAAGGATTTCAATTCAATAACCTATTATTTCATCTTAAGAAACTAGAAATTGCCAGGCATAGTGGCACACGCCTGTAATCCCAGCACTTGGGAGGCTGAGGCAGGAGGATCGCTGTGAGTTTGAGGCCAGCCTGGGCTACAAAGTGAGTTCCAGGCCAGCCTGAACTACATAGTGAGACCCTGTCTCAAAAAAGACAAAAAAAAAAAGAAAGAAACTAGAAATATGAGATCAAACTAAACCCAAAGCAAGAAGAAAAGAAAATAAGAAAAATTAGAACTAAAAAAGATGAAAATGAGAATAGAAAACAATGCTGAAAATCAATAAAATCAAAAGTTGTTTCTTAGCTATGGGCATGTAGTTGTGGTTAACTAATATTCATTTACTAGTTGTGGATATCCAGTATTTAGTTGTGAATAACTAGTTGAGGGTAAGTAGTGTTGGTTAACTTGTTTAGTTGTGGATAACTGAGACTGCTTAATACCCATTGTGGTGGATTGTAATTGGTGGTCAACTTGCAACACCCAGCTGAACTGAATGCTGGGTGTAGAAGGCCAACTGAGGATTGTTGCCAACAGAATGAAAAAGGAGAACTGGAGAGGGAGGGGGGTGCTGTTGGTTCTCCTGGAGAAGCTTGTCGCGCTGATTTTCCTGATACGAACTGGGCTGTTCTCATTGTCAGAGGAGCTCAGGTCCTTGCTGTCGCTGAGGATCCTGTGGTTCTTTTCGGCATAGCTCTCGTCCCTACCTTGAGTGTCATTTCCTGGCTCCGGTGCAGATCCCTCAGCCTGCTGGCACAGATCCTTCATCACGCTGGCATAGGCTTTCTAGATTCCACCACTGACCTTTGGGCCTTTCCAGTGCAGATCCGTGAAACAGACTTGCATGAGACGTTGTTGAGGGCACAAGGCCTTCAGCTGGACTCATGAGGGCATTGCCATGGGCTCTAGGTCTTCAGCTGGACTCATGCAGGATGTTGCTGTGGAATCCAGGCCCTCAGCTGGATTCTTTGGGTCTTTCGTGGGTGGACAGATTTCTTGCACTCTTTTGTATTTGACTCTTTGGGTGACTATTATAAAATAATCCTATTTAAAAAAAAAAAAAAAAGTTGTTTCTTTGGCTAGGCATGGTGGTGCACACCTGTAATCCCTGCACTCGGGAGCCTGAGGCAGGAGGATCACTGCAAGTTCGAGGCCAGCCTGGACTAAATAGCAAGACCCTGCCTCAAAAAAAGCTTTATCTTTGTTTTTTATTAATATATGTTTGCATCACATAATGATTAATCATTGTGAGGAATCAGGACAAGTACATAATACATCTCAATTCTTTTTTCCTCCTTCCCCTCTACCCCTACTTTATTTATTTATTTATTTATTTATTTATTTATTTATTTATTTTTGGCCAGCATCAGATTCATTTATTCATTTTATAAGTTTTTATCAAGTGAATTAGCATAAACAGATTAACAGCTGGACTAACAGACCAAAAAACATATAAAATACATAAGACGGGGCCAGTGAGATGGCTCAGCGGCATAAGCGCCTGCTGGCGCGAGGTCCTGAGGTCGACCCCCGGTACTCACAAAAAAAAAAAAAAAAGACAATACGTTGGCCATATGGTATTACAATAACTTTTTCCCTCTCTCTCTTTTTTCCCTGTTGTCTTTTATTTTGCACTGTATTTATATATTGGGTTTCTCATATAAGAGAAACCATGCACTATTTAAACTCATGTGTCTGATTTACTTCACTCAAAATTATGGTTTCAAGATGCATCCATTTTCCTACAAATGACTCACATTTTCCCTTCTTATGGCAGAGTAGTGCTCTGTTGTGTGTAAATATATTTTCTTTATCCATTCATCTGTTATGGATACATAGGCTGCTTCCAACATTTAGCTATTATGAATTGTGCTGCATGGGTAGGCATGTATCACTGTAATATGTGGTCTTTAACACTTTGGGGATGGTATCTAGAAGGGAATAGCTGGGTCAGATGGGATTTCTATTTTTAGTTTTTTGAGGAATCTCCATACTGACTTCTATAAAAGTTGTTTCTTTTTAAAAGTCAACAAAATGGACAAAGCTTTATCTACGATGATCAAGAAAGAGAAGGCAGACACAAATCACTAAAGAATGAAATAGGAGGCATTACTACTAACTTTACAGAAACAAAAGGAACTATAAATTAATACTACAAGTAATTATATGTCAGCAAATTAGATAAACTAGATTAAATGGATAAATTACAAATCTAGACAGGGTGGTACATCCTTGTAATCCCACCATTCAATAGGCTGAAGCAGGAGGATCACAAATTCAAAGACACCCTGGGCTATATGGCAAGACTCTACCTCAAAATACCAAGGAAAGTCGAGCATGGTGGCACACACCCATAATCCCAGCACTTGGAAAGCTGAGGCAGGAGGATCGCCATGAGTTCAAGGCTAGCCTGAACTACATAGCAAGACCTTGTCTCAAACAAAACAAAACAAAAACCCAAGAAAAAATAGGAATGATTCCTAAAAAGATGCAAACTATCAAAACCAGCTGAAGAAAAAATAGAAAATCTGAGTAGATTCATAGTAAGTAAAGAGATCAAATGAGTAGTCCAAAGAATTTCCACCAAGAAAAACACATGACCTGACAATTTCACAGACTATTATACCATCACCAAGAGGTATTTATCCTAGGATGCAATGTATCCTATTACAGTGATAGGAAAATCAATCAATGTAATATTCCACATTAATAAAATAAAGTAGGAACACTACATGATCATCTGCAATAGATGCAAAAGAAAACAAAATCAGTTAAAAAAAATCCAAGCTGGGCATGGTAGCAGATGCCTATAATACCAGCTGAGGCAAGAGGATCTGGGCAACTTAGACTATCTCAGGAAAGGAAGAAAGAGAGAAAGGAAGAAAGAAAGAAAGAAAAAGAAAGAAAGAAAGGAAGGGAGAAAAAAAGAAAAGAAAAGACTGAGGATGTAACTCAGTGGTAAAGTGCTTGCTTGGCAAGCACAAGGGCCCTGGGTTCCATCCCCAGTACTGCGAAAGAAAGAAAGAAAGAAAGAAAGAAAGAAAGAAAGAAAGAAAGAGAGAGAGAGAAGCAAAGAAAAGAAAGAAAAGAAAAGAAAAAAGAAAAGGAAAGAAAACCAACACCCTCTCATGGTAAAAACAGTTAATAAACTAGGACATATATGAACTTCCTAACCTGATAAAGGACATTTCCCAATAACCCACAGATAAAACCATACTGAGTGGTGAACCACTGAATGCTTTCCCACTAAGTCAAGAAAAAAAAAAAAAAAACAATAAGGCTGAGGCAGGAATATTCCTGCAAGTCCAGCCTGGGCTACATAGTGAGTTCAAGATCAGCCTGCACTACAAAGCAAGACCCTGTCTCAAACAACAACAACAACAACAATAATAAAGATTTAAGGGTCTGGGGATACAGCTCAATGGTAGAGTGCTTGCCTGGCATGCACAAGGCCCTGGTTTTGATTCCCAGCACTAAAAAGAAGGAATGAGAGAAAGAAGAGGAGGAGGAGAGAGGCAGATGTAAAATTATCTCAATTCGCAGACAACATAATCTCATGAGGAAATCCTAAGAATTCACTAAAAATTATTAGAGCTAATAAATTAGTTTAGCAAGGCTTTAGGACATAAGATCAATATTAAAAAAAAAAGTAAGACAGGCAAGGTGGCATATGCCTCTAATCCCAGCACTGGAAAGGCTGAGGCAGGAGGATCATGGGTTTAAGACCAGCCTGGGCTACACAGTGAGACTGTGCCTCAGAAAATACACACACACACACACACACACACACACACACACACACACACACACACACACAGAGAGTTTATAACTCTATATATGTCCATTTACAATAGTATCTATGTTAGTCAGTTTTCTGTTACTGTGACAAAAATTTATCTTGGATCAGTTTGAGAGGGTTCAGTCCATGGTCACTTCGCCCTGTTGCCATTGGGCTTGTGGAGAAGCAGTATATCATGGAAGGGAGTATGTGGTGGACAAAGTTCATTACCTCATGGTGGCCAGGAAGCAAACACAGAGAGAGGAAGAAGCCAGGGACCCCCACCCTTCAAGCACCCACTCCCAAAGACCTGCCTTCCTTTCACAAGGCCCCACCTCTGAAAAGTTCCACCACCCCCCGACACAGCCAGGAGCTGGAGACCAAACCTCTAATATACGGACCTTTTTAGAGACAACCAAGATTCAAGCATCAAAAAACACTTGATTTTGGTGAGGATATGGCAGAGCATATCCTCAGCATTCACAAGGTACCTGGGTTTGAGCCCCAGCATGGGGGGCAGGAAGGAATGACAAATAATCTAATCAGTGAGAAATGTGCGCTCTGAAGAAGAAATATTTTTTAAATAAATTAAAGATGTAAATAAGTGGAAACTTTCATAAAGAAAATAATTAATAAAAGTAAATAAGTAGTTAAAGAGAAAGAAATCCCATAATCATAACATTCAATAATCAGACCACTGAATAATTCAGTAATCAGACCACTGAAAGAGAGACCACTTCTCTCTTTCACAGTGGCCTGCCCTCACCCTGCAGAGTGTACTTCTTTTCCTACTTTTAGTTGGCCCAAACTAACTCCTCAGAGCATGTTTCTTTTCTTACTTTTAATAAATGTAAAACCTCGCTACGTCTAAAAAACAAAACAAAACAAAATTTCAATAATAAAGACAAGTGTAGGGGCCGGTGAGATGGCTCAGTGGCATAAGCGCTTGCCTGGCAAGCGTGAGGTCCTGAGTTTGACTCCCAGTGCCCACATAAAAAAAAAAGACAAGTGTAGTCTTGGGGGAAAACAGACATATAGATCACTGAAAAAGAATTGAGAGTCAAACCAAGCAATAAAAATATATTAAAAATAATTTGGAGTCTAGAAATAAACCAGAATTAGTCAGTCTACTTTTTGACAAGTGTGTTAGGACAATTCAATAGGAAAAGAGTAGTCTTGTCAACAATTGGTGCTGGAACAAATGCATATACACATGGAATAGCAAAAAAAGGTTGAGTCCCTTACTCATGCCATACAAAAATTAAATCTAAATGGGTCATAGACTCAAATATAAAAGCGTAAAGCATAGGTGTACATGTCATGACTATGAATTAGGCAGTGTTCTCTTAGATACAACAGCCAAAACTAAGCAGCAAAAAATGATAGATAGGTAGAGAGAGAGAAATAGACAGGTAGACAGACAGACAGACCAACCAACCATGGGCAGAGTGGTGCACACCTGTAATCACAGCTACTGGAAAGCTTTGGCAGGAAGACCTCTTGAGCCCAGGACTTCAAGGACAGCCTACACAACATAGCAAGACTCCATCTCAAAAAATATATGTATGGATAAACAAGATTTCACCAAAACCAGAAATTTTATGCTTCAAATGATACCATCAAGGAAGCCCACAGCATGGAAGAAAATATTTGCAAATCACATGTATGTTAAGGAACTTGAATTCAAAATATATAAAGAACTCTTAAACTCAAATAATAAAAAGACAAGTTAGGTATGATGGCACATGCCTGTAATCCCAAAACTCTACAAGGCTGACGCAAAAAGATCCCCAGTTCAAGCCCAGCCTGGGCAACTTAGTGGCTTAGCAAGACTCTGTCTCACAATAAAAAATAAAAAGGGCTGAGGGCATAGCTCAGTGTGAAGGCCCTGAGTTCAATCCCCAGTACCAAAAAAATCCAATTAATAAGTGGTAAAGCATCTGAACAAACATTTTTTCATAGAAGATAGAAGACACAGCCAATAATCACATGAAAAGACATTGCCATCATTATTTATGAAGAAAAATCAAACATAAATCACAATGAGATTAACCACTTCATACCAATAGGATAGCTATGATAAAAATAATAGAAAAGCCAGGCACACTGGTGCATGCCTGTAATCCCAACATTTTGGGAGGCTGGGGCAGGATGATGGTAAATTCAAGTCTTGATTGGGCAATTTAGCAAGAACCCTGTCTCAAAAAATAAAAACAGGCTGGGGAATGTAGCTCAGTGCACAGACCCTGGATTCAGTCCCCGATGATGATGATGGTGGTGGTGGTGGTGGTGGTGGTGATGATGGAGCTGAGCATCATTTCTACTTCTACATTACCCAACAGAAAAAGCATTTCACACAAAAACTTGTACATGAACATTCATGCCAACGTTATTCACAGTAGCCAAAAAGTAGAAACAACATAAATATTCATCCACAGATGAATGAATAAACAAATGTGGTATAACCATACCATGAAATATTATTTGGCAATAAAAGTGAATAAACTAGCCAGATGTGGGGCTGGGGATATAGCTCAGTGGCACAAGCGCCTGCCTGGCAAGTGCAAGGTTCTGAGTTCCATTCCCAGTACCAAAAAAAAATAGCCAGATGTGGTGGTGCACACCTGTAATCGCAGCCCTCTGAGAGACTGAGGCAGGAGGATTGAAAATTTGAGCCCAGCCTGGGCAACTTCGTAACTTAGCAAGACCCTGTAACAAAATTAAAAATAAAAGAAGGGCTGGGGATGTAGCTCGGTGCAAAGGCCCTGAGTTCAGTCCCCAGTTCAGTCCCTCAAAACAAGCAAAGAAAGAATAGGCACAAAAGTCTACTAGTGGTTATCAGGGGCTTGGAGGAAGGAGGGATGAGGAGTGCTGCTAATGATCACAGAGATCGGGGAGTAGTATTCCGAATTACATAGCGGCAATGTTTGTACAACTCTGAAGATACTGAAATCCCTCTCATTTGGCACTTTAAAGTTGTATTGTATTTTAGATAAATAATATCTCAATAAAACTATTGTTAATTTTTTTTAAAAACTTCAAGCAGCTAAGATGTTCTTCAACAAGTAACTGAAATAAACAAATTATGGAACAGATATAGTATGGAATATTATTAGGCAATAAAACCTACACACATGCATATATGCATCTGGGATGAGTTTCTGGGGAATTATGCTGAGTTTTTAAAAACCCAATCCTAAAATGTTAGACTGTATGTGCTGTGGGCCAAATGTTTGTGTACCCCCAAAACTGATAGGTTGAAACTCTAATCCCCAGTGTGATGTATTTGGGGTTTGGCTCTTTGGGAGTTGACGAGGTCATGAGCGTGAAACCCTCATGATGAGATGAATGCCCTTAAAAAAGAGGAGACGGGAGGGCTGGGCATGTAGCTCAGTAGTAGATGCTTGCCCAGCATTCAGGAAACCCTGTGTTCAATCCCAGCACCTAAACAAATAAATAGAAGAAGGAACAAGAGAGAGCTTGCTTCTTCTCAACTCTCTACCACGTGAGGACGCACTAAGAAGTCGGCCATCTACAAAGTAGAAGAACATCCCACCTTACTTTTACCCCAATCATAGACCTCTTAGCTTCCAGAACTGTGAGAAATACATTTCTGTTGGTTAAGCCACTCAGTTTGTGGTATTATGTGATAGCAACCTGAAATTACTAAGACAGTCTGATTCCATTACAGCATCTTTGAAGTGACACATTTTTAGAAAAGAGGAAACAGATGAGTGATTTTAATGGGGGGCCTTGCAGAAGGGAAGCAAGTGTGAAAAGTAGGAAAGGTCCTTATGGTGGTGGAAATGTTCAATTTCTTGCACATGATGTGGATACAAACCTTACACATATAACAAAGTTTTATAGAACCAACTGCATACACACACACACACACACACTGAGTGAGAGAGCAAGTAAAACCAGGGATATCTGAATAAAATCACTAGATTGTGTCAGTGCTAATCTTCTGACTGTAGTATTGTACTATAGTTTTGTAAAATATTTCCACTGAGGGAAACTGGGTAAATTGTACACAGGATCTCTTTGCATTATATCTTACAAATGCATGTGAATTTTGAGCCGGTCATGGGGGCACATGCCTGTAATCTCAGCAGTGGGGAGGCTGAGGCAGGAGGATCCCCACTAGTTCCAGGCCAGCCTGGGCTACGTAGTGAGTTCAAGACCATCCTGAACTACTGTACATAACGAGACTCTGTGTCAAAAAACAAAACAAAACAAAAAAAGCATGTGAATCTACAGCGATTTCAATAGCATTTCTAACTTTAAAAATGAGACTTGGGTTTCCATGCCACTCCCCGTATTTCCTTACCAGTGAGGACCTCTGATTCAGTGGAGAGGTAGGTGTGATAAAAAGCCCATCAACACACAGAAGACAGAATGCCCAAGATAATGTGACAAGTTATGAGGAACACACAGCCAAGAACAGAAGCCAGAACTCTGGCACCCGTTCCTTCATTCAACAAATGTTCACTGAGCGCCTACAATGTCTCGGAAATGTTCTAGCATCTAGGTCCCCAGTTTGTAGCCATGAAGGATACTCAAGCCAGTCCTCACTCTTCTAGGGAAGACCATGGCTCAGGGCGGTGAAAGTAGTCCCCCACAGTCTCCAGTAAAGGAAACTCCAGGGGCACTGGCCAGTGGGCATGAATACAGGATAGAGAACGGAAAGTTAATGAAGCCAAATAGCTCTGGCCCACTGCCCCAGACCGCTGAAGGTGCCAAACCTCCTAACGCTCTTCCTAAGAGAGGGCAGTGTCTGGCTTGGCCACGAGGCCAGGCTTAAAAATAGCGGAATAAACACGGGCTGGCTAGGGGCCAGGCTGGCTCAGGACATTGCTGTCAGGCTGATGACTCAGAGAGCTGGCTGTCCAAGACCGACACTCACTGGAAACTACGACTCCCAAGGTGGCTCGCGGCTGGCCCCAGCTAGGCTGTCATGTGATCCGTGCTCACGTGTCTCCGCGTCTCCGCAGCCCGCTCGGGAATGAAGCACGCTAGGTAGGTTGCAGGAGGTGGGATCCCTGAGGGTGGACGCGTCAGGTGCCAGGGTCCCTGGAGTCCCCCGCCGAGGCAAACCCGGGCCCGTTTCCTGCAGGGCTCCGGATCCCGGCCTCGCCCCAAGCCCGCCCTTTGTGACACCGGCCGTGCGGCGCCGGACTCCACCTAGCCCTAGGCCGGGATCGAGTCCCGGGAGCCCCTCGCTAGTTACCCCACGCCGCCCACAGGTCTTACTTCAGGCCTGGGAATCGCCCCGACCCTCTCCTGGCCCACCTTCCAATGCAGCCCAACCCCTGTATATCAGCAGAGCTCCAACTCCAGGCTGGACTGGGAACCCGCCCTGGGTGGGCCTTGAGGAGCCTGCTGTCATGGGCTACATCTCTCTCTGTCCAGGCTTCTAGTTGGAACCCTGCCGAGGACCCGCTGTGACGTTAGTCTTATCTCTCCCTCCGTGGGCCTTTTCCCCTATCTGCTCTGGCAGTTCCTTCTCTGAGTTGGTGTGGAGCTGCCAGTCCCCCTGCCCCCCTCTGCTGAGCCAGCCCAGAAACAGCCCAAACTCTTCTCTCTGCTGATTGCGGATTTTAGGTAAAGTCTTGAGAAAGAACTTGAACCCAGAGGGAGGTAAGGAGAACCAGATCCCAGACATCTATGGAGAAGAACCAGCCACCTTCCACCATAGCCAAGTAGTTCCACAGAACAAGTAAGCTGGGAACAAGAGAGCTGAGTAATGGGTAGTGGCGATGTGGGGGACCACTCGGCCCCCCAGATCTGTGAGGACCTCAGCTTGAGCTCCTGTGTGGTGGGAGCACTGAGGTAGGGGTGCCAAAAAGGAAACCTGCTCCCTGGACAAGTCACCCAGTCGCCCTCATGGGGTGAACAGGTGGAGCAGGTGGTCTCAGACCGTCTGGAGCCAGGCCGGAATCCTGGGGTCCTGGGACTCTCCCTTCACTACTCACTGCTTTGATTTTTTGCTGAGTTGCTGGTTGAGGGGCAGGTTGGTAACAGGGTGAAGTCCTGTAGTGAGGTCTGATCTTTCTGAATTTGGCAGCAGCTGTGCGCCATGCTTATGTGCTTGATGACAGATGCACTCTCCTTTCTCTCTCAAGAGGGTACAGTTTCCAGCTTTGTTCGTCCTGTCATAAGGAGAAGTAACTGGGAAGTATCCCAAGGGGGCCAGGTAGCTATTGCACACCCCCACGGAGTTGACACAGTGGAGGGAATGGCTGTGTGATTGACAGTGGTTAGGTTGTCCTTTTTTTTTTTTTTTTTTTTTTTTTGCGGGTTCCGGGGGTCGAACTCAGGACCTCGCGTGCCAGCAGGAGCCCTTGCCGCTGAGCGATATCACCAGCCCTCTTTTCGTATGTGGGTTCCAGGAGTCGAACTTGGGCCCTTGCACTTGCCAGGCAGGCGCTTATGCCGCTGAGCCACCTCACCGGCCTAGGTTGTTCTTTTGACAGAACTTGATTAGTTTCTTTCTCTTCTTTATGGGCTACAAAGAGTAAGCCAGAGAGGGAGAAGTGCAGAATAAAATGAGTTTTGTCTGAATACCCTGAGATCAGGACTGAGGAACAAAGAGACTCGGGAAAGGAATCTCGTGGATTTTGCCAGCCCAGGTGGTAGCTAATCAAAAGCTGCCCCTGGTAGGCTGCTCATGGCTCCTCATTACTCATCAGCCCCTGCCCTTTTGCGGGGGGGATCGTGCACTGGGGATCGAACCCAAGGCCTTGTTTGTGTGTGCTAAGCACATGTTCTACCACTGACCTTCTTCTGCAGCCCAGCCCCTGCCCTTCTAAACTGGCCTTCATCTTACTCTTCCTCCCATCAGCTCTCCCAGTGCTTTTGTACCCATTGTCACCTGCCACATATCACCAGGCCCGGGTTTGACGGTTATTTGCTCTCTGCTTGCTCAGGGTTGAGGATTCTTAGGCATTGTGGGGGGTAGGCAAAATGGACATTTGCAAACATAACAGAAGCCATGACCCCTTCTGGGGCAGGGGATTGCTGGGAATTGAACCCAGGGCCTCACACGTGCTAAGTATCTGCTCTACCACTGAATTACATCCCTGACCCTATGACCATTTATTGAGTGCTCAACCCTCACTGATACTAACACAGTCCTCACAGGAATTTAGGATGTAAAGGCCTAGAGGGGTGAAGTGACTTGCCCAAGGTCACACAGATGGAAAGTTGGAGAGTCAGCAGTGAGACTTCAGAGTCTAATCCAAGTCCCATATCACAGACTCAGCCTGCTCAGGGCTTCTCTTGATCTGGGTTTTGGCTTGGTCCTTTTTTTTTTTTTTTTTTTTTTTTTTTTTTTTTTTTTTTTTCCCCTTTGTGCAAAAGTTTTTTTTTTTTTTAAAGAGAAAAAAACAATAAAAACAATGATACAGAATTTCAAAACAAGATAATAAGAAATTAACAATGGTTAATATATTGCGTATAGTTATCCTCAAAGTGGTTGCTCAGATTACAAGATATAGGCATGCAAAACTGACCAAACAATATAAGCACAAATCGTTCTTTTCAATTAACTAAAAGAAATCAGGAGTATAATTATCTTAGCTATCTTGTATATGTGTATATATTTTTTTTTTCTTTTCCCTTCCATCTTTTCTCCTTTTCCCCCACCCCAGATGTTCTTTCCTTTTGAGCAGTTTCTTTCCTTTTCACAATATCTATTGTAGATTTTGGATCTTATTTACTCTTTCAGTTTCTTACACTAGGGAGACAATACGATGTATCATTTCTCTTGGGAGTCTTGGGCTGTAGCTGAACCTTGAAAATACTGAGGGTCAGTTCTGAGGGTTCCTCAGAACACCTCAAAATTCTAGGAAGAAGAAACTTCTTACTGGTTTTTAAGAAAGTACCAAGGCTGAGAGGAAAACTGCAATTCATCAGTGTTTTCCCAGTGTGAAGAGAATCAGTCAAGTGGCAAGCATGGTATCTGAGTTCAGCCATGTCCAGGGTGCCATTTGGGGCCCAGGGCTGGGACAAACACAAGCAGATGGATGCTCTAGGCCAGAAAGGAGAGGTTTTGTTGCTGTTGATGCTGTTGTTATTTGTTTCTTTGTGGTACTGGGGATTCACACTTGGTTTTTAAATCCCAGCTGCACCACTTATTGCTATATGACCCCAGGCAAAATGCTGACCGGCTTAATGCCCCTGGGATTCAGTTTCCTCCTTGGTAAAGTGGTGACCATTATGTCACCTTTTAGGGCTGTATTAAACATTAAATGAGGTCAAGCATTCCACAGCTGCCACAGTGGTGGTCAGTTAATAACAAGACCACATGTTCAGCCTCAGAGCCTTGTAGCCTGGCATCAGAGAGCAAGCCTGCTGCCGTGAAATGTAGCACATGAGAGAAAGCCAAAAGGAAACCAGGTCTGTCTTGGTTACTTTTCTCTCATTGCTGAAACAAAATACCTGACACCCAAAATTAAGAAAGGAAATGTTTATTTAGCTCGGTTTGTGGAGGTTTCGGTCCATACTCGGCTGGCTCCAAGGCAGAGTGGCACATGGCAGAGGGCAGCAGTTCATGGCCATGGAAAACAGCAAGAGCAAAAAGGGAGGAGAGAGAGAGCAGAGAAGACTCTTTCTGTGCCTTATACTGTATGTAGACTACCCGCCATTGGGTGGATGTAGCACTCACACCCATAATCCCAGCATTGGACCATGAATCAGTCACAGACTCTAGAAGCCTGCCCCCATGACTGCATGAGGCTCTGGGGGGACATCTAGACACAAACCGTAACAAGGTCCTTGTGGGACCCTATGGTGGGGAAGCTGACTAGGAAGACACACAGACTTGGATCCAAACTGTGTACATCAGCTGGCAATGCGTGACCCCGGATCAGTGATTTTGTCTCTCTGAAACTTCTGACAGGACTGCCATAGGATTGAATGAGATAAGATCAGCTATGACATACCTGATCACTGGGGCCTCTCTAGTGCCAACATGTTAACACCCTTTCTCTATGTTCAGGCCTTATTTTCCCTACAGGTCCTGAAAGACTTAAACAAGCAGGGTTTGCATCTGACACATTTATGTGTCTGCCACTCCACACAGTGTTCTGCACAGAGGTACACCTAGATTTGAATCCTAACCGTGTGACTTTTTTTTTTAATGTGGTACTGGGAATTGAACCCAGAGCCTTCACACTGAGCTACATCCCTGGCCCTTTTATTTTTCATTTTGAGACAGGATCTCACCAAGTTTCCCAGGCTGGACTTGAACCTGCAATCTTCCTGCCTGAGCTTCCCAGAGTGCTGGGGTTACAGACGTTTACCTGGGTACCATGTGATCTTGGCAAAGTTGTTTTACCTTTCTGTGCCCCATCCTCCCTATCTCAGGATAATAGAAGCACTTGCCTTTATCCCATCTAGGCTGAAAAGAGTCTCCGTAAACTAACAGCCCTGAACCGGCAAGCGTTCCCTCCACCACCCCTGGGATGTGGTCGTGAAGCAGAGCCCACAGCCCTTGCAGGAAGAGGGCTTGGTGCCATGGCCCAGGTCAGCATCAACAGTGACTACAGCGAGTGGGGCCCCAGCACAGATGCTGGGGAGCGGGCTCGTCTGCTGCAGAGTCCTTGTGTGGACACAGCTCCCAACTGTGAGGGCGACGCCTCTCCTGGGGGCCCTGACAGAGGCACCACTTCCACGCTTGGGGCCATCTTCATCGTCGTCAATGCCTGCCTGGGCGCAGGACTGCTCAACTTCCCAGCAGCCTTCAGCACTGCTGGAGGTGTGGCGGCCGGCATCATGCTGCAGATGGTGAGTGCCCGGCTGGCAGCACAGATGCAGTGTATGTGGGCTGTCTGCTTCACCAGGGAGGCTATGGATCAGGCGTGGTCAGCAGGGAGAGAGACTGCCATCCTTCCCTCTGTTACACATGGCAGACATTCCCACCCTATTCCAGCACTCTTTAGTATGAGCCCAGGTGAGGTTTCAAAAGCCTTCCCCATCAAAGAGATGTGAAGATCAAAGCAAATTTAATTTTCTAGGTGTTACATGGATTTTATGGTTATGTTTTTTAAAAAAAGAGGACCCTTTCTTACAGAACTACAGGAATATTTACTGATGAAATGACAAGATATTAACAAAAAAAAAAAAAAGAGAAATGACAAGATAGCTTGCATTGGCTTCAGAACAACCCAGAGAGGGAAGGGGAATAAGAGGCAACAAGATTGACTGTGAACTGGTTATTTTTGAAGCTGAGTAATGGGCACATGGGAGTCCAATATACTATGCTCCCAACTCTTGCATGTGAAATATTTCTTTGAAGACTTTGTGTTTAAAGAAAATTTCAACTTCGCAACCTCTAGCCATCTATTAAAATTGCCTTGCAAGATGAGACCCATTTGCCTGACTCATGTTGGGCACTGGCCCAGTAATTGCTGAGGTTGTTCTGTCCTTGCCTGCAGGGCATGCTGGTTTTCATCATCAGTGGCCTCGTCATCCTGGCCTACTGCTCCCAGGCCAGCAACGAGAGGACCTACCAGGAGGTGGTGTGGGCCGTGTGTGGCAAGCTGACAGGCGTGCTGTGTGAGGTGGCCATCGCCATCTACACCTTTGGCACCTGCATTGCCTTCCTCATCATCATTGGGGACCAGCAAGACAAGAGTGAGGTTCTCCCCAACATGCCCACTCCAGCCCTCACCCTTGGCCCTGGGGATCCTAGGGTGGAGGGAAAAGCTATACACTTACCTGGCCTTCATCTGGAAATCCTCCCTCCAGGCTACTGGGCCCATTAGAGGGAGGTCCTGGGGCCCAGCAGAGCGGAGGGCCACACCCTCTGGTGGCCCCCCATGACATTCCCTCTTTCTTCCCTATGCAGTTATAGCAGTGATGGCAAAGGAGCCCGAGGGGGCCTTCAGCAGCCCCTGGTACACAGACCGCAAGTTCACCATCAGCCTCACTGCCTTCCTGTTCATCCTGCCCCTCTCCATCCCCAGGGAGATTGGCTTCCAGAAATATGCCAGGTTCGGAAGCCCCACCCCAGCCTGGGCCAGACTGAAGCTCTGATCACAGGCAGCTGGAGACCCAAGAGCTGCTGGGAGCTCTTCTCCTCCATGACCCCTCGCCCACTTGGGGAACAAGAGTGGGCAGTGTAGAGTGGACCAGGGCTTGCAGGGTGTCAGGCCTAAGGCCTCCCTTTTCTGCCCCCATCAGGGAAGACAGCAGCCATTGGCATCAGTGAGAGATTCCATTCTAAATGTCCTTGTCAAGGAAGAGACTGGTGATGCCTGGGAATGTGAGGCAGCCTGCTCACTGGGCTTTGGTTTTCCCTGAGAGGATGGGATTTTTGATCCTTTGGAATCATCCACCTGCCAGCATCTTCAGTGCAGCTCAACCTAAAGCGAGGAGCCTGGCTTCCTGGCTTAGAATCTGAAAAGCTGCAAGGCTCTATGTTCTCTTCCAGTCTTTAAAGGAAAGGGTCACACTCAGCCGTCTCCACAGTCCCTGAAATGCTGGCATTCTAGTATTTGTACTCCCGCCCTTTACCTTTAACAGCTCCTAGTTCTCCCAGGCCTGGCCCAGAGGATGGCCTGCTGGCAGGCCAAGGCTTGGCTGCTCTGATCAGAGTTGTAATTGTGCTTTGGAGCCAGTTCTCTGAGCTATGGAATTGAATCTATGCATTTCCCAATGGCTGGAAATGCCGGTCAGGTCCCCATTGGCTGTCCAGCCCCTCCCTAGCTGTGGCAGGTCTCTCTGAAACTGATTTCTTAGGCATCTCTTGAGTCTTTGTTTGGCATAATCCCCAGTCTTCATTGGACATTTGTGGTCCCTAGCGCTGGGGATGGGCACCCCTGGGGATAAAATCAGACGGGGCAGCTGGGGCTGGGGAGAAGGAAGTCAGTTTCTCCTTCCTGCAGCTTCCTGAGCGTCGTGGGCACCTGGTATGTTACTGCCATCATTATCATCAAATACATCTGGCCAGATAAAGAGATGACTCCAGGGGACATCCTAACCAGGTGGGTGAGAGCCCCTGGGAAACATAGGGTAGAAGCTGCCATCTAGGCCAGGAGGTGCTGGGTCAGGCATCGAAATGCCACGTGGCCAAATCCTCCCGAAGCTTGTTAGCTTATCAGGCTGACATGTGGGTTGTTGCAGGAAGGCAGCAAGAGGTTTGGTCTCTTCCTGGAGGGAAGAGTGAGAGCCAGAGGCAGGAGGAGACTCTGCCACCAACATCTAAGAAATGAGCCGCTGTGGAACAGGGAACCAGTCTGTGGAGACTGATAGGATGCAATGGCACATTTTTCCTACTTGTGTTTATCTGTAATTTTTATGTCTTCTATATACGGATAAATCTGTTTTATCACTTTTTTTTTAATGGAACATGCCAGAGAAACAAAGGCTCCAGTCCATGAGCTAGGAATTCTGGATTTTAGTTCCAGAAAGGCCTTTCAGAGCCTCGTTTGCTGCACTGTAAAATGGAGCTGCCTCCTCTCTCCAGGCTCAGACTTATCATGTATTCAGTTGTAGAATGCTGGTTGTGAGAGACCAGCATGGGATGAATAAGGAATAAGGGTACATTTGGTGGCTCAGAGGGGCTCACAGGCAGACACACATTTGTATTTTGTCCACAGACCAGCTTCCTGGATGGCTGTGTTCAATGCCATGCCCACCATCTGCTTTGGATTTCAGGTGCCAGCTGCACAGTCCCTGCTGTCCCCTCAGCTCATCCCCACCCTGGGCTAGAACCCGTATTACAGGCAGGATGGGGGGAGTCCCGGGAGGAAGGATAAAATGGGTCCCCAGGCCTTGCCCCTTGTCCCTGCAGCCTCTGTCCCCAAGGTACCTCCCTCTGGAAACTGGGGGTGAGGTCACTTTCCCACTGTGACCATGCACTTCACCCGGACAGTGCCATGTGAGCAGTGTGCCGGTCTTCAACAGCATGCGGCAGCCTGAGGTGAAGACCTGGGGCGGGGTGGTGACGGCCGCCATGGTCATAGCCCTCGCCGTCTACATGGGCACAGGTGAGTGCTCCCTCCAAGGCCCGGTGTGGCGTGGTCCCACTCCCCCTCACACCCTTGGGCCCGCCTTTCCCGGGGACAGCCCTGACTTCCCAACAGGATCTCTAGACATTGGCTTGAACTTGGGCTGCCTGGGGCCGCCTCTGCCAAGACGGAAGAGGTGTGTCTACCCATTCATTCAGCGGTTCTGAATTGGTGCCCAGTAAATGCCAAGTGCTGTTCTCAGTGTGGGGATGCCGTGGAGATGGGTGGGCCTTGTCCTGCCCTGCGGGGGTGCCAGGCTCATTGAAAAGACAGTTGTACGATAGGGAAAGGAACGGTGATGACTTCCAGGCAGAGACAGGTGCTACACAGCAGTGAAGCGGGAAGGGGTGGGTGGGACTGGGTGGGGGCGGCTTTCGCAGAACGCTCCTCTCTGAAGAGGCGGCATTGGGGAAGGCAGGGGATGATGAGAAGGAGCCAGAATATGACAAGCTGGGGAAGAGTGTCACAGACAAGGAACTGCAAAATGCCAAGCTTCTGAGGCAGGGACAGAAAGGAGGTCTGTGTAGCTGCAGTGCAGGGAGTTGGGGACAGGTAGCAGTGAGCCCAGGCAGGTGATGGGAGGAGCCAGCTGCTGTTGGGATCCTGAGAGGAAGTGTTTTAAGCAGGGGGCATGGCTGGGGGAAAGAGGGCTCTGGCTGCTGTGTGGAATGGTTTGGGTGGGAGGGGGCAGGGCTGGGAGCCCGGGAAGGGAGCACGGGAGCTATCTGGGCCAGTTCTGTTCCTGCCTCTGAAGCCACAGCTAGGAGTATGAGAGGCAAATGGGCCAACCCCCTGTTCTGAGGCGCATGCTCTGGCTGGGGAGGCAGACAATACACCAATTAAAAAGACAATTCAGGGACCGGGGATGCAGCTCAGCGGCACAGCACCTGCCTGGCAAGCACAAAGCCCTGAGTTCGATTCCCAGTACCAAAAAATAAGAACATGAGTGCTCTGAAGAGAAAAAGACTGGATGACGAGCAAGTGCTGGGGTAATGGTGGATGGGCAGGGCAGGGTGTCTGAGAAGGGGACATCTGATCCAAGACCTGAAAGGCGAGATGGCAGCATGAGGATCTGAGCATCTCTAAGAGTTATTGTAGAAGTTCTGAGACAGCAGTGTGCTGGCCAAGTTCAAGTTCACAAAGGCAGCAATGCAGGGATGAGGGGTTCCAGCAAGGGGGCATCTGAGAAGGCAGGAGGTAGGCTGCTGCTCCCTGCTCGGCTCCCCTGAGGCTCATCCAAGCCTCCAGAGCTGCTCCGCATCCTCCATTGGTGATGTTGCATGAAGCAGGAGTTGGCAGTCCACTCCCTTACCCAGGTCCCAGGGTTGCTGTGACCTGGCCCCCTTGTCCCTGCCCACAGGCATCTGTGGCTTCCTGACTTTTGGAGCTGCTGTGGACCCCGACGTGCTCCTGTCCTATCCCTCAGAGGACATAGCTGTGGCGGTCGCCCGAGCCTTCATCATCCTGAGTGTGCTCACCTCCTACCCCATCCTGCACTTCTGTGGACGGTGAGGCCCCTCTGCACCCACTCAAAGCCCCCGTAAGCCCTTCAGCATGGCCCTTGGCCCTATATGAAGCCACCGGGAAGAAGCTGAAGCCCATCGAAAAGAGTCCATGCCTAAGACGGCACCCACCTATTCCGAGCTGGGTCACCAGGATACCTTTGTCCTGAGCAGTCTGAGTCCTCCAAGAGTCCGTGGTCCAGATCCTTTCCTGAGCTGTCACATGGTCTCCTAGCCTCTTGGAAACCCACGACAGTGCCTTTTGAAGCAGGTTAAAAGTGCTGGTTCCCATGAGATGAAGTAGAGCACTAAGCCTTTCACATTCACCATCTCATCCGGCCCCACAGCAACCAAGGCCAGGTGTTATTAGGCCCGTGTTACAGAAGGGGAAACTGAGGCTCAGGAATCAGGGTCTTACCCACAGGCTGCCCTGTGTGAGGTCTGGCTGCTGTGAGATCGAGGTGGAGGCTGTTATTCGGGCGTCACTGAGGCCCTCCTCTTGTGGGCAGAGCGGTGGTCGAAGGCCTGTGGCTGCGCTACCAGGGGATGTCAGTGGAGGAGGACGTGGGGCGGGAGCGGCGGCGGCGTGTGCTGCAGACGCTGGTGTGGTTCCTGCTCACCCTGCTGCTGGCACTCTTCATCCCTGACATCGGCAAGGTCATTGCAGTCATCGGAGGCCTGGCTGCCTGCTTCATCTTCGTCTTCCCAGGTTCGGAGCCTGGTGCCCCTGTTTTACAGCCCTATAGCATGGACTCCCAAGACCTCCCTGGCCTCCGTTCCCCACTGGCTCTAAACCTGCCCAGGAAAGTAGCCACCTGCATCTGGCACTCAGCAGTAGATAGATACTGGGTTCCACCCAGCATGGCCCAGAGGGGAAGGGGGCCTGGCAGAGGTGCCCTGACACAGAAGTCAGGAGACCTGAGCCCTAGACACAGGTCTGCTGCAGATCCTCGGGAAACTGACCTGTCCTGTCTGCCATGAGTTCACCCGTATTCACTTGTTTCTTCTATCCAGGAGGCCTCTTTGAAAGCCCTTCCCACTCAGCTGGGACCAAGGGAGCCACATCAGCCCAGGAGTGAGCTGGGAGGGACCCTGGGGTGTGCACTGCCACTGAGTCACATTGAGTGCTGTCCCTTTTGCTCTGAATCTCGTGTGCAATCAAAGGGTGCTGGCCAGATGTTGGCCTGTGCTGGGAGAGCAGAGGCCAGGTCTCCAGCTTGGTGCAGAGTGGGGAGGGAGACTCTGCGGGAGTGAAGCTAGGCCTCTCTCCACCACCACCACTGCCTCTTAGTGGGGTGGGGGACTGGGCCGAGGGAGGGAGCCCCTGCCCTACAAATGCAGGGCCACTTCTTCTCTTCCAGGGCTGTGCCTCATTCAAGCCAAACTCTCTGAGATGGAGGAGGTGAAACCAGCCAGGTAAAGCAGGCCAGTGCTGAAGGTCCTCTCAGGGAGGTAGGGTATGGGGAGACTGCAGGGGACCTTAAACAGGAATCAAGAGACTTGTGTACTTAGCTGGCATGGGGGTGCACACCTGTAATCCCAACCTTCTAGGAGGCTGAGGCAAGAAGATCACAACAAGTTCCAGCCCAACCTGGGCCACTTAGTGACTTAGCAAGACCCTGTCTCAAAGAATTGAAAAAGGGCCTAGAATGTAGCTCAGTACAAAGGTGCAGGGTTCAATACCTTAGTACTGGGAAAAAAAAAAAAAAAATCACAAGACTTGCAGTGACATATGCCTGTAATCCCAGCTTCTCCGAAGGCTGAGGCATGAGGGTTGCAACTTCAAGCCCAGCCTGGGAAACTTAGTGAGACTTTGTCTCAAAATAAAAAGTGCCAGGGATATAGGTGGTTCGATCCCCAATATTGGGGGGAAAATTGATGAGTCACTGGTCATGTTCATTTTACTTTGGCACATGGCTTCAAGGCAGTGCAGGAGTCCCAGCAACGGTGAATAATGGTACCCTTTCCCCCACGCCTCCTCCCGTGCTGTATATAGTAGCTGTTTTAAGTTCCGTTAGTCCCAGGGGATGAAAAACAACACCCTACTTTAGTATGCACATTTCCCTGCATAGTAGAGGTTAAAAAAAAGGTTACACACTTTAAGAACAATTATTCTGTGACACTACTTTTTTTTATTAAAGAAAACTTAATACACACCAGGCGTGGTGGTGCATGCATGTAATCCCAGCACTCAGGAAGCTGAGGCACGAGTATCATTAATTTGAGGCTAGCCTGAGCTACGTAGCAATACCTTGTCTCAGAAACAAAACAAAAACAAAAACTTTAAAACATACTACAGACATCTATAAAGAAGAAAATAAAAACAACACTTAATCTCAGTGCCAAGTGATAATCCTGTTGCTGTTTTCAATACATATGTTTGCAGGTGTTTGGGTCTTTTTTCCAATATTAAGGATTAAACCCCGGGCCTCACATACGTGGGCAAGTGCTCTGCTACTGAGCTACCTCCCCAAGCCAGATGTTTGCTTTGTGCCGCTTTTTTAATGAAATGGATCACTTTGCACGCAACCTGTTTTTTTCCTAAACATCTTCCGAGCAGAAGATCCACACTCTAACCCTGGCCCTTCGCTTGGCATGCTGTGAACGGTCAGTTCACCCCATCAGGTCCCAGTCTCCTTGCCTGTGCACTAGGCACAATACACCAGGCCTAATGGGAGAGTCCTCAGGAAGTCAGACATGCTCTACCAACAGAAATAGCATAAGTAGTGACGGAGCTTAACTGAAGTATACATATGTGTATAAATGGATGTGTGTGTGTATATACACAAGTCTGCAGTCACCAACAGGCTGACTGATCAGGCCCCTCTCATCCTCTGCCCTGCAGCTGGTGGGCCTTGGTCAGTTATGGAGTTCTCTTGGTCACTCTGGGAGCCTTCGTCTTTGGCCAGACCACAACCAACGCCATCTTTGTGGATCTCTTGGCATAACCACTGCCTCAAAAGAAGCACATGGTCTTGGCCATTGGACCCAGGAACCTGTCTCTTAGAGCTATGGGGCCACCCCAAGTCCAACATCATTCCAGCTGGTGGGATGACGTCTGCACGTCTTCCAAGGGCAGTTCTGGAGCAGCATCAGGCCCAACACCAGCGGACTGCTCCCTTCCAGCCCTGGCAGTGCCATAGATGGTGGCAGAACATCTTGCGTCATAAAGGGACTTCCGTTTCCCAGTTCTCACTTTCTCCATGCCCGGAGCCCATGGGTGAAGACAGTCTTGGAAGACCCGTGGGTGAAGACTGACTCTCAGGTCAGGCAGGGTGGCACACTCCTGAATCCCAGCATTCAGGAGGCTAAGCCGAGAGATCGCCGCAAGTTCAAGGCCAGCTAAGGCTATCTAGTGAGTTCAGGGCCAGCATGAACTATGTAGTGAGACCCTTTCTCCAAAAAAAGAGAAAAGACCACGTCAAAAGGTCCAGAATTTTCCACAGAACAGTCTGTGCTGTGTAGGGGCTATGCTCGGTACCCCAGGGCTCGGTGTCTGCTCCAGGCCCTCAGCACCCATGGCCAGAGGTGGCCTCTTCTGGAGCCTTGCAGCTCCTGAAAGTAGCACTCAAAAGTCATACAGATGCTGAGACAGGTAGATACAGCTTGTCCATTCCCTCCTGGACCCACAGTGAGCCTGGTGGCCTCTTCCCTGTGGCTGGTTGACATTCCTTAAGTCTTACGGGCCCCATCCTGCCTCTTTCCCAAACCTGACAGTCCAGGTTGGGCACCCTCCTCCATCTTCAGACATCACCAAGTCTAATGTTTACAAATGGTGCCAGCCCAGCTCTGAAGCCAGGGGCACCCGTGCTGTGGTGCTGACTGCCCCTCTGCTGCTCTCCCCATGGGCAGAGGGGAGTCCGCTTTTCTCTCAGATTTTCAGAGGCTCAAAGGTAGGTGACAGAGGAGGTGGGAACCTTTCAGATCCTCCATGAAGGCCGGGCTGGCCAGAATCCAGGTGAACCTCACACATCATCTTTTTCAGCAACTGCTTCTCTCTCTGCCACTGCTCTTCCTCCCTCCCCAACCAACCCAGAGAGAGGCAGGACAACTGGGTTGCCTGGAAAGTTCCCTTCCAACCTGGATCTTGGCTGCTCCCTCCCTTCTGCACCCCATCCTTCACCCCATCCCATTTCCCTGTGTAGTTTGAGGTTTTTGTTATTTGAGGGTCGGGAGGCCCTCTCATCAGCTTCCTCAGCTCTCTGCCTCCATCAGGTCTGGCCTCAGCGGCCTGTCAGCCACATCGAGGTCACCCCTGGATTGTTGCCCCAGATAGGGTGAAGAGGTTCACTGGTTTCTCCCTCCATATTCCTGTTATTTGACCCTTTCAGCCCCTCTTCTGCCCCCCCCCACTCACTTTGGTAAATCCCAGGTACAGAATCGGGCTTCCCCCAGACAACCCCAGCATTTCCTAGGCCCCTCCTACCTCAACCTTCCTTGCGGGAATGAGAGCCCCCACCCCCACCCAGCCAGCAGCCTACCGGTCAGGGCAGTCAGACCTAGGAAGTAGAATCAGGGTGGGGGTCAAGGTGGATGAGCTGCCTTTTCTCGCATCCCCTCCTGGGGCCTGCTCTTCCCCGCACCCAGACTAGCCTCCCTCTGCTGTCTTCTCTCAGCCTCCGGCACAGCACCAGGCCCTACAAGCCTAGAGGGCCTTGTAGGCAGCTCCACAGCCTCCAGTGCTGCGTTGGGCGGGGCGGGGGTGAGGCAGGGGCACTGCGCAGAGGTGAGCTGGTCCAGGAAAGGAGCTGGACTCCAGCCTCTGGACCTGACCTCAGAGTCCCTTCCTGCCCTCTTCCTTTCCCTCTCTTCCCCTCCCCATCAGGGTATTTCTTGTTTCTTTTCTACCCATACACACTCAGAGGTATGAGGACAGTTAATAAAGGGGCTCGTGCTGCTAAGCTGTGTCCCATGTCTGATGCTGGGGACAGAGCCCAGGCTGTGGACAGGAGGGAGGAAGGCCGGGGTGGAAGGTACAGATGGCACTCATGTGTGACCCCTGTCCTACGCCTGGCACCACCATGCTCCTTCCAAGCAGAAGCCCACAAGTGGCTCTGGGCTCCTCCCATGTTCCCCTTGTCCTTCCCCGCTGCCTCGGGGTTACAGCTTTGTCTCCAGCTTTGCTACCCCTGCCCGGACTCCCTCTGTTCTTCCCACACCTCTGTGGCCTCAGACTGGCCTCGTGCTGTATGTCCCTCCCTGACCTGAAATCTGGAGTGAGTACCCAACTCCTTGAGCACCCACCCCATTTTTTCCAGGACATGTATTGAGCAGTTCCGCTGTCCGCATCACAGAGCCATTCACCATGCTTAGTGCTGACAAGAAAATACTCAGCAGGACAAACCCTGCTGTGCTTCCGTCTTCCTGGGAAGGGTGATGACAAGCAAGCCGTCACACATGTACGCCTGTAAGCTATGCTAAGTCCCAAGAAGGGAAAAGAGGGTGTCCTGTTGGGGCTGTTAGCTTTCTATTCCTGGAACAAAATAATCAAAAGGGGAAAAGTTTATTTTGGCTCATGGTAGCAGGGGTTTGGATGGCCCTGTGTCCTTGGGCCTGTGGCAGCACAGTGCACTGTGGTGGGAGCACATGGTGGAGAGGGCCCACGCACCTCATGGCGGCCAAGAATAAGAGACAGGGAGGAGCCAGGGTACCCATATCTCCTTCAAGGGCCAGTGACCTAACTTCTTCCAACTGGACCTTATCTCTTAGGGACCCTACCTTGAGCTCTACAAGCTGGGGACCAAGCCATCAACACATGGGCCTAGGGGGATATTCAACTCCAGATTTTAGCAGGGACCATCAAACTTGTCTGGGAGTCCAGGAAGGCTTCCTGGAGGAGGTAATGTTTGACCTGGCCCCTGAATGATGAGCAGAAATTAACTAAATGCAGAGCAGTGGGAAGACCTTTCTAGGCAGTGGGAACTGCATGTGCAAAGGCCCTGAGGTGAAGCTAGGTGTGGTGGCATGGAATCCCAGTACTCAAGGCAGGAGCGTCAAAAGTTCAAGGCCAGCCTGGGCTACATAGTGAGACCCTGTCTCAAAAAAGAAAAGAGGTAAGAGGAATGTGGCCTAAGAAACTGAAAAAATGGCCAGCGTAGGTGGAGCATTACCTGACTGTGGGAGAGTTGCAGAGGTGATTAACTAGAGTTCTGGGCCCCCAGCTCTATGGCTCCCCCTTTGGACCAAGGTTCATGGCTGGCTAGAGGGACTGGGAACTTTAGGTTGTCTTTCCCTTTCACACTGAGGGAAGGAAAGATCACATCTATGCCAAAGGTAAACTCTAGAGCAGGCAACCACTCATCCATTCATACATTGTACTCAAGACACCTCCTTCTTAACACTCCACACACTTGTAAGCTCTTGGTCAATGTCTGTCTCCCTGTTGGACTGTGAGCTCCGTGGGACCAGGGTGTGTCTTCCTTATCAAGCGGGCCTCTCAGCCCAGGGTGCCACATGGGAACCAGGAGCTCTGTCGTTGGGCGGATGAGAGAATGAATAGCAGCTTGTGCTGAGTTCTTACATTGTGCCAGTGCCTCACGTGTTTCATCCTCACCTGGTCCTTGCAAATCCAAAGAAGCCATGGTGAAGAAAGAGTAAATAGTTTGCCGAGGGTCAGTCACACGAGTCATCAAAGGGGAGCCAGCGAGCGCGCTTACCATGCACCAATAACCAAGTGAGCAGAGGGCACTCTCAGCCAACCTAATGACCTCTGACCCGGAAGCCAACCACAGGAACCTGCCACCCCCACGTGAGCACCAACATCAGACCTGGAACCCTTGTGTGCTCTTCCAGCCAGTCCGGATCAGAAGAGCCTGCTGCCTAGAGGCTCTGGGCAAATGGCTTCACCTCTCCAGGCCTATTTCTCTAAAGTGGAAAGGATGATTGATCACTGATCTTATTACCTTACAGGGTAGGGAAGAGTCAATGTAAGAAAAGTACTTGTAGCTAGGCATGGTGATGAACACCTGTAATCCCAGCTACTTGGGAGCCTGAGGCAGGAGGATCTCAAATTTGAGGCACAGCAATTTAATAAGACAAAAGGTTTTTTTCTGGTACTGGGGATTGAATCCAGAGTCCTTGCACTGAGCTACATCCTCAGCCCTTTTAAAGAATGTTGTAAATCAACATTACAAGTCACAAATTTGCCCAGGCTAGGCTTGAACTTGTAATCCTCCTGTCTCAGCCTCCCAGAGTGCTGGGATTGCAGGCATGTACCACCGTGCCCAGTTTCAAAATATTTTTAGAAGGTCTGGGGATGTAGCTCAGTCCTCCCTGTGTTCCGTTCCCAGTACTGAAGAAAAACAACAAAGACAAAAAAGAAAAGTACTTGTAAAATCATAGACATGCTTTATAACTAAAGGCTGCATTTATAAAGAAACGTGAAACATTTCTTCTCAGGACACATGGCAGGATTTTCCCACTACCTCCTGGGGGTCAGGGCGCTTCTCAGATGTTACAGCGATCACCCTCGATACGGTTTCGAGTCAGCAGGGCTAGGCGGGGCCCAGCTCTAAGGCTAACACTCCCGGTGAGGCCCCTGCTGTTGTCCTCGCCAGTGCTCTAAGCAGCAGGACACGGTGGACAAAGTCCTTGGCCTCAGGTGGACCCGGATTGAGTCTCAGTGAGGCCTTTGACACCGTGAGAGCTCAGGGAGTTGTTTCACTTCACGGAGCCTCCTTCAGGAATGAAGCGGGGATGAGGGCGCCCACCTTGTAGATGTAAAGATGACAAATCCAAGGCATAACTGTCTGCGCTGACACCTGGCGGACAGCAAGGACTACGTTGGTCGTGTCACTGCACAGGAGTGTGCAGCTGCAGTTTCTCCATTTCGCCACGAGAGGTCGCCTCTGCATCATTTCTGCTTATGGAGGAGTGGAGCTTCCGGCTTCAGAGGAGACTCCAGGCTTGTCAATAGGGCTCCCAGCGACCTGGCTGCTGCCTGGTTGCATCTAAGTGACACTTGTATTAGGGCAGGGCCACCTATAAATTATGGCCTCAAGTCTGGCGCAGAAGTGAAACCAAATAGTCACAGAAACTAATTGTGTAGCTGCGTGTGATGACCAGTGACTGTAGTCCTGGCTATTCCAGAGGCTGGGATTATTTAGGCCCAGGAGTTTGAGACCAACCTGGATAACATAGTGAGACCTGGTCTCAAGAAAAGGAAGAAAGGCTGGGCGTGGTGGTGCATGCCTGTAACCAGCATTCAGGAGGCTGAGGCAGGAGGATTGCCATGAGTTTGAGGCCAGCCTGGGCTATGTAGTGAACTCAAGCCCAGCCTGAACTGCACAGCAAGATCCTGCCTCAAAAAAAAAAAAAAAAATTTTTTTTTAAAGAAAAAAATTATATAGGAGCACTCTGGGAAGTTGAGGCAAGAAGATTGCAAGTTCAAGCCTAGCCTGGGCAACTTATCAAGTTCCTGTTGCAAAGTAAAAATGGAAAATAGGGCTTGAGGTATAATTCAATACGAAGGTGCAGTTCAATCCCAATATCAGTAAAACAAAACTAATTGTGTAGGTACATGTGCTAGGTGTAGAATTAACTATTATGAACCTAGATTTGCAAATGATTCCTAAGTATATACAGTGAAAAATTCATCCCAAGTACCACAAAAAGGAAGGAAGGAAGGGATGGGGTGGGAGGGAAGGAAGAAGAAAAGACCTCAGTAAATGGGAAAAGGCAGAGACCATGCCCTGCAAACATAGCAAGTTTCCTAGAGGAAATAGACAAAGGACTCATCCGTTTGATCACTCTTCCATTAAAAACAAAATTGACTCAGCTGGGCATGGTGCCACATATCTGTAATCCCAGCTACTGGGAAGGCTGAGGCAGGAGGGTCACAAGTGCAAGGTCAGCCTGGGCAACTTAGCAAGACCATCTCAAAATAAAAAAAGGGGGTGGGGGGCTGGGGATGTAGCTCAGAGCTCCCTGGGTTCTATCCCCAGTACAGCAAAAGAAAAAAAAAAAAAAAAAAATCAGATGAATTAGTGAAGAGAACACTACCTGTAGCAGAGCAACCCTAGAAGCCCAGCAGCTTAACATGGCAAGCACTTGGGTCTCGCGCACACCCGTCTGCTGCAGGTGGCCCTGGTCAGGCCTGAGCCTGGCAGTTTTGGTTGAAACTTTTCAGACAGTGCAGATGAGCCTGGAGTGGACTTTTCAGGGGCCACCGCATCCTCCTGGGTGTGTCCCTGAGCTGACCCTCCAGGTCCCCAGCAGCACTCAGTCTGCTAAGGTCCACCCTGCGCTCTTCTCAGCTGAGCTCCCCTACTGAAAGGGATCCTTGGGTCTTCTCCCCACCAATCCACGCAGCCTGGCAAGTGGCTCCACCTGTCGGGGCCTCTGTTTCTCTATCACTACAGGGAATGATGGGCGGGGAGCGACTCACAGACAGAGGACATGCTTAGCATGAGTGAGGCCCCAGCCCCAAAATGTAAAAAGGAAAAAATGATATTCACTCACCTTATTTACCTCACAGGGTAAGGGAGAACCAATGTAAAGAAAGAATGCACTTGAAAAATAACAAGTGCTTTATAACTGGAGACCCCATTTACACAACAGATGTGCAAATTCAAGTTTCTGCTCAGAAACATGAGCCTCTGCTGGAAGTTGCATCACGTGGGTACCGACCCGCAGTGCAGCACAGGCTGCCACCAGAGTGAGTGGGACTCGTGGTCATGAAGGAGCCAGTCTTTTGGTTTTTGCTTTTGTTTTGTTTTGTTTAATTTGGTTTGGGTTTTTTGGTCTCACTTCGTAATTCAGCCTGGCCTCAAACTCATAGCAATCCTGCCTCAGCCTCCCAAGTGCTGGGATCACAGGCATGTGCCAACACCCCCAGCTCTGGTGTTATTTTTTTTTTTTTTTTAAAGAGAAGAAAAAACAAAACAAATCAAAAGAAGAACAAATTTTCAAACCAACATAATAGGAGGGTAACAATGGTTAATACATTACGTATTACTATCTTTAAGTTAGTTATTCAGGACACCAGACATTAGCATTCAATTGTCCAAACATTATTGGCACAAACCTTACTCTTCAATGAACTAAGTAAAAATGGTAGTGTATCTATCTTAACCATCTTATATATATATATATATATATATACAATTTTTTTCCCTTTCCCTTCTTTCTTTTCCCTATTCCAGTCTCTCTTTCCTTTTGACCAGTTTCTTTTTGATTCACCATGTCTATTGTACATTTTGGATCTTATTTACTCTTTCAGTTTCTCATACTAGAGAGATAATACGATGCTTACACATGTGTTTTTGGTTTATTTCACTTATGAGTATTTTCTCGAGTTGCATCCATTTACCTATAAAAGTCTCCAGTTTATCCTTCTTTATGGCTGAATAGTACTCCATTGTATAAAAATACCACATCTTTCTTATCCATTCCTCAGTTGATGGGCATTTGGGTTGTTTCCAAGATCTGGCTATTACAAATTGTGCTGCTATAAACATGGGTGCACATATATCGCTGTGGTACGATGTTTTTAATTCTTCTGGGAAGATGCCCAGAAGGGGAATAGCTGGGTCAAATGGGACCTCCAACCCTAGTTTTCTGAGGAATCTCCACACTGACTTCCACAGTGGCTGTACCAGTCGACACTCCCACCAACAGTGAAGAAGGGTTCCTTTTTCCCCACAGCCCCTCCAGCATTTGTTATTAGTTGATTTCTTAATAGTAGCCATTCTTTCTGGGGTGAGATGGTATCTCAGTGTTGTTTTAATTTGCATCTCTCGAATGTCTAGTGATGTTGCACATTTTTTGTATATTTGTTTGCCATTAGTATTTCTTCATCTGAGAAATGTGTATTCATCTCAGATGCCCATTTTTGGAGTGGGTCTTTAAATTTGGGAGGTCTGATTTTTTTGAGTTCTTTATATGTTCTCGATAGTAATCCTTTGTCTGAGGAACAGCTGGCAAACATTTTTTCCCACATTGTGGGTTGTCTCTTCACTCTGTTGGTGGTTTCTCTTGCTGTGCAAAAGCTTTTTAATAAGATGAGATCCCAGTTATTGATTCTTTGGGATAGTTCCCATGCGGTTGAGTTTTTATTCATAAAGTCTTTGCCTACACCAATGTCTCCAAGGGTTTTACCTATCCTACCTTCCAGCAGATTTAATGTTTCTGTTTTAATATTTAGATCTCTGATCCATTTTGAATTTAGTTTAGTGCATGGTGAAAGATATGGATCTAGTTTTAATCTTCGGCATGTGTAGAGCCAGTATTTCCAGCACCATTTATTAAAGAGGCTATCTTTCTTCCAGCGAATGTGTTTGGCACCTTTGTCAAAGATAAGGTGGCTTAGTATGTCTGGGGTTGTTTCAGCATCTTCTAATCTGTTCCATTGATCTTCAGGTCTGTTTTTTTGCCAGTACCACACTGTTTTTATCACAGTAGCTTTATAGTATAATTTCAAGTCGGGGATTGTGATGCCCCCTGCCTTGCCTTTGTTGCCCAGAATTGCCTTTGCTATTCTAGGTCTCTTCTGATTCCAAATGAATTTTAGAATTGTTTTCTCTAATTCTGTGAGATATGCTGTTGGAATTTTGATTGGAATTGCATTAAATCTGTATAACAATTTTGGAAGTATGGCCATTTTCACTATATTGGTTCTTCCTATCCAGGAGCAAGGGATATCTTTCCATTTTCTGATATCCTCTTCAATCTCCTTTTTCAGAGAACTGTAGTTTTCAGTATAGAGGTCTTTTACATCCTTCGTGAGGTTAATTCCTAGGTATTTCATTTTTTTGGATGTTATTGTGAAAGGTATTGTTTCCCTAATTTCTCTTTCGGTAAGTTTGTTATTTGTGTACAGGAAGGCTATTGACTTTTGAGTATTGACTTTGTATCCAGCTACACTACTGAATTTGCTTATTAAATCTAGCAGTTTTTTAGTGGAGTTTTTGGGGTCTTCTGTGTAGAGTATCATGTCATCTGCAAATAATGATAATTTAACTTCTTCCTTTCCAATCATTATTCCTTTTATTTCTTTCTCTTGTCTAATCGCTCTGGCTAAAGTTTCCAGAACTATGTTGAATAAGAGTGGGGACAGTGGACATCCTTGTCTTGTTCCTGATTTTAGAGGGAAAGCTTTCAGTTTTTGGCCATTTAGTATAATATTGGCTGTTGGTTTGTCATAGATAGCTTTTACCAGATTGAGATAAAGACCCTCTATTCCAATTTTCTGTAGGGTTTTTATCATGAAAAGGTGCTGGACTTTGTCAAAAGCTTTTTCTGCATCTATTGAGATGATCACGTGATTTTTGTCTTTGGTTCTGTTAATATGCTGTATTACATTTATTGATTTACGTATGTTGAACCATCCCTGCATCCCTGGGATGAATCCAACTTGGTCATGGTGTATAATCTTCTTGATGATTTGTTGGATTCTGTTTGCCAGTATCTTATTAAGGATTTTTGCATCTATGTTCATTAGGGAGATTGGCCTGTAGTTCTCTTTCTTAGTTGGGTCCTTCTCTGGTTTTGGTATCAGGGTAATGCTTGCTTCCAGGAATGAATTTGGGAGTATTGCTTCCCTTTCAATTTCATTGAAAAGTTTGAGAAGTAGGGGCGTTAGGTCTTCTCTAAATTTCTTGTAGAATTCGGCAGTGAATCCATCAGGGCCTGGGCTTTTCTTTGTTGGGAGGTTTTTAATTACATCTTCAATTTCATTGGCTGATATTGGTTTATTTAGGATTTTTAAATCTTCTTGATTCAGCTTTGGTAATTCATACGAATCTAGGAATCTGTCCATTTCTTCTGCATTTTCCATCTTAGTAGAATATAAATTTTCAAAATAGGTATAGATGATCTTCTGGATTTCTGCAGGGTCCATCGTGATATCACCCTTTTCGTTTTCAATTGCATGGATTTGAGTCTTTTCTTTTCTTTTTTTAATAAGGTTGGATAAGGGTTTGTCAATCTTATTTATTCTTTCAAAGAACCAACTTTTTGCTTCATTGATTCTTTGTATTTTTTTTATTCTCCAATACGTTAATTTCTGCTCTGATCTTTATAATTTCCTCCCTTGTACGGGCTTTTGGCTTAACCTGCTCTTCTTTTTCTAGAAGCTCGAGGTTCACCCTTAAGTTGTTTATTTGCGCTTGCTCTATTTTCCTGATATAAGTGTTTAATGCTATAAATTTCCCTCTTAGGACTGCTTTCATTGTATCCCATAAGTTCCGGTATGTTGTACTGTCATTATCATTCAGTTGTAGAAAGTGACTAATTTCTTCTTTAATTTCATCTGTGACCCATTGGTTGTTCAGGAGGATGCTGTTTAATTTCCATGTGTTTAGGGAGTTTTTGTGGGATCTTTTGCCATTGATTTCCAATTTCATTGCACTATGGTCTGATAATATGCATGGGATAATTTCAATTCCTTTGCATTTACTTAAGCAGGTTTTATGAGCTAGTATGTGGTCTATTTTGGAGAACGTCCCATGTGCAGCTGAGAAAAATGTGTATTCTGATGTTGTGGGATGGAACACTCTGTAGACATCTACTAAGTCCATTTGTTCAAAAGTTTGGTTCAGTTCTACTATTTCATTATTGATTTTCTGTCCAGTTGATCTATCTTTTTGTGACAGTGGAGTATTGAGATCTCCCAATATAATTGTATTAGTGCTTATTTGATTTTTCATGTCCTTTAGTACTTGTTTTATATAGCTGGGTGCATTGGTATTTGACGCATATATATTTATGATCGTTATCTCTTCCTCTTGGATTGTTCCCTTTACAAGGATGTAATGACCGTCTTTATCTCTCTGAATCCTTCTTGGCTTGAAGTTCACTTTGTCTGCAAAAAGAATAGCTACCCCTGCTTTTTTCTGGGTTCCTGTGGCATGGAGTATTGTTTTCCATCCTTTGACTTTCAATCTATGAATTTCTTTCTGAATTAAATGTGTTTCTTGTATACAGCATATTGTTGGATCTTGCTTCTTGATCCATTTCGCCAGTCTGTGCCTTTTGATTGGTGAATTGAGACCGTTAACATTGATGGTTAAAATTGATATGTATTGACTTGTCATGATATTTTCCTGTTGTTGGTTCCCACTCTTTGTTTTTCCGCTTTCCGGCTATTTAATTATTTGCCCTGCCTGGTGGATTCCTTCTGTTGGGGTTCCTATCTCTTTCTAGAATGTCCTTCAGAACGTTTTGGAGTGCTGGTTTGGTGGTCATAACTTTTCTCAGATGTTCTTTGTCATGAAAGTATTTTATTTCTCCATCAATTTTGAAAGATAGTTTTGCAGGGTACATCAATCTGGGCTGAAAATTATTTTCCTTTAGAGCTTGCAATACATCATTCCAAGCTCTTCTTGAATTGAGGGTTTGTGCTGAAAAGTCAGCTGTGATTCTGATGGGTTTTCCTTCATAGGTGATTTGTCTCTTCTCCCTAACAGCTTTTAAGATTCTGCCCTTCTGTTGAATTTCTGGGATCTTGACTATAATATGTCTGGCTGAAGTTTTTTTTTTGATCATGTCTAGTTGGTGTTCTAAAAGCTTCACTTATAGGGGTGTCAAATTCCTTTTCTCTTCCAGGAAAGTTCTCCCTGATTATGTCTTTGAACAAGGTTTTAATGTCGTTGATGCTATCTCCTGCTTTTTCATTTATTCCAATTATTCTTAAGTTGTTTATCTTTGAGTCATCTAGCAGCTGCTGAATTGATTTTTCATGGTCCCTTGCTATTTTTAAGAATTTTTCCATTTCATGATCACTAATTGCAAGCCTGTCTTCTATATCTGAGATCCTGTCCTCGCATTGGCTTATTCTGCTACAAATACTTTCAATGGAATTTTTTATCTCTTGGGTATCTGCTTGAATCTGCCTTATGGATTCCATTTCTTTCCTATGCTGAGCATTCATGGTTTCTATAGTTTTCTTAAGTTCATCTATTTTTTTGTCTGTATCAGCTATAGTGTCCTTAAGCATGGTCTTCATTGTAGACATTATCTCTGCAGTTATCTGTGAGATTATTTCTGTTTTAATTTTTTCCAGAACCTCATTCAGTTGCTTTGTTGTTACCACTTCAGATAGGCCAGGTGGGTGGCTTTCGGATTGTCCCACCTCGTTGCTCCCTAGGTTTGCCTTTGGTGAATTGGATGTGTGTGGTTGCATCTTGTTTAAGTGTCGTCTCATTTTTTCTTTCTTTAATTCCTGGGGTGATGTTTGCAAATTACCTATAGTAGGTTACTTTATTGCTAGTGTTTAAGATCTTTAGAAGATGACTACTTCTCTGCAGTATCTTCCAAGTGGAGCTTGCTTTTAGGTTTTGAGCTTTCTGCCAGATCCTACCTCTTCAATTCGTTGGGTATGCGAAGTTGCTACCTGTTTGGCCCAGTCCTTGATTCTTTGGTACTGTGCCACTGTATTTTCTGTGTCCCTTAGTCAATCTCAATCATGAAATATCAGGAAGGAAAGATGTTTAGAACAATTATTTCACATTTGGCTATAATGTTAACTAAAGCATCAAACACAGCCTAAAAAATGACAGACTGAGCTAACCAGTTATTTACCACTTTTAGCTGTATAGAGTTGCGGTTATATAACAAAATCTAAAACACACCAGAAAAATTATATGCAGTATACAAGTCCTATGTATGTCAATTTTTCCTTGAGGAGTTTAAATTTAAAATGAGTTAAGGAGGAAATAGAGTATTGGGAGAAGAGGAAGGAATTAGATGTAAGGTTAGAGGACCAAGAGGGATCCCACTAAAATTAGGACACTAGTGCAGAGGACAGGTGGTAAAAAGAGAAGGAAGGGATAAAAGGAAGAACAGATCACAACCACAATCACAAAGAAGTTAGAGGCGCTGTTTACACTCATATAAAAAACCAGAGAGAATAATGAAGGAAAGAGCAAATACACATACAGAAACAAAAGCGAAGATAAAAACAATAAAACAGACAGATCAAAAATAAAACCCCACCAAAAAACAAAACAAAAACAAAAAAACCCTTCGCCAGAACAAAAAACAAATCAGTGAGAAAAAAAAAATAAAAATAAAAATAAAAATAAAAAAATAAAAAGAATCAGTTCCAGGTGTTGACTCTGTTGTAGGCAGGTACCTTGTGACAGAGTCCTGTTCTGTGCAGGTCCGTCCCAGTAAGCCAGGAGCGCCCTCTGGCGGGCGGTGAGCAGATGCGCGTACTTTCAGGCAGAGACCAGTCTAGCTCGCCTCCGCTCTCAGCGCCCTTTCACGATTCCTGGGCCTGAGAGGCTCAGCGTGCTGTCCGGAGCGCGGGTTCCCTGCACTGGTTCCCGCCGCTCTGGTTTTTCGCCACGGCCCCCACAATGGCGCCGGGCCAGTCGCTCTCTGGCGCGGGACAGGTGTGGCTGAGAGTCCAGTCTCGTTCGCCTGCTGACCTCAGCACACTTTCGTGGGCCTGAGAGGCCCCGTGCTGTCCTGTCCGGAGCACAAGTTCCCAGAGCAGTTTCCGAGCCGCTTTGAGTTTCGCCACACCCCCCACAATGGCGCCCGGCCGGTCGCTCTCTGGCGCGGGGCAGCTGTGGCTGAGAGACACTCACCGCCGGTCAGCGCCGTTCTCCGCCGCTCCCCTGCCCCACCGCTGTCTCAGGATCCTCCGTGGGGGCTCCCTGGGCGCCAGCTGCCACCGTGTGTCCGTAGAATTGAGCCTCCGCGGCGCTGCAACTCCCGGGATAGTAGAAGGTGCGCGCGTGCGGTCTGCTCCTTCTTTCCTTCTTCTTTGTTGGAAGTCACCCGTCACTGGTGCCGGGGGTCCCAGATTGCGCTTCAGAACTTTTCTGGGTTTCGGGGAGGCATCTCCCCCCCTCCTGCGCTTTCCGGGTCGCTATATTCCCGTGTTCCAATGGTAACTTTTAGAGAGAGTTTCACTGCCTGCTTCTTACTCATCCGCCATCTTGAGGTCCTCCTGTGTTGATAATAGATGTCTCCCCATTTAAGGCAAATTTATCCACATTGTCATGTCACATCACCATTCTGGAAATGATTTCTGTGGATTTGCAATGGCACTTTTAATTTTATATATGACACAGCATTTAAATGCAAACACTAGTATGAATTTCATGTATAAAACATTTGTTTTCAAACCAAGGGAAAAACCACAATTCACTAAAGTGGAGTTTACTATTTTATATGAAAAAAAAAAAAAAGATAGGAAAAGAAACAGACTCTGCAGAGCATGTTTGGGCCAAGTAAAAGTAGGAAAAGAAGTGCACCCTGCAGCCTGAGTACGGCCACCATGCAAGAGAAAACAGAATGGCCATTGTTATCTGATTTCTTGATGATAGCTATTCTTTCTGGAATAAGGTAGAATCTCTGGGGGCTTTTTTGGGGGGTGCTGCTTGTTTGTTTATTTTGAGACAGGGTCTTGCTCTGTAGTTCAGGCTGGCCTTGAACTCACTATGCAGCCCAGGCTGGCCTCAAACTCACAGCAGTCCTCCTGCCTCAGCCTCCCAAGTGCTGAGATTACAAGTGTGTGCCACCATGCTTGGCTCAGTGTTCTTTTAATTTGCATTTCTCTAATGACCAGAGAGGTTGAACATTTTTTTCCACATATTTATCGGCCATTTCTACTTTTTCTGAGAAGTGTCTGTGCACTTCAGTTGCTCATTTTTTGATTGGGTCTTTTATTTGGGAGGATCTAATTTTTTTTTTTAGTTCTTTATATATTCTAGATATTAGCCCTCTATTTGAGGAATAGCTGCAAAAATGTTTTCCCATTCTGTAGGTTGTTTCCTTTGCTGTGCAGAAACTTTTTAATTTGACGTGATCCCATTTGAGGATTCTTATGCAACTGGGGCTCTATTCAGAAAGTCCTCGCCTGAGCCTGTCTTTTAGAGTTTTACTTATTTTGTCTTCCAGCAGATTAAATGTTTCTGTTTTAACATTTAGATCTTTGATCCGTTTTTATTTTAGTTTAGTACATGGTGAAAGATATGGGTCTGGATTGCATCTTCTGCACGTGTCTAGCCAGTTTTCCCAGGACCGTTTATTAAAGAGGCTATCTTTCCTCTAATGTTCCGGCCCTTTTGTCAAAGATCAAATAGCTGAATGTGTCTGAGGTTGTTTCTGTACCCTCTGTTCTGTTCCAGTGACTCACGTGTCTGTTTTTTTGTCAGCGCCATGCATTTTTATCACTGTGGCTGTGTAATATAAATTAAGTCCAGGATTGTGGTGCCTCCTGCTTTGCTCTTGGTGCCCAGGATCGTTTTTGCTATTCTGGCTCTCTTCTGGTTCCATATGAATTTTAGGATTGTTTTCTCTAGTTCTGTAAGGAATGTTTAGCCCCTTTTAATAGCCATTTACTCTCAACTTCTATATACGACCTAACATTCTGGCACCTTCTGGCTAACACTCTTGGAATGTTTGGCTAAGCTTGATAAATCTCTATCCCCCACCGACCCTGAGGCTAAGAATGCTGTAAGATAACATCTGAATCCTGTAGAAGAGATTGCCCAGTTCGGGGAGGCCTGCCCAACTGGTGCTCCCACCAGCGTAACTAGCAATGTGTTGTTCTGTGGCTATGAAAGCTCATGTAGAGGAAGGAGCATCTGTGTGCACTGGTGTCGGCCGTGGTTCCAATGGGCAGGTGCCAGGACCTGCGAGCACACCGAGGCCTGGGAGCACAGCGTGAAGCTGGAGCGACTGAGCAGTCCCTGTCTTTTCCCAGGCCTGGCTCCCACTCAGCTGGCCGGGTGGTCTGGTGAGCGCCGAGCAGCCCTGGACCGCGGGCCGTCCTGGCAGATGCGAGGCGAGGAGTTGGATGAGTTGCACCACCAGGACACCAACTCAAGATGGGCTGCAGGAGAGACACAGCACATGTGAGGTCAGATGGACCGGCAAGGACAAGCAGCTGAGTGCCTTGGTGAAGCAGCTCGGACAGCAGCACTGGAAGTTCCTGGCCAGCCACTTTCCTAACCGCGTGGACCTTATAAATAAATAAGGGGAAAGCATAACTATCTGGTTGAACCCTGAGGTGAAAAAGTCCTGCTGAATTTAGGAGGAGGAGGGCTGTATTATTTGTTGGAATTTTTTGTTTGTTTGTTCACTTGTATTTAATTATTTATTTTTGAGACAGGGTCTTGCTATGTAGTTCGGGCTGGCCTTGAGCTCACTATGTAGCCCAGGCTGGCCTCGAACTCATGGTGATCCTCCTGCCTCAGCCTCCCAAATGCTGGGTTTATAGGTATGCACAACCATGCCTGGCTCAGGACTGCATCATCTGGGGAGGCCACAAATTGCTGGGCAACCGCTGGGCTGAGATCACCCAGATGCTGTTGGGGAGGGCAGAGAACGCACAATGCTGTGAAGAAGCTCTGGACCTCCACCATCAAAAGGTGGACACAGGAGGCTTCCCAAAGGCTGCAAGCCTGCTGTTACTTGCTGCTGGAGCTCAAGGACCAAGACAACCACCATGGTGCCCAGGCTATGGGAGGGCAGGGAAGTCTTATTACTAGCTGGCCCTAGAGCCCCTGCCTGAAGGAAGAGGAGGGCACTGAGGAGGAAGGCTCAGCAGCCACTACTTCTAAGGACCAGGAGCCTGTCCCTGAGGAGCTGGATGCAGTGCACACACCAGAGCCCCAGGAGGAATTCCTCAAGCAGGAAGATCAAGAGGGGTCTGCCAGAAAAGAGCCTGCCCTACATACAAGTAGGTGGTGCAGGCAGCAAATGCCCTCATCCTTGCTGTGGGCAGCAGCCTCTCTGAAGCCCTGGACTTGCCAGGTGTGGTGGCGCACACCTGCAATCCCAGCACCAAGGAGGCTGAGGCAGGAGGATTGCTCTAAGTTCAAGGCCAGCCTGGGCTATAGAGTGAGTTCAAGGCCAATTTGAACTACAGAGCAAAACTCTGTCCCAAAACAAACAAAAAACAAAAACAAAAACAAATCAAAACAAACAGACAAAGCCCTGGACATGATCAAGTTGGTCCAGATGCTTGGTGTGATCTGAGTAAATTCGATCTCCTCCAGGAGCCTTCTGCAGAGCCAGGGTCAGCAACAGCCCTGTGCAGCCCCAAGCATCTCAGCAGCAGCAGCACTGCCCCCCTGCTAGCCTGCTGCATCAGGGCCCGGTGTGTCTGCGTACCACCTGGACAGCCACACCATCTCAGACCTGAGCCACAGCAGCGGCACAGACTCATCATCCCCGTGGCCCCCAGCACTGAGGTCAGGGGCTCCAGCACTGGCACACTGGCCTCCGTGCTCAAACAGCAGAAGCAGCAGCGTGCGGCCACTGGACAGTGCCAGGCTGTCCTTCCTGGACTCCTGCAACAGCCTCACACCCAAGAGCCTGCCTGTCAAGGCCCAGCCCCTCTCACCCTCCCTGTTTCTGAAATTCCAGAGCAAACAGGACATCCTGGAGCTTGAGAGTTCCTCGCTGACACCCATTCCAGTGCACGGCCAAAATGTGGTGGTCACCACACCCTTGCACTGGGCCCTGGCCCAGAAGCACAGGGCATCTGCATCCCCAGATCAGAACACTCCACAGACAACATTCCTCACACGCCAACCCCGTCAGGAATGCCCTGGAGAAGGAGGAGCCGCGGTCCCTGACCTGGCCCCTGGAGGAGGATTTGAAGGAGGGCTGTGCTCCAGAGCTGGCATCGAGTTCATCATCGGGAGGATGTGAGGCCCGAGAAGCAGATGAGGAAGCCTGGGCTGTGGCAGAGCCCTATCAAGAAAGCCTGGAAATCTCTGGCTCTTGACATCTTGGGTGAGGACAGGAAGCTGATGTCACATTGCCCAAGTCTCTGCCCTTGCCAGGAAATGTCCCATCTAGCTCCTCCAGCCTCACCCTGCCACATACCAAAGAGGAACACAGCCTGCTCAACCAGTGCTTCCTGCAGGCCAAGCCTGAGAAGGTGGAAGCAGCCCAGAAGCCCTGGAGCAACTTTGCAGCCCCTGCCCCTGTGACGGTGCCTGCAGGGGGACCAAGACCAGCTCCTCATCAGGAAAAGCCCAGCAGCTCCTGGGCTGCTTGAAGCCCAGCCATATAGCTCAGACCCTCACCTCTCTCTGAGAGCCTTGGAGGGCATGTGCTGGTCTCATGGTGACAGGAACTGCAGGTGAGCTTTCCAGAGTCATACTCAGGTGACCTTCTGCAGGGAGCCTTCTACCACCAGCCCCTCCTCAAACTGCTCAGGGGATGCAGGAGGGCTGTACGCTATCCTGTCGCCAAGCCTGGCTTTGGGCGGCTCCTGGTGCTAACCAAACAAAGTCCCATTCCTACGCCTGCCTATCTCCTCCCCAGTGCCACAGGGGGCCCCACGGCTTCTCCCAAGCTCCAGGCAGAGCTCGCTTCATCTCAGACCCTTGCTTAGAACAGGGGACATGGCTGGGGTGCTCCTTTCCTCAACCCCTATTGGCATAGTCTCTTGAAAGAATAAATTGCCTTTCTTGTAAAATAAAACAAAACAAAACAAAAAACATGACCTCTTCCATAGGAGAACATATCACTCAGGTTTTCTTGAATCTGTTTTCCTGGTGGTAGTCACTTACTTGGGGCTCAAATCAAACTATTTTCTTATTTTTGTTTTGTTTTGTTTTGTTGTGTTGTTTTGTTTCATTTTTTGAGACAGCATCTTCCTATGTAGTTCAGAGAACCCTTGAACTCACCATGTAGCCTAGGCTGGTCTTGAACTCACAGCAATCCTCCTACCTCAGCCTCCCGAGTGCTGGGATTACACACATGTGCCACCATATCTGGCTTCTTAGTTCCTTTAAAGCAGAGTTAGGCAGGTGTGCTGGCGCATGCCTGTAATCCCAGTACTCTGGGAAGTGGAGGCAGGAGGATCACAAGCCTGAGCAATTTGGTGACTTAGCGAAACTCTGTCTCAAAATAAAAAAAAATAGCTGGATGTGGTGATGTACACCTGTCATCCCAGCACCCGGGAGGCTGAGGCAGGAGAATCACCAAGAGTTTAAGGCCAGCCTGGGCTCACGGTGAGTTGAAGACCAACCTGAACTACACAGCGAGACCCTGTCTCAGAAAATAAAATAAAGGACCGGTGATATGGCTCAGTGGCATAAGTGCCTGCCTGGCAAGCACGAGGTCCTGAGTTTGACTCCTAGTACCCACATAAATAAAATAAAATAAAATAAAATAAGTAATTCTAAAATGTGTCCGATCTTGTACTCGGAGTAACTAATTTAAAGATAACAATACGCAATGTATTAACCATTGTTACCCTCCTATTATGTTGTTCTGAAATTTTGTTCTATTTTTTTCTCTTTAAAATAAAAATTAAAAAAAAATGTGTTCAAAATGTCTTCTTGAGGAAAGAACATTTTAGATATATAACTGAATCTTTCTTTAATGACATATACCTTCCCCCTCCTTCCCCTTCTACCCTACTTCTTTACTTCCTCTCCTCCACAGGTTGTTTTTAAGCACCATAATGTGTCACCATTTTGGCCTGCGGGCAGAAAAGGTGTGGGCAGTGAGCTGGAATGGGCACTGAGCTGGGAGGACTCCTGAGGAATTGCCTCCTAGACTAAATTCTGACTCCCAGTTTGTTCATGAGGACTTGCTTCTTTTCTCCTAAAGGTTGATAGCGCAGGGGAAAAAAAAAAAAAATCAACCTCACTGTGAATTCTTGGTAATTGAGTTCAAATTAATCAGGATTTACCCTCGGACAAGGCCCGGACACTAGCACGGTCCTGCTGAATGGACTAGAACACGGGGCGGGAGTTGCGTAGGTCTGAATTTGAATCCTAGTTTTCGCCATTTCCAGCGCTGTGGTCGTACGTAACTGACCTTTCTGGAACACTCACTGTGCATTGGCACCGTCGAATGCTTCCCAGGTGTTACCTCAGTTGAGCACTGACCTCTAAGAGCATTGCAGAAAAAAATCCCAGGAAAAGCATGTACCCTCCCTGACTCTGAATTTCTACATCTGCATAGCAGAAACAAAAATAGGCATCTGACAGGTTGGTTGGGTGGATTAAGTGTTGAAAATCCCTCAGCGCTGAGCCAGGCCCAGGGTGTGTACACAGCAGGTGTGGCTCCAAGGACACATCACTGTACCAAATGTAGTCTGGCTAGATGCTCTGCTGGGGAATCAGGGTTTTTTCTTCCTCCTTTTCTTCTTCTTTTTTAAAATTGCTATGAATTGAACCCAGGGCCTCATGAATGCTATGCAAGTACTCTACCACTGAGTTATACTCACAACCCCCAAGTTTTCTTTTCCTCCTCTTCCTCTTCCTCCTCCTCCTTCTTTTTTTCTTTTTTGGTGCTGTGCATTGAACCAAAGCCTTACGTATGCTAGGCAAGTGCTCTACCATTGAGCTACATCCCCACAACCTCCCTCCCCCTTTCTTCATTTTAAAAGGAAAGTGTGCTGTGGTCTGGCTGTGCCTTGCTGTTTTATTGAATCCCAAGCAGGGTTGCTTCCACCCTCTGAGGATCCTTCCTACCAGGGTCTAAACCTAACTTCACCCAGTTTACTTAAGAGGATAGAAATCTTCGGAGACCCAGCCCTGTGCTGATGAGTCCTCCTTCTCATCACTGCTTCCCTGCCCTTAGCAGGATGCAGGTGGTAAGGAAAGAACCACTCTGTTAGTCTGAACACCTACTCAGACAGGTCTCTTTCCCTGTCTGGGCCTCAGGTACCTTTACAGCAGGTGACTGCTGTAGTCTATGGCTCCAGTTGGAGTTCACCACGCATGATCCTGCGGTCACCTCTGCTCCCTTCCCCATCACCTATGGCTGGCAGAGCGGAAGACAGGCCAGGGTCCAGCTGCAAGACCTGTGGCAGCAGGAGTTCTCAGTGATGACCCCAGGACAATAAAGGAGGCCAGCTGCCCCTGCCAACACAGGAGAGGCCAAGCAGGTCGGCAGCTTTCTGGCCACCCGATTGGCTATATAATTTGCTGGGCCCTTATTCAAAAGTTAAGAATTTCAAGAACATTAAACCAAGAGCAGGGACCTTGTCAACTCAGGGCCTCGTGTGACTGCACAGGTCACACGCCTGTGAAGCTGACTCTGCCTAGCCACCCTGGAACACAGTATCAGAGGATCACTTTCTCTTGATCCCACAGGCCTGTGGGGTCCCAGGGCACCCTCTGTTGCTCCATCTGAATGAGAGTCCTAGCTGTAGCTTTACAGAGGGAATTCTGGCCGAGAATAGGCCCTACTAAGTAAGGCTGGGCTTCTTAGGAGGAGTGTTGGATGGGACAGGGGTGATTAATCCATCTGGCCTCCTTTTCCTTGTGACAGAAGCTACAGATCTAGTGAGGCTCTTTGATGAGCTCTGATTGACACAGGGCCAGGTGGTGAGGGCTGGGAACGAGGCAGACTTGGGCCTTTAGAGCCAGAGACTCTGGAAGGACATTAGAAGAGCAAGTGTATAGGAAAAAACACTGGACATAGATTCAAGAGACCTGGGCCTGAGTTGGTGTCACCTTAGGCAGTCACTGCTGCTCTCCGAGTCTCAGTGTTTCCAATGATCATTGCCTCGTGGACCTCTTAGGGTCAGATGAACACAGTCCCACAGAAAGGAAACCGTCCTGAGCATTCCTAAAAGCGGCAGAGTCTGTTCACATGCTTGGGGGGGTCAGAGGTTACACAAGTCCCATCTCCAACAGCTCCCAGCTGTGGAAGCCAGAGCCAGTCACTTAACCTCTGCCGGCCTTAGTTTCCTCAGCTGTAAGATGGATAATAATAATATTAGTGTTGTGAGGATTCAGATAGCATAATGTGTGCCCTGGAAACATACTGATGACTTTAAATTTGGGCTCTGCCATATACCAAATAATATGTGGCCATAGGTAAATAAACATGTCTGAGCTTCAATTTTCTCATGTGGGAGGTAGGAATAATGATGATAGAAATTACTTGAAAGCTTGCTGTGTGCTGGGCACAGTGGCACACACCTGTAATCAAAACAGTCTAGGACGCTGAGGCAGGAGGATCACAAGTTGGAGGCCAGCCTTGGAATGTGGCAAGACCCTGTCTTAAAATAAAAATGAAAATAGGATTGGGCATGGTGACTCACACCTATAATCTCAGCACTCTGAGAGGCTGAGGCAGAGGACTGCAAGTTCCAGTCCAACCTGGGCAACTTACTAATTCAGTGAGACTCTGTATCAAAATAAAAATTAAACTGAACATGGTGACACATGTCTGTAATCCCGGCACCTGGGAGGCTGAGTCAGGAAGCTTGCCATGAGTTTGAGGCCAACCTGGGCTACATAGAGTGAGTGCAAGGCCAGCCTGGACTACATAGCAAGACTCTGTCTCAAAATGGACAAATAAATAAATGAATAAATAAATAAATAAATAATTTTAAAAGCCAGGGATGTAGCCCAGTGCAAAGGCAATGGGTTCAATTCTCAGTACCAGAACAAACAACAAATAAACAAACAAAAAGCAGAATGCTGATCGAAATGTGGACAGTAGCTGGGCATGGTGGCACACACCTATAATACCAGCACTTGGCAGGATGAGGCACGAGAACTGTCATGAGTTCAAGGCCAGCCTGAACTACATAGCAAGACCCTGTCTCAAAAAAAAAAAAAAAAATGTGGACAGTAAAGGCCAGGCTCAGAAGGTTTCAGTTGGGAACAAGGACTACATTGGCAATTGGACTAGAGGCCATGTGTATTATACTCTGGCAGAAAATTTGTCTACATTTGCCCATATCCTGAGACTTTATGGGAGGCTGAGTTTAAGGGCAGTAGAATATTTATTTTGGTAGAGGAAATTTCAAGACAAGCCATCATTCAAGCTGTGGCATGGGTACTGCTTGCTGCTTTTAGCCAGATTTATAGTGAGAACTGGGGGCAAAAAGCAGAGCAGAAAAATTTGAAGACCTTAAATTTTGGTCCAGAAGGAGCCATGTGTAAAGTTGGGGCCAAAGAAAATGTGGCCACTGAAGAGATTAGCACCACTAAAAAGAAAACAGCCAGGTGTGGTGGTGTGCGTCTATAATCCTAGCACTTGGGAGGCTGAGGCAGGAGGATTGCTGTAAGTTCGAGGCCAGCCTGAACTACATAGTGAGATCTTGTCTCAAACAAACAAACAAACAAACAAACAAACAAACAAAAAACAAGTAGTTTGTATAGGGATGAGAAGATGCCAAAGAGGAGAAGGAGGACAAAGAGAAGGAGGAAGATGATGAGAAGGAAGAATACGAGGAGGAAGAAAGATGCCTTGCAGACATCCCAGAAATCTGCAAGACCTTACCCTCATGAGCTTAAGGGTGCAAGGTGTAAACTTTTCATTTGATAGGACAGCCCCTGGAATGTGTGCTCAAGAAGGGAATTGGTTCCCCTAGGGAATTGGTTCCCCTAGATTCATTCCATTGAGCTCAACAATCCAGGCATTCAGATGCCACTGCAGCCATGGTCCAAAGAGGCCTGACTGCTGCTCCCCTTGACAGCAGACCTTGACATCATCTGCATGATGCTAGTTTTACCAGTGTGCAGAATGCAAGAGTGGGGTCAGAGAGCCTTCCACCCAGATTTCAGAGGAAGGCCTAGAAGGCCAGGCAAGAAGGCCTAAGTGGGCAGTGCATGAAGCTGTGGGAATGAAGCCAAAGGGGCAGTGCAGACTCCCGGAAGTCAGAGATACAAGGAATATGAAATATTTGCCAAGGAAAGCTGCAAGCAGTGAGTGGATTGAGCCCAACTAATAGACTATATGAGCTTCAAATGGCAAGGCCTTAGGGGTGAAGCTGCCCAAACCCTCTGAAACTCACAACTCACAGCCATGTAACCTGGATGCCAGATATGGAGCTACAGGACTTAATATTTGCTCTGCTAGGTTTGGTCTTGCTTCACTTCAATTGTGTTCTATGTTCTTATTCTTCCCTCTTGGAATAGAATATTTACCCTTGGGATTATGTAACTTATTTTTTCTTTTTACAGAAGTTCACAGCTAAGAGTTTGTCTTGAGTCTCAGAAGAGACTTGGACTTGGACCTTTTTTTGTTTTGTTTTGTTTTGTTTTGAGATAGGGTCTCACCATGTAGTTCAGGCTGGCCTTGAACTCACTATGTAGCCCAGGCTGGCCCCAAACTCATGGTGACCCTCCTGCTTCAGCCTCCCAAGTGCTGGGACTACAGTTGTGCACCACCATGCCTGGCTTGGACTTGGACTTTTGAAAAATGTTGGAACTGTTGAGACTTTGGGGAAGGGATAATTGAATTTCCAGTTGTACACAGGATAGTTGTATTATGTTAGAGGGAATTATAAACTTGTTATTGTCTTTATTTGGAGATTACATATGCTTTATACTTTAATCTAAAGTTTTGTTTTGTTTTGGTACCAGGAATTTAACTCATGACCTCCTGCTTGCCAGGCAGGTGCTGTGCCACTGAGCTATATACCTGGCCCTATGCTTTATACTTTAAAGAGATATGTTTGGGTATAAAGTTGGCAGGAGGTGGTATGTGGTGGTTAGGGTGAAACGTCAACTTGATTGGGCTTGGGATTTGCCCAGGGGGTTGGTGGAGCACACTTCTGGGAGAATCTTAGAATGTCTGGGTCATGGGAGTGTGGCCTTGGGGGTCTATGTGTGGTCCCTGACTCCTTCTGCTCTGGTGCTGCTCCCCTGTTCTTCTTCCTGGTCACCATGAACTAAGCAGATTTGTTCTGCCATACCATTCTGCCATAATGTTCCTGCCTTGGAACCAACTGACCATGAACTGGATCCCCTGAAACCATGAACCAAATTAAACGTCTTCTCCTTTAAATTATGAGTGATAGGTATGTTGTCAAGCAATAGGAAAGCTGACTAATACATTCCACAATGTTTCCTCTCCTGAGAGCCTAGGAAAGAACAGGATCAGTAAGGAATAGTTGAGAAAAACTTGTTCAGGAAGAAACTTTTTTTTAATTTTTGCAGTGCTGGGGATCAAACCTAGGCTAGCAGGCAAGCTCTGTATGGCTGAGCAATATCCCCAGCTCTAAAAAAGCAAATGCACAGAAATAACTAGAACACAGACAGTGTTTGCTGTCATTATCATCATTCCTGTAACTGTCACAGAGACCAGACAGTGTAGGAGGAGACACTGCATAAAATTTGCACATGAATTAGGGCTGACTGCAGCTACTTTCTGTGTGACCTTGGGCATGGCATTTACCTTCTCTGAATCTGAGGTTCCCCACATGTGAAAATAAAGAGCCAGACAAAATGAACTCTGGACCTTTTTCTTTTTCTCCCCTTCTCTTCTATTCTTATTTTGTTTTGAGGGTTTTGTTTGTTTGTTTGTTTGTTTGTTTGTTTGTTTTTGAGATGAGGTCTCGCTATTTAGTTCAGCTATTTATTTAGCTGGGTTTGACCTGACTATGTAGCCCAGGCTGACCTTCAACTCACATCAATCCTCCTGCCTCAGCCTCCCAAGTGCTGGAATTACAGGCATGCGCCACCATGCCCGGTTTAGCTTTCATTTTCTAATGTGACATTGGATACATTTTTTTCCCAGTACTTTACTGTGTGGGAGTTACAGGCTACTCATGGTGGAAGGTGGTGAAGGAGGCTGCCCCAGAGTCTGGCCTCCTGGACCGTACAGTCTAGTCCAGAAGCAGGCACTGCACAAGTCTTTACAAGTGTGAGCAGTGTGATGAAAGCAGAGTTCCGAGCAGGTAGATATGCATGGCCTGCGGCTTCAGGGAGGAAAGCACAGTGAGTGGAGGACAGGGCTTCCCAGGGAAGCAGGAGCAGTGGGTGGCGAAGACACGGGGATAGTGAAAGCTCATGCATGAGAGGTTGGGAACCATGTTTAAGAGGGAGAGTGGGAGGATCTGGGGCTGCAAACTCTGCAGGGCCCAAGTACGGAAGAACTTACATCCCCAGCAGGGTTAAGAATCATGTCTGACACGGTGGTGCATGCCTGTAATTCCAGCACTCTGAGTGGCTGAAGCAGGAAGATTTCAAGTTTGCGCCCAGCCAGGGCAATAATCAATTTAGGGAGATCTTGTCTCAAAATTAAAAAAATAAAAAAGGGCTGAGGATGTAGCTTATTGTGAAGGCCTGGGGTTCAATCCCCAGTACTACACACACACACACACACACACACACACACACACAATATTTATGGAAACCTCTTGAAGGATGCCATGACCAGCTCTGCCATGGAAAAAGATCTCCATCTGGCTACAGTTGGAGTGAGAAAGGAGCTGGGGGAGAGCACTGCAAGATGCAAATGAGTTCACATCTGTCTTGCCCCTTGCTTGGGGCAGGGGCCGCTATCTGGATCCTCTTCCCTCTCTGTTCAGGGGGCTGCTGGCTACTATCAAGCACCGCTGAGCTTCTTCCAAAAGTTCTTTACTTTTTCCAGCTAAGACTTCTGTGTCTTTGGAGAGTGCCACAGGGGTCTACATGTGGCACAATGAGTGAGCACCTTTGCTGTGAGCTCCAGGTCCCAACTAGCCAAGTGCATGGAAATTCTTATCCCTTGCTTCAGGGCTTCTACCGCTCTACAAATAATTCATTGAGCACTTGGTCAGTGCCAGGCACTGGGCATACAGTGATGACCAAGGCAGACACAGCCTCTGGCTTCTAGGTGGCAAGGGGGAAGGAGAATAGATGATAAACGTGAGCACACATATACATTTGTGGAGTTGGGGATGGAACCCAGGGCCTTATACATGAGAGGCAAGTGTTCTGCCCTGAACCGCACCGGCAGCCCAAGCACACATATGTAAGGCTGTTTCGGAGAGTGCCAAGGGCTGTGAGGGGCCACTTCAGCCAGCACGGCTGAGAAGCCTTTGTGAGAAGGCAGCAGGTAAGCTGGATGATGAGAAGCAGCTGAGAGAAGAGCAGAGCTGAACGATCCAGGCCAAGAGGAAAATAAGTGCAAGCATGAGGCAGAATAACCCCGGCGTTGGGTATTGATGGCAGCAAAGAGGCCATGATGGCTGGGGTAGAGAAGTGAATGGGTTGTGGCGGTGTGGGAGAAGAGTGGGCAGGAACCAGATCATGGGGGCCTTGAGAGCCACATTAGAGACTCGGAAGGGTTTTAGCAGAAGCATGGATTATGGAGGAGCAGGGGAAAGTATTAAGAGGGAGGCCAGTTACAGTCTATTGTGGAGGCCCAGGCAAAGATGAGGAAGACACACGAACTTTGATCTGGGTGCGGTGACATGCCTGTCATTCCAGCTCAGGAGACTGACGTGAGAGGATTACTTGAGCTCAGGAGTTCAAGGCCAGTCTAGGCAACATGGCAAGACCCCATCTCAAAAATAAAATAAAGATGGACTAGAATGAGAACATCAGAGGCTGAGACAGATGGAAGGATTAAGGATATATTTGGAGGATAGTGACTGATCTCTGACCTCGATCCTTATTCCTCCTTCCCAAACTCTTCACCTGTGAATGAAGCTAACCTGAAAGATGTCAACGGCCCTGAGATTCTGAGAATGGTTCTGCGCTAATCCGGTGGGAGGCAGCACAGCCAAGTGGCTAAGAGCTTAAGTCTGGACATCATGGCAATGGGTTTGATTCCTGATTCTGTCTGACCGTGGGCTTTAAGCAATCTCTTTAACCACTCCGTGCCACAGTTTCCTCATCTATTAAATGGAAATGCAAACAGTAATACTCCTTCCTGGTGAATAAAGAATGTAAAGGACTCAAAACAGGTTCTGGTACATAGGAAGGCTCATTCAATGTTAGTCATTACATTAAAAAAAATTTTTTTTCTAACTTTGTATTCGTAGGTACATGTTTGCAGTACATAATGATTACATTCCTCCTGGAGAGTTGGTACATGGACATAACAGCTCTCCATTCCTTTTGCATTCCCTTTACTTATTCCCTCTGCCTAGGTTGGTTATCACTTACCATCAGGTAGAGGCATTTATCTGTCTCTTCTGGTTTTGAGGTTTGGAGTACAGAACAAGTACCAGTTGACCAATGACATTCTTGATAGGATTTGGTTACTATCATGACCTCATGTCCTCCTAGTCCTGACCTTTGACCCCTTGTGGCACAGCTCCCTCTGGGGCAGGTAGCTTTCTGCCATCCTTAGACCAGAGCCACGTAGAGTACATGCTTGTTGTTCCAGTACTCTGAGAGACTCCAAGAAGATCTCAAGTTCAAATTCAACCTGGAGGGTCAGGGATATAGCTCAGTGGCACAGCGCCTGCCTGGCAAGCTCGAGGTCATGAGTTCGATTCCCGGTGCAAAAACAAAAAAACAACAAAAAAATTCAACCTGGGGCAACTTGGTAACTTAGTGATTATAAATAAACTCAAAACGTGGTGCATGCCTGTAATCCCAGCACTTGGGAGGTTGGGGCAGGAGGATTGCCTCAAGTTTGAGGCCAGCCGGGGTTACAAAATGAGTTCAAGGGCAGCAGCCTGGACTATAAAGCAAGATCTTGTCTCAAAACTAAAACAAGGGCCGGTGAGATGGCTCAGCGGCGTAAGCGCCTGCCTTGCAAGCGCGAGGGCCCGAGTTCGACTCCCGGATCCCACATACGAAAAAGGGGCCAGTGATATCGCTCAGCGGCATGGGTGCCTGTTGGCGCGCGAGGTCCTGAGGTCGACCCCCCCGGTACCCACAAAAAAAAAAAAAAATCAAAACTAAAACAAACAAAAAAAAACTTTAAAAATTTTAAAATTAAATAAAATAAAAACTTTAAAATGGTCTGGGGATGTAGCTCAGTGCAAAGGCCTTACATTCAATACTTGGTGGTCAAAATGGGGGAGAACATGATTTGCGTTTTTTTCTGAGGCACTCAGGGATTTACAAGCAGTTTTTGTTTAACTGCAAAATAAAAATTTTTAAAAAGAAAAAAAAAAAACAGTGACTCTTCACTTGGCCTACAGATGTCCAATAGGTAACTAAAGGTAGAACAAAGCTTGACCGTCATATTGTATCCTTTAATACCTTAAAATTGTGGGTCAAATCCCTTCTCAATCCAGAGTATAGGCAAGTTAATCATTTTGGGAGTAACTGCCTGAAAGTTGGCAAAAACAAGGTTGATTAGCTCTAATTTTATGTAACCTATCTCATCCCCCTTCAAGCCTGAGGTCACCAAAATAAGAGATTTACAGGGTCACTCAGCTGTGCCCAGAAGTCTCCAGTCACTCCCCTAAACCTACTGTCACCCAGGATTCCAGCACAGCCTCCACAAAACTGAGCCCCAGTTGCCCCCCTTAAGCAATAAGGACTTCTGCAGCCACCTTTTTGAAACCAGAATTGAGTTAATAACCACACTCCAGCAAGGCCCCAGCAAATGCCAAAAACCGGGCCTCAGCTTATTGTACAGAGGCAAGTCTGATCCTTTTCATCAAAACTGTGCCCTCTAGCCAGGCATGGTGGCACACGCCTGTGATCCTAGCACTCAGGAGGCTGAGGCAAGAGGATTGCTGGGAGTTCAAGGCTAGCCTGGACTACATAGTGAATTCAAGACCAGCCTAAATGGCAGTTCTTTCCCACTTTGTTTTTTGTTTTTTGTTTTTTGTTTTTTTTCCCGTGGCAAATAGCATACTCCCACTTTGTTTTTTTACCAGTACTGAGGATTGAATATAGAGCCTTTGCATTAAGCTATATCCCCTAACCATTTTTATTGTTTATTTTTGAGACAGAATCTCACTATGTTGCTAAGTAGCCTAGGCCGGGCTTGAACTTGTGATCCTCCTGCCTCAGCCTCCCAGAGTACCAGGAAAACAGGTGGCTGCCACCACACTCAGACCCCTTCTTTATTTCATCTTACTTTCTAACTGCCTAAGAAAAAGCCCATATCTCACTGGTATGCCCTGAAATGCTTTTTTCTGATGATGTAACCATGGGGGTAAAATAAATCTTTAAAAATTAGGACTTTTTCTTTTAGAGATGCGCTGCTTCTCCATGCTTCTACCTGCTTGAGTGAAATCTGCCCTGGACCCCCACCCCACCCCCATGCCAAGGATTCAATACTTCCCATCTGGGCCAGTGCTTGTTTAAATATGCATATGGATACGTCCTGGCTTCTGTTCTACCCCTTCTGTAAAGCGGAGTGCTTCTGGACTTTTGAAGGGGTGGACTAGCTGCCCCCCATTGTGGCCAAATAGTAAATAAACTCATTTTTCCTTTTTTTTTTTTCAGTACTGGGGAATGAACACAAGGCCTTTGTACTGAACTATATTTCCAGCCTTTTTTTTTTTTTTGAGTCAGGGTCTCACTAAATCACCGAGTCACCTTAGCTGGACTGGAGAGCAGGCAGTACCATCACGCCTGGGGAAGGAGCAACTTGTTATGGGTTGGGAGGCGGAGTTGAAAAGGGACTCTGAAGCAGGAGATCAAGTCTGGAGCAAACCAGAGAACTCACTAGGTGGAATGTGTCAAAGGCCCTAAAAACCCAGAGGACACGTGCAGAACACAGGACCCAAAATGATTCCATGGCTCCTGAGCACGGCACACAGGAACAATCAGAAAGTGATATTTTCAGCCCTCATTTGAAACTGGTGCTGTTTGTAGGACCAATCAGAAAGGCTCTTTTTTGTTTTGTTTTGAGACAGCGTCTCACTGTATAGTTCAGCCTGGCCTTGAACTCACTATATAGCCCAGGCTGACATCAAACTGGTGATCCTCCTGCCTCAGCCTCCTGAGTGGTGGGATTACAAACACGTATAGACACATACTACCATGTCCAGCAGAAAAGTGTTTTTTTGGGTTTTTTTTTTTTTTTTTTTTTTGTCTTTTTGAGACAGGGTTTCACCATGCACTTCAGGCTGGCCTTGAACTCACTTTGTAGCCTAGGCTGGCCTCGAACTCACAGCGATCCTCCTGCCTCAGCCTCCCAAGCATTGGAATTACAGGTGTGTGCCCCCATGCCCAGCAAAAGTGCTATTTTTAATCCTTCATTTACATCTGATGGGACACCAAGTGAATCTTTCCATAGGACAGTTTAAATCTGGCACCAAGCCAAGTGAGTTTTTGCTAGGACAACTGTCTCAATGCTTTACTTGCATGAAGGGGAAGCCCCAGGAATTTTAGATATAAAAGACCCCTTTCTCTCATCCTCAGGGCTACTGTGGGTCTGTTCACCAGCCTGCTTTTGCCCCGTAGAACATACCTCTTTTCTACCTTCAATAAACACACAGTTTCACTGCCTTCTCTGTGCATCTTCTCCAATTCTTTTTTCAGGACATCAAGAACCTGGAAAGAATCCTCATGGGATCCTCCATCAGTTACAACTCCAGAGCTGGTGATAGAGATCCCTAAAGTCCTAGCACTAGGGAGGCTGAGGCAGGAGGACTGCAAGTTAAAGGCCAACCTGGGCTACATGTGGGACCCTTTCTCAAAAAACAAAAACAAAAACAAAAAAATCTTCCCCAAACAAAAACCAAACAAGTGAAAAAGGAGAAGGAAGAGGAAAAAGGGGTCTTGGGAATCCCAGTGTCCAGCTTCCCTACATCCCAGAGTAGAAACTGTGACCCTCGAACAGCTCTCCCTGCGGAGGCAGTGTGCAGGCGGGGCCTCTTCCTGTCAGGTGCTGCTGCAGCCACACCTCGGTCCCCATCCACTGGGGGATGTTGACCCGGCTGTGACTTCCTGGGGCAGGGGCAGGGTTGTGGTGGCCCTGTGCCCCCAGAAGAGGGAAAGGTGGAGGTGGGGAATGGTAGTGAAATGCTACAGCCCTACAAGCAGAAGTCATCAGCTAGGATTTCTTTCTGCCCAAGGGAAGAGATGTCAAGAGGAGGAGGGCCTGGGAGATGATCAAAGCCCAGGTATTTCTTCCTTCCTACTGGGAACAAAGAATGAGACTTTGTACCTTCAACTATCTAAAGCTGAGCTCCACCCTAGGCCTCACTGACAAGGTGCTCGGGAGATAACCCAAACCCTCTACCATACTACAGAGCTGTGTCCCCAGCCCAGAGAGAAATTCTTCCCAAAGGTGTTCATTAGCGAGCTTGGAGCAGTAACATAGGCCTGCAACCCCAGCTACTTGGAAGGCTGAGGCAGGAGGTTCATAAATTTGAGACCCTGTCTCAAGATAAAAAACAAGAAATAAAAAGGGCTGGGGTAGCTCAGTGGTATAGCACCGTGAGGTTCAATCCCCCCCCATCATTAGCATTGAAATGTTTGCTATCTTTCCGTCAAAACTCCTCTCCTCCATTTATCTGTATCTCTCTTGTCCTCTCCTGAACGTGCAGCCCACTTAGATCTGGCCGTCTCCAAGGTCAACACAGGTCCACCTGTCTTGTAGTCTAAGGACCTCATCAGTCTCTTCCTTGCTTAACTGCTCAGAAACGCTGAGCCGGCTGGTGCTCTCAGCTTCTAGCAATTCTGGGACCTCTGGGGCTGGACCACTGCTCTGGGGCTTTCTCCTCTGCCTCCTTGCTTCCTTGTCTGCATTTTTCTGAGTCTGCCAGAGCTTTAGCTCCACAAGGACCATCTGACATCTTCACCTGCATGAACCACCAGTAACTTCTACCCACAAACTGAACTCACCATCTCTGTCCCCAGATTCCTGCTGTCCCCCTGTCTCTTTGGTGGAAAGACAATCCAGTTGCAGGCAATCCTTCATGTTATCTCTCTCCAGCTTTCACTCTCCATCAATTGACAAAGCCTGAATTTTCACCTTCCATGTTCCTTGTGGCTTCAGTCCTCTCCATTTCCACTGTCCACCTCTCTCAGGACTCCTGCAGTAGCTTCCTGATTAGTTTCCCAGCAGCTGTCCTGGTGGGGCACTTGTTCCTTCCTCCTCATCACAGCCAGAGTGGTCTTCAAACAGGCCACTGGGATTGGCTGGTCAGCCTATGTTTTTAGGTGCAGGGAGGGGCTATTATTTATTTTTGTGGTATTTATTTTTGGATTGAACCCATTGCCTTTGCACTGAGGTACATCTCCAGCTGTTTTTATTTATTATTTTTTTTTCTTGGGCAGTTTATTGAGCAGAATTCTTGAAAGGTCAAAATATATACCAAGGCAGCAGGTACTTATTTATTTATTTATTTTGTGTGTGTGTGTGTGTGTGTGTGTGTGGGTACCGGGGGTCGACCTCAGGACCTCGCGCGCCAGCAGGCGCCCGTGCCGCTGAGCGATATCACCGGCCATTTTTTTTTCGTATGTGGATTCCGGGAGTCGAACTCAGGCCCTCACGCTTGTCAGGCAGGCGCTTACGCCGCTGAGCCATCTCACTGGCCCTATTTATTTATTTTTGAGGCAGGGTAAGTCATTAAGTCTCTGAGGCTGGACTTGATCTTGCGATCCTCCTGCTTCAGCCTTCCACAGTGCTGGGATCACAGGTGTGTGCCACCATGCCTGGCTGGGAGGAGCTATTTAAAGGTATGTATCCTGGAAGAATTTTGGCAAAAGTATTTCTCATAGATCTTCCTCTAGCCTTGAGGTCTCCCTAACTTTGTAATGGGGATTGAACCCAGGGCTTTGTGCATTTGTGCATACTAGGCAAGCACTTTACTATGGACTGCTTATTAAAAAAAATTTATTAATACATGTTTGTAGTACATAATGATTACATTCATTGTGGGGGGATGGTACATGTATATAATACATATCAATTCTTTTTTTCCCCTTTCTTTCTGCTCCCCTTTAAAAAAAATTTTTTTGCCAGCATCAGATTCATTTATTATATAAGTTCTTATGATAGTTAATTATAATAAATACAGATTAACAGAGACTAACAGGCCAAAAAAAATATATAAAATACATAAGATAATTATACTATGTTAAGGTACACTCTTAGATACACTGGTCATGCTGGATTACAATAACTTTTTTTCTCTCTCTCTTTTCCCCTATTTTCTGTCTTTTATTTTTTTATTTTTTTGTGGGTACCGGGAGTCGACCTCAGGACCTCGTGCGTCAGCAGGCGCTCGTGCTGCTGAGCGATATCACTGGCCCTTTTTTCGTATGTGGGATCCGGGAGTCGAACTTGGGCCTTCGCACTTGCCAGGCAGGTGCTTATGCCACTGAGCCATCTCACCACCCCCTGTCTTATTTTGTACTTTATTTATATATTGGGTTTCTCATATGAGAAACCATGAAATATTTAAGCTTGTGTGCCTGATTTATTTCACTTAACATTATCTTCTCAAGGTGCACCCATTTTCCTATAAATGACTCAAGTTTATCCTTCTTTATAGCACAGTAGTACTTCATTGTGTATAAATACATTTTTTTATCCATTCATCTGTTGATGAACATATAGGCTGCTTCCAAGATTTAGCTATTATGAATTATGCTGTTATAAATATGGATATGCATAGATCACTGTAATATGATGTCCTTACCTCAGGAAGATATTTAGAAGGGGAATAGCTGGGTCAAATGGAATTTCTGTTTTTAATTTTTTGAGGAATCTCCATACTGATTTCCACAATGGTTGTACTGGTTTACATTCCCACCAAAGATGCAGAAGAGTACCTTTTTCCCCACAGCCTTGCCAGCACGTGTTATTATTAGATTTCTAAATGATCTAAATGATAGCCATTCTTTCTGGAGTAAGATGGAATCTCATTGTAGTTTTTTTTCTTTTTTTTTTTTTTTTTATGTGGGTACTGGGAGTCGACCTCAGGACCTCACGCTTGCCAGCAAGCGCTTGTGCCGCTGAGCGATATCGCTGACCCTGTTTTCCTTTATGTGGGTTCTGGGAGTCAAACTCAGGACCTCACACTTGCCAGGCAGGCGCTTATGCCGCTGAGCTATCTCACTGGCCCTCAGTGTAGTTTTATTTTGCATTTCTCTAATGGCCAGTGATGTTGAACAGCTTTTCATGTGTTTATTGGCCATTTGTACTTCTTCATCTGAGAAGCATCTATCCAATTCAGATGCCCATTTTTTGATTGGGTCTTTAAACTTGGGGGGGCTCTAATTTTTTGGGTTTGTTATATATTCCAGATAATTAGTCCTTTGTGTGAGAAGAAGAGGGCAATTTTTTTTTTCCCATTTTTTGCGCTGTCTCTTCACTCTGTTGATAGTTTCCTTTGTGCACAGGTTTTTATGAGAGATTTGATGAGATCCCAGTTTTTGGTTCATGGTGTAGTTCTTGTGCAACTGGGGCTCTGTTCAGAAAGTCTTTGCTTACACCTATGTCTTCAAGAATTTTACCTATTTTTGTCTTCCAGCAGATTTTTTCTGTTTTAATATTTAGATCTTTGATCCATTATGATTTTACCTTAGTGACAATGAGAGATATGAGCCTAGGTTCAAGCTTTTGCATGTGGATAGCCAGTTTTCCCAGCATGATTTGTTAATGGAGCCACCATATGGCACCTTTGTCAAGGATAAGATAGTTGGATGTGGCTGGAGTTGTTTCTGTATCCTCTATTCTGTTCCATTGATCCACAAGTCTGTGTTTTGTTTTGTTTTGTTTTGTTGTTATTTGAGATAGGGTCTTGTTTTGTATTGCAGGTTGGCCTTGAACTCAGTATGTAGCCCAGGCTGGCCTCGAACTTTCGGGGAACCTCCTGCTTCTTCTGAGTGCTGGGAATACGGGTGTGCGCCACCACGCCTGGCTGCCATGCCATTTTTATCACTTTGTAGTATAATTTGAAGTCTGAGATTGTGATGCCCCCTTGTTGCCCAGAATTGCTTTTGCTATTCTAGGTTTCTTTCAGTTCCATATAAATTTTAAGAGTGTTTTCTCTAGTACCATGAGGAATACTATTGGTATTTTGTTGGTTTTGTTGTTGTTGTTGTTTGTTTGTTTTCTGTTGTTTGAGACAGGGTCTCAGCATGCAGTTAAGGCTGGCCTCCAACTCGCAGCAGTCCTCCCGCCTTAGCCTCCTGAGTGCCGGGATTACAGGCATGTGACATCATATCTGGTTTACTATTGGTATTTTGACTGAGATTGTGTTTAATTTGTATAACAGTTTTGGAAGTATAGCTGTATTGAGTCTGCCTCTCCAGGAACAGGGGATTACTTCCCATTTTCTGATGTGCTCTTCGATCTCCTTTTTCAGAGTACTATACAGTTTTCATTGTAGAGGTCTTTCACTTCTTTGGTTAGGTTAATGTCACAAAGGTAATACGAGTTTGGTTCACAGAGAAATAGCAACAATTATGCAAACCTGGTAATATCAAGCAAATTGGCTACAGTAGTATCATCCAAGACAAACTGCATATTAACATACTATAAGAATGTATTACACACCACCCCTAACCTTAGAAAAGAAATCCACAATTATGGTGTAAGCATTAAGACAACCCAGGTACTGATTTACAGGTAATACATACTAAATGTGGAAGCTATATTTCCGTTAATGGTAGAAAAGAATTCCATGGTTAACTATAGTTAACTATCAAAAAGATTAATAAAGCTTTACTGATGGGCCGGTGAGATGGCTCAGCGGCATAAGCGCCTGCCTGGCAAGCGCAAGGTCCTGAGTTCGACTCCTGGAACCCACATACGAAAAAGGGGCTGGTGATATCGCTCAGCGGCATGGGCGCCTGCTGGTGCACGAGGTCCTGAGGCCGACCCCCGCTACCCACAAAAAAAAAAAAAAAAAAGCTTTACTGTTAATATTATTAAAGATACAGGGTTTGAGAATTGGGGAAATGCAAGAGAAAAATTTTGAAATTTTATACCATATGATATGAGAAGGAAGAAAGAGAAGTGGTACAAAGGAGCTTATTGGAGAGTAGAAGGATATTTATAGAATTAGGTAAAGTAAGAGAAAAGTATGAGAAATAGAAGATAAAAGTAAAAGAGGAAAATAAAAAAATTACATGGGAAGTGAAAATGAAAGATAAAGATTAAAGGGAGAAAAATTAAAAGGAAGAAGCAGAAAATATAAAGAAAAAAGAAAAAGATAAGAAGCAAGGAAGAAGGACCAAGGTAGTAAACTGGTGAAGAAGAAAGCAGGAAAGGAAAGAAGAAAAAATAGCAAAAGCAAAACAAAAAATGTAAAAACAATGTACACATGAAAAACAAAAATAAACAAATAAACATTTTTCTCTGTGATTTGGAATGTGTGCTTTTCTTCCAGGACCTAGAATTTGGGGGCAGTGTTCAAGTCAAGACATGTCCCTGCTCACACTGGTAGTTAGACCCCTGATCCGTGCTGGATGCAGGCATGAGGCAGCAGTCGGATTAGGGTGAGGATGCCAATGTTGCAACTTTCAAATCCAGAGCGATTTGTGCTGAGGTTGGCCTCTGGCCATGGGGGGAGGACCCTTTAGCTCAGTTCCCTCAGGGGGCTTTCTTTTAAGCCTAAACACAGCTCCCTGACCACGGCTGTGTCCTGCGGCTGTCTCTCACCCAGTCACCGTGAGAACATGAGACTGAGAGCTCCGAAGGGAAGCTGTCCCGTAGTTGCTTTGAGTCCAGGGTTCAAACAATCACCTTCTGGGGAAGAGGATTTATGTGGTAGAAACTTCACTCTCCCTGCAGCTCACAGCACCGCCCATCCCTTCCACTGCCACATTTCTCCCTGAAACCCTCTGGAGTCCCCAGCTTACAATTCTTGTCTGTGGATTCGATCTCCCTTTTCTGCAAGCCAGGAGCCAGGAGCCAGGAGCCAGGGAGAAGATGCATATTGTACCTTCTCTTTCTGTCTTGTGTTCTGCCTCTTCAGTTTCTCTATAGGTTTTAATTTTCCTGTCAGGGCCAGGTGTGGTGACACACACCTGTAATCCCAGCACTTGGGAGGCTGAGGTAGGAGGGTCGCCAAAATTTCGAGGCCAGCCTGGGCTACATGGTGAGTTCAAGGCCTGCCTGAACTACATGACAAGACACTGTCTCAAATCAGATCCTTCCTGATTCCTGGGAATCTACTCTCTTTCTTTTTCTTCCCCAAGTTTTTATTATCCAATGTCTTGATTCTGAATCTCAGAGAGGCTGGGTTGTTGTTGCTTACCACTCCGCCATTTTCCCAGAAGTCTTTTTTTTTTCTTTTCTTTTCTTTTTTTCTTTTTTTAATCGAGACTGGGTAGCTCAGGCCAACCTTGAACCCACTATATAGCTCAGGCTGGCCTTGAACTCATAGTGATTGTCCTGCCTGTGCTTCCCAAGGGCTGGGATTACAGGCCCATGCCACCACATTCAGCTACTTTGTTTTCTGTTTTTGTTTTTGTTTTTGTTTTGTTTTGTTTTGAGACAGGGTCTCCCTTTGTATTTCAGGCTGGCCTTGAACTCACAGCAATCTCGCCTCAGCCTCCTAAGTGCTGGGATTACAGGTGTGCACCACCATGCCCAGCTATTTTCTTTTGAGACAGGAGCTCACTAAATTGTTCAGGCTGAGCTCGAACTTGCAATGCTCCTGCCTCAGTGTCCCAAGTAGCTGAGATTATAGGTTTGCACTATGGTGTCCAGTCTCGAAATTTTTGATCCATTTATTCTGTAGGTAATTTATAACTTTGAATCCTTTATTATTATTACTTGCTCTATCTTTTGTTTTTCCAGGAGCAGTGTAAATATCTTAAAGGTATAAACCCTTGATTTATCAGACTCCTAAGACTCTATACTGTATTAGGAAGCAATCAAGTGTCAGATCCATTTATAACCTAGAGAAGGAAGTGTGGAGTGGGAAAGAGGAGTTTGGAGGACAGTCCTCAATTTATCCAACCTGCCCCTCTAGTTCAGGATACCGGTTAAGTTTATCTTGCTGAGCTCCCTCATAGGATGGAGGAGAAGGGTATAAAATAAAGGTGTGAATTGTAAAAGTGGCTCAGTGGTAGAATGAGTGTTTGCTTGCTTAGTATGCTTAAGGCCCTGGGTTGGATCCCCAGCACAAAAAAAGAAGAAGGAGAAGCAGAAGGGAAAGAAAGCAGGCAAGCAAGCAGGCTAAGCAAGAGAGAAAAGAAAGTAAGTCAGAAAAAGAAAAGAGAAAAGAAATTGAAGTGTAAGTTGAGGGGCTAAGATAGGGCCCAGGGAAATGTATACAATGCCAAGTGAAAACTATTTGCCAAGGTAGTCTGTCCGGATGGGTGGAGGAAGAACAGCTGAGGCTGATGGTCCAGGTTTGGGGCAATTGCTTAAATATCAGTTCTGTATTCAGGGAGGAAATACGAGCCTGGACAGAGCCACAGAATGTGTCCAGCTCTGAATTCTACCAGTAATCCCCAAGTCTGTATATTTATCTGGAGCCTGGAAAGGTTTCTCAGACCTGCCCAGTTTTATTTACAAACACCCATTTTCAGATAACTAACCCTCAGCCAGAACACATTCTATGTGGACTTCCCTATTTCTGCCTTAACTCTTTTTTCTTTTATTTATTTATTTATTCTTTTACTTATCTATTTTCTTTTTTCTTTTATGAAAGGAAGCAGAAAGAAATAATCATGAAAGAAAAGTCAGGTTTCCTATAGGTCTTCAGACATAATTGCCCACTAAAAACAGAACACAAAAATCTGAACGTAAACTCAACTGGAAAACACCAAGCAGAGCAGTATTTTTAGAATCTGCCTTTCTCACTAACTTACAACATTGTCAGACACTTTTGTTTATTTTTTAAATTAAATTAAATTTAATTTAATTTTTGGACAGTGCCAAGGATTGAACCCAGGGCTTTGTGCATGCTTGGCAAGTACTCCACCATTGAGCTGTACACGCACCCTGCTCATTTTTTGGTTTGGGAAATGTCCAGTTACTAATAGGCCATCGAACAATACAGTTGTGTACTTGAGAATCTCTTTGTGTGGTTTCCAAACACAGATTAGAGCTGGGTTTGTGGTCCACTGGTAAGCACTTCCAAAACACTGCAAGGGGGAAAAAAGACAAATCATAGCTTGCTTAATTTGGCAGTTGAAAATATGGACCCTAAAATTAGACCACTTGGATTTCAACCCTGCCTCTGTTATTGACTACATATATGATCTTGGGCAAGTGACTCAACCTCTTTTGTTTTTTATTTATTTGTTTGGTTGGTTGGTTTTTTGAGACAGGGTCTCACTATGTAGCCCAGGCTGGCCTCGAACTCACAGCAATCCTCCGGCCTCAGGCTCTGGAGTGCTAGGATTACAGGTGTGTACCACCACACCTGGGGACTCAAGCACTCAGTTTTTGTTTTGTTTTCCTTTGCTTTTTGAGACCTGAGTCTTGCTATAAAGTTCAGGCTGGCCTTGAACTCCTAAGTGCTGGATTAGAGGCATATGCCACCACTCCTAGATCAGACACTGTTTTATGATCTGTAAAATGGCTAAATACCTCACTTCCTGCCTCAGCAGGCCCCAAGGTACAGGGGAGATAAAGTTGTACTTTTATTTATTCATTTTTTTGACAGAGGTCTTTCTGAAGACTATCAAAAGAGGAGGGGCTTCTGGGAAAAGTCTGGCTGACACACCTGCGTGTGCCCCGGGGCTGCTGTGGGGAAGAAGTTCAGGTGAGGACCTTCCTTCATCATGGTGGCCTGAGCCTACTCCCTCTAGAGATCCTTGGCCCTGGGGCTCCACCCACTTACCTACCCTTTCTGCCTTTCCCCACCACCTCCTGAGCCCTCCCACTTTTCTATCTCTGCCAAGGACCTCCTTCCCTGTTCAACAATCCCATTTACCCAGAGACCCACCGGGCTTATGGTGCCAGCAACACTGAAGATCTAGAGATGGTTGTAAACCACAAAGTGCCACTAATCCTAAGCTCCACTACTGGCTCTGGGCATCTCTCTTGCAAAGTAATGGCTGCCTAGGCTTGACCCAAAGGCCCAATCTTCCTTCTTTTCTTTCTTCTTCTGTGTCCTTTTCTTCCCTGTCCCAACTCACTCAGGCAAACACCGCCTCACTTCTATGTGGTACTGGGGATAGAACTCAGGGCCTTCCCACTGAGCTACATCCCTAATCTTTTTTATTTATTTTTATTATGCATTTTTTAAAAATTTATAATACAAATACTTTGTTTTGTTTTGTTTTGTTTTGGTATTTTTTTTGAGACAGGATCTTTCTGTGTAGTTCAAGCTGGCCTTGAACTCACTATGTAGTCCAGGCTGGCCTTGAACTCACAGGGATTCTCCTGCCTCAGCCTCCTGAGTGCTGAGGTTACAAGCATGTACCACCATGCCCAGGCAAACACTTTATTTTAAAAGTCTCAGATCATCCAGTGGGCCAAGTGCTTAACATTCAGGACCCCACCAGCAACCCTGGAGCCTTTGATTTCCAATAGGGTGAGGACGTCACCCCTGTGCACGGGGCCTTTCACATTGTGGCTGATACAGCCACTAGTGTAGCCCATAAATTCCATGCACATCTGTGTGCACTCTCCCTGATAGACTGCTCACACTTGTGTCCATGATGGTGGCTAAGTGGCTCTGTCAGAGCCCCTGCCCTTAGTGAGACAGATACTCACTAAGTTACTGAGTTGCTCAATCTGGGCTCAAACTTGGTGATCCTCCTGTCTCAGCTTCCCAGAGTGCTGAGATAACAAGTGTGTGCCACCACACCAGGCACTCATGCAAACCCTTCTTTCATGCCCCCTTATCCCAATCCTGCAGAATATTGGTGCTGAACTACCTGACATATTGTATTTTTAAAATATATTGGTTGATTAAAGACAAAAACAGGGCTGGAGATGTCGTTCAGTGGTACAGGCTTGCCTAGCACGCATGAATCCTGATCCCCTGTACCTCAAAAGAAAAGAAAACAAAAACAACGTAGCCAGGCATGTTGGCATGTGCTAAGGTGGGAGGATCCCAAATTCAAGGCCAGCCTGGGGAAGTTAGAGAGACCCTGTCTCAAAAAAATAAAAAGGGCTGGAGATAGAGCCCAGTGGTAGAGTGCTTGCCTAGCTTGTGCAAGACCCTAGGTTTGATCCCTAGCACAAACATACAAAACCCCAAACACAGGCTCATATAAATTCCAGGACCCTTGGCTTCCTAGGACTGCAAAACCTACAATTTGGGAGCTACTGAACACTTCCCCAGCATCTTCAGAATACAGTACCACAGTGGAGCTGGTGTGGCGGAAGAGGCAGCAGGGCACAGACATGGGCTGCTGCCCCCAGGACGTGTCCCTCAGGATCCATCGTGTCGAGACCATCTTCCCTGATGCCAAGGACTAAAGCAATGTGTTCAAGGTGAGGAGCATCACTGAGGGCATCCTCAAGTGGCTGCCAGGCAACCAGATACTCAAGGATGAGCAGCTTCTGGAGGACGGCAAAATGCTGGGCAAATGCGGTTTCACTGGTTAGACAGCAGGGCCGCAGGCTCCAGCCACAGTGGGGCTGCACGCCCCGGGAGATGACACATTTGAGGCCCTGTGCATCAAGCCCATCCCGCCGCCCATCAGCGCTTCCAGACCTGATGCAGCTTCAGGACTCTGGAGGCAGTGCCGGTGACAAAGCTGTGCAGTGATGACCCCAGAGGCCCATCCCCCATGGAAAGAGATTTGGTTTAAAAAAATAATAAAGAATGAAATGAAGTCCAAAGAAGGGAAGTGACTTACCTAGTATTACACAGGAACTTAGTGGCTTAGCCTGGTTAGGACTTGGGTTTCTGAATTTCTCAGAAGGTTTTTTGCAGTGTACCTCCCTGGACACCCTCCCAGAATAGAGCCACCAAAAGTCCTACCAAGCTTCTAGGCCCAGGGAGTGAGAAGCTTTGGAGCTGGGCATTGCTAAATGGGCTGGAAAGAGATTAGAACTTAGAGTTAGGTTGCCAGAAGTGGCTTTGGATGGGACAGAGTCCCATTATAGTCAAAACTACTGTTAATTGAAGTTACTGACTCATCTGAAAAATGGGGCAGAAAGCTAGGAAAACGGTGGATTTCTGCTCACCGTTCTTCCAGGCACCTTCACACACTTTATAACACAGTTTGCAAACATCTCAATGCCTCAAAGCTCTTTATTTTCTAGGTATTTTGCCTCCCCCCATATAAAGCATTTTTTTTCTTTTGATGGTGGCACTGGGGATCCTTGCAGTGAGCTACATCCACACCCCTCCCCCACCCCTTTTTTATTTTAAAGAGAAAAAAAATAGAACAAAAATAGAACAAAACAAGATAATAGGAGGGTAGCAATGGTTAATACATTGTGTCTTGTCATCTTTAAATTGGTTACTCAGAGTACAAGATATCAGCATTCAATCATCCCCACCCTTTTTTTGGAGATAATGTCTCAGTAAATCCCTAAATTGCCTAGGCTGAGCTCCAATTTGTGATCCTCTTGCTTCAGCTTCCCAGAGTGCTAGGATTACTGACATGCACTGACATGTCTGGCTAGAATGAGATTATTTCCGAGCACTTATATTTCCCTCCACAGGTTATTTCAGAAAACCAAGAGTTTTGTAAAATTCTTCCAGAGCCTGCCACATATATTTAATTAGGAAGTAAAAGACTGGAAGAACGCTAAGGGCCAGTAATTGACAGCTGCCTAAATTAACCTGTTTCTAAATATGTCTGAACTCCTGCACTGGTAATTGCCAAGTTATAAGGTATTCAGTACATCTTTTGTGAAGAGCTCCAGTAAAATATTTTGGGTGTGATTTCCAAGTATGTCTGTCAGTAAAATGAAAAGGTCCAACAGGTAATCTCCACTACCCCTTCTAGTTTGTAAACGTTTTCTGAGTCCACTTTCTAGTAAGTGTTAGAGCCACCCAGCATTCTGACACTTAATTGAGAGACTGATCTCCAAGCTATTGTGCAAATCTCCCAAGTACTTAGATGAGTCCCCGTGGCCTGTTAAATCCTCGGAGAGACATTGGTATTGGGCCAGAGGAGAGGCTGGGAGTGGGCACAGGGCCTCCCGGAACAGCCTCGGTTTACAGCAGCAGATCTTTTTTTCCTGGTGAAGGCAGGCTGAAGCAACTTAGCTTTTCGCAGTTTGTTTGTTTTTTTTGAGATGGGATCTCCCTGTGTAGTTCAGGCTGCCCTTGAACTTGATATACAGCCTAGACTTGTCTCAGACTCCCAGCAATCCTGCCTTAGCCTCCAGAGTGGTGGGATTTTAGGCATGCACCACTATGCCTGGCTTTGTCCAACCTTTTGTATTTCATAAACAATGTTTCAGGAAATATTCATACACACTCAACTCTGAACCCATTTGCAATGTTCATCTGTAGAACAGATTCCTAGACATAGAATTACTGGGTTGATTTGTCTATGCATTGTCATTGTTTCTGTTTCTTTCTTTTTTTTTTTTTTTTTTTAGTTTTTTTGAGACAGGGTCTCACTGCATATTCGAGACTAGGTTTGAACTCACTGTGTAGTTTAAACTGGCCTGGAACTCGAGGCGATCCTCTTGCTTCAGCCTCCCGAGTGCTGGGATTGTAGATGCATACCACCATGCCTGGCCGGTTTGTTTTTTGTTTTTGAGACAGAGTCTTACTTATGGAGTCCAGGCTAGTCTCAGACTCACTATGTTGCCAGGTTTGGCCTCAAACTCAGGATCTTACTGCCTCAGCCTCCTCAGTGCTGGGATTACAGGTGTGTGCCACCATGCCTAGTACATTGTCAGTTTTTTTTTTTTTTCAAGTACGGGAGAGTGAAACTAGGGCCTTTGCTCTGAGCTGCATGTCTAGTCTTTTGCTGTCATTTTTTATTTTGAGACAGGGTCTTACTGAATCACTGAACTGTCCAGGCTGGGCTCGATTTTTCCGTTCTCCTTCACTAGTCTCCTGGAGTGCCTGGATTACAGGCATGTGCCACCACACTTGACCCTTTTCCAGTTTTGATAAACTTGGCCAAAATGCAACTACCCATAGAGGTTTTAGCAATTTTTATAAGCAGCAGTGTATGGAACATCCTTATTCTTCATCCTTGATCTACTTAAGGAGCCTTTAATTGCTAACATTATAATTGTTAAAGTTTATAGAAAACCATTGAATTGGGATGAGCTCCTGCACTAGGCCCAGCTAGTCAAACCGTCAAACCAAAGTGGAGTCACTCATACTGAAGTTCCAGATAAATAAACACAATTAAGACATTTATCTAATCTTCCAAGAAATCAGGAACGAGAGACAACAGCCAAATCGCCAAACAAGCGTTTTAGCAGACATGTTAAGTTCCCTCTGCTTTAATTTTTTCAAAAGTAACTTTGAAACTAGCAATCTAGATTTTTGTTCTGCTTTTCTCAGCCTTCTCTGTCTATAAAAGCAACCTCTGCTCAGCTCCTCAGAACACTTGCTCTATTTTATGGATTAAGGTGTTACCTGATTCATGAAGATCTTTTTTTTTAAAGGAGGAAATGTTTACTTAGCTCACAGTTTGTGAAAGTTTCAGTCCATGATTGGCTGGGTCCAAGGCAGGGTGGCTTGGCAGAGAGGCATCACAGAGGAGAAACAGTTCATGGTGGTAGAAAACAGCAAAAGCAACAATGCAAGGAGAGAGCTCATGAAGATCTTTACTTTAAAAAAATTCTTTTTTGAGACAGGATCTAGTTATATAGTCCAGTCGAGTTATATAGTCCTGGTTGGCTGGCCTCAAAATTGTGAACCTCCGGCTTCAGCCTCCCAAATGTTGGGGTTACAGGTATGCACCTCCAAGTCTGGTGCCAACAAAGGTTTTTTTTTTTTTTTTTTTTTTTTTTTTTTTTTTGAGATAGAGTCTCACTATGTGGCTCAGGCTGGCCTCAAACTTGCAGTGACCTTCCTGCCTCAGCGTCCTGAGTGCTGGAATAACAGGTGCATGCCACCACACCTGGCCAATTTTTAAATTAAATTTTTTCTGTAAAAAAGCCCACAAAACATGTTGTGATTCTAGAACTTTTTTGGTGCAGCAGGGAGTACAGTCTCATAATTATGCTTTTCAGTGCTGGGGATCCATTCAGGGCCTCATACTTAGTCAAGCACTCTAGAACTGAGCTACATCCTCAGCCTTTTAAATTTTATTCTGGGACAGGGTCTGGCTAATTACTCAGACTGCTCTTGAACTTGGGATCTTCCTGTCTCAACCTGAGTAGCTGGGATTACAGGCAAGCACCACCATACCCAGCCCTCTATCTTCTATCTACTGTATTTCCCTGAAAATAAGACCAGATCTTATCTTATACTAATTTTTGATCCAAAGATGCAATAGGGCATTTTTTCAGGGGATGTCTTATTTTTTTCATGTACAACAATCTACATTTATTCATGTATAAAATATCTACAAATGTTCACATACAAAAATCTACATTTATTCAAATACAGTCATGTCATCTTCTGGAACATTGTCATAACTCTCCAAACCCCAAATTTCGGACTGAATTTCTTGCACCTCCATTTCCTATAGAACCATTGGTCCCAACCTCTCATGTCCAGCAATGGAGTCCTCCTTAAATGAGCACTTCTTGTCCATATAGCCTGCTCGTGGTACATTGGCAACACAGCTGTCAGTGATTTTATCCCATGAATTCTTTAAGTTACAACCTCTTGCAGGCTGAGCTTTACAAAGTTTCCATTAAATTGTGTTAATTGAAGAAATATGAGTTAGAGGTGATAAGAAAAATGATGACAGTTAAGAATGATGGTCCAGGGCCGGTGAGATGGCTCAGCGGCGTAAGCGCCTGCCTGGCAAGCGCGAGGGCCCGAGTTCGACTCCCGGAACCCACATACGAAAAAAGGGCCGGTGATATCGCTCAGCGGCACGGGCACCTGCTGTCGCGCGAAGTCCTGAGGTCGACCCCTGGTACCCACAAAAAAAAAAAAAAAAAGAATGATGGTCCACATGAAAGTGATGAAAAATTTAGGCACCAAAATTCAGAAAGTGTTTCTTATTTCACATGAGTACATGAATTACATGCATTACACACACAGTGTATTGAATTATAAAGATTCATATTAGACACAACCATGTCCATTCGTTATCAAGTGCACATGTTATTTTTGTTTGTTTGTTTGAAACAGGGTCTCACTATGTAGCCCAGGCTGGCCTTGAACTTGAGGCGATCCTCCTGCCTCAGTCTCCCCAGTGCTGGGATTACATATGTGCACCCACCACACCTGGCCTTGCACACATTATTCGTGCATTGTGTCTGTACTGATTAGTCATTCAGCAGTAAGTCTCAAATACATCTGTTTACATAGGCATTTACCTCTTCTCCAAAGGCACCTGCTTGAGTATTTACAAATTTTCTTATAATTTATTTTAAGTATTAATGTCAGTAAAATTTATTTATATTTAATTATATATTAATATTATTTTATAATTCAATACATCTGTCATGTGTTGATTTTCACTGGGGCTTATTTTTGGGCTAGGGCTTATGATCATCCTGAAAAAGCAAGTTAGGGCTTATTTTGTGGTTAGGTCTTATTTTTGAAGAAATATGGTATCTATCTAGTATACCCGGGCAAAGTCGTGGTTCAGAGCTCGTAGCCTCAGTCCTTGGTGGATTTTTCCTTAGACCCTAACTAATAGTTATTCTCCGAAACCCTGCAATTTTGCAGAAACCGGAAATAACCTCAGCAATTGTTTTTATGGAAGTAGCCAATCCGAGAGCGTTATTCAGTTCTCCTTGCTGCTGATTGGCTGCTACTCTGTAACCCCTCTCAGAGAGATGCACTAGCATTCGCGCAGCATCATAGATTGCTGTACCCCCCGAAGCTATCTCCAGTGTTCTCTGTTTCCTTCTTCTTAAAGCCCTAAGATCCCTAAGATGCTGCCAAAATGGCCTGCGCCGTCTAAGGCTTCTGGCAGTGAACCTAAGCACCAGAAAAAGTTTAAGGTACTACACGAGAAGGGTGAACTACTGGATTAGCTCTGGGAACAAAAAGTTATGCTGCAGTAGCATAATAGGCATTTTTATGACCATATCTGAAATTTGCGGTTTTTCACAATTCGCGGGTGCTCTAAGAACATAACACCCGCCAATTTTGGGAGTCCACTGTATTTAATTTATTTGTTGAAGGGTTTTGAAATTTGCTCGTCAGATTCCTGGGCTCAAGTGATTCTCCTGCCTCAACTTCCTGAATAGCTGGGACTATAAGTGAGAGCAAGCTCTCCCACAGTTTTATTTATTTATTTATTTATTTATTTATTTATTGGGTTTTGTTTTGAAACAGGGTCTCACTATGTAGCCCATGCTGGTCTTTAACTCACAGAGTTCCTCCCGCCTCGGCTCCGGAGTACTAGGATTACAGGTGTGCGCCACTACTCCTGGCCTTTCTCCCACAGTTTTAACAAAACAGGTATTTTGGGGCACATAAGGCAGTGTAAGACTGATGGCCAGGACACAAGCTACTTTGCCTAGCCTGAGGACAGTGTAAGGAGAGAGAATAGATATTTTTCAAGAAATTAAAAGAACTAATACACACTTCCTTGCCAGTCCTCTCTGACCTGGAAATAGGTGACCACAAAATCTTACAAATTACATACTAGAGTATAAATAACAAATCATTGCTAAAGATGTCCGTAACTTTTATTTCCTGAGGTAAAGAGCACTGACATCCATTTTCATTTCTTCCAGGACTCAAGCCAGGAGAAGAATTTGCGTTTTCTACTTCTCTGCAAGGCGTATATGGATTCTTTTTTTAGGGTTGTGTTCCCCCCCACCCCACCCCGGCCCTGGGCAATGATCCTACATCCCCAGCCCTTTTTAAAGTTTATTTTGAGACAAGTCCTCACTAGACTGCCAAGCTGACCTGCTCCTCCTGTCTCAGGACCCTGAGTAGCTGGAATTAAAGGCGTGAGTGAGCACGCGTGTCACATCCCCTCTTGGATAAGCAGAGCTTCCAAGAGAAAGTTCCCTTGATTCAGCTAGCAAGCTAAAACCAGGTGGGCACTTGAAGACTACATTCCCCAGCATGTACTGCTCCTCTAGGATGCAAGCCAGTGGCGGAGAGATAACGCACTACACTTGCGACAGGGATTGGGGCGGGGCGCGCGACTACATATCCCACGATGCAAAGAGTCCCACTTGCCTCCTTTCCCTTCTAAAGGGGCACGATAGTAAAGGAACGTTTCTATTGGGAATTCCCGTAGTCTACCAGGCCGTGTCATTTCAAAAGAGGAAGAAAAGCAGGGGGCCGCTTCACGCTATCTCTAAGTAGTTCCCGCGCAAGGGTGGCGAGGCGTCAGGAAACCCTCCCGTATTGTTGCTCAGAGGCAATGCCAGGGCTTCATTGGTCGAAGACTTGAGGCAGGTGGAAAGTCCGTGGAGCCCCAAATCGAAGTTATTGGTGACTCCCCATTGGCCTTATTCGGAAGCGCAGGCGCGAGGGCGCCGACTCCAGTCCCTAGGGACTGGTGAACGGCAATTGGCCGAAGCCCGTGAAGTAGGAGTCCGGATTGGTAGTTGCTAGCAGGAGCCTGGTTTCTTCCTCGACTTCTGCGAGTGACAGTGTGTGATTGGTTTAAATCCGCGGGAGCCTGTCGGTAATTGGGCGGGCGCTACGGGCCGGCTGCGATCATTGGCTAGTGTTGGGGCCATCCCTCCTCCGGCGGGCAGCGAATGATGAAATGGGAACGGGGAGGGGAAAGGCCGCGACGTGAGCGCGCGACCTCCGGCGCCATTTTGTAGAGAAACAAGCGGAGTTAACCGAAGAAGGGGGTCGAGGAGAGCCGGAGTCGGGGACCCAGGAGATTCCTGTGTCCAGCGCCGCCGGAACCGCTTGAGGTGAGGTGGACTAAGGTCAGGGACTGGTGTACGCGGCCGGTGTCAGTCTCAGGGCGCGGGTGCGGGTGGAAGAAGGATCCGGGTTGGCCCTGGGGCCACTGAAAGTGTTTCCCAGAGCCCCGGGGAGCGAGGGCCGGCCGGGACGGGGGAACGGAGCGAGGCGGGAGAGGACGGACTCTCCTCCCCGTGGTTCGGGGAGCCTTTGGCTCTTGAAGGAAGGAGGCCGGCGCCAAGGCTCCAGGAAGCGGAGGGCTGGGCGCGGGCTGAGCCCCGCGGTGGCCCCCAGCCCGGGCCTGGAGGCTGAGGATGGCGGTGGCGGCTGTTGTGGACTTCGCTTCGCGCGGGCTCCACTCGCCCTGACCCACGAGCTCTTCAACTGCTCCGCTCCTTTCTCCCGCGCTCCGGGGCGGGCGCGGTGAACGTCGGGCCCCCCCGCCCTAACTCCTGGGCGAGGGGAACCGTGTTCGGAGCTGTTGCAGGGCTCCCGGTTCTGTTCCGGGTCCCCAAGCGGCTCTGCCCCCCTCGTGCGACTCCGGCGCGGTGTCAGCCCCGATGTTTCGGGAGCCTGCCGGTGGGAGGGGCGCGCGCGAGCACTTCCTTATTACTTCTTGGCCGCAGGTTTTTGTTGCACTCGCGCGCTCCGGCTCACACTTTCTCCAGAGCCGGCCCCCACCCGCTGAGCCCAGGGCCTGTGCAGGAGCCGCTCTTTTGCTCATCCAAGGGAAGTGTCCCTCCTGCGAGCCGAGTGCTAGTAGGGCCCAAGGCTGCTGAGCAGTTTGCTGCGGGTTTTGTAGAGGTTGCTTCAGGCCAAACTGAAGAATCTATTCTTTTTGCAGTACCACCCGCTCTGTAGCGGTCCCCTACCTATGCTTTTAAGATGTTACCCCCACGAGGGCTATGCTTTGTAGCTGTAAAAAAAGTGATCTCTGTGATCTTTGAAAGTGTTGTATTTAAAGTAAACGTCGTGAGAAGTAAACTTTCCCCTTGAAGTCACTCAATCAAGTGCCGCTTTATTTTTCTTTTTACGGTGCCCGGGATATGAACTCAGAACTTCAAGTATCCTTGGCAAGCCCTCTACCACTGAGCTGCACTCCCAGACCCAAATGTCACATTTCTTTCTTTCTTTTTTATTTCCCTCCCCCCTTGGTACTGGGGATTGTAACTAGGGCCCACATCCCCAGCCCTTTTATTTTATTGTTTTTATTTTTGATTTTTGGAGACAGGCTTTGGTAATCCAGATCAGGTTGGTTTTGGACTGGTCAGGGTAGCCTCAAGTTCATCATCTTGCTGTCTCAACTTCCCAAGGGCTGGGGTTACAGGTGTGCCCCACCATGCCTGGCCCAAATGTCACGTTTCTTAGGACTCTAGTAGGAGTATCTTCCTGAAAATTGAATAACAATGGCTGTACCTATTTTTCTACAATTCAGTCCCTAGTGTGAACACCCCACCCCACCCCCACGCCCCCCCGCCAGTGGCTCACTAAGGTGCTAAGTTGCCCAGGTTGGGCTTGAATTTGTGAATCTCCCACTTCAGCCTTCCAATGTGCTGGGATCAGAGACATGCACCACTGCACCTGGTTTACATGAGGATTTTTTTTTAAGTCAGTAATTAAGTGAATAATTGTACTTTTTGAGTAAATCCTGAGCATTTAGGACTTGTTTGAAAAGGAATAGGGACTCATGAATAAAAAAATGGGAGAGAGCAAGTAAAACATTGTGAAGGAGGTAGATGAAACTCATTTAAGAAAGAACAAATTTGTTTTTGCAAAGATACTTGGATTAAATGCTTTACTGACCCATGGTCCAGATTGGGGTTTCTACCCTTTTGAAGACTGGCAGGACAGTACTGAATAATTTATGAGATATGTGGTAACAGTTTAATCATGTTTTAGGACACTTTTTCCACTGAAGTGGTAGCATGTTAGTTTTTTTGGAGACTTGGTCCTTTTAGTGGAAATGTGAAGAGTTGAGGCACAAAAAGCTGAACATCAATAAAGTACTGCCTTTTTTTTTTTAATCTTAGAGTGTGATCTTAGAAGTTTTTAGGAGAGTTTTATGACATGATAGTACAGAACTGAAGTGATCTTTTTGGGACCTAAATCACCTGAGTGGATCTGTGATGCTAGTTTTCTTTCTTAGCGTCTGAATTTCTACTGGGGGTTTAAATCTTGAGCTCTTTATTTAAATGCATCTTGTCAAGCTAATTAGTATGACATCCTCCTTAATTTTGCACTAAGTCTTTAAAAAACCAAAAACTATGAATGTGAAGATGGTAAATGCCTGCTATCTCAAAACATGTGAAACCTAATCTCAAATTCCTTCATGTTGCCTTTGGCAAATACATTTTTGGGCCAGGCTGGCCCAGGCTGAGGCAGGAGGATCTCAGGTTTAAGCCCAGCCTGGACAACTTAGTAAATGTTTTAAAAATAAATAAAAGAAGAAAAAGCTGTGGATGTAGCTCAGTGCCAAGGTACTGTGTTAAATGCCCAGGACCTCAATTAAAAAAAAAAAAAGAAAACGAAGTTTTGGTTATATCCTGACATAGTTGTAAGAAATGTCTTTGTAGCCACCTAACTTCATAAGCCTGACTACTTCATTCTGTAAGCTAACAAAAAAATCTTTGGTAGCGTTTTAAAAATGTTTAGGTTTTTTTTTTTTTTTTTTTTTTGAGACAGGGTCTCACTATGTAGTCCAGGCTGGCCTCGAACTCGTGGTTTAGCCTTCTGCTTTAGCCTCTTGAATACCGGGATTACAGATGTGCACGCCGGGCAGAATTTTTATTGTCATTATCATTTTTGTGGTAACTGGGGGTCGAACCCAGGGTCTTTGTACCAACTTAACAGCATCTCTGCTAAATTGCTCAGGCTAGCCTGGAACTTTCTATCTTCCTGTTTTAGCCTCCCACAGTTCTGGGATTACAAGTGTGGACCATCACACCAGGGTTTAATTTTTTTTTTTTTGGATACAGGGTCTTACTACATAATCTAGGTTGACCTTGAGCACATGTTCCTCCTGTCTCAGCCTCCCAAATGATGGGATTTCAGGGTTACACCACCACACCAGCCAGGTCTTTTATACTACTCACTACTGTGGAAGAGAATTTGTCCTCAGTAACTCCGATTGAATTTTTCTTTTAAGATAACTTTTTTGAGGGGGTACTAGGGGTCAAACCTAGGGCTTTGCACATGATAAAGCATGAGTTCTACCACTGAACTGTATTCCCAGCCCTAAAATTATAATTGTAAAATATTATGCTTCTTGAGTTAGATAATAGTTGGAGCCAGGTGTGGTGGTGATACCTGTAATGCCACTGCTCTGGGAGACCGAGGCAAGAAGATGGTAATTTCAAACCCAGCCTGGACACTTTTATCGATTAAGTGAGACTCTGTCTTGAAATAAAATGTAGAAAAGGGCTGGAAATGCAGCTCAGTGTAAAGGTTCTGGGTTCAGTGCTAGTACTGCCAGGAAAAAAAAAAAAAAAAGAGGAAGGAAGGAAGGTCAGCCACTTTGAAATACTGTTTATTTTTTTGTGAGGTACTGGAGGTCCAGTCTAGGGTGCTCTGTCACTGAGCTGCACCCCCAGCCTTGTGAGACAGGGTTCCACAATGTAGCCTAGCCTGGTCATCTTCCTGTTTCAAGAGTGCTGGGATTACAGGTGTGTGCTACCATCTCATTTATTGAGGCTCTGCCTTTCCCTAACCCTTTTTAAATTTTGAGACAAGGTCTAAATTGCTGCTCTTGAATTTAGGATCCTTCTGCCTCTTCTAGAATTACAAGCATGCACCATTGTGCCTGGAGGAAGTGCTCTATTTTATGAACTTGGTATGTTCTTTTTTTTTTTTTTTTTTTTTTTTTGTGGGTACCGGGGGGTCGACCTCAGGACCTCGTGCGCCAGCAGGCACCCGTGCCGCTGAGCGATATCACCAGCCCCTTTTTCGTATGTGGGTTCCGGGAGTCGAACTCGGGACCTTGCGCCTGCCAGGCAGGCGCTTAAGCCGCTGAGCCATCTCACCGGCCCTGGTATGTTCTTTTATAAAAGAACGAAACTAACTTTTAAGTTGTACAAAAATACTAGACAAAACATTTCTTCTTTGGGGGGGTTCGGCTTTTTATTGAGACAGGGCCTCCCTATGTAGTTCAGGCTGACCTGGAACTCACTATGTAGCCTAGGCTGGCCTCGAACTTACAGCAATCCTTCTGCCTCAGCCTCCCAAGTGCTGGGGTTACAGGCATGTGCCACCACCCTGGGCCTGAGTATTTCTTAAATGACCCTATGAGCAAACTAAACTTCTGCTGGGAAGTTTCAAACAGTGGCATGCCAGTGAGTCTTATTTTAAGGCTTTATGTGTAGAAAATTCAGCTTTTTTGTTTGTTTTTCGAGACAGGGTCTCCCTGTGTATTTCAGCCTGGCCTTGAACTCACTATGTAGCCCAGGCTGGCCTTGAACTTGCAGAGATCCTCCTGTCTCAGCCTCCTGAGTACTGGGAGTACAGCTGTGTTATCATGCAGCTCGCAGTTGCTTTTCTGATTTTTTTTTTTTTTTTGCATTAATGGGATTGAATCCAAAGGGTGCTATACCACTAAGCTGTACCCTGAACCCTTTTTGCTTTCTCTCCCTTCCCTTCCCTTCCCTTCCCTTCCCTTCCCTTCCCTTCCCTTCCCTTCCCTTCCCTTCCCTTCCCTTCCCTTCCCTTCCCCTCCCCTCCCTTCCCCTCCTTCCTCCTCCCCCCTCCTCTCCTTCCTTTCTTCCCTCTTTCCCCTCCACCTCCTCCTTCCCCTCCCTGTGTCTGTCCTGTCTGCCTTCCTGTCTCTCCGTCTCTGTCTGTCCCTCCCTTCCTTCCTTCCTTCCAGACAGGGTCTCCCTATGTAGTCCAGGCTGTCCTTGAATTTACTGTGTAACCCAGATTGGTCTTGAACTCCGGGCCATCCTTTTTCCTCAGGCTCCTGAATACTGGGATTACAGGTGTGTGCCACCATGTTTTATTATTTTGTAGTACTAGGGATTGAACCCTAGGCCATCAAATTTAGTTATATCCCTAGATGTTAATACTTTTTTTTGAGATAGGGTCTGGCTAATTTATTTATTTATTTATTTATTTATTTATTTATTTATTTATTTATTTATTGTGGGTACTGGGGGTCGAACTCAGGACCTCACGCGCCAGCAGGCGCCCGTGCCGCTGAGCGATATCACCGGCCCTTTTTTTCGTATATGGGTACCGGGAGTCGAACTCAGGACCTCGCGCTTGCCAGGCAGGTGCTTATGCCGCTGAGCTATCTCACCAGCCCATAGGGTCTGGCTAAGTTGATAAAATGCCCCCATTGAGCTCAAACTTGTGATTTTCCTGCCTCAGCCTCCTAAGTAGCTGGGATAACAAGTGTGGACCATCATTGCTGGCTACAATTTTTTATTTATTTTTATTTATTTATTTGATATAGAATCTCTTTGAGAGACCCAGGCTGGCCTTGAACTCAGGGTCCTCCTGCCTCATCTTTCTGAGTGCTGGGATAGGTGTGTGTCATCTACCTGGATACTACAACATTTAAAAAGTTTTTTGTTTTTTTTTTATGTAGGTACCGGGAGTCGAACTCAGGACCTCGCGCTTACCAGGCAGGTGCTTATGCCGCTGAGCTATATCACCGGCCCCTAAAAGTATTTTCAGTGTTAAATGAGCTAAAACTCTAGTTGGGTGCAGTGGCACCCTCCTGTGACCCCAGGCTAAGGCAGGAGGATCCCCAAGAGTTCGAGGCCAGCCTGAACTACATATACATAGCAAGACCCTGTCTCAAAAACAAAACGAAACAGGGCCAGGTGTATAGCTCAGCAGCATGGTGCCTGCCTAGCAAGCATAAGGTCCTGAGTTCAGTGCCCAGTACAAAAAAAAAAAAAAAAAAAAAGCAAAAGCAAAACAATAAAACCAACTAAAACTTTTCTGTGCCCTGTGCATAGTTTCTTAAATGTAATTTTATTTATACATTTGCAAGAATGTTACAAAGCAAATAAAGCAAATTAGTCATTGAAAAACATTGTTTGAGAAGGCAGTAATTAGAGGTGTAGAATGAACCTGAAACCTTGTGTTTAGATTTGAAAAAAATGCAGCTTTTGTGAGTGTAGAGCAGTGCAAATTTAAGAAATACTTTGGAGCCTTTTATTTTGGAAAGCTCAGCATTAATCTCCAGATACTTGTCTTGGTTAATTTTGTTACATTATTAGAGTGAAATTTCTAAAATGCAGAATGAAGTATTAAACTGCAGGAGACTTTGGTGATGTTGGGCTAATTATTTGAAATACAATGTAGGAGAAAAGCATATTTTGAAATACACCACCCAAATATTTCCTAAGCTTTATACTAAGAGCTCAGCATTTTCCCTTTTATGTAGTTTGGAAGTGTGTCATTTTTTTTTTTTTTTTTGTGGGTACCGGGGGTCGACCTCAGGACCTCGCGCGCCAGCAGGCGCCCGTGCCGCTGAGCGATATCACCGGCCCCTTTTTCGTATGTGGGTTCCGGGAGTCGAACTCGGGCCCTCGCGCTTGCCGGGCAGGCGCTTAAGCTGCTGAGCCATCTCACCGGCCCAAGTGTGTCATTTTTTGAGTTTTTATCTTCCAACTTTTAAAAAACTGGCTTTACTGTCTAGAGCAGTTTTAGCTTCACTGCAAAATTGAATGGGAGATTCAGTTTTGGAATGGAGATCTCCCATATACTGCCTACCCTTAGACACACATACATAGACTCCCCTGTTATCATTAAAAACATCCCTTGCCAAACACTGAAACATTATCTCCCAAAGTCCATAGTTCATGTTACTGTTTACTTTTAGTGTTGTATATTTTTGATTTTGGGCAAATTACAGCACCTAATTTTGCCCTCATAACAATAGTAGTCCCAGGGCTGAGGATATGGCTCAGCAGTAGAGTGCTTGCCTACCGTGCATGCCCTCCATGGGTTCAGTTCCCAGTACTGGAACAAGAAAAGAACAGTTGGTGATTTTGTCAGTTTCAGTTCCTTTGTCTTTTTTGCAATGGTTTTTTCTAACTAATCTCCATTATCTTTTACGCAGTATTTGGTTATTAGCTTTCTTTAATTACGTAAATAATATATTCTAAATAGTAAAATAGTCTAGGAATACAGTTAATTCTTTACTGCCAAAATACCTCTTAAAATGTTGCTTTGAAAATACCCTTTCTCTGTTCCAAAGTTCTTCACATACCTTTGCCTGGAGTTATAAGTGTTGTTCGCTCCCTGCCTGTGGCAGCACATTGCTGTATTGTGCTGTAGTGAAGAAAACTGTTACGCATTGATTGCCAGATACATCTTTGTCCTATTTAGCTGAAATGTCATCATCTTTACCAAAACTTTTTTATTTCAGTCCAAACACAAATGTACTATGTATCAATGTATCTTTTTGTGGTGCTGGGGTTGGAACCCAGGGCCTTGTGCATGCTAAGCATCCCTAGCCACTGTTACCTTTCAACAGTTTTGGGTTTATTATATACTTTATCACTTTTACCTTTTATTTCTTTAGTTTTATCAGTACATATTTATAGTACTTAATGATTACATTCACCATAGGGAGTTGGTACATGTACAAAGCACGTCTTAATTCTTTTTTCATCCCTTTCCTCTCTTCTCCCTCCCCTTTAGTAGCTTTTTAATTTCGTAAATGCTGCTGGGAAGATGCTTCTGAATAACTTAGTTGATTCCACATTAGGAATTTAGTTCTTTTTTTATTTTGGTGTGATTCTTTTCTGATTCTCTTCATTTTCTCAGTTTTTAAAAATAAGTTGCTAATACCTAATCTTTTGAACTAAACCAATGTATGGGTTGATATAATTCTTGATTCTTACAAAATATTTAACATATCCATGCAAGGCTATTAACTGTTGCTAAAGTTCTATTACACTGAATGAAACAGTTTTTTTTTTATGTATTACTTTTTTATTTAAAAACCTATAGTTAGAATTTTCCTTCAGTGTTGTTGGATTCCATTGAAACATTAAAGAGGAAAATAAAAGTGAATTTTACATTTCTTGGGGGCAAGGTGTTTCTAGAAGGGGTAAATATTGTTTTTTTTTTTTCTTTTTTCTTTTTTGCATTATTTTAATTTAATTTTATTTATTTTTTAAAGACAACAAGTAAACATTCTCATGTATTAACAAACTCAAGCATTAGAGAATGTACAAATACCTTTTGGAGAAAAGCATTACTCAGTATAAGATTAAGCCATGTAAATGCTAGGTAAAAATAGAAGACTAAGGACAGTTTGTTTAAAGTGAAGTGGTTTTTATATATATGAAAGTCTCTTATTTTTTTTCCTTGCAGTACTAGAGATTGAACCCAGGGCTTCTCACTTAGCTCCAGCTCCAGCCTGTTTTAGTTTTTTATTTTGAGACAGGCTCTCACTAAGTTGCTGAATTGCCCAGGCTGGGCTCGAATTTGGGATTTACCTGCTTCAGCCTTCCCGAGTGCCGTGATTATAGGCATGTGACACCATGTCTGGCCCCGACTAGTTTCTGTTGACAAAATGTAGTACTGACTTTTTAAAACGTCATTGTGTTTTCAGCCCAACTCTTAAAATACTATGTAAAAGTAATGAGGAAGTTTAAATTTGCTGAATTTGTAGGGGTTGCAACATTGTTGTACATAGCAGCTGTCTTGGACCGTCCTAAAGTGAAGAAGACAATTCTTAGTTTCTTCTGTTAGGAACTCACCATTCAGCCTTAACATACTGTCATAATTCTGGTACATCTTGGTCTTTCTGGTCATGCTCCATGGCATGGTAAATACACTTTGTATAGCAGCTTCTCTGCCGATGAGCAGCTACTTCCCAGCCAGCTGCTAGTGTACACATACAGCACATGTGGAGGTGACCGTGCATGTTCTAGTGGATGCCTCCTGGTGCCTCCTGGATTTCACCTGACTAGTTGTTGCCAGCACCTCACTGATTTGGGCTGCCCTCTGGTGCAACCTAGGAAGAACTGTTTTGAGAGTATAGAAGATCCATGTCTTTGTTCTCCCTCCTGCTAATTAAAAGTCCATCTACTTGCGAGACTGATCTAGTTGAAGCTTCATTTTTATTTTTTTATTTGTTGCTGGGAGTTGAACCCAGGCTCTCATGTATGTCGAGCATGTGCTCTTCTACTGAGCTACACCCTGAACTCCCCACCTTTTTGTGGTACTGTGGATTGAACCCACGGTTGCTCTACCACTGAACTATATCACTAGCCCAGTTTGGTTTTTTAAAGTTAGTTTAATTTTAATTAATTAATTAATGGCACAGGGTCTTGCTACAGATCTTGTTGTGAGCTTCAAGCTGGCCGTGAATGCACTGTATACCCCAGGCTAGCCTCAAACTCCAGTCATCATCCTGCATCAGTGTCTCAAGTGTTGAATTACTTATTTTTCTTCCTTTTTTTTTCTTGTAGCCCAGGCTGGCCTCATTCTTGATGCCTTCCTGCTTCAGTTTCCCAAGTTGGGATTATAGACATGTGTCACATGCCCAAATAGAATTCCTTTTAGGGTTATCACTACCAAAACTTTTTTTATTCCAGTCTAAACACAAATACATCTTTCTGTAGTGCAGGCTGGCCTTGAACTCGCTTGCCTCAAACTCACAGCAGTCCTCCTGCCTCAGCCTCTTGAGTGCTGTGATTACAGGCATGTGCCACCACGCCCAGCCTTACTTACTTTCTTGTTACTGGGATAAAATACCCAACATCCACAAGGTAATGGAGGAAAGGTTTATTTAGGTTTACAGTTTGTAGGGGTTTCAGTCCATAGTTGGTTGGCTCTAAGGCAGGGCGGCATGTCAGAGGAGAAACTTTATGGCAGGGCAAGCAGAAAACAGCAAGCAGGGAACCTTCCTTTCTGTTTTTATTCCATTTAGGCTACAAGCCTATTGGTTGGTGCCACCCACACCCAGGATGGGCCTTCCCATTATCCACAGTCAGAACCATGCTAAACCAGTCAGTCACCACATGATCATAATCCACTACTGCATACCCTGGTTAAAAAGTGAATTTCATTTCATATGCTTTGTTCATTCTGTAGTATATAATAGATGCTTATGGCAAAACCACATTAAGTGGCTGTTTTGCGTGTTGGGGGAACTTTTGTGATGTGTATGTAGATAATTACACCAGTGGATTTTTCAGTTATTCCTAATAGGAAAAATACTGAGAATACCTTGTACAAATTTGGTCCTCTACGTTGTTTTTTTTTTTTTTTTTTTTTTTTTGTGGGTACCGGGGGGTCGACCTCAGGACCTCGCGCGCCCGCAGGCGCCCGTGCCGCTGAGCGATATCACCGGCCCCTCTACGTTGTTATATTCCTTTTAATTATAACAGATACACAGATGTGTGTGTGTATACACACAGAGTCCACCAAAAAAATGTATTTACACTTCAGGAAAATAAAAACTTGTATAAATACTTTAATATTAAATTTATCGAGGGCTGGTGAGATGGCTCAGCGGCATAAGCACCTGCCTGGCAAGCACGAGGGCCAGAGTTAGACTCCCGGAACGCACAAACGAAAAAGGGGCCGGTGATATTGCTCAGAGGCACGGGCGCCCACTGGTGCACAAGGTCCTGAGGTCGACCCCAGTACCCACACAAAAAAATAAAAATAAAAAAATAAATTTATTGAGACATCATGACATTAATCCAGGTTACCTTTGGCCTCTGCAACAGGTGCTCAAAGTGGTGGCCATTAGTTTCCAGCCATTTCTCAGTGTGGTGAGCTGCTGCTTGGGTAACCTTGTTCATTGAGATTGCTG